>OY728164.1:1543636334-1548636334 GCA_963277665.1 Viscum album | reverse complement strand
TGTGTTGATAAGATAAGTAAAGAATTCTCGGAGTCCTATGGCTTTAAAGGGAAGCCATAGAAGGGAAGGATGGTAAAGAGAAGGACAGATAAAGGGAAGAAGGTAAAGAAGGATTTTCCTATATGTGAAAACTGTGGAAAGAATCACCTTGGAAAATGATTGAAGGTAATGGGAGTATGTTATAAGTGTGGAGAAAAAGGACATCAAGTACGTGACTATAAGGTTAAGAAAAAGGTTTCAAATGTACAATACTTCATCTTCAAGGAGTTTGGACACTACGCGAACCAATGTCCCAGTCATTAGACTATATCGAAAATGATGCTATTGGATAATAATCAAGTTATGATACTACCATAGATGAAGACGAATGACTAGTGTTCTTATGTTGCTATTTTGGAATTATTTCATTGAAGTATTGTATCAATGATGTACTGGAAATAAACAAGGATTGTACTACAGTACTATTTCATTGAGGATTTGAGATTTTATGGTACTAAAAAAAAGTGACTCTACAGTAAGTTAAACTTTTTGGAAATTACATGGTTGAAGGAAAGATAAACCTTAATATGGTCCTAATATTGAGGTACTTATTTTAGAATAAAATATGGTTGATTTGGTAAATTATATTAGATATTCTTGACTTCCTGGAAACTGATTAAAGATTTGTATATTCCATCATTGTTGGAGTTTACAACATTTTTGGATGGATGAATTATATCCAGTATTCTATAAGGAATGAGGGAGCATGAATGTAATCAATAAGGTTTTATGATAATTCAGGATGTTGTAGTGTTTTAAAAGAATACATGATGAAGGTGTTCACATGTTATTATGCAGAAAAAAGGATCTTCATTGTGTTTACCTTCCTTAAAAATTTTGGACTGTGAGATGTATAGAAGTATTTTGGATAATTCTAGTTTGAGATTATTTTTGGATTTCCATAAAAGTACAACCTCGAGGTCAGGCAGCAACCCGTCGCATCCGGCAAGGCCGTGAGACTTGAACCCACAACCGAAGGGTGACAAGGGTGTATCACCTACCATTGGCCCACATGATGTCCTGGATTGAATAATGTAGTCTTTTTTTTTAAAAAAAATTTTGGTGGATGAATTATAAATTCATTTTTTTGAACCATATACGAATATGATAAATAGAATATTATTTTTATGTTCTATTATCTTTTAGAGTGAAAGATGAGTTTAGTTAGAGGATGGGACTCTACTTGTCAAGTATATATTTTTCTTAGTATCTTGTTCTATGAAGAAATTAATTATTATAATTTAGTGAAGAAATCTTAAAATAAAAAATGTGTTATCCTAATACAATATGTTTTGTTGAACCGATGGTATTTTAAATCATCATAGATTGATGAATTTAGGGCCCTCAAGTTTATACTTTTTTGTGATTGATGACCTCAATCACTACCTATAAATATTTACGTTTTTCCTCCAATTATATGTCCCTAATTTCCTCCAATATTCTCCTAATCGAGATCATAATTTGGTGGTGACCCATTCATTTCCCTTTTCCTCTTATTAAGACTAAACTTTATTAACCTAATTTCCGATGTGGGTTTTCCCAAAGGTATTTTCTATTTTCAAACTTTTATTTTTGAAAAATAATTTCAAATTATGATGATGCAATTTATTGAAGGAGTGAAGAATGTAACAACCCAAGATTTCATAGTATGTTATTTCTTCAAAGTAATTCAATAACTTGCACTACACGCAATACTGAGTTTTGGCACACCATGACTTACCAAACAAGACGTTCAAAAGAGGTTATGAATTGTATTAACTGAATTTTGAACTTTATATAATACTTATAATTTTAGAATCCATATTATGAGTTTCCTAGACATAATGTAAGAACAAATACATTTTTTTTCAGATAAAAGATGTATTTTTTTTCTTCAAAAAATGCAATTTTTCTGCCTTTTAATGGTTAAGCTTTTTTAAATCCAATATTTGAATCTTTTATATATTCAATTTGACAAAATAAAATTCTTCTTTAGAATCCGGACATAAGAATTTAGTTTCGATAAAGTTTTGGTACTTTTCAGATAACTTTCATATTTTGATGAATAATGAAAATTACTAAATTTTAATTAAAAACAACTTTTTTAAAGAAATAATTAATAGTGATAAATTATGAATATGAGTGGTTTTAAAGTATATTTAGAATATATTTTTACCATTTAATACAATGTTGGTCATTTGACGTAATTTCACATTTAAACTGGACATAAACAAGTGTAAATCTTTTGATAGTTATTATCTCTTAAAAACATGCTTTTTGTTTTAACAAGGGGAATTAATTTTAAATTAATAAATCCAAATTATATGTTTTGAGTTTGGTAAAATAGACTTCATTTTTGGATTTGGAATATCAAAATTATCTTAGGGTGAATGTTTGGTATTTTTCTCAAAACATTCAATTTTTGATGAATAGTGAAAAAACACTCAGTAATAGTTTAATACCGAATTTTTATTTAAATAATTATTTATTTTATTTAAATTTAATTAAGGTCAATATATATACAAAATACCTGTATAATTTCAATGCAATTCATTGGAGTTAGTTCAGAATAATTTTAGATATATAAAAATTTTATTGAACTTTTCACCGTCTTTTACCCACCTCCTAGGAGAATTTGGAAATTCACATAAAACTTAATTTTACCGCTTCTGTGAGTGGAATTTCAAAAAACCAAGAGACACGGTTAATATCAAGGAGTAAAATGTGGTTCAATGAGATGAAAATAATTTTTGGTGAATAGTAACTTTTTACTTTTATTTACCATAGTTAAAAGTAAATAGTGTAATTAAGGGTAAAAATGATATTAATATTACCCTAAAGCATGTCCTAATTCTATTGGACAAATGTATCTTGACAAAAAAAACCTTAGGAATAAAATATTATCATTTAAGTCTACTTGGATTATATTAGGACATTAATTATTATTTAATTCAAAGAAGAGTTAAAAGAGTTAAAATCAAAGTTTAATTACTAAATCATTTTTAATATAAGGTTATCCATAAGATAAATTAGATTTTAAATATTCATTAGAAATATAAAAATATTTCCTACATTATGGTATTTTATTTATAATTTTTAGACATTAAATAATTAAATTTATTTATGACACAATGGTGATGCAGAAATTACCTAATTAATAAAATATTAAAATAATTGATAATATAAATATCCAAATAAATGTAATTTGAGACTTTTTATGAATAAAAATTAATTTATAGGTTAATATGACATGTTAGTATTTATTTAATTATGTTTTTTGAAGTAATCATGCTGTTATTATTTTCACAAAAATCAAATACCAAATAGTGTCAAAATTGACATAAATGAGTTTTTAAAACAAATATTATATTATTAATTTATATTATATTTTTAAAAATCTAAGGTTCAGCCAAAGAACTTATATAATTATAGGTGTGTCATTAATGGACCACTTGGGGTCACTGGATGTATATATTAAGTTTATTAACTATATAATATAAAAATACAAAGTGACATGGTAAATGTCAAACTAATTAACTAAGAGTTAAAACTAAAAGATAAGGTTAATATAATGACCCAAACCTGTTTAAAATATATTGGTTTAAAGGAGTTCAACCAATACCCACCTTAGACTTTGAATAATCCACTTTGGATCCATTATAAACTGAATATAAATTTATTATAAAATAATACTTTATGTTTTTCTTAAAGAGCCCCTCCTCCCCCTTATAATAGGACACCAATTCTAACCAATTATTCACACCTTCAAAGCCTTTTTGTTCGGCCAACCCCTACCCAATTTTTCTCTCAAATTACCTCAATTCATCCTAGAGGCCTTATTTTGATCAGAAATCTATCCTAAATAGACCTTTTGATCAAATCAAAAGGAAGAACCCGAAGAAGAGGTAATGTTTTCACCACCCTCTTTCAAGTTCATTTCTTCTTCAACTTCTTCTTTATTTGTTATTTATATTCTAAAATAATAAATCCAGTATCTAATATATACTGTGATTTTATTATAAATATGTTACAGCCATATTCAGTATTCTATCCATCATTTGAATGACATGTCACCATACGTGCGTACGTACGGCTTACAGTCTCCACGTCGTGGTGTAATTGTTATTCAATACATTATTATTTGGATGGGTATAATAATGATGTGTATTTGATGTAAATAATAAATATAACATTATAAGGATTTTTTATATATGATATAAAATCCAATTATATATTATTTTAATATCAAAAGAATGATATTTTCGCTCGTGCGTACGTACGGATTACCATCTCCACAACACAATGAGATTCATTTCCAAGTTCACCATTGATCGACGATTATAAAAATATATATTACTAATAAGTATGTAATATATGAAATAATAATGCTACTGGAGATATATATATTTATATATATAAGTATTTATGTACTTACATATATCTTATTCACTTACTTCCATTCAATACTATATGAAAACAGAAACAACGTTTATCCGTACGTACGGACTACTATCTCCATAAACGGTGTTTTCAATTTCATATATATGTCTATTATACATATTTATATTATAAATATATATGATATATTTATCATGTTTTATATTCTGGAAGTATTTAAATCATGATCTAGGTGATACAATCAAGAGTAACAAGTTAAAACACGTACGATAAAGAAAGTGATCATTACCCGAAATGTTAATTTAACATGGAAATTATTATTAAAGGGGTAGTATAAAGTTATAAATGAATAATGTATGATATAATAAATATTAATATGGTTTTTTTATAATTTAATAACATACTACGATCTTCGTATAGGAGGTTAAACGTACCCTCGACTAAAGGAAAGTGCAAGGTAAGGGGTTTTCATCTCACTCTTTATTCCTATGAGATTCATGCCATATTGCCACTATTACCTTTTTTGTGGTGTATTTACTGTCCATAATTGTATTCCTTGTGTAATACACTTTAATATATGTGTATTTACATATTCATTGTATGATACTTCTTTCATGGGGTGTATGTTTTGTAAGTTACAAAATTGGTAAGGGTTAATTTCACAATCTCTTTATTATCCGAGGTTGTTTTTACGTATGTATCTACTGGGACATATTTATTATCCATGTCCATGTTTTATGAAAGAGTTTTCAAGGGGATTATTTTAAGGGAATTTTTACTAAAACATCATTTCAAATGTTTTAAATATTTATTGTTCTAAATCTTTCTCATTAATGTCCATGTCTTCAAAATTGTTTTTAAGGATTTATTTATATGGACATGAATGTTTTTAAAATGTTAGTTCCTTTCAAAAGTTTCAAAGTGGTATGGGACATTTTTATTAAAAAATTTCTTTAAAAGACTTATTTTACAAATTGTGTGAATTTTAAATGTTTTCATGAAAAATATATATTTCTCTCAAAAATATGAAAATCCAGTGCAAATGTATACGCATTTAACGAAAGATTAAAAATGTTTTCAGAAAACCCGACTCTCGAGTGTGGTAGACAGGAAGGGATTGGAGTGGACCCATCATGGCATGTAATTAGTTGAGCAGTCTCAGAATTAGTTATTTTTTTTCAGAAGCTTTCATAATGTTTTCAGAAAAAAACTGGAGTATATTTGAACAATTTTAAATGTAAGCATCTTCAAAAAAATTGCATTGGTAGGTCTCATGAGACAAACTAGTGTCTTGGAACAAGGCCTTGAAAAAAAATTTATTGTTAGTCTTGGCATGAGGCCTTGGATACGTGGTTATGATAGTCTGGAATTATGCATTCCATCATTATGAAAGTGGTTATTAATATTGCTTGTGATTATTCAATTAGTGGAATATCCATGTGAATAAGTAAATGGAATTATTTCATTTCATTTTTTCCATATTATTATGATGTTCAAGTTTAAAAGGCTTTTGTTTTAGTTATACATTGCCTTAAATTTTTATTTTTATTTATGAAAGTTTCCACTGTATTATTTTCCTTACTGAGCATCTGAGCTCACCCCTTTCTCTGTTTTATTTTTCCCAGGATTCCAAGAAGTGTATTATGATTGATATGAAGGGTTAAGACAAGGGAATAATGACGTTCATAAAGGATTATTTATGTTGTTTTGTATGTTATGAAGTGTAATGTAACATTCATGTATGTAATCTATTTTCCAAGACTACTAAACTGATCGGTCCTTCGGGACTTGATTCCTTGTAATCATGCCAATGTATTAAAATAATGCACAGACTCTGGGTAACTGGGGTCGGGGCGTTACAACATTGATATGATCCTTAAACTTTCCATGATCATTAATAAATGTTATGACCAAACTGTCACAAATATTCTTCTTAATATACATCACATCAAGATTATGATACAACAAATTAAATTCCCAATACAAAAGTTTGAAGAATATACTTTTTTTCTTCCATTTTTGTGTTCCGATTTCACTTGACGATGAACTTCGAACTAATTTCCCATTATCATTCAAATGAAACACCTTACCAAATTATATTTCAACATTTCCAAGTTGTTCCAATATTTCAGAACCAGTTAACAACTTTGGAGGTGGTCTATGATCAATGAAACTGTTGAATTTTGACATGTTCAGCCGAAATCTATGAGATGCATTGAGAAATATTTGATGTCATAAGAAGCACCATTTTATACTATAAGGTAGCCATTTGGGATCAAAATTAAAGTTAAAAATAGGAAAATCAAAACCCATGTAAGTTTTCCAACCAACTAAATTCTCAAGTCCAAGGAAGTCACTAATGGTCCACATTAGAGCAGTATGCCTTTTGTATATTGTTTTAAAAGAATCATCATATGTCTCAACACTGTTTCTACATAAATCCTGTAATTCTTCAATTAAAGGCTACAAGTATACATCAATATCATTTCTAGGAATTTGTTTTCTAGGAATAAAAATCGAAATGATAAAAGATATTTTTTTATACACATCCATAGAGGCAGATTGTAAGGGATCAAAACAACTGGACAAATGCTATAACTGGTACTCAAAGTCCCAAATGGGTTGAATCCATCAATAACCAATCCCAATAGAAAATTCCTAGTATCAGATGAGAAATATGTATGTAATTAATCAAGAGAATTTTTTGATTATGAATCTTGTGGATTTATCATTAACCCATCATTGTTATTATCTATAGAATGCCACTTCATGTGTTCGATAATTTTTGATGTCATGAATAATCATTACAATCGAGTCTTTAAAGGAAAGTAACAAAAAACCTTTGTAGGTGTGTTCCTTTTCTTCTTCTTATTCTTCATGGTAGTATGTTGATTCAAACTTCCAACATCACCCATTTAATTCCATCTATAAGAAGAACATTTTTACAATATCGTTTACTTGAAACCTCTCACCAATAAAGCATACAATCATTTGGACACGCATGCATTTCTGTATAATTCAGACCAAGCATATTAGTATCTTTTATCATATCAGAAAAAGGATCAGGGTTGTTTTCTTCAGGAAATTCATCACACAAAAATTACAATATCATGGACATTTTATTACACATAGGAATTTGATATGGTACAACTTCAGTAGAAAATAAAGTTTTGAATATTTCAAATATTCACTATACAAATCTTGATTTCCATCATCAACTAAACCATGAAATGCATCTGTCATATTAGTGAAGTTTTCTCTTACATTAGTCTCCACAGAATCAATAGGAGGATACAATAATATGTTAAAATCTTGATATGGTTTTCCTACAGTCTCAAAAACATCACTTGTCCGGTTACTATTTGTAGCACCCTCAACTAGTTGTTCTGATATGTTTTGATGTTGATTTTGGTGTCTTGCAATGTTGAATGCATTATTTATAAGGTTTTTCATATCATTTTCCATTTTCGATGAAGTTGGGAGCTAATTCTGTGGATTGAAATCATTTTCAACCTTTCTATAACGTTATATTCTCCATGACAAATCCAACACAAATATTGAGAAGGGAATTACTTCAATATGAAGTGTTCATAAACTTTATATCTCTTCATCCATATTCTAAATTTAAATTTAGGACATGTACATCTTATTCTACCTTCAATGGATCGATTGGAAATTTTAAAATCTAAAAAATCCTCCAAACCCTTAGCATACTGAGGTGTGTTCCTCGGTAATGTTATCCAGCTTTTACCCATGTATATCACGACGTGCCTATGCAATATCAAAAAAATTAAATCACATAACTATTACTAAATAGGTAAATAGATTCATATATACTAGTTGAAAAAATATGAATATGTTAAATAATGTTTTCCTATATAAATACATATGGTAAATAATGAAGCATTTTAAAAGGGATAAATGAAATCCATAATGTATAGTTATGAGGAAAATGATGTGTAAAAGAGTTACATTTTATATGTAAAAATTATTAAGAAACCCAAGATTAAAAATAAATTTGAAATAAATTTTTGATAAAAATATTCTTTTAAGAAATAATGGAAAAAAATATCACAATCCAATTTCAATAATTGATTAGAGGACCATCATGGTTCTCAAAACTATTAAGCTACTATAATGATACTATTTTTTATTTAATTGATACATTTTGTAACATTTTTTTCTTTGAGTGAATTGGTGGATTGATGATCATAAAGGATGTTTTATCCAAATTGGATAGAAGGGATGAATTCTTTAGTGGCTCCTATTTAGATTGAGTTTTTGGGTATAACAATTCATTTGTTCAATGTTGAAGTTATAAGTTGAATTTCATTATTTATAAGAAAACCTATCAAATTTTTTTTAGATACAAGGTTGGTAAATAGGATTTCAGTTGAAAGGAAATGAATTTAAGAAGATATGTTCTTGGATATACTTTGGTACATTTTTATTTATAACAACTAGTTGATATTCCTTTAGGAAGAGACTTATGGTCACATTCTTATATTTTATACAAAATTCATGAAGTTATAACATGTATACTAATTATATAGTATATCATAAGGTGTAACCCACATCATAACCCAAATCATGGATAAATATAGTGTTGTTAAAGTTGTGTGCCTTAGGGAACCTTGGTAAGAGGCACGACGAGGCGCAACTGGAGCGCCTCGTCACAAGTGAGGTGAGGCGACCTCACTGAGGCACGCCATCTTAGGAGGTGCTAAGGCACAAGGTGCTGTAATAACACGCCCCTGAAAAAAACCAGACCTCCTTTATAAAATTCAACACAACCACAAGGACACTAACAAAAGAACAATAATCACATGATAATATATTTCCAAACCACATATTTTAACATAATTATATTAAATGGGTCATTCATGTTAAATTATTTTCTTATGCATGGGTATTTTTACAAAGTTTCTATATTAAAAAGGGAATCAAATTCATTGAAAAATATTCATATTAATCCTTTTATGAACTATGGGTTTAAACAATAATTCAATGGATGAGTTATCAAACCACAACAACAGTTTACAATTCATAGAATCCACAACATAAATATCACAACATGTTAAAATATTTGAGAGAAAATTGTCAGAAATAATGTGGAAATTGATAAACCCATGTGATTACACCCATTTATTTACAATTAAATTTAATCTAGTTAATTAAAATCATCTGTTATTCCATATAACCCACCCACTAGAAAACCAAAGAATTCAAATTAAAAAGATCCATAAAATAAGAAGGGAACAAGGATCCCATCCCTGTAGTTTTTTATATGTCATGCTACAACAAAATAGATGAAAAAAACTGATGATGCCATAACTTTGATATCAATAAGGTAAGGGATTATAAATTATATAATAATTAAAAATAATTTAGGAAAATGAAATGGAAACAAACTCTTACCTTAAACATGACTCACTACTTTATAAAATACATGGGGAACTAAGATGAAGAACATGCCAGGAATCATCAGGTGAACGAATTCACGACTAGAGTAGATGAATACAAGGATTATGAGTAAGTTATTTGTTTTTAAAAACTCAAATGAAACATGAAATTTCTTATATAAATGAAATAATGTATATTAGATTTCCCAAAATAGATCCTATAATAATACTAAAAATTATTATTGTCAATATTCCTTTTCAATTTCCATTTAATTTTGTTTCAATTATAGAAAGTGGGATAAACTATTATATCCATTTTTTATGGAATTAAAATAAAAATTTCAATCCCCAAAAAATGGATATTAAAATATTTATTTATGGCTTTAATTGTACATTTTACATTGATATCATTTTCAAATAATTTTGTAAAAAATCTTGTTATTTTGAATAATTCGAAATTTTTACAAACTTTTGAACCGACAATGAGACTGGATCAACCACTTGGAGCCAATAAATTAACAAATTAATGTACAAACCAACCATAATAAATAACCATCTAGCTATATTAAGGATATAGTGGTTTTAGGAAGAAATAAACCAACTGCATGAAGGGACCAATCATCTGAAAGATGAAATAAACTAAATGAATGAAGAAATAGGTGACTATAGGAAGAAACAAACCAACCACATAAAGGATATAGTGACTAAAAATATAAATCAACCAACCATAATAAGGAACAAACTGACCAAATAAAATAACCAAAAAACTGCAAGAAGAAACCAACCAGCTGTGTGAAGGAACCAACATACCACAAGAAGTAACCAATAAACTATACTAAGGAACCAACCGACTGTACCATGGAACAAACTAACCACACATAGGGTAAAGTGATAAAACTATTGGTTAGGGGACCATGTATGAAAATATATATATTTTAAGTGGTAATTTCCTTGAAATCCCCCTGATACTTCCATGCGTTGGGAAATCAGAAATAAAAGGTTGTAGAAACATAGGATATTATAATGGAAAACATATAAATTGGATAAGATAAAATTATTAGTATTCTAAAAAATTATCAATATACCATTAATGGTTAGATCATAAGTATGTGGTAAGCATGATAATGGAATAAATAACTTATTAAAAATTTCATGGATTCATGAGAGTTGATCACATGTCATAATAAAAGAACATGTAATCTAAAATGACCAAACATATACCATATTGTAAGATTATAGAAACATAATATAATAAAGATGATTCATTGATCATAACATAGGCATATAAGAGTGTGGCATAAAATTGTTACATAGAAATAGTCATAGTAAATCATAACATAGTAGATCTGATATCACAGCATGTTTCCCCTAATATGGTAGAGTATGCATTAACACTTGATTCCCATAACATAGTGGAGAAGACATCATTACCTTATATCATGAAATAAACCAATATAATTAATTCAATATTCAATAATACAAAGATAATTACTAATATTTACACAATTCACGGAACACATTTAGAAAGCATAAAAAATAAGGCACACATGAAACCTAACCGATTTCATTTTTAAAATCATATTTCAACCCATTGAAGCTCAAAATCCTTTGAAAAAATATTTTGATGCATTCAAAAAATTAATAAAACATAATTAAGAAGCACATAAGGCATAATAAATTCATTTAATAATGTTAAATTATGGAATCACCTACCACAAGCTCAGAAACCTCCACAATCTTGTGTAAAACCAAAACCGCACCACAATGGGAACCTATAAATGAAAGATCATACAAAAACCATCAAGATTAAAAATAAAGAAATAATATTCAAACCAATTTAGATAAACCAACCCAAGATCATACCACAACCGCACCATAATGATATAGAGACCATCACCGAGAGGCGACAAAGGTAGTGACCAGTGACGATGGGCGGTGACACACGGTGAGGGGAGATGAGACACATCGAGGGGAAGTGACGGTCAGGACTGGAAGCAAGGGAGGCGAGGTTTAGGACTCCTAGGTATTTGAGGGGGTCATGAAGATCAGGGGTGTGGGGGGTTGGGGGGAGAAGTGTGTGGTGTGTAAAAAAATAGGGTTAGTGACAGTTTTTAATAAACCACCACTAAAAAACCACTGCTAAAGGCTAATTATGTTGTAGTGACCTCATACGACAATTATGTTTCTGTTGAGTCAAGTATATAGTCAAAGGGTCTACCATATTTTCTTATGTGGATATTCTGCTCACTATGAATTCACCTCTTTGAGAAAATCACTCAAAATATAAAACTTCCAAAGTATGTTCTTCATCCGATGATGTGACCTTGGATCTTTGTCAAAGGCCACCACTACAGTATTATCACAATAGATTGATAAGATCTTTACCTCTAGGTACCTTGTTAAGATCTTGGATGATGTTTCATATTCAAACTTCTTCTTTAGTTGTCTGAGAAGCTACAATATGTTCAGAATCTTCTATTTAATCTACAACCATAGCCTTATTTGATCTCTTATAGCTCAAAATACCTCCATTTAGGGGGAATATGTATCCCGTATACAATTTCACATCATCCTGAATTGTTTGGAAAATAGAATCTGTATATATTTTGATGACTAGTTCTTTATATCCTCTATATACTAGGAACATATACTTAGTACACCTTAGATAGTTAAGAATAGTCTTGACTACCATCCAATAGAAGTCACCTGGGTATCTTGATATCTACCAGACTTATAGCATAAACAACATCTAGCCTAGTATATATCATAACATACATGATTTATCCAATCACTTATGCATATATAATATTTTCTATTCTTTGTATTTCTTCATGTTTTAGAAGGCACATTTTCATGGAAAGGTGAATGCCATGTGGCATTGAAAAAAATCCCCTCTTGGATTGTTCTATATTGAATATATTCAGTATATTCTCAATATATATACCTTTGCTTAGGACAAGAATCCTCTCAGATATATCAAGATAGATCTTTATCCCAAGAATATATGTTTCCTCACCTATATCCTTCATGAATAAGCAATTATTAAACCATGACTTAATATACTGTAAAAATAGTATCTCATTTTCAATAAGTAATATGGAATCAATATAAAATATTATGAAAACAACCACGCTCTCACTAACCCACTTGAATACTCAAGGATCACATTCATTCTTTATGAAACCAAATCCCATTATGGCCACATAAAAATGAATATTCCATGACCTGGATACTTTATTTAATCCATAAATGGATCTTTGAAATTTGAAAAAATTATTGGAATCCTATGGAGTCAAAATCCATTTAGGTTATTTCATATAGAAATACTACTTGAGGTCCCCATTAAGGAATGATATTTTGACATCCATATTAAAAATATCATATTCATGGAAGGATATAATGGAAAGTAGAAATCTAATGGATTTTAGCATTGCAATCGGTGAAAAGGGTTTATCATAGTCAATTCCTTGATGCTGTTTAAACCCTTTTGAAACCCGTAATTACATATAGGTACTAAATTTCCCATCAATTTCTAGTTTATTCTTGAATAATCATTTATAACTAATGATATTTATAACCAATGTAGGATATACCAAAATCTAGACTTGGTTTTGGTACATGGAATCAATTTTAGAATTCATGGAATCTTACCACTTGGAAACATCTATCCCACCTACTGATTCTTTATAGGTTATAAGATCATTATTATCAAATAATAATGAGTCAAAATCCTCAATGAATAGAAAACCATAATTTTCTAGTTTTTTGACTTCTGTTATACTCCTACAAAATACTTGTGTCTCTGAAACATCTTCTTCTATAAGGATTTGTGGAATATTTTCTTGTGCCAACTCTTGTACATCTAGATCCTAGACTTAATCTAATTCTATCTCAATCCCACCATATCTTTTGGAGATGTTATCATTCTCAATGAATATGGTACGTATATCAACCACTAACTTTTTATCTAAAGGACTATATAAGTAGTATCCCTTTATTTCATTGGGATATCCTATGAAGATACACTTTATGCCTCGGGGTGAATATTTTTTAGAAGAAGAGGCCTTAAAAAATGATTCACATCCTCACACATGTAAGAATGAAAATAAAGGTTTCCTTCCATTCCACAATTGGTACAAGACACAATTTTATGCTTTATTTAGAACTTGGTTTAGCGTGTATGTTTCTATTTTTACTGATTCATCATTAATCTCACCATGTACAATAAGGAGCGGTTCCTCCTTTCACTTATACCATTCCATTTAGGTGTGTAAAGTGGAGTGACTTGGAATAAAATCCCAAACTCTAATAAATAATCAATTAAGTGTTGATTACGATATTATCCACCATAGTTTTAGTGGAATTTCTTAATATTATTACCAAACTGGTTCTCAACTTCATTCTTATATTCCTTGAGTATCTTAAAGGAATCCGACTTATAACTCATCAAGTATACAAATCAATATCTACTAAAATCATCAGTAAAATTTATGAATTATGAGTAACCACCCATTTAATCAATGATAAATGGTACAAAAACATTGGTATGAACTAATTCAAGAAGCTCTTTGTCACTTTCACCTTTTACACTAAATGGGGATTTGGTCATTTTAAGTTGTAAACATGTGTGACATAGATCAATTGGTTTTAGTTCAAAAGAATATAAATATCCATCTTTGTGTAATTTAGTAAAAAAGATTCATTTACATAACCTAGTTGGTGATATTAATGTTGGGTGTGGTATGATTCATTCTAAGTAGTTTTGTTATCAATTATAATTAATTGGTTTTTGTAATCTAACACATAAATACCATTATTTAAATGTGGCTAAAAAATAAAAAAATGATATCTTTATAAAAGAAGAAAAATTTATTATTGAAATTGAAAATAAATCCATCTATATCATGTATGTACAAAAAATAATGTTTTTGGTAATCGATGGAACATAATAACAATCTCTTAAAACAAAGATCAATATAGTTGGAAATGTGAGGTGGTAGTCACTAATAGCTATAATATAAAGTTTAACCACATTTTATTCTCTTATATCTACCTCTACTCATTCAATATTTCTGAATCTACTTGTTTTCTGTATTTGAATACATATGTGAGAACCAAAATCTATATCTAATGCCCAATTTGTAAAAATGGAAAAATTTCACTCAAAAAGAAACATACCTGAATCTTATACTTTCTTCTTAGGTTGGGTGTAGTCTTTATTCCAACAACCCTTCTTTTTCACATGTGAAACAAATAGTATCTTGATCCCTTACTTTCCCCTTTATCTTTATATTCTTGGAAAGCTGTAAATAATATTTGGGCTTAGAGATCTTCACTTTCCTTGTCCATTTATTCACCACAAGGACATTAGTATTTTCACTTTTTTCTCTATCTACATGAAAAATAAGATTAATCAGATATAGGAGAAACTTATCAGTGTTGTTCATATTAAAATTAATATCAAAACTAGATAATATCTGAGGGAGTGATGCAATAATCCTATCAGTGTGTATTTATTCAGGGAGTTTAAACCCTAGAAGTTATATACACTCAATGTATCCTGACATCTTGACTACATGTGGCCTAGCTGGTGAACCATATACAAGATTACTCTAAAAGAGTGCATTGGATATCCCAAACTCTTCCTATATCTTGATATAAACCATAAAGATCATAGATAATTCTATAATAATCTATACATTTGTGTGACTTCATGAGTTCACAAGTCATAGTAGATAGCACCAAACATTCAATGTCGACCATGTCCTTCAAATGTTTTTCATAGATAAGTAACTTTTTATCACTCGCTTCCTTCACATATGGATTTGGTAATGAGGATTCTAGCACATAATATTTCTATTCATGATGCAATTGAACTTGAAGGCATCTAAAGCACTCCTAGAAGTTACTACCAATGAGGAGATGGTCTTTCTCCAATATCAACAGTATGGATAGTGTAGATAGAGAAATTTCCATTTTATTCAACAAATTATAAAAGAGAAATTTATTACTACATTTATTGATTATAATTTTTGTGAGATATATTAATAATTAATTTTACTAAGTCTCCCACTATTTTACCATGTCTCAATAATTATCACTATTAAACTCAAAATGTCTCATCACATAATACAATCTAGTGGAAAGGATCTGTATTTAATTTCTTTATGATCAATACTTTGTCCATGAAAACCATAAGAAGGTATTTAAGTTTGAATTCTTGAAAACTGTAGACTTACAACACCTTGATTTATTGAGTGGACTCCAAAATCCTAAAATCTTAACTTGGGATTCCTCAACAATTGCCTCCAAATTTTAATTGGACAAACTTTGGACATTAAATTCAAAACAACGTTGGTTCCAAAAACTCTCTTGATAACTCCCTCATAAATGAAAGTGTTTAGACTTTTTCCATGTAAACCCTTAGTTCTATGGTTACATTCCTAATCAAGTAATGTAAGTCTTAGTCTAACTTAATATTAAGTTAAGAGATTTTGATTTATTATGTATAAAGATATATTGTTTTATCTTTTATATGTATTTTTAATATTAAGTGGATTCTACTTAAGTGATTAAACATGTTTTTGATAAAACATTTATGCATAATCCATTTATTTATATTCTATATTTTCACATTAATTCATTTATTTATATTCTTGTAGTCTTGCATCCATAAAATAAATAATGTATAAGATATAAATAAATAAATAAATGACTCAATATGGAGCTTATATAATGGTTGACTTATACAACAGATAATAAATCAACCTATGACCTAGGGGAAAAATCCTTATGCCAATCTTGGCACGAGTTGGAGCTCCACCTCTCCACTTATGTATCACATGGGTTGGAATCATCTTGGTTCTATATTGAACTCTCTCCATGTGAATTGGAATACTCCATTTATTACTAGTATTTATAACTTACATGTAGTTGAGGGGAACCAAAGGATTGGTTAAGGGGATTGCATACATAACCTTGGACACACAGGTCCGAAATAATAATAGACGGATAAATTCTACACAAGATATCATTTTAATTTAATGATTAATTATTACAAACCCATGCATTATATTAAATTAAATAAAGTTAAAAAATACATAGGTCTTGTTCAAGATCATGAATGGTCATACACATGCAACAAATATAAAAAATTAAAATGGGTTAACATTCATTCCTTAGTTGTTCTTTATTATTAAGATAAACATTATTTAATTAATTAAATAATAAATAAATAAATTCTATTTTATCTTAATGACCATCCTAATTCTCTTGGATATACCCATAATTAAAATCATATGTGGAAAATAATTGGAAGAAACAATAATTACATATAATTATAGTAAATTAATTGATAAATTAATAATTCTTTAAAAGAATCACTAAATTATTGATCACAATAGCTACCAATTAATAAAATAAGGTTTTAGTGATGAAATTAGTAATTTAATGTAATTTAATTCTATCCTTTATTAGGATAATACATGGTGTGTACGTATAAGCTACACGTTGTGTTCCTCGATTGTCTTATACCTAGGATACATGCCTGGGGATTCAGTGTGTATCTTGGCCGGACTACGTGATGTGTAAAAGCTAACTACATGTCATGTGTCACTCTTTACACATGCCTGAGATACATGTCTGGGTCTTTGTCCTGCATCTTATTAGATTACAAAACATGTACTAATGAGATATATGCTATGTAGTCCAAACTCTTCAAGTCCATGCAACCCTATGAAGGACTTTGCGTGTTCATAGAGAATGGGACCACAAGATGTGTAGAGTCCAACTTAACACCATGTATCTCACAAGATATGTGTCTATATAACTCACCGAGGAACTCAACATGTTTTTCATATGTGATTATTAATGAACTAAACACTATTTACACCAGTTATATGTTGTGTACTTCATTAATTCTCTAGGATGTCAGTATCATGTGGTTTTAATCATGTATTTGACCACACGGTTTGCATGAATTTAATATATAAACCTTGTAAGCTACATGGACTATATGCTAGCTACACAGACTATAATTTATTATTTCATGTTTTAGGTTGTCTTGGTCTACATGAAGTGTACAAAAAATGCACCGTGTGTAGTTACTGATCGATGAAACATGCATCCTGCAACACGTCTAGGTGAAGTGAACTTGGGTATGTAGTGTGTACTCTAGCTACACACTATGTAATCTCATGATATCCGACCAGAATCCTCAACACTTACTGAAGGAATATTTGGTCATTATTCATCAGTTCTAATTCATTTAAGAAAACCTAACACTGAATGATGATGATTAATATGTCAAAAACATGTCAATTAAAATCAGATTAAGGAAAGACTAATTATTGAAATGAAAATATAACCACTATTTTTTATATAGATAAATAATAAAATAAATAATTATAAGTTTGAAATGTGACTGCTCTGATACCAATTTAAGGTTACGATTGTAGTGGAGGCACTAGTGGTGGGTGATAAATCAAATAATTATTTTGACTTAGGATTTACTAGAACCCAAAGCGAGAATATATCATGTTAAATTTATAATTAAATTATTTAAGATCAAAAGAAATGGTTACCACATATTATAAACTTTATTCAATGAAGATGTTTCTAATTTTACAAAAAATCATTTTCAAATTACTTTCTTAGTGATGTAGAGATCCAATTATAAATCCCCTTTAGTAATGATCCACACATGATCCTTTGATATCCAAATGATACCAATTTATTTTCAAGTGCTAGCACAGTGAATCAATTTTCTTGAATTATTTGTATTGATCGATTGTAGTTCTTAGAGCTTGAATAAATCTCTCTAGTGCTTCTAATCCTTGAGAGTAAAAGAGGAGGAGGAATAAAAATAGAGTTACTTTATGCACAAAATTCTCAAATATCAATTAAACCTATAGGATGGACATAATACTCTATTTATAAAGCTAGGATTTAGGTTAAAATATTATTTAATTATGTACTAGTCCTTAAATAATATAGTAATTATCATTAAAACCCATGATGTATAATAATAATAATGATAATAATAATAATAATATTATTATTATTATTTTACGGCATGTGCTAACTCATACAATGAAAAATATTACTTATTAGCTTGCAAAGAAATATTTGTCACCCGACATGGTCTTGGTCCTCTCAAATTTCTTAACATATATTGAATAATAAAATAAATATTTAATTAAATTTTTTATTCATCAATAAATAAAATAAATATTTTATTCACAATCTAATGAATAAATATTTATCAAATATACATGCAATGAATTGTTTATTATCTTGAAAATATTAGTGATCAATAAAACATGAAAAAAATTATTCCTCGTTCTTGAGAATAATATTTAGTCGATTTATTAAATTCAAATAGAATTTAATATAGATCAATATAAACACTTAACATGTGACCCTTTAGGATTATTTCTCATTGAAATTAGGCGGGCTTGCCTAAAGTCCCAGATTATTGTCTAGAAACAGGTCAAAGCACCCGATAGAAAGAAGTTAATGTCACAATTAAAACAACCACATATGAAATCTCATTGTGTAATATATTCCATTTGTCTCAATATATCATCAGGTAGGTTGCACATTCATGTCATCAACCTATATTCTTGATACATCTTTCTTTGAATATCTAAAATAAACACATCATTGCACCATGGATGTGAAATTTAATTTGAAGGCTCAATTCAAATCAAAGTGATAAGATATAAAATTTCATAAATATGGAAGGAAAAAACCCTTCCTTGACTTATCCATTAATAACATGTCACTCTTGACACACCCAACATATCAAAATTCCCAATGAACTATATCATTAAGGTTTTTGAAATACATCTAAGTGTTCAAGTTGTAGCATGAATTAATAATAATGTTAAAGTATAAGTACTATTACACATGGTCGCAGATAGAAATATCTGATGACACCAAAACATGTAGAATTCCTACCAGTGGGTATGTTATCATAATATTATATCTTAGAGATTACGAAGTGTAAACTTCATGATAAGAAGGCTCATCCTCTTACAAGTACTCACACCTCACAGTCACATTCTATATGTCCCATCATTGAATGTTATCAGACTATATAACTATATTTAAGTATATCATCATAGAATTTCAAATTTATCATCATTTTTGGGAACTACCATGACCTTATCAATGGGACATATACTCTAAAACATTGTTACATTAAATTCATATAGAACAATTCACAATATTTAACAAGATTTTTTATTAATATTACAATCATCGAATATACATGTAATCAGAGTATAAAAAATTGTTAAAAGGATACTAACTCTAAAAATTATATCCATATTCATTGACTTATATTTAAATCTATCTATGGAAAGATGTGTTTCAAGCTTTTATGATTCATGAACATTGTGAAATTATCACCGAAGAGATGATAACACAATTTTTTCATGGAATAAACTATAAAACCTAAATCCAAATCATGTGTAGGGTATTTCTACTCATGTACCTATAACTTTCGTGACCCATAAGCTATAACATGATATCACTAGATGAGAACACATTCCAAAAAAGATCTGGATTCATCAAAATTTACTACATACACTCATATTGAATATGGAAATGTAAGGATAGGTACTGATGTAAATTCAAATTTTACCTCTTCAAAATATCTCTAGTACTCATAAATTAATTGGAAAGGTATTACTTTCCTTTTCAAATCTATCATGAGAGAGTAAATTCATGAAAATTAATGAATAAAGTGTTGGTAATACTCTTATAAGATGAGGAATCTGTATATCATAAAGACATTATTTAGTGGATGCCAAAATATAACATCTTATACCTTTTTAGGTTTTAATGAGACTCCTCTTTAAAATATGATTTATCCATGGAAACTATATCTTGTGTCCAAAAAATCACAGTTTGAAAGCTTAACATAAAGGAAATATTCTTACAAGACACCCAATACTATGAACAACTTATATTCATGATCGAAATTAGTGTTAGAAAACACTAGAATACCATTAATGAATACCCACATAAAGGATTAAATATCCCTCTAAAATATATGATATATAAATTCCATAAACACTTATAAAACCAAAGGGCATAACCACATATCCATAATGACCATAATGACTCTAGAAAGCTATCATTAGAATATCCTCCCAAAATAAAATTTGGTGATACAATGATCATAAATAAATCTTAGAGAACCATTTTTATCCCATTAAAATAACAAACATATCATTAATTCATGGAATAAGATATCAATAATTTTTCATAAATTTGTTTAGATTATTATAATCCACACACAGACGAAGATTTCCATCCACTTTCTTGACAAAATAAACAAGTATTTCCCATGGAGATGTACTAGGTCAAATGAATCATTTTCTTTCCAAACCATCAAGATAAATATTCAATTACTTTAATTTCATTGGTTCCATCCTGTAGTATGGAAGTGAAATAGGTATTTTCCCTTGTAGTAGGTAAATTGTAAATTATAATTCTCTTTTTTGTGGAAACCCAAAGAAATGTTTGGGGAATATATCAAGAAATTGATCCATGATGACCGGAAAACCTCTATGTTTGATTGTATAAATATTATCCAAAGTAACTACTACCAATAGGTAGAAGACATGCCTTACCACTAGTACCAAAGGTCTTAATATTCTTGTATTTACCTCCCAATATACTTCAAATATATGCTCAATACTATCCAAAGATGTGAAATCAACCTCTTGGGAATAACATTCGATATTGGCCTTGAAGGGTGTCGACCAATACATCCCCAAAATTAGGTCATAAATTTCAATATCAAGAATAGATAAATACTAGAAAAGTTTACTCTCATCAATAATTCTAGAACACATTTCACAATTAAAGGCTCAATATTCTCAATGGTTGAGAGGTTTTTGAAGTTTTAAGACATGAGGTATTATTTCAACATGCAATCCCATATGACCCATAACACGAGTAATAATAAAAGAGTAAGATGTTACTGTATCAAAAAAATATTTCGTGAGGGTATAGTTTAAGAGAATAGTACCTTGCACCATCAAAGGACTAGATTGATCCTCTATGATCATCTTTTTGTAACCAAAAAACTATTTAATAGGTGCACCCATCAATTATTTATTACTATTATGTGGTTGTGGTGACTGTCGAGGTGTCAGTGTGGCATGAGACTAACCCTGGGTTGCTTAGTTCTATGGGAGATTAACATTGTGTCTCGATTGAACCATATAAGCATAAGAATATGAGGGTATGTTCCAACCATTTCCACCTGTCATTCATGGAGTTTCCACACAAGAACATTTCATATGTACCCAATTTACACAATTGTGGAATTCCCATAGAGATACTATTCATTATCAATTGATAGAATATAATATCCACACAGATAATATCATATTTGATTAATGTGGTAAGGTAGAAAGGATACTAAACCAACCAGTTGGTTCCTCAGGGATTTGCTTGTTTGATAAAAATGATCCATCTTTTTCTTTTTCCACATGTTGCAGTTCCCACTTATATCAGTTTAGGTAAAAGAGTTTCCCCTAATATGGCTTCCCAAGATATCATTTTTCACTACCATCACCCTATCCACCATCTCTATTTAGTTTCCATTATATAAGAAAACCAATGTGAAGCATATGTTAAGCCACAAAACAACCTCAAATATCATCACCTTCAAAAAATCACTAGGGGAAATTTCAGGAGTAAAACAATTCAATATAAAGAATTTATTTAAATATTACATAAAAAATAGATTTTCTTACTTCACAATAAATAAATATGCAGTTATTATGATCTTGATGGTTTGGGGATATAATTATTTCTTAAAAAACTCTTGAATGCCTGACCATATCAGATCCTAACCCCATTTTGTACAGAAAATAGTATTCCACCACTACTTAGTATGATACTTTAGTATAAAAACCATTATATTAACTTTCTTTTACTTTTAGGTTTCCAAAAAGAAATGATTTTTCTTCCCTAGTCATTCCTTCACTTTTTCAAGTCTAGAATATTCCTAAAATATCAATGGATTCTGTTTCTAAAAATTCATATATGAATTTTTATGGAATGGTTGAAGATTATAATTTCTCCTATCCATGAATTGAAATTCTGGGACTATGCTCTATACGAGCTTATGATTTAATTATTGTTCAGGAAAAACCACATTCTCAGATACTTCCTCCTGTGGGTTCCCTAATTAACTAACTGGTTCCTTTCTCTATGTAACACAACAAAAAATATAAACAATTGAGAACTTTTCCTAAAAATAAGGATTGATATTTTCCAACAATCAAAAGAAATAATCATCATGTATAATTTAAAAAATCATCAACTATAATATGACCAATGAATTCCTAGTCTAAATTCTCACTAATAATGCATGATAAACTATAATCATCAACTAAACCCAGGACGATGATATAAAAACACTCATAAAAGTTTCTTAGAACAATTTTATACCTGGACTTCCCTAGTAACATGAATTTATGCATAAATTGGTTAACTTAAACTTTTTATTCTATACATTTCAAGTGCTGACATTCTTATCTCTATTCTACCATCCCAATATGACGTAAAGACCTAGATCTAATACCATTTGTAACATCCTGTCACACACCCATTGTCTCGGGAAGAGGTTGAGGTGCTACTAACCTTTGGTGATGTCCTTAGGTAATTAAAGAAAAATTATAACGGCCATAAAAGATAATTTAGGTATTATTTCACTAAAATGAGTACAGTCTAATGAAAAAAACAATTCTTTATGATGCATGTAATGTAATACATAACAACTCAAACTAGAAAAAAATATCAGAGTAATAGTTGGAATAAAAAGGTAAAAAACTAACATAATAAAGGAAAGTATAAATTAATGAAACCAATGTGGAATTAAACCAAGAATTAACCCAACCAAGATCCAAGTTATAACTTCATGTCCCAATCCCACTTCACCATGACACATCACTAGAGAAGTGTCATACCTTGCCTTTAACTATATCTTGGTACATAAAATCTAAAAACACACCAAAGTTCCTCAGAAGGGGGTTAGTACAAAACTTAGTAGGTAATCCCAACAGGTTTTCTAACAGACACCACTATGATCAAGAAAAAGTTAGATCACAATTATATTTATAAAAAAAATATACGGAGAAGAATTTCTAAATATCTCTATAATAAAGAAACTAAACAAGTTTCCAAAAACATAACCACTTGGCACTATAATTTCAAAAATCACACTCCCATTCATACCAAATTAAAGTGTCAATACTCATGAGAGATGACCCATTCTGCCACCAAATTTTCACTTTAGGGAATATACCATGTTCCACTTTAATATTTTTCCCAAGTATGAACAAAAAAGGCACTATAATGTAATTTCATGAACTCATTCCAAAAAAACATACCAAGTTCTCAAAAAAAAAACCCCATTCCATTTAAAAACCATTTTCTTTCAAGAAATTCATCAAACAACATATGTGTGATATTTTAAAACCAATGATTTACGTACTAAAATAAAGAAATATTTCCAAGAAATCAATAAAAAGTGACTTAAACATCAAGAATTCAATTTCTAAAATGAGTAGTGTGGGAGAGAATGCACCAACCTCAAATTGGTTAAAGAAAACAAGGAACAATGCATGAATCCTCTAGATCCATCCTTGAAACTTCTTCCCTTAATTATATCCAAGAAGGTCTCATAAAAATAAATATCATAAAACATAGGCCTATTTATAAAAAATTAAATTAATTGCTTCTTAAGAGAGAAGATGAGTGGATATATATAGAACAAGTAATAACAAGGAATGACCATTGATTTTGAAGATCCAAATCACTTTGATTCATCAAATATTGTTTACATACCAAAATTAAAATCAAATAACACCTAGAAAAGGAGAAGAGTTCAAGAGCCTAAGAGGGGTGAAGAAAAATAAGGGTATCAGGGCTAAAAAAAGAGTGAAAATCTAATTTTTTAGATCATTTAATGCACATCTCGTGGTTAGGCCACACAATTTTTTAAACTGTGCACCAAATGTTAAAATTACATTATCTCTAAACCACCCAACTCATATGGATTGTTCATGGTTTGAAAAACCATGCACCAAATATGATATTTTCTACTACCTCTACTCTCATGGTTTCTTCTAGGAATCCACATGGTCTGGAAAAACCATGCACTAACTGTGCACCTTCCTAATGAATCCTAGAATCACATTTACAATTTTCGAGAGAAAGCTCATGGTTTTACCTAACAGTTCTCAAACTTTTCACCCTTTAAAACCCTTCCAAAACACTCCAAAACCATAAACAATTCTTGAAACACAACCCAATAATTAAATAAATTTAAAATACATAATTGAATATAAAATTACATAAAACCTAGGGTGTTACATGTTACAACCCCAAGAGTTTTTAAAATGACATCTAAAAGAAGTGTTTTATGAATTTTATCAATTTATTTAATATGATGTAACATATGGATAAAATGAATGATAGGTTTTCTAGAATGAGTTTTAGAAATATCCAAAAGGAGTTTTAGACATGGTTTCATGATTATTGCATATAACATGACAAAATGTGAAAACACACTAAGTCTATAAGGTTTTTTTCTAATTAGAAATTGATAGAATTATGCACTGAAGGCACCACCATGATGTGGTTGTTTAGAAAATGTATTGTTCTACCTTGAATACACTATGGTGTGGTGAGTGTCACTAAGACATCATTATTTTCATGGAAATTATCATATTACATGATAATGCCTAATTTGGCCTCCATCACCCACCTATACCCATCTCTATCAGTTGAATCGGTATGAAATGAAGATTGGAAGAGTTTTAATATCTAAGGATAATGATTTAAACATTAAAATATTATAAAAAAGACTGAACTATGTGTTAAAAGAGTTTTATTATTTGTAGAATTTTTGAAATAATCCATTAAAATGGTGAAAAATTTAATATCCAAGGAGGGTCCTTGGATGGTTATATAAACTGGTTCAATCCTTGTAAGTGTGCTTGATTATTGCATTATGTCAAGACAATGTAAAACTTATTAGCCAAATTTATTTTTCACCTGTTTCACTTATTTATTTAAACCCAAGGTTATTGAAAACTGTGTCTTGGTAGAGATCCATCCTAAGATTCAAGAGATCCACATGATCCATGGATACCTTTAGAGGAAGGAGTATTTCATTTGTTTCTCAGTGAGGTCAATCAAATGATTATGAAAATATTTGATAGAACAAATCAATTATTAAAAGTTATTCTAATGTTTTTATTAATTTATTTTCATTCCAAACATATACATATATTTCAAGTTTAATTGGTTTTGATAGTATTCTTTTACTACATTATAGATGATATACATAACTCCAAAACATAACACACACCCCGGTGGAGACACCAATGCATGACTGGCTTGGTATTGGGTACTGATGTGGGAAACCCTTCATGCATGGTCTTCCTCTATATGTAGTAGGGTGCCTATTCATCAAGGTGGAAAACTGATCTAGGTGAATCCTATAGACTCGAATATATCTTTTCACCCGATTCAAGTGATTTATAGTCATAAGGATGGGAATCTATTTCACTTTAATAGTGAGAATTAGTCGCTATCCATGAGTGGTTGGGTATAAGTGTCTAGGAATAAGATATTGTGCATGAATATATGGGCATGATAATATAGTGACCTGAAATTTTCATATATAAATATTACATCTTTTAAATGAATATTCAATACATTTCACAAATACATTCCTAAGGATGGTAAAGATTTAGCGTCTTTGGAGACTAGATACACAATATTCCTATAAAATATATTCAACATATCCCATAAAGATGTTCCTATTTAGTAATCTTTATATACATACCATACTTAATATTTTTTTTCATAACATAGGGAAAGAAAACATAAGAATGGGTAATATTTGATGCTTAGTAAGGGTAAATAGGGGAGATATCAATCAATGATCATATAAAAGTATAATATAAGCATAAGGGTATGAGATCATGACCATAAATTAAAAATTTCACACTTAATATGTCAAATATCATAAACATGAGTCATGTAATAAAGCTTTGTAATTTCAAAATACATTATTTATAAGAGTAATAAATCATTATAAATCAATAAAAAACCATAAGTTCATGTCATAAAAGTGTGGCTCCATCACAGGTATAGAAACCATTTCATATGTCAAGGTTAACTACCAATACCATAAAATCATAATGGATTAGGCCTCAATACCCATTTTCCATAGTGGATTAATCACGTCGACTTGTTTCCCATAATGGATCAAGCACATTAAATTATTTCCCATAATAGAAAAGGAAAATTGACTTGTTTCCCACAATGGATCAATCACATCAACTAGTTTCCCATAGTTATCTCATGAGATATAAAACTTTACCTAGTAAATTGGAGGGATATATAATTTTGGGCCCACTCATCACATATTAAAAACCATACATGTTTGTGCCACATGATTATAAAAAATTCATCATCTCATAATATCATAATCCGTATAAAGAAAACGAGTTTCATAAACATTTAATCAATTAATTATAGAATAACCCAAGAAAAAAATAAATGGGTTTTATAAATATATCATCATTATAAACATAAACTATATAGAGAAAGAATAAGGATGGAATCAAGGGATTATATCCCTAGTAAAACCAAATCAACATCAAAGGATGTTATCTTATATGGGAGTTTCTTGAAAATAATCATTGGAATATTTCATGGGGAAAATAACCTTTTCATTTTGAAATCACATATTTGAAATATAAAAATTTACCAAATATTAAGGAAAACATTTTATTTGGAAATAAACATGAAATTTTTTAAGTTAAATTCAAATCATAACTGGTCATAATGGTGGGGAATTCCGTTCGTGCTGCATAAGTGAAATGAAAATATTCCTGTCATACTTTTATAAAATGTAAAAAAACACCTCATTCAAAAAATTATATAAATATTCATTTTAAAACATTTTATAATAATTAAATAATGGGTAAAAATTAATTTAACAATAATAGTATAATATTAAATACATTATAGATTTTTAGTAACTTTGTATATGGTAGGAATTTTTTTTCAATCACATATTAAAACTTATTTTTTTTAATTAAAAATATTCCTTCAATATATTGAATAATTAAGTTGAGAAAAATTAAAGGAAATCATGAATTATTCACAATTAAACATATCATAAGAAAAATTAATGGAATTTATTAGATAAGTATCATATAATTTTTTAAATTGAAATTCAAGTATAAAAAATCATGATTAAAATAGGATTGAAACATAAATACCTTACCTAAAGTATCACTTTTATTCATACACATTTAAACATAATTTATGATAAATATATATTTATTATACATTTATTCAAGAACCATACTCATCTATAAAATACCATATATGATTCAATTATTATTTCTTATCACCCATTAATTGACAATTTTTTATTAAAATCTTGGGTGATAATTGTTTCTTTTTCATTCATGTTTCGATTTGAAAATATTTATCCTCGTACTTTGATCATGGTTCCATAATTTATATAATTTTAATCGTGATATAAAAATTAAATATATATTTATATTCATCCATAAATGTTATATATTGAAAAATGTAATATACTGTTCATGGATACAGTAGACCATATGTACACATGAACACTATTTTCACTTTTCCAATAATGGATTGAAAGAAATCTAAATAATATTTAAACATAAAATAATACTTATTAGATCATATAAATCATATATATTCATTAAATATATCTTTATTACTATTAAAGAAGAGATTAAAAATGAATCACAACACTTTGTGGAGGTGGTAGTCCACACATTTGTACAAGCGATGTTATCTTTTTCCAATAGTTTAGAAGGTAATAATTTAGGAATTATATTTTCATTATAGAAGTGTAATTATTTCATAAATATAATTTATAAAAATTAAACCCATCACAATACTCATCCATTAAATATTCTGATGAAAAATGAATTGTATCACTACGTGGAGACAACATGACTACGTATGCATGAGCGATAGTTTAACATCCCGTTTGATGGGAAAGAGGGTGGATAATCATGGTTTCATAATAAAAATAAAATTTAAGTATACTTAGTATAGTTAATTTATCATTTATTGAAGAATTTAACATATTTAGAGGTGGTGAAATAAGAATTAAAAATAAAGTGACTGGTTAAGAAGATTACCTCTTATTTGAAACAAATCATTTAAATATCCTCTAAAGGAATATAGAGTTAGTATTTTAGGGAGAACCTAACCTATATAATTTCTCAAGGAGAGTTTATAAGAGAATTTTTTAAGCTTTGGTTTAAAGATAAGGCTCAAAGTGGCGTGAATAAGAGAAAGGAGGGGTGCCCTTTAATAATTTAGGGGAGGGCCACTCTTGAAGTTTCTTAAAAGATAAAAATATAATAAATACATTATCTAGGGAAATGATTCCAAATATCTAGGTATTTTAACATAAGGTAGTATTTTCTATAAATAATATCAATTAATAAAAAATTTGTTGGTTTAAGTGGTGTTTTAAATCTTATCTTTTGGTTTAACCCCTGAGTTAATATATTTTAAACTTATCCTTCGTGACATCTCTTTATCTCTTAAAGGGTTATAATTTAATTTATAAGGGTAAAATTGGATCATAAATAGTCAATGGGTAAACTTTTTGACCATATTTTTTCCACATTTTCCTCTTTCATTTTTTATAAATATTTTAATAAAATATTACTTTGATTAAATATCATTAATGTCACAATTCATTTAATTTGACTTTAAAAACATAACGATAAAGTTAGAACTTGAATACAATCCTTTTAAACAATAATAATTTTTTATATTCATCTATATAATTTTTTAACACTATAACTCACTCAAATTATAATAATTATAATATTTTTAATATCAATTATTTATTTTTCTATTAATTGAATCAGTACTATATTAGCATTGCACAAGTATTTAAGGTAATTGTTTAATCACTAAAAATTATAAATAAATTAAAATAATTAATATAATTTGATTATTCACAAAAATTAAAATTAATATTCATTCACCACATGGTTGTTTCCCCATGTGAACACATAAGAGACATTCACAACTAAGAGAGTGAGATTTGGTAACTTTATTAGATTTAAATATTATATGGGTCATTTTCATGAACAAGTGTCCCTTAAACAATTAAATTTCAAGAATAATTTTATAATGGTAAAATTAACTTAATAAATAAAGAACAAATGTGAATAGTGGTGAACTTAACACTTAGTTTTAACCTAGATTAACCAAATTTACCCTTTACTAAGGTGATAAATTTTACCCTGATTACTATGAATATTAACCCAAAATAAAAGGGGATTATTTAACAAATTTGAGTATCCTGATTCAAAATATAGAATCCATTTTTAAAGATTCAATTTCTATAAGTTATAGAAATTAACTTTAAAATAAGTCCCCAAAACATAATGAAAATCGTTTTTTGAGAAATACAAATTTTAGCATAAGACCGAATTTATTATTATACCACACCTAAAAAATATTAGATGAATGTTAAAACATTTTCGTAAACATATAATATATAAATTTCATTAAAATAATTCAGTAATAGTGATAAATTTTATTTATTAAGATAAAAAACATCCTTACATAAAAATAGTTTTTCCGAAAAATGCATTTCTATATATAAAAATGTTTTATAATAAATTTTAAAAAATAAATTTATTATAACAAACCTAACCGAATTTTTAATAATATAATAGAATATATATTCATTTAAAATAATTTTCAGAAAATTTTCAAAAATTCACCCAAATATAATATTGATTTTATTCATTAAAAAATGATGTTAATTTTTTAAATAAATTTATTAAAAGCGAAAAAAATTAAATATAAAATTTTCTTAAAAATAAATAAAAAACATTTTTGAAGGAAGTTAATTTTTGAAGCATAATATAATTTTAGTAAAAGTTAAATGTTTATTTATTAAGAATTAATAAATACATTGGTATTGAGTAGGAAGTATATATATATATTTCAAATTTTTTATTCCTATTCATACCCTCTAATTCAACAACTTGGTTTTACTAGTCGTAATAATATTTTATGGACATTTAAGCTCGATGTTGCATATTTTATATGCAATTGAACTTAATGTTCTTATTTTAAAATCCTAGATGTTACATTATCCTCCCTCTGATAATTTTTTTCCTCAAAATTTTAATTTCTGTTTGGAAGTAAAGGGTTTTATATTTGAAAATTCCTCTGTTGAAAACCGACATCATAAAAAGGGTTAATAAAACTTAATTTTGAAAAGAGGAAAGGAGAAATGTAAAGTTCATATAGAATAACAGATATCAAGGTTTTGTGATAGAACATAATTATTAAGAAGTGAAATTGTAGACATGTAAGAAAAAAATTAATGTATATATATAGATGGAGAGTGAAAGACAATATTGATCACAAGAAAATGAATGATTATGAGAAAGTTAACGACCACAAAACCATAAATTGATGAGGTGTGAAAAAGAAAATCAATTCATTAAAATTGAAGTTGATAAGAAAACATTTTTGTTTTAAGATCATTTTACTAGAGTTGAGGAATTATTATACTATATAAACTAATAACATAAGGAAATCTACATACTATATAGGTATACTTTTATCCTTTAATAAATTCCCACCAAAATATGATTTGTTTCTCCCAAATGATGATTATTTGAGAAGAATCTTTCATACTTTAAGTACTAAAATAAACTTTTAAAATATCAAAAAAGCGTATCAAGATAATTTTCATATCTAAGATAATTATCAAAATGAATAAACCTTGAAATAATACATTTAAATCTAAAATTTTCAGGATATCAACAAAGGCTCCACTTAGACCATTTAATAAATAAACCTACTTACCAAATACCCTCAATAACCTTAAAATTTTAGAATTTTTTATCCTAAAATGTGATCTCATCCCTTTTGTCTTACATATTTTAAAATTTAATTGCATTCTTCCCAAATAGTCACTTATTAAACCTAAGGGTTACATATTCCTCAACCCAATGAAACATCTCCAAAAATATCATAAATAACCATGATAAATCACTATATAATCATGTGATGTAGTGAACTTCACAAAATTATAATGAATCAAATTTAGATACTAACCTGACAGGTAATCCTTAACTTGACTATAAATATATTCGAAAATATCACCTTATCAATGAATCAGCTTTCAACCATCAAGATTATCTATATCACACTATCCAATAGACCATAATTAACTTATCATTAAATCATATACAAACTCAAAGTCTTATTTAAACATCAATAGAGTATTCTTCCTAAAACCTAATGAAATATTAAAATCAACCTCAAAATCCCATCACTTAAAACCTCAAAAGGGGTGTCTAAGCCTCAGAACTTATGATCAACCTTAAAACTATAAACCAATTATGGTATCCACAACCCCTAAGTTAATCTCATGTGAAAATATACAAGTTTACAAAAATAAAAAAAAATTCTTATTTTTCAAATAAAATCATAAACCATATGATATATTCCGTAAATTTAAAAAATGAAATAAACTTTATAAAAGTTGAACTAAATCACTTTATAATCAAATCACCGACCAATTTCAAGTTCACAAATACTCTCCCATCAATTTCAATTACCTCTTTATCCAAACTAATCATTATCACTTGTCTTAGTTATTGGTACCATTCAACATACATTTTCAAATCCTTAAAGAAAACTACTATGGAATAATCCTTATATGTTTTATTATTATTATATCCAAAATATCATTGATATAATTCATGAATCCTAACACATAAACACATCAATCCTTTAAATTAAAATATTGGAGTAACATAGGTATTTTCTTGGTTTAGGTGTTAACCCTTAGATTAGGTCTTTGGATTAGATAATTACCCTATTCCCATAGATAGGACAATGAACTATAAATAGTACCTTAGGATGGAATTAATTTTCCTCCCTAAAATTCGCCACTTTTCCTCATAAATTACTTATTCTATAACTTTCATTTCCTTGTATAAAAAAACTTCCTGTTCCTCTGAGACATTCCCTCGAGTTCTTCTTCCCACATCCTTGACATGTAGAAAGATGAATCTTCTTTCCTCTATGGTCTCCATGAAACTACATATTCCTCTTATTATGTGTATCCTATAAATTAACTTATATAGAGGCTGTTAATTATATAATGGGATAGATTAGTAGTCATAATAATAGGTTTTCACATTTCATACCTTGTTTTATTTGGTATCTCATGAGGAAAATCATTCCATTTCTCATCAATATTAACATGAATCCTCCTGGTTCCATCAATCAACTAAAAAATATATAGTGTGAGTAACAATAATCACAATGAGGAATCATGAAAAACCATTTATATAAAATCTAAAAAATGACACCTTCTTTTCAATCTATGAGACATTAGGTTTAAACCAATTCATTTATGGCTAACATCTTTTCAAATTCTTCATAATGGTACATAAAGAAAATGTGTATTAACCCAAGCATATCCTCTAAGAGTATTAAACTAGGAGCACAATAAGGGAATACTCACCACGAACTAGAGTTATAGATGATATATACTCGAACAAATATTTTTGGGATTATTACCCCTAAATTCCTCTATTCCAAATATGCACCCACTTGTAGTGTCGAAATAAAGATGTATTTCTTGGAAAACCACATAATCTATTCCTTACCAAAACTTAAGTATGTTATCCTATTCGTAGACTTATCCTAAGTGTTTTCATTAAAGTTATCTAATCGAAATATCAAAAGATTAAATAAACCCTGAAATGATACCAAATATAGTGGCATGGAATTTTCATACATAAATATTATATCTTTTTAGATGAATATTCAATAAATTTCAAAAATACATTCTTGAGGACCATAAAGTTTTAGTTTCATTAGAGACTATATAAATAATATTATTATGAAAGATCTTCAACATCTCTCATAAAGATCTTCCCATTTTCTACACTTTATAGAAATAACCTTATTAAGAAATTTCTTCATTACATAAAGAAATGAAACATAATAAAGGGTGATATCAGATGCTCAATAAGGGTAAACATGGGATATATCAATCAATGATCACATATAAAAACATAAGATAAGAATAAGGGTATGATATCATGACCATAACTTACAAAGTTTATGCCCAATCTGTTAAATGTCATTAACACGAGTCATGTTATAAAGATTTATCATTCCAAAAGACATGATTAATAAGATTAAAAAATCATTTTAAATCAATCATAAACCATATGTTCAGGTCATAAAAGTGTGGCACCATCATATGTATAGACACCATTTAATATGTCAAGGATAACTACCATGATAATCAATTCCTAACAGATCATGCCTCAATACCTATTTCCTATAGTGGGTCAATCACATTTAATTTTTTCCTATAATGGATCAATTACATCAACATGTTTCCCATAATGGATCAATCCCATTGAAGTTTTTCCGATAATGGATCAAGTACATTAAATTTTTTCCCATTTTTTCTCATGATATATAAAACATTGCCCAATGCATTGGATGTCTATATAATACTAGGACCACTTTTCATATAATTAAACAATATATATGTGTTCCACAATATCATAAAACATTAATTATCTCATCATATCATAACTTGTTCAAGGAAAACAAGTTTCATAAACATTTCATTAATTCATTATATCATAACCATTGAAAAAAATAAATGGGTTTCATAAAACTCTTTTCATAAAAAATATAAACCATACAAAAAAAGATTAAGGATGGTATCATTAAATCATATCCCCTATAAAACATAATTAACACAAAATTATGTTATCATGGATGGTAATTACTTTAAAATAATAAATGGAATATTTCCTATTGAAAATGATCTTTCTATTTTGAAATAGATTATTTAAAATATAAAAATTTAAACAATATTAAGGAAAAAAGTTTATTTTAAAATAACCTTTGAAAATTTTACAGGAATCTTCAAATAATTGAGATATCATGATGGTGTAAAATTTTATTCATGACGTATAAGTTAAAGGAACATATTCTTTTCACACTTTTATAAGCATTCAAAAAGAACCTCTTTTGGAAAAGGATAAGAAGATTCATTTTAAAACATTTTTAAAAATTTTAACCTTGGGTAAAAATTAATTTAAAAAACATAGAATAATATTAAAAACATTATTGAAAACATTTTTATAAAATATGTATATGGAAGAAAAAGTTTTTTTCACTAAATATTAAAACACAGTCGATTTTCTTTAAAAAAATTCTTTCGATTATATTGACCAATTAAAGTGATAAAAATGAAATGAAAACATGAATTATTTAGAATTAAGAATAATTCAGGAAAAATTAAAGTAATTTCGATGATAATAATAATATAATTTCCTCGATGTAAATTTAAGAATGAACAATCCCTATTAAAACAGGATTGAAACATAAATCCTTTACCTCAAGTCCCACCTTTATTCATATGTGTCAAAACCTATGTTATAAAATTTATATTTATTCTAGAACCACAAAATTCTATATAATACCATTTATGATCTACTCATGGCATCTTATCACCAGTTTGTTAACAATTTTTTATTAAAATCACTAATCTCGGTGATAACTGCCTCGTTTTTCATGCTTGTTTAAGTTCAGTAGTCTTGATCCCTGTAGTTTGATCACAGTTACATAATTTATAGAATATTAATAATTATATAATATATATATATACACATATATATATATATTTACATTAATCCTTAAAAGTTATAGTTAGAAAAATGAATTACACCATTCATGGAGACAATCAGTTGTATGCACGCATAAATAAAATTTTCAATTTTTGATGGATGGAAAGAAAGAAATTTAAATAATAATTAAACTTTATATAATGGTAATTATATCATATAAATCATATATATTTATAAAATACATCTTTATTACCATTTATTTGAAGTGGAGATGAAAAAAATCACATTGCTTTGTGGAGGTTGTTGCCTACACATATGCAGAAGTGATGTTATTGTTTTCCAAAAGTTTGGAAGGTGAGAAGTTAGATATGATATTATCATTATAGAATTATTATTAGATCATAAATATCATATAAAAACTTTAAACCCATCATAATACTCACCCATCAAATATGGTGATGAAAAATGAATTGTATCGCTACGTAGAGGCGACAAGCTGTATGTACGCACGAGCGATACTTTCACTTACCATTTGATGGGAAACAGGGTGGATAATGGTAGTTTAATAATAATAATAATAAAATTTCTGTATATTTAGGATACTGAATTTAATATTTAATTAATAATATAATATATTTATATGTGGTAAAAAAATAATTAAAAATAAATTTATAGGTTAAGGTGATTACCTATTCTTTAAAATAACTCCTTTAAATTTACTCTTAAGAACCCTAGAGATGGTATTTTGTGAATAATAAAACCTATATAATGTTTATAGGTGAGTGGATAGTATATTTTGGTAAGGTTTTTTCTAGTTATAAGGCTCAAAGTGGTGAATAAGAGAAAGGAGGGGAGCCCTTTTATAATTGAGGGGAGGGGAACTCTTGGGATTTCTTAAAATATTAAAATATAATAAAGTCATTATCTATAAAAAATCTTAAAAATTTACAAATATTATAATATAATGTAATATTGGGTTTAAATAACACCAAAAAATAAAATTTTTATAGGTTTATGTAGTGTTTTCAACCTTATATTTTGTTTTAATCCATTTGTTAATCTATTTTAACCTTAACCACGACGATGCCTTTTTCACTTTTAAAGGGTCATAATTTTACTTATAAGGTGAAAATTGGATCATAAATTGAAAAATAGTGATAATTTATACCGTATATTATCCAAATTTTCCTATTTCATGTTTTTATTATTTTTAACTAATTTAATAAAATATTATTTAGATAAAATATCATTAATATCAAGTTTTAAACAATTCATATAATTTGACTTAAAAGACATAAAGAAAAGTTGGAATTAAAATATAATTAATTTTAAAAATAATAATATTTCATATTAATATATCAAATTGAGGCAACACTATAAATTACTTAAATTATAATACTTTTAATATTTTTTAAATCATTCATTTTATTTTTCTATTAATTGAATAAATAACGCATTACCGCTGTAGAAGAATTTAAGGTCGTTATTTAATAACTAAAAATTATAAATAAATTACCATAATTATTATAATTTAATTATTCAAATAATTAACATTAATATTAATTGACCACTTGGTTTTTCCCTATGTTAACACTTAAGAGATATTTAAAACTAAGAGAGTGAAATTTTGTAACTTTATTTGATTTAAATATTATATAGGTCATTTTTATTTAAAAGTGTCCCTTAAACAACTAAATTTAGAGTATAAGGTGATAAGGGGAGAATTTCCTTTATATAATAATTATTAATATGAATAATGGTGACCTTAACACTTAGTTTTAGCATAGATTAACCTGATTTACCCTTTATCGAGGTGATAAATTTTACCCTGGTTTCTGTGCATATTGAAAAAAAATAAAAGGGGTATATTTAAAAAATTTAAAACTATTAATTAAAAACATGAAATAAATTTTTCAATATTAAATTTCTATAAGTTATAGGAAATAATTTTAAAATAAGTGTGCAAGACACAACAAAAATAGTTTATTGAGAAAAATATAATTTTACGCTTAAAACTTGACTGATTATTATAATATGCCTAAAAATGTTAGGTTATTGTTAATTTTTTATGGAATATATATTATATAAAAATTTCATTAAAAATAATTCACCAACAGTGTTTAATTTTTTTTATTAAGATAAAAACATATTGCATGCATACAAATGGATTTTTATAAAATGCCTTTTTATGTATAAATTTTTTATACTGAATTCAATAATAAAATTAATTATAATGAACATAATTTTATTATTAATAATATAATATAACTAATTTTACTTTGAAATAAAATTTAACTTTTTAAATACTTAAAAAAATACAGTTTTCAAAAAAATCAGTATTTTCCACTATTCTTAAAAAAATCAATCTTTTCAGAAAATTATTAAAAAATTAACCTAAGATAATTTTCATATGATCATTTGAAAAATTAAGATTATTATATAAAAAAAAATTTCTAAAAGAAGAAGGGATTAAATATAATATTTTATTCAATAGCAATAAAAATCATTTTTGAAAAAAAAGTATTTTTTAAGAATAAGATAATTTTACTAAAAATTGAATTTTTATTTCTTTAGAATTAGTAAATAAATTTATATTGAGTAGGAACATTATATATATTTTATAATTTGGTTATTACTATTCATAACCACCAATTAAAGAGCTAGGTTTTATCAACCAAAATTGTATTTCATGGTTGTTTAAACTTGGTGTTGCATGTCGTATATGCTATCAAACATAATGTACTTATTTGAAAATCTCAAATGATATAGATAATATGGGTACAAATTTATTCATTAGAGAGTTTTTATTTTATTATTTTTATTTCTTTCCCAATACTTACATCTTTAGATTCTTCTTATCTTCCTATTATATTATAGTAATTTATTTTATTCTGTCAAATGTTTCATAAAAATGGTCACATCTAAAAACATGATTCAAGATGAGGTTATGGTTTCCCACATTGAAGAGATGGTTTATGATATTGAGTTAGGAAAAGTTCAACACTACTATCCATATATGTTAGATATTTCATAGAAATTTCCATGAAATTATCATAATTTTATTCTATTATATTTTTTAACTCTCTACAACCATAGACTACTAACTGATGCCAAATTTTGGGTCTATAAGGATCGATTAGCACATAATCAACACAAAATAATAAAAAATAAACCTCATTACCAAGATATAGCATATATGAAAATTAAACTGTGTAATATTTAAATGAATAGAAAATGTTGTGCACCTTACACTAATGATGCCTCTGGTACTACCTTTGATAACAGGCTTGATCAAGATCTCTAAGAGGTAGCTGAAAGACTCCCTCTACCATGGTGTGTCTATACCCGAATAGCCAAAAGGCCTTCATTTTTACTGATTTTTTGATAACCCAACTTTCAAGGGATGATGGTGATCCCTTACAAGTCCCATATGCTTAGTTATTACATGAACCATAGGCTTAAGATACATTACATGACCTGAAGGTCTTAGAAAATTCAACCAAACTATAACTATAAGGAACATCCCCTCCCCAGCATCTGCATCATGATGTTAGATCTCCACCTTCACATTGCTGTTTGGCTAAGATTCCCATGTAAGCACAACCTAGTCCCGATGGCATAGCCATACCCTCTCATTCTTCTAAATCCATTGTTTCTGCTCTGGTGAGTGCGCCTGCTCTAAATCCTCCTCTGGGGATGCGCTTTTTTGTAGAGTCTGTATGGGGAAACTGCATGTGACCTGAAGGCCTTGAGGTGGCCTGAAGGCCTTAAAGGTGGCATAAAATCTCTACTGAACCAAAGGCCTGGGTGGACCAAAGGCCTTAAAGAATCCAAGCCCAAACCGGTGGCCCAAGGTGAATAGTTCTAACTACTATAGTACCAAACAATACCTGCTATAGTAAATACTACAGTATATTCTATAGTACAATGTGTAGTACTGCTACAATACCTACTATATTACTACTACAATCCTGGAAATATTCCTCCACCTGGTTTTGAACCTGGGTCTCATGGATGCACTTAAGGATACCTCACTAACTAGGATGGGGCTCATCTGCAACCATGGTGTGTCTGTGGATTGATATTAATCACATGATGTTTAGGTTGGATAATTTATAAATCCCACACCATGCTACTCATGAAGGAAAATGTAAGTTTAAGGAAGTGATATTTATATTTAGAATCAATAGGAAGTTAAACAGGGACCAACATACCAATATCATGGAACAATCTCCTTTTATAATCCCCTAAGGGAACTCCTTGGGTGATTAAGCATTAACTTGTACATTAAATAATGTACGAGTTAATTAATATGGTTAAAAAAACCTTTTATAACCCATGAACAAACATACATTCATCATAAAAATTCATTATGATTATCCATATGTTACATTTACATTAACGATGGATAGTGTGGGTAAAAATTCAAATGTACTAACTTTAATAATTTATGCATGTCAATGAATTACAATATTAATATATAATAATTCAAAAAATAGAAAATTTAGTAGAATTATGATTTCATATATCATAACTAATGATATACCCTCAAGGAATATGATATTCTTTGACGTCCCTCATGTCTTTTAATACGACATACAAATATCATACATTATGATATAATAGCTTTGAGGAATATCTCTCATAATCTCCCACTGGAACTAAAGCCTCATAAACTTAGTAACATTTAACCTTATATAATATCATATATAATAACTTGTGAAACCATATCCAAAATTATTTTTTATACCTTTTAAAACTCTTTTTTAAAGTTATTGTTAACTTCACCATATATCACATCATATAGAATACATCCTGAACACCAAAAATCCTTTTGGATAAAATCTTAAAAAATTTTAGAGTAGCTATCTGAGTAAAAATCAATCCCCATTCAATCAACCATAATTTATATCCCCATGGGAATTTATAGTGTTGATAAAAAATATAAATTCCCAAATTCATAAATATAAGTAAAGGGCATCCATTATCAAATAATCAGGGCTAATCAAGCTACATAAAGACTTGGTGTGATAACTATCAAACACCCATATATATAAGCCTGTGTCCAATAGCTGAATAATATGAAATAATTTATTTTCATATTATCAAATTTTCTAAGACATCGAGTAATAAAGAGACATGAAATATGTCAATTGTAACACCTTGATTTTTAGAATATATTTCTCTATAATAAATAAATGTTTTCGATAGCATGTGAATAAAAAACCTTGAAATTAAGTGAATAATGATTATATTTTATAAAATAAATTATAAAATTTTCACATTATATGTTATTTAAATTAAATATAATTGTCAAAAATATGTTCTAATTCACTTAGGAAATACTATTGATTATAAGGAGCTATTTTGAAATATTTTGATAATGAGCATGCTTTTTGTCATATATGTTTTATATTTATTTAATTAAAATTATTAAACTTATAAATATTTATTTTTTACACATGTATAGAAGAAATTAATTGGTTATTAATTTTTTATTAATTGGTTATAAATTAAAATAATTTTTTTAAGGTAATAAGATATTTTTTTCCTGAAAAACTGCTTTTATGATCGCAATACATTTTTATCTTATGAAATTAAAGTAATAAATATTTATTAATGATTTTAATGAAATGTGTAGAAAATTTATTCAATAAAATATTTTAATATTCATCTAATTGTTTTTACTAGGCAAGGAATTGGATTAAATTTACTTTTTTTGCCTAAAAATACATTTTTCTAAAAATGATTTTCATTACATTTTTTTATCTTATTTTAAAATGAATTTATACAATTTAAAAGAATTTATTTTGTTAAAATTATTTCGATATTTGAAATAAAAATTATCAGTTTTTTAAATAGGTAAATTTTATTTTTTGTCATTATGAATAGTAACCATGATAATACGTTTTCACCACGACAAGAGTTAAAATGATTAAAGAGGGGTTGAAATTAGAGATAAAACATAAAATATCATTAAAAATTGAATAGATGTGATTTGTTTAAGGTATTTTTACCCAATATTATATTATCTTCTAATTTTTTTTCCTTGGTTCTAGTTTCACTTGAATGTGACTTTATTATATTTTAATGTTATAAGTATTTACAAGAGTTCCATCCAACTCACATATAAATGGGAAACCCTTCTTTCACTTATTCAAACACTTTTATCAATCAAGTTTGTAAAATACCTACCAAAATATCTTCCAAAATTTTCTCACCATTTCCTAGAGCTTCTTATCATCCCAAAAAAGAAACTTTTGAAGGCCTGAGGTGTAAGCCAAAGGAGGTTTCCCAAAAAAGAGGAAATTGTCATTACCGATCTATTTAGAGTTTCTTTCTTCTATAAAATTCTATAAATATTATATAAAAATATTAAAATAATTAAATAAGTATCATTAATATGATTTTTTTAGTTAATGGTACAACCATTCTCAACAAATTTTCCATCCTATGAGAAATTAAAACATCATTGATGCGTACGTGTGGACTACCACCTCCATGAAGCGCTGTGATTTGTTTATCATTTCAGAGTAACATGGATAGTAATAAAGAAAAATTTAGTCAATATATATGATATATATTATATAATTATGAATTTTTAAAGTTTAATTATCATTTATCTTTTTTTTGTTCCAACCATTGAAAATGGAAATGTTAATCATGCGTATGTATAGACTACTATCTCCATGAAGCGATGTAATTTATTTTTCATCACTAAACTATATAAATAGATAATAATTTGAATATAATGAATAAATATAATATTAATTACATAATTTAAATTATTTATATGATAAACCATGTCCTAGGTGAAAGGACTGGGATCATCAAACTAAAACATGCATAGAAAACAAACCAGTTTTCACACAAATAATGATTTTAATGAAGAATTGTTAATAAAAGGGTAACTAGAAATTATAAGAGAATTATATATAATAATATAACTTTGAAAATAGTTCTACTATAAATTTATAATAAATATTAATTTATTTTATAGGATGATAAGTGCACACATGAATAAATTCATGAAATAAGGTAAGGGTTCTTCATCTCAATATTATTTCATTGAGGAATGTTTCATGTTATTCAACTATTTGTTTTTATATGGAGTATATAATTCCCCTTTTAATTGTTTTATCATGAGTATCTTTATATCAATTTTATTTTAAGTTTCAATTAATGTTATTTCATTTAATGGGGTTATGCTTCAAAAGTTACCAAAGCGGTAAGAGTTTATGTTACTATCTCATTTCTTTTTAGGACTTTATATGTTAAATTTATATTAAGGGAAATTATATGATAGTTATTTTTTAAACCCCGTATATTTTATTCTCCTATATATTTTTTTGGTATTTAATGTTTTCCCTTCATTTTCCTCTCTTAGGTATTTAACATGGTAGATAAAATGTTTTTAAGATAATTTTTACCATATTCATCTTTTTGGTTGGGAATATTTTACTTCCATGTCCATGTTTTCAAATTGTTTTATGAAAGTTATTATTTAAACTTAAATTATTTCAAAAGTTATTTTTTTACCATATCTAATTTTCATTTTAAAGGTTTAAAAATGAATCTTTTCAATATTTTCCATAGAATTCTTTATTTACTTTATTTACCTAAGCATGAAAATATTTTTTATTTTAAAATTTATTGAATGAACAATGTTTCCTACCATCATGAACATTATTTTATCTTAATATTCCTTTAAAATATTTTATGTTTATTCTGAAATAAAATATTTTTATGAATATTTTTGAAATTTTTAGTTTTTGAGGACATCGAAGGAAAATGATATTTTTCCCATGATTTTAAAGAAATGTTAAAATGATATTTTAAAGGTCTTTTTCATCTATATCAACATATTTTGATGTTTCTTATTCTCCATTGTGGATATTTCTTAATGACACCATTTATCTTAGTTTTATGGATGAATTATGATTATGTGATTCTGGAATCTTTATGAAACCCGTTTATTTTTTATGGGTTATGCTATGATTAAATGATGAATTTTGTTATGGTCATGTGGAAAACTTATGTATGATTTTCATTATTTAATAGGTGGACCCAAAATTATATATCCCTAAAATAATTGGGTAAATATTTATATATCATGAATTAATATGGATTGGAATGGGGAGTGAACCCAATTTAGTAAGGGACTCTGTCCACTATAATATTCTTGATAATGAGCCTTGACTAAAAAAAAACAAGGGAATGGGGAGTGAAACCAATCCAATAAGGAATTTTTTCCACTAAGATAGTAATGGTAGTGATAATTTACTAAGGAAATGATTTTTTATGCTTATGTGTATTCCCCAACCTTATTTATTATGTTTAGGATATGTTGTCATGTCTCATTATTGATTATTGATGATTCCACACTCTTATGACATTTGTCTTTTTATATGAAAAATCATTAAGTAATGGATCATAATTAATGATATTTTTGTGATTTAGTATTACTTCAATAATATATGATCATGTTTTCATGCCCTTATGCTTATCTTATGCTCACTTATGATCATTAATAGATATCTCCTATGTTTATCTTTACTAAGCATTTGAGGTCACCCTTTCTTATATTTATATTTCCCCAAGTTATGATGAAAGGGTTTAAATATGGTATTATAATAAGGGTATTATGTGAGAAGAACATTATGGGAGATATTTAATATCTTTCATGAAATAAGTTTATTATGTATCTAGTATCTAAATACACTAAAAATTTACAGTTCTAGGGTGTGTATTATTATGTGATGTGTTGAATATTAATCTAAAATGATGTAATATTTATGTATATTTTTCTCAAATTTCCTCATGAATCATATATATATACTCATATGTTCTTAATTATCTAAGTATATATTTGAATAGTTCAATGAATACATCACATGATATTCACATTTATGGATGAGCACATCACAATCTCCTCACTTGATTGGAATGAACCTTGCATGTATTTTGTGGGAATGTTCTTACACTTCCCTAGTATTTCTCAAAAAAGTGACCAAATTTTATACTCTTCTTATGATAGGAAACATCCCATCTTATTTAAGCTCCAACCGTCAACATGATCAACAAAATACCCAACCACCCTCAATTAGTTAAGCCTCATGGATTACATAATAAAGGTATCAAAGTATGAAGTTTCTCATGCTAGTAATGACAAGAACCTCAGGTATTGGGGAATATAAATATGGACCATGAATCCCTAGTATATCATATAAATAATGTATGACACTCCTTGTGGTTTACTTTATGGGCCATTGAGTACAAAAAATCAGTTTTGTGCCTCATAAGAACATTTTGTATCCTTATAGAAGAATCATACTCATTATAACCTTATCATTTTTTCAAAAACTTGAATACTCCATGTTGAAAATTACTTTGGGATAACTCAAAGTTTTACTTTGAGAGTTCAATTATCATATCACCTCTCTCTATATATATATATACAAAGAATGTGAAACAATGATAAAGTATAGATTTAATTTTGTATAACATGATACATTTATATTATTACAATTTTTAAGGATTTTAAAATAACCATAAATAATTGAAAGTATAATATATCACATATGTTAGATTTATAAATAATCCTTATGTTTTCTACACTTTTGGGAGGTTTTTTAAACAATTACATCTCTATATAATTCTTACTACATCTCCATGTGACCAACAGATAAAGCCCTCCAACCAAACTCTTTAGTGAATAACATCTATGTAGTAAGTAATTTTTAATAATAGTGAGACTTAGGAATCATATTCCTCATATTCTCTTTGAACATGGTATTAAAACTTATTAACTTTAAAAAATACATTATTAAGATGTTAATAACTCAGGTTTTCCTCTTAAAACTATTCTAATTTCACCACCATCATCATCCTTGTAAGCTATTCCATCAAAATTTTCCTTGAAATATTTTAGTAACTAATGCAACTCTTTAAATTAATCTTTTACCAAAATACCCCAAACCTTTTAGGATATTAATTGGCATTCAATTTTTATTTTGATTGGAATAATATTTTATTTTTTTATTCTTAAACATATCTAATCCCAAACATATTCCCACTAGCCTCTTTGGAACTATATTGTCTTTAAAATATTTTTCTAAGATATACAAACACATTTTTTAAGGAAATAACTCTTATTACCACTTAACATGAATATTTAATAAAAAAACCATTTTATCCATATCATAAATCGTATTTTATATATTTAGATTATTGTTCTACAAATATGACTTTATTTTTAAAATATTCCACCAAAGGGGGTTAGATTATATCTCTAATAATTTTACAAACAATTGGTTAAATTAATTTTTCCTGAATAAAACATTTTTATCCTTTATCCTCTTCTCAATAATATTATATAATTCAATGAATCATAAACTGTGTGTGTTAAAACCACCATCTAATTTTTTACAACAAAAGTTGGTAATAAACAAATTTACTTTATCATTTAACATAAATGATATGTAGATAAACATCCTTTTCTTATATCTATATAGGTTGATACATTATTTTCATTCAAATATAAGATTCAAGAACCCTTTGTTTCATCATTTAAATTCAAAATAAAATATTTATGAATTATTTATTTTATTTTTAACTCTTTTATGTTTATAAAATTTATAAAGTATACATTTCGTATCATATACCCTTTAAAATAAAATAATTATTTTATAACACCGATACCTGACATGAACATTCCATAGAGTTATCCAAAATCTTCAGGTATCTTTAAAATTTCCATTATATAAAAATATTTCCCTTATTATCTAATCCCCTTTAGGTTTCAATGACTTTTGAATAGGTATTTAAAGAAAAATTATTGGACTTTGAAACTAAATATTTTTCTTTCAATTTCAAATTTTAACCAATTATACTATTAATAAAAAACCAAAGCTTGGACACCTGTTAACCTATTAATATATCCTAAAAAATTTGAAAAATAGGGTAAACATTTATTAAAATCACTTATATTTTCATAACATTTCTAATAATGATTACATAATGAATTCCATAACCAGAATAAGCCTTAAATAAAAATGCAGTCTCACCAAGTCATCAGCACACTCAATTAAATTGTGGTAAGAATGCATATAATTATTTATAAACCTTTAATGAATCATAATATTATTATCATAATAATATAGATTCTAATATTAAATAACATTAACACTAGGTTACTTAGAAAAGTATTTATTTAACAAATATATTTTTTCTCTCATGCTTAGAATTATTATCTATCTTTATACCAATCTATGAATTTTATTACATTATGATTATACTTTTATAGGGTTGATCTCAAATTAATGTTGGATGATAATTACGACTTTTATCTATAACAAAATATCATATTAAATGAGTTTCATGATTTACATTCATTTAGTAAATAATTTTAATAAATGTGATATCACTAAAATGATTACCCCTTTTAAATTATATTATATCCATTAGTGGTCTAAGATCTATATTTCAATAATAATGAGTTTTATTTCGAACACCTCTCACAACTCATCTATTTAGGCCAGTAATTTTCCCAATCATATCATATATGACTATTGGGTGTTCAAAAAGACAACTCTTTATCTAATTCATCATATAGATAAATTCAACACCATTTCTAGGGTATCCTAACTCTTAAGGTTCTCTGACCAATTGTAACCCAAATACCATACATATATTTGGTTACCTAACTCTTAAGGTTATCCATTTCCACTATTACTTATAAAATTTAATCAACGAGCACCCAATTTTTAAAGAATCTACTTGGTTGAATGATCAAGGTCTTGATAGGTGTTATCTTTGGAATGAACTTGACACTTAGTATTTTTAAAGGAGATTTAATCTCAACATCTAATCCCATGTCATTATCTTTATATGTATGCATGATTCTAGTGATTTTTTTCTAAATCATATTCATTCAACTAGATGAATATATTCAAACTAAATTGATTTGAAACTCTTTACACAACTCATAGATTATATTAATAACCTAAATTAATTGACAACTATATTCATACATATCCAAATATATCTGTTGTATAAGTTATATGAAATAATTTTATGAAAATTCTTAGAATCATATGAAATAAAAAATTCATATAGAATAAATATTAGAGAGATAGATAGCAAACCCCAACTTTTCTAGAAAAGGCATAAACGTCCAGACTAGTGAGTAGTCCAACCTAAAGTGCCACTACCAAAGGACAGTTTAGTAAAGAGAGACAAAAATTCCATCATAATTTTAACACCTAATATATATAAACTATAATAAATCTTTATATTCATGATCATAACTTAATACAAGGTAGAGACATGGTAAAAGAGAACTAAATCAATTATGATACCTAGAATGTTACTCCTTAGATGCATACATGAAAATTTATACAAGGAGTTTAAACACTTTAAAATAAAAAATACACAATTCACAATATAACAATTATATCCATGAATAAATCTAAGGATAAAATAAACAAATGAATAATTAATAAATCTAAACATGAGATAAACTACTATGAACAATTCGTAAATATTGTAATTATATAAACTTTATAATTTTTCCATGAATTATTGACATTACATTAATAATAAATACAAGCATTTAATATTTATTCATAATCTGAAATCTTTCATATTATTTCATTATATGTAATTTTAGGTTAAATATATAATATTAAATGAAATATAAAAATTGTATATTTTAACTCTATTATGTAAATAATTTATGTAATATAAATATCAAATATCTACTATTATTTAAACCATGATCATATAAATTATCAAATTTTTTATATGGTTTAAATATTTTCTCAAATAAGGATATTTTAATTTAAACAATTCAAATTAAATAATTAGGAATAATTCATAATATTAAATATTAAATATATTCTATTTTTCATTATTTTTTAATTTATAAAGATTTTTTATATTACATTTACAATTTCTATGTAAAAATTTTATATCTAAATTATAAATCATTCGATATAAATTGAAAAGTGTATCTAATATTAACATTAAATATTATGTAAAATTTATTATTTAAATGTTTAAAAAACACATAATAATTAACTGTAAACTATTTATAATTAATTAATTGATAAACCTTTTTTAAATTAAATAAATATTCTAAAAAATACTTTCCTTGTTTTATAGATATATTATAAACCATATAATTTAATTTATAATTTTAAAACTTAAAATTTAATTTTTTATTTGTATATCTTATGATATACTTTATATCATATCCCATGACATTCTGCATTATCAATAATATTTTACAATTAATAGGAGTTGGATGTGATATCATCCTTAAATGATAAGTGAATTGTATTTTATGATATGATTCAAATTAGTATTATGATACGATGCTCTATTTTCACCTGTGGAGTGGCTCCATCATCCCATATGGCATTCCATATTGTGCACTACCACATAATGAAAAACTAATGGATTATAATTTGTTACGACTTACGATATCTTATATCATGTGTTATGACCATATCATAATTTATGATATCATATATCAAAATTACAACCACAATTAAAAATCCCAACCATATTTGATGATATAGAATAAAAATTCAATATGATATACTTATTATTTATTTTAAAACATGATTTCACGAATAAAATTATCATGAAATGACTTTGATACCACTGATGGTGAGATCAAATCTATAATATAAAAATTTCCAACATGAAATCCATATAAACTAATTAGATTACTCCATTACTCAAACTCATTGGGTTATGAAACTCTTTGAATCGAAAATGGAGCTCCCAAGAAGAGAGCCACACTTCTTCACTATTCATGCGTGAGTTCTCCTAGGAATTAGTTAACTCTTTAACATTTTATCTGATTCCACCAATGTGTTTTTAAGGATTGATTAACACTTAATCAATGTAATGGAAATAATCATTCCCAAAATCCACTTTGTATGAAACTGAAATTGAGCAATATTTAAATTAAGAATGCATGTTTTGTACCTTACATTGAGGATTCCTATGTTACTTCCTACAATAATGTTTTTGATGAAGATCTCTAAGAGGAAACTGAAGGAATAACTATATGGTGTATCCATAAATTAAAAATAATAACTTGATGCTCAAGTGGGGTCCTTCATAGCTCCCCTAAAATTCTAGTTCCTATTGATAACAAAGGGAGGAGGAAAAAATAGATCTTCATAGGGAGAATCGATAGGAATCTAGATAGGGACCAATACACTATTCTTATCGAACAAACTCCTTTTACAACCCTTTGGGGATGCTCCTTGAGTAATCAATCATGAAATTTTAAGTTAAAAAATGTAAAAGTTAATTCATGTAATTAAAAAACCATTTTTATAACCCATTGATGAGCATGAATTCATTAAATTAATGTATTATAATTCTATATACATTATAAATACATTAATTATATAAATTGTGGTTAATAATTAAATTTTAATACCTTTGATAATTCATGCATATCAAAGCATTGTGATATCAACATATTGTAAGGCATAAAATAAAAAATGTAGTAGAGTTAAGTTATAATATATCCTAACCATTGATACACCCTTAAGAAATAAAATATGCCTTAACCCCCCTCATATCACACAATATGACAAGCACTTATTATACATTACGATATAGGGGTTTTACGGTATATCTCCTAAACTAACAAACTGAAACCAGTTCAAAACTTATAAACATACTTGTTTTCCCTTTATTCAATCTTGGAATGAAAAAAGTTTCAATGAGGGAAAATTTTGTTAAATAATCTTCTAAGGATCTATCATATACCATGAACTTCATTAATTTCACCCCATAAAACTGTAAACACCAGTTGAAGACTTAGATTCACTGCTACACCCCATCTATTTCTAGGTGACTACTAAACAATTTAAAGGGTGGAATGCCTATTGGGACCTTAAATCTAGAGGGAGATTTAATATTAAGAAGATGTGGGCATAATGGGTCAGAAAAACATGCGTTTATTTTGAACAGAAACTCAAATCCATGGAAATATATGAAGATTTTGGGACATCATAGATGTATATTTACAAAAAAATATATATCATTATTGATCTCCTTAGTTACTGGAGTCCTAAATCTAGTACTTTCCAATTGACACATAGAGAGGTAGGAATAATTTTTTTGGATGTGTATAAAATATACGAGACACTGATTATTTGAGATATGTATAATGAATTTATCCCACCTAGTATTTCTTTGGGAAATGCTAATTGGAAACCTCCACTGCAATAAGAATTCCTGAAAGAACCTGAGAAATCCATGAGGTTTAAACCCTACCTGTGAACTGGAATTAGTTTTGAAACATGGATGAATATTATATTTGTTAAAAAAATGAGGGGACAAACTCCCAATGCTAGAGAGTGTGTCCTACTATACATACTATGGAGACCCCATGAAATTATTAGTCTAAACTAGAGAACCATTAGTATGAGTAGTGGGGATATATAATAAACCTCAATATAGATCCTCAAGTTCATATCCATGGTTTCTGGGACACATGGATGAGTAGATACATGCTTCTAGTTTGTTATTAACACACTTGTGTAAGGAAAAACATATTTGCAACACTAATGATACTAATGGAATGGAATCCCATTAGTTTGGAAGTATTGATATTGTAAAATATATAACAATAAATATTGTACTTCTATCAAGGGAAGTCCAAGGGAATTACCTATTCTATATATTTGAAATATTTTAGTTGTTATGGGATTGGATAATGATAAAATTCAAAATATATAAATTCCACATCACACTCTAGATCCAGAGATGAAAATTATTGAAATATATTCAAGCTATCTTTGAAATTTGGGAACTTACAATGGGATAGAAAATTATTATAAAGACTCCAAGGATATAATCAAAGTTTAAATTTTTATTATATGGGGAGGTATCGATTATGAGTCTAAAAAAGAAGTTAAAGAAAAAGGAGCTTGCGACCTCTCTCAGTCCCAAGTAGAAGTATCCAATTATCCCTTTAGGTTATCTATATATCAAGGCCTTCCATTTTTGTGATTTGTAGCCAAAAAATGCTATTGAGGATTTATGGAATGTGTTTCTAGGTTTTTTACACAACCCATAGATAGGTAATTTTACATCTACCACTAATATAAACCTTTAAAACAAACCTATAAAAGTTATAATGTATCTCATGGATTTGACGATGATAGTGTATTCCACTGATAAAAAGGTCCCGTCACAAAATTAATACAATAGATTTCAAAAAATGATAATGTTAAAGGTTTAATTAATTAATAAGTTGATGAAAATTTATATAACATCATCAACCCTGAATATGTATGATATAAATTTTATTTTTGAGATGTTTCCTTCAATATTATGGATTGTGGATAACATATTATAGTTTTTTTATAGTCCACAAAGGTGGAAAGGACGCCACTATACTCCCATAAATACAATATAACTAGCACCCCAATTGGAATTGTGTAAGGATCAGTTGAGTCATATCCAACCTAGATAGGGGTGAATTAATTTTTCAAACTTATTAACCAATTTAAACATTTACCCTTCTTTACCTCTTCATTTTCTTAGTGAATGGATCTCACTCACTTTATTACCTTTTAGTTTTCATGCATGTAATGATAAAAATAAATGCACATTATAAAGGAAACTATGGCTTGTTAATGGGGATCGAATCTAATATGAATGAAAACATCCGTGGTGTACATTTTTTATCCAAATCACTCAAAAATCATTTTTTATTATTAATAAAATCTCAGACAAGGTTAAATCCTTGAACCCCTACTCTTGGAGCCAACAATGTACAATGAAAACACTAACTTGTTATTTTATGAATACAATATAATACTTTCACCATCATAAATTAAGGTTAATAATATAGGATCATGCCCCACCTTGAAAATATGGATATGATCTTCTTTCTAAATGTGAAATAATCTTCACAACTAACTTGAAAACAATCATTGGGGTGTTTCACACATGAAATATTCAATTTCATCTTTTTTATCCTTTAGAACATACAATATTAAGATATTATAGGATGAGATTCCCATGCTTCTTCTTTTTCCTGAATGAAAATTAAACAATGACAATCCTGATCACTCTTTCTTCTCCTCCTTATTATTTAATACACATGATCAATCATTCACAACACTATTTGTTCTCTTCAATTATTGGGAACATAGAATATGAAAATTGTTCATATTTAAAACTCTATATCATTGATACATAAGGTCTAAAATGGGATGTAGTATCTTATAATTCTTCTCTATTTTATTATTAAACTCAAGGGTTTATACTAATAAAAGTAGTTCTAAACCCACTTTTTCTTCTTCTTATACCTTTTTGTATTACATTTAATGTGATACTATTTTCATATTTGAATATATAAATATTTATTAATTTATGGAAGTATATATCCTTCAGAATTATCATATATAATTATTAAATATTTTTTTATTCAATGTCCCAAAAGACTTAAGATATATTTTCTTTCATATATTCCACAAAAAACATAGGTATTTATTATATGCACACTAGAATGCATTTTTTCATGCAAAAAACATTAATGTGAATTCTCTCACTTCATTCCATGAGTGGAGTATCATTTTACTTCTAGTAAAAAAATCATGGTGTGTAATCTTAGCTCACATAACAATTGAATTTTAAATATCAAAACCCATATCAGTTGGTATTATTCTTCAAATAAATCCACACCACAAACTTCTTCTTTACAACATAAAACAAATTTATCTTCATTATTTCACCACAAAACTCAACTTGAATCATGGATTACTTATAATTCAATGACATTTGGAACTCTTTATAAAAAACATAAACAAACTTATCTTCAAGAACTTTAACTTTCAAATATCCAACTTCTCAAATTTTAGAAAACTAATAGTCTCTCAAAAATAAAAAAAACCATAAAAAAACTCCATAAGTATTATAAAAACTTCAAGAGTCTTACACAATCTAAAATTTTTATAAAAATATTTTAAAATTCTTATAAAGTATTCCAGAGTCTTAAAAAATATCAAAGAGTCTTACAAAATATTCCAAAAGTCTTACAAAATCATCAAGAGTTATATGAAATCTCAAAGTGACTTAAGAAATATTATATATATCTTAATAAATTACCAAAAGTCTTACGATTATATAAATAACCCTTAAAAATATTTTTGATTTTCTTACCTTTATTATATTATTGTTTAGATAAATTTTATGCATGATACCAATTACTCTTACATGCCTCAAGGAGTCTCTTGGACTTTCCTAAAATTATTCCTTCAAAGAGACACTTATATTTTAAGGAAAATAAATCTCATGAACATAGAAATTGACCCTTACATTTCTCTAATACCTCCATGTGTTTTTCAAATACTTGACCTGCAGGATCAAGAATGATTATGAAATTTTCTAGAGATTATGACTTTTTCATTTTCTATAAAGTATATAATTTCTAGAATTTATAAACTAAAACAAAAAAACATATTCAAACATTACCAACCACTTACAATTATATTTGACAATATTTTAATCAACTTAAATCATCACCAGAATATATTCTAAATTTCATGCAGCATGTATAAACTCCTTAGAGTATTTCAATGAATATTAACTACCTTCACAAATTTATTTCTTTATCAAATATCATCCAAGTATATTATTTATGTTATAAACTATCTTAATTATATATTAATACATTACATTGAACAACCAAATTTCCCAGATACTTCTCAGAGATAAAATATACATCATTATGAACATTCCATGGGATTGTTCTCCTTTATTTTCATCAAACCTTCTAGATTAAAATTTTCTTATAAACTTTAGCTACTTTCTTAGACTAGATTTTGGAAACAATATATTCTTCATTCAATATAAATTTATAAAATAATTCAAACCAATAACTTTTCCACGTGAATTAGTATTCAATACAAAAACCCAATGATAGGATTATGCTTATATTTATTCAAAATATACTCAATATAGAATATGAATATAAATTCTAGGAAATTTCCCATTATTTTCCAAATAAATAGTATCAAAAAATTACTTATAAGATACAAGGTGTGTATTCAATCCCCACACAATATTAAAAACTCAGCGCGCAATGAAACCTTTTCATAGGTACTTAAACCTTCTTCTTATTAACATGAATTAACACTGTAATATACATATAAAATATTATTTTTCTTTAAATATTGATATAATCCATATTTCATTAATTCTTACTAAAATTTAATTAAAAAAATACAATAGAAAATAATATGTGTTCAAAAATCTCCACATTTTTATTTTTTTCAATTCCAATGTTAGAAAAAATAATGTCAATACATTCTTACAATTTATACACTTTCTCCCCCTTTACATTTTATTCTCAACCTCTTTATTGAAAATAATTACAAATAAAAAAAGAGAGAGGATGTTATAAATTCAATTAAATATAAGTTCCATAAATTATTCCAATATATGTCTATGCAAGCCATTGTCAATGTAGAAAATAATAGGATCTAATCTTGAAAAACATTATTTCAACAATTCAAAGAATATGATACCAACTAAAAATTTAATTTTTAGTGGTTTTTAATATGTTTTTCACATGATACCAATTTTCAAAATAATTCTCATGATATTTTTTTAAACTAAAATTCTTAATATCATTTAACACATATATTTAGAACATTGAAAAAGAACAATAATTTTAATTTTAATCACCCCATATCTTTCTCTAAATATCTTTATTTCCATATTATTGATAAAATTAGCTTATACCCCTAAAATTTTGAATTTATTCTTGCATAAATAATAAAGAGATAATGTTTAAACTTACCATTATCAATGAAATATTTTAATCACCTTCTAGAAATTATAGGTTTTCATGATTTACACTAAATTATAATTCTATCAGCTTCTCAACCTTCTTTATTTGTCTCCCCCATAAGGAGACACTCCAAATTCACTTAATCAAGGTCAATATTTTCAATAGATTATATTCAAGATACATAATTATAGATATTTAACCAAGATGGTGACTTCTCTAAGTTTGTAATAGTTATTCTATCTTTATTATGCTTTCCATTTATCCCCATGGACATGCATCAACTTTAATTACATGTATATAAATAAATAAAAAAATATATGGAAATATGGTGGAACTTATTTTCTTCTCAATGAGTGTATCATGGTTGATAATTGATTATCAACCATTATACTTATTTATTCCTAGATCTGTGTTTGGGAAACTCTTCATGTCTTGACTTATTATTTTATAAGTATCATTCTTTGGTAGCATGGTCGCCTTGATTCTTTCAATTTTTTTGTATGTGGGACTTTTTTATTTTTATTTTCTAATAAATCATATGGGTCTATTAGTTCTATCTCCATCCTATTTATAACTTATTCTTGGATGTTAATAATATTAAGTAGTCTTTTGAAGCATGACTATCTTATTTTCACCTCTCACACAGTTCTTCAAGAACTCTCAGGCTATTATTTTTGGATAATCTCTCATGAAATTCAAATTCTTCATGATAAATTACTTATTTATATTTTTTCACTTAACTTTAGTTGTGATTCTTCCATATTTATTACCATTTACAATTGGGTTTTCCAAATTAAAATTAATTCTTTAAAATAATGGATAGCTTGTGTGGATCATCCATATTGCTTCTTAGGTATTCTTTTCACTAAAATAGTCCCCTTTTTCTTCTCTTGGACAATATTTTCCTTTTAATTATACTTAACTATATCAATACTAATTAAAATGTCATGTTTGTAAAAATATTTTGTGTGTCCTCTTATTCCACAGTAGAAGAAACTCTTTCTTTTTTGGTGAATCATTCTTCTTGGACTAATTGGGTATAATTTTCTCAAATGAATTATTTTTGTCATGTCTAAATAACGACTCACCTTTATAATTCCATTTATTTTTAATTAGAACTTGTGTTATTCTCTATTTACTATATTTTTACACATGATTTGTGGATTTATACCAGTATTCTTCTTCACTAAGACCAATCTCATTGCAGATACCACAAAAATTAATTAGGATTCTACATATGTTAGAGATGAATATATTTTTAATTTTATTTTGTGGAATTTCTATCAAACTAACCTTAATATACCTTGATATATGATTATTTTTTCTTCAGTGAGTTGAAATATTATGACAATAAGCAATATCCTTATGCTCAAAATTTTCATAGGACCAACAATAGCAAACAAATCTTAATCCCTTTTTTTAACCTATAATATAGATAGAATTGAAAAATTTCTATTTTTGTGATGTTATATTCCATGGTTAGGTTTTATTAAGAGAATAACTTCTTATATACTTGATTCCACACACTATATATGTTCTATGGTATTTCTTACCATTTTTATCCATCCACTCCTATTTATATTTTGAATTAAATGCTTTACTATACATGTAAACAAATTTAGTGAAGATAAAGTCTTGATTTAATGGTACCTTTTTATTTGAAGTTGTAATATATTCATTAGTAGATGACCCCAAATTTTTTTTTCACATAATAAATTATTTTTGGCATAAATATCATCACTATAATTGTGTGTGGTAATATCATTTATCTTAGATTATTGCAAAGACATATCTTATATCTCTTCTAAATTTTCAAGTTTAATATCCAATTCCTGATGCTTCATATTGAGGATATTTTTCTCATACTATATTGACTTCAATATATCTTCACAATCATTTATCATTTCTTCAATATGATTATCATGATAATCATGAATTTTATTCTTCTCTTGTAGCAGATTATCAAACTCATTAATCCTCATGTATGTAATCCCTAATTGAGAATCCTTGAAAAAAATTAATTTTAATAATGAGTGGATTGGTTCTTCAATACTTTTGGTGGATTATTATCCTTATTGAATTGTATTTAGTTATTCATCCTCAAATTGGGATCATTTTTTTAAATCTCCACATATATTACACTTATGGATCCTACTAGTTTGGAGATATTTACACATGTCATAAATTTTTCTTCTAAATATTTGTCCATAATTTCACACTCATCTTCAAGATGGGCTATATTATCCTTTATAATTATAATCAATCCAAATATTTATTTGATTATTTCTTTAGTACAATCATGTAGGTTATCATCTAAATTAGTACATGATTGATTTAGTGGATCCTCATACATGTGATCTTCCTCACTCATTATTATCTTAACTATAGGGATGTTTTGGAAAGTGTTTTTTAACTCTTCTTTATGTTGATATTTTAAACTACATAATTTTTATTTTTTTACATCATATTGTTTTTATATTTAACCACTAGATCTTAATATTCCATGCTCGATCTTTCTTTATCATGATTATATCATGGGAAAATAATTTTTCTCTCTCTTTGTATAAGAGATATGTATTCATATTACAAGTTCCTATAAATTACATATTATAAACATATATAAAATAATTAACTATACATTGATTACCTTTAATTAATCAAGATTCACCATTCTATTCTTTTATTGATGAGGCCTTTCTCAATTTCATTATATCACTTTTCTTTTTGTTATTTAGCTTCTTTACATATATATCTTCCATGGTTTATTTTACAAAGAACTCAAAATTTGTTTTAAAATGTAACTTTATAAAGACTTTAGAAAGTGAAACTCAAAAATTCAAATCATTAAATATTTAACTATTGAGAATCCAATCAGAGGTGAAACCTATGCTATGATACCACTTTTTAGGATTAGTTGATGTATAGGAAACATGGGGGGTTAATTAGTGCCAGTAAGTTATTAACCAATTTAAACCATTACCTTTCTTTAATTCAAAAATTATTTAGTGAATATATCTCACTATATTTATTTAATTTTGTTTTTCATGTTTGCAAGGGTAAAAAATAAAGCTCAAAAACAAAACAACACCAGAATTTCTTAATGAGGTTGTTCTCTAAGACAGATGACTACATTCCAAGTGTACGGTGATTATTATCCCAAATGCACATAGATTAATATTTTATTATCTAGAAAATAATGGGAAATGATACATCCTTATACATTTACCCCTGGTACTAACCAGGAACAATACAAGAACCAATTAACTATTCTATGAATTAAATATCATACTAAAACATTCTTAAAGTAAGATCAATAGTATAGGCTCATGACCCTCATATAGAATATGGACGTGATCTTCTTCCTTAACATATATAAATATACAATGTTTCCTAAATATAGTAATTAATGGGATATCTCATATATATATATATATCAATAAAGGGTTTCCCATTCCCTTATTTAGACCTTATAATATAGAGATAATGTAGGTTGGGATTCCTAGACTTCTACTTCAAATTAAATGATGATCAAATGATTAAAGGTTGATATCACTCTCTCTTCTCCCCCTTCTTTTTCAATGAACAGAAGCAATCCTTCAAATTAGTTTCAATTCCCTTCAATTTTATGACACGTATATTATGAAACTTTTTCATAGAGTTGACTCCCAATCTATTTGATCCACTAGTTCTTCAACAAGATACAATACTATAAACTACTCCTGTCCATTTCGATTCAAAGGTTTATACTAGTGATAGAAGTGTAGAACCCAATTTTTTATTCCTACTTACACCTTTTTATATTAAGTTTCATGTGATAATATTTCCATATTCAAATATTAAAACATCACTTGATTTTAAATAGAATATCTATTTCATAATTATCATTTATCAAAGTCAAATATTTATTAATTTAATATCCCAAACCAATCAAGATTTATTCTCCTTCTAATATACTATAAAAACTAAAATCATTTTTTCTATTCATGTTTGCATGAACACAATCTTGCAGTGAAATCTCTCACTTTATAATGAGGGTGGAGACTAACTTTCCTTCTAGTCGGAATAGATGGAGTGTGGAATCTAAGCTCATAATTCAATTGTATCTTAAAGAGTATAACCATTTAGGTTTTTTATTCCTCTTAAAATATCTTCATGATATAGAATTATTCTTTATGGCATATAAAAAATTCATCTTCACTATTTCTCTATGAAACATAACTTAAGTCATGGATTAATTAAAATCTATAATATTTAAAACTTTTTAGAATAATGTATCAATATCAAACTTATATTTCAGAACATTAACTTCTATATATATAACTTCTCAATTTTTATATAATTGATAAAATCTCATGAAAAGGCCAAAAGTCTTAAAAAAAACTCAATAATTCTTATAAAAACATCAAGAGTCTTATACAATCACAAAGATTCTTATGAAATATTCTAGAAGACCTATGAAATATTCAAGTTTTTAAAAAAATATAAAATAGTCTTATGAAGTATCCCAAGATTCTTATAAAATCCCCACATGGCTTACAGTTATCCAAATAACCATTATAAATCTATGCGGGTCTCTTCCCTTTGACACATTATTACTTCGATGATTGTTACACATGATATGAGTGAATGTTACATTCCTTAAAAAGTCTTATGGAATTTTAAAAATTCTAACTTTAGTGTAACTCTTATGTTTTCAATAAGTTAACTCTGATTAACAGCTAAATCAACCCTTAAATTTCTCTAATACCTCCTTGAATTTACATTTTTTTGACATAAATAGTCAAGAATGACTCTTATAAAATTCACTAGGTCTTGGTACTTTTTTATTTTCTCCATGGTCTATTATTTTCTGATTTTTTAGACCAAAACTCAAAACATATTCAAGTATTCTCAGATACTTCAAATTAATTTAGAAAATATATGAATCATCTTAAATCATCACTAGAATATATTCCAAAGTTCATGAAACTTATAAAAAATTATATTATTTTAATGAATCTTCCAAGATACCTAGTTGACTGGTGCCAACACTTGGGGGGGGGGGGGGTGAATCATGAATCAAGTGTTGCCTACGTTTTACTAAAATTTCAAAATTCATGAAACCCATTTGGAATATAATACATATTTTTAGTTAGTTCATATGGATCTATTTTAGTTAAACAAAGTAATCATCATTAATATGCATGAAAGTAAAGAAGATAAAAACAACATGGTATTTTTATAAGGTTCGGTACAAAGACCTAATCCTTACCTTTATTGGTTATTTTTCCTAATCACAGACTCTATAATGTAATCAAGTATCTATTTTAATGGGTTTGGTGTGTACCACAGTTACAATCATAATGCCTCACTAGAATTAAAAATTACTCATTCCCATTGAACTTCAAAAAAACCATATTCACCCTAGATTCACATCTTCACATCATATTGTCCAAAAATACTCTGAGTTCCATAGGTTCTACAATATACCACCATGTAAATGTAATTTTTGTACTATAAGACTATATTTTGAATAATATCAATTGGTTACTAAAAGATTATTTTTCATCTATAATATTAGAACTGCTTCCACTCACAATGTTTTTTTTGAATGACAACAACTCTTCAAGAGAAGAATCTGCATCTCAAATACTACTTATCTCATCACCAAATAATTCAACCAAATATGGTTATTTGGATTTCTCACTACATCACCCGAACTCATCATAGTAAACTTAGACAAGACCAGATCTATAGATGAACATAACCTCATTTCTTGGAACTCTCTTCTTATATCTCAGTTTACTAAACAATAACTAGTATCCAAAATTATTATTATCTTTCATATTCAATAAAAAAAGGATCAATAAATTTATAATATTATTAACTTCCTCTTATACTTTTCTATAACATGTAATGATTCCATTATCACCTTCTTCATTGAGGGGTCTTATATACTTAGTCTTGAATACAACTCTCAATTACTCAAAATTTTTTCAGTAGTAATGATAGATTATTATTTTTTGATTTATTACTCCTTGATATTATCATGCACATGTGACATCATTAAAGTAAATTAAATTACTTTCATCAAAATCACCAACCTAAAATGTAAAGTTGAGGAGAGATTCTCACTGCTAGCTATACAAAATCATCATGGAATGCCCATTATATTTTTCCATGTATTCATATTCACAAAATTTTTATTCTCAGTAAGTATTTTATAAGTAACCCTCATTAAATGATTATTATTTTGAAACATAGAAAAATAAAATATCATTTCATTTATCATTAGATCTGACTCCATATTCTCAAAATATTCCTTAAAATCTGCACTCCAAATATTCACAACTATATGAATATCTACAGTAAATCATATCTATGGTGTGGAACTAATCTATTTTTAAAAAGTCATGGAATTTATAAGTATTATAATTTCTTAGGTTTTGGGTAAATTCTAAGACTTACCTCCATGTTACTCATGAACAATAAAACAACCTTGAATCAGAATGATGTAGGATTTGATAAATAGAAACCTGAGGTTCGATGGAACTTCATCTGCATTATTCTTGAAAATGAGGTAAGTTAATTTTTTTACTTCAAGAAATACATGTAGTCATTATTATCATTTAAATATAATAAAAATAAGCCCAGATCAAGGATTATATAATCACTATGATATTAATAACTCAAATTCATAACACAATAATCTTCTGAATTAATTTCATTATAATTAATTAATTCTGGAATCTCTCTTTTCCATTTAGATTTGGTTTTCCCTTTACATAGATTAATATATGGTTCAAGTTCTTCTCAAATCTCATATTACACACCATTAAAGGTTTATTTTATGTTTTAATCCATGAATAAAAAATTCAACAGCTTCTAAGATAATTTTTTTCTTTAAAATATTAATTCTATAAACTCTACATATTTTATCCAGTACGTATGATAAATTCGGTTAAATGATATTATGTTTTTCATATGTAGTATTAGCTATATAGAATTTGGATATGTTCTATGAATTTTTCTTAATAGAGATTCATTAATGTATATGTTTCTGGAATTCATATATGTATCAAATTTTAGCTATGTATATTTAGGTTATTCCACAAAACCCCATACATGAGGCATTCAACTACATCATTTGATTCCACTATGCTATAATTCACGTATGAGACCATTCACTTACATGAGTCATGTATCTAGACTAATTTTATTATTTTAATTACCTTATGTGGTTTTAATTCCCTTACATATAACTTTACAAATGTGAATTTTCTTATGTGGTGGATCTACATGTGTGGGGACTTTGTGTATGTGGATTTTAGACTTAGGTTGATTTTTCATATTGTCTTCATTTTGAATTAGGGATCCTTTCATCCATATTCAACCACTTTGAATCATCATACAAGAGATATAAAACATAATAATAAATAAAATTCAGTCATGGTTACTCAAGGATATATCCTTTAACTTTAACTATCTCTCTAACTCTTTGAGTATATTTTCTTCATTTAACCTGTAGTCTGATAAACTTTTTACCCATAAAATTTCATTATCCACCTCTTTGTCATCATTTATTTCATTAAAACTATTAAATAAAAGGATTATTCAAATTTAAAACTTTCCATAGGCATGAATAATTTTTTTAAAATCATATAATGTTATAGGTTTCTACTCAAATTATTTTAATAGTATCTCTAAACATTAACAATTCTCACATTTACCCACAAAGAATAAGCAACATCTTTAAGATCCATGTAATGGGTGGATACTCCAATAGATCACCCAGTTCATCACATTTTAAGGATGAAATTGATACATTAATATTGAAAACAAATATAATAAAAACAATCCAAGGTCACTTCAATCACCGCTTTCAATTTATTATTAATTCTATATTTTGCTAAAAATCCATGTTATTTTCTCCCCATAATCGACGATAAATACGAATATGGATGTTTTTTCACCCCTTACTAATATTTTATTGTTTATTTATTATTACCCTTTGATGTGTGATACCACTAGATATTGATACCACTTGAGAGAATGATTTATGTAAGAATCACCACTCAATAGTTGCTGGTGATATTAGGAATTTAGGAATAACACAAGAGAATTTAAAATAGACTTGGAATCAAATTTCTCTTAGAAATGTTACTTAAAAAATCACTTATAAGTCCATATGGGAAAAAACTTAAAAAAAGAGATGAAAGTTTAGACAAAAAATATTTCCACATTTTTTCATGTGATACCAGTTCTGTCTCTCTCACTTCGGGGGTAGTAGATACAAATATTCAAGAAAATTTTAGGAACATTTTTTCACTTGAAAAAATACATCAAATATTTCAAGTACCAAGTCTCCATCCATCATTAGATAAAAACTACCCTTTATAATCATAATATATAAATATTAAATAAATGAAGGGATAATAAAAGCATACCTCAACTTTCAAATTTTTAGGGGCCTATATAGATTTGCAGATTCAAGCTTATTTGAGAAATTATAGAAGATATTTACATTTTAGAGCTCCCACAATAAGGAAATACTCTCCAATATTAATCACCTTTATCTCCCATCATTTAAATACTATAAAATAATTATGGGGTGGGGGTGGATCTTCAAGAAGATCCTTAATATGGGGAATAATGATGATACATATTTATCCATGTGAAAAATTATTTTCTTGTAGGTATGTAATGTCTAGACCTATTCATGCATTCTTAAACCATAAATTTAAATATTTGTTCATATTTATATAGCATAATATTAGTTCCATTTTCACCTCTTTTATTCTCTAAAGTATGATCTTTAACCATTTAACAAATATAAATAACATTATCTTCAATTTTCATTAGTTTTTGAGCCAATTACAATTGATCTAGGCATATGGTAACACAAAATTTGGGTATATGCTCATACTTATTCTTGGATGAGGATTACTTATTTATAATGGATGGTTTATTACTTGATCTCACTACTTCTTTAACATAGTGTTTCATCATATATTATTTTTGGTGAAGCCATGTTATTCATTTGACAACACTACAAACTGACTTCTTACACCTTATACACACATATTAATTAACAAAAACTTTTTTTACTTTTGGTAAGAATCTCATAATATTCCAAAGGAGTCTCAAAAACCATAATAATTTCACTATATATTTCTTTACCTGGTTCCTTTTTTTAGATTTATTCTATCTTTCTTGTGGTTCATAACCATTTTACCATGGTCTATGATGCGACCTCTCTTGTCATAGTAGAAACATTTTTTTTACTGCAGGTTGAAACCCCTAGTTACATTTTTTCATTACATTGTTGGGTAAATTATCATTCATAGATTTTTATCCCATTTTAATTACCACATGATTATAGTGGAGAATCCGTTATTTGGGTGAATAACCAATCATGAAAAAGAGTAGGTATTTATATTAACCCTTGTAAAATTACCATGAGATTTTTATATTTTTTACTTTCATGTATATGATTACTGATTGTTTTTTTTTAACTAAAATAGATCCATATGAAAAAAATAATAACATGGGTTAAATTATAAAGGGGTTTTAAGATGTTTTGAAATTTGATAAAAATCAGGCAACACCTAATTCATCCCCCTCTCAGGTGTCTGTACTAGTCCACTTGGAATATCATCTTCATTTCCTAGAAAACATCCTTTTTTTATCAAAATTAATCCAATTATATTCTTTCCATTCAAAAATATTTCATTATATAATAATACTTTCAATGGAATAGCTATATTTCATAGCTAATTCACAAAGATAAAATATCCAGCACTATGAACAATCCATGGAACTATTATCTATTTTTGCATCAAATATTATTATAAAATTCAGTAACTTTCTCAGGAAAACTTTTCCAAACAAGGTATTATTTATCAAATATAGATATTAGAAAAAAATCAAACCATCAACTTTTCTATGTGAATGGATCTTCAATAAAGAAACTAATGAAAATATATCACTTTTAATAATTCAAATATTCTTGAGATAGAACATGAACATAATATCTAAGTATATTTATAATTATTTTATACATAAATAGTAGTAGAAAATTACTTCCATGATACAAGGTGAGTCTTAAATCCTAATACAATATTAAAAAATCAGTACACAATGACACCTTTTCTTAGAAACTCAAACCTTATTCTCATCAATATGGTTGGGAACTCCAATCAACTTAAAAACAATTGTTTTTCATTACATATTAACATCATTCATATTACCTTCATGCTTTTTAACACTTATTAACAAAAATCACAACATAAAAAAAGTGTACCCAACAAAGTGAAGTGGAGTCAGTAAATCTAGTAAAGGAGGAGTCATTGTCAGGCTGTAAAGTGATGTTGGATATAGAGGATCTAGATCTATTTTATTCCTTACTGGTTTTAGGATAGTAAGAACTAAAAAAGTCCTTATTTCCTACCACATTTAATTAGACATTGGTCAAATTTCTATATAATGGTTACACACATTCACACAGGTGAAAAGGGTTAGAAATATAATTTTATCTTTTCATTATCATTTAGATACTAAAACTATTACTCTTTATTATTATGGTATTCCAATTCTCATATAAGGTTTCTTATAAGACAAGATCATTATATAAAGAAGAAACAAAAAGAGTTCAATTTGGTAATAAAACCCTCTTTGGTAAAATGGATCTCGATCCCTAAGTTAATCCCCTACCATGTTGCATTTTAAGTAATTTACATTAAATTATTTTATAATTATGGTTCATTATGCATAAAGTGAAGAGGAAAAGGAATATGAAGATAAATTTAATGATGTGACCCCACAATGTGTTGAAGTGGGGGCCTCAACTATAGGAAGTTAAATATTGGTACTCTAATATGAATCTTTGACCATTGCTAACGAGTTTCCAATATCTCAGGATGATATATGAGTTGTTGAGAAAGATTACCCATTATTTTAAGATAAATACTTGGAAAAAACCATATAATCTTGCATTATGAAGTTGTAAATTCCTAATATCTCTTGGTTTCTCCAAATAAAATAGAGAAGATGTCAACAATGTATTCACCTAACACCTACAACATTCAAAAGTAAGACCTTTTGAGTATATTTTTTAATATATTAATAAACATTTTATGATGATTATGATAAAATTTTAGTAACTAGTCATGTAGAAATTTTGTAGATTATATAGATAGATAAGGGGGTGGGAGAAATATAGAAAAACTCCACAGTTGATTTCTCACCATCACTCAAATAGTCCAATGATTTTAATAAAGACCTAAAAGAATGTAATTATTTCCACCAATTATTTCTTTTTCACTTTCTCACATTGTATGTTAACTTAGATTTTTATTTTATACAACTATTTCTATATAAAACTTTTATAGATAGATCCTTGAATAAGAATTTTAATCTCTCATAACCTAATGAGTTAACCTTTTTATTATCTTATAACTTAGGGTAAAAAGTAGACCTTCTAAGATTTCCTAGAATGTTTCTTGAAGGTGATGAGAGGACCTTCCTAAGGGAATATTTATTTTTTATTAAAGAAGATAAAATAATGGTAATGAGATAAATAATCCCCATCACACAAATTGACGAGGCAATTAGAAAAGTGGTGAAAAATGATGAAAGGTACTTATATATGTTCATTGAATAGATAAATGATAACAGAATAGTTTAGTACATTTGATAAAAAAAATAAACCTTTACACTCATCAATTATATTTTTTCATTTACTAACTAATATATATATATATATATATATATGGGACCAGTTATAGTGGTTCCCCCACTGGTGCTAAAGAAGTAGGTAGACAAGACTATTATCGTAATGTTCTAGTCGCTAGAGACATTGGAAAGCTTTGAAAATATTGATTTCGTATATACCCTATGCGATTCAGTGAAAGATTATATATCAATTTCCCTGGTGGACTTAAATTTATGTCTTGTTTCCCTTTCACTTTAATGATCTATGAGACAACTGGTATGATGGGGAATCTAAAAGTTAATATCTAAAATTTCTATGGGATAGCTGTTACAAAAGTTGTATAATCTTAATTACATATTTATCACACTAGGATTTAATGCATTTGACTCTTATGAAATATAGTCCATTGTACAGATAATATTCGATTAATGGGATCAATAAAAAAAGGTCCAACTAGACCATTAGAGGGTTGAAACTGTAATATATTCCATAGATATTAAATCCATGGAACTTAGGAAAAAATCCCAATAAGATGTGGAAGTAACTAAAAACCAAAAATTGGATGATGAAGCGATGTCCGTGATGATATATCTTCTTTAAGAGATGGATGATGTTGAAGAAAATGTGAAGTAACTCTAGAAACTTTCTGACCAGGCCAAAGGGATATAAAATAATGTACCACATGAGAGGAAAATCTACATTTTGATGAGGAATCTGAAGATATAAAGTGGCTGGACATTTCAAACAGTCATTAACTCAGAGTAATTAGTGATCCAAATTTGAGAATTGATAGATTATGATTTGTATTGGTATTCCTATTATACTCTCCTCCCATTTTTTTGGTATCTGGGGATAAACTTTTGGTTTTTTATATTTCTCCCTCTTTTATTTCATTGGGAATAAAATATTTTTTCCTAAATAAATAGCTATATTTTATAACCTTTATCACTTCAAATACTTACTCTTGATAAATTTTGAATACCCTTGAAGAATAATCAACAAATTAATTAAATACAACTGAAAATTGAATAGGAATGAATTCATGTAAATCATAATATGAAATACTTGAGTCGATGATTGAAGATTTAATGAACCCATTATCCAATAAGGAATATGATCTTAGGAGGGTATTGGTGGGCCAAATGTGAAATATGTGTACCATCATCACCAGTCAAGGTTAACGTATTAGATAAAATGAAAAGGTGGTTTGATTTTATTCTAGAATTATGCACCTGGATAGATATAGGAAAGTTGTACACATAATGCATGTTCCATCATAGTAATCTAAGGTTATTTTATTTGGATGAGAGGCTGAATAAATCGATAAAATAAAAATCATGAAACTGAGTTTATGTAGGTGAGTTAATGATCAAGAATAATTATACTACCTTGAAACTAAAATATTTTGAATTATGGATGGATTATTTGAACCAATTTTTTTAGGAACATAAATGGACTATAAGTTTTTCCTAGATCTGCGAAACTAGTAAGATTGAATTTAATTTTTCTAAAGAAATGCGTTGTTCCTTGTAACATTTTTATGTTTTTATTTTCAATGGTTTAAATTTTTTATCAAATGAAGAAAAGGGAAGGTTTAGTGAGAAAAACATAGCTTTTTTAGGTCACCTTTTCAAAATTTTCATCTTAACAAGTACCATGTATCTTGAACATTTAAGGTCTTTCAAGTTAGACCTAAGAGGAAATATTTTTAAGGTTATATATATTTTACCATAAGTAGATGGAGGTTAAGGTTATAAAACCTTTTCCATGAGTGTGATGAGACCTATACCATGATAAATGAATGGATCACCCAGAGTGAATAGAGAGATCAACACTTTGATATCCTTAGAGGAAGGAACCCATTGTTTAATGTCACTGTGCTTGGATTAAAGGAAGAGGTTTCATACCCAATGATGAAATAATAATTAACCCAAAATTAATTGAAGTAATGATGATACACACAACCCTAGGGTATGATTATATTTATTTTAAAGTCATAATGCCTAGAAAAAAGTGTCATATAGTTTATTTGCATGTATTATAGAGTGTAATGATTTAAATAGAGGGGATTTGTTCAATTACTGTACTTTAACCAATGAAAATTGAAATGATACTAGTATGAATGAACAAAAGTTCCAGAAATGTCACAAACCAAGAATAGTTCTGAGAACTAAAAGCATTATGATATATTTCAATGGGGGTTAAGGGTGATGTAAATTGTAAATTAATCTACTTGAACTAATAAATTATCAAATGATAATAGATAGGATAGAACAATCACTAACCATATTCAAATGATAAGAATTAAATTATACTATTAAAATGGTATAATGATGATAACTTTTGAACATATTTTCTTGATGGTTTCTAATGTAATTCTATTAAAGGCATTTTGGATCATAGGATCTACTCCTTAGGGATAAAGACATTCCCTTGGTTGGTTATAAACACATAAAATATGTAGTTAATATAACATAATTAATCTGAGGGGGTCCTTTGGGATCACATATACTCTTTAAAAATATCCATGTAAGTTTTTTGATTATTTAGATACTCAATTTATAATGTGTGGTGTATGAAGAAGGAATGTCCAAAAGGTAGTTAGAATACATTGATTCAAAACAGATCAGAATTTGATTATCACAAGGTGTTTGGGGGGAATGGAAGTTAATGAATATTTGTGGTTGGGTCCAATAAAATTTATTCGGGGATCACTAAATATCCTATAAAAATATTAATCAAGATATACGTAGTTCTCAGAATAGGTCTATGCATATAATTAACTCATGTGCAGAAGGTGAATGAAATGTTTCAATCCTACTGTAGGGATGAGACCTAATATGAATTGGAAAAGGGAATAAACACTATGATAGAATGTGTAATTGAAGAGGATGAAATTTGTAGCTAGGATCAAGATGAGAGATCTAATAATCACTACATATATTATAATAGTAAGAATTAACCCACATGTAGTTCATTTATTTTAGGGTTCCTACACTGATTTGGCTCACATATAGGGGGAATGGGATAAAAAAAGTAGGTTCCCTAATGAGAGGATAAGTATAAAATCCAAAATGAATTGGTAATGGTCACGACACACGGGTAATGGGAAAATGGAGTATTGGTGAAGGATTATGGTTGGGGCCAAGAAAAATGGTATGGGTGTTACTACACTTCCCATGTAAATAAGAATTAATCCACATGTAGTTTATAAAGAAGGGGTGATTTTTTATCCTAGTATAGGTTTATTTAAGAAAATAAATCATATATATGAATATCATAAACAAGGATATGTTACATATATTTGGATAACATATAAAGAGACTGGGTATTATGGAACAAACCACTCCAAGTAGTTTAAGGGTCATACGGGGTAGACCATACACCTTATAGCTCTAAATTCATGCTAAAATAACATTTATTTTTTGCAATTTAATGCCTTTAAATAAGGAAAACACATAATTTAGTTTATATTCTTATGAATATTACTTATATAAACCTTATGTAGGGTTATGAAAATTATTTCTTACGACATCTTTCTTTGGTGGGAGGTGTGATATGATTCCCATCCATCATGACTAGTGAATATGACCCATTTTAGTAAAACTTATATATAACATATGGTCCCTCCCATTTTTTTTCCAAATTTGGGGGTTTCTTCCTGGCTATCATCAATATTTTTAGATAAAATACCAATTTATCTTGTATTACTGAGAATAGGTGAACCTTCTTATTTAATGACCCTGAAACATAGTTTTAGTGGACTTAAAGGGTATACAAGGTCTCTAACATTTTATCACCAAGTCACTCTAACTCATAGAGATATATTTATTGTTTTTCATCATCAATTATTTGATTTAAAATGGTTATATGAATTCAAAGAAACCATGTTTTAATGGGATAAACTATTTCAGTCCCATACGCCGGAGAATATAGGATTGCTTGTAAAAGTACATGTATTAGTGTGATAAGCCCATAAAAAATGAAAGAATTTTTTAGGAAAAGAATTTTTATTATTATAAACAATTTTATAATGGATTTATTATATATAATTATTAAATTTATAGATTTATGAATTTAAAACTATGTGTTATAGGGATATGTGATTCGAATGAATATAGTACTCTAAATACAACCTCTTCTTATCAGAGATACAAAAATCGGTGTTGTTATCTATCAAGATTATGTGAGGAACTATAAATCTAGTAATGATATTGGACTTCATTAATTTAAGTAAAACGTTTTTTAGGAATTATTTCAAGGGTATAACTCAATACTATTTATAGAAGAATTTGGTATCTGTAAGGAAGAACTTAAACTGCTTGGCATCGGCCGAAGGGTAGAGACCTCTAATATACATTACCAAAATGGGAAGTAGACAAAAGTATTTGGTAGTTTGTGAAAAATTTGGAGGTTGATGGGTGAAATTATTATGTATCTGAAATATATGAAACCTTGGGGAATTATATACAATCATGCATCATTAATGGACAAAAATACCCAAGTCTTTTAATTTGATGAAGCTCTTGGATCCCATTTGATGCCTACCACTGGTGATAACATAGACCTCCCACATAATGATGGGGGTCTCTCCATTAATTCACCTAAGGACCCCATAAAAGTCTTTAATATCAAGATTTTTTTGGAATTTGGACCATCATAAAGGATAAATTTTTTCTCCTATTTATGAATTTTCACCATTATAGATTTGTTTTAAATAAGATTACCACTATAAGATATTCAATAATGGGATACATATAGTTATTTTTTGTGTCAACTAGAGGGGATGAGGACCCACATGATATGATGTGGTATCATGTTCATTGATTTCCTCTATATCACTACTGATATAGAGGAAGTCCACTCTTTATTGTGTGATATGAATAGACATTTAAAATTGATCTAGATTCAAAAGAGTGGTAGCTATATTGGATAATGAATCTAATTAATCATTCTTTAAGTGAAGAATGTGAGATAACACTTTTTTTAATGAAACTTTGTAATAAATTCCTATATATAATCAATTAGGGGTATGTAATAGTCTTTATTAATGGAAGATTCTTCATATATTTTCTTGGATAACATTTATAAATTTCTTTTGATGTTTAACTAAAATTTTGTTATTTGAAAGCACAAAACCAAACCTATGATGAGACCTTGGAGCTCAACCTTATTATTGGTACACCCCTATAATAGGGGTAAGAAGTATATAAAAAGATACTTTGTGTGATAAATTAATAAAATCCCAAGGATAACCTGATTAACTTTCATGACCTCTATATTTTTCCTAGTTAGAATTTTGGAAACACTATCAAAATACATTTCCTATATACGGTCAGTTTTGAAAACAGAGAAAACCTCTTCATTAGGGAGTTCAATATCCAATGTAAATTCTTCCAAGGAAGGATGTAATATTTGAAAATCTTCCTTAACTAGTCCTTTCATTTCATTGTGAGATACATAATATATGGATAACTATTACAAGATGAAAAACCATCTTTCTAATTTTCCAACTAGTATAGGATTCCCAAGGATGTATTTGAGTGGATCCGCATATCAAGTTAAGGGGATCTCAAGATGTTATAGATAATGTTTAATCTTTTGTACTATAAAGATTAGTTGAAGGAACTTCTTCTCAACACCAGTATACTGACTCTAAGATCTGAGCATCATTTTGCTGAGGAAATATTGGTTTTATAACTTACCTGCATCATTTTATGGATAATTAGTGTGACAATAGATTTATTCGTGATTTATACCTAGAGAATAATGGGTATTTCCTCCATAAGTGACCATTAAAACTAGAGGGTAAAGAAGAAATTTCTTTATATAATCAAAATACCTCTGAAAATAATTATCTCACTGGTATGTTTCTCCTTTCTTCATCAGTTTCATAATGGTAAAAAAATTTACAATATGGTTTATGATGAAACAAATAATTTTTAAAAGGAACCTATGAAGTTATATAAACCCTCAAAGGTTTTTTTGAGGAGTCATATTGAGTATTTTCCTTGTCTTTTTCAAGTATAATTCTATATCATGACGATAGACGATGAAATTAAGAAACTTTCTTAATGTAACCAAACATTTTCATTTTAGTTTGTCCATATTTAATATTCATTGTTGTATTTTGAAGAAAACCACCCCAAGGATAGTAAGGTTATCATGAAATTAGAGTTACTTAACTACAAAAATGTTTACATAACACTCCTATAATGAACCAATATTAACATACATAGAAATCACATCATTTTTATGGAATACTTAAAAAATCACACAAACAGACACCTAAAGACTTTATTAATTTAGTGACTTTGGAAATATGGAACAAAAATATTCTAACTCAGTGATTTATCTTCAATGTTTCATATGAAGATCTAAACCCTTAGTAATTCTACTTAAAAACCATTATTTAAAACCTAGGGAATGGAAACATAAGAAATAGGTGATATTGAATTATCAGTAAGGGTAAATAAATAAAATACGTAAGTATTACATGAACATAAGGGTATGGTAACATGATCATATCATTATAAGATCATACCCCACATATCAAATATCGTATATACAAATCATGTCATAAATATTTGTAGTTCATAAAAAAATTATAATATAATCAGGAAAATAAGGTATGAAAGCAGTAAATATGAATTAGACATGGAATATTGGAATACACATCAATTTATAACATCATTAACATGTATAAGTAGAAACAAGTTCACTCATTAAGTTAAGGACATGAAATCAGGCCTTTGCATAAACTTATAGACATGAAACCAGGTCCATGAATAACATTTTAAACATGTACTCATATTTACAAATATCATAGTGAGCATGTAATAAGGTTCACTCATAACATTTTGAACATGTAATGAGGATCACACATAAACTTATGAACATGTAACTAGGTCTATTCATAACATTGTTAACATTTAATAAGGTTCACACATAACATTGTGAACATGTAATTAGGTTCATGCATAAAATAAATACTCATTAGTCATCCATCATTACCCCCCCAAATGGCCCGAAGGCCTTTTTTTATTAGGGATAATCCCCCTTTTAAGGGTTTAAGGGGAACCCGTACATGACCCTTAGGACCAAGGCACAAGGCCTGAAAAACTCACAATACATAACCCGAAGGACCATAGGCATTCGATGCCCAATAATATGAATGGAACCTTTGGATAATTTACTATAAGGTCATGAGTAACATCAATAGATGTCATCTTAGATTGAAAATAATTCTAAAATATCTTTTAAAAAAATTCATTGATGAAAATGTACTTTCTTCATGGAAAAAGCATCTTTAAAACATAAAAACTTTTGAAAACCATTTTCTTTGAAAATAATTTTAAAACATCAAAAGAATTATTTAAATCATTTTTAAAACCTTTTCCTTGAAAACTTATAAAGAATCATGAAATCATTTTGAAAACTGTTTTCCTTGAAAACTAATAAAATTATCTTGAAAACATTTTGAAAACTACTTTCCTTGAAGGTAATTTCAAACCATATTAAATAATAATTGATATAATTTAAATCCAATTTTTGGAAAATAATCTTTTGAAAACATATAAAAGAAGTTTTGAAAATAATTTTAATTTTTTTTACATAAAACAATTTTTTTTTAAAAACCTTTTTATTTGAAAAGAATTTTAAAATGAAAAAATATCTAGAAAATTAGGAAAAAATTTTATTTTTAAAAATAACCTTTTAATCTTTAAAAGGAAGCATCAAGGAAATGACTGTCATGACAATGAGTATGTCTGTGCATACAGAATATTCCTTTTTCACCTATAAGTTCAGAAAGGTACCTTGATCGCAAAATAAAAAGAAGATTCATTTTAAAAACTATTTTTTAAAAAAGGTAATACTTGGGTAAAAAATTCATTTAAACATCATAGGATAATAGTAAAACATTTTTTGAAAACATTTTTATAAAACCTGGTTTTGAAGGAACACCGATTTCCAACAGAAATGAAAAATAAATTCATATTTTCATAAAATAATTTTGTCAATTATCTTTAGTACCATAGAGTAGAAAAATGGTACCATTAAATTGGTATAACATACATATAAAGAAGGTAATAATGGTCATGAAATCTCATGTGATATGGATCATAATATTTCATCAATGGAAGCATGGTCATAAATAATATCAATAAATGATGTGATTGAAGATATAAACCATTACCACTTTGGTAACATTAAATCATAATAAAATGGGAATAATAACATTAAATGAAGTGTAAAATATAATTAAAGGAAGAATATTCATGATATAGAATTTAAAAAGTAATTATATACACCTCAAAGAAAAATATAGGTGCATAATATGGTATGTGTCTCCAAGAAGGAAAATTGAGAAAAAACTACTTTACTGATTGGTAACTTTTGAATCATAACCCCCATGAAAGAAATATCATAAATTAGAAATTTAAATACGCATAAATTTATTTATAAGAACATATAATGCATCCATGGGAAGTATAAACACCACACAAATGAAATGAGTGGTGAATACGATATGTATCTCATAGAAATAAAAATTGAGATGAAAACCGCTTACCTTAAGTCTTGAATTTCTTTGTACAAGTTAAAACCTTCAATATAATAAATATAAGTTTATTATACATCTATTAAAGAAACAGTTTATTATATCTAATACCATATATGATTTTTATAACTTTATATTACCCTTTTATTAATAAATCCATGATAATGATATGTTTTGGGTAATATCCACTTTATTTTTCGTATATGTTTTGACTTTTTATTATTGATACTATTTCTTAGATCAGTATTTAATTACTTAAATAATGTAAAAAATGGTATAAATATTTTATATATTCAGTGTATATGTGTTGGCACCAAAATTATGTGTCTTGGAATAAATTAGGAAAGGGCATGAAACGTAAATGGGGACTTCATCATAATGCACCTTCACAAAGACCTCCTGCATCACGACCACTGTAAAGCCGCCTGGAAGGATTCTACATGACAACCACAAAGGTATTATTAATGAATTCCATGAAGGTAGTGATAGAAACCATCATGAATCTAAGGATTTTGACTGAATCCTCCATGAATGCCGCAAAGGCAGTGACATAAGCCTTTGCGACTCTGAGGAACTTGACCGGAGCCTCCAAGAACGCCAAAAAGGCAATAAAGGAAGCATTTATGACTCTGAGGAACCTGAATAAAGCCTACACAAATTCCAAAAATCTAGTGACAAAAGCTACTATGAGCCCAAGAAACTTGACAGATCTACCACCGACTATGAAACGTGATTTTATTCACAACGTGTCTACAGATCATTACGATGCCCAGTGCCTATAAATTCTCTTACCACCCCTAGTCCCAAAGATCAACACCCTGACCTTTCACCTTCCGACCACCCAAATTTCAAAGAATCCTTTTCTCTGTGAACCATTGGGGAAATGAATCATCTGAGGTACTTATAATTGTGAAACCCCTTTCTCTTAGCTCAAATTTACCCCTTCCTCAAGAAGGGATGCCCTTAGTGAATCATTTTGGCCATCATGAATAAAAGAGACCCCATTGGGTACTTGGAACTTTGTGAATCACTCATTATTCTTGAAGAACCCTTCAAGTACATATAGACTTCATGAATTTGCTGGGTCACTATGTTTCGCAATGTACCCTCCTTCGCGAAGCCCCTTCACTTCACAAAGCACCAGAGCTTTGAAAAGCCCCACTCTATGAGGTTTTTTTCTTTATGAAACCCTATTCTGTGCATCCCTCCAAGATTGTACAAAGTGATTTCAAGGTCCCTTGAGTGGTGATTCATGTTTCATTTCCCTTCCTCATGATTCCTGTCATATGCATTCTAATGAGTATTTCTTCTTTGTATAGACACACTGACATGGACCCCCCAATGGGTCACTCCACAACCCCATTAATAAATGGAATTATTGGTGTCTTCCCTTAACCAAGGGTTAAAGTACACTAGTATGTAAGTTTTAAGGTTGAGAAGAAAGTCCACATTATCCAAGCTATATGACGCTAAACTACTAAGCAAACCCAAATCCTCAATACATGATGTAAAATTGTGATCACCGCATGTGTGACAAGCCTAAGAGGACCATGAAGGGGGTGGTCACTAGTGACCTCTCACTCCTCTCCCATTGCACTTTATCACCATGTGCGCTTGGGTAATTCCTTTTGTAAGCCTCGAAACACCATGGTAGGGCGCCCCCTATACGATGTCCAATTCCTCCTCATACATTGAAATGCCCTCCGGGTGTTTCCCAATCTTCCTCTCACTAGGACAAAGACCATCCATAATCCACAAACCATCCCTCTTGACCACACATTTTCTACATGATCTATAGGTATGATGCTTCAATTGTTTCTCACACCAAGCATGACTCACACGGGATTAGAGTAAGTATCAAACATGAAACACTTTTAGGCCTCTAACCATGCATAAGACCCAAGTCCCATATCCAAACAATGTGGACTTTGATCCTTTCAATTTCCAATAAAGGTATGTATGATGCCTCCCTAAGGTTTAATCCCATCAACCATTGGTCTCGGCCACTTCACGTCGGTTCACCCTTTTCCCACATGATGTTAAACTATATGCCCCTTTCATCCTGCATGATGTTAAACAGTATAATTTTGAACTACGTGGGTTTTGATCCCTGTCTCCTAGATAGGGTATGTAGGAAGCCTCCTTGAGGTTCAACCCCAAAAACTGGTAAACATCAGTATCCCCTTTATTGTGACCCACATCCTTGGTCTGCCCCTTAGTGATGTCAGACCAGTTTATGGGATGTATTAGTACTTAAGAACTACACTAAATCCATACTCATCCAACCAAGAGTGACCCTATTTTGATATTATACTAACCATGTGTAATCCCTATCATGTCTCCAGGTCATTATCCTTTGTGTACACCTTGATACCATGCCCCATATATAAACTACATGGACTTTGGTCTCCTCACTTTTTGAGAAAGGTATATAGGTTGCCTCTTGAGATTCAAGACCATCTTCCATGGCCCATCCTAGTCGTTCCCTCAAGATTTTATGTCTTGAGAAGATAATTCCTTAACCCATTGATTCCATTTCTTTCAGGCCACTATCCATGCACCCATTCTCACGAGATGCCTCCTCAGGTAACTCATCACCCCAATTCTAGAACTACATGGGATCTGATTCCCTACAATAGGGATACATAGGAAACCTATTTGATGTTCAATCCCAATACTGTCACCTTCACACAATTTCTCAGTACCATCCCCATTCATTCCACTATTTGACACTTCATCCATATCCATCCTAATTTTTTCCGGGTCCACCACATCTCAGAAAAATCATCCCATTAATACAAAAAGATAAAAATGTGTAAGCTCCAACATATCTTTGTGTTGTTTTCCTTTTTGTACACCCTGATCCCATGAATCACCCATTTGAACTATGTGGGTTTTGATCCCTTGCTTTTAAATAGGGTACGTAGAAATACTCTTAGAGTTTCAATCCCAACCAATGTTAAAACTTGGTGTCCCCTTTGTGTGGACCCATGTTCCTATGTTATCCCTCCTTTTGGGGTCCAAATATGTCTTCACGGTGTGTAATCTTACACTTTGTGGGAAGCACCATCCCATGTCCATCTAAATTGGGCGTTTTGACCCATCCATATGGTAAACTTTCTAGGTGCTCTCTCCTAGGGAGGTACCCATATGATCCACTCTCATCAGTGTTCTGATCAGTCTGATCTATCCCCGCCAGATATTGAACTCACAACATACCCCATGTTAAACATGGGAAGATGAGGAAAACCTCATAGACATTCCTTCGATATATAATTTCCCACATTCAACGTGGGATGCCTCAGGTTCTCACACCCTTGAGAAGCCCTCTAATAAGGGAAAATCCAGGTGTACTAGTGTTTCAACATCCAAACATGCCAGTGATGCCTCAATGTGACCACTCTCCCGACCAACGGTTACTATCCTAACCTGACACCTTTGGGAATGTCTTGACAAAACCAGTGTAATTAACCGGTGTCCACAAATATATGGCATCATGAAGAGTTTCATGAACAACATATTATTCTTTAAGGGAGACCTAGACTATGTAATGAATTCCGAGGAGGAATCCATGGAAGTAGAGACCGACATCCCATCATCCTGTTTCGATCAAGGAGAAAAAATCTCTAAAGTAGTGATGAATTCTGCCCACCTTTGGAAAGTGGGAATGTAAAGAAACAATCAGTGCACCCTCATAGAAGATTCACACCCTAGTGAAAGTGTCAGAAATAGAAATGATGAACCAGATGTGAAATTATTCTCCTCAATATGAGGATTAGTATAATTTGGGGCCTCAAAAGATAAGTGTGTCACTAGATCCAACTATCCACTGCTAGGTCCCACTAAGAAAATAGTGGTCCTGGAATGAAACTCATAAGTATTTGGGGGAAATTAATCATTAGAAATCACGGTATGTGACATTGTTAGCAAGGATTCTTCTATCCAGCCATAGAAGACTGAACAATACTAGGGCGCAAGGAATTGTTTTTCTTTTATTTGTACTGATGGCTGAATCTTCCTGCTTTGTAGGACCCAAGCTACAACTACTGGAAACCGATCACCTCCCGCCCAAAGACATAGGGTCCATGGTAATACAAATGCAACAATACCACACAACTTCACCTCTTCTATGATGAATCACATGACCATAAATATTGGGTACCCACACCCCTTCTCACCCTCTGAATTTATTCAAAGTAGGGTGATCAATACTCTTGTTCAATGGTATGAATTGGAGTGGGTCATCCTGACAAGGGATATGTCCCGTCAATATATGGAGGCCTTAGTGCCCCGACATTTCCTCCATCCTCAAAGGCCACATAGGGAGATGTTTCTCCCCACTCTGACCTTCAATCATTTCAAGAGCCTCTCCTCTGAACACTCTTATGACTCAAACCCTTATACCGATGAAGTAAGGGATGTTCGATTCCTCTTGGATGCGACTCCGGCCATGGGACCTTCAAGGTGGGATCCCACCCGGCAATAAAAATTCTGCCAACTGGTTCCGCAGACTGAGTAGAAAATGGTCCATATGCTTTCACAATCGGCCCTAGATCAGATGACTTGACGTCAACACTGGACGCAATCTCAGGAGGATTCCCGCCATGGGGCATCATCTTCTACAACTTCAGTGGATCGATCCGCCACCTATGAATGATATCACATCCCTATTACAACATAATATGGGCACCACTATGGCCGATCGTGATTGAGATCCCAACCGCCCCCTAGATAGGCTGAGTTGACTTATCCAATCGCCAGCATAAGAAGCAGCAATCGCGGGCCGACCCATGGTGATGACATTCAGTACAAAGGTCCTCCCCATACCACTACCAACTAGAGTGGAGGTTTTCTCCACTCCCGTGTTCAGTATGGAGGTCCTCCCCATACTACCATCATCAGTCTAGGAGGTTTTCCTCCACTTCCTATTGATACCCAATATAAAGGTCCTCCTCATGCCCATGGTCTCAAGTATGGAGGTTCTCCCCATATTTTGGGCTATCGATGTGAAGGTATTCCTCACATAATCACTAGATCAAGAGGAATATATCCTCTCTCTATCATTCCCAACTACAAAGGTCCTCCCCATGTTCCATTCGAAATATACCCGGGTGCCCCTAATACCTCAGCTTATCAAAGAATAGGTACTCCTCATGTCAGAGATCTACCGTACTATAAAGAACTATATTGGAATAGATGTTTGGGTCTTCTCCACTAGAGGAATAACCCTGAGAAGCCTCAGATCGCAATCAAACCCATCCTCTTGTCAGAATCTAAAGGGGAGTGCGATCTGGTGATGGAACCTTCACCCTAATCCTCTATGTTTGGGACTAGGGTAGGAACTAGGTGTATCATATTTATTCTCCCAGGAAGAGAGATGAACTGGATCCCTAAATCCCTTCACATATACATACATGAGGAGAAAGATTTGTCTTTTTTCTAGGGTCTTTCTGTGAAACCCTCCCTGTCATCACCCAGATCATTCTCTTCTTAGATAAGACATCACATAGAATTGTTCTGGGGACTGGTCAGTGAAGAGAACCAGCCTAATCCACCACCAATGACTGTTCATCCTATGCAAGAAGTAGTGGTCAGAACCCTATCCTATAGGGATGTGGTGATTCAGTCAGTGCATTATTTAGAAAAAAAACCCAAGAAGAAACAGTTTGTTAGCTCACACACCATACTCTCCACCAACCAGTCTACCATTGAAATGATCCACGTGAGTTCCATTACTGGTCCCTCAACCACCCTAGCTAATAAATGGGGAAACCAAGGGCCATATCCCGAGTCTGAGTTGTGAAGTTCGTGGGAAATCTTCACAACTGACCATCTCCCAACGATGTTCTAGATGAATATAACTGCATTCTTTAGTATGCTAGAGCCCCTCACCCAGAATGAGGTTATGTTCTTCCACCGAGCTTTAGGGACGATGCATTTTTATCTCCTTCATTGATAGCTATCTTACACCAAGAGCCAGGAATACTTCAACAACATTGGCCAACAGTGCCACCTGGTTGAGTTGGCTGCAATCCCTATTTTTCAGCATGCTACGTCACCCTATTATTATATGAACCTCTAATAACAATGCATTCAAATATTGAATGTACTCTATAGTGTTATTAAGGAGGTTTCCCACATGTCCAGATCCGTGACTGGAGGAAATATACTACCGTACATTTTAGTCATATCCTCTGTCAAACTGGTTCATCGAGTGATATCGAGGATATGGATTAAATCATTGTCATGGTAAACATGGTTGTTCCTAATATATAACCTGAAGGGGGAATCATCACAAAAAATAGAGAAGATGAACAACCCATTGGGGAAACACAACACCCGACAGACCCTGCAGGTGTCCACACTAGCCAAGAAAGATAGATGATTGGACTTCCTGAACCTTTCAAGTCATTGCCTCTCAGTCGAGATCCTAGTAAGGGAAAAGCACATGACAGTATAGTCAAGCCCTCTAACCTGTCTGATTTAGTGCAGAAGATGGAATAAAATTCTGAAAAGGCTACACTACAACAACAGATCATCGAACAGAGAAGGATCATTGATGAGCTTCTCGTTGAGCGCATAACAGAAAGGTGTCCGAATTATTGATATCCCTGGTATGATCCCAACCATCCTCCACTGGGGTAGCAAGGACAATTACAAATTTCCCCTGGAGAGTTTCCCCTAGGTGATCTAGATAACCCTACCCATTTAGATAGGATAGAAGTTGGAGTTTATGGAAAGTGAGCCTAGTTTTCATCACCAAATCCACCCGAGTTACGCAACCACCTTCCTCAGGACATGGATTAGGTCCCACCTACTGCTCCGCAGGTTCCACTGACCGCTCTTCAGGTTCCTTCAGCGACCCATTAGATCATTCTACAAGCCGCTCAGCTGGACTACCAAGTTGAAGAACCTTCTAACACTCTTGTAGTCTGGAATCATTGTCAAGATAGGAATATTCTTTGAGATGATCCAATGGCCACTCTCATTTCCCACCTCAAGGATATTGAAATCCAACATGTGGTAATCCAACCAAATGACAAACCATATATGGTATGGGTAGATGATATTCCAGCACCCTGAGGAATTAGAAATCCTACCTTCTCCCTTTCAATCAGATAAGCGACCTGCTGCAACATATGGAACACTTCATTTAAATATATGGACCCACGCTGGGAACTCCATCATAGTAGGAAGTCACTAATCTATAGTGTTTCTTATAGAAAATGGAAGGCCCGACATTTGTCTGGTACATCCAGTTTCCCATGTGGTCCATAGCTGGTTGGGAGGATCTCTGCAGGTAGTTTCTATATTAGTTTAGTTACACCACCTGAAAGATTAGTATTATAGACCTCTTAAAGTGTAAGAAAAGGTTGGATGAGTGAGTCATAAACTTTTTCGCGAGGTGGAAGTTCCTCACATACTCACTCGATATCCCGCTATCTCATGAATAACTGCTAATGATGTATGCATGGAATGTAAATACTGAAATGGTTCCTTATCCCAATACATAGAACCTAATAGGTGGATTCTGGTATTACTCTAAAAAAGGTCAAAATTTAGAAGAATCCTTTTATCAAGTTAAAAAGGAAAGTCCATTGCCTCCCACAACTCCTGCAAGAAGAGCTACCAAGGATGAGACTGCTGCTGTTGCACAGATTGAGGCCCTTAGACAGTTGGAGTTGTTACTAACAAAGCCACTTCCACAGCCTTGCCGAGGGACACCACCTCAGGCTCAGCATCAGGCTCATAATAAACTACCTTAGAATCAAAAGGTGCCACCACGTAATGTACCAACTCCACCCAGGTGAGACATCCATGTTCCACCACCTCGCTAGGATTTGGCCCCTAGTCAGGGCTAGGCTCCCAAAGCCACTTTCCCGGATTGAAGAAATTGGAACTACTCCTTCAATAAGGCTCAAGTACATGACTACTTCTAGAGTTCCTTTGATCAGGGAATACTGCGTTTGTAGAATGCAGGAAGCCCAAAGAGGTAGATCTCACTGATCACCCCAATTACTACCCCTGTCACTAGTTTCTCCGAAACACACTTCTGCAGTGTGATGTGTTCAATGAATGACTCTAAGACCCACTTGATAAAAATGAAGTCAGATTGGGTCTAGCCTCATAATAGGTGGAATGTGTGTTTGGAAATCTTGATAGCAACAATGAGGGTGAATGACCGTAGGTATCTCACCGCAGTTCTGAAAAGTATGATGACCAAATAACACACAAGGTAGTTGCTCTGGCCCACGACGTTATTCGTGCCTATTTGAATCAACCTGAGCCATATGAGGTCATGAAACTACTTTCAGATACTACCTCTACATCGACAAATAATCTTTCACCATATCGGGAGAGCAGGTGCCGATGTCTCAAGGGATATCGAAGCCCTCCAACTATGCCAAGTCTGTTCCATACTCTCAGCAATTTCATGCCCCTAGAGATGGGGATTGCCCCCATATTTCACCCAGCATTAAAGGGCTCCTCAAGTGATGATTATAAGTATTCCTTAGTGAATGTAATCTAACTGGTGGACCCTTATATGGTTCTTGAAGATGAGGAATTCTTAGAAGGCCCTCCTAATGTCCATAGTCGACACGAACATCGACAGAGCCATGAGTATGCAAATCGCTAGAATATTTAGTCCATTTCTCCCAGCCAAGCCATGCATGCCACAAAGACTAGATAGTAGGCCCAATATGGATCTTATCATGTGCATCTTTGTCATCTTGTTTCATCAAATTCACCACCACCACCATTTATATTTCTTGATCAGGCAGAGCCACCACGACCGCACTATTATTTTCTACATTAAGTTGTGGATAGACCTCAGTCATCCAGCCATCAACCAGTGGTCACTCTGAATGGTTTAATATATGAGCAGTGGGATACCCCCCACACAATCCAAAATCCTATGGTTTGACTTGTAGTTCTCATCATATCTCCTTCCACAGAGAAACCTCTTATTGGAAGAAGTGTGTGCCTCATATGGAAATATGATGTACTTAAGCACCTTTCCAGCATTCCTAAAAGGATCTTGATCCTTGAGGCTCTCCTCCTATTTTCAGACATGCGTGAATCCATACCAGATGATTTAAGAAGCCCCTCTAGTTTGATATAGAGGTAGAGGCTGCATAATATTTCCATGATGAGGAATTCGAGCATGCAGAATGTTAGGACATCATTTCATTCTCAGGAGAAGATGAATGTTCTTCTATATTGGGGCACATACACTCACTATACATCACTGGGTAGTTAAATTCCATGGAATTATTCCACTATCTTGTTGACACATGTTATGGGATCAATGTTATCCCAACCCAGATGCTCCAAAAGACCGGGCTGTCTGAAACACATCTGGATCCCTCTGACCAGAAGATTCAAGGTTATCACAGGATAAAGCATATGCATATTTAAGAAATATGTTTGAAGACCAAATTTAGTGGATTTATTTCCAACATAGAGTTCATGGTTTTCTCAAATGACACCGTCTACAATGCAATAATGGGTAGGTCCTGACACCATCTACATTCAATAATCCCCTCCTCGTATCACCAATGCCTCAAGTACTCTCTTAATGGTCGAGTGGGTGTGATCCAAGGTTATGCGTCTCCCTTTGACTCTTATGAATCCCGCTACCTAGATAGTGACTACTACAAGAGAAATGATAAGAAGGTTCAGACCAATGATTTTTAGAATACTACCATTGTGGCCAACCCATGGGAATAGTTGGATGACACAAACATTTTACCAATTCACCGGTTAGAGGCCACAACCCTAGACATGGTACACTACTTTTTCATCTATAGGACAAGAGGAAAGCTCATTACCTAATGAAAGGAACACAAGAATATCACTTTATGCTCCTACACAAATCAGTGTTCAGTGATCTCAGAGCCCCTTACCCCTATTAGGTATAAGGATGTTCTCCCCATATAAATAGAAATACGTCATACTTGATTGTTTCACTAGTCCGGGTTGAACCGACTCAATCCAACTCACCAATACTGCTTTGATATCATCAAACATGGCCCCTTGGGTCTAAGGCCTAATGTGATCATATTGATAGATTTTTTTCCATGATTTTAGCAGTGTGGGAGTCCTCCAGTAATGATTCTACTACCACTCAGGCAGGCAACAACATTCTAACATGGTCATCCAACTCATAATAATTTCCCCCTACTAATGAAACTCTTTCTATGGATGATAAAGAAAATTTTGAGGACACCCCCCACATTTAAGGAAGGGGTCTCCACCACTGTTGATGAGTCTATATAGGTTAACCTCGACACCAAGGCAGATCAAAAACCAACACTGGTTAGATCAACTATCTCTAGAGAGGAGCAGAAAAAATATGTGGATTTACTAAAACAACAGCAATATGTATTCTCCTGGAGCTATAACGAGATGTCAGGACTGATTCTCATGTCTCCGTCCACTGCCATTGTCTCCTGATGAACCATCACAGGTTCAAACATCCTCCTAGAAATATGAACCCTTCTCACAATTCCATGGTCGAGGATGAAGCTGATAAGATCATTAAATCCAACTTTGTCAAGGAAGTCCAGTACCCAAAATGGCTAGCCAACATTGTTCTCATTCGAAATAATAACAAATAGATCTGAGTCTTCATTGAATTCTAGGATCTCAACCATCACTATTTGAAGGATGATTTTTCCCTTCCTATGATAAAGCTGTTGATCGAGACTACCACTGGATTCCAAGCTCTCTCTTTCATAGATGAGTATTATGGATATAATCATATATGAATTTCCCATTAGGATTAAGAGTCTACTACCTTTAGGGAACCAAAATTTACTTTTTGTTACCATGTAATTTCTTTCGGTATGAAGAATGTTGGTGCTACCTATCAGCATGCCATGCATTGCATATTCAAGGTGATCCTTGGGACATTGGTGGAATGCTATGTGGATTATTTGGTGGTCAAATCATGCCAGCGTTGGGACCATATCAGATATATTGAGAAAGTGTTCGGCTTCCTCCACTCCCTCCATTGAAGATGAACTCCTTGAAGTGTGGCTTCGGGGTTACCTCTAGAAATTTTCTTGACTATTTCATCAGATATATAGGCATTGAGATTGATCCATAGAAGATCAAGGCCATCAATGAGATTCCTCCCCCGTATAACATTCGGGAGCTTCAAGGATTTTAAGTCCACTTGGCCTATATATGTTGATTCATTGTGAATTTGGCTGGTAAGTGTAATACCTTATCCTGATTCATGAAGAAAGGTTCCAACTACTAGTGGGATGAAGAGTGTCAGGCTTCTTTTGAGGAGATCAAGTAGTATATGATATAGCCTCCATTTATGATGCCACCCATCTCTGGAAAGCCACTCGTCCTTTATGTGACCACCCTAGAATGGTCCCTCAATGCCATTATTTCATAAAGAAACATCTAGGGGACAAAGAAACGTTTATACTATCTTAGCCGCATGCTCCTCGATACAGAGACAAGACATTCCTCTATCAAGAAGAGCAGTGTCACACTAGTATTTTCAGTCTAGAAATTAATACATTACCTACAAAACCATGAGATACAACTAGTGTATCATGTAGGCCCGCTAAAATATATCATAATCCTCCCCATGTTGATAGGCCATCTAGATCGATGGCTAGAGATCCTTCAGTAGTTTTACATCAGGGTCATTTTGTAGAAAGTTGTTAAGGGGAAAGCACTGGAATTTTTTTTCCACCCATCCCACTCACAGACCAGTGTATGGATCTTGAATTCCCAGATGAATCCATATTTTTGTTAGATCAAGATATACCATATTAGAAGATTCACTTTGATGGATATTTTTGAATCCCTATAGGCCGAAGACACAATGATCACAGGATTAACAGAGTGGTCCTGGGTATCGTCTTCACCACACCTGCACAAGCTGTCCTACCCTATTCATTATTGTCGTTAGAAGGCTACACCAATAATGAGGCCGAGTATCAACCTCTCATCACTGGTGTTAAACAATACATTGAGATTGATGTTACCCATCTTCCTGTGAAAGGGGACTCCGAATTGGTCATCAAGAAAATCAACAATGACTACATTGTTTGAAAGCCAGAGCTAGTGACCTTGCTAGAGCACACTCTCCAGCTAATGGCCCAATTCACTTCTCAACCAGAAGTTAATCATGTTCCTTGGTCACAGAATAGTTGATAAGATTCCTTGGATAGACTTATCACATATCTTGTAGAGAATGATCATGATTATTTGATTATCCATGTGTCACATTGAAGAGTCATCTTTCCCATCACTCTAGAAGATGATGATAGCCACCAGTTAAGCCAACTTACTGCTGATGTATCCACTTCAGGACCTCCATGACCTCTGCCATAGTACTAGAAGAGACCCCTAATTGGAAAAATACCTTTATCGAGTATCTCCAACATGATAATATCTCAATAGACCGAGCTGAATGTGAGCGAGTCTGGCGACGTGCAGTGCAGTTCACCCTCCAGAGTGGTCCCAACCTTGAGAAAATACTTTAAAAACATGGGTTATATGGAGTTATTCTATGCCTCATTCAAGGAGATGAGATTACCTAGGTTATGGAAGAAGTTCATGATGGTTCTTATGGAGCTCATCAAGAATGGATAAATATCTCCCACAAGATTTGAAGGTTGGGCTATTTCTGGCCAACTATGATCCATGACTGTATCAAGTTCTCCAAGAGGTGCCATGCGTGCTAGGTTCATTCCAATTTTGTGAATCATCCACCAGAGCATCTCCATAATACCAAGTAATTTTTACCTTTTCATTTAGGGGATATGATTTTATAGGACCATACCCACCAGCAATAACTTGACAGTGCAGGTTCATCCTGACCGCAATAGAGTTTTTTTCCAAGTGGGAAGAGAAATTTTTTCTCAATGAAGTCAAGGCCCATTCTAGCGTTGATTTTGTGAGCTCCAATATCATCTAATGATTTAGAGTTCCCCATGATAACCTCATCGATAATGGAACTAAGTTCCATGCAGCCGAGTTGAAGAATTTGCACACCATGTACAATATCTGTTCTAATCATACCTCTCACTATTACATGCAAGAAAATGGGAAGATCGAGGTTTTCAACAAAACCCTCTTAAAAATCTTTCATAATATGGTTAGTCAGAACAAGAAGGGTTGGTCAGATAAGTTTCCCAACACTCTCTGGGATTATCGGACTACAAATAATAATTCCACCAAGGTGACCCCATATTCCTTGGTGTACAGAACTTAGGTAGTCTTTCCCATTGATATTCAGTTACCACCACTTCACATAGCCATTTATGATCATAAAATGTTATAAAAGGTATTAGAAATATGTATGGATGAACTGGAATCCCTCAATGAGAATAAGTTTCATGCCTTACACAATCTGGAAAGGCATCAGAACAAGATAGCCAGGGATTTCAATAAGAATCTTTTCCTCCATTACTTCCTTCAAGGTGACATGGTATTGGCCCTAAGGATGCCAATGATACCTAGAAGAAAACCACTAAAGTTTGAACCTATATGGGAGGATACCTATATAATTTAAAAGGTTTACCCTAATGGTGCATACTCCTTGGTCACCATGGATGGTGAGCATATCCCTCCTCCCACCAATGCCAAATTCCTCAAACAGTACTTCACATGAGTGGTCCCTATCATCCTGCATGACAATAAACTATAAAAAATATGATATATACAATCTTAAACTAAAATCTATTTCATCATGCATGATGATAAACTACAAGCGGTAAACATACTTTATAATATGAGATCTATAACCTTAAACTAAGATCCCTTTCATTCTTCATGATATTAAACTACAAGTGGTAAACACACTTCATGGTTCAATCTCTACAACCTTAAACTAAGACCCCATTCATTATTCTTAATGATAAACTACAAGCAGTAAACATACTTTATGGTCTAAGCTCTACGAACTTAAACTAAGATCATGTTCATCCTACATGATAATAAACTAGAAGCGGTAAAGATACTTCATGGTCCAAGCTCTAAAACCATAAACTAAGATCCATTTCATATTGAATGATGATAAACTTCATGGTCCTATCTATATGAATTTAAACTAAGATATCTTTCTTCCTTACCGAAATATGTTAAATTTCATGAGTACCATCATGCTTCACGCATCCCTTCATTTAGGTCTTCATCATCTTTCACATCCAAAAGGACCCCCCCTAGCAGTCTGATATCATTCCACCTTGGCTCACCTACCATTATGGGCCAACATCCTAGAGGATCTCGAAATTGTTTTTGATACAATTACCATGTTGTAAATATGGGCATCGGTCCATGCTCAATTTTCTGTTCCCATTCCAGGTCACACGATATGGATACTGTGTTGTGAACATGGTCAGAAGTTATCCTCTATCATTATTTCCATCACCATGGTCTCCCAAATATCAGGCGTGGTGATTCAACTTTTTTCTTCCCTTCTTTCCCACTAAAATGTCATTAAACTGGGTATCTATGGTCCAATCTATACGACCTTAAACTAAGATCTCCCACATCCTTAACACATGAAAATAAACTACACTACACTTCAAGAACTAGATGTGGCTTGATTCCCATCCTAATATGATATGTAGGAATGCCTGGATGTTTCCTCTTTAGGACCAACCCCAGGTACAACATATTCAACCTTCCCTTTGGCCTCTCGACCTAAGTATCTCAAGAGAACATGATGAAATGTGTAATTTTGTCCCCATTTACATTAGGATTACAACTACCACATCATGTGTCCCCTTTCAATGATCTACCCTCTTTTTTTCCTTACTGAATGTTTTTAAATAGAACAACATCCTAAGAACTACTTGTGGCTTGATTCCTACCCACGCAGGATACGTAAGAACGCCTAGATGTTTTGTCTTCAGGTCTATCCCAACAAATCTCTCCATCTCCTTGGTTTCCTTCTATCAGTTTATTTCTATTAGATGGTTTCATATGGTATGATGTGGAATTATTTTTTACTCATTCATGTCGTATTTTCAATAGCCACACTATGTGCCTCTCCCTCCAGAACATCCCCTTTAATCTTCATCCTTACCGCATGACATTAAATTGCATGGAATTTCAAGAACCTTGTATGGATTGATTCACATCCTCACGGAATACGTAGGAACACCCAAATGTTTCATCTTTGGGTCTATCCTAGGTCCCTAAAAAATTTCAGGCACCTTTTTCTAAGGTTCCCCCTTAGGATTGTGCATAGTGTGGTTTGGAATTCTTCTATCCTCATTCTTACCAGGTATACTTTATAATGCCATGCACATTCCCTTCAGAACATTGTTCTTCTGCATGCGTCCTTACCGTATGATGCTAAACTACACATAATCCAAAAACTATGTATGGATTAATTCTCATACTTATGGGATATATAGGAACACACAAACATTTTTTATTCAGGTTTACCCCCAACTTACACATTTTTATCCTTAAAACATGATATTACCTTTGTAAGCATGTGGTGTGGTGTGGATTTTTTCCCCCATTCATGTCCAGTTTACAACAGACGCACCCTGTTCATCCCTTAGGAATATATCTCTTTATCTTCATCCTTACCGCATGACATTAAACTGCATGACATTTGAAGAATTACGTATGGATTTATTCCTTCCCTTGTAGGATATTTAATAATTCCCAGACATTTTATCCACAGGTCCAAACCAAGCTCTACAAATTATCTCTTTCATTCATCCCGTCGACCACGATTCTTATGGTATTTCATGGTGGGGAATGTAGACTTTTTTTCCATTCACATCAGGTCTATAATAGTTGCTCCATGTACTCCCCCTATGGTATTTCCTATTCCAAATGTGTCCTTACCATATGACGTTAAACTACCTAGAATTCTAGTACTAAATTTGTATTGATTCCCTTCTTCATGGGATACATAGGAACACCCATACATGTTGTCCTCGTGCCCACCCTTAGGTTCTTCTATTCCTTCTCCCAGCCCCTTGGCCTAGATTCTCACATGGGATCGTGAACGGTGTGGTATGTAGACTTCTTTCATCCTCATTCACATCGGGTTATTCTTCCATGACATACGCATTTCTCTCTTGAGAAACATCTACCCCTTGCATCCTTACCACATGACGTTAAACTGAATGACATTTTAGAACTATGTGTGGATTGATTCCCATCCTTAGGATATATGTAGGAATGCCTAGACATTTTGTCTTATGGTCCAACCCTTGGCTTACTAACCCATTTTAACCCTTTTCTTTGACTTGTCTCCTTGAGTCATCTGCCCCTAGTTGATTCCTTCAACCTATATCCCACCTCATCAACATTCTTAGAGCCACTATTGTTTAAGAACTAGAGTGTTGAATCCTATATAAAAATGACCTCATTCCATTTCCATGCTCCATGTATCCCATTTTTTGACTCTTCATCATCTCTCACATCTGAAAGGACCCCCTTGGTGGTATGGATGCTCAACCTTATGGATCACCTAACATTTTGGGCCAATGTCCTAAAAGATTTCAAACAACATTTGAGACAGGTCCCGCGTCACGAATATAGTCAGTGATCAACCCTCACTTGTTTGTTCCCATCCCCAGGTCACATGATATGGATTCTGTGCTTCAAATACAGTCAATAGTTATCCTCCATCATTACGCCAACTCCATTATTCCATAAATATTAGTTTCTTGAGTCCATTTTATCATGTTCATATGGAGCTCCAACACTCTCAGTGTTATTCCTCCATGCACCTTTGCATGTCGAGAGGAAGAAATGACTTCGTAGGGTCATCCTTGACTCCACGCCATTGTTCCCCACAATATGATTCACCATGTTGTAAATATATTATACACCCTTGTTTCTAACATAGATCATGGCTCATGTGGGCATATGGATATGGGTAAGGTTTTCTCCCCCATGGAAGAATCACACTTCTTCTTGTTCTGAGTTATAATACCATAAACTAGGATCTCCTATGTCCTTATCATATGACGTTAAACTACGCCTCTTACATATAGACTATGTACTAATAAACTTCCCATCCATGTTATGTCTTCGTTCTAGAAGATATTTCCCCTTTGGCATTGTCCCTCTGCCATGCCAAATTCTAGAAGTACGTGTGGCTTGATTCTCCCCCTTTGAGATACGTAGCGATGCCCATGTACTTTACCTATGGGTCTAACTGCAGATTCATGAACTCCCCCCTTCTCATTTTGGGTTTTCCTCTATTGAAAGGTTCAATTTGATGTCTATTCTTTTTTCCTCATTCATGTTGGGTTGTTTCATGATTCTATACTTCACCTCTCCACCCCATGTAGTCTGAACTCTACGATCTTTAAACTAATTCTTCTAGTGTCCTAGTTCACATGACTTTAAACTATGTAATAACTAAAATTTTCTCACCTCAGAGGATATTAATCCTTTTGGTATTTTCCATCCGCCATACCGTCCTCAAGAACAATGTATGGATTGATTACCATTATCATGGTATACATAGTGATTCCTAGACTCCTGTTCTATGGTTCAACTGCAACCCCTTTCATCTTTCTGGACTCTTGGACCTAGCCCCATTTTAGGAACATGTGGCGTCGAATAGACTTCTTTTTCCCTCAGTCACATCATGTTTTTGTACTGCACCATATATCTATCCTTTGGGGTTCCCATGTCTTTCAATGTGAGACCTTAAACTAAGACCCCACCCTGGATAAGTTCAGAATGCCCCATGACAATTATGGAACACTTCAGTTTCCTCACAAGAGAGGATTACCCCCACTAGTGTTGGTTTCTAACCATGTTGTTATTCAAGAACTATGTTCATCTTGATTCCAACCCTCTCAGGATATGTAGGGACACCCAGGAACCTTTCCTTGGGCCCAACCAAAAGTTCATTCACTCTTCCAAGTCATTTCCTCTAATTAAAGTACAAATTATATGACCTTAAATTATGAATTCTTAGTCCATGTAACATGACTTTAAACTATCAACTAGGGTCCAAGAAGTATGACCATAAACTATATACAACATCCTGATAATATGATGTTAAACTATTACATAAATTATCCTCACCGTATGATGCTAAACTACATGTCTATCGTACTCGTTTTCATGTGGTAAAATTGAAAGTCATTCTTGTCCCTCATTATAGAATTCCTATCTGGAGACGTTTTGATATTTTTTCAGACCAATATGCTCACCCAATGTACTTTCATCATGGTAGCATAATTTCATGAGTGTTATACTTTATTCGACCAGACCATCATTCCCTAAACATGCTTTGAATGAACTCTATTTCATATCCTCATTCCCTTCCATGTTTGAAGTAACCCCCTAACAGTTAGGATTATTGGACATAAGGCTCAACTACCATCTTGGGTGAACGTTTCAGAGGATTTTATACAATAATTCTAGTTTGGCCCTGAGTTTTTGAATATGGTCCACGGTTTCCCCTCATTTTCTTATTCCCATTTCAGGCTAACATGATGTAGATGCTGTGTTTCAAATTTGGTCAACAATTATCCTCCATCATCATTCCACCCTATTATGCTCTGAATTTGGGGTATCATGATTCACACTTTCCATTCCCCTTCATTTTGATTTATTCCAATGCTCTTGGAGTTATCCCACTCATGTGATAGAGCATGTTGGGAAATGGTAGTTTGGTTATTTTGAGAACTCTATCCTCTAACCACGACCCCCTATTTCCACCTGAAAACTCGGAGTGTTCTTTCAGATGCCAAATGTTTGGTGATTGGTTGGTGTTCTCATATTCAAGGTGAATAATTACATGGCCATCCCTTATTTCTCACACCGGGCACAACCCATGTGAGATAAGGGATTGATCGCTGGTTATCTCACAGATATGATTGAGATGTAGTAATTAAAGAAGATGAAGAGACTCATTCAAACAAGGAAAATAATCAATCAAGCCTGAAAATATGTTTGTGAGTTTGTGTGAATTACAAACCCCATGGATTGACCTATCAAATAGATGGGTTGACATCTTTAATGGAGCATCGCAGCTCCACCACTCTCTGGAATATGCCCTCTAGGATTTTCTATCACCTGCTAAGCTCCCTATCTTCTTTACTAGATGAGGGGTGCAATTCATCAGCCCTGATCCATTCCCGATCCACATCAGTTAAAATTTTATCCATATCTTGGGATGATAACCACATCTTCTCCTCAGCCTATACCAGCTATGTATTCAATCGTGATATGAGTTCTGATTGTGCGCCGATGAAAGAAGATTGTTCATTCACCTGTGCCCTCAAGCGCTGGATCTCTTGTTGAGCCTGCTAATGTTTCTTATTGTTGATAAAATTCCTCTGCTACCAGCTGATACCAAGGCCACAATCATATTCCAATATTTTCTTTGTGATGTAATCTCTAATGAGATTACGATAGAATCAAGAATCCCATCCTCCAGGGCATAGTTTACATATTTGAGAGTGAATTTTCCCTATTTTTTTTACCCTCTCTACTTGTGGGGGTGTATTTTATAAATCACTTGATCAGTTTCCATGAACTGTGATGGAAAATGCTATTACACACACTTCTCTCTATTTGAAAGTTGAACCGAATGATGTAAATGAAGCATTTGATCATCCAGAATGAGTTTAAGATATGAATGAAGAGCTTGATAAGATAGGTAAGAATGATACTTGTGAACTTGTACCCAATCTAGATAATAAGAACATTATTGGCACAAAGTTGGAATTTTCGAACAAGGTGAATAAAGAAGGTGAATTGATAAGAAACAAAGCAAGATTAGTTTGCAAAGGGTATTAAAAAATTGAAGGCATTGATTTTGATGAAACCTTTTTCCCTGATGGAAAGGTCAGAAACAATTAAAATATTTTTTTTCTATTACTGCACAATGAGGTTACAAAATCTTTCAAATAGATGTAAAATCTGAATTCATGAATGGTGATCATGACGAGGAAGTTCACATTGATCAACCTTGTGGATTTGTTATTGGGAAGGCTGAAAGTTATGTGTTAAGGTTGAATAAGGATTTGTATTGGCTAAAATAGGCTCTGATGGCATGGTATTCTAAATTAGATACTTGATTAAGGAAGATGAATTTCCAGAAAGTTAGAGTAGAAAACAATATTTACATCAAGGAATTTCAGGAGTTTTTCACATCATAATTGTTTATGCTGATGATATTATCTTTCATGTAATTGATGAAAGATCATGTGAAAAATTTAATGAGGAGATGAAGAAGTCATTTGAGATGTCCATGTTGGGAGAAATGAAATAATTTCTTGGGTTGAAAATTTTACAGAAGAACAACATTTTTATTTCTCAAGAAAATTATTCTAAGGAACTCCTAAAGAAGTTTTTCATGGAAAATTATAAACCAATTTCCACACTGATTTTAGTGGGAACCAAGTTTTATAAAGATAGAGAAGGTAAAAAAGTTGATGAGAAATAGTTTTGAAAGCTGATTGGAAGTCTGCTATATTTGACTGCCATAAGACCCGACATCGTCTATGCTGTTACCTTATGTGTGATATTTCTGAGTGCTCCTAAATAATCAGATTTGATTTCCGGAAAAATAATTCTCAGATATATCAAGGGAATAATTTTTTTTGGAATCAGGTATGATGTCTTAGAAAACATTGATCTATTTGAGTATTTAAATTCTGACTGGGAAGGAAACATTGATGATATAAGATCCAAATTTGGTGGAGTTTTCTTTTAGGGGAAAAGTTGTGTTAGTTGGCATACAAAGAAATCGAATTTAGTAATTTTTAGAATAGCTGAAGCTGAGTATGTTGCTATGACTCAAGATATTACCCAACTCATGTGGATGTAGACATAGTTGGAATATCTACTTGTTGAAGTAAAGATACCCTTGCTCTTGGGTTGTGATAATCAGAGTCCAATCAATGTTACAAGGAATCTAGTACAACATTTTCATTCAAAAAAAAACTGAAAAAAAGTAACACTTCATCAAAGATCAGGTGGAGAAAAATTAATTGAGGCGGGAGTACGTTCCTACATTAGACAAGTTTCTGACATTTTCACGAAACCATTACTGAAGGAATCATTTGTTAAATTTAGGTTGAACATGGGTTTCCAATATCCTTGTCATCAAGGTTGAGGTACATGTAACTATACCCTATCTCATACTACCTTTGGAAATTGTTTTCAATGGGGATAATTGGTTCATAAATCTATCCTTATGATTGCATGTATAAATGAGTAGTTGTGGGTAAGCTGTGAATCCATCATGTAAGTGTGTGAACTACTATAACTATTTGTTTAAGTGGTTGTAAGATTTATTTTTTGTTTCTAGGAAAGTTGAAGGTAGGGAGTAAAAGTCTTGGTAGAAATATGTTTATGTTTTGGAAAAGGTTGAGGAAGAAATGATGAAGAAATTTCATAGTCACTACGTTTGGACAACATGGTTTTGCTGTCAATAATTCGTGTTTTCTACAACGAGTTAGCTCGTATAGGCTTAGAATTGTTGATAAGTAATCAATTTCATAAGGTTACAAAGTTCAGTGATTTATGAGTCATGGTAGAGAAAAAAATCTAAAGGGGGAGATTGTTGGGACCAAGTTGGATAGGGAAGTGGATTGTTGTCTTTTGTTTCCATAAAGGGGATAAATCATTCCACTTTATAAAATACTTGAAAAACAAGATGACGCTTTTATGATTTTATTTCCCAAATATCATAAGTTTAGAGAACTTGTGATGAAATCCTTATGAAGGAAATGGGGAGAAATTTTGATGCCAATCATATTCAGTTTTGATTGGAAAGAATGAGGTTGCTGGAAGACATGGAAGTTGTATTACATTCCATTGAAAATTTGATGATGCTAAAGGTATTTGATCAAATACTATATATCACAATAGATATTTTTCATGATGAAAGAAGTTTTTTTGTCAAATACGTCAGATGAAAATGAAGAAACATTGGTGTTCTTTCCGAAGTATATTTTAAGGTGGCGTCATTTTCCAGTGTTCTGAAAAATTTTTAGGGATCAAAATCGGGAGATGGAGAAATGTTCTTTTGTCAAAGAATGTTGTGACCAAGTTAGAAGATGGTTTGGAATGTTTCATGTAAGTCATGATTCGAGGCCAAAACATGAAAAAATGTAAAAGGCATGAAGTGAACGAAATATTCAAGAGGTGTGTGAAAGATGAGGTTGTTGTGAAAGATACTTACACGCCCAATGCGACATAAAAGGTGGTTTTGCGTGATGCATCAGGGTTTTGCATGATGTGTCAAGGTTTTTTCACATAGGGGTCAATGAGACCTATAAATAAGATCTAACCCCTACTCATTTTTAACTCTTGACACTTAGAGAAGTCTAGAGCTCTGAAGCACGAAAGAATTGTTAGTAATGTGAGTTGCGCAAAAGAAATAGAGTTGTGCGTAAGAAGGAGAAGTTGCACACAAGAAGAGTGTTCCTCTCAAGAGGTATTTCATGAAAAAAGTCAAATGTTGTGCATGTGGCCTAAAAGTTGTGCACAATACACCTAAAATGGTGCACTGAAGATTTGGATTATTCACACTTGAGGATTGTTTTCCAAGTGCTACACGAGTGTAAGGGTATATCCTACCTGTTGTATTCCACATCAAAGGATTGTTTTCTAGTGGACTATGTGGTACTAGATTATTTCCTTACCATACCAAGAATGTAACTACTCTTGTTGAGTAGAGAAACTTGTAAATCATAATTTCCTATGGTTTTGTGCGTTTAGTAGGGAAAAAACTCTTTAACAGGAGGTGAAAGTTGTTTCAAAAAGAAAGGAAACATAAAAGAAAAAGATATCACTGATTCACCACCTCTCCCTCTTTGTGATACTTGGATCCTGACTGGGTAAATTCATCTACAAAGGGATCCCCCTTCTAGCCTCTTCTCCCTAGGAGGACCCCTCAGATTATTTAGATAAATGAAAACAATATCTCAGCTTAGTAGTATACAGTTGGGGTGGGATTGTTTGATTGAGAAGTACTTTCACCTAGTTAGTCATTGGATGAAGAGTACCCTAAGAATGCACGAAGTCCTCTAGCTTGGAAATTTATTTCTCCCCTTCCACTTTAGATACCAAAAACCTAGACTTGGAATGATTGATCTCTCAAAAATACATCCCAATATGGTTGAGGCGGTCCCACATATGAGAAGGACTAAGAAATTTACAGTTGATATCCTAGGTACCCCAAGACTTCAGAAAAATAGCATCCTCAGGTATGTCTATGTGGCACAGTTTCTTACCAGGAGATTTAGTGGATATTATGTGGAACCCCCTTGGTGGCCTCCCTTCTGGCTGGCTCTGGTCATTCAAGATCACTGGGTTCACCGTTACCACTTGTCTACCACCAGGTGCAGGTCCTGTAATTATTTTTCTTCTCCACATACCCATTATGGTATCTTACCCTTGATAATGTTCCATAACACCTTATACAATTTCTCTAGCACCGGGATCCCAAGGCTAATGTGTTTCCCCATCGCTAGCATGGATTCCATAATGAACGTTCTTAGTCGCACGCCCATGTTCGTATCTCTGACTAGTAACTTCCAACCACAAATAAGGGCAAGGATAAATCCAGCCAACCTAACCACTGGTTGTTGCTCAATGTTGACACTATACCCCAATAGCTTCCAATGGATGTCCTCCAGGATTCACTAGTAAGAATTTTATTTACTTCACTAGGCTCCCTTAGGATAAGTGGGAATCCTTACTGGTAGCTTCTTAGGAACCTACTCCCATTCAATGGAATGCTATGGTAGGAAGTTTAGGAAATATCTAAAATAAAAGTAAAAATGGACATCCTTTATTGACTGTTTTCCATTTCCTAGAACCAATTCCATCAATGCCTTTTCCAACTACAACATCTGCTCAGAATCCTCCAATGTGTTCTCCATAAGAAAGGAATTCGTCTTACATTTCACCCAGAATGGGGATTCCGGAGATACTATGGAGGTTTCATAAGCTTATGTCGACCTACCAATGATAGATATGCAAAGTGTTGGTCCTTGATGACAACCTTCTCAGAAAATATGGAATTATATGTTTTGACTAATACGTATTGAATTGAGAAGCCCACACAGCTTCATACATGCCTACCTGATTTAGATTCACCCCGAATTTGTTATAGGATTCACAGACCTAGTAAGCCCAGGCCTAGTCATCAGTGAATTTTCCACCCTGAAGTAGGTCCCAATTTTTTGTCAACCCCTTTTCTGGGTTCACTAAAGCCGCATTCAAAATTGTATTCTATCGAGGAGGAGATAACTCTAGATACAACACTTTCCCGTTGAAATTATTGACATGATTATGTAGATAGTTAGTAATGACATGCATGTGGTCTTCCCATGTATAGTCATCAGTAGACCTAAACCACTAGCGCTGACATGGAGTGCTCCTGAACCAGTAAGCCTGTTCCTGTCTAATTACTCTCGGTATGAAGACATCATCCCTCAGACCAAAGTCATAAAATACCAATCTTTTGTAGAGTGGATAGGTTTTTTTACCTTCTATCAGTAGCCCTACCAGAGACTCATGGTCTGAGTGGATCCGACTTTATTCTTTGATCCCTAGATTGTCCTATATCTCTTCCCTTTGAGTGTCATCTGAAAAGAACTCCCGAGAAGCTTCTTTTTTGGGCATTTGATTTTGGTACTTTTGTAAGTTTTTCTTTTCTATTCTCCAAGTTCGATCACAGAGCATGATCACAGAGCTTGGTCACAAAGAGTGTTCATAGATCATGCTGTCACATAGCCTAAGGACTTTCTATGCAGTGTAGAGAAACAAGGGATCGCGGTGCACGAGTTCTCTAAGAAGCATTCAAGTAGAACTAATTCGTAAAGCTCAATTTTCAAAGCGCGTCCACAAAGTGAAGATCTTCTTGAATAAAGAGATCAAGAACATGATCATAGGGATAGATGTGTAAAAAATAAGGTTCCTTGGATCATATTTATAAGCAATTACCTATGAGGCTTCATGATTCACTCGGCCATGGTGATCTTCGTAGTGTGCTCATCCTATGTTCCACCTAGCCCTCCTCGATTCAACTTTTAGATTTTCTTAAATCTTGGTGTCTTACACTCATAATCTAACCCTTGTTTTCTCCGCGGATCCCATTCTGAGGGGGGGGGGCATTTATTAGCCCCAAAATTTCATGTCTTGGAATAAATCGGGAAAGGGCACTAAAAGTAAAAGGGGTCTAAATCGTGAAGCACCTTCACAAAGACCCCTTACATCACAACCACCGCAAAGATTCCCGGAAGGCTTCTCCATGACCACTACAAAGGAATTATCTCAAATGCCACAAAGGTAGTTATAGAAGCCTTCGTGACTTCGAGGAAATTGACCATAGCCTCTATGAACACTATAAAGGCAGTGAAAGAAGCCTTCACGACTCTAGGGAACTTGATTGGAGCCTCTAAAAACACCACAAAAGTTGTTAAGGAAGCCTTCGTGACTCTAAGAAACTTGATCGAAGCCTCCACAAATGCCACAAAGGTAGTGATTGAAGCCTCTATGAGTACGATAAAATTGATGAATCTTCCTCTGATTGTGAATAGATATTTTATTCACAGTGCGTCTGTGAGCATTGCGATGCTCAATGCCTATAAATACTTGGACCACCCCCACTCAAAAGGATCGATGCCCTAAAATTTCTCCTTATGACCTATAAAATCATGAAGCATCCGTTTCTCTGTGATCCATCAGGAAAATGAATCATCCGGGGTACTTGAGCATTGTGAAACCCCTTTCCCTTTGATCAAATTTACCCCTGCTTCAAGAAGGGATGCCCTTTGTGAAGCCTTTTGGACATCACGAATGATAGAGACCCCTTTGGGTACTTGGAACATCACAAAGCACTCAGTATTCTCAAAGCACCCTCCAGGTACATATAGACTCCATGCCTAGGTTGTGTCACTATTATTCGCAAAGTACCCTCCTTCACGAAGCCCCTTCACTTCATGAAGCACCAGAGCTTCGTAAAGCCCCTCTCTGTGAGGCCTTCTGCTTCACGAACCCCTCTTCCATGCAGCTCTCCAGTCTTATATGAAGTGATTTCAATGTCCCCTGAGTGGTGATTCACGTTTCATTAGTCTACCTCATGGATCTTCACATAGGAACGCTAACAACTATTTCTTATTCACATAGCCATGCTAACATGAACCTACCAATGGATCACTCCACAACCCCATTAATAAATATCATTGTTGGTGCCTTCCCTTCAACAAGGGTTAAAGTAAACCAAATATGTAAGACCTAGGGGTGAGGAGAAAGTTCTCATCATTCAAGCTGTAGGAAGTTAAACCACCAAGAAACCCCACATCCTCAACACAGAATGTTAAATTGTGATCACTGGATGAGGGAAAATCCTAAGAGGATCATGAAGGGGATATGCACCAGTACCCTCTCACCCCTACTCCACCATTGTTATTTTTCACCATGTGCGATTCTAGAAGCCCTTTCATAAGCCCTGTAACACCATGGTAGGGATCCCCCTGTAAAATATCAATATCCTACTCATACATCCAAAAACCCTCATAGATTTCCCAATCTTCCTCTCCCTGGGACGCTAAACTTTGTTAAGACCCACACCATCCCTTGGGACCATATCTTTGTGATGCGGTCATCAGGTCTGATGCTTCTTTTTGTTTCTCACACCAAGAATGAATCACATGGGTTTAGAGTAAGTATCAACCATGACATCATTCTAGGACACTAACCATGCGTAAACCCCAAACCCCATATCCGAACTATGTGGAATTTTATCCTTTCCCTTTCCAACAAAGGTATGTAGGAATCCTCCTTGTGTTTTAAGTCCATCACCCATCGGTCTCAACCACTTCATATCGGTTCAACCTCATCTAGTATGACGTTAAACTATATGCCCCTTTCGTCCTGCATGACATTACACTATATTTTATTGAATTATGAGGGTTTTGATCCCTATCTCCTAGACAGGGTATGAAGGGGGCCTCCCTGAGGTTCAACCCAAAAAATTGGTAAACATTGGTGTCCCCTTTGTTGGGACCCACATCCTTGGTCATCTTCATAGTGGTGTTAGACCAGTTCATGGTCCACCTTAGTATGTAATCCCCACACTCAATCCATACTCCTCTAACCAATATTTCCTATATTGTGATGGTTGACTAACCATGTGTAAGCCCCAACATTTCTTTTGGTCATTTTCCATTGTTTACACCTCGATACCATGCCCCATATATGAACTATGTGGACTTTGATCTTTTCAATTTTTGTGAAAGTTACTTAGGAAGCCTCCCAAGGTTCAATACCATCTCCCGTGTCCCAAAATAGACCTTCCCTCAAGCCTATGTGTATAAGGAATATCACACCTTAAATCATTGGTTCCATTTCCTTTAGGCCTGTATCCATGCATCCATTCTCAAGAACCATCTCCTTAGGTAACTAATCTCCCCAATTCTAGAACTACGTGGGTTTTGATTCCATAAAACAAGGATATGTATGAAACCTATTTGAGGTTAAATCCCAATAATATCACCTTCACACATGTTATTGTTTCTATCTCCATTCATTCCACCCTTCCACACTTCATCCATATCCATCCTGATTTTTTCTCAGGCCACCACATCCCAGTAATATCATTACATAAGTATAGGCAGATAACCATGTGTAATCCCCAACATATCTCCTGGTCCTTGTCCTTTTTGTACACCCCAATCCCATGAATCAACCTTTTGAACTACATGGGTTTTGATCACTTCCTTATAAATAGGGTACGTAAGAAGCCTCTTTTAGGTTCAATACCAACCAATGGTAAACCTTGGTGTGCCCTTTGTGTGTACCAATCTTCCTCTCTGATCCCCTCTTTGTGGTTTAAAAATTAGTCTTCACGGTGTGAAATCTTCCCCTTTGTGGGACACACCATCCTGTGTCCATCCTTATTGGGAGTTCTGACCCATGCATCCGGTAAAAATTCTAGGTGCTCCATCCTAGGGATATACCCATATGATCCAATTCTATTAGTGTTATAATTTTTCTGATCTATCTCCTCCATATGTTAAACTTGTGGAATACCCCATGTTAAACATGGGAAGCTGAGGAAAAAATCAGAGACATACCACCAACATATAATTCCCCACATTCAACATGGGATGCCTCAGGCTCCCACACCCGAAAAAATTCCTCTAATAAGGGAAAATTTAGGTGTACCTATGTTTTAGTGTCCAGAAACACCAACGATGCCTCAATGTGAATACTCTCCTGACCAACGGTGGTTGCCCTGACTTGACCCCCTTGGAAATGTCCTGACAAAAACAGTGTAATTAACCGGCATCCACAAAGATATTGGACTGGGAAGAGTTTCACGAACAATGACTTAATCATTAAGGGATACCCAGACTAGGTGGGAAATTCTAATGAGGAATCCATAAAAGGAAATACCGACATACTATCATCCCATTTTGATCAAGGATCAAACATCACTAAAGAAGTGATAAATGCTGGCTGCCTTTGGAAATCTAGAATGCAGGAAAAAAATCAGCACGTCCTCATAGACGATGTGATCCTTAGTGAAAGTTTTGGAAAAAATATGTTTTAATAATAATCTATATATGATATAAGTATGAAATAGAATACATCGTTCACAGATATGGTAATCCATACATATGCGTGAAGGTTGTTTCAGTTTTATTGATGTATTGAAAGTATGAAATTAAATGAAATTTATGTATATATATACTATAATTAAATTAGAATTATTATTTTATATATATCTTATAATTTCACCAAATTTGTCCTTAATAAAATCCATGTAAGGTGTGGATGAATCATATATCTTTTAAGAGTTGGTAGTTCACACTTCCCCAAACAAAATTATAATACTTAGAAAAAAAGGAAAACATGAAGGTATGTGTTACATAATAATTAAATAAGAACAAAAAAATCATATATATCATATATAAAATATAAAAATATAATTTCCATCATAATTACCAAACATGATTGGTGATAAAGGAAAAATTAATAACATCGTTTCATGAGGTGGTAGTTCACCATACACAAGAATGGTCAATTCGTTACCCATTAGATGGAAGTGTGTGTAAGTGAAGGTTGAAACATTAGAATACAATTATCTCAATATATTTAGGATAATGGTATTTTTATATAAACATGAAACAACGAAAATAGAAGAAGTGTAAAAATAAATAGATCTAAAGATCTTGATGAAGGATGTTACCTCTTATTCATGTTAGTCCTTTTGGTTTTCCCCAAAGGGATTAATGGGATGGATTTATGACCAAGGTGAGGATTATAGATTGAGGGGTGGGATGTTAAGGATCTATTTGGGTAGATATTTGTTGGTCCAAAGTGTCTTGAGAGGTGCGATGAAGTTTTATGGTTGAGTACCTTTTTATAGTGGAGGTAAATGAGACACTTGATATTTTTGAAAAGAATTATGTGTTACCAAAGTATTACTTGTTCAATAAGCGTCCAAATGGAAAATTATGGAAAATTAGAGATGGAGTGTTCAAAATATGTCTATAAAATTGAGTTTTGGAAAGTTTATAGGTCATTTTTCTCCTTAATATTATGGTTTAGTACCTTGTTAAGCTTAATTTTACCTTAATCGATGTAATTAATTTTAATTAATTTCACAAATAGTTTTTGTCAAACACTAAGTTTAAATTATTAAAAATTTTAAAATTTTCTTATTAAAAATATGGAATCAATTTTTATAAATTCAAATCATAGAAGTGTAAGAAATTAATTTAAATGTAATCCTGTAGATGGGACGACAATACAAAGGTTTAAAGTAAAAACGTTCCTAAGATTTCTAAGTTTTAATGTTCAATTTCAAAGTGAAATTGATTACAATGATCTAAATTGGATTAATTTTTAAAAATTTATTCTAATTAAACTTTAAAATCATTTAAAAATATACTTTAACCTTATAAATAAATTATATGAAAAATAAGTTTTTAATTATATTCATTATTTTTCACTATTTATTAAAAAATGAAACATCACAGAAAAATACCAAAAAATCACCCTAAAAGAATTTTTTTGTTACTATTTGTAAAATAAATTTTATTTATACATTTTAAATTTAAAAAAGTTACAAAATTTATATTTAAAATATTTTCACCATTAAAAGGTGGTAAAATAGATTTTATAAAAATATAGGTTTTTATGTGTAATATTGGATTTGTTCTCGTATTATGCCAATAAAATAAATTTTATGAATATAAAAACTATTTGATTGAATATATAAATAATAAATTTAATTAATATAATTCACTAATATTAATTAATTTATCTTATTAATGATAAATCTCCTTTAGCACATAAAAATAGTCTTTTATAAAACCATCCGCTTTATATTCATTTGGATTCTATATTCATTTCTAATTAATAAGTAACCAATAGATTAAACTATATATTTTTATAATTTATTTATTCCGATAATCTTCAATTTAATGACTAGGTTATATCTTATTATATTAAATAATAAAATTTTAATAATATACTATTGATTGGTAAAACTCGGTCTTGCGTGTTACACAAGCCATTAGGGAAAGTTAGTCTTGTGTGTAAAATAAGCTAACCATAGTGTTCCGTATAAAGAAAACTAAAATTTATGTTGTGTGTAGTGAACAATTAACTTGGTGTTGTATATAATTCAAGAAAAACATAGTGCCTTAATAGTTTTTTTAATATTCTGTGAAATGAAAAATATGAAACAGATTAAATTAATTCAAAAGAAATATTTCACAAAATCTCAGGGTGTTACATTATGCCCCTCTTAAAATAAATTTCTCCCTCTAAATTCGTCTGGGTATCAAAGGTTTAATACTTTAAAGTTCCTTTTATAGAAACACACATCGTAAAAATGAATACTAACACTTCCTTTAAAGAGGAAATTTAGAAACATACATGTTACCCAAAGTAACATATAACTAGGTTTCCAAATAGGAGAACATAGGTGGGAAGTGAAAACTTACACATGGAAGATATATCTAACTATCAAGTTCCGATAGATAGTGATACATAACATTGTTAAGAGATTGTTAAAAATCAAATCCATAACCCAAAGAAGATTGAAAAAGGTCATTGATATCATCATAAATGATGATAATAGGACAAAATTTTATTTCAATATCCTTTACTAAAGTTTAATAATGTTCACAAAGAGATATACTTAATTGATTTCAGCACAATATCACCCTTTTTTATACCTTGATAAATTTTCGTTTCATCTCTTATTCCAAGAAATGAAGGTGAATTCGTCATCCCAAAAGAACTAAAAGTTCATGAGATCTAGAAATCAAATGATAGATCATTCCATATGTGTTTATCAAAACATAAAGGTTATCAATTTTTATCCAATATCCATAAATACTCATATGGTGTGATAATATATAAAATCTCTAAAAATTCATATGAAGTTTGAAACCTCCCATTCCATAAATGGTTAACCTTTAAACCCTTCAAAAATATAATTAACCCTTTCTTCCATAAATATAATATTATAGTATTTTTTTTATTAGATACTTGGGTTCATCCTTGCAATAATAGAACATTAAATGTGATTTTATTATTCCAAAAATCTATTTATAGGGATATAATCATATGAAAAATCAAAAAAGGATGAACAATAATAATTTTATAGGGATTATTAATACAAAATCAAACGTGAAATTCTTAACATAGAAGTAGAGGATAAGTGTTCCCTAATTATCATGATTCAATTCATCTATTTTGATTTTATAATCTTTAACATTATCTGTTAACTTAATAGATTGTTGATTTTGATCATCATCATTAACCTTTGATTTTTAGATCTTTTGAGCATAATGACCATACTACTTACATTTAAAACACTGAATTCTGGGAGGTGAATTCATTGAAGAATTCTATTTATTCCCATTACCTCAGCCTTCAGCTGCATGATGACCTTTATTTCCAAACTTGAAACATTTATTAGTTCCCCTAAGACAATTTCCTCCATGTTTCTTTATACACTTTGAGCATAAAGTAAATATAATCTTCTTATCTCAATAGTATTTAGAGTTTCCTTTGAATTATTTGCTTCATTTATTATCATAACCATGATATTGATGGGAAGTTTCAATATCCTTTTTTGTAAGAATAATATGTTGAAGGTACTTACAGAAAAATATGTTCTTGAACTCATTCAAAACCATGGATTTAATTTTATTCAATTGCATCAAATTCTTGATAAATTTACACCACTGATTTTCTTCACATTCAAAGCAATAAGTGCCCAATATAACTTTTTCATGTACTAAACAAAAAAGAATGAAAAATATCTTTTCAATGGTGAAGATCCAATTGTCAGTGGATTAGTAATTCCACTAAAAGAAGGTGGACATTGACTTAATAGTGGTTCATGAAAATGTTGTTCCCTCATTTAGTCATTTGGAAACTCATCATGATTCATGGCTTGATAAGGCTGTGTGGTCATAGCAATGAATTTTTTCACTCCATAATCCATAAAATTTGGTTGATCAAGGGGGGGGGGGACATTGAATTATTTATTTAATTCCTCATTAACACAATTCCTTTAGGTTCCATCCATTTACTTAAACTAGAGATCATATAGTAAGAAACTTTTGTCATAGTGATGAACCACATAATCATGAAAAACAACTTACCGGATGTCTAAATTATGACACCTTACTTAATCTATGACACCCTAGGATTATCCTAGGATATTCATAGCCAAATTATTTTTAAATTCTTCATGATTATTTTTGAATATTTTTTAAATTCCCAAAGTATATCCCCACAGAGTGTCAAACTAGGTGCACAGTAAGGCTCGTTGTCGTGTATTAGGTTATGCTTGAGTTAGGCCTAACAAACCTTCTAAGATTTGTTACTCCTAGGTACATCTATGATATAACCATGTCCACTTGTAGTATTCAGACAAATATTTATTACTAGGAAGCCACTAACTATATCCTTTACCAAAATTGTAGGACATTTTCCTATCCTTTTCCTCATCCCTAAACATATCCTTAAAGACACCCACATATATATTGTAACACACCAAAAAAATTCTATGTATTTTTCTTCATTTGAATGGGATTATTTTAGAACTAGGTTCTAAGATTACATGTGATTTCGAGGCCCGGAGAGGCTAGAATGTATTTTTAAACTTAATTTAAATTACATTTAGTAATTGTACTAGTGAGTTTTTCAATCTTTTGAACCGATTCCTGGACTAAGAATCTATGGGCACCATTAAGTCTGGAATGATGGAATTCTCCTAGGAATGACATAACATTGACCGGTGTGGGTCGACCGAAAGATATAAATTTTGGATCTTTTTAAAATAAAGAGTTAAAATAAAATTAAAAGTTTTTAAAATTTATTTTTTCCAAATGGTTGCATTGCGACACTGTGACCAGCCAGTGTTGTGGTGTAGTGACGAGGAAAAGATGACTCATTAATGAATCAACATGGAATTGAAAAAAAAATATCCCATATTTGATTAATTAGAGATCGAGGGTTGAAAAAAAACCCTAGGAAAACTTCTGGTGAAAAAAATATATCTCTCTCTAACGATAATGAATGATGAACACTTGTGGAGAATGATATTGGATCTAGGGATTGACAAGCGGTGGTGAATGCTAGTGGATCACAGATCGAAGAATGATGGATAATGATAGCAGACATGGATTGATGATGACTTAGATTTAATCTCCATCATCAACGACAGATCTGAAATCCAGGTAAGGATTGATTTGTGATTGAATTGCCCATTCTTCATTCTAAAACAATGAATGAAAGTCAACCCAAGAACAGATTTATCTGAAGATCGGGTGTTCTTACAGGAGGGTACTTTCCTTAGGGGTTTTCATAGTTATTGTTGATAGCTTGATAAAACTATGATCCCAAACTTCCCATGCTTCAAACTTCTAACACGGAGGGTGTACATCGACACAAACAAGGCCCAAGCCCCTTCGCCTTGTGAGTTCTTCATGGATGAATTCATAAAATGGAAGAAAGGAAAGTTTGAGGCCGTCAAAGTGAAGGTGGAACCCCTATAGTCTTGTAGGAATAGATGGTTTTAGAAATGGACCACCAGAGAAACTCTTGTGTCCCACAGAAGGAACCGCCGGTAGTGGCCCGCACCGGTTTGCATTTTGGAGCACCACATTTGCCGAGGGACATAGCTAGTGGGAAGAGTATGGATGCAGTGACGTAGAGGTGTTAAGATGGTCAACACCATGTGGAGAAGTGGCCTGTTTTCGGGCCACTCGGGCGAGCTGGCGGCACACAGTCCATCAACCGCGTGTGGGAGGATTGGCTGGCTGTGTTGGACAAACGGACGGGGCAAAGCTGCGTCCGGCTGACCAAGCCGGTCCACTACGCTGACCAATTATGGGGGGAGGTGGCGCTAGCTAGTGCCACCAGATGTGGAATCAGATGTGGATAAACTGTGCCCGGGTTGATGTCGGTGGGCCATGCCCCACCAAGTTGGTCGGACCAACCATGCGCCAGACTCACGGCCCAGGGGGCCAGGTCGTACCGAGCCATGGTCAGAACCAGACCCAACTGTCCCATGTTTCACTGAAATTATTGTAACTAACAGACCAGAAATCCGATTGATGAATCTTCTATGAAATGGGACCCCTTTTGACAAGGAGGTCCTTTGGGATACTCTACGTGAGTTTTGGCATAGGTTGGCATATTTCTGGGTTGGATCAGACTCGAATCCAACCAATCCCTTTTAAAAAAAATGCCCATATCTTACATACCTAGCATCCGTTTGATGTGTCAGCTATTGAATTGGGAATCTTATGATGAGACACTCCTTTGGGTTACTCTATGTGGGAATTCATAGTGGTTGAGGTACGAGCAATGGATTGAGAAGCAGATCCTCCCTGAATCAAGCGTACTAAGTGCAGAAATCTAGTGGCTGACTATGATGAGAATAATGAAGAGAGACCCTTCATGGATCAGCTATGGAGTGACACTACATGTATCAGAAATGGAGAGACCCTTTGTGGATCATCATGAGAGAGACCCTCCATGTATCAATATGAGATTGAACCTTCATGAATTAGCAGTAGCGCGACCTGTCGTGGACCAGCTGCATATAGACTTGTCGTGGATCAACAGCAGAGCGACCCTTCTGGGATCAGCAGTAGAGCGACCCTTTGTGGATCAGTAGCAGAGCCTCTCAATAGAATAAGATGATTGTTTCCTCTGGAATTGTGGATTACCTCATTGATTTAAGGTTCAAACATTCCAATCATTTTCTAACGGTCTTGTTCGTAGAACCGGAAACATCTAATGATTCTATATCCATTTGGAGCTACGTTATAAAGGAAGATGCTCACTAGTTGTGGACTGATGAGGCTTAAGAATTGGCATTGGTCGAGAGGATGGGAGGTCGGAATCATCACACCTTTTTTGGGGGGAATTATTGTATACTTCGGGACTCTATTTATAGATTTAAGTTATGTTTGTTAATCCTTATTACATTACCAAGTATGAAAATGAGCTTTCCTTTAGATCTTACAATCAATGATTAATATGTATAAGATTTAGAGAATATTTTATATGTATTTGAGGTTCTTCATTGATAGGGGATCATCTGTATTTGTTAGAGATTCTTAGTCAATGTTATCCTTCAATACATTGTATAGAGATCTCTTGGTTATTGTGATAACCATACTGGTTTTAAAGCCACTCAGTGGGGAACTTGATGTTTATTGTCATTCAAAAGGACATAGATTGTTTTAAAGTTGGGACCGTACCCACAGATGGGATACCTTTGTATCCTTTGTTTAGAAAAAGAATAAGAACCCACATAGTTCGAGTAAATAAGTATGAGGTTTCTGTATGATTGATGGCTCAAAGTAAGATGTCATAATTACTTTTACACTATAAACTCACGTGAGTCATGATCAGTGTGAGAAACAAGAGGTATTGGTAAAACCTGAAAATTGTGCCATGTAAGATGCAATCATAAGAAATGATATGGGGCTTATGTATATATTATTTCCCAGATAGATGAAGATTAGGATTTACTTCTGGGAAGAAATCCGAGAACAAGGTCCATAAAGGTATATGCGCTTTATGGAAATTTGGATACTTAACTTAGGAATTAATCCTGAGAAGGATTCCCAAATTAGAGGGGACTTATGATTGGGTTTTATTCCTGAGAAGGAAGTCCAAATCAAAAGTAAATTAAGACTGGTTAAGAGAAATTATGACCGTGGCTTACTCCTGAGGAGGATTCCCAGGTTAAAGGATTTGAAGAACTGGGGTTTACTCCTGAGAAGTAGGCCCTGGTTAAGGGGAATTATGACTGGGGATTACTCCTAAGGAGGAGGACTAAGTTAAAGGAATTTGGAATTTGGGGCTTACTTCTAAGGAGGATGCCCATATTTGAGAACTTGGGGCTTACTCCTAAAGAGGATGACCAAAATTAAGGGAACTTAAATACTGGGGCTTACTTCTAAAAAGGAAGCCCAGGTTAAGAGATTTGGGGCTTACTCCTAAGGAGGATGCCCATATCTTGGGAATTTGAGATTGGGACTTGCTCCTGAGAAGGAGGCCCATTTGTTAAGGAGACTTGAGACTTAGGACTTATTCCTGTGAAGGAGGCCTAAGTTAATGGAACTTATGAGTGGGGATTACTCCTAAAGAAGATTCCCAAATTAGAGAAATTATGATTGGGGCTTACTCTTGAAAATAAGGCCCAGGGTAGGGAACCTCTCATATTTAATGGATGAGGTTGAATGAATAGAATATCTCACCTTAGTGACATAAAGATATGTAAATCACTAGGTTTTGAGAGATGTTCCACAGAATTCCTTTTAGATAAGGAAACCAACAAAGGAACCATGCTATAAATGGTTTTGAAGATGGTTTCTGAAGGTTAAATCTTGAAGAGGAGAGGTGGATTTGAATAAAGAAAGTGAATAGGCAGGTGGGGCACCCAAAAAGAGAGAGGCGCGCAAGTCCTGCGTGGGCACACAAGTCTTGGTCGCGCAAGTATACTTGCGCAACACATGGTTACTTGCGTGACGATCAACCTTTAAAGTAATAATTGGGAGAGACTTGGCTCAAGCCCTTATTATTATCCCTAAAGGCTACCAAAAGAATGGAACACAAGTTTTATTTAAGGGATAAGGTGGTGCGCAAGTGTGGATATTTCCCTTAAGGGCTAGCCACTTAGGCGCGCAAGTGTTGATGAATTTCAACACTTAGGACTTGTTTCCCCTATTTAGATCTTCCATTTTAGGTAAGAAATTACCTTATAAGTGAATGGAAGACTTCAAGCAGAGACTAGGGCGACCAGAGCATAAATCTGACTTTTGGAATTTTTCCGCCCCTAAAATGGGGGGCCCACCAGGGGTATTTATAAGCCAGGGAAGACCTTGGGAAAAAAATCAAAGAGGGCGCACAAGTCACCTTCATGACCAATATGTGGCAACAAGTATACTTGCGCAACCATGATGAAACTTGCGCAACCCAAGTGGGAAGAAATCCTTCTTCATGGCTTTGTCAATTTTTGATGTTTCTTCAATGGATGAATCACTTTGGACTAAGGTATTTCCCTTTTTCAATCGTTTAGACTTTGTGATGGAAAGGAGCGTCAATAAAAGTCCCCCCTCAAAGTTGGATCCGAAATAATTGAGGATGTGACTCTGAGGTAAAGAATAAAACCAAGGAACATGTGGCACACAAGTGTTGAGCACGCAAATGTAATCCTGCAAAGGTGAGACGCGCATGTTACGGCGTGTAGGGGTGAGGCCTTGCCTATATATAGGTGGTCATTCCTTGCACAAAGCACCGAATATGAACGCTTCTGAGCTCTCGTCGCGCAAGTTGCCTTCACTGTGCAAGTTACTCTATTTTCCACTGCTTCCTTTCATGTCGCGCTGCTGTAGAGGTATTTGGACTTGCACGGTGATACCTGTGCACCAAAACTTGCACGACACACTTATACTTGCATGCCAATTTTAGGACTTGCGTGCCTTAATTAATTAGCCATTCTTTTACTTTTCTTCACAAATTTTGTGAAAAATAAACTTACTTAAGAGTTAATTAGTCAACTTTTGTGAAGATAAAATGGCTCCCTGGAGAATCGGAATGACTGATGAACTGGATAACAAGCGAATTGATGATATGATGAGCATCATTGTCAATAATTATTATACTATCTACGATATCACTCTTCCAGATTTGTCCAAGTACCTGAAGAAGTATCATCTTGACTTCCCACAGAGTATTTATTAACCTTTGTATGGCTATGGTCATCTGCGAGAAGTCACCATTCCAGAGGCAAAGAACTATCTCCCAAATTCTTGGTTTCAGAATTACACCAATTTTTGTTTAGAAAATATCTCAAGTGGAGGAGAATTTGTAAATACTAGAATTGGGGAGAAGGCCTACATAATGTATCATAGCCCATGTACCTCAGATCTGAAACCCCACAAGCCTGAACTGCAACCACATTGTTATCCATCAATTTTCTGAAACTCTCAGATGGATCAATCCAAAGGCTGGAAGAAGAGTTGGGACTTTCATCCTGGAGGAGTTGTGAAGCCAACTTGGATGTGGGCATACTGGGTGCGACAAACCTGCGTAGAGTTTTTCGAGGATTTAAAAGGAGCTGCAATATATGAAGCCATCTGGGCTGGGAAAACATATGTTTACAGGAATGATGACTTTGTGCCAGAGATAATCAGCCACTGGAGCCCAGAAACCAATTATTTCCATCTGAATCATAGAGAATTAGGCATCAGTCTATGACATGTCCACAATATCTCGGGGGATCTAATTCTAGGCGACATGTATGATGAAATCATCTCCCCCAAGGTGACTTGGAATGATTCAGAGAAGACCCCGACTTTGGCTCAGGAATTATTGAAAATATTTCACAAGCTCAATAGTTCAGAGACCTCCTTAACTCATTATAAAAAGTATATTCATCCAAAGGAGTGGATGAATATGCTTCTTACCAAGAAGTAGGATAAGGAGACGAAGGAGAAGAAATTGAAGGGGAAGGGGCCCAAGGAGAAGGGGCCCACCTGTACTCGTCCTACCACCTGCCCCAAAACAGAGAATAGGGGTGCTCCTGGCACATCTAGAAACAGGAGAATATGAGAAGTGGGGATACGAAGTGAATCAGAGATTCCCAAAGAAGACTCGTCTGGTGGGATTCTTGGCCTTGCGGCTCAATGTTTATCTTTTGCCAGTCAGGGACTCGAAGGGAGGCGTCAGGCCAGGGACCTTCATTGTTGCATCCAATTTGGCTGAGGGAAAAATGGTTGGGTTGTCTACCCCCATTTTAGAAAAGATTCACATGAGCTTACTCCATGTATTCATGGGTAAGTCTCCTTTGAGAATAGTGGGACCATTCCAAGTTTTGTGGGGATGGATCGCCACTGAATTCAGGACGTATAATGTACAGAATAGAGTACAGGTTCCTGGAGGTTGTTTCAGGCCATTAGTGCAGGAATTCTATGGAATTACTCCACTAGCTCTAAATTCCTATGACATGAGGGTGAGGTTGAGCAAGTATAAGGAATTAAATTTCTTTCCTTATAGAAACCCGACAATTGGGCGGTTTGTTGATGACGAAACAACCAGTCTGGAATTGAGGGCATACATGCTGGCCTGCAGATATGGTGTACTGGACACCAGGATTTACGGAGAGATTATATGTGAGGCCTATTCTCCATAAAGATTTTCACGTCAATTCAAGTGTTTGAAATAGAATGTTGTATCTCCCCCTGTGCATGTTAGGTCAGAGAAACATCTGATGGTTGCTCGACAAATATGGTTGCTGACATCTAGGGAGAAGACCAGGGTAGTGTTTGATATACCAGTTAATAAAGTGGTGAGTAATTTGACTAAATGGTATGATGAGAACTAGATAGCATAATTCCCCGGAGGGGTGTTGAATCACCCTATTTATAAGTTGGGGAAAAGGAAAAGAACCATAGAGAAAGAAACCCTACATCTGGAAGGTGATTCTTCTACACCACCCGGAGCTGATTTGCCGAGCTCTTCACCTAGGGCCAACTCGTCGGATTCCCAAGATGGGGATGATGAGGCACAACATGTAGCAAAGCGGCCTCATGCTAGATATAATCCACCCATCAGAATCAAAAGACCAAATCCATCAACTCCTAGTGAGTTACTTAATTAGGGCACTTTAATCATCATTAATTTATAGAGCAAGAAGTCTTATTTTATTATACTCTATCTGTAGTTGCAGGAGCTGTGAAGAAGCTGAAGTCCAAGATTGTAGGACTTTCCTTGCAGCCTTCTGGAACACATACTGAATATATACGATCAGAGGCTGTCTAGACATGGAGAAGTTTATACTGCGGTGCTAAAATTGCTTGGATGGATTTGTGTGAGGGGCTACACCTCCCTAGAATAGGGAATCTTCTGGATTCTACAGATATCCGTTACAAGGATACCCCTGATGAAGTGCGGGCTTACATTAGAGAGATAGAAATGCTCATATATGCCACCGATGATTCCATTCCTGTCACCAAGCGGGTGAAGGAAATGATAGATCGTGGCACTACTGAGGGGATTGGTGCTTCCGAAGATGAGGAGTGACACGATTACATGGCTCTTGAAGATGTAAGTCTCTTTACTTATTTTATTTGTAGCATGATTCCAGTTAATGATTTGTTACTCAAGGAAATTATTCTCTTCATCCTGCAGATTGCAAAGAAAGGAACTGCTGAGGTTCCTTCACCATAGTATAGCGTTAGTGGTACTACCATTGGGGCTAATGAATCTCCTCATGAGTCGGGTGAGATATCTTCAGGACAACTAGCCATGGATGAGGAGTTGGATATGAATTTCCATTATCCAATTCATGTACCTGTAAAGGAGACTATCGAAACTTCCAAAAAAACAAAGAGACAATGGTATCGAAGGAAGAAGTCCACAACTAAACACTTTATCAGTAGTGGTAAGTCCTTCAGACAATCATGAGTCTTAACCCATGAAAAGGTTTCTCATACTCTTTGGGATTGTAGGGGCTTCTTCAATTTCCCCTCTGAGGGATAGGAATGACCCTCCTTTGAGGACCATGGAGGGTACTGGTGAACAATCACAAGTTCAGGCTGACTTGGATGCTCCTGGAGAAGATCGAACATCTGTTCCTAGTATCCCTCCTGCTGCTGTTGCAAGAAAAGAAGAGCCTGCTTCTGGTAAGTTAACAATGATTCATAAAATGTTGAATGAAACATCAACTGACTTCCATTATGTGATACTTTAGGTTCAACCCCTGCACTAAAGATTTTGGCGGCCATTGAAACTGATGCCACAATTTTAACTAAAGAAGCTATCCGGGGCCAGAGGCTGCAGGATGAAGGTCTCCAAGAAGACATATCGAATTCTCCCACTGGTGAGATTAACCAGGATTCTGAGATAACATTGGATGAAATGATGGAACTTGGTGCATCTTTTAAAGATTTTTTAGATCATGTTTAATTACCATGTAATTTAGAAGATTATGGACGTGAGTGTTATCCTGCGTCCTGTTAAAAATAACTTCTTATTACATCTCTGATCATGATCGGTTGAAATGTGCAGTTCTATCTGAGCAAGCTGCTAAACTGCCAATGCCTGAAGGGGGTAGAGAAAAACCTACTATTGTAGAGACATTAGCTCAAGTGAAGATTAACCTGGCAGAGCTTCCTGAAATTTGTCTTGAAACTCCTGTTGAAGCTAGGAAAGATGGGGAGGATCCTTATCAAGTTACCGATCTACCGTTGGGTAAGAGATAACAATTTTTTGGTACTGTACTTAATTTACAAGACAACAAATCAACTTTTTTTATCCTTTGAAACTAACCAAAATTTCAATTGATTATGCAGGACTATCAATTTCAATGGATAGATCTGGAGGTGAATCCTCAGCTTCCATCCCAACAGGTATAGAAAGTGATGAAACACGGGTCAGGGGGGAAGATGTAGAACATGGCACTTCCCTAAGTGCATTAATCCCATATTATATTCCCCCCTGTGACAGTGATGCTGAGTCAGACCTGGAGATACAAAATGCGGTCCAATTTTCATGATGCAAGGCATGAAAAAACATATAGAAGATCATATCTGAAGTGACTTTAGAAGAGATGTCCTCGAAGATACCCCGCCTGTCATCCCTATTTGTCATGTTGGGACTTGGTGGTTTTGGATATCAAAATATCCATTCCATGGTGAAACAGGTCATCTTAAGGAGGGAGCAGGAGCAGAAGTACCATCAAGATTTGACCAGAGTAAGGCTGTCAGCCAATATCAGCGAATTTGAGGCTACGGTATCCTGAGCTGAGGCTGATCATTCTACCAAGATAAAGGAGCTAAAACATAAAATCAAAGAGAAAATCATCCAGCAGATTCATCTTCAGCAACAGTTAGAAGCTATTACTGGGGAACTTGACCAACTTAATAATTCACTGGAAGGAGCTCAAACGAATGGTATGAAATCTATTGTAGAGGCCAAGAAAGCACTCTATCAAGCTGAAAAGAGTGAATTTGGTCGAGTGCATGAGCTTCAAGTGGCTTCTGATGAAGCTTGGGATGCTGTAAATCAAATGAAGATTTATGTTGACAGCCTTTTGTAATTCTTGGAAAAGAGAAGAAACTCCAGTCTGTGGTTGTACTCCTAAATTTTGTTCATCAATGAAGAATACTTTCATCTTCAATCATTTGTGATTGTATTCCTTTTCTACCTGCTTTAAATTTTTACCTAAGACTATGGGCCCAGTAAGCATAGTTTGATTTTTTCTAGGATTATTATAAATAGCCCTATAAACTTTGAATCTTTTTATTGCTCAATATTACCTAAAGTCATATAAAATGTATGTTTAGTGAGAGGGGACTTGAATTTTATTCAGAGTTCCCTTTTCTTTTGTGGGCAGTTTAATTTCATGCATGTCATACATAAAAAGGCTAATGTTTAAGGTCGAAATAGCTTTGACCGAATGGATTAAAATTGACTCAATTCCTTGAAAATTTATCTAAAAACATATTACCACACTCAAGTATGAGGGAAAATATGTAAACTATGACTTAATAAATTTTGAATCTGAGGAATGATATGAAAAAGGGCTAAAAATCATTATAAGTAGTTCCCAAGAATGAATTTACCACTATTTAACAAACCCGTTAGGGGGTTGAATTATGCAGGGCCGCTTAAGGGCATTGGCTGCATAGTAAAATAATAGTATCTTTTTGTTGACAGGTTTGTTATGTAGACTACTTATGCAAGGCCGCCTAAGGGCACGTGCTTCATAGTTAGGCAAAAGAACTCTCAAAAATTTACTTTTCTACTGCTAAAAAGCCAGTGAAAGTTTATGGAGATTCAAATTTTCCAAAGCATATAGTTTGCTGTATGGAGAGAGGTACTGGAATATGGAGAAGATATTTCCAATCAATATTTTCTAAGAATTGGATGAATGTCACTGTTACGAAGGTCTGACCAAAACGTAGGGAAGGGAAAATATAAACCATAGACTTGAATACTTTCAGATCATGAAAAAGAGCATGGGAAAAATATGTTAATGATGGATATTTTTTGCGGATCACTACATATTATCATTAAGACAACTAAGGACAAAAGATGTTTTCTTCCCAAGAATAAAGTTACCATTATTTAACAAACCCCTTTAGGGGGTTGAATTATACAGGGCCACCTAAGGGCATTTGCTGCATAGTCAAATAATAGCATCTTTTGGCTAACAAGTCTGTTATATAGACTGTTTATGCAAGGCCGCCTAAGGGCACGTGCTACATAGTCAGGAAAAAGAACTCTCAGGTATCATAAATTTTATGACCAGAAGTCAAGGAAAGGGTTATGGATATCTGGAAGTATTTAAAGTTAGGAGTATGAAACATCAAAATGGGCATTGTTCAATGCATGTAGAGATACACAGACCAATGCTAAATATAATCATGTTGTGTCTCGGTCCTGAATTGAGGTACTTCAATTCACTACATGCCCCATAAGGATGGGAATCAAGCCATACGTAGTTCGTGAAATACAGTTTAACTTCATATGGGACGAGAGTATAGGAGATCTTAGTTTAGGGTCATCGATCTCAGACCATAATAATGAATACACAGTGTGTGTTTTTCAAAGGTACTTTTCAGCTAGGGGACTGAAAGTAAAATATGGGGTTAGGCCCAAATACTTGGGGCTGGATTCGAGGGACACTCAAACATTCATACGTATCCCATAAGGATGGAAATGAATCCTCACATAGTTCTTGAAATACCCTATGTACAGATTTTGTTTGTACAAGTGAAGGGTTAAAGGGGACTTTAGTGAAATGATGGTTTGAACCAAGATAAAAGGTTCGAGCATTGCCATGTATGCACATAGTCTTTAGAAAATAACATGATTGGAGATCAATGTAAATAATGATTCCATCTTAGGTGAGGGTGTCAAAGAATGTTGTAGTTTATTGTTGTATATGACAAAAGTGTTGTACAGTTTAACGTCATATAGCAAGGACAAAGGTGAAACAATGTAAAGATATTGATTCTGGGGGCGGTGTCATGAACCAACATCATATGAGATGAAGGTGAACCGATGTGAGGTGGTTGGTTTTGGGATTGAACCTCATGAGGTTGCCTACGTACCCAGCCTAGAAGGAAAGGATCAAAGTCTGTGTAGTTCAATTAACGAATGAATTGGTAATCAAGTTGTTCTTGAGGACAACAACCCAAAACAAAAATGGTGTTGGGACATATGCATGGTTAGTGGCCCAAAGTGGGTGTTATAGTTTAAGTTTACTCTAAGCTCACGTGAGCCATACTCGGTGTGAGAAACAAGAGGTAGAAACAACCATAACAATGCATAGTTTAATGTCATGTAGAACATATGAAGGGACTATGCAGTTTAAAGTCTTGTAGTGAGGATTGTTGGTGCTGCACAGTTTAGTGTCATGTAGCTGGGAAAAAATACAGTTAACGTCATGTAGGACATACTTAGGGATTTTTTTAGTTTTACGTCATGTTGGACGAATTTAGGGACATAGTTTAACGTCATATTGCACATGAACATAGTTTTGAATCATGTTGGACAATAAGGGTGTTGTACAGTTTAGCGTCATGTAGCTAAGACGATGGGGACAATACAGTTTAACGTCATGTTGGACAAAATGGGGACTGTGCAGTTTAGTGTCATGCAGTAAGGACAAAGAGGACACAGTTTAAGGTCATGTTGGACGTATTAGGGACTTTTTCACAGTTTAATGTCTTGGTGGACGTAAGGGACTTCTGTTCAGTTTAGCGTCATGTAGCTAGGATGTCACAGTTTAACGTCATGTTAGATGATGGTGAGAATAGTTTAAGTTCATATGCATAGACTGGCGATGGTGTAGTTTAATGTCTTGATGGACATAAGGGACTATGCGGTTTAAAGTCTTGCAGCAAGGACAACACAGTTTAACATCATGTTGGACGATAAGGGTGAAAATAGTTTAAGGTCATATGCTTGGACTATACTTATGTATTTTGTGTTTATACAAAATACTTCTTCTAAAATCTGGCATTGGTTGGAGTAGTGATGAGTTCTTCATTCATTGAGATTAAAGAATATGCTCCATTGGAGTAGACCTTATGTATTGAATAAGGACCTTCCCATTTTGGCTCCAGCTTGGGATGTTTCTTTCCTGGTATCATTTGAGTTCTGAGAACCAATACCAATTCTCCATGAATGAATGAACGGAGTAGAAATTTTTTGTTGAAAGATTGTGCTATTTGATTCTGATAGACTTCCAAGTGGTGCAAGGTGCACAATCTTTTCTCGTCTAATCGTTCCAATTCATCCAATCATTTTTGAGATTTTTCATCTGTAGATGATTGATCACAAATGACTAATCTGAGCGAGGGTAATTGAACCTCAGTGGGAAGGACTTCTTCTCTTCCATATACCAATGAATATGGATTTGACTACGTTGCAGTGCGGGTGGTTGTCCGATAAACCCATAAAGAATAAAAGAGTTTATCAGACTATGATTTCTTATCTTTATACACCATATTTTGCAATATGTTTGAAAGAGTCTTGTTGAAGGATTCTATTTGGACATTGGCCGCTACATGATTCCAAGATGAATGATTGGATTTGATGTTGTATTCTTGATACAACTTTCTCACCTCAGATGAACAGAAGTTGGTTCCATTGTCCGTCAATATGGTATGAGGGACACCAAATCTGGTAATGATGTTAGACTCTATGAAGCTAAAAATGCTTTTAGAACTGACTTCTTTGAGGGGTATTGCCTCTTCCCATTTGGAAAAGAAGTTAGTAGAAGTAAGAATGTACTTAAACTGCTTGGATGTAGCCGAAGGATAAGGTCCCAATACATCCATTCCCCATGTGGAAAATGGCCATGAGTATTTAGCTGTATGAAGAAACTCTGGGTGTTGATGAATGAAGTTGTCTTGTACTTGGCAAGAATGACACTTCTTTGTGAAATCAAGACAATCTTGTATCATTGAAGGCAAAAAATATCCAAGCCTTAGAACTTGATTAGATAGTCAATGTCCAGACTGATGGGCACCACATACTCCTGCATACACTTCTTTCATGACAACCATTGTTTCTTTACCATCAATGCATCTGAAGAGAATTCCATCAAAACATCTTTTGTATAGAATTTTCACTAAGTGATCTGGGCTATCATAAAGAGTGAAATTGACCACACATCACCAGATTTGTTCTTTCCCATCTCCATCAGGTGGAAGTGTTCCATTTTGAAGGTATTCCCTAATAGGTGTCATCCATCCCGTAGTATGACCATATGGTTTAGAGATTGGACTAATTTCATTGATCTCCTCTGTTTTGGTTTGAACAAAAGGTGAAATTGTATGATGGTGGGAAATACTGATGATTGTATTGTCCCGATTTGGATCTTCCAGAGCTGTAGATATATTAGCCAGTGCATCATCTTGGGCATTTTGTGATCACGGGACATAAGAAAATGCCAATTCTGAAGAAAATTCTGCCATTAACTCTTTGACATTATCATACAAAGGGATTAGCTAATCTTTTCTGATGGCATAATTCCCATTGACTTGTTTGATTACCAGGTCTGAATCACCTTTCACCTTTAAGGGATTCACTTGTGCTTGAAGTGCCAACTTTAATCCTATGATGAGAGCTTAGTATTATGGTTCATTATTTGTACCGCCTCCCAACAATGAGAAGGAATAGGGTAGAAATGCCTTTTCTGGAGAAATGATCACAATTTCTAACCCAACTTTTTTGAATTTAGGATCTTCCATTTTCCTCCCCGTTGGACTTCTGGAAGCACCATCAAAGTACATTTCCCATGTTTGAAGACCATCTTGAATAGAGAAGACATCCTCATTAGGAAGTTCAATATCTAAATATGTATCTTCTACTGAAGGGTGTTCAGTAAGGAAATCAGCCAGAGCTTGGCCCTTTATCATCTTTTGAGACACATACTGAATATCAAATTGCTGCAAAATAACCGCCCACCTTGCTAGATGTCCATTAAGCATTGGAAGACTAAGGATGAATTTGAGCGGGTTATTGTGAGATACCAATTGGACCTCGTGATGTTGTAGGTAGTGTCTCAACTTATGAACTGCAAAGATTAATGCTAGGCAGTGCTTCTCAATACTTGAATATCTGGGTTCTGCTTCAAGCATAGTCCAACTGAGATAGTAGAGGATGTTTTTATTCCCATCATCATTCTTCTGATCAATAAAGACACCCAATGATCACTCTAAAGCTGTTACATAGAGGATAAGTGGTCTTCCCTCAACACGTGGCATTAATACTGATGGAATCAAGAGATACTTCTTGAGAATATAAAATTCTCCTTGACATTCTTCAGTCCACTAGTATGTGACTCACTTCTTCATCAATTTGGTGAAGGGTAAACTTTTTCCTGCCAAATTGGTGATGAATCACCGAATATAGGCCAAGTGTCCTTGAATTCCTCTCAATTCCTTTAAATTTTTAGGAGGTGAGATACCAAGTATTGACTTTATCTTCTTAGGATCGACTTCGATACCATGATGGCGTACAACAAAGCTGAGAAATTTCCCTGAGGTTTCCCCAAAAGCACATTTTAAGGGGTTCATCTTCAAATTATGTTGCCGATGTTTGTGGAATATAACTTCCAAATCAGCCAAGTGATTAGAACATTTTTTGGATTTAACTACAAAATTGTCCACATAACATTCAACAAACTTCCATAAAAAGGGTTTGAAGATACGATGCATGACACGCTGATATGTTGTGCCTGTATTCTTTAGGCCAAAGGGCATTACCTGATAGAAAAACACACCCTAAAGGATATGAAGGCTATAGATTCTTGACCTTTTTGGGCCATTCAGATTTTAATATATCCAGAATATCCATCCATGAAGGAAAGTTCTCCATAGACAGCTGTTGGATCAATTAAGAGTTCAGTAATCGGTACTGGAAAATCAACCTTAGGACAATTCCGATTAAGATCTCTGAAATCAATGAAAAATCTAATTTTCCCATTCTTATTTTTCACTGGGACAATACTATCCAACCAATTGGGATATTGAACTTCTCTGACGAAGTTATCTTTGATAAGCTTATCCACTTCAACTTCGATTTTGGAAGCATAGGTTGGGTGTGTTCTTCTAGCAGCTTGTTTGAATCCTTGATGTTCTTCTGGAAAACCCAAATGATGAGTGGAAACATCAGGATCAAGCCCTGGAATCTCTGTATAGTTCCAAGAAAATATATCTTGATTTTTCATTAAAAATGAAATATACATCTTTTTTTCTTCAAGAGTCATGGCCGCACTAATTAAAGTGGGGAGTGGATCTTATTTTGTACCCATATTTATTTATCTAAGTTCATCCACGGTGGTAGAGATACCCTCTTCAAATGCTAGAGGAGCATCCCTAAGATCTTCTTCTTCTTCTTCAACATGTGTTACTTCTTCTGTTTTTACTTTCATCGTAGATGATGAAGAAGAATTTCCATGATCAAAAGATATGTTAAAATTCAAACATCTTGAAGAAGAAGCTTCCATTTCTGACCCTATTGATGATGAAGGGTATTCCTTTGGTAATATAGAGGAGATGATGGATTGAGAATCGACATCAACGTTCACCTCTATCATTGCTATAACTTCTTCTTTCCTGATTGGAAAAGTATAGACTTGATGGATTTTTAGCGGATGAAATGAAGACATCTCCATTCTAGCTTTCATCATTGATTGGTGAATCACCACTTTCTCCCATGATGTCTGGCTTGTTTGCCGTAATTGACGTTATTGAAGTTTCTATAAGAGTACTTGGATTTGGGTCTATCCAGTCAATTTGACGGATAAGAAACACGTAATCGATACTCACATGTGTGAATGGGTTTACTGGAATCTTTTCCAAACCATATGAAGCATTGACCTTGGTAACCTCCTTTGCTGTGGATTTCTCCTTTCCTTTCATGTGATAGAATTCTACCTCAATGTATTGAAATTCACATGTCTTGAATGGGGCCTTATCACCATACAATGTCCCAATTTGACCATCAAAATAATATTTGAGACATTGATGGTATGATGAAGGGATAGCTGCATGTTGATGTAGCCAAGGTCTTCCAAGCAAGATGTTGAAGGCTGATTCCTGATCAACAACCATGAAATCTGAATTGGATACAAGATATACAAACTGAGTTCTAAGTGTAATCTCACCAAATGGTTCTTTTTCATTTTTATCATATCCTTGTAACATTAAAGTAGAAGATAAATCAGATTTTGTGAGGCATAATCGATGAAGTGTATGAATGGGGATGAGGTTGACTCCTGAACCATTATAAATGAAAGTTCTTTGGATGTCTACACCATTGACCTTTCCATATAAGTACAAAGGTCTAATTTGTAAATGCACGATATCATCTTCATCTTCATCTGTGAAGGATATCACTGCATGGCATTCTGCAGGACTATTCTCAACATGGTAGACTTCAGCTGCAGCAATTTCAGTTTTAAATTCCTGAGGACATGACAAAGCCTCAATGAGAACCTCTCAAAGATCCTTTGATTGATTCAAGGTATCCAAAATTGATAACTTGGCCGGTACTTGGGCCAAGTGTTTCAATACATCATACTCTTGATCTAAAGGTCCGTGTTTCCCAACGGGAACATGTGGTTTCACAAGTGCCTTAGAAGTTGATTCTTTGGAAGTAGATGCATCTTTTATTGGGGTATTAGTTGGTAATACTCCTAGATTTGTAAGATTAGACCGAATAGGTATATTTACTTGCTGAGAGGAAGAATATGGGACCTCCAACCAATCTTCCAGAATAACTGTGCCAGGACAGAGTCTGCTATTGGTGGAAGAATTTTCTTGTTCTTGTTGAGCCCATTGAAGGGCTCTACCACGAGTTTCTATTGTATACACAATTCTAGAAGGGGTAGAATTGGAATAGTGGCCTCTAAAATATCCATGTCTTCCCCTATACCCAGAGCCTCTGGAACTCCCTCTGATTCCTCTGTTTGATACAGGGAACTCAGGCTCATCAAACTTGAAACTCTGACTAGCATAAGGATCTATTAAGTGAATCATATTAACAGAACCAAAGATCAATTCTTCATCTGATGAAGACTCTACCTGATTAGCCAGTTTAGGTTCTGCCGTTTGGTGGGACGGTGCCCGTAGCTTTGAAGTAGATGGCATAAACTCTACTAGAGTAAAAGAAAACTTAGGCTTTAAAATGACTTCATCTTCTTTTGATTGTTCCTCTTTCTTTGTATTATGTCTCCCCTTTCAGTATTTTCTCTCTGATGAAGAGGGTTTTGCTGTGGCATTCATAAAAGAAGACACAATTGGTTTCTTCAATTGTGTTCTAAAAATGGCATGAGTTCGGTTGATCGTTTTTCTGACCATCCAATCATCATATTTTTGTGCATTTTTGTTCTTTAATTCTTTCCACTCGCCTTATTCCTCTGGATTTGTAGTAGTAACACATGCTACCTGAGCTGAAGAACCTTTCAATTTGACTTGTCCCGAGTCCAAAATTTTTTGTAGGAGGTATTTGAAGACAAAACACTCTTGAATGGATGCCCCAACATCTGATGAAATGGGAAATAATTGGGACGGACTTCATCTCCTTCCATGTTCGGCCTCTTGGGCCTTGGCAATTGAACCAAATTATTTTCCAGAGCTAAAATGAAGTAAGCAGGAACCTGTTCATTTCGGAAAGAGTAAACATTGCTTTTCAAATCCTCAAATTGTTTTTATCTTTGATCTCTTTGATCATATTGATGAAATGGACTCTTTTGTTGATGCTTAGGAGGTGGATCCCTTTGATAAGATGGAGGTTTTTAAGTAGAAGCAGGTACAGGTGCTTGTTTAAGCGTAACTGTAGCAGTCTCTTCTTTACCCATTCTCCTTCCTGTAGCTGATGGAATTAAACGAGTTTTATCCTTAGTCTTCATAATAGAGTCTTCAATATGCTGAGCGATCTAAGTAAGGTCTCGAAACCCTCCTATTTATTTCACAGGGGTCAACGGTGTGCATAACTCGTCACGAAAATTTTCCACCCAGATTGGCAATAATTCTTCTTGAAAGAGTTATAAGCTTAGGGAATATGTTAATCCATTCCAGCAAGCAATGAAATATGAAACCCTTTCATTCTCCCTTTTCATACTGTTTTTAAGATCCAAAACTGTTGTCTTTGGAAACATTGAGCTGAATTGAAGAAGGAATATTTGGTGGAGATCCTCCCATCTAGTAATTGACTGGGATTAAAAGCTTGTGTACCAGACAAAAGCAGGCCCTTGTAATGACTGTAAAAAACACCTGAGCTTAACTGCTTCTTGTTTCTGAGGGGTTCCCATCATGGGATCTCAAAGAGAAACAAAATGTATTAAGTGTTGCTCTGGGTTTCTCGAACCATTAAATATTGAGAATGTGGTACTTGAAAATTTTTATGGGGGATAAATTGAATCAACCCATTCAGGGTAAGCTCTCTTTTCTGGTTGAATTTGAGATCGTTTTCCCTCTATAGCTTCCAACTGAGCTGTTAAGGACTCAAAAGTAGTTATTAACTTTTGAGAAACATCCGGTTGAGCTTGGAATTGAGCAGGTGAAACCATTGGAACTTGGATAGGTGTGGTGGCTGGTACTACAACTGATGGTAGCACCACCAATTGTTGTTGCACATGACCCATAGAATTAGACCTATGAGGGTGTACTGGTAAAGGAGGATATTGTTGATCCATCTCAGTAGCCGTAGCAAATTCCCTTGGCTGACTGACTCCAACTCACTTGGGAGGAAGACTACCTTGAAGTAGTTCTGCATTCAACGTCCTTAACTCCTTCATTTCTTCCGATTGTTGTGCAAATATTTTCTCTAATGAGAGTGATTGGCCTTCTCTAGAGGAAGGGTATATAACCTGATTCTTTCCTTTCCCCTTATTGGACACATTTCAGAGAGAGGGAAGTGGGTTACTTGAAGGATTACCTAGATTCTGGGTAATCCTTTGATTTCGTGTATGCACACCTTCTTCATTTGAGTATGTGTGTACAACCTCTTGAGTAGGAGCTTCCTCATCTGATCCCTATGAGTGAGCCTCATATGGGGGATCAACAACAACAACATTTATGACATTTATTGATGCATAAATCATTGCATCCCTTCTATCATCATTTCTTCGATATTGTCTTCTTCCATGTCCTTGAAGAGACATTGCCTTTTGTTGATTCGATACCTCAGGAAATTCTTGATAAACCGTAATGTGGAGGGAATCTCATGATAATTCGGCTCCTCGTTCCCCCTATGGTTTCTTCTGTAATTGAGAGAAGACTGACTTTATCTGAGGGAGAGATTGAGGATTTGAAAAAGTCCCCAGTCCTGTGGACTAGGGCTGTTCCTGCAGTTTCTTCTCAACTGCTCCAATCCTATTTGTTGATTCTGAGGGTTGGGTTAAAAGATTCCCCACTCTGGAAAGATGGGGTGGTTCTTGAGCTGCTATATCTAAGATTTTCTTGAAAGCTCTCCTGATCTTATGGACTTTAGTCTGGAAATTGGATGCATGCATCAACCAACATCCACTCTTATCACCCGGCTCAAAATACCGTTGGATGATTTCTGATACTTATGTCACTTGATGATATGCTTGCTCCAAATGAGAGGCCTGATAAATATTCTCGTTTTCTTGATGTAGGAGTAACTCAACAACTTTTTCTCTGTATTCCTAATTTTGAGAAGAACTAGTTGAGGCATGTTCTTGAGCGAGCCTTTGATTACAAACAAAGCCAATTGGCTGTGGGCGGCCATGGGCAATAACATTGCATGAGACCATTTTCAGTGGGATTTTTTTGGCTGGAGAGTACAGTGAAATGTAGTTCTCCATGAACACCCCATCCCCAGATATGAATACTAGATAGGGCATTGGCAATTAATTGGTGCAATCTTGTTAATGCGCCAAGGCATTAACACTGAAGGGCTCTCTGCTTCTTTTTAGCCTTCGGATATCGAGAAACTGAGAGAGATGCCTAGTCAATTTTGTGTTGTAACCCTTCTATTATCTTGACATGATTTTCATATTCATAATAAGATAATATTTTATTTTTCAATTGACAAAGAGTTTTTCATATGTTGAGATGAATATCATGAATTCCATCTTCTGTCAACATCTCTGGAATGTCATACTAAGAATCAGCCAAAGGCCAAAACATAACTGGAACATCACCTTTCGCCAGTTGGTTTCTCATATTCAGTAATTCCTCTTTATCATTCAATGAAGACTCTTCTACCTGATTGGACCAGAGCTGGTGCTTCCTTGTTGCTTCATTAGATTCAATAAGATCGGTAGAGAACTCACTGATCAAACGTGAAGATGAATGACCCAGGGGTGGTTTGGGGAATGACCTACACCCCTAACTATCTTTTAATTGAGAAAGTATTTCACCCGCTAGTGGTAAAGCATCAGACATTACTGGCTTCACATTTGCAAGTGCCTCAAGATAAGAGGGCTTTATCGTCACTACATTTTCCATTGGAGAATTTTCCAGGCAATATGCATTATTACTACGGAGAGGACTTTTGCAGCTAAATTAATCATCATGGGGAGGACCACCATGGTGGGTTACAACAAAAGATGAAACATTTTTCTCCTTGATCGTCTGGCCATGCAGAGGGTTACTGTGGCTCTCATCTGAAGACGAAACTTCGAGATCAATCGAACTATCATGAAGAAAGACTTCATGAGTAAGTGTCTGATGAAGACCTTCAGAATTAATTTTCCCACTATTGGGAACTGAGAGAGTAGAATCTTGAGTTGCAACAGATAATTGTCTTAGTGCATCAAGAACTCCAACATAGAGTAAATCCTTGTTACAGATTGGCCCTTGATTTATTGACTGTGCTGGAAAAGTCTTCTTCTTAGATGCCTTCTTACTCACTTTGGGAACCAGTTGTTGACGAAAGTGGTCATTATGGGTAGGTTTATGTTCCTGCTCAGGAGAAATGATCAGGTTAGGCTGATTATCTCCACTCAAATCAGGTGTCTGTGCCTGACTTGGTTGTCCGTATGATATGGAGGAGTATGCCCCACAACCCTCTTGGACTGGAACAACGGTGTGTGTCTGTTCCGAAGTGAACTGTTGATGTGTCACTCCACTGGTAGGGATAAATTTGAATTTCTTTCCCTGTGATACTGCTGAAGATGTTATGATATCCTAGACGGCATCCAGAATATGAGCAGGAATTTGCTTCTGCTCTTTCACTATTGACAGAATATTCTTGGTGACTTCAGCTGCCAGAATGGGGATATACGTCCATTCTATGCTTGGAGTAGGTGTGTGTTCCTAATCCTATCCTCCTTTTCCTGTCAGTGAATTCGGACAGTACTCATGTGTGACGGAAGAGTGTTGAGTCAGCCTTCTGTTTGTCACCGGAGCTTTCTGACTGACTTCTCTAAATGCTACCAAACAAGACTATTGGTAGGATTGATCAATACTAGCAGGTGTATGTGCCTTCTGATTGCACTCCGCCGAACGTGGTTTAAAAACTTCCTTCAATACTGACAGACGAGGCTGCTGGCAGGACTGATGAGTGTAAGGAGGTGTATGTGTCTGTTTACCAGGTGTCAACACATTGGGTTGGCGGGCTTCATCGTATGTAGTCAGACAAGCCTACTGATAGCTGATGACTTATAAACAGGTGTATGTTACTGTCTATAGTACTCCACCGGAATTTCCTAGCGGGATTGGCGTGTTGCTGCCAGATGAGTCTACTGGATAGTGGAATTAAAAGGGACAGTTGTGTGTGCCCGCTCATTGCTTTCCTCCAAGTTAGGTTGGTGGACTTCTCAAGAAATGACATAGATAAGAACCTGCTCACTGTTGACCAGATTTCGCCTCTGGCGGTTCATCTTGCATGCTCGGGTCTGAGGGACCTGATCCAAACCCCTAAAGGCGATACCCTCATCATGTTGAGGGCGTACAGCTGCACGAGTCTGAAGGCGATTGTTGACGGGATCCCTCAAGAAGGACTTATATTTCCTTAAATTAAGGCCTTCAATGACCTTCTCATTCACCTCCTCAGAATATGGGAGGTAATGGTTGTTGCGTTCTGGGGATAATGACCTGAAACGGTTGGAGACGGTGGTTGGCATCGCCTGCTTCTTGATCACTATTCATCGCTGTCTGGACGACCAGAGTGAATTATTGACTTGGAGGACTTTTCGTGCAGCCTCCAGAGTCAGAATGGTACCATGTAGACGGTATTATTTAACCATCGCATTTGATACCCAGCATTGAAGATGCTGAGTAGGTGATGTCGTCCTCAGATTGGATGAAGATCCAGCAGGAGTAGCAGTAGAGGCATTCACAACAGAGGTATTCACAGGCGTAAACTTAAGAGAAGCCATTTCTTTAACGTAGAAGATCTTGGAAAAGAGTGCCTGTTTGATATAACAGACATAATCAAGATAAGTTCAGCCACTACATCTTTTGGAGGAGCACATATGTTATTGATGTTTTTTTTGGCCCTCTCATTGAGTTTAAATAGGGGCCTAATAAATAAGTAAAAAATCATTTTAAATTGGTTAAGTATTCACGTTAGGTTCACCAATTTTTGTTTCCTCTAGAATTGGGGATGACCTCATTGATTTAAGGTTCAATCATTCCAATCAGTTTCTAATGGTTTTGTTCGTAGAACCGGAAACATACAATGATTCTATATCCATTTGGACCTACTTTCCAAAGGTAGGTGCTCACTAGTTGTGGACTGATGAGAATTAAGAATTTTCATTGGTCGAGAGGATGGGAGGTCGGACTCATCACACCTTTTTGGGGGGAATTATTGTCTACTCAAGGACTCTCTTTATAGATTTAGGTTATGTTCATGAATCCTTATTACATTACCAAGTATGAAAATGATCTTTCCTTTAGATCTGACAGTAAATGATTAATATTTATAAGATTTAGATAATATTTTATATGTATTTTAGGTTCTTAATTGATAGAGAATAATCTATATTTGTTAGATATTCTTAGTCAATGGTATCCTTCAATACATTGTATAGGGATCTCTTGGTTATTATGATAACCATAATGGTTTTAAAGCCACTCAGTGGGGAACTTGAAGTTTATTGTCATTCAGAAGGACATAGATTGTTTTAAAGTTGCGATCGTACCTGCAGATGGGCTACCTACATATCCTTTATTTAGAAAAGGAATTAGAACCCACATAGTTTGAGTAATGAACTATGAGGTTTATTTATGATTGATGACTCAAAGTAAGATGTCATAATTACTTTTACGCTCCTCGCTCACATGGGTCATGATCGGTGTGAGAAACAAGAGGTATTGGTAAAACCTGAAAATTGTGCCAGGAAAGATGCAATCATAAGAAATGATATGAGGCTTATGTATATATGACTGCCCAGATAGATGAAGATTAAGATTTACTTCTGAGAAGAAATCCAGGAACAAGGTCCATAAAGGTATATGTGCTTTATGGAGATTTGGATACTTAACTTAGGACTTAATCCTGAGAAGGATGCCCAAATTAGAGGGGACTTATGATTGGGTTTTATTCCTGAGAAGGAAGTCCAAATCAAAAGTAAATTAAGACTGGTTAAGAGAAATTATGACTGGGGCATACTTCTAAGGAGGATTCCCAGGTTAAGGGATTTTGAGAACTGGGGTTTATTCCTGAGAAGGAGGCCCAGGTTAAGGGATTTTGAGAACTCGGGTTTATTCCTGAGAAGGAGGCCCAAGTTAAGGGGAATTATGACTGGGGCTTACTCTTAAGGAGGAGGCCCAAGTTAAAGGAATTTGGAATTTGTGGATTACTCCTAAAGAGGATGCCCATATTTGGGAACTTGGGGCTTACTCCTGAAGAGGATTCCCAAAATCAAGGGAACTTAAAGACTGGGGATTACTCCGAAACATGAAGCCCAGGTTAAGAGATTTGGGGCTTACTCTTATGGAGGATGCCCATATCTTGGGAATTTGAGATTGGGACTTGCTCCTAAGAAGGAGGCCCATTTGTTAAGGAGACATGAGACTTAGGACTTATTCCTAAGAAGGAGGCCTAAGTTAATGGAATTTATGAGTGGTGCTTACTCCTAAGGAAGATGCCCAAATTAGAGAAATTATGACTGGGGATTACTCCTAAAAAGGAGGCCCAGGTTTGGTAACCTCTCATATTTAAAGGATTAGGTTGAATTAATGAAATATCTCACCTTAGTGACATGAAGATATGTAAATCACTAGGTTTTGAGAGATGTTCCACAAAATTTATTTCAGATAAGGAAACCAACAAAGGAACCATGCTATAAATGGTTTTCAAGATGGTTTCTAAAGGTCAAATCTTCAAGAGGAGAGGTGGATTTGATGAAAGAAAGTGAATAGGCAGGAGGGGCATCCAAAAAGAGAGAGGTGCGTAAGTCCTACGTGGGTGCACAAGTCCTGGTCGTGCAAGTATACTTGTGCGACACATGGGTACTTGCGTGACGATCAACCTCTTGGGTAATACTTGGGAGAGACTTGGCTAAAGCCCTTAGTATCATCCCTAAAGGCTTCCAAATGAGTGGCACATGATTTTTGTTGAAGGGATAAGGCGACGCGTAAGTTTGGCCATTTCCCTTAAGGGCTGGCCACTTAGGCGCGCAAGTGTTGATGAATTTCAACACTTAGTCCTTGTTTTCCCTCTTTAGATCTTCCATTCTAGGTAAGAAATTACCTTAGAAGTGACTGGAAGGATTCAAGCAGAGACTAGGGAGACCAGATATTAAATCTGACTTTTGGAATTTTTCCATCCCTGAAATGTGGGGCCCACTAGGGGTATTTATAGGCCAGGGAAGACCTTGGGTGAAAAATAAAAGAGGGTGCACAAGTCACCTACGTGACCACTATGCGGCGCGCAAGTATACTTGCGCGACCATGATGAAACTTGCATGACCCAAGTGGGAATAAATCCTTCTTCATGGCTTTGTCGATTTTTGATGTTTCTTCAAAGGATGAATCAATTTGGACTAAGGTATTTACCTTTTTTCAGTTTTTTATACTTTGTGACAGAATGGAGCGTCAATAATGATCTAGATTTATGACTAATCATATTTATTTATGAATTTATGTTATACCTGGTGTGATTTTTGTCTTTTTCTTGGTTCTTTACTTACAGATCTTTCTTTGTGGTATTTCATTTATGGATTTATATGAGACCCAAGCTGGTCTCGGGGTCCCTATTGAGTATTATTATACTCACCCCTGTATGGGCTCTCGCACCTATTGTGTCTTGTGTAGATGACATACAACTTTGACTGGGACATTGAAGATCTAAGGCTAGACAATGCTTTGAGGTGGATTGATAGACATGGTGTGCTGTAGTGACATTCGATAGTGAGATGTACTTACCCTTCTAGTAGGATCCTTGGCAGATGACCTTCGGAGATTTTACTTCATTTTCTGTACTTTCCTTTCATTTGGGCTTGTATTCCAGACCCTTTAACATTCCATAGTACTTGTACTTGTTGTTGGTTCTAGTTTCAACTTACTTTCTACAATGTGGGCTATGTGTGTGTGTATAGGATGAAAGGTAATGCCTTCCCTTTTTGGGGTTTGCCTTTTTGGTGGGTTATGGAATGAGGGCTTGGGGTAGTCATGGAATGGGCCCCATGGGATGGGTTGTGAAATAGTGGTATCAAAGGGAGGTCGATTCTACTAGAAGAACTAAAAGTATTTATTTTTTATGGGGCAATAGTGTTATGTGTTTTGAGTTTGGATTTTAGGACAGGGAGTCCAGTATTGGTGCGAAGGTCGATATATTAATACACCAGGGCCCAGAATTCTATTTTTTGACTTAGTACATGAAAACACTGGTTTCATATGTTTTGAAAGTGTTTTCTCTTGATCTCTTTTGAGTTAGATCACCAGGTATAACTTACTAACCGTTGTCCATCTCGATTTCTCTCAAGATGCCTCCATGTAGACATCCAGCCATGATCCTTATACAAGATCACAATGATGGTATACTAAGTAATGAGACGTTGGTGTAGGGACCAATTCCAGAGATAGAACCTCTGGGTGGGGTACTGGAGGCACCACCACCCGTCGAACAACAGTTGCTACCAGATTTTCTAGTAGAGAATGTGCACCGACCGAGTGCGTTTAATGATTTCTTGAGGTAGATACCTCTAAGGTTTCATGGAGAGGTAGGTCCTCAGGCAGCTGAGGATTGGATGAAGGCAGTGACACGAGTTTTCCACCTACTGAGGACACCTTAATACCAGATGGTAATTCTAGCCGCTAGCCTTCTACAAGGGGCGCCAGGGAGATGGTGGAGCTTGACACTCCATAGGATGACCCCATGAAACTGGATCAATAGTGAAAGGACCCCCAAGAAGTGGACACTAGTAGAGGTTTAGGTTGTGCTTCTCATGCGGCGGGTAGGGACACCTTGCTCGAGATTTCCTGACCTGTCGTACGGACGACCAATACACGATCGAGGGGCCACTGAGGCAAATGATCAAATAAGGAGGTTCATAGAGATGCAGTCATGGTAGGGGAGAAGAAAGTGTGGTAGGAAGTGGGAGGAGGTATGGCGTACCACCACCATGACCCCAAGGTGGTCCACCATGAGCTCCAGGAGCAGGTGGATAGGGGCGGGATAGCTTCAGGCGATGGAGGCCTATGATCATAAAACTCTAGATAAGATCAAAGATATGATCTATGTCTACTCTACCTTATCTATAGTTCTTATAAACACAAGTTTTGTTCCCTCTTTCCTTTCAACTGACCATGTTCAGAGCTCGATGATTCTGATCGAGTCATTGACTTTATCCTTACAATTAGATACTCTTAAAAGAGGGGATTTAGTGATCACACACTGGTGCCGATAGTGTGAGATTACTCTAGGAGGAGAGATATTTGTTTGGGATCTCCAAGTAGCGGTGTCAAGGCCTTATGATATCATTCTAGGTATGGAATACCATGATTCATGCTCAAAGTGACTATTTTAGGCGCACAGTGCAGTGTATCCGCAAATATGGAAACCAATTTTCCTTTGTCAGAGAAAAGGGAAAATGGTGCAGCATAGGATAGACTCACACATACGAGGGTGATGTTGATAACTCATCAGATGGAAAGTATGACCCTCAAGGTAGTTGATGAGATGAGTCCATGGTTTCCCGTAGTGGTGGATGAATACAAGGACATCTTAGTGATGGAGTTTAGCATGGATAATTCTCTAGTAGTGTTCATGGAACTCATGAACAGAATATTTCAGTAGTGATTAGACCGGTTTGTAGTGGTCTTCATTGATGATATCTTGGTGTATTATGCATTCAAGGAGGAGAATTCAATACACCTGAGGATGGTTCTATACACACTCTAAGAGAACCAACTTTACAGAAAGCTCTCGAAGTGTGAGTTCTAGATGAGAAATATCCTTTTTTCTTGGACACGTCATCCCAGAGGCTAGAGTTTCATTAGATCCAAAAAAATTGAGTTTGTGCTTACTTGGGAGACACCCAAGAATGTTATCGAGGTGCAGGGTTTCCTTGGGCTAGCTGGGTACTATCAGAGGTTTTCACATGACTCCTCTAGAGTAGAATCACCCTTCAAGACATTGAAAAATAAGGGAAAGCCCTTTATTTGGATAGAATGATACCAATAGAGCTTTCAGTAGTTGAGACAGAGCTTGAAGAGTGATCCTATCTTGCAGCTTACAGAGGAGGTAATTGACTATGTGGTGTTCTGTGATGTATCAAGAACTGATCTTGGTTGTGTCATGATGCAGGGAAAAGTGGTGATTTTATTATGGCTCATGAAAATTGAGACCACATGAGAAAAGTGATGTGACTCATGACCTTGAGTTGAAAAAAATAGTCTTTGCACTGAATATATGGCGGCACTACCTAATGGGAGAGCATTTAAACAAATACTCAGACGACAAGAGTCTAAAGTATATATTCTCTTAGTAGGATCTGAATCTGAGATACTGGCGATGGATGTTGTTATTCTAGGACTATGACTTTGAGATAGTCTATACTCCTCAGAAGGGGAACATTGTGGAAGATGCCTCAATAGGATATCACTTCACAGTTACTAAATAGGGACTCATAAGAGTTGGAACTACTTTAGATATCCTTCATGGATAGAGAGGAGACAATTTTTATTTAGTCGATGATAGTTTCCCCTCCACTCATACAATGAGTCAGGGAGGCGCAACTCAGAGATCCCGGTTGCAATGCTACTTGTGCTCAAATATCCACAAGGCATGCTCTGGATGGATAGTATAAAGATGGGGAACACTTCGACCTTTACAGATGGAACACTATAGTACTAGTGATGTTGTGGGAGGAGGTGTTGAGGGAGTTACATACATACCATTTGGTGGTACATCTAGGTGAGGAAAAGCTGTACCCGGACCTCCGACGTTAGTACTGGTGGCTAGGGATTAAGAAGGTAGTGGAATAGTTTTTCTCGAGATGCCTCACTTTTTATCAAGTGAATGCTGAGCACTAGGATCCAGGAGGATTGAAACAGCCCCTCGAGGTACCTGAGTTGAAGTGGAATGGGGTATCGATGAATTCAGGATGGGATTACCATGTACATCTAAGAGGAACGATACCATCTCGGTGATCTTTGACCGACTCACCAAGTTGGCCCACTTCCTACCCTTTTAATAGAAAGGTTCAGTAAAGGTCTTGGAACGCCTTTACATGCAGGAGATAGTTTGAATCCATGAAGTCCCATATACGATAGTCTCATACTGTGATACACGGCTTGCATCTCTATTGTGGAAGGGATTGCAGGAGGCTTTTGAGACTCAACAACACTTGATCACATCTTTTCACCCATGTACAGATGGTCAGACTGAGCGGACCATTCATACCTGGGAAGATATTCTTCGTGCTTGTGTCCAGGATTTTGGTTGCAGTTGGGAGGGCCACCTACCACTAGTGGAGTTTTCATGCAATAATAGTTATCACTCCAACATCAGTATGACACCATTCGAGGCACTATAAAAATGACCATTCCAATCAACATTATGTTGGATAGACCTAGGGGAGTCAGCACTCATGGGTCTAGAGATGGTACATGCTGTGACAGAGAAGATATAGGTCATCTGAGAGAAGATGAAGACTACACAGATCTGAAAGAAGTCCCATGATGATAGGTGATGGAGACCCTTGGAGTTCTTGGAGAGGGACCACGGGTTCCTACAGGCTACTCCTCGACGAGGGATACAAATATTTGGCCGAAGCAACAGGTTATCTCTGAGGTTCATCAGGACTTTCTAGTATTTGCATAGAGTAGGTGAGGTGGAGTACCACTTAGCTCTACCATCACAATTAGAGAAGGTGCATGATGTCTTCCATGTATCCCAGTTTAGAAGTTACAAACATGACCTATAACACCCCAAGATTTTTTGGTATGTTATCTCTTCAAATAAATTCTATAACTTGCACTATACGTAACACTGAGTTCGAGCGCACCACGACTTACCAAACTAGCAATTCAAAAAAAAAGTTATGAATAGTATTAATTTGATTTTGAATTTTATATACTCCATATAATTTTAAATTATGTATTATGTGTTTCTTAGACATATTATAAGAACATATTCAATTTTTCATATAAAAAATGTATTTATCAAAAAAATTAAATTTTATCACCTTTTAATGGAGAACCCTTTTTAAATCCAATATTTGACAGTTTTACATATTGAATTTGACAAAATAAAATTATTCTTTATAATTGGGAAATCAAAATTTAATTTGGATGAAAATTTTGTATTTTTCTAATAATATTTATTTTTTTATGAATAGTGAGAAATACTATATTTTAATTCCAAACTGCCTTTTAATCTAATTGTTTATATGGTTAGATTATCCTTTTAATTGGTTTTGAAGTGTAAGTAGATTATATTTTTACCATTTAATCCATTTTTGGTAATTATAAGTAATTCCACCTTAAAATTGAACATAAAAAAGTTTCAATCTTTTGATAGTTAATATTTCTTAAAAACACGTTTTTTGTTTTGGAAATGGGAATTAATTTTAAATTAATCAATACAAATTCTATGATTTGAATTTGGTAAAATAGACATCATTTTTGAATTTGTAATATCAAATATATCTTAGGATGAATTTTTGGTATTTTTCTGAAAAACATCAATTTTTGATGAATAGTGAATCCACTAAGTAGTAGTTAAAAATATGACTTTTTAATTTAAATGAAATTTTAACGCATCTTTAAATTGAATTTCAAAAATCTGACATACATGGTTGTAATTATTAAGTAAAATGTGTTTCAATAAGATGAAAATAACTTTTGGCGAATAATAAATTTTTACATTTATTTACCATGATTAAAGGTATATAGAGCAATTTAAGGTAAAAAGAATATTCTAATAATACAAATATTACCTTAAAACTTTTCCTAACCTTATTGGATGAGTCATGGACAACCATGGGTATATTTGGGTCTATTGTTGGACCCCATGAAGCCACTTAAGATTGATAATGACACTTTATATTAATTAATTTTACGTACAGACAAAAATGACTTAAACATATATCTTTTAGTAAATAAATTTTTACATGGGTCTATATAAGTTATCTATTCGACTATAAATATTCATTAGAAATATATATATATATATATATATATATATATTACATCGTATTATTTTTTTTATAATTTTTAGACATCAAATAAATAAAATTATTTATGACACAATAATGATGTAGTGTTTACCTCATTAATGACTGATTTAAATATATAAGATTATAAAGATTAAAAAAATATCCAAAACCTGTACAATTATTATTTGATGATTTTATTTCGACCATGAGTCACCTTATAATTGAATATAATTAGTTTTGGACCTTTAGAAACCGAAAATCATTATATAATAAAATAATTTTTTCACACTTTCTTAAAGAGCCCTTCCTCCTCCTTATAAAAAGCCCTCACCTCTAACCCATCACTCACATCTCTCAAGACCCTTGGCTCATCCAACCTCTGCCCAAATAAGAATTAAATATATCTCCCTTACACTTAGAAGCATTAACTTAGGTAGAAGTCACTTCAATAAATCCTTTTTGTTCAAACGAAAGGGAGTTACCCGATTTTAAGGTAACATCTTCCCTAAAGTTCTCTTCTTTTATTTTACTTCTCCAACCCCCTAAACTTTTTTTATTACTTTATTTTATAAAATAAGGTACCCTAAATATACTAGGTTGTTTTTATGAGAATTATTAGAGCTAAAATTACACACACCTCCATCTAATGGGAAAAGAACATACTGTTTCTGTGGATGACGAACTACTGCCTCACCAAACGATGATTAATCAATTATATCCTACCACCTCTTATGCTGGCCATTATGATGGAATTGTATTTATATATAATATATATTATATTTATTTTTTCTCTATGATTATGTAATTTTCATTTAAAAACACACCTTTATGATTTCCAATATGCGTGAACACGATGATTTTATTTGAGGAAGTGCGGACTACCAGCCCATCAACGTGATGTGATTCGTTCATGACATACATGGAACGTATAAAGGATGACGTTAATTAAATTATGTAACACATAAATCATATTGTATTATAAATTAATTATAATATACCTATGTATCATTATGTTTTCATTTCATTAAATATGAAATAGAAATGAAAGTAGCGTTCTTGCGTACGTATGACTTACCGTCTCTATGAACAGTGCATTTCATTTCTTATCTCAAAATATCATGAACTAATTATATATATATATATATATATATATTTATAATGGATATATATTTATATGTGATATATATGACATTTAAATCATTAATATGATATTGGAGATAATATAATTTTGACCACATGAACAATTTGTAATTATAACATGTTCATTTTTGACTCAAGTACCAAATATCGACAAAACGATCATTATTAACTTGAATGATTACATAATGTTTATAACCTGATAATAAGTGATAAAAAAGGAATAAAAAACTTGAAAAAGGTTCTTAAGCAAGTATAAATTATCTTCAGTTTATTATTTAGGAGATTAAAGAACAAACGAGTCAAGTCGGACACGAGGTAAGCAGTTTCTTATCTCACTCTTAATTCTGTGATATTTCCATTGTTCGCCACTTATTTATTGCATGTGCTGTATTGTTTACTAACATTTGATATATATTATCATTATTAAATTTATATTCATGGTATTCTATGATTAATTCTGTGGTTATTAACTTTTTGTCATACAACTCGATTGATTACAACATGGTAAGGGGTTTTCATCTCACTTCTTATTCCCGTGAGATTCATGCTATATTTCCACTATTTCCTTTTGCGCGATGTATTTACTGCCCATGATTGTATTATTTGTGTAATATAGTTTAATTTATGGGTATTTACATCTTCATTGGATGATAATTATTTAATGGGGTGTATGTTTTGTAAGTTACCAAATCGGTAAGGAAATTTCAAATTCCAGTTTCCACTTATTGGGCTTTACACATACTTCATTGATTACATTACTCGAAGATTATGTGTAACATCACTATTTATTTACTTATGTAGTAATTTCAAATCCCCTTTTTTGTGGATATAATTTTGATACACATAATCACTCAATTGATAAATTCACAAGTCATCGATATAAACTTGATAAGAGAAATTTTAACTCAATTTCTATTCATTGAGTTAAACATCCAAGTCATTGGTGTTGTTTTTACAAGAATTTGTGTGAATGTCCTCTGATTTATTTAAAATTAATATCCAATAATATTTAGTGTATTTTTATTTATCTCACATAATTATGTCATTGATTTATCCTTAACATAAGGATATGGTCTTTATAAAGGAATTCATCTCAACTTACATTCCATTGATACTTCTTTGTTGTTATGCATCAATTCACTTTTATTTGGTGTATATACTGCACTTTGACATAGTATATCATGAATCCATTTATTCTCATGATATTATAAAGTTTATATTACCTCAATTATTTGTATCCAAGCATCTCTCATTTGGTTAGGAACTCTAACTAAAATATCATTTCAAATGTTTTAAAAATTTATTCTTCTAAATCTTTCTCATTAATGTCCATGTTTTAAAAATGGGTTTAAGATTTTATTTATATGAACATTATTGTTTTAAAATTAAAATTTATTTTAAAAGTTTCAAAGTGTATGGGACACTTTGATTCAAAAATCTATTTTAAACAGCTTCTTGATAAATAGTGGTACTTTTAAATGTTTTCATGAAAAAGCTATATTTCTCTCAAAGATTTTTACTGCTCATTTTCAACTACGGGATATTATTATGGATCGAGGTTGATTTATTATGATACAAATATTTCATACTATATTGAAGGTTTTGTGATATGATTGACTGTGGATGTTTTATTTTTATACCATTCATTTTTTATGGATTAAGTATTGACATTTCGTATGATAGTTTTAATAGGAATGTTTTTGTTATGTTTAAACCTATTCATATAAAGAATGCATTGGACTAAGTAAGTAAAAAGTGGATCTCTCTATAGATCCTTGATGCATCGATAGGTCTCATGAGACAAAATAGTGTCTTGGCACAAGGCCTTGACAAACTTTTATTTGTAGTCTTGGCACAAGGCCTTGAATATGTGGTTATGAAGTCTGGAATTATGAATTCCATCATTATGAAAGTTGATATTGATATTGCATGTGATTATTCGATTAGTAGAATATCAATGTGATTAATTAAATGGCATTATTTGATTTTATATTTTCCATATTATGCTGAAGATTAAGTTTAAAAGGCTTTTGTTTCAGTCTTATACATTGCCTTAAATGTTTATGCTTATTTATGAAAGTTTTTGATATATTGTTATCCTTACCGAGCATCTCAGCTCACTATTTTCTATGTTTTATTTTTCCCAGGATGTGAAGAAGTATTTTATGTTTGACCTGCAGGGATAGGTAGGCTAAGGATAAAAGTTTGTTTAAAAAGGGGGAAAATGTTGTTGATGTTTTTATTTCATGATGTAATGTAAAACTTATGGATGTATCTAGTAATTATAAGGCTACTAAACTGATCGGTATTTCAGGATATGATTCCTTGTATCATTACAATGTTATGTAATAATTTATTGACTCTGGGTAACTAGGGTTGGGGAATTACAATTGGTATCAGGAGGAGGTTAGTACAAACCTTGGAAGCTATATTTAGAAAAACTCTGATTAGAGAACCTTACCCTAAGATAAACATTGAGGATTAGTATAGAAGAATTTCCTAGAATATTGGTACTGTAGACATTTTGTTAGTTTTTGAATAAATACACCCCTGTCTAGATACAAGCAGGTAGAGGCGGCTCTAACACAGATGTACCTAGGGGTAAAACCCGAAAAGACCACTTTGAGCTAGACTGGAATGAGAACTGGTGCAAGACAATGGGCCTTGTTGCTCTCTTGGTTACAACACTACCGGGGGACATGCATAGAATAATTCACATTTTCTTTACAAACCGATTTTAAGGATTTTAATATAAGATGAGAATAAATAACCTTGGTTAATCCTAAGGTATTTTAGATTGAAAATAAGGTGTTATGATATTCTCAAAATTATTTTATGACTCACACTAATTTTTTTGTATTAGTCAATAGCCAGATTCCAAGGAAATAATAGTAACATTGAACATGATATACATGGTGGGAATAACAGGGGAAATAAGAAATGAAATGGAATGTTGATAGGAGTAAAATATATCATGTTCATGCCAAATCAGTTTTCCAAAAATATTATCGACAACATATATATTAACGAACTTCCAGACTCAAAAAAGAAGAGAAAGGTGTAGAATGCTAAGAGATCCAGTAGTAGAGACCATAGAGAAAAGAAAGCTCAATTTCCATCATGCAGGAAATGTGGAAGGAGACACCTAGGAAAGTGTCTCAATGGAACAACGAAATGCTTTATGTGTGGGAAAGGAGGACATAATGTAAAGAATTGCCGATGAAAAATGAAGAGTACTATGAAAGAAAATAAAAATGATCCAAAGAATCCAATTACAATCATTTGCCATAAATGGAAGGGAAATTTGCATTACCTGAGTTAATTCCCTATTATAAAGGATAAACTCTAAGTCAAAGAAGAACATATTTGGAAATAAATGGATAGAGAAATGTTTAAAAGTATGGGATTACTTTGGAACACTATTATCTTGTATGTGTAACCATGTATTTTATTATGTGAAATACTTTTCTATGTAGAATTATCTTTTCTTTTATAGATATAGTTTTAAATAAACATTTGGGTTTATATGATCCTTAAATTTGAGGCAATTACAGGTTATTAATTTTTAGGATGAAAATGCGAGGTATGAGATAACATTTATGGTTAAAATATGTTCGGGTTTTTTTTGAGAAATTTATCTCATTTTTAGAATATTATAAAAAAATATATTTTTTAAAAAGTACAACACACAGACCATGTGACAACCCATCACGTCGGACAAAGCTGAAGGAATCAAACCCACAACTAAAGTGCGACTAAGATTTATCACCTACCACTGGACTACGTGAAGTACCTGATTAGTATAACTAATTATTTTTAGTTAAATGATTTTATGGATCAATAATATGTTAATTTTGGGAACTTATGATTTATCCTTAGTATAGAAAAATGATTTGGAGATTAAGTGATAAATGTTATTTCGGAAGATGTTGACTCTTTTGGTAACACTATATACCTAAGGAAAATAGAATACTATTGGATTTCATTTGAGGAGTAATGCTGGGTTTTTATATATGTTTTTATTATGGATTTATAGTGAATTGGGTTATTTATGGAAATGATTGACCTATCATAGAGAATATGTGATTAAGTTAATTACTTTTAAGTATACGACTTTAAGAGTAGTCGATGTTTTTTGGAGATACAATTTGACTTGGAAGACCACGTAAGAAAATTCTTATGAGTTTTGGGTTTCAATATTAGTTTGGATTATATTGAATGATTTTATGGAAAACTGTTTATGGAATGGTATTTATTGAACTTTGGGTATTTTTGGTTTAATTTTAGAAATTAAGATTAGTATTTCTTTCTCTAAAGGATTATCATTTTTGGGGATCATCTGATCTTTTACTAACTAGTTTGGTTTTGGTTAATCTATAAATAAAAGGGAAATATATAGTTTATCCTTTGTGAATTATGTGATTCTATATAAGTTGATTATAGAACTTCACGTGTGACCAGGTCATCTTGAATACTCATCGTTTGGAGTGAAAGATGAGTTTATGGTAAGAATTAGATTAAGGATGAAACTCTATTTGTCAATTATATATTTTTTTCTCTTATTATATTAATAAATTAATTATTAAACTTTAGGGAAGGGATCTTAAAACAAAAAATGTGTTATCATAATGATTTATGTTTTGTTGGACCGATGATATTTTAAATCACCATATATTGATAGTTTCGAGGTCCTCAATTTTACACTTGTTTGTGATTGATGACCTCAATCACTCCCTATAAATATTTATGTTTTTTCTCTAATTATGTGTCTCTAATTTCCACAAATGTTCTCCTAATTGAGATCATAATTTGGTGGTGAATTTTTCATTCCCTTTCCCTTTTATTAAGACTAAATTTCATTAACCCAATTTCAGATGTGGGTTTTCCATAATGGTATTTTTTTTCTATTTTTGACCATTTATTTTCTAAGAACAATTTCAAATTGCGAGGATGCAATTTATTGAAGGAGGGGATAATGTAACACTCCAAGATTTCTTGGTATGTTATCTCTTCAATGAAATTCAATAACTTGTACTATACACAACAATGAGTTTGAGCACAACACGACTTACCAAACTGGCCATTCAAAAAATAGTTATGAATAGTATTAACTGGATTTTGAATTTTATATACTCCATATAATTTTAAATTATGTATTATGTATTTCTTATAAATATTATAAGAACAAATTCATTTTTTCAGATAAAAAATGTATTTTTCAAAAAAATGCAATTTTACCACCTTTTAATGGCGAACCCTTTTTAAATACAATATTTTACACTTTTACATATTCAATTTGACAAAATAAAATTATTATTCAGAATCAGGAAATCAAAATTTACTTTTAATGAAATTATCGTATTTTTCTAATAATATTTTATTTATGAATAGTGAGAAATACTGTATTTTAATTCAAAACTGTTTTTTAATATAATATATTTATATGGTTAGATTATCTTTTTAACAAGTTTTGAAGTTTAATTAGATTATATTTTTACCATTTTATCCAATTTTGGTTGTTGGAAGTAATTTGACTTTAAAATTGAACATAAAGGTGATATGATTCGTTCATGACTTACATAGAATGTATAAAGGATTAAGTTAATCAAATTATGTAACATATATATAATATGAAATAATACTGGAATTATAATATACCTATTCATCATTAAGTTTTCATTTCATTAAATATGAAATAGAAATGAAAGTAGCGTTCATGCGTACGTACGACTTACCATCTCCATGAACAGTGCATTTCATTTCTTATCTCCAAATATCATGAACTAAATATATATATATACTAGATATATATGATATATATGATATTTAAATCATGAATATGATACTGGAGATAATATAATTTTGACCACATGGACAATTTGTAATTATAACATGTTCATTTTTGGCTGAAGTACCAAATATCGACAAAATGACCATTATTAACTTAAATGATTACATATTGTTTATAACATGATAATAAGTGATATAAAAGGAATAATAAACTTGAAAAAGGTTCTTAAGAAAGTATAATTAACTTTAGTTTATTATTCAGGATATTAAAGAACAAATGAGTCATGTCGGACATGAGGTAAGGGGATTCTTATCTCACTTTTAATTTTGTGAGATTTTCATTGTTTTCCACTTATTTATTGCATGTGCTCTATTTTGTACTGACATTTGATATATATTATCATTATTCTCTTTATATTAATGGTATTTTTTGATTCATTTTGTGGTTATTAACTTTTGGTTATAGGACTCGATTGATTACAACGTGGTAAGGTGTTTTCATCTCACTTCTTATTCCCGTGAGATTAATGATATATTGCCACTATTTCCTTTTGTGGGGTGTATGTACTGCCCATGATTGTATTATTTGTGCAATATAATTTAATTTATGGGTATTTAAATCTTCATTTTATGATACTTCTTTCATGGTGTGAATGTTTCATAAGTTACCAAATCGTTAAGGAAATTTCAAATTTCAATTTCCACTTTCTGGGCTTTACACATACTTCATTGATTACATTACTCCAACATTATGTGTGAAATCACTATTTATTTACTTATTTAGTAATTTACACTACCCTTTTTTTGGATATATGTTTGATACACATAATCACTCCATTGATAAATTCTCAAGTCATCGATATAAACTTGATAAGAGAAATTTTAACTCAATTTCTATTCATTGAGTTCAACATCCATGTCATTGGTGTTGTTTTTACAAGAATATGTGTGAATGTACTCTGATTGATTTACACTGAACATCCAATAATATTTAGTGTATTTATATTTTTCACACATAATTATGTCATTAATTTATCCTTAACCTAAGTATAGGGTCTTTATAAAGGAATTCATCTCAACTGACATTCCATTGAGACTTCTTTGTTGTTATGCACCAATTCACATTTATTTGGTGTATATACTATACTTTGACAAAGTATAACATGAATCCCATTATTCTCATGATATTATAATTTTTCTATTACCTCAATTATTTTTATTCAAGCATCTCGCATTTGGTTAGGAACTCTAACTAAAATATCATGTTAAATGTTTTAAAACTTTATTCTTCTAAATCTTTCTCATTAAAGTTCATGTTTTAAAAATTGTTTTAAGTTTTTATTTATATGAATGTTAATTTTTTAAAATTAAAATTCCTTTTAAATGATTCAAATTTATATGAGACACTTTGATTAAAAAATATATTTTCAACAGATTCTGGATAAATAGCGAGTCTTTTAAATGTTTTCATGAAAAAGAGATATTTCTCTCAAAGATTTTTACTGATCATTTTCAACTATGGGATATTATTCTCGATCGAGGTTAATTTATTATGATAAAAATATTTCATACTTTATTGAAGGTTTTTGTGATATGTTTGACTGTGGATGTGTTATTTTTATACCATTCATGGTTTATGGATAAAGTATTGATATTTAATATGCTAGTTTTAATACGAATGTTTATGTTATGTTTAAAATTTTTCATATGAGGAATGAATTGGACTTAGTAAGTGATAGGTGAATCCCACTATAGATCCTCGATGCATCGGTAGGTCTCATCAGACAAACTAGTGTCTTCGCACAAGGCCTTGACAAAATCTTATTTGTAGTCTTGGTACAAGGCCTTGAATATGTGGTTATGAAGTTTGGCATTTTGAATTTCATCATTATGAAAGTGGATATTGATATTGCATGTGATTATTAGACTTGTATAATATCCATGTTATTAAGTAAATGGCATTATTTGATTATATATATTCCATATTATGCTGAAGTTTATGTTTAAAAGGCTTTTGTTTTAGTCATATACATTGGATTAAATGTTTATGATTATTTATGAATGTTTCCTCTATATTGTTATCCTTACTGAGCATCTTAACTCACCACTTTCTATGTTTTATTTTTCCCAGTATGTGAAGAAGTATTTTATGGTTGACCTACAGGGATAGGCTAAGGATATAAGTGTGTTTAAAAAGGGGAAATGTTGTTTATGTTTTTATTTCATGATGTAATTTAAAACTTATGAGTGTATCATAACTCCAAGGCTACTAAATTGATCATTATTTTGGGACATGATTCCTTGTATCAATCCATTGTTATGTAATAATGAACCAACTTTGGGTAACTGGGGTTGGGGCCTTACATGACCTTTCCCACATCATCGACCATGGAGAGTTGGAGTTTGACAATATGGCAGTTTTCGCGGAGTACTCGGTAGATATAGAGGATTGAGAGGAGGGGATCATTCATGGACAATCGATTGCTCTGGTGTGTGTTATTTGTTGTCAAGATAATCTCTAGGAGAGAACATGGGAGTGAGAGGCTTAGATTTGTGCTCAGTACCCTGTTTCTTTTTGTTTATCCCTTGTTTGGATTTCAGGGATATAAATTCATAAGGCGGGGATAATGTAAAACCCTGGAAAATCCATGTATTTTTTTCATTTGAATGGAATTATTTTGGAACCAGGCTATGATATGACACATTATTTCGAGGCCTAGAAAGGATAGATCGTATTTTTAAACTTAATTTAATGTATATTCAGTAATCATGTGAGTGAGTTTTTTCTATCTTTTGAAACGGTGCTCAGATCAAAAATCGAAGGGCACTGTTGAGTTCAAAATGATGGGATTCTCCTAGGAAAGACTTAATATCGACCGATGAAGTTTGATTGAAATATATAAATTTTGGACCATTTTAAAAGAAAGAGATAAAATAAACTTATAAGTTTTCAATGTTTATTTAATTCAAATGGTTTCACTGCGATGCAGCGGCCAGTCAGCGCTGCAGTGTAGTGATGAGGAAATGCTAACCATTAATGAATCTCATTAATGAATCAGCATGGAAGTGTGCAATGCATCTCCCACCTCTGATTAATTAGATATCCAGGGTTGACAAAAAACCTTGGGAAAACCTCTAGTGATGAAAATCTCCCTCTATCTCTCTCTAACGATGACGAATGACAAATAGTTGTAGAGAATGAGATCAGATTCGGGGATTGATGAGTAGCGGTGAGTGCCAATAGATCACAGATTAACAAAAAACAACGAATGAAAACGGATCTTGGATCGATGATGAATCAGATTCACTCTCTATCGTCAAATTTAGATCCAAAATTTGGGTAGGGATTGATTTGTGCTTGAATTCCCCGTTATTCATCCCGAACCTCTCCTGTTAAAAACTTATAATACAAAGGGCGTGAGCCGACACGAATAAGGCTTGAGCCCCTTCACCTTGTGCGTTCTTCAGGGAAGAATTATTGAAATGGTGGAAAGGGGATTTTGAGGCTGTCATAGTGAAGGTGGAATCCCTACAGTCTTGTAGGCATAGACGATTTAAAAAACAGACCACCAGAGCCACTCTGGTGGCCCGTAGAAGGATCTATCGGGGCACCGGCACCGTCGGTGGCCCGCGGTGGAAGAGAACCATGGAGAAAGAGGAAAGTAGCCAGTAGGTGGAAGAGGACTATGACTAGAGGGTTGCGATGGCATGGAGGTGCAGTGTCGACCAGTGCCACATGGAAGAGTGGTCCACATCTGGGCCGCTCAGCCGAGGTGGCGGCACATGGTCCGTCGACCGTGTGTGGGAGGATCGACTAACCGTACTGTACGAAAGGACATGGAACTGCCATGTCTGGCTGACCAAGATGGTCCATTACGTAGACCAGTTACAGGGTGAGGCAGTTCCAGCTGGCGCTGCCGGATAGGGAACCAGACGTGGCTAAGCTGCGTCCAGGCTGATGTCGACGGGCCACGCCCCACCAAGTGGGCTGAGCCAACCATGGGCCAAACACGCAGCCTAGAAAGCTGGGCCGAACCCATATCGGGTTGACAGACCCCAGGTTGGATCTGTCCGACTGGGTTGGACCGGGCCTGGACCTAACCAGCCCTCGTTTCATTGAAATTCTTGTAACTAAGAGACCTGACACCTGATTGATGCACCATCTACGGAACTGGGACCCTTGTTATGAGTAATTAATTTTGAGATACTCTAAGTGAGTTTTAGCAAAGGTTGGAATATGACCGGGTTGGATCAGACTCGAATCCAACTAGACACTTTTTACAAAAATGGCCATATCTTACAGACTGGGCATCCGTTCGACGTGTCGTCTATTGCATTGGGAACCATATGAAAAAACAGTACTTTGGGTTACTCTATGTGGGAATTACTAGTAGTTGAGGTATGGCCAATGGATTTAGGAGAAGATCCTCCCCACATCAAGTGTGCTAAGTGAGGGAATTCAGCGGCTGGATGTGACGTGACGAATGAAGAGTGACCCTTCGTGGATTAGCAATGGAGTAAACCTTCATGGATCAGAAATAGAGAGAAAATTTGTGGATAATCATGAGAGAGACCCTCCATGGATTAGAATGAGAGTGACCCTTCGTGGATCAGCAGTAGTGCGACCCATCGTGGATCAGCCACAGTGCGACCCGTTGTGGATTTACAACACAATGACCCATCATGGACGAGGAACAGAGCGATCTTTTGAGGATCAGTAGTAGAGAATCTTAAGAGAATAAGATGATCTATCTTTATGACTAATCATATTTACTTCTATAATTATGTTATACCTAGTGTGAGATGTGTCTTTTTCTTTATGGTTTACTTTGAGACCTTGCTTTGTGGAATTTCCTATTTGGATTTCTTTGAGACCCGAGTTGGTCTGAGGGTCCCTACTGAGTATTTTTATACTCACCCCGGCACGAGATTCTCCCACAACTATTGTGTCTTGTGCAGATGACATACAACTTTGACTGGGACATTGGAGAGCCAGGGATAGACAGTGCTCAGAGGTGGATCGATAGATGTGGTGTGCTGAAGTGACATCCGATAGTGAGTTGTACCTACCCTTTAGGTAGGACACTTGGTGGGTGAACTTCAAAGCTTGTACTTCCTTTGATGTAATTTCCTTTTAGTTAGACCTGTAGTCCAACTCCTTTTACTTTCTGTAGTACTTGTACTTGTTGTTGGTTTCAGTTTCATCTTACTTTCTATAGTTCCAGATGTGTGTGTGTGTACATGTCTAAAGGCAATGCCTTCCCTTTTTTGGGGTATGCCTTTTTGGTGCTAGTCACCTACCCCTAGCCTATGGAAGGCGATCTTGGGGTAGTCCCGACATAGGCCCCTAGGGGTGGGCCATGACATATATCCTTACAAATATTCCTAGGTATCTCACGAGTGTCGTTTCATCCAAGTTTCCAAAGACCGACTAAAAATTTTCTCTAATACCAACTTTAAAAACCCAATCTTAACATACATATACATTACATAATTTTTGTGTAATACTTAAAAACTTACACAAATAGACTCCCAAAGACCGTGTTAGTTTAGTTATTTTGGAAACCTGGAACAAAAAATCTTTTAACTTAGTGAGCAATCTTAAATGTTTTCTATAGAGATCTCCCCCTTATTAAGTATACTTAAAAACCATTCTTCATAACTTGGGGAAAAGAAAATAATAAATGGGTGAGCTCTAATGCTCATTAAGGGTTAATAAAGGAAATATGTAAGCATAACTGAACATATGGATACAAGAACACGATCGTATCATTAGAATATCATACCATGCATATCAAATATCATAAACAAGATTGATGGAATAAATATTAAAAGTTCAGAAGACATGAATCATAATATAATCAGTAACATAAGATATAAAATAATAAAATATGAATAAGACATTTAATTGTGGAATACAAATCAACGTATAACATCATGAACATGTATAAGTAGAAGCAAGTTCACTAATTAAGTGAAGGACATGAAATCAGTCATTCACATAAACTTGTGGACATCTGACTAGATCCATGCATAACATTTTGAACACGTAATGAGGTTCATTCATAACATCATGAACACCTAATTAGGTTCACTTATAACATTTTGAACATGTGATTGAGTTCATGCATAAATTTATGGACATGAAACCAGGACAATGCAAAACATTGTGAACATCTAATCAGGTTTACACATAGCATTGTAAACATGTAATATGATTTATACATAACACACATAATCATGATTCATCCATCATTAACCAATTCATTTGGAGGGAGATATAGGTCCCACCTGTCACATAATACATGTGGCATAATATTATAAACAATCATCATGCCATAACCCATGAAATTAAATTGGTACCATAAAAATTTCATCATATCATTACCTATGGAAAAGATATAGGTCTCATAATCATTTCATCAAATCATAACCCAAGAAAAGAATAAGTTTTAAAAATAATATCACCCATTGAAGATAAATAAGTGTTATAAGAACCATTCCATTAAAAAATAAACCATTCAAGAAATAATATGAATGGAACCTCTAGATCATTTCCTAGAAGAGAATTATTAACATAAACTGATTCCATCTTAGATAAAAAATAATTGTGAAATATCTTTTAAAAAAATTAATTAAAGAAAATATCATTTATTCATTGAAAATGGATCTTTAAAAAATAAATACATTTGAAAACTATTTTTTTTTGAAAAGACTTTGAAAACATTGAAGGAACACTTGATATAATTTTTAAAAACTTATTCCTTAAATCCTTATAAATGAATTTTGGAAAAGGTTTGAAAACTATTTTCCTTGAAAACTTATAAAAGAAGCCTGAAAAATTTTTGATAACCATTTTACTTGAAAATAATTTGAAAAAAATATACAATAATATTTGATATCATTGAAATTATTTTATTTTAATATAACCTTTTGAAAACATATAATTGAAGTTTTTAAAATCATTAAAAACATTTTTAATGTAAAACAATTTTTTGAAAACCCTTTTATTTTAAAACCATTTCATAATAAATAAATTTATAGAATATTAGGAAACAATTTTATTTTAAAAAAATAACCTTGTAAACTAAAAAATTAATCATCATGGAAATGATGGTCATGATCACAGTTAGGTCCGTACATGATCCATCCATCCAACATTATGATTTTTATTCCAAAAGGCAAGAAAGAAATACAATAAATAAATAAAAAGGGGGGCTGCACCTAGGGAGGCCGGAAATAATGAATCCCTAGAGCATAACTCCTAATCATGTTCACCCCCTATGGTTTAAAAAGGGAGATATTTGAAAAACAAACCACAGGATCATCTAAGACCGCAAGGGAGGCCAAGTAGTCCGCCACTTTGTTCCCTTCACGCAAAGTATGAGTGACCCTAAATCTGTCTGAGAGGAGAACCTTACATTGTCTAATATTATAGATGATAGACCACGAAGTGATACCCCTCCCAATAAAGACCTCCTGAACAATATTTGAATCAATTTCAATCTGATCAACGCTGAGATTCCTCTGCTTACACATGGACAGCCCTGTGAGCACTGCAAGGGCCTCCGCCCGGACCGAATTGCCACTACCAAAATAGGCCGAAAAAGCAAAGGCCACCCTTCCACTGTGATCACGTAAGACCCCACCACCTCGCATAACCTCCGTGATGCAGGACCCATCGGTATTGAGTTTAAAACCTTCCTCCGGCATCGACCAACAGATAATATTAAAAAAAAATTTCAAACATTTTTAGAAAGCATGGATTTGAAAGAACACTGATTTATTACTAAAAGAAGAAATAAAGTTATATTTTCATAAAAACATTTTCTTAATTAAGTACCAGAGAGTTGTAAAATGGTATAATTAAATGGATATAACATGAATATATAGAGGTAAATAAAATTCATGAGAGTTCTTGAGATATTGATCATAATATTTCATCAATGGAATTAGAGTTATAAATAATCTTGATAAATGATGATATTGAAGCTATAAACCATTACCACTTTGGTAAATTTAAACTATAATTAAATGGAAATAATAACATTAAATGAATCATAAAACATCATTAAAATAATTATATTCACTATATAACATATCGAAAGGCAATATATACACCTCATAGAAAATCATAGGTTCATAACATGACATGTGTCTCAAAGAAGGAAAATTGAGACAACATTACTTTACCGATTTGGTAAGTTTTTAAATATAAACCCATGAAATAAAGATCATAAAATTAATATTTAAATACCGATAAATTTATTTATAATAATAAAATAATACATACATGGGATGTATAGACAACACAAAAATGAAATGAGTAGTGAATAAGGCATGTATCTCACGAAAATAAAAAAGCGAGATGAAATTCTCTTACAGTAAGTATTGTCTTTCTTCGTACAAGTTAAATAATCTTTTGTAATAAATATAAGTTAATTATAAATATATTAAAAAAATATATTATTATATCTAATATCATATATGATTTGGTTACGACTTTATATTATCCTTTTATTAACAAATCCATGTTAATTTTACTTTTCGGGTAATATTCACTTTATTTTTCACATATGATTTGACTTGTTATTCTTGATCCTATTACTTAGATCATGATTTTATTAAATAAAGAAATGATATAAATACAATATATATTCAATATATATTTATTTATTAAAATATCTATAGGATATAAGTATGAAATGGAATACACCATTCATGGAGACGGTAGGCTATACGTACAAATGAATGTTGTTTCTATTTTATTAACATATCGAATGGAAGAAATTAAATGAAATATATGTATATATATAATATAATTAAATTAGAATTATTATTTCATATATATCATATAACTTCATTAAATTCATCCTTAATACATTCTGTGTAATTTGTGGATGAATCACATCGCTTTGAGGAGGCGCTGGTCCACACTTCCCCAAACAAAATTATCCTACTTACAAAAAATGTAAAGAAAGGAGTTATGTGTTATATAATAATTAAATAATCATAAATAAATCATTAATATAATATATAAAATATAAAACTATAGTTTCCATAACAATTACCAACCCTGAGTGGTGGTAAAGAAAAAACATACAACATCATTTTGTGAGAGGGTAGTTCACCATACACAAAAATAGTAAGTTCATTACCCATTAAATAGAAGTTTGTGTAAGTATAGGTCATAAACTTAGAATAAAAACATCTCAGTATATTTAGGATCATTTATTTATTATATAAACATTAAATAAGTATAATTTAAGTAGTGGATAATGAAATAAAACTAAATAGCTTGAAGAAGGATGTTACCTCTTATTTTGGTAACTCTTTTTGGTTTGCACCAAATGGATTACTTGGATGGATTTTTACCCAAGGTGAGTATTCTAGGATGAGGGGCGGGATTTTTTGGAGCTATTTGAGAAGATATTGGTTGACCCAAAGTGGCTTTATATGTGGTAGGAAGTGGGATGGGTGAGTGCCTTTTTTAATTGAGGGAAAATACACACTTGGTATTTTCGAAAAGAATTGTGTGTTACTGAAGTATTAATTGTTCCCCAAGTGTCCAAAACGAACATTCTAGAAACCTAGAGGCATAGAGGAATAAATATTTACATAAAAAATATTTTTGACAAATTTATAGGTCAATTTTCTTCATAAGAGTATGGTTTAGTCTCTTATTAAGCTTAATTTTAACTTAATCGATATAATTAATTTTAATTACTTGTACTAATACTTTTGGTAAAAAAAGATGAAATTATTATGAATTATAAATTATTTTGATTCCAAATATGAAATCTATTTTTTGAAATTCAAATCACAAAATTGGCATAAATTAATTTAAATTTAATCCCATGGATGGGACAACAATGCAGGGTTTTAAAATAAAAAATATTCAACATTTTGCTAAGTTTTTACATTCACTTTCATAGTGAAATTGATTAAAATTACCTAAATTGGATTAATTTAAAGAAAAAATCTAATTAAACTTTGAAATAATTTAAAATATAATTTAACTTTTCAAATAAATTAGAAAAAAAGAAGTTTTGAATTAAAATTCATTATATTTAACTATTCATTAAAAAAACGAAACTTCATAGAAAAATAAAAAAAATTCACTCTAATATAATTTTTAGGTTTTAGTTTCAAAAAATAAAGTATATTTTGGCGTATAATTTTTCTATAATTTTTAAAATTTCTATTTAAAATAGGATCGACATTAAACAACGGTAAAAATGCTTTTATAAAAATATAGGGATTTATACGTAATATTGGATATGTTCCCATATTATGCCTATAAAATAAAATTTATGAATATAAAAAATGTAATTTTAGTTAATATCATTCACTAATAGGTATTAATTTAACTTACTTATGATAAATCACTTTTTTCACATACAAATAGTCTTTTATAAAATCATTCCCTTTATATCCATTTGGTTTCTATATTCATTTATAATTAATAGGTAACCAATGAATTCAACTATATATTTTCATATGTTAGTTAATCCTATAAGCATATATTTAACAACTAGGTTATATCTTATTATTTTAAATAATAATATTTTTAATAATATATTCTTGTTTGGTCGAACTCAGTCTAGCGTGTTACGTAAACCATTGAGGAAAGTCAGTCTTTCATGTAACACAAGATAACCTCAGTGTTATGCATATAGAATGATAAAATTTATATTGTGTGTATTACATAATTAACTTGGTGTTTCATATAACTTAATCCAAGATTAGTTATTTAATAAAAATAAAATATCTTTAGTGTCTATTGAAATAAAAATTTTCAAAAAGATTAAAATAATTCAAATTTTTTTTTTCACAAATATCTCTGGGTGTTACAGTCTCTTCCTTATATCATATTAATCATATGAAATATTTTCATTTTATATATTTTAGGAAAAATATAGAACATGGAAGAGTAATAAATTTTTCAATAAAGGATGTGGATCAGATAAATCATATTAGAAATCGAAACGGTTCTGGTATAAATCCTCAATATATTGACGGTGTTTATTTTTTTATCATTTTCATCATCAAAACCTAAATTTGTTTTTAAAGGGAAAATTATGTCTCCATGTAAGAAATGTGTTCTAATGGTAGTTGAAATATTTTACACCATTGAGGTCCATCAACAATGTTTTCATTTTTAGAAAGATTATGTTTTTTGGTTTCAACATGGTGAATAAAATTTTGAGAAGATACAAATAATTTGGTTCTAGATCCATCATGGTTTAAAAAATTATTACATGAGGTTTTCAGATTTTATTTTCAACAAAAAAAACTCATAATGATGATTCAACTCCTGAGTTAGAACCATCTCAAGTTTTTGAGCTATTGAAGTCTGCTGAGGATGGTTTATATACTGGTTGCAAGTTAAGTAAATTAGACTCTATTACTAAACTTAGGTCTATTAAATTAGATAATAGAACATGAAATAGTTTTTTTGGATCCAATATTGTATTTTTAAATCACTATTAACTTGAAGAAATGTGATACCTATAAATTGTTATGAAAGTATAAGATTGTACATAATTTGGATCTTGGTTATCAGAAGATTCATCCCTGTTTAACGATTGATTCTTATATTATACTAAAAATGAGTCATTATTTATTTATCCTATATGTGGAAAACCTAGGTACAAAGAGGCATGATAAGGGAAGTCCATATTTGTTCCCATTAAACTGTAGAGGTATTTTTGACAAACATTTAGATAAAAACATTTACTAATATCTCATAACTTAGTGTCATTGATGACATGACATAATTCTAATATTTCCACGAGTAGAATATTAAATTATCCTTATAATGGTGATTCACGTAAACATTTTTTTAGGTGCATCTATCTCTTACTTTATAATATTGTAACATGAGATCATGTATTTCTTCAAATGGTATCTATTTATTTGGTCCTCACAGTAGTCAATATTCTTAATGTCCCATCTTTATAACCATGTATAACATACCTACTTGGACATTGAAGAATGAACCATATAACATTTTGACCTTAATATTTTTAGGACATCGAAAAAATATTATTAATGATTATTTGAATCTATTTATTGATGAGATAAATTTATTATTGAGTAATTGTTTTAGGAAATTTTATGTTGTTTTAAAAAATAATTTCATAATGAAAGATGCATTAGTGAGGACAATTACTGAATTCTCAACATATGTATTATTATTAGGATGGATTACACATTGTCAAAAAACATGTATGTACTGTACGAGTGACATAAAATCATTTATTATTTTTAATGTAAAAAAATTTATTTTTTGACTATTATCATAGATTTCTTCCTATAGACCATCCTTTTTGAAGGGACATAAATAATTTCTGAAATTGTACAATTTAAGGAGATGGATAACCAAAAATAATCTTATTTAATGATTTAAAATCAATTTTCTCTTCATTATATCTTATTATCTTTGGACTAAATATAAAACAACAAAAATATATGTCCATGGGAATAACAATAGTACAAATAAAATGGTGCATTTTTTGGGATCAATGATATATTGGTCTATTACATGTTAGATGTCATTCATATTGAGAAGATAATTTTTTAACATATTTTATATTATTTTGGACACACATGGTAAGAAAAAAGAAAATATAAACTCATGATTAGATATTTCCCAAAATTAATGTCTTCCAGAACATGAGTTATTTAAAAATGACAGATCAAAAAAGTTAATTAAGGGAAAATAAAGTTATATAGTTTATAATGAAAATTATTTAGTATTCTTTCAATGGATTTCATAATCGGGGCTACTAGATGGTTATGTTTCCAATTTGTCTTGATGTTTCAAAAATGGTTATTTTATAGGATTAAAAATAATTGATTATCATGTTATATTGGAAATAATACCACCGATTGGACTTTAAAGTTTGATGAATTATTTTATTCGTAAATTCATGATAGAAATATCATATTTTCTAAGAATAATTTCTACTGTGACAATGAAATATGATTCACTAAGTAGGATACAACAAGATGATGCTATAATTTTATGTAATATAGAAAAAAATTCTACCAACTTTCTTTTATTCAATAAAACATTTAATATTAAGTTCTCTATATGAACCAAAATATAGAAGAAAATTACATTTATAAAGGATATACTCTTATGAGAGATGCTTTCATAAATTGAATAACAAAGTACATAAAAAACATTAATGTAAGGGTCATCTATAGAAGTGTATTTTCAAGGGAGGATTTTTTTTTTCTATACTCATTTTTTTACATTTATATCCTTCAAAACATAATAGAATGGGTCATAATTAGAAAAAATTTTCAAATTAAATGAAACATAAATTATCAATTATTAAAAACCATGAACTTATCTTTGGTCGAGTTCATGAATGATGGATTTCATATGATGAAAAAAACATAGCTAAAATATTTGATTTACTCAATTGTGAAGAAATAAATCAATTTTTATAATGAAGGATACATTCACCTATTAGTTATATGTTTTAGTAAATTAATATTTTTTCATTTTTAAATTAAATGATATTCATATTAGTAAATAGTTACTATGATTTACACTAGATTCTCTTGAGGAAGCCAATAGTGTAATTTTTCCTACATGTTTCAATGATTAATAAATTAATTTTTTTATGGTTGAATATCTGAAATTAATTTATTATTTTTCATATTGATAATTATATTTCAATTTTTTAGTTATCACTATATATATATAAAATTGATAATAAATTATTTTCATCGAGTAACCCACCATTAAAATTATTCAAATCCTGCAATACACATGTAGTTATTGGTTTTTTTATTTCATACACTTGCATTTGGTGAATAAAAAAACAATAATGAATTGTGGAGTTTTCATGAAAATATATCATAATAGAGAATGTGAGTTTTTACTTTTATGTGAAGTTGGATGAAATAATTGAGTTGTGTTATCTAGGACATAATTATGTAACAATGATTAAATGCAATTGGTTTGATAATTACAGAGTATTGTACATTCAAACATATCATATAATCAATGATAATATGTTTAAAAACCCTACTGAAATAAATTAACTATTTATAATGAATCATTATTCTTATCAAATTTATTATTCAAATTATTATACAACATTAAGAGATTTAATTGACTAGTGGATCATGTTAAAAATGTAATATCATGGAAATTAATTTATGAAATGTGAAAGTGGTTCTACCCAAGTGAAAGGAATTGAAAATTATCAAGATATAACTCTAAATACACCTTTTAAGTGAATATATGAAAATATAAATGACAAAACCCAATAGTTAAGAGATGATAATATTGATAATTTTGATAATGTAACAAAAGAATTTGAAATAGAAGGAGATATAACATCCCAATAACTTTATATCAGGTATATTCAAAAAATTGGGTTTGGGTTCCTTTTTCATTAGGTGAGTATTACCACCCATGAAATTGGGAGGAGTCCTATAATGATGAAGTTACGTATTTTTTGTAATTTTCATTATAAACCTATAGTTTTTACTATTTTCTCGATAGTTACACGATGTGTAATGGGATTACATTCCATGTAATGGCCGCTGGATGGATCCTATGAACTGAATACAACACATGATAATTTTACATGTTGTGTAAGGGTTATACATTGTTTAATGTAAAAAATAATGTTTTTAGTCCTGAAAGATTAATTTTTCCGCATATCATAAAATAAAACAATTTCACGATGGGAAATGAATTAAACGATGTGTAATTCCTCAAATTTCTACTTTTATAGAGACATAAGGGTGTTTGATAATTCATTCTCTTTTAAAGCCTAATCCTCTTAGCTAAAGAAATTACCTTTGATGATTTTGGGTAACTTCTTTGGTGTGTGATCCTTCTTTTTGGAGGTTGATCAATAAAGATAAAATTTTCTTCTCTTCAGGTAATAATTCCTTTTATTTTCTTCCTAGTTTCTAGTTGTGGCACCGATTGTGGTAGAATTTGTAATCTGATCATGTCTTCTATCAGTCATTTTCAGTCTTTTATCATGCCTTTCATTCTGAAGGAAGATCTTGTGGTTTATAATCCCCATTATTAAAGGTGTTTAGGTTTTCTAAATCCTTGAGCTATGTGGATCTACCCAAGCATCCTAATTTCTTGATTTTCCTATTTTTTAATTGATTCCTTGAAATTTTAGATGAAATTAAATGTTTTGAAATTGAAAAAGGTATGGCTTCAAGTTTTAAAGGGGTTTTTTGTTTGAAATTTTTTATTTATATGAAGAAAAATATATTTTTAACCGTGAAGAAGATTCACTTGGATTTTAAATGGTATTATAAAAATGTGATCCAGGTATTTAAAAATAAAAATTGATAAACATTGCACAATAGGAACCTTGGTGAATTGAGAAAGTTAAAAAGGTATCCTTAATGTGTTTGTGACACCATTATGGGGGTAAATTCATGTATATCAATGAACTATGGAAGTAAACGATATTATTTTGATCCAACTTTATACCTTTTTTGGCTTGTGAGTATCTATTAGGTATTGTCCCATAGGATAGAGCCCGACTGGAAGGTTTATTTTTGTTTATGGTTGTTTATTGCATGATATATTATTTCATGGATGTTGGATCACATGTATATTTTTATTATATTATGTTTACGTACTTTTTTTATGAATGACATATTTTTAGATTAGGGAAATATGATATGATTTTTTTTTAGAAAACACAAGGGTTTATTTTGGAAATTTTTTAAAAATTTTTTATTTATAAAAATACTTGAAAACATATTTTTAAGGATTGAACTTGTGAATTCTTGTTGTTATAACTTTTATATATTTCATGGTGGTTTCCTACTAGGATCTATCTCTGACACCCTTGTTATGACTTTGGGAGGTTTTAGGCCATGTTATATAGGATACAAATAAAGGGAAAGTAATTATGTAGCATGGTCGCTTCTCTTTATGTAGATGTCTCATTTTAGAATGATTTAGAGTTGATGTTTAGTCACTGGGAGACTTTATATTCTATACTTTTCATACTACATATTTTAGCCCAATTTTCTTAATTATACATCCCTATTCTTCCACTTGTTAATATGGTTGTATGACTTTTTTTCTTATATTCGAGACATTTTTTTTGTATTTGTTATAAATCACCCCATAATGGGATTACATGGTTGACCTTTATAGTTGACCCAGGTTGGTTTGTTACAGTTTGGTATAAAAGAGAACTATGCTTGATAAGGATGCGTGGTCGTAACAATTAACTATTTTAATGAATTAAAATTATTTTCCAAATTTGAAAATAACTTTCCAGTGTCTAAAATAGAAATTATGGTTTAAAAAAATATTTTATAAAAAAATTACATTTCCAAGGAAAAAGTAATATAAAATAATAGATAAAAATTATAAAACATTAAAATATCTTGAACCATGTGTCGAATTGAAATAAAAATGTGCCCAACACATGTGTAAGACAATGGTTTTACTTTTTCTACAACCTAGATTTCAAAGGATAATTTTATAAATTAATAATAATTTATCCCTCATTTACTATAAATACCCACCCATTATCTCATTACCCTCCACCAAAAAATCTATTTATAATAAAAATTTCCCTTGTTTTCTCTCTCAAGAGGCTCTCTAAGGATTCAAAAGGATCCAAGGCTCTCATATCAATCTTTAAGAAGTTACCTTTCAAGGAAAGGGTTCATAACATATTCTATTTCTTCAATTGTGTTATTATTCCCAATTCTGTTTCATTTTAATGTGGCATGTTATTATACATCATTTGAATATATTAATTATTATATTATCAATGAATAAACACTATTCCATCTCATTATACTACATTAAAAACCCGATATAATGATCAATCTTTTCCACATCTGCAAAACCAACCTAAATTTTGGTAAAGTGTTTGTGGTTTTACTAGAAATAAAATCCTTATTAAGATAGAAATTTGTGGATGCATGATCTATTACAAATTCAACTAAGTGGGAAATTCTAAAAAAAATTGGTTTGGTAATAACTTGATATTAAATCAGTGCATGAAAAGTGGAACTAACTGCACACATGGTTTGAAATTCCTAGGGGTGATGTTTTGGATGATTCGTATATTATTTACAAAACATAATGAAATATTTAAATCTATAATATATAACTTATGTAAGTTATATCTCTATAGTGGTATTATACCATTGTATATACAATATTTGATTATGTAAAATCTATAATCATACTAGTATTTACAAGTACCAAATAATTGAAATTATGTATTTTTTACTTTTTTTTATTTCATATTTGAACACTATGAATCCCTTTTTAGTCCTTATATGAGTTAAAGGAATTATACTAGATGTACTTACTAATTTATTAACCAGCGAAGACTATTTTAATAATTTATAATCCTTTATTCTTTATATGAATATATTATTTGATAAACATCATTGATAATTTATGCTAAATATTTTTTATATTGTTCATTATGATATGTATAACCCATGATCTTTTAGAATGTGATGAAATTCGTTGGAATTTTATGTGATGGGTGGGGCCGGAAATTATATATCCCCTTAGTGCACTAGTAGGTCTCATGAGATAACTAATATTGATTAATGGGAGAATCTTTACCCTTTATTTATAATGTATTGACACAAGGCCTCAGAGATATGTTTATGATCTCCCACATTATTTATTCCAAACATTTCCATCATTATGTGATAATTTACTCATTTTAACTTTTCCATCCATGGATTATGTTATGCAGCATCAATTATTTTTATATTCCCATTATATTACTTATTCTATGTTATATTACGATTTACGCTATCCCTTAATGGGTATTTAAGATCACTCTTTACTTATTCTTCCTACTTCCCTAGGTAATGAAGTGGAATAGTTTGTATGACTCACCCCATGGATAACACTAATAAATATTTATTTTTAATCAAATACAACTATGTTTGATGACATAATGTAATATTTATATATCTAGTCCCTTGAGGACTATTTAAACTTGATATTGGGAATGTAATATCATATATTCTAATTACTAAGTAATAAATAACCCATAACTTAGGATGATTATATTTTGTGTTTTTTTATAGTTTTGGTGTGTCTTAATCTATAGAAGAAGTTCCTATTATACAATGATGTAATGAAAACATTCCATGGTTCATGTCACAAAGAAAAATGGGGATTCAATCTTGGAAATGGATGTTGAAAATGAAATTTCACTTTTCAGGTTTAGCTATATAAAGTGGGAAATCATTATATTCCATGTATAAGTGAAACAATTTGATAAAAAATGGAAATGATAAAGAATCACTTGGAAAAATAGTGGTTGAAAATGACTTGATGGAAGTTCATTTTTTCTAGGAACCAAAATGAAACCACTTATATTTTAGTCCTTTAGTTCATTCCATTTTAAGAGGAAGTCGAAATGTCAAGAGGTGTTTACATAGGGTAGTGAAACAACTTGGTTTGAAGTGTTTTTTATCCTCTGGTGATTGAAATGAGGAATTATTTTTTCGGGATGAATCTGTAAATATATGGTGTGAATTTTAAATCTCTCTATAAAATGATAAAAGGAGACTATTCCAGGACACATGGCATGTCACATTAGATTTTGAACTGAAACATTATCTATTACTATCATATTAAAATTTTAACGGACATTTAAAAGAAGATTTATCTAAGTTTATGCTTCTCAGAGTAAAATTGATCACAACATGACATGGTAAAAACCCATAATCCATGGTTATATGATATTTCCATAATTCATGTACTTTGATGATGTGTCTTAATTAGTTCCATATTGGACAACTCAAACATGAAATCAAAATAAAAAAATAATATGAAGATAGACTGAAGGCCTATATTAATCCAAATGCTTGAAATAAATCTTGAGTAGATAAAAGTTACTCATTTGAATTTTAATTTAAAAATTACATTTAGATAAAGAGGAAGATAAATTACTGATGTAAAAGTGTGGATAATTATAGAATTAGAAGATATATATATATATATAGAGTTTATAGTGGGTTTATATAGAGGATATAAAGAACAAGAAGAGGAAGAATAAGAGAATATGAATAAGAGTAAGAGGAATACACATAATGAAACCTTTATAAAAGTCTATTCTAGTTAAATAATGCCTTATTGTTTTCATCTCATATTATATTTCATTGTTTTTGTAAGAGCATATTACAGAAGGTAGTAAGAAAAATTGTGTATTATTATTTCAAGGCTATACACTACTAATTGTATCAAACATGTTAAAACTAGCGGATCATATGATCATGGGGTCTAATAGATCATTCTAATGATATAGCCATTCATTTTGAATGGGGAACATTATAAAAATTAATTATGCCTACTGTATTTGTACATGGTGTTGTGGTGGATCTATTTTTTTTTATTTAATTCACTTTAATAGGTGTAAAAAGGTTTTTTGAAGGATAAATATAAAAGGAATTGGATTCAATGATTCACTGAATTCTCATTGAATCCTCACTGATCATTTGGTCCATTTCAAGTGGTATCAAATAATTCCATGTTTACTTAGAAGATATTATTTCTATTTTGTGTTTGTTGAAAAAATATTACTCTATTTTGATTTCGAATTGATTATAATTTTTTGTTTAATCATGTATCACATTAATTAAATTAATAATAAAGGAATTATCACTTTTTATGAGAAAAATTATTATACATGTAAATATCAGATGTTTTCATACTTATTATCAACTAATTTAGATATATTAGAGGATTCTATAGATGGTTTTAATCCACATGATAAAATATATTCTATTATTATAGTTGAGAGAAATAATTTATAAAATGATTGTCATTCCAGAAATAATATTTTTCATCTCTATCATAAAAATAGTTTCTCCACGTTAAAGGGATTAATACAATAGGGGGATTTTTAGGAATAATTGGAAAATATTTATAAATTTAATGTGAAAGTGAATGAAACCGTGCTATAGGTTTTAAGATTAAAATATTAAGATCTCCGGATGAATGAAAATGAATCAGTGTATGATTTCTTCACTATAATTAATGAAATCTTGAGCACTATTAAATATTTTTGTGATAAATTAAAAGATTATATATATATATATATATATTAGGTACTTGGGGGTAAAATTTCAATTAAACACACACACCTCACACATAGTGTATCACCCCAAGCTTCTATGCTACAATTCTCTTTGAATAATATCGTAGCATGTGTTGTACGTAACTTCAAGTTCTAACACACACCACAACTAATCAAACTAGCCGTTATGAATAGTAATACCCAATTTTTGAAATTTTATAAATTTTATCTTTGAAAATGGACTTAATTTTTGGATTAGGAATATCGAAATCAGATTAGGGTGAATTTTTGGTACTTTTCGGATAACTTTCATATTTTGATGAATAGTGAAAATTACTAAATTTTAATTAAAAACAACTTTTTTAATCGAAATAATTAATAGTGATAAATTATGAATTTGAGTGATTTTAGTGTATAATTAGATTATATTTTCACCATTTAATCCAATTTTGGTCATTGGACATAATTTCACATTTAAACTAGATATAAGCAAGTGCCAATCTTTTGATAGTTATTGTTTCTTAAAAATACCTTTTTTGTTTTGACAACGAGAATTAATTTTAAATTAGTTTCTTCCACTTCTGTGTTTTTAATTTAAAAAAACGGATTCTATATTTTGAATCAGGAGGTCCAAATTTTGTAAATAGGTAACTTTTATTTTTAGATATTTTGAATATTTTCTTCAATAAATATTTTATTTACCATGGTTAAAGGGTAAATCCGGTAAATAAGGGTAAATAAATAATATTATAATAATATAAATTTACTCTAAAACATGTATTAACACTATTGGTTGATACATATCCAACCATGGGAATCTTTTGGTTGATTTTGGGACCCCATGGAGCCAGTTGTAAGTGATAATGACACTTTATATTAATTACGTTCAAGTAAATAAAAAATGACATAAGCATATATCTTTTAGAAAACATTTTTTTTACATAGGATTATATATGTTATATTTTCAACTAGAAATATTAATCATAAATAAAAAATAATTTCATACATAATTGTATTTTATTTATAATTTTTATACATTGAATACTTAAATTTATTGATGACACAATAATGATGCAGTATTTTCCTTATTAATGAAGGAATAAAATAATTGGTATTATAAATGTTAAAATAAATATAATTTGAATGTTTTGATACCATACACGAATTTTATTGGTTAATATGACATGTTAGGATTTCTTAAATAAAATTGGTTCGAATTAATAAAGTTGTCAAGACTTTAGAAAAAATCATTTATTAAATAGTGTCAAAATTGACATAAAGCAGTTTTTAAAACAAATATTATATTATTAATTGATATTCTATTCCTAAAAATCTAAGGTTCATCCAAAGGAATTATATAATGATAGGTGTATCATTAATGGACCACTTTGGGGTCTCTTGGAAATATATATTAAGTTTATTAACTATCTAATATAAAAATACAAAGAGACATGGAAAATGTCAAACTAATTATCAAAGAGTTAAAACTAAAAGATAATGTTAATAAAGTGACCCAAACCTGTCTAAAACATATTTAATGAGTTTTTTTCAACCCATAAAAACCTTATACTCTAAATAAATCAGTTTGTATCCATTATAAACTGAATATGAATTTTTTATCAAATAATATTTCTAGCTTTTTCTAAGGTTCCCCTCACCCCTCTTATAAAAGGGCACTCCCCTACCATCTAATTCACAATTTCAAAGACTTTTGGCTTAGCCATATTCTACCTAAATATCCTCCCAACTGTCCTCAATTCAACCTAGAGGCCTTATTTTGATCATAAGGCCAACCTAAGGAGCCATTTTGATCAAATAAAAAGGAAGAACCCGAAGAGGAGGTAATGATTTTACCACCCTCTTTCAAGTTCCTTTCTTCTTCCACTTATTATTTCTTTGTTATTTCCATTATAAAATAATAAATCTAGTATATTATATATACTGTGATGTTATTATAAATATGGTACAACCATATTCAGTATTCTATACATCCTTTGAATGACATGTCACCATACGTGCGTACGCACGACTTACCGTTTCCATGTCGTGGTGTAATTGTTATTAAAAACATTATTATTTGGATGGGTATGATAATGATGTGTAATTGATGTAAATAATAAATATAAAATGATAATGATTCTGTATATATGATATATCTTTCATTTAAATATTATTTTAATATCAAAATAATGATATTGTCGCTCGTGCATACGTATGGACTACCGTCTCCACAAACGCGATGAGGTTCATTCCCCAACATATCCATTCAAGTATAATTATCATTTGATGATTAAAAATAATTTTTAAGGACTATATATCATTATGGATTTTAATAAGATACAACCTTTCCATAACAAACATGACTTATGTAATAAAACATATAAAAGAAAACGATTAAGTTAACACCCGAAAAAACGATAATACTAAGATATTATAAACAAAGAAATGTTAAAAGATCATATATGATATCATATTAATTTATATGATTCTTGTATAATTTTATAACAATTATTTCACCATAAAAAGGAGGTTAACTTGCCATCGACCAAGGAAAAGTATAAGGTAAGGGTAATTTCACAATCTATTTATTATCCACAATTGTTTTTACATAAGTATCTACTAGGACCCCCTTTATCATCCACATCCATGTTTCCTAAAAATATATTTCAAAACATTTTTACTGTTTACAATACAATGGGTTAAATTCATTTATACCCTTATGAGTTTTTAAAGGAATCTTTCCGTCGTTTTCCAAACAAGGTACTTTTTGACATTTTCAAAAAAATCAAGGTAAGAATGATTTTTTAACTTATACGGCGGGTGCAGCTATTTTCCGTAGTTAAAACATCATCAAAGATTCCCTTACAAGATTATAAGAATATTTTCAAAATAAATTTTTTCTTTATAATTATGTTACTCTTAAATAATTTCAAAATAGAAAGAGATATTTCTCTAAAAAGTGTTTTGATTTCATCTATGTCAACATTATTTGATGGATTTTAAGTTTATTTGAAGTTGATTTATTATGATACAAAACTTCCATATTATATTGATGTTTTTGTGATATGTTTGACTGCGGATGTGCTATTTTTATACCATTCATGTTTTATGGTTAAAGTATTGACATTTCATATGCTAGTTTTAATACGAATGTTAATGATATGTTTAAACTTCTTGATATGAGAAATGTATTGGAATTAGTAAGTGATGGGTGGAGCCCGCTATAGCTCCTCGATGCATCAGTAGGTCTCATGAGACAACTAAATTTGGAATTGGTTGAGGCCCTTTCCCAATTTGATTTATGGTTTTTGCTAAGGCCTTAATCATTTTTAGACGTCTTGGCTAAGGCCTTGACAAAATGTTTCAGAATGCCTGACATTATACATTCCCTCATTTTGGAAATAATATTAATGGTTCAGGTGGTCATTCGACTAGTAGAATACTCATGGTTATGTTTTATTATGGCATTATTTACTCAGCTCATATTATTTCCATAAAAGTATTCATGTTTATTATTGGTAAAGGCATGTGGTTCCAAATATTCACCATGCTTAATATTTATGTCATTTTCCGCTGTATTGCATACCCTTACTGAGCGTTTGACCTCACCCTTTCTTATGTTTCATTTTCTCAGGATATGAAGAAGTTAGTTATGAGTGACCTGTAGGTATAATCTAGGAGGATTGGATGTTTATAATGAAATATATTTGTGTTTTATTTCTCTTCAATCTGTAAAGTGGAACTTGTGTATGAATCTTGTTTCCAATAATACTAAACTGATCGGTCTTTCGAGACATGATTTCCTTGTGATCATTCCAATATTATGTAATAATGCATAGACTCTGGGTAACTAGGGTCGGGGTGTTAGAGTTGGTATCAGAGGAAGTTTAGTACAAACCTTGGAAGCTATATTTAGATAAACTCTGATTAGAGCACATAGACTTATGATGGACTTTGAGAATTAGTATAGAAGAAATTCCTAGAATTTTGATATTGTCGAGAATTTGTGAGCTTTCCAAAAAATAGATCCCTGTCTATATACGAGTAGGTAGAGGCTGCTCTGGCATAGATGTACCTAGGGGTAAAACCCGAAAACACTACTTTGAGCAAGACTTGAATGGGAACTAGTGCACGACAACATGCCTTGTTTCACTCTTGGTTACGACACTCCCAAGGGATATACTTAGGATAATTATCATTTTCTTTACAAACCATTATGAAGGATTTATGAGTATATACTTCCTCAAAGAATTTTTTTTATGATTATGGATTATATCCATAAACTGTTCAATTTATGTTAATTGTTTTAGATGTTTGGAATTATATATTTCAATTCATAAACTAATCTAGTTTATGCCATTGTTTAGAAATTGCACCTAGTGGAAGAAATGGAAACTGTATCAATGCATGCACTCCATGTAGGGATTGACCTCCTGCTCAAGATAATTATAGTGGAGCTAGTGATGCAACTGGTGCTGATCATCTTATCACCATACTGGGACAACTCACTCAGGTTATGAATAATAACCTTAACCGTATGGGGCACCCAGATCCACAAAAAGGAGGATCAATGTTAGAACACTTCATGAGGAAATAAACACTGACATTAAATGGGAGTAGAAATCCATTAGTGGATGAGCAATGGATATATTCCGTAGAGAAAATATTCCATGACTTAGGGAGTAGTGAAAGGGAAAAAGTTATAATGGAAGTTTACAACCTCACTGGAGATGCTGATCAATGGTGGTCATTGATTCAAAACACAAAGGAAGATGATTAATTATTAAATATGGAATAGAGGGAGTTTATAGATATTTTTTTCAGAAAAATACATTCCTCGTGACCATCAAGCAGATATGGAAAGGAAATTTCTGAGTCTGAGGAAAAAGGAGGATGAGAATGTCACAAAGTATGAGGCTAACTTTACAAGGTTAGTGAGACATGATGTAGATTATATATGTAACCCAAGAAGTAAGGTTGATCGTTTATTTTATGTGTTAAAACCATTTCTCTGTCGAGCATTAGTATCACAATCCTTCTTATCATATGAAGATATTGTCTCATGTGATGTCAAGATAGAAAAGAAATTATCTAAGTCTTATGACTTTAAATCAAAGCCAGAGAAGAAGAGATCTATTGAACACTCTGGGAAAGGAAATAAGGAAATGGGGAAGAAGGGAAGAATTGAATTTCAACCTTGTGATAATTTCGGAAGGAAACACCCTAGTGCCTGTCTAAAAGGAAAAGGAGTATGCTATAAATGTGGACAGAAAGGCCATCAAGATGGTTATTGAAAAAGAAAGAAATATGCTACCAATGTTCAATTCTACAATTGTAGGGAGATGGGACATTATACAAATAAATTTCCTAAGCATCAAGGAAATTTACCTCAGAGTAGTCCAAGAGATCAAGGCCAAGCTTATGTAATCATTGCTGCTGAGGTTAAATCCACGAAAGACGTGGTGTCAGTTAATTTAATGGTTTCCTCAAGTTTAGAAAATTATTTTCTTGATTCTCGATCATCCCATTGTTTCATATCTTCCTAGTTTGCTAAGAAAATTAGATATCTCCAATTTGATTTAACAAGGGAGTTTTCAGTCAAAACTCATAAGGTAAGTATCATTGTAACAATGTTTTGTGAATCGGTCCCCATTAGGGCACATAAATTTTCTTTATCTCCTGATCTCATCATCATACCCATGATTTAATTTGATATAATCCTCGGTATAGATTGTCTTTTGGATAATGATGCGAAGATTTATTATAATAAGAAGGAGTTTACGATTTTTGATGATGATGATAAAGAACACCTTATCTTTAGAGCAGAAATGTCACCACCTGATTCTTATCTAGATCCACCCCCAGTAGGTCAACTAAATTCAATTATCGGAGAGTAATAGAATGAAATAACTATGAGTGAGGAAAAGAATGTTCAAATTGAGTATGTACCTATTGTGAAAGAATATGTTGATTTGTTTTCTGAAGATTTACCTGGACATCCTCCAGAACGAGAAATTGAGTTTTCCATTGATTTAATTCCTAGTTCATGGCCCATATCGAAGACCCCTTATAGAATGGTCACTGTGGAATTAGTTGATCTAAGGAAACAACTAGAGGAATTGAGTAATAATGGATTTATTATGCCTAGTGTTTCTCCATGGGGAGCCCTTGTCATTTTTGTTAAGAAGAAAGATGGATCTATGAGGTTATGCATTCACTACAGGGAGATCAATGTTATACCAATAAATAAAAAGTATCCCCTACCTCTCATTGATGATTTATTTTACCAACTGCATTGAGCTCAATAATTTTCAAAGATTTACCTTGGATCTGGATACCATCAGTTGTGTGTGAATAAGGAAGACATTCTGAAGACAGCCTTTCGAACATGCTACGGGCATTACAAGTTTACAGTAATGCATTTTGGATTGACTAATGCACCCTATGTCTTCATGGATCTAATGAATAGAGTTTTCAAGGAATATATTGATGATTTTTTAGTGGTATTTATTGATGATATCTTGGTAGAATCTAAAATCTACGAAGATCATGAAAATCACTTGTGCATTATCCTGAAGACTCTTAGAAGACATGAATTATATGGGATGTTAAACAAGTGTGAATTATGGCTTCAGGAGATTTCTTTTCTTGGCCATATTGTCTCTAAGGATGGAATTTCTGTTGATCCTTCTAAGACCAAAGAAATCCAAGAATGTCCAGCACCGATGAGTATAACTGAGGTACACAATTTTATTGGTTTAGCAGGTTATTATCAGCATTTCGTCCAGAATTTTGCCCGATTGGCTAACCCATTAACGATTCTCACACGTAAAGGGGTTAAATTTGTTTGGACAAAAGAGTGTGAATAATGTTTTGAATAATTGAAGAGAATATTATTAAATGATATTATATTTACTATACCATCGGAGAATGATGGGTTTGTTATTTATAGTGATGCATCGGAGAAAGGAATTGGTTGTTTCCTTATATAGAATGATAGGGTTATTGCCTATGCATCACAGAAACTGAAAATTCACGAGCAGAACTATCCTACTCATGATATTGAGTTAGAAGCTGTAATATTTGTTTTGAATATTTTGAGACACTACCTATATGGTGATAAATGTGAGATTTATATTGATCACAAGAGTTTGAAGTATATTTTCTCACAAAAAGAACTTAACATGAGGCAAAGGAGATGGATTGAACTAATCAAGGATTATGATTGCACGATACACTACCACCTGGGGAAGGAAAATAAGGTGGAAGATGCTTTGAGTAGAAAGGATCATGGAGTTTTGAACAAGATGATAGTTGAAAAGGATCATATATATATGGATCTAGTAAAGATGGATATGAGAATAACCATGGAAGGTGAAACATCAACGATTTTTCAAATGGTTGCCAAACCATCTTTACTAGAAAGGATAAAGAGTTATCAGACCAGTGATGAAGATTTTCAAATGAATATTAAAGCTGTGAATGATGGGATATTGAGTGACTTTGTGTATGAAGATGGAATTTTGAAGTTTGGGAAGAGAATTTGTGTTCCCGATATACCTGATCTAAAAAGGGAATTGTTGGATGATGCTCATAGTTCCAATTTCTCTATACACTATGGGAGCACCAGTATTTATAGAGATTTTAAGGAACATTTTTGGTGGGACAACATGAATAGGGAGATTGTTGATTTTGTGTCAAGATGAATGGTTTCTCAACAAGTGAATGCTGGAAGGCAACATCCTAGAGGAGTCATGCAACCTCTTCCCATACCAGAGTGGAAATGGGATAATATTATGATAGACTTTGTCATGGGACTACCAAAGAATCCTAGAAAGAATGATTCAATATGGTTCTTTATTGATCGTCTTACCAAGTCAGCACATTTTCTTGCTATAAGGGAAGATTTACCACTTGAACTTCTAGAAATACTATATATTAATGAAGTTGTGAGGCTTCATGGAGTACCCCTATCAATTGTTTCTGATTGTGATCCACTTTTTACATCAAGATTCTAGAAGAGTCTTTAGAAGGCCCTGGATACTGAACTTCATTTGAGCACTTCCTACCACCCTTAAACAGATGGACAATCAGAACGAACTATTCTAACCTTAGAAGAAATGTTGAGATCCTGATCACTTGACTTTCAGGGTATGTGGGATCAATATTTACCTTTTTTAGAATTTCCTATAACAATAGCTTCCATTAAAGTATTCAGATGGCATCATATGAAGAGTTATACAGAAAGAGATGTCGCACACCAACCTGTTGGGATGATGTTGGTGAAAGAAAACTTATTGGCCTAGACTTTGTTGAGGAAACGATGGAAACGGTAAAGGTAATCCAAAACCACATCAAAGAAGCTCAAAGTAGGCAGAATAGCTACGCTGATAACCGAAGGAATGATTTGGAATTTCAGGTAGGAGATCATGTTTTCTTGAAGGTATCACCATGGAAGGGTGTTATACATTTCGGTAAGAAGGGAAAATTGAGTCCCTGGTACATCAGACCATTCGAAATTCTAGAACGAATTGGAGCTGTAGCTTCCCGTTTGGAAATGCCGCCAAGTCTATCCAAAGTTTACTATGTGTTCCACATATCGATGTTGAGAAAATACATACCTGACCCAAAGAATGTACTCACCTATGAGTAATTAGAACTGGAACCCGATCTGTCTTATTGCGAAGAGCCTGTCAATATTCTTGATATGAAAGAACAAGTGCTGAGAAACCATAAGACTCGTCTGGTAAAACTTCTATGGAGAAACCATAAGATGGAAGAGGCGACGTGGGAACCCGAGGAACTTATGATAAAGAACCACCCAAGTCTTTTAATGTGGTAGTATTCTAGAAATTTATAGGATGAAATTATTTGAAGGAGGGGGAGAATGTAACACCCAAGCTTCCACGGTACACTTCTCTTTGAATAATACAGTAACGTGTGTTGTACGCAACTTCGAGTTCTAACACACACCACAACCAGTCAAACTAGCCATTATGAATAGTAATACCCAATTTTTGAAATTTTATACATTTTATCATTCAAAATTGACTTCATTTTTGTATTCGGAATATCGAAATTATCTTAGGGTGAATTTTTGGTACATTTCAGATAACTTTCATATTTTGATGAATAATGAAAATTACTAAATTTTAATTAAAAACAATTTTTTTAATTGAAATAAGTAATAGTGATAAATTATGAATTTGAGTGATTTTAGAGTATAATTAGATGATATTTTTACCATTTAATCCAATTATGGTCATTGGTTATAATTTCACATTTATACTGGACATAAGAAAGTGCCAATATTTGATAGTTTTTATTTCATAAAAATACGCTTTTTGTTTTGACAACGGGAATTAATTTTAAATTAGTTTCTTCTACTTCTGTGTTTTGAATTTAGAAAAATTGATTCCATATTTAGAATCAAGAGGTCCAAAGTGCGTAAATAGGGAACTTTTAGTTTTAGACATTTTGAATAATTATTTCGGTAAATATTTTATTTACCATGGTTAAAGGGTAAATCCGGTAAATAAGGGTAAAACAATAATATTCTAATAATATTGATTTACCCTAAAACGTCTCTTAAACATATTGGTTGATATATTTCTGACCATGGTCTTCTTTTGGTCAATTTTGGGACCCCATGGAGCCACTTGTAAGTGATAAGGACACTTTATATTAATTAAGTTAAAGTAAATACAAAAATGACATAAGCATATATATTTTAGAATTTTTTTTACATAGGGTATTATATGTTATATTTTAAATTATAAATATTAATTAGAAAGATAAAACGATTTCCTACATAATTGTATTTTATTTATAATTTTTAGACATTGAATAATTAAATTTATTTATGACATAATAATGATGCAGTATTTTTCTTATTAATGAAAGATTCAACTAATTGGTATTATACATGTTAAAATAAATATAATTTGAAAGTTTTGATGACATACACGAATTTTAGTGGTTAATACGTCATGTTAGGATATCTTAAATGATATTTTTTTTAATTAATAAATTTCTTATGACTTTAGAAAAAATCAATAATTAAATAGTGTCAAAATTGACATATAGGAGTTTTTAAAACAAATATTATATTATTAATTAATATTATATTCCTAAAAATATAAGATTTGAAAAAAGTACTTATATTACGATAGGTGAATCATTAATGGACCACTTGGGGGTCTCGTGGAAGTATATTGTATGTTTATTAACTATATAATATAAAAATATAAAGAGACATGGTAAATGTCAAACTAATTAACTAAGAGTTAAAACTAAAAGATAAGGTTAACAAAGTGCCCCAAACCTATCTAAAACCTATTGGTTGAGTTTTGTTTGACCCATAACCACCTTATAATATAAATAAATCAGTTTGTAGCCATTATAAACTGAATATTAATTTATTATAAAATAATATTTCTAACTTTTCCTAAGGTTCCCCTCACCCCTCTTATAAAAGGGCACTCCCCCTTCCCTCTAATTCACACCTTCAAAGGCTTTTGGCTCATCCAACCTCTTCCCAAATATTCCCCCAACATCCCTAACTTAATCCTAGAGGAATTATTTTGATCAGAAATCCAACCTAAGGATCCCTTTTGATGAAATCAAAAGGAATAACCCGAAGAAGAGGTAATGATTTCACAACCATCATTCAAGTTCCTTTCTTCTTCCACTTCTTCTTTCTTTGTTATTTCCATTATAAAATAATAACTCCAGTATATTCTATATACTATTATGTTATTATAAATATGGTACAACCGTATTCAGTATTATATCCATCCTCTGAATGACATGTCACCATATGTGTGTACGTACGGCTTACGGCCTCCACGTCGTGGTGTAATTGTTATTCAATAAATTATTATTTGGATGGGTATGATAATGATGTGTAATTTATGTAAATAATAAATATAACATGATTATTAATCTGTATATATGATATACCATCCAATTATATATTATTTTAATATCAAAATAATGATATTGTTGCTCGTGCGTACGTACGGACTACCGTCTCCACGAACGCGATGAGATTCATTACCCAACATACCCATTCAAGTCTAATTATCATTTGAAGATTAAAAATAATTTTTAAGGAATTTATATCATTATGGATATGAATAAGATACAAACTATTCATAATAAACACAACTTATATAACAAAACGTATAAAAGAAAATGATTAAGTTAACACCCAAAACGATGATAATACTAAGATATTATTAACAAAGAAATGTTAAAAGATATTACATGATATAATATTAATTTATATGATTCTTGTATAATTTAATAACAATTTTTCACAATTATATAGGAGGTTAACCTACCCTCAACCAAGGAAAAGTACAAGGTAAGGGTTAATTTCACAATCTTTTTATTATCCGAGGTTGTTTTTACGTAAGTATCTACTGGGACCCCCTTTATCATCCACATCCATGTTTCTTAAAAATATATTTCAGAAAATTTATACTATTTACTAGACGGTGGGTTAAATTCATTTATACCCTTATGTGTTTTGAAAAGAATCTTTCCATCATTCTCCAAACAAGGTACTTTTTGACCTTTTCAAAAAATTTAAGGTAAGAATGTTTTTTTTAACTTAAACGGCGGGTGAGGCTATTTTCCGCTTTTATAACATCATCAAAGTATCCCTTACAAGATTATAAAAAAATTTCCAAAATAAATGTTTTTTTATAATTATGTGACTTTTAAATAATTTCAAAATAGAAAGCGATATTTCTCTAAAAAGGTTTTTGATTTCATCTATGTCAACATACTTTGATGGTGTTTAAGTTAATTTGAAGTTGATTTATTATGATACAAAACTTCCATATTGTATTGAAGGTTTTATGATATGTTTGACTGTGGATGTGCTATTTTTATACCATTCATGGTTTATGGTTAAATTATTGACATTTTGAATGCTAGTTTTAATACGAATATATATGATATATTTAAACGTTTTCATAGGAGGAATGTATTAGACTTAGTACGTGACATGTGGAGCCCGATATAGCTCCTCGATGCATCAGTAGGTCTCATGAGGCAACTAGACGTGGAATTGGCCAAGGCCCTTTCCCAAATTGATTTATGGTTTTGGTCAAGGCCTTGACAAAATGTTTTAGAATGTCTGGCATTATACATTCCCTCATTATGGAAATAATATTGATGGTTCATGTGGTCATTCGACTAGTAGAATACCCTTGGTTATGTTTTATTATGGCATTATTTACTTAGATCATATTCTTTCCATAAAAGTATTCATGTTTATTATTGGTAAAGGCATGTGGTTTCAATTATTCACCATGATTAATATTTATGTCAATTTCCGCTGTATTACTTACCCTTACTGATCGTTTGATCTCACACCTTTTTTATTTTTCATTTTCCCAGGATATGAAGAAGTTAGTTATGAGTGACCTGCAGACATAATCTAGGAGGCTTGGATGTTTCTAATGAGATATATTTGTGTTGTATTTCTCTTCAAGCTGTAAATATGAGCTTATGTATGATTCTTATTTCCAATAATACTAAACTGATCGGTCTTTCGAGACATGATTTCCTTGTGATCATTCCAATGTTATGTAATTATGCACCGACTCTAAGTAACTAGGGTCGGGGCGTTACACATAGGCCTAAAAGGCAGGCCATAGCCCCCCCAAGGGGATATCCCACCCATCAAGCCTTATTTATTTAGTACATGACCCGTAGGCCCAGTGGAAATGAATCCCATTACATGGAATGTAGGCCCAGTGGTCATAAAATCCAATTACATGGCATGTAGTCCCATATTTTGACCCAAAGGACCACTACTGAATAATCATGCTATAATACCTGTGCTGTTATAGTACTTTCTACAGTGCTACTATTGCTACAATTCCTGCTATAGTTCCCACCACTATTATAATGCTGTCGGTTCTATAGTACCACCACTACTATAGTTTTTCTATAGTACTACTAAAGTGCTACTAAAGTACCTGTTCTCTATAGAGATTAAACCACAAACCTTGATATAGTTTTACGGGGTTCTTACCACTAATACAAACCCCCCAACTACAAAATGAGTGTAAGGGTAATTCTCACCTCCCACTGGGGGCTTCACCAGGCCCAGAGTACACCAGACATTCCCCAACTAGGAAAATGTATTTGAATCACCCTGTGCATGATATGAACAGTGTATGAGTTTGGTGGGACTTGAGCCTATGCCAGTTTTGATAGAGTGTGATGGGTAAACCAAGTGGGTACTAATTAGTTAAAAACCCATTGGCACAAAATGCATGTAAGGGTAATGCTCACCTCCAACTTGGGGGCCCCACTAGGCCTAGAGAAATCCACTCATTCCCCAGCTAGGAAAATTTATTTGAATCACACTATTCATAATATGCACAGTGTCCAAGTCTAGAAGGACTCGAGACTATTCTAGTTACCATTGATAACGAGGGGTATAACCAGTGGGTACCACTCTGATAACTCTACATGGGGTTTTAATGCTTTATGATTTTACTAAATATAATACATATATTGTAAGAAAAAATTGATACAAAAGTTTCATCACTTGAAGACCATGATCCCAAAACAATTCTATTGTATGATCAACAAATAATATTTTTTACTTATAAAATGAGTAAAGGAAGTGATTTTATAAAGAAGAGTAGTGATGATAGGGAAATAACCTTTAATTATTTGAAACAATATAATAGGAGGAAATAAGTCATTATAGATGAATAAGATACTAATAAGGAGGAAAGTGTTGAAATGAAATTTAAAAAACTTATGAAATTCATTTTAGGAAGTGTGAGATGAGGCATATGAAAGTACAAAGGAAATATTTAACTAATGTTTTTCAATTTGGGAGCTATTATATATTTCATAGAAAGTTTTTCAAATTTGAAAGAAAAATAATCTTATGATGAAAAGGAATATAATCAAAGGGGTTCCTTTAATAAGGAATCCTAAATTTTAAAAATGAAAAAGGTTTATTCAGTAGGGAAGGGTAAAAATATCTCTAACATAAGAGGGTAAATATCTTATCTAAGTTTGAAGATGATTATAATCTTGATGAATAAGGTGAATTTGATACATCCAGTGAAGTTGGAGTAAAATTAATTCCTGAAAAAGTGAATAAGTAAGAGCACACTAATAATGAGAGTAGTAGTGATATAAGAGAGAAAAAACACAAATGGAGTTAATTTTAAAGTTAGAACTTACTGAATTCATTTCAAATATGTAAAAATTAGAAAGGTATAGAAATAATCTAAATAAAAACTCTTAATCATCAATAAAATATGACACCTTAAATGATAAAATGATGTCAAAGTTAATAAATGAGATTGAAAAATTAAATAAGTCACTCACTAAAGAGAATAAATTGAATGTTAGTATGGAAGATACCATTAAATAAAAATAGATATATTTTGTAGTTTTTAAAAAATATTAAGGGAGAGGAGAAGAAATTGAATGAGTTAAAATCCAACTTTTATAGTTCCATTAAAGAAGTCAAAGAAATATTAAAGAAGAAGATGTCTAAAGAGGTGGATACAAAAACACAAGTGGATAAATTGAAACATATTGAAGATCAAGACAATTATTATAAATATAGATAATATTGGAATTCTAATTTGAAATATAAAACTATAATAATTAGTAATCACAAAATGCGAGGAAATAAAACATTAATGTAGAATAAATTTTGGGACTTTATCATAATTTTGGTTTGGACATTGGATCCAAATTTAATAGTCAAATTATGGGAGAAAAGAAAGTAACCCTGGTTGTAAAATAATAGCTTTACAATGGAAAACAATAATCTATGGATTCTAACACACTTTTTATGGGTGTAAAAAATATTATTTATTCACTTAAGGCAATATAGTGGATGACTACAGTTTTCTACCTTGAGGATATTTTTAGTCAATCACTAGATATTTATAATTCAATTATTATAATTATTTTTATTTCACTATTTATGAAAATAGTATGAATATATAGGTTTTATTATATAATGAAACACTAGAATTCAAACACATAGATGAAATGTAGATAAAATGAATGTAGTTAGAAAGAAAGGAAATACTTCCAATTGAATTTTCTAGAGTGAATCTTCATTATCTCATGATAGCCTCATATATACATAATGATCACACTCCAACATATGTGTGAACGTTATTTTCTTCCTCAACTGTGAAAATATATTCTACTCAAAAACTAACATGTACACCTCCCATCCACCTCCTACATCAAATAGAAAATAGTATAATTGAAAAATATCTACCCAATACAATTATAGTGGTCTCCACTATTAATCCCCTTAACACAACCTAAATGAGATAAGAAACCTTAATAATGAATACATAGAGACTTGGGTTTAACACTAGATTCATCCCTTGAGATGTTCCTTGGGTTAGTTACTGATGACCATGTGTATATGAGATCACAATTATGAAATAATAAGAGATAAAATGAGAGAGATGTGAGAAAAATAAATAATCAAGAGAAAAAGGGAACAAAAAAATGAGAGAAATAGTTTATTAAAATGATAGAAGTGTGATTATAGAATGAATATAAAAATAAAATATATTAAAAAACTATTTAAAATGAAATATAATAGAGAATATCCCTCATTAAAAATCAAACTCAATGGTAAATTGAACCCCTTTATTTATAGGTTTGATAAGTTCACTCCATTCACTACCATGAATGGTTTATGTCACACTAAACCCCTCTCTTAGATTCACAATCTTGGAAGATGTACACTCTATTTTTATGTGGTCAAATAATTTTTATTCATCCATAAAACTCAAAATCAAAACAATCTCTCATTCATAGTATAAATATCTTGGAGGATCTTTATATTTTTAACATTCCACTACTACATGAACTTTTCTTAATCCATAATCTACCATGGAATGCCTTGTTTTACTATCAAAAAATGAAATACACATTTGTATGCTATGAAATATTTCCTCATAGGTGTCTTATTCATGAATGCATTTTTTATCCCATCATAATGGTAATTTATGAGATTTACATGAGTTTTATTTGGAACAACATGTTTTTTTCTCATCATAATAGGATTTCCTGAGTTCCACCTCATCATCCTCAGGGGTTTCATGCTTCTTAGTGGTTTATAGGGCCTTGTATGAGATTTCCCATGTACATCCATGGTGTTTCATGGTAATATCTTGTAATAGGTGTGATAAATCATCCTTACAGGATCATATTTCCATTTTAGTCTTTATAGGGGGCTGGTGGATGGTTTTGAGTTTCAACAGGGGCATCATGGTGATTTTTTAATATTGTAGTGGTGGATTTGAGATCATATATTAGTATCTATGGTAGTTTTAAATTGGTGATAATGGTGCAGGGAACTCTAATGAATGTCAATGTAGGTATGTGATAAATCGGTGTTGATGATGAATTAATTTTAAGAACAATGTTATTCCTCATATTTGAGCACACAAATTTTAAATGGATGAACAATATCACCTCATTCCATATATCACATTAAAGAAGTGATTAGTAGAAAAATTTATATCACAATAGAAACAATATCTATGGATTAGTGAAATCCATTTTTGATGACCCTTTCTATTGGTCCATTGATACATAACCCCCTTAATATCTCTCCCTTCTACATAGAACCGACCCATGCTACACATATTCACATTACATAGTAGACAGACCTTGGTCTCCTACATGCTTTCCTATGATGGGTGCCTTTGTAATGATTAACTGGATACCTCTTTGTGGTTTGACATAATCTCACATGGTTGTTGGCTTGATTTGAGGCCTACTTTTTACCAAATAGTTGAAATCAATTTAAATTCATCCAAAACTCATGATAAGTCATATTAAATTTTCCCATCCAAATTCATATGCACAGAATCCTCAAATAAATAAATTTCTAGCCACCAAATCCATACTATGTACTAGTCCTAGGAAGTATAATTATATCCTTAAGAACTTATAGAATTTCTACTTCTCCACAATTCAAGATTAAAAATAAAAATCCCATATTTACCATTTTTACATAGAACCACTTTGATTGAGTCAAAAAAAAATCACGTCTCTTAAAATAATTATCAAAAAACCCAAAATTAAATGAAGTGTTTATTTTAATAATTAAAAATATAAAAAAACAATAAAAAAATAAGTTTTAAAATATTTTTTCAATTAAACCCAAATCAATATTGTAATTTAAATATCAATAAATTACCCTCAAAATGATAATTTTATGGGATGTAAATTATTCAAATACTAGGAAACTTTAATGAGAAAATGAGTTGTATCAACTACTCCACATTTTGTGGAGGCTTTTGGAACATGGAAAGGAGATGTTGGTTTAATTAAAAAAATCACTATTAACCTATAATGTATTATAGATAGAGTTTGAGGGGGATTCAACCCACTAAATAAAGAATTTTTTTGAAACAATCTAAAAAGTTTGGAATAATGGTCGAAAAGAAGATTCAATCAATATAGGATGTTTTTGGAATGTGTGACCAATTGAGTCACTCATTTGATGAATGTATAAATATTTTAACTTCCCTACTAAGTATTGATTGTAATACCCAAAATTATTATCAAAGGAAAGATAAATAAAATGAAAAGGTACTAGTTTTTGAAGTGGAACTCAAATCATCACAAAAGGACCATCAATTGATTTTGAATAGTGGATGATCATTTTATATGATAGAAGATTTAAAGTTCTTAAGTGATATTGAATAGTGAAAATAATTATCAATTACCTTTAGAATTAATGGTTCACTCAACAATAGATGAGTTTGTTTAACAATCATTTGAGAGGACATGCTAAAATTAAAGAACACCCATTTTGAAGTTGGGTTGACGAAAAACATACTAAGTATGCCTCAAATTTGTGAGGAAAGAAAAAATATGTTTTTAAAAGGTTGAATTATTGATGAAGAGGTTAATAGATGGATTTTTATTTAATCGATTAAAAAAATATTGGGAATTTTTTTCTTCATATTTGTGGAGCAAAAAATTCCTGCTACTTGATCTTGAAGAAAGAAAATTAATTGGGGAATTAAAGATATGTTTACATTGGTCAAATGAATATGTGAAAACGTACCCAAGGTAATAATGATCAAAATTTTACTATGTTAAATAGATAAATAAATTTTATTTTCATAACATTACATAAGGGGAATATTTTAAAAAATTTATAAAATAAGGTATAGATTCAATCATCTCAACCAATAGAGTTCGTTCATTCAGATATTTATGGGATTATGAAGAAGAAATAAACTAATGAATATAATTATTATTTTTTATTTTATTTATTAATTAATTAGTAGTAAATTAATTGTGTTTATAAATAATAATTTAGAGGCTATAAATTTTCTATAAGTTTTTTAGAATAAGTGCAAAAAATGAGTTAATTTTCTCATTAAACATGCATCTGATAGAAAACAATATTGGTCATTCTAGAGGAAAATTTGAAGTGTATCTTGAAAAAATGGTATTCATTATGAAGTATGTGAACTATAAACCCCAAAAATAAAATGGTGTTTTTGACTAATATAATAATATTTTAGTTGAAACTACTTGTACCATGTTGACATAACATAATACTTCTAAATTTAGAGGCAAGTTATTGGTACAATGGTTTAAATTAGAAATTATTTATTGTATCATCCCAATTAAAATATTTCACTATAAAAAATGTATTAAAATATTATTACAATATTAAGATACTTTATGGTATTTGGAAACCCTTGTATTATCAAGGTAAAAGGTCTATACTTTCAAAAGTTCGAACAGAGAGGAGTTGAAGGTATATTCATTTTTTATCATCTAAATTCAATAGGATATCATTTAAACTACAAATAAATAGGTAATATTATAGGTAAATCTAATATTAATGTGATGAAACACTCAAATAATTAGGTTACACACCAAGAATAATGTTATATAAATGTAGATTATGAAGAAAAATTTATTAAGAAGATGGATAAAGGTCTTGAAAATAATGGAAATTCAGATAAAGCATAGGTTGAATATTATCTAGTCATATCTAGTGGAAAATAAAAATCTTTTGAAACTAAACCAAGACTGATAAAGTAGGTGGGGTCCCAAAATATTAATAGAGATTGATGATATCTAATTTAAACTAGGTGAACTTTGAGGACAATAATACTTACCTAATTTTTTTCTCAGGTTGTCCCAAAATTTGTGAGAGAAGATTTAGAATATCAATAGTGGATTGATGATATAAAAAATGAATTAGATAAAATTAATAATAATGATACTTAAAATATAGTAACCAATCCAACTGTTAATAATGTTATCTGAACAATGTTGGTATTCTGTAAGAAGTTTAATAATAAACGATAGGCGATCAGAAACAAGGCATGAATTGTTTGGAAAGGCTATTCATTGGTAGAGGGAATTTTTTTGATGAGACTTTCAAACTATTTTCAAATATTAAAACCATTATATTTTTTCTTTCCATCTTTTCAGAAATATTCCACAATATCCTTTAAATAAATTTTAAATCAAACTTCCTTAATGGAGTGTTGGAAGAGGATTTCTATATTGAGAAATTTGATGAATTATTTCTTAGAGAATAAAAATAATATTTTTCCAAGTTAAATATAGTTCTATATGGTTTAAAACAATACCTAATAGCTTGGTATTCCATGATAGATAATTACCTAAAGTAATTTAAATTAAATAAGGTAAGAGTGGAAATCAATCTCTACATTAAACAAGATAAAGAGGTATACATAATTTTTATCATCTATTTATACATTAAAATATATTTTTAATAATAAAGAATCATTTTGTGTGGAGTTTTATTTAAAGGTGAATAAATTTTTTGAGATGTGGATGCATGGGGAGATGAAGTATTTCTTGGGTCTCAAAATTTATCAAGGGAAGGATCATAATTTCTTTTCTTAAGAGAAGTATACCTGAGAAATTTTGAAATTTTTTGGAATAGAGGATTCAAATAATGTTTCTACAATAATTTTAATGGAAATCAAGATATAAATTGATGAATATAGAAAAGAATCTGATTCATGAGAGTAAAAAAAACTTATTTTGAGTTTAAAATAATTTACTACTACATAATTATATCTAGTTTATCCTATTATATTATGTGTTATATTTCAAAGTGAACTGAAATAGTCCCATATTTTTACTTAAAAAGGATTCTTATATACATTAAAGTCATAGTTAATTATATTTAAAAATAAAACAACCATGAAAGGATCAATATTATTGGATATGAAAATGAATATTGGGATAATAATATTGATGATAAATAAACATCTATAGATGTTTTCTTTCTTATATAAAGGTGCGTGATATAGTTAATAAATTATTAGCATTTGGTAACCTTGAGTACTTCCATTTTAGAATACGATTCCAAAACTCAAGAAACATACAAATTTATTTGTGTGGAAAATTAATTATATGATTAAAATTTAGATGTGATGTTTCCACTACTGATAGGATGTGATAATCAAAGTTCCATCAATCTATCAAGAAATTAAATTCCACATTATAAATCAAAGTACATTGATATAAAGTATAACTTTATGAAGGAGTTAGTAGAGAAAAAATTTCTAAACCATTATTTTTTTAACCATTGAGAAAATAGAGGATGTGTTCACTAAAATGTTTCTAAAGGATTCATTTTAGAAAATGTGGTTGAAGATGGGAGTTTAACCTCAGTATGTTATATGATACAGTATGATGATTATATCCCCTATCTTACTTGTTCTTTGGAAATTATTTTTTAAAAATGGGATAAATAAAAACATAAATATATCTCTTGGGGAGAAATAAAACATCAATCCGTTTACTTTACATCCCTTAATAAATTTTGAAATTTGAGTAATAGAAAAATGAGGGGATAATCCAATAGAATATATTGAACCTATTGGGGAAACAATCTCTTATTCAAGGAGAGCATATACTAAGGGGGAAATTCTAAAATGTGTAAACTATGAATTTAGTTTGTATATGTGTGTTGGTGAAGTGTGAAAAACTATCAAATGATTTTTTAAATAATATGTGTGTGATGTTTATGTTTGGAACATGAAAGAATAATTTTTAAGAGCTGAGATTTAAAGTGGAATATGTATAAGAGTTTTTTGAAGTTGATATGGGTTACCATAATAGAAAAATTTGATATTATTATTCATAATTATTGATTTTTATTCCAAGTAAACACACATAGGTTTTGAATAATTGGGTAATGATTAATTTATAATATTAAAGGGTATCTTATATTAAATGGTTGAGATATAATTTTATTATTTTGATGTTTGATAATAAAATACAAAGGGGTAAATTATTTATTTTAAGAAGTTATAGGATATTATTAAAGTCAGGATGTTTTAGAGATGGTGTAGGAACCCTAAAAATGGATATTTTACAATGGGGGAGTTTTTTGAAGTGAATATCAAGTGGACATGAGTTAATGAATTTAATGTTGGATTTTATTGTCAAAATATTTGTTATTAAGTGAACCATAACCAATATCAGTTGATTCACGTTATTTCATATAAGTGAAAGTTTATTCTAAGGTTTGGGATTGATTGGTAGTGATAAAAGGATTTTTAAGGTATTTAGGATTATAATGAAGTGAAAGTGGCCTCAACATACCACAAAAAGTTTCAAAATAATTATAGTTATAGTTTGGAAAAAATGGATTGAATTATTAGGAAATAATACTTTTTTTGTGTCATGTTCTATAGAAGTAGTCTAGAATATTTCATGGTTTAGGGGATAAAACACCATAGTGTCTATCAATAAGTAAAATAGGGTGTCTATCTTGAAAACATGAATTGTAAAGAATGTTTTGGTTTATAAGTTTTACTTTAAAAAATGGGGAAGTTGAATTTTATAAGAAAAGGTATTTTTATTTGAGGATTAAAATGGAGAGGTGAAGTAAATGATAAGGAATAGAAATGAGTGAAAAAATATTGATGTAAGTACAGTTTTTATGGGGACCAAAATGAATTCACTTATTCCATGGTCTATTAGTTTATAAATTTTTTAGAGGAATTCAACATATATAGAGACTTGTAACTAGGTAAGTGAAATATCTTAGATGTAAGTGTTTTTCTCATTTGGATATTGACACCATGAAGGATATATCATGGAAGGATTTTAACATTCCATGGAATGCATAAAAAATTCCAATTTAAAATGATTAAGGGATACTATGCCATTGAATAAGGTTTGGAACATTTTAGTTTCAATTTAAATGAAATCCATATCTGTCATAGAGAAATTTTATAGGGAATTTTGAAAGTGTTTATAGAGGATTTTAGGGTTGTTGAGAAAAAATGGCTTGAAATACACTATGGAAAACCCATATAAGCCATGTTGAGAGAATATTTATAGAATTTGAGTACTTTAATAGTGTGGCTTAATTGGTTTCACACAAGAATACTAAAAAATGATCTCAAAGTATCCAAATTATATTTAAGGGTGTATCAAAGTATTGGAATGATCAAAAGGATTAAAATAAATTAGGCATAGTTTATGGGAGTTTATTAATTCTAAATTTAATTTTGAAAGTCATATTTGGATGAAGAGGAAGATGGATTTATAATATGAAAGTGTATAGAATTAGAAAATAATTGGAAGAGAGAGAGAAATAGAGTATAGTAGATATGTATAAAATAAAAATATAATAATAAGAGGATGAAGAAGAACAGGAGAAGAGGTGTAGGAAGAAGAATTATAAAGGAAACTTGATAGAGTTACATTTGGTTCAAATACCCATATGTTGTTTCTATGTCATATGTTCTATTATTATTTGTGTGGGATCATATTACATTAGTCTATAAGACACATTGTGTATTATGAGTTCAATGATAAACCATGGTTATTATATCTAACATGTTGAAACCAATGGATTATGTGATAATGAATTTTACCAATTCAGTCCAAGGATGTTACCCATCATTTTTTGTGGTGAACCTTACAAAAATTTACTATGCCTACTATATTTATTCTTACTGTTGGAGTAAATATTGAATAATTATATTTTATTTTTGACTTTAGTAGGTGCGTAAGGTTTTTTTATAGATAAACATAAAAGAAATTTAATTCACTAATTCACCTCTCTTATTGAATTATCACCAATAATTTAGGATATTTAATAAATTATGGATGAAAATAATGTTTATAAGACCACTACTTGTGTTCAAGAAATCAATAATCCTAAAATAATAAGTCCCGCCTCATGGAATTTAAATGATGAATCAAGAATGAATATAAATGTAAAAATTTTGTTCATGAAAAATTAACGCATCTCCTCTAAATACTAAATTTCATATAATAACATAAAAATATTTAATAGTCAAATAATATAGAAAAACCATATAAAAATTGCTACACAAAATGTATTAAAATCAAACATGGGCATTAATGATATAAACATTTATAAGACAACTTTTAATAAAAATTGAAATCAATGTTTTATAGAAAATGAGTATAAAATAAGACCATTATATAAGTTCATATTAATTCCCATTTGTAAATACTTTAAATTTTTATATGAAAATATCATTGAAAATAATTTGTTTTTAATTTGAAAAATATATGTTTAAAATGTTCTATTAATTTTGAAGATAATTAACAGATATGTTCTAGGAATAGATTGAAAATTGACCAAGATGGTTGAGACCAACTAACTTAATTATTAGTGATATTTATCATTACCAATGGTAATTAAACAACACTTAATAAGCATTAAATAAATTTGAATAAATAAATATATCTATTTACATAATCACCAGAATTTAGAAATGAAAAAATCGAAAGAATAATTTAGGAAAATAACTCTAAAATTACAAAAAAAGAATAAAATATCCTAAATCACAAATTAAAATTAATTAATAATCCTACAATTTCCACCTAAACCACAAAATACATAAAATAAAACATACCTAAATCTAATTCTATCAAAACCTTCATGAGAAGATAATAAAAAACCAATCCTAACTATCACAGACCAATAAAAGTTGAAACCCCATTAATATGGATGAATTCCTCCATTATCCTATATAATTAATCATATAATTCCAAAAAAATAAAATAAAATTATAATAGGAGAGTATAAGAGAGAAGAGAAGAGAGTTAAAGGAGATTTAAATTTCATTAACTATGAAAACCCATTCTTAGAAGTCCTAGATTGATGGGGATTAAAGGATGAGAGGAAGAAACCATGGAGAGGATAGGGAAGAGGATATAAAATACTGGGATGGAATGGGTTTTGAAGGAAAAAAAGTGATAAAAATTGGTTTTGTGGAAAATAACCAAAGTGCCCCAATTTTAAAAAAATCTGGGTTAGGCAACTTGCTACCTGTCATGGGGCACTAGGTACTCAGCACCACCTCTAGGACAATGAGAGTACTTTCAAGATGGATAGGTACTTGGGGTCCTTCAATTGGGTTCCTACTATCACATGTTGTTATAAAATGTAGGAGAAACCATCTCATAGACACTCCCAAACCTTTGAAACTCTCAAAAACCCTCAAAAACATCTCAAAATGCCTTATATTTCATCCCTAATGATTAGAATTCAATACAAAATCACAAAAAAACAAAAGCTATTACAGAACAAAAATTTAAAAATTCACATATTTTTGTTTCTATAATTATCAAAATTTATCCAAATTCAAGATTATTTTAATCCACCAGGACACATGTCATTATATTCCTGGATTAGGTAGACTACTATCATTGCAGGGTGATATGTCATCAAGTGGAAGAGTTGAGATTCACCTTTACTGGTGAGTGTGGCCATCGAGTGGTAAGAGAAGGGATAACCCTCTAGATATTATAGTTTATTACCCACTAATAAGTTAACATATCATGGTTCACTATAGATTTTACAGAGGAGAAATTACTTATACAAGTGTATGAGTATATAAATGTTCTTCCACATAACCTTCTATGGTTTCCTTCCCATAAAGTGGTCCATTTAAATTTTTATTTTAACACTAAGACTATACTGATTTCATCTATAACATATAATATGGTCCTAATAGGTTTCAAGGAGCTGTATGTGTAGTTATAAGTCCTTATATAGAAAGGAATCATCATTCCCTATGCATCTCTTAGAGAACTCTTATTCATTTTAAAAATAAGGAAAACCTGATTTTAAGGATTTGTGATGACTATTTCCTTATGAATAAGGTGAAAATAAAGAACAAGTACCTTATTTAAGGAATAATTATATATTCAAATAGTTTAAAGGAGAAAAGTGGTTATCTAAGATTGATCTCATGTATGGATATCATCGGGTTTGGGTTTATGAAGAGTATAACCCAAGATGGAATTCATGTGACTTGATAGTGACTATGAGTTCTTAGTGATTCCATTCAGCATGATAAAAACCCATAAAAAATTAATGGGACTCATGAACTAGATCTTATAGCCATTTTTATACTAGTTTATTGTGGTTTTCATTGATCAAATCCCCTTATATTCATGTATAGAGTCCGAGTATGCTAAATATTTAGGGAATGTCCTCAACTTAATCTGTGAGCACCGAATAAATAAAAATCTATTAAAGTGTAAATTATTGATTTAAGAAGTTTATTTCTTAGGTAGTTTCATCTCAAAGTGATATACAATAGTTTATCCCATGAATTTAGTGGTTGTTTGGAATAGAATACACGTAATTCTGTGTTTGAGGTGTGTAGTTTTCTAAGGCCAGTGGGATATTACTGTAGATTTGTGAAAAATATCTATAGGATTGCAACTCCCATGAGTACCCTTACCTAAATCCGGAATCCTTTCATATGGTATGAATATTATTTGAAATATTTCAAGGATCTAATGTAGATTATGAATAGTTCACCCATTTTATAACTCCTAAAGGAAAGAGTGGAGGATGAGGTGCTCTATGATGCTTCCATGTTTGGGCTTGGTTGTGTTCTACTATAGAGGTAGGACATGATTACTTATTGTTATAGGTATTTGACACTTCATGAGTATAATTATAGAACCCAAGACTTATAATTTTCAATAGTGGTGTTTTCTATGAAGATTTCCGGGATTTATCTCTCGGTGATATATTTATATCCTTTAAAGATCACAAGAGTTTTAGGTAAATATTATTCGAATGTGATATAAAATTAAGGTATAGTAATTGTATATAATTTATATAGTTTTAAAACCAAGAGATAGTCTATACCATAGGGAAGGTAAATTTGGTAGATCAGTTTCTTAATAGGAATTATTGTGATCAATAGTAAAAGGAGGTGTCTAAGACGTTAACCTCAACACAACTAGTTTTTTGAAGATAGAGGAATTTATTATTGATGACCAATGGTGGTGATCCATAATTATTTACTAGGAGAGTGAGGACTAATTGAGAGACATCTATTGTGAGGAATTCAATTACTTGATATTCTTAGGTGACACTCCTGATGTATTTTTTGATGGTGGAGATAACATCATACTATTCTAGTTGTGGATCGTTTTTATAATGGTTTTGAATGAGGAAGTGTTTAGGGGTTTTAAAACATCCTCACTTAAAGTATATTTAGCGATGAAAAATATGTATTGGGATCTAAAGCAATAGTTTTGGTGGCTAGGTATCACGAAGAATGTTTTTGAGCTTCTAATGCACTACCTCACCTATCTGGAAGTGAAGGATGCGCACTAGGTTTCTACTTGTTTGAGTTAATTTTTTTGGAATTTTAGAGTGTAAATGGGAAAGTATATCTATGTATTTCATGATTATAAGTTCATGGTTAGTGAAGTGTTATAAGGATATTTGGGTGATTACTGACCGATTGACCAAGTCAGCTCTCTTTCCATTCAAGAGTAGACTTTAGTGGAGTGCTTGGGAATCCTATACATGGATGAGATCATTTGGTTTCATGGAGATACAATCAGAGTATCTCCTCAAACATATTTACCTTTATTTATGATTTTATATTTAAAAATTTCTTGCATAAATGTTTTATTTTTTATCTTGTTCATTATTTATGCTTTTGTAATATGTGTAGTTTAATTTTGTTATTATTATGTTAATTCTATATATATTTTCTTAAATTTATGAAGTAATGTTTATTATTACATATATAATTAATTGAATTATTATTACATTATTTTTTTACATGAAATATCCTTTTATGAAATTTGATTAATTGAAATATCCTTATGTAGATCCTTACATGATTTTGTCCTTACACACTTACATATGCTTTTTTTTTTAAATTTGATTAAGTGAAACATTCTAATATAAAATATGCCCGAGTGAATACTTATACATGAAAATAATTCACATGTTATTTTATCCTTAATTATTTTAGATAAACTTCAATTACTTGTTTCATATTGTTTTTGATATTTCCATTTACGACAACATTAAATGTTTTACTCAAATAGTTTTATTTATTTTTTAATTACTTATAAATTCTTAAAAGGATATTCAAATAAGCATTTGAAATATTTTATGAATGAATACAACATGAGAATTATTTTTATAATGAGCGTAATATTTCCATACACAGGTAATAGGTATATTTCAATAATTATTTTATTTAGTCGATTGCATTGCTAGCTATGATGATAATATAAGAAAAACCCATGTGGATAAGATCATGGATATTTATATGAAGAAAATGGACATTGATAATTTATTTATTAATAGTGGTTAAATAATCCAAGAATTAAGATATATTGAAAAATAGATATCTGATTATATTTCTACTAAACTATTAAAATGTTATTTTTTCACAATGTTTATACACCATTGCCATATGACTAAATTTTGTGAGTTTTTCTAAAGTAAATGCTTCTAATTAAAATAAAATGGGATAAAGTAACTTGTTTGAAACCATAATTCTTTATCCACTTCCTTATTTAGTTTATTTGTTTTATATTTTTTATTATTCTATTTTGTTCTACCATGTGGAGTCCTTATTAACTTATAAAACAACTCACACATAGTTTTTCCTCCTATAAAAATCAATCACTGGTTGTAAAAACCTGATAAAAAACTATGAACAAATAGGTTGAGTTTGAACCATTCAAATATAGTGTTAGGTTTAGTTTTTTACACTATAATAGAATGGGTTTTGTATATACCTGAGTAAAATGCATAGGTTGGGTATACTCCTTGTAAAATTCTAGGTTCATTATGCACCTTTTTAAATAAAATTATTTTATTTTTTATGATATCTCTCATTGAGTTATTTATTTTTTGAAAAGAATATATAGGATCATTTTCATTTGAATTATGATAAAATATTTGTGTTCGCTGATTTACTACTTATACTAATTAAATACTTTTTTTGAAATTGTTTTATTCCTTATCTATAAAATTGAATAATATTTTTTTATACTTTTATAATTTTAAGGATGGAAAATTTACCCCCACTTATTTATTTCCATACTCATTATGAGACCTAACAATTGATATCAAATCTATACCCTTTATGAGTTGATCCCTCTTAATTTTTTCTGATACCAAAAAATTGGAATCAAAGCTTGACCTTGAAATGTATTTTTTTTAATTTTATTTATTTTATTATTATATTTTTTTAAGATAATATATATCCTTGAATTAACAATATAAGGGAATATATATTTTACACTAATGGAAATTCAGGAAAATTTTGTTTTTAAATCCTCTTAGACCACCCCCTTTCAATGGCAGTGACTATGAATATTGGAAGGACATGATGGAGGAATTTTTAAAGAATATAGGTGTTGAATATTAGACTAGTATAGACTGAAAAAATAAAATACATATTTTTTATTTTGATACTTTAGTTACTTTTGATGCAATGAAATATGTTTTAAATTATAAATTTATAAATTTTATTTATTTTTAATTGAATAAAAGTGGTTAGAACCATATTTAATCTTGAAAAAATGTTGTTAACATTTGGAGGACTTTAAAATTAAACCATCAAGGAACTGATAAAATATTTGGAACTAATTTTGGCATTCATTGGGTTGAGTTTCAATAGTTTATAATGTCTGGTCATGAATGAATTAGCATGACATACACTAAAATTCTGAACAACATGGCTTCCCTTTGAGAAACTATGAATAATGAAGTTCTAATTGGAAAAATAATTCAAGATTTTACTTAATGGTGTAACTTTAACAAAGTTTAAATTGAATAAAGTAAATAATTTATTTAGTATAACATTAATAAAATCATTGTATATGTAATTTAATATGAAATAAAGTGAAAAAATAACGAAAGCGAAGCTAGTGAAAAAATAAAGGGACTAGATTTTAAATCATCTAAACATATTTTTTATGGATCTTCAAGTGAAAGTGTGGGTTCTTAAAATTCTAAGAAAATTGATTTAAATGAACTTGAGAAATTCATTTAAGGACTTGTAAAGAATAATAATGATTTTATAGAAGGATGGAACAACAAGAAGTATAAGAAAAATTCCAGGAGGAATGGTCAGAGAGATAAGATGATTTATGATATTATATGTTATGAATATTGGAAGAAGGGTCATACTATGCTTTATTACCTGAGGATAAAAAATTATAAAGAAAAAAATGAAGAAGGATAACTAAATTAAGAAATCATTTATTGGTTGTCAGATTTTCATAAAATAATCTGATTCCAGTAATGAGTTTGGAAGTGAGAAGGATGTTGGTAACTATTATTTTATAAGAAATTATTCTAAGGTAACAGATTCACCTTTTAGTGATTTTCATAATCATTCAATATTTTTTAATGGATATAGAATTTAGTAAGTTTATTAAAAATTCAGATTTTATTTTTCTGAATCTAATTGAGGTAAATTTATAATTAATGTGTTAAGTGAAATATGTGATAAATATCATGATAAAATTGAAAAGCATTCTAATAAATATATTACCTTGGGTAAGGATTTTAAGAAAGTTATAAAATAAAATAAGAATATGTTGTCAAAAAATGAGATACTGAAAGTTTATGTTTTCAATAATGAGTAATAAATGAAAGATAAATTGAAAATTTTTATTGATGAAAATTTTAAACTAGAAAAAAAAACAAAATTAAAAAATTATTATTCATGCAGTAATGATAAAATCAATGATTTTTTTTGAAATTGTATAAAAAGAATATGGAATGATTAAATCAAATGTTATAAATTTTAAAGAACCCTTACCTATGTATATTATTGCATGTAAAAGTCTATATAAATTTTTGAATGATAAAAGGTGAATAGAAATAAGAAAACTAAGAGATATATTGGTTTTTTTGAAATATTACATCAAAATTACAAGGGAAATTTTTAAAAAGGAAAAACTGATAGTATTTAATATATTACTTTTTTTAAGTGTGGTTTATTTAGACATTATGCATCAAATATTTATTTATAATATGTTCAATATTTTTTATAAGAATCCTTTTATATCTAAATCAATTTTAAATGATAAAAGGATTAATTCTTGTGTAACAAGGGTATCTAAGGGGTGTTACTTAATTATTTTTAGACCAAAACTGATTTATAAGAACAAGTAAGTATATATTTTTATAGAAAACAAACATGTATATATTATTTTATCCTATGGTAGGTTTCTATATGATATAAATTTTTTCTTTATTAAGTTTAGTGGTAATTTTATCTAAGTTTTTTGTTTTCATTTTTTAAATGAAGTGTATAAGTTTTCATTTATTAATTATTTGAAAATATTTATGTTTTATTATAATATCATTTATTCAATTTTTCATTCATGGGTCCCTGTATCTATTAATATTTTTAGGTTTTATTAAAGTATGGTTTTCACTATTATATTATTTGATATAAGAGGAAGATTTTATTAATGGGGAAAGTTATTTTTATTGTAAATTTTTATTTTTTTTCATCCAAATGTTAATAGTATTTTTAAATTTATTTGAATCATTCTGATTCATTTTAAATCTATTGGTTCACTTAGGGATGTTCTGAAAATTTTATTTCTTAGTTAGTGTTTTTATTTAGAATGTATATATTTAGGGGGATTTATCTCTTGTTGATGAATATATATTGAATGTCGTGTAATTATAGTCTTTAAATTTGTTTTAAAATATGCGACGTTTTCATTTTTATTCTATATATATTTAAATAATTCTTATGGTCATTATACTTATGATTTAGTGTTTGTAGTTATGAAAAGTGTATTCCCTACTATATCATTTAAAATTATAAGGAAAGAACTAATTTAGGGGGATGTTTTTTAACAGTCAGATTTATTTGTTCTTAAAAATCATGATTACATGTTGAGTGATATTTTTTAAAATTTAGCAGTATGATGAATCTAGTACTAATTTTTTCAAAAAAATTATTTATTATTATTAAAACTTTTATTTTTTGTTTTTCTTCAAATATGATTAAATAGTTTAATCTATTAAATTTTTAGTTTCTTAGTTTATGAGATATTTTTTTTACATAATGTAAAGATCCAAATTATTCTAAATCAAATACCCATTTCAATTTAATTAAATGTCTTATTATGTAATATGGTAATAGAAAACACATAAAATAATTTAGTTTTATTATATCCTATTATATTTAAATTACCAGTAATAATCATTACAATTGATTATATAACCATTGAACAATGATCATGTGATTAGTATAAACGTAGGGGTCTAACAAATCCAATTGTCATAGATAAAGTGATGACCTCAAATAGTTGGATGATACCCTATGATGCCCATTTATCAGAGATTATAAAGGATATAACATATCTAGTCTTTTCTCTTCACCAAGAAAAATATGATATCTAAGAACTTTATCATGAATGAAATGATTTACGAGTGAAGTTCAAGCTCATCGAGATCACAAACCAAGTGATATTCGCCAAACATCCTATTGAAATTCCCACCATCACACACCTTACCCTTAAGGAGTTTACTGGTGTATTAAAGGGGCATGTATCAAGACCCTAGAAATATTAGTGTGTATATTTTTTTTTTGAATAATGAATATATTTTCATACTATTATTGTTACTTTATAAATAATTTTTTATGTTGATATAATTAAACAACTACTAGAAATACAGGTATTTGCGACGGGTCATTTGTGACGGGATCCCATCGCAAATGGCCTTTTGCGACGGGGCCCCGTCTCAAATGACCCGTTGCGGAAAACGGCGTCGCATAAAATTTTACTTGCGACAGAAAATGGGCCCGTCACAAATAGATTTCTGGTTTTTTTAAAAAAAATTTGCGACGGGCCCGTCCCAACAAAGTATTTGTGACGGGCCCTTTTCCCATCGCAAATAGTCTCTTCGAAGAGTTTTTTTGCGATGGGTCCCGTCACAAATACTTATTTTCGACGAGAATATATTCCAGTCGCAAATAATAATAATAAAATTAAAAAAAATTAAAAAAAATTACAAAATTATTTATTAATATTTAAATATATTAATCTATTTATATTGATATAAATATAATATTTATTTTATAAATATGTTTTTGAAAGGATCTATGGAAATATAATATTAATTTATAAGATATTTAATGAAAGTGGATTATAAAATAAATTAAAAAATATTTTTAGTTAGTAATTATGTAATTTTTATCAATGAATAGTCATTTAATAACTTTTTGAATATAAAAAAAATTAAAAAATTAATGAAAGATCAAAAATAAGTTGAAAATGAAACCCATACTTCAAACGTCCATAAATTTTGATTCGGGACTCCGTTTGAGTGCTACAGCATATCAAATCAAAGCCTGCGATGTGCTCTATAGCCTTATGGACTGGGGGAACCTGTCCAAGGTTTTGTGGTGCCAAAAAAGGCCCCGAAGGCCTCCAAAACTGAGTTTTTCTTCAGGATACCATGATTTTTTACCATTCAAATAGCTATAACTTCTGATCCTGATATCCGATAAACCTATACCTTATATCATATCAAAGATAATTTCATATTATTCGATTTGACTAATTGTAAAGATGAAACAGACTCCTGGATTAGACGTTATGGTCGTTTTAACATTAAAATGGCTATAACATCCGATCCAGTTGTCCATTTGGCCTGTACCACATATCATATCGAATATCATTTCATGTTCTTCTATTTTACTGGTTGTGGAGTTGAAATAGACTTATGGATTAGAATTTATATCTGTTTTAACATTCTCGATGGATTTTTACCCCCTCATTTCTATGTATTCATTCACAACTATACAAATATATATATATATATATGTGTGTGTGTGTGTGTGTGTGTTGTATGTATGTATGTATGTATGTATTTATTTATTTATAAATACACATAAAAAACATATTTTATAAATTTATTTAAAACAGAGTTTATAAATATATATTAATATACAAATAAATAAATGAATAAAAATTTATAACAATATATATATATAAATAGATATAAATATATATTAATATACGAATAAATATATATATGAATATATGAATAAATATAAATATATATATATATATATATTTATTCATATAACCAAATATATTTATATTAATATAAATCTATATTAATATATGAATAAATAGAACTATATATATACAGATAGATCATTAAATGTATTAAAAAATGAAATGGCTTAGTTGTAAAGGTTAATGCGCACATGGGGGAGGATTATTAATAATTATTTGTAATTATTAGTAATTATTAGTAATTATTCATATTTTTTTCTTATTTTTCATAATTGTTCCTAATTATTTCCTAATTATTCTTAATTATTCTAAATTATTACTAATTATTACAAATTATTACTATTTATTCCTAATTATTAGTATTTATTACTAATTATTAGTATTTATTATTAATTATGACTAATTATTAATAATTATTCCTAATTACCATTAACTATGAACAATGAATACTAATAATTTAAATTTATTAAGTAACAAAACAATCTAAACATAATTAAATTACAACTAATAAAGAATAATTAAAACTAATAAAAAAAATGTAAAATAAATATTAAATTAAAATGAACATAAATACCATTAAAATTTATCTAAGGTTGATCTCTGATCGTTTTTGAAGACTTCAATATCAACTCTGGAAATAAAAATTAAACTTAAGAAACTGTGAACTCTAAAAATAGTGTTTTGAGAGAACTAGAAGATAGAGTTTGAGAATGAATGAAAAAAACGGATGAGGGTATTTATAGGTCAGCTTATTTACGATGGGATACTCGTCGCAAATTGTATTATTTGCGACGGTATACCATCACAAATACTTTAGCTCGCATTTATCACGGTCAATGGTTAAATAGTTATTTGCGACGGGACCCGTCGCAAATAATAACCTGCTGACATACTATTTGCGATGAGTGGTAACCCCCCTTCGCAAATAACTTTCCCGCAAATAACCTTGTGCGACGGGTGAGCTTTCCCCGTCGCAAATATTTTTTTCCGCCGCTGGTTATTTGCGACGGGCGGTAACCCCCCATCGCAAATAACTTTCCTGCGATTTGGCACGCATTGCAGGCCAAACCTTTTGCGACAGGTTACCTTTACCCATTTCAAATAAGTAGTTATTTGCGACGGGAAAATTCCCCCATCGTAAATAAGTTTCTAACGGGACTATTTGCGACGGGATTTATCCCCGTCGCAAATAACCCGTCGCAAAAACCCCTTTTCCCCGTAGTGAACACAAATAATATTTTGAGGTAATATTAAAATTCAATTAATGAATTTATTTGGATTAATTAATGGATAATAAATAATATTTTAATAAAATAATATTTAAATAATTTTTATTAAAAATAAATTATTATATAATTTTTATGAAGTGAAATTTAATTTATATAAGTTTCTAAAAACTCGTATTGTCAAAAAACCCAGCATTTCTTAAAAAATGTAGATTTTTTTGAAGTGAAAATTCACATATTTAGAAAATTATTTAGAAAAAAATAATATTATATTTGGAATCATAATGTCAAAATTATCCAATGGTTAATTTTTCATATTTTTCTGAGATAATCGAATTTTCCAGTATAAGCTAAATACTGTATAAATATACTTTGTGTATTATGATATCATAATGAACCAAAAGTAATGTAATAAATATTATAAAAGGTATACAAGAACAATTATATTTTTTCCCTTTAAATTAATTTGATTTTATGTTTATTTGGTTAATTTTTTAAAGAATTTATAAATCCTCCAAAACCATTAAGATATTTTTTGGTATTAAAATAATTTCTTTAGAAGTACGAATCACCTCCATAAAAGAAAGAAAATTATTTTATTAAGTTCATAAGTTTTACTTATAAAATAATTTAAAAAAACCCAATTGATAGAAACCATCATCAAAAACCCTGGGAAGGTTTGTGGCTTTTGTTATTTTATCATGTAGTGTCCAAAACCTAAATAATAATGAAATCCCCCTATTTTCCAATCTAAACCCACCAAATCTCCCATTTCTATTCACTGAAACTCCTTGTATCACATCCATACTATTACCTACACTCTCTAGAGTCCTCCCAAGGTACCCTAAAGCTCTTAATAATCCCCTCCCAACCATTTGGATTCAGGCACTCAAGCAAGAGATTTTCCACTCTCCAATTTTATCAAGAACATATTTTATGTTATGTCATTTAATTTAAATTTTTATACGTCGGGATATGTTATTATATATCTACATAACTTTAAATTTCATTTATAAATGATGATAACCCCTTTCACTCTCATTAATACATCCCAATAACATTTATATACACTCGTTACCATGCCAAAATTTAGTAATGGATCTTCACCTTCCCTTATTTATTCAGGTCTTCTTACAATATTAGGCCTTATATTTCCAATTAATTATATTGGGATATGTATTTATATTTCCATAATACTTTCCTTTTTATTTACAAGTTATTACAGACCCCCTTTTCTCTCATCAACCCAATTTTATGATTTTTAACTGACGTCGTTATGCTGCCAAAATTTCACCATGATTTTCCATGCCAAAACAATTTTGTAGTGAATTCCATACTCATTTCCAATAAAGGGTGTTTAACATTATACACTTATAACTCTTTGACTTGGGACTAACATGTATTCATTACACACTCTTTGATCGGGGAATAAAATATGACGATGAATGAATCTGTGTTGTATGATCTATGTGGCACTCTTAAGCATGAGAATGAAATGAATGAGATGGGTGTTCCCAGAATTATAAATCACTCTAATAAAATGGGTATTTTTTAGTCTCATGAGATGTCATGTTGGGATATGAAGTGAACCCGATTCCTTTATGGGACTTTTTCCACTATGATGTCATTGTAGTTTATCCTTCACCTATATTTAGGATGTAGTGTTTTAAGTTGTCACCACATTTCCCATGTTATGATTATCATGATATACCATGAATAGTTATTATTGTTTAATATTCCTATACTTTTACTCCCCATTGACATTCCTATTTTCTAACATGTATCATCTTATTCCATATTTATTCCTTTACTAGGATTTATATCTCACCCCTTTCTTATGTTTCCCCCTGGTTATCCCTTGTAGTTTTAAAATCCATGAAATTTTAGAAGCATGTTAAGGAAGGTTTCAATAATGTTATTGTATCCCATGTTCAAGATGTTATGATATATAACCAATTTTTAAAAAACTAGACTTATCAAATTTGGCGGGTTGTACTATATATATTTTCATGTAATAAATCATGAATTAATTTGTAATAAATAGAAGTGTTTTTATAGTTGGTATTAGAGAAAAAGTTTAGTTGTTTTTGGGATAAGGAATATAAAAATATAGTGAAATCCTTACAGGTAATAATAAGTATAAGAAAACATCCTAAAATTTTGGTAAGTATAGAGTACGTGGTTTATCATGAAAATACATTTAAATCTTGATACTATAATTGTACATGGTTCTGGGACATATGTACAATGGGGTAACAAATCCGACAAGGTGTTTCATGATTGAATCGGTGTAATCTTTTACATGAAAATATGCCTTTATACACAGCTTGTTTGAAACTCCCAATGGATATGATTTAGTAAATTTTTAATCTCATTACAAACCATTATTATGGGAATAAAAAAATATCCACAATATTATATGTTAGAAAATAGATCATGGATAACATAGAGAGAAGCCTATAAATTCATAAGATTAGGAAATAAATTTAATTTATAATTTACCCATTTAATGTATTTGGATTCCCTATTTATGAATTTAATAGTTTAAAAAAACACTCATCCCTAAATTTCCATTTATTCTAGAAGATGTCTATAAATAATAGGAATCAAGTGAATAACCAATGCAATGAGTAATGTGATAACTGCCCCAACGAGATGCCCAAACCGGTGGGAGAAGGGATCATGAACTTCATAATGATACTCTCTAATCTGACTCGGGTTTTGTATAGAATTTTAGATCTAAAGGAGAATCCAAATCCCCCTTAGAGAGAAAAAGCTGTGATCAAGACCATTATGTGACAATGGCCTCTAAATTTCAATGGATCATCTAATCCTTTAATTTTGGAACGATGGATCAACTCTATTGAGGAGAAATTCTCCATCATTAAATGTTATGAAAAAGAGAAGGTTATACTAGCTATTTATCTTTTGGAAGTAGAATATGATACATGGTGGAAATTGATCAAGAATACCATGCCTAAGGAAGAGATCAAAGAGATAGAGTGTAATGAATTCAAGAAAATGTTTTCTGATACACATTTTCCTCGCAATATCCATCTTAAAATTGAAATGGATTTACTTGGACTTAAGAAAAAAGATAAAAAATATAAAAGGGAATAAAAGGAAAACTTCACAAGACTTGAATGATATGACTATAAATTTTTCTTTCCCCCCAAATACGAGGTTTACTGCTTCTTTCATGGGCTAAAACCTATTCTATGAAAAGCACTGGAAATCTGTGACTTTGATATCTAGGAAGAAATTGTTCGATGTTCCCTCAAAGTAGAAACAAAGATCGAAGAATATCAATGGTATAACAGGGATAATAATTGTTAAGTGGAGCTCAATTCTAGTGGTTTTATGTATAAATATTACAATTCTAAGAAATTTCAGAATCCCACATGTCAAAGGTGTGGAAATAAGCACCCCTAAAATTGACTATCGGGGAAGAGGAAATTCTTTCGGTGTGGGAAGGATGGAAAACTAGCTAGGGATTGCCGATAGGAGAAACCTGCTAATGTAATGGAGGGAAGGGATGCTCTATTAAACCCTCAGTACATTGATCATTTATAAAACTACATGGAAATAAGGTACTTTTAAAACAAAATCACTAATCCAAGGGTTTTTTGGAGAAAACCAACAACCTCCAAGGAAGAAAGGGTGAGGTTTTTCAATCACAATCACTAAGGAGGATCCAAAAAAAAGCGGTGACAGGTACATTTGTTATTCATTCAGGGATAGTGAATTTATCTTTTTATTATGGTTCTACATATTTCTTCATATCATGAAATTTCAGTTATACTATTCAAACACCACAACAAAACATGGATGTGATGTTATCATTGAAAACAAAAAATGCGGAAATTATTGCATCCTGAGTATATAACTCCTCCCATATCACAATTTGCAAGAGAAAATTTATAAAAAACCTTATAATTATCCCTTTTGTTGAATTTTATGAAATTATGGATATGGATTGAATTTATCTATATAGATCCAACATAATTTTTTTTGAGAAAGAAATCACTCTCCGTATTGTGAATCGACTCCCAATTCTGTACAAGTTCAAGGGGAGGATGAATCTTCTTTAGAACCTAAATCTCAAGCATGGACATTATTGAACTATGAGAAATAATATATATCTAAAATGATTTATTTTAAGTAAGGAATCATCCTTGAAGACATTATATTTGTGATATAATACACTGATGTGTTTATCAAGGAATTTCCTAGTCTCCTCCTAGCTGAGAGGTTGAATTTTCAACTGAGCTTATACCTGGGCCATCACTATTATCCAGGAATTTGTACAGATTGGAATTTTTGGAACTTGTGAGATGAATAAATAAATATAATTGGATCTAGATAAAGGTTTCATATTCCCAAGTGATTCACCTTGGGGTTCACCATTCCTCATCGTCAAGAATAAAGATGGGTCAATTTAACTTTGTATTGATTATCGTGATCTCAAGAAGATCATGATAGCGAATAAGTATCCTATGCCTTAGATTGATGACGTGTTCAATCAGATATATGGAAAAAAATATTTCTTCAAGCTATATCTTCATTCAATATATTACCAAGTTTGGGTGAAGAAGTAGGATATCCCCAAGACTTCTTTCATATAAGGTACATGAACTACGAGTTCATAGTAATTCCATTCGGACTCACTAATGCTCTTAAAATCTTCATAGACTTTATGAATAGAGTATTTAGACAATATGTTTAATTTTTTGATAATAATTATATATGATATTATAATATACTCCAAAAAAATGAGGACCATGAGAAGAATCTGAGTATTATTCTAAATACATCGTGAAAGGAGAATCATTATGAAAAGTAAAAAAAATGAGAGTTCTGGTTAAAGGAAGTCCCATTCTGGGGAAATATCATCATAATAAATGGTATTTATATGGAACCTTAAATTAAATAAGAAATTAACGAATGTATGAGGCCAACATATATGATAGATATCTATAGTTTCCTTGGATTAACTAAGTGCTATCGTCTATTTTTGAGAAATTTCTTGCAATTATGAAACCCTATAACCATGATAAATCATAAGGGAATAAAGGTTACATTGAATTTTGAATGTGGAGAGATATTCAAGGACCTTAAAAGGAGGCTTATCAATACACATTTTCCCACTCTACTTATAATTGGATAGATCTTCTTGGTATTTAGCGATGCTTCAAAAAAGGGCTTGGGTTATGTGTTAATGCATAATGAAAAAGTCATAGCCTATGATTCAAGGTAGTTGAATGTTCACGAATATAACTACCTAACACAAGATCTAGAGTTATCTATAGTGATCTTGGAATTGAAATTATGGTAGAATTATCTCTTTGGGGAGAAGTGTAAAATATATACATATCAAAAATCCTTAAGTATACATTCACATAGAAAGAGATGAATATACGCCAACAAAGATGGTTAGATTTGATCAAGGACTATGACTTACCAATATACTACCATCCTAGTAAAGAGAATAAAGTGTAAGATTATCTAAGTAGGAGTGATCTAGAAATTCTATCATTAATGATAATTGAGAGGGATCCAATATTCTTAGATTTAGAAAATATTTCCATGGAAATTGTAAAGGAAGGAACATCATCAATCCTTTCATAAATGATTTCTCGACCATCCCTTATAGAGAGGTTAAAATGTGATCAAAGGGTTGATTTGGAAATTCATAAGAACATTGAAACTATAATAAAAGGTAAATACTTAGAGTTCAATGTTAATGAATAAGTATTTGTGAGATTTGGGTCAAGACTATGTGTACCATCAAATCACGAGTTAAAAAAGGAGATGTTAGATGATGCACATAGCTCAACATTCTCCATATAACTAGGAAACATAAAGACATATTGAGATCAATGAGAACAATATTAGTTGTAAAAAATGGATAAGGTGTTCGAAAAGCTTACATCAAGATATTTTGTATACCAACAAGTGAAGGAGGAAAATAAAAAAACCTCGAAGATGATGTAAACATTACCCATATGTACTTGGAAATGGGAAAACATCACCATGTAATTTTCCCCTGGGATTCCAAATAAATCAGAAGGAAATAATTATATATGGGTTTTAGTGTATTGTATTACAAATATGGCTCACTTTATTATTATTAGAAAGGATTTTCATGGGATCAACTGTCATGGATATACATCATAGAAGTGGTGGGGATATATGGAGTGCCACTATCAATTGTATCCGATCTAGATCTAAGATTCACCTCTAAGTTTTTGACACGTCTCCAAATTTCACTAACTACTGAGATGATATTTATCATGGATTATCACCCTTAAACTGATGTCTAATCTGAGTGGACTTTCTATACACTCTAGGACATGTTGAGATCATGCTCAATTGACTTCAAGGGAATATGTGACCAACATCTTCCTCTGGTCGATTTCTCTTACAACAACAGTTTCCACTCAAACATCCAACTGGATCCCTATGAAGCTCTTTCTGGGAAGAGGTGAAGAACACTTGTATGTTGGGATGAAGTTGGGGAACTCAAAATTATAGGTGAATAAATGGTTGAGTAGGTTTTGGAATAGGTTAATACCATTTAAGAACACATCAAGGATGCTCAGAGTCAATAAAAGAACTATGCTGATAATCACCAACAAGACATGGAGTTTGATGTCAGAGACATGGTATTCCTCCTCAAATCTCCATGGATGAAAGCTATGATATTTGTGAAGAAGGGAAATCTTAGTCTATGATACACCAACCCCTTTGAGATCCTTGATCACATCATAGTGGTGGACTATTGACTAACACCCCCACTGAACCTATCTCATGTATATGCTGTATTCCATGAATCCTTATCGAGTAAGTACATATCAAACCCCTCACATGTACTCAATCCATAGGTGGCACAATTAGAGAACGATATTTAATACCAAGAGAAGCTGATGAAGATCTTATATCATAGAGAAAAAGTTATTTGAAATAAGACAATACACCTTGTCAAAGTGTTGTAGAGAAACCAAAAGTTTGAATAAGTAATATGGGAATAAAAGGAGTTGATGAAAAATAATTAAACGCATATTTTTTAGTTTTGATAAGATCCTAGAAGTATGACTATGTATATTATTTTTTATATAATAATGAATATATTTCAATATTTTTATTTTTAATTTTATTCAATAAAATACACATAATATTTTTCGATTATATTTAAATTAAATTAAGGAATTTATTTTTATAAAAAAATGGGGGTTTTAAATAAATGATATTTTAATTAATAATTATTATTAAATATTTTTTATTAAATATAAAAGATCATATATTTTTTATAAATTCAAATGTAATTTTTATAAGGGTTCAAAAAATTCTATTTTCAAAAAAACCGTCATTTCATAGTTAGTGTCATATTTAATTTTAATATATTAAATTAACACACTTAGAAAATTATTTATATTAAATGAATATTATTTTTGGAATTGTAATTTTAAAATTATCCAATGATTAAATTTTCATAATTTAATGAGATAGTTGAATTTTCAGATAAAAATTAAATACCATATAAATATACTTTGTGTATTATGACACCATAATGACCCAAAGGTGATGTAATAATTAATATAAAAGGAAAACACTACCAAATATATGTTTTCCATTTAAAATAGGTTGATTTTTTTATTTTGAAATTTTTTTAAAGCCTTTATGAATCATCCAAAACCACTAACATATTATATGGTTTTAAAATCGTTTCTTTTTGAGTATGACTCACCTACACATAAGCAAGGGAATTATTTTATTAAGTTCATACCTTTTCCTTATAAAAAAATTAAAACCAATACCATTTTTCATAAAACACGGGGAAAATTATTTGAAGGTTTGTGGTTTTGTTTTTTTATTATGTAGAGTCCAAAACCTAAATAATAAATAAATCCCACTCTTTTCCCATATAAAACCACCCAAGAACCCATTTAACTTCACTAACACTCCTTGGATCACATATATACTCTTCCATAAACTCTCTATAGTCCTCCCTAGGCACCCAAAATCTCTCAAGAATCCCATCCTAAGCATTTTTAGTCACACACTTAAGTAAGGGAACTTACACTCCTCTTCCATATCCCCATTAATTTACATTTCATTTATAAATTATTATATTCCATTTCACTCTCATTAATCTTTCCCAAGAACCTTTATGTACACCCATTACCATGCCAAAATTTAGTGAGGGATCCTCCCCTTCTCTTCTTTTTTCAAGTTTCCTTATCATGTTATACCTTTTATTTCCAATTTCTTATATAGGGACTTTTATTTAATTGTCCCTAATACATACCATTTTATTTCCATGTGATTAAATACGCCTTTTTCTCTCATCAAATCATTTTATGAATTTTTAAGTGACACCGTTATACCACTGAATTTTTACAGCGATTTTCCATGCCAAAATAGTTGTGTAGTGAATACCATACCCATTTCCTATCAAGGGAGTTAACCTTAATACAATTATTCCTCTTTTAATTGGGACATACTTGTATGTATTCTACACTCCAAGATCTTGTAATGAAATATGATGATGAATGAATCCATGTTGTATTATCTATATAGAACACTTAAGCGTGAGAATGAAATGAATGTGATGAGTGTGACCTAAATTATACAGTTCTCCAATGCATTGGGTAATGTTTAGTCTCATGAGACATCATATTGGGATATGGATTAAACTTGATTAATTTGTGGGAATTTTTACCCTATGATGAATAGGGGGTTAATCTTGACCTAAGTTTATAATGTAGTGTTTTTAGTTTTTCCACATTTTCCAAGTTATGATTATTTTTATATATCATGTATTATTATTAATGTTTATGATTCTTGCACTTTTCCCCCATTTACATCCATATTATCTAACATAAATCACCTTATTACATGTTTATTACCTTATTGGGTTTTATATCTCACCCCTTTATTATGTTTTCCCAAGGTTATCTCGTGTAGTTTTAAAATCCGTGGAATTTTAATAGCATGTTAAGGATGTTTTCAATAATGTTATTTTATCCCATGTTCAAAATGTTATTATATTAACCTAATTCCAAAAGACACTAGACTTATCGATCTTTCTGGTTTTATGATGTGTAATTTTATGTTATATATCATGAATTAAAGTGTAATAAGGAGAAGTGTTGTTATACTTAATATTGACATGAATTTTATTTAGTTTCGAAATCTATTGTCCTTGATTATTTTATGGATATATTTATTTTAATTGTTTAATTGTTTCAAAAAAGGTATATTTTTTATTCTGACTGATCTATATGGTTTATTTTTCACAATTTTTTTATTAATTTCAAAATAGGGATAGTTTTGTAATTATTATTTGGTTTTGAAGTTATAATAAAGGGGTATATTATTGAAGTGGATACTTAATCCACATTAACAATATTTATGTTTGTGTATTTAAAAATTCATCACTAAATTTTTACAATGTTTATATTTTTTGTTAACGAAGTGTTCATAATATGTGTAATATTATTTCATTATTATCCCTTTAATTATATATGTAGTTTTTATGAATTCTAAAATTAAATTGGTTCTTATATAAATCCTTAAGTTAATTATCCTTAAATGAATTTTTTATGCGAAATATCCTTACATCAATTTTCTTTACATGAAATATCCTTATGTATATTATTACATGATTTTATCCTTATGTGATTCATTTTTCTTACAAGATATTTTCTCATATGAAATATGAATACGTGAAATCTTCAAATGGAAAAATACTTTAATGAATACTTGTACATAAAAATATTTATTTCCTTGTTTTCATTCTTATATTGTTTAATCTTTAATGATCTTTATATAACTCATTATACTATATTTCATGTTGTTTTTGATATTTCCATTTAATGAAACAATACATGATTATATATAACTATTTTATATATTTTATAATTACTTATAAATACTGAAATGTATATTTAAAGTATTTTTTGAAAATATTTATAAAGGAATAAAGTATAGGAATTATTTTCATAATGATCATGATATTTCCATAAAAGGCAAAAATTATATTTCTATATTTATTTTTTTAACCGATTGCATTAATAGTAGTGATGATAATTTTAGAAAAACCCACATGAGGAAGGTAATAGATATTTAGATGAAGAAAATAGTCATTTATAATTCATCAATAAATCAATGTTGAAGCATTTAGGTGGTAAAAGAGAGGAAAAATAGATATTTTATTTCATCACTATTGAACTATTGGAAGGATATTCTTCCACAAAATTCATACACTACTATAATTTTTTATAGGAATACTGGTTTTCTCTATGAAAATTGTTTTGATTCAATTTTAAAGGGTCAAGGATTCTTGTATCTACACCCAAAATATTTATTCCCATATTAATCTAGTTTGTTTGATTTATATTTTTCTTTAAATTATTTTTTATATTATGTAATGTTAAAATATAGTTTTAACGCAACTCAAAAAAGGTTGTGACTCATCTTAAAAGGAAGTGTTATATATAAAATCCTGAAAAAAAAGGAACACAAAACTTGTTCTTGAACCTATTAAAAGACAATGTTAGGAAAGGTCAACACATTATAACAGACTAGATTTTTCTTATACCCAAGTAAAAATCATAGGTTTATTTTTCTCCTTGTAAAAAGATATGTTCAATCTGCACCTTTGTAATATAATTTATTTTAGCATGTGAAAAAACACTCACTAAGTTATAGAGTTTGTGAAGAGAAGATGTTGGATCATTTTTATTTGATCAACTATAATATATTTATGTAATTTTATTTAATGATTATACTTATTAGAAAATTTATTTTTATTTTAAATTGTTTTATTATTTATACAATAAATTAAACAATATGTTTTATACTATGATAATTTTAGGGAATAAAAATTAACCACCAATTTTTCTATTTCTGTAATGACCCTGACCCCAAAAACCCAGAGACAAGGTTTACATTATTACATTGGAACTAGATACAAGGAATCATATCCCAAAGGAATGAATAATTTATCAGCCTTCGTAAATTATTTAATAATTTAATTCCATATAAATTTAAAAACATAAAATACACAATGTTTTTTCTTTGATAATTTAATTATCCCCTGTAGAATATTCATGCATATAAAAAAACACTCCCAGGTATCCTGGGGAATATAAAACATCATAAAGAGGTGACCTCAGATGTCTAGTAAGGGTATGCACACAAAACTGGCTATCATGAATAAATAATCATAATCAGTATGGTAAGGTAAATAATTTAAAAACATTCTATTCAATCAATTAATTGATCATAATATGATAAGAATAAATTATGATCAAATAATTTTATATAAATAAACACATGATATAAAAACTAAATCATGAATATTCTAAATAATTTAATAATCAAATGAAAAATCAACAACTAATCTCATAATTTGGGAATTCATAATTCCAAACTTCTAAAACATATTGTTAATACCTTTCACAAGGAAATTTAAAACTATGTGTAAAAAACCATCTAATTTGGACAACAAATTCGTCTCATGAGACTTCTCTATGTATTAAGGGGATATCCATAACCGGTCCCCACCCATCACATAATAAGTCCAATTCATTCCTCATATAAAAGGTATGAAACATATTCAACGTAAAAATTCATATTTAAAAGATAAAATACAAAATGTGAAAACTTACCCTAATAAAAAAAACATAATCATAAACCATCTAGAGTAATATGGTAAATAATAATAAAATTGTACATCCTTAGTCAAACTGATCATAAAACATCCAAATAAATAATAAAGATGATATTAATTCAATATATAACTTTTGGATCATATGTATAATTAAGGGTTGATTTTTTTGATGAATATAAATAACATAAATATGTCATTAAAAACATTATTTAGTAAAGAAACCATTTCACTTTAAAAATGATTTTTTACAAAGTTAAATAATGATTTTGAATATAATTTTCTTTTAAAATAAAATATTAAAAAATGTAAAATAATATTTTAAACATTGATTTATCGAGAAAGTGGAAAATTCCATTCATGGAATACAAGTTAAAACAAATATTCCTTTCAAATTTTTGGTAAAATCTAAATGGGATTTTTTTTAAAATTATATGAAGATTCATTTCAAAGTTTTTTAAAAAAATTCAAACATGGGTAAAAATTTCATTAATAAATCATTTGTATAATTTTAATTTTTTTTAAATCCTTCTAAAAGACATAGTTTTTTAAGGAAAATGATTTTCAACCAAAGTGAGAAATGAAGCTAGGTTTTCTTAAAAACATTTTCCAACATTTTTAAGCACCAAATAGTGGAAAATTTGAACTAGTACTTTCAATGTTCATTAATAACAAATGGACAAGTAAATATATTCATTTTAGGATAGAAATAAAAAATAATTCTTCCAAGGGAGATTTAAATATAATCAATCCCAAATAATGATGAGATTGTTAAAAAACCCTTACTAGTTTGTTAACTTTTGAATTATAAGAACAATGGGAGAAGTAACTTCAAATGAAAAATTAAATATCATTAATAAGAATAAATTTATGATATAGCATATAAAAAGGGGAGAAAAAAAAACATAATTATATCTATTGGGGAGAAATAAAAATCAATCCATTTATTTTAAATTCCTTAGTACATTATAAAAAGAGAGTAATAAAAAAATTAGGGGATAATATAATAGAATATATTAAACCTAATGGGGAAAAAATCTCTTATACTGGGGGCATATACTAAGGGGTTGTTTTTAAAAGGGGTAAACTACAGATTGAGATTGTATATGTGTATTGGTGATGTGTGAAAAAATATCAAATGATTTTTTTAATAATATTTGTAGGATGTTTATGTTTGGAACCTGGAAGAATGGTTTTGATGAGTGGAGATTTAAAGTGGAAGATGTATAAGAGTTTTTGGAAGTGAATGTGGGTTACCCTAATTGAAAGATATTATATTATTTTTTACATTTCTTATTTATTATGCCAATTAAAAACATAAATGTTTGTAATAATTGAGTAATGATTAATTTCTAAGATGAAAGGGTATCTTATATTCATTGGTTCAGATGTAATTTGATATTTTTGATGGTTGATAATAAAATCGAGAAGCGGTAAATTTATTATTCCAATAAATTATAAAATATTACAGAAGTTAGGAAGTTGTAGTGATGGTGGAGGAACCCTAAGAAGAGATATTTATCAAAGGGTTTTTTTAAGTGATGATCAAGTGGACATGATTTAATGAATTTTATGTTGGGTTTGTTGTAAAAATATTTGTTATTAAGTGAACCATAACAAATATCAGTAGATTCAGGTTGTTTCATGCAAGGGGATGTTTATTCTATGGTTTTTGATTGAATATAAGTTATAAAAAGTATTTTGAAGGTATTTTGGTGTTGAATGAAGTGAATGTAGCCTCACCATACCAAAAAAAGTTACAAAATAATCATATTTCTGTTTTGGTAAAAAATGGATTGAATTCTTAGGAAATTATAATTTTTTTGTGTTGTGTTCTAGATAAGTAGTATAGAATATTCTAGTTTGTAGGGGAGAACACTCCAAAGTGTCTTTCATGAAGAAAAACAAGGTGTCCATCTTGAAAACGTGAATTTTAAAATATGTTTTGGTTTATATGTTTTCTTTTAAAAAAATAGGGAATGCGAATTTTACAAGGAAATTAATTGTGTTTTGAGGATTAAAATGGATAGGAGAAGGAAATCTTGAGGAAAATAAATGAGTGAAAAAATATTTATAGAATTTTAGTTTTTATGGGAACTAAAATGAAATCACTTATTACATGGTCTATTAGTTTATAAATTTTTGAGAGGAAGTCAAAACCTAGAGATTCTTGTAACAAGGTAAGTGAAATAACTTATATTTAAGTGTCTTTCTCATCTAGACATTAACACCATGAAGTATATATCATAGAAGGATTTTAACATGCCATGGAATGCATATGAAATACTAGTTTAAAATGATGAAGGGATATTATTCCATGGAATAAGGTTAGGAAAATTTGAGTTTCAATTGAAATTAAATCCATATATGTCATAGGGAAAATTGATTTGGATTTTTTAAAGTGGATATAGAGTAGTTGAGTGTGGTTTTAATAAAATGGCTTGCAATACACTGTGTAAATCCCCTATAAGTCATGTCGAGAGGATATTTCTAGAATTTGAGTAGTTAATAGCGTCGCTTAATTGGTTCCACAAAAGAATACTCAATCATGATATCAATGTCTCTAAATTACATTTTAAGGTGGCTAAAAGTCTTGAATTGATCAAAAGGATTGAAATAAAGTAGGAGTAGTTTAATTGAATTTATTAATTTTGAATTGAAATATGAAATTCATATTTGGTTGAATAAGAAGTTGAATTTTTTACTTTGAAAGTGTAGATAATTATAAAATAGTAGGAATAGATATATAGAAAGAGAGTATAATAGATATCTAAAAACTCAAAATATAATAATAAGAGGGCGATGAAGAATAGGAGAAGAGGAGGAAGAAGAAGTATAATGGAATCTTGATGGAGTTTCATTCTGGTAAAAGATACACATGTTGTTTCTATCTCATATTATCTTTTATTATTTTTGTGGGATTATATTACATTAGTCTATAAAACACATTGTGTATTATAATTTCAATGATAAACCTTGGACATTATAACAAACATGTTGAAAATAATAGATCATGTGATCATGAGTTTTACCAGTTCATTCCAAGGATGTTACCATTCATTTTGAGTATTGAACCTTGTAAAAATTAACTATGCCTACCATATTTATTCTTGGTGTTGGAGTGAATCTAGAATAAATATCTTTTCATTTTGAATTTAATAAGTGTCTAAGGTTTTTATAAGGAGAAATATAAAATAAATTTAATTCACTAATTTTCCCCTCCTAGTGAATTATCACTAATCATTTGGGATATTTAACAAATTATATATGATTATAAAGTTAATAAGAAAACTCCTTATGTTCATGAAATCTACAATCATAAAATAAGAAGACATTACTTATAGAATTTACATAATTAATTAACAATGAATATTAATTGCAAAAAATTTGTTCATGAAAAATTAGCACATCTCCTCTGAATAATAAATTCCATATAAGAACATAAAAATATTTAATGGTGTAAAAATATAAAAAAACCATATAAAAAATGTTACACTACATGTATTAAAATCAAAAATAGACATGAATGATATAAAAAATTTTAATACAACTTTTAAAAAGGTTTGATATCAATGTTTTATTGAAATTGAGTATAAAATAAAACAATTAAATATGTTTATATTAATTACCATTTTAAAATACATTAATTTTTTATATGAAAATATCAATTAAAATAATATGTTTTTAATTTTAAAAATATATGTTTTAAATTTTATATTAATTTTGAAGATAAGTAACAAAAATGTTCTAGGAAAAAATTTAAAATTTACCTAGATGGTTGAGACCACCTTCCATAATTATTAGAGATCTTAATCATTATTAATTTTCACTAAAAAAACTAATAAAAATGAAATAAATTTTATTAAATAAATAGATACATTTACATAATCACTGTTATTTAGAAATGACCAAACCAAGTGAAAAATTTAGGCAAATATCTCTAAAATTACAACAATGAATAACATATCATAAATACCAAATTAAATATTACTAAACATCCTTCAATTTTACCCTAAACCACAATATCCATAGATTAAAGCCTAACTAAATCTAATTCTATCAAAATAGTCATGATTAGATAATAAAAACCAATCCTAACAATTACTAACCAAGAGAAGGAGAAACACCATCGATATGGATGAAATACACCATTATCCTATATAATTCATCATATAATACATAAAAAAGGAAATGAAAATTTTAGGAGAAGAGTATAAGAGTTAAGATAAGATAGTCAAAGGATATTTAACTTGATTTAATAATGAAAAACTATTCTTAGAATTCATATATTTAAAGGGATTAAAGGAAAAGAAGAAGAAACCACAAAGGGTCTTGGGAAGAGGATCCAAAATACTGAGAGGAAATGGGGTTTCAAGGGAAAGAGTGATAAAAAGGGATTTTTAGGAAAATAAATTAAGTTCCAAAATTTAAAAAAAATCTTGGTTAGGATACTAGGTACACTATATGGGCCACTAGGTACTCAGAAGCACCTCCAGGCCACTGAGCTTACTTCCATGATGGACTGGTACCCGGTGTCCTTCCATTAGGTTAATACTATCACATGTAATTATAAAATGTAGGAGAAAAAATCTCATAGACACTCTCCAATCTTTGAAACTCCCAAGAAACCTCAAAAACATCTAAAAATAACTCATATATCATCCCGAAACATCATAATTAAATACCAAATCAAAAATAGAAAAAAAACGCTCTTCTAGAACCAAAATTCATATATGAGCATATTTATATTACTAGAATTATCATTATTTAACCATATTCAAGATTATTTTAATCCACCATGAAACATGTCATTATATTCCATGATTTGGTAGACTAATATCATTTTAGGGAGATATGTCATCAAGTGGAAGGGTTGATATTAACCTTTACTAGTGAGTGTGACCTTCGAGTGGGATGAGAAGGGATAACCCTTGTGAAATTATAGTTGATTACCCACCAGTTAGTGAACATATCCTGATACACTATAGATTTTACAGAGCAGCAAATTCTTATAGTAGTGTATGAGTATATGAATGTTTTTCCACAAGAGATTATAAGGTTTACTTCTCATTGAGAGATCCATTTCAATTGTTATTTTCAATATATGAATATATTGATTACATCTATAACATATAATATGGTCCTAATAGAGATCAAGGAGCTATATGTGTAGTTATAAGACCTTATATAGAAATAAATCATCATACCCAATGCATATAATAGAGAACTCCTATTAATTTTACAAAGTAGGAAAACCCGATCTTAAGGATTTGTATTAACTATTTCTATCTGAATCAGGTGAAAATCAAGAACATTTAAAATCCTTAATGAATAATTATATATTAAAATAGTTTAAAGGAGAAATGTGGTTATTGAATATCTATCTCATGTATGGATATCCCCGTGTTTGGGTTCATGAAGGGTATACCCCGAAGATTGAATTCATGTGTCTTGATAGTGACTATGAGTTCTTAGTGATTCCATTCAGCATTCTGAACTCCCCTAATACATTAATGGGACTCATAAAATAGATCTTATATCTATTACGAGACCAGTTTATAGTAGGTTTCATAGATGAGATCCTCTTTTATTCTTGTATAGTGTTCAAGTATGCTGAATATTTGGGGATTGTCCTTGACTTACTATGTGAGAACCGACTGTATAATAATATATTAAATTATAATTTATGGATTTAATCAGTTTATTTCTTAGGGTATTTCATCTCAAAGTGTTATTTAGTAGTTGATCCTACAAAATTATAGGTTTTGTGTATTATAATACACTTAAAGAAGTGTTAGAGGTGTGTATTTTTCTTAGGCTAGTTGGATATTACTGTGGATTTTTGAAAAAGTTATTTAGGATTGCAAATAAAATGAGTACCCTTACCTAAAAGGGAAATCCTATCATTTTGTATGAATATTATTTTAAATTTTTCAAGGATCTAATGTAGATAATGAATAGTTCCCCTATTTTATAGTTCATGGAGGAAGGAGTTGAGTATGACGTGTTCAATGATGCTTCCATTTTTTGGCTTGGTTGTGTGATAATGTAGAGGTATGAAATGATTACTTATTGTTCAAGGTAGTTGAAACTTCACAAGTATAATTACAGAACCTTTTACTTAGATATTTCAATAGTGTTGTTTTCCATGAAGATGTGGGGGCTTTATCTCTCAGTGATGTATTTATAGCCTTTAAATATCCCAAGATTTTTAGGTAAATCTTATTCTAAAGTGATATAAACTTTAGGTATAGTAATTGCATAGAATTACTATAGGTTTAAAACCATTATATATTATATACCCTTGTTAAGGGAAATTTGGTAGATCATTTCCCTTAATTAGAATTCTTGTGATCAGAATATGTAAGAGGGGTCTAAGAAGTTAGCCTTGATGCAAATAATTTTGGTTGAATATGGAGTAATTTATTATTTATGATTGATGGTGGTGATTCATAATTCTTTACTGGGTGAGTGAGGCCTAAATGAGAGACATATTTTGAGAAATTCAATTAGAAGTTATTTTCAAGTGATACACCTGATGTTTCTTTATGGCGGAGAGCACATCATCCTATTATAGCGGTGGATATCGGTTCTAATGTTTTTGAATGAGTAAGTGTTGAGGGGTTTTCAAAACTCCTTATTGGATTTGTATTAAGGAATGGAAAATATGTACTAGGATATCAGGAATTGGTTTTTGTGGCTAGGAAAGAAGAGTAATATTTTTGGTCTTATAACGCACTGCCTCACCTATAAGAACGTGAAGGCTGATCATTGGGATTCTAATTTTTTAAGTTATTTTCAAGGAATTTTAGATTATAAGTGGGAAATTATATCTATTTATATCAAGAAAATAAAACTACGGTAAATGAAGGGTTTTGAGGATGTTTGTGTGATAGCGGACTGATTGACCTTGTCAGCTCCATTTCCATTCAGGGGCAGATTTTAGTGTAGTGCTTAGGACACCTATACATATATGAGATCATTTAGTTGCATGAAGATTCTATTAGAGTATCTAATGAAATTGATTAACCTTTATTTATGATTTGATATTTAAAAATTTGTCACATAATTGTTTTATTTTTTATATTATTCTTTTTTTATGTGTTTTTAATATGTGTAGTTTGATTTTGTTATTATTTTGTTAATTATTTAATTATTTTTTTGAAAATTATGAAATAAATTATATTATTACACATATCATTAAGTGAATTATTCTTACATGAATTTTTTAGATGAAATATACTTACATGAAATTTTTTTACTTGAGATATCGTTTTATAGATCCTTACAAGATTTTGTCCTTGCACACTTACTTATGATTTTTTGAAAAATTTTAGGTGAAATATTATTATATAAAATATTATTGAGTGAATAATTTTACCTCAAAACAATTATTATGTTGTTTTATCCATAATTGTTGTAGTTAAAATGAAATTCCCTGTTTCATCTTGTTTCTGATATTTCCATTTACTGTAACATTATACGATTTACTCAAAAAAGTTTATCTATTTTATCATTAATTTTAAATTCTGAAAAGGACATTCAAATAAGTCTTTGATATATCTTATGAAGGTATAAAACATAAGAATTATTCTTAAAATGAGCATAAAATTTCCATACATAGGTAATATGTATATTTCCATAATTATTTTATTTAACTGATTGCATTACTAACTATGATGATAATTTTGGAAACACCCATGTGGATAGGATCATGGATAATTATTTTAAGAAAATAGACATTAAGCATTCATTTATAAATAGTGGTTAAATAATAAAAGAATTAATATATATTAAAATATAGATATTTGATTAAATTTCTTGTAAAATACTAAAATCTTATTATGCCACAATGTTCATACACAATTGTCAGATTAGTAAAGTTCATGAATTTTCCTAAAGTAAATTTTTCTAATTCAAATATAATGGGAGAAAGTTACTTGTTTTGACACCATAATTCTCTAAATACTTTCTTATCTGGTTTATTTATTTTATATTTTTCATTCTGCTATTTTTTTCTACCATGTGAAGTTCTTATTAAATTATTACACAAATCACACACAGTTGTGCCTCCTATAAAAATGTAGAATTAGTTGTAAAAACCTGATAAAAAATGAGGAACACATAGGTTGGGTTTGAAATTATTCAAATGTAGTATTAGGTTTTGTTTTTACACTATAATATAATGGGTTTTGTATGTACCTATGTAAAAATCATAGGATGGGTATACTCCAGGTAAAATTCATGGTTCAATATGCACATTTATAAATAACTTTATTTTAGTGTGTATGATAGCTATCATTGAGTTATAGATTTTGTGAAATGAATATGTAGGATCAATTTGATTTTTGTTATGATAAAATATTTGTGTTCATTAATTTAACAATAATACTTATTAAATGAAAATTTGAAATTATTTTATTCCTTACCATCAAATTAAATAATATTTTTTTTATAATTTTATAATTTTGTGGAAGTAAAATTCACCCCCACTTATTTATTTCTATACTCATTATGAGTACTAACAATTGGTCGGAGATCTATAACATTTAATACTAGAGATCTCTTAATTTTTTCTGATAACAAACAATTGGTATCAAATATCGATCTTGAAAAAAAAATTCTTACTTTTATTTATTTTGTTATTATTTGTTTTTACACCAATACATATCCTTGAATTAACAATATGAGGGAAGTTATACTTTATAGTTATGAAAATTTAGGAAACTGTGTTTTTAAATCCTCTTAGACCACCCCATTTAAATAGAGGTGACTATGAATAATAGAAGGACTTGATGAAGGAATTTTTAAAGAATATAGGTATTGAATATTGGATTATTGTGGCATGAACATATAAAATACCTGATTTTTATTTTGATACTTTAGTTAGTGTTGATACTAATAAATATGTTTTAAATTATAAATTCATTAATTTTATTTATTATTCTTTAAATAGAAGTGTTCATAACCATATTTCATCTTGCACAAATATTGTTGACATTCGGAGGAATTTATAAGTCACTCATCAAGGATTTGATAAACTAATGGGAACTAAGTTATACATTCATTGGGTTGAGTTTCCAGAGTTTAGAATGCATGAACATGAATAAATGAGCATGACATACACTAAAAATGTGAATAACATGGTTTCCCTTAGAGAAACTATGGATAAATAAGTTCTAATTGAGAAAATTATTCAAGATTTACCTAAATGGTGGCACTTTAAGAATGGTTAAATTAAATAAAGTAAAGAATTTATTTAGTATACCATTGATGAAATCATTATATTTTTAGTTAAATATTAATATGATATGAAAAATAATAAAAGTGGTGCTAATAAAAAAATGAAGGGAGTAGCTTTTAAAAAATCTTAACATATCTTTTTTATATTTTCAAGTGAAAACATGGGTATTTTTAATTCTAAGAAAATTGAAATAAATCAAATTGAAAAATACATTCAAGGACTTGTAAATATGAACCAAGATTCTATGTAAGGATAGAACAATAAGAAGTATAAGAAAAATTTCAAGGCTAATGGTTGGAAAGGTAAGACTATTTATGATATTATATGTTATGAATATTAAAAGAAGGGTCATACCATGCTTGATTACCCGAGGATAAAAAATGAGAAAGATAGAATGAAGTAAGATAATAATAATAAGAAATTATTTATTTGTGGTTAGATTTTCAAAAAAGAATTTGATTCCAGTGAGGAGTTTGGAAGTGAGAAGAAGGTTGGTAACTATTCATTGATGAGAAACTATTATAAGGTAACAAATTCATCTTTTACTGGTTTTTGAAAGCATTCAATTTTTTAATGGTTATAGACTTTAGTAAGTTTAGTGAAAATTTATATTTTTTTATGAATATAATTATGATAAATCTATAATTAAAGAGTTAAGTGTAATCTGTGAAAAATATCATTAGAAAATTAAAAAACATTCTAAAAAATATATGACTTTAGGTATAGATAATAAGAATGTTATAAAATAAAATAAGTATATTTTGTTATAAAATGAAATACTGAAAGTTTTTGTTTTCAATAATGAGGAATACATGTAAGATAAATTGAGAATTTTTTATGGATGATATTTCTAAACTAGAAAACGAGGATACAAGTTTGAAAAATTATTCTTCATGTACTAATGATAAAATCAGTGATTATTTTGAAATTGTATAAAATGAAAATGGAATGATTAAAGCCAAGGTTATAAATTTTAATGACGCATTACCTAAGATTAGTATTGTGTGTAATGGTTTATATGAATTTATGAATTATAAAAGGTGATTATAAATAAGATTACTAAAAGATGTATTGGTTTTTATGATATATTACCACAAATTTACAAGTGAAATTTTTTAAAAGGAGAAACTGTTGGTATTTCATCTATGAATAGTTTTATGTGTGGTGTATTTGGAAATTATGTATCAACTATTTATTTATAAAAATTTCAATACATTGGTTATAAGAAGTATTTTATATCAAAATATAGTATTAATGTCAAAAGGACTAACCCTTGTGCAATATGGGTATCTAAGGGATGTTACTTGAATTAGGTTAGACCTAAACAGATTTATACGACCAAGTAAGTATATATTTTTATAGACTAAATACATGTATTTATAATTTAATCCTATGGAATCTTATAATATACTCTTAATTTTTTTTATCATTTAGGTTAGTGAGCATGTTATCTAAGTCTTATGTTTTAGTTTACTCGAATGAAGTGTATTATATTTCTTTTTTTAATTATTTAAAATATTTATGTATTATTATAATATCATTTATTCTATTTTTTATTCATGGATCCTTGTATCAGTCACTATTTTTATGTTTTATTAATCGATGGTTTTAACCATTATATTATTTTATATAAGTGAAAGATTTTATTAAAGTGTAAAGTTATTTTTGTTGAAACTTTTGATTTTTTTGATCCACATGTTAATAGTGTTTTTAAATGTATCTGAATCATAATGTTTTGTTTTAAATTTATTTTTTCTCATTGGGAAGTTATACTATATTTTTCATAGTTAGTGTTTTTATTTAGAATGTACATAGTAAGGGGGTGTTATCTCTTGTTGATGAAATATTTAGGATGGGGTTTAATTGTAGTATTTAAATTTGTTTAAAAAAATGTGATGTTTTCATTTTTATTCTACATATATTTAAATAATTATAATGGAATATATCCTTATGATTTAGTGTTTGTAGTTATAAGAAGTGTATTCCCTACTATAGAATTAAAAATTATAAGGAAATAACTAATTTAGGGTGGTTTTTTTAACAATTAGATTTATTTGTTCTTAAAAATCATGATTACATGAAGAGTAATATTTTTTAAAATTTAGCACTATGATGAATCATGATCTAAATTTTTGATGGAATTTTTTTTATTATTAAAACTTTAATTTTTTATTTTTTTTAAAAGTACTATTAAATATTTTAATCTGTTAAATTATTAGCTTCTCAATTTATGGAATATTAAATTTTGTTTTCTCTTTAGTTACTGTAAAGATCCAAACATGTATAAATAAAATACCCCTTGAAATTTAATTTAATGTCTTATTTTATAATATGGTTATAGAAAAAACATGAAATAATTTATTTTTATTATATCCTATTGTCTTTAAGTGACAGTTAAGAATCATTACCATAAATAATATAGCCTTTTAATAATGATCATATGATTAGTATGGATATAAGGTTTTAACCAATCCAATTGACACATACCAAGGAAGTGATGTCATTAAATAGTGTGATCATACCCTATGTAGACCATTTATCAGAGCTTCCAAGGGTGATAAAATCTCTGTGATTTTCCCTTGACCAATCCCAAGATGATATCCAAGAACATAAGCATGAATGAAATGGTTTACAAGATATGTTCAAGCTCATAGAGATCGCGGACCAAACCATATTCAGCAAACTGTCCCACGAAATTCCCAACATCATGCACTTTAACCTTAAATCATTTAATGTTGTATTTAAGGGATATGTATCAAGACCCTAGAAATTTGAGCATGTATATTAGCTTGTGTATAATAATGAATATATTTTCTTCCCATGATTGTTACTTTATAAATGATTATTTTACTTTGATTCAATAAAACACAAATAGTATTTGTGGGTAATATTCAAATTCAATTAAGGAATTTATTTTTATGAATTAATGTATAACAAAAAATGTTTTAATAAAATGTAATTTTTAAATAATTTCTATTAAATCTAAATGATCATATAATTTTTATGAAGTTAAATGCAATTTTTATAGGGGTTTGAAAACACTTATTGTAAAAAACACTAAATTTCTTAATAAATGTAGATTATTTAAAAGTTGAATTTAACATAATTATAAAATTGTTTATAAAAAATGAATGTTATTTTTTTAATCCAAACTTCAAAATTATCCAATGGAAATTTTTTCATAATTTTCCAAGATAGTTGAATTTTCAGGTAAAAACTAAATACCATGTAAATATATATTCTCTGTTATGACATCATAATGACCCAAAAGTGATGTAATAAATTCTATAAAAGGTATTCATGACCAAATAAATGTTTTAACATTAAATTAATGCGATTTTATATTTATTTCGTTAATTTTATAAAGCCTTTATGAATCATCCAAAATAATTAATATATTTTAAGGTTTTAAAATCATTCCTTTAAGAGTATGACTCATCTCCACATAAGAAATAGAATTATTTTATTTAGTTTAGAAATCTTCCATATAAAATAATGAAAAAAATACCATTTGATAGAAACCATCGTCATGAACCCTGGGAGGGTTTTTGGCTTTGATTATTTTATTATGTTTAGTCCAAAACCTAAATAATAAAGAAAACCCCCACTTTACTCTATAAACTCACACATGATCCCATTTATATTCACTAAAACTCCTTGGATAAGATCCATTATATTACATATACTCTCTATATTCCTCCAAAGGAACTCCCAAACTCTCAAGAAGCCCCACCCAAGCATTTGGATCCATGAACTCAAGAAAGAGATCTTCCACTCTCCTCTTTTTTCCAAGCACTTATTTTATGTTATGTAATTTAATTTCCATTTTTCTATGTTGGAATATGTTATTACATATCCTAATTACTTTAAATTTCATTAATATATTATAAGAACCCATTTCACTCTCATTAATCCCACCTAAGAACCTTTATGTACACATGTTACCATGCCAAAATTTAGTGAGCGATCCTCACCTTCTTTTCTCTATTAAACATTCCTTATTATATTATAACTTAAATTTCCAATTAATTATGTTGGGATATGTATTTCCATGTCCCCAATACTTTTAATTTTATTTCCAAGTAATCATAGAACCATTTTTCTTTAATCAACCCAATTTTATGAATTTTTAATTAACATCGTTATGCTGCTGAAATTTCATCTCAATTTTCCATGCCAAAACAATTGTGTAGTGAATAATATACCCGTTTCCTATCAAGGGTTTTCACCTTTATACAGATCTAACTATTTTAATTTAGACTCACATGTATGTATTCTACAAGTCTTGATCATAGAATAAAATATGTTGGTGAATGAATCCATGTCGTATGATCTATGTGGCACTCTTAAGTATGATAATGAAATGAATGCGATAGGTGCACCCTGAATTATGTAGCACTCCAATGAATTGGGTAATTTTTAGTCTCATGATTTTTCATGTTTTTATAGGGAGTGAACCTAATTCCTTTATGGTAATTTTTTCACCATGATGTCACGATGGTTTATCATTGACCTATATTAATAATGCAATGTTTTATGTTGTTTCCGCATTTCCCATGTTATGATTGTCATGCTATATCATTTATCATTATTCATGTTTATGATTATTATAGTTTTATTCCCTATTTAAATTCCTATTTTATAATATGTATAACTTTATTTCATATTTATTCCCTTATTGGTCTTTATATCTCACCCCTTTCTTATGTTTTCCCTTAGGCTATCCCTTGCAATTTTAAAAGCCATGAAATTTTAGAAGCATGTTAAGGAAGGTTTAAAAAATGTTTTTGTATCCCATGTTCAAGATGTTATTCTATATACCTAATTCTCAAAGAAACTATACTTCTCAATATTTTGTACTTTTATAAAATAAATCATGAATTAATGTGTAGAGAAGGGTTGTTATTGTTGGTATCAGAGAAAAAGTTTAGTTATTTTTGGGATTAGGATTAGAAAACTATAGTGAAAGCCTTAGGGTTAATAATAAGTATAAGAAAAAATCCGTAATTTTTTTTAAGTATAGAGTAAGTGGTTTATCAAGAAAATATATTCCTGTCTGGATACTACAAGTGGATGTGGTTCTGGCACAAATGTACCTAGGGGTAACAACTCCAAAAAGGTGTGACAAGACTGACCTAGTGTATCCTGTTACATAAAAATAGGCCTTACTAAACACCTGTTTTGACACTCCTTGGGGATATGATTTAGTAAATTCATAAGATTACTACATACCATTATTAAGGGAACAAAAAATACCAATAAGTGTATATGGTTGGAAATAGATCATAGATAACATAGATAGAAGCCTATAATTTTATAAGATAAGGAAATAAATGTAATTTACAAGTTTTTCCTTTAATGTCATTGTATTACCACTTTATTTGTCTAATAGTTTAAAAAATAATCATCCCTAATTTTCCATTTATTCTATCCAATGTCTGGAAATAAGAGGAATCAGGTGAACAATCGATGCGATGAGAAATGTGATGACTACACCAATGAGATGCCCAAACCAATGGGAGAAGTAATGCGAAACTTCATGAGGATAATCTCTTAGTTAACTTAGGTTCTGAATATAAACCTAGAGCAGAAGAAGCATCCAAATCCCCCTAATAGAGAACTAGCTACGATTGAGACCTTTATGTGATAAATGACTCCATATTCCGATAGATCATCTGATCCCTCAATTGTGAAGAAATGGATAAACTCCATTGATAAGATCTTCTCCACACTTAAATGTTATGAAAAGGTGATGGTTCTAATAGCTATTTATTAAATGGAGGGAGATGTTAATTAGTGGTGGACATCAATCCAGAATACCAAGCCAGAGGAGGAGATCAAAGTGATGGAGTAGAATGAATTCTAGAAAATGTTTTTCAATAAATATTTTTCTCACACTCTATATCTTAAAATAGAAAGGGATTTCCTTGGACTTAAGCAAAAATGAGAATAATATATCAAGGAAAATGATAAAAACATCACAATAGTTGCACGATACACCAATGGATTTTTTGTATCCCCCAAATTCCAGGTTAACTGCTTCTTTAGTGGGATAAAACCTAGTCTATGAAAATCCCTAGTGATATATAACTTTTACAGATATGATGAAATTGTTCTATGTTCCCTCAAAGTAGAAATAGATTTCGACAAATCTCAAGGGTATCATAGGGATAAGAAGAGGAAAGTGGACTTTAAGTTTGGTGGTCCGATAGAGAAATATAACAGTTCTAAGAAATATCAGTATCCCTAATGTCAAAGGTGTGGAAAAAAGCACCCCAAAAATTGACGGGGGGGGGGGGTGATAAAATTCTTTAGGTGTGGGAATGAAGGGAAACTATATAACGATTAAAGATAGGAGAAACCTGCTAATGCGATAGAGGAATGGAATGATTCATTAAACCCTAAACACATTGTTAATTTGTAAAAATACATGTAACCATGGTACTTTTCAAACCTATGCACTAATCTAAGGGTTTTTGGAGAAAAAACACCCTCCAAGGAAGCAAGGGTGATATTTTTCCATCAAAATCATTGAGGTGGATCCCAAAAACGAAGTGATGATAGGTACGATAGTTATTCATTCAAGTGTAGTGAATGTAATTTTTTATTATAGTTATATTCATTCTCCATATCAATAAATTTTAGTAAAACTACTCAAACACCACAACAAATCTTGGATGCAAAGTTATTAGTGAAAATGAAAAATGGGGAATTAGTTCATCCTGAGTGTATAACTCCACCCCTATCACAATTTGTGGGAATAAATTTCTAGTGAAACTTATCATACTCCCTTCCTTGGAATTTGAGGAAATTATGGATATTTATTGACTTTCTCTATATAGATCCAATATAAATTGATATTATAAGGAAATCACTCTCTATACTACAAATCGACCCCAAATTCTGTACAAGTGCAAGGAGGAGGATGAATCTTATTTTGAACCAACATATCAAGAATGGATATTATTTAACTATGATCAAGAATATCTATCTAAAATTATTTTTTTAGGTGAAGAATAATCCTTGAAGAGATCCCATTTTTTGAGGGAATACACTGATGTGTTTATCAAGTAATTTACTGGTATTCCTCCCAGCTGAGAGTTTTAATTTTCAATCGATCATATACCTCGGTCATCTCCATTACCTAAGAATCCATATAGAATGGATGTTGTGGAACATGAGGAGATAAAGAAACAACTATAAGAGAATCTAGATAAAGGGTTCATATGCCTAAGTGCTTCACCTTGGGGTGCACCAGTCCTCTACGTCAAGAAAGAGGATGGTTCAATGTGACTTTTTTATTGATTATCATGAGCTCAATAAGATCATGATAAAGAATAAGTATCCTATTACAGATAATGATTACTTGTTCAATCATCTAGGTGAAGAAAAATACATCTCTAAGGTGGATCTACGGTCCTGATATTACAAATTTAGGTTGAAGAAGGAGGATATTCCCAACACCACTTTTTCATACACGGTGTGGGTGCTATGAGTTTACAGTAATTCCATTCGGACTCACTAATTATCCAAAAATATTTATGAACTTGATGAATATAGTATTTAGATATTACCATTATTTTTTTGGTAGTTTTTATAGATTATATTTTAATATACTCTGAAAATAAGGAGGGGTATGAGGAGAATCTGAGTATTATGCTAAAGACCTAGTGAAAGAAGAAGCTTTATTCCAAGTACAAAAATGTGATTTCTGGTTGAAGGGAGTCTAATTACAGGGGAATATCATCATAATAAATGGTTTATATGTGTACCTTTAAAAGATTGAAGTAATTTGAAGGATGATGAGGCCAACATCTATGATAGATATCTATATCTTCCTTGGATTAACTGTGTACTATCGTTGATTTGTGAGAAATTTACCATGATTATCAAACCCTCTAACCAAGATAAAATTGAAGGGGGTAATTTTTACTCAGAAGGATGAATATTAATAGAGATTCAATGAATTGAAAAGGAGGGTTCTCACTACACTTGTGCTCACACTACCCACAAGTGGAGAGCTTTCCATGGTATTCATAAATTCCTTGAAGAAGGGATTGGGTTTTGTGTTAATGTAGAATGAAAAATTCAAATCCTATGATTCGTGGGAGTTGAAATATCATGAACAAAACTACCGAACACATGATTTGGTGTTAGATATAGTGATCTTGTAATTGGAAATATGGTGGAATTATTTCTTTGGGGAGAAGTGTAAAATATATATAGATAACAAACTCCTCAAGTATATATTCACACTAAAAGAGATGAATATACACCAATGAAGATGGTTGGATCTTATCAAGGAATAGGATTTCTAAATCCACTATCATCCTATTAATTAAAATAAAGTGTAATATTTTCTAATTATAAAGAATCTGGAAATTATATCATTAATTATAATTGAGATGGATATGATCTTCTTAGATTTAGAAATAATGGACAAGGGAATCGTAAAGGAAGGAACATCATAAATCCTTTCATAAATTATTTCTCAACCATACCTTCAAGTGAGGTTAAAATATGATCAAAGGGATAATGTGGGAATTCAAAAGAATGTTGAAACTATAATAAAGGGTAAATCCTTAAATTTCAATGTCAATGAAGACAAAGTTGTGATAGTTGGGTCAAGACTATGTGTACCATCAAATACCGAGTTAAAGGAACTATTGGATAACGCAAATAGCTCAACCCTCTACATCAACCCAAGAAGCACAAAAAAAGTATTGAGATCGATGATAATCTGTTTGTGGGACAATATAAATAATAATATTGTAGAGTATACATCAAGACATCTTATATACCAACAACTGATAGTAGAAAAAAACCAAAGGGGATGATATAAACATTACCCATACTTATATGGAAATTAGAAAACATCACCGTGTAATTTATCATTGGTATTCCAAATACATCAAGAGGTAATAATCCTATATGTGTTGTGGTGGATTTTCTTATAGAGATAGATCATTTTATTATGATTTGAGAGGATTTATCACTAGATCAAATATCATGGACATACATCATAGAAGTGGTGAGGATACATGTCTTACCAATATCGACTATATCTTTTTGAGATCCAATATTCACCTCTATGTTTTGGATTAGTCTCCAATATTTACTAAACACTGAGTTGGATTTTAGCATGGATTATCACCCTCAAACTGATGGATAATCTAAAAAGACTATTCAGACACTTGAGGATATGTTGAGAGCATTCTCAATTGAATTCAAATGAGGATGAGATCAACATCTTCCTCTGGTGAAGTTCTCTTACAACAATAGTTTCCACTCAAGCATCCAAATGGATACCTATGATGTTTCTTATGAGAAGAGATGCATAACACATGTATATTGTGATGAAGATGGGGAACTCAAACTGATAGGCCTTGAAATGGCCAAGTAAATCATGGAAAAGGTTAATACCATTCAACAGAACATCAAGGATGATCCGAGTCGATAAAAGATTGAAATTCACTGTGTTGCATTTGTTGTCAATGAGGCATGATGTTGTCATGGAATGAATGGATGTCAAGGAATGTCAAGATGTGAATGACAAAGGATGTGATGGTGTTGTTGATGAAGGAGAATGGCCATGGTACTTAGAGGCATGTCACTTAGGAGATTCACTAAGTGACATAGGATGTTGTGGTTGAAACATTCTCTAGTAATATCAGACGATTGTAGAACTGATCTTAATGTTTCAATACTTGTATCAAGATGATACTAAGTGACAACACTTGAAGAACGAATGATGATGGAGCATCATTATATCTGACGATTGTTGAACTGGTCTTTAAGTTCAAAGAACTTGTATCAAGATGATACAAAGTCACAACATGATTAGAAGACCATGCATTGTATTGACAATGCATGAGGAGATGAAGATGATCCATCCACAACCACTGAGTTGATGAAGTGAGAAGAAGAAGTCCATGCACTATCTCTTAGTGCATGTGAATCAGAAGAAGATCCAATTGATCTCTGATTAGATCAACGAAGCACATTGAAGAAGTTATGTGATTCAGGAGTTCGGTTGATGAAGATCCTTGAGAATTCTCTCCTAAGTAGAAAATGAGATTATGAAGAAGAATTATAAATTGAGGAGTTGTTTCTAATCAAGAGGATTAATGTTTGAATTCTCAAGAAGAAGATGAAGGAGAAGAAATGGCTTCAATGGCACTAGGCATTTGGCTTATACTCATAGGAGAACTTTGTATTTGACAAAGTTATTCATGCCTTTGCCAAAACATTGGCCAGCCATAGACACCTGGAGGGTTCAACCCTAAGGCATGGGCGCTAGGCACGCCCGGGAGAGCGCGGTAGGGGTGCATGAGCGCACCCATGAGTGTCAGGCAGTGCATGGTGGGCGCTAGAGCACGCCCGCAGGAGGCGTGAGTGGGCGCAGAGCGCGCCCGCAGAGAGAACATGGTGCGGGGCGGCACCGTGGAGGGAGAAGTTCAACTGAGCGTTTGAAGGGAGCGGATGTTTGATAAACCGCGTGGAAACCGGCCTTCTTTTCGATGTGGGACGCGGGATTTTGCCGCGGAGCGAATCCTGGCCGTCCGTCTCATCGCGCGTTCGATCTCCGCCGCTCATCGCATCTTGCCGCTTGAGATCTAATCGCGGCCGTCCAAAGATCTGATCCAATGGCCTGCGAGGTGTCTCCTTCCTTGAGCCATGCCGAGGCCTCCCCGCGCATTCCCGCAGACACCTTCGAACCAGGCGCCTCCCGAGTGATGTTTTTGAGATTCCGGCCACCTCTGAAGAAGCCGAAGACACCAATGAGTTCGTATGGATCTAACGAACACAACCATTCTTAAAAACGTGCTTGCATGCGACGAATGAGGATTTCGAAGTTCGGCCGAGGAAAGCAACGCTGCTGAGGCCATGAAGGGTTTATGACTTGCATGAATCGGGATAAACAGAGGTCGTGCATGCGTTCAAAATCGCATGCACGAGGAGGAATGAAAGAGGAAGATAAAGCCGCGTGAAATAAAAAGAAAAAAAAACAAAACAAGATTTCACAGAATCTTGAAATAACCGAAGACTTCGGGAATTTAAAGATATCACACGCGGATGATTTGAAGCATCCCTCTGCCTATAAAAAGAGAGGTCGAGGCTCTCATTGTGCTTGCTGATGTGCTGAAATTTTGAGACCCGCGAGAGCTCCTGTGCCTCGTGAAGAAAGAAGCCACCGCGCAACCACTTGTGCGGCTGAAGTTCCAGAGCCACCCGAAGCTCTGAAGGAGGTCCCTGCCCGCGTACTCGCACGGCAGAAGGAGCCCTCACTGCCCGCAAACTTGCGCGGCAGGAGGAGCCTGCGCGGCCCTTGTGGCCTTGTGCACTTGCGCGGCCAGTGACACCCACACCCAACATGGTGTTTAAAGTGAGGAGAAGGCCGCACCACTTGCGCGCCTTCATTTGATGTTTGGGTGTGTGCAAGAGAAGGCCGAGACCAGACTATCTGTGTGTGAGCTAAATGAAAATTGAAGAACACCCTACGGGCAGTGGGTGTGCAAAGAGGAGGAAGGCAAGGCTTGCACTTTGTGTGTGCATTTGAAGAAGAAGGTTGTAGCCCTTATGTGAGTACACACCTACGGGTTGTGTGCAAGAAGGAGTGGAAGGCCACCACATTTGTGTGTGTGCAAAACAAGAGGAAGGCCGAGGCCTTAGTGCCTTGTGTGCAAAGTGAACAAGAGAAGGCCGTAGCCTTGGGTGTGTGCAAAATGAGGAAGGCTTGCACCTTGTGTATGCAATTTGAAGAACATCCTTATGAAGAGGAGAATAGGACAAGTCTCAAGAGTGAGCAAAGTGAGACAAGTGTGTGCAAAAAGACAACAAGGCCGAACCTTAGTGTGTGTGCAAACTAAAGTGTACACACTAAGAAGAAAGAGAAGAGGACACTCACACTATTGTAGAACACACAATCTATGTGTGTAGACAAATTGAATAAAGTGTGTGAAGTTTGAGAAGTTGGTGTGTGCTTAAAGGATTATACCCTTTGTGGGACTATTGCACTGAGGAGAAAGAGGGAAGTGCATGCATGCATGCATGCACACACGCACGTAATCAAAGTTCAAATCAGTGAGTGTGCATCTGAGTAATCCAAGACCAGTGGTTCTTGAAGAATTTGAGAAGGCCATGAAGTCAGTGCATGAAGATGCAGAGTTGCCATGCACTCAGTGCATGAAGTTGAAGTGAACTGAGAATGGACCAGATTGAAGTTAAAGATATCAGTTGTCTGAGTATTCAGTAGTTGGAGAGAAGCCAGGTCATCCTGAGAAGAAGGAGATAAATCCTGAGCAAGACGAGAAGACCTGATCAACTCAAGTGATCAGAGGTACAGAGCAAGGCCATCAGTCTTTATCCCAGACCGCTGAAGATACTTTAAGAATCTTAAAGTGAAGAAGAGCTACTCGTGTGACTCGAGGAGCCAGGAGAAGCCCCCTATGAGACTCAGGGTGGAAGGAGTCTTCAGTGGGATTCTGGAGCAGGCCAGTGGGACTCTGGTAACACTGTGGGACGCAGTATAAAGACCCTCCTGTGGGACTCAGGAGGGATACAGTGGGATTCTGTATCGACCATTGTAATTCTAACAAGTTATAATGGAAGAAACCATGTTGGGGCGTATAACCAACATGGCAAGGACGTAGTCATTTGGTGCCGAACCTTGTAAATCCTTGTGTCCAGTGCCTTTACATTTACTGCATCATTCGTGGAAAGGTGAGAGATACAAGAAGAGTGGATCGAGGCTTTAACCAGCCATAGAGGTTTAATTGATAAAGAATGAATTAGTAAAAAGTTTTAAGGGATCAATGATTCACCCCCTCCCCCTCTCAGTGATTCACACTGATCTGGGCACTTCAATTGGTATTTGAGCGAAGGTTACCTCTAAAAGATCCAAGGGAGTCTTTATGGAGTGCAGATTTGAGGAAATGAGTGACCAGCCTCAAATGGAGATATCTGCCAAGACTCAGAAAAATAGAAAGAAGAAACAGGCAAAGAAGATGAAGAAGAAGGTTGTTGCAATCAGAGAAACTCCTTCTATGGAAAGAAATGTGAAAGTCACATCAGATGACAATTCCTTTTATCATTCTTCTGATGAAGCCTGCTCTAGCTGTGATGAAGATGGAAGGAACAATGATCTTCTAAATGCAATCAAATATCTTCAGAAGACAGTCCCCAAGGAAGTGGCAATGTGTATAGCTACAGGCCTCCTTGATCTTCAAGAAGAAAAATTACAGATAGAAGATGAAGCCAATTCTCTGGAAGTCCAATTGGCTAAAAGGGTTGGCATAACCAACACTCTCAGAAAGATGGTAAAGGCTAAAGATGAAACCGTTTCTCTTTGCAATGAAAGATATGAAGACACTGCTGAAGAATTGAAAAGATGCCTTTCTGAGAAAGAATTCTCTAATACAATGGTCAAAGAAGTTTTCCATGCACTGGAAAAATTGCACAGAGTTTCAATGGTTGTCAAAGATGCTCAACTAGAAGAGAAAGTCAAAAGGGTGAAGGAGCTTGACAACTCATTGCTAGAATTGAAGAAGGTGCATGAAGACCAGTTAGAACAGCTGAAAGAAAATTGGGAAGGAAGGCTAAGAACTATTGAGGATGAGAAGAACTCCCTCAATATGAAATGCTTCGAACTAGAGGTGATATTGAAAAATCTGCAATCACCCAAAGCTGAATCCTCCCAGTCAGCTGAAAGAAGAAATGTTGCTACTCAAGTAAGCTTTGAGAAGGATGATTCTAAGAGAAAGACATCCTCTAATAAAAGGGAAACAACTTCTAAAAAGAAGGTACCATCCATCCCATCTTGTACTCATGTTTCTAAATGTGTTTCTACTAAAAGTGCAGGATGGAAGAATGAATCCAAACAAGTATGGATGAAGACAGTGAAGAAAGAATGCTCTCCTGAAACAACACAGCAATTCAAGACAAGTACCCTACAATCAGAAGGAATCAAAAGGTCAAGATTTGTGGGTCAATGTTGGTGTTGTAACAAGTATGGGCATTGTGCAAAGGATTGTTGGTACAATCCACTGAATGCCAAAGCACAGAGGAAGCCCATGCCTAGGGGGAGAAAGCCAGAGGAAAAGAAGCAGCATCCACAGGTCCAGAGACATATGTTTACTGCAAATAGATTTGGATTACTTGACAACATCTGGGATGATTGCAAAAGTGGTCAAAAAGATACATGTCAATCTCCAACTGTATCCAGAGCTAAAAAGAATAGAAGATCACTGAACCTGGCGAAAATGGAATCCTTGGGAAGCAAGAAGAAAGTTGAAGATGCTCCCAAGAAGGTTTTGAAAAAGGAAAAGAATTCCTTGGAGTCTAAATCCAAGAAGGGTGATGCATCCAGAAGGACCACCAAGAAGAAATGCTTCTACTGTGGAAAGAAAGGACATATCGTGGATCTTTGTAAAGAAGCCATGAAATTCAATAGAGGCAGACTGGACTCAAACAGACAATCAATCCAAAAGAAGCAGAAGGGATTGATTGAAAACAAGTTGCCTAAGAGAGGTAGCTTGACAACATCAAAGGAACCATGTGAAACTTCAAAAACTGAGGCCTCACTTGCAAATGACTTGTTAGTCATATGGCCTAATCAGTTGCAACTTGCCAAATATCTGCAGAGAGCTGAAGATGAAGTTCTGGTAATTGTTAAGGCAAAAGGAAAGAAAAAGATTTCACATGAAGATCAAGTTCTGTGTGTGAGGTGCAATCAAGCTGGACATACTAGTGATAAATGCATGATATTCATTCCAGCTCAGAAGGGATTCTTCAAAAGAATGAAGATTTCACCAGGAGACTCTAGTGCTCAGAAGGCACCTAGAAATACAGGAGTCACACACAAAGAAGTTAAAGAGGTGTTGAGATCCACACCAGCACAAACATCATTGAAGATCAAAGGTGCAAGTGTGAAGAATGGTGAAAATGGGACATCTCGGTTGAGAGAATCTTCTCAACCTTGTTGTTCACATTGATGAACCAAGGAGGTTCCATCTTATTCCCTAACAACTTGTATTTACATGTGCTAACATTTCAGGGAATTGAAGATGATGATCATTCTCATCTAAAGAGTGGTTTGGACAGAATGGAGTGCACCCCTTGAGGGGGAGCCAATCTGAAGAAGATGGGATTCTTAGATTAATACCATCTTGAGAAAAGTGAAGGTATTCCAATCATACTTTAATCCCTTGTTTCTTAATTGTATTCATCATGACAATTAAGGGGGAGTATTGATTGAAGACAAAGGAATTAAAGGGGGAGCTTTATCTTTGCACCTGAACTTTCTAATGAGTTTTGTGAAGTTATGCAGGATTTAGCAAATTCATTGTTATATCTGAAAAATTTCAAACCCATAAGCATGATCTCACATGTGTAGAGAATTATGGACAGCTTTGAATTCCATGGTCATATCACTCTTGTTTTCTACACCGGGTTAGCCCAAGTAGACTTAGAGCTGATTTACTAAAGGTTCATTGCTCAAGTGAACATGTGACATCATCCCTCCCTTGTGATTTTCAAGACAATGCTTTTCAAAGGGAGGAAGTGATTTTTTTAAGAGAACCACACCACACCTTTGCATTTTATTGCCAATAAGGGGGAGAAATATTGGCACACATATTGACCCATTCATATGTGCAGAAGTAGTGTATTGACAACAAATACAAAGGGGGAGATTGAAATGCACTGTGTTGCATTTGTTGTCAATGAGGCATGATGTTGTCATGGAATGAATGGATGTCAAGGAATGTCAAGATGTGAATGACAAATGATGTGATGGTGTTGGTGATGAAGGAGAATGGCCATGGTACTTAGAGGCATGTCACTTAGAATATTCACTAAGTGACATAGGATGTTGTGGTTGAAACATTATCTAGTAATATCAGACGATTGTAGAACTGATCTTAATGTTTCAATACTTGTATCAAGATGATACTAAGTGACAACACTTGAAGAATGAATGATGATGGAGCATCATTATATCTGACGATTGTTGAACTGGTCTTTAAGTTCAAAGAACCTGTATCAAGATGATACAAAGTCACAACATGATTAGAAGACCATGAATTGTATTGACAATGCATGAGGAGCGGAAGATGATCCATCCACAACCACTGAGTTGATGAAGTGAGCAGAAGAAGTCCATGCACTATCTCTTAGTGCATGTGAATCAGAAGAAGATCCAATTGATCTCTGATTAGATCAACGAAGCACAATGAAGAATTTATGTGATTCAGGAGTTCGGTTGATGAAGATCCTTGAGAATTCTCTCCTAAGTAGAAAATGAGATGATGAAGAAGAATTATAAATTGAGGAGTTGTTTCTAATCAAGAGGATTAATGTTTGAATTATCAAGAAGAAGATGAAGGAGAAGAAATGGCTTGAATGGCACTAGGAATTTGGCTTATACTCATAGGAGAACTTTGTATTTGACAAAGTTATTCATGACTTTGCCAAAAAATTGGCCAGCCATAGACACCTTGAGGGTTCAACCCCAAGTCATGGGTGCTAGGCATGCCCGAGAGAGCGCGGTAGGGGCACATGAGCGCACTCACGAGTGTCAGGCAGTGCATGGTGGGCGCTAGAGCGCGCCCGCAGGAGGCGTGAGCGGGCGCAGAGCGCGCCCACAGAGAGAACACGGTGCGGGGCGGCACCGTGGAGGGATAAGTTCAACTGAGCGTTGGAAGGGAGCGGATGTTTGATAAACCGCGTGGAAACCGGCCTTCGTTTCAATGTGGGACGCGGGATTTTGCCGCGGAGCGAATCCTGGACGTCCGTCTCATCGCGCGTTCGATCTCCGCCGCTCATCGCATCTTGCCGCTTGAGATCTAATCGCGGCCGTCCAAAGATCTGATCTAACGGCCTGCGAGGTGTCTCCTTCCTTGAGCCATGCCGAGGCCTCCCCGCGCATTCCCGCAACCACCATCGAACCAGGCGCCTCCCGAGTGATGTTTTTGAGATTCCGGCCACCTCTGAAGAAGCCGAAGACACCAATGAGTTCGTATGGATCTAATGAACACAACCATTCTTAAAAACGTGCTTGCATGCGACGAATGAGGATTTCAAAGTTCGGCCGAGGCAAGCAATGCTGCCGAGGCCATGAAGGGTTTATGCCTTGCATGAATCGGGATAAACAGAGGTCGTGCATGCGTTCTAAATCGCATGCACGAGGAGGAATGAAAGAGGAAGATAAAGCCGCGTGAAATAAAAAGAAAAAAAAACAAAACAAGATTTCACAGAATCTTGAAATAGCCAAAGACTTCGTGAATTTAAAGATATCACACGCAGATGATTTGAGGCATCCCTCTGCCTATAAAAAGAGAGGTCGAGGCTCTCGTTGTGCTTGCTGATGTGCTGAAATTTTGAGACCCGCGAGAGCTCCTGTGCCTCGTGAAGAAAGAAGCCACCGCGCAACCACTTGTTCGGCTGAAGTTCCAGAGCCACCTGAAGCTCTGAAGGAGGTCCCTGCCCGCGTACTCGCGCGGCAGAAGGAGCCCTCACTGCCTGCAAACTTGCGCGGCAGGAGGAGCCTGCACGGCCCTTGTGGCCTTGTGCACTTGCGCGGCCAGTGACACCCACACCCAACGTGGTGTTTAATGTGAGGAGAAGGCCGCACCACTTGCACGCCTTCATTTGATGTTCAGGTGTGTGCAAGAGAAGGCCAAGACCAGACTATCTGTGTGTGAGCTAAATGCAAATTGAAGAACACCCTACGGGCAGTGGGTGTGAAAAGAAGAGGAAGGCAAGGCTTGCACTTTGTGTGTGAATTTGAAGAAGAAGGCCGTAGCCCTTATGTGAGTGCACACCTACGGGTTGTGTGCAAGAAGGAGTGGAAGGCCACCACATTTGTGTGTGTGCAAAACAAGAGGAAGGCCGAGGCCTTAGTGCCTTGTGTGCAAAGTAAACAAGAGAAGGCCGTAGCCTTGGGTGTGTGCAAAATGAGGAAGGCTTGCACCTTGTGTATGCAATTTTAAGAACACCCTTAAGAAGAGGAGAATAGGCCAAGTCTCAAGAGTGAGCAAAGTGAAACAAGTGTGTGCAAAAAGATAACAAGGCCGAACCTTAGTGTGTGTGCAAACTAAAGTGTACACACTAAGAAGAAAGAGAAGAGGACACTCACACTATTGTAGAACACACAATCTATGTGTGTAGACAAATTGAATAAAGTGTGTGAAGTTTGAGAAGTTGCTGTGTGCTTAAAGGATTATACCCTTTGTGGGAGTATTGCACCGAGGAGAAAGAGGGAAGTGCATGCATGCATGCATGCACATGCGCACGTAATCAAAGTTCAAATCAGTGAGTGTGCATCTGAGTAATCCAAGACCAGTGGTTCTTGAAGAATTTGAGAAGGCCATGCAGTCAGTGCATGAAGATGCAGAGTTGCCATGCACTCAGTGCATGAAGTTGAAGTGAACTGAGACTGGACCAGACTGAAGTTAAAGATATCAGTTGTCTGAGTATTCAGTAGTTGGAGAGAAGCCATGTCATCCTGAGAAGAAGGAGATAAATCCTGAGCAAGACGAGAAGACCTGATCAACTCAAGTGATCAGAGGTACAGAGCAAGGCCAGCAGTCTTTATCCCAGACTGCTGAAGATACTTGAAGAAGCTTAAAGTGAAGAAGAGCTACTCGTGTGACTCGAGGAGCCAGGAGAAGCCCCCTGTGAGACTCAGGGTGGAAGGAGTCTTCAGTGGGATTCTGGAGCAGGCCAGTGGGACTCTGATAACACTGTGGGACGCAGTATAAAGACCCTCCTGTGGGACTCAGGAGAGATAAAGTGGGATTCTGTATCGACCATTGTAATTCTAACAAGTTATAATGGAAGAAACCATGTTGGGGCATATAACCAACATGGCAAGGATGTAGGCCTTTGGTGCGGAACCTTGTAAATCCTTGTGTCCAGTGCCTTTACATTTACTGCATCATTCGTGGAAAGGTGAGAGATACAAGAAGAGTGGATCGAGGCTTTAACCAGCCATAGAGGTTTAATTGAGAAAGAATTAATTAGTAAAAAGTTTTAAGGGATCACTGATTCACCCCCTCCCCCTCTCAGTGATTCACACTGATCTGGACACTTCAAAGATCTATAATGATAATCATTGAAAATACTTAGAGTTTGATATTATAGACATGGTATTCCTACACATATCTCCATGGAATAAAGTGATGAGATTAGGGAATAATAGAAAGCTTAATCCATGATATATATTCCCCTTTGATATCCTTGATTGCATTATAGAGGTAGATTATTAACTAACACTCCGACTGAAAATATCTCAAGTACATGATTTATTCCATGAATCCCTATTAAGTAAGTACATACCGGAACCCTCACATGTACTCAGCTCAAAGATGGTACCATTGGAGAATAATCTCTCCTATGAATATCAACCAGTGAATATCTTAGATCATAGAGAATAAGTTCTTCAAAGTAAGACACTGCACCTTGTCAAAGTGTTGTAGAGAAACCGAAAGTTTGAAGAAGCAATATGGGAATCAGAGGAGGTGATGAAATATAGTTAACCTCATCTGTTTTAGTGTGGGAAAAGACCCAATAAATACGAGTATGTGTATACAAATGGCCTAAAGGCCTTATTAGTTATTTATTTTTTGAGAACCCCCCTTTCAAGGGATGAGGGGGAACCCTTAAAATTCCCATAGGATTAGTAGATGACATGAACCCAAGGCCTTAGAGGAATTCATCTCAGACATGACTACATAGAAATTCCCCTCCCTAGAATCTTGATCATGAATCAGCTTCCCACCTTCACATTGCTTGTTCATCTAAGAATAGTGGTAAAAAGGTGTATAGGCCTGGTACCAATGGAAATTTCCATACCCTCTCATTATTCTATATCCGTATAGATTTGTTCGGGTGAAATATCTTACTATGGGTCCTCATCTAGAGCTAGTTCCTTTGGTCAGTCTAGTTGTATCTGCACTGTATGATCTATGAGGTGGCATGAAGGCCTTAAGGTTTCCCAAAATCCTTAACTATCCTGAAGGCATTGGGTGGCCCGAAGGCCTTAAAGACTCTAGGCCTAAACCAATGGCCCAAAGGTGAATAGTTCCAGCTTTTACAGTACTGAAAATTACCTTCTACAGTACCTCCTACTGTGCATGCAAAATTACTTCTACCGTGCCTTCTATAGTAATGCTACAATACCCAAAAATATTCCTCCACCCAGATTCAAACCTGGGTCTCCTGGATGCACTTAGAGATTCCTCACCAATTGGGATAAGGCCCATGTGCTATATAATAATGAATATATTTTCATCCTATTATTTTTACTTTATAAATTATTTTTTCATTGATTCAATAAAACACAAATAGTATTTTATGGTAATATTCAAATTCAATAAAAGAATTTATTATGATAAATTAATGTATTTTTTAAATAAATTAAAATTTAATAGAATTTTATTATTAAATAGTTTTTTTAAATATAAATGAACATAAATTTTTTATGATGTGAAATGTAATTTTTATAAGTGTTTGAAAACTGTTATTATCAAAAAACCATCATTTCATAATAAATGTATTTTTTTATTTTAAAATTTAAAATTAAAATATTTAATAAATTATTTAGATAAAATTAATATTATTTTTGGAATCATAACTTTAAAATTATCCAATGGTAATTTTTTCATAATTTTATGAGATAGTCGAATTTTCATGTAAAAATTAAATACCATATAAATACACTTTGTGTATTATGACATAATAATGACCCAGAAGTGATATAATAAAGTCTATAAAATGTATACAAGAACAAATTTATATTTTACCTTTAAAATTGTGTGATTTTTTATTTGGCTAATTTTATAAAGCCTTTATGAATCCTCCAAAACCGTTAATATATTTTATGGTTTTAAAATAATTTCATTAAGAGTATTACTCACCTACACATATGTAGGGGAATTATTTTATTAATTTCATCCATTTTCCATATAAAAAAATTAAAACCAATCCTATTTTTCAGAAAAAATGGGAAAGAACCGTGGGAAAGGTTGTGGTTTTTGTTATTTTATTACGTAGAGTCCAAAACCTAAATAATAAAGAAATCCCCATACTTTCCTTTATAAACCCACCTAGGATCCCATTTTTCTTCACTCAAACTCCTTGGAACAAATCTAAAATCTTCCATCCACTCTCTACATTCCTCCCAAATAACCCCAAATCTTTCAATAATCCCCTCCCAATCATTTGTAGTGACACACTCGAGTACGGGATCTTCCGATCCTCTTTTTTCCAAGCACTTCTTTGATGTTATGTCATTTAATTTCCTTTTTTATATATTGGGATATATTCTTCCATATACCCATTACATTTATTTTCATTTATAAATTATTATATCCCATTTTGACTCTCATTAATCCCTCCTAGGAACCTTTATGTACACCCATTACCATGCCAAAATTTAGTAAGGGATCCTCACCTTCTATTCTTTATTCAAGTTTAATTATCATATTATGCCTTCTATTTAAAATTACTTATATAGGGATATTTATTTAAATTTATATACTACTTACCATTTTATTTCAACGTGACTAGATACCACTTTTTTTCTCGTCAACCCATTTTTAAATTTTTAAGTGATGCCATTATGCTGCCGAAATTTCATAGTAATTTTCCATGCCAAAATAATTGTGTAGTAAATACCATACCCATTTACTATCAAGGGTATTCACCTTAATAAAATTATAAATATTTTAATTGGGACTTACATGTATGTATTCCAAACTCCTTGATCATGGAATAAAATATGATGATGAATAAATCCATTTTGTATGATCTTTGTAGCATACTTAAGCATGATAATGAAATGAATGTGATGGGTGTGACCCAAATTATATAATGCTCAAATGAATTGGATAATGTTTAGTATAATGAGACATCATGTTGGGATATGGATTGAACTAGATTCTTTTATGGCACTTTTTACACCATTATGTCTTGGTGGTTTATCCTTAACATATGTTTATGATGAAATGCTTTAAGTATTTTCCAAATTCCCCATGTTATGATTATTTTGATATATCATGTCTCATTATTCAAGTTTATGATTCCTAAATTTTTTTACCCCATTTACATGATTAATATATGTCATGTATCACCTTATGATATGTTTATTACCTTTTCGTGATTTACAACTCACCCATTTTAAATGTTTGTCCCCTGGTTATATCGTGAAATTTTAAAATCCATGGAATTTTAGAAGCATGTTAAGACAATTTTCAATAATGTTATTGTATCCCATGTTCAATATGTAATTATATTTACCTAATTAAAATATACACTATACTTATCATTATTATTAGATTTATTATGTGTACTTTTATGTAATAAGTCATGAATTAATGTGTAATAAAGAGAAGTGTTGTGATAATTAGTCTTAAAATGAATTTTATTCAGTTTAAAAATATATTTTTTCTTGATTATTTTATGAATAAATAGTTTTTAAATTATTTATTTTTTTAAAAAAAGGGTATAATTGTTTTATTCTGATCAATTTACATGGTTTATTTTTCACTATTGTTTTTTATTAATTACAAAAGAGGGAGGTTTTGTAATTATTATTTGTTTTTTATGTTATCATAAATGGGTATATTATTGATGTGGATACTTAAACCGCTTTACCTTTATTTATGTTTTTATATTTAAAAATTACTCACTTAATTTTTACAATGATTATCTTGTTTATTATTTAAGTGTTCATAATATATGTAGTATAATTTTGTTATTATTCCATTAGTTATTTATGTAGCTTTAATAAATTATAAAATGAAATTTATTCATATATAAATCCTTAAATTAATTATCCTTACACTATTTTTTATGTGAAATATCCTTACATGAATTTTCTTTACTTGAAATATCCATATGTAGATTATTACACGATTTTATCCTTGTGTGGTTCCTCATTATTACAAGAAATTTTCTAATAAGAAATATGAAAACATGAAATCTTCTTATGGAAATATAATTAAATTAATAATTTTACATAAAAATAATTCTTAACTTGTTTTTATTTTTATGTTATTTTATCCATAATGATCTTTATATAACCTGTGATACTCTGTTTCAAGTTGTTTTTGATATTTCTATTTAATGAAATATTATACCATTCTACATAACTATTTAATCTATTTTATAATTACTTATAAATACTATAAAGAATATTTAAAGCGGTTTTTGAAATTATTTTTGCATGAATAAAATATGGGAATTATTTTCAGAATGATCAAGATATTTTAATAAAAAGTCAATGAGTATATTTCTATATTTATTTTATTTAACTGATTTCTTTTCTAGTAGTGATGATAATTTTGTAAACACCCACCTGAAGAATATAATGGATATTTAGATGGAGTAAAAAGTCATTGTTCATTCATCTAAAAATTGGGGATAAAAAATTCAGGTGGTAAAATAGAGAAAATATAGATATTTTATTTTTTTGCTACTAGATTATTGTAAGGATATTATTCCAAAAATTCATACACTATAGTCATATTGAAGAGGCATATTGGGTTTCCTTAAGAAAAATTTTCTGCTTCAATTATAAAGGGTCAAAGATTCTTGTATCTACAACAAAATTCTTTATCCACTTCATTATCTAGTTTATTTGATTTATATTTTTTATTATATTATTTTTTATCATATGTAAAGTTATTATCAAGTTTGAACAGAACTCACACATGGTTGTTACTCATCTCAAAAGGAAGTGTTGTTTATACAATCTAGATAAAAAAATAAGAACACAATACTTATTCTTGAACCTATTAAAATATAGTATTGGTCTAGGTCTACCCTTTTTAATAGAATTGATTTTTCTTATACCCAAGTAAAAATCGTAGGTTTATTTTTGTCCTTGTTAATAGATATGTTCAATATGTACCTTTCTAAAATACTTTATTTTAGCTTGTGAAAAAACACCAAGTTAGAGAGTTTGTGAAGAGTAGATGTTTGATCATTTTTATTCGATCAAATATAAAATATTTATGTAATTTTATTTACTAATTATACTTCTTAGAAATTTGTTTTCTATTTTTAATTATTTTATTCCTTATCTAATGAATTCATATATATTTTTTTATACTCTAATAAATTTAAGGATGGAAAATTCACCTCCTATTGTCTATTTCTATGATGACCTTGACCCAAGTAACCCAGAGCTAGTGTTTATATTATTACATTATCACTAGATACGAGGAATCGTATCCTCAAGGAATAAATAGTGTATTAGTATTAGTAAACTATATAAAAATTTAATTTTATATACACTTCATAAAATAAAATATACAATGTTTTTTCTTTGAGAATTTCATTATTCCGCTTGCATATTCCTGCATATTAATCACAAAAAATTTCCTTGTATCATGGAGAAAATAAAACATAAAAATTGGTTAGATCAAATTCTTAGTAAGGGTATGAATACAACATAGGATGTCATGAATAAATAATAATATTCAATATGGTAAGGTAAATAACTGAAAGACATTCCATTTAATCAATTACTTGATTATAATAAGACAAGAATAAATGATGATCAAATAATGTTATATAAATAACCACATGATCTTGAAACTAAATTAATGATATTATAAATAATAGAATAATCATATATAAAATCAATAAATAATATCACAATTAGGGAATAAATAATTCAAAATTGTTGAGTCAATAAGGTTTCCTTATGATTTTTCCATTCCTTCATGTTTTGAAAATCACAAACACTCTTCCTTAAGGAAAATTTGATTTTTTTATGTTTTATGTTCATAAGGAAAATTTTCCTTCCCCAAGGAAATTTATCCTTACCATGTTTTCATTGTTTATATTCTAAGTATAAATTTCAGTTTCATATCCAAAACCTTGGAATCATATATATACTTAGATATAAAGCATTATGTTTTCTGGATCTGAATTCAGATTCTGAGTTCTCTGAATTCAGACTTCAAACTCTTATGAGTTCTGATTCCGAGTTCATTGAATTCAGAATTCGAAATCTTATGAGATCTGACTCCAAGTTCTCTGAATTCAGATTCCAAAATTTTTGAGTTCTGATTCCAAGTTATCTGAATTCAAACTCCGAACTCTTATGAGCTCTGACTCCACGTTCTCTGAATTCAGACTCTGAACACTTATGAGTTTAGACTCCGAGTTCCCTGAATTCAGATTCCTAACTCTTATGAGTTCAGACTCCAAATTCTTATGAGTTCAGGCTATTAATTCTTCTGAAATTCAGACTCTGAAATCTATAGAATTCATGTTCCAAATTATTTTGAAGACCAAATATAAATATTCATATATTATAAACACCGAATGGTTTTAGGTTAGACCCCAAACTTTTATTTTTCCTTAGACTCTGGAAAATGAAATTGGTTAAGAATCATATTTTTGTTTACTCTTGTTATGGTTATAAAATGATGTCATGCTTTCTATTTATAATCAACTATTGTTTGAGTGACACATGTATAGGTCCCTCTGAAATTCAAGGAAAAATATGACCGTTGGAGGAGGGATCCGACCGTTGAAGTTGTGCCTATAAATTAGAGCTCATTTGAATGAGCTCAACACTGTTCTATGACTCTAGAGATTACATGCTGGTGAAGTGATTTCTAGAGAGAGACATTCATGCTTTTTGCATACTGAACATGTTGTTAATAATTTCTTCGTGCAACACGAAATGTTGCTGAGTACATTCGAGGGCTCCCGGGGATTGGAAGACAGAGGTGTCGACTACCTTGAAGTTGAGGGCTTTCAAGGATATCAAGACAAACTCCGATCTTTGTATTGAGGGTTTACCCTAGTGCGGGTAAGACAGAATTTCTAGAAAGTATAAATAAAGGGACCTTTATCCAATGTTGTTGGATACCCTTCTCTTTAGGTTAAAATATTTACTACTTGTTACTTGTATTGTTTCAAGTTTTCCACTGAATTTTGATTATTGAGGAAAGTATAACTATATTATACTTATTTATACTTGTACTCTGATATAGTGAGATTCTATTAGCTTTATGGTAGAATCTTTATCTTTGTAAACTTCTGTTAAGTTTCATTTATGGAACTACTTTTCCAGAATTACATTCTCGAAATCATATTTCCAGAATCAAGAAAGTTAGTAGAACATAAAGGTTTTGTGAATTTACCTTGTTTAACCTTGTTAAACAATAGAAAGGTTTCTATCCATCTTTAAAGATCCCAAAGATTTTTTTAAAGTATACAATTTACCCCCTCTTGTATATTGAGAATCTAATTTATCATTTTGATCCTATAGTTTGTATCATTGGAGAATATCATACTCTATACCAACATAAAAATTGGTGTTATAGGAGGTCTCTGAAATACTTATATTCACATATAAGTTTTCTTGCTCAAGTTTTCATTGTTCTATATTTTCTTTACTTAGGATATTCTTATCCTTATTTATAAACTTTATTACTAACATGTTTGTGTGGAGTGTTTTTCTATTAAGATGAAAGGAATGAATATTGGTTCCATAGACAACTTAAATCCTACTAGACCACCTATTTTTTATGGGAATGATTACGTTTATTGGAGAGATCGTATGAAGACATTCATTATCAATATTGGAGTAGATATTTTTTTATTCTTACTAGTGGATATAAAATACTTGACAAGAAAGTTATTACTTTCACCAACCAAGAAAATCATGAATATCAACTGAATTATAAGGTACACAATACATTTCTTTATTCTATCACTAGAAATATATATAGCCAAATTTCCTCTTGTGAATCAGAAAATTGTATTTGGAAGAAGCTTGATGTTACACACTCTGGAACATCCAAAGTTATTGAAACGAGAAGATCCATGATCAGAGCTGAATATCATGCTTTCTTCATTCCTTATGGATCAGCCATATGTAAGGTGAAAAAAATATTCATGACTATTGTTAATAGTTTAGAATCTATGGGTGAGAAAGGATTAGATGATGAAGCTCTTGTGGAAAAAATCATAGACATCATGCCCAATAAGTTAGAATCCAAGAGAACTACTATTGATGATAATAGAAAAGTCTCACAGATTACCCTTGATGAATTATTTGTAACTCTTCTTCAACATGAGACTAAAATGAAGAGAGATGCTGATAATTTCAAGAAGAAGAATGAGAATATAAGTGTTGATTTTACAACAACTTCAAATCATATGAAAGCCAAGACTCTTGATAGATCTACAAGATCTAAATCTAAGAATGTTGTTATTCAATCCGAATCTAATGGATGTGAATCTTTATAAAATGAGTTAGCCAACATTGCTTGAAGGATGAACAAGATTGTTGGATAGAAGAACATTCAATCCAGATACATGAAGAAAGAAAGGAAAGATAAGAAAGATTCATAAGAAACATGTTATGAATGAAAAAGATCTGGACATATAATACTAGATTTTCCTATGCTTAAGAGAAAATAAAGAAAGGAAAGGAATTATGAGAGAAATAGAAAGAAGTACTACATAGATAAAACTAAAAAAGTCTTGAATGTTAATGACACGTAGAGTTCCATTGGTGGAGACTCTTCAGATGATTGGTCAGATTACGAATCTTCTGGATAGAAAAATCTTGGTTTAATATCCAGACTACCTATTGAAAATCATTTTCTAATGCCTAAGGTACACAATGATGAATACATGACCAATGTATCTTTGAATGCTAATTATAGTAATGATAAATATTATAACTCTTCTGATGAATAATCTTATTCTCATGAAGATAATACTTTACCTACCTATGAAGAAGTTTCTAGGTTTTCTAAGCTTATTGAGAATGAAAATTCAAAACTCAAAAAAAGCGTGACAAAGAAATTTCTAGGAATACTATTCTTACTAAGGAAATATGAGATCTTTCTAATGATCTTTATAAGAAAACCATTTATTTTGAAAGTATTTCAAAAAAATCATAAGGAAGTAAATTCTGAGAAGGACAAACTTTCTAAGGATCTAGAAAATAAAATTTCTATGAAAAATGTTTTCAAACCTATATCTAGTTCTAAAACTAATTTTTTGGAAGACAAGAACTTAGTTATTAGACTGAAGTCAAAAATATTTTCCTTGAGGAAGTGTTTGTCAAACTTTTCCTTAGGTAAGGAAAATTTTAATAAGATGTATTCTCAAATTCGACCTCTAAGGAATAATTTTGGATTTGGTTATACTAGTTCAAAACCAATTTTTAGTAAAAATTATTTTGTTACTCAAAGTGATCCATTCTTCACTAAGTGTCAGTGTGGTAGAAACTGGGCAAAATTTTTTTCCATAAAACAAAAAACATTCTTTAGGAATTTATAATTCTTATTTTTCAATGAAAATGTGGGTGCCTAAAATTATTCTTTCTAAAATTTTTGGATCCAAGAATGTTTGGGTTCTGAAAGTATAACACTGTTATTTTCAAGAAATTAAATATAGTACCAACAAAAATACATGGTACATGGATAGTGGATGTTCCCTACATATAACTGGTAACAAAGAATTCTTTGAAAATATTATCAAGATGAAATAATGAAAAGTAACTTTCAGAGATAATTCTAAGGGGGAAATTATTGGTATAGGTAACATTGTTCTTCTTGGAAAAACATTGATCTCAAATGTGTTATTTTTTAATGATATTAAGGATGAACTCATTAGCATAAGTCAATTATGTGATGAAGGTTACCTTGTAAACTTTAGGAATGACAATTTCTTAGTACACAATTCCAAGGAAGAGTTTATTCTTTATTCCCATAGGAAATAAAATTTATACACACTAAACTTTGAATACCTTAAGAGCCAAGACATACCTTGTCTTAGTGAAATGTGAGATCATTCTTGGTTATGGAATAGAAGGCTAGGACACTGTAACCTTAGTAACATATACAAAATCTCTAAGAAAAGACTAGTTAATGATCTAACAGAGCTTAGATTTGATTCTTCAACAGTTTGTGATCTTTGCCAATATAGAAATAAGCATAAATAAAGTATTAAATCAGTCAGTGAAGTCTCAACCACTGACACATTATAGTTAGTGCATATAAATATTTTTGGTCTCACACAAATTGGAAGCATTAGAGGCAAATATTATGTATTTGTCTTAGTTGACGATTACACTAGATTTACATGGTTCTATTTTCTAGCAAAGAAATTTGAAGCTTTTTCTTATTTCAAAACTTTTAGAGCACAAGTTAAAAATGAGAAAAAATTTCTTTGATAACTATTCATACTGATCCTGGAGGAGAATTTCAAAATTCATATTTTAAAACTTTTGGTAGATGAAAAGGCATTACTCATAACTTCTCAACACCCAGAACACCTCAACAGAATGGTGTTGATGAAAGAAGAAATAGAATTCTTCAAGAGATAAAAAGAACAATGTTGAGTGAGTATTCTATAGCCAAACATTTTTGGGCTGAAGCTGTAAGTACTGCTTGTTATACTATAAATCGAGTTTTGATTATACCTTTTCTAAATAAAACCCCTTATGAGTTATGGAATGGTAGAAAATATAGACCTTCCAACTTCACAGTTTTTGGTTGCAAGGTATTAATTCTTAATACTAAATATAATCTACACAAATTCACACCAAAATCTAATGATGGAATTTTTTTCAGCTACTCCACAACTTCTAAGGCTTATAGTGTTTTCCATAAAAATACTTGCACTGTTGAAGAAACAGTACATGTCAAATTTGATGAAACTGATCCTTTTGATTTTAAACAACCTCAAACTACATCTTTGGATGTGTTTTAAAAAACTGATTATCAACCTTTTCTAAAAGATACTTATGATAAGGAAAATGTCCAAGAAGATAATTTTGAAACATTTACCTCAGAATATTTCCTTCCCTATGTTGATGAACAAGTTTTAAAAAACCCAAATCAGTTGTTTCTTAAGAATCATCCTAGTGATATTATCATTGGTGATTTAAATCAACCAATAAGGGCAAGAAGTTCCTTATGAAATGAAGTAGAACATCTAGCATTTCATTCCCAATTAAAACCAAAAAGCATTGATGAATATTTAGGTGATGATTATTGGATAAAATCTATGCAAGATGAACTAAATTAATTCGAAAGGAATAATGTCTATACCTTGGTTAAAAGACCTAAGGAAACCTCTATTATTGGAAAAAATGGGTTTTCAGAAATAAGTGTGATGAAAATGGAATCATTGTAAGAAATAAAGCTAGATTGGTTGGTAAAGGCTATACTCAACAAGATGGAATAGACTATGAAGAAACCTATGCTCCAGTAGCTAGACTTAAGTCTATTCATATTTTACTTTTCTTTATAGCATTATTCAGTTTTAAACATTTTTAAAAGGATGTTAAATGTGCTTTCATTAATAGTTATGTTCAAGAGGATTTTTTGTTGAACAACATCTAGGTTTTGAATAAATAAAACAACCTGAACATGTTTTCAAACTTACCAAAGCTTTGTATGGACTTAAGCAAGCCCCTTGAGCTTGGTATGATAGAATTACATGATTTTTTCTTCAAAATAACTATGTTAAAGGAAATGCTGATCCAACCCTTCTTATAAAGAATGATAAGAAAAATGTTTTTATTGTTCAAATTTAGGTTGATGACATTATATTTGTTTCAACTCATAATTCTTTAACTGATTTCTTTATAGATCTAATGAAATATATGTTTGAAATGAGTATGATGGGTGAGTTAAAAATTTTCCTTGGTTTCAAAATTTCTCAAAAACCAGAAGGAATCTATATATCCCAACATAAGTATATTAATGATCTTCTAAAAATGTATGGATATGACAACAGTAAAAGTATAAGTACTCCCATTGGTATCTCAAATTCACTTGATCTAGATGAAGATGAGAAACCAGTAGATCAGGCATATTTTATAGGTATGATAATAATTCTACATTACATGACATCTAGTCATCTAGAATTAATGTTTTCGGTATGATTATGTGGAAGATATCAATCCAATCCCAAAGAATCTCATTTAAAGGCAGTAAAAATAATTTTTTGCTAGTTAAAGGGAACCATGGATCTTGGACTCTTTTATACTTCTGGAAATGATTTTGTTTTGAACAGTTTTTTGGATGATGACTTTGGTGGATGTAGAATAGATAGAAAAAGTACATACAGAACTTGTTATTTCATAGGAGATTCATTAGTTTCCTGGTCATGCAAAAAACAACACTCAGTAGCACTTTCCACTGCTGAAGCTGAATATGTAGCAGTTGGAAGTTGTTGTGCTCAAGTGTTGTGGATGCAACACACACACACAAAATATGAAATGAGTTTTACCAAAAAAAAAATTTGTGTGATAATACCAGTGCCATTTCCCTAAGTAAAAACCCTACACATCACTCTTGTGAAAAACAAATAGATATTAGGCATCATTTTCCTAGGGATCGCACACAAAAAGGAGATATCATTCTTTAATTTATCGAAACTCAAGATCAACTTGCTGATATTTTCACAAAATATTTTCCATCTGATATATTTGAATACATTAAAATGAATTTATGAATGATAACCATAAGGTAATCTTCCTTGTTAACTTCTTGTTGAAACATGTCTCCTTACAGTAATAAACTCTTTTCATAGGGGAAGTACATCTGTTTGTTAGATTTCAAAAAAAAAACCGTAGTCTAAAATTTTTTGTAGTCTATTTTTCACAGTCTAGAATTCTTTCTAATTTTTTCCATCTTAAATTTACAAAATGAATATTTTTTGGATTTCCACAATGAATATTTTCTAAATTTACATAATGAATATTTTTTATGTTTTTTGTAATGAATATTTTCTAATATTTTTGTAGTCATTTTAAAAAAAAAATTAATCGAATTTTCATAATCCAAAGTTCTTCAAGAAGAATTTTTCCTCACTATGAATAATCTTCCTAGAAATCCTAAAGGTATGATTCTTTCTTGAGTTTTCATAATCATCTTTTAATTGTTGGTAGTCTTCATTTTTTTTAATTTTTTTTTATGAATTCTATTTTCCTTAAATCCGAATGTTTTCCTTTAAAACCTCAAAAGATTGGATTCTACCAAATTTTTCTAGTGGATATCATCTCAACCATCAGATCTTATCAAGACGTTTTTAGCAGTTGGATCAATCAGGGAATTTGAATTGTCATCTAAATTGTCTATATAAAGTACCCCCGATGGTTGTCCCACGTCGAAACTCAAGCCTTCACGTGCTGAAGCTCTACCCTTATACTTAAGCCCATTCCAAAAATCTCAGATCTTTCTCAAATCCAAATGTATATAGAAGAGTCTTCTCAAAATGACATGTCAACTATCAGTCCAATCTTGGAGTGGAAGGTTTATAGAGAAAGGTTGGTACATCAAAATTTCTATCCCAAGTATAATTCTATCATCTCAAAGAACATCAAGCTGAATGGATGGAAGAGTGTTTGCGTATCGAAACCAGGAGCTCAAGATTTGGTATATCCGGACTTTTTAGTTGAATTCTATGAGTCAACAAATTTTTCAAGGAAGAAGGCAGAGGCAAATTTTCTTTTATGTGATATGGGAAGACATATTCTTTATCTTATACCAAGGATGCTAGTTTGATTGGATTTCCCTATAAGAGTGAGATAGAGTTTTGTTCCCATAAGCTTCCAGATGTCCAAGGAAGCTTTGTCAAGCTGAAGGATATAGATTTCCTCAGTATTTCAGATGTTAAGACTCTGAAAATTGTTCACTTACCTTCAAATTTATGGATTCTCAATTTATGGGTTCAAGGATTCATCATTACGAGAAAATGGGACAAAGATACATTGAAGAAGAGTGACATGTATATCTTGGATTTCTTAGTGAATCTAATGAAAATAAATCTGGTCAAGCACATTCTGATTACAATAGAGAATATAAAGAATGGAAATCTTAAGGCTCAGATCATTATGTATCCATCCATTCATTTAAATCTGATTTTTCGATGCTTAGAATCCTTCAAAATTACTTATAGTTCAAAGCCAAGAAATTAAAAAGTCATGCTGGTTAGTGATGATACTCTGAGAAGGATGAATGTTGGATTTTCTAAATAATCTGAAGAATTTTATGATTTACCCAAGGAAGAAGATGAAGCCTTATCGAAGACATAGGAGATCGACGAGACCTTTAAGAAGGCTGGATGGAAGAAGAAGCTGAAGAAAGTAGAAGAGAAGGAAAAAAATACAGAAACCAAGGAAAAACAAACCGCACCACCAAATCCTAAGAAGAAAAATGAATATTTGGATGAGGTAGTAGAAAAATGGAGAGAAAACAAGTATAAAAATAAAGAAGGTGTTCCTAGTTTTGGTAGGGATCCTACTAAAGAAAAATATTTAAAAGAAAAGACTGCCGATGAGATAGAAAATCAAGAAAAAGAATAAAAAAAAGAAGAAGATAACTGAAGAAGAGATAGTGCAATCACTTCTGAAGGATACTGAGGAAGCCTTCGAGAACATTCTGGTACCAGAATCCTTCCTAGTATAAGATTTACTAAAGAAACCAGGAAATAAATATGAGACTCTAGAAAAAGTCCAAGAAAAAGTAGTACAGGAAAAAGAAGAAGAAGTCAGTGATGATACCGAAGATCTCATTAATCTAGTTGAGGATTTTCATGAGAAGGAATGCCCTTCAGAAAAATTATCAATCCAAAATTCTCAAGCCAAATCATAAAAGCTTGCTACTCCTGGAAAGGATGAAGAGAAGGATAAAGAAGAAGTTAATAAGATGTATGAAGAAGAAAGTTCTAATCATGATTTCATTTATCCATAAGATGCTAAGGTAGGAGCTGAGAAGGAAGAGATATAGGAAGAAATTTTTTTTCAGCAATCTAATAGTGAAAATGAATCTCTTGACCAAGTGGAAGCCATTCCAAAGGTTGATAATGGAAAATAGGATGTAGTTGTTACACCTACAATGGCTATTGTAATGAAAAAGGATGTTGGTGGCTCTTCAAAATGGAAAGTTACTGAGTTAGAAAAAGAGTCCTTACAAAACAAAATTTCAGATTAGGAATCATCCTCTCTGGGACATGATTTCATTGTACAGTCCTTGAAGAATCTTGTTAGAACTATCCCTATATTTCCTATCATTGACTCCAGATTCCAGATGCTTCAACATACTCTAAATCAAAAATCGAATTCAGTATCCATGGTGATGGATAAGTGTGTCATGATTGAAGTTGATTTCAATTTTTTTTCATAAACTATGAAGCCCACAAGAGATCCTGTAAGAAGATGACCAGTTGGTTAATAAAAACTATAGAAGACATGATAAATATTGATGAGTTCCATGATAGTTTCAAGTATTCATTTGAAATAGAAGATGTGAAGATCAAGGATCTCATAAATTTCATTGAGGAGAAGCTTACTCTAGAACAGAATTCTCGGATTCAAGAAGTGAAAGCTCTGAATGGAAAGTTGTATTCAGTTGGTTAGAGTTGTAAGAGAGAAAGGGATCTCTAGATTGAGATAGAATAAAATATTGTCAAGCATGAAGAATCATTGAAGGCTCATGCATAGGTTATTAAGGCTCATGAAGAAATAATCAAATCCATAGAAAAGAAATCATAGGATCTGGATCAACTTCTCAAGCGAGCAGAAGAAGATCATATGGAGATCATGAAGCTCAAAACTATTGTGAAGAAGTTGATTCCGAAGTAAAAGGAATGATAATATTATTAAATTCCTATCTTTTATTGTATTCATTTCTTGAACATTTTTTTTCAATCATAATAATTTTTTTGTGTTTATCTTCATATATTTTGTTGTCTAATACTAATATTTCAGGTACTATAATCTCTTTTCCATTCCCTTTAATCCTTTTTGAAAATCACAAAGGGGGATAAAGGAATGTAAAAAATAATACTAAGCCCAAGTCCAGGGGAGTTTTAATTTTAAATATTTCCATATTCAAGATAATGAATGAAATCTTGTTTAGGAAATCATAATACGATCCTTAGTGGTTCCAAAGCGTAAGGGGAGTTAGTCGTATTCATCATTGCACACGCGTTAAGGGAGATAAGTTTTATTTTCAAAAGTCTAGAAAAATATTTTTTAAGTCCTTATATTCTTCTTCATAAGGATGTTTGTGCTTTACAAAAAGGGGGAGATTATTGAGTTAGTAAGGTTTCGTTATGACCTTTCCAATCCTTAATGTTTTTAAAATCACAAACACTCTTCCTTAAGGAAAATTTCATTTTCCAATGTCTTATCTTCATAAGGAAAATTTATACTTACCATGTTTTCATTGTTCATATTCTAAGTATAAATTTAAGTTTCATATCCAAAACCTTGGAATCATATATATAGTCAGATATAAAGCATTCTATTTTCAGGATCTGAATTCTGATTCCAAGTTCTCTGTATTTAGACTCTGAACTCTTATGAGTTCTGATTCAGAGTTCTTTGAATTCAGACTCCAAACTCTTAGGAGTTATGAATATGAGTTCTTTGAATTTAGACTCCGGAATTTCTGAGTTTAGATTCCAAGTTCTCTGAATTTAGACTCTAAACTTTTATGAGTTCTAACCCCGAGTTTTCTAAATTCAGACTCTAAACTCTTAGGAGTTCATACTTCGAGTTCCTTGAATTCAAACTCCGAACTCTTATGAGTATAGAATTTGAATTCTTATGAGTTCATACTTTAAATTATTCTGAAATTCAGACTTCAAATTATATAAAATTCATGTTTTGAATTCTTTTGAAGATAAAATCCGAATATTCATATATTATAAACACCGAATGGTTTTTGGTTTGACTCCAAAATTTCATTTTTCCTCACACTCAGAACAAGGAATTTGGTTAAGCATCATATTTTTTCTTACTCTTATTATGGTTATAAAATGATTTAATTCTTTATGTTTCTAACCTAACATTGTTTCAGTGACATGTGTATAGGTCCCTCAAAAACTCAAGGAAAAATATGACTATTGGAGGAGGGAGTTGACCATTGAAGATGTGCTTATAAATAGGATCTCATTTGAATGAGCTCATCACTGTTCTATGACTCTAGAGATTACATGTTGCTGAAGTTATTTCTAGAGAGAGAATTTTATGGTTTGTGCATACTGAACATCTTGTTCATAATTGCTTCGTGCGACTCAGAATGTTGTTGAGTACATTCTAGGGCTTCCAGGGATAGGAAGACAGAGGTGCAGACTACCTTGAATTTGAGAGTTTACAGGGATAACAAGATAGACTCTGATCTTTGTATCGAGGGTTTAGGCTGGTGTCGGTAAGAAAAACTTTCTTGAAAGTATAAATTCAGTGACCTTTATCCAAGGTTATTGGATACCCTTCTATTTGGGTTAAAATATTTACTACTTGTTACTTGTATTGTTTCAAGTTTTTCGCTGCATTTTGATTGTTGAGGAATGTATAACTATCTCATACTTCCTTATACTTGTACTCTGATATAGTGAGATTTTATAATCTTTAATTTAGAATATTTATCTTTGTAAACTTCTGTTAAGTTTGATTTCCAGAACTAATTTTCTGGAATAACATTCTCGGAATCATATTTTCAGAATCAAGAAAGTTAGTAGAACTTAGAGGATTTGTGAATTTACCTTGTTTAACCTTGTTAAACAATAGAGAGGTTTCTAACCATCTTTAAAAGTTCCCAATGTTTTTATTAAAGTATACAATTCACCCCCTCTTGTATATTAAGAATCTACTTTATCATTTCGATCCTACAGTGGGTATCATTGGAGAATATCATACTCCATACCAACCTAAAAAAGTATCTAAAACATAATGTGAATACCTTTCATAAGACAATTGAAAATTGTGTGTAAAAACCCTTCTAATTTGGCAAACTGATTAGTCTCATGAGACTATCGATGTATTAAGGGGATATCCATAACCAGTCCCCACCCATCACATAATAATTCCAATTCATTTGTTATATAAAAGGGTTAAACATAATAAGCCTAAAAATTCATTTTGAAAAGCTAACATATAAAATGCTTATACTTACCCCAATCAAATAAACATAATCATAAACCATATAGATTAATTTGGTAAATAGTAATGAAATTATACATCCTATGTCAAACTACTAATAAAACATAAAAATAAATAAAAAGGATGATATCAATTAAAAATATCCCTTGTGGATCATATGTATAATTAAGGGTTTATTTTTTTGACGAATAGAAATACCATAAAAATGTCATTAAAAAAATTCATGAGGAAAATGACCATTTCAATTTAAAAATATTATTTATAAAAGTTCAATAAATTTTTTGAATATACTTTTATTTGAAAATAAAATTTTATAAAAAATGTAAAATACTGTTTAAATGATTTATTTATCATGATAGTAGAAAATTTAATTAAGGGTCTACTAGTTAAAACAAAATTCCTTTCAAATTTTTGGTAAAATCCAAATGAGATTTTTTTGGAAAATGAAATTAAGATTCCTTTCAAAGATTTTTGTAAAAACTAAAATATGGGTAAATATTTCATTAATAAATCATTTTTATAATTCTAATTTTTTTGAAAAAATCTTGGTAGAAAACATGGTTTTAGTAGAAAAAATAATTTCAACCACAGAGATAAACGAAGTTAGATTTTCTTAAAATGATTTTCTCAATAATTTTAATTACCAAATAGTGGGAAATTAAAATGTTAATTTGAATGTTAATTAAAAAAAATTGGTTAAGAAAATATATAATTTTTATGATAAAAATAATAAATAATTACTCTAAAAGATATTTAAATGTAAACAATCCCAAATAATGATGAGATTGTTAAATAAAGCTTTCCACTTTGTTAACATTCGAATCATAAGAACAATGGAAGAAATAACGTAAAGTGAAATATTAAATATCATTAATAGGAATAAATTTATGATATAAAATATAAAAAGTTTAATTAAATATACCACCCAAAGAAATAAATGGTGAATATGGCCTATGTCTCACAAAAGAAAAAGTTATACAAGAAACCCTTACTTGAGGTTCAAATTCTTTCGTACGTATCAAAAAATCCTATATAATAAATATATTTTTTTATAAATATATTATAAACCCATAATCATATATATTATACCATATATGATTTACTTATAGTATCGTATGACCCTTTTATTAACAATTCTTTGGTAAAATCTCTATTTTGGGTGATAATCAATTTTGTTTCATGTATTTTTTCATTATGTAATTTTGGTTCTTTAACGTTGATCATAGTTAAATAATATTAATAATTTTAAACATGTTATGAATATCATATATATTCATTATATAGGTATTTATTTTAATCTATATAATTAATATATAGAAAATGGATTACACCATTCATGGACACAGTAGGTGGTATGTACGCATGAACAATGTTTCCTTTTTATCAATAGATGGAATTAAAGGAAAATAAATATTAATTAAATTTTAAAGAATAACTATTATGTTATATATATATCATGTATGTAAATTAAAACCATCTTTATTACCATACATATAAACAAAATAAAAAAAAATTCACGTCTCTTCATAGAGGTGGAAATCCACACATACACACAAGTAACATTATTATTTTCTAATAGATTGGAAGTTAAAAAGTTAGATGTGAAATTATTTTTACAGAATTATTTTTATATCACAAATATCACATATTTTTATTTATTTTAACTTTAATACCTTCCATGTAAATTGAAAGAAAAAAATGGATCACATCACTTCGTGAGGTGGTAGTTTTCTGTATTCATGAGAGACGTTATCGTATAACCACATAGAATGGTAAGTAAGAAGGTATATGTGATATAATAATTTTTTTTTAATAATATCATAAATATAATATAAATATTTTAAATACATAATTTTATTCATCCCGGAAAGGTGGTGGTGGAAAATGAATTACATCGGTTCATGAGGTGATAGTCAGCCATACACACTATCAATAGTTTCATTTCCCATTTGATGTAAGTGGAGGTGGATATGGGATATACCATTAACATAATTACATATTAAGTATATAAGGGATACTAGTTTAATTATATTATCCTATTTTAATATTATTTTAAGGAGGTGAAATAAAAAATAAATCAAATATGTAGGTTTAATAATTTTACCTGTTTTTCAGAGAGTGTCCTTAGGTTTATTGCTAAAGCCTTATTATAAGGTATCCCTAATAAAAATAAGTCCTCTAGGATGTGAGGAGGTAACTAAAGAAGGTATTTTAGTATGTATTTTGGGAATCAAATGGTTTTATAAATTTTAATGAGGGGTTGATAGGGGGTGGCCACTTATAAGTGGGGGATAGGAAATACATGAAATTTTTCAAAAGATAAATTGATACCCACATTTTTACCCGAAAAAAGCCACCAAAATGGGTCATTATCGAACCATAGAGGTTATAATGTTGTAATAATTTAATAAAATTTGTGTTTTATTAGTATTAGGTAATTTTTAACCTTGATCTTTATAGTTTTACCCCCCAAAAAACCCATTTTTACCTTAACAATGATAATTAATTTTTACTATTCATTTTCGTCAAAAATAAAGTTGAAATTAACAGATAATATTAATTATGAAACATACCAAGTACTTATAGAATAATATATTTTAATATCTAATAATATATATTAATTAGATATAGGTTAAAATATATATTATGTTCAACAACTTATATGATAAATCTAGATTTATGGTTAAAAATATTATTTAAAAAATAGTTTTACCACCTTCTGATGGAGAACACATTTTAAATCTAGTTTTTGGAACTTTTATAAGATTTATTTTAAATAATAAACTTATTATTTGTAATTTAACCATCATAATTTTTTTGGTTGAATTTTTGGTAGTTTTCTGAAAAAATTCTTATTTTAATGAATAGAGAGAAATACTCCATTTTAATTCAAAAATTGTTTTCGGTATAATATATTATTATTGTTATAATATAATTTTAATAGGTTTTAAAGTATATTTATATTATGTTTTTATCATTTTATATAATTTTGGTCATTCTAATCAATTTGAAATTCAAATTACAAATAAAAATATGTCAATCTTTTTAATGTTTCACTTTAAAAACACGCTTTTTCATTTTGTCTGTGGAATTAATTTTAAATATAATTATTCAAATTATGTGAATTTTATTAGGTAAAATATATTCCATATTTGTAATTATAATGTCAAAATTAGTTTTTAGATTAAATTTCATTTTTTTTAAAAAAAGGTACCATGGTAAAAAAATTATTTACCGTGATATAGGTGAAAAATGAAACATGTTAAAGTTAAAAGGGTAATGGATTAAAATAACAAAAAACTAAAAAATTTAGAGTTGTTATGAGGGTTTTATAGACCCTAAAAATGATAAAAAAAAAATTAATATTGTGTCTCTTTCATTGAAATTAATTCCACCTCAATGAGGTTAGCGTTAAATATAAAATAATCAATAATTTAGTCACTTGAACCCACCTATCCTCAATTATAAATACCACCCTTCACCTCCCCATTTCGATGCAAAAAGCCTCTTAGATTTTAAAATATCTACCCAAACCTCTTATCCTCAATATAACCACATCCAAGTGCTTATGGTCTCACCAAAAGACCAAATCCAAGGTCCTTAAGGGTCTTTCAAGGGGGGATATTAAAGAGGTAATCTTCTCAAAGTACCTCTCTTAATTTCATTTCTTTTTCTACTTTCTCATCACCTAATTTATCCATAAATGCATGAAAACTCTAGAATCATTTATATAATATAGTTTTATGTTTATAATGGAATATCTCATATCTATTTCATTTCTTACCTCCTCTTATTAAAATAAAAGAAATTTTTGTCCAAGTTATACCGGTTAATCACCTCCGTGAAGAATGTTTTGGTTCCTTTTCCAATACCACCTTCATGGATGGTATTAAAACTATTTTTTGGTCAAATAATATTTCTATATGTATATTATAACATATTTAGTATTCTGAAAAATTTATATTCAACAAAAATTCATGCTTTCTATATTGTGGTTATACGATAACTTCGTTTCAGGATGTGTGGACTACCGCTTCCTCAAAATGGTGTGATTTGTTCAAAAATCACTTTAATGTATTAAAGATTTTTTTGTAAAAATATATGATATAAATGAAATATTGATACTACTAAAATGATAATATATATATATATTTATATTTTCAAACATGTCATTTAATTTCATTATTTCAATATGATAGTAAAAATGAAAATGGCGTTCATGCGTACGTACGACCTATCGTCTCAATGAATGATGTTTTTAGTTTGTATTTAAATATTATTATAAATAATTTTATAATTAATATATAAGATATTTATATTATGTTTTATATTTAGTAGATTATGGACTTATGACAACATGGACTATTGACATCTTATCAAGTTCATTTTCAACTCAAGTATCAAATATCAAAAAAGCATCCAACATGAACATAAATAATTATGTAATTTTTATAACATGTAAATAAGTGATATAAAGGGAATAATAAAAATTAAAAATTATTCTCAACTAGGTATAAATTAATCTAATTTTATTATTCAATAATATAATAATTATACGTGAAGAGTCAGTCTCAAGGTAAGGGAATTTCAAAACCTAATTTTCATTCTTTGGTTTAAACATATACTTCTTGATTATGTCATTAATCTCTTATGTATAAAATTAATTTTTAATATATTATATTTTATTTCAAGTTTTTTTATGTTGATTTATAGTGAAAACACATAATCAAACTATTTTATTAACAAAATGATCTTTATAAGGGAATTTATCTCAACCTCCTTCCATTGAGCCATATTTTGATGTTATACACCACCTTCTTTAATGAGGTGTATAAATAAATAATTGTCTTTGTATTTTGTTATTGAAAATTGTTTTGAAATTGGATTTATTATTTCAATAGCTTGAAAAATATTTCTTTTGATTTAAAATGATATTTTATGAGTGAAATGTTGATAATTGCAATCTTTTATGTGTTATGATTATATCATGGTACATGGAAATTTAATGGGTGGTTATGTGATAAAAAAAGATGGGTGATTCTGTGATAAACCAATGATGGGTGGTAACATTATAACTTCTAATTAATTGGGTATGAAAGTCGGCTATATTACTATTCTATTTGTAATATTGGCAAATATTGAAGTCGAATGCATGGTTTTTCAATTTAAGGATGATTATGTCCCATGTTACATTTATTTTTCATATGTTATTTTTATGATTTATATAGTAAAATATTTATTAAAAAGGGTTTTCAATGATATTTTATTCAAATTAAAGTATTTACTACTTCTTAAAGGTAAAAATTATTACTTTATGATAAATTATTCATTATTTATTTGTTTTTGAAAGACTAACAATTTTTCTTCTTTGTGTGTCCCTTTATGAGCTTTTTATTATAATACCAAGTTTTAAATTATTTTTTATCGAATTTAAGGGAGAATATAGAAAATTATGGAATGAAGGGAAAATTTGTTATGATTAAACATGAAAATAAAACATGTTTCATTTTAACAATTTTTGATTTATAAAAAAATGGATTGTTGAGTATAAGTTTCTACCTCTTAATTTTTATGTTATTATGTAAGAATTATGGTCTAATTCTCAAAAAATATAAACCAAAAATATTTTGGGAATGTAATTAAGTGAATTATAAATTTAAATTACTATATTATATAAAGAAATTGGATGAATTATTATAGTTGGTATTAGAGCACAATTTAAGAAAATTTATAGCTTAGAGTAAAATTAGAAACTTTACATTGAAAGAGTTTACCTTATGGTGAAGTTAAATTTTTATAGTATTTGAATATTACCATGTTGATTCATATAAGATATGTCGATTAATAATTGTTTTCCGTAGAGTAAATAGGGTATCTATGATGGGTAGGAATCCAGAGGAAAACAAAATTCCAAATCAGCACCTCAGGATGGTTGGAATCAAAACTGTATAGTTTGTTGTAGTGATGGATCAGTTGACTCTAGAGATAAATGGTGATAGTGTTCTTGAAAAAGATAAACCCTATATACCATAGAATACTATGATGATATTGGATCATTTTATGATATAACATTCCCCATAATTCATAGGATCATATAACTCCATTCTAGATCAAGGGTGGATTAAATCCAAAGAAAATATATTTGATGTCATGGGTTATTCAGAGTATAAAAAAGGTTAGTCTTGATGTTTATAATTTTAAAGGTGAATCCAATTAGTGGTGGTCAATGGTTTAAAATATCATAGGAATTAAAGAGATTTATTCCATGGAATGAGATTAATTTAATAATATCTTCCTTGGTAATTTTTTTTCTTAAGGCTGTTCGACTAAGGATATAAAAAAAATTATTAGAATTAAGGCCAAAGGAGGAAGATTCTATTTCTACGTATGAAGAAAATTTTAGATGTTTGTCAAGGTATATCAAAAAAAATTTCCTGGATATTGATATTGAGACAAATCAGTTTTACTCATTATTTAATCCAAGATATCTAAGGGCATTATCTTCTCATGAATTCAAAATCTATGAAAAAATTGTTTGATGTGATGGGAAGGTAGAAATAGAATTTTATAATGATCATGTGGTCCATGAGAGATAGAAAAAGAATAGGTACAGTTGGATGGTAATGGGAAATAATTCATCATAGAAGTTTGTTGGAAAGAAAACTAGGTTTCCATATTGTGAGAAGTTTGGTAAAAATAATCCTAGAGAATGTCTCTCAAAGTATGGGAAGTGCTTCTAATGAGGTAAGACTAATCATATTTCTCATGAAATAAAGGTATTTGATCAAGAAGATAATGAAAAGATAGAGGAAATATGTTATAGTTGTAATAGGTTAGAGAATTATGCCAATGTGTGTCCAAATATTATTACCCAGGGTGGAAACTAGGAAGATAAAAATGATAATGGCATCGAAAAATCATTTTCTACTACTACAGTTGATGGGGGACCATCAAATGTGGTGTTTACAAGTATGTAATCTGTTTTCTCAAAAAATATTCCAATACTCTATTTTACTCTGGATGTTCACATTCTTCCATTTCTGTGAGCTTTGCAAGTAAATTGGAAATATCACCTCCCAAATGTGATATAGAACATTTGTTAAAACTCTAGGTGGAAGTTTTAAAGTAACCAGAATTTATTGGAGTCTTATTATTAATGTTGGGATATTATTTACTATAAATCATGTTGAACTTCCCATAGTGAAGTTTGATATTATTTTTTAGGGATTATTTTTTAGTTTATCATGATAAATTAGATTGAAAACCCAAGAAAGTTATATTCAATGATTTCATACCTTTGATAACATACCAAGAAGTGGAACTATTGATTAAATATGGAAATGAAGGTTATCTGGATCATGTTGTTAAAAAGAAAGCAACAGTTTAGGTTAGTGATATTCCAGTAGTGAATGAATTTATAGATGTTTTTATGGATTAATTACCTGGTGTTATTCCTAATCAAGAGGTTTAATTTAATATTTATTTAGTTCATGATGCTAAGTCTATTTCTAAACCCCTTTATTAATGTCTCAAGTAGAACTGGTGGAATTGAAAAAAACTGCAAGAATTACTTGATAATGGTTTTATTCAACCTAGAACTTCACCATGGTGTGCTTCTATTTTATATGTGTAAAAGAAGGATAGTTCCATGAAACTTTTTATTGATTATAGAGCATTAAATAACATCACTATTAAGAATAAGTAGCCTTTTACTCATATCAATTTTTTTATTATCTATAGGGAGCTTAGTATTTTTTGAATATTGATTTGAGGTCCGAGTACCCTCAGTTGAAGGTGATGGAGGATGACATTCCAAAGACAGTGTTCCAAACACAATATAGTAATTATGTGTTTGTGTTTTTGTACATTGGGTTATCTAATGCACCTACTATATTTATGAATCATATGATTAGTGTCTTTCATCAGTTTTTGGATCATTTTGTGGTTGTGTTTATAGATGGTATTTTGGTATATTCTAAAATACATAGGGAATATAAAGGTTACTGGAGGATTGTTTTAAAAACCTTAAAAATAAAATAAACTATATGGAAAGTTAAGTAAAAGTTAATTTTGGTTGCAAAAAAAAATAATTCCTTGGACATATTGTTTCTAAAAATGGCATAACTGTTGACCCTTCTGAAATAAAAGTTGTTTAAGAGTGGCCAATTCCTACTAATGTCACAAAGATTCATAGTTTTCATGGATTAGTTGGTTATTAATGATCGTTTTTTGAAAACATTGCTTGGTTATGTATTCCAATAACTAAGTTAATGCGAAAGGGAGTTAAGTTCATTTGGAAAAAAAGAATGTGATGTTTTTTTTTCAGTAATTGAAAAGTATATTGGTAAATTCTCCAGTTTTATCGCTACCTTCCAGAAATGGTGAATTTTATATCTATAGTGATGCATCATTGAAAGAAATTAGTTGTTTCGTAAAGAAAAATGATCATGTCATTTCTTATGATTCACATTAATTGAAACATTATAAGTTAAATTACCCTACACATTATTTGAAATTAACTATTATTATTTTTCCATTAATAATTTAGAGGAATTATTTTTATTGAGTAAAGATTGAAATACATAATGACCCCAAAAGATTAAAGTATATATTAAATCAAAAATAATTGAACATGGGTCATAGGAGATGGTTGGAACTAATCAAGGATTATGATTGCATAGTTCATTAATATATAGGAAAAGAAAATAAATTGGACAATGCTTTGAGTTGAAAAAGTAATGCTACATTAACCATGCTACATTTGGAACACGATCCTCTCATAAATGATTTAATGAATTTTTTCTTGGATGTTTTTGGTTTAGAAAAATATTCTATTTTTTAGGTGTTAGTGCAATAATCAATATTAGAAAGAATTTAGAAAGCATAAAAGGAATACAATGAGTTGCAGAAAAAGGTAGAATTTGTTCAGAATAGTAAGTTACTTGAATTTAACATTGATAAAGATTGTGTTTTGAGGTTTGAGAAGATATTATGTGTTATTTATGATTCATAGTTGAAGAATGTTTTATAAAATGAATCTAATAGTTCTCCCTTTTCAGTTCATCTGAGAAACACTAAGATGTATAGATACATTCAGGAGTATTACTTGTGGGATGTAATGAAAAGTGGTATTTATAATTTTACCCTTAGATTTTTGACTTGTCAATTAGTTGAAGTAGAGTAGAATTTACTGAAAGGGGTTATTCATCCTTTTCTAGTGCTATATTGAAAATGTGAAAATAAATCTATGGACTTCATAGTGGGATTAATGAATAATTCTCGAGGTAATAATGCGATCTGGGTTATTATTGATTGATTGACTAAATCTACTCATTTATTCCCATTTGAGATAATTTGTCTCTAGATCAAATTTATCAGTTGTATATTAATGATATAGTCATTTTACATGGATTTAACTTCTCCATTATATCTAATAGTGATCCCAGGATCACTTCTCACTTTTATAAAGACCTTCATATGTCATTGGGTATTGAATTAAACATCAGCATAACTTTTCATCCCCAATCTGATGGGAAGTTAGAAATAAAAATTAAAAAATTAGAGGATATTCTATGTTCTTGTTCAATGTATTACTAGAGAAGTTAGGATCAACATCTATCTTTGGTTGAGTTCTCAAAAAATAACAGTTTTCATTCTTGTATCCAGATAGCCCAATTTGATGAATTATATGGAAAGTGGTGTCTAACTCTAGATTTTTGAGACTATATTGAGGAAAAAAGTTTATGGGACCAGATTTAGTATAGTAAATGGTAGAGAAAGTTTAGTTGATTTAGAGACACAAGAGAATATCTTAGAGAAGGAAGAAAAGTTATGAAGACAATTGAAGGAAGGATCTTTTTTTTGAAGTAGGTGATCATGTATTTCTCAAAGTTTCTATGTGGAAGAGTGTTATAAATTCTTGAAAGAAGGGGAATACGAGTCCAAGGTTCATTAGACCCCATGAAATCTTAGAGAAAGTTGTATCAGTTTTCTACTAAGTGGATTTTCCTCTTATTTTATCCTAGGTAAATAATGTTTTCTCATATTTCAATTTTAAGAAGGTATATGCTGGATTCATCTCATATTTTGAGTCCAGAAGTAGTTCAGTTAGAAGAGAATATTTCTTATGAGGAACAAGTAGTTAAAATTTTTGACCATAGAGATAAATTTTTGCAAAATAATTTGATTCATCTGGTTAAGTTTTATTTTGGAAAAACCACTTGGTCGAAGAGGAAACATGGGAATTTCAAAATGATATGAGGGAGATATAACCCCACTTATTTGATATGTGAATAAAATTTTGAGGGCGCAATTTCCAAAATGGTGGAAGGATATAAAATACTAGGTAATTATAGAATAAAAAATTATCATATCTATTAATATTTATTAATAAGATATAATTTAAAAGGGATAAAAATTTCAACAAAGTATATGATAAATTGAGATTTATGGTTAAAAACAATGTTTTTCTAAAAAAATAGTTTTACTACCTTTTGAAGGAGCACCCATTTTAAATATAGTTTTTGAAATTTTAAAATATATATTTGAAAAATAAACTTATTATTTGTATGTGGGAAATAAAAACTTACTTTGGTTAACTTTTTGGCATTTTTCTGTTAAAATTTATATTTTAATGAATAGTGAGAAATACTGGTGTTTTAATTCAAAACTTCTTTTTCGTCTAATTAATTTGTATTGTTAGAATAAAATTTTAATAGATTTTAAAGTATTTTTAGATTATTTTTTATCAGTTAATCCAATGTTGGTCATTGTTATCAATTTCTAATTTAAATTATATATAAAAACATTTCAATCTTTTGAACATTTCACTTTAAAAACACGCTTTTTCATTTTGTATGTGTAATTAATTTTAAATATAATTATTCAAAATCCATGAATTAAATTAAGTAAAACATATTTTATATTTGGAATTATAAAGTAAAAATTTGGTTGGGGAGTCAAATTTATTTTTTTGGAATAAAAAAATTTACCATGGTAAAAAAATTATTTACCGTGATATAGGTAAATAATGAAACATGTTAAAGTTAAAAGGTTAAAAGAATAAAATACCAAAAAAATACGAAATTTAAAGGTTGGTTGAGGTGCGGATCGACCCTAAATTGAAAAAAAAACATTAATTGTATGTTTAATTCATTTAAATTTATTCCACCTCAATTTGGTTATCTTTAAATATAAAATAATCTACTATTTAGTTACTTGAACCCACATCTCCTCAAATATAAGTACCACCCCTCACCTCCCCATTTTGACCCTAAAATACTTGTTTCCCATTAACTCTCTACCAAAACCTCTCCTCATCACTTATCCACGTCTAAGTAATTATGGTCTCACCAAAATACGAATCCCAAGGTCCTCAAGGGTCCTTCACGGAAGGGATATTCAAGAGGTAATTTTCTCAAAGTACCTCTCTTAATTTCATTTATTTTTCTACTTTATCCTCACCTCATCCATCCATAAATGCATGATTAATCCATAATAATGTATATACTAGAGTTATATTTTTCTAATAGAATATATCATATCCATTTCATTTCTCACCTACTCTTATTCAACGAATGAAATTGTGGCCCAAGTTGTAATGATTAATCGCCTCCGTAATTTTTTTTTGTTTTTTCCATTACTGACTTCATGTTTAGTTTTAAAAATATTTTTGGTTTTAAAAAAATTTAATATGAATATTATTACATACTTAATAATCTTGAAATGTTATATTAAACATATGTTATTTCTTTCCATATTGTGGTAATACGATAACTTCATTTAGGGATGTTTGAACTACCGCCTCCTCAAAACGATGTGATTCATTAACACTTCACATGGAATGTATTAAGGATTGTTTTAGTAAACATATATGATATAAATTAAATATCAATTCTACTTTAATGATATTATATATATATATAAATATAATTATTTACATACATTTCATTTAATTTTGTTCTTTCAATACGATAAGAAAAATGAAAACAAAATTCATGCGTACATACAACCTACCGTCTCCTTGAATGATTTTTTTACTTTTTACTTAAATATTATTATAAATACATATATAATAAATATATAAAATAATTATATCATTTTTTATATTTTGGAGATGATGGACTTATGAACACATGGACTATTGACATCTTATCAAGTTCATTTTAAACTCAAGTACCGAATATCAACAAAGCAACCAACATGAACTTAAATAATTATGTAATTTTTATAACATGGTAACAAGTGATATAAAAGGAATAATAAACTTAAAAAAGGGTTCTCAATAAATTATAAATTAATTTAATTATATTATTTAGAATATAAATATTGTACGTGAATGGTCAGACTCAAGGTAAGGGAATTTCTTAACCCAATTTCCATTTGTTGAGTTAAACTTATACTTATTGATTATGTCATTAAACTCTTATGTGTGAAATTAATTTTTAATATATTACCTTTTATTTATACTTTTTTATGTGGATTTATATTGAAAACACATAATCAAACTATTTTATTAACAAAATAATCTTTGCAAGGGACTTCATCTCAATATCCTTTCATTGAGGCATATTTTGATGTTATACACCACCTTATTTTATGAGGTGTATAAATAAATCATTTTCTATGTATTTTGGTATTGAAAATGGTTTTTAAAATGGATTGATTATTTCAATATATTTAAATTATTTCTTGTGATTTCAAATAATATTTTATGAGGGAAATTTTTATAATTGAAATCTCTTATGTGTTATGATTATATCGTGGTACATATACATTTGATGAGAGGTTATGTGATAAAACAAATATGTAGGTTCTATGATAAACCAAAGATGTGTGGTTATGTTATAACTTATAATTCAATGGGCATGGAAGTCAGTCGTATGGCTATTCCATTTGTAAGAGTAATAAATGTAGAAGTCAACCACATGGTTATTCAATTTAAATATGATAATCTTTCAAGTGAACTTTTATATGTTATATGTTATTTTTATGGTTTCTATGGTTATAGTTTGATTACAAATAGGGTATGAAATGATCTTGTATTCAAATGAAATTATTTTCTACTTCCTAAAGGTGAAACTTTTACTTTATGATAAAGTATTCATTATTTATATGTTTTCTCTAGACTAATAATTTATCTTATTTGTGTATCCCTTATTGATCTTTTTATACTCATCCCATGTTTTAAAATATTTTTCATAGGATCTAAACGACAATAGATACAAGGATAAGATCAAGGGAAATGTTGTGATGATTAATCATGAAAATAAACCATGTTTCATTTTAATATTTTCTATTTTGTAAAAAGATATACAGTGATTAGAATCTTCTACCTTGTAATATTTTATTGTTATGTAAGAATTTTGGTCTAATTCCCAAAAACTCTAAACCGAAAAGATTTTCGGAATGTAAGGAAGTGAATTTTAATTTTATTTTACTATGTTCTATAAAGAATAAGGTTGAGTCCTTATAAATTATTATTATTAAAAATATGGAATCCATTTTCCCAAATTTAGTTCTTATAAGTGGTATAATTCAGTTTTAAATTAAAAATTTAGGGATGTAAAAAATGGGTTTTTCAAAGAAAAACATTCAAAAGATTAAAATGTGTTTATACCAGAATTTAATATGAAATTTATTCTAATTACCTAATTAGTTAAATTTTTATATAATTGAACAAATTTTACCTTAAAAAAAATATAAAATTAAATTTAACCTAGTAAATAATTTAAATGAAAAGGTAGTTTTCAATAAAAATTAGTATTTTTACTATTCATGAAAAAATTAATATTTTCAGAAAACTCCAAAAACATTACCAAAATATTATTTTGAAATATAAAAAAACTGATGTTTATTTTTTGAAATTAATATTATATAAGTGTTAAAAATAGATTTTAAATTATTTATTCAATGTGTTACTCATCTACCTTGTAGAAAAATACATTTTATTTTTCAGAAAACGTTTTTTCTCTTTCAAGTAGTTATTATTTTATTTATAATGAATAGATAACTATTGAATTTATTTCATAAATGTGAAAGCCATATAATTATCATAATTTAGTTGTTAACATTCCTACCCACCAACTTAACTTCTAGGTTATGATGATTATATTGAAATAATAATATTTTAATAAATCATCACATTTTATTCAAATTCAATGTTGCATGCATTACATGGTATCAAATATATTGAATTTATTTAAAATGAAATATATCATAAAGTATAAGGGTTTTACATTATATTCTATGTTTTGTTTTTAATTTCATATAAAGTCTCTAATGTTATGTTCCTATTTAATATCTTAGGGTGTCATATTCAACCCCGTTAAATAAATTGTGTCCTCTTAGTTTAGTTTTGATCTCAGTAATAAAAGGTTTTGACATTTGGAAATACATTTGTTTTAAACCCACACTGTAAAAGGGGTTAATAAAACATCTTCTTGTTAAGAGAGAAATGGAAGTAATAAGGTCATCTAAAATAACACATGGCTAGGTTTCCAAGTAGGATAATATTGGTCAGAAGTGAAGACATAGACATGGATGAAAAGCGTAAATAATTATAGGGATTTATAGAGACCATTGATCACAAAAAAATGAATCCTAAAGAGAAAGTTATAAACCAAAAATCCGTAAAACTTTTTTGAGTTAAAATAAAATTTTATTCATCATATATGAAGGTGATATGATATTTTTTTTGTTTAAAGATCCTCTTTATAATGTTGAGGAATTATTTTACTATCTAAGAATATAAGGGAATATATTTACTGGATATATTTCTATTTCCTAAACACAATTTAATCCTCCAGCTATGATTTTATCAAATTCCACTTCATATATTACTCTAATAAATGAATATCCAAAATTTATTTTTTTATTCTTGAAGCACTAAAATTAACTTTTAATAGAATGTAAGATCCATAAAGGAGTAACAAGTTATTTCTAATTTATTTACTAAGACAAAAATGGATTGTGAATGTTATATAATATAATAAATTAATCTCTAATACCTCAATAGTTACTCCAAAAATTCAACATAATTCATTCCATAAATTTTTAACCTTAATAGTCATCCAGAATATGTATGATCATATTCAAATTCCAAATTTTTTTAGGAAGTTCACTAAATCAACATTATATTCTCTAGAAAATATAAAGTGGATCTTAATGTCGCATTCCAAATGTGAATACCTTAGTAACCATAAAAATTAAATGAAAACATGGATGATTCAAAAAATAAACTCTTAGGTTTTCAAATATATTCCACATATACAAACATGTATTAAAATCTAGAAAAGATAAAATGGACCATCAAATCACAAACCAATTTTAAGCCCACCAATACTATCACATAAATGTACCTTTAACATTATTATCTCAAAATCAATCACATATTAAGTGTTACATTCCCCCAATATTTCAGTTTAAAATAATTTATAATTTCCACTGAATCACTTTTCTTGTTCATTGGTACCATTTAGTATATGCTCTCAAATCCTTAAATAAAACCTATTGTAGTTTAATCCTTATAAATTTAATAATTATTATAACCATAATATCAATGATAAAAAATCCTATAACATAATTATTTAATATAAATACACAAAAACTTTAATCATTACACTTTGGTTGTAGTAATAGTATACGCTTAATATTGACCCCTTACCTTATTCTAAGGTATATTACCTTGAATATAGTTGAATTCATTAGCATAGTGCCACATCTCCTCACAACTGAAACAGTTAACATAAAAGGATTATTTCTTAGCCTTTCAATCATGATCATGGTGTTATTTATCTCGATAGTTATATAAAACTCTCATTCCCTTCAATATTGTAATATGGTGTTTCTTTCCACAATTATAACATATGGGACAATCATTATCTTTTACTTCTTCCCTTTATCCATCTTTTCTAGGATGTCCCCTATACTCTTGCTTTCCATTGAATATATAAGGCTTGGATAATTATTTATATATCTTAATAGAACAAGATTTTATTTCCTCATAAGATGAGAATATTTTGGAGACTAGTTCCCTTTGGTAAATCAACTTAATCCCATAAAAAATATTATCATTCTTACGCTTTGGAATACATGCATTGATTTGGTTTCTATACCGTATGCTAGGATCCATTTACAAATAAATAAATACACTATAATATATTGTAATAGTATGAAACATAATGAAAAATTCCAAAACTAGTGAAACACTTAGCATAAATTGAAAAATTTATGTATGGATAATCTCATAATCATAAACCTGGTTTCTTCGGGAAAGTTTCCAAATTATAAAAACATTTTCAAATCCTTCATAATGGTTTGTAGATAAAATGATAATTAACCCATGTATATCCCTATGGAGTGTCAAATAAGGATTACAATAAGTCTTATTGTCATGTACTAGTTAATGATCGAGTCAAGCCCAACATGCCATTTTTAGAGTAATTACCCCTAGGTACATCTATGCCAGAATCACATCCAATTTTAGTATCCATACATGGATGTATTTATCAAATAACCTACATGATTTCAACCTTAAACAAACATTAGGATTTTCTTATATACTTATACACAATTTATAATACTGGTTTATGTTCTATAATTTATGTTTTCTTAATTCTAGTTCCAAAGGATTTTGTAACACTTCCTATGATACCAACTGTAATGAACCTGACCCTAGTAACCCAAAGTTGGTGTCGATTTTTTTACATTGAAACTAAATATAAGTAATAACATCCTAAATGAATGAATAGTTTAATATTCTTTGAAAACTATATTCATAAATGAATTCCACATACATTTAAAAACATAAAATACACAAAGTGTTTTCTTTGAGGATTCCATTATTCCACTTAGCATATCTCTTCATATCAATCACAAAACACTTCATGGTATCCTAGGTAAAACAAGATATAAGAAAGGGGTGATATAAAATTATTACTAAGGGTCTGTGTACAACAAAATATATCATGAATAAATAATAATAATCAATATGGTAAGGTACATAATTGAAACAAATTCCACTCAATCAATTACTTGATAATAATATAACAGGAATAAATGATGATCAAGTAATGAAATATAAAAAATCACATGATCTTGAGACTTAACCATGAATATTATAACTAATAGAATAATCAAATATAACATCAATAAATAACCTAATAATTAGTGAATTTATAAATCCATACATCCAAAACATACTACAATAACTTTTCATAAGATAGTTTAAAACTGTGGTTAAAAACCATCTAATTTGGCCAAATGATTTGTCTCATTAGACCTATCGATGCATTTAGGGGATATCTACAACTAGGGATCACACATAACATTCCAATTCCAATCCATTTCTCATATTAAAAGGGTGAAACAAAACCAAAATAAAAATTCATATTGAAATGTTAATATATGAAATGTTAATGCATACCCCAATCAACGAAATATAATCTTAAACCATCTACAGTAAGATGGTGAATGATAATGAAATTTTACATCATCCATAAAAATGATCATAACCATAAAAATAATTAATAATGATAATATAAATACTACATATCTGAAGTGGATCATATGTACAATTATGGGTTTATACCGCTGATGATTAGAAATTCCCTAAAAATGTCATTAAAAATATTGTTGAGGAAAATAACCTTTTATCTTTGCAAATATTTTTTTAAAAAAATTTCACCAAATATGTTGAAAATAAATTTCTTTTAAAATAACCTTTGAGAAATTATGTAATATTTTATAAAACATTGAGTGATAAAGATGGTGGAAAATTTTATTCATTCTATACACATTAAAATAAAGATTCCTTTCACATTTTCAATTAAAGCCAAACGATATTTGTTTGGAAAATGACAAGAATATTCCTTTTATTTTTTTTTTGAAAAAATCAAACATGGAAAAAAAATTCAATACTTAATTAATTGTATAATGTTAAAAAAATTTTAAAAAACATTTTTATAAAACCTGGTTTTGGAAGAAAAATGATTTTAAACCTAAGAGGGAAATGAAGTTGGATTTTCATAAAAATATTTTCTCAATCATTTCATGTACCAAAGAGTGTAAAAATGAAACTATTAATTTAAAAGTAAATTAATAAATATATTATAATGAAATATATTATTCTTAAGATATAAATAAAAAATAATTACTCTAAGGGATATTTAAATATAAATAATCCTAAATAATAATGAGATTGTTAAATAACCCTTAACACTTTGATAACTTTTGAATCATAAAACCCATGAATTAACTTAAATAAAATGAATCACTAAATATAATTAAGAGTAATATATTCATGATATAACATTAAAATGGTGAATTATACACACCACACAAAGGAATAAGTTGTGAATATGGAATATGTATCACCGAAGTAAAAGTGAGATGAGAAACCCTTACCTCAGGTACGAATTCCTTCGTATGTGTCCAAACATCCTATATAATAAATATAGGTTTATCATAATTATATTTAATAATGATACTCATATATCTCATATGATATATGATTTATTTATAGTCTTTTATAACCAGTTTATTTACAATTCTTTATTAAAATTAGTATTTCGGGTGATAATTGGTTCATTTGTCATGTATGTTTTGTTTCAATAATTTTGGGTTTTTACTATTATCAAATTTAATAATATTCATAATGTTAACCATGAAATAAATATCATATAAAAATTATATATATATGAATTTAGAGTAATCTATAAATGTTATACATATAAAATGGATTACACTGTTCATGGAGACGGTAGACAATACATATGATTGAATGTTTTTTCCATTTATCAAGATGGATATAATAAATTGAAAGTAATATTATAACCAAGGATTTTATTATCTAGAAATATATTTTGGTTTGTGTTTTTTTCAATCCACATTGGCATGATCATGGGTTTTTCAAGATAAGTGGTCTTAAAGTACAGGCGAAAAATAGTGTTGAATGTGGCATTGTTTCCCAGTGTTTGCCAATTTTTTTGATAAATATTTGGGGGAAGAGGTGAGCATTTAAAAAGGTTGTTTTATAAAAAAAGCTTCATAAATATGGTAAAGTAATGGCTTTCACAATGACCATGTTTTACAATGGTGAGTTTCATGAGTTTGTGATGGGTTGGAGGTCTTCTTCGTGACTATGAGAAATGGACCATTACAAATGCGTGATGAGTTGACGGTGATCTCCATGATTATAAAAAATACCATTGGATATTTTTTAATGGAGGAGCTTCATGAATATATATTTTAAAAATTCACAAAATCTATTAAAGGTGGTGAATCATCGTGAATAGATGATCTTATAAATATGAGGCTATCCCTAATTCATTTAACAAGAAAACAATTATAGAAAATATGGAATCACTTTGATTTCAAAAATGTAGGGAGCTCTATAAATCAAGATTTCTATGTGATATTGATCATATTCAAAAGACTAGTTAAGTATATATTTATTAAAATGATTCAGTGTATTGGGTTCTTCATGATGACTGGGTATTCCATGATGGATTAATGACCTTTGTGAAGGAATTATATTCCGTGAAGGCATTTTTCTATAAGAAAGTTTTGAGCTTCACAAAGGAGCTATGTGAACAGTAGTTTTGAACATTAGGTTTAAGTGAATAGTTCTTATAGAGTGCATCAACTCAGTTATATGGTGAAAAAATAGTTTCATGATAGTTAGGGACAAAGACTTTAATGAAAATCTACTAAAGTGACATTCAAGTTGATAAACTGAGTCAGACTTCACTCAAGGGGGTGAGCTAAGGGTATTTGATAGAAGTGCTCTTAGGGAAACAATGTGATCTCTATAAAATCATATAAAGGTAGTTCGATTGGAAAAAATTGATTGTTTATGAACTTTTATATTCCATAACTTGTGATGATTATTGGATTTGGGTATAAATGAATCACTATTAGTATATGATTCTTGGAATAGCCCTTAGTGGTGAACCAAGTAAAATTGTTGTGTTGACTCTTTACATGTGATTATTTGTCTTTGGGACATTCCATTTAGATAGGTGTAAGAGGTTCCTACCAATTGGGGAACAATATCTTTCACTTTAGAAGAAAAATTTGACACCTTGATTCACCCCTCCCCCCTTAGGGTGTTCCGAGGACCATCAAGTACTATCAAAGCCTACATGTTACTAGAGTTAAATAGGTCCTATTTTTTATCATGGAGAATTTAGTAAATGTCCAGGGAGTTCCCATATTTTATGGAATAAACTTATAGATTTTGAAAAATAGGATGATATATCACCTAATATCTCTTATAATTAAAGTTATCTTGTCCACTGCATAAGGAATAGAGGTCACTAATGCTACAAGACTTCATATGACTGAATCATACAAGAGAATGCTTGATGAAGATTTCAAATAATATAATTCCCTTATTACATTTTTATCTAATCAAATCTATTTAAAATTGATGAGTTTCAATTCATCCAAGTCAATGTGGGAAAAACTAGAAAACATATATGAATGCGACAATAAAGTGAATGAATAGAAACTCTATGTTTTGTGTAATAGGTTCGATGATCTAAAAATGGATTCTAATGAAAATTAACATACCTTTTTTAATTTAATTGTTAAAGTTGATGGAGAAATATCAGGACTTGATGAATAAGTGAAAGTCACTGAAATTGTGAAGAAAATTTTAAAAACTACTTCTACCTCTTTACAATAAAAAAGTGTCAACCCAGGAGAAAATAAATCTATATAACTTTATCTGGAAGATTTAATATACAGTATGGTGGCTTATGGAAGGATATTTGAACTAGATAATGCAACAACTCAAGTAGTGATGGAAATGGAATTCAATGCCATGGAGAAAATTGAGGTTTTTGGAGATAGAGTTAAGGAAGATAATGAGGAATAAAAAATTCTTTCTCTTTTTTCCAAGAAATTAAAAAGAGGGTAATTTATATTTTATGTAAATCTTCCACTTGATTTTTTTCGATGTTATAGAGTTGGAAACATTTTCTTTCATGCTCAAGGAAGTTCAATGATGAATAAAATGAAGGTAGAAACATGAAGAAGCCTCGGAAAAGGTTTCTCAAAAAGGGAGGCTTCAAATCAAGAAATAAATTATAAAGAAACTATTTCTTCTATAAAGAAGAATAAGGTGGTGATGAATTTTTTGAGGATGAAGAACCAGAGTTTATATCTAGAACCCAAGCATCGATGATGTCTTTAGTTGAAATTCAAAACCATGAAAAGATAAAGCTATTGACAATCAGTTGATTACTGACTCTGATCTAAAGTTGTAACATGGGGATTCTCTTGGTAAGGGTGAAAATCAAATAAAAAAAAAACAAAACATAGAGATTAATTTTGTAGGAGTCATTAGATTATATTGATTGGCATAATGTTGAAATTGATCTACTAGAAGAAGTAGTAAAAGAACATTCAAAAACTTTGGAAATCTCAGAAGATGTAGTATAATTGATGCTCTAGGTTGAATAATAGTTAATGTAATCAATGACCATACATAAAGACTGGAGGATAATTCATAGATACTTGTGGGTAATGAAAAAGAATTTATTAGTCTAAGGAGTAAACTTGAAAGTGAGTCAAATTAAAAAGAAACTAATAAGAAAATATACTTTGGAATACTCTTAGATGTTGAGATATTAAAGAGAGCTAAGTGCGACTCTGAAGGAGTAGAGAAGGTTTTGAATGATCAAGGATCCATATTCACGTGAAATAATGTAATTGGTTTTGATTTTAAAACACAAAATTATGAAAATAAAATGGGACAAAATAAAGGGAAGCTAAATGGTGGACATATCGCAAAGTCACCTGATGTCATAACAAAGAAAGCTTCAAATCAAAATGAAAGGATAACTGAAAACGTTACACTCGTATAAAAAATTATCAAAAACCAAAATCTTTTACTATGGAATGGGACATGAGTAGGAATAGAAGTGAGAAGACATTTCCTCTTGTGAAATGTCAATTATATGGAAATCGGGGCCATACCATGTCATACTGTGAAGAGGTAAGGATATATTTGAATAGGGAAAGATCTAGGATGTAAAAAAGGAGAATTAAATCATATAATTCATATTATTTTAATGGGGTTTATTTGGGCCATATTATTTCCATAATGATTTTTATTGTATGTAGAGGAAAGACGAGAATGTTACCTATAGAACTCAATGAAAAGGCAATACCTACTAACCAGATAGAACCACTCTTGGAAATAAGTTTTCTCCTCAGGAAGAAAAATAAAAGTACTATTATCCTTTTAACATGGAAAATAGATTTTAAAGAACATCATTAGCCTCAAATCAATGAAATATTTAATGGAAGTAGAAGAATAAAATTGAGAAATCCAACCGTGTAGAAATCGCGCTCAAAGTTATAAAGAATAGTAACACGAAGATTCTCAATGGCAGGTGCTTAACCGATATAATGGGATATATATAATTATTTATAAATGTTAAGAAAATGTTTTACATAACAATAAGGTTTGAAAATTATGGTGATTTGAATATCAAAGGTAGTGGAAGTACAAAACCGCAAAACAATGAGCTGAGGAAAAATGAAGTTCTTTATGTGGACATTTTTCATCACAATGACCTAAGTGGGAGTTAACTATATGAATCATGGATGATAGTATCATTAAATAAAAAGGGTTTCACTATCAAAGGAATGAAATGGAATTCTATCATGAAAGGATTTGGAACAGATGGAAATTTGTACCAGGTGGACAGAAAAGAGAACATTTTTTACTTAATTTTTGATGAAGAGAAAAAACATGTGGCACTGGAGGTTGTGTCACATTAATTAAAAAGGCATGGAAAAGATATCTAAGATGAATATAGTAATGGATATCTTCAATTTGAAGTGTTAATGAGTAAATACTTGTGATTCTTCCATATAATGAAAGTCGGTATATAGTTCATATCATCAAAAGAAGAAAAGTGAATAAAATCTTCATGATCTCATCCACAGAGATGTATGTGGTTAGATAAATGTGGATGGAAAATATAAAATAGAGGTAATTTTTTCTTTTTATTGATGATTATATAAGAATTGATTATGTAATGATTATACAAAGGAAATAACAAGTTCTTGATTTCATGAAATTTTATCGTCGAATAACTGAGAATGGTATATGTCTTGTAATCAAAGTTCTATGATATAAAAAAGGAGGGGAATACACATCTATAAAATTTTAAAATTACATAAAAAAATATGGAATGAGGCATGATGTGACTGTCGTGAGAACCCCACAACAAAATAGAGTTTTTGAATGCAGAAATCAAAAGGTTAAAAACAATGTCCAAAACAATGATGATTGTGATTAATATCTCTAATCATTACTAGAAAGAGGCTATTCAAGTAGAATTGTATACTAAAAATTTAATAGTTATTTATATTAGAGAAAACAAGATACCATATGAGTTATTTTATGTAAATAAGAACTCTTTGAAGTATTTTAATGTTTTGGAAGTAAATGTTTCATCTGAAACAAAAAGGAAATGAAGGGAAGTATGGTGATATTGAAGATGATGGGGTATTACTTGGATATTCAATGTATATTAAAGCCTACAAATGTTTCAATAATATTATTTGAAGAATTTTGGAAAGCAGTGATGTCAAAATCATTGAAGATAAGACAAAAAATACATCTAGGATCTCTTATACTAATATTTATAGAATATGAAGAAGATCGTGGATATGGAACATATTAAAATGAAGAAGTAGATAAAGGTGTGGAAAACATTTAGGGGTCACAAAATGATGATGATTTAGAAGAAGAATCAGAAGATGAAACCATGGCTGAATAAACTTCATCTAAAACTCCTAGAATAAATTAAATAGAATAAATCAATCAATCCAACATCAATGAGAACTGGGTGGCTCCCACACACATAAAGAGAATTAGGAGTGGAGAACATTATTCCTTCCTATCAATTGTAGAACCAACCACTTTTGAAGTATCAGGGAAGAATAAATCATGGGTTAATGCAATTAATGAATAATTTTTCAAGATTGACAAGAACCAAACATGTGATCCCATTAAGAGACTCAAAAATCAAAATGTGATCAGAAAAAGTTTATTTTTTAAAACAAATCCAATGAGAATATAAATGTGATCAGAAATAAGGAATTCCTAGTATGTAATGTCTATGAAAAATTGAAGGAATTGATATCAATGAAAATGTTTTTCTAGTGGAGAGACTAGAGACGATTAGGATTTTCCTTGCTATAGAAATTCAAAAAGGTTACAAAGTTTATAAGAAGAATGTATAAAAAACGTTCTCAAATGGAGTTATTGAAGATGAAGTCTAAATTGAAAAACTAGTGGGATTTTTGATTGGAAATGATGAAATAAAGGTTTTTGGATTAAAAAGGAAACTATATGGTCTAACTTAGGAAGCATGATCATGGTATTATCATCAATATTCTTATACGAAGAAGCTGAAATTTAAAATAGGATGTGTCCAACATAATCTCTATATGAAGAATTAAAAGGAAGGTCAATTTATGGTTATGTAATTTTTGGGTAATATGGTATTTGGAGGAAGTAGGCATAAATTAGTGGAAGAAATTTCTAATCACATGAAATAAGAATTTGAAAAGTCAATTATTGGTGAACTCACATACTTCTTGGGGATGAAGGTGATTTAGAAGAAGTATTATGCTTTCATTTCTCAAAAAATATGCAAGATAGTTAAAGAATAAATTCAATATGCATGACTCCAAACCAATGTCGAATCCAATTGTGTTTGAGAAAAAACTTGGAAAGTATGAGGATTAGACTTCTATGGATCCCTCCATGTACATGAGAATCATTGGAAGCTTATTATACATAATTATAACATGACCATATATTATCATTACAACATGAATGGTGGCCCACTTTCAAAGTAATATAAAGGAAGAACATATGGAAACAATTATAATAATCATGAGGTACATTCAAGGGACTCACAATTATGGCTAATACTTTTATATAGAAGGAGATAATGAACTATCAACATTTTATGATATTTAATGGGCTAGAGATGTGCTGGATAGAATTTCCAAAAGTTGTTTCACATTATTTATTGGAAAGAAATGACTGGGCTAGTTGAGTAAGAAACAGGAAAGCATATCTCTTAGTTCTCCTAAAGCAAAGTATATCTCTGCTAGAAGGCTTGCAATCAGATTTTGCGGATGAAGAAAAAATTGACTGATATTGGTGATAAGGTGAAATAACCGATGGTTATTTACAGTGATAAAAATAGTGTAATAAATCTTACAAAGAATTTTGTTCATCATCCTTGTACAAAACATATTAAAATCAGTTATCACTTCAATATTTTTTTGAACATGCTGTGATTAAAATGGATCATGTTGGAACTAATAACCAAGTGTTTAACATTCTGATAAGCCTTTGCCTGTACATGTGTTCTAGAATCAATATATGAACCTCAATGTTCAACCACATCCCAATGTATGTGGAGGTTACAACAGTACCCCTCTTTCCAGTGTGTTAACAATTTTGATACATTTATAGAAGGGTTGCAAGTTTATAGGGGATAAACCATCTAGGGGGAGTGTGTTTTATGATGTAAAAGTTGAAATATAGGTTCTTTGAGTTTATTTAAAAAGGGTAAGAATTGAGAAATTCAATTTAATGAGGTTATAATAGAATGAACAATGGAAAAATTCAATGTCTTAGGTTTTGATAATTTCCCAGTGGTTTAATTAATTTACATAAAGATTTCATAAAAACCCAAAGGGGGAGATTTATGGAATCAATAATATTCTTTACTAGAAATGGTGCTTGGTTCTTGTTTTTTTAAATCCACACTAGGTTGATCAATGAGTTTGCAAGACAATTTATCTCACAGTACATGATGACAACAAAGTTCAATGTGGCATTGTTTCCCAGTGTCTTCCAAATTTTTGGGCTAAAAATCTAGAGGAAGAGGATAGAATCAGGAAATGTTGTTTTATTGAATAAAATCTTCATAAATATGGTAAAGTCATGAGTTTCGTTATGACTATGTTTCAAAAACGTGAATTTCACTCATTTGTGATCGGTTAACATTGTTCTTCATGACAATGAGAAGTGGAGTATCATGAATGCATGATGATTTGTGAGTGATCTCTATGAATATGAAAAATATCAATGGAGATTCATGAATGGAGGAGCTTCAGAAATATTTTTTTTGAAAGTTTCAAAAAATCTGGTAAAGTTGATGGAGTATTGTGAATGGTTGAGCCTATAATATGAGGCTGCCTCAATTCATTTGATATGAAAAAAATTAGGAAAAATTGACAATTAGTCTAATTTCATGAAGATAGGGATATCTATGTATATGTATTTCAATGAGATATTTATCATAAAAAAATACTAGCAATTTCTTGACTTATAACAATGCTTCTAAGTAATGGATTCTTCATGATGGCTATGTATTACAAGATAGATCAGTGATATTTGTGAAGGAAGTTTGTTCTGGGAAGGAAATTTGCTTCATGAAAGTTGTGAGATTCATAAAGGATCTCCATGAACATAAGTTATGAACATTATGTTTAAGTGAACAGTTATTTTAGAGTGCATCAACTTAGATTTACGGTGGAAGTAGAGTCTCGTGCTAGTCAGGTTAAAAGAATTTAATTCCAATATACTGAAGTGAACTTCATGTAAATAAACTGAGTAAGACCTCTCTGAAGGAATTGAGTTAGGGGGAGTATATGGAAGTGTTATGAAGTATATAGTGGTCTCTCTCTAAAATATTATAAGGGTAGTGTTCCTAACACAGAGTTACTATGTCTTAACTTCTATATTCTAAAACTAGTAAAGATTAGTTGATTTAGGTACAACTAACACATTGTCAGCATATGATCCTTGGACTAGAATTAGTGGTGAACCAAGTATATTTTTTGGTTTTCTATTTTCATGTGATTTTTTGTTTTCTATATGTTACCATTTGACATGTTTAATAGGTTTGTACTGATGTGGGAACAAGATCTGTCACTTTAGAAGAAAAACATGACACCCTGATTTACCCCTCCTATATCTGGGTGTTTTGGGGTACATAAAATAAATATTAATACAAATTTAATGAATAATTATTATTTCATATATAGAATTTATATTAATTAAATTAATCTTTATTACAATCCATTAAAAAATAAAATGAAAAGTATTTTACATCACTATGTGGAGGTGGTAGTCCACATGTCTGCACAAGTGATGTTATTATTTTTCAAAATATTTGATGCTTATAATTTAGATCTGATATTATATTTTCATTAGTATTTTTATGTAATAAATATCACACATAGTCATTAATTTTAACGCTAATACCATCCTTGAAAAGTGTAATATAAAAACGATTCACATCGCTTCGTGAGGTAGTAGTCCACTATTCTCACTGGAAAAGTCATCAAATCCCCCCCACAGTTTGGTAAGTAAGAATGTATATGTGATATAATAATTAAAAAATTATACTAATATCATAAATACCACATATATTTTTTAAATCCATCATTATATCTAGTGTAGAAAGGTGGTGATGGAAAACAAATTACATCGGCTCGGGAGGTGGTAGTCCACTGTACACACGATCGATAGTTTCATTTCCCATTTGATGGAAAGGGAGTTAGATATGGGTTATTAAAATAACATAATAAAATATAATTATATTGGGTATACTATTTTTATCATATCATTATATTTTAATATGATTTTAAGGAGGTAGAAGAAGAAATAAAACAAATATGCACGATTAAGAATTTTACCTCTTATTGAGAGAGCCTCTTTAGGTTTATACTGAAAGCTTTATTAGGAGGAATTAATAATACAAAATATGTCCTATAGGATTTAATTATGGAATTTGGGAATGTATTTGGGGGGTAATCTCTTTACCAAATGGTTTTTGAAGTTTGAAGAAGGGAGGAGAGGGGGTTGACTTTTATAAGTGGGAGAGATGACATACATGAAATTTTTTAAATGATAAATTGATACATATGTTTTTTATCTTGAAAAAATCCACAAAAATGGGTAATTATAGAACCATAGAAGTTATAAGGTCAAAATATTTACATAAAATATGTTTTGGACAAGTTTTAGGTTGTTTTTAACCCTTATATTCTTAGTTTAAGCCCTGGTAAACCAATTTTTACCTTAACCTAGATAATTAATTTCTACTATTTTTACTATTAATTATGGTAAAAAATAAAGTTGAAATTATTATATAATATTAATTTTGATGATTAAAAATATGGATTACATTTTTTCTAATTAATTTCACATAAGTGGTATAATTAAATTTAAAATTACACTGACAAACATGTGGATGAAATGGTTCTTCCAAAGAAAATATTATATGGTTTAAAAAGTATTTTATAAAAATTCATTATTAAATTCATTCCAATGACATATATTATTTAATATTTGTGTATAATTTATCTTATTTTACTTGAAAACTTATTTGAAATATAATTTATCCTTTTAAATAATTTAAACTGAAGGACTATTTTCAACACAAATATGTATTTTTAAATATTCATCAAAAAATTAATCTTTTTAGAAAAATACAAACAATTCACCCAAATATTATTTTTAAATATAAATTAAAAAACATGAATTTTATTTTTTCTAATAAATATTCTACAATTGGTACAAATTAATTTTAAATTATGTTTGAAAAGTATGACTAATCTTCCCTTCAAGAAAATACAGTTTTTCCTAAAACATTTGTTTCTATTTCAAATGGTTATTATTGTATTTATAATAAATATATAACCATTGAATTTATTTTATACATATGTATAATATATAATTTTAATAATTTATTTATTAATATTCATATCAACAAATTAATGGCTAGGTTATAATAATCATGTTTATTAATAATATTTTAATAGTGTATTTCATTTCATTCAAACCTGGTGCTGTGTGCATTATAAGAAATTGAATAGATTTAATTTATTTGAAAATAAATATATCATAAATCCCAAGAGTGTTACAATATTTTCTAGTCTTGGTGTTTCATTTCATATATTATATCTAATATGATGTTCCTGTTTTAAAATCTTAAGGTGTTATTATTTCCATACTCATTGTGGTACCTCATAGTTCTCTTGAATATCACTTTTTATTGTGATACTAAATTCAAATCATAGTTGTGGAAGAGATTATATATGGAATTATATACATATATATGATTAATTATGACATTCCATCCCCAATAAAATGATTAGAAAGAGATGAATATTTAGGTTCTCAAGGATTTGTTATGGAATCATGTGATGAATTTTGGTAGAATTTGGGATGATCAGCTATCATTTCTGGGGTTTACATAAAATAACAACTACCACTATACTAACAATGTGACACATTTGGGACCTTATATGTGAGACCATTACGTCACTCCATTATTGTTCTGATTACAAATATTTTTTATTATGGGCCTGGAGTAGTTGTAGTTAATGATGAAAACGATGCAAGTGATATTGGAGTTGATATGGACTGACTATAGTCTCCAGAGGTTCTGTAAGATAAAATATAGTGACACTTGAAATTTTGGGAGGGGGACCTTGTGTTCCTGAGTTTCATTACATGTAATGTTTTTAGGATAATCTGCTAGGGATGTAACACGTACTTTAAATTATTTTTCCATTCTAGATTTTATGTAGGGTAAGTGAGGTTGCTTACATCCTATAATTACCCATATGGTTTACAACTTCTTTCCTATGTCACAAATGAGGTGTTATATGGATGATAATTTACACAAAATTTACTAGGATGAGATTGATTTAAAGGATGAAAACACCTTTTTTGAATACCCCATGGATAGAATGTATTAGTAGTATAACTTTCTTTATATGCTAGAGATTCCATTGGTGCCTATCTTATGACATCATTGGAATATTAAAAAGAGCGTATGAGAGTTTGAGAATCAGATGTGAGCTTAATAACCTCACCTCTTTAAGAAATATGTGTTATTTAGGATAAAAATACTTGAAGTTGGAGTGGGTGTGGTGACATATATTTTTTAGTTAAAAACATTGAAATATTTTTTGATATTATTATTTTTTAAATACTTGCATGGATAGATGGATTATATGTTGTTACAGACTCTTAGAAAATAATTAATTTCCTTAAATATATAATTTTTAACCCGTGTTTGTGTGAAAAAATTATGTCTCAAAAAAATTTCCATGCATAAATTTTTTGACAACATGGTTATGTCTAATACATGATGTTTTACCTAGGGGAGGTGTAATGTTTTTTGGGGGCTTGGACCTAGGATGGATCATTTTGGGACATTGTTAATTTTCATTCCTAGATAGTAAAAATACTAACCCCCTATCCTATATAATTATTTAATTAATCTCTCTAATGGGTAGATTAACTACCATTTCCATAAAACCGTAAGGGATTAGGGTTAGATGTTCTTTGAAGAGGAATCATAAACACTTCCTGGTGAATGTGGATTATCAATCAAAAATCGACCAACAATGGTTCACCATCAAGGAAGGAGTTTGTTTATAAATAATCACACCACATTCATCATTTTCATGATTTTAATTATCTTAATCATAAGCTTATGATGACATAATGATTAATATGGATTATAATTCTCAAAATTTCAGTTTTATTGATATGAATATCTTATACTAATGGTGATTATTTAATCGTCTAAATATTTATTGTTTAATCCATTTTTTAGATGTGAATAATTAATGATTAATTTTTTTATTGAATCATAAAGAGTTTGAGGAATTATTTGTAGCCACCAAGCCCCATTTTATCTTCCCCCTTACTCATCATTTATTATGAAGCATGATATATACTGATATTAATAATCTATGGTTTTTCGACCATGGAAGATTACATAGGAGAGAAATGTGGGAATGCCATGATGATGGTAGATGTGGGTTATGGTGGTGCAATAGTTAGTGGTGGCCAGGGGTGCAGGATCACATGTGGTAGCAATGACATAACTTGGGTCTGAAGGGAATCATGTGTGGATTTTATAGGGAAAACAATAACTTGGTAATGTTGTTTCATATAATAATGATGATGATGTATGATGGAAATGGTGCACCGGTGAGGCATTATAGAGACCCTTAGAGGTATTGGGCCTTGTCAATATTAGAGGTATGGTTGGAGGTTGTGAAAAAATGGTGGTTGCTCTAGAATTATAAGATTTGGTCAAATATTTCCTAGGGAAGAAAACTTAAAAAAATGATATATATTCATTCAAGGACATGATGTTTTTAATTTTTTATTTAAAGGGTAGAATGTTTATTAAATTTAAATATCACAAAACAAGTAACATTGCAGTACATGTCCTATATGGATGTTCATAGTGGCTATGGTTTGCTTGTACTATTAAATTTTATATGGTTATTAACTATGGTATATCACTATATATACTAGACGACATGACTTGAGGTGTTCAAAATTACATATCTAACTAACTCTTGGCCATTTAGACCATGCAGACCCATGGGTATATTGTGTATCTTAGTATCACGACTCGGGATCCCATTGAATTACATGCCCAACTAGATCAAGGGTTCCAAATGGAATATAAATCACTAGGTAATTCTATTCAGGTCAACAATAGAAGAGTGAAGTTACATTCCAAGTTACTACTTGAGGTTCACACTCCAGGTGTAAAGGTGTACTTACCATGTACTGGGCATTCTATGGTATTTTCTATATAATCCCACCCCGGTGTTATAATTAGATATGAGAGAAGTCTATTTTGAGTGTTTTTCCACATAGAATATTATGGTTCCTATATATTTACTATTATATGATGTTTCTAAAGAGTTTTGGTATATTTAATTTATTATATTTATATTAACATTGATGAGTTGTGAGTGAAATGCTTGGAGTAAAAACGAGATCGTTAACCCCTGGCGTCATATTAACACTAGGGTGTGAGTTATCTATACACCAAGATCAGTAGGTAATCCCCCTTTATGACATGGTCTGGTTACTCCACTTATAGTGTAGGTAACCACCTCATTCGATGCACATACCACATATCGAGGTGAAATTCATATAGAGTGGTTGATACCCCCTTAATTGATGATTACTTCTCACTTTGGTGTGGGTCTCCCACTATGATTACTAAGAGGTTATGTGGAATATATAAAAATTGGGTGGTACATTTATTATAAGGTTTTAATGTATTTTGGTATTTTATGTTCCCTTTAGTGTATGCTTTATGTGGGGATGAGTTGTAAAGACTAGAATTGCAATCACCCATATCTTTGGATGACTTACTCTCTAAGGAATATCTAGTTTTATAATATTTTGATTTGAATATATATTTTTTACCTACATGTTTCCATATAACCCTACTGGGTTTTATTTTACCCATCCCTTGATAGAATTATACCAAAAAATGTTGTGTTTCTATAGATGTTGGATAGGTTATAGGTGACTTAAAAGGATGAGTTACTAGTGGATCTAAAGCTTTGGGGTGTACAATGGTTTCAGTTTCTATTGGTGATTCTAAAGAGAGATGGTGTGGTTTAGAGTTACCATTTTAAATTTCCTAAGGTATATTTTTATTTTGGGTTGTTGATCACTTTTATTTTTCCCTATTTATTATTTCATTTATCATACTGTTTGGGTGCTTAGTAGGTTTATCATGCATATCATATTAGAGATGAATATTTTTTCTAGTATTTCATTATTTAATATCATTATAGAGATATGTGACTATGTAAAGGTTTTCCTTTGGATAATTTATCCCACGTGAATTATGCCTTCTTGGGGCCAACCACAAGCTTCTGACCTATTAGTAGACGAGTTAGGGTGGCACACCTAGCTTATTGATAGCCCAGGTGGGATCCTGATGGGTCATGTCATGTCACCAGATGTGTAATAATTTAATTCAATAGTAGAGAAACATAATCCCACTTTTATTCAATTTAAAAATCTTACATTAAGATAATAACATGATGATTTGAATGATATATCTTTTCCAAAATCATGGAAAAAGTTAAATACAAGAATAAGGTACATCACTAAACCTTGAAAGTGATGATAATCCTTAAGTAGAAATCATATATTGATCTATTCCAAATGATTATGTCCCATATATCCACTGATGATGGGGAATTGTAGCAGGATATTGCTAGTGAAATGATCAATTTGGTGAATCTTTTATAACCCTCTTCACTAGAGTAATCTATTACTACACTAGCTATTGCACCTATCACCCCAAAACTCTTCGATGCTTCCAAAACAAAGTAAATTCCACCCCTTTACCCTTTTATTTTACCTATCAATTAAACTACATATAAATTAGATATAATGGATAAAAAACTAAAGGATATGTTTTAAAAAACTAGTCTAGATTTGGATAAAAAGAGAATTGTAGAAGGAGATGAAGTAAGATAAACAGAAGAGGATGAGAAAAAGAAGAATGAATAAGGAGAAATATGAAAAGTTTGTTAAAATAAAATTAAATAAGGGGAATATTTTGACTGATACTAAGTAGAAATTAAAAGACAACAAAAATATTTTTGATCCCACTACTTAATGCATATTATTTTCAACACATGTGATAGTTCCTCCCAAAAGAGATATATCAACTCTTACGATGAATCCATATACTAAGTCAACACATGGGCCCAATCATTAAATCCAAAAGGTGACACCACTTGTCATATAAAAGGAATAATAATTTATTTTAGTCTTTGAGTTTGTTCCATATGTTCTTGATCCATATCTGTTTATCATCTCCTCACTACAAGTATAGGTATACCCCACTCCCCGTTTCACACTTTCTTGGGGCCTCATACCAAACAACCCTCCCCATTCCAGTCTAATAATATTGACAATGTGTTTCATTATAATTATGAAAATAATTATAAATTTTTTATAAAAAGATAAAAAATATTAATCCTATCATATCATCGAGTATAAGGGTGAAGATGATGTATATTAATCCTCAATGGATCCTATAGAGCCATATCATTTATTTTTCTTTTTCTATTTTTATTTTGTAATTTTGATGAACTCATGTATTTTTATTTTCACTAAAAAATTAATGTAAAATATTTTGTTAATATGAAATAAATATAATTTATGGATGATATTTTTTTTACATAGTGATGATGTCCTATTTTTGTTAATTTATATTTTTGATTTTTTTTGAAAGATGCTATGATAGATGCTAAAATGTTTTCAAGGTTATGGTAATATAATTTCCAAGAATAGTAATCCCCAATTTCAAAAAAGACCAAATAAATTAAAAAACATTAAGGGGATTTCCATTAAATTTTATATCATATTCTATTTTTATTAATTTAATTGAATATAATCTTTAATATCTCTCACTTTAGGCTTAAACATTACAAAAAAATTTGATTTTGAGAGTGGATAAGGGTCCTAAAGAATTACACGTGGATATATTATTTGAATTAACTGAATTAGAAGAAATTTCTATTATGAATATTTTATAAACATGTGGAACATATAAATAACATGATAGTATATTCAAGAGATATTTGTGGAAGTTTTGTAAAAATCACATACCTGTTAGATTTTTGAGTCTGTATTTAAATTTATTTATGATATGTTTTCTTTCTTGACTTTAATACTTTAAAATTAGGATCTATTTACTATTTATTTTTATTACATTCCATGTGTGATTAACAATTTTGTGATATATTTATAGTCCTAAGAGGGATTCAAAAAAATTCTTGATGAATTATTTATATTACACTATTTTTTGAGAGAATCTCAAGATTTGAGAACTTCTAAAAATTTCCTTATGTATGTTCCAAAATAATAATATTCAAGTAATATTAGCATGATTTAGGTATTTTTTGGTTTATATAACTTAAATATATTGATTCCATAATTTCATTTATATCATATTCACAATATAAACAATGGAAATTCCATTAAGAGATGTAAATTTTAAGATTATTTATCTTTTAACATCAACTACTTTGATATTTATTCATGATTTAATTCGAGATAAAAGTAGGAGGATTTATTATATCAATATTTTTCTTGGTAATAAGTTATTTGTAATAGGAATAGTGTTAGGTATTATTATTAGTTATTAGATATGGGTTTATAATAAAAATTAAATTATACTTTCATGGTTCATATAATATTTGAAAAAAAGCTTAAATTTGAAAAAGTATTATTTTTTGTTTCTTTGATTTATAAACTAACTAGAAAACGAAAATCGGTTAAGGTTAATAAAACTTTTTTAAAGGGGAATGAGTGAAGGATTTTCATTGAGTTTGAATTGAAAATCATTAATTATATTTTAATAGATAACATTTTTTAATACTTTTGAATGTTTTGTACTAATATTCCCCAACCCTAAAACTTTTAAAATATTTGTCAACAGTCCTTATAATTAGTGAATTTTGATATCTAGAGTGCATATTTAGATACATTAGATGTATATTGATAAAATTAATATACATTAAGATAAATTTAGTTAGTTGGTCCCTTGATGTGAGTGAAATAATTACCAAGAAGGTAAAATATAAGTGATAATTAGTATTAATAAAAAATTTATATGTATGAGTGGAGGAGAAGAAAATTTAGGGAATTTTATTTATAAAGAAAGCATGATTAAATATGAAAGAGGACGAGTATATGTAATTTAATAATTTTTAGTAATTACTTTTTATCTATTGGAATGATTGATTACGAAATTTCCCATATAAAAATATTTTTTTGAGATCAATATTGTGATACTTTTACTGAGGAAAAACAAAAGATAATCGTGAGGGGATTTGATATTGAAATTCTCCTTAAATTTTTACTATAAAAATTGTTAGACTACACCTGATTGATATTGTTTTATGTTTTAATTTAAGGTTAAACTAATATATGACTTTGAATAATTTTTGAAGAAATTTAAGGAAAAGGGGTTAATTTAAGACTGTATGGGTTACACATCCTGTAGAAGTATATGGATAGGCTAAGACACATTGCCAGACCATGTGAGGTACACATGAAGGCACCCCATATAGCGTATACACCATGTACATGTTGTACATGCTATATACATGGGTTTCACATTCCAAGTTTGGCAAAAGTACACGCCCAGATTGGGATATGAGCATATATAATGTATAATAGGGTACACATGCTATGTACTTATTCCTTGCCAAAATTTTGAGGGTTTTTAATTTTTTATACCCTAGAGTCAAAATTGGACAAGTTATTAATCCTTTTTGAGAATTTTTTCATGAAGATTGTAATGATTGAATCTGTGTGGTGTTTTGAGGACTTTTTAGATGTATTTTGGTGCAATAAACTCAATAGAGAGGGTCCTACTCTTATAGATGAATTTTAAATGTCCCTTATGAGTGGGACTTGGAATGAAACCCAGTTCAGGGTTGTGATTAATGGTTATTAAACTTGACATGGGTTCTCCAAGGTCTATGTCAGATGTATCACAAAAATTTATTGGTTAGTGGGATTGAGACATGAATTTTTAAGACTGATTGGTTGGATGTTCCAACCAACCTAGAGTTAGAATTTTATTTGGGATGTTCCATGAGCCATCTCCCTTGATCAATGATTAAATATTTTTTTTGAGGAAATATACCTTATGAGATGTTCCCTTTGGGCTCAGGTGGGGGGGGGGGGTGAGGTATTCGATATGGGGTTGTGCAATGTTTTTTAACTAGTAGATTAGTTTTTTTAATGGATACTATATAGGATTCCTCTAATAACTCTTTATAAGGAGATTATGTAAGATTAATTTACTTAATATTTTGGAGTATCCTTTGTAGGATTCCCCCCTGTTTACTCATTCTAATGATCTTGTATAGGATTCCTCGACTATCTTACTTTTTCTTACATACTAACTTTTAGTGTCCCAAGAGGGATAGATTCAATTATTTGTGGGACATGAGGATATTGAGTAGGATGATTCTCATGTGTTGGATATAGGGGACCTAGTGGGTGTCCTAAAGTTTTAATAACCCTGATCTAGTGCATTATGGGGTTGGTTATAGATAGAAGCAGGTGTTACCTTTGAACCCATACCAAACAATTAATACCAAGGGATTGTGGGTGTAATGATTGGTTACACATTCAAAAACCTCACTCCTCTTTCTTTGACACTGTTACTCTTGTTGAATCTATGATTATTATATGTGCTTTCTAGAACTCAACACATATGGCCTGATATAGTGTTTTTCTGCAGCAGGGATCCCATAGGTACTTCTCGAGGTCTAGATTCTGATCATTTTTATCATATATTATTTATTTGGATTCCTAGACATACTTCATGTGATCTAGCTATTAACCCTACATGTCTGACTGTTACATTATTAGGATTCCTAGAGGTACTTCCTGGGGTGTACATTTTTAGCTTTACATGATTGGATGTTAGACATGGTGTTTCTCATTATTTATAGGGAATGATTAGATATGATTCCCCACACACATCTTAATATACTCTTAGGGATTGATTTTGATCTCCTTTAGGGACACCTAGGATACTCCATAGGGTTGGTTGGACACACCATCACTATACAGACCATAATTTTATAGGGATGGTTTTGTTAATATATTATTGAATAATCCTATGTTGTTATACTGAATCTGGAGTGTATTCCTTATATATCACAAAAGGGTTATCACCATTATGTCTTATCCAAGTCACAAGGTCATGAATAACAATGGATATATATAAAAAAACCAAACCTAAAAATCCTAGATTCAATTTCTGTTACGAATTACATTGGCATGATTACAAGGAATCAAATCATAAAGGAAAAAAGAGTTTAGTAGTTTTGGTAAACCGCATACCTAAATGAGCCTTGTATTATAAATTAATACACTAATTTCAACCTAATTTTTTTCTTATAAAAAAATATTAGGATAACATTATTTCATCTAGAAAATCCATGCATATCTTTATAGTACACTTCTTGTATTCTTAGGGAAATAAACATAAAAGTGGGAGCTCAAATGTTTAGTAAGGGAAATGTATAACAGAAGAAAAAATGAATTAGTGATACAATAATTATTAAATGGTAAATAATTATCAGACATACCATATAATCAAAAAACTAAGAAGTAAGAGCATTAAAAACATGGAAAGGTAATAAATGTAATCACATGAAATTCAAAAAACTAGATAAGAAAAAATCAATACAACAAGGTAATAAACTAAAACACATTTCATTTAATCAGTGAACTGAAAATGAAATGCATCTATAGATAAGTCAAGACAATATCTCATGGATGAATAATAACTGAAACTAAATGAGGGAGATGATTAAATATTGGGTTCCATCTTTCCAAGGAACATAGAACCATTACCATAAATATACAATTTAAAAATTCCAATTTACAAACTAATTTATACCATGAGACTACCGATGTATCGAGGGGATTTCATTAATTGTTCCCCAACCTGTATAGATTTCCTTAAATGGTCCCCAACCATTGTATTTTATGTCTAAATCATTCCTCATACTAAATACACAATATTCCTTATCTTATATCTATATTGAATAAATTATACAGATTTATCAATATTTCCACAAATAATCAAATAACTTTCAAATTAAACAAAATTTGAAAATTTTTATTCAATTTTGAAAATGAACATATCCATGATAGACGATATAGATAATTGGGGGAAACTAAATGTTCAATGAACATAGGAAATCTAATAGTTAAAGGGGAATAAAAATGTACAAATTAAGTGAATGAGATTATTATCCATGGAAAAATAAATGATCAACCATCCAGAGGAATATTAAGGATTGTATCAATACAATATACCCAAAGTGTATTAAAAAAAAGTTTTATTGCTGTTGATTAATATAAATATTATAAAAAGACATTTTTAATGTTTTTTGTGGAAAATATCATAATTGTTCTTAATTTTTTTTCAAAAACCATTCTTTGAAAATAATTTTTGAAAAATTTTAATTTTAAAAATTAACCTTTTAATCATATAAAGAAAGATTCAAATAAATGATAGATGGTAAACTCGTATAAGCTGTATGAGGTTAAAATAATATTCCTTTTGCACAATTAAAGGTTATAAAAATCCCTTGTCTAGAAAGAGACAAGAATATTCATTTGAAAAAAATTGGTAAAATAAAAAAAGTGTGAAAATTTCATTACCAAATAATTTTTGAAAATATTAAAACATGGTTTTTTTAAGAAAATAGGTTCTCCAACAAAATATGGAAAAAATTTAGATTTTATGAAATAGATTTTATTTAAAAGTTTGAGTACCAAAGAGTGGAAAAATGACACTAATACTTGAAAAAGGTCATGAATAAATTGAATATAGAAAAATGAATGGTTTTATTTAATAATAGTCATATAATTTACTTGAAAAGGAATAAAATTGAAATATCACTAAAGTTATTTTTGGGGAAAATAATCATTAATCTTTCAAAGTGTCCCATGCCACTTTGAAAATTTTTAAATCCTTAGGATCATAAAGGAATAAAATTTAATGAAAGTTATAATATCATGAGAATATATATATTCATGATATATCTTGTAAAATGGGACTATATACACTATATAAAATAAAATAGGTTCATAACAAGAAATAATCTTAATAGAATTTAAATTGAGATAAAATCCCTTACCTTGAGTATGAATTGTCTCATGTGTCTTTATATTCCCAAATAAAAAACTTATGATAATTATTTAATTAATTTAGAAAAAATTTAATGTTTATAATAACTTTTATTTCACTTATTACTATTTCGTATTCAACTACATAAAAAATTATGTTTACATGAGGTGTTTTGACAAAATTTGGTTATTGTGTCGAAGAAAACATTGGTAGATCAACTATGGTCAAAGGTAAGTAAAATTATAATTCCATAATGATAATTATAAATAAAATACCATATTATATATATATATATATATATATATAATTCTTGATATGTAAAAGTAATCACATCGTGTTGAGGAGGTGGTGGTCCACACATCCACAGACGACGTTATCACTTTTTAAGTATGTGTGAAAGGGTAATTTATAAAATTGTATATATATATATATATAATATTTCTATAAGTGTAATTATTTCATGAATATCATATAGATGTTTTTTATATCACATATGTTTAACTCAAACCATCCTTTATACATTCCATGTTTCCTGTGAATTAATTACATCACTTTATGGGGCCAATAGTCTGCACTTCCTCAAGCGATGTTATTGTTTTCCCACAAAATAGAGTACATAAGGTCATGTGTTATAAAACAGTTAAATAAGTATAAATACATCATAAATACAATATATAATAAAAATAAATATATTTTCTATCATAAGGTCCACTATGAGAGGTGGTAAATGAAAAATGAACAATCATCGTTTCATTTGGTAGTAGTACATAGTACACAGAAACAATATGTTCATTACCCATTATATAGAATTGTGTGTAATTGAAAATAAAAAACATATAATAAAAATATATGAGTATATTTAGGATACAATTGTTTTTATAAAATCATATAATATGAATATTTGAGGGGTTTTAGAATGGAAATAAAACTAAAGAGCTTGAGGAAGTTTGTTACATCTTAATCAGGTAACTCATTTTGGTTTGAACCAAAAAATTCCTTGGATTTATTTATACACAATGGAAGGATTATAGTGTTAGAATAATATTTCTAGGATCTGTTTTGGAAGAAATTGGTTGAGACAAAGTGTCTCGAGAGGTGTGAAGAAGTTGGAGGATATGAGGTACTTGTAAAGAGGAGGTGGAGTGACCCTATTGTAATATTTTTACGAAGGAATTCCATGTATGTTTTTACCCTTGAAAGTGGATGCAATAATGAAACCAATTCAATAAAATTGATGATAGGGTCTAAATATGACCATCCAATAGCTTTTGGATAAGTGTATAGATCATTTGGACCCTTAATATTAAGGTTTAGTCTTTTATTAAGATAAATTTTTTCTTAATAATTGTAATTAATTGTAATTACTTTAAATAATATTTTTGGTTAAAAAAAGTTGGTATCATTATAAATTTTAAATTATACTGATAAAAAACATGTAATCAAAATTTCCAAATTCCAATCATAGAAGTGGCCGAAATAAATTTAAAATCCATTCTGTAGGCGGGACGACAATGTGGGGTTTTAAAGTAAAAACATCTGGAAGATTGCTATGTTTTTATAATCCATTTCAAAGTGAAATTGATTCCAATAAAAAAATTATTTTAATTAATAAAAATATGAACTAATTAAACTTTCATACTAATCTAAAACATTATTTAACCATAAAAAATTATTTAAAAAACCAGTTTTGAATTAAAATTTAGTATTTTTCACTATTCACAAAAAAATTGAACTAATGTAAAATTACCAAAAATTCCTTATAACCTATTTTTATGTTTATTTTTAAAATATGAATTTTAATTTTACAAATGAATTTAATTAAAGTGTCAAAATAAAAATTTAAAATGGGTTCTCCCTTAAAAGGCAGTAAAATTGTATTTATAAAAAATAAGCTTTTCTATGTAATATTGGGTTTTTTCTTATCTTAAACATATCCCACCTAATGTATGAATATAGAAAATATTTTATTGAATATATAAAATATATATTTCATTAAAATATTTAAATAATTTTAATTAATTATGTTTATTAAGACAAAACGCCATTGGAAGTATAAAAATAATAATATTTTTTTTATATTTAATTGGTTTTTATTTTAATTTCCAATTAATTGGTAACCAATTAATTCATTTTATATTTATATTAATCATAATTTTTCATAATTTAGTTAATACAATTCATAACTACTAATATAATGAATATGTTATATCATATTATATTAAATAATAATATTTAAATTATATAATGTTTTTTGGTGAAACTCTATCTTGCATGTAACACAAGATATCGTAGAAGGTCGCTCTTACATGCAACAAAAGCTATCAAGTAAGGTATCTCTTTCAAGTAAAATAAACTAACTTGGAGTTTCATTCATTACAAGAAATGTAATATATTATAGTTATTTAAAATAGTAAATATATTGTAATCTATCACGTTCATATATTCCTTTTTTACACATGGTGTTGCATGTCATACCCGCTATTGAATACAAAGTTGTACTTTATAATTTCATGGTGTTACATTCCCCCAACTTAATTAAATTTCTTTCTTATAGTTTAAACTATATATTTGTAATATATTGTTTGATATTTTCTGCATTGAAATCCCACATCATGATGAAGGTTCGTAAAAAAATTTCGAGAAAAGAGAGAATGGGAAGTACAATGGTCGCATGAACTACCATGAAACTAGGTCCTCAAGTATTAGTACATTAATGGAAAGTAAAAATACATATTTGGATGAAAAAATAAATATTTATATGTATTTATTGAGGTGATCAGTCACAAAAAATTGAATTATCAATAGAAAGTTTAGGGCCTCAAAGGAAAAAATATTTGATGATTTATTAGACCATTAGTTTAAAAGAAATTAAGGAATTGGGACAACATTTTATTTTGAATTAATTTTCTTAATTTTGTAAAATTATATTACTGAACAATAATATAAGAAAACATTATTACTTTATACGTTTCAATTTCATATGAATAATCATAACTTTTGGTTTTTCTTCGATCTGTTTCTAATTCATTTCTTTACTTTTAGAAATTAATTACCAATAATGATTTTTTATGCCTGAATCACTAAAAGAAACATTTAAAGGATTTTAAGTCCTATAAAAGAGTGATAATTCCAACTATTTGTCATTAAATATCTTCTAAAAACCAATATGGTTAATAGATTAATCTCTAATCCTCAAAAGTGATATTATTAGTTCATCATTAACATTTATTCATCAAATTTTTTAACTAAAAACAATGAAAAATTAATCAATACATTACATAGGACAGTGGTTGGCATGAAACCCTTATCATCCTACGGTCATGGGTTCAACACCTGTGGCCTTGAGCGATTTTATTGGTTATCACTAGGCTTACATGTTTTCCCTTTATAAAATGAAATTAATACAATTTCCTAAATAAATATGATGGAAATCAATTGAATAAGGTTAATCACTGAATATAATTTTATCTAAGGTTTTCAATATGACCTTAATACATAAATAATTCATCCATTTATTTCCTTATAGGTCCTTCCTTGGTATAGGGTTTATCCACAATATCAATTCTAAGATTTCAAAATCACGAAACATTATGTTCAATCTAAAACACCTTATGATTAACCTTGGTTACTTATTTTATATCGAAATAATTTATGACGGGTTGTAAAGAAAATGTGAATTATCTAAATAATATCCCCTGGGAGTGTCAAACTAGGTTCACAGTAAAGCCTATTTTCGTGTACAAGGTTACACCATGTTAGACTCAAAAACACATTTTCAAGGTTATTACCTCTAGGTACATCTGTACTTGAACCATGTCCACTTGTAGTATCCAGACCAAGATGTATTTCCATTACGTCCCACATAATATCTACCTTACCAACATTCAAGGATGTTCTTCTATACTTATCCTCAAATTCTAAATTTGGGTTATGTTATATAACCAATGTTTTCTTAAATATTGTTCCTAAGGTTTCTACTAAAATTCTTTTGATACCAGCTATAGAAAACCGAACCTAGAAATCCCGAAGTTGGTGTCTACTATCAATTATGTTACCATGATTACAAAGAATCAAATATTAAGGGACTGAGAGTTTGGTAGTCTTGGTAAAACAGATACATAAATGAGTATTGTATTAGAAATGAATACACTAATTACAACAATTTTTTTCCTTCTAAATAAACATTGAGTATAAAATTATTCACCTAGTGAATCCCAGCATATCTTTCATAGTAAACTTATTAGATTCCTCAGGAAGCTCAAAAAGAGTAAATTATAGTGGAAGAAATAATGAATCATTGAGATTAATAATTATGGAATGCTAAATAATAGAACACACATAACATATAATCATAAAACTAAGAAGGAAGTGCATAAAAATATGGAAGGATAATAAATTGAAACACATCCCATTTAAATAACAGGATAATTAAAAATCAGTATGAAAATGTGAGAAAGTAAAAAAAGTTCCATTTCACCAATTAACTAAAAATGAAATGTATTTATAGATATATCTACGTAAGATCTCAATGATGAATAATAACTGAAACTAGATGATGGAAATAGTTAATTATTGGACATAATATTTCCTAGGTACCTGGAACCATTAACATCAAGAGACAATTTACCTATTCCAATTTTCATAACTAATTCATCCTATGAGACTATCGATGCATCAATGGTCTTTTATTAACTGGTCCCCAACTCCTAGGACTTTCCTTAATCATTCCTCAACACATCTATTACATGTTCAAATAATTCATCATACCGAATACACAATATGACTTAACAAATATTCAAATTGAATAAAGTAAACTTATTTTCCAATGTTTCCCCTAATAATAAAATAAATTTCTAAATAAACACCATATGATAAATTGTATATGGTTTAGAAAATGAACATATCCATGTTAGATGATATTGATAATTACGTTAAATTCAATATTCAATGATCTTAGGAAATTAAATATTTAAATAGGACTAAAAAGAAATCAAGGAAGTTAATGTGATTAAGATCCTTGAAAAAATAAATAATAAACCATAAATAGGAATATTAAGGATGATATCAATACAACATACCCCAATTGGAGTCAAAAAAGGGTTGTTATCATTAGGGAATGGAAATATTATAAAAATATCCTTTAAAAACATTTTTGAGAAAAATATACTTTTGTTTAAAAAAAATAAAAACCTTTTGTTTGAGAATAATTTTTGATAACATTTTATTCTAAAAATCATCCTTTTAAATATGCAATGTATGCTTCAATGAAATGACAACGAGTAAATCTGTTCAACCCGTATAAGGCAATAAGAACATTTCTTTTTCATGGTTAAAGGAATGAAAAATGCCTTGTTTGGCAAGAGATTAGAAAGTTACTTTAAAAACATTGGTATCAAAAAAAATATAAAAAAAATTTACCAAATCATTTTTGAAAACATTAGAACATGGTTTTTGAAAGAAAATAGGTTATGTGACTAAAGAGAGAAACAAAGTTGGGTTTTCTGAAAATTATTTTTTAAAACATTTTAAGTACCAAAGAATGGAAAAATGGTACTAATACTTGAAAAAAGAAATGAATAACCATAGAAAATAAAAATTAATTGTTTTATTGAATAATGGTCATATAATTTCCATGAATTAAAATACCATTTAAATACCATTAAAGTTATTGCTGAGGAAAATAATCTTTAAACATTCCAAAATGTCCCATACCACTTTGAAACATTTCAAATCATAAGAATCATAAAGGAATAAAATTTAATGAATTTTACAATATAATGAGAATAAATATATACATGATATATAATTTAAATTAAAATTATATACATTTCATAAATTAAACTAGGTGCAAAACAACAAATAAGTCTCAATAGAATGTAAATTGAGATGAAATCCATTACATTGAGTCCAACTTATCTTTTGTGTATTTATATTCCTAAATAAAAAACATAGGATAATTATTTAAATTATTGAGATCCTATTTAATGTTTATCATAACTTTTATTTCACTTATTACTACTTTGTATACAACTACTTAAACAGTTATGTTTATTCTGGTATTTTCACCAAATTCTGTTGATGTGTGGAAAACAACTGTGGTCGATCAACTATAGTCAAAGGGGTCATTATGTAACATCTATAGAATTATAATCATTAAATAATTACCATATTTTGAATTTAATTATACTTTTAAAATCAATAATTAAATATGTTTATGAAAAATGAACCAAAGTTGCAATCATAGAGATGGTAGGTTGTATGTATGCATGAGTAACATTCTCATTTGTTAGTGATAGTTACAGAAAGAAGGTAAGTAACACTAAAACCTTCCATAATGATAATTATATAATATATAAAATACTATATACTTATATATATATATAATTATTTTTATGTAAAAGGAATCACATCATGTTGAGGAGGTGGTAGTCCACACATCCACAAACGACATTATCACGTTTTAGTGTGAGAAAGGGTAATAAATAAAATTGAATATATATATATATACATATTTTACTTATAGAAAGTTAATTATTAAATGAATATGATATAATTTTTTTATGTCACATATGTTTAATAAAAACCATCCTTTATACATTCCATGTATCGTGTGAAGGAATCACATCACTTTGAGCTGGCAATAGGCCACACTTCCTCAAATGATGTTATCGTATTCCCCCAAAATAGAGTGCGTAAGGGTATGTTTTATAAAATAATAAAAGAATTATAATGAAATTATAAATATCATATATAACATATATAAAAATATTGTCCATCATAACGGCCATCATGAGAGGTGGTAAAGGAAAAATGAACAATCATTGTTTTGTGACGTAGTAGTTCCCCATACATAGAAATGATAAGTTTGTTAACCATTAGATGGAAGTGTCTGTATGTGTACATAATAAACTTAGAATAAAAACATAATAGTATATTTATTATAATTGTTTTGTTATAAAATCATATAATAATAATATTTACGGGTTGGATAATAGAAATAAAATGAAAGGGCTTGAGGAAGTTTGTCACCTCTTGATTGGGTAACTCCTTTTGGTTTAAACGAAAACCTTCCATGGATTTATTTGTGCCCAAGTGGGGGTTATAATATTAGGATAGATATGTTTAATATATATTTATTCAGATATTTTATGATCCAAAGTAGCTTTAGTGTCATGAGGATGTAGGATGAGAATATGTCCTTTTATAGTGGAGGAGGAGTGGCACTCCCGTAATATTTTTACAAAAGAATTCCATGCACATTTTTCACATTTAATGTGACAACCATAATAGAAAAAGGTAAATAAAAGTGATTATAGGTTATAAATATTACCATATAATGGATTTTGGATCAGTTTATAGGTTATTTGGACCCTTAGTATTATGGTTTAGTCTCTTATTAAGCTTAATTTTTCCTTAATAATTGTAATTAATTTTAATTACATTCACTAATTTTTTTGGAAAAAAAATTATTATTATTATATATTATAAATTATTCTAATTAAAAATATGGAATAAATATCTCCAAATTCTCATCATAGAATTGGTAGAAATTAATTTAAAATTCATCATACTGGCGACACGATAATGTAGGGTTTTAAAGTAAATATGTCTAAAAGTTTGCTTTGTTTTTATAACGAATTTCAGAATCAAATTGATTAAAATAAGATAAATTGGATTAATTTATAAAAATATTATCTAATTAAACTTTCAAACCAATATAAAACATAATTTAAACTAAAAAATAAATTAGATAAAAATGAAGTTTTTTATAAAAATTCAGTATTTTTAACTATTCACTAAAAAATGAAACTGCATGAAAAATTATAAAAAATTCATCCTATAATTATTTTTAGGTTTTTATAAAAAATATAATGTTTATTTTTACATATTAAATCAATTAATGTTTCAAAATTCATATATAAAATGGGTTTTCCATTAAAAGGCTATAAAATCACCTTTATAAAAATATAGGTTTTTATGTGAAACATAGGGTTTGTTTTTATATTATGCATATATAAACTAATAAATGAATATAACTTTTTTTAATTTAATATATAAAATATATATTTTATTAAAATAATTAGCTAATTATAATTAATTACGTTTATTAAGAGAAAACACCTTTGGAAGCATAAAAATAATAATATTTCTTTTTTTGTCAAATTGGTTCTTATTTCATTTCTAATTAATTGGTAACTGATGAAGCTTACATTTACCTATATGATATACTTTAAATAATTGTTTATAATCCCACCATAGTGTTATTGAATGAGTAATTGTCACGTTTTTAGGTTTTAATGTTATTTTGAGCATAAATTTGAAAAATGACTAATTCTTGATTTTTGACAAAATTTTACATCAAGGGTATTTTGGTCATTTACTGAAAAATATAATTCTAAATTTTCTGATTAATTTTTTTTAGAATCCTTATTTTATTTCCTTCATTTTTGTCTGCTGGACCAGGAGCTGATTTGGCCCTCTAGAGGGTCTGAAAATTCATTGAATTTGGACATTTTTTCGGGCGGATAGCGTGGACACCACCAATGTAACGGAACCAAAACGCAGCCTACACACATAAAAATTAGGTGTTTCCACCTAGGATAGGAAGAGGAAATCTAGGAACAACAAATAAAGATATTTGGGGATGTTTGGAAGTCATTAAGGCAGCAATTAAATGACATACTTTTGGAGGAACCATCCTAGAAGCTTCCTCTAGAAACATAAATCGTGTATTAAAAATTCATAACCCCTACATCCGGTTTCCAAATTAGCTAAATTTTTTAGGAGATACGGACAAGAAATTTATGAAAAAAAAAATTTAATGGTGAAACACGTGAAGAGGTAATATATGGGGACTACAATGCGAAAACTCTAAGGGGTCGAATTGTACTTATAAAAGGAGGCCCTCACCTCCTTCCCGAAGAATCCTATTCTCCATCCATTCTTTCAAGTCACCAAAGAGGAGATCTCCACCGAGGGATACTGGCCACAAATATTCCCCATTTCATTTATTTTATTTATTTTTGTTTTAGTTTTCAGTTGTAATTTAGATTTATAATAAAATTCATGCATTATTTTTATGTCAACCGATCCACCCTATTTTCTTCTTCATATTTTCTCCTTATTTTATTCTTTTATTTTTCGCATATTATCCACCGTAAAATCTTACACTCAAATATGAGGGGTTAACCCGAGACTTGTCCTGGGGGAGGTATGTGGAAATTTCATTTATTCTGTGCTTAAATTCTGATTTTTATTAAGTTTGTGATGAGCAAGAGTGATGTGCACGGGTGTGGCGATCGTCCACCATGAAACTGATCTCAAACTCATTTCTATTATTTTATTAAATATTTGAACTCCCTTTTACTGGATAAAACCTCTTCATATTATGGATTTGATCCATTCAGTGGTTGAAATGGCATACGATTGAGCCAGGTCTTGGAAGATGACATACTCTCGATCGAGGTGTGCCATCAACCTTGATTATAGAAGGAGTTGAAGTTAAGATTGCAAAATACATTCAATATTTCACACCAATAAATAAAATAATATTAATTCATGAATGAGATCTCATAATTGAATTATCAAACTTAATTTAAATACCAACAAGGAGAATGATGAAACCCACAAACCAACCCATAAAGGCCAAGTTCTTTCTGAATTAATTGCATTTTGTACTTGCATGTTTGTTTTATCTTTTATTTTAATTTAATTTTTTTCCATTACTAGATAATATAGAAACACCAAAAATAAATATTTTAGTTAAATTAGATTAAGTAAGTAAATTATTGAGAAATCTCCTCAAGAGAATTACCTAGGTCATCCCTTCTGCTACACATAGTTATAAATATTTTTGAGAGTGCACACGACAACGCTTCATCAAATTGGTGTCATTGCCGGGAATCTTATCGGTTGTTTACATTACTTTTTGTAATTTAAAATTTTAGATTGTTTCCATTTTTTTTAAAATAAAAAATTTCAAAAAGAACTTTTTCATGATGCATTCAAATTTAAATTATTCTGCATGGAACAATTACTCACAGGTACCAGAGGAAGAAACTGACTACACTGAGGAGGCCCTCCAACGCAGAGCCTATGTGCTGATGATAACGATCAAGCAAGTGGAAAGAGGCATAACAATATGGATCTAATTGGAAGATTTGATGGCCATGGTCGATGAACTCCAAGTTGACTTAAAAAGATTCAAGGCCAAGAAAGAAGTGCCACTAGTCTTTCCTGATTTCACTGAAGACATCCACGAAGTCGAATCCAAACATGAGGTGGAGGAACCCGACTACCTACCTCCATCCAGTGAAGATCAACTCCAAGAGGCACATTAAATTGAAGATGAGATTAAATTCGAACTGAATTCGGGAGACGATACAATCTTAAACTCAAAATCTTTTAATTTTATTGAAAATAATTTGAGTATCACCCCTAATAGTTTTGAATTTTCAGATTCGACCATCTCATATTATGCCTTGGAGGATGATGAGGGAAAATAAATTTCACCTGTTGAAGAACATTTAAAGCTCCATGAACACACTGAATATTTTATAGGTGGAGCACAAGAAGGGAAAGGGAATGTTGCACAAGTAGAAAAAAATGAATAGGAAGTTCCCTATGTCATCCAACCCCCGCCATGCAAGCTATACCAAATTGAGAAGGGTGCAGATCTGGTATACTCTGTCTACGGAGTCCTCCTCAGCAAGAACAAAGAACTTCAAGCTGGGAAGAGCCACATGTGGTGGTTTAAATCAAAGAAGCTTCATCCATCGACAAATTATGGATAAAAGCTGGTACTTCCCTCTGGAGGCAGTAAAATATTCCAGGGCCCACTAGGGGGATCATACCAAGATTTATCTTTACATGATTTCTAGTAATTTAAATTTAAAATTCATTATTAATAAATAGTCTAGCATGTGGCCCCTCCCTCTTTTTATTTTTAGCTTAAATGAAATGATCCTTGTGATTAATTGAGTAATTTCTATTTTGTAGGATCATGAAGGTAGAAGGAAGCCCCAAGAATTAGAGGAAGAGGACCGAATCATTATTTAAAAAGGAGTTAATTTTTTATGATTATCATTTAAACTCCTTTAATTTTTTAGTCCAAAACATATTATGATCTTTAATAAATATTCTTATCACTTTTCACACATCAATTGATTTTGAAAGAGTTGAAATGATTTTTGAAATAATGGATTTTAAATGATTGTTGATATGAATTATTTTCCCTTGAAATGGATTTTCAAGCATTTTAATGAGTTTGAATGATTTTTGAAATCCATGACCATGAAACAAAAACTCAAAATACTTTTCCAATCCTGTGAGGTATTCTAAACCACTTTTACATATTCTTCCTAATACCCACACTTTCTTGAGAGAAACTTTAATTTTGTGTGAGAATGAGAATTTTTGAATAATTCTCTTTCGAAGATTTGGATTTCATGGAATGTATTTGAAATGATTGAGGCATATATTTGGCTAGAGACATTTTATCTTGAGACCCAAATTTACATTTATCCTTCGTAATCCCTTAGATGCCATGAATTTCCTTATAGGTTTACGCCACATTACAAGCCAATTTTTCCTTACCTACCCGCACTTTTAGTATTTTTGCATGGTTATTTCATGTTTGAGTGTGGGGGAAGGGAATTTCGTGTGAGTTCATTGGGATTTGAATCATTTATTGGTGTTTTGAGGTGTGTGTCAATACTTTGGGTAGTGGACAATAAGTGAATTGGGCAAGTTTCATCATTTCATTGTGCTTCATTTGTTTCATCTATTTCTCCTTCAAAAATAAAATGAAAAATAAAGTGGATATGATATTGAATTCCTCATTGTGCATTATTTTATGACTCATGTCCTTCTCAAAAATTAAGGATAGAAATTTTCATTCATTCATTTTATTGAAATTTTCATCTCATCCTCCATGAAAAAGAAAAAGAAAAAAAAAAGAAAATAAAGTTGTGCCTTTCTGAAGCTTTGAAAACAAAAAAAGAGAACTTAGATGATATCATTAATTATAATAACTTCTTGTCTCATGTCCAATATCATTAAAAGTGGGTGGTGTTGTGTTTTACATTTTTAAGTGGGATTGAATGAGGAATTTCCTGTATTTTCACTTGATTTAATCATGCATTGTACTTAAAAGTCCAACCTCCTCTTTCTGTCCTGGAACTTTTTTTCAATAATTTTCCCACCAACACTATGCCACAAAATCATTTGAACCTTTAATTAAATTCCTCATGATTGAATTAAATTTCATGTTTCATGTTGTGGAGAAATGAGAATTTTCACAAACCTATGGCGATACATGCGATTTCCAAGTATGAGCATAACTCTAGAATCAATTTTCTTGACTGCATAGTGACATAAAATTCAATGTAAGGTAGTTTGTGATTGGGACATGGATTGATTTATGAGGTTGAACAAATTTTAATTACTGAAATTAAAATAAGACAGAATTATTATTCAAATATGAAACATGATATAATTCTATTTTGATAAGATCATTGATATTTTCTCATTTTTGATTGTTCTGTGGAAATTGATTTGGATGTATCATGATTGACCAGGAGTACAATGTTTAAGTGTGGGGGAGTGATGAAGCTTACATTTTCCTATATTTTATACTTTAAAGCATTGTTTATAATCCCACCATAGTGTTATTGAATGGTTAATTGTCACTTTTTTATGTTTTAATGTTATTTTGAGCATAAATGTGAAAAATGACTAATTTTGGATTTTTGACAGATTTTTACGTCAATGGTATTTTTGTTATTAACTGAAAAATATAATTCAACATTTTCTGATTAATTTTTTTTTGGAATCCTTATTTTATTTCTTTCATTTTTATCTTCTGGACTAGGAGCTGATTTGGCCATCTAGAGGGTCTAAAAATTAATTGAATTTGGTCATTTTTTCGGGCAGATAGCGTGGACACCACCAATGTAACGGACCCCAAACGCAGCCTAAACATATCCAAATGAGGTGTTTTTACCTCGGATGGGAGAAGGACATATATGGACGAACATAAGAGAAATTTGGGGATGTTGTGAAGTCATTAAGTCAGCGATTAAATGACATACTCTTCGAGGAACCATCCAAGAAGCTTCTTCTGGAAAAAGAATCCGAGTATTAAAAATTCTTAACTACTTCATCCGGTTTCCAAATTAGATTAAATTTTTAGGATGAGACGACCAAGATATTTATAAACAAATTTCATTAAGGGTGGAACGTGTGAAGAGGTCATTTATGTGGACTACAACGTGAAAACATTCGGGGGTTGAATTCTGCCTATAAAAGGAGTCCCTCACCTCCTTCCCAAAGCATCCCATTATCCATGCATTCCTTCAAGGCACCAAGGAGTAGATCTCCACCGAGGGAGGATGGCCACAAATCTTCCCAATTTCATTTATTTCATTTATTTTTGTTTTATTTTTCCTTTTTAATTTAGATTTATAATAAAATTCATGCATTATTTTTGTGTCAACCGATCCACCCTGTTTTCTTCTTCATCTTTTCTCCTTCTTTTATTCTTTTATTTTTCTCATATTATCCACCATGAATTCTTACCATAAAACATGTGGGGTTAACCTGAGACTTGGCCTGGGGGAGGTATGTGGAAATTTCATTTATTCTATGCTTAAATTCTGATTTTTGTTAAGTTTGTGATGAGCAAGAGTGATGTGCACGGGTGTGGCGATCGTCCACCACGACACTGATCTCAAACTCATTCCTATTCTTTATTAAATATTTTACCTCCCTTATACTGGATACAAGATCTTCATACGATGGATTTGATCCATTTAGTGTTTGAAATGGCATATGATGGAGCCAGGTCTTGGAAGATTACATACTCTCGATCGAGGTGTGCCATCAACCTTGATTATAGTAGGAGGTGATGTTAATATTGCAAAATGCATTCAAGATTTCACACAAATAAATAAAATAATAGTAATTCATTAATGATATCTCATTATTGAATTATCAAACTTAATTTAAATACCAACAAGGAGAATGATGAAACCCACAAACCAACCCATAAAGGCCATGTTCTTTCTCAATTAATTGCATTTTGTCCTTGCATGTTAGTTTTATCTTTTATTTTAATTTAATTGTTTTCAATTACTAGATAATATAAAAACACCAAAAATAAATACTTTAGTTAAATTATATTAATTAAGAAATCAATTGAGAAAGCTCCTCAAGAGAACGACCTAGGTCAGCCCTTGTGCTACAGTTAGTTATAAATATTTTTAAGAGTGCACATGACAACGCTTCATCAGTAACCAATGAATTCATTTTATATTTATATAAACCATAAATTTTTATAAGTTAATTAATATTATTAATATCTCCTAACATAATAAAAAGGTTATATTATATTATATTAAGTAACAATATTTTAATAATACATTGTTATTTGATGATACTTTGTCTTGCGTGTAACACAATCTATAGTAGATGGTCACTCTTGCATGTACCACAATATATCAAGGAAGGTTTCTTTTTCTTGTAACGCAAGATAACTCAGTTTTTCATGCATTATAAGATATTTTATATTTTATATTTATTTGAGATAGTAAATATATTTTAATGGATCATGTTAATATATTAAGTTTTTACAAAAAGTGTTTCATTTCATACACGTTATTGAATACAAAGTTGTACATTAGAATTTTGGGATGTTACATTATCTCCAACATAATTAAATTACATCCTCGTAATTTAAACTTGATCTTAATAATAGATTGATTGATATTTCATACATTGAAATTACACATCATGAGAAAGGGTTTATAAAACATCATCTAAAAAAGAGAGAATAGGAAGTAAAATGGTCACCTGAACAACCATGTAACTGGGTCTCTAAATATGAGAAAATTAGTAGAAAGTCAAAATACATACTTGGAGGAAAATAGAATTTTTTTTATGGAGTTATTTATGTCATCAATCAAACATAAGTGATTGATAAATAGAAATTTTAGGGCCTCAAATACATAAATATTTGGTGATTTAAGAGACCATCGGTTCAAAAGAAATTAAGGTATTATGACAATATTTTATTTCAAAGTCATTTTTTCTAATGTTGGGTAATTCTTTGATAGAATCAAAATATATTGAAATATTCTTACTTGATATGTTTCAATTTCATATAAAAAATCCTTGGTTTTGGTTGTTCTTCTATAAATTTATAATTCATTCCTTTACCCTGAGAAATTAATTTCTAATAATGATTTTATTTATTCTTGAAGTAGTAAAAGAAATTTTTAAAGGATTGTAAGGCCTATAATAGATTGACAAGTGTATCTATTTTTGTTTAACTATCTTCCAAAACCAATACAATTAATATATTAAACTCCCATCCTCAAAAGTGATATTATTAGTTCATAATTAACATTTATTACTCAAATTGTTTAACTAAAAACAATGAAAAATTAACTAAGACATTGTGTAGGTCAGTGGTTGGATTTAAACCCTTATTGTCCTTTGGTCCTGGGTTATATAACCAATGCCTTGACAGATTTTATTTTTTTCCACCCGGCATATAGGTTGTCCTTTTTAAAAACCAAATTAATATAATTTACAAAATAAATATAATAGGCATCCATGAAATAAGGTTAATCACTAAATAGCCTTTTAACTATGGGTTTAAATACAACCTCAATACATAAATACTTCATCCATTTATTTCCACATAGGTCCTTCCTTGGTCTAGGGTTTATCCATAATATCATTTCTAGGATTTCTAAGTCATGACACCTTAGGATCAATCAAAAACACCTTAGGTTTATCCTAGGATACTTATTATATATCGAAATACATCATAATGGTTTGTATAGAAAATTCTAATTACCCTAAGCATATCCCTAAGGGGTGTCAAATGTGGTGCATAATATGACCCAATATCATGTACTATGTTACCCCAAGTCAGGCATAGAACACCTTGTCAGGGTTATTGCTCCCAGGTACATCTATGTTAGAACCACGTCCACTTATAGTATCTAGATATGAATGTATTTCTTAGAAGACACACAGAATCTCTACCTTACCAAAATTCTAGGATTTTATTCTGTACTTATCCTCAAATTCTACCTTAGGGTTACGTTCTCGAACCTTGTTTTTTCTAAATCTGGTTCCCAACGTTGATAGGAAACTTACTTTGATACCAAATGTAGCAGCCTGAACCCAGAAATCCCAAAGCTGGTGTCTCCTATCAATTACATTGGCATGATTACAAGAAATAAAATCTCAATGGTCTGAGTGTTTAGTAATCTAGGTAAACCAGGTACATAAATGAGTTTTTTTATTAAAAATGAATTAATTAATTATAACATAATTTTTTCCTTCTATAAAAACATCAATTATAACTTCATTCCATCTAGTAAATCTTTTCATACCTTTCATAGTAAGATTGTTGGATTCTTATGGAAAGAAACATAATAAGGGTGATCTTAAATTCTCAATAAGTGTAAAGTATAGGGGAAGAAATAACAAATAAATGATATTAGTAATTATGGAATGGTAAATAATAGAACACACATACCATATAATCAATAAATTGAGAAGGAAGTGAATAAAAAAATATGGAAAGGTAATAAATGGAAAAAAATTCCCTTCAAATAACTAGATAAGGTAAAATCAATATGGAAGGGTATGAAACTGAAACACATTCCATTTAATCAATTAAATAAAAATGAAATTTATCCATGGATATGTCGATGAAAGATCTAAAACATTCATAATAATTAGAACTAAATGAGGGGTATGCTCAAATATTGGACGCCTTGTTACCCTGGTACATATAACCATTACCATCTAGAGATAGTTTAACTATTCTAATTTTCGAAACTAATTCAACCCATGAGAATACCGATGCATTTAGGGGATTTCATTAACTAGTCCCCAACCTATAGATCTTTCCTTAAATGGTCCCCAACTCGGGTGTTCCATGTCCAAAGCATTCCTCATACATAGTTCACAATATGCCTTTTCTAATATCTATATTGAATAAAGTATATAGATTTATCAATATTTCCCCGAATAATCAAAAAACTACCAATGTAAACACTATATGAAAAACGGTATGTGGTTTATGAAATGAACATATCCATGATATATGATATGGATAATTAGGGGAAATTCAATGTTTAATGATCATAAGAAATTTAATATTTAATGGGGACTAAAAAGAAATCAAGGAAGTGAATGTGATTTCTGTCATTATAAAAATCAATAATAAACCATCCATAGGGATATTAAGGGTAATATAAATTTAACATACCCCAAGTGGAGTAAATAAATGTTTTTTGTTGTTGATGAATGGAAATATTATAAAAATATCCTTTAAAAACATCATTGAGGAGAATATAATTTTGTTTTAAAAAAACCTTTTGAAATTTTTTTTGTTTAAAAGTCATTTTTTAAATAATTTCTTTTAAAAATTAAACTTTTAAACATAAAAAAGTATGCTTCAAATAAATGATATTTTGTAAATTTGTACATTCCATACGAGGTTAAAAGGACATTCCTTTTACATGGTTAAAGGGTATAAAAATTACTGTTTTGGAAAGTGACAATAAAATTCCATTGTTTAATATTAGTAAAATACAAAAGGGTAAAAATTTCCATACCAAATAATTTTAGAAATCATTAAAACATGTTTTTAGAAGAAAATAGGTTCTCTGATTAAAGAGAAAAACAAAATCTGGTTTTCTAAAAAGAATTTTCTAAAATTATTTGATTAACGAAGAGTAAAAAATGGTACAAATAATTGAAAAAGGTCATGAATAATAATATGATAGAAAAATTAATGGTTTTACCAAACAATGGTAATTTAATTTCTTTTAATTGAAATACTATTGAAATATCATTAAATTTATTTTAGAGGAAAATAATATTTAAACATTCAATGTGTCCCATACCACTTTGAAACATTTTAAATCATAAAAATCATAAAAGAAATATAATTTAAGGAAAGTTCTAATATCATGAGAATCAAAATATTGATGATATATCATTTAAAATGGGAGTATACAGATAGTTGAAAAGAAAGAAGGTTCAAAACAACAAATAAGTCTCAATAAAATGTAAATTGTGATGAAATCTTTTTACACGAGTCTCACTGGTCTCGTGTGTCTTTATATTCCTAAATAAAAAACCTATGTGGATTATTTAATTTATTGAGAAAATTTATAATGTTTATCATAACTTTTATTTCACTTATTACCATTTCTTATACATTTACATAAATAATTAAATTTACAATTGGTGTTTTTGACCAAATTTGGTTTATGTGTATAAAACAACCTTGGTAGACAAAATATGGTCAAAGGGGTCTTTAAGTAACATATACTGAATAATTATCATTAAATAATTATCATATTTATACATTAATGATAAATTCAAAAGAAATCATTAAATATGGTTACGAAAAATGAACCAACATCGCAATCACGGAGATGGTAGTCCATACGTACACATGAGTAACGTTCTCATTTTTCAATGATTGTCATGGAAAGAAGGTAAGTAACATTATATCTTTAAATAATCATAGTCATATAATAAATAAAATATTATATACTTATATATATACAATTCTTGTGATGTAAATGGAATCACATCATGTTGAGGAGGTAGTAGTCCACATATCCACAAATGACGTTATGAATTTTTAAGTGTGTGTCAAAGGGTAATAAATAAAATGGTATATATATATAAATAAATATATTATATTTCATGAAAGGTAATTACGTCAGGAATATTATATATATATATATATATATATTTTTGTATTTCACATATTTTTCCATCCTTTATATATTTCATGTATTGTGTGATCGAATCACATTGCTTTGAGGGGGCGATAGTCCACACTTTCTCAAACGATGTTATTGTATTCCAACAAAATAAAGTGTATATAGGTATGTGTAATAAAATAATTAAAGAAGTATAATGATATTATAAATATCATATATTAAATATATAAACATATTTTCCATCATAATGGAATCCATTATAGGTGGTAAATAAAAAATGAACAATCATCATTTCGTGAGGCATTAGTTCTCCGTATAGAGGAATAGTATGTTCATAACCCATTATCCGAAAGTTTGTGTAAGTGTATGTGGAATCCTCATAAAAAATAATAATACATTTAGGATACCAGTGTTTTTATAAAATCATTGAATTATATTATTTGAGGTGTTAGAGTATTGAAATAAAATTTAAGAGCTTGATGAAGTTTGTTACCTCTTAATTGGGTAAATCTTTTTGGTTTGAACCAAAAGCTTCCTTGGACTAAGTTTTTCCTAAGCTAAGAAATATAATATTATGTTAGGTACGTTTATTATCTATTTGGGTATATCTTGGTCAATAAAAATGTTCTTGAGAGGTGTGAGGTAGTGGTAGGAGAGGAGGTCCTTTTTTAGTGGAGGAGGAGTGGTGCTCTGTAATATTTTTACAAAGGAATTCCATGTATGTTTTTTACATTGAAAATGGGTCCAATAATAGACCCAATTCAATAAAAGTGATTATATGGTCGAATGATTACTAGAAACTTTATTTTTTATATGTGTGTATGTCATTTGGACCCTTAGGATTAATTTTTAGTCTCTTATTAAGCTCAATTTTTCCCTAATAATTGTAATTACATTTAATTACATTCACTAAGATTTTGGGATAAAAACAAAGCTGGTATTATTATGAATTATAAATTATGATGATTAAAAATATGGAATCTATTTTTTCGAAATTCCAATCATATAATTGGCCTAAATTAATTTAAAATTCACCCCTAAGATGGGATGACAATACGAGTTTTTAAAGTGAAAATTTATGAAATTTTGCTGTATTTTCATAATAAATTTTGAAGTAAAATTGATTAAAAGTAACTATATTGGAATAATTTATAAAAATATAATCTAATTAAAATTTAAAACTAATATAAATCATAATTTTTCCTTATAAATAAATTATATGAAAAATTATTTTTGAATTAAAATTCAATATTTTTACATATTCACTAAAAAATTAAACTTCATGGAAAATTACTAAAAATTATTATGAACGTAATTTTTATGTTTCTATTTCAAATTTCAAGTTTATTTTGATATTTTTATTCAATTAAAGTGTCAAAATTAATATTTAAAATGGGTTCTCCATTAAAAGGTGGTAAAATTACCTTTATAAAAATATTGGTTTTTATGTGTAAAATAGGGTTTGTTTTTATATTATGCATATCAAACCTAATATATGTATATATAAAGATTTATTGAATATATAACATGTATATTTACTTAAGTCATTAAACATGTGTTCTTTATTATGTTTATTAAGACAAAACACCTTTAGAATCATAAAAATTATAATATTTCTTTTAATGTCCAATTGGTTGTTTTTTTTCGTTTCTAATTAATTGGTAACCAATGACTTAATTTTATTTTTATATAAAACATAAATTTTTATAAGTTAGTTGATAATATTCATAACCTCCAACATAAAGTCTAGGTTATATCATATTATATTGAAAAAAATATAATATTTTAATAATACATTGTTATTTGGTGAAACTCAGTTTTGCCTGTAAAACAAGATATCATAGAAGGTCATTCGGGCATGTAACACAAGCTATAGAGAAAGGTCACTCTTTTATATAACATAAGATAACTCGTTTTTTAAGGAATTAAAAGCTCTGGAATATAATATATTTATTTAATATAGTAAATATATTGTAATGTACTGGGTTAATATAATCATTTTTTATACTTGGGGTTTCATTTCATACATGCTATTGAATTCAAAGTTGTATTTTATATTTTCAGGGTGTTACATCGAGACCTAGGAATCAAATATCAGACTGGATTTACCTATAATGAGTGGTATGACATCTACCTATGTACCATATTTACAAGATTATTATATATGACATATAATCCTTCATTATAGTGATTATATATGGGTAAGGGTATTCCTAGGGGTAGTATATGTATCCCCCTATGGTGACATAGCTTGCTCCGAGAAATGTACAATGTTGGTAGAAGTAGGTATTAATGATTGGGATTACAGACCCAAGGACTGTGTTATACATATCTTGAGTGATATGACATCCATGTCAATTCCTTATTCATAGGATAACCTATCTATTAGGATCATAGATCTAAGAAACCAATATGATTTTAGTTTATTTTGTTTTATTCAGATGTGGTTCTTCTATGATGAGCATATTGAATCAGCATGCACTTATGATAGAAGATTATAATTTTACCCTTAGATTGGTCTACTAATATTTATTTCTCACACCCTAGATGTACACCTCGGTGTGTGTATAGAAGTTATCTCTGATTTTATGTTGAACATGGAAACATGATGAATAGGGTAAGAGATATTGTTTCATGATCAAGAAGAGATACTTATGTGAATTCTTATGATTGGGTTGGAGTAGCTCATTAGTGACCTAGAGGATGGGTTTGTGGTTCGACTCAAAGTTTGAAGTAGAGTGAGGTATTTTTATTTCAGCTTATTTTATGTGATCTTTTATATGTGATAAACCCAAAGGGTGATCAATGGTGTATGTATTCCATGGATGTTCAACACATTATTGAATTTAATTTAGTATTACAACCTTTTTATATTTATTTCTCCACACTCTAATTATTTACTATTATGGTTGATGTTTGGTTATATACTCTATTTTTGACTCTCATATGAGGGAATATTCTTCTCACAAACATAGCATAAGACCTCAATACTAGTAAAAAATTGTTATTGTATGAGGTGTATTACTTGAGGCTATGTTGGGAACCGATCTAGGCAACCAATTTAGTGGAATCTAGGATGATACCTTACGAAGTGGTATTAGATATTTTCCTTTTCTATTGATTTACTGTTTGGGATATTGAATATAATAGTATTAAGAATGTTTCAAAACCATTTATGGAGATCATATTGGTGAGTTGAGAACACCAGTTCTGGTAAGAAGTCCAGTCTTCCCTTTGTGGGTGTATCATTTTTGGTTTTGGTTAACTAAAGGTTTGTAACAACTTACCTAGAGTTTTCCCATCAATATTTCTATGATATTTTTCAAAACCAACCTTCATATATCGAAATCTAGTCAGATTCTATTTCATGATACTAGTAAGTACCTAAAATTTTAGATTGAACAAGGACCTCGAGGGAGTATTACCATATGATGATGCCATCGAGTGTCAGTTCATTAAATTTTATACGTTTATATCATGATACACTAGGTGTATTACCTTATAAGTATTATTAGTGAGGATCAAGTTTTGGTGGGTCGATTCTTGGAAGGTGATTCCACTATAATTCATTCCATAAATTGGTAGTTACTAATAGGTGTCACATAAAATGGTTTACAATTAAAAATAATAAGGTGTTTTCTTCTATAACTTAGGAATTTAAAAAATATATAATTGAAACCATGATGACATATTTTTACCCTTGTCGGTCATGTTATTCGTACCTTTGTCAGAGAGGGCTGGTAGACATGTTAGATGCCTTATATTGAGATGGGTGTGTAGATGAAACCCCATGTGATGCTACCTTGGTGAGAGGTTTGACCTAGTGTTTAGGTGGTAGGACCAAGTTCCCATGTAATAATATTTGATTAGTAGATCTAGGTTGGAGACCAAGAGGTCCTTAGTAGTGACTGAGAACCTAATAGGTCATCGCTCAGTTTGATCAAGAGAATCCTATGAGAGGGGTTTTCTTAGGTTCAAAGATGCATTTTTTGGAAGTTATCTTGGTTGTACGCTCGTGATGAGATCAATGTGTGTGTGGTGATTGTGTTTTCCACATAGGCAGGTGGTGCCTTTGGTTTTTGAAGAATCACCTAGGGTGATTTGATTTCGAGATCGAGTTCGACAAGATTTATTTTTTAGGTTTTTTTCTCTATTGACCAGTGTTTATGTGTTTAATAATATGCTTAGAGAACATATAGATGCTTGTGAATAGAATGACGTTGTAGATTTAATGGAATAAATCATGGCATGGGTAAGGTTCTCGATTTTTTTGAGGACCTCCAAGGGAGATTTTGGCTTTTCATGACTATCACGTCATGTAGCGTGGTCAGCTTGGATATTATAGTGTGAAGTTAAAAAAAGTGCCAGTCTAGTGGTAACCAGGTGGTACGAGATTGTACACCCATTATGTTTGGATAGATAATAATAGTACACATATGTTGTATGTGATACTATTTAAACCATTAATCAGTGAGTGGTTGTGTGAGAGTTGAGTATCAAGTTTTTTAAATAAGTTCTTGCAGAAATAACTATTTGGTGATTTGGGTAAGATAAAAGGAAGTACCCTTGTGATGATGGATTTCATTGAAATAAATCATAAGTCATGTGGCGGTTGACCCATGGAAGGACCTAAGCACACATTCATAGGAGGTGTTGTTTGAAGAATTGGTTAAAGGAAAGTGTGGCCTAATTTGATGTGATCATGGATATGGGAGATCAATACACTCATATCAATGGAACTTTTAAGAATCCTAGATTAGAAAGGATTATTCCTTATATATTGACATCATCTTAAGTACACTGAGAGAGTGTCGACTATACAACCTTATTTTTAATTATCATTTCTGGTTTGATGGATGATCACCTTGGGAGTTTTTTATGAGTAGTGTTATGAGGCAAGACATATGGTGGGGATTTTACCACAATATTTTTGAGGATGGTGACCCTCATTATAAGTATAAATTCAAATTTTTTCATGGATTTCATTCTCGAGAAGCAGAAATAGGTGATGTTTTGATACCTCAACATTGGCGCTCTGGTATGAGTGGTTTTGGACTCTCTAGTCATTGTGTATGATGATATATAGAGGGTGTAACATTTATCATAGCGTTTAGTTTTGAGGATATGAGAAGGGTATTACTATAGTGGGGATTATGTGATTGGTCGTAGATGTACATATTCATTATCGATAGAGTTGTTAACATAGTGGGACCAATAATTGGATGGTAAAGATAGAGTTGTTGTGTTGATTCATGAGATGGGAACATGGATACTGTTTTACCACAAACGATTCTTAAGGATGAGAAGGGTTATAATGGTGTGGTTTTAAACACCTGTGTTTTTTCCGAACAGAGAATTTCATCAGGAATTTGGTTTATTAATTTTAGATTCTTATGAGATGTAAAATATTAATTTCCCTTACAATATTATCTTAGATAAATTTTCTAACCTCTCAATTGGTCTTAAAAAGGGTGTTTACCCTAGGACATTATTTTGTTAGAAAGATGATGTATTCTAATTGTTTGTAGAATAATTAATAAATAATAATTAATTAATTAAATATTATTTTATTCTCATTTGTCGGATCGGCTATATCTTTTGAAAACAATGTTGGATTTAGATTCTATCTCTACTGTTGGTTCTGAAATGAGGGGTTTTCTATGTCAAGGTATTATCTTATGTCAAGCACTGGATCCGACTCCAATTCCCTTTTTTACTATACTTTACTTTTCCCGTTTTCTTTTTTCTCCTCCCATGTATTTCCATGAACTCACCTTGTATTCCTCCCATTCATGTGACTAAGAGAGAGGGGGTGAGGGAGAAAAAAGGGAGGTGTCATTGCAGATTTCAGGTGGAGCTAGATCATCATATGGTAGATAAAGATCATGGAAATGGGAAAAGGTTCGGTTGATTCTGACTAAAGGTAGTCCATTGTTAGGATAGTAACTTAAATCCTTGTACATTTACTTATTTAATGGTTTATATCCATATTATTAATACTAATGGCCCCTAGTGGGTTTATCTATTCTTAATTGGGTTAAGAACATGCTTTCGGGATATTTTTAGGGATTTCCCATTTGGGAACTCCGATCACACAAGAAACCATTCAAGAACACACACCATATGTTCTTCCTATTTAGAAAAAATGTATTTTTCAATGAATATTTTATGTTATAGAGTTATAAATCATGTATAGGTACTTGTACATATAGATAAGTAAAAATCTAGATAGAGTTTTAGAACTACACGCCATGTACTAGAGGTACACACTGTGTAGTCTTACTTGTCCAAGTAGCCAAGTACATAACCAGACAACCCATGTAGGGGCACTTAACTGTCTAGGGTACATGACCGAACCCTGTGTGGGATAAACATCATGTAGAAGTACATTTATCAGTTTACACACAAGGAAATTTCATGTGAGGTACATAGGTAGGTACCCCGTGTATGGTACATGTTGTGTAGTTGTTTTACTCATCATGTACATGGGTTTCACACACCCTGATCAGCTAAAGTATATTCCCATGTCCAGATTTGAGAGGTCACATCATTTACTAGGGTATACATGTTGTGTACTTATTTCTTACTACCCTTTTAAGGGGTTTTGTGTTTTTACGCCCTAAAGCTAGAATTGGACAAGTGAGTTGTACATTTTGAGTGTTTTCCCACATAGATTGCAATGATGAAACCCATAGGGATTTTTTCGGCCTTTATATAGAAATTTTAGGGTAATAGACTCAACAGAGTGGTTCTTACACTAGTATATGGATTCATATATCTATTGAGAGTGATACATAGAATGATACCCAATTGAGGGTTGTGATTAATGGTTAGTGGACTTGGAATGGGTTTTACAATGTCCTGTTATGATGTATATTTAAATGTTCTTGGTTTTAGGGACTAAGACATGCCTTGTTAAGACTGATTAGTTGGGTGTTCAGACTAACCTTGAGTGAGACCTTGATTTTAAATGGGCCATGAGCCATCTCCCTTGACCGATGCTTACATAGATTTTCCAATGAGTATGTATCCCTTATAAAATGTTTCTTTATGGACTAGTATTCTATGAGGTGTTAGGGAAATGGTTGGATGTGTTTACCATGATAGCATAAATTCTTTCAAAGATCCTGTGTAGAACTGATATTCTTACTCTTTTTGAGGAGCCCAAGTTGGATCCCTCAAATTAATTTTTATGAGGACCCCATGTAGCATTACTATGCTTACTCTTTCTTAGGATCCCATATAAGATGCCTCTACTAGATTATTATTTTAAAGGAACCAAATTGGGATTAATTTTTCTTACACGATGAATTAGAGGGTCCCAATATGGATTCCTTCACTTATGTGTGGACCATGATGACCATGAGATGGAAACCTCCCCTATGTTGGGTTTAGGGGACTTTGTGGGTGCCGAGAGTTTTACTAACCCTGAACTAGTGCATTGTGGGTTTGGGTAAACATGTTAGTGGGTATCACCTTATAAATCACACCAAAACCATAAGATGCATGGGATGTGAATTTAGGTATAGGTTTCATTGTTCGGACAACCTCAATACATACTTATGAATTTTCATGGTTACTCTTGATGTAATTATGATTTCTAGATGTACTTCCTAAAACTCGGCCCATGGGTTTTGGTACAATGTCATTCTATAGAGGGAATTCCTCGAGGAACTTCCTAAGGTCTAGTTTTTATCCTTTTATCAAATATTATTTATTAGGATGACTATATGTATTTCTTGGAATTTTTCTTCCGAGCCTACATGTTTGACTATTACATTATCAGGATCCACAAAGGCACTTCTTGGAATCCAACTTTTGAGCCTTACATGATTGGATGTTTGACATGGTTTTCCTCATCATTTATGGGGAATGTTTGGGGATAAAGGTAAAAGACACTCTTGATATACCCTCAGGTATTGAAGATGATCTCCCCATGTGATGGCTATGACAATCCTTAGGTTTGGTTAGACACACTGTTTCTATATGAACTAGAATCATCTAGGACTAAGGATATTGATCTAGTTATTGAAATATCCATTTTTTTTATTGAATATGGAGAGTATTACTTATATATCAGATATGGTTCATCCCCATTGGTTTTATCTGAGTCACTATGTAGCGATTTCCTATGGACTAGGACTTATGACTGAAACATCCTACTAGATTTAAGGGGCATGGGAGGTATGGAATCCATCTTAGTAACATATTTATAAGATATATATACATTAAATTTAATACTAAATTATGGTTATTTAAGGAGGGTACAGGTGATCCCAAGTCTAGGACATGTATCCCCAAGGGTGATGTAGCTTACTCAGAGAGATTTCTAGTGCTAGTTGAAGGAGGTATTATTTATTGGTATTATGGAGCCAAGGATAAACATAATTATACACAAATTGGGTGGAATTTCATAAAACTCAATACCTTATTCACAAGATATCCATTCAATTGAGATCACGAATCCAATGATCGACTGAGGATTCACTTTATTTTATTTTATTCAGATGTGGTTCTGCAAGGATTATCATATTCGATGAGCAGGAACCTATGATAGAAGATTGTAGGTTCACCATTAGGGGTGAACTACTGAGAATTTTTATCACCCCTTATGTGAATCTTGGTATGTGTACATAAGTTATGTATGATTTCAGGTTGATCACTAATAAGTGATGGAGAGAGTGAGGCCTATGGTTTCATGATCGAGGTAAGATGGTCATGTAGATTCTTATGATCACGATGGAGCATCTCAGTAGTGTCATGAACCTTAGGTATGTGGTTTAGCTCAGAGTTAGAAATATATCCATTTAATTTTATATCATTTTCTTGTATGTACTCCTGAATATGTGGTCAACCTAGTGGGTGATCAATTTTGTATATATTATGTGGCTGTTCAGACCAGTAATACATTTAATTTAATATTATAACCTTGTTATATTTTTTTTCTCCTACACTATAGTTATTTACCAATATACTTGTTGTTTGGTTGTTTTCTATGTTTCATAGTCTGATATGAGGTCATAGTCTCATCACAGAAACACCCTAGGCCCTTGATATTAGTTAGAAGAAAATGGATTATGAAGATGCATGCTTGAGTCCATGTGGTGTATCGGATCATGTCACCAATTTAGTGGAATCCACGATAGGACGTTACAATAAGTTACAAATAATAAATATAAATCATTATGTCAAATGAAGAAAATAAAAATGATGTTATCACATCTACTGGATCTAATAAATTCAATTTATCCTTTATTTCATATGATTAGAGAGTAATAATTAGGGTCCAAACGTATTTTATTTTCCACTACACTATTTAACTTAGGTCAAGTGAAATTGTCTTACTATTCATGTTTTTTATCAATTCGAAAGAAATCAAGTGGTCCATGGGTATTCCAACCTAAAATTTTATTAACTTAATTTATAACATTTCATTGGCCAATGACATGCCAAAAACGCCTTAGTGGTGTTTTTGTCATAATATAAACATAATTCATTAAGTAATATTATCAAACCTACCCAAAGGGATGATTCAGGTTGAGGCTATAAACTCAAATTGGTTATCTTGGTCATATAGCGTGTCATGTTTATGGTCTGGGTGTTTATTTAAATATATTTAATAACATAGAAGAAATGATTAGATGATGTAGCACATGATGTAATAATGTATATTATAAGTAAATAGAGTTTTAGGTAAAAGGTATGGACCACTGACCTTAAGCTGGTAGGCGAAACATCATCTGATGCCATATTTAGATTCGAGTAGGAACATAAGAAATTTTCAAACTATACAAAAACTCGGAAAATAGGGGATATGAGCTTTCACGTAAGTAATGCAGAAGATGGAGAGATAAACCTAGAAAATAAAGAAGATGATCGATAGCCCTACATAGAGGCTTCCAACATGAAATATTATGCTTGAATTGAGTTCTAGATGGAGGAGGAATCTCATATACTAGGTGAAAGGTAGTAGGAGCTTCATGTTGGGGAAATCTTTTGTGTAAAAATAGATAATAAAAAAAGTGTAATATTTTAATGGCATAAAGGGAAAAAACATCTAAATTTTTTTATGGGGTGTAATGTTTGGCCACATGGTTGTCCAACACATGAACCAACTGTGCACTAGAACTATCCTCAAGAAAGCACCCCACACAAGCTTAACGCATGGTTAGAAAAACTGTGCACAACTTGTTCATGCTCATTTTCCAAGGAGACATCCCACTCACATGACCATACACACAATTTAAAAAACTATTCATAGAGAATGATCAAGAAACCTATACTTTTCTACATTTTTTTCATGACTGTGCTCCCTCCATTGAATGGTTAAACTAACCATTTATCCTTATTAATGTTCCATATAGTTATGTCACACAGTTAAAACTAATTGTGTTCCAACTGTGCACCTCATACTATTTCTAAAAAAAGTTGGACTTCAAGATCTGAACTTGTACCAAAATGATCTAAAATCCTTTTTTAATCCTCTAAGAATTTTTATATAGATAATACAAGATATCTAAAATAAATATTTAAGTATATATACCTCTAAGAAATATTGGTATCTTACAAATGTGAAATAGATACTAGTCAGAATTTTTAAATTATATCAGAAATTAAATTATTAATAAAATATTTTTTCAATAAATGATATCAAATCTAAAAAAATATTTATTTTCAATTGAAAAATATATAACATACCATTAATCTAAAACCATATTCATATAATATTAATTCCCTAAGAAAACATTAATCCACATACGTGATCCCAGATTTATAAAATTATTTACATATTTATATAAAAATATATTTTAATATAAAAATATAATTAAAAACAAAAAAATTAAATGTTTTATACAAAACCACCATTATTAATTTAATTAATTTTCTTCCAAAATAATTTTTTTCACCCCAATTAAATAACCATTTTTCCAAAATAATAATGAAAGACCATTTATTATCTCATTAAAAATTAAAATTTCTATTCTTCCATTAGAATTTTTTAGAAAGTAAGAAATAAGATTTTTTAGTTCTCTTTCTTATAAGTAAATGTTTCATTATGAACAAAGAAGGACATTGGATTATGATTGGTAACATAATTGATGAAGGGAAATTCCTTATTTACCTAAACTAAATAAAATATTATAATTTTCCATAATAATAAGTTACATATATTAATAAAATTTAGGATTTAATGGTTATTGAAGGATATAAAATTCATACTTTAGTTGGTTTTGAATTATTTTTAGATTAGGATAATTCAATATATATATATATATATACATCCAATAAACTAGAATAGAAATATGTTGTGGAATCTGAGGTAGAATATATTAAAATTCAAAAGATTCAAACAATCAGACAACTGAAAAATGTATTAGAAGAACTATGGTTGATGAATGATATATATGGGGTGATGAAAAATTTTTAGTTTATAATATAATAAAAAAAATAAAGGATACAATTATATTATCATAAATAGATCCAAAAACATTGATGGAGCTAATAAATAATATACATGGATTAGATACAATACTGTGGAATTATATAAAATTTTAAAAATGTAACATGGGATCTTTTTTTAAGACCAAAGGAGAAAAATGATATTGATATAAAGTGGGTGTTAAAAAATAAGCTGAATGAATATGGTCACATTTTTAGAAATAAATTATGGCTTATGAATAAAATATTATAAAATTTTTATGGAGTTTGTGTGGAAGATATCAATTTTCTAATTATAATAAAAAACATAAGATATTTTTAATTTTCTAAAATTTTTAACTTATACACAAAATCATAAAACACAATATGGTTATAGTTACAATAAATTTAAAATTTTAATTTTCATTATTTATCATGTCTTATTTGTATTATGACATTAAATATGATTATGTGTTGTACATCCCATATTTTTATGAAATCTCTTCCTTTTAAACCGATACACTTCATAATTAAAATTTTCCCTAAAAAACTAGAGTATATTATCGTATGCACTGGGTAAGAAAAAAACATCATATTATTTGATAATAGAACTTTATAAATTAATATTGAATGTATTCCATAATATAAATATAATTATAATAGAATAAGAAATTATGTAATTAATAAAACTAAAATATTGAAATATAATTGGTTATGATCACTTTGAAATATAATAGTTTCAAAAAACACAATGAAAACCTAAAAAAAATAGAAATATAATATGTATTTCATGAACCTTGAGGGGAAACTAATTTAATTAATAAGGAGTGGATTTAGTGATAAATATAATAATTATATTACCAATAAAACTATTGTAATGGGGTAAAGAATCTGATGGAATTATAAATGTGTGAATAGTAACCTTACCATTAGAATAATAACAAGAAAATTTGAATAATAAAATAACTATAAGGGTATTTTATTAAGTAAATCTATAAGTAATATTTACAAGAATAAAATAAATAAGTAAAAATATCAAAATACAATAGAATAATTATTCATTCCATGTAACACGATGTATGCATTGGTGTATATTTTTATATTATGCTTTACCTTCATTAGTAAAAACATTAATTTTCAAATTAAACATTAAATATTGGAATTAACTAAATTAGAAATTTATTATTATAAAATAATATTAATTTTTTGAATCATCACATTGAAATTAGTTAAGGGTGAAATTTTTTTAATTTTTATAAATAGTGAAATATATAAGAGAATAGTAAAAAATGGTATAAAATGATATTTTATAATGAGGTAACTACATGAATACAAAGATCATCCATGATGTATGGATGAGTTAAGAAAGTATTGATTAAGCCTCAATTTTTTTTGAAGAAAGTGGTGCTAAGGTCCAAGACCAGAGCACAACTTACTAAAAAAGATAAATGGAGTTACATAAGGTTGAAGGACAAAATATTATTACAATATTTCTCATAATGAGATATTAAATCAATATGAAAGACATACAGCCAAGTCATGTCATGCTTGACTCCATTATTAGAAATTCCATCTGCAACCATGTTTGTTTCACAAAAATAATGAGTGACAATGTAGCTGGTCTCCAGAAGTGAAGCAAGGCAGTTCATCCAATAGGTAGTAATCAGCCAGATAAGATGCACCACACTATTTGAAATAGCCTAGAAAATAATGGTCAAGTCACTTTCAATCCAAATCTTGTTCCAACCCTTTTTCTTAGAAAAAATGCCATGTATCACACTCATCATTTCTACTTCCAGAGATGAAGCAATACCACAAATGCTAAAGAAAAACTGAGAAATTTCCTAAGGTATTATTTGATAATAGTACCACAACCCATAGGACCCAGATTACCTTTATAAGCTCCAAAAACATTCAATTTCATCCTACCTAGGAGTGGGGTTTTCCAGAACACCTGAAAAGTGGGTCTAGGTTGATGATAGAGTCCATCAATCCCAAGTTGACAGAGGATCTCAAAGTCTCTAATAGTTCTTTCACAATAGGCCTTCTGAATCGAGGCAGTCCACCTCACATATATTAATTAATATAATTAATCATAAGAATCAATAATATTTATTATCATTATCAAAAATAAGATTTTATTCAATATTTTATCAAAACCCCTCATCTCTTTTACCAATTAATACAATAATCTTCCACAAATTTCTCTGTACTTCTATTGCTTCATCCTTATCCAAATATCTAACAAATTTTCTCCTCAAATCCTATTAAACATGTTGGGGAATACATGTATGTAGCAACCTTGAGATTTTTAGTTGAAACTTTTTGAATATTTTAATTAACATTTTTAGGTTGGTTGTTAATCTATTTATATAATTTTATCGTAATAATGAATCAATAATAACATATAATATTTTTTATTTTGCATACATGTGATCAATTGAAGTACTATTTCCCCCCAAATAGGGACTCAGATGTGAAAATTGATGATGCAGTTTCATCTATCATTGGGGGTTTACCCTAGGGGTGGTATAATTTTGGATCACTTTCAAGCATCGATCCAGGTCAATGATGGGTGAAATCGATTTATTAAATTATTTAATTAATTAGTTATATAAAATAACCTTAATAAAACTCCATTTATACCTCATTATCTTACTAAATTGGTATAATAACCATATTAATAAACCTTAATTGAGAGTGAGGTGAGGAATTATATATTCGAGGAGCCAAAAATGAATTCGTTGATGGGGATTTCCAATGAAACATAGTGTGGGAAACATAGTCACCATGAAATGATCATAATTGAGGAAGGGTTTGTTATTTTGATTATGTCCATAAAATTCTTCATGATTTCAAAACACAAGTATTTATTATTGATTTTTATTTAAAAATAATATGTAGCTATTAATTTATATGAATTCTATTGTGTAAAAAGTTTATATTTTCTACTCACGTTATATTTATGAGTGAATACATGCCCAAAAATCAGTGAATTCTCATTTTTACTAACTTCCATAAATTATTCCTATGGATTTATTTCTTCTTTCATTCCCATTTCACAATGCCTTCATTATTAGACTTTTATATAGATGACAGTTTGATGAATTTTAGCCTTTTTCATTGAAATATTTATATATAAACCCATAAGCTACTAATTTTTACGTGGAATTGAAAAGTGAGTTATGTAAGAGGATTAATGTTTAATGATGGATCCTCATGAGGCATGTCAGTATATATTTCTCTAGGGAATCAATTAATGGGGATGTTAGGATGTGTGAGAATACATTTTGAGAACATTTTCAAGATAAGGAAAACAATGAAATGAACGAAAGAGGTATTCTAGTGAAAGATGAGGAATTTAGAAATGAATTTAGTGTGATTAGATTTGGTAAAAATTTTGAATATGCAATTCATTAGAAAATGGAATTCCTCAGTTTCATTTCCATGACGACATGATGTTTAGTTTTCAAAATACACACCTTGTGACCTATATATGCACAATTTGTATCCCTAAGAAAAAATATCAACATGTACTAGGAGTACACACCATGGGGCCTTCTATGAATATGGAATCTATGGGTTAGGGACTCACACTATATAAATTTAAGCATACATAACTCTGTTTATAGTGGTATATGCTGAGTACCTATTTTGGTCCCACACATTTTGTACACCAACATAGACATTATATAGTTCAACAAATACATTCCCTATAGATAGTAGTACATGACCATATTTTCCAGAGGGGCTACAGGCTATGTACTCCTAGAGTATATTCCATTCAATTTTCTAGCTAGAGTGTTTTTATATCATTTTCCCTTGATCTCAAATTTTAACATGAAAATAGTCTATCCATTGAATTTTTCCTTATAGAATATTTTATATATCTATTCATCATTATAGGCGATACATAAGTATATTGAATAATACTATTTTTTATATATCCATAGTGTTGTTGACTTGGTCCTAGTGAGATGATTAGAGTGAAAATGGGACAAGGTAATCCCCCAGTGATGTGTTGATGTTAGGGAGAAATTTCTCTATGTTATTATTTAATTTTGGTACCCCACCTATATTTTGGTAATGAATCCTCTAGATAAGGCACGGGTTCAACACACCCTTGGCCCAAACAAGTAGTGGGTCCCCACATAGTTGATAGAGTTTAGTACTCGCTCGAATACTCAGTGTGTGAGTCCCCTATCCATGGAGTTAGGTACTCCCTCATCTAACAGACACTACTCAGTGAGGAGAAGGTCCTCCATTAATGTTTGACACTCTCTCAACTGACATGTTTACCTTGGAAAGGACCATGTACCCTGTTATGTATCCTGATAGGTGATGTGGGTTTCTAATATGGGTAGGTCATATTCTTGGGTAATGTTTTAAGGATAATTCTACTATTATAGGGAAGTGAAGAGTGGGACTTTCTTCAATGTCCTGGGTTCTCTACCTTTAAAGAATATTTGGGGTTTTCATTCTATAATCACCATTAAATTTCTTAAACTTACTTTTTTTCTATGTATCCTTTATTGGTTTTGAGTAATCCTATTGGGTATGTATATACTCCCCCCTTCATGGGATATTTTATGACTCATTCTAGGTCTTATTCAGATGATAGATATTTCTACGGTGACCTTGGTGGGAATAATATTAGGGAAGTGAGATCTTAGTTGTACCTAGATGTGATAGTAGTGAATGAAATATATGTCCAATTATACTTTTTATGGATACCCCTTCACCTGAATTGATTTATATTTCTTTTTTATTTGGGGTTTTTGGTGTTAATTCTTATCATTTACTTCGTAGTTTATGAACTTGTTACCCCTTTGTGGATCTAAACATTTTTATCATGAATTATATAGTACAATTTGTTTTATTGTCTACAATTTTTTACTATATTCTATATGGATTCATGAATTTTTGTATTTATGAATTGGGTTATGGCCTCCTATCATGTGTTCTCTGTATGCCTACTTAGTATAATTCATTAGTCCCTATCCAATTATAGGAAGTTTTGGGATGCCACCTTTGACTTAATTATAGCCTAGGTTGGGTAAGAGTGTGTTGGGTAATGTTAATTCGTATACTAGTAGGTCTTCATTAGGGGTATTGTTTGTGTTTAGTTATTTTTGATATTGGTTTAGGATTTATAGGAAACCATATAAAGGAGTTTTGGGCTCAAAATTCTAGATAGGGAATAAAATATTGACATAGTGTCCAATTTATCCGTTCACCAAAACTTTGATAACCTCTTTATTAAATTAGATCCCCATAGAGCTGATTATAGGGAACACATATATGATAATTTTATAGTATATTATTTTTTCATTTATTTCCATGTTATTCTTGCGTTAGATCACCATACATGATTTAATGATTGTGTTTTATATTTCCAATTTTAGTATGATGAGATGTATATATCCTACTCAAATCTTGAGGATGGGTTAAGACATGACTGTGAAAGCGATCAAGCATCTTATCATTGATCATTTGAGTGATTATTCCTCCATCAATGGACTAGGCTGTATGATTCCCCCACTAGGAAAGTGTAGAGTAGCTCCTCCACCCGTAGTGTAATAAGATGTACCACTTCCCATAGTATAGGTGGATTCCCCTATACATATTGAGAAAAAATTATTCCATGAGAATAAAATGATGATTAATTCAGTATGGGTATTCTTCATGGGTTCAAATGAAAGCAAAAAAGCATAGTTTTTAGGTGACCTTGATCCTTTTATGAGAGAGAAATGGATAGAAGTAGTGACTAGGGTGTTCTTCTTGGTCCGGAAACTAGCCAATTAGATACTGATGCTGGTATATAGACTTATCCACATAACTATAGATCACTAGTTGACCTTGATAATCCAGTCCCATGATATGAAGAATCTTCCAAGTACATACTTTGGGTACCTCTTTTACAAGGAATATTACCTACCTACATTAAGGTATATATGAATTTAAGAGTTTTTGTAGTTTTGGATGGGTAGCATGTCTATTTCAAAGTGTGTGTCATGATTTAATGACCTCATGAGGTAATCTACCGACATGATTCATGAAAAAATAATTTGAGTGTGGATGTTTGAGTATGGAATTTATAGGGAGATTTGAGTTGATGTTATTCCTGTCTACATCTCCATCTATGGTAGGGTTCAGAATAGGATCCTGGTGATTGTTATATTTTTATAATATGATAAATAAGTATCTATAGTGTTGGTGGATACCTATGAGTATAGTCATCATATATGGCTATATTATTGTAGGTGTTTGGTGAATGAAGCCAGTGGAATCACTTACATTGTCCAAATCCCATGGATTAACATCCCTTAATTCATATAGAGGATCCATCCAAGCATGATATATTATTTCTTAATCCTATAAAGGAACATTTCATATTAATCATGACTACCAGACCCGACACACTATAGAGTGAAGTCAGGTGGCTGATAGACTTCAGAGTTAGAGGCAGTGATATGATCATGATTCTCTTAGAGGTGGACAGGGTGGTCAATAGGGAGGTAGATATGATAGAGGATATGAAGGTACACCTGGTAGAGATGTTAAGGGTAGAATTATCCATGATCCACTTCCACCACTTCCATCACTAGGAAGTCCATTCCAGGCTTAGTGATCTATATTTTAGGGACATAAGTTGATATAGGTGATGAAGGGAAATGAATCAGGTAGTGATGAGCATGAATTTGTTTATGATCCACATTGTCACTTAACTGACACCCATACTCTTAGATACCATCATGATAATTTCATTCATTTCCTCATCCTTGTTTGGAGAAGAAAAATTCATAGTGGATCCCCAAGCTTAACATGTGTGGGTATAAAATCCTACTGGAAGAGATCAAATGCCCACCCACATTTTTTGAAGATGTGAACTTATTCTTAGTGGAGAGAGATTATTGTGGGGCCTTATAAAGGTTGTGATGGATCCATATGATGTTATCCATGGTATGCACTCACTGTCATCAGTTCATACATGGATAGACTACTATCATTAGAGAGTGATGTGATTTTGAGGAAATAGATCTAACTTTACCTTCATGGGTGACTAGGAACATTAGTACAGATAAATAGGGCATGTGTTAAGATAGTTATAACCAATCACCCATCATTTGGAATGTTTAGTTTTATTTGAAACCAAAACATTAGATTATAAAATTCCTATAATTTTATAAGAGTTTATGGATGTATTTCCCTAGGATGTACCTGGATTTCCCCCTATTTTTAGGTCAAATTATACCACAATTTTCACTTTGGGAACACTATGATATATTATAGAAATTATCAGATATACCTAAATGAGCCTAATGAGTTAAAGGTATAGTTCGAGTAACTTACGGAGAAGGTTTTAACAAACCTAGTGTATCCCCACAAGAAGCTATGATGTTTATCTACAAGAGGGATGATGAGTTTTTTAGGTTTTTCATTGAATATTAATGCCTAAATAAGGTGAATGTTACGAAAAAAATACCCTCAACCAAGTATATATGATCAATTTTACCATCTTAAAGAAGAAAATTAGTTCTCAAATATCAATATTAGGTGTTTCTATAAAAAAAGTTGGGTTTTTATGTGTATATCCATAAGATGGTGTTTAGGTGCCACTATAGATGTTATGAGTTTCTAATGATACCTTTTAGTAGGCTGAATTCCCTGGATATATTCACGGGCCTCATGAAATGGATCATTAAAACCTTATTAGATAGGTTTTTAGTGGCATTAATTGACTAAATATTGATATGTTAATTATCTTAGGATGATCATATTGAGCATCTTGTGAGTTTTCTTGGACATAATCTGAGAGAAACATTTTTTATGAAAATATCTCAAAAGTGAAATTTTTGAATTCTTGGGTTATTTCATCTTAGAATGTGGAGTAGCTATGGACCTAATGAAGATTGAGACAATTCATTCCTAGGATCCACCCAAAAGTGTGTTTGTTTTATATATCATAATTTGATTGGATGGATAATAATAATAATTATTGGTGGAAATCTCTAGGATTTTTCCCCATGACTACCCTTAATTGAAAATGGTATCCCATCATTTGGTTTGATTGATATTACAGAGATTTAAAGAAGCTAATGTTCGGGTTAATTAGTGCTGTAGTTATAGTTTTCTATAATTCATGTAGAGTTGGGATTAGTTATGTGCTAATACAAAGGCATATGGTTATTACTTACGATCCTCAATAGTTGAGACCTCACGAATAAAACTATGAGACCTATGATTTATAGTTAGTAATGATAGTGTTTAATATGTCAAAATAAATGAATTATCATCTTATATAGTAGTTCATAGTCTTCATAAAATATAATAGGATCATTTTAATCTTCACTTAGAGAGACCTCAACAAGAGGTAGAGGCATTGGTTGGAGTTGCTATAAGACTTTGACATCAAGATTTTATATATACCATGAAAGAGAAATGTGGCGACTAATTAAGTTAGTAGTAAATACCAAGACCATTTGATGAAGGATGTGTCTATGTAGCTGGGGAAAATGTATTTTTCTTTAGTATATGAGGGAGAAGTGACCTGTATTTGATTAATAGTAAAGACCTCAATGATTCTATAGTAAATGAGGGAGACAAAGTTTGTATACATAAATCATGAGGTCCTATAAGATCATATAACCATAGATGATGCTCCATATATATATTATAAAGGTGGGAAGAACATAATTCCCTTTGGAGGATAGATATTGGTACCAATCACACTGCTTGAGGATGTTCTAAGGTAGTTTTACTTTACCCACTTAGTGTAACATCTATATATGATGGCGATTTACCAATACCATGGTTGAATGTTTTCATGGCTAGGTATGAATAAGAGTGATGAAGAGCTTATTTTGTAGTGTATCATCAGTTGACATGTGATTACAAAGCACCAAGTTCTAATAGGTTTGACCCAAAATCCTCATGTTTTAGAGCAGAAGTGGGATGACATATTGATGGAATTTGTGATGGGAATTACATGTTCAGTGATAAGTCATTACACTCTTCGGGTGATCATAGACTAACTGAACAATTCATCACATTTTCTACTTATTTGGGGGGTAGAGTTTAGTGGATACATTGAGGTGATTATATATAGATAAGATCATTTAATTTTATGGTATACCTTTTGTGATCATTTTCATAGAAGAAACTCGATCCATGTCCTGGTTATATGGGAGATTATAGATGGTAAAGAAGAATTAGTTAGAGATGAGTAAAACATTCCACCATTAGGATAATAGTTATATTGAGTGAAACATTCTGGTTCTTAAGGACATACGGGGGGCTTGTGTATCAAATTTGAATCAGATCTAAGATGATAACTTAATTTTAGTGGAGTTTGTGTACAAAAAAACTACCACCCTACTGCTGGAAGGGGACCTTTTTCATCCCTATTTCAGATACCTTAAATGTATCCCAAATACTAGAAAAATTCTATAGGGACATTAATTATGGTGTTTGAGTTAATATAGTTGATGATGGAGATGGTCTAGTTTATCCAAGAGAATATGAGTACATCTCAAATCCATTATAAGTCCTATAATTAGTAATTATGGAGACCCATGGAGTTTGAACATTGAGATCAGGTATTATTGAAGGTCACATGATGAAATTGTTTTTTGATGTTTGGTTAGATAAGTAATATATCCATTATTTTTAACAAGACATTATATTTTTTATGTATGTTGGGTGAGGTTTCTAACAACATAGAATTGATCCTGGAGTTGGACCGATAACATAACATCTTCCATATACCAATGTTAAAGAGATACATGTAGAATCTATCTTAAATAATTGAATTGAGTGATTACTAAATATATGATTTTTATACCTTCTTAGATTACCATGCGATGATTTATAACATCTTGGAGAGTACCCTAATAGGATTAGTTATACTAATGATGAATGCTTGTGAAGCATGATAACCTTTAAGAGAGCTCATGAAAACAAAAGAGTCATATGAGGGATCATTACCCACAATTTTTTTTGGATTTTTTTAGGATTTATATAATGATAATACTTAATATTGGAGAGGATTTAGTGTCTATAATTTTTTTATTTAAACTGTTTTAATATTTTCAATATTATTTTTATGGTTTCTCACTAAGACGTTTTATTAATTTTAGTATCATAGATCATCAATAATAATATATTTTAAAAACTATATATTATTTCTTATTCTTCACAAACATGATGATGGGAAGGTATCATTTTATCTTAAATAAAGTCTTATATGGGATAATTGAGTTTATTTATATATCCAAAATAGGAAATTAATCCTAGGTGTTGTATAATTTTTGTTTTCATATGGGCCATGGGTGAGTTAGTAGTGATTGTAATGCATTAGTTAATTAAATAAATCAATTAGTTATACGTAGGAACCCTAATACTAGTAAATTTAATCCCAATTATCTTTCTAAATTAGGTTTATCCACCATTTACAATAACTATAATTGGGATATAGGCGAGGAATAAGAGATTCAAGGAGACAACAAATGCATTATTTAATGGGAATCCCCAATAAAACTTTGTGAAAATAGAATACTCACCAGAGAATTAAAATTGAAATAGAGCTCATTATTTTTATTATTTATACCATGTTCTTCATGTTTTTAAATCATGTATAATTATTATTTATTTATCTCTCAAAATTTCATTTTCCTGTAAATTTAAATGAATTTCATAGTGTAAAAAATTCATATTTTATCCCCATGTTCTTTATCATGATGGACATACACTTGATTATTAGTGGATATAAATTTGTTCTGGAAATAAATGTAACAACCAAATATTTTAAAATAGTAATATCATGTTTTATGGATAATTTTAAATGCAACACCAATCATATAAAAGAATAAAACACCCTGATACTTTATAATATATTTATTTTAGAATAAATTTAATTTCATCAATAACATTAGGAACACACAAATCCTATCCTAAATAAACCATAATCTGGTATAAAATTATAACATAACCATGAAAGTTCTGGTTATTAATATAAATAAATTAATTATAAATATTTTGGTTTTCTAATTATTATAAATAAGATAATAATCATTTGAATTAAATAGAAATGTTTTACAAAAAAATACATTTTTTCTAAAAGAGAGTTTAGTGATGCATTGCACACATATTTAAAAATTAAAATTGTAACACTATTAGGATAAGTATTTGAAAAAATAAGCCTCATTTTTGAAATCATCATATAAATATTTTCTTATAGTGAATTTCAGGGATTTTTTTAAAAGTTTCATTTTTTTGATGAATATTGATAAATAGTGAATTTTAATTGAAAACCCCAATTTACATTAAACTATTTATAAAATTTATTATATTTTAAAATGAATTTAAATTAAAATTAGTTCAATTATATTTCTATTAATCCAATTTAGATAATTTTAAAAATTTTAATATTAAATTCTGGTATAAAAGCTTTGTAAACTTTTGAACATTTTCTATCTAAAAATCCAATTTCTCATCACTTTAGTTTGATTTAGTTTTAATTAGTATTTTATAATTATGTGAATGTAATTTGGAAAAATAAATTCCATATTTTAATCATAAAAATATATATTATATAATAATTCCAACATAATTTTTTTAACAAAATGAATATTGAAAATAGAAAAAATTCCTTACCATGCTTAAGATAAAAAGGGATTTACTTGGGGTGTTAAACTAAGAAGATACTTGTTAAAATTTCCTAAAAACACGTCTAAAATATATTTTATGGACATATATATCTCTATAATACTCCATTTTTTCTCTGTTTCCATGTGAAAAACATTAGTACCACCTTTTCTTTTGAAAAATTACAAGTGTTCCACTCACCTAAGTTATAAAAGGCCACACACTCTATTCTATAATTTACACATTGAAAACCAATTGGTTTATCCAACAATATAAATAATACCTTAAAAAATTCCCATAACTCATCCTAGAAGCCTTATTTTTGGAAGGAATCCAACATTGGAAGATTTTTGGTGCAAACCTAAGGAGGATACTTGAAGAAGTGGTAACATTCTTTAATGAGAATGTTTTTGTCATTTCTCCCGCAACCTCATAAAATTATTAGTAAAACATTATAATATAATAAAATAAGTATATAGAATATAATTATATATTTTTTATGTTAATTTAATTACCTATAACTATCACCACTTCCATCAAATGAGTAATGAAATCCTCATTCATGAGTATGGAACATTGAAGCCTCATAAACTGATGACATTCGATTTTCCATTACCACCACTAAAGGTTAGGTATAATGATGGATAAAAAGTTTATATATGATATTTATAAAATTATTAGACCCATGGAGTCATTATATCATCTATTACGTTTTTTTTATTTTCCATTCTATTGGAGATATAAAAACGGTGCTCGTATGTACGGCGGATTACCAACTCATGAAGCGATGTGATTCGTTTATCACTAACTCATTACATGGAAGGTAATAAGGATAAATTTAATAAATATATGTGATATATATTTACTAATTATTATAATCATGACATAATTATAATTCTGAAGATATAATATATCATTTTATCTATTACACTAAAAAATGATAATGTCGTCCATGTATGTGTGGACTACCGTCTTTACAAAGTGTCGTGCCTCTCTTTTCATCACCAACCCACATGGATGATATATATATATATATAATTAAAAAAATATTTTGTTATATATTATTTTATTACCATTATTTAAATATAAAATATTATTTACATTCTTTCTATAAAGATCATTTAAAATGGAAATGTTTCTCATGCGCACATACGACCTATCATCTCTATGATTGTAAGATAATTAATTTTTCCTAACCATATTTTAAGATATGTTTTAAAAATATAATTTATGTATAAATATGATTATTATTTTATTATCATTATTCTGTATATGTTTAAATAATTACATCTTTGACTATAGTCAACCTACCAAAATCATTTTTGACACATAAGCCAAATATCATCGAAAAATATGACGTTAAGATAATTGATTAAGTAATCATACATAACATGGTAATAAGTGAAATAAAAGGAATAATAAAAAAGAAATATTTTCTTAATAATGAATTTAATTAACATAAGTTTACTATTTGGGAAGATAAATAATTTATGGGATGATTTAAACTCAACGTAAGGGTTTCTCATATCACTTATACTTCCACGAGACATACACCATATTCATTACTTATTTTTTTTGGTGTATATATTATAATTTATGATATTTTATATCATGAATATATTAAAATTCATGGAATTTAATGTTTTAGTTTAATTTATATGTTTCTTGGGGCTTATGAATCAAAAGTTACCCAAATGGTAAGGGTTTATTCCACAATCTTGTAATTATTCAAGATTCTTTTTGTCTAAGTCTCCCTTGGGGTAATAATTTGATATTTATTTCTAAAAAGTAATATATTACCTTGTTTTATATTTATTTGTGGATTTTTTCAAGTAATAGTACCATTTTCTCTCACTTTTTCACATAAAATTATTAATAATTTATTTTAAAAAAATTCCATGTTTATTTCTCCTTTCAGTCCAAAATCGTTTTTATTCCAAAACCATGTTTTCGAAATAATTTTTCCAAAATGTTTTAAAATTACCTAAATGATTTAATAAATACATTTTTACCCATGTTTTAATTTTTTACAAAAAATTTTATTGGAGCCTTCTTATCATTTTCTGAACAAGGCACTTTTCTAACCTTTTTACAGTGAAAAATGAATGTTTTTTTAACTTATATTACATGAATGGAATTACCCACCATATTGAACATAATTTATTTGATGTCTCATTTTAATGTTTAGATTTCATTTTTAACGAAAATTTTTATCCTAATATTATTTAAATTATTAGTTTTTAAAAGTTATTTTTAATGAAAATTAATTTTACAATATTTTTTGGACTTTATAGTTCTAAAATAAAAGGGGTATTTTCAAAGAAACGTTATTTAGATAAATAAATGTTCCAAGTTTTTTTTAAAAATCATTTTCCATCTAATAATATGTACTTTGATGTTACTTATGATTTAATGGGGATATACTCCAACGATACCACACTTATTATTTCTCCGGATGATTTATGATATGTTTGTCTGGGGATGTACTATGTTGATAAAATTCATTTTACTCTGGATTATTTATGATTATGTTTATTTATTGGGGTAATTTTTAACATTTCATATTGTAATTTTTAAATATGAATGTTTAGGTTGATTATGTTTCACCCATTTCACATGAGGAATTCATTGGACTTATTATGTGATGGGTGGAACCTAAAATTATATCACTGCTCAATGCATGGGTAGGTCTCATAAGATAGACTATATTGTGTTTTGACCAAGGCTTTGGACATTTATATAGATATATTGAAAAAATTCCTTTAAATTATAAGATTTATTAGAATAAGGTCTCGATAGTATTATATGTCTTGGAATATGGCCTCGATAACATGTTTTAGATATACAACATTATGAATTCCATCATTATGAATCCAATTTTTGATATCCAAAGTGATTATTTAATTAGTTAAAATATCCATGGCTATGTTTCAAGAACATATGATTACTTATATGGGATTATATGATCATATTTTATTCATTTATTATTATTTTAAAGTTATTGATTAAATGGAATGTGTTTTAGTTATTTTCCTTTAGATATTGATTATGCCTTATTTATTTATGATTGATTTCACTATTATATTACCATTACTGAGCATTTTAGGTCACCCATTTCTTATGTTTATTTCCCCTAGGATACTAGGAAGTATTTTAGGATTTACATGTAGGGATTTGCTAAGGTGAATAATGGAATTCTCAAGAAAATTATTTGTGTATTTTAGATTTTAATATGTAATGTGAATTTCAATTATGTATCTCGTTTAACAATACTAATAAAACATTTTGGTCCTTCCGGATGTGATTCCTTTTATATTATGATAATTTAATAAGTAATCCATGGGTTCTGGTCTACTGGGATTTGTATCACAAAATCCAATAATTCCATCTATTAAAATATTTATTTATTCTCTTACATTTTTTCAGCTTTTCACTATAGATCTTTTAAAGGTTCAAAACTTCATTAGATATTGTCTCAAATCAATGAAAAGATAATATACCAAATTTTAAGAATCCTATTTTTACATGGCATTGAAAATTGAGGTGTTTGGTAGGATCAATGTAAAATAATGGATCATCGAGAGGCATACTAATATGGATCATTGAAGCATAATGGCTCTCAGTTAATTGAGTTGCATGAAAATAGATTTTTTGAAATGATTCTAGTGAAATAATATTATGAAATGACACCCATTAATGTGAATATAATGGATGAGGATTTAAGAAGTGATTTAGGTATGTTTCGAGATGATAGTGGTGACAAGTTTGTGATTCCTGTGTGGATTTAGTTTTTGGGTTCTGTATTCATGAAAACAAGCCATATAGCTCTTGAAACACACATAATTTAATTCTATTTAGTAGTGGATAGATATTTTGGGTGAGTTTGATATCACACCACATGTGAATTAGGTACACACAAAATGTATCCCTAAGTCAGCTAGCTAGGAATATACTAGGATTACACACCTAGGTGATGACATGGCTATACACAACATTTGGGATAGAACCACACACCATGTACCTTTAACCCTAACAACACATAGTGCGTGGAGGTACACATTGGGTACCCTCATTAGGCCCAAAATAAATGTATAATAGTATACAAATAATGCATATCAACCCATAAATTCTATATAAATAGTAGTACAAGATAAGATTTCTCTTAAGGGACTACACATTGTGTACCCCCATAGTATAGATAATATACTTTTCCAGTGTTATTGGTTTTTAATATCATATTTTCCAAGAATCGGATTCAAAAACAAGAATACTCCATCCCTATTTGGAATTAGAGGTGATAAGTGCGGTGATTTTTGTATATTTTCTTTATGTATTTGTAGTGTCGATGACCAGGTTTGGTCAAGATGATTAGAGTTGACATGGGGGTAAGGTACTCCCCAAATGATTTTTTTCTAATAGGGAATTAGTATCCCATATTCTTCTAATAGTTTTTTAATATTTAACATATTTCGGATGTGGGTCCTCCACATAAGGCATGATATTGGTACCCCCTTGGACCATACATGGAGGAGGTCCCCCACATAACTGATAGATTTAAATAATCCTCTGTGTACTTAGGCATATGTCATCTGTCCATGGAGTCAGGTACTCCAATGTTTGATTTACACTGATCAATGGGGCACAATTCTTCCATTTGGGTTTGATACTCCCTTTATGGTAATTTTTACCTTGATGAGGAATGAGTCCACCATTATATATTTTGATAGGTGACATGGGATTATAAGTAGGGTAGTTCATATTCTTAGGTTGAATGAAAGTGTTTTTTATGGATGGTCTATGTAGATTGGTAATTTATTTAGTGTCCCAGGTTCAATAACTTAAATGTGTATCTATGCTTCGATTTATATAAATAACTTTGTGTTTATTTATTTTATTGTTTTTTACCATTAATAATTTGTGGTTTTGGGGGTTTCCTATAGGGTATGTATATATTCACCCCTATATGAGTGATAATCCATTATGTGTCGTGTCTTATACAGATGATTAATAGTTCAACAATGACCTTGATTAGAATGGTATCAATGGAGTGTGATCTAAGTAGTACTTGGATATGATAGTAGAAGAATATGTTTATGTCATATGATACATTTTTGGATAGATATCTTAACCTCAGTTAGTTTTGGCTAGTTTTCCTTTGGGTTTATGAAGATAATATTTTTCCATTTTTATTAATGGTTTATGAACTTGTTACTCCCTTGTGAATCTTACTGTTTATCACATGAATTATATATTTCAATTAATTTTATATTATAGTCTTCATTATTATATCTTATATAGAAATGTATATTTGTGTATAGGTGTATTAGGATAAGGCCACCCATCATGTGTGATATGCCTAATTCGTGCTTGTTAGTGGCCCTTGTATTATTGGGGGAAAGCTTAGAGTGACCCACTGAACATACTACTAGCCCAGATGGGTCTGGGTGGGTAATGTAATGTTAATGTTCTAACAAAAAGTCTATTATAAGAGGATTTAAAGTGTATATAAAAGGAATCATCTCAAAGTGAAAGATAAAAATTATAAATAATGATGATTTCATTTTCATTATCCTCTTATCACTTCTTCATATCCATGTTATTATTATAAAAACATTAAAAAAATAGTATAATTCAAGTATTATGGAATCATGAAAACTTTATATTGTTTTAATATCCTTCGAAAATACCATTTAACCTTGGAGGGATTATATCAACTATATGAATAATGATGTTTTACTTTCAATTTCTCCTTTCATGATTATATTTTAAAATAGTTTTAATGTATAAATATAACATTAAAAATCAATTAATGCAGTGTTTAACATTATGTAGTGATAAAATATGTAAGATAATAATTATTATAATGACAAACCATCATGGTAATATTATTCACATAAAAACAAGATTATTGATAGATTTTTATTAATTTGAAAATGTTTTATATTCTATATTAAACCATAGAACTTTTTACCCTACTATAATTTCAATAATATATACTAAGAAACTTTTAGAGATTATAAAATCAATAAACAAAGACCATTGAATTTTACCATTATACCGAATAATCATTAGAGATGTGGATCGAACAAATTGTAGACATCAATGTATAGAAAATAAATTCAAAAAATGGATTAAGGATAATAATAATTGAAATAAAAAATTAATAAGGTTCCATAAATTTAAATAATGCATGTCATTTAGTTATTAAGAGCTTATAGGAGTGCCCAAAGTGAGTTAGGACGCCGGCTAGTGGGTGTCCTTCCAGTCTCTATTTATTTCATTTTATGATAATTCCTTCACTATCTTACATATATGATTATTCTATATATTATTTATACACCTTTTTATTTTCTTGTTTAATTTCCCTTTTCCTTCTATTGGGGGTATACATACCTTTTTAGCTCCCTTTCAAATAATTTATTTTAAGTTAATCCAGTAAATTTATCCAAGGATTTATTTTCAATAATTTGTTCTTTTTTATTTATCCCTATAATAATTAATATTTTATACTAGGATTTATAAAACTGAGTATTTATACATCAGATATACTAGTTTATTTCTATATTTGGCGAAACTACATGCCTTTTTATTTTATAAAGTTTTTTTATCTATATCATTAATTTTTTATAAAGGGGTTCATTTCCATAATTTATCCATCCTTTCTTATTATAATTACATCACTTTGATGTATATTTTCAAGAATTGTGGTTCCTTATTCACTTATGAATGTCTAATAATCCTTCATACCTTATTCTAATAGAAACCATTTTGACACCTCATTATTTTATGCTTTGGGTATATTTATGAAACCCATTTCTTTGTCATGGGGGTTTTTATTTTTATTGTTGATATATGATTTAATTTCTCCATGAAAAATATTTTCATGATATATAATAATGTGAAGGGTTTGATAAGATTAATACAACCCACAAAATAATTAAGAAATGATTATATATCATTGATGGATATGTACACTAATTCAAAATATTTATATGATACATTATAACCTATATGATATAGTACAATGTAGAAATATAAAATAAGATGATATCCATTATTTTAAGGCAATAAATTTTCCATATATGGGCATATTGTTTGATAAAATATTGGGTAATCGAGTGAATGTTTCCAAATATTTTCATAGTGCATGAAATACCTCTATCGTACGGTAGTGTTATGTAGTTAATCGTATTATATGATTCATATTACATAGTTCTACTGATGGGTGACTGGATATTAAAATATAACCATTTGGTAATCTTCTATGAAAGGTTATCATTATTGTTGTTTTATAAGATGAAATATTTGGGAGTTGAATCATCTGAACAATTACAATGAGTTAGTAATCATATTCATTACTCAATTTTTTTAACAAATGAGTAAATGTTTATGAGGATTAGGGAGTGTCCAAAATGCCTATATAATGAGGAAAAATCCATTGACATGGTGTTAAAAATAATATTGATCATTTAAAAATACTTCAAACAATTATACCAAAGTTCTATATTCATCCCTATTTTCACCAAACGTACTTGCATACTGTGGTTGTGAAGAGAATCCCACACTAGGATCTAGTGATTAAAATAAACTTATTGATACACCATGGAGGGATAAACACATTAGTTTTCAATAAAAGATCATTATCATAATAATATGACTGAAGACATGAACATTAGACAAGAATGGTTAATGGTACACACATTCTTTTCTTTATATTTTCAAGGTTTTGATTTTTCATAGAATAGTGATCTTGAGAATAAGGTATCAATTATCTTTCACTTCTTAAAACAAAATGTTTTTTGAACTTCAAAACAACCATTAGTGGTATTGGAGGAATGATTTAATAGTTAACTGATTCCTGGGAACTCTTATACATAAATGATGATGATGTGTGGCTCTATGATTAGGATCTCCATTATTGATTACATTATTTTCATAACCCAATGAGTTCATAAACTAGAATTCATTGATAGGTTCATATGGAGGATACATTGGACATATTCATACGAGAGATTTGATCTCCCAATAAGTGGAATTAGAGCATTTACATGCTTTTTGATTTTAGAAATCTTGTTGAAAATGAAAAAATAATGTATGTCGTGTTGGATATCGTAGGGTAAGATATTTATTTTCAATTGAAAAATGGATATCATAATCCATTTATTCAAATATAATATAAAAATTGTTCTATAGAATGCCTTATAATAAAATATATCATTAACAGTGATAGGAATACACTATATGATATGAAATATCATAATATACTATCTTGTGAATGCTTCTCAGTTTTGATATGGTGTATAATAAGATATAGGTAGCTATATTAAATGATACAAAAAATTTGTGTAATTTAAAATTGAGTATCATATCACTATTAATATATAGGAGATGTTGTAAACTATGAAAAAACATACAATTAAGGAGTTATCATAGCTAAAGAATGTGTATCGTTAAGTATTACAGACTATATAATACACCAAAAGCTATATTAGATATCGTAAAGCATGATATACATGAAAAATTTAGTTTTTATAAATTTCATTTATGAATTGAAGTATATAGTTTATAAAATATGGAAAAGGTAATTATGGATATTTTTTAAATTTTATAAAATGTTTATAAATTAATTAATTATTTTAATTCTTAAATTTTTATGAAAAATATATGAAATATATAATACACAATATTAAATTTTGATATTAAATACCTTTTTGAATTATATTTTATGACTATTAGTTTGGATATAAGTGGTTTATAAAGAAATTTGATGGAAATTTATAAAGTGATTTTAAATTTAAAAAATATGGTAAAATATAATAAAGCATATATTTCATATTATGAATTGTTTATAATTATTAAATTGAATTTTTCAAATTGTAATTTCTTTTTTTGTAACAACTTTTAAAACTATTTCAATAAAAGATTAGATAATTTGTATAACAATGGTGTAAATAATATTAAGTATTTAATATTTTGATTATGTAAATTCCTTACAAAAAAAGAATATAATTTTTATATTTTTCATTTAATTCCATGTACTTAAGGAAAATTCCATATAAAAAAGAATATGAAGGAGTTCACATTAAGAATAAATATAAAGTGTTTATATTTATTTAATTATTAATTGTCCATAATCAATGCCTAAATTATGAAGTGAGTATAATTATTTTTTTATGAATTGTTCATAAATATTTATCTCCTTTTAAAATATATGAAATGATTCATTTATTTATCATATTACATTATTTATTCCTAGATATAATTATAATTTATTCAGTGGGTAAAATATTTAATTTAAAGTATTAAAATGATTTTTTAAATTATCATACATGCATTTGATGTGTTACATGCTACGTGTGATAGTCGAATTTTTTTCTTTCACCTTGAATTTGGATTATAATAGGTTATATTCCAAGATTTAATGATTGGTTGTAGATTTTACATATTAAGTGTTAGAATTTTTTTTGGAATTGAGGTCTCTATTGAGTGAATTAACCTTTGGAAGAGGGTCTTTTGGGAATGACTTCTCTCTGGCATAGAGGTTAATGCCTCATCTAGAAAAGTGGGGTTATCTATCTATCACTCCAATGTTAGCTTTGTTGGTATTATTGATTTCATATGATTCTAGGAATTTACATGAAATGTTTTCATGATCCATATACATATTATAAATTTGGATGTGTATATATATAGTCAGCCTTAAATTTGTCCAGTAACACAAGTTATGAGTTATATAAAGAGATATACATCATTATGGCTTGACAATATTAATTTGGTAGAAGTAATAGGGATTCAAAAATAAATTATTTGTAGCATTCATATATGTAATGTGAATAATATAATATAATATGGTGAAATTAAATCCCCTTAAAAAATACTATGTGTTAGACTCATTCCAAAGAAAACACTTTTAAAGGAATCGATCAACTAACTAGGTTAATCCATGTCAAAGAAAGGTGTCGTTTTATTATCTTGTATAATGTAATAGAGTAATGAGGTGAAATTAAATGTTAATTTCCTCAACTTGGAAAATTTATTTTAGTTAAACTTAACTAGTAAACCTTTAGTAAGGATACCAGAGGAATATTTTTGAGTTTATCCATTTAATGAATAGGGGAAAGAGTTATCATCTCAACTATTGAAGAGTCATATATAATATAATTGGAATGAGGTAGTGAGAGGAACTATAAAGACCTTGAACCTAGTTTCCTCGAGCCATTACCTTACTTTATCACATTGACATGATATATGGAATAAAATCCTAAAGGATTAATCATTTTAGTAGTATTGGAGAACCATATACATTAATGATACCCATTTCAAATTGGGGAACGAAAATAAAACATAAAACCTAACAATATAAAATAAACTGAATTCTTGAAAACTCATTTAAATATCACTTATTCATATTCCGAGGATGGTAAAAAAATAAGGGTGAGCTCAAATGATCAAAAAGGGTTAAGTATATTAGAATATATAATGAATCAATACTTTTAATCAATATGTAAAGGTAAATAACTAAACACAATTTTTATTAAAATAACATGATTTCATGGAAATACATGGCATAATAAATATATAATGATAAATAATAGAAAATTCATGATATTTAATTAATAAAATGAGAGTGAAATTCATCCATAGATGTTAGGTCCACCATGATAGATACCCTGGGGGGGGGGGGGTGAATCAGGGTATGACAGATATAAACAACTGCCCCTTTTCATCTTGTTTTTCTGTTAGATAAAACCCTCTTCTCTCTAATTCCGGATGTAGAGTTTGAATAAAACATAAACCATGCACATGACACAAGGATTTTTACTTGGTTCAACCTCACTCGGTGACGTCCAAGGAGCATACACCAGCAGTGTGCTGATGTACCAATTCCACTATAAGCACACTGTTATTTAAAAGTTTGAAGCGGACTCACTGTCCCTCCAGGTTTACAACCAGTCACAATTTGAGAACTCCCTGCTCTCTTAACTGATGTGAGCTCATTGCTTCTTCAGAAGATCCACTCACATTTTATAGACCTGTAAGTCTCTTCATTATCACTAATGAATGCATCATCCACTATATATAGAAGCTCTTTTGATATCCAAATTTCCTCCACTAATGAATACCCAATTTCCCCTAAAAACTGAGCAACAAACATTGGGAAGTACCTTCACAAAGCAGTCTACTTTGCGAAGATCCCAATTTCGCAAAGCTCAACCAGGCCTTCGCGAAGCTCCTGCCTTTTCGCGAAGGTCAAACCTTCACAAAGCATAGGCTATCGCGGAGCTCAAGTAATTGTAGAGAGACTTCCTTCATGAATCTCACAGAGCCAATGCGGAACACCCAACTTTTGCAGAGCTATATTAGCCTCCACAAATCTCTTGACTTTCGCAAATCACATAGCCTTCACAAACCACCTTCATGAGCCTAGAGAAAAATATTTTCTTCAAAAAATATCTCTTTCTCTTGAGGGGGTTAAGGACTATTTATATGCGATTCTACCGACCCTTGAACCTTCTGTGCGAAGTCACCGCCATGTCAACACAAATCACGAAGCTCCAAAATTTCTTCCAAATTCTCTCAAAATCACAAAGCACCACAGAAATTTTCTGATCGTAGAGCTCTTCGTAATCTCGGAGCATCCCTTGAATTTATTTGTTCCTTCACTGTGAAGATCCACTCATAATTCCCTTCTCCACCATAATTCTCTTCAACTCTTCCGTTCACGAATATCATTGAAATCATGAAGCATCACCGTCAACATTCTTTTGGTCTTCACGAAATCCAATCCATGAATCCTATCTTCGCGATACTCATACCTTTTCCATATTTTGATGAGATCTTAAAGGAAATCCATATTTTGTGATTCTCAACAAACTCCATATCATCCATTCCTTTTTCATGGTTCTTTTTCAAAATGGATTGTCAAAAACATCTCTAGAAGTTGACAATTCACCATGGAAACCTGCTTCGTCTACAAACACAATCAAACCCACAAATGAGGCAATGTTACCTTGAGATATTTTTTCCCAAAAATAGATAATTTCAAAGGTAAAAAATCATGGATAATAATAATTAAATTTTGAATTAATGAAAAAATAAATTATTATATGTCATGTATCATGAACAAGATACCTCTACTTTTAAGACCTTTCACAAGGTACTGTAAACTGTAAGTAAAAACCAATATAATTTGGACAAATAATTTGTCTCATGAGATATACCACTACATCAAGGAGGTATATTATACAGATCCCACCCATCACTATTGGTCCAAAGCATTCATCATATATTGAATAATCAATTTATGTTATGAATCAATATGCCTTATCATCAAATATCCATATTTTGTAAAAGATATAGATTTATCAATACTTTTGTAGTTAATCAAATAAATTTCAATGTAAAAACCATATGTAAAAATGGTATATGTTTTAGTAAAAAGTCAGATCCATCATTCATTAATTTGGATATTTAATATAAATATAATTTTAAATGAAAAATGATTACAAGAAATTTATTGTTAAAGAGAATGTTAAAAACCACAAAAGAAAGTGATATTTAATAATTACATTACCAATTAGTAATTCTAAAGTCACATCCACATAGATTAAGTGATTGACCATAAAACATACAGTTCCATGAATCCTGAATGAATCATGATATTAAATTTAAAAAGATTTAGTACATACAACATATAAAATTAAATTTGTGGATTATAATAGTTAAGTATCAATGAAATGTAAATTAAGGAAAAATCACTTACCTCATGATTTCTTTTAGTAGAACATGATTTATACAAGTTTATATTAGTTTTAAGAATGTTATTAATTTATAATATTACCATAATCATATTTTTACTATCATATATGATCCTATTATAACATTTTATAACCTGTTTGTTAATAATATTTCATTATTTTCATTATTTAAGGTGTTAATTGAACAATTTTCTCATGCATGTTACCTCATAAAAGATGCATTTATTTCAAATATTATATAGTTTTATCATATAAAAAATTATAAACATGAAATAATTACCATATTTATACATAAATTATACTTTTAAAACTAATGATGAATGTTGGTTAAGAAAAATTAAGTACATTATGATTATGATGACGGTAGATCGAACGTACATTGCGTGTCGTTCCATTTTCGAATGATCATTATGGAAATATGGTAAGTAATGTACTATATTTACATAAGGACAATAATATCATATATACTAGATTATTTCATTTAATATACTTATAGATATCATCCATGTGGTGTGGTGATTAAAATAGAGTTACATCGCATCATGAAGGCGGTAGCCCACAGGTACACGAACGACACTATCATATTTCATTTAGTGAAAAGGTAAAAATAAAATCATATATATTATCATTAAAAAATGATAAATTTTATCATTAATATCATAATTATATTATTTATATCAAATATTTTCATTAGATTTAACCTTATCACCTTCCATGCAAATTTTATTAAAAGTCTAATCACATCGTTTCGTGAGGCAGTAGTCCACCGTACACATTTGCGACAATATCATGTCTCCAATAAAATGGAAAATATTATGGTATATATTATATAATTAGTTTATAGGTAAAAATATGCAATATATATCATATATATGTTTTATATCCATTATATTTACCAACTATTAGAGGTCATAATCTAAAAATGAATTACATCGGTTCGCGAGACGATAGTCCGCCACGCACACAGATGACGATTTTGTAACCAATTTTATAAAAGTGTAGATGGTTTTAGGTAATTAAATTATTATAACAACATCAAAATATATGGAATATATAGACGTTATCATATCATCAGGGGTTAATAATAATTGAAGGATGTGGAGGAAGAAATAGAAAAATTCTTATTTAAGAATGTTACCTATTGTTCGGGTATCTTGGTTTGGTTTTCACTAAATCCATCATATTATGGATTTATTTACAAAAAAAATATTCTAGGATAAGTTTTGGTAAGTTATGATGTTATTTTTTCAGGTATTTGAGAAATAAAATAGGTTCTAAGATGTAAAGAAGTGAGGGGAGTGAGAGCCCATTTATAATTGAGGAGGAGTGACATTCTTGTAAATACCCAAAAGTATTCACTACTAAGAGGTCTCACATACCTAATGTTTTTTCAAAATAGATAAAAAATTTAGTATAAGGTTGACTGGGATTATAAAAACCTCCAAAAACAAAAAAAATAGAGGTTTATTTTTCTATTCCTTATAATTTAAGTTTACTCAATTGTACACTTTTAGTTTTTACCTTGACAACTTGTATATTTTTATTTAAATATGAAATTTATCTTTTATGAATAAAATTAAAATGAGATTTATAAGATAATTTATACCTAATTTTCTTATTATTAAACCAAATTTATTAAAAAAGTCCAATGTTTGTATTGTTTTTTAATACGAACGGATGTAATACACAAAACCCAATTTTAACCTTATACACTAAAATAAATTTTAATTATTTTCACTAATCATTATGGAAAAAATTATGTTGAACTTTTTATATAATATATAATATTATTATTCTAAATAATATATCTTTTTTTTCAAATTAAATTCAAAAAATTAGAATAACATAATTTCAAATTAATCCCACAGATTTGATGAGAATGTTGGGTTTTAAGTTAAAATGTTCAAAAGTTTACTATGTTTTGATAACAAAATTCAACATGAAAATTAATACAATAAAATAAATTGTATTAATTGATATAAAATGTTTCTTATATTACTTTAAAATCAATTCAAAATATAATTTACCAATTTAAATTATTGAAATGAAATGGTAGTTTCAATTAAAATTCAGTATTTTTCACTATTAAAAAAATGAATATTTTCATAATAATCCCAAAAATATACACAAATATAATTTTGATATTATGATTTAAAAAATTAATATTATTTTTTCAAATATTTTTCTAAAATTGTTAAAAATTAATTCTAAATTTAATTCACAAAACGTGACTAAAACATGATTTTTTAAACCCGGTTTTGCATGAATTGCAAGCCATCAACAAAATTAAATTTATTCTAAAGGAAATATATTGTACACTCTTTGGTTTTAAATTCTCCCTATATTAAATAAATTGTATCCTCATAATTTAAACTAGAAATTGGCACTCAAGGGTTTGATATTTAAAAATACATTCATTTAAGAAGCCACATCGTAAAAGGGTTATGAAAATATAATCTTAATAAGGGAGAAAGGGAAGTATAGAGGTCATTTGGGATAATCACAAATCTTGTTTTCTGAGTAGTAGAACATAGGTGGGAAATCAAAACCTGGACATGGAATAGAAAACTAACCCCAATTACTGATGAAGAGTGATATATAACATTAATAATAATAATGCGGGTGATCTATAGAAGGTTAACGACAAAAAATACATAAAATAAAGAGTCATGAAAAATTTCATTTATATAATCAAATATGATGATAACATGAAAACATTTAATTTCAATATACATTTCCTAATGTTTGGGAATTATTTTTCTAATGGTACTGAGAACATTTGAATATATAATTCATTGATATATCTATTTTTACAAGAAAATTTTCATATTTTTGTTGTGATTGAATCAATCTACACTTTGTCTCCTAATACAAGAAATTAGTATCCAAATATGATTCTTTAGGCATGATGCACTAAAATTCACTTTTAACAGGTCTTTATATCCATAATAGAATGATACTTTGTTTCTTCTATCTCTATATATCCTTATTGAAAAATGGTTGGCACAGGTTATCAAATATGAATATAACTTTATATGGTGAAGTAATACATTAATATATAAAACATCATACAATGTTCAACATATGAAATTTCATAAATGGTTATCCCTATGATACTTCTAAAATATTGGGATCCAAAACATTAAAAATAAGGTCTTTAAATTTCAAAAATTATCTTAACATTAATATTAAAAAATATGTTGTAGCTCTTAATCGTCACATATCAAACATGTGTATACCTTCATCATGTATTTTCTTGAAACATGGAAATAACTTGAATGAACATAAAACCTTTTTGAAAACATTAATTTTTCATTAATCCTTAAATAATTTTTTTATTAGTTATGTTCCTCAAATCCAAAAATGTTTTGAACTCAATCAATGATAGCATAAACAACTTTTTCAACAAACCATTAACCAATTACAAGGTATTAAGTATTATCCAATTAAAATTATATATATCAATTTTATCTTTATCCCAAAATCATTATCTCAACATTAGGAACATATTAAGGGTTATATTTTCCACAATCACGTGTTTTCCAAGAATACTGGATTTCCAATGAATAATTTTTCTTGGTCATTGGAACCACCAAACATACACTTTAAAATCCTTAATAAAAAATTACTGTATTAAAACACTAATACATTTCACAGTTTTGATAACCAGGATATCCTTAATAAAATACTCAAATGAAAAAAATACTTGGATACAAAAACCATCACATTAATCATTCCTCTTCATTTGTGGTAATAAAATAATCTTGACCACGATCTATTAGCTTCGTTTGAGGTATATTCCTTTCATGAATGGGGAATTCCTTTAGAATGTTACCTATCTCATTATAGTCGAAACACTAAATATTAGGATTTTATTTATTCCCTATAAATTATTTTTCTTAGTGACCCATTTTTCCATACTTATAACCAACTCCCAATATATTCATGCATTTCCCATGGCGATTCTTTCAACAATTAACATTTATGGGAAAATATTTATTTTTGTTCATTCCATTATCTATTTTTTTTGTCTTCTATCATCTTCATCAGTTACTTCCCTTTGAAGCCATAATACTTGAATAATTCATTCTACTTCTTGATATCATATAAAAATATTTCATCATTTGAAGAAATTTTTTGAGAGACCAAATCTGTTTGGTGAATTGTCTGAATCCCTTCAAAGAAATATTCAATATTGTACTCCATGTTGTGTATTTAATATATAGAATAACAAGATAAACTTTTAATGGTATATTCATACACTAAAACACCTTCTTTTACATTTTTCATTAAGATAAGTAACTTTCTATTCATCTCTATTTTTTTTCTGATGAGGGAAATTTTTTCAAAGAATATCTCCTTACAAGATTCCGATTACATGAGTTCTATTTATTATTACTCCATAGTATTTTGGATCAATGACCACCATTGATCCACATCAGCTTTGAGACAATACCCTTAAAATGCAACCTTTTACTTTTCACCACATCACAATTCCATAGATAGCACCTCCAGAGACTTAATAAATTACTCAGCTATCATTAGATCAGTAGTCCCACTAAATGATGTGGCCTTCTTCGCATAAATAACACCAAAATATGAGAATATTACTGAGGAATGGGGTGATCTATATGGGAAAGGTTATTTTTCATAACGGAATTAATCTTCTCTAATATATCCATATCATTCATAGTTCTAACACCAGCTATATTGGATTCTATATTAGGGTAATATCTTGATTTTCCATGTATATTGATACCCTTATTCCTTTCATGTTAGATTTATAAACAACATCATATAGTATATTATATCATAAAAAATTGAATTTTAAATCCTCATATATAATTCCAAATGTTTCATAACACTAATCATAAACAAAAAATTATGCATTTTTTAACTCTAAATAATAAAATTTAATTTATTCAAGGATATTTTTATCTTCAAATCCTTCATAACGACTTCTAAAAAAATGTGAAATATCCTAAGAATATCCATTGGGAGTGTGAAAAAAGGTGTGTAGTAAGGCCCATTTTCATGCACTAGGTAACGATAAGGTCTATTCCAAACCTCCATTTTTAGAGTTATTACCCCAAGTTACCTTTGTTCCAGAAAAAAAATCACTTTTAGTATCCAGATTGAGATATATTTCTAGGAAACCTGATACAATATCTTCCTTACCAAAACTTTAGGATGTTATTATATACATATCCTCAAATTTTATCATACGTTTATGGTCATTATTTGTTTTTCTTTAATATTTTTTCCAAGGATTCTAATAAAATTCTTCTGATACTAATTGTAAAAACCCTAACCCCAGTATCCCAGAGATGGTGTCTTACTTTATTACATTGACATAGATATGTGGAATAAAATACTAAAGTACCAATTAGTTTATCATTTTTGGAGAAAAAGATAAATACATGATACCCATTTTATAGCAAGGAAATAAAATAAAATAGGATGAATAATAATAGAATGTAAAATGAATCCTTAAAGAAACATTCAAAGATATCTTCTTCATATCATGGGGAAAGAAAAAAAATAAGAGTTACCTGAAATGATTTGTAAGGGTTAATTAAAAATGAATATTTCATGAATACATAAAAATAATCAGCATGGAAAGGTAAATAACATAACACACATTTCATTTCTATAACTTGACTATATGAGAATATAAGGCATAATCCATATGAAAAAGGAAAATAACTAAAACATCGTGCCATTTAATAAATAAACTACGAGTGAAATTCATCCAAAGATAGTATCATAGAAAAATATTATGGATAATAATAAATAAATTATAATTTAATGTAATTATCAATTATTTCACATCTTATATCAGGCACATGATACCTTTACTTTAAAGACCTTTCACAAGATAGTTTAAACTACAGGTAAAAATGGTTTATTTTCCAAATTGGTTTGTGTCATGAGAACTACGAATGAATCACGGGTATATATTATACCAGGCCACACCAATCACTATAGGTCCAAAGCATTAATAATATATATAATAATTAATTTAATTTATTAATTAATATTTTATTTCTTCAAATATCCATTTTTTGTAAAGGATATGTATTTATTAATATTTTCCCTATTAATCAAATTACATTGAAAGTAAACACTTTATGTAAAAATGGTATATGTTAAATAATAATATTTACCATTCATGAATATGAATATTTAATATAAATTTAATATTTAATAAAAATTAATTACAATAATGTGATTATTTCAAGAAAAATTTAACAATCACAAAAGAATGTGATATTACACAATAACATTACCACTTTGTAAATTTCATGTAAAATTTAGTAGGATTAGATGATTCAAATCGAAACTTAAAATACCATAAATTATGAATTAATTATGATATTAATGGTCAAAATGGTCAGTAAATACATTATAAAAAATATTATTTGTTCAAAATAATAGTTTAGTCTCAATGGAATGTAAATTGAGATGAAATCCCTTACCCTGCACTTAATTTTATGTAAATGTGATTTATCCTGATTTATGATGATTTAAATATTTTTATTAATTTATATAAGAACCATAATCATATTTATAATAACATATATTATCCTCTTATAACATTTTACAACCAAATTGTTACATATTATTCCATTATTTTCATTGTTTCGGGTGTTAATTGCCTTGTTTTCTCATGCATGTTCCGTCATGAATGATCTGGTTATTATAAATATTATACAATTCTACTATATTAAAAATAATTATCAGGAAAATGAATCATATTAATAAATTAATGATACTTTTAAAACCTATCATGAATGATTTCCTTTAAAAATGAAGTATGTTACAATCATGGAGACTGTAGGTTGTAAGTATGCATCGGTAACATTTTCATTTTCCAGTGATCATTATGGAAAGAAGGTAAGTATTATATTATATTTCTAGAATTTCAAAAATATCATATATACCATATTTTTCTTTCAATATACTTATATATATCATCCATTTGGATTAGTAATGAAAATATAGTCACATCTCTTCGTGAAGGCATTATTCCATAGGTATACTAATGACGTGATTATCTTTTTTTAATGAAAAGGTAATAAATAAAATGATATATATTATCTTTATATAATGATAAATATTGTAGAGACCCGAAGCTTGACGTACATGAACATTACATTACTTTCGCGGAATACTTAGTACATAACAAAAACACACACACAAGGATCGTAATAGTTTAGTGTCTTTGGAAACTCGGAATAAAATCTTCTAATCGTGGTGAAAGATCTTCAACATCTCCCATAAATATCTTCTTTTTTTACCTAAAACCTTTCTTTATATCCTGGGGAAAAGAAAACATAAAAGGGTGAGCTCAAATGCTCAGTAAGGGTAAACAAAATAAATATCAATCACATCGTATTCATAAGAACATAACATTTTGGAAATCATAACCTGAAAAGAGAGCATAATTTTCATAACATGGGATAAATCATGGTATTAAAATGTAATCACAATAATAATAACTTAAAACATGAAACTTTGTGGCATTCACACATAATCATAGATAATCATTTCTTGTTAGTCAAGACTCATTGCCAAGACTATCTTAGTGGACAAAGTCCCTTTCTGAATCGAGTAACCCTCGTTTCAGTCCTGTTTCACTGAACCGGTATAACCTACCATTTCAGCCATGTCTATCTCATGAGATATAAAATCTTTACCCAATGCATTGGAGGGAGATATAGGTCCCACCCATCTTATAATGAATCCTTTCTTATGTGTGCAACATAATCATAAATCATACATCATCGCATAACCCATGTAATAAAAATGGGATTCTTAAACAACATGAAATCATAAAACAATTCATATAAGATAAAGGAATTCATAAAAATGTTTCCATCACAACATAATCAAATCCATGTAATAATAGGGATAAAAACAGAAACCTTTTATTATCTTAGATGGAAAATAATTTTTATAAAATACTTGAACTTCATTCTTGAGGAAAATATCCTTTCTACTTAAAAAACACTTTTCCTTTCTTAACATGTCATACAATTTTATAATAAAAGAAGTTGATTAAAAATAAACTTGAATAATTGTAAAGGAATATTCTTGGAAATAATTTTTTAGAAATCCATTCATGCCGTATAAGTTAAAAAAACATTCTTCGTACTTTTGTCAGAAAAGTCAAAAAGTACCTCGTATGAAAAACGACAAAAGATTCCTTTCATATCTTTTACTAAAAACTCACCGAAGGGAAAAAATTGATTTAAAAAATTGTAGGTGGATGGAAATAATATTAAATATTGAAGAAACATGGATGTGGATGATAAAATACACCCCAGTAAATACCAAAGTATAAACAATCTCAGATAAAAATGAGATTGTGATATTTCCCTTACCTTAGGTCCGATTTGCTTCGTATGTGTCCGAACCTCCTGTATAATGATTTAAATAATGTCATTGACTTATTACAGAATCATATTCATTGTTATGATATCATATATGGTTCACTTATGACATTATATTACCCGTTCTTTTGTAAATTCCATGTTAAAGAAGCGTTTTGGGTAAAATCGTTTCATTTATCGTAGGTGTTTTGACTTGTTGTTCTTGACATTATTATTACTTATATCATGATTTACTTACTTACGGAATATAAAATATGATTTATATATCATATATATTCAGTATATATATATATATAATAGATAGATAAATGAAATGAAAAACACCGTTCATGGAGACGGTAGTCCGTACGTACGCATGAACGCTGTTTTTCTTTCCTTATTGTCTTGAATGGAAGTAAGTAGATGACATACATATATATATATATATATATATATACATAAATCCAGTATCATTATTATGTCATATATTTCATTAGTAATTATTATATATACTTTATAATCATTCATGAATGGTTAATCATTAAGAATGAATCTCATCGCGTCGTGGAGACGGTAGTCCGTACGTACGCACGAGCGATGATATCATTTCCATAATTATTGAATTGAATTGGAGTGGATTATACAATATATCAGAATCAATATGATGTTGTAATAACTATGTATAGTTATTCTTTACACCATTATACCCATCCATGTAAGGTGGTGGTGGAAAATAGATTACACCACGGCGTGGAGACGGTATTCCGTACGTACGCATGCGCGGTGATTTCTTTTTCCGTAGGATGGATAGATAGTGAAATAGGGTTGTTTAATACTTAAAATAACATATCAGTATATTAGTGATACTGATGTTATTACTTCATAATGAAACAACCTAAGAAGCAGAAGTGGAAGAAGAAATAAAGATGAAAGAATTGGTAACGGTAATTACCTCCTCTTTGAAGCGCCTCTTTGAGACCTCCTCTTAGGGCACTAAAATTGTTCTTTGAGGAAGACCAGAACCTCTAGGATGTTTCTAGGGAAGTGGAGAAGAGATTTTGGCAGAGGTTGGCCGAGCTTGAGTGCTCAAATTGGTGTGAGGAGGAGGGGGAGGAGGTGTCCTTTTATAAGGGAGGAGAGGGGCACCTTAGGAATACCTCAAAATATTATTTTATATTAATGTCAAAATCGGTTTATAATGGTTCCAAAGGGTCTTATTTCGGAGCTAAAGTGGGGATGGGTCGAAATACTATCAACCAATAAGATTTAGACAAGTTTAGGGTATTATTTTAACCTTATCAATTAGATTTAACTCTAAGTTAAATAATTTAACTTTTACCGTGTCTTTTTGTTTTCTTTCACTATATGGTTAATACACTTACTATAACATGCCAAACGAACCCCAAATTGTTTATTATTAATACATATATCCTTATCTAAGTCATTTGGCCAAACCTTAGATTTTTAGGAATAAAATAACAATTAATAATATAATATTTGATTTAAAAACTATTTTGTGTCAATTTTGACACTATTTGATATATCATTTTTGTGAAAGTCATAAAAGAATTATATGTTCGAACCAAGTTGATTAAATCAACACTAATATATCATAGTGACCTATAAAATTAGTGTAATTCATAAAAAGTCTCAAATTACATTCATTTGAGCATTTATAACATCAATTATGTTAATATTTCCTTTAAAGGGTAATTACTGCATCATCGTTGTGTCATAAATAAATTAATTTATTTAAAGTCTAAAAATTATAAATAAAATATCATTATGTAGGAAATATTTTTATATTTCTAATGTATATTTATAGTCTAATTTATCTTATGTATAACCCAATATTAAAAATGTTTTAGTTATTAAACTTTGATTTTAACTATTTTAACTATTCATTAAATAAAATAATATTAAATGTCATAATCTAATCCAAGTGGACCTAAATGGTCATATTATATTCATAACGTTGTTTTTGGTCGAATTACACTTATCCAATAGAATTAGGACATGTGTTAGGGTAATAGTAATATCATATTTACCCTTAGTTACCCTATTTACTATTAACCGTGGTAAAAAAAAAGTTACTATTCACCAAAAATTATTTTCATCTCATTGAACCACATTTTAGTTCTTGATATTAACCGTGTCTGTCGGATTTTCGAAATTCCATTCACAGAAGTGGTAAAATTAAGTTTTATGCAAAATTCAGTTTTTAACCTACCACTTAGTGGTTTCACTATTCATCAAAAATTGAAAGTTTTCAGAAAAATACCAAAATTTCATCCTAAGCTATATTTCATATTCCTAATTCAAAAATGAAGTCTATTTTACCAAATTCATAACATAGAAGTTGCATTAATTAATTTTATAATTAAATCCCGCTGTTAAAACAAATAGCGTGTTTTTAAGAAACAATATCTACCAAAAGATTGACACTTGATTATGTCTGGTTTAAATGTGAAATTACATCCAATGACCAACATCGTATTAAATTGTAAAAATATATTCTAAATATACTTTAAAACCACTCAATTTAATGATTTATCACTATTAATTATTTCGATTAAAAAAGTTGTTTTTAATTATAATCTATTAATTTTCACTATTCATCAGAATATGAATGTTATTCGAAAAGTACCAAAATTTCACCCTAAGCTAATTTCAATATTACGAATCCAGAAATTAATTCCATTTTGAAAAATAAAATATACAAAATTTCAAAAAGTGGTTATTAGTATTCATAATGGCTAGTTTTAATAATATTTTAATAGCTTATTGTTGTTTAATGAAACTCGTTATTGCGTACTACACACGCTATCGAGGAAGGTCGCGATTGTGTGTAATGAAAGGCAAGTCAAGGATGCGTGTTGTGCAAGCTCCTTTTGATGTAGCGTAAAACACAAGACATTAATAAAATTAAAAAGAATAGTTTTCATAAAATCTCGGGTTGTTACATTCTACCCCCCTTAAAATGAATTTCGCCCTCGAAATTCGTCGGGGTTATAAATAGTTTACTATTCAAAAGTTTCTTTAATAGAAACCCACATCGTAAAAAGGAATACCAAAACTTGTCTTTAAAAACTAAAGTATGAAATGTAACGATTACCCAAATAAACTAATCACTGGGTTTCCACATAGGTGAAAATATGGATATGGAAGAGAAATCTAACCATCATGTTCTGATAGAGAGTGGTAGAGAACATGGCTATGAAATAGCCAACAATCACAAAGCCATAGATTTGTGACGATCTAAGGTACCATCTGATTCATCAGATATAAGATCACTAGGACAGCATTTTTGGTTTTCAAGATCGTTTCCCTAATGTTAAAGAATTTGAATTAGAATAAATACTTACTTTATTTTGGTATAATCTCACTGTTGTTCGTGCCTTTAACAATTTCCACTTCATCTCTTAAATAAATGAAGTTGAATTTGTTATTCGTGAAGTGTTAGCAGATCATGAGATAGAATGACGGGTCATTCCATCTGTCTCAAACAAAAAGGTTAGAAAAAGTTATTAAATATACATAAGTCATTCTATAGTGGGATTAGTCATATATGGTTCCTAAAATGGACTTATACTTCATATATCATATTGATTAATATAATGAAACAAGTTTCTACTAAACAGGGACTTCCTGTAGGGCAGTGGTAGGCGATAAAGGCCAGTCGCACTTCGGTTGTGGGTTCGATTCCCACAGCCTTGTCCGAAGCGATGGGCTGTCGCCCGTCCTGTAGGTTGTCCTTTTTCTAAAACTATATTACTTTAACATCCCATCAATAATATCAAAAAAAACTTCTATCCTTAAACAATACTAACTTATTCCAACATAATCCATTCCAATCTTTAGGCTTACCCATAATACTGCAGTCCACTCTCATAATATAGTGAAAACAATTACCAGAGATTTAATACCATCTTTGATCCCCATAAGATATGTCTTGTTGGTCACATTCTAAACATTCAAAGTCATTAATCATGTATTCTCTTGAATACCTTAGTGAAAACATGAATGCAGTTTAAAGTTAACACTTTCCACATACCAAAATCCTCAAAATTCTATATACTCAAACCATGATATCACTTAGTCCTTATATCAATCATGAGCTCATGAATACTATCAAACATTTCATTTTCTCCTTATCCCTTCATTATGCGCATATCATCTGCTTTCCAAAATATTTGAATCACTTTTCTTGGTTACCGGTACCTTAAAATTATTGAAAACCACAATAATACAAAAATATTATAATAAACAATAAAAGTACCTCAACAACATTATTCTTGAATACCAATACATAAACACTTCAATCCATCCTCTTCAATTATTGTCCTGGAATAAGTCCTTCCAAGATTTAGAAGTAATTTTTTAGGTCAGGGCATTGAGTTGGGTAATGCCCATGTTCTCCAAATATAATACATTGAACTCCATAATAGTCTGTCACTCTATGACCCTTATCTCCACACAAATAACATCGGTCCCTCCATTTGAGGTATTCTTCAAGGTTCTTCTTCCCTTCTTTAGAAATCTCAATCTTCCATTCTTTATTCTGCTCAACATGCGAACATGCATAATAGTCTATCTTCCTCTTCTTTGATGAATTAGGTATACCACTAAATTTTACCTTGTTAATCATATATCGCGATGACTGATTCGGCATAATCACAATATCTTTCTCTCTAGGCATTACATAATTTTGTTGCTTATAGTCACCAATTTTTCCATTGGATTCAATGTTAACCGAATTCCGTCTGGTTCACTCCATTAACTAAAACACAAAAAGAATTCATTGAGAGGAAAAAATTATGCTAGAGAAAACAACATAGTAAAGGGGGAGTACCCTCAATATCTAACATCTTAGGTTAAATTCTAAGATCGTTACCGTAGTTCTAAGACTATATCCTATATGTATACTTATCCTTAGGGACATCCCTAGACATACCTTAGAAATATCTCTAGGGATCTCACTAACGTTCTCACATCCTAGTTTCCAAAGGTTGACTAAAACTTTCCTCTGATACCAACTGTAGAGACCCGAAGCTTGACGTACATGAACATTACATTACTTTCGCGGAATACTTAGTACATAACAAAAACACACACACAAGGATCGTAATAGTTTAGTGTCTTTGGAAACTCCGAATAAAATCTTCTAATCGTGGTGAATGATCATCAACATCTCCCATAAAGATCTTCTTTTTTTTTACCTAAAACCTTTCTTTATATCCTGGGGAAAAGAAAACATAAAAGGGTGATCTCAAATGCTCAGTAAGGGTAAACAAAAGAAATATCAATCACATCGTATTCATAAGAACATAAAATTTTGGACATCATAACCTGAAAAGAGAGCATAATTTTCATAACATTGGATAAGTCATGGTAGTGAAATGTAATCACAATAATCATAACTTAAAACATGAAACCTTGTGGCATTCACACATAATCATAGAGAATCATTTCTTGTTAGTCAAGACTCATTTCCAAGACTATCTTAGTGGACAAAGTCCCTTTCTGAATCGAGTAACCCTCGTTTCAGTCCTGTTTCACTGAACCGGTATAACCTACCATTTCAGCCATGTCTATCTCATGAGATATAAAATATTTACCCAATGAATTGGAGGGAGATATAGGTCCCACACATCTTATAATGAATCCTTTCTTATGTGTGCAACATAATCATAAATCATACATCATCGCATAACCCATGTAATAAAAATGGGATTCTTAAACAACATGACATCATAAAACAATTCATATAAGATAAAGGAATTCATAAAAATGTTTCCATCACAACATAATCAAATCCATGTAATAATAGGGATAAAAACAGAACCCTTTTATTATCTTAGATGGAAAATAATTTTTATAAAATACTTGAACTTCATTCTTGAGGAAAATATCCTTTCTACTTCAAAAACACTATTCATTTCTTAACATGTCATACAATTTTAAAATAAAAGAAGTTGATTAAAAATAAACTTGAATACTTGTAAAGGAAGCTTCTTGGAAATAATTTTTTAGAAATCCATTCATGCCGTATAAGTTAAAAAAAAATTCTTCGTACTTTTGTCGGAAAAGTCAAAAAGTACCTCGTATGAAAAACGACAAAAGATTCCTTTCATATCTTTTACTAAAAACTCACCGAAGGGTAAAATTGGATTTAAACAATTGTAGGTGGATGGAAATAATATTACATATTGAAGAAACATGGATGTGGATGATAAAATACTCCCCAGTAAATACCAAAGTATAAACAATCTCGGATAAAAATGAGATTGTGATATTTCCCTTACCTTAGGTCCGATTTGCTTCGTATGTGTCCGAACCTCCTGTATAATGATTTAAATAATGTCATTTACTTATTATAGAATCATATTCATTGTTATGATATCATATATGGTTCACTTATGACATTATATTACCCGTTCTTTTGTAAATTCCATGTTAAAGAAGCGTTTTGGGTAAAATCGTTTCATTTATCGTAGGTGTTTTGACTTGTTGTTCTTGAAATTATTATTAATTATATAATGATTTACTTACTTCCAGAATATAAAATATGATTTATATATCATATATATTCAGTATATATATATATAATAGATAGATAAATGAAATGAAAAACACCGTTCATGGAGACGGTAGTCCGTACGTACGCATGAACGCTGTTTTTCTTTCCTTATTATCTTGAATGGAAGTAAGTAGATGAAATACATATATATATATATACATAAATCCTGTATCATTATTATGTCATATATTTCATTAGTACTTATTATATATACTTTATAATCATTCATGAATGGTTAATCATTAAGAATGAATCTCATCGCGTCGTGGAGACGGTAGTCCGTACGTACGCACGAGCGATGATATCATTTCCATAATTATTGAATTCAATTGGAGTGGATTATACAATATATCAGAATCAATATGATGTTTTAATAACTATGTATAGTTATTATTTACACCATTATACCCATCCATGTAAGGTGGTGGTGGAAAATAGATTACACCACGGCGTGGAGACGGTATTCTGTACGTACGCATGCGCAGTGATTTCTTTTTCCGTAGGATGGATAGATGGTGAAATAGGGTTGTTTCATACTTAAAATAACATATAAGTATATGAGTGATACTGATGTTATTAATTCATAATGAAACAACCTAATAATAAGAAGTGGAAGAAGAAATAAAGATGAAAGAATTGGTAACGGTAATTACCTCTTCTTTGAAGCGCCTCTTTGAGACCTCCTCTTAGGGCACTAAAATTGGTCTTTGAGGAAGACCAGAACCTCTAGGATGTTTCTAGGGAAGTGGAGAAGAGATTTTGGCAGAGGTTGGCCGAGCTTGAGTGCTCAAATTGGTGTGAGGAGGAGGGGGAGGAGGTGTCCTTTTATAAGGGAGGAGAGGGGAACCTTAGGAAGACCTCAAAATATTATTTTATATTAATGTCAAAATCGGTTTATAATGGTTCCAAAGGGTCTTATTTCGAAGCTAAAGTGGGTATGGGTCGAAATAATATCAACCAATAAGATTTAGACAAGTTTAGGGTATTAATTTAACCTTATCAATTAGATTTAACTTTAAGTTAAATAATTTAACTTTTACCGTGTCTTTTTGTTTTCTTTCACTATATGGTTAATAAACTTACTATAACATGCCAAAAGAACCCCAAATTGTTTATTATTAATACATATATCCTTATATAAGTCATTTGGCCGAACCTTAGATTTTTAAGAATAAAATAACAATTAATAATATAATATTTGATTTAAAAACTATTTTGTGTCAATTTTGACACTATTTGATATATGATTTTTGTGAAAGTCATAACAGAATTATATGTTCGAACCAAGTTGATTAAATCAACACTAATATATCATAGTAACCTAGAAAATTATTGTAATTCATAAAAAGTCTCAAATTTCATTCATTTGAGCATTTATAACATCAATTATGTTAATATTTCCTTAAAAGGGTAATTACTGCATCATCGTTGTGTCATAAATAAATTAATTTATTTAAAGTCTAAAAATTATAAATAAAATATCATTATGTAGGAAATATTTTTAGCTTTCTAATGAATATTTATAGTCTAATTTATCTTATGTATAACCCCATATTAAAAATATTTTAGTTATTAAACTTTGATTTTAACTATTTCAACTATTCATTAAATAAAATAATATTAAATGTCATAATCTAATCCAAGTGGACCTAAATGGTCATATTATATTCATAAGGTTGTTTTTGGTCGAATTACACTTATCCAATAGAATTAGGACATGTGTTAGGGTAATAGTAATATCATATTTACCCTTAGTTACCCTATTTACTGTTAACCGTGGTAAAAAAAAAGTTACTATTCACCAAAAATTATTTTCATCTCATTGAAGCAAATTTTAGTCCTTGATATTAACCGTGTCTGTCGGATTTTCGAAATTCCATTCACAGAAGCGGTAAAATTAAGTTTTATTCAAAATTCAGTTTTTAACTTACCACTTAGTGGTTTCACTATTCATCAAAAATTGAAAGTTTTCAGAAAAATACCAAAATTTCATCCTAAGATATATTTCATATTCCGAATTCAAAAATGAAGTTTATTTTACCAAATTCATAACATAGAAGTTGCATTAATTAATTTTATAATTAAATCCCGCTGTTAAAACAAATAGCGTGTTTTTAAGAAACAATATCCATCAAAAGATTGACACTTGATTATGTCTGGTTTAAATGTGAAATTACATCCAATGACCAACATCATATTAAATTGTAAAAATATATTCTAAATATACTTTAAAACCACTAAATTTAATGATTTATCAATATTAATTATTTCGATTAAAAAAGTTGTTTTTAATTATAATCTAGTAATTTTCACTATTCATCAGAATATGAAAGTTATTCGAAAAGTACCAAAATTTCACCCTAAGCTAATTTCGATATTACGAATCCAGAAATTAATTCCATTTTGAAAAATAAAATATACAAAATTTCAAAAAGTGGTTATTACTATTCATAACGGCTAGTTTTAATAATATTTTAATAGCATATTGTTGTTTAATGAAACTCGTTATTGCGTACTACACACGCTATCAAGGAAGGTCGCGATTGCGTGTAATGCAAGGCAAGTCAAGGATGTGTGTTGTGCAAGCTCCTTTTGATGTAGCATAAAACACAAGACATTAATAAAATTAAAAAGAATAGTTTTCATAAAATCTTGGGCTGTTACAAATATGTCATGAATATGATAAATATTTCATTTATATCACATATATTCATCAAAAGATATTCTAATAACCTTCCATGTAAAGCGTTAGTGAATGAAAAATCATATCACTTCGCGAGGCGGTAGTCTCTTGTACTCAAGAGCTACATTACCATGTCTCATACAGTGTGGAATTTAATAAGGTATTTATGATATAATGACTAGAAAGGTATAATTATGCTACATATATCATATATATATATATATGTACATTATATCAATTATAATACCCAAGCTTTATAAGTGGTAATGAAAAAACAAACGACATCGGTTCACGAGGCGGTAATCCTCCATACACACGAATGATGATTTTGTAACCCATTTTTTTTGGAAGTAGAGATTGTTTTACGTCATTAAATTATTATAAAAACATCCTAGGGTATGGAATATAATGAGGTTATCATATCATCATGGGTTAATAAGAATTGAAATAGGTTGAGGAAGAAATAAAATAAAAAATCATATTGAATAATGTTACGTCTTCTTCAAGTATCCTTATTAGGTTTTCGGTAAATCCTTCCCATGATGGATTTTCACAAGAAAAAGGATTATAGGATGAGGGGAGGGAATTTGGGAAATTATTTGGGTAGGTATGGGCTAAACCAAAGAGTTTTAAAGGTGCGAATAAGTGAGAGAAATGGGTGATATTTTATAATTGAGGAGTGAGATTCTTATAAATACAATACATTATTCACTATTGGGAGATACCTTTAGAGAATGAGTTTTTTACATGAAACACTTTGAAGTATTTATATATATATTTCTACATCTATGTGCTAATATGGAATGCGATTCTAAGGCCCGGTGTGCTCAGGTTTAATTTTATAAAAATATTAAATATATTTATTGTTGCACGCAAACAACTTCTTAAAGAAACTAAGAAAACTCTGAAACAGAAGCTGGGATTAGAAATCCAAGACCAAATTTGACTCTAGAATGTAGTGTTTACCCTAGGTGTGATCTGAAATGAGTTAGTGTGGGGAATTCATAACCCTCACTTGTTGTAGGTACGTTCAGTTGATTAAATTAATTAATTAATTTAATTGTTTTGTTTAACCTAAACTGAAATTTTATAAATAAATCTCCATGAAAAAACACCCAGGGTTAAACTTACAATCCTAATAATTCATGAAGAGATATATCCTTCCTTATATTAAAAAGTCTTCTCAAACGATGATAGAACTCTGTATCATATTAGATCCGGACGTAATGAACACAATAAATTCTCCCGATCATTGGTGGATGTGTTATTCATCTATGATCGATCCTTAAATCGAGAAAAGACTCATAATTTGGTGGTTTTACATCCTTATATTAAATTATTTAGAACTTTCACCCTTGTTCATGGATCTACAGTAGTTTTGGCTCTTACATGTTCCAACATACCATATTTAATTAATTTATTCAATGATTGCTAACCCTTGTTTTAGACTTCTTGTTTGCTGGCCAAGAAAAATTGTCTAGAGATGTTCAAACATTGGGTTTCAGTGCTTTTATCCATCATTTATTTATTTTCTTCACCAACTGGACCCCTTGGTCTAAGTTCAACATTTCCAGGATATACCAAGACCGATCGAACCCTTGGATCCACAATAGTTCAATGAATAAATCATGGATAGATGATGTAAGAATAGATATGGAGTTGTTTCAATTTTATATCTTATTTCTAGTGTTTTGAAATAAATAAATCACACACTAAAGGATCAAGTGTTAGTAGTTCATGTAATGAACACCAATGATCCATTGGAGGCAGATTTTTTGCAAACGACAACAAAAAATGTTAAATCTGGTCTAGGTCCACATGTTTTAGATCTTTTCAGGTTGAGATCTATAGTGAATCAAAGAGAAATTTCCTGATCTACTACATGGATCACAGAAATTAATTATTTTATAAAACCATACTACATGTTGTGTAGTGTGATGGACACACGACATGTGGAACTTCTGCAAAAGATAGTGTTTTAGAAGAGTTAAATATGACATGGAGTGTATTACTCCCTCATACAACACCTTCTAGGAGTGGAAAAGACGCATGGGGTATGCCACATGATTTCCATTTCTAGCTTCTCATGGATGGATGCGTCTAATCTCCAGCTATAGGTGGTGAAGGCTCGATGGGTAGTTTATCTACTCAAAGTGTTTATCCCCTTATGTTTGGATGATATACTCCTTCACCATATATTGTGCTATCTACTATCATTGTCTTACTCTTATATCTCTTACTTATCCCATCATCTTTTTGGTCATTCTATTGGGTATGTATATACTCACCCATGCCTGGGATTTTTCCGCATGTATTGTGTCGTGTGAAGAATAGATAAACATGGCCACGAATACAGAGGAGCTTAGGGATATTGGGTGATTGAACCACATATAGTGGTCATATCTTGAGATTCAGGAGATGGTTACTTTCAACTATTTACTTTGATTGTTTTCTATCAGGATATGTCATATTTCTGGTTGGGTGTGTATTTTTCCCCATTACTTTTCATCTTACACTACCATACTTTTGTACTGTCTAGAGGTCCATGCATGCTTGGTTTAATTTAGAGTAGTGTTGCATCTTTTACTAATTTCCTCTACACATTTGCATCAAGACACATGTGTGTGTGTATAGGTATATAGGAAAAGTCATCCTGGAGTTAGTCATGCCTTCAATGCTGGTCTTCACCCCATGACCTATGGAGGCAGGCTTGGGGTGTTCATGGATCGATCCACACATTGGTTTGGGTTGTGAAAGATTGGTATACTAGAAAATTCGTTCCATGGGATTTTGTTTGGATATCTCCCCAAAAGAGGATTCATTGGGTTTAGGAAAATTGGTTCAAAATATCTCCAGTGTAGCTCTCAGGCAAGGAAATCTAGTGATGGTATGATAGCTGATGTATCCATTCACCAGGACCCTGAATACCAGCTTGTCGACTTGGCATGCTGAGAAATGTTTTTTAGGGATAAATAGTACATGAAGCATATAGGATTTAGTATTTTACTATCCTTCTTGAGTTATCTCCCCATTATGGTTCATATATACATAAATATATGTGATCATATGACTGTGATACTTCTTGATAACTTTCAAGATGCCTCCACGATTCAAGCCAGTCAGCATACCAACTCCAGTTCATGATGATGACCCAATGAGCAATGAAGTCTTAATTAAATGTCCATACAATGAACCCTTCCTCTAGGTGTGAAGATAAAATCACCTCCGTCTGTTGGGTAGCATATTATTCCCATAGAGTAGGCTATGGAAGAGCATATTGTTAGCACAATTTTCAAGTTCCAGCGTTATAGACCATAGAGGTTCCACAGTGAGCCAAATTCTTAGGTAGTAGAGGATTGGATAGAGTTAGTAGCCTATATCTTTATGCTTGTTTGGACTTAGATAGATCAGGTGGTCACACTGACAGCTAGCCTTTTCCATGGACCGGCTATGAATTGGTGGAGACTTGTTATGCATATGCACAATGAGTCCACACGGTCATGGACTAACTTCCATGAGCTTTTTTGTGATGATTACTACCCCTCCCACTTCAATCAATAGGTATTGAGTTTAAAAAAACTAAAAGATATATTGTAAAATCATTTAGAGTCCATTAAAAATGAATTTTGGATATATATTCAAAAGGAATTTCATGGGATGTGATACAATGTGAATTTGATAATAACCTTCTAAAAGTTTTATGGGAGATATCTAAAAGAAGTTTTGGATATAATTTCTCAAGATCTTGTATGTGATACAATACATGGTAAAATGATATAAATTCTATGAAGCTTTAGTATAAGTGGGATATTAATGAATATATACCCTAAATCCTAATATGTATATGATACATGTAAGATTATATCATAGGGTATGATATAGGGATATTATATGAGATGATATTCATTATTCCAAGGTAATACATATTCCATGGATAAATATATTGTTTCATATAATAAGGATATATTTTATGACATTTTCTCAATCTGGTCACTTTTTACTACATGAATATATCATAAGGAAATATAATATAGTGAATAATAGTGTATGAATTATATTACACCCAATGATTGATAAGTCGTCCAAAATTTAAATGTTAGTGTTCCTATAATATTACATTAAAGGTTGAAATCAAAATATTTTTATATGATGAAATGTTTGGGAATTGAATAGGTCAGGTGGTTGAAAACTGTTTATAATCACTTTCATTACTTGTACCTTTATTTAATATATGGGGATATGCTTAAGTGGTATGGGTAGTATCTCTGAGGCCTATATAAGAAGTATAAATAAATCGAGACACTATATGTTGTAAGACTGATCATTTCCTAATCCTTTAGTAGATTCTTACAAATATCTCTCCATATCTATGATCTACCACTTGATGTACCAACATATTAGGGTTGAGAGGAGAATCCTTCTAGAGAATTAGGTGATTTAGATAAACCCATTGATACAATATGGAGGGAGGAACCCATTTTACTATCTTTATAGATATTTATTAAACAAATATTATTGAATACATGAGTAGTATCCAAAAGAGTTTAATGGTATGAACATTATTTATTTCATATTTACATGGTTTTAGTATTTCATAGCTTGGATATCTTTGAAATGAGGTTTCAATTATCTTATGTTTCTTAGAAAAATTATTTTTCAATCCTTATAAGTACATCACCCATGAGGTACTCTATGTTTTTCATGGGAAGTTAGGATAGAAAATTATGTTATGATAAATTTGTATTCAGCCTCAAATTCAATTTATGAATAATTTTTTATTCTTGTGATAAATTATTATGATTTTTATATTATTATAATATCATTTGTCTTATTCCATTTTAATGCGATTATTTGTGATCTTTCTATTTCAATATCCCATGATCTGCTTTTTGACTCCAATGATATCTCACCCTTATGTTTATTTTGATTATCCCCTTATTATTATTTTAGTTTACCCTCTATTTTATGTATGTCCATATGGAATCCTAGGAAGTAATCTAAGTATGATGATATCTATAATATGATATCCAAGTTGTAAATAAAATATTATATTTTCCCATTTTAAATATTTTATATTATATATTTAATCACTAAAATAATTTTGACCTTTAGATTATTGGAGTGATTTATCATATGTTTATATATGAAAAATGAAACAATAATGTGATTTTGAGAAGTGGGTAATTATATTTAGTATCATATTTTTTTGGATTATTTTAGTGAACATAATAAGAAATTTTCCATGAATAACCTAGGATGAAACATAAGAATACATTAGTTAGGGTATGTTAGTACTTCATGGATTATCAATTATATATGTATAATTTAAATTTTATATTATTATTAATTAAAGTATCTCAGTAAATATTTTTATTTGTTTTATTAAATCAATTTAAATAAGCATAATAATTTCAACAACCAAAACAGTGGGTAATGTAACATTTTCCTAAAGAAAAGGACTAATGTGATGTGATTGAGAGTTGAAACCCTCATGAGTGTACTAGCATAATAAACTCAAGTTAGGAATAATAACATAAACCATGTGAAGCACTTGACTTTCCAAAGAAGGAATAATTTGTTGTTTATTAATTTATGAGACAACAAAATCCTTATTTAGTAGATATTATGATTCATTAATAATTGAGAAATTAATTAATTCCATCAAAAAGATAATTTTTATGCTCTAATGTTATGATTAATAGAAAGTAATCTTAGTTTCTTATCACTTAGAAGGAGAATTGCATCAATGGTGGTCAATATTTGAAGGGTATATAAGTATTGAATAAGATTTATTTAATGGTATAAAAGAAAATTTAAGACAAAATTCCTAAGATAACTATGATATTAATAACCAAAACAATAAGTAATAAAAACAAATATCATTTTTTACCTTTCACTAAAGTTTTCATAGACTCATTGGTTAATCTAGTGTTTGATTAAAATGACTATGAATAGTTATCAGTGTATTCCTACAAAGGTGTACCAACATGATAAATTGAATCACTCAACATTTTGGAAGAATCCCCCATTCCACCATAATATTTTGTATCTCTTGAGGAAAAGGAAGAAGAAGGAAGATAACTTTATCTGGGATAATAAGTTTGACTGTAGTGGTGTATAATATCCCATATTAATATTATTTGAACATTTATACAATACTTGGGGATTATACCTAAATATTTATATAATTTAATTTAATGTCATGAACTATTCAAGTAATGTGATAGTTATAACTCCTTATAACCTTCAACTGACCACATTCCCCTAATGTTACATATATTAATGAAAGCCAATGCCAAGGAGCTTGTACCCAAGTGGTATAGGCTTATGTGTGGCATCCAAAATACCCAGGATCAAATCCGGGCATGGAAGAATTTCCAAGGTACTCCAGCAGTACTGTAGAAGGGCACTGTAGTAGTACTGTAGAAGCGATGGAATTGTAGCAGTGATAACATTGTAGCGGTCAAGGCACTACATTAGGAACTATAGTGGGGCGGTACTATAGCAGGGACTGTAGCAGCACATGTACTGTAGTTGTACAGTTCACCGAGGGGTCCATTGGGAAAAAAATGGGCCTCCAAGCATTATATTCAGGACACTTGGCCTTGGTCCTTTGTTCTATGTAATGGATCTCCCTCTACCCATTCTTAAATAGTTCATTGCTTTAAATAATCAATTGAGGCTTTAGACCCAACCTTTAAAAAAATATAGCCAATGTAGATGATTCCCAAATGATAATACATAACATTGTAACTACTTAATAAATTTTGGAATTTTATGCGAATCATATAATATGAATTAACACATAACATTACCTTATGATATGGTTATGTCATATAATAAGAATTTCCATGGAAGTATCATTATAATATCATATATCCAAAGAAATGATATAAAAATTCATAGAACATTCCTTTTTTAAAACATGTGTTTCACTCTCTATGAAACAATCATATCATACAATATGATATATCCAAAAAATAAATCATGCATATAAAATTATCATTGGAATATCTCCATAAAATTATTTGTAACATCCTTCCCTCACCCATTTTCTTGGGAAGAGGTGGTGGGTGTTATTAGCCCTATGTGGCACCCCCACAACACTAAAGCCTAGAAATAAATGCCATGGCCATCATAAAACATTGGGGGATGATTGTTTATTTTAAAATAAAGTAACCAAATAAGATAACCATAACAACCACTACTATATGATGAATGAGTAAAACCAAATAAAATTCATTGTAAAGAAAATAAAACCAAACTATATATGAGTACATTGCAGAAACCAAGACCAACAAAATCCAAAGAAACAGAAGAAAACCAATTAGAAACACTTGAACTACTCCATGTTTCATCTTCACATGCCCAGATCATGGTATCAATATGAATAAATAAAGAATTGGTAGGCCTTTCCTTTACCTATTTCTCAATATATAATATCTTCAACTACACTAAAGTTATAAAGAATGGGGTGAGTAAAAATCTTGGTAGGATTTCCCTAATGACTTTCTAAATCATGACACCAGGATAGAACATATAAGAACATATATATTAAATATATTAGAACAATTATAAATATGTTTATATTAAAGAAAAAATAATTTTCTAAACCAAGGAGTTTTCTATGGAATGTAACCAAACAATCCTTTTAAAAATATTATTCAAATTCTATTTTTGCATACCCATTCCACACATCCACACAGACACATATTCATGACCAGGTGATAGTTCCAAACTCATGATTGGTGTCTCATTGATCTACAAAGTCTTCATAAGAGAACCAATACCAAGTTACCTAATGGAAAACACCCCTTAAAAAAGGTCACATCAATGAAAATGAACTCATTCCAACCATGTATGAAAAAACCATGCCAAAACTATCATGCCAATCCATTTCAATAAAAAATTACATTTATTAAAAACATTTCTACAACATTTTTTGATGATTAAAAAAAATCAATATTTTAAAATTACGATTTTAAAATCATTAAACAAAGAAATTTCTAAAAAACCAACCAATTTTCACAATTTCATAAAATAATAACTAAATAGGATTCCACAAAATCACACATCAATTTCCGAAATATATCCAAGAAATTCAATAAATTTTTAAACCAACCCTTCATGTTCCAATTAAGATGAGTCAAGTGTGAATCCACCGACATCTCAAACTTCGGATAAAATGAATAACAACTCAAAAACTTCAGAAACCTATCTTAGATCTTCAAGTTTCAACCATAGATATTTCTCCAAAAAAAACTATATATCATCATGACTGAAATCACACAACATCGATATATCCACAAATGATTAGATATATGGTGATAAGAGAAGGACTAAGAGTAATTATAAGGAAAATGATGATGAATGATCACTTAACAACAAATATAACCTCCAATGTACTTATATTCTCCTCTGAATCTCTCCCAGATCAAAAGGAATGGTCTCCACAGCCTTGGGAAGGAGATGAAGTAATGAAATAGCATATTTAATGAAAAAATGAGGGATTAAAGAGGTAACCATGTGAGACCCACAACTTTCAGATCCAAATTTTTAGGCAGTATTGTTTGGTCACACAGTTGCACAAGCCATAAAATTACCATGAACATGAAACTACCTCCAATAACACATCGCATGGCTAGGTCATGTGGTTATAAAAACCATCTTCCAACCATGTTATTACCCTCTATTATATTTTTCATGATTTCTCCAGGGATTTTGTATGGGTTGGCCAAACTGAGTGCCTTATCATGCACGCAACCAATGCCCACTATTTCATTTTCATAGTTTTATGTAGGTGTTTCATGCTTTCAACTAATCATGCTCCAATCATGGAGCTAAATAATATCCCAAAAACATGACAAATATCCTCTAAACCTCCAATAATTTTACCCAATAATAATATATAATTAAAATAAAAAAGGGCTAATTACCTGAGATAGGGGGTGCTAAATTCTCCCCAGTGTCGATCTTTCCATCCTTTGAATGTTTAAAACAAACGTTTTCCATGAATATTTCTTTCCATTATTCCAACTTTTACTTATAACACACTCATTTTTCTTCAAAAATCTCACCATGTTTACATAAAAGCTACTGTAGACCGATGATTTTCACACACAAAACATTATCTTTCCTCTACAAAATTTGCACTAGAACGTGAACCAATATAGAATCCGCCTCAAGGTCAACATGATCCCATAAAATCACATGGTAATGATTAGGTTAGAACTTCTTAAATTTAGATACATGAATCACATTATGCACTCCACTGAAACTTTGTGGAATAGACAAACGACATTCCAACTCAATAAACCATTCAAGTATCTCAAAAGGGCCTATGTATCAAGGATATAACTTTCTTATTTCCTAATATGATGATGTCCATGCCATAAATTTATTCTCAATAACACATGATCACACAAATCATATGGAAATCTATATCAATGATGATCTGCATACAATTTTTGATGAATTGGAGTCATCTCTATTCTCTTCTTGATCAACTGAATCATTTCAAATGTCTCTTGCATGAGGCTTGTTATAACCAGAAATGTCTCACTTTATTCCACCTGAAGAGTTTAAGAACAGTTAATATTACCATAAAATGATTCAAAAGGAGCCATATTTTTGAAGTCCGGATAACTCTTGTCCTACAAGAACTCCAATAAAGGTATTTACTCCTCCCATGAGCCACCTGAATCCATTACGCATTCCCTAATCAAGTATTTCAATGTCAGTGTTGTATTTTTATAATTACCATCAGTTTGAGGATGATATTCCATTGTCTTAGTTAACCAATCCCCAAGGGATTTTTGAATGGATTTCCACAATGGTATGTAAAACTCGAGTCTCAGTTTGATACTATTGAAATTAGTACACTTTTCATATTTAAAACTTCTTAGATATAGATTTCAGAAAAGTCATCCATCTTATGAGAATCACGAATATGAAAAAAATGAGGCAACTTCATGACCCAATCCACTATTACCCACATGGAATCATTTTATGAACCAACATTGGTTGACCTATTACAAAATACATAGATATATTCTCACATTTTTACTTAGGAATCAAGAAATACTAAAAAAAACCTATTGCCCGTTGGTGGTCTACCTTATCCTTTTTATATGAAAGGCATCACATAAAAAACTCATCCACTTTTATTTTCATTCCACCACAAAGAAAAAAAATTGTTCATTCATTTTCTCAAACATCTATTGTATTATAGGATGTACAACCCATATATAATGTTGGTAATCATGAAGGAGTTGTTCCTGAAAATACATAGGTACGACCATCCAATCTCAAAACCAAAACATTGATTTTTTTTTCAAGATTCCATCCCTAGATAGTCTCCCTACCATTGAGTTTATATCTCATAGAAACACTTTTAGAATTGAATATCTAGGACACTATAAAATTCTCAACCAAATGTAGAATAGAATATACCACAAAGAAAACTAAAATAGTACCTATATACTCACAAACCAAGTGCATGTCAACTAAAAAAGACATCAAGTGACATTTATTTGAAGCATATTTTTCTATCTGACTATACAAATTCCAGATTAATGCATCTACCACCACATTTCCTGTACACGGTGACTACATTAAGTTGAAGTCTAAAATTTTAAGATACTCCATCTATCTTCTTTATCTCAAAATTAGATCACTTTAAGATAAATTATGACTCAATATCTTATGATTTTTAAACACCATTAATTTTTCACCAAATAGGAAGTGACACAAAGTCTTCGAGAATGGACCACAATAGCTAATTTCAAATTGTGTATTGGAAATTTCATCACATGAAACCATAACTACTATGAGCCATAAGAAAAAACATGATCTCCCTTCATGTGAACACACCACAAAACAGATCATGAAGTATCAAAATATATCACATAACACTATCCAAATTCCAAAAATATCACGATCGATGTTGATGTATGGGAAACAATAAGTTATTGAAAGTAATTTTGACGTTGATAATTCTATTAAAAATGAACACCTTTACTTGTCAGAGTTTTTATTTCTAAAGCTAGTAATGAATATTCATCAAAAAGTGGTAATAAAAATCCAATATAAAAAAACTAAATATCTCAAAGACATTATTCGGTGGTTACCAATAAATTATAGCTCCTTCCTTTTCTGGATTTATAGAAACACCTTTTTAGAGATAACATGGTCAAGTAAACACACCTCTTATATCCAAAAATAATACATAGAATTTTTTTCATATATAAAATGATTCCATAAGATACCCAAAACTATTGAAAATTATTTCTCATGATCAAACTTTTTCATACAATACACCGGTATTTCATCCAAAAACACAACCAAAAAAGAATCCTAATCCCTTTGAAATATCTTATTCATCCAAACCATAAATATGAATGTTGCATTCATAAGAAATAAATACATAACCATATACTCATAATTTTTATATCTACTCTAAAATCTATTTTCAAAATATCCTCCTCCCAAACTCACAGTTGGTGATATCCTGAATGTAGTATAATTTTAGAGAACCACTGGGATCACCTCAATTGTTCTAGTAGATTATCAATGGGTAAAATAGGGTATAAATTATTTATCATAACTTGGTTAAGCATATGATAATCTATACAATTATGGATAGTGTGATAATCATTTTTCATAAATAAAGCTAGTGCTACCCATGAAGATATAATAGGATGAATGAACCCTTTTCTTTCCAAATATTCTAAATGGAATTTAAATTCCATTAATTAATTTGTCTCTATCTGATAAGATGAAATAAAGATAGGACTAGTCCTTTTTAGAGATCAATATTCAATTCCACTTCTATTATGGGTGGAAAACCTGGTAAATTATTGGAAAAAACATTAGGAAACTGATACAATTTTTTTTGAAAACCACAATTATTAATATGATCGACCGATTCAAAGGTCATGTATATGAAATGATATGAGATACTTCAAACCACTGGTGGAAACAATTTTATTCCAGTTTCATTTACATTACGATCTCCTCTAAAGACATGTTTTATACCATCATCAGTTGTAGAAATAACCCTTTGGGTATAAAAGTCGATGTCGGATTTGAACACTGTCAACCAATCCATAGAGAGGATTAAGTCATTGACATCCATCTCATTCACATATAAATCCCATGTTAATTCAGCCCCATCAATATCTATAGAAAATTCTTTGCATATAAAGGATCTAAAATCTCTTTTTCCAAGAGGGGTTTTAATTTGAAAAGCATAAGGAATCAACTAAACATGCAAACCAAAAATATAAATATAAATAGAATAAATATATGAATGGTATTCACCCTTATAAAATAAATCATTCATATGGGTAAAATTCAAAATTATTATACCACCCACCATTAAAAAGTCCATATTGATCATCCATGATCATTTTCTCACCTTTATACGACTAAAATTCAATGAAATTTTCTCTTTTTTAACCTATTGGGATTATACTAGTTGAGGATTCATGATATTCCTCTAATAAACAAGGATTTTTTGGTTCTAATGGTAATAATTATTCTTCTTCCCTCCTCCAGTCGAAGAATATGATGTCTGCAAAACATGAGATGTGTCCCAAGCACCCAACCTTGGAGAACAACGATAATAGTGATTAAGATGTACTATCAGGTTGCAATTATGACATGCTCTAGGTGGTTTCATACAATCATTATTCATGTTATATAAGTAACCACATTGAATGAAACTAGGATAACCTTTTTTTTCTTAGGAGGTGGATTCACTGATCACGACTCCTAGTTTTGAGTCATACCACTACCTTTCAAAAAGGTTTCCCTATCCATCTTATTTCTAGCATTAGAGTTCCCACTATTACCCATATCCATCATCATTATTTCTCCATATGTGTTACTTGGGATGTCCCTTTCTTCCAAAATTTTTCTATTGATTATCTCTAGATGATATGATATACAAAGCACAAAAATATTTGAGAAAATATATGGCCTTAACCATAATTAAAAAAAATGTGTTTATTCAAGGATGAACTTCTATAAAATTTTATTGAAAAGAAGAATAAATTAATAAATTTATATGCATAATTTACAACTGTGGGGTTCACTTACTTTAAACTGAATAAATCTACCATTCTTAGAATTCTAAATGTGTGAGGATAGAATTATTTTTTGAACAGTTATTCAAAATACTCTATTGAAATTCCTCAGTCAAATTTACCCTGAACATCTAAATCTCACCACTATCATGCTAGACCCTATAATATGTAAATAAAAGAATTCACTTTTAGCTCAGCTGGTATGATTAGGAAATCAAATATTCAATTAATATTATTTAGAAACACCTATTATTTTATATATTCTAAGTCACCCCAAACGATAGGTGGAATCTGCTTTTGGAATTGAACTGAATGATCCATTTTATTTAGATCACCCCTTCTATTTCTTCTATCCATAACCTAAAATGACTGGAAAATACCCTGAACCAACTATTGGATCACATATGGTTTAAGTGAAAACACATTCTGAAAAGTTACTTCTGGTTAGTTCCTACAACATCAACCTAATTATATTTTTTATAACCAAAAGAAAATTTCATTTAGACTCACTATCTTGAAACAGAAGGCTTATAAATTTAAAATTTACAAGACCAAACATATCATAACATGGATTTTTAAAATTCAACAATTTTCCACTTTCAATACATTCTTGAAAATTCTTCCATTCTTTTAATGATCAAACCATTTTCAATATTTTCAAAAATCAACACCTTTTTAGAAATTCATAAATAATTACTCAAAATTAATTAGGAACTCCTAGTGGGAAGTTATTTCTATCAATTGATGGGAATTAATTTCTATCTATTGAATGTCATAATATTCTAATTTACTAAACCCATGATGATGAGGTTACAACTCCTAGAAGTTTCTCAAAATAGTAGTGTACTAAAAATCCCTGGTAGCATTAAGTTCAACATAAATATGTTGTCTACATATTTTTATGCTCTACATTTAATGTTCAAAAAATCATTCTTCTTACTACCATACCCAGAGGTTAAATAACAATAATTCTATATATATGATCATACAATATAATAACATTTGTAACATCCCACCCCTCACCTATTGGATTGGAAAGAGGCAGCGGGTCTTAGTATTCTTAGGTGACAACACAAAGACACCAAATGATGGAAATAAATGGAATGAGATTAATAAAACATTGGGTGGTGATTTTAAATTTTAAAATAAAACAACAAAATATGATAACAATAACAACCACCACTATATGATGCATGATTAAAACCAAATACAACTCCAAGTAAAAAAAATGAAACCAAAATATATTAGAATACAATATGGATCCAATGAAAAAAAACCCAAAGATATAGAAGACAAAAATTCATCAACTCCTAACCATCTCCAAGATCCAACTCCACATGCCAATCCCAACGTATCAAGATGTATCACTAAAGAATTGGGATACCTTGCCTTTACCTAGGTCTTGATATATAATATCTGCAAACACACCAATGTTCCCAAGAAGGGGGTGATTATAATACTCTTTAGGTTTTTTCCAACGACTTACCAACTTGGTACACTATGATAGAAAATGTTAGGACATGTATATAAAATAGTTTAAAATAATTTAAAGAAATTTGTATCAAAGACAAAACAACTTTTTAAAACAAGTAGTTTTCCAATGAATGAAAAAAACACACCATTAAAACCTTTTCTAAAATTTCATTTTGAAATACCCATTCCACACATCCACACATACACACATGCATGCCTAAGTGATATTTTCATACTCACGATCAATCTATCATCAATATACCAAGTCATCACAAGGTAACCAATACCAAGTTCTCCAATGGAACACACCCCTTCCACCCGGTCACATATATGAAAATGATCTCACACCAACCATGTATACCAAAATCCATTCCAAAATAATCATGACAATACATTTCATAAAAAATTATCTTTATTAGAAAAATTTCTACAAAAATATTTCCCTGAACCAAATAGAACCACATTTTAAAATCATGATCAAATCATTTTCCAAAAAATTAAAAAATTTCTCAATTTCACAAAACTATAACTAAAGAGGTTTCCATCACACTATACATCATTTTAAAAAATAAATTCAAGAAATTTAATCAAATTGAAATAAATTCTTACAGTTATAATAAACATGATTATATAGTGAAGACACCTTCCTCTCATACTTATGCGAAAATGATTAATGACACAACAACATCAAAAACTCAGCTTATATCTTCAACATTCAACCTTAGATACCGTTCCCATAAACAAAATCAAAAATATCTCATCATGATTGAAATAAAAAAAATATATCTATCCCAAATGGAATATATCTATGATTCAAAATGAGATAATAAGAGTAATTATAAAGGAAATGGTGAAGAAATACCACTTACTAACAAATCCGACCTCTAACACACTTAAATTTTCCAAGGAATTTCTCCTGGAACAAAAGGAACAGTCTCCACAACCATGGGAGGGAGAGGAATTCATTAAATGATATATTTAGGGTATAATGAGGGATAAATGATGTAAATAAAGTGAGACCACAATTTTGGATCTGATTTATTACGGTGCATAGTTTGGGTGCATAGTAAGTAAAACCATGTGCTGACCATGCTTGAGACACTATCTCCAAGAACAACTCACATGGATGTCTTGAATAGGTAGAAAAATATTGTACCAATCATGCTGTTCACCAATATTATATTTTAATAGTTTCTCTTGGGCATCCTTACTGTTTGGTCAAACTGTGTGCCTAATCATGCACCTACCCATTGCTCAATATTTCATTTACTTGGCTTATTGGAGGTGTGGCATAGTTTCTACTAATTTTGAAGCTCTATAAAATAAAAAAAAAAACAAATCTCCTTAGAACCTCTTAAAACATTACCTAAACATTATATATACTAAAAATACATAAATAAATGATTATGAACCTGAAACTACGGGTTCTACAATCTCACTTACACTAAAGTATTGTAGACTTTTTGATATTTCACCTTATATTGTATCATATAAAACAACTTAATAAATAATATCAAAATATACATTTAGAAATATTCTAAAACACTTTTTTAATGTTAACATAAACATAAAAGTTTATCACATGTTAGGAAATACATTGTGAATATCCATCCAAATTTTGTTTTGGATAAACTCTAAATACCTTTAAAGAAGTACTATAAGTTTTATAAACCTCAATCCCCATTTAATCAACCAAAAAGTGTGACCCCATAAGTATTTTTATCATTGAAAATTAATATAAATTCCCAAATAAATAAGTGTAATAAAATATCTGCCTCTAGAAAAGTTTCAATGGTAACCAAGATATAATGGTATCTAGAATTATTTCCTTTAATCCTATGTATCTATATACTTTTTTACACTAGATTAATATGGTACAAGCATGTATAATTATATAATACCTTTCTCCAAGACATTAGGTGACCATGGTATATCTTTGCATACAATGTCCAGGTTATCAATTTTTGAGTACAGACTAACAAGATTGATAAATAATCCGCAATTAATTATTCTAGGTGGATGGTCAAATCTTATTCCACTCACCTAAATAGATAATAATATCATATGTAATTTATCTAGGCATATCAATAAACATCATCAGTTTATCTCAATCAAGAGTCAATATGTAAAAATTACCAAATGAGATGAGAAATCCTATATTGGTTAAGCGTTAATCGATTACATGATAAAAAAAATACAACCAACCACCCCTAATTATCACAACCTCAATGAAGTCATAAGGAAGGTATTAAGAGGTTTTCATGCTAGGAATCTCACTAACCTTAGGTTTGAGGATTAAATTATAAACATGCACCCCTATTATATAAAATTTATAGTATATAACAATTCATGTGGTATACTTAACAATTTATAAAATATGAAAACGTTTTTTGTGCCACATGAGTATATTATATATCTTTATAAGATATTCTACTCATGTTTACCTTAACATTTAATCCCAAAATATAATAGTCTATAAAAAATATTTTTTAGGTATAATGAAAATCCACACATTGAGAGATATATTATCATTTCACTTCACAAAAATATATGCATCCAACATAAAAAACATTAAATTAGACATTACATTTTTTTAATATGATATAATTTATATTCTTAAACTCCAATAATAATATGAAAAAAACCATACATAATAATCCATATTATCATATTCCATTTTCTAAAGTATCATATGGGTCTTACATTTTCTACACTTTTATGGTTTTGTTAAACCTATTACATCTTTATATAAGTATTTCCACATATCTATCTAAAAATATAATAAAACATTCCAAAAAATACTTTATTGAGTAATATCTAAGAATAAATAAATTTGGAATAATGGTGAGAATTAGGGATCATATTTTTAATGTTCACCTTTTTGAATATAGTATTCAACCTCATTTACTTCATAATATCCAATGTTACAACATTAATAATTTCTATTATATACTTAGAACTATGTCTAAGTTCGTCATTATCATTATTCATGTAACTTTTACATAATTTTTTTTAATTTGGATCACATAAAAACTAATGAAAATCATTATGTTATTATTTATAAATACATCCTAAAATCTTTTAGAATTTAAAGTGACATTAGATTCATTATGAAAACCGAATGTAACTATATATACATTTCATCAATAACATACCACAAACTCTTTTAAGATATAAAGTTAAATTCTCTTTTTATTTGACTCTTATAGTATTTTCTCTCCCTTTCTTTAAACATCTCAATGTCTAAACACGCTCCAACTAGCCTCTTAAAAACTATATTCTCTCAAAATATCATACTAATATAAAAAAAATTATTTTTATTTAAGAAAGAACATTTATTAACCATAGTGTATATACTTATTAAATAAACTATTAGCAACCAAATCTTAAATATTATTTTATCAATTTATCCAATTATTAAAAAAGAAAAAATTATTCTATAAAATATTTCACTATTGGGTTGGCTTCATATCCCTCATAATTTATCAAATAACAGATGAACTCTTCTACCCATGATAATAATTCTTTTATCCATATATTCTTTAAGAAACATGTTTTAGAGTTTGGTAAATAAAAAACCATGTGTATTTTTTCATCATATGAAAATTGTTTTTTAACAAAATCTTCTTTTAAAGAAGTGAAATTATATAACAACCCACATAATTAATTCATATTTATTATACATTTATATATTATTTTATATTAAAATTTATGATTCAAAAACATTCTACCTCATTATTTGGATACAAACATACAATCTCCATCAATTATCACCATGATTTTGATGTCTTTTTTTTACACTCTTATAAAATATACATTTGGTATCATATAACCTTCAAAAACAATGAATTGATTTTATAACACTAATGTTTAACCTATAATCTCCATGGAGTTTCTTAAAAACCATCAGATATCCTCAATTACACTCTCCTATATAAAAAATTTCCCTCATTTCCGATACCACGTTTAGGTTTAATGACAAATGTTTAGTATTGAACTAACTAATCATTTCTTCCAGATTAAAGGTTTTTACCTTATTTTATATCAATATAGTATAAGAGTATATAAATCCTATTTAATGATCATTAATCCTAAAATATTTAAGAAAATATTGTATAATTTTTAGTATTTTATTTATATTTACAAAACCTTACCAATAATATGAATTCCATATCCAGATCCTTAGAGGATATCTTCAGTCTCACAATGTAATGAGAACACTTAATCACATTGAGTGTATATGTAGAGACAAAGGTTTTTTAATCACATTATATTTAAACTATTCATTTGATTGTTAAAGTAAATTACTATATGATTCTCATACGTATCTAGAATAGATTTTTAGACAACTTAAAAATTTTATTACTTAGGAGGGTTTACTATAACACATAATTATTCTTCTTTCTCAAGAATAATTTTGAAGTTTTTTTACTAGTTTCGGAAGGTGAATATATTAAGTTTCTCTTCCTCTATAACTGATATCATATTTAATTTGGATTAGGATGATTCCATTTTATCAAAAATGAAATATTTTTTATATGAGTGAAATTTTTCATATTCACATAGTTAATTTTTATTAAATATACTCCCACTAAAACTTCATCACATTTTCAACTAATCAAATCCATCAGTTCTTGAAAATCTATATTTATGACACCCCATGTTATAATTGTTTTATTTTAATTAATATTTATTTTATGAAATTCATTTTTCTGATGTTTTGGGATCAAAGTTTTTAAATTTCAAAATTTTATTGGTGTCACACAGTTTCCCTGTACAATTTATTAAAACATGTGAAAACCGTGAATTATACTATGTAACATGGATAAAGCAGTTTAAAAGTGTCTCGACACAGTTTTTATTACCATGATGAGCTCCCTAGTAACTAAGTATCCTGGTCGGGTGCATAATGGTAATCTTTCATGTTTGGAAGATGGTTACACCTAATAGTGGGAAAATTGTGTGCATCCCTGTGTTTTAATTTTTGAAAATTTAGAATTCTACCCTACCCCACTTAAGAACTTTATTCCCTCTCCCTCATGTTTCATGAAACCATTTCTTGAACATCTATGTGTGTGGCACCACATCCCTCACATGACCCCCTACTTTTTTTTCTCTTCCTATGGTGATTCCACTAAGTTTCTTTATGGTTCACGGCCATATCTCCTAGGAGAGGCTACTCTTCCCATTATTCTTCTTTTTTTTTCTTCCCTTATTTTTCCCAAATCATCGTACCCTCTCTCGAATAGACCCTTGGGTGTCAAATTCAACTTCTTCTTGTGATTATTTTCATTTTAGGCTACATTATATCATATTTGAGTTTTTTTATCCCATGTCTAATACTCCAAAAATTTCACCTTTCATTTGATGTAGGATTTCTAATGTCCAAACCTTTAATTTTATAAGCATAAATTGATATCCATATAAATTATTGTTTCAATTTTATAAATCTATTATATATATATATTAATGATATTATTAGATAGAAAATTTTCATTTCCCATTAATTTCCTTGGAAAACAAAGGCTCTTCTTATTAAAATAATTATTCAATTTTTTTTATTTAAACCGCACACACCCATTTACTATTAAATTTCCTGAATGGATTTTCAAAAAGTATATTGATATATATATAAATGTTTGGGAAATTCAAAAGAAATATTCAAGGGTTTTATTTTTCATTTCAAGTGATGCTTTGAATAAATATTATTGGTAAAAAGGTTCCCAACCATATTATGAATAAAAAAGGGGCATAAAAATGTGTTCATGCTATTTGGATCATGTGAAAAATTACATTTGGTTTTTTAAGTCTTAAGATAAATTATAAAAGGATGATTTGATTCTTAAATTAATATTAATTATTCCATTATTTATAATTGCATTTCAAAATGTCATGACCCATCTATGTGGGGCATGTGCCACGACTCCCCAATACCACCTCCAATAGGTCAGGGGTCGGTGACTAGAACCGAGTATCCCGTGTCTGTGTACTTCTTCAGGTACATGTCGAGTCATTCAAATGGGGATATATGCTATGTAGACAAGGGATACATGTCATGTGCATCAAATTTTTCTTGAAACCCATCTTATTCCTCCCACTCTTGTTCGAACTATCGTCACTTTGGAATCAATCCCCAATTGCGCTGGTAGTATAGGATCATCTTAGATGCACCTCTTCTTTACTCAAAAAACTGATTTTGGTGTCTAATACATTAAAAAAATGATATATTTATCATTATTCATTCTTTGCCAAAGAATTATAAAAACATGAAATAAGGAATCATATGTTATTGGAATCACTCCATAACCATCATTGCACCTCCTTCAGGTTGTTCTGATCTCGGATCTATGATTTAGGATCATTGTTCAAGAAATGGGTGCACAATGATCTACTAATAGAGATTTATCGAGACATGGCCCAATCGAATAATTTCCATAAAGAACGATTAATGGGGGGTAGAGAAAAATCACAAAACAATCACAAGTAAGGTACATGAATTGATGTTTGTTAGATAGATCCTTTAAAACCGATGGGAGCCAATATTTGATTCGCAACATCCACTTTGTTCGCCTGAGAGGATTATGCAAGGATCTCTCCAACGATCCTCCAAAGGCTCCAGGTTTTTGTGAATAACCCTACGATTTCTAACAATAAAGGTAGAGATAAGTTGTATTCCATCTTGACAACTCTATGAAATGTCTAGAAAGTGATGATGAACCTCAGAGATAACTTTCTGCCCAAGCCAAATCTCTATAATCCACATCAATGTGAAACCCATAAGAAGACATGGTCTCATTCATCAAACTCAAAATGCCTCTATATCCTATCAAAATAATACTTCTGATAGCTTTGTGTAGTATTCATTCACTCTTGGATAATCTTCACCTTCTATATTGTAGCTCACACAAACTCTGGGCCCATGAGTGATGACTCTCTTGGGTATTGGTGACCTGTAGGGTCTCCTATAAATGACCTTGAATGGTTCCATACTGATGATGGAAGGGAAGCTATTATTGTATGAATACTCCAGCCATGGTAGGTGATTATCCCAACTATGAGAAAAGTCCAACATTAAAGTTGAAAACATGTCCTCCAGAACATGAAATGTTCGCTCAGTCTGGCCGTCAATCTGGAGGTGATATACTGTGGTCAAGAATAATTGGATCCCAAATTCCTCTTTTAATCCATTTCAAAACTAGGATGTAAATTGATCATCAAAATAATAATCATTCATCGATGATACTACATAGATTCAGAGTATCTGATGAACATAGAGGCATCCCATGATCTCTACGGAACTCTGTTCTTAGATAGCTAGTAAGTAGTACAACCTGGTGAGTCATTCTATGATCACCCAGATGGAATTGTGTTCCCATGATGTATGTGTTAAGCCTATCAAGAAGTCCATCGGTATCCCACCCCCCTTCCATTCTGAAACATCAAGGGGTTGATTCAAAGAGACTATAACTTGGTGTTCATCCTTCACTTTTTGACAAGTAAGAAATCAATAGATATACTATGAAACTCCTTTATTCATGTATAGACACTAAAACTGACATCAGAGGTCCTAGAACATGTTCTCCACACATAGATGTACCACCAAAGGTGATGTGTGACACTCCCTCAAAACCTCCTCCCACCGTTTTTCTGAAATGAATGGGTGTCCTCTAAATTTAATGATCTTCTCACCACCTTTAGAAAATCAATCAGGAGAATGTTTAGTGGTTATCCAATCACATAGGTTATCATAGTTGGTATCCCCGTGATGTGATTCCCCAACTCAATGAAAAAGTAGAGGGGTAAAAACCATCGACTGGAGGTAAGCTTCTCCATCTCCATCCATAAAGGATAACTGCAGTGAGGCTAAATTATCTGATGAAACATTCATTAATTTTGAACAAGATCTACTACTAAGAGAATCTTATACCACATTCCCCTTTCTAAGATTATAGAAAATTTTGAAGTAATTGTTCTGGAGGAACTCTATCCATCTTCTCTTTGTCATATTGATATTATTCTGAGAGATGATATATTAGAGACTCTTTTTATTAGAATAGACAAGAATCTGCTCTCACATCTGGTTCTGTCCCCCCATTTTCAAATAGAAGACTACTACTGCTAACTCAATATCATGGTTCATAGAGTTATTCTCATCTGGAATCTACTAGGGTGAACCATAAACAATCACTACTTTCCTCTACATTATAACACAACCAAGACTAGTTATAGATTCATCATATAATAATACATACTCGAAACCTTCATTCGGAAAACTCAAGATGGGAGGTCTCATCAATATTTTCCTCAACTGTTGAAAATCCATCTGAATCTTCTCTGTCCATAGGAAGGTCTTCCCCTTTCGAGTCAAATCTATCATGGGTGATGATACTCTTGAGAAATATGGTAGGAATATCTGATAACAGCCTTCCAACCCATGAAACCTCCTCACCTCCCTCACATTCTTATGTGGCACGCAAGATAACACTACCTCAACCTTGGACAGGTTCATTTCCACTTCATATGATGAGATAATGTGTCTGAGAAAGTGGACCACTTAAATCCATAATAGGCACTTTGAGAGTTTTTCATAAAAATTGTGCTCTCAGAGTATGTCCAAAACCATCCTTAATTATATAGTGTACTCATTATCGGATGTTGAGTATACAAGGATATTGTCGATGAATACTACCATGAACCGGACTAATTAGGATGAGATATCAAATTCATGAGTCCCATGAACACTGCTGAGGATTTTTTCATTACAAAGGGAATCACCAAGTAATCATAGTGACTGTAGTGACATGTAAATGCCCTCTTTGGTATATCCTCATCCCGTACTCACAACTGATGATAGCCTGATTCGAGGTTAACCTTCGAGGACCAACATTCCTCTTTCAACTGATCAAGAAGGTCATTGAAACTTGGTAGTGGATTCTTATTCTTCAAGGTAACTTGGTTTATGTTTTGGTAGTCCACACATAACACCAAGCTCTCATATGACTTTTTGTAAGACAAAACTATGAATGCCCAGGGTGAATCACTGAGTCTAACCAAGCCCTTCCTCTGTAAGTCCTCCAACTACACTCTTAACTCATGATGATTTCCTGGAACCATTTGATATGATGGTGTATATATTAGTTCCATATCGGGGTTTAGATAAATTTAGAAGTCAATCTATCAATAGGGGAGTAAAACTGGAACATCTTCAAGGAATATGTCCTCGTACACCTCCACCACTACAGGAAACTGGAAAATCATAACATCCACATCAGCAAGGGACAGTCTAGGAAACTGATGAGTAATCAACTACAACCTTCTACGCATGAGTCCATCATAAACTTTCTGGGATTCCTTTTAACTGATGAATGAAAAACTGGTTCCATCACAGCAGACACACCACACCATTTACCCAAAACAGTCAATATGAGCATGAACTATGGATAAAAAGTCCATAAAGAGAATGATTTCATATTTCCTTGACGATGATACTAGGATATCCAAACTGAAACTCTCACCTATAAGAGTCAGGTCACACTATCGACACAAGTGTGTGATCACTAAGTCTTCTCTAGTAGGAGCCGACAAGAGTAAGGGATGAGTCAATAGTTCAACTTGCATCTCTAAGTCTTGAACAAGATATATATAAAGAAAGGAATGTCTAACACCTGTGTCTATTTATGATATATATAAAATAGAAAAGACACATATCATACCATGAATCAATCATCGATCCCCAAGGTTGTAAGTCTCGACCGCCTACAGATGTCCTCACCCCTGTCCTCTAGCTCCTAGAGCCTAATGTGAACCACCTGGGGCCGGTGGTGGTAACAAGTAAAAACTCCGACCACCTCCTACTACTCTCCTAGATCCTACAACATGTCCACCTCCCTAAAGTCTTACCTTGTCCAATAAATATCTTGGAATCGATGGTCCATCTACGGTTTCTCTATTAGCTTTACGGTGGGTCAGACAATCTTGGGTGATATGTCCTCTACCATCAGAGGAGTAACACCATATATCCCAAGGATTATGGGACCCACCATATGATCCATTAAGTTTAGACCCTTTTCCTAAGAAATCGTTCTGAAATGTATCTCATTTTAGGTCTCTATGACTGATTTCATCTTCCTACTACTGATGTCTCTACTTTTACTTTACCACTGGTGACAACCACTAGCTGTATCAACTTAGCTAAAAAACATTCAATCAACAAAACTCACTCTAGAAACCATGCTGGGTTGGAATTTATAGTGGTATGAAGTTACATTGTATGTCCATATGAAGTACTCATTCGATGTTCAGATCCCTAAATAACTAATTTCAAACCATATCAATCACGTACCTGGAGAGGTTGGGAAACCTCAATGAATACTCACATACTACCTTGTTTCCCATATGAAGATGTAGAAGCTCCTGGATATGTATATCGCTTAGTCTCTTGTCTAAAGAGATGCTGAACTATATCCATGAAAGAGTTTCCTCATCATAAGACAAGGAAACTAAACCCCACCATTTCCCTACTAATCCCTGAAGAAGGCTTGCTTCCAGGACCACCATGTGATCTGAAAATGTCCTGCCTAGAGGAAAAACTTGAGTCACTACATCAAGCCAGTCCTCAGTTTCCTATGGGTCGATGTCACCTTAGAACCTAATGGGTCTCTTTATATGGAAATCTTAAATCAAGGTCATCCTGCGAACTACATTTGCTGGTACCGGGAAACATCTCAATAACTGGTCCCTTTATCTATAAATCAAACACTAAGGGGATAATCCTCTGGATCATCATGATGAATCCTAGATGGTGTACATTTTAGAGTCATCATAAAACAAACAAGATGTACCATGATCAATGAGGATATCTAGAGAGCTAACTCAAAAAGGGCATAGAACCACCACCCATTACTATATGATGCGTGTACCACATTTTTCTTTACAACTAGTGTTCTCATGTAACAAGTCCAAAATAAGGATACCCGAGTCCTGTGATATGGATACAATGGCTACTGCACCAACACTGGAGTCCATGGCCAAAAGGCTGAACTCGAAACACTTTAAAATATTTTCGCAAACCAATTTCAGCGACTCTCTATCCTAAAATAGAATTAACTAGCTATGATAATAGTCTTTCACACCCTATTCCAGTGGGTCTCATTCCACAACTCCCTAAGTCTTCCTCCAATAGGCAAGGGGCTGGTGAATAGTACCCAGTAGGCATATCACTGACATAAGAGGCATTGATTAAGTACATGTACACACACACATCTCTAAGATCATTAAATGTGGAAATTTAAAAACAAATGAACAACCAATGAATACATATATCTATATCCCACAACCAGAGTAAAACAAGAATTAAATAATGTAATCATTTCTAAATAAAACGCCAGAAAAAACAGTCTATAATACAATTTCAACTGGAAAGTAATGGGACTGCAGTTCAAAGCTGTTGGAACACACCTATATCTATTCAGTCTCACTAAGCACTGTATGGTCCTGGTTCTCATAGGACTCCTTCAAAAGGTTTATCTTCCACACAAGACACAATACATATAGAAAAATACCTTTTAGGGGTGAGTATAACAATACTCAGTAGGATACCCTAAAACCAAAAACCAGACAAAAAAGAAATTACAATCATCTCCACATAGGTATATGTCTACAATACATACACTACAACAAAATATGCCATCAATATAACTAGAAATGGCCTTTATCAGGGATAAATAAGTCCTGACTACCTAATTGAGAATAAAATCCCTACTCTTTTATCATTCCTTGTAAAATCACTGATAAAGGGCCATACTGTAATGTGCTGCAACAACACACTACAACACTATTGAAATGTGATGTAACAACACCCCTCAAAACCAGAAACGCACCAGTTAGAAACAAAAAAAAAGAACTAAAATATTATTTTAATAAAATGAAATTTAAAACACAAATAAAAGAAAAACACTATATTATAGACATTCAAACATTGGTTTAAATAATTACATAAATACAAATTATTACATACATTAAAAAACATAAATTTTCATTTGTTTTTTAATCCTAAACCCAACTCATGCAATTTATGAACAAACCACCCTCTCTCGAGCAAAGAAGAACCCTATATAATAAATCAATTCTTATGTTAGTTATAATATAAAGAAATAAATTAATAGAAAGTGATAATTTTACTAAAATTGATGTCAATTGTAAATAAAAAGACACACTCTGAATCATAACAATCACACTGTGTGTTATATTAAGGTGAAGATAATTCCAAAACATCTAAAATGACTTGTGTATAGATTACATAAAGTATAAAATCATTAATAAATAATTTTCTTGGTTTTGAGTATGTCAGTTGTCTTTTTTTAATAAAATTTCATTTTAAACTAGAAACATGAAATTTGAATCATTATAATAACATAGTGTATTAATTTGATGTGAAAAAAATTAATACATGTGTAAAATGACTTATAAAACATTTTACAAAATTATCATGAAAATACTAGTTTGTTTGATTGGTTTTCAATGAATGATAATTTTTGAAGTAAAATGTCAATTTTAAACTGACAAGTGAAAATTTGAGTCATACCAGGCACATTATGTATCATATTGAGATGAGGCTGATTGAAACATTTCACAAATTACTTATGGATAATTTTTGTAAAGTATAAATACAGTATGAATGTATTTTACTAGTTTTGAGTAGGTCAGTTGTCAATTTTTCTAAAATTGATGTCAATTTTGAATAAAAATACTCACTTTGAGTCATACCGATCACACCGTGGGTTGGATTAAGGTTTAGATACTTCCAATACGTATAAAAATTCCATTATATAATTTTTGAGTGAAATAGATAAAGTATATCATAAACTTACATTTACATATTTACAAAGGGTTTCCTTCATTACAGTTTTTTCTTTTAAGGGATTGGTAACATCATCATGTGTAGAAGATATTGTCGGCATGAGTAGTCAAACATTGAATTTATATTATACTCATGAAGTAGAGAACATATAATATTATGAGTAAAAACATTTTATATTGAAGAAAAATTTTACCTTCTCATTGAGCTATCTTTCTTTTTTTGAAGGTTTCAGGGATTTGGTTCCTCTATCGAGAATCCAAATCCCATATTTCTGGTACACTATAACGTACGAGACATTGTCTTCATTGGGACATGTGTGTATTGATTGTGGTCTCCCAATTAAAGGGTTATCCTCGATTGAATTTTCATATGACACGATATTTGTTTTATTCACTAGCAGGATAATCAACTGTTTTATTTGTTATATCATAGACATAAAATACCTGCACTTCTTGTGATGCCTTTATGAATGGATCTTATTTTTCAATTCCATACTCAGAAACACCTTTACAAAGCCCATTTCATCAACTTTTTCTGCATCGATATTATCAACCAATTTGGAATGGAAAATTAGCACTTGAAATGTTTCATAATACGATACATATATCTATTGGATAATGAAAAAATATGATATATTTTCATAAATTATATTTCTATCCTTTGAACAAGATATGTGCATCACTTCATCCCTAAGAATAACACCACTTTTTTCATCGTACTATATTGATATTATTCTTTTGTTTAGAATATATAACCATTAATTACAAAACCAGTGTAAGATATAAAATTTTCATTCAGTCCCCTAGGTAGCCTTTGAAGTTTTTAGAGAATTTAATTAGGATTTTTAGATAACTCTTTATAAATTTGATCTCATAATAAACTTATCAACTATTGATTATGTGTATTTTATATCCACACTTCATCCCTTGATGGATTCAAATATCTTAAAATTTCATTTTGAGATTCAATTTATGGATAAACATATTCACTATTATGTAAAATGTAAAAGTGATAATGCTCCCTCTCTATCAAGGTAATTGTAACAACATCACCTCTATAAATCCCTTCTCCCATAAGGAATTCGCTGTGATGAGTCATTGGGAGACTAATTCTTTCAACATCTGATAACTAATTGGTACAGAATTCAATACCTTATTCAATAATATATCATTATAAAATATAACCTTATGGGAAACTACTATTCTTGACATAACCTTTCAAAATATTCATATACCATTCAATGGGGTATGTGCATCTATAATGGATAGGACCACATAGATGAACCTCTCTAACCAAGTGAACCATTAGGTGGAACATTATATCAAATAATTATGGTGAGAAGAACATATATAATTCACATAATATAACTGAAACCTCCTTATTCACGATGTGAAACTTAATAGGGTCTATAGCTTTACTGTATATAGATTTGAAAATGAAATAGAGTCTGGTTAATTTATGTCATACATTCTGAGTCAGAATGCAATGGGAAAAAAACATGCATTAAATCATACATCAAAACATGACAGTAGTTTGATTTTATCACTTGTAACTTCAAATTATTAATTGAAATTATATTATTTATATTTGATTAATACCCCTATGAAACTTTTACACTATTAAGAAAAGGGTAAAATTGAAATTATTTTTATCTGGATAGAGGGTAAGATGTTGGAGGAAAATAATTCCATCTTTTAGCATACAACATTTCAAAATTTTCACTTATCCCCATTTTAATAAAGGCCAAACTATCCAAGATTCCATCTTTCATTTTTCTTGGAAAATTTAGTAATGGGACAATAACACTATAAAATATATTTTTTTCTACTATCATGACATTAGGAAAATTTATAACATTCTAACCAATCCAATATAGTAATTCAATGAAAAATGATATCTTCTTCCAACTTGATTTTTGTAAGGTTGTTCAAAAATGGTATACCAAAAACATTGTCAATATCTTTTACCTTATCGTACAGTTGATCACCCGTTACAGGAGATAGTGTGGTATGTTGTTCGATATTCTTACCAAATGGTGTCATTCATGATTAGTATTTATGTTGTTGATGTAAAAATTTATGATATCTGAAAAACATAGTCCTTAAGGAAATTTTCAACTAAACTAAGTATGCGTATCTCAAAAATGGGACACCCCAACATTCCTTTGATGCTAATTCTTGATAAATCTCCATAAGCATGGAAGTCATTTATCTCCCCATACAACATGGGCCTCGATGTGAATTATTCACTTCTATGGCCATCATACATTGCAACACCTGTATCACACATCAATTTTAGATATTATATCAATGGATCTAAATTGTCATCAACATCATAACTGGGTTTCTTTGGTCTATATATAAGAAGATAACACATAATGTATTTCCACTTCATGTATAACCAAGGTGGAAGGTTATAATTTACCAATATGATGGGCTATATACTGTGAGTGCTACTTTTTACACCAAAAGGATTTATTCCATCTTCACATAACATAAGATGAATGTTTCTTGGCTCATTTCCAAATTCAGGATACTTGTAATAAATTATCTTCCCTTGTATAAAATCTTTTGGATAATATAGGTTAACATTATTAATTATTGTATCTAGATGCCTTGTAATTTTTATCACAATTTAATGACATATATATAATCTTATAAACCATGAAATTACAGGAATGTAACATACAAATTTCAAAGTAATTAGATTCATTTTTCATGTATCGATATGCTCCACAGTTCATACAATTTATGAGTGAGTCATGGTCCTTGTGAAATAGTATACAACATTTGGACAAGCATGTATTTTTTAAATATTATTCCCATTGATTTTAATATTCATTTATCATCATTCGTTCATCATGGTAGCTCATTTTATTTTGGTAAAATATCATCCAAGATACCAATTAGTTTGGTAATTCTTGTGTTACTCCATCAGTTACTAGATTTTAAATTATATAACTTCAATATAGCAGAAAAGGTTTTGTATTTAGTTCCACCAGTACACAATGGTTTGTTGGATCAACTATTTAACTTCTCAAACAAATTTTTATAATCTCAAAAGTCAACTTGAATTTCCATTTTCATTTATTCCATGCGATCTCCATCATAATTTACACTGGTATTCATATAAAATGATCCATAAAACACAGTATCATCCAAAATAGTGTCAACATTTAGTTTTTCCATAGGTTTAGTCCAATATTTATAGCTCTGATGTATTTTGTGACTAATAAAATGTTCTCCTAACTCTTCTGGAATAATGTTTCTTAGATAACAACAATGAAAACACAGAAAAAGGATTTGAGAAGGGTAATTTTCATTCTTTCTTTCAAACTTGTCAAACTTTTTAACTAAATCTTCATACACTTTTTCCAGAAGATTAGTGTGAATCAAATTTCAATTCATATCCATCCTATTGGGTTCATGAAAGATTAATTTTTCACAATAAATAAGTAAATATATATATGATATTCATTATCAAAGGTTAAAGTTATATAAAATTCAAATATGGGAAACCAAACATTTTATTTTTTCAAATAATTTTAGTATGTTTATGAAAATGGGAAATTGAATTTAAGAAAACAATTACTCCACTATGGAAGGATTTATCTTATGGATTCATTAAAATGTAAAATTTATAGACAACTATCACCCTCATCAACCTAAAATATATCATTAAATTTTTTATTTTACACACATCCTCCATCTCATATGGACACACACCTATGTTTCTTGAAATAATTTAGGAAGTAGTCATCCATGGGATGACTAATTCTAATTTAGTACAAGAAACATAAAAGAGATGGGGTTTAGTTTCAAGAAACAAATTGAAATAATAACTGTCCAGGAGATAAAGTCGATGAGGATGCCAATTGTATATAAATGAGACGAGGGATGAGTCTCAAGCAACAAATTAAAATAATTACTTTTTTTGACACACATCAAGTCTTTCTTAAATCCCCTAAACAAATGAAAATATAATATGGGAAATAATAGAGTAATAAAAAACCCAAATGTGACAAAAAAGAATGACAAATTATTATTAAATAAATAAGAAGATATAAAAATGTATTGATAAAAAATTTAGCAAATAAAGAGTTATTTCAGATACATGGATGGTAATTAGATATTCCTAGGGGTGGAGATAATAAATATAGACCTAAATTGATGAATACCAAAAAATAATTTCTAATATATAAAATTTGATAAATTCCATTTTATTTTTTGGAACAAGCTATGTAGAAACCTAAGGAATTATTACATTTAAAATTAATGCTATATAAAATATTTTAAAACATATAAATACTCTTATGATGTCATATCACCACACTGACCCATCCAAAGAATTCTAGGGAGGTCGTCACATCAAATCTACCAATATAAAGGATTCAAGAGAGGCTATCTAACACACATTGACCAATTCATGAGATGCTAGGGAGGTCTTTAAAGATGTTAGCATAAAGAAATACTTCACATCAAAAATATATATCACAAACAAGGGATAAAAACACACTAAATGATAAAACTTCTATCCCATACACACTAGCCTATACTGAGATGGAATTACTCCCATAAGGTCACATTTTCAAAGTGGAATATCATTAATTCACAAAAATATATAAGTGGAATCATAAAATTAATATATCTATAAAACACCACTACCCATCTAATGTCTATACTATAAAAAACCAAAAATAAATAGTCAGTTTAGTAAGCCATGAAGTAGTCTCATAGGCTACCCAACCACCATCATGTAAATTGATACATACAAAATTATATAGATGATAAAAAATGGAATGATACTTATAATATAGGTTAATTAAACTATTTATCCCACAAAAATAAAGTATGATTCATCCAAAATTTTACATAAATAAAAGAGTAGATCAAAAATCCTCAATACTAATTCAAAACGATATTTGAGAAGAAAGGAGATGCTCATATGGCCTGGGAGTGATGTTAGGAGGGATCACAGTATAGGTGTTTCAAACTTTAAAAATTCAAAAAATCAAAATTGACAATCTCCATGGAAAAATGTCCAAAATGGCTAACTCACCACACTCACAGTTGAAAAATAACATCCACAACGGCTAGAACCATTGATGTTTTACACCATGATTTCCCCAAGAAAAAGTAGAGAAAGACTTACATTCGAGAGAAAGTAAAGAAATACTTACATTCGAGCTTTGGATTCCATCAACCCGTGAATCATTAGAGGCTTGAATTTGATACATGGATTTGTTTGAGACTTGATTCGAGCATTTATTCAAGCTTTGATTCACTATGGAGGTGCACCAGTAGTGGGTGGATTTTGTGGAAAGCTTTTGATATCGCGACATGTTCACAACTGTTTTGGGGATTTTAAATAGATTTGTACATTTTTACCAGTGCTCACAAAAAAAATGAATAAAAATGACTTTTATCAGTGATTAAGTTATAATATCACATAAAAGGATTATTTATCAGTTGTTTTTAGCGATGAAAAAGATAGGGATTTATCAGTTCTAAAAAAGCACTGCTAAAAACCACATTTATTAGCACTTATTACATAAGTACTCATAAAGGATTTATAATTATAATTATAAAAAAACATTTAATTATATATATATATAATAAATATTATTATAAATAGAGTAAATATATTAAATTTTAAAATATATTAATTATAATTTTATATTTATTTAAATATATAATTATTTACTTATAATTATATAAATATTTTTAGAAAATAATATTTATATCATTATATATATTTTTATAATTATAAATATAAATACAAATATATATATATATATTTAATAAATGTATATAAATATAAATATAGTAAATATATTCATTATTTAAGTAAATTTATTATAAATTTAATAATTATTTAAATGTGTATAATTATTTATTTATAATTATGTAAATAATTTAAGAAAATATTTTTTTATTTATAATGAAAACATGTAATTGTATAAATATAGTAACTGTACATTTATAAATATATTTATTTATAAATAAGTTTTTTAAAATATATTTTTAACATTATTAATGAATATCTAATTATATGTGTATCCATGTTAAAGATTAATGAAATTGAATAAATTAAAAATAAGTACACTTTAACAATAATGAAACAATGTATACATTTTGTGTGTGTGCATTGTATATAAAAATTCATTAATTATATATAATTTAATGTAATATAATAAAATTTTAATTTATGCTAAATTGAAAAATCAAACGACATTCAATTATATGTCCATTACTCTATGCAATTTGTTAGTATTTTAAATTCATATTAATTTTTAATTATAAACTATTTTTCACTAAATATATAAATATTTAATGTAAAGAGAATGTATAGTTTTTAATATATAAACCATATTTATATACATTAATATATATCTATATATTTATTAGAAACAATTTATTAACATTGTCAATAATTTTTTAACTAATAAATGTATAACATTTTTCTCAATTTACTTATTTTGAATTTTTATTTGTTTAATTTTTATTTTGCATATATCTATATATTTAATACATACTATTTATTTATATTTAAAATTTATATATATTCAAATCAATTTATTCATTTTTATGAATAATTATTTAATTAAAAAATTAATATTTTTTTAATAAAATATTTTTTTATTTAATTATTTGATTTAATTTATTCAGACCATTTTCAGTGCAAAATAACTAATAAAGGATTCATTTATGAGCGCTAAGAATATAACACTGATAAAGGGAACCCTATATAAATGCTAAAAATAAAGCACTGATAAAGGGTACCCTATAACAGTGCTAAAAATAATGTGTTAATAAAGGATCCCGTTATCAGTTCTTAAAAAAGCGATGACAGAGGGTACATTTTATCAGCACTAAAAAAGGAATAGATAAAATGTTAAATTTATTAGTGATTTCTTTAAATCTAATAAAAATTCCATTAATCAGCGCTTTTTTCGAGAACTGATAAAATTAAGCATTATTAAAGGCCTATTTTGTAGTAGTGATTCAATAATAATATACATATATAATCAACTAAGACACATAGTGTAGAGGAAAGTGAAAACTGTAGTATACTGGCCTAGGATTCTATACCCAAGATCTCATGAATTACTCATCCAAGAGAAAATATTCCTAAGTCCGATTGCACTAATGATGTCCATACGAGAGATACTGCTAATCAGGTATCATCATGAGAAAGAACACGGTGATAGTTTGAGGAGATATGATACACAAATGAGAAATACTTCCATGTATATGTGGTGATAAAAAAACTCAATCTGGATTAACCCACTAAGTAGAGGATCAGTGCCTGCCTAGTACAGAGTATATTTATACCAAGAACTCCACCTAAGGAACAAATATAAATAGAGGATCTCACTCCGGGCCTCTAAGAGGGATTATAATGAATCCATCCAGGTAGTCCTGTTGAAGGGATATTTTTCCTAGGAGTATGAGATGATACTATTCCAACATTTAGTTAAATGATAAGGAGAATGAACCCAAATTATTCTTAACCAAGATACATAGGAAAAGATATTCAAGCCCTATAGAAATGAGTACACGACATGTAGAAGGGTTACACGCCATGTCCCATGAGCATAGGTCTTGCCTATGTAAATGACCCATGTCATCAAATTGCATTCATGTATTATAAATGAGTACCCAACATGTAGAGGCGTTACACGATGTGTCCATATACCCCGAGTCCTATCCGTGTACTCCAGCCGTGTGCTAGTACACGAAGTCAAACCATTTAACCATGCCCGTGTACCAGTACATGGGGTAGCCCATGTACCTGATCCAAGACTTTTCTTGAGTGGGAGTACACACCATGTAAGAAACTCATGTACTCCACCCCAGGTCCATGTACTTCTTTATGTACACACTGAGTCATTCAAAGGGGGATACACTCCATGTGTGTCATGGGTTTCCAAAATGCCTTCTTCTTCCTCCCACTTGTGTCCATGCCACCATCGATTTGAAATCTGGATCCAATTATTCCAGTAGTCTAGGATCATCTCACTCGAACCACATTATCACTCGATTAACTGATTCCTATGTCTAACCCATTCAGAAAATTGATCTATTATTCATTCTTCATTTCATGCCGAAGAATGCCGAAGAACAGGAAATCAAAAATCATCCATTGTCTGAATCACTCCATCTCCATCATTACACCTCTATCGTGGTTTTCTGATCCCATATCCATGATTTCATATCATTGTTCTAAGAAACAGGTGTGCAATGATCAATTGATCAATATTTGTTGATCTGCGGTCCAAATGAAGAATACCCATGAAAAATGATGAATTGGGGGATAAGAAGGAAAAATAAATAAAGATAAAGGGACCTCAATTGATGTACATGTTGATATAGGTTTGTTGATATTAGAATAAAAATATACAAAATCAAATCAAGAAATAAATTCTCCAGTAAAAACCTCTCATAATAATCCCATCCCTTAATATGCATGATTTGTGAATCAATCTGTTCATAAATTGATCCACTTTCATCATAGATATAAATAATAAGGATTAAAAGAATCAAAATTCATTCCCAACCTCTATTTGGATTGATCATTAATGAAGAACAAAGATTCATTTCATTTTTTGCTGAGATCCTTCAAAACTGATGCACACCGATTTTTGATTCACAATTTCATTGTCAATCGGTCAAGAAGAATCTCTAAGGCTCTCTCCAATAATCCTCCAATAACTCCAGTGTTATACGACAATACCTGGGATTTATACAAAATCGTCTATTTAAATATGTATCAATTTTTTCATCAATAATTAAATACAATATAATTTTATTTAATAATTTTTTTTCTTTTCCTGTGAAAATTTTTCTACAAGCAACCCACATCAACTAATGTTAACATGCACTTAGGGCAATCCTCATGTTCCGAACTCAATGGATCCCTCATATTTCTGATCCAAGAACCTGTTTATATGTTATAACACTTTTTCACGAAAACTATGTGTGCATGCTATTTAATATATTTAATATATTTCAAAAAATTATTCTGGGAACCCTAGGTGTCATAATCATACACCATCTCAATTCTAGATCTCAAAAATAACCCTTGTAATATTTAAAAATAACACATAGAAAATCTAAGACATTATACAAAAATACAACATCAAGTTTCAGAATACCATGCTAGTTTTAAAGACATAATTCATTTTTTCAAAAAAGGATTTCACCTAGTATTCTCTGAGGCCCTCTTCAATTTCTTCCATTCTTATTTCCCACTTATGGGTGATTAATTTTATGTGGATGCCAGTGATGGATAGATAGGGTTTTTTATCCAAGGGTGTCGAAGATGAGGGTGAGTTATTGTTAAACTATTATGATCATTGAATACATACTTACCATTAATTGTATATTGGAAGTGTGAACCTAGATATCTAATAGTAGTACTGGATGCATGTTACACTAGTGTAGTGGTTATCACTATCCAATTCCCTATAAGAGTTACACCATGATAGGGTTTATGTTATACCTAGTTACACTCAAGAGAGTGTCAGACAGTGATTCTCCCTATTTCCCAAGGGGTTCTCTTGATTGAGTGTATTATGATGATATAAAATCTAGTGTCGTACTAGTTATAAGTTTAGGTAGATCCCATGACACAAATATTCTGATTGGTGGTTCATTTTGGGAATCATTATTCTCTGCTCGACTAATTATCCTCCTTCTTATATTGATTATGACATCCATACCTTATATAATTTTACTATTTGCCTTTTCACTTGTGGCAATGCTTTTATATCATGATCTATTCCTTATATCACTTCTTTATTTTTTTTAAAAAAAAGTGGTTTAAAATAGATTTTGGAAACTATTTCAATTCGAAGTCTTCATCTTCAATTTTCAATGTGGATTGGTGAATGGTTGTTTTGATCTCAAAAGTGGATTAGGCCAATGTAATTATTTTTAATTTATTGTTCTCTTGTAAATATAATATGAAAGAAAGGTTTTGGAAATTAAAATTGACATTTCATTGGGTTTTCATAAATTATGTTTTAAAAACCTACATTCTAATTATATTTCAAACTAGATTAAAATGGGTATTTAACTAAACTTTCGTCTTGTAGAATGTCGTTCAATGGCTTACTGAGCATTTTATACTCGCCCCTATATTGAGTTTTATTTTTATGTCTTCATCAAATCTTTAGAAATCTTGGAGAATTGATTGTGTGGAAAATATATAGTGACTTGTGTGGTCATATGGAGGTTAATTGTTAATAATGTTTTACTTATTTTATCTAGCCATATCCATAAAATATGCCTTTCTGGAATTATGTTTTGGTATTTAGTGGTGAATTATATATATGGAGTTTGGAACTAGAATAAATGGTGTTTTATTGAGGTAATAATTAGAGGGCGAGGTGATATATTTCATTTAATTTATATTTGTTAAATTTTGTTATCTTTTTTTCTCTATTTATGTATATTAAATTTGGAATGCATGTATGAATTATAGATGGGTAATTCAAGATTTTATGGCGAATACCCTATTGTGATTTAAATTTTATTTGAGGGAAACAATTACAATTTTATATTTATGATTCCATGAAGTTTTTCATTAGCCTATAGTGATTAGAAACACCCATCATGTTTGCGGAGGACCAGCTCAAGTGACAGTTTAGGTGGATACCTGGGCAGGTTCATTAAAAGTGGAATTAATTCCAAGATTTTCAAGAATATCTTCATTTAATTGGACCATATCTATTTGGATAGTAATAGTAGTATAGTGATATTAGGGTTTTAACCTCAGAGGATAGTTTGATAGAGTTTCTATCTATCTCTTTTTTATTTGGATCCTTTAGTTTCTTAGGTAAGTCCAAGGCTGAGTTTTAGTTCTTTTTTTTCATTGGTCAAATCTATCTTGATTCAAAAAATGGTTTTCAGGATCCTGATGAGTCATGTTAGTGATTTTGAGGGTCCTCTTAGGATCAGGGTGAATGTAGGTGATGGACTAGGGTGACCCAACAACATTATATGGTCTATCCAACCTTATAGGGATCATTTGATGGATCTAGTGACTCTGCTAAACTCATGATTATTTTTTTACCTTGGGTTATTGATTTAACCCCTCTCTTGATTTTAGGTCTCTCCTAAGATGATCCATTATTTTTTTTGTAATTAATTCAAAATTAATTTGGGTGTTATTTGGTATTATTTTGAAAATATGATATGATTTTATATTTTTACATAGTTTTTAATTGGTAATTTAAAAAACATGTTTTGGTTAAAAATGGGGGCTTTCTGGATTTTTAAGAAATATATGTTTTCAAAATGGGTTTTCCTAACTGATTTTAATGGGTTTCTTGATTCTTAGAGTATATTTATAATATTTTTGATTTCATTATGGGGTTGGTAAAAAAATTCAAATGGAAGTTGGTTTTCAATTTTTTTTGTTTTAAATTATAGAAAAGGAAAATTTTCAAGGAAAGTATTTTTTTTATTTGTGATGAATTAGAAAAATAAAGAACTAAATGATTTAATTTCATTTCAAATGACATGGGAGGGGGTTTAATTTAAAAAAGTTTACTTATGGACTCTATAGTTTAACAGATGAGAAATGAATTATTTTATTTCATGTTTTTCTTCATATAGATTCCACCAAGTCCTGGGAGGAGTGGATGATTCATTTTAATGGATGAATATATGGGAGATTATCACCTTTTTCAATTGTATTTTTTTTTATTTGTTGGCCCTTCCAAAACATGGATTCAATTTGTAAGACCATATTCTTTACTTCTATTGGATTCATTTTTTGGTTTCTAGAGTCATTTGTAATCCTCCTTATGTGGTGATCTTTTTTTCATAAGTTACTTGGAAGAACCTTGTAGGGTGTTGTGAGAGCTTGTGGAATATTTTATTAGTTTGATTCTTGTTTTTGGTGGTTTCCTTTTTGGTGTTTCAGAGGTGATGATAAATTTGGGGGTGTATTTAATCTGATTGTGTTTTTAGTGATTCTAAGTGGATGCTTACATTATTTTGGATATATTGTGGTGCTCATGACTCAGTGGTAATTTTGTTTCTCAATGATTGAGTTATAAAGACAGTGAATAAACATTCTTGGTTTGATGTGTTAACCAGGGGAACCATGGGTATTTTATTGGGGTTCTAGAATAGAAATGGTTGGATTGCACCATGGTTGGGTCCATAATGAATTTTCTTTGGGATTCACCATGGGTTGAATTCTATATTATGGTTAAAAGTTACAATCTTTTTTTCATTTCCATGACCAAAGGTCAGTTCTAGGTTATTATGTGTAGATGGATATTTTGACAAGGGGTGAATCTACATTAGTCATTTAGTAGTGGTTCCTTTATCTTTCTTTCTTCAATTGCCAATATGTTTGATAGAGTAATTTTTAAATTCTTTTAATTTTTTCTGAAATTTATTTTCTTTGTGTTATTTATTCTATATAGTGTATGTGTTGTTTACCCATAGTTTTAGAAGAATTACAAATGGAAGAGAGACCATAATAGGTCTTAGTGTTTGTAGTTATTTTTCCCCTTTTTATTTATTTGAGTTCCACTTGGAAATGTTGGATTTCGTATGATGCTATGTTATATTAGTTTTTAAGAATAGTATTGGTTAATGTTTTCTTTCCTTGTGGGGTTTTTCTCATTTTTTTGTACCCCATACCTCTCTTTCAGGGAATTTAATTTTTAGTACTTCACTTTATTCTATCCATTAACAACGGATTTATGGGGAATAAATAATTATGGTGGGGTGATTAAAACACCCTCTCCACACAGTTTTTCTAACCATATGGAGATCTCTAGAAACCATATGAATAGTTCTGGTGCATAAGGGTAAGCCCACAAAGTTTGTGCTTAGTAACTCATAACCATGAGGAAACCATGTACCACACCTAGTTTCATTTTTTAATAAATAAGAATTCATATCCCCCTAAATAAATCCATTGTTTCTTCTCCCTCATGTCTTATGACCCCATTGATCGAACACTAAACCATGAACCCCTATCTCTATTTTCTGACCTCCCATTCGATGTTTATTCTCTTCCCATGGTGATTCAACTTGGTTTCTTCATGATTCATGGATCCATATCCAAGGTGAGACACATATTCCATTTTTCTACCTATTTTCTAACTTTCATCTTTCCACATTACCATTCCCTCTCTCATACAAACCCTAGTGTGTCAATTTATCCTCTTTCTTATGATTATTTCAGTGTTAGGGTGTTTAATGTATTCTTCGATCTTTGATCACCAAATGTTTTTTGTTTTAGACCCCTTTCTTTCGATTTGAGGTTGGTTGGACCATTCACCTAACCATTAATTTTAGAACAATCATTTTTATCCTTTAAAATTATTTTTAAAATTTTATAATGCTATAATTAAATTTATAAAATTTATTATTAAATAGGAAACTTGATTTCCCATTGATTTCATTGTAGTTTTGAGGGAATTATTATTTAAATAATTGTTCATATTTGATTTAACTAAACCACACACACCAATTTATTATTAAATTTTCCAAATGAATCTTTAAAAATTATATTAATACTTATAAAAGTGTTTGGGGATTTCAAATGGATTTTTCCTGGTTTTTACTTGTAATTTAAATTGATACTTCAATTTTCATATATTTCTTAATGAGGTTTCAAAAAATATTTTTAATAAAAAGTGGGGTTTAAAAAGGTGTTGGACCCATTTAGGTCATATAAAAAATTAAAAGTGGTATTTTAAGTCTAATTTGAATTTATAGAAGTAATATTTGATTTTTAAATTAATTATAAATGGGTACTTATTTATATTTGAGTTTCGATATGTGATGTCAAAGAATTAAATCCAATGTTATTTTCAAAGGACTGTTAGGAATTTTTAAAAAAATATTTCATTTTTTATTTTATAAATCCTAACTCAATTATATGTGGTGACTTGTGTTGGAAGGATATGGACTATTTTCATGAAAGTGTATTAATGTCTTGGTTGAGTTATATTTATGGTACTTTGATCATTATATAACTAATCACTTTCACTAGTACATTTCTTATAGGAACATATGTTTCTATTGGTAGTTTTGGATGCGTGTTACACTAGTGTGGTAGTGATCTCTAGATAGTTTCCTAGGAGAGTTGTGCCCTCTTAAGAGTATATGTTATACCCAGTCACCCTCAAGAGAATTCCATATGGTGATTATTTCGATTTAACTAGGAGACTACTCAATAGAGTGTATTTTGATAATAAAAGGTCAAGTGTTTCACTATTTAGAACCTAAGGTAGATACTATGAAACCTACTTCAAGATTGGTGGTTTATATATGGAATCCTAATTTTGTTCTTTTTTTTTCATATTTCATGTATTGGTTATGGAACAGTTACCTTATTTAATTTTGTAATTTGTCATTTAACATGCGGTAATGATTTAAAAAATGATCTATTCTTTATATAGGGTTTTTATTTCATTAAAAACGAGGTTTATTGAGATTTTGGTAACTATTTCAAGTTAAAGGATGCATCTATGATTTTAAAATTTGTTTAGTAAGTGGGTGTTTTGATTTCAAAAGTGTCAGAGTCTGATGGAATACTTTTAAATATTTTTTTTTCATTTAAGGTAAAAATGTAAAATTTTTAAAATGAAAATGGACATGACATTGATTTTTTAGAAATAATGTTCAAAAAAATAATTTGTAATTAAATTTCAAGAATATTAAAATAGTTATTTAAGTAAAATTTGTCCATGTGGAAAGGTAGTTGGTGGATCATTGAGATTTTTATACTCACAACTATATTACATTTCTGTTTTAGGCATCACTTATTTGTTGACCACTCATAGAGAATTGATTTTTTGGGAATCAAATACTGACATATGAGGTCACATGAAAGTTAGTAGTTAATAATTTTTTATTGATATTTTATTCATTGTCTAAATATGTATTTCCTCCTTTTTATTGTTTTTATTAGTGGTACATTCTATATGTGGAGTCTAGATATAGAATATAAGGGTATGTTTATATATTAGTAATTAGATGTAGAGTCAAGGGATTTATTTTACTTGAAATTGTTTAAATTATTTTTCCATTTATTTACTTCTTTTCTATATATTTTTTTGGTGTGGAAATATAACTTATGAATGGTCCATGATAGTTTTTTGGTGAATTCCATGTGGGATTTTACTATAATTTAAGAGAGAAACCATTAACATTTCTTATTTCTGATTCCTTGATTCATGTTTCCATTTCAAGGAGATCGTGCAAACCCCTTGGGTCATTGGTGGATCAGTTTAAGTTCTAGTTCAGGTGGAGACCCGATCCAATTTGTTATAATATTTAACTAAGTAATGATCCTAGTTTGGCATGAAATTCATCATTTTATTTCTATAAGTATACAATCATTTCAATCATATCTGATATGAATTTGGATATTTTAGTGAATAACCCTTTATCCTAATCCATTATATGGATTCACTCATTATTATTCCGATGGAATTATTTATAAGGGTTTCATAGCCAAATGTAACCCAAATAAAATTAAATAAACACGACTGATAACTCTTATGTTTACCTCATTTCTTTCTTTCATTATATAAGATAATCTAAGGGCCCTTGATTTAGAATTAACCTACCTAATTAAATGATTGAGGAATATAAAAGTGTTTGGTTTTTATGTAATATGAAATTTACTATTTTAAATGTGATCTAATCTCCCCATACTATCACATGTTATTCCCCTTTAGGCATGCATGCTAAAAATATTATAGTTTCCATACTGTAACATCCTGTTACCAACTTTCAAATACTTATAATCCCTTATTTTAATCATCCTTTGGTTTTCATTTTGGGTTATTTTAGGTAATTTTTCAAAATTTTGGAAGTTTTAGGGGTTGTGAACATGTGTAACATAGCGAGGGAAAACCATGGGGTCATCCTAAGAAGTCATGAGAATTTTTAGAGGTTCTAGAAGGGGAAAATTAGTTTTTGCATAGTTAGGCTAATCCATGTGAAATCCACTCCAAACCATGGTACTTGGGATAATAGGGATTTTCAAGGTTGGTGCATTGTTTCTTAAAATGAACAACCCAACAGTACACCCTTTCAAGAATCTTAGTATATGTGGAATGTTTTTACTAACTGTGTTTCCTAACCGAGGAAACCATGTGAATGGGTTTTTAATCACCTAATATTTTTAATTTTAATCATGATACCCACAATTTATTTAGTAAGTGATTCTTAATCAAACATAATTCTACCTTTTGGATTTTGGAGGCTCTTTTGAGAGTATTATTTATATCTCAACCCCTTTCCTCTAGAATCTAAGTGATAGTGGATGTGATTTATCTCCCAATGATAAGTGAAAATTATTTTGTTTAATATTTATTCTTTTGCCTCTTACCCTTTCTTATGGAATAACGGATCATCATGTTATTGGATGATCTAACACATTATTGGATGGAATTTTATACTATGGATTTCTCTTTATATTCTTCACCTTCGATTCTCTATTGGCATTTTCCATTTTTGTGGATTATTTTCTTTCTGATGTGATTAAAGGTAGGCGATTTCATATGACTTTTTCCTACACAAGAAATATTTATTTTCATACATTATTTGAAATTTAATTTTAATTTATTTCCTCAAGATTAATGTATATGATGTTTGATTTCAGAAATTAATGGATTTATGAAATAAAACTCTTTTTCATAGGCTTTGGAAATATTGTGTGGATTTTTTAGAAAGGATGGCTTGAAATGAATAGTGAATTTACAAAATTATTTTATGTTGATCCTTATGAAAATTTTATTTAACCGGAAGATAATTTTAAAAGGCATGAAATTGATTAAAACCTATTATTTGGTTTGGAGATTGAAATGTCATGTTAAAATTTGAAATTAAGAATTTTAAATATGAATTATTTGAAATGAATGATTTTCCCATGATCGATTGATTGAATCACATGTGATACTGAGTAGTTAGTTGGTGATTAGGAAAATAATTCTAGTAATTTGACTTCCTAGAAATAGATTGATTTTGAAAACTATAAATAAAACTTTTATGACATGTATTTCCTTGATGGGGTGTTTAACGATTCTTTCCTGGTCTCCTAAGACTTAGGGAATTGTGAACACACTTGAGTTATATTTAATGACTGAGTAGTGTGAAGATCCCAGATCTAGAAACGAACTAACTTTAGGGAATATGACCAAAGTGATATTTTTTGATTTCATTATTATGTTCAAGTGTTTTATTGAACTAATTTACTCATGTACTTTCCATTTTATAAAAATTCACATTTAATATTATTTTTGATTCCTATTATCTACCATATTTTTTGAGCATGTTTTTATTAAAATGTTAATTTGATCTACATTATTATTTTTATTTATATTTAACAATAAATGGATTATATGTATTGTAATTTCATATGGATCATTTGTTGAAATCCTATTTGATGTTTTCTTATCAAACACAACCTTTTCCTTTAATAATTTGTACATTTCATTATGATAGGTCTATGAAAAGGTAATGTTACACTTGGAAGTGGTGGGTGTGCTTGATTGTTGGGACCCTAGAGTGATTGTGGTGACTGATGGAGCTATATTATACTTATTACACAAATATTTTATGACTTTGTATTTATGGATGTTGTATCCTTTTCTTTTAAATGATGTATGATTTTGGGATTTATATCTATCTTATTGTAGTACTTTTCTCCATGAACAGGGTTTTCATATAGATAGTTTATTTATCTTCCTCTATTATTCCTCATTTGTTTGTTTTTTGAAAAAAATGTTCCCTTTGACAATGAGTTTGTTCTGGGTGATAGACGCCAACTTGTGACAACCAGGACACCCTTTAGGCCATGTTAAGAACAACTCAAGAACCATTTAGGTGGGTTATCAAGGATGGTTTCTAAATAAATGGTATCAAAGGATGTGTTTTTCCATCTTTTCTAGATGTTATTATGAATTTTGAGATGTCCTGGTATACATGAGGTATGATTTTCAAGAATTAAGGGGATGTTACAAGAAAGATAATAATTAGCTATTACCATAGAAACACTTAAGTTGTGATGGGTTTTTGGGAAAAGAATATTTGAAGAATTAATTTATTTGAATCTTCTAAACATTGATAATAGTATGGTGAAATTCCAAAAGTTAAATTTTTCTTGATGTAATTGACATTCTTATATCTCTTGAATAATTTGATGATATAAGTATCTTTTCCAATGTTTTCATGTTTCCTATTATTGTTCTGTAGTACCATTCCCCCAATAAGAAGTTTAAACAGACCTTAGAAGGTAGATATCGTTGAACCATGGAAAGAGAACCCTCCATTTTATCATAACCTAATTGAGACAGTGGTTCACATGGTTCAAAATTTTGGACAAGTACCTACACACATTCCCATTAAGGATCTAGTAGGGTAACCTCAATGGGATAAAACTAGTGATCATGATCATGAGTTTTCTTAGTAGAAATGACCATACATACAAGTCTTGAATGATCATCAATAGGAAAAGTATTTATTAAAAAATTTGGATATTATTTTGTAGTTTTTGGTAACACCTAATTCTATAAAGGTGAAATGTGTCACCCTTAAGATTGAATGGCCTAGTGGGAGGTTGTGGGATTCAATGGTCATAATAAAGAAACATGATTGAATATAGTGGAAATATATTATTTATATTTTAGTAGATTAGTTATATTGTAAATCAATAGTTTTGGTAAATTCTATAGAGATTCTTAGATTCAAACTAGGAGATATAATTGTGACTCGGTACGAAAACTACATTGTTGAACATGTTTAGTTTAATATAGAGTTAGCGGTGAATGTGATGCTAATGAACTAGATATTTTATATGGGTCTTCAACATGATATTAAATATCAGTTTTTCATACTAAATATCACCACTTTTGAAGGAATGAAGGATAAATATTTGATTGATGAGAATGACATGGTTGGTAATTCAGGGTTGATGGGATTTCAACTTGTTTTGATTGGTAGCATTGTCAGTTCCTTAAAAGGATGAAATAAGTATGATGAGTCTCATATAATATCATTATATAATGCATAATCTCAACCTTCTATTGTGTCCTTCATAGACACATTCATGTTTTTTTCAATTCATAAAGATAGATAATTAAAATCAGGGTTGTAAAATGTCACTAATGATCTATGGTTCGTACTACTACACATGCCACATGAAGAATTTCTTTCATGAATTTGTTTCCATACATGGTGAAACAAGATCATAAGAACCTAATTATACTACATTACAGTCATATGATTTACGAAATAATGGGTACCTTCCATAGCCATCTGGAATAAATATTCTTCATGTAGTGGATGAATTTCTAGAGGAAACTGATTTAGGTTCAATGACCATGAGAGGTACTATCACTATAGATTTATATTTAGTGAATTCTTTAGTTCATAACCTTACATATCACCAATTCATATCAACAAATTTCAAATTTTATAAACCTTTATTTGAAGCCTATGTCTTATGTGATTGATATTGCTATACCCATCAGAATGAAGTAAGAGTTGGGTCTACGATGAACTTCTTGTGCTATATCATTATCAGAGATCATGATCGTCTGGTATTTTCTAGTTTCTACATGATGCAATGTAATTTTATTCTTTATATGGATTAGATTATTTCCAATAATTCTTGGATTTATTTATATCTTTGATGGTTCTCCTCTACATTTCCCGATGGGGTGTGTCATATTTTCTTGGAGGAATGGGAGTTGAGATCAAGTAGTGCAAGGAATCCTCTTCTGAATTTAGGTAGGGTGATATATATGTTCACTATTGATATTAAGTAGAATTTTTTGAAGGGTTATTTTCATTCTGTTTTCATCGAGTTTCCTGAAGTCTTTCCATATAACTTATCTTACTTGTCAATATAAAGGGAGGTATATTTATCTATTGACTTTGTATCGAATACCCAACATATATCTATTCCCTATAAATTTATAGAAGCATATAAATTAAAGGAATTAAGGACTATATTGGATGATTTTTTGGATAAATGATTTATATGTTTGAGGGTGTCTCCTTAAATAGTGCATGTTCTTTTTAAAAATAATGATGATGGAAACCTTCTCCTTTACCTTGATTATCAAAAAATTAGTCAAGTTACTATATAGATCAAGTACCTATTTCCTTATATAAATTATTTATTTGATAAATTGAAAAGGAATAAGTGGTTCTCAAATATTGATCTTTGGTCCGGTTATCATCAACTTAGAGTTAGTGAATATTATATATCAAAGACTACATTCAAGTGTGTGTATAGACTTTTGGATACCTAGTGATATCTATTGGTCTAACCAATGATTTGATAGTTATTATGGATATCATGGTCATGATATTATATGTAAATCTTGATTAATTAATGGTGTTCTTTTTGTATGATATCTTAGTTTACTCGAATACCAGGGAGGATCATGTGCATCTCTGGTGGAAGGTTCTTGGAATCTTTGGATATCATCAAATTTACAATAATCATTCAAATGTGATTTTTGGATTTGATAAGTGATGTTATAATGACATGTAGTATTTGAAAATGGTATTTTATTTTATCTTTTGATGTTGAATTCTATTATTAAATGGGATAAACCACATAATGTTTTCAAGATTCACAGATTCTTGGGATTAGAAGGCCATTACCACCGACTCATTAAGGAATTTTGAAAGTTGTCATCTTTGATAACAGGTCTTAATAGAAAAGAAGTAAAGTTTAAATGGGATTCAAATCATCAGAAATAATTTGATGAGTTGAATAATATTTTTACTTCTCCTTCAATTTTGACCATTCCAGAGGCTATGAATGGCTATGTGGTCTTTTAGGATGCATACTGTTCTAGTTTGGGTTGGGTTCTCATATAGGGTTATCACGCGTCAACTTATGGTTCCTAAAGTATTAGGACACATGATAATATCAATCCTAATAATGATCTTTAACTTTTAGATGTTATTAATACTCTTAATATTTGGAGGCGTTACATTTTCTATGAAATATTTACCATATTTTTCAATCACAAAAGTCTTATTTATATATTAACCCCAATGGATTTGAATCTATGATAGAGGAATTGGGTGGAGTACCTATAGTATTTTTATTTTTTCATTTCCTATATCCCTGTAAAGGTAAATTTCACTGATTATTCCTTGATAAGAAAAATTATAACCCAGTTTTTGAAAGAATAATCAATTTAGTAGAACCTGATGGCTATATTTTCTCATATTCATTTGGGAGTTTAGCAGGATGAGTCCAAGATTATTTTTGAAAGACCATAGTTGAACTATTATCTTCTCAAGATGATTCATTAGAAACAAAAAATATATTTTGAGGTTTATGGATTTAGGAAATATCATTATCATTGTGAAACCATCATATAGTGGTCCTTCTCTTTAGGGGTATCCTATGAATTCAGAACCAATCCATCATACCATTGCCTAAGAGAAAAGATGTGATGGGGGATTTACATAATTACCTGTGGGAAGTACACTATGAAATCATGGACATGTTTTATGAAATGTTTCATTGAATATGATATCCTTATATGAAATGAGATATCATTGATTTTGTTTCTCATTGTTATATTTTCATACTGGTCAAGGTTAAGAACTAGAAACCTTCAGGTTCTCTTCTGTACCTTCTAGTGGAAACATGGTAGTGGGATGGTATTATAATGGATTTTTTAATTGGGTATCATAATAAACATAAAATAAATGATTTTATATGTTTATTGATTGATTTTAATAACAAATCAACTCAATTTATACCAATTTTCAATACGAAAAAAGTTGAGGACATAATAAGTATGTATGTGAATGAGATTTTCTGATTACACAAAGTTGCAACTTCTAATTTTTTTGATAGGAATCTATGGTTAACATAATTTTTTAAGTGAGAAATCAAAGAGGTTATGTAATCATAAGTTAAATAGAACATGAAATATAATTTTCAAATGGATGGCTAGATGGAACGATCTGTACCAATTTTTTAAGACATGCTTAGTTCTTCTATCCTCAACTTTAGTGGAGCCTGGGAAGATAATTTTGGAAATATTGAATATTATTACAGTAATAGTTATCATTAAACAATTAAAATTTATCTTTTTAAGGCCTTGTACGGATGGACTTATAAATATCTATGGTTTTGATCAGAAGTTGGTGAAATTTCCTTAGTTGGATCTAGTTTGGCCCTAGACACAATAATAAAGATTCATTTGATTTTTCATAGAATTTTGATGCATAAAAGCAATTATAAACATTCTATCAATCATAATTTAATCCATTTGGTGTTTTAATTTAGAGACTGAGTGTTTCTGAGAGTTTCATCTTAGTTAGGACACAAATTTCTTGGAAAATAAGAAAATATTTCCCGGATATTCAGGGAAACATTTGAAGTCATTGAGAAGATTTCCAAGGTGAATTTTAATTTTTCATTTCCACCATATCTTATGTGGGTTCAAAATATGTTTCAAGAGTCACATATCAATATTTATATATGTAATTGATATCATGTGTTTCCATGGGAGGACATTTATGTGGAACATGATATATCTATGATTGAGAAGTTAGTTTGTATTATCGATTATGAGAAAAAGGTTCTTTGTGGAAAGTTACAACCTCTGCTTTAAGTATTGTGGAAGCATTGTTATTATTTACATAAAACCTGGGAATCTATGTCATTGATGATAGATAATTAGTCTCATATCATTGATATAGAGTCTTATTGACAATATTTTTTTGGACAGAAATCGTTTATGGTGGGAATGTTGTAACATCTCATTACCTGCTTTTAGGCAATTATAACCCCTTATTTTGATCACTTTATTTTTGTAATTTTGGGGTCCTTTTGAAATTTATTGATGTTTTTAGGGAAATTAATGGTTGGAACACAGTTTGGCTAAACTATAATGATCATCCCAGAAAATAGTGTCAAATGTTTATATATTCTAGAAGGCGGCGCATAGTTGGCACATAGTTATCCTAAACCATGGGCACTCTCCTCAAAACTATAAGTAATGTGATAATATTGATTTTCATGTCTTATTCATAGTTTCTAGAAACATTTATCCAAAAAAATCACTCTTTCTTTAATTCTAGTATAGTAAAATAGTTAGGTGCATGGCTAACATTAACTATTCGACCCAACCTAGGAAATCATGTGAATGGGATTTTAATACCTTATTTTTTTATTGAAATACAAGGAAATATATTTTATATAAAAGGACAATTAATAAATCCTAATTATTAACTTTGTATTTTGGAGTCTCTCTTGAGCACATTTTGGCACATTTATCCCCTTTCTACTTAGATCAAAGTGCTGGTGGATGCAATTAATCTCTCTTTGGTAAGTGAATCTTATTTTTTTTTAAAAATACCTATTTTACACCTTATATCCCTATTATCAACTGAAATATCCTCATCTTATTTGTGGATCTAAACTTTTATTTGATGTATTTTTATCATTGGGTTACCTTTGATCTTCCCCACCATAGAATCTCCATTAGCAATTCCCATTTCTGGTGATTGTTTGATTTCCCATGTGATAAATGGTTAAGGTTTCCATAAAACGTTTCCCTATACTTGAAACCTTTATTTGATTCGTTTATTTTAAATTTATATATAATTGATTTCATTGAGTTGAATTTATTTGTTTTCTTATTTTGAAAATGCATGAATTTTGTAAATAAAACCATTTTTCAAAGTATTTGGAAATACTAGGTTGATTGTTGACAATAGATAGATTGAAATGAAAAGTGATTTTATGAAATGATTTTATTTTGATTATTGAGAAAAGTGTATTTAAATTAAATATAATTTTGAAAGGAATGAAATTGATAAAAACATATGATTTGGTGTTGAAATTGAAATGGAATGTTGAAACTTCAAATAGGGTGTTTGAACTATGAATGATTTGAAATGAATGATTTTACCATGATTGATGTATTGATTAATAATTCATCATGTGATCATGACCAACTAGTGGGTTATTTGGATAATAATGTTTGGAATCTAACTCCCTAAAAATGTATTTATGAGTAAAACTATTACTAAACCAAGTTCAATATGGTTTTCTTCAATGGGATGTAGAACGATTCTATCCTGATGGCCTAGGCCTTAGGATAGTGCACACACACTTGAGACATGTTGATTGATTATGTAGTCTGAGGAACCTAGAGATAAATACTAACTAACCAAAAGGAATATGGCCATGGTGATTTTTATTTATTTGATTATTACATGTTAGTATTTTATTGAATTGATTTACTCATGTCCATTCCATTTTATGATAAATGTTTATTTAACTCCTTTTTTATTTACATGTCATATACCCTATTTGAGAGTATATTTTGTTTTAAATTTTAAATGTAATTTGATTCCTTTATTTATATAAATTGAAGAATAAATGGTTTATATGTATTGGAACTGCTCATGGAAAATTTTGTGAAATCCTACTGGGCTGTTTTTTATTACACCCTGCCTTTGTCTCGGGTGCTTGTAGATTTCATTATTCTAGGTCTAGAAAAAGGGAAATAGACATTTGGATTTAATAGCTGTTCCTTATTCATATGACCCTAGAGTGATGGTTTTGACTGATGAAGCTATGCTACACTTCTTACATAGGTATTTCTAGTCTTGGTATTGATGTAGGTTTTTGTTATTTTCTTGTGAGTGAGGTATCATTTTAGGATTTAAATATGTATTCTTGTGGTACTTTTTTCCTTGAGGATTTTTTTATCATACCGAATGGTCATTGATTTTTAGTTTTATTTTATATCTTGTTTTTTATGGAAAAATATCCCCTTTGACTCTGAGTTGATTCTAGATGCTAGATGTTGACTTGTGGGGATTAGGAATTCCATTCAAGCCATGTTAGAACTGATTTGTGTAACTTTTAGGTAGGTTATCTTTGTTCAGTTAATGAAAATACCCATATTTTAAATTATTAAATACATGTATGAAAATTTGAAGAAGCAATTTGACACTTTAAACTGAAGGACATAAAAATTACTAATATAAAATTAAATTCATGAATTTATTAAGGGGTGAAATAAATAAATGAATGATTAATATATTTGAACATGAGATAAATATTTTATGAGCAATTCATAAATAATTTCTATACACTGAATAATTTAGGTATGGATAAACATCAATTATAAGAATTTATTAAATTTTAATTTTTCTTATTATCATTTATATTTATTCAATAAGGACTCCCTTATAATTTATAAAATTCTGAAATTTATGAATGATTCTATTATCAAATAATTTTTTCAATTAATTATGTAACCATTTACATAAGACTTACATTTTTCAAATAAGGTTACTTTATAAATTGTTTTTCAATATTTATGATCTAATAATAAATAAATGTAAAAAAATTTATATGTTAATTTTTTTATCCATGTAAATCCACTTTAAACCTAAATTACATACACCACAAATTTTTTGATATGGTTGAAATCCACCCTACGGATTCTTCAAGAGCCCTTTAGTTCTGTACCAATGAAGGATTTTTAAAAATATTAAAAAAATGTATTTTTTATATATTATATCTAATGATACAGTTTAAATTGAAATTCACAATTCAATTTAGAGTTGAATAATAGATTACAACTGGTAGTGCATCACATGATATTGACTAACACCACTACTTATTATATTTTATGATAGATAATCCATGAATATGATATAATCTTTGGAAAAGGTAATTTAAATATTTAATATCTCATATAACATAATAATGATAAAATAATCAAATTTACAACCTTTATAAGTTAAAAATACAACCATCATATTCTATTATTACCAATATCAGACAATATGATATATCATAAATCCAAAGGACTTCACTATGTCATCACCCATGATATCCAATATCATATGGCATGACTATGTCTTAACTTACAATATCTCATATCATATGATCATTCTATTATTAATGTTTATTTCATTTCTAATTAACACTAATATAACATCATCATGATATCTAATTTTTATTATTTTCAACATTATTTCATGATCAATGACCCAGGGTAAAACTGTGATATCCCTAAATTGATTGAATAATTGGTATTCAATGCCATGGAAGACATTAAAAATCACAATTTTCTATATTAATATGTTATGAAAAACCAAAACCGTGTATATAAAAAATTAATAACATCATTTACCTTTCACTAAGATGGTATAACCTCCTTCTTGAATCAATTACTTGATGAATATCACAAGGAAGAGCCAACTGACTCTTCCCTATGAGGTGTATCCATGGTCTAACTTGAATCTTGCAATATATGGGTAAGACCCTCCTTCACACTAGTATATTCTAGTTTCTCTTGAGAAAAAGGTAGAAGAAGGAAGAGATCTTCACATTGGATAATAAATTAGACAATAGTAGTGTTCCATATACCTTGCTAGTGGGGTTTCCCCTTTACAGAGGTCTTTGGTATTGTAACACCCGAGACTTTTATGAGAAATATTTTGTTTTTATTTTATATAAATAGTCAAAGGAATATTTCACTACACACAACACTAGCTTGGCTTGCTTTACATGCAACCGCGGCCTTCCTCAATAGCTTGCGTCGTACGCAATACCGAGTTTCACTAAACAACGATATGCTATTAAAATATTATTAAAACTAGCCGTTATGAATAGTGATAACCACTTTTTGAAATTTTTGGAATTTTATTTTTCAAAATGAACTTCATTTTTGGATTCGGAATATCGAAATTAGCTTAGGGTGAAATTTTGGTACTTTTCGGATAACTTTCATATTCTGATGAATAGTAAAAATTACTAAATTTTAATTAAAAACAACTTTTTTAATCGAAATAATTAATAGTGATAAATTATTAATTTGAGTGGTTTTAAATTATATTTAGAATATATTTTTATAATTTAATACAATTTTGTTCATTGGATGTAATTTCACATTTAAACCAGACATAAACAAGTGTCAATCTTTTGATAGTTATTATCTCTTAAAAATCACGCTATTTGTTTTGACGACAGGAATTAATTTTTAAATTAGTTAATGTAACTGATATGTTTTGAATTTGGTAAAATAAACATCATTTTTGAATTCATAATATCAAATATATCTTAGGCCTAAGTTTTGGTATTTTTCTGGAAACTTTCATTTTTTGATGAATAGTGAAACCACTAAGTGGTAGTTAAAAAAATTGAATTTTTCATAAAACTTAATTTTACCACTTCTGTGAGTAGAATTTCAAAAATTCGAGAGACACGGTTAATATCAAGGACTAAAATGTGGATCAATGAGATAAAAATATTTTTTTTGGTGAATAGTAACATTTTACTTTTTTACCACAGTTAAAAGTTAATAGGGTAGTTAAGGGTAAAAATGATATTATTATTACCCTAAAACATGTCTTAATTCTATTGGATAAGTGTAATTTGACCAAAAAAAACCTTAGGAATAAAATATGGCCATTTGGTCCCACTTGGATTAGATTAGGACATTTATTATCAATTTATTTTAAGAAGGGTAAAAATAGATAAAATCAATGTTTAATAACTAAAGCATTTTTAATATAGGGTTATACATAAGATAAATTGGACTAAAAATATTAATTAGAAATAAAAAAACATTTACTACATAATGATATTTTATTTGTAATTTTTAGACTTTAAATAAGTTAATTTATTTATGACACAAAGATGATGCAGTAATTATCTTATTAATAAAATATTGACATAATTGAAGTTATAAATACCAAAATAAATGTAATATGAGACTTTTTAGGAATTAAACTAATTTTATAGGTTAATATGACATTTTAGTATTGATTTAATTAACTTTATTTATAATTAATCATTCTGTTATGATTTTCACAAAAAATCAATTACTAAATAGTTTCAAAATTGACATAAAATAGTTTTTAAAACAATTATTATATTATTAATTGTTATTTTATTCCTAAAAATATAAGGTTAGGACAAATGACTTAGATAAGGTTATATATATAAATAATAAACAACTTGGGGTTCGTTTGGTTTGTTATAGTTAGTTTATTAACCTTATAGTGTAAGTACACAAAAAGACACGGTAAAAGTAAAATTATCTAACTTAATGTTAAATCTAAATGATAAGGTCAAAATAGGAACCTAAACTTGCATAAATTCTATTGGATGAGATTATTTCGACCCATCCCCACCTTATCTTCGAAATAAATCAATTTGGAGCTATTTAAAACCGAATTTGGAGTTATAATAAAATAATATTTTTAGTTTTTCCAAAGGAGCCCCTCTCCTCCATTATAAAAGGGAACCTCATCCCCCTCTTCCTCAAGCAACATTGAGCCTTCAAGCTAGTCCAACCCCTGAAAATTTCTTCTCTCCACTTCCCTAGAGAATCCTAGAAGTCCTGGTCTTCTTCAAAGACCAATTTTAGTGTCTTAAAAGGAGGTCTCAAAGAAGCGCTTCAAAGAAGAGGTAATGTCCGTTACTGATTCATTCTTCTTTATTTCTTCTTCCACTTATTCTTATTTAGTTGTTTCATTATGAAGTAATAACATCAGTATCACTCATATACTGATATGTCATTATAAGTATGAAACAACCCTATTTCACCATCTATCCATCCTACGGAAAATGAAATCACCACGCGTGCGTACGTACGGAATACCGTCTCCACGCCATGGTGTAATCTATTTTCCACCACCACCTTACTTGGATGGGTATAATTGTGTAAATAATAACTATATATGATTATTATAAAGTTATATTAATTGTATATATACACTCCATAACAATTTCACGATCATGGGAGCGATATCATCGCTCGTGCGTACGTACGGAATACCATCTCCATAATGTGATGGGACTCGTTCTACATGATCTTCATGGAATAATGATTATATAAATGAATTGAATGAATTAATATATTACACTAATACCAATATGGAAATGAGGTACCTATAACCTAAAAATAAGAATAAGAATTTATTCTACAAAACACGCATAAGAACAAAAAGTAATAAACACACGAATAATAAGTAGTAATGAAATATTACTAATAAGAAGCTAATAATATGACCATATATGATATCATAAAAATAAGTATGATTCTGGAATAAGTCAATAACATTATTTAAATCATTATACAGGAGGTTCGGACACTTACGAAGCAAATCAGACCTAAGGTAAGGGAAATATCACAATCCCAATTTTATCTGAGATAGTTTATACTTTGGTATTTACTAGGGTGTATTTTATCATCCACATACATGTTTCCTCAATATGTAATATTATTTACATCCCCATACAATTGTTTAATTCCATTTTTACCCTTTGGAGAGTTTATAGTAAAAGATATTAAATGAATCTTTTGTCGTTTTTCATATGAGGTACTTTTTGACTTTTCCGACAAAAGTACGAGAAGAATGTTTTTTTTAACTTATATGGCATGAATGGATTTTTAAAACATTATTTCCAAGAATCTTCCTTTAAAAGTTTTCAATTTTATTTTTAATCAACTTATTTTATTTTAAAATTGTATGACATGTTAATAAAGGAAAATGTTTTTGAAGTAGAAAGGATATTTTCCTCAACAATGGAGTTCAAGTGTTTTATCAAAATTATTTCCCATCTATGATAATATAGGGTTCTGTTTCTATCCCTATTATTACATTGATTTGATTATGCTGTGATGGAATTATTTTTATGAATTCCTTTATCTTATATGAATTGTTTTATGATGTCATGTTGTTTAAGAATCCCATTTTTATTACATGGTTTATGTAATGATGTATGATTTATGATTTTGTGGCACACATATGAATAGTATAATTATGAGATGGGTGGGACCTATATCTCCCTCCAATGCATTGGGTAAAGATTTTATATCTCTTGAGATAGACATGGCTGGAACGGCAGGTTAAACAGGTTCAGTGAAACAGGACTGAAACGAGGAATGAACTCGGTTCAGAAATGGACTTTGTCCACTAAGATAGTCTTGTAAATGAGTCTTGACTAATAAGAAATGATTATCTATGATTATGTGTGTATGCCAAAAAGTTTCATGTTTTATGTTATGATTATTGGGATTACATTTCACTACTATGATTTATCCCATGTTATGTAATTATGATCTCTTTTGCAGGTTAAGATTTCCAAAAGATATGTTCTTATGAATATGATGTGGTTGATATTTCTTTTGTTTACCCTTACTGAGAATTTTAGCTCACCCTTTTGTATGTTTTCTTTCATCCCAGGTCAGGAAAAGGTTATTAAGTAAGATATGCCAAATGAGGCTATAGATATGATGAAATAAATGGGAGATAGTATAGACGCTTTATGAACCAGTTGTTTATGTTTCCCAGTTTCTAAAGACACTATACCTATACGGTCCTTTCATGGTTTTGTTATATGTTGTAATAAGTATGCTTCAATTTTGAATTAATAACAATGTATGTAATGTATGGGTCGTTATAGTTGGTATTAGAGGAAAGGTATAGTCAACCTTTGGAAACTAGGATTTGAAAGACTTAGTAAGCCTAAGGATAAGTCTAAGCATAGAACACAATCTTAGTGTTTTAGAAATGGCCATGAATATCCTAGGATAATACCTTAAGTGTGAAACTTTATTCTTGATTATGTGGTTTTCCTATTATAATTAGTGTTTCTCACACTATTCTTCTTGGTTTTAGTTAATGGCTGGAACTCGAAGGATCCATGTTAATGCGGAATGTGACGGGCAATAAAATGATTGTCCCCCTGAGCAACCAAACGTTATGGGAGATGGAATGCAAAATCTTGTAGCCATGATCACACAACTTTCTCATGCTATGAATCGTGTAGGACTTACAAACGAGCAAAGGAAGGAGCAACATTCTATTGAATCCATCATGAGGTAGCGTCCACCTTCATTCAGCGGGTCTAAAGATCCATTAGTTGCTGAACAACAGATTAGTACTACTGAAAATATATTTTCAGTTATTCAATGTTCTGAACATGATAAATTCATCTTAGTAGTGTATCGTTTTGAAGCTGATTCTGATCAATGGTGGAATCTTATCAAGAATACGATGCAAATAGATGAAATTGAGTCCATGGAATGGGATGAGTTCAAGAAATTATTTTTCAATAAGTACTTCCCTCGTATTCTCCGAACAAAGATGGAGAAAGAGTTTCTTGAACTGAAGCAAAAGGATGAGGAATCTGTTGGTACCTATGTTGTAAATTTTACAAGACTTGCAACGTACGCTTCTGGTATTATTATCCAACCTGAGAGTATGATCGATCAATTCTTTAGTGGTTTAAAACCAAGTCTTCGAAGGGCCTTAGCCATAAGGGACTTCAATATCTATGAGGAAATCGTTCGATGTGCTCTCAAAGTTGAGATGGAGATTGGAGTAACCCATCAGTCATATGGGTTTGATAAGAAGAGGAAAATGGAATTCAAAGGAAAATCTAAAGAGAACACTGAAAAGAAGATGAGCTTTCCCTTATGCTCAAAGTTTGGAAAGAAACATGGAGGGAGTTGTCTTAAAGGGACAAGTAAATGTTTCAAATCTGGAAAGGAAGGTCATCAGGCATTTGAATGCCGCAAAGATGGGAAGAATATGTCTAATGATGCAAACAAAGGAAGGGAAACACAGAATAAACCTACTACACTTCAATGATTCAAGTGCAAGGAGATGGGGAATTATGCCAATAAATGCCCTAATCCAAGGGTTGTTGATGATGATCGACATCAACAAAATCTTAAGGCTAAAGACAAAGGAATGTCACATGCTATTTCTATCAGCGATGTGGAGTATGATAACGATGTGGTGAAAGGTACACTTACCATCCACTCTAAAGTATCAAATGTTTTATTTGATTGTGGATCCACCCACTCTTTTATTTCTAAAGATTTTTCTAAGGGTATCACCGTATTACCTCAACAATTAGATGTTGAGTTAGCTGTGACAACACCTAATGGAACAACAGTCGCATCAAAAGTTTATAATTCTTCCCCGATTGAAGTTTGTGGGAAAGTGCTTCCTGCAAATCTTGTGATCCTTCCTATAGTGGAATTTGATGTGATTATTTCCATGGATTGGCTTTCTTTATATGGAGATCATATCAATTTCCAATGAAGGGAAGTCACATTTCATATTCCAGATCAATCTATGATCGTCTATCAATGCCAGAATGAACATAACTGTCCAGTGGAAATTTCTTCCATTTTATGGGTCTTGATTCCAATGAATGAAGGTTATTTATCTCAAATGGTTGGTGAGAAACTCACAATTAAGAATATTCCCATTGTACGGGAGTTTGATGATGTCTTTCTGGAAGAATTTCCGGGTCTTCCACCAAATCGTGAAGTTGAGTTTTCAATAGAACTCGTATTAGGTGCTTTACCTATTTCAAAGACACCTTATAGAATGTCCCCAATTGGGTTGTAGGAATTGAAGAAGCATCTCCAAGAGAATCTTGATAAGGTATTCATATGCCCTAGTGCATCACCTTGGGGAGCACCTGTTCTATTTGTTAAGAAGAAAGATGGATCTATGAGGCTCTACATTGATTATCGAGAACTTAACAAGATCACTATCAAGAACCAATATCCTCTCCCATGAATTGATGACTTATTTGACCAACTACGCGGAGCTCAATACTTTTCCAAGATTGATCTTCGTTCAGGGTATCATCAATTAAGGGTCAAAAGGGAGGATATACCAAAGACGGCTTTCCGTACAAGGTATGGACACTATGAATTTATAGTGATGCCATTTGGTCTTACTAATGCCCCTACTATCTTCATGGATCTGATGAATAGAGTATTTAGAGACTATCTTGATCAGTTTGTGGTAGTCTTTATAGACGATATTATTGTATATTGAAAGAGCATGAAAGAACATGAAGATCACTTGAGAATTATATTGAAGACCCTGAGAAAGGAGAAGCTTTGTGCAAAATTTACCAAGTGTTAATTTTGTCTTCAAAGACTTTCATTTTTGGGTCACATAATCTCAAAAGAGGGGATATCTGTGGATCCAGCAAAAACAAAGGTTATCGAAAGATGGTCGAGACCAACAACAGTAACTGAGATCCAAATTTTTCTTGGTTTGGATGGTTATTATTGACGTTTTGTGAAAGACTTTTCACGATTATCTAATCCACTCACCAAGTTGACTCAGAAATGAGTTAAGTTTGTCTGGACGGAGGAATGTGAAGAGAATTTCAAGGAGTTGAAAAGAAGGTTATCCAGTGCACCAGTGCTCACACTGCCTTGTAGTGGAGAAAGGTTTGTGATCTACAGTGATGCATCCAAGAAGGGATTGGGGTGTGTTATTATGAAAAATGATATGGTGATAGCTTATGCCTCACAACAGTTGAAAATCCATGAGCAAAATTACCCAACTCATGATTTGGAGTTAGCTGCGGTAATATTTGCATTAAAGATTTGGAGGCATTATCTTTATGGAGAATGGTGTGATATTTATACTGATCATAAAAGTTTAAAGTATATTTTCACACAAAAGGAGATGAATATGCACCAAAGAAGATGGTTGGAGCTGATTAAGGATTACGACTGCTCAATTCATTACCACCCTGGGAAAGCAAACAAGGTGGCATATGCATTAAGTCGACAAGACCATGCCATTTTATCCATGATGAGGATCACAAAAGATCCAATATTTATGGATTTACAAATGATGGATCTTGGAATTAAAATGGAAGGGGGAAAATCATATCTTTCTCAAATGAATGTTCAACCATATATACATGTGAAGTTTAAAGAGGCGCATAAAGAATATGTAGAGTTACAAAAGAAGGTGAGAAATATTCCTGAATTTAACCTTGATTGTGATGGGATAATAAAGTTCAGTAATCAGGTTTGTGTTCCTCCCATCCCCGAATTAAAGAAGGAGATGCTAGATGAGGCTCATAGTTATTCATTCTCTATTAATCCTGGAAGCACGATGATGTATAGGGACCTGAAAGAGTACTTCTGGTGGGATGGAATGAAAAGAGATGTTGCTGAATATGTCTCTCGATGCTTGGTTTGTCAGCAAGTTAAAGTTTAGAGACAGAAGTCTAAGGGGATGTTACAACCATTACCCATACCCGAATGTAAATGGGAAAACATCACTATAGACTTTGTCACAGGACTTCCTAAAACATCCAAAGGAAATAATGCTATCTGGGTCATAGTTGATCATCTTACAAAGTCTGCACACTTCATTTCTATTAGAGAGGATTTCTCTCTGGATCAGTTTTCCAGGATATATGTAAAGGAAGTGGTAAGATTGCATGAAGTACCACTTTATATTATATCTGATCGGGATCTGAGATTTACCTTGAAGTTCTGGAGAAGTCTTCAGCATACTCTAGATACAGAGTTGAGTTTCAGCACTGCTTATCATCCTCAAACAGACGGTCAGTCTAAGAGAACAATTCAAACTCTAGAAGATATGTTGAGAGCTTGCTCTATGGATTTCAAAGGTGGTTGGGATCAACACCTACCTTTTGTGGAATTTTCTTATAATAATAGCTTTCACTCCAGTATTCAGATGTCTCCTTATGAAGCTCTCTATGGAAACAAATGCAGGACTCCAACTTGCTGGGATGAAGTTGGGGAAAGAAAGCTATTAGGACCTGATCTTGTTGATGAGATGTCATAAAAGGTCTGATCTATTCAACAACACATAAGAGTATCTCAGAGTCAACATAAAAGTTTTTCCAAAAACTGAAGAAAAGACCTAGAGTTTGAAGTGGGTGATAAAGTGTTCTTACGAATATCTCCCTGGAAGAGGGTCATGAGATTTGGAAAGAAGGGGAAGTTGTGGCCTAGATATATCATTCCTTTCGAAATACTGGATCGTGTTGGAAAGGTAGCTTACCGATTGGAGCTTCCACCGAATCTATCTCAATTTCACAATGTGTTCCATGTATCTCTCATAAGAAAGTACATACCTGACCCTTCGCATGTACTCAGCTCAGAAGTTGTACCGCTGAAGCAAGATCTTTCTTATAAAGAACAGCCGATAGAGATTCTGGATCGTAGCAAAAAAGTCCTACGAAACAAGACCAATAGATTGGTGAATGTTTTATGGAGGAACCACCAATTAGAAGAAGATACATGGGATCTTTAGGATATGATGAGGGAGAGGTATCCTCATCATTTTGTTACAAAGTGACGAATTTTGAGGGCGAAATTCATTTTAAGGGGGGTAGAATGTAACACCCGAGACTTTTATGAGAAATATTTTGTTTTTATGTTATATAAATCATCAACGGAATCTTTCACTACACACAACACTAGCTTGGATTTCGTTACACGCAACCGCAACCTTCCTCAATAGCTTACGTCGTACGCAATACCGAGTTTCACTAAACAACGATATGCTATTAAAATATTATTAAAACTAGCCGTTATGAATAGTGATAAACACTTTTTGAAATTTTGTAAATTTTATTTTTCAAAATGATCTTCATTTTTGGTTTCAGAATATCGAAATTAGCTTAGGGTGAAATTTTGGTACTTTTCGGATAACTTTCATATTATGATGAATAGTGAAAATTACTAAATTTTAATTAAAAACAACTTTTTTAATAGAAATAATTAATAGTGATAAATTATTAATTTGAGTGGTTTTAAAGTATATTTAGAATATATTTTTACAATTTAAGACAATTTTGTTCATTGGATGTAATTTCACATTTAAACCAGACATAAACAAGTGTCAATCTTTTGATAGTTATTATCTTTTAAAAAACACACTATTTGTTTTGACGACGGGAATTAATTTTTAAATTAGTTAATGTAACTAATATGTTTTGAATTTGGTAAAATAAACATTATTTTTCTAATTCATAATATCAAATATAGCTTAGGCCTAATTTTTGGTATTTTTCTGGAAACTTTCATTTTTTGATGAATAGTGAAACCACTAAGTGGTAGTTAAAAAAACTGAATTTTTCATAAAACATAATTTTACCACTTCTGTGAGTAGAATTTCAAAAACACGGGAGACACGGTTAATATCAAAGACTAAAATGTGGTTCAATGAGATGAAAATAATTTTTGGTGAATAGTAACTTTTTACTTTTTTTTACCACGGTTACAAGTAAATAGGGTAGTTAAGGGTAAAAATGATATTATTATTACCCTAAAACATGTCCTAATTCTATTGGATAAGTTTAATTCGACAAAAAACAACTTTAGGAATACAATATGACCATTTAGGCCCACTTATATTAGATTAGGACATTTATTATCAATTTATTTAAAGAAGGGTTAAAATAGTTAAAATCAATGTTTAATAAATAATGCATTTTTTATATAGGGTTGTACATAAGATATATTCGACTATAAATATTCATTAGAAATATAAAATGATTTCCTACATAATGATATTTTATTTGTAATTTTTAGACTTTAAATAAGTTAATTTATTTATGACACAAAGATGATAGAGTAATTATCTTATTAATGAAATTTTGACATAATTAATGTTATAAATACCCAAATAAATGTAATTTGAGACTTTTTATGAATTCCAATAATTTTCTAGGTTAATATGACATGTTAGTAATGATTTAATTAACTGTTTTTTAATTAATCATTCTGTTATGATTTTCACAAAAATCAATTACTAAATAGTGTCAAAATTGACATAAAATAGTTTTAAAAACAAATATTATATTACTAATTGTTATTTTATTCCTAAAAACCTAAGGTTCGGCCAAATGACTTAGATAAGGTTATATATATAAATAATAAACAACTTGGGGTTCTTTTGGCTTTTTATAGTCAGTTTATTAACCTTATAGTGTAAGAACACAAAAAGACACGGTAAAAGGAAAATTATCTAACTTAATGTTAAATCTACATGATATGGTTAAAATAGGAACCTAAACATGTCTAAATTCTATTGTATGAGAGTATTGCGACCCATACCCACCTTATCTTCGAAAGAAATCAATTTGAAGCTATTTAAAACCGAATTTTGCTTTATAATAAAATAATATTTTTAGTTTTTTCAAAGGAGCCCCTCTCCTCCCTTATAAAAGGGATCCTCCTCCCCCTCTTCCTCACACCACTTTGAGCCTTCAAGCTCGGCCAAACCCTGAAAATTTCTTCTCTCCACATCCCTAGAGACATTCTAGAGGACCTGGTCGTCTTAAAAGACCAATTTTAGTGTCCTAAAAGGAGGTCTCAAAGAAGCACTTCAAAGAAGAGGTAATGTCCGTTACCGATTCTTTCATCTTTATTTCTTCTTCCACTTATTATTCTTTAGTTGTTTCATTATGAATTAATAACATCAGTATAACTAATATATTGATATGTTATTATATGTATGAAACAACCCTATTCACCATCTATCCATTCTACGGAAATGAAATCACCACGTGTGCATACGTACGGAATAACGTCTCCACGCCGTGGTGTAATCTATTTTCCACCACTACCTTACATGGATGGGTATAATGGTGTAAATAATAACTATATATGATTATTGTAAAGTTATATTGATTGTATAAATACAATCCATTACAATTTCACGATCATGGGAATGATATCATCGCTCGTGCGTACGTACGGAATACCGCCTCTACGATGTGATGCGACTCGTTCTACATGATCTTCATTGCATAATGATTATATAAATGAATTGAATGAATGAATATATTACACTAATACCAATCAGGAAATGAGGTATCTATAACCTAAAAATAAGAATAAAAATTTATTCGACAAAACACGCATAAGAACAAAAAGTAATAAACACCCGAATAACAAGTAGTAATGAAATATTACTAATAAGAAGCTAAGAATATGACCATATATGATATCATAAAAATAAGTATGATTCTCGAATAAGTCAATAACATTATTTAAATCATTATACAGGAGGTTTGGACACTTATGAAGTAAATCAGACCTAAGGTAAGGGAAATATCACAATCTCATTTTTATCCGAGATTGTTTATACTTTGGTATTTACTGGGGTGTAATATATCATCCACATCCATGTTTACTCAATACGTAATATTATTTCCATCCACCTAAAAATTTTTAAATCCATTTTTACCCTTTTGTGAGTTTATAGTAAAAGATATGAAAGGAATCTTTTGTCGTTTTTTGTACGAGGTACTTTTTGACTTTTCCGACAAAAGTACGAGAAGAATGTTTTTTTTAACTTATACAGCATAAATGGATTTTTAAAACATTATTTATAAGAAGCTTCCTTTACAAGTTTATTTTTAATCATCTTCTTTTAGTTTAAAATTGTATGACATGTTAAGAAAGGAAAATGTTTTTGAAGTAGAAAGGAGATTTTCCTCAAGAATGGAGTTCAAGTGTTTTATCAAAATTATTTTCCATCTAAGATAATATAGGGTTCTGTTTCTATCCCTATTATTACATTGATTTGATTATGTTGTGATGGAATTATTTTTATGAATTCCTTTATCTTATATGAATTGTTTTATGATGTCATTATGTTTAAGAATCCCATTTTTATTACATGGGTTATGTAATGATGTATGATTTATGAGTTTGTGGCACACATATGAATGGTATCATTATGATATGGGTGGGACTTATATCTCCCTCCAATGCATTGGGTAAAGATTTTATATCTCATGAGATAGACATGGCTGGAACGGCAGGTTAAACCGGTTCAGTGAAACATGACTGAAACGAGGAAAGAACTCAGTTCAGAAATGGACTTTGTCAACTAAGATAGTCTTGGAAATGAGTCTTGACTAATAACAAAATTATTATCTATGATTATGTGTGTATGCCACAAAGTTTCATGTTTTAAGTTACGATTATTGGGATTACATTTTACTACTATGATTTATCCCATGTTATGATATTATGATCTCTTTTGCAGGTTATGATTTCCAAAAGATATGTTCTTATGAATATGATGTGATTGATATTTCTTTTGTTTACCCTTACTGAGCATTTGAGCTCACCCTTTTGTATGTTTTTTTCTTCCCAGGTCAGGAAGAAGGTTATTAAGTAAGATATGCCAAAAGGGACTATATATATGCTGAAATAAATGGGAGACAGTGTAGACGCTTTATGAACCAGTTGTTTATGTTTCCCAGTTTCTAAAGACACTATACCTATACGGTCCTTTCATGGTTTTGTTATATGATGTAATAAGTATGGTTCAATTTTTAAGTAATGAAAATGTATGTAAAGTATGGGTCATTATAGGTATGCTCCTCGAGCCTTTGTATATTTACTCAAACATTGGGAGTCATTGAAGTAATTTTAGTGTTATAACTCTTTGAAACCATTGAATGATCAAATTTTTCAAAAGTTTCATTAATTAATATTTTCCATTTTGAAATATTCTAAAACATAAATTCCTGAAATTTGAATTCATAAATCAATCATAGGGTTTTATGTGAATCATGTATTATGACTTAATACATAACATTTATTTATGTTATGGATATTCCATATAATATGATTAGCCAAGGAAATCATATTATTATATCAACATATCATAAGAAATGATATAAAACAAGGCATATAACATTCATTTTATAACATGTGTATTGTACTTTATGAAACAAATGTATCATATCATATAATATATCAAAAAACACATCATATGTATATAAGGATCTTGGGAATATATCTATCACTTTCAATAATATCAAGATTGAGGTTGTCATTGACTAAATTAAATGAGAGGAATTCAAGATAAATTTTCATTTTATTATTAATATTAAAATCGAGAGAGAATTTCTAGGGCCTAAGAAAAATGAGGATAAATTAATGGGGTGTATGAAGACAAATTCACTAGTATTTCAAGGTAGGCCTCTAGCTTTGTCATTGAACACAATAGTAAGAATAACCTCTTCTTTAGTAGCTTAAAACAAAGTCTTCATAAAGATTTATTAATTTTATACATTGATATCAATGAGAAAATAGATTGATATTCCCATATATTAGAGATAATGTTACCGAATCATGGTGATCACATTGTTCCAGTGATTAGAAGATAATAATGGAGTGTATTTTTGGAGGTTCAAAAAATAAATATCATAACGGGAAGAAGATTGAATTTCCTATATATTAAAGATATAGAAAGGAGTATACTAGGGACTTACTCAATGGATTATGAAAAAATGTCAATTGTGGAAGAATGGGGAATTACGATCAAGTTTTCCAAAGGTATATGAAGAATCTAGTCATTTTGTTGGAAGAAAGTATGGATCCACTAAAAGAACCACCCATGGTATTATATTTAAATGTCATGGTACATGTACACCATGAAATTAAATTCACTAAGACAATGGGTCTTTAGGATAATTTATATCAATAACCTATATGTCTAATGAAATACTGATGCACTTACACAATCACTACTGCCAAGTTAGATCACCAATATGAATTAGTGACATGTACACTTGTTATTTATTCAATAATAATTACTATTTTTTAGTTCATTTAATCATTATATCATCAACATACTTAAAAAATACTCAAACACTCTTTCAATACATAAAGGCTGATTTATTAGTGAAAATATTAGGTGGTGCAATTATTATATCTCACATACATAAGTCTCCCCCAAATATTATGTGTTTGAAGAATTTTCAATTTTTTTAAATCTTTATTTCATATAATTGAATGATATATGGTTCATGGATTAGCTATTATTATATATAGAGAATATTATATATTGTTAGAGATAAATCTCATTATATATCATAAACTATCCTCTGAATCTATAAAAATTCAAGGATAACTATGAATCTTCATTTAAAACTCATTCACAATTATCAATATTATTGAATTATTATCAATAATATTTATCTTAAATATTGAGATACATGAAAGAATATTCTATAATTACATTCCCAGTATAATGGAATATGATGAAATATTCCAAACAGAGTTCATGAAATTTCTTTTGGATTAGAGGATGAGTTCTCAAGAGAACAAATACTGAGATATCATCTAATATTTGAGAGTCCCTATATAATAACCTTCATTGAACTAAAATATTTAGGAAAACAACTATAAAAGAATTTTTAAAACTGTCTTATATTACCTAGTTCTTCACCATGGGATGTTCCAATACTCTTTATCAAGACGAAGGATGGGTTAATATGTCTCTACATTAATTATTATAATCCTATGAAAATTATAATAATTAGAAAGTATCCTCTTCCAAAAATTTACGATTTATTAAATAAACTACATTGATCTTAATGTCGCATAAATGTGGATCTTAGATTGGGATATCCTTAATTCAAGGTAAAAAAGGAGGATATTCAAAAGAATACCATTTTTATATTTTAAAAACAATATGACTTTACACTGATTCCATTTGATCTCAAAAATTATTTAACAATCTAAATGGAATTTAAAAATGGGGTCTTTAAATAATAGATTAATAAACATATTTCAGTCTTTATATATGATATTCTTAGATATATTAAAATTAATGAAAATTATTAAGAGTATTTGTGTATTGTGTTAAATAATATTTGAAATAGAAGTTGTATGAAAGGTTATGTAAATATATATTTTAGATGAAGAATGTTTAATTATTTTGGAATATAACCACAAGAAAGGGGATATCTATTAATTCTACAAAGATAATGGATATTAAAGAATAACCTTTTCTAATATACGTGATGTTAATCTATAGTTTCCTAAGATTATTTTTGTACTACTAATGATTTTTTGACGAGTTTTTCATGATTATAAAACCTACTAACCAAGAAAACTCTAAAATGTGTGTTTTGGATTTATGAATGTACATGGATATTATATGAGTTTAATAAAATTTTATTCTCTACACCCATACCCACACTAACATTAAATGGGAAAGGACTTGTGATATATGACGTTTCTTTAATGATGGGATTGATTTTTTATCATCATGAAAGATAATTAGGTGATAGTTGATTTCTCAAGATAATTAATGATTTGTGAGGAAAATATTCTCAACACAATATCTATAGTTGGAAGTGAAAAAGTTTTCTTGGAATATTTTGAATAATTATATCTATAATGAAAAATGTGACATATATATTGATTATAAGATATTAATGTATATATTTACACAAAAATATATCAGTATTCACGAATGAATATAGTTATAGGAGATTAAAGACTTTGACTTCTCATTTCATTACAATCCTATAGAAGAAAAAATGGGTTGTTATTATATTTATAAAAGAAACTATAAACTTATTCCTAATTAGGGAGGAAAGGGATCCAATATTTTTTTTTATTTAAAAGATATACATGAGAGTTATAAAATAATTGATGATATCCTACCTTGATCAAATGATTGATACATTGTCTATCGTGGAGAAGATTAAGGTGTAAAATGGATCATATGGAGATATAAAAGGAGCATACAACAATAAGGAATGTGGGAATTCTAGAGTTAATAATTGATAAAGACGAAATTGTTATATATGGGACAAAATTGTATTATCCATCACTGTTGAAGACAAATAAGGTTCAATTAGATGATGCTCATAATGTAATATTAAATATCAAACTATGGACTTAAAATATATACAAGGATATTTGAGAACACTACCGGTGGGATAATATGAATAAGAGGATTAATAAATATAAATAAAGGCTCATGGTATGAAAGAATGTTTTAGTTGAATGGTTGATGTCTATGGAGTTGATATAATGGTTCCCTGTACAAACAAGAAAATTATAGAACATAATCATTGTTCATATAATGGGTCTTTTAAATTCATCTGAAGTAAATTTATTATATGTGTATTAATGGATCAGCATATAAATATTTCTCACTAAATCACCATTTGTGAATAATTGTTACTGGATCAACATGAAAGAAATATATATTAGAGAAGTGGTGATGCTGCATGAAGCACTCATATCAATAAAATCACATCCTAATAAAATTTCAATGTAAAACTCAATGTTTTAGAGGAATATTCAAAAATAATTAAACAAAGACTAAAATTTCAGTATAATATATCAATATTGTAAAAATATTCAATCCAAATAGACCATTAAAACTATAGATGAAATTGTTAGAGAGAGATATATATACTTCGAAGAATTATATGATCCACACCTTCTATTAATAATGTTCTAATGCCATAATAACATTCAGTCAATAATTTATATGTCCTTTTTTGACAACCATTTTGATAAAAAATTTAGAACCTAAACATGTTGAGATGAATTTAGAGAATTAAATATATTGTACCATAACTAGGGGAAGAAATTTTGAAGAAGGTCTACACCAATTTGCAATACATATGAGAAGTACATTATCTACTTGAGTGATATACTAAAAATAATCAATGAGATATAGAGTTTGATATTGGAGGTAATGTTTTAGGATCCTTTCCTATAATTCATAACTTCCAATAATAATATATAGTCCCTTCTGGAGTCCCACTCTAAAACAATTTAGTGATAGTAGGAGTATCCCATGAAAGATTATCTTTCATCCATAATTCATTACCAAAACCAATATTAGATATGGGATTATACCCAAAAATACAAACCTAAAACAAAACAAAAACTATTTGGGTTCTTTGTCAATGATAATCCATCATATTTAAATATATTATACAACTATTTTTCTTTTTATTAGGACATGTTTCCTAAACACTAATATTTGGAATAATTTTCACACACGGTACCACAATGGATCCACATTTTATGACTCATCTATTATTTTTGTTTCCATAAACGTTTGGTGCTACCCATATGACATTTGAGCATTACTATAGCTATGATATAATGTTTTATGATCCATTTTTTTATATTAGACCTTCTAGAACTAGTGTAGAAAATGTTTTTTACGTTAGTTATTTTTTATTTTTTACGTTGTTTTTTGGACGACGTTATTATATGAGACATTATAAATATTCGTTTTTACATCAATTTTTTTAAAACTGATATAAAAAACAAAAAATGGAAACATTTTTCACGTCTAATCCTAAAAAACTGACGTGGAAAATGCTTTAGAGTTGTGATTTATTATGTTGGTTTTTAAATAACGGACATGGTATATAGTTTATTACGTTGGTTATGTAATAACCTACTTAATAAACTATGCCTCTGAAACATTCTTCATGTCTGTGATTAAAAAACCGATGTGGAAAACAAGATTTTTATGTCGGTTTTAAAAAATAACTAATGTGATAAAATAGTCTGCAAACCATTTTTTCACGTCGGTTAAATAATAACCGGTGTGAAAACAGATATACTACGTCAGATATTAAATACCTGATGTAAAAAACATTCTCATTCATTTATTATGATGGTTATAAAATAACGGATGTAAAAATAATTTTTTAATAAAAATGATCAACCATTACTATGCTATGCCAAAGAAGACCTAAAACAAGTATAAAACATACCAAAACTAGACCAAAACCAGACCATAATACATACCAAAAAAATATCAGAACTAGACCAAAACAAGAAGAACGAAAGCAGAATTAAACATTCACATACATATCATTCAAAACATACAATTTCAACTAAAAAAACCTAAAACACCTTGGAAACCCCCCCATGGACAACCCCCCACCACATCCCTTTGGACACCCTCCCACCCCTTGGAGACCCACACCCCCTAGACAGACCCCCCTGGACACCCCCACCCCCTGCCCCTACACCCTGGATAGCCCCACCCACCTGGACAGCCCCCACCCCCTAGACTCCACCCCACCCCACTGGACAATATCCACTACCCTGGACAACCCCCCCGGGAGACCCAAAACCCCTAGACACCCCAACCCACTGGACAACCCCCACTCCCTGGATAATACCCCCCTGCACACCCTATAAACCACCCCACCCCGCTGGACAACCCTCCACCCCATGGACACCCGCCCACCCCCTGGACACACCCCCTACAATAACCCCCACCCCCCTGTGTAGTCCCGCAACCCTGGGACACCCCAACCCCCTAGACACCCTCCCACCCCTAGACACCATCCCACCCCCTTGACAGCCCCCACCCACTGAACAACCCCCACCCCTACACCACCCAACCCAACTAGAAAACCCCCACCCCCAAGATACGCTCCCACCCCTACCCCTTGAACACAATCCCACCCCCTGGACACCACCTACCCCCTTGGACAATACCCCATCCCCTGGATAGTCCCCCACCCTCTAGACACCCCCATCACCGTGGACAACCCCTTCCCCCACTAGACATCCCCCACCCCCTGGACACCCCATACCCCCTTATGAAACCCCCATGGACACCCCTACCCACATGGAGACCCTCCCACCCCTGTACAAACCCCACCCCTGAACACCCTCCCACCCCCTGGACACCACCACACCCCATTGGACAGCCCCCCATCCCTACCCCTGGACACCCCATACCCCCTTGAACAGCCCCCCTGGACACCCTGACCCACCTGGACACCCTCCCACCCCCTGGACAACCCCCAATCCTGGACACCCCCACCCCTTGGACGCCACCACATCCCACTGGACAAACCCCGCCCTCTTGGACACTCACCAACCCCTTAGACAACCCACCCCCATGGATAGTCTCCCACCCCCTACATAGCCCCGCCACCTGGAAACCCTCACACCCCCTGCACACCCCCACCCCTTGGACATCCCGCTACCCCACTGGACATCCCACTACCCCACTGTACAACCCCCAATTTCTGGACACCCTCCCACCCCTGAAAAACCCCACCCCCTGGATAGCGCTCCAATCATCATGGATCGACCCCACCCCCTAGACACCCTCCCACCCCTTGGACACCCTCTCACCCCCCCGGACACCCTCCCACCGACAAGACACCCCCACCCCCTGGACCCCCCCCCCCCGACCACCCTGGACCTCCCTTCCACCCCCTGTAAAACCCCGCCCCCTCCCCGCCCCCCTAGACACCACCCCACCCCCCTGGAAAGCCCCCACCCCTAGACACCCACCCACTCCCCTAGGACACCCCACCCCCTGGATAGCCCTTACAACCCCTGGACAGCCCCCACCCCCGAGACGCCACCCGACCCCACTAGACACCTGCCCACCCCCTAGACACCCCACCCCCCTAGATAGCCCCAACCCCCTGACCAACCTTCCAACCCCCTGGAAAACCCCCCACCCCAAAGGACACCCCCACTCCCATGGACACCACCTACCGCCTTGGACCCCCCTGGACAACCCCCACCACCCTTAACACCCCTACCCCCTTGGACAGCCCCACCCCCTTGGACAACCCCCACACCCCCGGACATCGACTACCCCCTTAGACAACCCACCCCCTTGGACAACCCACCACCCCTGGACACCCCAACCCCAAGAAACCATTTCTATGCTCTGCCAAAGTATGAATCCAGCAGAAACTAGACCCAAAGTAGACAAAAAATAAACCAGAATCCATACCAGAAAACATCAGAACTAGACCAAAATAAGAAGAACCATAGAAAAATTGAACATTCACATATATAACATTCAAAACATAAAATTTCAACTAAAAAAACCTAAATCCAACCAAAACAACTACTAAATACACAATTATAATTACAATATTAAAAATTACATTTTACACTACAAACAAACTAAAATCCAATCAAACCTTTAAAATAATTTGACCATTCTACTTGTGAGTGTTTGACCTCTTGATAACTGTAGGATAGAGGGTCATAAAATTGATAAAAATTAAAATTAATGTAGTTAACATGTATAATTAATAAATAAAATGAAATATGACTGAAAATTTTGTAAGGAAATCTTACTAGTTAAAACTACACAAGTGTTATAGTAATAATTATTTCATACATAAATCATAACATATACTATTTGAATTCGATGATGCCTTGTTTTTCGTGACAATTCTATTTAAATGAGTGTCAATTCAAAATATCATTTTTTTTCCAATACATCTAAAATTAAAAATTATAAATGGATATTTTCCTTTACTTTTACTTATTTCATCTTAGCACTCCTTTTTATGTGTTTTTTTCAAAAGTAGGACCATCCCCTATTATAAAATAATATGAATGGGATAAATTTAAAATTCCTTATAATATAAACAACTATTAATAAATCTAAACTTACTTTTCCAACTTATTCTTAAATCTTCCCTACACATCACAATGGGAAGACAAAATCCAATAAAGTGTTTTCTTACATGAAAAAAAACACCTAACATCCAATGATCACTAATATAAAAAAATTTAAGGTTACTAGGTTTTTATGCTAAAATAGAATGAACAATTTTCTAGATATATGTTTCATACCTCTCATAAAAAGGCATCATCCAACACTGTGTGATTATATTTTGTTCTATTTGTTTTGCAATATAAATTTTTCTTTGTTCCTCATCCAATGAATGTGCTTCAGGGGAAATCAAATGCGGGTCCATGAATCCATATACATATATCTGCTCATTCTTATCACACATGATATAAATATATCTATTAAAAAATAGACATATGTATAAATTTTTAATAAATATAATGACGGGAAATGTGTTATGACTTACATGGAAAAAATATGCACCATGTTGATGCCTAACTTATCTCTATTAACGAGCTCCATGACATAATTTTTCAAAATCCACTCATTTATTTCATGTGCACAAACATAAGATTCCATTAGAAAACAATAATGATCCACCAAAAAATTTGAATATCTTGACAATCTGTCAAGACTACTAGAATCTGTATCTGATGTCATACCCATTTTCCTTTGTTGTTGTCTATACAGTATTTATTTACTTTTGAAGAATTACTATAAATAAATATAAAAATATATTAGTTTTAAAATGTTAAAACAAATTTAATAAAAAATAAAATAAAATATATAACCTACATACCTCTATGGAAATGATTCGCAGAAGTTTGGATGGACAAAATAAAAAGTGACTGATACTATGTCGAACTGTCATTACCTCATATGTAGGTAATGGTACTTGAGATGATCTAGCTATAATATCCTATACAGTGACCATATTATGCCCTACCCATAACTATTTATGATGAACTGTATCTCCTATAATATATACCATCCCATATGCAACTATATGATGGTGAGGATCATCAATATAAAACTCACAATAAGTCGGAAGCTGTGGTGGAGGAGTAGGATAAAAAATGGGGTCCGCAAGTAGAGTTGGAAGATAAATAATGGGTGCTGGAGGTGGGGGAGTAGGAGCTGATAGCGTAGTTGGATAATAAATAATGGGGCCTTTAGGGGGAGGTGGAGGAGTGAGAGCTACAATCTGAAATTGTATTTGCATGTATGAAAATGTAGACTGTACTGATGCTCTAATCTTTTGCTCCATCGTCGCATTGATATTATGAATGTCAGCCTTTAAGGATTCTACTTTTTTTATAAACACCCTATATGGAATAAGTTTAATAATGTGGAAACACATCCCTTACCGATTCACCCATAGGGTATCCTCATACATGACTTGGGTGTTCGGGATTTCCCAATGCTGCAGATAAAATATCTTTCCTTCCAGCAGCTGTAAATACCCCCTCTCTTCTCTGCTCCTCCAGAGAATCATGTATTAATTAATTGAACATTTTATAATGATTTAAAGTATATAAAGAATAGAATTAACAAAAATAATCAAACAAATATCTTAAAATCCTCTCATCTATGTTTCTCAATTATTAGATATTTTCAAATTAAGGAAAAATATTAAGAGTATTTGTGTATTCTGTTAAAGAATATTTGAAAGAGAAGTTATATGAAAGGTTCCGTAAATGTATCTTTTACATGAATAAAGTTTCATTATTGGGGAATATGACCAAAACAAAGGAGATATCTATTTATTCATAAAACATAATGTTTATTAAACAATAACCTAGTCTATTATATTTTATTTTGATCTATAGTTTCCAAGGATTATTTTTGTACTACTGAAGATTTTTTTGCTGAATTTTTCATGATTATAAAACCTAATAACCAATAAAACTCTATATTGTGTTATTTTTTTAGATTGATGAATGTAAAGGTATATTATAGGAGTTTAATAAAATTTTATTCTATACACCCATACTCACACTAACATTAAATGGGAAAGGAATTGTGATATATAGCGTTTTGTTAATGATGGGATTGATTTTTTATTATCATGAAAAATGATTAAGTGATAGTTGATTCCTTAAGATAAATAATTATTTCTGAAAAAAAATGTTCCCAACACAAGATCTATAGTTGGAAGTGGAAAAATTTTCTTTGAATATTTAGAAAAATTATCTTCATAATGAGAAATGTGAAATATATATTGATTATACGATATTTAAGTATATATTTACACAAAAAGAGATTGGTATTCATGAATGAATATGGTTAGATATGATTAAATATTACAACTCATCATATCATTAGCATCTTATAAAGGAAAAAAGTCATATTTATAATATGTATAAAAGAACCTATAAACTTATTCCTAATTAGAGATGAAAGGGATCCAATATTTTTTGATATTTAATGGATTGAAATTAGAGTAACAAAATAATTGATGATATACTACCTTGGTCAAATGATTAATACATTGTCTATCATGGAAAAGATTAAGGTTTAAAATGGATGATATGGAGATATAAAAGAAGGATAATGAAATAAAGAATTTGGGAATATTAGATTTAATAATTGATAAAGATAGAATTTTTATAGATGGGATAAAATTATATGATCCCTTAGTATTGAAGACAATGAAGTTTGCATTTTATGATGCTCATAATGTAATATTAAATATCAAACTACGAACTAAAAAGACATACAAGGATATTTGAGAACACTTATGGTGGGATAATATGAATAAGGGAATTACTAAATATAAATCAGGGTGCATGGTATGCTAGAATGTTTTAGTATAATGGTAGAAGCCTAAAGAGTTGATATTATTATTACCTATACAAACATGAAAATTAGTGAACATAATAATTGTTCATATAATGGGTATTTTAAATTCATATGATGGAAAAATTCCTATATAGGCATTAATGGGTCATTATATAAATATTTCTCACTTTATCCCCATTCGAGAATAATTGTTTCTAAATCAACATGAAGATGATATATATTAGAGAAGTTTTGATGAATCATGAAAAAATCAAACAAATAAAATCATATCCTAACCAAAATTCAAGGTTAAACTCAACGTTTTAGTGGAATATTCAAAAATAATTAAACAATGACTTAATTTTTAGTATAACATATAATCATTATAAAAACAGTCAATCCAAATAGACCGTTAAATTTTTTGATGAAATTGTTAGAGAGAGATATATTTATATCAAAGTATGATATGATACACACCTTCCATTAATCATGTTCTTATGAAACAATAACATTCATTCAGTAATTTAAATGTCCTTGTTTGAAACCACTTTTGTTAAAAAAAAATTGAACCTAAAGATGTTGAGTTGAATTTAGATAATTAAATATATTGTACCATAACCAGGGGATGAAATTTCTGAGAAGGTCTACACCAATTTACAACACATCTAAGAAGTACATTATTGAGAGGAGTGATATACTAAAAATAATTAATGATATATAGAGTTTGATATTAGGGGTAATGTTTTAGCATCCTTTCCTATTATTCATACCTTCCAATAAAAACATAGAATACCTTCTAGAGTTCCACTCTAAAAAATTTGGTGATAGTTGGAGTATCTCATGCATGATTACATGTCATCCACAATTCCTTACCAAAACCGATATTAAATATGAGTTTTTACCCAAAAATACTACCCTAAAACCAAAACAAAAACAAATTGGGTTTTCCTTAAATGATAATACATCATATTTAAATCTAGTATACAACTAATTTTTCTTTTTATTAGGACATGTTTCCTGACCACTACTATTTGGAATAATTTTCACAAATGGTACCACCATGGATCCACATTCCATGACTATTATACTATTATCATTTCCATAATAGTTCGGGGCAACCCATATGACAATTGAGCCTTACTAAATCTATGATATAATTTTTTAGGATCCATTCTTATTTTTTAGACCTTCTAGAACTTGTGTAGAAAAGTTTTTTTATGTCAGTTAATTTTTAAGCCAGTTTTTGGATGATGTTATTACATGAGACATTATAAATATTGTTTTTATGTTAGTTATTTTAAAACCAACGTAAAAAACCTTAACCCAACCTACTTTTCACATCAGTTCCTAAAAAAACGTGGAAAAAGCTTCGGAGTCATGATTTATTATGTTGGTTTTTTAATAACCGACATAGTATATAGTTTATTATGTCAGTTATGTAAAAAAACGTAATAAACTAGGCATAAAAAGAATTTTTCCTGTTGGTTATTACAAAATCAATGTGAAAAAAGTTTTTTACATCTGTTAAAAAAATAACCGACCTGATAAACCAGTATGCGAAGCTTTTTTTCATGTCTGTTAAATAATAACTAACATTAAAACAGATATAATACATCCATTATTAAATAAATTATGTTTAAAACCATTCTTATACATTTATTTTTTCAGTTATAATATAACCGATGTAAAAACCAATTTTTTTAAAAAAACTGTTCAACCATTATAATGATCTGCCAAAAAAGACCTCAAACAGGCAAAAAACATGCCAAAACTAGACAAAAACTAGATCAGAATACATACTAGAAAAACATAATAACTAGAACATAACAATAAGAACCAAAGAAAAATTAAACATTCACAAACATAACATTAAAAACATACAATGCCATCTAAAAAACCTAAAACCCCTTGGACAACCCCTACCCCCATGGACAACCCCCACCCCCTAGACATCCCCCTGGAAACCCCCACCTCCAACCCCCACCCCCTAGACATCCCCCACCCGCCTGGGCAACTCCCAACCCTAGACACCACCCCACTAGATATCCCCCCACACCATGGACACCCGCCCACCCCCTAAACACCCCACCCCTTGGACACCCTCCCACCCATGGAAACCCCAACCCCTCGGATAGCCCCCCTAAACACCCCAACCACTGGAAACCCCTGACCCCCTGGAGACCCAGCCACCCATAGACACCCCCACCCCCACCCCCTCGACCCTCTCCCACTCCCTAGGACACGCTCCCACCCCCTGGACAACACCCCCACCCTTGGACAACCCCCAATACCCTAGACACCACCCCACCCCACTGGATATATCCCACCCCATGGACACCTTCCCACCCTACCCCATTGAACACCCTCCCACTCCAAGACACCCCCTACCCCCTTGGACAGTCACCCACCCCCTGGACAGACCCCACCCCTGGACACCCCACCCCCATGGATAGCCCCCCCACCCTACTGGACATCCCCCACCCCCTAGAAATCCCATACCCCCTTAGACAACATACCCACCCCCCTGGACACCTCCTACACTCCTGTACACTAACCCACCCCCTAGGAAACTCCCTCCCCCTGAACACCTCCCCACCCCACTGGACATCCCCCACCCCCTAGACACACGCCCACCCCCTGGACACCCCCACCCCTGGACATCCCCCACCCTCGGGACAACCCCCACCACCTAGAATCCCTCCCACCCCTGGGCTCCCCCATCCCCCTGGACACCCTCCTACCCCCTGGACACCCCACCCCTAGACAGCCCCTACCCCCTAGACAGCCCCCACCCCCTGGACACCCGCCCACCCCCTGAACACCCTCCCACCCACTGTACACCTGCACCCCTGGACACCACGACCCCCTAGACCTCCCTCCCACCCCCTGGATGGCCCCACCCCCAATACAACACCCCACCCCACTAAACATCCCCCACCCCCTTGGACACCCGCCCACCCCTTGGACACCCCACCCCCTGGACAACCCCACCCCTAGACAACCCCCACCCCCCGGACACCACCCCACCACAATGGACACCCACCCACCCCATGGACACCCTGACCCTTTGGACAACCCCCTACTGTCCTAGACAACCCCCACCCCTGGAAAACCCCACCCCTAGAAAACCCCACCCCGTTGGACAACCCCCACCCCCTTGGACATCCCCCCACCACCGTGGACACCCCAACCCCCTTAGACAGCCCCCACTACCTAGATAGCCCCCACCCCTAGACATCCCCTACCCCCTTGGACAACCCCCACCCCATGGGATAGACCCCAACATCTAGACACCCCTAACCCCCATGAAACCATTACTATGATCTGCCAAAGTATGAAACAATCAGAAAACAGACCAAAACCAGACTAGAATCCATTCCAGAAAAACATCAGAACTAGACCAAAACAAGAAGCACTAGAGAAAAATTAAGAATTCACATATATAACATTCAAAACATACAATTTCAACTAAAAAATCTCAATCCAACCAAAACAAATACCATATACACAATTATAATTACAATATTAAAAATTACATTTTACACTACAAACAAACTAAAATCCAATCAAACGTATAAAATAATTTGACCATTAAAAATGTAAGTGTTTGACCTATTGAGAACTATAGGTTTAAGGGTCATAAAATATCTAAAAATTAAAAGTAAATTAGTTAACATTTATGATGAATAAATCAAATGAAATATTATGGAAAATTTTATAATGAAATCTTACCAGGTCAAACATCACAAGTGTTCCAGTTGTAATTATTTCATACATAAATTTTAACATATAATATCTACATTCAATGAATCCTTGTTGTTCATGACTATTCTATTTAAATTATTTTTAATTAAAAATATCATTTTTATGTAATACATTGAAAAGTACAAATTTAAAATGGACATTTACCTTTAGTTTTATATATTTGATCTTGGCACTATTTTTCTTTGTGTTTTATCGAAAGTAGGCCCATCCCCTGTTATAAAATAGTTTGAATGGGATAAATTAAAAATTCATTATAATATAATCAACAATTAATAAATTGAAACTTAATTTTCCAACATATTCTTAAAACACCCCCTCAAATCATTATAGACAGAGCATATCCAATGAAGAATATTCTCCCTTGAAAAAAAAACGCCTAACATCCTATGATCACTGATATGAATTTATTTAAGGTTAGTGTTTTTTATGTTAAAAGATATTGAACACTTTTCCAGATATATGCCTCATACCTTTCACAAAAAAGGCATCATCCAACATAGCGTGATTATATTTTGTTCTAATCTTTCAGTAATATAAAGTGTTCTTTGTTCCTTATCCAATGCATGTGCTTCAGGGGAAATCAAATGTGGGTCCATGAATCCATATACATATGTCCACTCATTTTTCTCACACATGTTATAAATATACCTAATAAAAAACAGTAATAAGTATACATTTTTAATAAATATAATGAAGGGAAAGGTGTTAATACTTATATGGGAAGAATATACACCACATTGATCCCCAAAATATCTCTAGTAACAAGCTCCATGATATCATTTTTCAAAATCCACACATTTATTTCACATCTATGAAAATGACATACCATTAGAAATGAATATTGATCTGCAATAAAATTTGAATATCTTCAAAATCTGTCAAGACTACTAGAATATGTATCTATCATCATACCCATTTGTCTTTTTTGTTGTCTATAATGTATTTATTTACCTTTGAAATATTCTTGTAAATAAATAGAAAAATATATTATTTTTCAAATGTCAATTTTTTTTTAATAAAAAATAAAATAAAAGATATAATATACATACCTCTATGGAAATGATTCGCTGAAGTATGGATATCCAAACTAAAAAGTGACTGATACTATGTCCAACAGTCGTCATCTCATCTGTAGGTAATGGTACTCGAGCTGATATACCGATAATATCCTTTACAGTGACCCTATGAAGCTCTACCTCTAACTGTTGATGATGAAATATATCTCCTATACAATATACTAGACCACATGAAACTATATAATGGTAAGGATCATCAACATACAACTCAAAATAAGTATGAAGTTGTGGTAGAGTATTAGGATAAAAAATGGGGTCTGTAGAATGAGGTGTAGGATAAATAATGGGGTATGGAGGTGTGGGAGTGGGATCTTCTGGCAGAGGTAGAGGATAAATAATGGGGTCTGCATGGGGAGGTGGAGGTGTGGGGGATGCATTCTGAAATTGTCTTTCCATGTCTGCAAACACAGACTGTATCGATGTTCTAATCTTTTCCTCCATCATCGGATTGATATTATGAACTCCAGCCTCAAAGGATTCTATTTTTTTTATAATCACCCTCGATGGAAGATGATGAAGAACATGGATACACTTTTGTTACCGATACACCTGTCATGTATCCTTATACACGACCGGGGTGTTCGGGGCATTTCCAATGCTGTAGATAAAATATATTTCCTACCAGTAGATCTAAATACCCCCTATGTTCTTTTCTCCCTAATATTATTTTTTATTAATTAATTAAACATTTCTGTAATGGTTCAAAGTATATAAAGAATAAAATTAATTTAAATAAGTAAGATAAATATCTTACAATCCAATCATCATCGATTCTTGATTCTTTCAAAATATATTTCCCCTTTCTGATCATCCAATCTCTCTTCCATTTTTCATTTCTAGATGGAGGGGATGAATGGGCAACCTTTCCAGAGCATGAAGACTCAGCTCTATGTTTTTCATATTTTTCCACCATCATTTGTTCTTCCAAGAAACTATACCCTCCCCAAGATAAATTATGAGGGTATATATTTTTATATTTTATCTATTGATGAGATTCCCTTGTTTTATAAAAATCAATAATAATAAATAATTATCAAAACATTAATAGGATAATTTATATATGGAAACTTATAAAAGTTTACATTTCCTTTACCAAAAATTAATATTTTCTTTTACTTTCTACAAATTGTTTCCATGTGTCGTCATATATGAAAATATTTATACGACATATATTATCAAGTTTCCTATGACCAAAAATGAAATCAGATGTTAGGGTTGATTTGAAATCACTCCATCTCCTAGTAGCCATCGATAAAAATTTCCTCCTGACTTCTCCAGTGTCAGAAATATCAAATCTCATCTAATAAAGAAGAGTTAAAACATATTATACTTAAAATATTTAAATATTAGTCAAACAATAAAAAAGATCTTACCAAAATTTCCCCCCCATAACCAAGATATTATCGCTTTGTCCATACTTATCCAATCATCATAAAAAATGATTACTTTGATTTTAACCTGAGTTGATACAAAACTCTTAAAATATTTTTCATTTGGACCTATAGGAATATCATTGTCACCGAACTCCATGAGTATCCTTTGGTACTGGCTACAGGAAAGTTGTAATTTTGGTAAACATGTGCATCCATGCTTACCAACTCTTGAGAACTTATTTTTTATTATGGGAGAACATGAGGAAGACTTGGGAACATCAAAATCATGTGAATGTTCCTCCCTAGAGGTATGATCAAGATGCTCATCTTCAGAATCATGTTGTTAATCAATTGATTGATCTATCATTATCTTTCAAATCAAAATGGAAAACATTAGTTCAAAAATATATATATTCAATTATTACAAAACTAATGTAACGAAAAAAATAGAAAACTAAACTATGTTATGTAATAGGGGGTGGGGGCTGTCTAAAGGGGTAGGGGGTGTACAGGGGGGGTGGGTTCTAACCATGGGGGTAGGGGTGTCAAGGGGGGGTGTCTAGGGGGTGGGGGTTCTTCTAGGGGTGGGGGTTATCTAAGGGGGTTAGGGTGTCCAAGGTGTGTGGGGTTGTCCATGGGGGTAGGGGGTGTCCGGGGGGGGGGGGGGGGGGGGGGGGTTGTCCATGGGGGTAGGGTTTGTCAAAGGGGGTAGGGGTGTCTAGGGGTGGGTTTGTCCAAGGGGTGTGGGGTTGTCTAAGGGGGTCGGGGTGTCCATGGGGGTTGGGGGGGGGGGGCTATCTAGGGGGTTGTCCAAGGATTTGGGGGTGTCTAGGGTGTGGGTGGATGTCTAGGGGTGGGATTTTCCAGGGGGTAGGGGTGTCCAAGGGGGGGATAGGGGTTGTCAAGGGGGTGGGGGTGGTCCAAGTGGTTGTCCAGTGGGGTGACGGCTATCCGGGGGGGGGGGCTGTCAGAGGGGGTAAGGAGTGTCTAGGGGGTGAGGGGGGCAGTGTCTTGGGGGTGGGGGTCCATGGGGTGGAGGGGGGAGGCCGCTATCCTAGGGGGGTAGGGGTGTCCAGGGGTGGGGGCTTTTCGAGGGGGGGGGGGGTTTCCAAGGGGGTGGGGGTGTCCAGGGGCGGTGTCTTGGAGGGGGGGGGGGTGTCCAAGGGGTAGGGGTGTCTAGTGGGGGGTGGGGGATGTCAGGGGGGGCTATCAAGTGGGTGTGGGGGGGGGGGGGGGGCTGTCCATGGGGGTAAGGGGTGTCTAGGGTGGTGGGGGAGGGGGGGTATCCAGGGGGTGGGGGTGCTTAAGGGGGTAGGGGTGTCCATGGGGGTAAGGGTGTCTAGGGGGGTGTCCATGGGGTAGGTACATGGTGATGGGGGCTGTCCGGGGTGGGGGAGCTATCCAAGGGGTGCGGGGGGGGGGGGGGGGGGGGGTGTTGTGGGTGTCCTTGGGGGGGCTGTCGAGGGGGTGGGGCTGTCTAGGGGGTGGGGCTATCAAAGGGGGTAAAAAGTGTCTAGGGGGTGGGGGCAGTCTAGGGGAGATCTCCACGAGGTGGGTGGGGGGCTATCCATTGGGGTTGGGGTGTTAGAGGGTGGGGGTGTCAGAGGGTGGGGGTAGAACTTGCATGATAATGATTTCATGGTAGCACACACATGGATGTATACACACACAAATGATATAACACACATGGTAGCAACAAAAATCGTAGAACATGATTGATATCACTCCCATGGTTTATTTTATCAGAAAAGAACTTAGCATGGTATAAAATAACACTATGAAACTTACCATAATTGAAAAAACAATGATAGAAATATAATATCTCAAAACATAAATTTAAGGCATCTAAAAAAATTAATAATGAAACTGAGGCGTGTGAGGATTAATTGAGTGTTGCTAGTCGACCTCATCAATCGCATGATAATGAAGATGATTAAGGGTGTTGGAAAAAAGTGGCTGGAGGGCACAAGTTTGAAGAATACTTTCTAGGTTTTCTACGTGAGAGAGACAAGTCACAGGTCACCTTATCGAAGAAAATAGAATGAGAGAATATGAGGAGAGACAAATCATTTAAAAGCTGTAACATGTCAATTCTTAAATAAACTATGTGATAAACTGTTTTTATGTTTATCAGATCAGTTATTTAATAACTGATGTACAAAATATTTTATCTCATCAGTTATAAAATAAATTCTGTTATAAATGTAGACTTATAATGTTGGTTTTTTTATAATTTATTTCATAAAGCACCATGATTGGATTTATCACATTGATTATTTTATAACCGATGTGATAAATTTCCAAGAATAGATTTATGATGTCAGTTATACAATAACTAACATGTTAAATTAAATCGTGTTATTTCGTACGTTAGTTATAAAATAAGAGACGTTATAAATCGATTATCGGTGATTTATCTCGTTGGTTATTTTAGAACCGACATGATAAAGAAATTTCTACCTCTTTGCATGTCAATTATATATAACTGACATAAAAAACCACAACTTGGTAAACCTTTTTTTCACTAGTGTAGGTCCAAGACATAATCCCTTTTAGGGTTCCATCCTAAAATAAATTTGTGATAGGAGATGTATCTGATCCAAGTTTATATTATGACCACTATTCCTTGTGATAATTAATGTGGGACTTGGGTTTAAAAAATTATTGTTTTGAAAATATATATTTAATAGAGTTTTTTGATTTTGGGGATAATTTAAAGACAATCTCTTAGTACATTGGTCTCTTTTATATTCTTGAGTTTATTGGAGTTTTGGCCTTTAAACTAAAAAATTCCTCAAACAAGTCTTCCATATATATTATGTAACATCATGAACTAGGTAACCTATATGAAACATGAGTTAATATAATATAAGACCTTCTCCCACCATATACTAGAGTCCACTAACTAGTTATAATGTTCTAAAATAACAACATGGAGACTATTCCATCAGAAGTTATTCCCTAGGTTCCTACTTAAGCCTATAAAATATTAAGCATGATCCATACATATAATGGATATCTTAATAATATGTTGATATAAATAGGTATCCAAGATGTGCCCATATTTTAGAATATAATGTTGCAAAAAATCTGTATGATGCATCAAAAAAAATAGAGAAAAATAATAGATAAAATATATAACATGGATAAAAAATAATCATAATAATGAAAAAATGAGTGGTGCATGTAGAGACTATAAACTATAAAGTAAAATACATGTAATGTATTATAACTTACATAATAAAACCTAATTGAACCTTAGCCTCCAAAACATTATAGGCTCAAACCACGTGCCCACCTTTAGGTGATACTAGTTCCTAAAAGAAAACATGAATTTTTACCCACATACATAAAAATCAACTTCTTTTATGTGGGTAAGGCAGAGTCCAATGACCCAGTAGGATTCCCATACTCACCTCAATATATTAATATCTATTTTGATTAAGTGTATTTTCTTGAAAAACAAAAAAGACTGTAATTCATGCTCATTCAATATACCCACCTGATAACATAACACATGTTCCACATGAAAACATACATGTTATGTCATCAGGTTCTGAACAGGGAACCAAAAAAACTGAACCAACACGATTCAGTGAATTCCATGAGGAATAGAGTTACGGCATGCAAAAAACATCTAAAAAGACCAATAACTTCCCCCTCAAGTCACAATCTCACATAAAGTACCATTTAATGTCTCATACCAAGACCTAGAAGACATGCTCTTACCCAAGGTTGGTTACATGCCAAGTCTTGAGCTATCCCCTCTTACTCATGATAAAATACATTTCATACTATTCATAAAATATAATACCATACCCACTCACTATGGGATGGTCACAACTTATTAACCACATCGATTCTCAATATAATATAAAATCTTATATCTTAGACCAATATCTTCTCACTTGGAGGGGGAGAGATTCCAATACCCTCTCACAATGGCAAATCCCTCATACCATGTTACACACCACATCATACAACACAACATAGACCATATCCTTGAACAATATCCTCTCTATTAGGGGAGTCCCTACCAACACACTCTCACTTTGGGTGAGGCCTCATAACACATTACACACCACAACACATACCACTACCCTCTTAATAAGGGTGAGGTCCCATCTCACATCCTGAACACTATACTCTTACATAGGGAAATTTCCTACCTCAAATCAGGAACACTACCCAAATTCATAGGGAAAGGTACCATATCATATTATGAACACCACCCTTTCACTCAAAATATATTCCCATCTGATATCATGACCAATCCCCATTCACTTTGTACGATCCGATATTAAATATCATATCACATTACATGCCTATACCCTATAACTCAGGGTATGGGAAACTATCACACTCCATAACTCATCTTATACCACATGACATCATATAAAAACCCATTATTCTCTAAATTAGGATGTGGTAACAACCATCATTAGAAAAAAGAACATTCTAATTACAATGAAACAACAAAGATAACCCATAAAATTCTCCCCAAAATAATCCTTATTGGTTACTTAAATTAATTATGTTCATGAACCTAAAACCATAACAATTGAGTGATTCATGTCCAAAACCCATATACTAAACCACTAGGTCACCCAATCCTTAACTAATCATGAACAACTTACTTTAGGCATAATTTACCATAAAATACAGATTCATTTCACTTAATGGGATTAGGGGCGGCTCTATAATACCCAGAAATTTTACCCTAATCTATCTTCTAAATGGTATATTACATCAATATAAAGGATATTGAGCCCTCCGATACAAATAATAAAATATTATTGGTCCAAATCAAGTACCGACACACACATGAGTCCATACAACCACATATAATTTCCCTGACATGGGATGAAATTATCATTAAATCATGTATCATCATATAAGCACAAGAGCCTCAGCCCAGTTGGTGAGGACTCGCTAGGTGCATCCAAGAGACCCGGGATCAAATCCTGGTGGAGGCTTATTTCTGGGTCACTGTATCAGTACTGTAGCAGGCACTGTAGTAGACACTATTTGGTACTGTAGCAGCAGCAACTATTCATCCATCTGGGCCTTCGGGCCGCTGGTTTGGTTCTCAGGTCTTGAAAGCCTTTCGGGCCACCCAAGCCCTTTGGGCCAGTTGATTATCAAGGCCTTCGGGCCACCTTAAGGCCTTAGGGCCACCCCAAGGCCTTCGGGCCACATGAATGCAGGCCCAGACACACTACAAAAAAGGAGCATCCCTAGAAGAGGATTTAGAGCAGGTACACTCACCAGAGCAGAGCCAAATGGATTGTCAGAAAGAGAGGGTATGGCTATTCCATCGGTACCAGCCTGTGCTTGCATGGGAAGCCTAGCCAGACGGTCATGAAAAGGTGCAGTTCTACTATCAAGATGTAGATGCTGGGGAGGGGCAGTTCCTTGTAGATAGTCTGGTTGAATTCCTTAAGTCCTTTGGGTCATGTAATCTCTTAATTCTATGGGAAATGTAATCTCTGAGCCTATGGGCCTTGTAAGGGTTCCCTCTCATCCCTTGAAAGGGGGGATTTCAAAATCAATAAAAAAATGATGGCCTTCAGGCCATTCAGGTAGACATGTATCATCATATAACAAGAACAACATAATAAGAAATAATAAGTTTGAAGAAAAACTAAGAATACAATCTTTAAAAATAAATGTGTTTTCCACACATGTTCAAATAGACCCAGACAAGTCTCAATCCAATACCTCTTGGCCTTCCCTTAAAAATCAAGTTGAAATCCTTTTTATACCAATTTTAAAAGAATTTATTACATTCCATATTACTCATTATAATCCCATGGATAAATCATAATAAATTTTTATTAAACTATAACCTAATTTTGGGATAGCATTTAAAAAACATCTATTGATATCACCCTTTTCACATTTAAATTTCATTTAAATTAAATTCCATTATAAATCTATTTTATTAATCAAGAACCCCCTTTTTTGGAAACCCACTTACCTTGATAATCAAATCACTCAACCAAGACATCTGTAAATGGGTCCACCGATACTCATTCCTCCATCGAAACATTTATGGATAATTTTTCAAGATATATGGTCCTTCTTGAATATTTGGAAAATGCAATGCTATCCCAATTTTTGGGTTGAAATCACACAGGCGATACATTATTACAGGAAGAATAATAACAATTTCTACACTCAAAAATATATTAGAAAATAATAAAGAGACCTGGTATGGTAAAACCCACATACATCAACTAGTGATATATAAATTACTCCTAAGATCATACCAAAAAACTCTGAGTCCATGGTCTCCTATATCAAACATAAACACCATCAAGTTAATAAATAGAACATTAAAAAATGACTTGATAAATAAGATAACTAGTTCTAAACACACTAGGATGCATAAAATTTCCAAAACCATAAGCCATTGGGTGTGACACACTCTCAAAACACACCATGATCTAAGCCACACAAAATCTCAAAAGTGTCATTCTATATAATCTATCAATTTCACCCATTTAATTGGAAATTTTTAAATAAATAAAATTAGTGAAACCAAATAATAAAATAATACCTAGAATATGAATTCCATCCTAAAAAATACCCAATAACTATGAAAACTGAAATTAATTTAATACTATTCTCATTTTACCATACTCTGGTAGAATCAAAATTAAAACCCTAACCCAAATAAAAAAATCAACATGAATCCAAATGGAGGATGAACTAAGTAAGAATGGAAATGGTTTACTTTAAGAGAGGATAAGAACCAAATTTGAACACCACATATTAATATGGTTGAAAGGGATATAAGGAAAGGAAGATAAGATCGGATCTACCATCTACTACTTCTAAAAAATGGAGAATACCAATAGGGGGTTTTCAATTTAAAAGTCCAAAAGACTATATTAACCTTGGTTTTTTGAAATTGGAAAAGGGACACATCATGATGTGATCCCCTTAGCTTATGACATGATTCCCCTCCAGACCAGTATGGTGTGACTTGTCCCTTTATGATGTGACTTTTAAAGACCATGCTTTTTCTTAGATTACTGTTATACCATTTTAAATACAAACAACATAAAATCGTCACTCAACCAGAATCCAAAGGTTTAGTGTCTTGATAAAATTAGGATTATACATTAATTTTTCATAATAAAACAATATAATTTATTTAATTCATTATTATCAAGTTTTTTAGTGGCCCTAATGTATTCTTTATTATTTGTAGTCACCTATGGATATTCATAAAATAAGGGGTGATCTAAAATCCTAGTAAGAGGATAGATAAGAACATGAATCAATATAACATTAGTGAGAATAATCATCATAATCAAAACATAATCATGGTATCATCTTAAAAATCATGAGAATAATCATTACGTAAAGGCATAAAATATGGAAATTCATAAAACTTAAAAAACATTTCGTAGTGGTAAAATACCTCACATAATTGTGAACAAAGCTAGCATCATGTTCACACATAACATATGTGCACAATCCTATCATCATCATTTTGAAAAAGTATAACATAATTTTCAACAATATTGAACATTATCTCATGAGATACATTACATAACTCAATGAATTGTAGATATATATAATTTTGGGTGCACTCGTCGCATCGCATCAATTTCAAAATCATCCATGCCACATAGAACATATAACAATATTTTACTTGAAATAAACCATGGAAAGGAAATGGGTTTTATGATAATTTTAATAATAATTCAATCATGAATACAATTTTGGGTCTCAGAAATAAAAATGCAATAATATACTTAGTATAGTAATCATTTATCACAAGTTAATAATATGTAAACTCAAGAGATGTAAAACATGTGTTTTTAGATGGAAGAGTTATTTTGGAAAAATCTGTTCATTTATCATAAAATTAGATTGTTAGAATTTATATCTCATAATGGAAAATTTAATAACAATGAAATTATATTTTAGGGATATTAAAATAAAATCTACACTAAAAATTGGCATGAAAGAAGAAAAATCCCAAGGGTTTGGAGTTGGGTTTTAGAATCTAATTACCTTATATACATATTATTTCTTTACTTTAATATCCAATATAATATAATTATATTAATGAATTTAAAAAATATATATAACCTATTATATTTTTTATTTATTATAACTTTATAAGGATCATTTATGGCCTTTATTATGAGTTATAGAGTTCAATTTCATTGATCAGAAGTATTTTTTTCTTGGTCTTCATGATTGGTTCACTTGAATATATGTATGGAATATCGTGTAAAGTGGGGGTATTAATCATGAATTGAAATTATATGTTATAAATGAAATTAAAAAAAAAATTAATTGGTATTATATATATTTTTTCCATATATGAGGATGAATATTTAGATTAAATGTTAATGATAACCGTTTAGGTTAATTTGGTGCGTTTTCGATAATCACAAACTCATTTTGTTCTATCATTTAGTATTATGTATATATGTTATCTACATAACATAAAAAGGTTATAAAATATATTTAATAATATTTTTCAATAATTATAATGGTTTTATGATGATCCTTGAAGGTGGTGATGAAAAAATTTAACTTGTCATCCTCAAAGGAGATAAATCAACACCTCACAGATGACATTTTCATTTTTAGAATAAGAGGAAGAGGAGAGGATATTTGATGATGGATTATTAAATTAACATAATAAAATTGTATTATATATAAGTTTACGGAGTTATAATTCCACTTGGTTGATGGTAGGTGAGGAGAGAATAATAAATGAAAATAACTTAAACAGAAATTAAAAGAAAAGAAATAGGATTTTGCCACTTGAATCCTTATTCATGATAACCTCCATACGAGGATTGGATTTGAACTTTTGTTGAGAATAAATGCTCTTGGATGTGGGGAATGGGATTTTCAAGAGTATTGGAAATAAATTGGACAAGGATCAATGCTTTGATGGTGTGAAGAGAAGTGGCTGTGAGGGGTGGTATTTATAGGACATGAAAGGGGTGTTTTCTCATTATTTTACACATTAGATTATTATTTTGGCTCAAGAATATGAATATTTTTTACACTATTACTATATATATTAAAATATTTAGGGATATTTCTAGATCATGTTATTACATTATCCATACATCATATATTACTCAACAATTCTTTTATTTGTTAAATACCATAAATTATTGTATTCCACTATTCCCAAAAAATTTAACTATTTTAGAAAAATACAAAAAATTCACCATAAAAAATTTTCAATGTGTATAATAAAAAATGAAAAACTTTTTAGAAAAATAATTTTATAAATATGAGAAAATTAATTTTTATTTAAAATCATCATTTACTCAAAAAATAATGATTTTAAAATTATAACTGGTTTTATAACACTTTGAAAAATTAATTATGGTCTCATAAATTTTAATTATAACCATACGATGAAAAAAATAATTTATGAATACATTTTATGAAATAAATTTTTCTTAAAACTATTAAATTAATTATAAAATTTTTATTAAATATTCTTGACTTAGAAAAATAAAAAAACATATATTTTCTTCATTTTTAAAACATTTATTTACTCATTCCATGAAATAAATTCATCATCTCTTAACTCATATTATACATAAATTTAATTTATACTTTCCCAGGTGAGGTTACTATTCTATTGGTCTGATTACTATTCCTAAGGTCCATATTATTATTCCAAAGTTCAAGCTACAATTTCATTGGTATAAGTTCTTTAACTTATAGAAATACCTGTCATTTCATCCATTTTATTATTTATTATGTTTTTATTGTGTTATATTTATGATATTAAGTGAATTATATTATATAACGTAATTATAACGAGGGAAATATTTTCTAATGAAATTCTTTGTTGTTACATTCTCCCCCCTATATGAAATTTCTCCCTCAAAATTTTGTTTTACCTACCATGGTGTAAAAATTGAGTGTAATTTTCCCTCAATTCTTCCTACAGTTCTCATATTTCATCTTCATAAATATGGTTCCACTATATTCCTTTGACCAGGTGAGTTGTCTTATTGTGTAGAAATATATCTCTACAATCCAAGATCTTCACTGGCTTCTCCTCGTAAGATAAATCATTTTCCAACTGTACCACCTCTGGATTCAGTACATGTGAGGAATCTGGTATGTACATCCTCAAAAGAGATACAAGAAATACATCACGTAATAGAGACAAGGTAGGTGGAAGTTCTAATTGATATTCCACATCTCTCACACAATCAATAATCTCAAAGGGTCTGATAAAACAGGGACTTATCTTTCCCTTCTTCCCAAATATCATGATCCTCATCCATTGTGAAATGTATAGGAATAAATTTTTGTGAACTTAAAACTATAGGTTCTATTGATGATTGTCTGCATAGCTTTCCTATCGAATTTAGGCTGCATTGATGTGCTTCTAAACAGGTTTCACCATATGAAACTTTTCTTCGACCATTTTAGTTCCTAGTAGTTATGTTCATACACTTCAACTCATCATTTTGATGTTCTACATATTTTCCCTTAAATGGAATCATGTGGATCCATTTGGATTCTCGAGTGAAAATAGTTGTTGTAAGGGATCTCATCCAGAGGCAGATGTTGGTCCCATACTCCATTGAAATCTATAGAACATGGTCTCAATATTTCTTTATGTTTTTGAATAGTCTACTCAGATTGGACATTAGTTTTTTGAGGAAAAACCAATATTAAGTCTGGTTCAATGTTTAGATCATTTTGGGTACTTTTCCATATCAAATAGGTGAATCAAAGATCTTGATCAATTAAAATAGGTATTAGTACACCATGCAACCTTACCACTTCGCTGATTTCTATCCGTGAAAGTTGTTCAAGTGGGAAATCGTCTCGAATTTTGAAAAGTGAGTTATCATTGTGAGGTGATCTAAAAAAAACAATATAGAATTGATTCATCTTATAATTCCCCAACCCCAGTTACCCACAGTCAGTGAATTATTTTAATACATTGGAATAATTACAAGGAATCATGTACCGAAGGACCGATCAATTTAGCAGTATTGGAAAATAAATTACATACATGAATGCTACATTACATTATAAAATGAAAAACAACAAAATTTTTGTCTCCATTGACCACAATCATATTTCTTAGACTATCCCAATAGGGTAGTCATAATATACTTATTCGCATCTTGGGAAAAATAAAACATAGAAAGGGGTGAGCTCAGATGCTCAGTAAGAATAACAATATAGCAAAAACTTTCATAAATAAGCATAAATATTTAAGGAAATGTATACAACTAAAAAAATATTTTTAAAAATAAACTTTAGTATAATATGGAAAATATAAATCAAATAATTTCATTTAATTATTCACATGGATATTCTACTATTCTAATAATCACATGCAATATCAATAGCCAATTTCATAATGATGGAATGAATAATGCCAGACTTCATAACCAGATAGTCAAGGCCTTGTGCCAAGACTACACATAATATTTTTTCAAGGCCTTGCGCCAAGACACTAGTTTTTCTCATGATACCTATCGATGCATCAAGGAGCTATAGTGGGATCCACCATTCACTTACTAAGTCCAATGCTTTCCTCATATGAAAACGTTGAATCATAACATAAACATTCGTATTAAAACTAGCATACCAAATGTCAATAATTTAACCACAAATCATGAAGGGTATAAGAATAACACACCCACAGTCAAACATATCATAACTCATTCAATAAAATACCAAAGATTGTATTATAATAAATCATCCTTAATCAAGAATAATATATAGTAAAGGATGTTGACATAGTTGAAAATGATCAGTAAATCACTTTGAGAGAAATATCATTTTTTCAAGAAATCATTTAAAAGTCAAAAAATTTTGAAAGGAAGAAATTTAAAAGGATTTTTAAATCAAAGTGTCCCATACCACTTTGAAAATTTTGAAAGGAATTATCTTTTTAAAACAATAATTTCCATATAAATAAAACTTTAATTTTTTTTGAAAACATGAACATTAATGAGAATGATTTAAAATATTAAATATTTAATCCATTTAAAATGATGTTTTAGTTAAAGAGTCCCTAAAAAAATCTTTTGGAAAACTATTTTATGAAACATGGACATGGATAATAATTATTTCCCAGAAAAATTTTACACACAAACAATCTCCGATAATAATGAGATTGAGGAATTAACCCTTACCTTGCATTTTCCCTTGGTTGAGGGTACACTTAAACTCCTGTATAATGACCATAGTTTGTTATTAAATTTTACCAGAACCATATTCATATGTATAATATCATACATTATTCATTTATGACTTTATACTACCCATTTAATAATGATTTCAATTTTAAATTAACATTCCGGGTAATAATCATTTTCTTTATCGTACGTGTTTTAACTTGTTATTCTTGATCGTATCACTTAGATGATGATTTAAATACTTCCATAATATAAAAAATAATTTATATGTCATATATATATAATTTAAATATTTATAATATATATATATATGAAATATAATACACTATTTATGGAGATGGTGGGGCGTACGTAAGCATAAACGCTGTTTCCGTTTTCATATCATATTGAATGGAAGTAAGTGAATATGATATTTGTAAGTACAAGAATACATAAATACATACATACATATATATATATATATATATTAAGTATAATTATTAAGTCATATTTTACATAATTAGTAATAATATATATTTTTATAATCAACGTTTAATGGTGAATGTGGAAATGTATCTCATCGCGCCGTGGAGACGGTAATCCGTATATACACACGAGCGACAATATCATTATATTGATGGTGAAATAGTATGTAATTGGATGGTATATCATATATAAAAAATCATTAACATGTTAAATTTTTTATTTACATCATTTTTACTCATTATTATACCCATCCAAATAATTAAGTGTTTGAATAACAAACTACACCATGACGTAGAGACAGTAAGTCGTACATACGCACGTATGGTGACCTTGTCATTTATAGGATGGATAGAATAATGAATATGGTTGTACCATATTTATAATAAAATCACAGTATTTAGGAGGTAATGGAGTTATTATCTTGGTAAGGAAACAACAAAAAAATATGAAGTGGAAGAAGAAATGAACTTTGAAGAGGGTGGTGAAATTATTATCCCTTCTTCGGGTGTTTCCTTTTGAGTTGATCAAAAGGGCTCATTAGGTTGGATTTATGATCAAAGTAAGTACTCTTGGTTGATTTTAGGGAATTTGGGATGATATTAGGGTATGGTTTGGCCGAGCCAAATGGCATTGGAGCTGTGATTTTGAGAGAAGGGGAAGTACCATTTAATAAGAGAGTTGGGGATCACTTTAGGGAAAGCTTAAAATATTAATTTATAACAAAATAATTTTCAGTTTATGATGGCTCTGAAATGATTTATTACGAGCCTTATGTGGTTATGGTTCGAAATCCTTTCAACCAAAAGGTTTTAGACATGTTTAGGTTACCATTTTAACCTTATCTCATATATTTAACTCTTAGTTAAATAGTTTAACTTTTACCGTGTCTTCTTGTATTCTTACACTATATAGTTAATAAAATTACTATAAACTTATAAGGGAACCTCAAGTGGTTCATTAATGACATATATAATATTATTAAAGTCCATATTCTGAACCATAGATTTTTAGGAATATTATATCAACCAATAATATAGTATTTGTTTTAAAATCTAATTTATGTCAATTTTGATACTATTTGGTAATTTGTTTTTGTTATAGTCATGACAACCTTATCACTTCGAAAAAATTTATCTAATAAACCCAAAAAATCAATATTAACCTATAAAATTAGTGGAATTTATCAAAAGTCTCAAATTATATTTATTTTTATATTTATAATATCAATTATATTAATATTTCATTAAGAAGGTAATCACTCCATCATCATTGTGTCATAAATAAATTAAATTATTTAATCTCTAAATTTTTTAAATAAATTACAATTTTTTAGGAATTATTTATATCATTATAATGAATATTTATAGTCAAATACTTCTTATGTATAACCCTATATTAAAAAAGGTTTTGTTAATAAACTACGAGTTTAACACTTTTAACTCTTCTTTAAATAAAATAATAATAAATGTCCTAATCTAATCCAAGTGGACCTTGAAGATCATATTTTATTACTAAGCTTTTTTTTGGAATAATTAAACTTATTCAATAGAATTAGGACATGAGTTAGGGTAATTTTAATATTATTTTTACCTTTAACTACCTTATTTACATTTTACCGAGGTAAATAAAATTCAAAAGTTACAATTCACTAAAAATTATTTTTATCTTGTTGAACCACATTTTACTTACTCATGTCAATCGTGTCTCTCGGATTTTTGAAATTCAAATCATTGAAGCAGTAAAATTATGTTTTATGCAAATTTGAAAATGCTCTTAGAAGGTGGGTAAAAGACGGTAAAATGTTCAATAAAATTTTATACATCTAATCTTATTATAAAATGGCTCCAATGAATTAAAATGAACTTATACTGGTATTATGAGTCTATTTTTCCTTAAAATAAATTCAAATAAAATAAATATTTTTTTAAATAAAAATTCTATTTTAAATAATAACGTATTGTTTTTCACTATTCATCAAAAATTGAATGCTTTCAGAAAAATACCAAAAATTAAGCCAAAGTTAATTTTAGAATTATTAATTCAAAAAATGAAGTCTATATTTCCAAATTCAAAACGTAGAATTAGTATTTATTAATTTAAAATTAATTACCGTTGTCAAAACCAAAAGGTGGGCTTTTAAAAAGAAAAAAATATCAAAAGATTGACACATGTTTGTGTCAAACTTAATTGTGAGATTACTTATAATGACCTAAATTGTATTAAATGATAAAAATGTAATCTAATTATACTTCCAAACCATTAAAACAAATAATTTCTCACTATAAATTTTTTCGATTAAAAATTTTGTTTTCAATTAAAATTTAGTATTTTTCACTATTCATCAAAATTTGAAAGTTATCAGAAAAGTACCAAAAATTTATCAAAAATAAATTTTTTGTCCCACTAATAAAGAATAATTTCTTTATTAAATTGAATATATAAAAGTGGCAAATATTGGTTTTAAAAAGGGTTCTCCATTAAAATGCGGTAAAATTGTATTTTTTGAAAAATATTTATTTTATCTGAAAAAATGAATTTGTTTTTTTATTATATCTAAGAAACACATAATATGGATTCTAAAATTATATGGAGTATATTATACTAAATATTTAGTTAATACTATTAATAACCTCTTTTTGAACGGCTAGTTTGGTAAGTCGTGGTGGGCTCAAACTCGGTGTTGTGTGTAGAGCAACCTATTGAATTACATTAATGAGATAATGTACTACAAAATTTTGGTGTGTTACATTCTCTTCTCCTTCAATAAATTTCATCGTTTAAATTTCAAATTGTTTTCTGAAAATAAAAGGTTAAAAATAGAAAAATACCTTGGTGGAAAACCCACATCAAAAATTAGGTTAATAAAATTCCGTTCTAATAAGAGGGAAAAGGAAATAAAAACATCACCACCAAATTATGATATTGATTAAGAGAATATTTGTAGTAATTAGAGACACATAGGTTGATGTAAAGTGTAAATATTTATAGAGAGTGATTGAGGTCATCAATCACAAACAAGTGTAAAATTGAGGGCTTCAAAGCCATCAATTTATGATGATTTAAAATATCATCGGTTTAACAAAACATATGATATTAGGAAAAAACATTTTTGGTTTTTATATAACTTCTCGAAAGTTTAATAATTAATTTATTCCTAGAATAATAGGAAAAAAATATACTTTAAAAGCGGAGTTTAATTCTTCAACTAATTTCTACCACAAAATCATCTTTCACTCTAAAAGATAATATCACTTAAAAATATTCTATTTATCCTAATTGTATAGGGTTAAAAAAATGAAATTATATTTAATCTATCAGAAGTTTTAAAAAAACTACATTATACAATCTAGGACATCACTTAGGCCAGTGGTAGGTGATGCACCCTTGTCCCCATTCTGTTGCGGGTTCATGTCTTGCGGCCTTGTCGGGTGTGACGTGTTTTCACCCGACCTCCGGGTTGTCCTTTTTATAACATTGAAAAAATAATCTTAAAAAATTATTTAACATTAACAATAGTATGAAATTTCAAAATTAATCCATTCCAACCTTTATAATTATCCAAAATACTTCTTTCCAAACTCACAGTCCAAAATTTATAAGGAAGGTAAGAAGAATTAATATCATTTTTTCCACGTAATAACATGTGAATACCTTCATCATGTATTCTTTTAAAACATGGTAACACCCTGAATTACCATAAAACCTTATATATTACATTCATCCTTTCTTATTCCCTATAGAATACTAAATATACTCCTTATATCCAAAAATGTCGTAAACTCCAACAATGATGGAATAAACAAACCATTAATCAGTTCCAAGGTAGTAAATAATATCCAATATAATTTATCCAAATCGATCATCTCTTATTCCAAAAAATAATATATCAAGACCAGGAATATATTAAAGTTTATCTTTCCTTCAACCATGTATTTTCCAAAAAGTTTAACTTGATATTGAGTCACTTTTCTTGGTACCACACAATCTCAATTCCTTAATTAAATAGTATTTTTTAGTACAATCCTTATTTATTTCTACAATTCATATAACCAGTACATTGTTGATACAACACTCAAAAAATAATAATAATTTTATAACAACTAAAACAAATTAGTCATTCTTCTTCATCTGAGGTAGTATCATAACTTTATTATTATCCAATAAAATCATTTGGGGCATACTCTAATGATTTCAATATTGATTCACGTAGTGTCCCAACTCTTTGCAGATGAAGCATTGTACATTTGAATCCATTTTCTTACCCTTGAAATCGGGTACTTGGTGTCCTTTTTCTCCACACTTATAACAAACCCCAATTTCCTTCAAGCATTTACGAAGGTGATTCTTTCCACATTTATCACATATGGGAAAATCCTTCTTTCCCCTCTTCACTTTATCTATCTTTCTCTCTACAATTATTTTCTTCTCCTGCTTCCCTTCAAATCAATATGACTCCAAGAATTATTTACTTATATTATTAACACATGATACTATTACCTTACATGATGAGAATTTGTGGAAAAATATTTACCTTCTAAATTATATCTTAATACTATTAATGATATGATCCTTCTTACTCTTTGGATCAGGCGTATTCCTAGAGTTATTATTCCTTCTACGGGGCGCTGTTTCTAAACAATGGCCTACACTAGGTTAGTTTATAAATCACAATGCATAATTCCAAACTTGTGAAATACCTAATGTAAATTGAAAAGATTATTCATATAATATATAATCATAAAAAAATGTTTTATTTGAAGAAGTATTTACTCCTAAATCCTTTATAATGGTTTGTAAAAAAATTTGAATTATCCTAAGCATATCCCTTGGGAGTGTCATAACCATGAGTTCAACAAGGCCCGTTGTCATGTACCAGGATACCCCATGTCATTCCCAAAACTCCTTGTTAGAGATTTCACCCCAAGGAACATCTGTCCCAAAGATGTCTCAACCTGCTCGTATCCAGACAGAGATGTATTACTTGGAAAATTCACAAACTCTCTACATTACCAAAATGTTAGGATGTTCTTCTATTCTTATCCTCAAAGTCTATCTTAGGGTAATGTTGTCTAATCAGAGTTTTTCTAAATCGAGAATCCAATGTTATTTCTAAACTTCATCTGATACCAACTGTAACACCCCGACCCTAGTTAGCCAGAGTTGGTGCATTATTTTAATACATTGGCTTGATTTCAAGGAATCAAGTCCCGAAGGACCGATCAGTTTAACATTCTTGGAAAATAGATTACATACATGAATGCTACATTACATTATAAAATGAAAAACAACTACAACATTTTCTCCATTGACCACATTAATATCCCTTAGAATATCTATGTAGGTCAGTCATAATATACTACTTCGCATCCAGGGAAAAATAAAACATAGAAAGGGGTGTGATCAGATGCTCAGTGAGGATAACAATATAGAAGAAACTTTCATAAATAAGCATAAACATTTAAGGAAATGTATAAAACCGAAACAAAATCCTTTCAAACTTAGGATTCGGCATAATATGGAAAATATAAATCAAATAATTCCATTTAATTTTTCACATGGATATTATACTAGTCGAATAATCAAATGCAATATCAATAGCCAATTTCATAATGATGAAATGATTAATTCCAGTCTTCATAACCAGATAGTCGAGGCGTCATGCCAAGACTTCAAATAAGATTTTTTCAAGGCCTTGTGCTGAGAAACTAATTTGTCTCATGAGACCTACCAATACATCGAGGAGCTATAGCGGGCTCCACCCACCACTTACTAATTCCAACACATTCCTCACATGAAAATGATGAAACATAACATAAGCATTGTATTAAAACTGACATACAAAATGCATATAATTTAACCATAAACCATGAATGGTATAAAAATATCACATCCATAGTCAAACATAGCATAAATCATGAAATAAAATACCAAATATTGAATTATAATAAATTAACCTCAATAAAGAATAATATCTAGTAAATGATGTTGAAATAGTTGAAAATGATCAGTAAAACTCTTTGAGAGAAATATCCCCTTTTCCTGAAATAATGTAAAATTCACACAATTTAGAAAGGAAGAAATTTAAAAGAAAATCTGAATCAATGTTTCTCATACCACTTTGAATCTTTTGAAAGTAATTAACATTTTAAAACATTCATGTCTATATAAATAAATCCTTAAAACCATTTTGAGAACATGGACATTAATGAGAATGATTTAGAAGAATAAATATTTAAAACATTTAAAATGATGTTTTAGTTAAAGATTCCTTTGAAAAGAATCCTTTTGAAAACTCTTCTATTAAACATGGAAATGGATAATAATTATGTTTTAGTAAAAAATTACAGACAAATAGTCTCAGATAATAATGAGATTGAGGAATTAACCCTCACCTTGCACTTTCCTTTGGTTGAGGGTAAATTTATCCTTTTTTATAATGACCATAGTTTGTTATTAAATTATAAAATAACCATTTTCATATTTATTATATCATAAATGATTCATTTATGACTTTATACTACCCATTTAATAATTATTTCCATGTTAAATTAACATTTTGGGTAATAATCGCTTCATTTATCGTACGTGTTTTAACCTGTTATTCTTGATCGTATCACTTAGATGATGATTTAAATACTTCCAGAATATAAAACAAAATTTATATATAATATATATTTATAATTTAAATACTTATAATATATATATATATATATATATATGATATGGAATACCCCGTTTATGGAGACGGTAGGTTGTACGTATGTATAAACTCTGTATCTGTTTTCATACAGTATTGAAAAAAAGTAATTGAATAAGATATATATAAGTACACACACACACACACACACACACACACATATATATATATATATATATCTATTTAGTAGAATTATTATTTCATATATTACAAAATTATTAATAATAAATATTTTTATAATCCTCGTTGAATGGTGAATGTGGAAATAAATCTCATCGTGTCATGGAGACAGTAATCTGTACATACGCACGAGCGACAATATCATTATATTGACGGTGAAATCATATGTAATTAGATGTTATATCATATATAACTAATAATTATCATATTATATTTATTATTTATATCATTTATACTCATTTTTATACTCATCCAAATAATGAAGTGTTTGAATAACAACCTACACCACAACGTGGAGACGGTATGATGTATGAACACGCATATGGTGACTTTGTCATTTATAGGATGGATAAAATAAAGAATATGGTTGTAACATATTTATAATAACATAATAGTATTTAGTAAGAAATGGAGGTATTATTTTGGTATGTAAACAACAAATAAATAGGAAGTGGAAGAAGAAAAGAACTTAAAAGAGGGTGGTGAAATTATTACCTCTTCTTCGGGTGTTCCTTTTCTGTTGATAAAAAGGGATCCTTAGGTTAAATTTATGATCAATTTAAGGCCTCTAGGATGATTTGAGGATGTTGGGAGCTTATCTGGGTAGGGTTTGGCTTAGCCAAATGGCTTTGTAGGTTTGATTTTTAGAGAAGGATAAGTACCATTTTATAAGAGCGGTGAATGTCACTTTAGGGAAAACGTGAAATATTATTTTATAATAAAATAATTTTCGATTTCTAATGGATCTAAAATGATTTATGTTGAGATTTATGTGATTATGGGTCGAAATAATATCAAATAATAGGTTTTACACAGGTTTAGGTTACCATTTTAACCTTATATTTTGGATTTAACTCTTTGTTAAATAGTTTAACTTTTACCATGTCTTCTTGTATTCTTACACTATATGGTAAATAAAAATACTCTAAAATTCCGAGAGAACCTCAAGTGGTTAATTAATGAAATATATAATATTATCTAAGACTTTTGGAGGAACCTTATATTTTTAGGAATATTATATCAACCAATAATATAATATTTTTTTCAAAAACTAATTTGTGTCAATTTGAACAGTATTTTGTATTTTGTTTTTGTGAAAATAATAACAACCTTATGACTCCAAAAACAATTTATCTAATCTTACATAACAGGTCATAGTAACCTAGAAAATTTGTGTAATTTATCAAAAGTCTTAAATAATATTTATTTTGATATTTATAATATCAATTATTTTAATATTTCACTAAGAATGTTATTACTCCATCATCACTGTGTCATAAATAAATTAAATTATTTAATCTCTAAAATTGTTAAATAAAATACCATTATGTAGGAAATATTTCTATATTTCTAATGAATATTTATAGTCGAATATATCTTTTTTATAGCCCTGTATTAAAAATGTTTTAGTTGATAAGCTTTGAATTTAACACTTTTAACTATTCATTAAATAAAATAATAATAAATGTCCTAATCTAATCAAAGTTGACTTAAAAGATAATATTTTATTCCTAATGTTGTTTTTGGTTTAATTACACTTATCCAATAGAATTAGGACATGTTTTAGGGTAATATTAATATTTTTTATCTTTAACCACCTTATTTACTTTTTACAGTGGTAAATAAAAGTCAAAAATCACTATTCACCGAAAATTATTTTTATCTTGAACCAAATTTTACTTACTGATTTCAACCATGTCTCTCAAATTTTTGAAATTCAACTCATAGAAGTAGTAAAATTATGTTTTATGCAAATTTGAAAGTGCTCCAAGAAGGTGGGTAAAAGACGGTAAAAAGTTCAATAAAAATTTATACATCTAAACTTATTATAAAATGGCTCCAATGAATTACCTTGAACTTATATAAGTATTATTTATCTAATTTTCCATAAAATAAATTTAACTAAAATAAATAATTATTTAAACAAAAAGTCTTCTTTAAATAATAACATAGTGTTTTCACTATTCATCCAAAATTAAATGTTTTCAGAAAAATATCAAAAATTCACCCTAATTTAATTTTAATATTCCAAATTAAAAAATTAAATCTATTTTATAAAATTCAAAACATAGAAGTTGTATTTATTAATGTAAAATTAATTCCCGTTGTCAAAACCAAAAAGGGGGCTTATAAAACGTAAAAACTATCAAAAGATTGACACGTGTTTATGTCAAGTTTAAATGTGAGATTACTTATAATGTCCTAAATTGTATTAAATGATAAAAATTAATCTAATTATACTCCCAAACCATTGAAACTAATAATTTAGCACTATAAATTATTTCGATTAAAAAAGATGTTTTCAATTAAAAATTATTATTTTTCACTATTCATCATAATTTGAAAGTTATTAGAAAAGTACCAAAAATTTATCCAAACTAAATTTTTATGTCCATATTATAAAAAATAATTTAATTTTATTAAATTGAATATATAAAAGTGTTAAATATTGGTTTTAAAAAGGGTTCACCAATAAAAGGCGTTAAAATTGTATTTTTTGAAAAATACTTATTTTATTTGAAAAAAATGAATTTGTTATTATATTATATCTAAGAAACATAGTATATAGATTCTAAAATTATATGGGGTATATAAAATTTAAAATTTAGTTAATACTATTTATAACCGCCTTTTAAACGGCTAGTTTGGTAAGTCGTGGTGGGCTTGAACTCGGTGTTGTGTATAGCGCAAGCTATTGAATTACTTTAATGAGATAACATACTAAGAAATATTGGGGTGTTACATTCTCCCATCCTTCAATAAATTGCATCCTCGCAATATCAATTTTTTTTTCAAAAATAATAGGTTAAAAATAGAAAAATACCTTGGTGTAAAACCCACATCGGAAATTAGGTTAATAAAATTTAATCTTAATAAGAGAGAAAGGGAAATCAAAAAGTCACCTCCAAATTATGATCTTGACTAGGAGAACATTGGTTTCAATTAGAGACACATAATTGGAGGAAAACCATAAATATTAATAGGGAGTGGTTGAGGTCATCAATCACAAACAAGTGTAAAATTGAGGGCCTCAAAGCCATCAATTTATCTTGATTTAAAATATCATCAGTTAAAAAAAACATAAGGTAATAGGACAACTGATTTTTGGTTTTAATATCCCTTCCCTAAAGTTTAATAATTAATTAATTCACAGAATAAGAGGAAAAAATATACTTGACATGTAGAGTTTCATCCTTGAACTAATTTCTACCACAAACTCCTCTTTCACTCTAAAAGACAATGTAACTTAAAAATTTTCTATTTATCATAATTGTATAGGGTTAAAAAATTAATTTATAATTCATCTATCTGATGTTTTTAAAAAAAAATCATTATTCAGTCTTGAACATTACGTAGGCCAGTGGTCGGTGATGCACTCTTCTCTCTATTCTTTTGTGGGTTCAAGTCTTACAGCCATGCTGTACGCAACAAGTTGTCACCCAACTTCTAGATTGTCCTTTTTATAAAAATGAAAACATATTCTAAAGAAATTCTTTAACCTTAACAATAGTACCCAATGTAAATCATAATTCATTCTAACCTTTAGAATTATCCAAAATAATTCTATCCAAACTCATAGTCCAAAATTTATAAGGAAGGTAAACACAATGAAGATCCTTTTTTCCATGTAATATCATGTGAATACCTTCATCATGTATTCTTTTAAAACATTAAACCACCCTAAATTATAATAAAACATTATTGATTACATTCATTCTCCCTTATTCCTTATAGAATACTTGATATACACCTTATATACAAAAATGTTGTAAACTCCAACAACGATGGAATAAAAAAACTATTAATTAGTTCTAAGGTTGTCAATAATATCCAATATAATTTATCTGAATCAATCATTTCTTATTCCAAAAATCAATCCCTCAGTATCAGGGCCATATTAAAGTTTATCTTTCCTTCAACCATGTATTTTCCAAAACGTTTTACATGCTCTCGAGTCACTTTTATTTGTACCACCCAATCTCAAATCCTTAATTAAATAATATTGAAGTACAATCCTTATTTATTTCTACAATTCATATAACCAGTACATCGTTGATAAAACACACAAATAAAATAATTCTTTAATAACAAAATAAAAAAATTAGTCATTCCGCTTCAACTGTGGTAGTATCATAACATTATTATTATCCAATAGTATCATATGGGGCATACTCTGATGATTTGAACATTGATTCACGCAGTGTCCCAACTCCTTTCAGATGAAGCATTGTACATTTGAATCATTTTTCTTACCCTTTGAATCACGTACTTGATGTCCTTTTTCTCCCATATTATAAAAAAATCGAATTCCTTTCAAGCATTTAACAAGGTGATTCTTTCCACAATTATCACATAAGGTAAAATCCTTCTTTCCCCTCTTCCCTTTATCCATCTGTCTTTCAACCATCATTTTCTTCTCTTACCTCCCATCAAATCCATATGACTCAGAGAATTATTTAATTTTCTTATTAACACATGATATTATTTCTTTATATAATGAGAATACATGGGAAACTATTTCCCTTCTAAATTTTGGCTTAATACCATGAAAAATATGATCCTTCTTACTCTTTGGATCATGCGTATTGCTAGAGTTATTATTAACTCTACTGGGCACCATTTCAAGACAACGTCATAGAGTAGGTTAGTTTATGAATTTCAATGCATAATTCCAAACTTGGGGCTTAGCTTAGTGGTAAGCACCCCGTAATACTACATGAAAAATTGGGGTTCAAAACCCATTCGGTGCAGGTTACTGTAGCAGGTACTGTAGTAGCGGTGGTACTGTTGATCGGCGGGTATTGTAGCGGCGGTAGGGCACTGTAGTTGCAGAGGTACTGTGCGGTAATGTAGCAGCCAGGTTACTATTCATAGAATAGGAATTTGGAAAAAAATTTGGGCCTACGGGCTATGTAAAGGGTAACAAACCCACTGGACATTCGGGCTATGTAATGGGTCTCCATCTACCCAGTTAAAAGAGGTATTTGCTTTGGTTTATTAATAAAAATGAGGCTTCGGACCCAACCTTCACTCCTAAATCCTTTATAATGGCTTGTAACGAAAATTTGAATCATCCTAAGCATATCCCCCAAGAGTGTCGTAACCATGAGTGCAGCAAGTCCCGTGGTCGTGTACCAGGATACCCCATGTTATTTCCGAAACTCCTTGTCAGATTTTTCACTCCTAGGTATATCTGTGTCAGAGCTGCCTCTACCTGCTTGTATCCATAAATGGATGTATTGTTTGGAAAATTCACAAAATCTCTATATTACCAAAATTTTAGAATGTTCTTGTATTCTAATCCTCAAAGTCTATCATATGGTAATGTTGTCTAATCATAGTTTTTATAAATCTAGTATCCAAGGTTATTACTAAACTTCAACTGATACCAAATGTAACACCTCGACCCTAGTTACCCAGAGTCGGTGCATTATTTTAATACATTGGCATGATTGCAAGATATCAATTCCCGAAGTACTGATCAGTTTAGCAGTCTTGGAAAATAGGTTACCTAAATTAATGATACATTAAATTATAAAATGAAAAACGACAAGAACATTGCCTACAAGGAGCTCATTCATATCCCTGTAGGTCAGTCATAATATATATTTTCTCATCCTGGGAAAATTAAACTATATAAAGGGGTGAGATAAGATTCTCAGTAAGGATAACAATATAGCGAAAACATTCATAAATAAGAATAAAAATTTAAGGTAATGTTTCAAACTGAAATAAAATCTCTTTAAACTTAAAATTAAGTATAATATGGAAAATATGAATCAAATAATTCCATTTACTTATTAACATGGATATTATACTAGTCGAATAATCACATGCAATATTAATAGCTAATTTCATAATGATGGAATGACTAATGCCATACTTCAAAACCTCATAGTCAAGGCGTCATTCCAAGACTAAAAATAAGATTTTATCAAGGCATTATGCCAAGAAACTAGTTTGTCTCATTAGACCTACTGATACATTGAGGAGCTATAGAGGGATCCACCCATCACTTACTAAGTCCAACGCATTCCAAATATGAAAATGTTGAAACATAACATAAACATTCGTATTAAAACTAGCATACGAAATGTCCATAATTTAACTATAAAACATGAATGATATAAAAATAGAACATCTATAGTCAAACATAGAGTAACTCATTAAATACAATACCAGAGATTGTATTATAATAAATCAACGTCAATAAAGAATAATATCATGTAAAGGATGTTGACATAGATGAAAATGATTAGTAAAACTCTTTGAGAGAAATATCCCTTTTTCATGAAATAATTTAAAAGTCACACAATTTAGAAAGGAAGAAATGTAAAAGAAATTTTGGAATCAATGATTCCCATTCCACTTTGAAAATTTTCAAAGGAATTAACATTTTAAAACATTGATGTCAATGTAAGTAAATCCTTGAAACCATTTTGAAATCATGGACATTAATGAGAATGATTTAGAAGAATAAATATTTAAACAATTTAAAATGATGTTTTAGGTAAAGAGTACATTAAAAAGAATCCTTTTGAAAACATTTTTATGAAACATAGACATGGATAATAATTATGTCTCAGTAAAAACCTATACACAAACAATCTCAGATAATAATGATATTGAAGAATTAACACTTACCTTGCACTTTTCTTTGGTCGAGGGTACGTTTAACCTCCATTATAATTACTATATTATATTATTAAATTATAACAGAACCATATTAATATCTATTATATCAGACATGATTCATTTATGACATTATACGACACATTTAATAATGATTTCCATGATAAACTAACATTTCGTGTAATAACCACTTTCTTTATCGTAAGTGTTTTATCCTATTATTCATGATCGTATCACTTAGTTAATGATTTAAATAATTCTATAATATAAAACATAATTTATATATCATATATATTTATAATTTAAATATTTATAATAGATATATATATATGAAATGAAATACACTGTTTATGGAGACGGTAGGGCGTACGTACGTATAAACGCTGTTTCTGTTTTCATACAATATTGAATGGAAGTAAGTGAATAAGATATATCTAAGTAAATAAATAATTATCTATATATATATATATATATTAAGTAGAATTATTATGTCATATATTACACACTTATTAAGAATATATATTTTTATAATCATCGTTGAATGATGAATATGGTAATGAATCTCATAACGTCGTGGAGACGGTAATCTGTACGTACGCACGAGCGACAATATCATTATATTGATGATGAAAACATATGTAATTTGAGGGTATATAATATATATAGAATCATTATCATCTTATATTTATTATTTAAATCATTTATAGTCATTATTATACCCATCCAAATTATGAAGTGTTTGATTAACAAACTACACCACAACGTGGAGACGGTAAGCCGTACGTACGCACGTATGGTGACTTTGTCTTTTATAGGATGGAAAGAATAATGAATGTGGTTGTAAAATATTTATAAAAACATAACAATATTTAGGAGGTAATGGAGTTATTATTTTGGTATGGAAACAACAAAGAAAGTGGAAGTGGAAGAAGAAAAGAACTTGAAATAGGGTGGTGAAATTATTACCTCTTCTTTCAGTGTTTCCTTTCTTGTTGATCAAAACAGCTCTTTAGGATGGATTTCCAATCAAATTAAGGCCTCTAGGTTGATTTGAGGAAGTTGGGAGGATATTTGGGTAGGGTTTGGCCGAGCCAAATGTCTTTGGAGGTGTGATTTTTAGAGAAGGATAAGTAACCTTTTATAAAAGAGGTGAGGGTCACATTACGGAAAGCTTGAAATATTATTTTATAATAAAATAATTGTCAGTTTCTAATGGCTCAAAAATGATTTATTTTGAGACTTATGTGGTTAGGGGAATAAATCCAATAAAAAATAGGTTTTATACAAGTTTAGGTTACCATTTAACCTTATATTTTATATTTAACTCTTAGTTTAATAGTGTAACTTTTACCATGTCTTCTTCTATTCTTACACTATATGGTTAATAAACATATTTTAAACTTCCAAGAGAACCTCAAGTGGTTTATTAATGACATATATAATATTATTTAATAAATTTTTCCTAGCCTTGGATTTTTGGAAATATTATATCAACCAATAATACAGTATTTGTTTTATAAACTAATTTATGTAAATTTGGACACTATTTCGTATTTTGTTTTTTTTTTGAAAGTCATAACAACCTTATCACTTCGAATAAATTTATAAAATAATCTTTAACATCTCATATTATCTTATAAAATTAGTGGAATATATCAAAACTCTGAAATAATATTTATTTGGATATTTATAATATCAATTATTTTAATTTTTCTTTAAGAATGCAATTACTCCAGCATCATTATGTCATAATGAAATTTAATTATACAATCTCTAAAAATTATAAATAAAATACCATTATTTAGTAAATATATATATATATATATATATAACGAATATTTATAGTCGAATATATCTTATGTATAACCCTATATAAAAAATTGTTTAGTTAATAAGTTCCGAATTTAACACTTTTATCTCTTTTTTAAATAAAATAATTATAAATTTCCTATTCTAATCCAAGTGGACCTAAAAGATCAAATATTATTCCAAAGGTTTTTTGTGGTCGAATTAATCTTATCCAATAGAATTAAGAAATGTGTTATGGTAATTTTAATATTATTTTTACCTTTAACTACCTTATTAACTTTTTACCGTGGTAAATGAAAGTCAAATATTACTATTCAGCGAATTTTTTTATCTTGTTGAACCAAATTTTAAATAATGATGTAAACAATGTCTCTATGATTTTTTAAATTCATCTCATAGAAGTGGTAAAATTATGTTTTACGCAAATTTGAAAATGCTCATAGAAGGTGTTTAAAAAACGGTAAAAAGTTTGATAACATTTTATTCATCTAATGTTATTATAAAATTTCTCCAATGAATTACATTGAACTTATATAGTTATTATGTATCAATATTTACTTAAAATATATTTAACTAAAATAAATAATTATTTAAATAAAAAGTCGATTTTAAATAATAACGTAGGGTTTTTCACTATTCATCCAAAATTGAAAGTTTTCAGAAAAAGTACTAAAAATTCATCGTAAGTTATTTATAATATTCCAAATTCAAAAATGAAAACTCTTTTAACAAATTAAAAACATATAAGTTTTATTTATTAATGTAAAATTAATTCCTTTCTTAAAACCAAAAAGTGGGCTTTTAAAAAGTAAAAACTATCAAAAGATTGACACCTGTTTATGTCGAATTTAAATTTGAGATTACTTATAATGACCTAAATTGTATTAAATGATAAAAATACATTCTAATTATACTTTCAAACCATTCAAATGAATAATTTAGCACTATAAATTATTTCGATTAAAAAAGTTGTTTTCAATTAAAATTTAGTATTTTTCACTATTCATCAAAATTTGAAAGATTTCAGAAAATTACCCAAAATTTATCCAAACTAAATTTTTTGTTCCACTTATAAAGAATAATTTAATTTTATTAAATTGAATATATAAAAGTGTAAAATATTGGTTTTAAAATGGGTTCTCCATTAAAAGGTGGTAAAATTGTATTTTTTTAAAAATACTTATTTTATCTGAAAGAAATGGAATTGTTCTTATATTATATCTACGAAACACATAATATAGATTCTAAAATTATATGAAGTATATAAAATTAAAAATTCAGTTAATACTATTCATAACAACTTTTTGAACAGCTAGTTTGGTAAGTAGTGGTGGGCTCGAACTCGGTGTTCTAGGTAGTGAAAGCTACAAAATTACTTTAATGAGATAACGTACTATGAAATCATGGGGTGTTACATTCTCATCTACTTCTATAAATTGAATACTCAAAATTTCACATTGTTTTTCAAAAATAAAAGGTTAAAAATAGAAAAATACATTGGTGGAAAACCCACACCAGAAATTAGGTTAATAAAATTTAGTCTTAATAAGAGGGAAAGGGAAATGAAAAACTCACCACCAAATTATGATCTCCATTAGGAGAACATTCATGGAAATTTGAGAAACATAATTGGAGGGAAAACGTAAATATTTATAGAGAGTGATTGAGGTAATCAATCACAAACAAGTGTAAAATTGAGGGGCTCAAAACCATCAATTTATGATGATTTAAAATATCATCGGTTAAACAAAACAAAAGGTATTAGGACAACACATTTTTAATTTTAATATCACTTCCCTAAAACATAATAATTAATTTATTCATAGAATAAGAGGAAAAAAGTATACTTGACAGATAGAGTTTCATCCTTCAACTAATTTATACCACAAACTCATCTTTCACACTAAAAGATAATATAACTTATTAATATTCTATTTATCCTAATCATATAGGGTTCCAAAAAAATGAATTTATAATTAATCTATCAAAATTTTTAAAAAATCTTCATTATAAAATCTAGGACAACTCCCAGGCCAGTGGTAGGGGATGCACCCTTGTCTTCATGTTGTTGCAGGTTCAAGTCTTGCAGCCTTGCTGGATGCGACGAGTTGTCACCCAAGCTCCAGGTTTTCATTTTTATAAAAATGAAAAAAATAATCTTAAGATATTATTTAACCTTAACTATAGTATCCAATGTAAAACTTAATCCATTCCAGCCTTTATACTTATCCAAAATTCATCTGTCCAAACTCACAGTACAAAATTTATAAGGAAGGTAAACACAATGAAGATCCTTTTTTCCACATAATAACATGTCAAAACCTTCATCATGTAACTTTTAAAACAAGGTAACACCCTAAATTACAATAAAACCTTATTGATTACATTCATGTTCTCTTATTCCTTACAGAATATAGGATATAATCTTTGTAACCAAAAATACTGTAAGCTCCAACAATGATGAAATAAACAAACCATTAATTAGATCAACAGTATTCAATAACATCCAATATAATTTATACAAATCAATCGTCTCTTATTCCAAAAATCAATACCTCAGTATCATGACAATATTAATGTTTTTCTTTCCTTCAACCATGTATTTTTCAAAAAATTTAACTTGATATTGAGTCACTTTTCTTGGTACTAGACAATCTCAAATCCTTAATTAAAGAGAAATGTAGTACAATCCTCATTTATTTATACAATTCATTTAACCAGTACATCATTGATACAACACTCAAATAAAATAATTCTTTAATAACAACATAAAAACATTAGTCATTCCTCTTCATCTGTGGTAGTATCATAACATTATTATTGTCCAATAGAATCATATGGGGCATACTAAGATGATTTGAACAACAATTTACGTAGGGTCCCAAATCCTTGCAGATGAAGCATTGTATATTTGAATCCTTTTTCTTACCCTAGCAATAACATATTTTGTGTCCTTTTTCTACACACTTATAAAAAACTCTAATTTTCTTCAAGAATTTACCAAGGTGATTCTTTCCACCTTTATCACATATGGGAAAATCCTTCTTTCCCCTATTCCTATTATCCATCTTTCTTTTTACCATCATTTTCTTCTTTTTCTTCCCTTCAAAGCCATATAACCCAGTGAATTTTTTACTTATCTTATTAAAACATGATACTATTTTTTTATATGAAGAGTATAAGTGGGAAACTATTTCCATTCTAAATGTTGGATTAATACAATGAAATATATGATCCTTATAAATATTTTGATCATAAGTATTACTAGAGTTATTATACCCTCTACTGGGCACCATTTCTAAACAATGGCATACAGTAGGTTATTTTATGAATCATAATGCATAATTCCAAACATGTAAAATATCTAACGTAAATTTAAAATATTATTCATATAATCTACAATCATAAAAAAATGTTTTATTTGAGGAAGTATTTACTCTTAAATCCTTTATAAAGGATTGTATGGAAAATTGGAATTATCCTATGCGTATCCCCAGGGAGTGGCATAACCATGAGTGCAACGAGGCCTGTTGTCGTGTACCAGGATTCCCCAGGTCATTCCCAAAACTCCTTGTAAGAGTTTTAACTCTTTGGTACATCTGTCCCAGAGCTTCGTCTACCTAATCATATCCAGACAGGGATGCATTTCGTGGAAAATTCACAAAATCTCTACATTACCAAAATTTTAGGATGTTCTTCTATTATAATACTCAAATTATATCTTAAGGTAATGTTGTCTAATCAGAGTTTTTTCTAAATCTAGTATCCATGGTTATTGTTAAACTTCATCTGATGCCAACTAGAACACCATGAACATAGTTACCCAGAGTCGGTGCATTATTTTAATACATGGGCTTGATTACAAGGAATCACGTCCCGAAGAACTGAACATTTTACCAGTCTCGGAAAATAAATTACATACATGAATGATACATTATATTATAAAATGAAAAAAAACAAGAACATTTTCTCCATTGACCACATTAATATCCCTTAGAATATACCCGTAGGTCAGTCATAATATACTACTTCGCATCCTGGGAAAAATAAAACATAGAAAGGGGTGAACTCAGATTCTCAGTAAGGATAAAAATATAGCAGGAACTTTCATAAATAAGAATAATCATTTAAGGAAATGTATAAAACAAAACTAAATCATTTTAAACATAAACATTAGCATAATATGGAAAATACAAATCAAGTGATTCCATTTACTCATTCACATGGATATTCTACTAGTCGAATAATCACATGAAATATCAATAGCCAATTTCATAATGATGGAATGATTAATTCCATACTTCATAACCACATAGTCAAGGGGTCATGCCAAGACTACAAATAAGATTTTGTGAAGGCCTTGTGCCAAGACACTAGTTTGTCTCCTGAGAGCCACCGATACATCAAGGAGCTATTGTGGGCTCCACTCGTCACTTACTAAGTCCAACACATGCCTTATATGAAAATGTTGAAACATAACGTAAAAATTCATATTAAAACTAGCATACGAAATGTCAATAATTTAACCATAAACCATGAATGGTATAAAAATTGCACATCCACAGTTAAAAATTACATAACTCATTAAATACAATACAAAATATTGTATTATATTAAATCAACCTCAATCAATAAAATTTATAGTAATGTATGCTGCCATAGTTAAAAATGATCATTAAAACTCTTTGACAGAAATATCCCCTTTTCATGAAATAATTTAAAAGTCACACAATTTAGAAAGGAAGAAATTTAAAAGGCATTTTTGAATCAATGTGTCCCATACCACTTTTTATCTTTTTAAAGGAATTAACATTTTAAAATATTCATGTCCATATAAATAAATCCTTAAATCCATTTTGAAAACATGGAAATTAATGAGAATGATTTAGAAGAATAAATATTTAAACCATTTAAAATGATGTTTTAGTTAAAGAGTACTTTAAAAAGAATCCTTTTGAAAAAACTATTATGAAACATGGACATGAATAATAATTATTTCCTAGTTAAAACATACCTTGCACTTTCCTTTGGTCAGGGGTATGTTTATCCTCCTGTATAATGACCATAGTATGTTATTAAATTATAAAAGAACCATATTCTTATTTATTATATCATAAATTATTCATTTATGACTTTATACCACCCATTTAATAATTATTTCCATGTTAAATTAACATTTATGGTAATAATTTCTGTCTTTATCGTACGTGTTTTAACCTGTTATTCTTGATTATATCACTTGGATGATGATTTAAATATACTTCCATCATATAAAAAATAAAATATATAAAATATATATCATATATATTTATAATTTAAAAATTTATAATAGATAGATATATGAAATGTAATACACCATTTATGGATAAGGTAGGCCATATGTACGTATAAACGTTGTTTCCGTTTTCATACAATATTGAATGGAATTAAGTGAATAAGATGTATTTAAGTACATATATATATATATTCAGTAGCATTATAATGTCATATATTACACACTTATTAATAATATATATTTTTATAGTCATCGTTGAATGGTAAATGTGGAAATGAATCTCATCGCGTTGTGGAGACGGTAATCCATACGTACGCACAAACGACAATATCATTATATTGATGGTGAAATAATATGTAATTGTATGGTATACCATATATAAAGAATCATTAACATATTATATTTATTATTTATATTATTTATACCTATTATTATACCCATCCAAATAATAAAGTGTTTGAATAACAAACTACACCACAACCTGGAGACAGCAAGCCGTACGTACGCACTTATGGTGACCGTTTCATTTATAAGATGTATATGATAATGGATATGGTTGTAAAATATTTATAATAACCTCCTAGTATTTATAAGTTAATGGATTTATTATTTTTTTATGGAAACAACAAATAAAGAGGATGTGGAATAGGAAAGAACTTCAAAGAGGGTGGTGAAATTATTACCTCTTCTTCAGGTGTTTCCTTTTGTGTTGATCAAAAGAGCTCCTTAGGTTAGATTTATGATCAAATTAAGGACTCTAGGATTATTTGAGGAAGTTGGGAGGATATTTGGGCTGGGGTTGGCTGAGAAAAATGGATTTGGAGGTGTGCTTTTTAGATAAGTGGAAGTACCCTTTTATAAGAGATGTGAGAGTCACTTCAGAAGAAGTTTGAAATATTATTTTATAAAAAAATCATTTTCAGTTTCTAATGGATCCAAAATTATTTATTTATATCCTTAGGTTGTTATGGGTCTAAATTATATCAAAAAATAGGTTTTAGACAAGTTTAGGTTACCATTTTAACCATATATATTAGATTTAACTCTTAGTTAAATAATTTAACTTTTACTGTGTCTTCTTGTATTCTTACACTATATGGTTAAAAAACTTACTCTAAAATTCCAAGAGAAAATCAAGTGGTTCATTAATGACATATATAATATTATTTAATACCATTTACCTAACCTTAGATTTTTAGGAATATTATATCAACCAAAAATATATTATTTGTTTTAAAAACTAATTTATGTCAATTTGGACACTATTTGGTATTTTATTTTTATGAAAGTCATAAAAACATTATCACTTCTGAAAAATTTATCTAATCATCCCAAACAGGTTCTATTAATCTATTAAATCAGTATAATTCATCAATAGTCTCAAACCATATTTATTTAGATATTTATAATATCAATTATTTTAATATTTCATTACGAAGCTAATTACTCCATCATCATTGTGTCATAAATAAATTTAATTATATAATATCTAAAAATTATAAATAAAATAACATTATGTAGGAAATATTTTTATATTTATAATGAATATTTATAGTCAAATATATATTATTTATAACCATATATTAAAAAAAATTAGTTAATAAACTTTGAATTTAACACTTAACTTTTCTTTAAATAAAATAATAATAAATTTCCTACTCTAATCCAAGTGGACCTAAAATATCATATTTAATTACTAAGTTTGTTTTATATTGAATTTCACTTATCCAATAGAATTAGTACATGTGTTAGGGTAATTTTAATATTATTTTTACCTTTAACTACCTTATTTACTTTTTACCGTGGTATATAAAAGTCAAAAGTTACTATTCACTGAAAATTATTTTTTTCTTTTTGAACCACATTTTATAAACTGATGTCAACTGTGTCTCTCAGATTTTTGAAATTCAACTAACAAAAGTGGTAAAATTATGTTTTATGGGAATTTGAAAATGCTACTAGAAGGTCGAAAAAATATGGTAAAAACATCAATAAAATTTTATACATCTAATCTTTTTATAAAATGGCTTCAATTAATTAAATTGAACTTATATAGGTATCATTTATCTATTTTGACTTAAAATAAATATAAATAAAATAAATAATTATTTAAATAAAAAGATGGTTTTAAATAATGACGTAGTGTTTTTCACTATTCATTAAAAATTGAATGTTATAAGAAAAATACCTAAAATTCATCCTAAGATAATTTTGATATTCTGAATTCAAAAATGTATTCCATGTTACCAAATTAAAAACATTGATGTTTCATTTATTAATTTAAAATTAATTCCTATTGTCAAAACCAAAAGGCGAGTTTTTAAAAAGTAAAAACTATCAAAAGATTCACATGTGTTTATGTCAAATTTAAATTTGAGATTACGTATAATGACCTAAATTATATTAAATGATAAAAATATAATCTAGTTATACTTCCAAACCATTAAAATGAATAATTTATTAGTATAAATTATTTCTATTAAAAAAGTTATTTTCAATTAAAATTTAGTATCTTTTCACTATTCATCTAAATTTGAAAGTTATCAGAAAAGTACCAAAAATTTATCCAAACTAAATTTTTATGTCCCTTTTCTAAATAATAATATAATTTCATTACATTGAATATATAAAAGTGTCAAATATTGGTTTTAAAAAGGGTTCTCCATTAAAAGGCGGTAAAATTGTATTTTTTGAAAAATACTACTTTTATCTGAAAAATTGAATTTGTTCTTATATTATATCTAAAAAACACATAAAATGGATTCTAAAATTATATGGAGTATATAAAATTTAAAATTCAGTTAATACTAGTCATAACCGCTTTTTGAACGGCTTGTTTGGTAAGTCGTGGTGCGCTTGAACTCGGTGTTGCGTGTAGTGCAAGCTATTGAATTACTTTAATGAGATAATGTACTATGAAATATTGGGGTGTTACACCTCTAGATGTATTTGGATGGCTGGTGAAAAATTCCATACTGATGTTTTCCCATTTTCATGTTGGTATGTTTAATGGTTGAATCATCCCCTTTGAATTTTTCTTTTTATCCTTCACTTGCTGACATACCAAGCATATTTATGTATATTCACCTATCTGTTTATTCATATTGTCCCACAAATAGTTATTTGGGAGACCTAGATACATATTTGTGCACCCTGTGTGAATTGATAAGGTTGAGATATGTGCGTCATTCAGAATCTAATTGTTTATATATATATTGGATGGAACGCATATTCATGACCAGAATCTTACAAATCCCACCTCATCAATTTCGAATTATGGGGATTTCTCCTTTATGATAGCTTCCACATTCTTCTAAATTTAAGCATCATTTATTTGGTCATCCTTTATTTTATCCATGAGGGATGGTTGAGATATAATATTAGAAATTATTGATGTTGTTCCTTATTTAATGATTCACATTTCCATTCATTGATAATATAATAAGATTTAATCATTATAAATTCTTATCATTGATAATATTGTATCATAAATTCTACATAGAGCATCCACCACTTTATTCACTTTTGTAGGATGATATTGGATTGAGAAGTCCTAAAACATAATGATCTATAACCGTCACTATTGACAAATATTATGCTCATTCTATGTGAACATATATTTCTGGCTCTTATGATCAGTGCATATCTTACACTTATCCATATATAGATAATTCCACCATATTTTTAACATGAAGATCACAACTGCCAAGTGTAGATCATGCCTATGATAGTTTTCTCTAGAATATTCAACTACCTTGAGGCATAGGCTATCAATTTATCATTTTTCATTAGTACATAGCCTAATACCTTCTTCTAAGAATTTATGTATACTATAAAGTGTTCCCCACTTTATGGAAGGGTGAGTACTAGTATAGTGATAACCCTATTTTCAACTCTTTAAAGTAGTCTTCATATTCACTGGTCCAGAAAAATTTTTGTCCCTTTAGAGTCATCTTGGTTAGTGGGTTTGAAAATCATGAGATGTTCTTCACAAATACCTCGTAATACCCCTCTATACTAAGGAAGCAATAGACCTCCATTAAAAATATTGTCCTATGTTACTCTTCAATTTCCTTTGTGTTGGAAGGATCAAACATTATTCATTTTTTGGTTATGAAATTCCCCAATAATTATACTTCTCCCATATAGAACTCACATTTTCTGTACTTTTCATAAATTTTCTCCATTCACAATGCCTTTACCATAATATTCAAATGATCCTAATATTATTCCTTTCCTTTGGAGTATATCATAATATCATCGATAAAGACTACAAATAATTTGTCGAGGTAATTTCTATGACACTATTAATTATGTCTATGAATATTTCTAGGGAATTCATGAGTCTGAAAGGGATCACTATGAATTCATAGTGTACTTAAATTTTTTACAAGTTAGTATTAGGAATATCTTATTTCACACCTTTAATTGGTGATATCCCGACCAAAGGTCCGCCTTAGAGAAATAATTGATCCCATACAGTTGATCGAACGATTCATCTATCTATAGAGGGGGATAATTTTTCATTATTTTGAATTTTTGAGCTCAAGATAATCAATGCAGAGGGGAATCGACCCATATATCTTCTTGAGGAAGAGGACTGCAACACCCCATGGTGAAGCACTCGTAAATATGAAACCCTTTTCCAAATTCTCTTGTAACCTCTTCTTTAGTTCCTCTAAATCAATGGTGGCCATTATATAATGTGTCTTTGATATAGGAAGATATACAAGAATAAGTTCAATTGAGAACACAACATCTCAGTCCGAAGGAATACCAGAAAATTCTTCAGGGAACACGTCTGTGTAGTCCCTCACATTGGGCATGTATTCGATCATGATTTTCTCATTTGCATCAATAATTTGAACAAGATATGCTTACTTATAGGGTAATAATATCCAGAATTGATATTATGATCATAAAAGAGATTCATCCTCCTCCTTAGAGTTGTACATAATTTGAGTATTGTTGGAGATGTGTAGATTGATATCCCTTTCAACATAGTTGATGTTGGTTTTGTACAAAGATAGCCAATCCATACCCAAAGTACCATAAAAATTGACCAAAGAATGTAATAAAATGTTTTCTAGGATTTTAATCCCATAGACATTAATCAGAGAGGAGTGATATACTTTGGATGTAATAATTTTTGTGTTTTTTGTTCTCACCGATAACTCAGCCTCCATATTTTGAGGTGGTGTTTCAATAGTTCTACTAAACTTGTATGATATGAAAGAATGCATAGAACCATAATAAAATCAAATGTTCACTATTCTAGAATAAATAAACAGTGTACCTATCACCAAATCATTTTTAGGATCCACCTCAGTAGTAGTGATGGAGTAATCGTTCACTATATTCTTTTGGATTTGGTGGTTGCTAACGCTGATTACCCTTCATAAGTCGAGGTTTAGTTCACTGACTTGTATAAATCCCTTTCTCCTTATAATTAAATAATTGAACCATAGGTGTTACTCCCTTTTCATCAACCACATTGTATTTCTTCCTCATGTCTCTTTTACATTGATGAGATTGTTTTACTTCTCTCCCACACATGAAGCATTTCCCCATCCCATCGAGGCAATTCTAATTATGCTTCTTCCAACATGTTTAACATTTGAGTGGTTGATATTTCTTTCCACATTTTTCATTAGATACTCTATCGTGAAACTCAATATTTTGTTTTGTAACCCCATATCCATGGGACCATTCTCAAAACATTATCTCCACGTTAATATCACATCGAACAATTTCATCATAACTCCCAATGTATGGAATTTCTAGATACATTAAAAGGATTGGTTTTAAACTAGTGATGAATATGTCAATTGTTCTATCATTGTTGATAAAAAACCTGAAGTGTACCTTTAAATCCTTGTGAAATTATCTTCATAATTCATGATAGATTCACCTTCCTTTTTCTTCAGCTCTAATAATTATATCTCTATTTTTTATGAAGAGTTTCTGGGAAATACTTGTAAATAAATGTTTTCATAAAGACTTCCCACTGCATCTATTAAATTTTTTTCTTTGGGTTATTGTTATTAATAAATACCACTAATGATTGGCCTACCAATCTAAATGATAAATAGAAAGTGTCACCTTGCCCATCTCAGAATAGTAAAGCACAAAAAATATCTTCTCCAATACGTCAACCCATTATTCTAAGACAAGTGGATCAAAATATCTTCTAAATGTCAGTGTTCATTACCACATAAAATACTAGATAGACAATTTTTCTTAATTAGGTTAATGACGATATTCCACATTATTCAGGTTATTTTTCATATCCCAAGACATATGGGTAAGCATCACCATGAAATTTTGAACTCCACCTCTCGAGGCATTAGGGATGTCATTTAGGAAATCACTGCATTGTCCCTCACATGAGTTGTTGGATTAGTTTTTCCTAGATCCCACCAATATATAAAATAAAAACTATTTGAAGAAATTAGTAGTAAATAATCCATGAATAAATAATTTATTTTTTTGTGAAATTAACTCTAAAGGCATATCTTGAGAAATCCTAATGTTTACCATTTTTCTAAAATAATGTTTCTTTGGTTCTTAAATATACTTAGTCTCATACTAAGGGCTTTCAGTAATACCATACAATCATAATTCCCAAATTAACTAAAATATTACCTAATAAAAACTACAGAGACCCTGACTTTTCTTACATTACTATTACATCATTTAAAAGAAAAAAATTATAAAACTATTACACAATTAGGAACTAAAGGATTAGTTTTCTTAGAAAATTAAGACTATACATATCATTTTCATAATAAATAAAAATAATTTTTTTAAATCCTTTTTATCCCTATTTTTAGTGGACGTCATGTACTTCTTTGTATTTTTAGTCACTTGAGGATATACATCAAAAAAGGGGAGAGCTAAAATCATAATAGGATGAAAAATAAGAGCATGAACCAATATAAAGTGGTTGATAATAATAATAATAATAATAGAATAATCATGTTATCATAATCATAATCATGAGAGGAATCATTAGGTAATGGAATGGAATGTTTCAATGCACAAAAATTAAACATCATGTTTTAGTGGTAAAATACCACACATAGTAGTGGACAAAGCTAGCATCATGTTCAAGCATAACATATGTGCATCATCATAAAATCATCACTGTGAAAAAATATAGAATCATGTTAATGTTTATTGAACATTATCTCATGAAATAAATCACATTACCCAATGAATTTGAGTGCAATATAATTCTGGGCGCACCTATCACATCATAACATTTACATAATCAAGAATGCCACATAGAATGTATAACAATATTTTATGTAATATAACCCATGAAAAGGAAATGGGTATCATGATAATTTCAAAAAGAATACATTCATGAATAATAATTTTAATTTTCAAAATAAAAGGGTAATAACATACTGGGTATACAAATCATCAATCTTTAGTGAAGAAGAAATAATCTTAAGGGAAGTAAAACATGTGTTTTTTTTTGAAGAAGAGTTATTTTGAAAAAGACATTCATTTTATTATAAAGTAATATTTGAAGAATTTATATCCCATAATTGAAATGTTAATGAAACAAAAATTATATTTCATGGATATTAAATGAACATCCACCATAAAATTTAGCATGAAAGTGGAAAAAACCCAAGACTAAGGAGTTGGGTTTGACAATCCCCTTACCTTATTTCCGGATTATCTATTCACTTTAATGTACTATATAATCAAATTATATTCCTTAATTATTAAATAACGAACCACATATATATTTTTTTATTTATTTAAACTTTATTAAGTTCATTTAGGGCTATTATTATGAGTTATAGTTTTTAATTTCATCATTCAGAAGTGTTTATTTACTTGGTCTTCATGATCGGTTCACTTGTATACATGTATGGAAGATCATGTAATGTGGGGGAAATTATCCTGAGTTGAAATAATATTTTATTAATGAAATTATTGAATTTTAATTATTCTTATATAATATTATTTTTCTAGATATTAGGATGATTCATTAAATAAAAAGTTAATGATAATCCTTCAGGATAATTTGGCGGTTTTTCGATCATCACGAACTCATTTTGTTTTATCATTTATTATTATGTATATATGGTTGTTATAGAACATGAAAAAGGTTATGGTGTGGCCTCCCCCATTATAGTAAAACCTCATGAATCATAACATATCTCCATAGGCTATTTTTTAGTTACATTCAATATTCTTGAAATGTTTGGAACCCTTACTTATCAGGTAACCCATATTAATCACCCTTACATCACACTCTTATCTATCACCCATATGGATTATTACATATTATAGTAGCTCAAACACATTGAGAGATTTACCAATTCTGATAACCTTTACATATCAGCAAGGTGATTCTTACACAATTTAGAGTAACCTATCAACTTTTAAAAAACAAAAGGTTTCAACCCATATGAATCACATTGTATCAACCCTTACACATTACAAGGCTAACTCTAGCAACACTTACATATCATCTAAAGATAAACCTTACATATTACCTTCATATGTATTATAATTCCCTTAGCTAATAAACCAATATGTATGATTTTATTCATATTTAAAAGTTTATCCTTATCTAGAAAACCAATACATAGTATATTCTTCACACATAAGGTTTTCTCCATCACTAGAAAATACATACGTAATATATTATCCATACATAAGATATTTCATCAAAAGATATGATATAACTTTATATATAATGTATATTATCTCAATTCATAATATATTTCTGTATACATGGATGATTAAACCTCACATATCATATACTTCACCATATTGTAAAGAAATATATAATATCCATAATCTAGTAATACCATATGGTTTCTCTATATCGTATCTTAAATAACATAAAAATAAAAACACAATTTATTTATTTTATTTATTAATACACTACAGTCATATCCCACGACTAAAAACTTAATTTTTTAGATCCCATTCCAAAGCTTCTGAATTTTTCTATAATTATCTATAGCCACTTCGATCAATAAAAAAATAACTCCAAGTGATGTTAAAACACTCATAATCTCAATAGTAATCAAAAAATTTAAATTTCTCAAAAAAAATTCAACCTATAATGACACAGATCATTATTGACACCCCAATATACCATTTCCTATCCTTTAGATAATATTCTAGAACATTTAATATAAATTTCAACTCACCTGGGTCGTCTATTCACCTTTAACTCACAGTGTTTATATCTAAACACTGACCTTGATTTTTTTACATGACTTAATAACTAAAGTGCATTATTAAGAAATGTTTATATATCACACACTGATATTTAAAAAACATTATTCCTGACTTACACCACATATTTGGTGTCATTTAACTCTAATCTATCAAAAAACACACTCTAAAACCAAAAAATGATCTCTAAAGAACCCCACTCATCACCTTCCTAAAACACCAAGATGGTGACCAACTGAAACCACCAATTTTGGGGGCCCAAATTACTAAAAAATAATTCATATATAGAAACATGGTTCTACACACCCTAATAATCCACTCATATAGAACATTTGTTTATAATGATATTCCACACCATAGAGATTTCCTCATTATCACCCCATTAAATTAAAACACATCAACTCTGAGGCCCACACCATGTCCATTAAAAAGTTTAATGACCAGACATGATTGACTTGATAACTTATAAGTGCGAAAATAAAACATCAACAAAAATAAAAACTAGGATTACCATGATTATGTTCACTAAAATTCACTTGTATTGAGGGTCTAACAATGTAATATCCAATGATGTACTCCCTACCAAATTTATTTCCTTTCACTACTCCCTGAGTACTGACCGAGATAGGTTCCACTATCAAACAAAAGTCACTATTCTAGAGCAATTACCTTCACATACCTTAAAACCCTACCATAGAACAATCTCTTCTCAATCATTATATATTAATCTGACAAATCTATGATGTTACCATAGGATATAGAGGCACCATGTTTCATTCTCCGCAAAACCCCATGACATTTTTCAATAAGTGTTTCACTGTTCACCCCGGTCACCTTTGTCTATGGGTTTCCCCTTTTAGAGGAAAAATTATCACCCCTATCTTCCCTCTTAGAAATTTGTACTAAGGGGTAATAATCAACACACTTCCATCCCAAAATCAATCAGGATTCCCTGCAATCCCTAATGTACATTCACATGAACAACTTACCAATACAAAAACTAAATTAGAACAACACATAAATAGTGATCACATTCCCTCACACATTGATTAATTTTCCTGAAAATCCAGGAATAACACCACTCTACTCTCCTAAGGTACAGTGATCCACTAAGAACCCTCTCTATAGTTTTTCTCGAACATTGAGCTCAATCACATTTTTACTTAATGGTTTTATGCTCTCGTATCACTCAAAAATGTAGCTGAAATCATGATCCCATGAGTCATGTCCCATTAAACTAAGGATCATGAATCTAAAAAACTAACCACGCATTCCTTGCATGTAAAACTTATCAAGAAGGAATAACCCATTGTGGTTTTTTCCAATAATCTTAGTAATCCCACTCATTATAAGGAAACTCATGTGTTCAAAATTTCCTAGAGTATTATTCTAAAACCAAAAGGTTTTTACCTCCACTCTACTTATACAAAACATAATAATCATGAACCATAATCCACTATCCCATTTCAAACCACACTGAATACCAACTAAATTAGTAATACAACTAATCAAACCTTCCATACATAGCCATGATACCAAAATAACTCTAAGTAGTTTACATAAAACATGAATAAGGAATTCTATATTCATTCCCTATCTACCCTTTCAAGGGTATTAAACTAATCATGGAAACCTCTTCCCACTATAAACCATCATTTTGAAATTGCTCTCCTAATGAAAACCATCCGTAGGGAATCTAATGCCTGGACCAACCCATTAATGGTTACTATATATCTTTATCAAACATGGACAATATATACATTTCTTGATAGAATTTTAGGATAATATCTACATTACCTTTAATTAGAAAAATTATCATGAGTCAATATAAAGGCCAAGTTGAGAATATTTCCACTAAAAAGTTGTATAAAAAACATTACATAAGTTTTTATTGACACTTTAAACAACCAAAACCTCAATCATCAAAAAATTAAACAAAATAAATCACATATTTTTCATTTGAATCCTATATGAAAAATATAATGCATGTAAACATGACTATTTACACTATGGTCTAAGAGTCAAATCCAATAACATTGATCAGAAATTTGAAAATCATACATAAATAAATATCTCAATAGAAACAATGGAAACTAATAACACAGTCAAAAAGCTCTAGTAACCTGGACTTCCCAACAAAAATGTGTTCATTGTAAAAAATTTGGAGGTCTCTCACAATCTCATAAACATTCCAATATATAGTTACTAGTCAAAAAATTGTATGGAAAATCAATGTTTTTTATAACATTTTATAAACCCCTGATGCAGGTCATTTGAATGTCACCTGATCAGGGATGTTACATGACCATTGGCATGCCTCCTTGTAATATAAAGGCTGATAACTAGCGTTGAGGACCTAATTATGATATATAAGAACTATTACATACAATGTAAGGAATAAGGGTCCTTACCAATCCTACCAAAAAATTTATATAACCTATTTATATTATTGACATCCTAAATACTTATAGACAAAAATAGGAAGAAAATAGGCCCCCTCAGTCTTGAATACAAATCCATAAAACAATCAACATGATGAATAAAATGAAATAGATCATCTATTTTATATATAATGTGTGAAATAAATCAATATATAAATGTATTCACTAGACACTAGTATGTACATATGAATAATAAAAACTAGAAAGTAATCAACCAGGCCTCTAGGTTTACTTATATAATTAAACCTACAAAATCCTTATCCTTCAAAACTTATATAACCTAAATACATGTCCATATATAAGAGATATGATTTCTTTAAAATAAACATTAAGGTCAACCCATGTACATAAAATTCATTATTTTGTATGTGGATATGTCATGAGTCTAATAACCTAATAGGATTCCATTACTCACCTCAAAATATTAAGTACTTATTTTATCTAGTTTATCTTCATGGAAAACATAGAAGGGTAAAAGTCATGATCATGTAATACATCCCCTTGAAAATATAATATAAGATGCACCTGAAAACCCATCCATATAGTCATTTTGTGCTAACTAGGACACAATAAAATCTAACCACAACTTCTTTCTCAAATGTGGGAATGAAGAGAGTTACCCCATTCCAAAATATATCTTAGAACATGACTTGTACCTTACTACTTAATGTAAGATATGAAATCAAGTACCACCTTGAGTCTCATACGAAGACCTCTACTACACAGTGTAAACAATTGTTGGCCACATATCATGTCGCATTACGAATCCTCTTACATAGGAGAGACCACAAATTATAGAACAGATTTACTCTTAGAACACACCCACTCACTTAAGGTTGGTCACACCACATACCCCACATTGAATCTTAGTCCAATATCCCATATAACATCTTGAACTAATAATATCTCACTAAGTGAGTATTTACATTAACCCTCTCACTTAGGGTGAGGCCTTGTACAATTTCACTCACCACATCACATAACACATCAAATACCACATCTTGGACCAATATACACACACTTAGGGGGATATCATTCCACAAAAACTCACTCAGGGTGATGCCTCATACCACGTCATATATCACATCACATACCAAAACCATTTCAATAAGGGAGGGGTAACACATCACATCATTACCACTAACCTCTTACATAGGTTAAGGTCCCATCTCATAACAAAATCACTTCCCACTTACTCTGGGTAAGGTCCTATCTAACATCATGAACAATATACTCTCAATTAGGGCAAGGTTCTATCAAACATCATGACCAATACCATCTCACTCTGGGTAAGGCCCTACACAAAATATCATATCATATCACATTTCCCCACCTTCCCACTCAAATAAAAGAATAATATCACACCCCACACCTCCTCTCATACTGCATTTCATCATATAACAAACCAACATCCTCTTACTCATAATTTATTAACAACCATATATCTAAATAGAATATTACAATAATAAGTACTTCATAAGAGTAAACCATAATATCATCCCCAAACCAACTATTCTAGGTTACTTTGATTAACCAATTTCATTTACCCAAAAACCACATGTGAATTAGTTTTCACCCAAACCCATATTCCCAACCACTAAGTCACCCAATACCTAACCAAGAATTAACAACCCAATTTAGGCCCAATTTTCCCCAAAGGAAACCCCATTCCACTTCATGGAATCAAATTAAATTATTTTAATCCTAAGAAATTTTACCCATAACTACCATCTACACGGTATATTACATTAATTTTAACTAACCTGAGAACTTTTATCCCAAAAAATGAATGTTGTGGAGAAGACTCACACACCAACATAAAAACTAGTCCACACTATTGCTTATAAATATCCTAATATGGGATGCGATCCAAATGAAATAAGTCATCATCATGAAGATATAATAAAATTCTAGTAATACCTAACTGGTAAGAAAAAAATACTTAGAGGATTTTGAAAATCGACTATTTCCAAAATGATGTAATAATGACAAAGAAAAATCCCATACAAACACCTTCCAATATCTACTTAAAAACCAAGTTAATATATTCTTTACAACCCTTTTTAGAAAATAATCACATTCCATATTACCCATGATTGGCCCTTTTAAAATTCGAAGTAAATAATTCTTAGGAAACCATACAATTATATTGAAACACCATTTCATTCAACATCTCTTAAAATCAACCTTTTCGCCTTGAAATTCCATTTACGCTCTTTTCCATTAGAAATTGTTTTTTCATTAAAAACCATTTATAAGTATACTCTTAAAATTGAAATTTCACAACTATAGTGTTATTTTTAGATATAAATTCGGTTATTAATTAATTTCTATATATTTTCTTGATTTGAGTAAAATATTAGGTTGACCATGTGTGTTGGGACCCCATAGAGGTACTGAGATGTTAGTGTATAATGTGAATCAATTATGTCCTAGGCCCGAGGGATGAATGTTTGAGTGTGATATGATTTTATACTAATTATTGGATGTCTAAACTATTCCTAAAATTTCAGGTGAAATATGGGTTCTTTTTTACAATAAAGTGAAAACTAATTTCGGGGTAACTAATGGTTTCAAAATATCCTAAAAGAATTACTACATGACAAGTTATGTGTAGATAAATTGTATTTTAGGTTGTTTATAGGACATTCCATTGACTAGGGGAATCATAAAAAGATTTGTTTTAATTAGGATAAGTTGGAATAAGAAATTCCCTATCAATGTCTATCATGGAATGATTGGTGTCTGAAAAATCTTTTATATAATTTTTTTGAGTCCCATGGTTAATGGACCCCATGGAAAATGGCCCCATTTGTTTGTAAATGTTGACATGCTTGGTTGTGTAAGGGTTAACCCTCTAAAATGTAAGGGTTACCTTTGTAGGATGGGATTTGGTAAGGGTTTGGAACCCTTATAACACATAAGTGCTGATTCGGTCTAAAAAATGGCTATGTATGGAATATGAAAGGGTTCATGACTCACCCTATGCTATGTATGGGTAATCCGGATATGCAGGTGTTATTATGAGATATGGAAATTTAAAAATTACTATATTTTATTATTTTACATATGGGTTCTCATTGAGTAGTGCGTAAGGGTTGATCCAGAGTTTGATGAAAATAGTAATGTGATGCATAAGTGTTGGATTCATACAAGTTCTTAGGGTTTAATGTATGTTTCAATTGGGATATACTATTTTTTTAAAATTTTGAGTGTGATGAATTTTCAGGCACTAAAAATTTGGAAAAATCATGGTGAGTCTTCAAGTGGTAATACTATTGGGATGTTCCAAGGGTGTGGTCACACTGTGAGCTCATTGTCCATTCCATGAAAAGGATTGTGGCTAATTAGAATTTTTGAAATTCACATTTTCCACATTCAAATTTAAAAACATTGGGGTCCCTTTTTCCTCCCATTTTAATTCCATACCTCTAGGTTTCATACCCCTATCGTTATCTTATCCATCTTGGTTCATGTATGGATTTCATCCATTCATTGGTAATTATTAACCATGTTAAAGTGGTATAAACTACTTAAAACCACTTCTTTCACTCTTCTTCCTTTTTCTCCAAGTTTCATACCCTAAAATAATCCTGGATATCTAGGGTTTATTGATTCATGAATTTTAATTTTTTTGGGGGGATTAATTTTATGTTTTCTCACCATCCTTTAATTGGTTATCTTTCTTCTTGGTTATGGAATAACACCTCGACTTATATATTTATCATTTTAGGTAGGTTTGTCTATGTATGTACATTATACATAAATCTATAAATGGTTATAGGTCATTAATCTATATTTTAAGTGACATAAATACTATATTAAGTATATCCATTAATTCAAAAATATAATAAAATAGTTTTCGTCATGGTTTCTATTTCTAATTGAGGTATTTACCATCTTCTACGCTCATAAAACATTTTCATATAAATTATATACACCTATTTCTTGTATAAATTCCTAAAAGTATTATTTTATGGTGATTGAGAATAAAAGTTCTTAACCTATTTTAATGTACGTAAATCATTATTTTAAAGTAATATCTTCAAACCAAATATGTTATTCGATTATTATTAAATTCTATTTTTCATTTATAGAAACTTTTACAAATTATTAAATTTTAAAGGAAGTGATATTCCTAAAGTTATTTTCCAAGGATATTTACATGGTTTGGTTTTCATAACTATATCTATAACACTGATTTCAATAAATGTATTTTTATGTTATTGTTGTCAATTTAGAAACGTGGTTCTCTTAATTTGTTTGAACCCTTGAGTGATCCCCTTTGTGTTATTGTGAAAAAATTAAATATGAAATTTATGAATCTATCCTAGATAGTGAATTGTGTTATTTTATGTTATTATTGAATAAATTGTTTTCTTCTTCACTGGGTGACTATATGTGAGGGTTTATTGTGATTATTGTTTATCAAATACAAATAGTTATGTTATTTTTTTATTAATAACCTCCATTTAGGATTGTGGGAACCCACCACTAGAAATAAAGGTTTTTCCAATGGATATATACCAACGGTTTCTTCAAAACATTATTATACTGTAGAAAAAAGAAACATTTTCCAACGGTTTGTTCAAACCATTGGCAATGTTTTAATATAGTTATGATTTACCAATGGTTTGACAAAACTATTGATAAATATTTAGTTCCTCTAAGATATAAAAATGGTTTTAATAAACTTTTTGTAAAGATAGGATTTCCCAATGGTTTTTAAAAATCATTGGGAAAGTTTCCCCCCTAATACCCAGCTCCCTAGCTCCCACTCAGTCTAATTGAAGACACTAATCCAAAGATCCTCCCAAAGTTTTCTCGACCGCGAAGCTCCATCAAGCCATAGACCGATCTTCAATCCATAAATTTTTTATTTCTATAGTTAAAATTAGTATGTTTTACCTTATATTTAATGTTATCCCACAATTTTTTTTGTTTTTAGTTTTTATTTCGTCTATATTAGAGTTCCCACGGTCTGTGGTGTACCAAACCCTTTGATTTGTTTTTTTGGTTGTACACTTCAAACATGGTAAAGGGTTTGTTTAGTGGGGTGATTTTGTAGTTTCTATGGACTTTAGTATAGTTGAAAATTGGATTTGGATTTTGTAATTATAGTGTTTGTTCAAGGAATAATGGGAAGGGTATTGATATTGAAGATGAATTGGATATTGGTTGGGTGATGGATTGGAATTATGAACACCGCCACCCCACACCACTGGACACCTGCCACCCCCCAAGATAACCCCTGATTAGATAGCCCCACCCCCTACACCCCACCCCCCTGGACACCCCCACCCCTTGGATAGCCTCCTCCCCCCTCCCCCACCCCCAGACACCCCTGCCCCCACCCTCCCTGGACGACCTCGCACCCCTATGGACAGCCCCCACCCTCCTTGGACAGCCCCACCCCCATGGACAACCCCACCCCCTCAGACACCCCCACCCTTTAGACAACCCCCTACCCCCACCCCCATAGACACCCCACCCCTGGACACCCCCACCCCCTCCCTCCATGGACACCCCTCACCCCCATGGACAACCCCCCACCCCCACCCCCTTGGACAGCCCCCCCAACCCTACCCCCTAAACAACCCACCCCCTGGACACCCTCCACCCCCTTGAACAGCCCCCAACCCCTTAGACATCCCCCCTGGACACCACCACACCTCGTAGACACCACCACACCTCCTAAGTGCTTGTTATTATTTTTAAATTATAATTAACAATGTAGTTGATTTCACATTTCCCCAATGAAATTTTCTATGTGACCTATAGAGGCTTATAAATTTTATTTGTCATGTTTTGATAAATTGAATTAGTCATGTTTTCATAAATTGAATTTTTAATGTTTTGATAAATTGAATTTGTCAGGTTTTGATAAATTGAATGGGTTGTTTGGAATAAAATGGCTAATGCATGATGGTTTTCCTTTCTTAATGAATACAATGATTCCTTAAAAATTACCATAATGGGGGATGCAGGAGGGGTAGGGGGGCAGTCCAGGTGTGGGGGGGGGGGGGGGCTATCCAGGTGGGGGGTGGGCTGTCCAAGAGGTAGGGGCTATAGGGGGTAGGGGGCTACAAGGGTGTGGGGGAGGGGGTATGAGCTGCCCATGGATGGGTGTGGGATATCTAGGGGGCAGGGTGGGGTTTCCAGGTGGGGGAGGGGGTGTGGGATGTCTTGGGGGTGGGCTAACCAGGGGGTGGGGGTAGGGTGTCCAGGTGGGGGTGTGGGGTGTGGGATGTTCAGGGGGTGAGTTGTCCAGGGGGTGGGGGTGGGATGTCCAGGTGGAGGAGGGGGTAGGCTATCCAGGTGGGGGTGGGGGGTGTCCAGGGGGTAGGGGGCGGGCTGAAGGGGAGGGGGTGGAGGTCCAGGGAGGGGGTGGGCTGTCCAGGGGGGGTGGGCTATCCAGGTGGGGGAGGAAGTTTGTCCAAGGAGGGGGGTGTCCAGTGGGGGGTGTGGGTTGTCCAGGTGGGGGGTGGGGGTGTGGGATATCAAGGGGGCTGTAAGGGGTAGGGGATGAAAGGGATGGGGGTGTGGGCCCTCCAGGGAGGGGGTGGGATATCGAGGGGTGGTGGTGGGTGGGATATCCAGGTGGGGGAGGGGGGTGGGGGCTATCCGGGTGGTGGGGTGTGGGATGTCTAGGGAGGGGGGGGGGGTGCGTAGTCCACTCTGATATTATACAAAAAAATAAGAATCACAAATAACCAGTGTATAGTTTCTTTCATACGTTAACACTTTTCTTGAAGTTCCATACCAACACTCACTCTTACCCTTCCAAGAATAAGTGATCTCTATAATGAAATCTCACTCAGGTTCTTATCCACTATAAATATTGATGTCATACAAATTTAACATTCATAGAACTCCATATAACCTAATGATATAACAAAGCTCATACTCCTATGAGTAGAGTCCCATTGAAACATGGCTAAAAATACGATCCATGTATGATATTTGGTGGTGTGTTTATAATTGTCTGTGTTGTGATTTATATGTATGATATTCATGGTTTTCACTAATAGACTTCTTGGTCATCTATAATAGGCTTGAAATCATGATAAAATTGGATAGAGATTGGATTTTACGACCCTAGTATGAGGGTTGACACCCCCACCCCCTTGGACATACACCCACCCCCTAGACACCCCGCCCCCTGGACAGCCCCACCACCCTCATGGACACCCTGCCCACCCCCCGTGGATAGACCGCCCACCCCCTAGACACCCTGTACCCCTGGATATCCCCACCACCCCTGTGGACAACCCAACCCCACCCTGTACCCCATGGACACATCGTACCACCTGGATAGCCCCCACCCCTGGACACCCACGACCCCCTGGAATGTCTGACCACCCCCATGGACAGCCCACCCACACCCCAGGACACTCTGTAATGCCCTGTACAGCTCCCACCAATGTGGATAGCTTTCCCACCCCCCTTGGACATCCACCCACCACCCCCCGGACACCCCCATCCCCCTGGACACCCCACCCCTAGAAAGCCACCCATGCCTCGGACACCCCTGACCTCACTGGACAGCCCCATCACCCCCGTGGATAGCCCACCCACCCTCATGGAGAGCCCGCCCACCCCCTGGACACCTCGTACCCCCCTTGGACAGCCCTGCCACCCCTTTGGACAACCCTCCCACCCCATGTACACCTGGTACCCCTGGACAACCCCACCCACCCCTAGGACATCCCACCCACCCCCTGGACACCTCAAACCCCTTGGACAACCCCCACCCCCTGGAAGGCCCGCCCACCCCCTGGACACACTGACCCCCCTAGATAGCCCCTCCACCCCCGTGGACCGCCCGACCACCCCCTCGACACCACGTACCCCCCTGTATAGCCCACCACCCTTGTGGATAACCCGCCCACATGGACACCCCGACCCCCCTGGATAGCCCCTACCCCCTGGACACCCCCGACCCCCCTGGACAACCCTACCTCCCCCTGGACACCACGTACCCCCCCTGAACACCCCCACCCCATTTGTAACTGTATGTGATCACTCAAATAATCTACTAAAATATAAAATTTCTTAGATCTATCATTTACTCAACTCCTAAATAATAATCCTCCACAAGTTTACATGATCTTTTTTACTCATGTATAGTTCTTCAAAGATAATTTGTTATAAATATATAATTTTGTTGTCTTTTATATTATGATTCTCATATATAGTAGTGTGTTAGTTATAGTTTTATATAAAGTGAACAATTGTCATTTACATAAATATATTTTCAATGAAACATCAATCTTATTGAATTTATTTTGATGAAATGACTTATTAATTTTTTTTATAGAATGGATAGAAGTTGTATGTATGAAACCAATTGGATTTCAAGTGATTATCAAATCAATTTGGAGAGATTTTTTGATTTTTCATTTCAAAATGCTTCAGATAGTAGTCACATACACTGCCCCTCTTAAAATTGTGTGGGAAGACCTTGGTTTAGCAATGAATAATTTAACTACCAAATTACCAAATATGGTTTTCAATATAACTACTTTATGTGGTAACACAATGGAGAGAAAATGAAATTTCAAATTGCTGATGATCAGAATGATTGGACTGGATTTGAGATTTTTTTATATGACCGGTTTCCGTTTATTCTTCATCATAAAAAATCAAGGATTACGACCCAATAAGATTTTGATATGAGCACACATGATGCATCTAATGAAAATGATGATGTTTTCAGGGTGAAAGAATTTAATGATGCTACCACCACTCCAGTATACCGACAATGCGGTAAAATGAAAAATTATGAATTTTTATTCTGATTGTTTCATGGGAAAACTACGTCTCGGATTTCTAATGCCTCCATAAATTACATTCTTACCTTCTTGAAGGAATTACTTCCAGATGATTCAGATATTCCGTCAAACCATTATATGTTATGGAAGTCATATGATGAACTTGGATTTTAAAGAAAAAAAATTCATGCTTACCCATAAGATTTAAATTTATAATTGGAGGAAACTATTGAATGAAATGATTGTATAAAATGTGGCAGATCCCATTGGAATCCAAAATCTGATGGAATATCATCCTGTGTGCCACAAAAAGTAATGTTGCACTTTCTATTGATCCCCAGACTCCAGAATATTTTTATGTCTGATGAAATATCAATAAATAATGCAATAGAATGATAATGGGATAATGAAGACTAATGATGAGTTGGTTCACCCTGAAGATGGATTTTCATGGCAGAGATTTGATGTTCGATATCCTAATTTTGTAGCTGATGTGAAAAATGTGAGGTTGAGTCTTTCAAGTGACGATTTTAATATGTTTGGGTAGATTATTATGTCGCACAACACATGGATAGTTTTTATACACATTTATAATATTCCCCCATGGTTGTGTATGAAAAAACCTTTCACTTTCATGAGTATACTCATATCTATCCCTTCTGAACCTGGTAAAGATATATGCGTATACATGTAACCCTGAATAAAATAGTTGAAACTTCTTTGGGATGTGAGTGTGCACACATACGATGCATGTTCAAAATACATATTTTAGATGCATGTTGTGGTTATGTGGATGATCAATGAATTTATTGCTTATGAAATTATTTTTGGATAGAGCATGAAGGGAAAACTATCATGTCTTATTTGTATGAAGAATACATGATCCAGAATACTGAAACATCGTGGTAGTTTTGGTTTTATGGGTCATAGATGATTCTTACCAATGGACTATCCTTATAGAAATCATCATTGAATATTTGACAATACCATGAAGATGGATGATCCTCCTCAGCATATGTCAGGAACTAATGTGATTAATGAATTGAAAGATTTTATTTTTTCATTCGGGAAGGGACAAAAGAAATCTAGAAAGAAAAAGAATAGTTCCACTGAAACCGGTTACAATTAGAATAAGAGAAGTATCTTCTTTTATTTTCCTTATTGGTCAACCAATTTTTTATGTCATTTCTTATACGTAATGCACATTGAAAAAAATATGTAAAATGTTGCTTTTGATTCTTCTAAATGTTAAGGGAAAGAGAAAATATTATTTACGGTCTTGACATGACTTGGTGGATTGGGGCATCAGACCGGAATTGCATCCTGTTCATATCGGTGAAAATAAATGGCAATGTCCATGTGCTTCTTATGTGAAGACCCCTATATAAATAAAGAAATTTATAGAAGTACTAGAGACTATTAATGTTCTTTAAGGATATTCAAGAAACATATCTAAATAGGTCAACAGAAGAGAGTTGAACCTAAAATCATTGAAGAGTCATGATTATCTCATCCTTCTTCATGAGTTGATTCCAATATAAATTCTTCATGTTTAGTACAATAATGTAAGGGTGGCTGTTATTCGGTTGTGCCATTTGTTTAGTGATCATTACGATAAGAAGTTTTCCAATTCTTTCTTGAAAAAAGTGTTGGAAGATGCCCCATTAATTTTTTGTGAGTTAGAGAAAATATTTCCTCTATCATTTTTCACATGAATGATGCATCTGACTATCCATATTACAACTGAAATAATTCTTGGAGGACCTATTTATTTGCTGTTCATTTATCATACAGAAAGAAATATTCACAAATTAAAGTCTTATGTCCGTAACATGAATCATCCCAAAGGTTCTATCTTGAATGGTTACTTTGCTCAAGAATGTTTGGATTTCTGCTATATCTATTTGTCTGATCTTACTAAAAGAATAAAAAAACCAATGAGAAATGAAGAAGAAGAATATGAGAAAATTGAACCCAGCTTTCCATAACTTCATCAAACAGAAGGAATTCATGGATTATATACATTGACGACAATATACCTTGAAGAGTGGGAGATGGAAAATCACACAGTTTTGTTCAACTGTGATTTTTTCGATGACAACATCTTGTAAGTAAATTGAATATGTATATCTTATATATATATATGTTATACTATACCAATTTTAATCTATAAGGAACATGAAGCTTAGATAAATAGAAAGCATCATTCTTTATCTTTAAGAAGGAGGGAGACTTAGCATAGAAAAGAGTTTTCTGCCATGTTAAAATTGAAGGTAACAATATTATTGTTTAAAATAATTAAAACAATATTTAAAAAATTTTAATATTCATTTATATTTTTGGTATTGAGTTTTCCTACTGAATCTATTTTTGAGGAAATAAGAGCTTTGTATTTTGGTCCTAATATTGTGGTTCTTGACTTTAAATCAATTGTTTTCAATGGGTACAAATTTATTATCACTAAAAAAGAAAAGAACATGAGAACAAAACTTGATGGTATTATGGTTAATGCCAGAAAATACCATTATGATTGTACATCAGATAATAGATATTGATTTGAAAATGTTGGTTATTATGGAGTCATTGAAAAAATAATAATATTGGATTATTATTCTCATTGATGAGTCACGATGATGAAATGTTGGTGGGTTGATTCAATGATAGGGTATTCCACAATTATTGATGATTTTGGATTTCGAGTAATTGATATGACTCACACTCTTGATACCAATGAACCATATATATTGGCATCAACAGGGAAACATGTTTTTTATGTCAAAGACCATCTTCAACCTAAATTTGGTGTCATTATTGAAGTAATTCAAAGAAATATTTTTTATGATAGTGATGCTAGAATTGACACCATCCCTACTGAAATTTGAAATGATCCATTTATTACTTTTGATGACTCCAATAGCACAATTTTCAGAGTTGACTGCGAACCTGAAATTGTGGTGGGAAATATATAAAATCATCTAAACATGTTATCAATTATTTTGGTTTACCTTGACTTGGGTTGTTATGGTTGGTACTATTCAAATTGATATAATATTGATTACAAATATGTTGTATCTGACTTGACCGGTATGTGAATTTTCAATGTTTACTGGTTGAAATTTTATTTGAATTTCATTTTTTAATTTGGAATTGAACTGTATTCAAACCTACGAAACCAACATTTCTAACTTGGTGAACATTTAAATTCTTCAACAGTGATTTGTATAAATTTAATATAACTCTAAGACCTCTCTTTAACATTTTACTAGGCAATGATAATGGTGGTTGGTATTGTTCTACAAAACATGTATAGAAACCTACATCATCTACCTGGGATAAAGAAATTATAATTTTTCTTAATTTCAACAACTGATTTACCCCTTATGAATACGGTAGAATCAATGTTCCATGATTTTAATAGACTATTGACACTTAGTAAATTACCATCCTACTAAAAATTAAATTTCCTTATTACATCTTTTATAATTTATTTACTTCATTATATATATGTTCAATCTCACCTAAAACAATGGATAATTAAATTATCCATGAATCACCCTATTCCCTATCATTTATTTTGTTTTTTGGGTTACACATTAGTTATACTTTTCTAATTACATCCATATTTTTTTTCAAATGCAGGAAAGACAACCAATTTAAGAGAGGTGACAAAAACTTATGATGGACAATAATCATCGCATGACTGAGAGAGGAATACCACCGCTAGTTTCTCAAGTGAGTATTTTATTTCAAATATATATATTTAAATATTATATAATGTCATATGATTATTATTTTTTCAACATTTTTGAAGGTTCCATCTATTAAGAGATAGTTATTTGGATCTATGTGTGTCATTAGGGACACACAAGATATTTAGGGATCTCATTTTTTCACTAACCTTTACATATGAGCCTCCTCACCCATTCGTACCATATCCGATGATGATTCCCACTCCCCATACAGCATTCGGCCAGCCATCCTTGTCTTCTTATTTTACTTCTCCTCCATTTTCTCTGGGCTTTTATATTCCATCTTCTTTGACTCCCGCTCTACCAGAGTCTGTCCCTATGGAGCATACATTGGGACCCACTCCACTTGTACATGGTGTTCCTTCAGTTTCTACAAATCCAGTGGTGCCCATTGATCAGACTACCATAGGTATTCATATACAACCCTAACATATTTTTACACCATTAAATATTTTTATTATAACATGTCTTGATAAAATATATATTTTTATTTTATAACAGATACAACTACTGATAGGAGGTGGGTACAGGGATGTACACGCATGTGTATGGTGTGGAACTACCATAAATAGTTGATATTGGACTAAAATTAATATAGTCAAATGATTGAAAGATTAGGTCAACAATGTCGGAGTTTTTTTGGAAAAGCTTTCCAAATACTCTGAAATCATTCCTGTCAGCCCGCTCTCAAGGAGACAGTTACCAAATGAAGTCAATGATAAAGGCTAGGTAGAGATATGGGTAAAATATATATTGTATTTAATGAAATATATTATTTTTTTCTATTTATATGAATTAATATTTTCGCATCAGCTTCGGTTTAATTTCTCTGGTGGTGAGGGTGCACGACCAATACATCTAGAATATTTAGGTGATATTTGGAGAGCATACATGCACAAGTTGTATTTTGGCTAGAATACTATAGTTGGGATAGAGTTAGAGGTAGTCCATTTCATGGATTATTGTCTATTAGAACATTATCGACAAATGATTACTCATTGGATGACTAGCCAGTTTAAGGTATTAATCACATTAGATGTATTTAAAAGAAAATATTCATGTTTTTCATTAATACTAATTATTGAATTTTATTTACGAATCATCCAGAAGAAATAAAAAAACATTGATACTAAAAGACACCTTCACACATTGGGACGTACTACGATGCCAGATCATGAGAGGCAGAAGATATTAATGTTTATAATTTTTCATTACAACTTGCACTTTCTATTGCTTCCTCCATAATTTATTCAATTTCTCAAGTTATATAATTTATTAATGAAATTAATTATTTGTATCCTATTATTAATTATGGTTTTCTACATTCAATTTCCTTATAGACGCATAAATTGAATATATAAGGAGATGCACCTCGAGGAAAATTGTTTTTCTCGAGTAGAAGGAAGAAGGATGGAAGTGCGGTTAATAAATCAACTCAGCAAAAGATTGTAAGTTTTACTTTGTAGATTTAATTATTTAATCTCTATTTTATGAAATAATAATCTATTTATATTTGTAACAGGCTGCTTTAGAGGCCCTTGATGCCCCCGAACCTGAAAAGTTTGGGCCAAATGATCACTTACATCAGGCGTTAGGAGATGAGCACCCTTCAAGAGTACGCTTCCAACCTGGGAAGAGTATAGTTTTTACGAGGTATTGTCACTCCTCAGGTACGAGTTGTAGTGCCACTAAGTTCCAGCATGTTATGGAATATGTAGAAAAGGCTAAAAAAGGGCCACAAAGATGGTAGAAAAGTCTGCTAGGGAAAATACTGCATTTATGAAACTGATTGAAGTTTTACATCCAACACATCACCAGACACACAGATAGCTTGTGATTAATATATGTCATTGATGTGTTTTATATATGGTGCACCCAGTGGGAGTTCTTGTACTGGTCAAGACAATGGAAAGTAGGAGGACGAGGCGGAGGAGGAGGTTGAGGAGGAGGACGAGGCGGAGGAGGAGGGCGAGGAGGAGGCTGAGGTGGATGAGGAGGTCAAGGAGGAGGATGAGGTAGAGGAGGAGGTCAATGAGGTGGCCAAGGATGAGTAAAAGGGAGAGTAGAAGGGTGTTAAGGAGGGAAAGGAAGATGATGGGGATGATGAGGAGGACGATGGTGAGGCTGATGATGACGGTGATGATAGTGATGGTGATGAGGGACAGATTGATCCATTACATTTTTTACTGATATTACAAACTTTTGATGTATATTCATTTGTTGTGCCTGAATATGTTTGATTAGGTAGGTCACACTATCTTTATTTTTTTATCTATAAAACTAAAACTTGACTTGATGATTTGTTGTGACTAATTCACCCCTCCTTTGGATATCTCCCACCCCTATGATTGCCCGACCACCCCTTGGACACCATGTACCCCCGTGGACAGCCTCACCACCCCTGTGGACAGCTCGCCCACCCCCTGGACAACCCCTCCACCTGTGGAAAACCCCCACCCCAGTGGATAGGCTGCCCCTAGATAACCACTACACCCTATACACCCCACCCACCCCCATGGACCGCTCTCACACCCCCATTGAAAGCCCACCCACCCTCTTGGAAACCCCGTACACCCTGGATAGCACCGCCACCCTTGTGGACAGCCCACCACCCCACTGGACACCCCAACCCCTGGACATCCCCCACCCTGATGGACAACCCACCACCCCCGTGGATAGCCCTCCTACCCCCATGGACACCCCCTACCCCCCTCAACAACCCTGCCAACCTGTGGATAGACCCCCCACCCCCTGGACACCCCCTCCCCCGGTGGACATCCCCCACCCCCATGGACAACCTGCTCACCCCTAGACACCCATCCCCCCTGTGGACAGCCTGCCCACCCCCTGGATAGACCCTCCCACCCCTTGGACACCCCAACCCCCTGGACAGCCCCCACCCCCGTGGATAGCCCCACACACCCCCTAGACACCCCGACCCCCCTGGATAGCCCCCTCCACCCCTAGACAACCCCACCCCCCTGGACAGCCCCCTACCCCAAGGATTATAGGGTTTCTAACAACTTTGAAGACCCCATTAATCATATATACCCACTTCATTGCCTCCTAGGATCCTTGATCACTAATAAAAAATAGTGGATGGTAATTTAGAAACTCCCATTCATAATAAATGATCCGAGAAGAATAGGGCTATTCCACTTCCACAAGAGTTTTAGTAGAGACCAAGACTAGGAAGACAATAGATGGATCACAAGAATATCTACCTAAGATATCCCTTTATGAATTTTTTGATTTATTTATAGTTGTAATATTCGAATGAATTATAAAAAACAAAACCTTTAGTAAAATAATCTAATGTTCTAAAATAAGGGACAAAAAATCACAAATCCCATAAACATAACCCATACAAATTCTTCATAAAACAATTTCATAATCACATAATAGAGACTTATTTATATTTAAAACCCCCTGATGGTTTATAAAATCCATTTTAAGGTTCCATTTATAAAATCATATAGTATTTTTGTCTCACAATAAAAATCTAACCCATTTCCTAAAAACCAAATCCCCCTTCCTACCATAGACACCAAAAGCATTCATTTTTTCCTAAAGAAACACATACTATTGAAATAAACACTATTCCAAAACCATTTTAAAAATACCAATGATCTTAAAATCCCTGAAATTGATTAAATTATAACTATTACATCCCCCACCCCTCTTAGACATCAACCCACCACTTGGACACCCCCGCCCCCTGAACAACCCCACACCATGGAAACCCCCCCCCCCACCTCCCTAGAGAGCCCCCACCCCCTGGACACCACCCCACCCCTTGGACAACCCCAAACCCCCTAGACCGCCCCAACACCCTAGGAACCCACCCCCCCATAGACAGCCCCCTACGCCCTAAAAAACCCCAACCCCCTCGATAACCCCCTCCGCTCCTAGACACCACCCCACCACCTGGACACCCCCACCCCTGGACACCCCACCCCCATGGACAAACACCTCCACCCCACTTGACACCACCCACCCCCATGGACAGCCCCCAACCCCCTAGACTTCCCCCACCCCCTGGACACTACCTCACCCCTTGGACAACCCCACCCCTGGACACCCCACCCCATAGATACCCCACCCCCTAGAAAGTCACCCAACCCTCTGGACACCACCCCACCACCCCTGAACACCACCCCACCCACCCTAGACACCCCCATGGACAACCCCCCTACCCACCACCCGGGACAGCCCTACCACCCCCGTGGACACCCCAAACCCCCTGGACCCCCACCCCCTCTGAGACACCACCCCACCACATAGACACTCCCACTCCCTGGACATCCCCACCCCCATGGACTTCCACCCCATCCCTGGACACTACCCCACCTGCCCTGGACACCCCCATGGACAACCCCCCTACGCACCACCCTAGACAACCCTACCACCCCCCTGGTCACCCCTAACCCCCTGGACGCCCCCCTCCAAGACACCACCCACCACCTGGACACCCCACCCCTAGACACCCCCACCACCATGGACTACCACCCCCACCCCTAGACACCACCCCACCACATTGGACAACCCCCAACCCCCTGGACAGCCCCCACCCACTGGACACCACCCCACCCCCTGGACACCCCCACCCCCTGGACACCGCCACCCCTTGGACAACCCCCACCCCCTAGAAATCCTCCACCCCCTAGACACCACTGACCCCCCTGGACGGCTCCCCACCCCTCCTAGACACCATCCCACCTCTTGGACCCCACCCCTGGACACCCCCTCCCTCATGGACATCCACCCTCGCCCCCTAGACCCCACCCACACCCCTTGGACAGCCCCACCCCCCTGGACCGCCCACCCCCTGGACACCACCCCACCCCCTAGACACCCCTACCCCTAGACATCCCCTGGACACCCCAACCCCCAGAACTCCCACCCCTAGAAAGTCCCCAACCCCCTGGACACCAACCTACCCCCTAGACGCCCCCAGGGAACCCCCCCCCCCACCCTTGACAGACCCCCCTGGACACCCCCATTACCCCGAAAACCCTCACCCCTTGGACACCCCCTACCCCACTTGGACAGCCACCCCAAACCCATGAACAGTCCCCAACCCTAGAGTTCAGAATTGAATTCTCTATGTATTTAATTAACATATGAATTATGTGTTAATGGTGTATGTGTATACTTGCTGTATGGGTATACTTGTTGTATGGGTATACTTGTTGTATGTGTTAAATTCTTGTAATAACCTAATGAAATATGTGTTAATTATGTATGTGTGTTGAGGGTAATTAAATATAGAATGGAGGTATTCATAATTCTGTATGAATTTTGTGGTGTATGAATTCTTTATGAATTCATACAGAAATCCATATGTATTATGAATGTATTGAGAATTGGGTAGGTATTATGCAGGTATTCAGAATGGACCTCCCCCACCCCATGTATGTATTCTGTTGTGGATGAATTATGCAGGCCTGCTAGTAAAATTGCTGTAGGTGCACAGGGGGCAGCTGGCAAGCCGACTTGCATCTACAGGTACAAAAAGAATATGCCAATGGCTTACAACTATTGGCATATGTGTAAAAGTAGAACTTATACCAACAGTTTTATGTAGTCCATTGCTATAAGTATATGCCAATGGTTTGTAGAATGTTGGATTACATATTTTTACTTGATACTTACCAATGGTTTGTGGGAAAAAGTTGGTAAAAGTCTATTCCAACCGTTTTTTAAACTATTGGTATAGAGATGATTTTTGATATTACCAATAGTTTTAAACCATTGGTAAACATTTATCCCCACATTTTGTTGAAACCGTTGATATATACTCAATTTTTCAAACATATCCCAATGGTTCTCATTGAACTGTTGGGATATGTCTATTCCTATGGCTCAAGACCCAACAGTTTTGATGACCACTAGTATAGATTATACCAACGGTTGTCCAGCCTTTACAAACAGTTTTAAACCATTGGTAAAGATAAAATTTCAGTTAGTGGCCCTGGGTACTTAAGGAAGAACCTAGGATAAGTACATTATAGGTATCTATGCCACTTTGCCTATCGAACCTAGGACTATCACATGTTATGATGAGACTTTGATTGGGAAGCTATTTTATATATAGAAGAATAATTATAGTTTACATATTTTATAAATTCAGAATTATGATAAAAATATGGATTGTGAAGATACCATAAGTTTGTTATGCCACTATGGATAGTGTCTTTCATGCAGTTTGAGATGTTTGGTTCAGGTAAAAATTTTCATAAGGATCCTAGTGAGTCTTGAACCTTGTTCCCAAATAATTTTCCATTGATTTAATATTGTTGTCTCATTTTTATAATGAAATTTTTTGTTTTTTACATTTGATTTTATATATTATTTTATCCCAATGATGACTGTGATTCTATAGTTTTGATGAAAATTTATTTATGGTAATTTTAGATTGATCTCATTTTACTATAGTTGTTCCTTTAATGATAATGTTAATTTTTTGTGGATTTAATTTTAATATTTATAATGTTATATATCTTGGGAATTATTTATAGAATTGGAAATAGGAGTTAATGTATCGTATATAAACATTAATTTCATAAAATGAGTATTCATAAATTAAGTCATGAAAAAGTGTTTTTTGATTTCAAATTCCAATATTTTATGATTTTTTGAAATAATATTAAATAAAATATGTGTAAATTGTTGAATTTTTTTTGAATGAATTAATGTGATGATTCGATGTGACTTATTTCATTTAAAATGAGAATATACTCTCATAGTGGTATTTACAAACCAAAATGAATTGAATGAACTTTTTGAGTCTATGCAAGTGGTGTCAGGAGGATACCTACTGAGAATTATATGTTCTTTACTATATATATTACAGGTTCAGGTAGGTTTGGAATAGGTTTTTTGTCGAGGAAGTATATGATATCAATATTTCTATTTTATATGTGGTGGTGTTACCACGTAGAGGGTCATTTTATTAAAAGATTAGGATTGGTAGTTTATTTCATTTTATATAACATGGTTTGTACTTTAGGCATCAGTGTATCATAAACATCATCCTCCCAAATCTTGGATCTAATTTTTTTTGTTTATGCTATTATGTGTGTGTAACTAGATATTAATTATGAATGATGATTTATGTTTTTATTCATATTACTTATATAATTGTTTTCTTTATGATACTTTTTTTGTTATGTATGGTGTAACTTCAAGCCCTATGATTCACTAAATAGGTGCTTCAGTCTGGTGTGCTACCTGGCCTTAAGTTCACCTCCCCTTACACCAAAGGCTATAAACTAAAAGTGAGGGTCTATTGAGTGATAGTGGAGAGACTATACCTTATAGTGATAATAATAATAATAATAAGAATAATATTCATAGTCATACCATTAGCACTATGGAGGTTCTCAATAAAACCCAGTAAAAAAAATACTAAGATCAATCTTTATACATAAAATAGATAATATCTACAATTCATGAAAATCATAAAAATCCTAAAAGATTTACCATTTTCCAATCATATAAGTACACAGTAAAAACTCAAAATATATCATGCTCGGTATAGTGGAACCACTGATCCTATCTACAAAGAAAAGTATGCTATCCATCTTGTTCACCCTCATCACATTCCCACTCACTAAGGTACAGTCCATAAGCATGATTCCATTCCTACACTCAAATACATAACGTCTGTAGGCGCCTTGAGGGGACAATGTAGGGTGTGAGTATAAAATTAGTTGGATAAAACTAAATAATTTCTATCTTACATAAAAAAATACATCAATTTATTTATAATGTAAATAAATATAAACTACTCACACTTCACATAACATGATATTCTTGTGCTCAACGACCATTAGGGAGCATTTACTTACATCGACCAACACTAGAGTGGAACGATTCATCCACTATCTTTCTTATTGAAAGAGCCCTATTTTTTTTTATTTTCATACCATATGACTTCACATAATATCCATTAAAATGTATAATGTTTTCGATTAATTATGTTGTCCCTATAGAAGGCCCATAAATATATCACATGTCCACTAGACTTTCATTTATTAAGTTGTATTCTTCCCAAAAACCTAACATCCGAAGGTAAAATATTACCCATCCTTCCATTGTTCCATCAAAACAGCCCCAACATATCATCAATCCCCAGACATCATATAATGGTCTCACACACCATCAACCATGTATTTTTATGGTGTGATTATCCTCTATTCTGATGGTTATCACCATCTACTATGTTGTTATTTCTATGGTGTCCTCTACCGACAATGAGTGGTCAACACCACCTCACTAGGGATTGATCCTATATACACACGACCCCAAAATTTCTATCATCCATCCTTAGTGAGTGATAATCCCCAAGAACCTAATCCACACCTTTAATCAACCTCCATCGCCACCAAAAAACCTTATTGCTGAACTAGAACATTAGTCATCACCAACAGCCTCAACCCAAAGAACCATTTCTCCTCAATTCTAGTGACCAACACCACAAAATACCACATGGTCCTTGCCCAACATGTTCCCAAATTACCCATATATCCATAGGATTAATTTAAATAAATTTCATACATGGAAACATCCTGTCTGACCAACATAGAACATTCTTTCACCTCTTCCATGCCTTACCTACCTCAACCATACTTTAATAGTCATGAGAATACCCTTTAAAATCAATTAGTAATAATATAAAAAGAAAGAAATATAAAACATGTCACACCCAGACCACCCGACTCACAACTATTTATCACACATCATATATAAACATTTATAATTTAGGATAAATCTAGGAACCAAATACCTCTAGATTATGAGGCTTCGCTCATCCAATATAAAACTATGATTTTATATGAAATGAGTGAAAACATGGAATTATACTCATACCATGAAAACAAGGAATATAAAATCTCATGGAAATAGAATTAACTGTAGTGAAATAAATGAACAAAAGAAGAAATAGTACCCATAGTTTTACCAAGATGGATCCAATGTAAAGGACGATGTTTGAATTGAATCCTGGATGATGGAGATCCAAATAAACCTAGGTGATGGATGATTAGATCTGCTGAAGGAGGGATTCTACGTGAATGAAAGAGAAATAAGGATCAATGGTTAAAATGAATTTGAGAAAGAATCATAATTTCACAATTTTTAATGGGGCGCATGGTTAAGAGGAACAATTTGGCTTAAATTGCGCTAACCATGCACACTCATTGTCCAAAATACCACCCCTTCATAGGTATAGGAATAGATTTATGAAAAAATCACACTAAAAATGTTTTTGTCTATATAATTTATTATAGAGGGCTTGTATAGACATGATATCATAGGTGCATAGTTTGAAAAACTATGTGGCACCCCTACAATACCACATGATTTGGGTTTCATGGTTAGCACTAAATGTTTGTTAACTTTATACCCCAAGGTCTTTCCACAAATTGTGATTTAAAATATTGATGCTTCTAGAAATCAATTGGAATCTTGAGGAACCCTATATTCCTTAAGACCCATTTAAAAATAACACTTTAGTGTTCTATGACTATCAGAATTACACTTTTGGTCTCAAATTGGAATTTGGTCCACCCACAAAAATATAATTCAAAATTCCCCTATAATTATAAACTCACTAAAAACACGAGGACTTAATAGATCCACACATTACTATAGATATTCCATGGGATATTTGGCCATATTCTAACCCAATATATTTGTCTCAACCTAAGCATCCCTATCCTCACTTTTTTTACATGATGATTTGACACCGAACATATCCATATATTTTCCAACATCCCGAACTACCTCATTTACTTACTCACATATGAATCACTATTTATAACTACCCACATTAGGAATCACTTATCTAGTCACTTCTAGAGCCATTTTCCAACATCCTATATGTTCCAAACTGACCATCTCCTAGACACACACATACTAACCATAAGATACCATCAATCCTAAATCACAATAGATGCTAATATCATATCATCATCACATATGACACCCATAAGGTCCCACATAATAAATGATGCCAAAAATTTCTTGAATTAAACTTGATTCCCAAAATATATCACATCAAACACAATTAACCCAAATATTTCCTAGTTTTAATATATCTTATAAATATAATTCATTATTATATATGATCACCTATTAACTAGAACCTGGTTAATTAATCTATCATACATACCCCTCATGCACCAATGTGTACATTTCTAGAAAGAAAGCCACCTTGCTCATATCGTACCTTTATTTTTGGCTCATATTCCTAATTTTAACCTATCGTCTCAACCCCATGTAGCTTCCTTGAATCCCAAATATTGGATGACTATCCTCCATGTGGCGTTATACCCATTATTGTCCACATCCACCAATATTGTGTATCCCTCTCCCTAGTGCATGTAGTCATATCCTGATTACCAACTCCTTGTACCACACACGATCCTACCTCATATCCCTAGGTCTTCCCCGATCCACGGCTCTTAGTTTTCCAAAATGTCTCCAATAAAAACCTCTCTAAATTGACAATCTGCCCACATTCCCAGCACTCCTTCAGAGATCAGTCAAACTACGTCTAAACATGTCACGATTTCCCACATTGAAAACATACCATCAATGGTCCACTCCTTAGTAGAATGCCTGAGTCTCGGAACATACTACCGTGATTAGAATCTCATGGCCTCACTTACAACACCCTAGAGATCTACTACCAAGGTTACCTGATGTTGTTGACTAGTTTAGTAATGATATTTCCATGAACTTCCACTTTTTTGTTAATGATTGATTTATATCCTTCAAAAATATATTCAAAAAAATAATATTCACCTATACACTGACAGAATGCTATAAACCATCCTGAAACATTCTCACATATGAAGTTTCATCTCCAAATTTAGAGGGTGAAAAATGATATAGGTCAGTGAACCTCACAATGTACTATGTGACTGATGTATCTCTTTATTTCATGTTTATAAACTCACAAAATCAATCACCCCTTAATTTATTAGGGAATAAGGGTTTGATGAACCTGGAAAAAGATTTCTTCCATGTTAGTCCATCATTCCTAATTTCATATACATTCACATCCCACCAATTATTTCCAAGTCCACCGACCATATAAGTGTCCACCATTACCCTCCACCCTAGGGGTGTGTCCATATGATTGAAAATAGTTTTTATAATCTCGATCTAAAACTCTATTACCTATGTTCCACCTTAACCTGGATAAGGGGGGGGGGGGGGGGTGGGGGTTGATGACTAAAACCCCCATGTAAAATATCCCATGGATGAATCGACTTCATAAACATTCTGGTCAATGTTCTGAAATTTTTTTACTAAGCCCACCCTGATATTCTCATCTACCGAAAGTCCAAACTCTGTTATCTAATGTGGCTATCCTACCTACCTTGGAGACTCTATATATGGCTCATACTCACTACCACCCATATGAAACTCATACCATTAATTCCATGGAGGATCTGTATCTCCACCCTCATAACACACCACCAGAACACATCTGGGTGGAATCATACTGAGATCCAAAACACATGGTGGAAACCAATGACAATGGTAATGATTTGGAAAATAGGGACAACTGTAATATGTAGTGCATCTAATTACCCTTACGCTTTCCTACCAAAACCAAATAGCATATAATCTAACCTTGTGTCCCCTTACCTACCCATATCATAGTTATACACCACATATATCACATTCATATAGAGTTACAACCTGATATGGATAAGTATAATTCCACCAAGAGGGTATGGAAAAAATGTTTTGCATATTGTTGGAACATTAAAAATATCATCCCATTTATTTATTATGGTGTAGTCATATTAGATTCAGGCTCATTAAACAATATAAAAAGGTTTTACCACAATCTAATCACACCGTAAACTGCATATCTGAGCTGGCTGAGTAGAATTACATAATAAAGATATACTGAAAAACTATATTTACCCTGTTATTGAACCTTAAAAAATCCCCAACCCTTTTCTTATATTCCATGTTCCAAGAAAAAAGCACAAGAACATACATATGTAATTTGATCCAAAGTGCCTATTATGAATCATGAATTCTATCCTCCTACCTCTCATGCCAAAGGTCAAAGAAAAATCAATACTATCGAATACAACATAATCTGAATAAGATAAATAAATAGTAACCATGAATACTTGAATGAAAATCCATTTTTCCATGGTAACTTGGACTTCAGTTCGTGCCGATGTCGGACAGATAAACAATACAACCTCCACCCCATGATTAAACACCTTCCTAGGCTCCAATCAACTATAGTCCTAATAACTGACCATTTTAAAAGAATATATTTTACTACCACTTTCAAACTAACTGAATTTTTTTCCATCCTATGATGAATATGAGTTATTTGATACAACTTTTACTTCCCCATAGCAAGATTGACTAAACAGGTGCTCTAGTCCAGTCCACCACCTAGACTTATGCATTCCTCTACATATTCCAAGGTTTTCCAACTTTTAGTGAGGATATATTGGGTGAATTTGGGGAGACTATATGCTCGAGTGATAATTATAATAATTGTAGTGATAATAAAAATAATAATGGTAATATCAAAATGTATTATAGAAATGGTCAATCAAACCCAGCAATAAAAATCCCAAAATTAATACACATAAACATAAAAAATAATATATATATTCCACTCTGGTGTTGGTGGAAGCAAGTAAACACTCCTTCATGGCTATTAAGCATGAGAACAATGTGTTATGTGAAGTTTGAGTAACTAATATTTATTTACATTATTCATACACATGTATCTATATATATATGGATGTAAGGTAGGTACACATAGGTGATGGGTTACTATGTTCACACTCATACCATGCATGGGCTCCATGGGAGGAAAGTATACATTATGGGGTGAAATAATAATTATATATACGGAAAGGTTTTACTGTGTGTTTCTATAACCCTAAACCCATACAATAAATATCAAATTCTATCACTTTACAATTATATAACTAGTTAGACAACATATAGAGTGATACTATCTCAAACCTTATAGAGATATCAAGAGATCTAGAGTTCTCTCCTCGCTTCCTATCGTAAAACAATGAGAGAAAAACAAGAGTTATCCCTCTATTGAGAATAATTTTCTTGTGATAAACTATGTACAACACAAGAAATCATAATCAACCATTCTAGGATTCAATGATTCTATGATGACATTCAAAGATTATAGAGAACATATAGATCACTAAAAGTGAGATTCCTTATATTGATCTTATAGACAATAAAGGTATGGATAGATCTTGTTAAACACATCATCAATGATAGGAGAATTATAAGTTTAGGTAATTCTATATTTACTCATTAAGTAATTATAAATTACATGTGTGTATATTTCTATTTCGGTTCTAGTGAATTAATATATTCATATAATATTCTTTTTTTTATTGTAAATTACATTTCAATCATTTGTATAAATGAATAAATGATTAAATGTGATTTGTGACTAAAATCCGATATGGTCATACAATCAAAAGATACTTCTACCATGCCCAAAACCTTTAAGTGGAATCAAAGTTGTCACATGATTAATTCATAATTTTTTTATTGGTATCACATGTTTTTTTATTTTACTTATAATTTATTTACTTTAATATCAAAAATCTTTATATATCCCCTCTATTAAATCTTTTTTAACATATCTAATTGAAATTTATGGTTTAAAAAATTAATAATCATAAGAGGAACAAAATCTACAGGTGCCAACGGTTTTTTCTAAAAAAAACTAGAGTACCCATAATTTACCTACCATATAAACCCCATATATAAGGTTTTATCACTTTTACCTCCTTCTATCGGGTCGAATCAGACAAAATAGGATCAATGATCTGAATAAGATGGATCAGAATGTAGATCCAAACTTGATGGAACACGGCTTGTAGAACTACACATCATGTAATAACTATACATTTCATGTAGTCCCTTTCTTCTGATGGTCAAGAACACGAGGTTTCCCAGTGATCCATCTATCAGATACTCGACACAGGGATATACAATCCTTGAATCTCTAAGGTTACATACTATGTATGTTATACAATACACCATGTACCTCAAGGTTTTCCATTGGTAGGTATGATTCCTAGTTTCATGGTATTTTCTGTGGATAGAGGACTAAGGAAAGTACATATTGCGTGGTCTACTGTCAGTAGTTTTTTCAATTTTTTATGGATAGAATAATTAAATATATAATCAAACCTATTGATTTTTTTCCCTTGTGTCTTTAATTTGGAAGTGCACACCATTTAATAAGATAAAAATTATATATCATGTTAATTTATATTTCATTTTTTTGATAAACACAGAAGGTTTTATACAGTACAACCATGTACTAAATTAATTTTAAAAGAAATTATTTTTTTAAAATTTATAAACAATGGTGGGTTAATGATTCATGAATTTAATTAAGATAATTTCAATTAATTAGATTAATTCCTAAAATATTATCTTAAATAACGAATGAAGTAAATTAATTGATAACAATAATGTAAATGTATTCTCATTTCATAATGTGTGTATGATAACATGATTAGACCATACCATATATGTTTTTGGTTTTTTTAATTTAGTTTGGTTAAATTATTATCGGTTGATTTTGTGACTTCTCGTCCTCCTTATTATGTAAGGGCCTATGTACCCAAAAAAATTATGTAAAGCCCATTTATCCAATCCATTGGATCCCCTCACATGTGTATGAGTGAAAGGTTATGTAAGATTGAAGATCCTAGGTGAGTTGAGGAAGTCTAGGTGAAAGAGTTGAGGTGAAACCAATCAAGGAGATACATAGGATAAAATGAGGAATGTTATTACAAAAACCAAGTTACGAATCAATGTTTCTTCTCCGCTAGGATTGAGGTTCAGTTTATCACCTTTCGAATAACTCAACCATTAGATAATATAATGATCATGGAACGTACATTTTATTTCTACCAGTTTTATGGTTAATTATTTATGATTATTAATTCTACACAATCAGTAATAAATTAATTAACAAACCATCAAGATAGAATAAAGTGTAATCATATTATGTCTACATATTTAATTAGACATGGTTAATCACTTAATTAAAATATAATTAATATTAAAAGGGAATTTAAATGGATAATATGGGATTTATGCATTATTATAAAATTCTTTAACTAAAATATTATTTCGGTATACCTATCCAAAACTTAAGTGTTAAATAACCTCATATTTCAAAGTACATGACCAAAACATGTTGGGGTGATATCAATTATCATGGAACATTTATCATGATGATTTGGGTTTAACTAAACAAGATTACATCAATGGTTAACAACCCACGAAGGATATGGTGTAACTAAGTGGGAAATCATGAGGAAATCTTAAAACACGATTTTAGGGTTGGGGAGTCCACTCAATGGATAATGGAAGTACGAGTTAATGTAGTTAGAGAGTTACAACGACCTAAAACCTTTCAAATTACTTATTTTTCCAAATTATCGGTTATGAAAAAGGTAATATAGATCCTTTCCACTAAAATATCTAAGTGAAAAGATATTTAGAAACTAATGGAGAGGGATATTTAGTTTAAAATTTTTAGGAGATTAATGTAATTTAATTTAATATAAATTCATTTATAGATTTTTTAAGAAAATAATAGTAATTATATGTTATTAATATTTTTAAAATGGAAAATAAAATGAATTCTACCATATCACTACAATCCATAGTTGAAGAGGATAAAATTTTGACTGGAATATATTTCTAAGAATGGTATGGGTGCTTTCATTTAATACTATGCCGCAAATGGATATCATATGTCTTGAAGACCCTAATTCCAAAGTCACATTCCAAATAGGTTGATGAAAAAGAAGTAACTCTCCATATAAAACACATATATGATTCTATGGATGAACAATGATTTATTTTATCCACCATGTTAAACGATTTTATAAATAAATATATAGATATGTATGCATATAACATCATTCATCATCTTAAATATCTCTATCATGAGAATGTGAGATCAGAGAGATATGATATCTCTGATGCACTGATCACATAAAATTTTGGATAGTTAGCACCACCTGGGGAACATGGAGTACATTGGGAACCTGTAAATATTGGGGTTTAAGATTTTTGATGAGGTATGCGTAGATATAACTTTGTTCTCATTACATAAAAATTTATCTAGTTTTTCTATAAAATATAATATGATAAATAAAAAATAAGTAACTAATGGAAAATATTATCCTTATTATCCAAGTTCAAAAAGTCTTGTGGAATGTCAAACCCACTATCCTTTTGGTTAAAAAGAAGTTGAGGTAAAAGGGGCCAAAGACTCATTCCAATTCTAAGGTTACAAAACACCATCCCTCCAAGTAGAAGGAGATATATAGGTAAGGAATGAAACATGATGTAGTATGTTTTACATGTTAAAATAAGGTCCACATGAAGATGAATTGAACACAGCTAAAGAAATAATTGGAATATTTTGATGTTTTCATTATTTAGTGTAATCCTTCCATATCTATATGGTGGGTATTCAATATTAAATGTGGTGATCAAATTTGAATCCAAATAAAGGAACCACGTATATGATAGAATATTAGTAGAGATGAGGTGGGATCATGGGTTGATAATATAATGGGGATGGTTTCTCTATCCATTAGAGAATACCACCAAACATTTCTGAAATGAATGATTTTTTGTTATAAATAACGGTTATTACATTCCATGTGTTACCAAGAACATTATTTTTATTTCTTTTTTCGATATGGATGGATTTGTTTTCCTTATTAGAAATAAATGATTCTAAATTTTTAAATATATCATATGTCATGGTATGGAACAATTGAATAATAGAATTTATGTATTAACTTAAAAAACCAAATATTGGCAATAGATAATGAAATAAACATGTATGACTCATAAAATACCCAGTTGTGGCATCACCATCATGAACATGTAAATGAGAAGCGTTTGAAAAAAATCTATCAATATGTTTACATAGATTCAATTTAACTTAGTCAAATTGAAAGATGTCATGCTTATTTACAAGTTAAGATGGCCAAACTACCATTATATTATTTAGGTGAGAGGAACATTGAGCTTATTTATTTGTTACACAATGATGTGTTCAAGATTTTAACTGGAGGATAGAGGTGGATTCAGATACTTTATTAAATTCACCAATGAATTTATTAAGAATCTTTATATCTACTTAATTATGTATAAGTATTAATCCTTTAGGATGATCAAAGGTCCCAAGAATGAGATTCAGAATTATCTTTGTACGATGATAAAGAATCTTTGACACGATTAAGGTGATGAATATATTAACCAAGAATTATCTTATTTCTAGGGGAGTATGAGATTTTTTCTAAACCCACTATACCTTATACACCACATTGTAATAGTTTTAGGGAATGGAGGAACCATAATATGTTGAACATGTTAAGGAAGATGATGATTCATGCAAGTATTCCATTTTACTTTTGGGTATATATGTTAAATAATACATTATAAATACTTGAATGATTAACAAATAGAGTGAAAAATTATGTTCCCTTCAAGTTATGAAGTGAAAAGAAACCTTCTCTGTCACGTGTTTAAGAATGGTGTTACAATGTTATTGTTCAGGCTATCTCATGAATCAAAATAACACCCCAAGGCATGAACTACATCTTTATACATTATCCCAAGGAAACAAAGGGAAACTATCTATAAAACCCTTTGTAAAAGAAATTAACTAGTGAAAGACATGCCATATTTCTTTGGAGTTAGGAAATCCTCAAAGAGGATATATGGAGAAATATTGACATTGATAAAGTTAATACTCAAGATATTCAATAGTTTGTATATGAACTGATTCCATATGTCCTTGTAGAAGATGTTATTCCTAAAACATAAGTACTGCAAATGAGTTCTAGAGAGGTAAGAGAACTAAAGATATATCGTTTTGTCATTATAGATGATGGTGATGAATAATTAGATGAAAATGAAGATACTCTATCATATAAAGAGGTATGAGAGTTCTTGGAATCTGCAAGTTGGGAATAACCCATTAATTATGAGAAAGATTACATGTATCGAAACAGTGTATGGGTTTTGATTGATCTGTCAATTAATGTAAAACCCATTGGGTGTAAATAGTTATTCAAGAGGATACTAGGAACAAATGGAAATTTAAATACCTATAAATAAAAGAAAGTGGATTTAGGGTTTATTCAATGTCATGACATTTAATATGGAAAAATATTTTCTTAAGTTTTCATGTTTATGTCATTCATGATATTATATTCCAAAACATCTTACCATGTCTATGATATTTTTAAATTTGATATCAAGTAGCATTACATAATGGGAACCATCAAGTGGATGTGAATATGAAACAACCAGAAATGATTTTTGACTCTAGGAAATTTCAAAAAGATAAGAATGTTGTAAATATCCATTTATGGAATTACACAAGAATCCATGTCATGAAATACTTGATTAAATGAGTAAAAAATTAATTTGGTTCATTATGAATGAGTGTGATCAATGTATTTCCATGTGTTTTAGTCGGAGTATGGTTTTTTTAATTGTAGTATATGTTTATGAAATATTACTCATTTTAAACAATAAAGAATCCTTAAAAGAGGTTAAGGAATGGTTTAACAAACAATTCCCACTGAAGGACTTAACTGAAGTGACTGACATTATAGGGATAAAATCATGCATGATAGATCCAAGAAACTAATTGAAATATTTCAAGGTACCTATATTTACCATTTACTAAAGAGGTTTATTTTAGAACAATCTATGAGAGGATTGGTTTCAATGTAACATGGTATACATCATTTCAAGAAAATGTTACCCCAGACAGAAGAAACAGAGATATAATGAATATGATTTCAAAGGATTGTGTAATAAGATCTATCATGTATTACAAGTCATATATAAGGATCTAGGTTTCATATTATTTGAGTGTTGTGGGTAGATATCAAGCTGATCATGGTGAAGAACATTGTACTTATGTTATATTTATCCCTATGTATTTAAGGCTTACTAAGGGTATTTTTCTTGGGTAAGAAGAATATGAAGAACTATTCATCAATGGCTATAAAAAATATAGTTTTCAAACTGATCAGAATGATATGATGTTGAAGTCTGGATATGAATTTTTTCTCAATGGAGGATCTATGTGATTGAATATTTAAAAGAAGCCGATTTTCACCAACTCTATATTATATTCTTAGTATATTTCATATTCCAATTTTGTCAAGGAAGATTTTGGATTTGAAATTTTTTCCAAGTTCTTGATGTGGTACGTATCATTAAAGATCCTATCATTATTTACTACATAACAATATAGTAGCATCTCTATATATATAGACAATGTCACACAAAATGATAAATCACATACTTAAAAAGTTTCATATATAGAGGTATTTTTCTCAATGATGTGAATTTAAAGAGAGTATATTATCTATGGAAGAAATCACGATAACACCCTTAATGATGGATTTGTCCTTATAGAACCATGAGTAACATGTGAGTGGTTGTGGACTAAATGCTGTTGTCAGCTGTCTCTAGAGAACATGGGATTATGTTGGAGTTTACTCCCTATAAATGAATTTCCAATTACTTGATTAAATTTTTTATTATTAAATAATTTTTCTTATCTCATCATTATTGTAGTTTTGCATAATACTTGTATGTGATAATTTTTTTAGAATATGTGTCACATTAAAAGGTCATAGTAGTTCCCCACTATGATTATTACCTAAAGGGTCCAGGATATTATTATTGAAACTTGTTCAATGTAAATATGATATTTTTTGATGAGACCCAAAAACAAAAGCCTATCAGGGGTAGGAAGATAATAATACGTTGAGAAGAATTTTCCTGGTGTTCATCGTTGGTAATATCTAAGATACACGATTATGAGAATATAATTTTTAATAGGAAATAAAAATTTCCAAGTCTCATTTTATATTCCAATCTATGGATGTGTGTATTGATCCTTACTCTTTTATATTATCATTAATGGATATCATGAATCATGTTATTTTATGTATTTATGAAAACCATGATGACATATGATTGTGGTGAAGTGGGATACATTGCATGCATCAGATGTTATGTTGAATTAATTGGTAATGTGAGATATGATTTACCCTTTTTATCACTTGAGAAAAGCTAATATATTTGGACCATTGAAATAAATAGAACGAACTAAATAAATCTAAGTCCATGGTATTTCATTGGATACTTCAGTTCTAAAAATTAAAAGAAAGAAACATAGAGCATATAGTTTGATATCATGTCACGAATTAGCCTCAATACCCTCATACGCTGGTACCCGAGCCAATATTGGAATAGAACGAAGGGAATTTATGATCCCGATGGGTTGGATGCTAGAACATAGCATCATAAATGATAAAGGTGGAATGGAATTTACCCAAAATATAAGAGGATAAAGAATACAAGTCAGTATACTAAACACTCCAAAGTGAGAAAGTACCAAAAACCAAATAGGTATATGAGAACCATAGATACTACATCATTAATGTAATTAGTATAAATATGAACATACAATAATAATCATCACTCCATGACCAAAGGATCAATAACATACAACACATACAAGTGGAAATTTCCCTTTGCTCAGACCTAGAAGAACGAAATCTATAATTTATTAAATGCAATGGTAGGGTGTGATCTATAAAGTTCTCTAGGGTCTCAAAAAGTGTTCAATAACAAATTCCATAATAATAAACCAAATCATGAATCAAATTTATAAAAAACAGATCATGGTAGTTCTTTTCACAATTAAAACAAAACATTAAACTTTTCAAATATTGAAAACATTTCAACCAATGGATCAATAAACATTTTATATTAACTATTTTATATAAATCAACCAGCAAGGATAAAACATTTCTATAATCAATGGAATATATAATCAAAACAATCACAACATGAAACAAGGTAATATTACCTATAGTGTGATATTGTCTAGTTATAGGATCATCACAATTCTTATATCAGTGATCATGGAATTCATGTGTACACATGCCCCTCAGGATGAGGATAAATAGGAATCATCAACATACAATCCCACATAAGATATTCCAAATTAGTTTTTTGTTATCCATTTCATCATCATTCCATTTCCAGGATCCAACATCCTAGGGTTCCTGTCACAAATAAAAAACTGACTACCCAAGTAATCATACCCCCACTCAATCAATATAAAAGGTAAAATCATCACATTCCAAATCAACCATTATTGACAACTGAATTTCATAATTTTTAGTTTCAAAATTCTAATTGATTTTCAAAACCAAGACATTGAGTTTCCCTCATTTCATGAATTTTCAATACAAAACCAATAAAAGATTTTTTTCATTTCAATTTAATCCATTTCTCTCAAAATAATTCACAAATAATTTCATCAATTTTATCAATTTCAAAATACACCACAAATTTTAATTCCATCTGAATAGGTAATTTCTCCCAAAACCCATGCCATTTCAAATCCCAATTCCAAATAACAACTAATTGGGGTTTCATAAATCAATTTAGAGCTAAATTGAAAAAAATAAAGAAAATAAAGGTATTAATTATTTGGAAAATCTCAAACGTAACCACATACCTTTAATCAAGGATCACAGAACAACACCGAAAAAGAGATTCTCCAAAAAATAGTGAAGGCATGAGAGAATAAGAAATAATACATAGAATCTACATCCAATAAAATGAAGTTTAGATCCTTAAAATAATGATGAAATAAAACTTTCTATGGAGGAAAGAAAAATAGATAAGTATATAATTCAAGAGAAGAGATTCACTTACCTAGAGGAGATTGAATGAGAACCTCCATGCCCTAATTCACTAAAGAAATGGTATATAGAAGACCAAATCACCCATATGGAGATTTCATAGACAAGGAATCCTTATTAGGTTGAGTGGCGGTAGAGAGGTGGTTAAACCAGGGGGTTTTGGAATTTATAATAATTTTTTAGAATAAAATTATCTCTCACGCACGGTTTCATGGAGAGGACAACATGGTTAGAAAAATAGTGTTCCCTAACCATGAACCCCCAATGGACTCACTTTCTAGGAGAATGCTTTCTAAATAGTGGGAACACAATTTTTTAAACTGTGTTCCATCATTAAAAACCCACATAGTTCATGGTTGCATGGTTTTCACTGGAGGGGTTCATGGTTTGTGAAAACCGCATGCCAATCGTGACCAAACCCTAGCACCACCAAAATTTTCAATATTTCACCCCAAAGAACATGAGACAAGACACAACCAAAAAATAATAAAAAGAAGGGTCAAGAATTACCTAATGTCATGTAATAGGATGTTACATCCTCCCCACCATTGCGAATTTATTTCCCCATTAATACTTTCTAGAAGTTTTTATATCAAATATATGAGGCCATTACCATGTCATAAGTGCCACACATTACCACATCTCATGATAATAATAAGGACACTTACATAGTAGACAGACCAAAGGTATTATCCTAACATGAAGTAACTTTGTCTCAGAATCAACTGTCCTGACTGGATGATCAATCATAGAAAAATCATGCTCAATATTAAGATCCTCCTTTCTCAAGACCTGATATGTTTCAGAAAGATACTTCTATAGACATTATACATGGAACACATTATGTATCGACATAAAAAACATTGTAAGTGATAAATGAAAATACACTTTCCCCAACTTATTAACAAAATCACAAAGTCCTATAAAATGAGGATAAATCTTTCCTTTCCCCCAAGCCATCGATAAAAAAAGAGGTGAAACTTTCAAAAATACCCAGTCACCAACTGAGAACTACAACGGTCTACGATGATAATCAACATAAAATTTGTACTAGCTCTATTACATTAACATTCTCTATGAAATAAAATAAATCATTACTATTAACTCTTGAAACAATCATGGTCCAAGCATGGAACTTTATCCAATAATCAACCAACACTATATATATTTACATGACTTAACAGCAATGGACTCAATAGGATCTATTTAGATTACAAACTTGAAATTATTATTATAATAAAACTTAAACTATCCCAAATGGTCATCCAATGATCTTAAAAATTCAATTATCGAAGAATCAATCATGTCCTCAAGAATTTATATAGTCCTTTTTGTCTGTTGATCTATCTACTGATGGTATGTCGCACTCAAACTAACCTAAGATCCCAGTGTCTCCTAGAGGATACTCCAAAAGTGTTATGTAAAATGATGATCTCTATCAGAGACTATTGTAGATGGAATTATATACAAATAAACAATCTCTTTAACATATATATGTCTCATCTTCTCAACTTTTGTTTAGTCATGAATATGTATGAAGTGAGATGACTTGGTCAGCCTATCATTGAAAACCCATATCAAATTATTCCTATGAAGGTTATGAGGAAACCCAACCAAAATCTCCCTAGAGATATCATCCCACTTCTAAGTTGGAACTGTATGTAGCTTAATAAATCTTTATTGTCACTAGTTCTTATCCTTAACCTATTAGAATGTATAATAGTGAGAGAGAAAATTATATTTTCCCATCTCATACCTAGCCACCAGAATCATTGTTTCATATCACAAAACATCTTTGTGGTTCTTTGGTGAACATCCCATTGGGAATTATGAAAACCCCCCATAAAAAATTTCCCCATGGAAAAATTTAAAACATGTCATTTCCAAAAACATATAATACCCTCATTGGAGAAGGACCATTCAGAAATAGTATCCCCGCCATAAATAGAGTCATTAATTGTATAGAATTCATCATCAAATTTCTTTTTTTTAAAGAATAATCTTCAAAAGAATAGAGTTCAACTAAATAATTCAAAATAGAAACTCATTCCCCTTTTTCCCAAACTCACATATTAAACTATATGAAATGATCCATCAGATTTCACTCTTTTGATGATCCATTCATGGCTAGAGACAGAAGATTCCTTCTAAAGGAATCAATAATTAAATCCCATTTCCTCAAGGTATAGGTAATGTCAAGATCCAAAGGCTGTAGTTACTCCACTGAACACCTCTGTAGGATAATAAAATATCTTGGAGAGAAGATATAACATAGGGACTTGTTGTAAAAATAAATAGTAAACCTTTATATGAAATTATAATTCTAGAAAATATTAAGTGCATGCATCACAACTACATGTTTATGGTCATGGGTTGGATAATTATTCTTGTGTGGCCTTAGATATTGAGATCCATAGAGAATTTAATTATCACCCTGTATAAGAACACATTCCATGCCCTAACCAGATGCATCAAAAAAGACCACATAGCTCTCCCCGAACACTGGAAAAGTCAAAACTAGTGCAGATGTCAAAAAACATTTCAGATCAACAAAATAACTATAACACTTATCATCTTAAGTTATGTTCACACCTTTCTTAGTGAGAGTGTTCATCATAGATGAAAACTTCATGAAATCCTATATGCATATACAATATTAACTAGCTAAACCGATGTAGAACCAAATGATGAAAACATTTTGCAGCTTCTCCAACGTCATAACAACATTCTCTTTTTCAAGATCAACTTAAATACCATTTTATGAGACCACGTGTCCCAGGAACTTCACATCCCATATCCTAAAATAATATTTCAATAGCTTGAAATAAAGTTGGTGATTCCTCAATAATTCTAGATATTTCTCAAATGATGCACATTATCGTCCCTAGGCTGAGTTTAAACTAGGTTGTCATCCATAAGGACCACAAAAAGAATATAAAGATACTCCTAGAAAATCATATTCTTAAAATCCATAAAGATAGTAGTTGAATTGGTTAGAATGGATGGCATTAAAATATACTCATAATGTTAATTCATACTCTATAAGGGGGTTTTCTGAATGTCATATTCTTTTATTCCCAATTGGTGATAAACAAATCGAAAATCAATCTTCACAAACTAATTCAACACTTCAAACTAGTTATACATATCATCTATCAATGGAAATATATGATTTTTATTTACCATAAATGAGTTTATTTTTTAATAATCAACACATAGGTGATTTTCTCCATCTATATTCTTAATAAAGAGAACGTGCTCTTCCAAAGGTGACACACTAAGGTATATGAATCATTTTTAATAGATCATCCAAAAGATTATTCAACTATATCATTTTAGCTAGTTATATGAAGTAATAAAGAATAAACACTGGTTTATTACCATACACTTAATCAAGGGAGAACTATAACTCTCTTACTTATAAAAAACTAGAGAAATCCAAAAAAAAAACATCAGAAAACTCAATGAAAAGTAGAGGGAAATCATATCTTAAAGATTCCCACAACATATCAAAATAAAACATTGATATTACATTCCCAAAATCTGAGTAAGAAGGTCATAATATACTCAACCTCAGGTCCCGTTGTACCAAAAATATGTAGAACATCCAACCAGGGAGAGTAAAGGAGTCTTATTGAAGATAGAAATCAATTTAGGCCTTATTAACAATGATCCAATCCATCCAAAAAATGAAATAAATAGGATTCATGTTAAGAACCAAAAAATATCATAAATGTTAAATCTTTAATAAAGAGAGAACCTAAGTAAGACAATAGAGGCCCTTCAATATCTTTATTCTAAGGGGTGTAGTAATATTCATTATATAAAAAAAGATATTTGTAGGTATATTTAGCAGGTTTACCATATGAGTCAATATAAATGAATAATGTGCAACAATATCAAACAAATAAATAAATAAATATAAAGCTACATTGGTGGTACCTCTAATAGATGCTCAACATATATAAGGTTTTTTACAGACGCTTACACTATGTAATGAAGCTTCATTTCCAATGCCTTTGGATGAAACCCCTATGTTCATGAAGACTCTAGTTGCACCATTGAAATTTTAGTTGTTAATGAGGTAATTCCACTATAAGATTCAGAAAATATATAAAATAAATTATGTTTGTGTCTTGAAAATCCATAGAAGATATAGATCTTGGGTTCCTCAGTCGAAACCTTTTTTAATTGCACATTCTTTCCACAATGGAAGTAAGTAAAAGGGCCTCATCTAGGAATTGTTTTGTGTCTAGAATAAACATTATATCAATATCCACCATGATACTAAAGATGATTTTATATTTCCTTTAAAATAACTCACTAAACTTTAACAGGGATAAAAAGGAACTCCTTTCAACCTTGGCTTACTAGACCAGTCAAGCTCAACCATCAATGACCTATCCAACTCAATAGCATAAGAAGAAAGATTCAACATGAAAATCTAAGAATGAATATTATAGGTTGATGAACCATCTCAAACCATCAATTATTAATCTTATCATTTGATAAAATATTAGGAGTAAACTACACTAACATTAAAATGTAGTTTTTATACTCCATCATGGTGTTTTCAGCCTTCTTGAGATTGAAAATCTCTATAGCATTAGTTAGCACCATAGATTCTGGATAGAACTTATTAGAGAAAATGACCCTAAATTCCATAAACTCCAAACACTTGTGCTTATTTATCCACCGACATTGAGTCTCTCCATCTCCTACTAGGTCCCTCTTTCTTGATGGTAGCACTTATAACCTTAATTGAATTAGTAATTTCCATGAATTCAAACAAAATATCTGTATTTATCAACTAATCCGTTGCTTCTTGATGATCATTAGAGCCTCAAAACACTAGTGGATTTTTGGAAATGAACTCCTATCTATGATTCTATGATTAATCCCCCTTAAGCTCCATAGCTAGAGCATGAATATGAATGGCTTTATATTCCTATCCTAGATATTGGAAGACACACATAATAGTCTCAATGAGGTCTATTCCATATGAGAATTCCCTCTCAATGATTAACCTTAAGCTTCCTCCAGGGGCCAATTCACATATCTTATCAGAGGCATGATGCTACATAACCTCGGAAACTACATTGAAGACATCATAAGATTACTGAGCTAAAAACCCAAATAAGAGAAACAATAAAATTAATCGCATCTGATAAGAAAGAAAATTGGATTTTAACATACCCAAATAAAAATTTGGAAAAAAACTAGAATTAGATCAAATTATTCTTCAATATTCCTTTACCGATCCACCCAAGGTCACTAAAGGATTGCTACAATGAGAGATAGCTAGTCGCTCACTCAAATATACCTCCAATTTTCTAATAAGATACCCCAAACAACATACTAACATCAAGAAAATATGTTTAGACTGTCTCTGATACAATTTTTTCATGAAACATCCTGAATACCCTGGTACGTTGATTCCCAAGAAAGAACTGACACAAAATGATGGGAATTCCCAATCCCCCTGAGATGAGGACTAGAACCTATAATAATACATGATAAAAGAGTAAACAAAAATTTTAAAAAACATTTTAAGATAAAGAATAAAGTTAGTATGCAAAATAATCCAATGGGAAAAAGTACTAGGAAAAAAATATGTCTATAAAAACCCAAAAAAATTACATGATAAAATTACTCCGTAGAAAGAGAAACATTAAAAAGTAATCATCACTCCAAGACCAATGGATTAAGAACATCCACCACCTATAAGTGTATCATTCTATTTACTCAGACCTAAAAGATGGAAATCTACAAAAAACCAAAGAAAAAGGCGGGGTGTAAGTTTTAAAGAACAGTAAGGTATCACCAAGTATTATATAACATATTCCATAAAAAACTATTATTTCAATTTAAATAAAATAGAGAATGATAATGAAATTTTATAATCAAAATAAAGAATGATTCTTTTAAAATAATGGAAAACATTTCAAATAATTTCTCAATAAACATTTTATATAAAATATTTTTTGGAAATTAGATGGAATGAATAAAACAGTTCTATAATCAATGGATTATATAATAGAAAAAAACATAATAAAAAAAATATTAATCGTTCATGTAGTATTATTGTTTCTTGTTATAAGATCCTCACACCTCTAATATTAGTGATCATGACATGTATGTGTACACACATACCTCAGGATCAATGTGAATAGGATTCATAAGCATCTTATCAGGTATATGATATACCGAACTAGGTTTTTGTTAGCATTATAATCATCAATCCATTACCTTGGAATCACCATCCTATGATTCTTATACCAAATAATCCAATGAAAACCCATGATCACATGTTCTCAATCAATCAATGGGAAAATAGAAAAATATATCATTCCAAATCAAACATCATTCACAATTCAATTTCCCAATTTTTTGTTTCAATATTAAAATTAAATATTAAAACCAAAACATAGGGGTTTAATCATTTAATGCCTTTTTAATAAAACAACAGTCATATGTTTTTTTATTTCAATTTTATACATTTCCATAAATAAAATTCTGAAATAATTTCATTATTTCCACCAATTTCAAAATATACTCCAAATCCCAATTCCATTAGAACTGGGAATCTTTTTTACCAAAATAAATTTCATATAAATTTACAATTCCAAATCACATAGAATTGGGTTTCATAAATAAATTGAATTCTAATTGAAACAAATCATGAAAATCAAGGTATTAATTATATGAAAAATATCAAATGGAACCAACTACCTTTAATAACGTATCTTGAATCAACGCCCACAACATGATTCACTAAATAAAAATGAATGTGTCATAGAACAAGATATCTAAACTAGAATCATGATCCCATAAAATAGAGTTGAGGTCCATCAGATAAAAAATGATCTAACACTCTCTAAGATGGAGAGAAAAAGAGACTGGGATATAACACATGAGAGGATATTTACTTACTCGATAAAGATTGAATGAGATCATCCACGCTTTGATCTGTTGAGGAAAGGGTTTGGAGGTTTCTAAATCACCCATAGAAATATTTACTATCCAAGGAATCCAATTTTGGTTGATTTGGGGTGAATTAGGGGTTAACCATGGGTTGGAGAGTTTAAAATATTCTTTTAAAATAAAATTATGTTGTACTTGTAGTTTCCTATAGAGAGTTTCACTGTTATACAAACCATGCCACCAAACTGTGTTTCACTCTTGAATAACTATAAAAGGAACCAAATTTCTACTAGGTGGGAGAATGGTTTTTAAAAACATGTTTCAAACATGAAAACCCTTATTGTCTAGGGTTTCATAATTTTCAATGGAAGGGCATTCCATTTTTAAAAATGGTGCACCAACTATGAAAAAACCAAAAAACCTACAAAATTTCCAAAATTTCACCTAAAACAACCCAAGAGAAGACATAACTAAAACAAGATCAAAATAAGGGTTAATGAGTACCTAAATATAAGTGTCATTATGTTATATGGAACCATCATAAACCCTTATTGATTTGATATATAGTGATAAAAGGATTATATTACACGATAAACATTCATAGAAGGTTGGACATCATTGTAACATTATCTTCTTTTTCTAGGGATTATTTTACAAGTTTCTAAATGAAAAACTTTGGGTTTAGGTAGTTACTCTTAATTCCACTAAGAAAGAGGCCTAGAGTTCCATGAACTAAGTGCATCTTCAATCTTTATTAAATTATAGTATTGAATTTAGCAAGTTTAAAGAAATAATATTTATTCAGGATTTGTTAGATGCCCTAATATAATCATATTTGATTTAAATGAATAAGTTATTTAAATAATAATAATAAATATTTGTTTATAAATTTTTTGAATAGAATATATATTATATTTATTATGGAATAATGTAGTGTTATTACATTATCAAAAAAACATTAATTGAGGATCGATCAATATTGATGAGGGAAAGTAGACCAAGGCTAATGGTACAATTGGATATAATAATAATGATAGTTATTTATAGATTATTAAAGGTTTTTTCACATGTATAGAGATTAATAATAATAATAAAAAATTATAATTATTGTAAATGGGGACAATTAAGAATTATAAGAATGGAAAGGGTTCAGTGATTTTTTCCAACCCTAAACCTGCCATAATAAATTTATAATAATATCACTTTTTAAAAAAAGAATTGGTGTGCACAACATATAAAGTGAGACCCTCTAAATCAATATAGAGAGATCCAGAGTTCTAGAGTTATCTTCTCCCCCTCTCAAGACAATAAGAGAACATCAATATTTCTTATGTTCATGAGAATAAATCTACTATAATCAACCACGTTCAACACAAGTGATCAGGATCAGTGGTTCTAGAACCTGATGACTCTGTGGAATCCTTAAGAGATTATGGTTTATGTGTGGATCACTGATAGAGGAATTATTCACTTATATCCTGTATTAAAATAATTTTACTACAATATCTTGTAACTAGATCATCAATGAAAGAGGAATTAAAAGTGGAGTTAATTATATATATCCTTATTAATTAAATATAAATCTCATTTGAAGATACTTCAATTATGGTTCTAGAATTTTAATCTAGTAAATTTCTATACTATTTTTATTGTACATGATGTTTTTATCAGGTGAACAAATTATTAAATGTAATATATGAATAAAATGTGATATATTCATACAATCGAAGGACATTTCCGTTGCACCTGCAACCTTAAAATTGGACTACCATTTATTAGTTCACCATAATCTGAATATCTTGACATTCTAAGGAATGGAATTATCTATCCTTCCAAAGGCCTGACCCATCAGACCCAAAAATATTAGAGAGAATAATCCCTTATGCGATGGTCACACACATCATCCCCCATGGATTTATATCATGAGAACCACATTCATTCTGATTGTCATCACCATATAGTATGATACTATTTCTATGGAGGCCTACACCCACATGAAGTGGTCAAAAACCTCAATAGGTTCTGATACTATATTCAAAAGACACCAATGATTCTATCAACCAACCTCAGTGAGTGGAAGTCACCAAAAATCTAATCCACACCTTCAATGAACCTCTATCACCACCTGTGAACGACAACCCCCAACTACAAACATGTTCATAAACAACCACATTAACATAATGAACCATGTCACATCAACTTTGATGACCAACATCACACAAGTCCTCATGGTCTATTCCCAATATATTCCCATACAACCCTCAAAGCCATATGCTCAATTTAAATAAATTTCAGCCTAGTAACATCCTTCCGAACTAGAAAAAAAAAATATTTCACATATTCCTTTCCATACCTGTCCCAATCATACTTTAACATACATGATACTACAATTAAAAAAATACTAGGAATTATAGGAAAAGAAAGTATAAATATGGTGTCACTAAGACATCCCCACTCATGCCTATTTATCACGTTCCACATAAACACATATATAAATTAGGATAAATATGGGAACCACCTAACTCATTCTTACCTGATTGAAAATTCAATTTTTATTGATTTTCAAAAGAGGCTTTTTGGTTGAGCCATAACCAACATACCATGCGGGAACCAAATGAAGGGTGCCAAAATTCAAAATTCAAACTCCAAAACCCAAAGCAGCATAGGACATGAGAGGATCATGTTCCAAGATCTCATCAGCCAAAAAACCATCGCTAGCCATCAACCACATCATCACTGACATCGTCAACACCACTGTCATCAAGCCGTCGTCACCACTGGCAACCCAAGTGGGAAAAACACAACTAGAACACCGTCGTCAACCATACTGTCGTCATCATCATCATAGTTCATAACACCATCAAAATCAGTGAGAGCCACCGTAAAACAAAAATACCCATTCATCATCGTACCCCAGAAAACTAGAATCAACCACACCGCCAATACAGGGAATGCACAGCACATCAAACCGCAATAATCTGCGGCACATCACCACGTTGAACAAACCGAAGGCCTACCCCAAGAGAAAACATGAACCAAAATAAACCATAAATAAAAAAAAACAAAATAGAACCATCACCGAACAACCGTTCTATAAGAACCCAACAAGCATTAATTGAAAACCGGGGGAAGAAATCCAAATGAAAACAGGGAACCAAACAAACAGGAGCAAGTGACCTAGCAGCGCCTTGAGATCCGTCTACGCCCAAACTGTATAACCCAAAAACTCTTTGAACAACCGCTCCATATCCGACATAGAGAAGAGTAGAAGAACAAGAGGTCAGAGAAGTGGTAAGGGAGATTGAAGGCATCCGCAGGAGACAACCAACATTGTATCTTGAGAACCTCATTGTATAAGATTTCATCATCACTAAAGAAAAGGAACCCATGCATCTTTAATAGAATGAATAAATAGGACCAAAAGAAATAATGAGGCACAGACAATCCAATAATGCACCACAGGTGGATGAAACCAAGGAGAGCCACATCATTTTTAGGGAGAACCATTGCCGAAGTAGGAGAAACCCTAGAAGAGGGTGAGGGAGATGCGAGAGCATTGAAGACCTAATAAGAGTGACGGAGAACCATCTCTAAAGTAAGATAAACCCTAAAAGAATGAAAGGGAGACATGAGAGCACTGGGAGAGAACAGAGCCATTCCTCAAAACTTTTGTTGCTAACACAGACTCCAAGAGGGGGACCCCACCAACCCAAGTGTGAGCCACGTTCCCTATCTATGAAATGGCTTTGAATCACTTTTTTCATAATACGAACAGTGTTTGAGCCTAGTGGGACTCGATCCTGCGTCAGTTCCCATGGAGAGCGCGGGGTACAACCAGTGGGTTCCACTCGGCTAACACCCAATGGTCTTACCTAACTCATTCTTAAGAATCTTTTTTATTCATTCAACCTAATCCACTAATTCAAGATGAAATGAGAGAAAATTATTAATCATAAAAATACCGTAGATATAAGGAATATGATATCCCATGAAAATAGTATCTACTATGACAAAAGAAGAAGAAAAATCAATAAGACTTAGAGAAATTCTAAGAGGGATCCAATGTGATGAATGATGATTTAATCAGATCCCAAATGATGGATATCTAAAGAGAACTATGTTATGGAGGTGGAGAGATCACTCACGGTGGGATTATTTTGAAATGGGGGTTAAATGAGGCTCAAAGATTAGGAATTAGGGGGAGATTCATAATTTCTCTTTTTTAAAGGTGGAAATTTTGGGACACATATTTTGGGTAACCATGAACCAACCATGGACACCTACTTTGAAAATGTCCACCACCTCGCATATCATTGTTCGCAGTTAGAAAAACCATGTGACTACTGTGAATTTATCTCTAAAATTTCTAATAGATGTCTCAAAAGACAATGTCTCATAAATTGAAAATTTTTATAAACCATGCGACACCTCTAAAGGTCATAAAAATTTTGGGGTACGGTTAACATTAACTATGTGCCACTTTGGTCATTCTAAAACCCGAGATTTTGAAACCCACTACTCTTGGAACTAAAATAGACAATTGGGGAACTCTATACGCCATGAAAACAATGTAAGAAACCCTTTATAGTGTTATAATTATTTTAATTACACTCTAATTTACATATTATAATATGTCCCACCGACCAAATTAAATGTTATAATTTCCTTGGATTTTTCAACTTGGACAAAAAACAAGCCCTAACATATAGGTTCTCAATGTGTGGAATTGTCGTGGTGGAATTATATTTGGATTTATCCAATTTATTATTTACATTGGGGGTGAAATAATTCCAAACACTATATGTTTTTATGCCTAGATAATTGTTTTGTAGCCCATAAAAAGTGGTCTTGTGCTTAAGACCATTCCATGGGATGGATTGGATAGATGAATCAGGGGAATCCTAGGATGGTTTGTAAATTTTTTATTAGATCCTTTTTTATTTATTTTATTTTTGGATTAATGTCAAACAAGATGTAGTTTCATATAGACTAAATAGGTAGATATAAGGTCTTTTCTCTCTAACAAATTTAGTAGAAAACCATGAGGTTCCAAGGGATACTTGGAATTCATGGAATTTTTATTTATAATCTAATTATTATTCCTTTTTTATAATATTCTATATTTTTAGAATATAAAATGATAATTTATGAGTTCAATGGGAAGGGAGCATGGGCTCATGACTGTGCATATAGGATGCACATCTTAAAAGGCTGAAATTTTATTTTGAACTCCTTTCTCTATTATTTTAAATGTTTCCAAATAATATCATGGATTGATTTCGATTGATATTAATAATATTTATTTTATCTAATTTTACATTTATCATAATTTATTTTAAATTTGTGAGGATTTTCCAAAGATATTAGTGTTATTTAGTTAAGTCAGATTCCATTCCTCATGTCATAACATATGATGTTCAATTTTCTGAAGGTAAATTTATTAATAGAGAAATAATTTATAATACAACCCCAAATTTCTATATTTGTTTTAATTTTTATATGAATTTCCAAAAAAATATTTATTTATTTTTTATGATTTAGTGTGATTTTTTAAATAAGTTTTTATTCAAGTTTTTCCCAAAGGATTATAAAGAGATTGAATAGTTAAATGAAATAATGATAGAAAGGATGTTTTCTATTTATTATAAAGCAGGCTACATAGAACTGAAAATCACCTATGAAATAGGACATTATGGTTTCTTTTAAATCATAATAATAAGATAAATATTTTTTCATTATATTAAATTTGGGGTTTTGAACTGGTTAATCTCTTATATAATATGATTATTGGATATGTGAATGAATTATTTCAAAAAGGTAAAATAAAATTTTATGGTGAATTTATTTTTATATTAAAATTTCATCAAATGTTTTAAAATATTAAAATGTTTCATAGAGGGTTTTACAGAGAGGATCTAAATCTAGTGAAACCATGGATTTTAATTAGTGTTACGGTAGTAGTTTATAATTTTAAATGTTTTAAAATGGTGCATAAAATTTTTACATTAATGGGAGGAATTTTTTTTATATGTATATGCTTAATTTATTAAATAATTTTGATTTAATACTATTATTTCTCATGATGAGTTTTTTTATGTGTTTGGTGTATGTATGTGTCATTTTGGTTGGTTTTTATCATTAAAATTGGTTTTGTTTGTAAAAGGCGTCCATGAAATGGAGTGGGACATAAATCAATTTGTTCATCACAAAATGTGTTTTACAACTCTAGATAAATAAATTATATTAGAGGAAACCTTATTAGAAAGGGGTTACTGGTTTATTTTATAGATTAATTTTCCCATTTCATCATCATATAATACTTCTAGATTGTATGTGTTATAAAATTATTGGTTTTATTTTGTATTATTCTTTATATTCTATTTAAAAAAAATTTAAAATCTATATATTTCATTATTATCATTACGTTTTAAGAAGATATTTTTTTGGGAATATTGTTTTGGTAATGTTAGTGATAAATAACAAATAAAGTGTGAAAGTTGAATTTACCCTATTAAATAAAATGGAACATGATTATTTAAAGAATATTTGATTTATATTTCTGCTGATATTATTCCTAAAATTTTATAGTGTTTCAAATGAATTACACATCTCCTCATGTTTATTTCTACAAAATATGTGGTTTTTAAAAAAAAACATTTGAATGATTTTTTATCTTGAGAATTTGACTGGAAGATGTTGTTTTTGTGACTTGAAAAAACGTTTAAATCTATGATATTTGAATATTACCCTAACATGGTTAGTGTTTGAGTTTATTTTGAATAGTTATATTTAAATTCTTATCCTTGGGCTAAAAATATGTTTTAAAATGTTTTTTAATGTTAAGTTAAAATTTTCTAGTTTTAGTTTTCAAAATTATTATGATTAATAGATGGTATTTAAATTTTTGATTACAAAATATTGGTTTGGTTAGAAAATGTTTTATATTGATTATGATTGTGATTTTATCATTTTTATAGTGTTAAAATGAGTAAATAATTAATTATGTGAATTGAAGTGGTGTTTTGAATATTATTCCATGTTTTGTTTTAAAATGGATAAACTCATTTATATAGAATATGACTGTTTGATTCCATAATAGAATATGATTTATTTTTTGGGTTTTTTCTCTTACCTAACATTAGAATGGTTTATTTTTTGGGGAATAAAAATATATAAATTATTTTTATCAATTCCTTTATAAGGTTATTTCTAATTTTCATTGTGTTTCCATTTTTTTAACCTATAATTTTGATTATATTTGGTCCTTTGAGTAAGAAAAGGACTATATAGTAGGGAGAACCCCCAGTGTATGAGATTTAGATTTCAGATTTTATGATATTTTTTGTGGGGTTTTTAATATGTGATTTTTTATTATTGAGTAGTTTTTCCTTCCTAAGGATGTTAATTAAAATTTTTATGGAAGGAATTTATTATGGTGGAGAGTATTGTCACACCGATGGTTTTATTTATAGGTATAGGTGTTATTATTAATTCATTTATCAAACAATTTTATTTGGAATGAATGATGGTCTAACCATGTATGTTATGACCCAATTAAAGTGTCAGGATGTCAGTATCGACCCAGAATTGAGACTCGGGATATGAAACATACCCAGTGGTCTAATATTTTGAGTGAGATATGATTTTATTTTTATTATTGGATTTCTAATCTATTTTGAAAAGATGTTGGTGAAATCTAGGTATTTTCATACTATGCCGGAAGTGTTGATTTTGGGTTAACAATAATTAATTCCATATTCTAAAGGAATCATTAAGAAATGTGTGATGTACAAATAGTTTTTTTTGTGGTTGGATTTAGTTAATGCCTTGAAATTGGGTAATAATGGAATGACTAGTGTTGAGCATGTTGGTTTGGAAAAAGACACACCATGACCAAGGTATATCATGGAATGATGGTTGTGTTGAAATTATTTCAGATAAATTTTTATAAGTCTCATGTGTATGCTTTCTCATATATAAGGGTTACTAGTGTGGGTTGGAACATGGTAATGTTTTAGGATCCATGTGATACATAAGGGTGTTTTATGATACGTAAGGGTGTTCTTCTCTTGAAAAGTTACTAAGTTTTAGATCTCTTTTGATATATAATGGTTAATATTGTTTGAAAATATAGATAAGTAGGTAATATGTAAGGGAAAATGAGTCAACTTGTGATATTTATGGGTGCACACAATGGGGAAGGGTTCCCAGGGGTAGTCGAATTTGGAAAATTACTAGATATCCATATAGGACATAAGGGTTATCTCTGAGTGGTGTATACAGATTGATCCAAAATTTGTTGAAAATTGTAAGGTGATTTGTGTGGGTTCAATGTTTAGGGATTCTTAGGGGTATATGAAAAGGAAAAATGGGTTTTCTAGAGCTTTCCAATTTTGAGTATGATAATTTTTTATTCCCTGAAAATTGGGCTACACTACGGAGGGTTCTTAGGAAGATGTATCACTAGGTTTCTCTAAGGGGATGGACACAACAAGAACCATGGAGTTCAAACTATGAAAATAATTCAGTCTAGTTAGAATTTATGAACTTTTAATTTTTCTCTATTTGAATTGAAATCTATTTACATCCCCTTTTCCTCCAATTTAATCTCAATACCTTCAAGTGTTTTCACCTATCCTTTTATCTTATTTATATTAGTTTTCTCTGTGTACTTCAACCAATATTTAGTGATTATTATCAAAGTTGTAAAATAAACTCATTAGAACATCAACATCTTGTATTATTCTTATAATTATTATTCTTCATATATTTCATACTTGCGTGATTACCTAATATATTCATGGAAATAATTGGTGAGTTTTTCTCAAACTTTTTTATGGATTTTATAATTTAAGGTTTAATCATTATCCTTTGAATGATTCTATTTTCTTCTAGTGTTGTAATAACACAAAGGAATGTGAATTCAATAATTTTTGATTTTCTCAATGCATTTCCATTAAACGTAAATCCATATGTTCATTCATTTATCCCACATCTATTTTGAGTAACTTAATTTCTAAATTATGTGTATCCATTAATTATATTCCAAATGAAAATAGTTTTCCTTCAATCTTATCCTTATTAAAATGGTATTTACTATGTTTATAACCTCCAAACCAATCATTACATAAATTATACTCCCTATTTTTTATAAATACCAAATAGATATTTTAGATAAATAATGAGATCCAAAGGGGAGGATATGATTCTAAACATATCATAAAGAAATTAGGTCTTATATATAATGGATTTTCTTAAAAGTAATGATGTGTTTGACTTATTCTAATAAATTATTTATTACTTATACACTATTTAAAATTTAACATAATTATAATGGAAGTGATATTTATAAAGTGAATTCGAATGGAAATTTCTATGATTTGGTTTTCAAAAGATATTTCTATTACTTGGATTTTTCAAAATATTTTTTAATGGCCGAGTTTAACACATTTTAAAAGACATACTCTGGATATATAAAACATTTTTAGTGATCCAATTTATATTGTTTTGAAAATAAGAAAGATTAAATTTATGAATCCATATGAGTTATATGACATAATTATTATATGTAATTATTCAATAAGGGGTGGTTTCTATGAAGGGTGATAGGTTGAAAGGGTGTATTGCAATTGTTGTTGATAATATATGATGATTTATACTATGTGTTTATTTATCACCTATATTTATAGTGATAAGAACCCCTTTTAATTTTTTAGGAAGCGTAGACAAGTTCCTGCTAGGTACTAATGGCACTCCATCTAGAATACCTTGTAAAATATCTAGTTATGATAACTCCTTGACTAGGATGTCATTTTATCAACCAAGTAATGATGAAACTCTATCATTCCTATCCATCCCCAAATATGTTTCCAATTTGGATAGTAGAGATACTTGCAGTCCAATATTCCACTTCGGCTAGTGTCCCATGTTTGGTTTTGTAAAGAACAAGATTTTCCATGTAATTTTTTTAATTATATAGAATTATTACAAGTCTATAAAAATTGACAATGCGTGATCCTGAGGCTCGGTGTTCCCAGAAATAATTTCTGAACTTTTTTTTAAGGTATGTTCAGTAAATGCACGAGTGGTGTTTTCTAAATTTTGAAGCGGTGCTCGATTAAAAATCCAAGAGCGTTGTTGAATCTGCAAGGCCGAGATTCACTTAAGGGGGGATTCACTTCCACCAGAGTAGGTCGAGAGAAAAGATTGATTTTGGACTTTTAAAATAACAATAAAATAACAAAGTTATTTTATTTCTCTCTTTTCTTTTCATCCAACGGACGAGCGACTGTGGCGGGACCAACAACCTGTGAAGCCATTAATTGGATTGACTCCTCAATGTTTGTAACAGTACCATTGGAATTAAAAAGGTTTATTATTAAATTAACCTCATAAATTACCAAATGTGTTACCCACCTCTTTCCCCTCTTATTTATATGGATCTTGGGGAGTGGTGTTAGAATGACTTCACCAAGCGATGAAGCTCTAGAGAAATAATGTGACTCCAACCACTTGGAAGACGAGATGGGTTCCATTGAATAGTGATGAGTTCCACTGAATCACGAACCGACGAACACCGACTATTGCTCAAACATGGACGTTCTCCAAAAATCTTGAGGTAGGGTTTATTTTAGATCTAAATTCAAGAGTTTTTGAATTAGTTTACTACCCTCTTGCTATCATGCTAACGCGGAGGGCACATTCCAAACAAATAAGGCCCAGACCCTCTGTCTGTTGGTGAAATTTGACATGTTCTTCATGGGATATTTATTCGGGTTGGACGGAACCTGAAACGGTGGGTTTAGAAATAAAGAGGGAATCCCAGGGAGTCCGTTATCACATTCAGATGAAAAAACGGGCCACCGGAGCTCACTCGGTGAGCCTAGTGGGCTGCGCCCTCCATGGGTCGGGTCGCACCGGTCCAGCGGGCCGCGCCCCTCTGTGGGACATGTCGTGCCAGCCCAGCGGGCCGCCCTACCTAGGTGGGCCAGTCCGTGACCCAATGGGCCGAGCCCGCCACGACCTCACCCAATAAGGCTGGCCCAGGCCAGTTCAGACCCATTTTGTGTTAGGTCGGCCCAGACCGTGTCAAGCCAGGTTGGTCTGACTGGGTCGGACCGCACCCGGACACTTCCAGGCCCAGTTTCACTAAAAAACCATAACATGTGAACCAAACATCTATTTGGAGAAATGTCTATGGATCTAGGATACTCGGAGCGATACAGTCCTTTCATTATACTTCAATTGAGTTTTGGAGAATGTTAGAGTATGGTCGGATTGGATTGATCACGAATCCAACTGGGCCCTCGGCACTAAAATGCTTATAAGTCACAAATCAAGCGTCCGATTGATGCACCGTTTGTCGCATTATAACCCTTATGACATGGAGGAACATTGGGATAATTCTTTGTGGAAATTTTTGCTTTTTCAGGTATGACCGATGGCTTATTGGGAGGATCCTCCCGGAATCAATCATGCTTAGTGCGAGAATCTCATGGCTGGATATAATGCGAAGAAAGAACATCGATCTTATGTGGTTCAACATATATCGATACAATGTGGGTATGTGCATAGAGATCTTATATGGGATAGTATCTATCGATCCTCTATGGGTCTGTGCCTAACAATCATGTGTGGGTCATCATCTATTGATCTTGTGTGGGTCAGCAGTAGAGCCTCTCAACAGAATAAGATGATCTAGTATTAATACTAATCATCTGTACTTCTGTACATAATTTATATACCTGCTATGAGGTGAGCCTTTTACCTTGGTGGTGTTACCTTTGTGGTGTTACCTTTGTGGTACTTTTACCTTCATTGTGTTACCTTCTTGGTGTTACCTTTGTGGTACTTTTACCTTCGTGGTGTTACCTTTGTGGTACTTTTACCTTCGTGGTGTTACCTTCGTGGGGTTACCTTTGTGGTATTCTTCCTTTGTGGATAAATTGTGATAAAGGAATAAAAATTGGAGCCTTATGTTTCATCATGTATGAGATGATTATATCTTGATAACATAGGTATATGTATGGGAATATACCTAAGTAGAGTTGATGACTTCTTCATGCTTTGTGTTTGATGTCTTTCTTTGTTATTTATTTTTTATGGAACTCTAGGAGACCTTCGGGGGTCTCGGGGTCCTTACTGAGTATTGTTATACCCACCCCTACATGGGATACACCATCACCTTGTTGTGTCTTGTGAAGACAAAGAACAACATTAATCACAGATGAGGGATCCAGAACTAGACGGTACTCAGAGGTGGACAATTTGACGTGACATGCTATAGTGACTATTGATCATGAGTTGTACCTACCCATCTGGTATGATCCTCATTGGATGATCCAAGAGATGTTTTCTCTTTTCAGTTGTACTTGTACTTTCCATTTGGGCTTTTATTCCGACCCCTTTACATTCAATACACTTTTAGTACATCAGTTTACATCGTGGTTTATTCCTGTTGTGTTCTTTATATTGTTTTTTTGTATAGGATTAAATGAAATTATTTCTTTTTTTAGGGATACACGTTTCTGGGGCTAGTTTTCAGCTCCTGGCCTATGGATGGTAGGCTTGGGGTAGTCACGACATGGGCCCCGGGGGACGGGTCATGAAAAAGTGGTATTAGAGGATTCGGTTCTACCGAAGAACTAGGAATTTGATCTTTTTAATGTGGAAATAATGTTAAGTGATATGAGTGTGGTTTTCCATTTGGGGAATCCAATGTTGGTGCAGCAGCCAACGTATCCATACACTAGGACCCAAAATTTTGATTTATGACTCAGTACATTAAAACACTGATTGTGCTGTTTTGAAATATTTTTCTTATGATTTCTTTGAGTCAACTCACCATGTATAATTTATTGAAAGTGGAACACCTATTTTCTTTCATGATGTTTCCACATAGATAGCTAGCTAGGATTCCCGAGAGAGTACACGATGATACCCCCCCGAGGGATGAGGCCTCATTTTAGGTCCTTCTTTATGGTGTTAGCACCTTCAGGTGGTGTACCAGCAGCACGACTACCCGTTGGGTAGTCGTTTCCACCAGCCCCACTAACAGATGGTGCACGCTGACTGAGCACGTTGCATGATATTCATAGGAAGAGGCCGACAAGGTTCCTAGGAGAGATGGGTTCTTATGTGGCTTGGGACTGGCTGGAGGGTGTGGCCACTGTTTTTGTCTTAGTTTGGACTCCATCTGATCAGATGGCAATCCAAGTTGTCAGTCTCTTCCAGGGTGAAGCTGGGAGATGGTGGAGTCTGGCACTTCAGATACACGATGAAGAAAACCTCACATGGGAGAGCTTCGAGGGCCTTTTTGAGGTAGAGTTCATCCCAGAGACCCTACTATTAGTTTCTATAGAATAGATGTTTCACTTACTTCAGGGCACCATGACCGTGGCCCAGTACTCGATGAGGTTCACTGATCACTCCCACTACTCCACTATCATGGTACATGACCCTTTAATCATGGTCTAGACCTTTGATAAGGGTCTCCAATAGAAGATTAGAGCATCTATGATATCTCTAAGAATTCTGATGCAGGCTGGGGTGCTAGAGAAATTATTTTTAGTGGAGAGCTTCCTAGCTAAGAAGACATCGACAGCGAGAGCCACCACTAGAAGTCGGGTAGCAGATTCATCCACAACAGGTAGTAGACGGATGATATAGGTGCCCAAGTGGGCCAGAACTTATGGTGGATGACCTCAGGATATAGGTTGGGTGGTGAGGGGCTCACGAGACAAAGGATGATAGATGAGAATCAGAAAGTGCTACTAGTGTGGCTGACAGGGTCACATATCTCCTGACTTCCTAACACTCCATACAGACTATCAAAAAATGGTCAAGGGACCACTAATGAAGAGGCTATGGTTTGAGCGAGGAGGTCCATAGGGCATCAGAAATGGTAGAGGAGCTGTCCGTTCATCAAGCAGTGGGTTGGGATTTGAGGTTCTACCGCCACCACCTCCAGGTGGTCCACCCCGACCACAAGGAATAGGTAGACAGGGACGAGCTCAGCTCCAGGCAGCTGAGGCCTACGATCACAACACTCCATATATTATTTGAGGTATGATATATGTCTACTCCACTTTAGCTACATTACTTATAGACAAATGTGTGAGTCACTATTTCATTTCCACTGCTCTCGTTCAGAGCTTGGAGATTAAGGTGGAGCCATTGGCTCAATCCTTGCGATTAGAGACTCCTACGAGAGAAGATTCGATGATTACACACTGTTGCCGATAGTTCGATCTTACTCTAGGAGGCGAGAGATTTGGATGGGATCTTCTATTAGTGGTGTCGAGGCCTTAAAATGTCATCTTGGTTATGGATTGGTTATCCATAGTCCATTCTTAGATTTAATTTGTCTGGCATAGAGTGCGGTGTGTTCGCGAGGTTGGGATTAGGTTTTCTTTCCCTAGTGAGAAGGTAACCTTTTCAGCACATGATGGAATTACATGGAGGAGGGTGCAGTTGATCAAAAATCAGTTGGCTAGAATTACCATCAGATCAGTTGATATCGAGAGTACGAGCTATCATGTTGTGGTGGACAAGTATGCTGATGTCTTCCTTGATGATGTTCCGGGACTACCTCCTTACAGAGAAGAGGACTTCTACGTCGACCTATACACTGATACAACACCGATATCTACAGAAACATATCGGATGGCCCCCATGGAGAATCGTGAGTTACGGGTACAACTCGAGGACTTATAGAGGAAGCGGATCACAAGGCCTAGTGTTTCTTCTCCATGGGCATCCCTAATTTTTCTCACCAAGACGGCAGATGGGAGTTTGAGACTATATGTGGACTATCAGCGCCTAAACTATGTGACAATGAAGAAAATGTATCCCATTTTGATGATTGATGATATATTTGATCAGTTCAAGGGAGATCAATGGTTTTCGAAGATAGACATCAGATCTGGTTATCATCAGCTCAGGGTACGAGATGCCGATGTGCAGAAGACAGCCTTCAGATGTTGGTATGGCCACTATGAGTTATTGGTTATTCCATTCGGCGCGACCAACACCCCTACAGTGTTTAGGGGACTCATGAACATGATCTTTCAGCCATACCTATATCGCCTTGTGGTGGTCTTCATTGATGACATCTTGATATACTCAGCGTTGGAAGAGAAGCATTCCTATAATCTGCAGATAGTTCTGGATACACTCATAGAGCACTAGATTTATTGTAAGCTCTCGAAGTTACAGTTATAGATAAGGGAGGTCCACTCTCTGGGACACGTTATCTCAGAGGCTGGAGTTGCAGTAGATCCAGTGAAGATAGAGGAAATTCCTGCTTGGGAGCCACCCAAGAGTGTGACCGAGGTGCGGAGTTTCATAGGATTGGCTGGGTACTATCGGAGATTCATACCCGACTTTTACAAAGTTGTAGCACCGTTGTCAGTGTTTAATAAGAAGGGATATAACTTCATATGGATGGAGAGATGCCATCATAGTTTTCAGGTGTTGAGGAATATACAGAAAAGTGCCCCCATCTTGAGTATACCTAAAGAGGTAATTGGGTATGTAGTCTAATGTGACGCATCAGGGACCGGTCTTGGCTGTGTCCTAATGTAGGAGCGAGAAGTGATCGATTGTGGTTCATGACTGCTAACACAACATGATCAGATCTATGCTACCCATGACCTGGAGTTAGCAGTAGTGGTATTCCTCTTGAAAATGTGGAGACACTTATTGATGGGTCCAAAATTTACTGTTTACTCTGGTCACAAGAGTCTCAGTTATATCTTATCGTAGAAACAATTGAACCTGATACAATGACATTGGCTAAAGATTCTCCAGGACTATGAAATTAAGATATTATACACTTCTGGGAAGGGGAACGTAGAATCAGATACACTTATTAAAAGGTATGGTCTATAGGTTCTGAGTGAGGTGACGAAGGAGATAGTCGTGTACATATATCTTTTGTGGATAGATATGGAGCAGCTTACCTCTAGTATATGACTTTCACTCAACCAATTCTTTAGATAGTTTAGGAGGAACAACTTGGGAATATTTACTTTGTGGTATGACGTGCACAAATATCCTCAGGACATGCACCTGATGGATTTTTTGAAGGTGGGGAGCACGTCATCCTCTTCTGAGGATGCACCATGGTACTGATGGGGCTATGGGAGGAGGTGTTGAGGGAGTTCCATACGTCACCTCTTGTGGTAGATCCTGGTATGAAGAAGATGTACCAGGACCTCTGGTTTCAGTATTGGCAGCCAGGGATGAAGAAATCAGTGGAAGATTTTGTTTCAAGATGCCTCACTTGTCTGAAAGTGAAGGCCTAGCATCAAGTTCCAGAAGGCTTAACGTATTCATTAGAGGTACTAGAGTGGAAGTGGGATGGTATCTCCATGTACTTTGTGACAAGGCTTTCACATATTTCCAGGGTACAATATTTTATATGGGTGATCATTGAATGACTCACCAAGTTGTCCCACTTTTTACCCATCCAAGAGTAGGGATCTGTAGAGGGTTTGAGACGCCTCTACATACAAGAGACCGTATGACTTAATGGGGTGCCATCGATGATCTTCTTTGATCCTGAAACACGTTTTATATCCCAGTTGTGGATGGGATTACAGGAGGAATTCAGGACTCAGCTACATTTGAGTACTGCCTTTCATCCTCAGACATATGGTCTGACGGAGAGGACCATATAGACACTCAAAGACTTGCTTCATGCTTGCGTGCCAGATTTTGGCTCTAGTTGGGAGGATCCATTTCCCTTGGTGGAGTTCTAATAAAACAACAACTATCACTCCACCATAATTATGTCACCATTTGAGGCCTTTTATGGTCAACCTTGCAGGTTACCTCTGTGCTGGACAAACCCAGGGGAGTCAGCACTTATGAGGCCAAAGTTAGGATGGCCTACCACTGAGAATGTGAAGATCATCTACGAGCGGATGAAGACTGCAAAAATTTGACCTAAGTCTTATGCTGATAGGAGAAAAAGACCTTTGTAGTTCTAGGAGGAAGACCATGTCTTCTTACATATCTGAACTCAATGATGTTTGTGTAGATTTGTCTTTGGCGAAAAGTTATCTATGAGGTTTATTGGACCTTTTCAGGTTCTCAGTAAAGTTGGCGAGGTGGCATAACCCCTAGATCTTCCCCCACAGATGCACTGTGAGTATGATGTTTTCGATGTTTCATAGCTGAAGAGGTATGTGCATGATCCATCACAAGTCATTGATTGGGGTGAATTGGACATCGATGATGGGGCGACGTTTATGGAGGTTCCAGTGGAGATTGAGGATCGATAGGAGCGGGTCCTTCATGGATGATCGATCCCTCTGGTGTATGTTTTCTGGCAGCAAGAGAACCTCCAGGAGAGCACATGGGAGTGGGATGCTCATATTTGTGCTTAGTACCCCCATTTGTTTCCTTAGTCTATGTTTTGGATTTCAGGGACGAGAAGCCCGAAGGTGGACAGAATGTAAACACCCACATTTTCCATGTAATTTTTTTAATTATATGGAATTATTACGAGTTTGTGAAAATTAAAAATGCATGATTCTGAGGCCTGGTGTGCCCGGAATGAATTTATGAACTTTTTTTAAGGTATGTTCTGTAAATGCACGAGTGGTGTTTTATAACATTTGAATCGGTTCTCGGATTAAAAATCTGGGAGCACCGTTGAATCCGTAGTGCTAAGATTAACATAAGGGAGGCATCATTTAAACCGCTGTAGGTCTGGAGAAAATGATATATTTTGGAATTTTAGATGAATAATAAAATTAAAAAGTTATTTTATTTCTGTTATTTCTTTTCCTCCAATGGATGAGTGGTAGTGGAGGGACCAACAACACGTCAGGCCATTAATTTTCTTGACTCTTCAATGTTTGAAACTATACCGTTGAAATTAGGAAGGTTTATTATTAAATGAACCTCATAAATTTCCAACGGCGTTACCCTACACTTCCCCCTACTATTAATATGGATCTTGGGGACGAGTGTTGGCATGACTTCACTAAGAGACAAAGAACTTATAAAATACCATGACACCAACCACTTGGAGGATGAGACCGGTTTTAGCGAACGGTGATGAGCGCCACCAAATCAAGAACTAACAAACACAGAATCCTTCTCAAGTGTAGACGTTATCCAATGATCTTGAGGTAAGGTTTATTTATAGTCTAAATTAAAGAGTTGTTGAATCAGTTTACTACCCTCTTTATATCAAGATAACGTGGAGGGTGCGGGATAAACAGACAAGGCTAGGACCCTACACCTTTTTTATAAATTTGGCGTGTTCTTCACAGGTGTTTTATTTGGGTTGGACATAACCCAAAAAAGCAGGTTTAGTGGGAAAGAGGGCATCCTGGGTAGCCTGTTAGCACATTCGGATGGAAAAACAGGCCACCAGAGCTCACCCAGTGACCCATAGAATACTGCTGGAAACATGCGCTGACAGAAGAGGATATGGTGGCGTGTCCTCACACGCCACTAGCGGAGAAGGCCACGACCATAGCCATGGCAGGTGAAGAAGGAGTCCGGCGCTGGTCAGCCATGAAAGAGGGTGAAGTGCGCCGTCGCACACTTCTTGAGAAGGGGGACATGACATATATTTGTGAAGAACTGCAGTGGATGGAATCGGCCGGCCGTGGACACATGCAGGCACCTTGTCGCCACGCGCCACTAAAAATAGCCATGACTTGGAAGCTGTGGCGGAGGGCCGAGATCCAGTCCTTGAGTGTCCTGCTGGTGACATGGCGACGCCCCACGGTGTCACTGATCCAACTCTGAATGGGGGGAAGGTCCCCCCTGTGCTAGCTAGGGTAGGACCCGATCCAGTGGGCCGCACCTCTTGCGGGCCGCGCGCCTCCGGGGGTCGGGTCGCGTGAGCCCATGGACAACTCCCTCCATGGGCCGAGCCACATGAGCCCAGCCAACCGTGCACCTCTGTGGTCCCGGTCGTGCCTGGCTAATGGGCTGCGCCTATCACGGACCAACCCAACCGGACCGGCTGGAGTTGGATCGGACCTGGACCCTTCAAGGCCCAGATTATCTAAAAGAGACATAACTAGTGAACAAGACATCTGTTTGATGAACCGTCTATGGAGCTGGGATCCTTGGAGTGATTTGGTCCTTTTAGTATACTATAAATAAGTTTGGGAGAAATTTGGAGTATGGATGGTTTGGATTGATCCTGAATCTAACCGGGCCCTCGGTACTAAAACACGTATAATCCATAGACTGATGATCCTATTAAAGCACCGCATGTTGCATTGGAAGCCTTACGAAATACCTGTCCTTTGGGATACTTCTTAATGGAACTTATTGGAACTTCAGGGTTGTTGAGGTACAAATGATGTCTTGAGGAGCAGATCCTCCTAGAATCAAGCATTCTTAATGAGCGAATCTCCTCGATTGTGGTAACATGATGAAAGAACTCCAGCCCTATGTGGGTTAGCATTTATCGATCCTGTGTGCGCCAATGCATAGAGATCATGTACGGATTAGTATCTATCCATCATGTGGGAGTCAATGCCAAGCGATCATGTGTGGGTTAGCATCTGTTGATGTTGTTTGGGTCAATAATAGAGCCTCTTGATAGAATAAGATGATCTAGTTTTATGACTAATGATATGTACTTCTGTACCTAAGTTATATACCAGGTGTGAGCCAAGTATTTTACCTTCATGGTGTTAACTTCATGGTGTTACCATTGTGGTACTTTTACCTTCATGGTGTTACCTTCATGGTGTTACCTTTGTGGTACTTTTACCTTCGTGGTGTTACCATTGTGGTACTTTTACCTTCGTGGTGTTACCTTCATGGGGTTACCTTTGTGGTATTCTTCACTCGTGCATCAGTTTTTTTAAAGGCCTAAAATTTAGAGACTTATGTTTCCTCATGCATGAGATGAGTAAATCTTGATAACTTAGGTATATTTATGGGCATATACCAAAGTAGTGTTGATGACTACTTTGTGCTTTTTTTTAGGTCTAACTTTTTGGTTTATCCATTGTGGAACTCTCGGAGACCTTCTGGGGTCTCAGGGCCCCTATTGAGTATTTTTATACACACCCATGCACGGGATGTGCATTTAACATGATGTGTCTTGCTTAGTCAATGAATAATGTTGATCAAGGAAGAGGGAGCCTGGACTAGATAGTGCTAAGAGGTGGACCATTTGATGTGATGTGCTGTAGTAACTACTGATCTTGAGTATTACCTACCCTTCAGGTAGGATCCTTAGGGGATGATACAAGAGATGTTCTATCTTTTTAGTTGTACATTTACATTCCATTCGGACTTGTATTCCTGAACCTTTACTTTCAGTACACTTTTTACTACAGCAATTTACTTCGTGGTTGATTCATGTTGTGTTGGATTTTGTTCTTGTACAGGTTTAAATGCAATGCCTTCCGGTTTTTGGGATATGCCTTTACAGTTCTAGTCTCCAGCCCCAGGCCTATTGAAGGAGGGCTTGGGGTAGTAACAGAATGGGACATAGGGGACGGGTCGTGACCAATTTGAGAAATTTGGTTTAGATACCAATTAGTATGAGAATCTTAGTGAGTCTTTCACATAGTTCCATAAGGATTTTACTATGATTTTGAATTTTTGTTTCATTGATCTATTGGATTTTATTTTTTTATCATTGATTTAAAAAGGAAAATAATTCCCATGATGATTATTATTATGAAATTTTGATTATAATTCATTTAAAATTAATTAATATTAATCTTATTTTAATGTATTTTTGGCTATAATGTTAGATTTGGTAATGTTTGGGGATTTCCATTTTAGACGTATGAATTTCTCTCACTTTGGAATTATTTATGGAATTCGAAAGGGTCATATAAGATATTTCCTTCCTTCTAAAACCTATGTGTTTCTAAATTAAAATTTTAAAAAATGACTCCATTATTTTTAATATTACCCTTTCATGAATTGTTTGAAATATTAATTTAGTGAATATGGGTAAATAATTGAACACAGGTAGAAATAATTAATGTGATAATTCTAAGTGAATTATATTATTTCTAATGGAAATATATTATAATATTATTATATTCAAACTAGTAATATTTGTATTTACTTTTAATGGTTAATAATTGGTTGTGGGGAGGATAATTACTTGTAATTATTTTCTCATACCAAAATATATCATGTGTTCTTGTAGGTTTTTAACTGGTTCTTCTTAGAAGATGTGAAACCATTTTATATTTGAGTATTGTTATGGTTCTAATAATGAGATATTTTACAATACACAAGGGTAAGATTAGTTGAATTAATTTTTTTCCTCTTGGTTTGTACATTGGGAATCATTGTTTTTTATTCTACGGCCTCTAATAACTTGTATCCCCATTTTTTTATGTTGGGATATTCTATGTATGTAACTGGTTCTTAATTATAAATGACAAGTTATATGTTTATTCATAAACATTGGTTGTTTTTTTATTTATATAAACTATCTATTTGATATATATGCACTATCAATGTAAAAAATGTTCATAATACACTATTGGGTAAAATTACACTTTTTATATTTACTTTACTAGATGAAATCATTACTAATGATGTATGTTTCAATACCCAAACACTAGTTTCCAATCCATATTAATCTAAAACGTGCTTTAATCTATTCCATGAGACATATTAGGTACCCAAATAAAGTGTATTCAATGATTTTTTATGATATGAAATTAATCTATCCTTTTAATTCAACTTAAATAACTAAATAATCCAAAAAGTCTATCGATAATTATTTGATCATGGAACCACCAGTGATCTATTTTAAAAGGTATTTAGTACTTGTTGACTATTAAGATGATGTTAAATTTCCCCAATTTATAGAAATAAAAACAAATGTCAAACATAATTACAAGTAGAACAACACATTGATAGAAATCACCAGTTACGAAAGATACATTGTAATGTAAATGACACCAACCTCAATAAATGATTTAAAAATATCTCCTTTGTTCATACTGACCTCCTTAATGTTTTAAAAAAACCTCATCAAACACAAACTACCTCAAATTGATAAATCAAAAAAAAAATTAAAACTCACAAAGAAAATTGGAATAAGATATAATGAACTATCAAGGATGTATAACATTACTTAAACCATTATCCGTGGAGTGTGTTTGACTCTCAACATGCCCTAATATCTAATTTACAAAAAATCACAAATTTTTTATTGTAATTCATCCATTATTTTTGGCCAAATAAAATGGAAATTTAAAATAAATTAACGAATAGAAATACATCAATAAAAACTCAATAGCCTAGTTTTTAACCACTAAGGATATTTTATTGCCAAATAAATTGAGAGACCCATGATAGTATCCTCATTCAACTATGCTCTCATAAAATAAATAACAAAACAATACCACAAATTGAAAAAAATCAGCAACAACCCAAAAGGATTTGATACCATTGATTAAGTGGTAAATATTATAGTAAATGATGAGGAAAACCATTATTGATCACCATAGTTGAATGAGGGTAAAATTGAGAAGAATAAAATGATATGATCCTAGAATCCCCCTACTCAAATATCTAGAAAATGATTATTAACATAGGGTGTTTACCATTTTAATGACTAGAAGACTATATTACCCATGGGCATTGGAAACTATAGAAGGTCTACATCATCTCATGACCTCCTTACTCACAACATGACCCCCTTTAAACCATAATATCATGAACCATTAATTAACAATATGAAACCCTACCTCTAGTAAAAATATGATCTATGATGGAATAATACTTAATGTAATGGCCTCCCCCTTCATGGTATGTCATTAGGAATCATGGAATAACCCATTATTCCATATCATCCGGTCATATTAAATTCCTCAGAAAAGTCTAAAACCCTTACTTATCAAGTATACCTTATACATCACCCTTCAATCTCACCTTATTTATCACCCACATGGACCCTTACATTTTAATGTGACCCTTACATTGTGGGAACATTACCAATTCAAAAACTGCTCTATATTAAAAAGGTTACCATTATAAACAATAGGGTACCCTATTAACCTTACACATGATAGGGTATCCACATTTACATATCATAGAGTATTAACTCTTACACATTAAAAGGTTACCATTAATATCCATCATGTTTCATATATAGAAAGTCTTTATATTTTACTTTTATATGTAAGATAATTCCCTTAGAAAAATGGTACATAACATAATGTTTGAATAATTAATGTTTTCTCATTATCCAAAAATCTAATGCAATATATTCTTTATATGAAATTTTTTCTCCCTATCAAAAAACATAAAAAATATATTCTCCATAAATAACATATTTACTCTAATACATAAGATATATGTTCATATATAATATATAATCATTTAATGTGTAATATATTTTCCTATAGACTGAAGACAAAACTATACATATCAAATGATTTTCCATTTCTCTAAAATTCTAAAACCTTGAGATTCCAATCATACCTGACGATATCTATTATATTAAAAAAATATGAAATAGAATAGAAACAAAAAAATTTAATTTATCATATTCAGTAATACACAGTAGTCATAACCTAGGTCTAGTAACCAAAATCATCCAAATCATATTCCTAGGATTCCCAATTTATCTATAATTAACCTCATCCACTTTAAACTATCTAAAAATACCTTCTACTGATGTTACAATACTCCAAATCTGAATCCAAATAAAAAAAATAAAATTTTCCTTGATTTAGCAATTATAACCGACACCAGTTCTTACACATATTAGGTTCCATTTTTCTATATTGAAGAATTAAATACTTAAACATTTTCATGTACTGAATTTGGAGGTTTATTAGTTTAATACTGATCATACTAATGAGGAGAAGACTATGCATATTTAGGATTATAGGAGTATTGTTTTCTAAAAAACATTAATCACCTTGTAAAATTACTATAGAATAATTAAAATTATTAATAATTAACTTGTAATCATAAAAATATAATGAAATAAAAATACCCTCATATGTTTTCATCATATAAATTTTTTAAGAAAATTAAAAATGACATTTTTAATGGGGAATGAATGTGAAATTTTCTGTTTTTATTAAAATCACTTCCCTTAAATTTAAACACATTATAGATAAATTTTTTCGTTAAAAACTAGAGTATATTATCATATATAATAAGTAATAAAACAAATAATATTTTATTTCATAAAATAAAATTAAAAATAAAGGATGAATACAAATCAGAAGAGTAATTAAAGTATAATAAAAATATAAACAAAATAGAATGACAAAACTAATATATTTAAATATAATGGGTTTTGTTCTCTTAGAAATATAAGAGTCAAAAATAGTACTATGAAAATTAGAAAACAATATAAATAAGATAGAAAATTAGAAATCCTTAAGATAAAAAATAAGTGAGTAAAATTGAAGGAATTAATCTACATATATGATAACTTTTAGGCCTATATTACAATTATAAAGGGGTAAATTAATCCTTAAGAATATGAACGTTATAATTGTTTCCCAATTGTTAGAATCATAACATGAAATTAAAATAGTAAAATACCTTTTTTGTATTTTATGATGAAACACTTTAAGAAATAATTACTATGAATAAAATGAATAAACATAATTATCAAAATACCATCAAATAACTACTCAATAAATTTAAATTAATGTATGCATATATGTATATTTTAAACATATATTTTAACTTCTTTAGTAATAATTATATTTTTTCTATTAAAATTTAAATGTTTGAAATAAAAAAATTAAAAATTCATTTCAATAAAATGAACAATTTTTTCAAATTATTACGTGTAAAATATATTAATATTTAAATTTTGATAATTTTCATAAATGGGGAAGTAAAAAATAGGAATATTGAAATATGTGATAATACTGAATATTTTAACAAGGTAAATATAAGGAAAAACCATAACCCAAGATACATGGTTGATGGGATAAAGGTTATTTGGCTTAAATTTCTTGAGTTTCAATTCCAAGTCTCAAGAATTATAATTATTCTTAGTTTTGTGAAAAACTAATAATTTATTAAAACCCCTCCCTTTTAGTGAAAATACCAACTTTATCCACTAATTTTACCCCACCTCTAAAAATTATTCCATTACCAACGGTATACAAAATAATCACTAAAAACATTCATACCCATGTTGGGAAGATCTAGACTAAACAAAGCATCATTTCTATAAACCCCAAGGTGTTTTCCAAAGGAGGTCTCTCAAAGAGTAATGTAAACTTTCCCAATTAAGTGATTTCATTTTACTTTTCCTCATACTAACTATATATATCTAAGTCAAAATTAAATAAATATTAAATTAACTATATAATTCTATCATAATGTAATTTTTTAAACCATATATTTTTTTGTTTTTCATTCATTTCAATCTCTGTAAAAAAATCATTGACCTAAGGTTCGTTTAGAGAACCTATATGAATGGTGATGCTATAATTTCACTTATTCTGTTCATGGGCATTATGAAAAATAGTTTTCATTTATAAATATAACATTAATAATAATTTAGTTTAATTTTTAAATTATTCATTGAAATATATACATGATGTTAATGATATTAATAATAAACAATCATAGTGGATTTAATCACTTAAAAACATGCTTACCAAAAGACATTTAATAATTTTTAAATATTTTATAATATTTTGTAAATTATGAAACTTTTTATACAATTATAATATGAATACTCTATATCTTGAAATTTATAGAGCCAATGTAACTATTAAAAAAATACCATTAACCATTAAAAATATATCGAAGACAGTTTTTATCTATGGACCGACAAACCCAATCCATCGAAAAAAATCACTTATTGAAAATATATGATAATAAATGGATGGTAATAATTTAATTTGAAATTAGTAAGGCTTTATACTATGTAATTAATATTTATGATTTAGTTTTTCATATGGTTAGGATCAACTAAAGTGAGTTGGGACTCTATGTAACGATAAACCATCCACTTTCTGTTTCATTCTGTTTATGATCATTATTTCTCTCTATTAAACCTGGGTTTATTTTTATATTATATTTATATCATTCATTTTATTTCCCATTTTCCCTTTTGATTATATTAATTTCTTTTGAGTTCCCTTTTGAAAAAGTTTATTTTAAGTTAACCCCTTTAATGTTTATAAGGTTAACTTTTACTTCTCTTCTTCTTTTTGTTTTATCACTCATCTAATGAATATTTTATTATATTGTTTATAAAACCCATTATTTTTATATCAAATATACTAATTCCTTTCTTGTTTTTGGGTATCCATAAGCTTCTTTCTTCTTTAAAATATGTTTCATACGTATCCTTAAATTTTGATAAATGGTATCATTTTAATAACATCTTATTTATCCGTTATTATGATATTTCCTACATTTTGATCTTTATTTTCATGGACTGTTATTCTTTATACACTTTTGAAAGTCTAATATTACATAACCCCATATTATTTTTGGAATATTCAGGACATAATACTTGTTTATTTATTTTTACATATTTATATACTTAATTATGTTCTCATTGGGCATTCATGTTTATAGTCAATGTAAGATTTATTTTCTATAAAGAAAACATATACATGTAATATTATGAATAAAAATGTAGAATAATAATTTTATACCCCTCCAATTGATTGGGTAATGCATATATATGACATATTTCTTATTTCTAATCACATTATGTTACGATGTGTAGGAATTGAGCCTCAAATTATATTAACGATGACATGTTCCATGACTGTGCCACATTATTATGATTTCCATGTTCTTATAATATAATTTATTTTAGTCCATATATCTATGTGATTATTTGTGATCCTTATCTTTAAATATTCCATGACAAGATTAATCACTCTTATGATATCCCACCCTGTAATTTATTATTATTTTCCCCTTACTATGATTTTCCCTCCATCTCTCTTATGTATGTTCCATGAGTATCCCATGTAGTTATATGAATAAAAAATTATCTAGGAGCTTATATTGATGTTGAAAAAAATGATTATATAGTTTTATTTTAAAATTTTCATATTTTGTAAAACATCCCCAATGAAATTATACCTTTAGATTAAGGGTGTATTTTATGATATTTATTTCTTGTGAGAAATAATTTAATAATTTAATTTTATGATATGGGTCTTTATATGTGATGATGGTCTATATATTGTTAAAGGAGTTTAAAATCACATTTTACAAATGTGGATCCATTTTAAATATTATAATGAATTCTAGGTAGTTTTCCATTTAATTATATATGAAATAGATACAATTAAATACTATACTTTATTCAATGAAAATGTTGGTAATATGGAGTTTATTTTCATCATTTTTACATAGTATATATTTTTATTGAAAGTTTAATCTTTTTCACACATTACCTTATAACTTCTTTTAAAAAGGGGTGATAACTCATCATTTAAGGCTAAAAGGTACTTTAAAATCTTTCAATGATTTTATTTTGTCTAGTAGATAACTTTATAAATAGCAATATATTGATTACTATTATGGGATACTAATCAAAATCACCATTATAGCAGATTCAACATGAATAGTGAGGTAATCATTGATGGATTCATTTCATTTAAATTTATTTTTTGAACTATTGATTTAGCTTATAGATTAGTTTAATATATTTTACCAATTATACTAAGCTATAAATATGACTTTAACTCCGTTATTTGTATAAGAGGATGTTCTCGTGAAGAATTGAAAAGCTGAAGTCTGAAAAATGTAAACATATATTGTGTTTTTCTAGAACCATGATCTCTATTTATACGACCACATCATGATTTACTAAAATTTTTAGAGAAATTCCATGTTTTTCTTAAAATTCCATTGATTTTATTATAAAATATTTGAAGATCGTTAAATAAATATTTTTAAAATGTGGTTTTGAATAAAATGGTCATGGTTTATAGAAATTAATATTTCTTGAGAAAATACCATAATGTGGACAATATTTGCATGTCGTGGATTAAGGTATGACATTTGAAATAAAATGGATTATTTATAAAAACCACATAATGGTTGAACTAAGTTATTCATGAAATATTCTATCTAAAACATATTATATAGAGAAATTATAATATTTTTCATGGTTTTATTTTTGTTGAAAATTAATAATTTTTTTTTCAAAAACCTCCACTGTGTTGGATTTGAAGGAACCTCCTCAAATATATATTAATCTTGAACATATCAATATAGGTCTTGATTATTTTAATTTTATAATGAAACTATTTATCATGTTAAATATTAAATATTTTCATTTTTTATGGAATCCATATTTGATATTCATATGTATTATTATTTATGAAATTAATTTTTATATGGTATAATTATAATTATTTAAACTAAATTTCATAAGTTTCATTCCATTCATATAATAATTTCATACTAGATATGATATAAATGTTTTGTTTCATTTAATAAAGATAATGATTAATTATTTAAGTTATAAATTTCATAAGAATACATGATTATGATTTATAAATACTAGGTATAAGTGTTTATTTAGTTTCAATCTTTCATGAGTGTTTATTTATGGGTAGTGGGAATTTAGGTTGGAATACTCACTAGACTGAGAGCTTAGGCTATATCAAGAAAATATGGGATGACTACCTATCTCACCAGACTTTCTCATGTTTGTATTTTGGTTTTATATGATTCTAATGAATTATATTTAATTTTATTATATAAGTTATATATATATTTATTTAGATATGTGTATATATAATTAAATTTTCTTTTTCATTAAGTAAAAATATCAATATTTTAATAAGGTGTTATTTATTTATTTACTAGAATAGTATTAATTTGGTTAATCGAAAATGATTTAAAAACATTGTCCAATTCCGGTATTCTAATAGGGATTTCATGAGCTATAACGACTTCATGAAATTAAATTGTTACATAAGATATTCATAAGATTAATATTAAAATTTTGGTAATTAATCAAATCCTTGGAAATACTATGTGTGACATTCCTTCCAAAGAGAACATATGTCATGAACCTGGTCATCAAAATTGGTTGGTTTTGATGAATATGGTGACCTATGGATCATATTGTTTAGGAAAGGTAGGAAATAGGTTACCTTAATAAGATTAAGTAACAGTATTCAATTTTAATATTTTTGTTCCCTTTATCCTAGTGCCCCGAATAGGATTGGGTGCAAAAAATAATGGATTTTTGACAGTTTATTTGATATTTTGGATAATGAGAATTAAAAAAAATATCCACGTTCCATATGTAATATGATTATTTTGGTGAACTACCTAAATAGATACATAATGGGTGAATTGAAAATGTGACTCAAAATAATTTGAAATATAGAACCTAGACAACTAATATACATCATTTTTTGGCCATAATTTCAATAGAAGTATCATTCAACAAAATATGATAATAAATTTATAAAAAACATGGAACTCACCAAAAATAGTTATTGGTGAAGATTATAAAATAGATCATGAATATAATTCAGAAATATGTTATAGTTTTTATGGATGTATTAAATACTTGGTATCAAATTTTCTTGATTTTTCTTAAATAAATTTATTTAGAGCATAATATTTTGAATATTATAGAAATAAATTTATCTATTTTATGGATCATGGGTACTGAATATCGATGTGCATCATATAGTTTTACTATGGAAAAATGTATTAGAATGGAAATATAATTGATAAAAGGATTAAATACTTGATATTTTAGGATATATATCTATTTAATTATGTTCAATTTTTTATATATAACTTTGAATGAAGCACTATGTTTAACCAAATAGAAATTACTATTAAAATATTATTGTTAAATGTGATTGTTATTGACAATATATGGGATTATAGGGTATGAATATGACAAAATAAATTTATAAAATTATTTTTTTCCAAATATATAAAATTATTTTATTTTTTTATTAATTGGTTAGAACAGAAAGAAATATGAATGTAAATGAGATTTTATTTCTATAAAATTGCATTTATACATGGAATGTGTTTTTATCTAATGAAAATAAATTAATCACCATTAATGAATTATTTTAAATAATTGTGAAGATAAATATCTAATAAAATATTTTAATACCCATTTAATGGTGATTACTATGGATGGAGTTAGAATAATTTTAATTTTACTCTTAAAAACACCTTTTTTTAAAATAGGTTTCACTGTGTTATTTGTGATTCATTTAAAATGAATTTATACCAAATAAAAAAAATTTAATTTGATAAAATGGTTTAAATAATATAAATAATCAATTAACTATTTTAATGTGACCACTTTTGTTTTTTTCCATTGTGAATAGTAACTATAGTAAAAGTTTTTTACTTCGGTAAAGATTAAAGGGGGTTAACAGGGGTTAAACTAAAGAGGAATGTTTTAAAATAAACTAAATTTTTTTGAAAATTCTATAGGTTGTGTGTATTTATATATGATATCATAAAATATTTTTAATTTAATTAGTTTGGATCCACTTTCTTATGATAGTGTGTTTATTATAACTTAATTTTTATATAAATTAAAAGTGTGCCACTCCCTCACTTATAAAAGGGAACCTCGTGTCCTATATTATTAAAAATTATTTCACAATTTAACTTGACTAAAACGTACCAAAAACTATTATATAATTCCTTATAAACTCCCTAGAGGGTCTCATATTAATAAAATACTATCCTAAGGGTATTTTAGAATAGATTCAATGGTGGTTTTTCCAAGAAGAGGTATATGTTCTTACTGAACTTTTTCAAGTTTCATTATTATTATATCTGTTTAAAATATTATAAATCCACACCAAAATGATTAAATGATTATATTTAATATAATAAAATAATTTTATTTTAATGTTACAACCATTTTCTGTCTCATTTATATCTAATGTAAAACCCAATATGAACAACCATATCCATGAAATGATGACTTTTTATTTTTCCTCACCACATATATTGGATGGTTTAATAAATGAATTTAATTGATATGTATGATTTTTATAACATAATTATTATTCTTGAATTATAATATATTATCAAACTTCATACCCATCCATCCATTGGAATATATTATTATCTCTCATATATACATATTGACTACAACCTCAACGAAGTGATGTGATTCATTTTTTGCTTTCCATTTTACATAGACTTTAATACAGATAATTTATATGAATATATATGATATATATATATATATATATAAACTTTTTAACCCATGTACTTGAATACTTTATCCTTATTTTATGTATTTTGTGTTTATATTAAGCTTGGTTTATGTTTTGGGAAGTTCATTGTGGTCTTAGCATGTTTTAGAGGTGTTTCTAGAGTTGAAAGGTTTATGAATGGTTTATAGAATTAGTTAAAAACCTATTGGAAACCATGGAACATGTTTTTGGGTTCACATTTCATGTTTATTATTGGTGCATGGTATATCCAAATCATTAACATTTCCATGGGAAACAATAAAAAGGGAAGTAAAGGGAATGATGCAACTGGTTCACTTTTTTTCTAAATTTGTGGGCCAATTGTACTCATTTGTGGGATTGAGAAAACATCACCACATAGTTGGTACATGATTTAAAAAACCATTTGGCCCAAATTGTGTTGTTACATGGATTTTGGACCAGCACATGCATGATTGGTGCATCTTTTGATAAAATGATTAACCAAACCCGGAATGTGCAATTAATGACCCCGAAGTTGTGGTTTAATATGTTTTAAGAACTTATAACCCACATTTTTTCTCTATTATCACAATATTTCAAAATATTATTCCTCTATAATCTTTGAAGATGATTACGTTCGACCCAAAGAAAACATTTTAAGAATAAAAGTGTGTTGGAGATTTAGATTCATCGGTATGTCTTTGTTTCTCTATTTCATTAGATCCACTCAATTTATCTCACAAGGAATATGGGATATAGACTTACATGGATATATATATATATATATATTCTTGGTTTAATATTTTATGAGATATTTTTGGATATTTTTTAGGGAAGAAGATTCCATGACAGATCTAGTATTTCTTAACAGCTTTATTCATTTTCACCATCAATTGGGAGGTTAGTGGATTCCATGTCATCTACACCATCCTAAAAATTGAAGGATTAGTTTTTATTAAAATATTTTATTGAAATTATTATGAAATAATTATATGATTTTTTATGGAAATAATTTTTTTATTTTTATATAAATTATGGGATGTTGTATGATTTCTCTAAAACCCCCTTCTATTATAATTTTATAATGATGTTTTTAATGATATGGTATTTTTTTGGTTAAAAAATGTTATTGATTAAATTAATTCATTAAATATTCTGTATTATATGAATCTATATGGCTTGGATTTTCGAATACATGGTTGTTATGAGCTCATTCATGGACATGGCCCTAAGGAATGTATGTGTTTCATCAGAAAACCAGGATATTGGTGACCTTCTAATGACTTTTTGGATCAACAAAAGACTTCTGTTGGGTGTAGAATTAACACTAGGTATGCATGTGTGGGTGTGTATGTGGGTGTGGAAACACAATATTGGGTAGCTAGATTATGAGAATTAATTTAAAGGGTTATATATTTTTCCCTTAATACTACTTATGGATTTGATATAAACTACCTAAACTATTTTCATTAAGTTGTTATTATAAAAATGTGATATCTATTTTCTGACATAGTGTAATGAGTTTAGAATTCTTTAGGTAAATCCTACTAAGTTTATACTAATCCATGAATAGGAAATATATTGTTTTGATGATGAAATGTATCGGAATATAGGAAAAAGATTGACATTTATTTTCTCTTGTGATGTATCTTGATACCTAGTCCATAATATGAGGGGTTGGTGTTGGGAGCTTGGTCGGGTGTTGGTTGGGATCATGTCATTTGAGGCCTATGAGACTTGTTTTCTTTTGGATTAATATTTGATATTCTATTTTTGTCACTCTGATATTGTAGTCATTTTACTAGGTTTACTTTGGGTTGGATTATTACTTTACTCATGCATCATATAGAAGTATTTGTTTTTTATTGTTCAATATCCACAAGTTATTTCATATTTAAGTTAAATATCATCTTTCAATATTCTTTGAATACCTTGTAATATATTTACAGCCTTTTTTTTCAATTGGATGTCACTTGAGTCTAGTATCACATTTGTCACTTCTCAAACCAATGAGAAGGGGCAGGATGTTATAAATGGTATCAGCTTTATTTGATCCTTTAGTTAGATATAGTAACATTCTGTGTCATCCCATCTATTTTTTTGGGTTGGTAGCAAGGATATATGATCTTTATAACTTGAAATATATTTAATAAAAGAAAAAATATATCATTTTTATACTGAACTTCACATTACATTGGTGTTTTGGGTACAAAACATTATTAAGAAACTTCTAGGTATGTTTTCACCTTCTTATTTTGGGTTCAAATGATTAGTGTATAATATCAAGAATTTATATTGAGAAATTGCATTTGGATTTCATTTTCATTTGATATTTTATGATTCATAAAAAATGGTTATCAAGGTAATAATGGTTGGATTTTGAAGATGATCCTTGTCAAGAAAGTCATTTACTATAATTTTTAATGCTCCAAGCATTTATTAACATGGGAGTGTTGACTATGTGATGTAATGTTATGGTTATAGAGATTGAACCTGGTAGATGTCACAAAAACCATTAAGATGAGCCCATAGAAAGTGTGGTTTCACCTAATCCACATGTGAACCAAGAGTTTCTCCAACGAACCATTAAGGCTTTTCATATAGTGTATAAAGTAAACCAAAGAGATGAACCACGATAGGTGGACCACTCATGTATGTTTAAACATCATAATCCACCCATATTCCATGGAATTTAGAAACATAAAAATTCGAGGCATGACAAAATATGATTAATCGAATATTAAGTTTTTTGGGAATTCCAACTATAATAAAATTCATGTTTTCAACATACATGCATGAGTATTTAGCACATTAATGGTGGGATTCCACAGTTTAGGCTAAAGATGACCAAGGAATTATATGATATGATTTTGAAGAATTTTTCAAAAAACAATTCTATCCTAAGAAATTCAGAAATGTATGGAGAAAATATTTCTTTTTCCTTGAGAAATTGGGTATCTAAGTAGCGAAGTATCTGGCTAAATTTATGACTTTAGTTATTTCTTCCCTGAAAGATGCTGCAAGTGTTCTATTGAATGTATGCATCTTTGAGTTAGGGCTATGAACATAAATTCACTCAAAGTGTATTACAAAATATTAAGAGATGATAAATTTAGAAATTATAGAAGAAAGGTATATTTCAGGGATTCTATCTAGAGGAAGTGTGTTCATCACTATGGGAATAGGTGGGAACTCAAATGAAAGGGATTATAAGAAGAGTATAACATACTTTTATTATGGTGGAGTGTCTCAAAACATGGCGATGAGGTCAAATAATTCTCTTTAAGGACCCAAAATTATTCCTAATGTTTTGACTGTGGTTCACAAGAGCATATAAACCAGGATTTTATGAAACCATAAAGATAATTTCACAGCTGCAAATAGACGGGAAATATATAGTGTGTTTATTACAGTTCTCCATTTATGGTTCATTAAATGAATTATATGTTTCTTAAAAATCAGATGCCTCAATGTGGCGACCTAGTTAGAATAAACATCATTCTCAAAACTATGTTATTCTAGGTGATTCTACAAACTCTACAACCCCTCAAAAAGTCAATCTCAATAGGTAAAATAAAGATCAAAGGAAAATAATTAATAAAATTTATGATGATGAGAAGGTATTTACATAAAATTAATTTGGTCCGTTGATAGTATGAGGTATGATTATTTTGAATTTTACCCTAACACATGCCTTGTTTGATATGGCTGGGTCATTCCCTTTTATTTTTTCTTATTATGTTTTTGATCTTATGGGTTTTCAGGTGGAGATAATTCCTTCCATTTTGAAATTTTAAACTCTTCTACACCAATGAAAGTGTCACGATTTTAATAGTGAAGCATGAATAATTGAAATTGATGGGGAAATATCAGTTTGGGACTTATCTATACTTGAGAGGAATATCTATGACCTGATATTGGGGATGGATTGGTTGATAAATTTTAAGGCTCATATCAATTTTTATGCATGAAACGTGAGTTTCATACCATTTAATGGAATTAAGAATATCATTAAGGGATAATGGGATAAAAATCAAACAAGATAAGGACCATCAATACAAATGGTTGGAACTATATCTTATTATTCAGAAGTGGTTTCCTTGGTATCTGTGGATAAGATCATAAATAGAGTTTTTTCCAATGTTAGTTATCCATTATCTCGATGTTTTTCCTAAAAACTACTCAGGGTTTCCACCCAAAAGAGAAGTGGAGTTCATGATTGATCTCCAACAAGGGATTATTCTTTTTTAACCTCCATCTTCCAATATAAAACCAAAAAAATTGAGGAAACTAGGAAATTAACAAGAGGAGTTAGATTGAATAAGGACTATTTGACCAGTCACGTCCCCATCGATAGCGATAGTTCTTTCTGTGAAGAAGGAGAATGAAACTATTAACTATTTTAGTGGATTAGCATAATATTAACCAATTTATGATAAATAACCAATATCCTTTTACATGAATTGATTTCATATTTGATCAAATTATGGGATCTCAATGGTTCACTAAATTTGTCTTACATTTTGGGTATCACTAAATTTGGATTTTGGAAGGATGATATTCCAAAAATAGTTTTTTTGGATCTATTATGGACCTTATGAGTATGTGGTTATGAATTTTGGTTTCACAAATGAACTAGATGTGTTTATTTCATTGGTGAATTGAATATTTCTTTGGTATCATGATTTATTTATAGTGGTGTTCATTGATAAGAATCTTTTGTATTTGAGGTTTAAAGCAAATCTTGACTATTGTGTTAAACATATCGCATGTCAATCTTCTTTTGGAAAAGATGATAAAATTTTATTTTTGGATACAAGAGGTATGCTTCCTTGGTCAAAATACCTATAAAAAATTATCTTCCATAGAATCTAAAAATATCGAGGTTGTTATCTCATAGAATCCATCAAAGAAGGTTTTTATATACATTTTTCAATAGCTTACAAGAATACTAAATATGTTTCATTCATTATTTTTCACATATTTCCTAAAAAATGATGGGTTTTTCAAGGAAAGTAATTACATTCCAATGGAATGATGATTTCAAAAAGTCTTTATAAGAGACAATGGTTCTGCTTACATTAGTATATATCTATTAATTTCTTGAAATAGGATAAAGATACTTTGTTTATTGTGATGTATCAGGATCAGGGTTGGTATGTATTTTCATGCCAGGAGATCACATTAAATATAATGGGTCACATCATTTATAGGTGTGTGAGATAAACTACCTAACATATTATTTAGAGGTATTTTTTGTTGTCCATTATTTGATGAAGTAGTTTCATAATATTTTTTGTCAAAGATTTATAGTATTTACAGATCATATGAGTTTGAGAATTTTTTTTGAGAAAGAGACTTTATCATAAGGAAATAAATATTGGTTGAATATCTTCATATGTGTAAATTTGTATTTAAGTATACACTCGGTAAGGGGAATATCCCAGAAGATGAATTAATCCATAAGTCCTACAACTATTTAGAAAAGTTATCATTAGATAAATGGAAACTAATTCATGTTATAGAAAACATGCACGTGGATTGTGTAGATAAATATAATATTATGGTTTCTTTCCACTATCTTTTGTTCCTAATTTAGTTTAAAAGGTAGGGGATATTTTTAATTTGGATACAAAATGTCTAACCATGATTACCAAGCACAATGGTGGGGAGTCCATTTTGGAATGGTTTCTAGAACAAAGATCTATGCTGTAGTTTAGTGGTTAGATTTTGGTTACTCCAAATTATAAAGAATGACAACTAGATGCATACCACTACTCGATATGGGATGTTCATCCTAGTATCTAGAAAATTTATCTGTTTTTGAAGCATAATTTTAGTTTTAATGAGTGGATTTAAATGTCTCGATGTTTTTTCCAAAATTCCCTACCTAACACATGGTTAAGGAATAACCCCAACAACCATATGGTATGATGAATTATTTATTAAAAACCATGTGGAAATGAGAAGATATAACTATAGATTTTTTGATAGTTCTTCCATTATCAGTTCTGAAATAGGATTCCATATGGTTGATTGTAGATCAACATGCGATTTCATCACGTATCATCAGTATTTTTGAATCAAATATAGTGTAATATTTTTTCAAACTCTACATTCATGAAATTTTAATGATTTAAGGGGTTATATTTTTGGATTTTTTCGACGAAGAACCCATATTTTCATTTCTGTTGTGGAAATCCTTACAGCAAGCCCATAGAACATAACTAAATATAAGTACATATTATTTTCCTCTAATGGATATAAAATATATGTAGATGATCCAATTGTGTGAAGGAATAGTTATGGATTGTGTAATTGATTTTGGTGACTCATTGGAAGATCAAACACCATTATTGGAGCTCTCATACAATAAAAATATTCATGCCACAACATATATGGATCCTTTTGAAGCACTGTATGGATTTCCTTTTCAATGTAATATTTTTCGGTTGGAATATATGAGACTTCAATTATCAGGCCTTGTATTCTTTGTGAGAAAATAGATAATATTCAGATGAGTGTCATTGAAAGTTAAAATGAGTATGATCTATCAGAGATATTATTTAGATCACCTGCCTTGACCATTATCATTTGAGGATACTAATCATGTCTTTTTGGGAATCTCTTCGAGGAATAAAAATCTTCATTTTTATTTTAAAAAATAAATTTTGTTCCTCATTACAGAAACCCTTTTTAGGCAGTTTAATGTGTCATAGATGTGACTTATTAGACGACTCTACCACCATGGTTTAGTTCAGTGAACAATGTAGTCCTTGTATCTCAATTAAATATGTACATGTCTAATCCTAAAAATGACCATAAAAATGAACATGTTGATATTGAAATAGATTCAACATTCATTCATGTTATAATTGATATTTTGGAAAGGCAAGATAATATATTCTAGGGGAAAATAATCAGTTTTTTACTGGTTTTATGGACGTATGGTCAGATTCATGAAGATTCATGATAGCATGAAAAGAAAATATTAGCGCAATGACCTGATCTTTTTTATAATAAGAATGGGTTTCTACTCTTTTGGGATTTAAATTCCAATTGTGTGGTGAATGAAGCACCCATTATTTTAGGAATTTTACCTTATTTAGGTATTTTGGACTTATATAAATCTTGGGTTATGTTTCATGAGGTTCAGAGAGGGTTTTGGTTGTTTTAGTGGTGTTCTCGGAGATGCATGGTTAGTGAATAGTTAGTAAAATACATGAACTACCTTTAGGAAGCTGTGAATCCAATTTTGGGGGTTCTCTAGGAAGGAGCACGGTTAGAGTATGTTTTGGCCAAACTGTGTGAGTTCCCAGGGGAAACCATGCAAACTTTAAATGTGGACAAAACGTGGTTAGAACATGATATTTATAACTATGTGAGATCACTATGTAGTGTGTGAAATTAAGATAGTAGAACAACAGATTTAATGCACAATTTGAAAAATCATGTGGCCCAAACTGTGTGGCTACTGGGTATTTTTAGTAGTACATGCATGGATGGAACATAATTTGAGAAACCGTGTGACCTAACCATAAAATGTGTAGTTAATGACCTATAAATCATGTTTTAATCTTAATTAAGGCCCCATAACCACCATTTTGACCTATTGTTCCATTATATCTAATTCTTATTCCTTGAAATCTCCAAAGGGATTCCCCATTTATCCAGATATATATTTTATTGAATCAATTTTCATTGGAGAGCTAGATTCACCAGTAAGTCTTGGTTTTTCTTCTCTATCTATATCTCTCCATATATCGACTAATTTTATCTCACATAAATTATGATATCTAGTCCTCCATATATATGAATATATTACTTGATGAATATCTTAATGATATATTTTTGGATCTTTTTAAGGGAATATGTTTCAATATATCTTAGAACCATTATTTTTTTATCATAACCCGTTGAGAGGTAGGTGGATTCTCTCTCATCTGCACTATTCTAAAACTTGATATCATAGTTTTGATAAAATTATTTTTCATGAAATTATTCTGAAATCATTGTGTAATATTTTTTTTAAATAAGATGTGGTTTTGGATTTGTATTTTTTGTGAAATTGGATGTTTTTTTAGAAAACCCCCTTTTTTATAATTTCAAAATGACATTTTTAATTTCATGGTATGGTTTTGATGAACATAAAGAGTTTGAAGATCTTTTTTAATGAAATACGGAGTTTTATATGACATGTACTTCCATGGATTTCAGATTATATGATTGGGGTGAATTCATTCATGGATGTGTCATTGAGAAAGGGGAATGTTTCATTGGGAAACCTTGATATTGGTCACCTTGTGACGAATTAGTGGATAAATGATAGACCTCTCATGAGTATAGAACTATCACTTGCAATTCATGTGTAGGCATGTGTATTGGTGTGAAAATATGGGAATTGGTTTTCCAAATAATGAGATATCATTTAAAGTGTGTTTTTTAATTTACTCTAAAATTATTATGGTTTTAATATACATTACTTATACTATTTTATTTAAAAATCTTTCATATAAATATTCTAACCATTTCTTATCCTAGTGGAATTATTTGGGAAGTCTTTGGGGAAATGATACTGATTTTATACTCACCCCTTACTCAGGAATATTAGTCAATTCTTAGATTTCATCTTCTGGGAAAATGGTGAAATAAATATATCATTTTTCTATAGTAATAAATCTTGATACCATGTGCATAGAAGGATGTGTTATATAGTGGAGCTTGTTTGGGTGTTGTTTGGGATCATGTTAATTGATGCCTATGAGGCATGTTGTATTTTGGTTATGTTTTTGATATTTTATGTTTCATTATCATTATCATATTGTGTTGATTATTAATTATTTTACATTGGGTTGAATTATTTATTTAATCATGCATAATATTTTAGTATTGGAATTCTATTGTTCAATTTTTATACTTTATTTCATCGGTAATGGAAAATAATCCCTCAATATTAAATGTATTATTTGGAATTTATTGCATGTTTTTTCTATATTAGGTATGTCAGAAAATCACAGTAACACCTTCATCAATTCTCAAGAAAATCAGTATGGTTATTTTTTTTTACAAATATGACATAATAATGATTCTATAAAGGTTAGTTATTATCATCATTTCATTTGTTCCATCCATCAAAAAGTGGAAACATCACTCATGCATAAGATGAGATGTAATTCATTTTTCATCAACACTTTATATGAATGGTCCTAAAATTGAATATAAATAATAAATATGATACTAATGAAAAGATTAAATATTTTAGATAATTAAACTATGACCATGGTGCAAGGATCAAAACTATCAACCTAAAACATGAATGAAAAATAGACTAGTTTTCACTAGAATATTTTTTTAGTGAAACAATAATTATTAAATGGGTAAATAAAAATTATAATGGAATATTATATTGTTTTAAAATTATTAATATTTATCTATTATATATTTTTAATAAATATAAATTCTATATATAGGAGTATAATAATACATATGATTAAAAAATAGGACATGAGATAAGGGTTTATGTTACAATATCATTTCTTTTTGTGAATGTCTATGTTATATTTACATTAAGGGAAATTATATGGTACTTATCATTTGATCCAAATATTAAATTTTCTCCTATGTTTATATGAATAATTTTCAAGTTTAGTACCATATTATTCTCTGCTATAGTTAAAATGATCTAGAATTTGTTTTTTGGAAAAGTATACTTTATTTCATCTTTGGTTGAAAAAACATTTTCTTCAATGTCAATTTTATTTAAAATGTTTTCAAGATAGTTCCTTTATATGACTCATTGACTGTTTACATAAATTTAAACTATATTTAAATTTATTTTGAATGATTGTAACTACATTTTTACAATTTTTTCCAAACATGGTTCTTTTTGAATTATTATCAAAAGTGTAAATAGAATATTTGTTTTTACAATACTATACAAACAGATTTTTCCACCATCATGACCATTATTTTCCTTCATGTTTCCATTATTATTTTCCATTTTTATTTTGAAGTATAATATTTTTCTTAGTATTTTTTAATTTATTAGTTTTATATATACCAAAGTAAAATGTTATTTATATATTTTTACACAGAAATGTTCAAATTCTCTTTTAATGATATTTTTCAACTATGTTAGCATCCATTAATGTTTCTTATGATTTAATGGAAATATGATATAATATTATAATCCATTCTCTTTCTCTAGATTAATTATGATTATATGATGATGAAATGTTTATGAAACCTACTTCGTTTCCAAGAGTCATTTTATGATGAACTGGTTAATGTTTTTATGATCTTTTAGAAGAAATATATATGGTTTTTATTCTATTATAAGTGGAACCATTAAATACCTCCAATTCATTGGGAAATGATTAATATATCATGAGATAACATGGTATATAATGGGGAGTTAACCTAATTCAATAAAATACTATGTCTACGTTTATAGTATTAGAAGTGAACCTAGAATAAGGAAATGATGGAATGTGGAGTGAAACCAATACACTATGATAGTATTGGAAGTGATACTTAAATAAGGAAATTATTTTCTATTCTTTTGTGTAATTAAAAAACCCATATCTTATACCTATGATATTTTCTTATAGCTCATGTTTTATTTTTTATGATTACTCACGCTTATGAATTTTATATATTGAATGTTAAAGCCTTGTTCCATGACACATGGATCAATATATATGACTAACAAGGTATGATAATAATAATTTAGGATCATTAAATTATATAATTATTCATATATTATGGTTTTATATGTTCATTGATTGATATTAACCATGTTTTCCCTTACTGAGCATCTAATATCACCCTTTCTTATATTCTCATATTCCATAGGTTATAATGAATGGTTTTAAATAGGAAATAACTAAAAAGGGTACTATAAGAGTAGATATTTAGGTGGTGTTGAAGATATTTTATGTAATAAGTTGACTATGAATCTATTATCTAAGAAACTAAATCTTTACAGTCTATGGAAATTTATTATTATTAAATTTATTGAATATTAATCTATGATGATGAAATATTTAATTATGTTATACTTGGGTCACAATAGTTTATATAATAGAAAAATTTATTTATTTTTAGAGATGATGTTATGAAGAATATAAGGGTAAAAATTAAGATCACCAATGAAGAATTTAATGTGATAGAGGATGAACCTAATGTGTCATTGGTTGATAAGAAGAAGAAATAATCTAGATCATCTCAAGAATGATTTTCAGGATTATATGATTTCTCACATGGAATATTGTTACTAGATAATTACACTTTGATATTTAGTTTTAGTCAATGGATATATGTAGGTGAAATCATGTTATTAGTGAATATAGTAGATAATGATATTAATTTCATCTTGAGAAACCAAATGAAAAGGGATCTAGAATAGAAAATCTTGTTGATATGACCATAAAACCATCTCATGACATGAATCATTATAATATGCTAAATGATGAAATTATGGATAAATGCATATTTATTGTTTTCATGAGGCAATACACACCATATTTCACTGGGTCTTTTGATTTACTAGTTTATAAGAAATGAACTAGTACAACTAAAAATATATTTTCTATTCTCCTGATCACATAGAATGAAAATGTTTTCTTGTTTGTGTATTATTTTGAATGAGAAGTATACTAAGGGTGGAATCATATTAATAATATTATGTATTTATAGGAGATTGAATCTATATAATGGGATGAGTTTAAGTATATAGTTTTCATTATTTAATTTCGTCAAACTATTTTCATGAAAATGGAAAAGGAATTACTTGAGCTTAATAAGAGGGATGTTGAATCTATTGTAACCTATGAGAAAAATTTTCCAAGATAAGTGAGGTATACTTGTGGGTTTATGATGAACCTAAATTAAAAATTTATTGGTTCCTTAGTGGATGAAAACCATGTCCCTGAAATATGATATTTATAAGGGAATTTAGTACATATGAATAAATCATTTCATTTGATATCATGTTTGACCTGGAGGGTAGATATTTACATCATTATTATGGTTTTGATAACAAGATAATAATGAAAATTTATGGAAATTATAACTACAAATCCATGGAAGAAATAAAATGAATATTCCTTTATGTTAAAAGTGTGTAAAATTTATAGGGTAATTCATCCCCAAGGGAATTGTAAAATTTTCAAGTGTGGAAGTGAAGGTCTTAGACCATGTTAATACTAGAGTGATACAAAGAGGTAAAAAAAATAAAATAATGGGTATAATGCTCAGTTTATTAAACCAACTGCACTCTAATTAGATAACTATAAGGATAATTGGAATTATACCAACTTTTTCTCAAATATAAATGTGAATGATGGCAATCAGTATGAAAAACCTATTAAGCCAAGAGATAAAGTGAAAGCCCATGCGTTCAAAACTACTAAAGTGGGTCACTAGAAAATTTTTGTGAAAGGTACCCTTATTATTCACTATATAACTACAAATTTTTTATTTTTTTAGATATAAAAACTATTTTATATTTGAAGAAATTTATAATGGTATCATACCCCCACATCAATAATTAGATTTTAAAATTTATGAGGAAAATCCTAATGTTATAATGACCACATTTCAAGTCTATATCTCATCTATGATAGAAGTTTGTATGAATTCACTTCCCAAAAATCTAATGATTCTCCCTCTACTTGAATTTGATGTGATTTTGGACATGTGTTGATTCTCTTTCTATATATCCCATTTCAGTTTATATGTAAGATAAGTTACATTTGATATTCTAATTCAATCAAAAAAATTTATATTAGTACAAGGATAAGTATGAACATCCAATGGAAACTACTTCCATTGAATGGGACTTATTACCTATTCATGAGGGGTATCTATCTCTAGAGGTTATGAAGAAACTCAACATTGAAGATATGATTATTTTGTGCTAATATGAAGATATATTTCTTAAATATTTCTCGAGTGTTCTCATAAATCATGATGTAGTGTTTTCAGTATAACTTATACCTCATTCTATTTAATGTACCTAATTGAGTAGTAGGAATTGAAAATCAACTCCAAGAGATTCTTGATAAGGGATTCATATATCCAAGTACATCACCATGGGATGAAACTATGGTTTTTTAAGAAGAATGATGGTTCAATGTGTCTTTTCATTGATGATTGGGAACTTAAAATGATTAATATCTAGATAAAGTATCATATACCTTGAATTTATGACTTTTTTTGATCAATTATATAAAGATAAATAATTTTATAATATTGAAATTCATTATAGATATCTTCCATTAGGGGTTTAGATGGATGATATACCCATGGACACCTTCCTTATAAGGTATGACAATTATGAATTTATGGTGATTCCATTTGGACCTACCAAGGCCCCAACATCTTCATTGATATAATAAATAGAGTATTTAGATATTACCATGATTAGTTCATGGATGTATTCATTAAAATAAATTTTACATATTGAAATATTAAATAACAGCATGAATATCAATTGAAGATTGTGTTAGTGACCTAGAGGAAGGAGAAACTCTATGAATGTTTTTACAAATATTATTTTTTTCTATAAAAAGATTAATTCTTGGTTAATATAATATCTAGTGAGGGTATATTAGTGGTTCCTAAAAGACAATTTTTATTGATAAATGATCTAAATGACCCACAATAATTGAAAATTTCATTTTTCTTGGGTTTTTTGGATATTATCAATGCTTTGTGAGGGAGTTATCATGGTTATATAATCCACTAAAGAAGTTGATATGAAAGAAACCCCAGTTCCTATTGTTATATGATTTTAAGAAAAATATCAAGGATATAAAAATATGGATAGTGAGCACATGAATACTCACACTACATAGTAGAAAATAATATTTTATGATATATAGTGGTGAAAAAAGAAGAGACTTGGATGTTTCCTCATGGTGAATAGAATTGTATAGTTTATGCCTCACACTAATTAAAAATTACCAATCAAAATAACACATATCATGATTTGTAGTTGGATGTAATAATTTGTTCATTCAAAATATGGAGGCATTATCTTTATTGTGAAATGTTAGATATACATAAATATATATATATACATGATTTATAAAATATTGAAGTGTATATTCATAGAAAAAAATTGAATATGTTCCAAAGGATATGGTTGAAATTGATTAAGGATTAATATTTATCAATACATTATATCCTTGAGAAGGCAAATTAAGTGTATAATGTTATGTATCAGAAGGACCATGCGTGTTTATCCCTGATAGGTATTGTGTGAAATATAATATTTATGGATTTTTAAGAGATTAACCGTGAAATCATCAGGAAATGGGACATATCATATATTTTCTCAAATTATTGTTTAACCAATCAATCAATATTAGGATTTATGAGTCCCAGAAGGAGGTTGTGGAATTGTATAAAATGGTGGGAAATATTCCTAATCTGAACCATGAATGTGATGAAATGATATATTTTAGGAAACAAGTATGTGTCCAATTAATTCCAAAATTGAAGAAGGAGATTTTTCACAAATCTAATAGTTCATCATTATCTATTTATCCTCAAAGTTAGAAGATTCATAGAGATCTAAAAGATTATTTATGATGGGAGAAAATGGAATGGGATATTTTATAGTATGTATGTCGATTATTTATGTATCAAAATGTTAAAAATTAGAGAAAAAAGTCAAACAAGATGTTATAACCATTTCCCATACAATAATGGAAAAGGGAAATCATAACCATTTATTTCATCATCTGTATATTGAAAAAATCCAAAGGGATCAATGCTACATTGTTTGTTGTTTATCACCTTATAAATAGCACATTTTATCACTATTGAATAAGATTCATCTTTTGGAAGGAATTCATGGATATGAATTACGGATTTGGTAAGGTTTCATGGATTACTACCACCAATTGTATCGAATTAGGATCATAGGTTAACCACAATATTCTTCAGAAGTCTTCAATGTGTATTTACTATGTAATTGAGATTTAATAATGCATTTTATCCTTGCATAAATGGTTAGTATGATAGGACCCTCAAAACCGTAGAAGATATATTGATATCATATGATATGTATTTCAAAGGTGGTTAGGATCAGCACATTCCATTAGTGAAATTTTATTACAAAAATTCCATTTGATCAAGTATTCAGATGAATCCTTAGGAATCCATCTATAGAACAATGTGCAGAACTCAAATGTTTTGTGATAAATCTAGAGATTAAATTATACAGGGTCCTAATCTAGCTGATGAAATTGAATAGAAGGTTAGATTCTTTCAATAGCATAAAAAAGTAGGTCAGAGTGAACATAAATTAAATGTCAAAAATCATCAGTGAGATCAAGAGTTCAAAGTTGGTGATGAGGTGTTCCTTCAAAAATTATATCAATTAAGATTATGAGATTTGGAAATAAGGTAATATTGATCCCTATATATATATTCCCTTTCAATATTCTTTATCAGATCGAGGTATTTTCTTATCAATAGGTGGATTCAACAAATATATATCATGTTAATGATGACTTCCTTGTATCTCTTTTGATGAAATACATACCCGATCCATCACATGTATTAAAATAAGATGTTTTATTACTAGAGCATGATTTTTTTATGAGTAATAAATAGTGGAAATTATGGATCATAGAGAGAATGTTTTGTTAAAAAATACTACTTACCTAGTTAATTTTTTTTGGTGAAACCATAAATTTAGGAAGTGGTTTGGGAACCGAATGATGTGATGTTTTAAAAGTATCATCAATTTTTTATATAATAGAGATAGAATTTCTAGTTTGAAAATATTATAAGTGTGTATAATGTTAGAGTTGGTTCCCTATAAACAACTACCTTGTAGTTTTTATTAACTATATATTCATATAAGTGAATATTAATATAAAAATCTGATCACATATTGACTTTTCTTCTATATAAATTTGATGTAATAATATCCCAGTTTATAGATTGCATTGATAAAGTCATATCATGTGATGACCCAGACTCTCGTGGTCCTTCCCTTCGCCAAAATCCGGGTTCTAAAGGAGTGGCGTCTCGGTGAGACCGATCGGTGAGACCAATAGGTGAGACCGATCTATGAGACCGATCGGGGAGACCGATCGGTGAGACCGATCGGGGAGACCGATCGGTGAGACCGATCGGGGAGACCGATCGGTGAGACGGATCGGGGAGACCGATCGGTGAGACCAGTCAGTGAGACCTATCAGCGCGACCGATCGGTGAGACCGATCAGCGTCACCCGGCCTTGTCAAGTTGTTTCCAGTAGCACTCCTTTGAGTAAATAGGGTTTTAAACCCTATTCTGACTAGTTTAATCGTGTTTTTAAGACTTGTAATGCCCATAAGAGTTTTAGTTAAATGCTTCATCAATTCATGAGTCAGCTTAAACCACCCGACCCCCTTTTGTGATGAGTGGAGCCGCGTGATCAACCCACGACCCCCGCGCCTTACACGGTTTTGCATTTTCACCGAAACCGTCCCCGACTCTTATAAACTAAGGGTTAGCCGTGGTTTCTCCTTTCCTCGATCGTGACTTTTCACAAACAGCTTCTGGTGCAATGGGCCTGCCGCATCGCTATCCGTAAAGTTCCGCGCCCCCGGCCTAAACGTCAATCATCTATCAACAAGTAGGGAATTTCTCTTTCGTCTCTCTCTTTTGTGTATCATGCGGGGTGGGTGTGCTTTTGATCCTGTAGAATTGGGTAATCTAGACCTAATTAAAGATAAAGAACGAATTCTATAAAGAAAGAGAGGGGGGGTTGTGATCGTTGATAGTGTTTTATATTTTGATGTTGTTTCTTCTATGACCATATTGTTGAGTTGTTATGGCTTATGCCTCCTGAAAATAGAGGTCGTTGGTGGTCGTTGTTTGTGCACTAATAAACCCTGCTGATGTTTTAAATGGCTTGTTTGTGGTTGTAAACTCCTGCAGTGAAAAGTGAATCAGTTAATCACGTATATCCGGATGAATAATTGAAAGCACCAGGATCAATCCTTCTGTGATAACTCCCGGTTAGAGCACACAGAATTTGAAATCATGGAGTGTGTTAAGTCGTTTAAATATGAAAATCCCTGACTTGTGTTGGTGGTGGTAGTTGGTTGTTTCCCTTTCAGGCCGATTGCTGGAAATATGGGAGGGGATGGGATCCCCTTTTCTTTTATACTCTCAGTGGTTGTGTGAATTTGGGGGATGGGATCTCCTGTTGGTATGGATTCAGTGGTTGTGAGTTTTAAATCCGGGTGGTTACTTGTTTATATCACAAATTGGGGTGGAATCCTCTGTTGTTGAGAACCAGGTGTGGACGTTTTGGTTGATGTTTGACTGTTTACTTTTCTGGACTTATTCCTATGCCTACTAGTTTCCAAGTAGTGCTTAAACGTAAACATTATTACTGAACGTGAAATAAGAAAGGGGACAAATGGGTTGTTGGCGTGAGTCGTGACTCGGACATGAGTGTTGTTGTGATCTGTAGGCTGTCTGAAGAAAAACCAAGCTTTTGGTGAGTGCTTGTTACATATATATATATATATATCTGTAGCTTTGTGTTTCTTATTCGCGCCCCACCCAAGTTGAGCACTTAGTGCCGAACATCCCCATTTCACAGGGGAGGGTGTTTTTCCCAACACTATTCTTAGTGGCTGGTTATTAGCTCCTTTTCTGCTCCCTTTCCCGGATATCCCAAGTATCTTCGGACAGACTGTGATGGCATGAAGTCCATTATTATCCCAAGAACCTTCGGGTGGGGTGGTGTGTTGGTTGTCCAGGTGTGTGCGGCAGGTGGTTTCCCAAGTGTCTTTGGGATGAGGCCCAGGTGTCTTCGGGCGTGGAAGTGGATCCTTTAGCCCAGGTGTCTTCGGGCGTGGTGGTGGTTGTTCTGGCCTAGGTGTTTTCAGGCATGGTTACATGTGACAGTTGTGGCCCAGGTGTGTGCGGGCGGGATTTCGGCAGTGGAACTGCGTGTGGTTGTGGCCCAGGTGTGTGCGGGCAGGTGTGGCAGTGGGACTGTGGTGAGAATGGCGGGATTGGTCCGATGCGTAGGATGTCTCAATAACCAGTGGGAAAGTGGCACGGGGTACCAAAACATCGATGTTCTCTTATTACATATATAAATTGACTTGCGTTATTTGGGGAGTGAGCCTTGGTGAGGCCTGGGATGGAAAGTTTGCCTTGTTAGGTGTTTGGCTTACTGTTTTTCTCACAGGACTTTAGTACGTTCCCCCACTTGTGCACAAGATTCTTGGTTTTCCCTACTGAGTGTATTTGTATGCTCACCCTACGTATATAAAACTGCTTTTAGGTTTCCAGGAGGACTTCGGGGATCACGCAGGACCTTACTAGAACGGACTTTTGGAGCAGTTGCAGTTGTTGTTTTTCTTTTTGGTACTTACCTTATAGTCACCTTTTACACTTTGTGGCTTTTACTTTTGAAACATTCATGTGGGAATGGTTTACTTTTGGCTTTACTTTTCTTTCTACCTTGGTGTTGTTGGGTTTTCTTCTCCTTATCTCTCGTTGCTATAAAATAAAAAGGGTAATGCCTTCAATTTGCGAGAATTTTCTATACCCTTGGTGCTAGTCGCCACTCCGGGACCTATTGAAGGCGGGTTTCAGGGGTCATTATCTCTCCTTCAACTTAAAGAAGGGAGGGCCTGACAATCTGCTGACCCTTCCCTCCTTTTGGTGAAGGTGGGTCATGACAGAATGGTATCAGAGGTGATGGTTGAGAGATAGGACGGAGTCTGGAGTTAGGCACAGTGAGGATTGCATGGGATGGTAAGGAAACGGTGTTGGGTGACCTTGGAGTGTGAATTAGGCTAGGGAAGACCGGCTAGGCACGTGATTTTAGGGCCCCCCGTGATCCGATGCATGGACTCTGGACCTACCGAACGACCAAGTGAGGCCACACTGATTGCAGGGTAGAGACCCTAGGAAAGGTACATGCATCATAATGACTTGTGTTCTTATGTTTCTGGGATGTCTTGGGAATTAAGAATAAATTAAATCTTAAGAAGTTTTAAGAACGATATTCTACACTACTTGGGCTTAGGTATTCCTTGTTTACCTTGCAGCTATGACACCTGGAAGGCGACCACGTGTGGTACAGGCGATCGAGGCCACTGAGACTACTTTGACCAATCGGCAGAGAGCTGATCGAGAGGAAGAGGATGACGAGTGGCAGAAGACTCTTCGAGCCTTCCAGCGACAGGCCCTCGAGAAGTATGAGGGCAGCACTTCTGATATGAAGACGGAAGGCTGGCTAGAGGAGCTAGTTATAGCCTACAACCTGATTCGGGCCCCGAACGAGTACTGGGTTCCCCTGGCCATTATCCAGATGCGGGGAGTGGCACGTCAGTGGTGGATGCTTTACCTGGGGGAGAGGAGAGAGTCTGAGGTGGCTTGGGTGGATTTCAAGAAGGAGTTCCGGGTGGAATTCCTCTCCTCGACGATGAAGGCAGAAAAGAGGCAGGGACTACTCTCCCTCCAGCAGGGGAGTATATCTGTGAGGGAGCTAGGGATTAAGATCAAGGACCTCCTACGTTTTTCTCCGGACCTCTTTCCTGAAGAGGAGTCTCGGGCAAGACGTTTGGAGGAGGCACTCCAACCCTCCCTCCAGTATGATGTAACCCCCTTTACCCTACCGACGTACTTGGAGGTCCAGAAGAAGGCCGAAGTGGTGGAGCAGATGCATGCTCTAGGGGGAGTGTCGCGAGAGGGGATCCAGCTAAGACCATCAAAGGGGAAAGCCGTCAACACCAGGCCTCCAGCGTTAGGACCCTCTAGGTTCCGACCCGTAGGGAGCAGGCCGTAGTAGTTTCAGTTTCGATCCCCCGGTCCTCGCCCTTTTCCTACGGGCCCGAGACCACGATGTTTAATCTGTGGGAGCCCTGGGCATCTCCGGAGTCAGTGCCCAGACCGGGTGCAGTACAGCAGTGGCAGTCAGCCCCATCACCCGCCCCAGCAGTAGCTTCCAGCCAGACCTTTCCAGCAGCAGCAGCAGGGACAGCGAGCTCCCGCTCCTCTGAGGGCAGACGTAGGAGGAGGCCGACCTCAGGGCGCTCCACAGGGGCCTCGAACAAGGTGTGGTCGGGGAGGTGGCCGATAGACGTGGGGCAAGGGAGATGGGCATTGACAGTTCCACACTGCAGAGGCAGCGGTCCTAGTAGGGCCAAAGGTTGTTCGAGGTACGATCAGTCTGTTTAGCACTCTTGCTTATGCTTTTTTCGATACCGGAGCTTCACACTCCTTCATTGCACCCAGTCTAGCTCGTGCCTTGGGTCTAGATGCCAAGAGACTTCCAATGCTCCTGGTGTTGAGCACACCAGTTGGAGGTCAGACTGACTAGTTGTTTATTTGTCGGGGATTTAGACTGATGATAGGGCCACATCAGTCGGTTCAGGATCTTCTTCTGCTACAGATTCAGCCATACGATGTCATCCTAGGCATCGACAGGCTATTTTCTATGTGCGCCGTCATCGACTGTTTTCTAAGAAGGGTGGTGTTCTCAGACTTGGACAGCCGGCGTGTTACCTTCACCGGTGAGCGGAGCAGTCCGAAGGGAAACATGAGAGAGGAAACTCTCCTCTCCTTGTTGACCAAGCTGACGGTAGAATCAGTAGATGCGGAAATGGTGGAAGTGACAGAGATCGTCCGTGAGTTTATGGATATCTTTCCTGAGGAGGTGACGACTCTACCTCCTCGACGTGATATCGAGTTCGGGATAGACCTGCAGCCCGACACTCGTCCAATCTTGATGGATCCTTACCGGATGGCACCTTCAGAGCTACTGGAGTTGCGGATACAGTTTGACGATCAGATGAAGAGGGGTTATGTTCGTCCGAGTGCATCACCGTGGGGTGCTCCAGTCTTGTTTGAAAAGAAGGCAGATGGAGGTCTTAGGCTGTGCATAGACTACAGGAGGTTGAATCAGGTGACGATCAAGAATCGCTACCCTCTCCCAAGGATATATGATCTTTTTGACTAGCTGAAAGGGGCAGGATAGTTCTCGAAGATCGACCTGCGGTCTGGGTACCACAAGCTGAGGGTGAAATAGAGTGACATCCCGAAGACAGCGTTCAGGTGCAGGTATGGACACTTCGAGTTCGTAGTCATGCCCTTTGGTGTTATGAACGCCCCAGTTGTGTTCATGGGGCTTATGAACTCCATCTTCCGGGAGTACCTGGATCAGTTCGTGGTTCTATTCATCGATGACATCCTGGTCTACTCTAGATTAGAGGAGGACCATGCAGAGCACCTGAGGACACTTTTGGAGGTCCTCCGACAGCACCATCTATATGGGAAGTTGTCAAAATGCATGTTCTGGACATGAGAAGTGCACTCCCTCGGGCACGTAGTGTCTGAACAGGGGATAGAGGTTGACCCATCAAAGGTTGAGGAAGTTGTTTCTTGGGCAGCACCCAAGAATGTGGCAGAAGTCCGAAGTTTTCTCGGGCTGTCAGGTTACTACCGGAGATTCGTACCCAACTTCTCCCGAGTAGTAGCCCCTTTGACAGCTCTGACCAAGAAGGACCAGGCTTTCGTATGGAGTGAGAAGTTCCAGTCAACCTTCAGCTATCTGAAGGAGAAGTTGGTCACTGCCCCAGTGCTGAGATTACCAGAAGAAGGGGTGGCCTATGAGGTATTCTGCGATGCTTCGGGACAGGGCCTGGGATGCGTGTTGATGCAGCTATGAGGGGTGATTTCTTATGGGTCTAGGCAGCTGTGTTCCCATGAGCGTAATTATGCCACCCATTCCCTAGAGCTTGCAGCGGTCATTTTTGCGCTAAAGTTATGGAGGTACTACCTCATCGGGGAATGCTTTGTGGTCTTCACGGATCAAAAAAGCTTGAGGTATATCTTCTCCCAGAGGGACTTAAACTTGTGACAGTGGAGATGGGTGAAGTTCCTCCAGGATTACGACTTCGAGATCTCTTATACTGAGGGCAAGGGAGATGTGGTGGCCGATGCTTTGAGCATGAGGACGTAGAAGGATGCGGTCCAAGAGTCGGCGGACGCCTGGAAGTCAATGGAAGAGTTGGCTGCCTTACACCTAGATGTGACGATGGATAGCGGCAGAGGCTTCCTATATCAGATGACAGTGCATTCATACCTGTTTCAGCTGGTGGAAGAGTCTCAGAGAAGAGACCTAGAGTGCGATGTGATGCGTGACCAAGTTGACCAGGGCAATGCTCCAGAAGGATGGACCGAGGATGGTCAGAACCGTTTGCTTTTCCAGGGAAGGTTGTTTGTCCCAGAGGCGATGCATGGAAGGGTTCTCAGTGAGTTCCACAACTCACCCCTGGCGGTACACCCTGGAGTTTCCAAGATGTACCAGGGTTTAAAGAGGCAGTTTTGGTGGCCCGGAGTTAAGCGAACGGTGGAAGAGTTTGTGGCCAAGTGCCTAGTGTGTCAGCAAGTGAAGGCGGAACACCGAGTTCCAGGTGGCCTACTACAGCCCCTAGGTGTCCCCGAGTGGAAGTGGGATGATATCTCAATGGATTTCATCATGGGACTTCCCAAGGCCCAAGGAGGGTACGACACCATCTGGGTGGTAGTGGACAGGTTGACGAAATTGGCTCACTTTCTGGCGATCAGGGAGTCGAGTGCTGTGGATACTTTGGCACGAAAGTACATGGATGAGGTGGTGTGGTTGCATGGAGTCCCGAGGTCTATAGTCTCGGATAGGGATGTAGGGTTTACCTCGAAGGTCTGGAGAGGATTTCAGCATGCGTTTGGCACTCAGTTACGCCTTATCACTGCTTTCCATCCCCAGACAGATGGACAAACGGAGCGCACCATCCAGACCTTAGAGGATATGCTACGAGCATGTGTTCTGGACTCAAGAGGGTCATGGGTGCAATACTTTCCTCTGGTAGATTTTTCCTACAATAATAGCTACCACTCTACCATTGGCATGGCCTCGTTTGAGGATTTGTACGGGAGGCCATGTTGTTCGCCTGTGTGTTGGACCGAAGTCGGAGAGGCATGCATCCTTGGTCCGGAGGTGGTACAGAACAAGACAGAGAAGGTTCAGCTCATACGGGAAATTATGAAGGTATCCCAGAACCGACAGAAGTCATATGATGATACCAGGATGAGTCCCTTGGAGTTTGAGGTTGGGGACCACGTGTTCTTGAAGGTCTCCCCTCGGCATGGGCAGTGGAGGTTCGACAAGGGGAGTAATCTTTACCCTCTGTTCATCGGACCCTTCCAAGTGTTGCGGCGGGTCGGCGAAGTGGCTTACCAGCTAGCGTTTCCACCGTCGCTACTAAGGATACATGATGTATTTCATGTGTCCCAGCTCCGTCGGTATCTTCACGACGATTCGCACCTCCTTTATTGGGGTGAGCTGGACATCAAGGATGATGCGACCTTTGTGGAGAGACCAGTGATGATCAAGGATTGCAAGGAGAAGGTGCTTCATGGGTGAACCATTCCCTTGGTTCGCGTGTTGTGGAGACATGGTGGGCTTGAGGAGAGTACGTGGGAGAGGGAAGCGCAGATGCGTACCCAGTACCCAGAGTTGTTTTGAGTTTTGTTCCCTGTTGTACCTGTTGTGATAGAAACTTTTGTCTTTTGGATATGAAATGTACTGGTTTCTTTCCTCTGCTTGTGTGTGAAAACCCCCAGCTATAGGGAAGGATAGAACCCGGCCCCTAATCAAGACGCATTAAGGTTGATGCGATTAAACCCGTGCGGGCGAGTTAGTGCCGCCCAAAGTGGATAATATCTTGACATGGGGGAAGAGACTCCCCAACCCACATGCCCTAGATGTTTGGCATGGTATGTTGCTTGGTTCGTGATAGGAATATGTTCTTAGTTAGCGATGAGGTTCACTCTTGAGAGGTATCTTTTGGGGTGGTTGTTCGGACCCGCCCTTTCCTTCTGGGTTGTCTAAATTCTCGGGGACGAGAATAGTTTGAGAGGTATTTGATGTGATGACCCAGACTCTCTTGGTCCTTCCCTTTGCCAAAATCCGGGTTCTAAAGGAGTGGCGTCTCTGTGAGACCGATCGGCGAGACCGATCGGTGAGACCGATCGGCATCACTCGGCCTTGACCAGTTGTTTCCAGTAGTGCTCCTTTGCGTAAATAGGGTTTTAAACCCTATTCTGACTTGTTTAACCATGTTCTTAAGACCCGTAACTCCCATAAGAGTTTTAATTAAATGCTTCATCAATTCACGAGTCAGATTAAACCACCCGACCCCCTTTTGTGACGAGTGGAGCCGCGTGATCAACCCACGACCCTCGCACCTTACGCCGTTTTGCGTTTTCACCTCAACCGTCCCCGGATCTTATAAACTAAGGGTTAGCTGTGGTTTCTCCATTCCTCGATCGTGACTTTTCAAAAACAGCTTCTGGTGCATCAGGCCCGCCGCATCACTATCCGTAAAGTTCCGCGACCCCGGCCTAAACGTCGATCATCTATCAACAAGTAGGGAATTTCTCCTTCATCTCTCTCTTTTGTGTATCATGCGGGGTGGCCGTGCTTTTGACCCTATAGAATTGGGTAAACCAGACCTAATTAAAGATAAAGAACGAATTCTATAAAGAAAGAGGGGGGGGGGCTGTGATCGTTGATGGTGTTTTATATTTTGATGTTGTTTCTTTTATGAACATCTTGTTGAGTTGTGCTGGCTTATGCTTCCTGAAAATCGAGGCCATTGGTGGTCGTTGATTGTGAATTAATAAACCCTGCTGATGTTTTAAATGGCTTGTTTGTGGTTGTAAACTCCTGCTGTGAAAAGTGAATCGGTTAATCACGTATATCCGGCTGAATAATTGAAAGCACTAGGATCAACCCTTCTATGATAACTCTCGGTTAGAGCACACAGAATTTGAAATCATGGAGTGTGTTATGTCGTTTAAATCTAAAAATCCATGACTTGTGTTGGTGGTGGTTGTTGGTTGTTTTCCTTTCGGGCCAATTGTTGGAAATGTGGGAGGGGATGGGATCCCCTGTTATTTTATACTCTCGGTGGTTGTGTGAATTTGGGGGATGAGATCTCCTATTTGTTTGGATTCGGTGGTTGTGAGTTTTAAATCCGGGTGGTTACTTGTTTATATCAAAAATTGGGGTGGAATCCTCTGTTGTTGAGAACCAGGTGTAGACGTTTTGGTTGATGTTTGACTATTTACTTTTTTGGACTTATGCCTATGCCTACTAGTTGCCCAGTAGTTCTTAAACATAAACATTATTACTGAACGTGAAATAAGAAAGGGGACAAATGGGTTGTTGGCGTGAGTCGTGACTCGGACTTGAGTGTTGTTGTGATCTGTAGGCTGTCTGAAGAAAAACCTAGCTTTGGGTGAGTGCTTGTTATATATATATATATATATATATATATATATCTGTTCCTTTGTGTTTCTTATTCGCGCCCCACCCAAGTTGAGCACATAGTGCCGAACATCCCCATTTCACGGAGGAGGGTGTTTTTCCCAACACTATTCTTAGTGGCTGGTTATTAGCTCCTTTTCTGCTCCCTTTCCCGGATAGCCCAAGTATCTTCGGGCAAACTATGATGGCCTGAAGTCCATTATTAGCCCAAGAACCTTCGGGCGGGGTGGTGTGGTGGTTGGCCAGGTGTGTGCGGAAGGTGGTTTCCCAAGTCTCTTCGGGATGAGGCCCATGTGTCTTCGGGCATGGCAGTGGAACCTTTAGCCCAGGTGTCTTCGGGCATAGAAGTGGTTTTTTTGGCCTAGGTGTTTGCAGGCATGGTTACATGTGACAGTTGTGGCCCAGGTGTGTGCGGGCGGGATTCAGTAGTGGGACTGCATGCGGTTGAGGCCCAGGTGTGTGCGGGCAGGATTTCGGCAGTGGGACTGCGTGTGGTTGTGGCCCAGGTGTGTGGGGGCAGGTGTGGCAGTGGGACTGCGATGAGAATGGCGGGATTGGTCTGATGCGTAGGATGTCTCAATAACCAGTGGGAAATTGGCGCGGGGTACCCAAACATCGATGTGCTCTTATTATATATATTACTTGACTTGCGTTATTTGGGGAGTGAGCCTTGGTGAGGCCTGGGATAGATAGTTTTCCTTGTTAGGTGTTTGGTTTACTCTTTTTTCTCACAGGACTTTAGTACGTTCCGCCACTTGTGCACGAGAGTCTTGGTTTTCCCTAATGAGTGTACTTGTATGCTCACCCTACATATATAAAACTGCTTTCAGGTTTCCAGGAGGACTTCGGGGATCACACAGGACCTTACTAGCTTGGACTTTTAGAGCAGTTGCAGTTGTTGTTTATATTTTTGGTACTTACCTTGTAGTCACGTTTTGCACTTTGTGGCTTTTACTTTTGAAACATGCATGTGGTAATGGTTTACTTTTGTCTTTTATTTTCTTTCTACCTTGGTGTTGTTGGATTTTCTTCTCCTTATCTCTCGATCCTATAAAATAAAAAGGGCAATGCCTTCCATTTGCGAGAATTTTCTATACCCTTGGTGCTAGTCGCCACTCCGGGAGCTATTGAAGGTGGGTTTCGGGGGTCATTATCTCTCCTTCAACTTAATGAAGGAAGGGCCTGTCAATTTGCTGACCCTTCCCTCCTTTTGGTGAAGGCAGATGGTGACATATCAGTTCCTGAATGTGATGAAAACATGAAATTATAAGATGATATTCTTAAATATAGAACTATGGCCTGGTGACATACAATGATAGGGAACACAATATATATATGGTTAAGTGATATTTCTCATAAATGGATGAGGATTCTTCTAATAAATATCTCACTTCTCAAAGATAAGATATTATCAAAATAGACCATATCATAGGAACTAAACTTGTTTTGGTGTCATTGGATATTTCTATCAGTGAGCCTATGAATTGGTTCTTGGACCTTGATATTATCATTAATTCATTCCATGAATCACGTAATTAGATTTACTAATCAAAACTATGATGCTAATTTTTTTTGGGAAAAAGTACTCATTGAGTGCATCCTGAATGAAATGTTATTAAGGGATAAGTTGAGGAAGGATTTTTCCTATCTATATTTATGGAAATTTATATCTCTATCCCTTTATTTGAATTGAATCAGTATATTAAATTCCATGGTCATGGTGTAATGATGTGTTTATTTTATTTAGTAAAAGAAAGACGTATCAAGTATATAGGTTGATGAAACTGATGTGAAAATTTCTATATGAGATATTAACATAAAGGTATTATATTACATAGTGAGATTTCATAGTTTTTTGTCAATGTGGAGAAATTAATTTATTTTTTTTGGGTTCCTTAAGCCATTGCTAGATAGTAAAAATGGACTTCAGGAAATCCCGCATAATGCAAAAGTGAAAAAAACCTAGAGGGCTGAAAAATAATCACTTATGTTGATATTGATTAAATTATATTTAAATTTAATTATTGGAATAAATATTATTCTCAAGATCAATAAATAATTTTATTCATGTATTATTGATCATTAATATTCTCAAGGTCATACATATGTATTTGTTTGGTAATAAATAATTTATTTGAATATATTAATATATAATAATTATTTATTAAATAGATTGTGAATAAAATTATTTTCTAATTTATCGATGAGTGAAATATTTTTTAAATATTTATTAATGTATTCAATATATTATAAAGAGCTGGAGCAGACAAATATTGGTTCTAGTGATGAATATTTATTTATAAGGTGGTAAATAATATTTATCATTGCGTGATTCAGAACACATTGTAAAATAATCATAATAATATTATTATTATATTGAATGGGGTTTTATGTTGATTATTATATTATTTAAGGGATAATATGAAATTAAATAATATTTTAGCCTAATATTTATCTCTATAAATAGACTTTTATGTCTATTTTGTGGGGTTTATCTAGACATGAGAATTGTTGCGCACAACACCATTCTACCTTTTTTCCTTCTCTTCTAATATTATCATGAATGTGAAGAACTCCTTTAATACTGAAGGATATTGAATTAATAAATATAAACAATGTAAGATGATAGATTTTCTTCAGTAGAACTTGGAAATCATTCAGCATCATTCAAAGGTCAATATAACATATTTGGATCACCGCTAAATAGATCTTACACTTGGACATTTACAGCACAACAAAGGTAATCTAATAAATGGTTTCTAGATGATAGACATTGTAAAAAAATAGATTATTAACGAATAAATAATTTCCATATTTATTTATTTAAATTAGATAGTTATATTAGTTATAAGAATATTAATAAATTTTTTTTTAAAAAGTAACTATTTTAAATAAACACTTTTCATATAAGGTTTTACAAAAAAAATTATAAATTTTAGAAAAATAATTTTATAAAATAAATTTTTTTAAATAATCATATCAAAAATTAATTTGGGTGATATTTTGGGATTTTTTAGAAAATTTTGATATTTAAGTGAATAGTAAAAACGATATTTGTAAAAAGTCATTTATTTTCTATAATGTAATTAATTCAAAAGTTTCAATCTGATTTGAATATGTTTTAATGTAACCTAAGTATTATTGATTAATATTTAATTCACTTAATTACTTTTTAATAAACCTTATATTGGTATTTAGTATAGGTTTGTTTTTTGGGTTTGAAAAAAAGTTTTCCTAAACACTCTTTTAAGATGCACAATGTTTAATTATTTTAATTATTTAAAATAATAACTAATAGGGAATGTTTAAAATGAAATTTTAAGATTATATATCAATAAATAATAATTCAGTTTCATATAATTATTTTTATTATTCATAGAGTTAATATAGAATCAATGTTTTCTAAAAAGTACTCTTTTTAAAAAACCCACTGCCAAACCGCAACTGTGAGAATAATATTAAAGTAAGCATTTTAAATTATGTGAATTAAATTTGGAAAAATGGATTCCATATTTGGAATTAGAATAATTTATACTTTATAATTAATCCAACTTAATTGTTTACCATAATGATTAGTAAAAACACAGAAAATTAGTTATCACGATTAAGGTAAAAATGAGTTTACTTAGTGGTAAAACTTTGAATATAAGGTATAAAAATGACAAAAAACATGTCCAAAACTAATTTTATGTCCATATTTGGTATTTATACCTTATTATATATAGTTTTAACCATTATTGGGGCTTGGTTATGTGAAATTAATGTGGGTTGAACTCAATATATAAAAAAAATTACAAGTGTTCTACTCTCCTTGTAACACCTCGAGTTCTTATGAACCCTTTTTTCGAATAAATTAAATTTTCATTTATTTTTTACAATGAACTGAGTAAAAATTTAATTTCACATGGAACCATCTTGGATTACAATTAATGACATAAACTTGGCCTATGATACATGCAACATCGACTCAGTGTATGTAACATGCAATATTGACTTGGCCTGCGTTATACACATCATTAATATTTCTATGAAACATAAATTTTGTGTTATAATTATTTAAATGAGAAAATTATAACCTATACATGAGAAATAATATTATGAATAGTAATAATTAATTTTCAAAAAAAATTAAAATTATTTTATATAAATAAAACATATTGATAATGAATTATATAAGTTTTTGTAAATTTAATATTTGTTTAAAAATAATGTTTTCTCGAATAAACTGATTTTAATGTCCTTGTGTGAAAAATGATAAAATTAATTTTAGAAATAATTATAAAATTTATTTTATAAAATAAAATTCATTTTTGAATTTATAATTTCGAAATTATATTATGGTGATTTTTTGGTATTTTTATGAGAAATGTTATATTTGGATGAATAGTGAAAAAACTAGATTTAAAGTAAAAACGGTTTTTAATATAATTTATTTACAAGGATAAATTATATTTTAAATGGGTTTGAATGTATAATTAGATAATAATTTTATAAATTAATCTAATTTTGGTCATTATAACCAATATCACATTGATATTAGATATAAAAACTTAGAAAACATTTGATCATTTTTACTTTAGAACCTACATTGTCGACCTGACTACATGATCAATTTTAAGTTAATTTATGACATGTATTTATTGGTAATTAGAAAAAATGGATTAAATATTTAGAATGAGAATAATGTATAATTTCTATTAATGTGAACATAGTTTTTGACCAAAAATATTATTGAATGTAATTAAAATCAAATACATCGAATAAGGTAAAATTAAGGTTATTTAAAGACCAAACCATAATTTTGAGAACAAAAATAACCTAGATACTTTTCCAACACACATTTTATTAAAATATTTCGACCCTATAATATCTTTATATTTTGTTGGCCATTATTGGATCCACTTTCAATATGAAAAAGGTGGATGGAATTCTCTCTTAAAAAATTTACAAGAGTGCCACTCCATTTCCACTATAAAAAGAGATCCCTTCCTCCCAATTACATACACCTATAAAGCCCCTTATGTCACCCAATTACTTCTAAAATAAGATACCAAATTTCATTTATTACCCCTTGAATCCTCCCTTTATGTACAATGTCTTCCAAGGAAGTATTTTGGTACAAACCAGAAGGAGTTACAAAATTAAGAGGTAACATCTTCTATCAAGTCCTTTATTTTATTTTACTTCTCCACCACTACACTATCTTTATTCAATTATTGTATACCAATAAAGTTTCCTCAATATTCTAGGATGTTTTTATTCTAATTTTATGGAGAACTATCACCTCACTAAATAGCGATTGTTCAATTTTCCTTACCACCTCTCACAGTGGAAATTATGATGGAAACTCTATTTATATATATTGAGTATATTATATATATTTTGTCTTGATAATTCTGTATTCATTTTAAAACACACATATACATTTTACATTACATTTGGTGTTAATTCTCTAATTTTATATGAGGAAGTGTGGACTACCTCCCCCTCAAAGTGATGTGATTTGTTCAGACACTACATGGATGGTATTATGGATGGGTTTAGTGAAAATATATGATATATATGATGAAATAATGATATTGGAATAATGATATATATATATATATATATATATATATATATTTCATTTACGTTTTTGTTTTAGTACGAAAAAAATGGAAACATTGTTCATGCGTATGTAGAATTTACCATCTCCAAGAACAGTGTATTCTATATCATACTTCTATATTTTATAGATTAGTGTAATAAAAACATAATGGATATAAATTATAGTTATGTTATGGTTTAAATTTTAGAATAATTAAATAAGTATAAGGACCAAGAATATGAAAAATTAAGACACATACAAAGAACAATGTAAATATTACCCAAAGTGAAACCTTAACATAGGATGGTTAACAAATGGGTAATATAAAATCACAATAAAAAACATATAAGGTATTATATATAAGAATATGGTTATGTAAAATATGTATAATAAATTTATATTTATTATATAGGTTTTTTTAATGAGTATGAAGATAGTCAAGTTACAATGTAAGGGGATTTCATCTTAGTTTTTTATTTCGGTGTGATACATACTATGTTAGCCACTCTTTAATTTTGTGTTATGTATGTACTTCCCTTGATTTTATTATATGTATATTATAAATATATTAATGTTTATTTTCATATACATTTTATGAACATTGATTCATGGGGTTTAATTTTCAAAAGTTTTCAAATCAGTAAAATAGTTCGGTCAAAATTTTCCATCTTTGAGACATATGTTTTATAATGCACCTAAATTCTATTTAAAGGTGCATATACTTCCATTATACATGCTATATCATGAAATTCATCATTTTCACGAAGTTTTATGCTTTACTTAATGTAAATTTCTTACATTGATATTATGAACCCAAGTTACCAAGATATAACAGTTTTTGAGACAATCGAATCTTTTTTTTGAGATTATTTATGTTTGTTATTCCTTGGATAAAATCATATGATCATATCTCAAGAAAACTCATGAGTTTCCTTATACTCTATTTATTATATATATAATGATGTATTAGAATCATTTTCCCACTCATTGGTACATAATATAACGTTTTCATGTATAACATGATCGTCTCTCTCTAGTTATAAATCAATTGTATTAAAAAATCATGTTTTCAAAAATGTTTTAAAAAATGTTTTCAGAAGATATTATTAGCCCATTTTAAAGGAAAAATCAATTTAAAAAAGTTTTATTTTTTTAATTCTTCCTTTATATGTTTTCAAAGATATTTTTAAATAAAACTTTTCCAAATTTTTTTTTGTTTTAAAATGTTTTTTCAATACAGAAAAGATATTTTTATCAAGATATTTTTAAATGTTCTTGAAAAATTATTTTCCATATAGGAAAACATAAAATGCTGTTACTCATGAATTTATGGGGAAATAATATAATTTTTACATTTATATTCTTTCTATAGAATGGATTTTTTTAGGGTATGATGTTGATGAAACCCGTTTCTATTTCACTAGTTATATGATTTTGAAACATACTTATTTTTTCAAAGGCTATGATTATGATGACATGATTATAAAACCAATATTTTTCCATAGTTTACGATATGATTACTTATTTATAACACCCATTTAATTTAATTAGTTATGATATGATTATTTATTATCTTTTGGAACATGTATGTATGATATCATTATGAGATGGGTGAGACCTATATCTCCATCCAATGCATTTGGTAAATATTAATATCTCATGAGATAGTCTAATATAGTCTTTTGAATGAACCTTGATGACTAAGATTTCCATGGGAGTGAATGATGACTACCGAGATGGTATAAGGAGTAAAATCATGATACTGAGTTGGCCATGAGAGTGGAATATGACTACCAATATGATTTGGGGAGTGAACCCATAATACAAGATGATCTTGGCAACGATGCCTTTGCTATAATAGAAATAATATTATATGCTTATATGTCTTCCAAAATTCAATGTTTTATTCCAATTTTATTCTCTCATGGATTATTTTCTTTATTTCCATATCATTCTTATCTTCTGAACTACTAATATTTATTCAAAAATTCATGTTTATAATCTTTGTTATGTAGGTTATGATCTTCTATTTTCTTGATCATGTTATCAAACCCTTATGATCATAATTATGCTTACATGTATCCCTAATTTACCCTTAATGAGCATCTGATATCACCTCTTTTATGTTTTCTTTACCCTATGTTAAGTATATAGGTATTATGGTTTATGTTTCTAAAAGGGTTCTGGTCATGAAAGACCTAGTAGTAGATAATGTTCCTCTCTTATGTATGAGTATTTAATTTTCCATTTTTCCAAATTCACCAAAACTATATGGTCATCATGCATATATTTTTGTAATGTTTTATGTATTCCTCAAAATCTATGTAATGTTAATTATAGTCAATACTAGGTCACTATAATACTCACTTATAAAAAGGAAACCACCTCTCCTCTTCCATTCACAAATTCAAAACCAATTGGTTCAGCAAATCATAAATGAAATAACTTCTACAATTAACTCCTCATATACCAAAATATTAAATTTGGCAATAAATATATCCAAGGAATGATTTTAGTTCAAACCAAATGAAGATACCCAAATATATTGAATATAAAGACACACGTGAAAAGTTAAACAATATGTAAGGGACATTAAATCAATTTACTTTATTGAGGTATATTTTTATGATTTGAACCTCTGTTATTTTAATTGGTATATATAAAATCCCCATTACATTTTATATCATGAATTCACAAATACACATTATATATAATGTTTTTATTAATTCTAATCATTCATGGAGTTTATGATTCATGTGTTTTCCAAGTGATAAGGGACTTTTTCTAAAAGAGAACATCTTTTATTGGTTTTATTTCAACTATTTCTTATTCATTTCCATGTTTTTTAAATAATTTTATAAAATACTTTATATGGATATAAAATAATTCTAATTTATATTTCATGTATATTTTTAATTTATTTTCTATGGCTTTCAAATAGGATATTTTTACGTGTTTTATGTATAAATTTTTGAAATATGAAAAAATAATGTTCTATTCTTAATTTACATGGAGACAATGACTTTTATGCAAATTTCTCCTATATGTTACTTCTATCTTCATTTGAAAGATTTTATATATTCTTCAAAGAAGATCCCTTTTATGTTTTTTGGGTATTTTGTTGTTGAAAATATGGTTACAAAGGGAATGTGGATTTTTTTATTGAAAATGGTTTTTCTGAGAAATGGGTATTTTGATATCCAATTTTTTTAATGATTTCAATATTGTTTATAAAATGTTTTATTATGGAAAATTAAAGCATATAAATTTTTTATTCATGATATAGTACTACACAGTTTTACATGAGAAATAGGTGCGCCTATATAGCATCTGGTGAGACCATTACAAAAAATATGATGAGGTGGACTAGATTGTGTTGACTGATCCCTTTTATATATTATATGATGGGGAATCCCAAATAGTCTTGGGTGATCCTATTATAGCTTAAATGATGGGTTTGACTAGATAGTGCATCAATGCATTTGGTAATGATTACATTGGAAGTCAGTTGTATGTTTATTGTAATTGAAAGGGTTTTGGATGGTTTTTTTAATATGATGTTATAAGTCCTTGAAAATGGATATTCATTTTGTTCTATGTGTTTTAATTATTTTATTTGAGAAAAAGTTATGCGTGTTTCTATGTGAAAATGTTTTATTTCACATGCTCAATGAACATTGAAGAAAAAGGTAAACATTTTATAAGTATACATGTTTTCATATGACTAATTATTTTACATCATTTTATATCCCATAATATGATATTTTTCTCATCCTATGTTTTTAAATGTTTTTCATATTATTCATTTATGGGTAAGGGAATGTAAGAGGTCATGTTAAAAATCATGAACAGTTTTCATGGAATGAAATCACACTTTGTGATATACAAATGTTTATTTACTGTCTTGCAATTAATATTATGATTTGAAAGAAAATATATCTTTATAAAATAGATTAATAATTTAATATTTTGTTGTGTTATTAATATATGTTAATTTTATGAGCAATAATTAATTTTTCAAAGGTTCATGAAAAAAATTATAATTTTAAAATTGGTATTTTTCAAATATATGAGGATTTTATCAAAAAAATAAATTTAAAATATTTAAAAAATTATTTTAATAAAATAGAATCTATTTATGAAAATATATAATCATAAATGGTTTGGGTAAGTTTTTATTATTTTTTCAAAATAGTCAATTTTTTATGAATAGTGAAATATGATAATTCTTGGTACTAAACAATATAAGTAAATAAATGAATTTTTGAGTCATGGTTGAGTCATGGATGATAGAAGTTCCAATTATATCCATATAAAATGATCTAAATATTATAATTTTCTATAATAATATTCACTATTGATATTCTTGACCCAAAATAATAAACAAATGAATAAAATAATAATAAACATCCCTCACCTCCCGCTATAACTGCCACCCTAACCACCTCTTCTCCTCACGGCTTATAATCCATGGATATTGATTATATTCATCCTGATTCCTATCAAAAACCCTATTCCCAATGTTTTGGTCTTACTAATCTAACCAAAATACCATTTCCATGCTCCTTACATATATTTTCAAGGATACAATACCCAAGAAGTAAAGCCCTCTCTTTTTTAATTTTAATTTTCCTTTATTTTATTATCCTTCCTTTAAATACCCTATGAAAAGTAACATAATAACTCCAGCATCATATATATACTATATTATTATTGTTTTGATGCAATATCCATCATTAAATTACTTATCCTCGATTTTTTTTCTAAAAATAAAAACATCAACTATGAGGTGTTGATTCACCACCATCATGAATGATGAGTTTTCATTTTTCATTACCGCCTCCATGTATTGTCGTAAAACCATTTTTATGATTAAAAATATTTTAATATTTGTATTTAAACTTATTTAATTTTTTGGAACTAGTTTTTAATCATATTATTAAATAAAATGACACTAATTCATAATGGTCGTAATGAACTCAAAAATAAACTAATCATTTTTTCATCAACGTTTTACCTAATGATTCATATTAATGTAAAAAATAAACAAGATACATGGGTTCATATAAATTTATATAAATAAAATAATACCATCTCATTCGAATTCTATAGTTTTTCTTCCATTGGACAAGAATAGTCATAAGTATACTAAAGAAAACTGAACATTAAATAATGAAACCGACACTCCCAAAGCGATATAATTATAAGATATATGTAAGTGAAATATCCTTATATAAACCTTATAAATTTAAAATAAATTAAATATATTTTTAATATGTTATTAATTAACAAATAAATTTACTTAATTTTATTTTTCAGGACATTAATTACATGTGCATAACACGTTTGGACATAAGGTAAGGGATTCTATCTGAACCTCCATTTTTCTTTCAGGTCACACTTTATCTCTCTTTATCCAAATTTAGTTCTTAATTATTCATATTCAATCCTAATAAATTATTTTTTAATGTTTCATGAATATGTAACTATCTCAATTATTCTTTCCATGATGGGGAAACCCATTTTTTATATGGTTCCCTTTATTTTTCCTGATAAGCAAGCCCGATTAATGGAAACTTCCCAACTTCATAGAAATTTTCATGAACCATCCATAATATATTTTAAGTGAAAATTATTATTTTTTAATTTCACTAATCTTATCATGGAAAATGGTTTTTTAAATTCTGGTTTTATAAAAACAATTAAGCCTCTTTTTATTTTAAATACTATGTAATATTTTTTCTTAAACTACACTAATGTGGCTCATCTCTAAAGAGTCTTAAACACTATTTTTACATGTTTCCACTTCAGTTGAACATTATTTACAATGATATATGACTATTTTTCCTTTATCATGTTCATGTATGATTTGAATCCATTATTTCATGGACACCAATATGATAAACCCATTTGTTATGCCTTATGACCAAATTAAGATACACATTTGTTTACATGGTTAACCCTTATATTTATACCTTATGTTTGATTCTTAAAGTGGAACACATATGAATTTACATGTTATGATGGGTGAACATTGATAAAATATCAAGGTATTGGGTAATTTTTACTCTCATCAGATGCCATATTGGTATAGAGAATAAAATTGATTGCTTTATGGGACTTTGTCCACTATTAGATATAGTTTTGGTAGTTATCCAAGACCCATGTTCATATCATCTTATATGTTTCTTCAAAATTCCTATGTTTCCATTATTACAAGATACCATGTTCTATATTTTGTCCTTCCATATATTTATTCAGGTTCAATTCCTTTTTTATGTCATCATGTTATGCCTTCTAACCCATTGGATATGCTTTACTTCTATGTTTATCCCCTTATTGGGTTTTTTAACTCATCCTTTTTATGTATTCCTCAGATTATCCTATGTATACATAAGGGATAGAAATAAGTTAGAAGCTCATTATGGATGATTAATATAAATATATTTTATTCTATTTCTATCTTTTCAGTTTTATGTACCTAATCGTCCAATGGAACTATACTGTACGTTTTTTTTGTATTTGATGGTTAATTATGATTAAAATCATGTAATAAAATTCATAAAAGGATAGGGTTTTTATAGTTGGTATTAGAGAATAATCTAGTTTTTTTGGATATTAGGACTAAAAAACTATAGTAAGAACCCTATAGATAATTCTATCACTATTGATAACTTATATTGAAACATAAAGAATCACATGATAAAATATACTTTCCATTTACATGTGCATCTTTATATGTTCAAAGATAACTTTTATTATTATTATTATTAGATAAGTAGTCAATCCCTGATTTTTTTCTTTTCGAGTTAATGATGAGATTTAGGATAATTACCCTCGCCAGTTTTCACCTTAGTAAGTAAACTAAAATTTAAGGGGGGAAATTTCAAAAGGGTGGAATAATTTAATGAAAAAGATTTTCATCATTGAAACTTCACGTCTCATAATTATTTTATATAGTATAAAATAGATACATCCCATAGAGAACCTTATAAAAACATTATGTACATAAACTGAGAATGAAATAAGTGGTACTTAAAGAAAAAGGGAACCCATTCCAATGGAATAATAAGTTGACCATTGGAGTAGTAATGTGACAATTAGGAGTAGTAATATGACCAATAAAATATTAACATCAATTATGAAAGTACAAAAAAATTTATGTATCTTGTGAATGTAAATACAATATAATTATACCATGTAATAATTAACTAAATGTTTTAATAAAGATAAATTAATTGTTGGTATTTATATGAAATTCAATTGTTTATTTACAGTTTAATAATTAATATAATTATTTAAAAGAAAATTTATTTTCATAAAAAAGAATTATAAATTTAAATTTTGTTTTTTAATTATTATAATTAAATTTTATGAGACCATAAATAATTTTTCCAAGTTTCATAAAATAAGTTATAATTTTAATATTTGTATTTTTTCAAATAACTGATTATTTTAATTACAAATTAAATTTATCAAATTTAAAAAAAATCATAAAATTTAGTCCATTTTTTAAATCTACACATGAAAACCTGTTTATTGTGAGTTTTGGGATTTTTCTAAAATAGTTGATTTTTGCTGGATAGTAAAATATGGTAATTTGTAGTATTTAACATTTTAAGCGAATAAATAAATTTTTGAGTGTTGATTGATTCATGAGTGATTTGATTTCCCATTACATTGAATTCATAGGATCTAATTACTATAAATTGTCAAAAAATCATATCTCTTGATAATTTTGAACCAAAATAACAAACAAAAGAATATAAAAATAAAAAACCCCTTTCCTCCCACGATAAATACCACATTAACCACCTCTTCTCCTCACACATTCTAAGCTCTGTAACATGCTTATATTCTACCCCATTCCTCTCCCAAACCTATTCCCCATGTTATTGTCCTCCGGGTCCCACCAAAATTTTATTTCTGTGTGTCTTAAGTTGGTTCTCAAGGAGATGACATTAAAGAGGTAAAACCCTCCCTCTTTCTCTTTTAATTTTATTTCTTTTAAATTTACTTCACCACCTACCCAATCCAAAGTAATAGGATAACATAAATATCATATTTATAGTTTAATTTTATTGTGTTAATTTAATATCCATCGTCAAATATCTTCACTAATACTTTTGGTTTAAAAGTGAAAACATCATCCATGAGGTGTCAATCCAGCACCTTCATGAATAAAATGTTTTATTTTTTTCATTACCACCTTCATGGTCGGTAATAAACCAATTTATATATTTATAATATATTATAATATGTTTATTATAATGTATTTAATTTATGGGAACCATTATATAAACATATTTCTAAAAAATGATAGTAATTCATAATGGTTGTAGAAACTGCTAAAATAAACTGATAATTTTCTCATGAATGTTTTATCTATTGAATCATACTAATTTCAGAAATATGATACATGAGGCCATTTAAATTTATGGAAAAAAATTAATACCACCTTATTCCAATTCAATTTTTTCTTCCATTTCATATGAAGTTGCATAATTATACACAGGGAAACCGACCATTAAGTCATGAAACGAGTACTCAAAAAATGATGAAATCAAACACTATAAGTTAATGAACTAGCAATAAATGGGTCATGAAAAATTATATTAATTTTAACAAATGTTAAGAGATTCTTAATTAATTAATTAATGGATTTAATTTGATTAACTAGAACATTAAGTACAAGTGTATAACACTTCCAGACATAAGGAAAGAGATTCTCTTTGTACCTATATTTTTCATTTGGGTTTAATATTCACTCTCTTTACCCCAATGTAAATCTTAATTATTCTTATGAAATCCTCCTAAATTCTGTGTTTATATTCCAAAAAATATTTACCTATCTCAACTCTTATTTATTTTATGGGTAAATACATGTTCTATAAGAATCACTTCTAAATTCATCTCAATAAGAAAGTCCGATTAAAGTGAACTTCCAAATTTCATAACCATTTTCAAGTACCATCCATATTAAGCCACCATTATTTTTTCTGAAATAATTTATTTTTTAATGAAAAATTATATTTTTCATTTATGGTTTTACAAAATCAATTATTCTTTAATATGTTTTAAAGAATCTTTAATATTTTCACTTAATCTACACTATGGTGGCTCATTTATAAAGTTTATTAAACATTATTTTTTACATGTATTAACATCAGTTGGACATTATTTATTATGATTTATTCCTATTTTACTTTAAGTTTGTTCATGTATGATTTTATTATATTCTTTCATGCACACCTTTATGATATGCCTATTTATCATGCCTTATGAAGTGATTATGATACCCATTTCCTTCCATTGTTAACCATTATATTTATCCCCTATGTTTGATTCTGCATGTGGAACATATATTCAGAAACATGTTAGGATAGGTACACCCAGATGTTTCTCCAATGCATTGTGTAATGTTTAGTCTCATTAGACATGATGTTGGTACATAGAGTAAACATGATTCCATTACAGTACTTTTTCCACTATGTGATATAGTCTTGGAATATAGCCTTGAATCATGTTTATTTCATGTTACATGTTACTTCTATATTCCTATATTTCCAGGAATAAATTATCCCATGATGTATATATTATTCTACCATATGTTTATTAATGTGTCATTCCTTTTTATGTCCTCATGATATTACTTTTAACCAATGTTCTATGATTTACTTCTATGTTTATTCACTTATTTGTATTTTTAGGTCATTCCATTTGTATATGTATTCCCAAAATTATCCTCTATTTATTTAGATACCAAAATAATTTAAGATATTATTATGGATGGTTAATATTTTTTTTTTCTATTTTCATGTTTTTAGTTTTATGTACCTAATATTCTTAAGCCACTAGACTTTATGATCCTTAGTTTTTATTTTATTTTTTATTATTCTTAATATCATGTAATAATATATGTAAAATGACAGGGTTATTATACAATAACTCCAATATTTAATTAGATCATCCAACCTCATGATTGATGAAGGACGAATAAATTCCACGGGGAAAATATATTATGTCATCGGATGTTTGAACTATAAAATTTTATTTATACCATTTATTATTATGAAGGGGAAGCTGGTTGATAGTGGAATTTGGTTATGAATACTATATCAAAGGATTATATTGAATCCATGGAATGAGAAACACCCAATGATCATTTCCCAATGAAATATTTCTGAAAAGTTGTTCGATAATGGATGGGAAAAAATTCATGGAATTGATGCATATATATATAAATATTCTATAGCAACATATAAAGAAAATTTTATAATATTGGAAAAGTATGTTCCAAATTTTATTTATGAGATTGATAGAAAAATTTATATATCTTACTCATGGTTCAAACCATGTTTATTTAGAGAATTGAATTTGTGAGAATTTAAAAGTTAGTATAAATAGGTTCATTACGATGATAAATTTGAGATAGAGTTTACTGACACATATGTTCTTTGAGATAAAAATATTAATAAAAGGTCAATGTGGTAGGTAATTGAGAACAAACATGCTAGGAATCCTGGATGTGAGCCCCTTAAAATTATATAGTTTTAGAATATAAAATTTTATGTAATGTTTGATAGGATATGGGGAATATTTTTAGATGGGTCAGTTTAGTCACATAGCTCGTGACTGTAAATAAAAGAGTCCTGAAGAACCCAAGAATGGGGTAATCAATATCCATCCAATAGTGACATGTTTTAGTTGCAAGAATCTGGGTCATTTTTCTAATGTGTGTCCAAAGTCAGTTTAATAGGATGGGAATCGTCATGGTTGAAAGAAAAAAGGTGTAAAAAGTTCATTTACTATTGTTGTAGTTGACGTTGGTCCATTAAATGAAGTAGTGAAAATTACTTTACTTATGTATTAGAATTATGTCAATACCCTATTTTACAGTAGACCATAAAATTATTTCATTAATGATAAATTTTCTATTAAATTAAGAATATCACCACATTAATGTAATATATAACTTTTGGTGAAACAATTGGGTGGATTATTAAAGAAACAAAGATTTACAAGTGTCTTCATATTGTAATTTGTGGGTTGGTCTTTCAGAAAAATCATTTTGAACTGGACATATAAGATTTTCATATTATTATTGGTATGGATTGGATTTTATCTTATCATGATAAGCTAGATTAAAGTGATATTATTTTTTTTCCAATGATTTCATGCTTTTGATAACTTACCAAAAAGCTGATAAATTTATTTGATGTGGTAATGAAAGTTACCTAGCTCACATCATTGAAAATAATGGAACTATTAAAATTAGTAATGCACTAGTAGTAAATGTATACATGGATGCATTTCTTGATTATTTTTCCGGTGTTATCAATGATCGTGATTTTTAGTTTACTATTAAATTATTACCTGACACTAAGAATATTTTTAAACCCCATAATAAAATAAATAAATTGGATCTTTTAGAATTCAAAAATAAATTTAAGGACTTATTGGATAATGGTTTAATCCATCCTTTCACATAACCAGGGTTACTTCTATTTTATTTGATAAAAAAATGACAGTTCAATGGGAATTTTCATTGATAAGAGAGTCTTGAATAACATCATCGTTAAAAAAGAATATTTTTCCTCATAACAATGATTTGTTTGATCCGAAACTGGGAGAAAAATATTTTTTGAATTTTAACTGATGTTCAGGGTACCATCAGTTGAAAGTGAAGGAAGTAAACACTATGAAGACTTGATTTTATAATAGATATGGGAACTATGAGTTTTTGGATATTCCATTTGGGTTATCTAATGCGCATTTTGTATAGATATACCTTATGAATAGAGTTTTTAATGAATTCATGAATAATTTCATGGTTGTTTTTATTGATGACTTTTTATATTCTAAAAGTAAATAGGAACATGAAAGACACCTACGAATTGTTTTTTAAACCATAAATGAAAACAATATTTATAGGGAATTTTGTATGTGTGAATTTCGGTCAGAAACAATTTCTTTCCTTGAACATAATGTTTCAAAATAGGACTTGATTATTTATTATACTAAAACAAAAGTTGGTGAACAATGTACAAGACCCAAAAATATCAAAAATATTATGAATTTTCTATGATTATCATGCTAATAATGATGGTTTGTTGAAATAAAATTTTAATTTTCTATCCCTTTTACAATGTTAACTCAAAAATAAGTTAAATTCATATGGGAAAAATAATGTGAGGATTGTTTTGAAGAAATAAATAGAAGAACAGAGAATTATCTAATTCTAGACAGGAATTCTAGAAATGTTTATTTTTTTGGGAAAAAAGTACCTTAAAGAATCCTTTCATTTAATGGGATTGATTTTGTTTTTTTGGAAAAGATAGATGACCAAAAATGAGTATGGTTGGTGTTTCCAAATGTACGTGTTTAAGATTGAACAATTTCCCATTTTTTTCCAGATTTTTGGTCCTCAAAATTGGGAGTTTATTTTTGGAAAATGAATATTTTATGTGTAGGAGTACATAGTTCATAGAAACTAAATCATAGCCTATGGAATACAACGAGAGTACATGGAAAGAAAAAGGAAATATAAAAAGTATGAATTTTCTCATAGCATCACTCTGTGGACCACAAAGTGAAATAAATATATTGCATAAGGGAAATGGATCACGGGTAGGCTTTTAGTTCACAAGAGGAAAATTGTTTATGAAGTATTGTGGTATGTAGGATGAGACATCATTTTTAGAAATTTATCATTGATTTGATAATCCACCAAGGGTTTCATTCGCATAACAGATGAACTGAAATAAAGGAAGAGAGGTGAAACGTGGAACACAGAGGAAAAAATGGTTTATAGGAGAATAATCCCATGGGGAAGGTTATACCCCATCAAATGTTTGAGTGAAATGGATTAACAATATTTTTAGATCAAATTTCCTATATATGTACTGCTAATCCCATTTTTAAATATAGAGATTTTTATCAGAGAACATCTTTTCTGTCAGATGAAATTCAGCTAAGTTGAAAAGAGGTCACGTGGAGTGCGTGAATTAGAATAAGTTCACGAAAAGGATTTTTCAATGTGTAGTTGTCTGTGAGTGATGATTCCATCAAGGGTGAAGTGTTTCGTGGGAAGCTTTTGTGAAAGGTTTTTGTGGGGCTCTATAGCTGAAAAAGGAAAAGGGTCCATAGAGGGAGAGTTGGTTCGTGGAAGTTGAGCTAGTCCTTTGAAGAAGACATGGTCCACTAAAGAAGAAGAGGTTTTCAGAAGAAGAGGTAGTCCATAGATGATAGGTGGTCCATGAAGAACTCACGCCACATAGTGTGGAATAGTTCACCTAAGAATTAGGGGAATCCAGGGAGGAGTCAAGAATGCTCTTGAAGAGACTAAAATAGTTCATGAAATAAATTTCCACAAAATAATAGAATGGAGAAATTTTGAATTCATTTATTGGTAAAAAAGAGACTTCAATAGAGAATCCATCTATTTTTGATGATGCACGGTTTTAAGAAAATGAAGGGACCTACAAGTCTATAAACTCGGAGTGGATCTCTTCTAAGAGCAATGAGAAAAAGGAGAGGATGATGGTTATCCTTTCCACCAATAGTGGGCCAGAGGAAGAGATATTGGGAGTGACCCTTGGGAATGTATTGGGTAGACCCTAAATATTTTAAAGGTAGTGATCATGGGAATAAAAGTGATCTAGCCCAAACATAATTATTGGAAATAAGCCTTAGTTAATTTGGTAGAATCAGGACATTAACATTGTATACTCATTAGATATAGCCTAATGAGGGTGATCATTGTATAAAACTCTGTGTCCTTGTGCATGCATTATTTATTTATATTTAGTGCATTATAATTAAATAAAATTTGAAAGTATATGATCAAAATTAACCTAAAATAGAACAAGAAGTGTCCCTTGTAATAAAGAGCTCAAGATCCAGTGGGACAGGAAGAAGATTGAAAATAATGTCCATACCTTGGTTGACCACACTCTTAGGGTATCTGAGGCCATTTTGTACCAAAACATTTTGGTATCTAAAGTGATATTTCTTTAAAAATAATTGGTTGTGTCCTATTGGATAATGACAAGGTAATTGATTATGATTTATGTTAGTTAAAACCTCATGAGTTAAATTACCTTACACATGATTTAGAATATGATGTTATTGTTTTATTTTTAAAAAATTTGGAGTTATTTTTTATGGAGTATTGTGTGAAATATACACTAATAAAAAAGGTTTAAGGAATATATTTACTTACAAAAAATAGAACATGAGACATAGAAGATGGAATTAAATGATCAAGGATTATGATATCATGATTCATCATAATCTGGGAAAAGAAAAAAAAGTGGACACTGCTTTGAGTTGAAAAAATAATTGTACATTTACCATGATATGTTTGGAATGTGAACCTTTGGTGAATGATTTGATAAATTTTGTCCTAGAAGTTTTGGATGTAGGGACAACCTCAATTTTTTTCACATTAAGTATAGTCTATGTTGTGAAAAAATATTATGAAAGCTTAGAAGAAGGATCGAGATTTGTAGGAAAAGGTTTATTCCATTTATAAGGGTTATTCTCCTAATTATATTATTTAAAAATAAGGTATTTTATTATTAGGGAAGAGATTATGTGTTCCTTGTGATTCATTATCGAGGAAAGGGTTGTTGAGTGAAGCTCAGAGTTCTCGGTTTTCCATTCATCCAAACATCACTAAGATTTAATAAGAATTTCATGAGTATTATTGGTGGGAAGGAATGAAAATAGAAATTGATGGATTTACCATAAAGTGATTGACTTCTCAGTGGGATAAAGATGAATTAAAACTGCAAAGGGGAATGCTTCAACCTTTTCCAGTTCCAGAATGGAAATGGGAAAATATATATATGGATTTTGTGATGGGATATACTAGGACATTAGGAGGTAATTGTAAAATTTGGGTTATTTTTGATTTATTAGAAAAATATGGAAATTTCCTTCCAATTCGAGTTATAATGTTTATAGATCTGTTTTCTTAAATGTATCTAAAGGAAATTTTCAGGCTACATAGAGTGCATCTATCCACTGTATTATAATGTGATCCCAGGCTTACATATAATTTTTGGAAAGTAATTCAGTATTGATTGGTTTCTAAATAAAATTTCAGTATAACATTTCATCATTAATAAGAAGAAAAATATAAGAGGACGATCTAGACAATGGAAGATATTATTTCGTATTATTCAAAGGATTAATATGGAATTAGGGATCAACATCTCTTTGTGGTTGATTTTTCTTATAATTATTGTTTTCATCACAGTGTATATATATCACCATTTGATGAATTATTAGGAAAGTGGTGTTAGAACTAGATGTTTTGGATAATGTTGGGGAATTGAAGTTATGGGGAGAACAATTTATAGAGGAAATGGATGATATGGTTCATTTGATTTATGAATATATGAGGATTGATCAGAAAAGACAGAAATGTTATGCAGTTAACTAGTGGAAATATCTTTCCATGAAGATAAGAGATCAATTAATTATCCATGTTTCTCTATTGAAAAGTGTTCTTAATTATTTTTAAAAATTGAAATCTATGTCAATGGTTCATTGGACCATGTGAAATATTAGATAAAATTGGATCAGTTTCTTCTTGAATGAATTTTCTCATTAGATTATCTCAGGCACACAATGAGTTTCTTGTTTCAATGTTAAGGAAATATGTACTGGATTCATATAATTTTTTTACCCTAGAAACCATCAAGCTAGAATTGAGACATTATTATGATGATAATCCAATTCATATTATTGACTATATAGAGATTTTTTTGCATAATAAGGTGATTCACCAGGTTATAGTTTTATAGAAAAACCCCACGGTTGAAGATGCTACATTTTAATATGAAAATACTATAAAAGAAATATACCCCCACTTGTTTAATAAGTGAATAAAATTTAGAGGATGAAATTTCGAAAAGGACTAAGGATATAAAAAATTGGAAATAGTAGAATAAATCATTTTTATTTTTATGAATATAAATTAGATAGTTATATTTGTTATAAAAACATTAGGTAATTTTTAATCAAAATGGAAATAATTTCAATTAAAAAAATTTCATATAAGATTTTATTTAAAATATTAATTTAAAAAATTTATAATTTTAATTTAATAATATTTATACCATTTTTCAAATCATAATATGAAAATAAAATTTGGGTGGGGTTTTTTTAGAAAATATTTATTTATTTAGTGAATAGTGAAGATACTATTTTTTGTAAAATTTAATTTATTTTCAATAAATAATGTAATTTAGAAGTATAAGTATGTTTTGAATACGATTTAAAGCAACCTAAGTATTACTAAATTATATTTAATACACTTAATTAGTTTTCCATTAAATTTATATTTGGGGTTTATAGGATTTTTAGGGTTTAAAAAGGGGGTGTTCAAAAAAACCTTTTAAAATGAATAAGGTTTATTCTTTTTAATTGATTAAAATAAAAGCTAATATGGAATGGTTTAAATGAAAATTTTAGATTATATATAATTAAATATTAATTTATTTTTATAAAATGATTATTATTATTCATTAATTTAATATAGTTTCACCTTTTCCAGAAAAAGAACTCTTAATAAAAACCCATTGTCTCTCAACATCCTCTTGATTAATATGAAATTATATTTTCCCACTGATATGGATTTAATTTTCAAAAATGGATTCCAGTTTTAGAATAAGTATAAATTTTAATTTCTAATAAGTTGAAATTAATTTAAGACCATAATAACTAGTGAAGATAGTTAAAATTAATCACATCGATTAAGTTTAGAACGTGATTTCTAAGTGGTTAAACTTTGAATATAGGATATAAAAATGACCAAAAATATGTCCAAAACACATTCTATTTCACTATTTAAGACTTATATATTTTACTATCAAGGATGATCAATTATTGGGTCATGGTGAAAAGAAAAAACATGGGTGTAATTCACTATTTCAAAAAGATTACTAGTGTATCAATCTCCTCTATCATAAAAAGAAACCACATATACTCTTTTATTTACAACTTAAAAACCAATTGGTTCAAAACATAAATCCACAAATCAATTCTAAAATTTCAACCTACAATCCTAAAATCCTTAATTGTGGTAGAAATCCAATGAAGGAATGTATTTGGTGCAATCCAAAAGGCGATACATGGAGAAGTTAAATATAAATTCACACACAACAAGTCAAAAACAAGGTAAGTGACTTCATCTCAATTTAATTTTGTTGAGGTATATTTTGATCTTATGAACATATATTATTTTAAGAGGTGTATATACAGACCCTTGGACATGTCATATCATGAGTTTTTATTTCCTCATGGTATTTAAATTCTTTTTTAATATCAATCTTTTTTGGAGATTACAATTAATGTGTTTCTAAATGATAAGGGACTTTTCCTTTTAAAAAACCACTTCTAATGTTTTTCATTGAACTCTTTCTATCCCATGTATATTTTTTAAAAATAAATTTATTAATTTATTTATTATAGATATATAATATTTCTAAATTACATTTCTGTCCCTTATTTACTTTACCTTAAAATATTTTTAAAAGGATTATTTTAATAGGCTTTATGTGGAACTTTTTGAAAAATGAATAATAGAATGTTATATTCTTATCATAAACACTAAAAATGAATTTTATTCCATAATAGACATTATTTTATTTTTATATTCATTTGAAATATTTCATTTATTCTTCAATGAAGTCCCCCTTTCCCTTTTTTGTGTATTTTTTTTTTGAAAATGGATTTTCAAAAGGAAAGGGTGTTCAAGTATTGAAAATGAGGTTTTAAATAAAACATTATTTTTATAACCAAATGTGATTTATTTATGAGTTTAAAATTGTTTTCCAAATATTTTATGATAGAAAAGTTCAAGAATAGTAATTTTTTATTCATGATGTGGTACATGAGAATTATACAAGAGAAATGTGTTTGTCCATATAGCACCGGGTGATCCCATTACTGCTTTTACAATGGGGCGGGCCAGATAGTATCAGGTGAGCATGTTATGACTTATATAATGAGGAATCCATGATAACATTAAGTGAGCCTATTGTAGATTAATGTGTGGTGAGTTTAGTTTTTTTACTTCAAAACCTAAATCAAGAAATTCATCCCCTAGAGAAATGCAATATAGCAGTCCCTAGATTGTCTCTCGAGGAGGTTGTAATTAGAGTTGCAACAATGCCACTTTTTTTTGTTTGTTTAGAAAAGAATGGGAATTTGGGAATTTGATTAAAATGTATAGAACATAATATTAATATAATCAAAAGTTAATGAAATTTCAATATAAATATAGAAAAATTATATGAAATGGAATGTTTTTGAAATATAAATCTAATCAGTAGTTGTGGACAAGATTAAATATCTCAAACACTCAACTATTCCATGTTTAAAAATACTCCCAAATTTAATTTATCAACTACCACCCATGGATCCCCAAGTGACCACCCAAATTTGCGTAGATGTCATATGAAGACATCAATATGATTTTCCATACAATCAAAGTGATTCAATTACTTGAATACCTCTATGAAATGAAAGATAATTGTAATCACTATGCTCAACATCAAGACCTCACCAAATAAATTTAAATAGTGAAGTCAATTATTTGACTTAATAGATTGAACAACCATCCAATTTTTTTGTTAGTGAAAATTGATTTAGAAAAACATCCTCATTAATTTGAAAATAAAATTATAAGAAAAATTCAAAAATATATTACACAAGAAGATCACCTCTCGTAAGAGAGTGTCCGTGAGTTTTCGTCGTCCACAAAAATTAGTGATTTGCCTCACAACACTTGAGCAGCCCCGCTTTTCTACATTATAGTACGAATGAACCTATAATTTAAAAATATATTTATATAAACCTTTACCTTAATCCCACAATCCATAAGCCCCTATCTGGATTACAATGAGATAGAAATAAAAAGGGAAGGAGGGTTGGAAATTCTCAATCCAGTTTTTATATCAGATGGTTTCCCTATTTTCTCTACCTTCCCAGCTGAATCTATCTCTAGAATCTTTGAGAGAGTTGTTCAAAATTAAATATTATGTTGATCCTTAAAATTGTAGATTATTTGGACTCATGGTGAAAATGATACGTTTTATTTACTAAATCCAACTATTGCTTCCCAAAGAAACCTTTTTATCATTCTATTTTGGCTCACCAAATATTATTTTAATGAGATGATGTTTCCTTAAAACTCATCATATACACCTGCATGTGATTTATCTTTTATATCGTGGTGAAATCGTCTAATTTTTAGTCATGTATCCCATGTAATGTCCCATTGAATGAGGCGGGGTCCTTCCTATTGGCCAAAAAAGTTTTCTTTTTGAACAAATGATTTATTTGGGCCTTAATAAAGTCTAATAACCGCATAAACTTGTTTAAATAGATGTATCCCATGGGAATAAGAATCCTAAAAAAATTATCACTCATTTTGGATAAATAGGTAAAAAGATATATGAAAAATAAAAAAGATACTGAATATAGTTAAAAGTCTAGAATTGTGAAATTTTCAATTTCAAGATCAAAACATCCCTAAAATAAAAAAAAACATTGTTATTTAAATAAAAGTGTTAAATTTATGGGTTTTAAATCATATAAATATACATTAAAAAAAGTTTAAATATTAGATCAATCAATTCCCCCACACGTAGCACTTGAACTCACAGTGAAGTGAGCATTAGAATCAAATAACACCGAACTCAAAACACATACCAATGATGTTAACAAATTTATCACCAATAAAAAAAGATATGATAACTCATAAAAAAATATCTCAAGTTCTCAATTCGTATTATTCAATCCATTTCAACTTCATTTATCCTCCCATGTACACAACACAATTACCTCACATAAAGTTTCTCTCAACAAAGAAATTTGGATTTTCAACAAGGATTTCCCCTTCCAAAGTCATGAAAGAAACACCATAATCATGATAAATTTCTATATATCCATCTCATGTGAGTGAATAACATGTGATTATCATGAGTATTTTTCTATATTTTTCTATTTATTAAGGTTGGCGGGCTTCAAATGTAAAAAATTTAGGGGCTTAATAATGTGGGTTTGATTTTTTTAAGAAAAAAAAGAGTGATTCTAATTTACAATCATGTATGGTATCCTCCACACTCTCTTCTGAAGAAAATTTTCATTGAAAATATTTTAAAATATCGTTTACAACCCATTCTATCAATATTTTAGATGAAAAATTTACATTTGTCTTTTTTTTGGAATGCTTCAGATAGGCACAAATTCCTTCCATTTGGATCTCTAGATAGGCAGAACTCCATTTCCTTTGAGAGATTTAGATAGACACAAATCTCAAAAAAAAAAACATTCTTGTAGAAAAAATCTCTTCAATGTTGTAATATCCACCCAATGAAACATCAAATGAGGTAGCACACCATGAGTCATCCACTCCAGACATATGTTCAAAAAATTCATTCATTTCCATTTATAGAGAATGTTAAAAAGGTAAAATTGGCTCGAAATATGGATAACTTATCAAGATGTATATGGATAATAAGTTATCACAGTGATCAATTGTAAAGGGAAGGAGAAAATAAAAACGTTTATCATGAAAATGGGGCCTCTAAATTTCAATGAAATTCCTCAATAATTTAAATCAAAATTACATAAACATCAAGTTTTGATAGAAATAGATCAAGTTAAGGGTTTCAAAAGTATGGATTGGTCTTATCAAGAAATGATGCGAATATAAAGAAGAATTCAACATTGGTTTAGAATCCCTACACGAATGGGAATTTCAATGAAAAATAAAGTGATATGTTAAATGAGATTAAAAAATTAGTGGTCATTTCATGAAAATTCCAAAAAATTTAACATAAAACAATGCCATTTTAATAATTAAATTATCTTTAATTTTAGGGGATCAATTGGTTCAATAATTGATATTGGTTTCAAAAATTTAAATGACCATCATTCAAGCACCCCTGTTTCAAAGTTAAAGACAAAAAATTTGAAAATGAAAGAAAATAAAATAAACACACCAAAATGTGAAAGAATAACTGAAAACAAAAAATTTAAAGGAAATCATAAAAATCATAATCTACAACAAAATGATCGTACACAAAAATTATTTTGTAAAATTTCCTCATTGTGAAATAGATTTATGTGATAATATAATTAAATAAGTTAAAGGAACAACAAAAAATAAGTGATAAGGAAGGACACATCCTAGATTAAATTTTATTCAATATCACAAGGATAGACCTCCTCTCCTAGTGTCTCTTGAAAGTTATATATAAATAGATTCAATGTGTTCCCATTGACTACAAATTATGTCTCTTTGTTTGGTTCTTTTATCTCGATTGCACCAAAAAGAAAAACATGATTAATAATGTATAGAGACCCAAATCTTGAAGTATATGGACATTAAATTACTTTTTCGGAATACTTAATACATAACAAAAACAGACACACAAGGACCGTAATAGTTTATTGTTTTTGGAAACTCGGAATATAAACTTTAAATCATGTTGAAATATCTTCAAAAACTCCCATAACGATCTACCCCTTTTTGTTTCCTTACCTAAAACATTTCTTTATTTCCTGGGGCAAATAAAACATAAAAAGGGTGAGCTCAAGTGCTCAGTAAGGGAAAACAAAAGAAATATCAATCACATCATATTCATAAGAACAAAATATTTTGGAAATCTTACCCAGCAAAAGAGATCATAATTTCATAACATGAGATAAATCTTGGTAGTGAGATGTAATAACAATAATCATAACATAAAACATGAAGCTTTGTGGAATACACACATAATAATAGAGAATCATTTCTTATTAGTCAAGACTCATTGCCAATACTATCTTAGTGGACAATGTCCATTTCTGAACCGAGTTCATTCCTCGTTTCAGTCCTGTTTCACTGAACCAGTTTAACCTGCCGTTCCAGCCATGTCTATCTCATGAGATATAAAATCTTTACTCAATGCATTGGAGGAAGATATAGGTCCCACCCATCTCATAATGATACCATTCTTCTGTGTGCCACAAAATCAGAAACCATACATCATAGCATAACCCATGTAATAAAAATGGTATTCTTAAACATCGTGACATCATAAAACAATTCATATAAGATATAGGAATTCATAAAAATAATTCCATCACAACATAATCAAATCAATGTAATAATGGGGATAGAAACAGAACCCTTTATTATATTTGATGGAAAATAATTTTGATAAAAGACTTGAACTCTATTCTTGAGGAAAATATCCTTTCTACTTCAAAAAAACTTTTCCTTTCTTAATATGTCATACAATTCTAAAATAAAAGAAGTTGATTAAAAAATAAACTTGAAAACTATTAAAGGAAGCTTCTTGGAAATAATGTTTTAAAAAACCATTCTTGCCGTATAAGTTAAAAAAACATTCTTCTCATACTTTTGTCGAAAAAGTCAAAAAGTACCTCGTACGAAAAACGAAAAAAGATTCCTTTCATATCTTTTACTAAAAACTCACCGAAGGGTAAAATTGGATTTAAACAATTGTAGGTGGATGGAAATAATATTACATATTGAGGAAACATGGATGTGGATGATAAAATACAACCCAGTAAATTCCAAAGTATAAACAATCTCGGATAAAAATGAGATTGTGATATTTCCCTTACCTTAGGTCTGATTTGCTTCGTAAGTGTCTGAACCTCCTGTATAATGTTTTAATTAATGTTATTGACTTATTCCAGAATCATACTCATTGTTATGATATCATATATGGTCATTTTCTTAGCTTACTATTAGTAATATTTCATTGCTACTTGTTATTCGGGTGTTTATACTTTTTGTTCTTATGCGTGTTTTGTTGAATAAATTATTATTCTTCTTTTTAGGTTATAGATAACTCATTTAAAGAATGGTATTAGTGTAATATATATCATATTTATTCACTCAATTCATTTATTTAATCATTATGCAATGAATTTCATGTAGAACGAGTCACATCCCATCGTGGAGACGATATTCCGTACGTACGCACGAACGATGATATCATTCCCATGATCGTGTAATTGTATTGGAGTGTATGTATACTATTTCAGAATTAATATCACTTTACAATAATCATATATATTCATTCTTTACACCATTATACCCATCCAAGTAAGGTGGTGGTGGAAATAGATTACACCACAGCGTGGAGACAGTATTCCGTATGTACGCACACGTGGTGATTTAGTTTTCCGTAGGATGGATAGATGGTGGAATAGGGTTGTTTCATACTTATAATAACATATCAGTATATGAGTGATACTGATGTTATTAATTTATAATGAAAAGACTAAATAAGAATAAGTGGAAGAAGAAATAAAGTTGAAAGAATCAGTAACGGACATTACCTCTTCTTTGAGATGTTTCTTTGACACCACCTTTTTGGGCACTAAAATTGGTCTTTGAAGAAGACCAGAACGTCTAGGATGTTTCTAGGGAAGTGGATAGGATAGATTGGTAGGGGTTTGCCAAGAATAAAGGCTCAACGTGGTGTGAGGAAGAGAGGGAGGAGGCGCCCTTTTATAAGGGAGGAGAGGGGGTCCTTTGAAAAAACCAAAAATATTATTTTATTATAAAGCCATATTCGGTTTTAAATAGCTCCAAATTGGTTTATTTCGAAGCTAAGGTGGGGATGGGTCTAAATAATCTCATAAAATAGAATTTGGACAAGTTTAGTTTAATATTTTAACCTTATCATTTAGATATAACTTTAAGTTAGATAATTTTACTTTTACCGTGTCTTTTTGTGTTCTTACACTATAAGGTTAATAAACATACTATAATAAGCCAAACGAACCCCAAGTTGTTTATTATTAATATATATAACCTTATCTAAGTTATTTGGCTGAACATTAGATTTTTAGGAATAAAATAACAATTAATAATATAATATTGTTTTTTAAAAACTATTTTATGTCAATTTTGACACTATTTAGTAAATGATTTTTTTGAAACTTATAAAAGAATTATTAGTTATAATAAAGTTAATTAAATCCATAATAAAATGTCATATTAACCTATAAAATTAGTGGAATTCATAAAAAGTCTCAAATTACATGTATTTGGTTATTTATAACATCAATTATGTCAATATTTCATTAATAAGATAATTACTGCATCATCTTTGTGTTATATATAAATTAAATTATTTAATGTCTAAAAATTACAAATAAAATACAATTATGTAGGAAATCGTTTTAGATTTCTAATTAATGTTTATAGTCAAATTCATCTCATGTATAACCCTATATTAAAAATTATTTACTTATTAAATGTTGATTTTAACTATTTTAACCCTTTTTTAAATAAATTAATAATAAATGCACTAATCTAATCCAAGTGGGACTAAATGGTCATATTTTATTCCTAAGTTTTTTTTGGTCGAATTACACTTATCCAATAGAATTAGGACATGTGTTAGGGTAATAATAATATCATTTTTACTCTTAATTACCTATTTACTTTTAACCGTGGTAAATAAAAGTAAAAGGTTACTATTCACAAAAAATTATTTTCATCTCATTGAACCACATTTTACTTACTTAAATCAACCGTGTCTCTTGGAATTTTGAAATTCCACTCACAGAAGCGGTAAAAATATGTTTTATGTAAATTTTCAAATTCTCCTAGGAGGTGGGTAAAAGACGGTGAAAATTTCAATAAAATTTTGATATATCTAAAATTATTATAAAATTACTCCAATGAATTACATTGAACATATATAGATATTATGTATCAATTTTTACCTAAAATAAATTTAAATAAAATAAATAATTATTTAAAGAAAAAGTCGATTTTTAAATAGTAACCCAGTGTTTTCACTATTCATCAAAAATTGGAAGTTTCCAGAAAAATACCAAAATTTCACCCTAGGCTAATTTCGATATTCCGAATCCAAAAATTAAGTCCATTTTAAAAAATAAAATTTACAAAATTTCAAAAAGTGATTATTACTATTCATAACGGCTAGTTTTAATAATATTTTAATAGCATATCGTTGTTTAGTGAAACTCGGAATTGCGTACGGCGCAAGCTATCAAGGAAGGTCGTGATTGCGTGTAAAGAAATCCAAGCTAGTGTTGTGTGTAGTGAAAGATTCCTTTGATGATTTATATAAAATAAAAACAAAATATTTCTTATAAAAGTCTCGCGTGTTACATTCTACCCCCCTTAAAATGAATTTCGCCCTCGAAATTCGTCACTTGTAACAAACAGATGAGGATACCTCTCCCTCTTCATATCCTCAAGCTCCCATGTAGCTTCTTCTAATTGGTGGTTCCTCCATAAAACTTTCACCAAGCGAGTGGTCTTGTTCCGTAGGACTTTTTCACTATGATTGAGAATCTCTATCGGATGTTCTTCATAAGAAAGATCTTCTTCCAGTGGTATAGCTTCAGAGATGAGTAAATGTGAAGGATCAGGTATGTACTTTCTCAGGAGAGATACATGGAACACATCGTGAACTTGAGAGAGATTCAGTGGAATTTCCAATCGGTAAGCTACCTTCCCAACACAATCTAGAATTTCAAAAGGACTGATATACCTAGGGCTCAGCTTTCCCTTCTTTCCAAATCTCATTACTCTCTTCCAAGAAGATATTTGGAAGAACACTTTATCAACCACTTCAATCTCTAAGTCTTTTCTTCAGTTGTTGGAATGAATTTTTTGTCGACTCTGAGCTGCTCTTATGTGTTGTTGAATGGATCGGACCTTTTCTTCCATCTCATCAACAAGATCAGGTCCTAATAGCTTTCTTTACCCAACTTCATCCCACCAAGTTGAGGTCTTTCATTTCTTTCCATAGAGAGCTTTATAATGAGAAATCTCAATACTAGAGTGGAATCTATTATTATAAGAAAATCCAAAGGTAGGTGTTGATCCCAACCACCTTTGAAATCCATAGAGAAAGCTCTCATCATATCTTCTAGATTTTGAACTGTCCTCTCAGACTGACCGTCTGTCTGAGGATGATAAGCAGTGCTGAAACTCAACTCTGTATCCAGATTATGCTGAAGACTTCGCCAGAACATTGAGGTAAACCTCAGATCCCGATAAGATATAATGGAAAGTGGTACTCCATACAATCTTACCACTTCATTTACATATATCCTGGCAATCTGATCAAAATAAAAATCTTCTCTAATAGCAATGAAGTGTATAGACTTTGTAAGACGATCAACTATGACCCAGATAGCATTATTACCTTTGGATGTTTTAGGATGTCCTGTGAAAAATTCCATAGTGATGTTTTCCCATTTCCATTCGGGTATGGGTAATGGTTGTAACATCCCCTTAGACTTCTGTCTGTCAGCTTTAACATGCTGAAAAACCAAGCATCGAGAGACATATTCAACAACATCTCTTTTCATTCCATCCCACTAGAAGTACTCTATCAGGTCCCAATACATCTTCGTGCTTCCAGGATGAATAGAGAATGAAGAACTATGAGCCTCATCCAGCAGTTCCTTTTTTAATTCGGGGATGGGAGGAACACAAACTCGATTCATGAACATTATTATCCCATCACAATCAAGGTTGAATTCATGAACATTTTTCACCTTCTTTTGTAACTCTACATCTTCTTTCCGTACCTCTTTAATCTTCACATGTATATATGGTTGAACATTCATTTGAGAAAGATAAGATTTTCCCCTTCCATTATAATTCCAAGATCCATACTTTGTAAATCCATAAATATTGGATCTTTTGTGATCCTCATCATGGATAAACTGGCATGGTCTTGTCGACTTAATTCATCTGCCACCTTGTTTGCTTTCCTAGGGTGGTAATGAATTGAGCAGTCATAATCCTTAATCAGCTCAAACCATCTTCTTTGGAGCATATTAAGCTCCTTTTGTGTGAAAATATAATTTAAACTTTTATGATCAGTATAAATGTGACACCTTTCTACATAAAGATAATGCCTCCAAATCTTTAATGCAAATATTATCGCTGCTAACTCCAAATCATGAGTTGGGTAAATTTGCTCATGGATTTTCAACTGTCGTGAGGCCTAAGATATCACCATATCATTTTGCATAATAACACACCCCAATACCTTCTTGGATTCATCACTGTAGATCACAAAACTTTCTCCACAACAAGGCTGTGTGAGCACAGGTGCACTGGAAAACATTCTATTCAACTCCTAGAAATTCTCTTCACATTCCTCCGTCCAAACGAACTTAACACATTTACGAGTCAACCTGGTGAGTGGATTAGATAGTCGTGAAAAGTCATTCACAAAACGTCAATAATATCCATCCAAACCAAGAAAACGTCGGATCTCATTTACTATTGTTAGTCTCAACCATCTTTCGATAACCTCTTTTTTTGCTGGATCCACAGATATCCCCTCTTTTGAGATTATGTGACCCAAAAATGAAACTTTTTGAAGCCAAAATTCACACATGGTAAATTTGGCATAAAGCTTCTCCTTTCTTAGGGTCTTCAATATAATTCTCAAGTGATCTTCATGTTCTTCCTTGCTCTTTGAATATACAAGATTATCTTTTATAAAGACTACCACAAACTGATCAAGATAGTCTCTAAATACTCTATTCATCAGATCCATGAAGATAGCAGGCGCATTAGTAAGACCAAATGGCATCACTATAAATTCATAGTGTCCATACCTTGTACAGAATGCCGTCTTTGGTATATCCTCCCTTTTGACCCTTAATTGATGATACCTTGAACGAAGATCAATCTTGGAAAAGTATTGAGCTCCGCGTAGTTGGTCAAATAATTCATCAATTCATGCGAGAGGATATTTTTTCTTGATAGTGATCTTGTTATGTTCTCGATAATCAATGCAGAGTCTCATTGATCCATCTTTCTTCTTAATAAATAGAACAGGTTCTCCCAAAGGTGACGCACTAGGGCGTATGAAACCCTTATCAAGATTCTCTTGGAGTTGCTTCTTCAATTCCTGCAACTCAATTGGGGCCATTCTATAAGGTGTCTTTTAAATAGGTAAAGCACCCGGTACGAGTTCTATTGAAAACTCAACTTCACGATTTGGTGGAAGACCCAGCAATTCCTCTGGAAAGACATCATCAAAATCCCGTACAATTGGAATATTATTAATCATGAGTTTCTCACCAACCATTTGAGATAAATAACCTTCATTTAGTGAAATCAAGACCCATAATATGGAATAAATTTCCACTGGAAGGTTATGTTCATCCTTGCATCGATAGACGATCAAAGATTGATCTGGAATATGAAATGTGACTTCCCTTATTTGGCAACTGATAAGATCTCCATATAGAGAAAGCCAATACATGCCAAGAATCACATCAAATTCCACTATAGGAAGGATCGCAAGATTTGCAGGAAGCACATTCCCACAAACTTTAATCAGAGAAGAATTATAAACTTTTGATGAGACTATTGTGCCATTAGGGGTTGTCACAGCTAACTCAACAACTAATTGCCGTGGTAATACGATGATAACCTTAGAAAATTCATCAGAAATAAAGGAGTGGGTGGATCCAGAATCAAATAAAACTTTCGCTACTTTAGAGTGGATGGAAAGTGTACCTTTCACCACTTCGTTATCATACTCCACATCGCTGATAGAAATTGCATGCGACTTTCCAATGTCTTTAGGCTTAAGAGTTTGTTGACATCGATCATCATCAACAATCCTTGGATTAGGGCATTGATTGGCATAATGCCCCATTTACTTGCACTTGTAACATTGAAGTGTAGGAGGTTCACTCTGTGTATCCTTTTCATTATTCGCATCACTAGACATCTTCTTCCCATCATTGCGGCATTTAAATGCCCGATGACCTTCCTTTCCACATTTTAAACATTTACTTGTCCCTTTAAGACAACTCCATCCATGTTGCTTTCCAAAATTTGAGCATAAGGGAAAACTGATCTTCTTTTCAGTGTGCTCTTTATATTTTTCGTTGTATTCCATTTTCCTCTTCTTATCAAACCCATATGACTGATGGGTTACTCCAATCTCCATCTCAACTTTGAGAGCACATCGAAAGATTTCTTCGTAGCTATTAAAGTCTCTTATGGCTAACACACTTCGAAGAATTGGTTTTAAACCAATAAATAATCGATCGATCTTACTCTCAGGTTGGATAATAATACCAGAAGCGTACCTTTCATGTCTTGTAAAATTTGCTTCATAGGTACCAGCAGATTCATCATCCTTTTACTTTAGTTCATGAAACTCCTTCTCAATCTTTGTTCGGAGAATACGAGGGAAGTAATTGTTGAAAAATAAGTTCTTGAAATAGTCCCATTCCATGGACTCAATTTCATCTATTGTCCTCATATTCTTGATAAGATTCCACCATTGATCAGCATCACCTTCCAAACGATACACTGCTAAGATGACTTTATCATGTTCAGAACATTGAAGAACCGAAAATATCTTTTCAGTAGTACTGATCCATTGTTCAGCAACTAATGGATCAGTAGACCTGCTAAATGAAGGTGGACACTATCTCATGAAGGATTCAATAGAATTTTGGTCCTTACTTTGCTCGTTTGGAATTCCTGCATGATTCATAGCTGGAGAAAGTTGTGTGAGCATAGCTACAATATTTTTCATTCCATCTCCTATAACATTTGGTTTCTCAGGGGGATAATAATTTCATTGCCTGTCGCATTCCACATTAACTCGGTTCCTTCGGGTTCCAGCCATTGACTATAACCAAGAAGAATAGTGTGGGAAACACTAATTATAACAGGAAAACCACATAATCAAGAATAAAATTTCACACTTAAGGTCTTATCATTGGTTATTCATGGCCATTTCTAAAACACTAATATTGTGTTCTATGCTTAGATTTATCCTTATGGTTCTTACTAAGGCTTTCATATCCTAGTTTCCAAAGGTTGACTATACCTTTCCTCTAATACCAAATATAGTGACCCAAATCTTGACGTACATGGACATTACATTACTTTTACGGAATACTTAATACATAACAAAAACAGACACATAAGGACCGTAATAGTTTAGTGTCTTTGGAAACTCGGAATATAAACTTTAAATCATGTTGAAATATCTTCACCAACTCCCATAACGATCTTCCCCTTTTTGTTTCCTTACCTAAAACCATTCTTTATTTACAGGGGCAAATAAAACATAAAAATGCTGAGCTCAAATGCTCAGTAAGAGTAAACAAAAGAAATATCAATCACATTATATTAATAAGAACATAACATTTTGGAAATCTTACCCTGCAAAAGAGATCATAATTTCATAACATGGGATAAATCATGGTAGTGAAATCTAATCACAATTATCATAAATTAAAACATGAAGCTTTGTTTCATACACACATAATCATAGAGAATCATTTCTTATTAGTCAAGACTCATTGCCAAGACTATCTTAGTGGACAAAGTCTATTTCTGAACCGAGTTCATTCCTCGTTTCAGTCTTGTTTCACTGAACCAGTTTAACCTGCCGTTCCAGCCATGTCTATCTCATGAGATATAAAATCTTTACCCAATGCATTGGAGGGAGATATAGGTCCCACCCATCTCATAATGATACCATTCTTATGTGTGCCACAAAATCATAAACCATACATCATAGCACAACCCATGTAATAAAAATGGGATTCTTAAAAAACGTGACATCATAAAACAATTCATATAAAATAAAGGAAATTATAAAAATAATTTCATCATGACATAATCAAATCAATGTAATAATTGGGATAGAAACATAACCTTTTATTATCTTAGATGGAAAATAATTTTGATAAAACAGTTGAACTCCATTCTTGAGAAAAATATCATTTCTAATTCAAAAACACTTTTCCTTTCTTAACATGTCATACAATTCTAAACTAAAAGAAGTTGATTAAAAAATAAATTTGAAAAATTGTAAAGGAAGCTTCTTGGAAATAATGTTTTAAAAATCCATTCATGCCGTATACGTTAAAAAAACATTCTTCTTGTAATTTTTTCGGAAAAGTCAAAAAGTACCTCGTACGAAAAACGAAAAAATATTCCTTTCATATCTTTTACTAAAAATTCACTGAAAGGTAAAATTGGATTTAAAAAATTATAGGTGTATGGAAATAAAATTACATATTGAGGACACATGGATGTGAATGATAAAATACAGCCCCAGTAAATTCCAATGTATAAACAATCTCGGATAAAAATGAGATTGTGATATTTCCCTTACCTTAGGTCTGATTTGCTTTGTTAAGTGTCCGAACCTCCTGTATAATGATATAAATAATGTCATTGACTTATTCCAGAATCATACTCATTGTTATGATATCATATATGGTCATATTCTTAGCTTATTATTAGTAATATTTCATTGCTACTTGTTATTCGAGTGTTTATTACTTTTTGTTCTTATGCGTGTTTTGTTGAATAAATTCTTATTATTATTTTTAGGTTATAGATAACTCATTTATAGAATGGTATTAGTGTAATATATATCATATTTATTCACTCAATTGATTTATTTAATCACTATGGAATGAAAATCATGTAGAACGAGTCACATCACATCATGGAGACGGTATTCCGTACGTGCGCACGAGTGGTGATATCGTTCCCATGATCGTGTAATTGTATTGGAGTGTATGTACACTATTTCAGAATCAATATCAGTTTAAAATAATCATATATATTAATTCTTTACACCATTATACCCATCCAAGTAAGGTGGTGGTGGAAAATAGATTACACCACGGCGTGGAGACGGTATTCTGTATGTACGCACGCGCGGTGATTTCATTTTCCGTAGGATGGATAGATGGTGAAATAAGGTTTTTTCATACTTATAATAACATATCAGTATATGAGTGATACTTATGTTAGTAATTCATAATGAAACAACTAAATAAGAACATGTGAAAGAATAAATAAAGTTGAAAGAATCGATAACGGACATTACCTCTTCTTTGAGATATTTCTTTGAGACCTCCTTTTTGGGCACTAAAATTGGTCTTTGAAGAAGAACAGAACCTCTAGAATGTTTCTAGGGAAGTGGAGAGTAGAAATTGGCAGGGGTTTTCGGAGATTAAAGGCTCAAAGTGGTGTGAGGAAGAGAGGGAGGAGGTGCCCTTTTATAAGGGAGGAGAGGGGATCCTTTTGAAAAACAAAAATATTATTTTATTATAAAGACATATTCGGTTTTAAATAGCTTCAAATTAATTTATTTCAAAGATAAGGTGGGGATGGGTCGAAATCATATCATCCGATAGAATTTTGACAAGTTTAGTTTACTATTTTAACCTTATCATTTAGATTTAACTTTAAGTTAGATAATTTTACTTTTACCGTGTCTTTTTGTATTCTTACACTATAAGGTTAATAAACTTACTATAACAAGCCAAACGAACCCCAAGTTGTTTATTATTAACATATATAACCTTATCTAAGTCATTTGGACGAACATTAAATTTTTAGGAATAAAATAACAATTAATAATATAATATTTGTTTTAAAAACTATTTTATGTCAATTTTGACAATATTTAGTAATTGATTTTTGTGAAAATTATAACAGAATGATTAGTTCTAAAAAATATAATTAAATCAATAATAACATGTCATATTAACCTAGAAAATTAGTGTAATTCATAAAAAGTCTCAAATTACATTTATATGTCTATTTATAACATCAATTATGTCAATATTTCATTAATAAGATAATTACTGCATCATCTTTGTGTCATAAATAAATTAAAATATTTAATGTCTAAAAATTACAAATAAAATACCATTATGTAGGAAATATTTTTATATTTATAATGAATATTTATGGTCGAATTTATCTCATTTATTACATTATATTAAAAATTATTTACTTATTAAACTTTGATTTTAACTATTTTAACCCTTCTTTAAATAAATTAATAATAAATGTCCTAATCTAATCCAAGTGCGACTAAATGGTCATATTTTATTCCTAAGGTTGTATTTGGTAGAATTAAACTTATCCAATATAATTAGGACATGTGTTAGGAAAATACTAATATCATTTTGACTCTTAATTACCCAATTTACTTTTAACCGTGGTAAATAAAAGTAAAAGGTTACTATTCACCAAAAATTATTTTCATCTCATTGATCCACATTTTACTTAATTGTAACACCCCAAGATTTCATAGAGTGTTATTTCTTCAAAATAATTAAATAACTTGCACTACACGCAACACCGAGTTCAATGACACCATGACTTAAAAAAAAGCCATTCAAAAGAGGTTATGAATAGTATTATCTAAATTTTAAACTTTATATAATCCTTATAATTTTAGAATCCATATTATGATTTTCTTAGATATAATACAAGAACAAATTCATTTTCAGTATTGCACTTTTATCAACTTTTAATAGTGAACCCTTTTTAAATACAATATTTTAAACTTTTTGACTAAATGGGGACATCAAAAAATTTAAAATGAAACATCCCAAGCTTCCATGGTACGCTTTCCTTTGAATAATACAGTAGCGTGTGTTGTACGCAACTTCGAGTTTTAACACACACCACAACCGATCAAACTAGCCATTATGAATAGTAATACCTACATTTCGAAATTATATATATTTTATATTTTAAAATGGACTTCATTTTTTGATTTGGAATATCGAATTTAGCCTAAAGTGAAATTTTTGTACTTTTCGGATAACTTTCATATTTTGATGAATAGTGAAAATTACTAAATTTTAATTAAAAACAACTTTTTTAATCAAAATAATTAATAGTGATAAATTATGAATTTGAGTGGTTTTAAAGTATATTTAGAATATATTTTTACCATTTAATATAATGTTGGTCATTGGACATAATTTTACTATTAAAACGAACATAAACAAGTGTCAATCTTTTGATAGTTATTATCTCTTAAAAACACGCTTTTTGTTTTGACAGCGGGAATTAATTTTAAATTAATTTCTGCCACTTCTGTGTTTTGAATTTAGAAAAATGGATTCCATATTTGGAATCAGGATGTCTAAATTGTGTAAATAGGTAACTTTTTTTTTAGAAATTTTGAATAATTACTGTGGTAAATATTTTATTTACCATGGTTAAGGGTAAATCCGGTAAATAAGGGTTAAAAAATAATATTATAATAATAAAAAATTACCCTAAAACGTGTCCTAACCTTATTGGTGGACACATACCTGACCATGGGCATCCTTGGGCCGATTTGGGGACCCCTTGGAGCCACTTGTATGTGGTAGGGACACATTATATTAATAAAGTTAAAATAAAAATAAAAATGGCATAAGCTTACATCTTTTAGAAGAACAATTTTTACATAGGGTTATACATGTTGTATTTTCGATTATAAATATTCATTAGAAAGCTAAAAATATTTCCTACATAATGATATTTTATTTACAATTTTTAGACATCAAATAATTTAAATTATTAATGACACAATAATGATGAAATGTTTACCTCATTAATAAAACATTTAAATAAATAAGATTATAATGATTAAAATATTATCTAAAACCTGTCCAATTCTTATTGGTTGATGTTATTTAGAATATGAGTCATCTTATCTTAGACCTCAATTATTTTTGGACCATTATAAACCGAATTTAATTATATTATAAAGTAATACTTTCACTCTTTCTTAAAGAGCCCCTCATCTCCCTTATAAAAGGAGACCACTTCTACTCATTCCTCACACCTCTAAAGCCACTTGGCTCATCCAAACCCTGCCCAAGTAATCTCCCCACATCCCTCTCCTCCTCCTTGAAGCTTCCCCTTAGGCAGAAATCATTTAAAGAAGTCCTTTGGTTCCAACCAAAGTGAGTTACCTAAATTAAAGGTAACAGTTTCTCTTGAATTATTTTCATTTATTTTGCTTCTCCAACCCCCAAAATCTTTTTATTTCCTTTCTTTTGTAACAAAACCAGTATCCACAATATACTAGGATGTTGTTATAAGAAGGATTCAAACTACACATACACACAACTCCATCTAATGGATGATGAACATAATGTTTCTGTGGATGGAAATCTAACGCCTCATGAAACGATGATTGTTCAAATACATCTTACCGCCTCTCATAGTGGCCATTATGATGGAACTATAATTAAATATTATATTAATGATATATATTTTATATATAAGCTTCTGTAATTCCATTTTATTTCATACCATTATTCGTTTCATGTTGTATATACATACGATAATTTCATTTGAGGAAGTGCGGACTACCACCCCCTTAAAATGATATGACTCGTTCATACCACACATGGAACGTATAAAGGATGGTGTTAATGAACTTAAGTAACATATATAAAATATTATATTATACTGTAATAGTAATATACCTATGTATCATTTGGATTCGATTCTTTTAAAATAAAAATTAAATGGAAGTAGCGTTCGTGCGTACGTACGAACTACCGTCTCCACGAACGCGATGAGATTCATTCTCCATCGTATCCATTCAAATATAATTATCATTTTATGAATTAAAAATAATTTTTAAGGACTTGATATAATTCTGGATACGAATAACATACAACCTATCCTTTACATACATGTCTTACGTAACAAAACATACAAAAGAAAACAAGTAAGTTAACACCCGAAACAATGATAATACTAAGATATTATTATCAAATCAATATTAAAAGATCATATATGATATAATATTAATATATATGATTCTTGTATAATTTAATAACAATTATTTCACCATCATACAGGAGGTTAACCTACCCAACCAAGGAAAAGTACAAGGTAAGGGATTTTCTTATCTCACATTCAATTCCGTGAGATTTCCATTGTTAGCCACTAAATTATTGAAAGTGGTGTATTGTGTACTGCCATTTGATATATATATTATCATGATTCTCTTTATATTCATGTTATTCTGTAAATCATTTGGTGGTTATTAACTTTTGGCCATACGACTCAGTTGATTAACGTGGTAAGGGGTTTTCATCTCACTCCTTATTCCCGTGAGATTCATGCCATATTGCCACCATCACCTTTTGTGTGGTGTATGTACTGCCCATAATTATATTTTTTGTGTAATACACTCTAATTTATGTGTATTTACATATTCATTGTATGATACCTCTTTCATGGGTTGTATGGTTCATATGTTACCAAATTGGTAAGGGTTATTTCACAATCTCTTTATTATCCGAGGTTGTTTATACGTAATAATCTAATGGGATCTCTTTATCATCCACATCTATGTTTCTTTAAAATGTATTTCAAAACATTTTTATTATTTACAAGAATATGTGTTAAAGTCATTTATACCCTTGTTTGACTTTTTATAAGAGGAATCTTTCCGTCGTTTTCAAAACAAGGTCCTTTTAACCTTTTTGATAGAATTAAGGTAAGAATGTTTTTTTAACTTATACGGCGGGTGCGGTTTTTTTCCGCCATTATAAAATCGTCGAATCTTCCCTTACAAGTTTATAAGAATATTTTCAAATTGAATGTATTATTTTATAATTATTTTACATTTAAAATGATTTTTTGAAAAAGAGATATTTCCCTAAAATAGTTTTGATTTAATCTTTGTCAACATCCTCTGATGGATTTTAAGCTTATTTGAAGTTGAGTTATTATGATACAAAACTTCCATATTTTATTGAAGGTTTTGTGAAATTTTTGACTGTGGATAAGTAATTATTCTGTCACTCATGGTTTTTGTTTAAAGTATTGACATTTCATAAGTTATTTTTAATCCGAATGTTTATGTTATATTTCAACCTTTCATTCGGATGAATGTGTTAGAAAAGTATGTTCCGGGTTGGGGACCGGTAAAAGTAAGCCCTCCGGTTTGGTCTCCGGTTATTAGAGGAACTCCGGTTTGGTCTCCGGTTATTAGAGGCACTCCGGGTTGGTGTCCGGTTATTAGAGGCACTCCGGGTTGGGTTCCGGTTACAGTTAGCCCCTAGGTCTTGGGATGAGGCCTTGACAAAGAAATTAATGTTCAGCATTATGCATTCCAACATTATGAAAGTGGTTAGTGATTTTGCATGTGATTATTCGATTAGTAGAATATCCATGTGAATGAGTAAATGGCATTTTTTCATTTTATTTTATGCCATACTATGTTGAAAGTTCAAGTTGGAGAGGCTTTTGTTTTAGTTATACATTTCCTTAAATGTTTATTCTTATTTATGAAAGTTTCCGCTATATTTTTATCCTTACTGGGCATTTGAGCTCACCCCTTTTCTATGTTTTATTTTTCCCAGGATGTGAAGAAGTAAGTTATGAATGACCTGCAAGGATATTATGGGGGGATAATAGTGTGGACTGTGGAGACATTATGTTGTTGTAGTAGTTTTTCATTTTATGATGTAATGTAAAACTTATGAATATATCTAGTGTTTCCAAGGCTACTAAACCAATCGGTATTTCAAGATTTGATCTTTCTTGTGATCATGCCAATGTTATGTAATAATGCACCGACTCTGGGTAACTAGGGTCGGGGTGTTACAGTTGGTATCAGAGGAAGTTTAGTACAAACCTTAGAAACTAGATTTAGATAAACTCTGATTAGAGCACGTAGACCGAAGATGAACTTTGAGGATTAGTATAGAAGAACTTCCTAGAATTTTGGTATTGTAGAGATTTTGTGAGTTTTCCGAGCAATACATCCCCGTCTGGATACGAGCAGGTAGAGGTGGCTCTGGCACAGATGTACCTAGGGGTAAAACCCAAAAACACCGCTTTGAGCTAGACTCGAACGGGAACTGGTGCACGACAACGGGCCTTGCTGCACTCTTGGTTACGACACTCCCGGGGGATATGCTTAGGATAATTCTCATTTTCTTTACAAACCATTATGAAGGGTTTATGAGTATATACATCCTCCAATGAGACATTTTTATGATTATGGATTATATCCATAAATAGTTCAATTTATGTTAAGTGTTTTATAATTATGGGATTATGTATTTGGATTCATAAACTGATCTAGTGTATTCCATTGTTTAGAAATGGCGCCCAGTAGAAGGAATGAGAACTCCAGAAATGCACATGATCCAAAGAGAAGGAAGGATCATATCTTTCATGGTCTTAAGCTAGAATTTATAAGAGAAATAGTCTCCCATGTATTATCATCATATGAAGAAATAATATCATGTGTTGATAAGATAAGTAAAGAGTTTACTGAGTCATATGGCTTTGAAGGGAAGCAAGAGAAGAAAATGATGGAAGAGAGAAAGATGGATAAAGGGAAGAGGGAAAAGAAGAATTTTCCCATATGTGGTAACTGTGGAAAGAAACACCCTGGAACTTGCCTGAAAGGAATGGGAGTTTGTTATAAGTGTGGAGGAAAAGGGCACAAAGTACGTGACTGCAAGGGTAAGAAAATGGTTTCAAATGTACAATGCTTCATTTGCAAGGAGTTTGGACACTACACGAACCTATGTCCCAGTCATCATACTATGCCAAAAATGATGTCATTGGATAATAATCAAGTTATGATACTACCACATATGAAGAGGAATGATTAGAGTTCTTATGTTGATTATGTCAATTGAGTGTTGTATCAACAATGTACTTGTTATAATAATTATGGAGTATATAAGGATTGTACTGCAGTACTATTTCATTAAGGACTTGAGATTGTGTTGAACAAAGAAAAGTGACTCAATAGCAGGATAAATTTTTGGAAAATATATGGTTGAGAGAATGATAAACCATAATATAGTTCTGATACCGAGGTAGTGATTTTGGAATAATACAAGATTGTTTTGGATAAATTATATTGGATATTCTTGACTACCCTGGAACTGATTAATGATTTGTATATTCCATCATTGTTGGGGTTTAAAACATTTTTGGATTAATGAAGTATATCCAGCATTCTATATGGAATAAGGGAGCATGAATGTAATCAATAAGGAATATGGTAATTTAGGATGTTTCAGTGTATTAAAAGAATACATGATGAAGGTATTCATATGCTATTACAGGGTAAAAAGGATCTAAATTATGTTTACCTTCCTTATAAATGTTGGACTGTGAGTTTGGACAGAATTATTTTGAATAGTTCTAGTTTGGATTATTTTGGATTGCCATAAAAGGACAACCCGGAGGTCGGGCGGCAACCCGTCGTGTCCGGCAAGGCTGCGAGACTTGAACCTGCAACCGAAGGGCGACAAGGGTGTATCACCTACCACTGGCCCACGAGATGTCCTGGATTAAATAATTTAGTTTTTATTAAAAGATCTTGTAGATGAATTATAAATTCGATTATTTTGGAACCCTATACGAATAGTGTAAATAGATTTTTTTACGTTCTATTATCTTTTAGAGTGAAAGATGAGTTTGTGGTAGAAATTTATTAATGGATAAAACTCTAATTATAAAGTAAGTATATCTCCTTATGATCTTAGCCAATCTCATAAATAAATTCCACAACATTAAGAAAAGGAACTTAGAAGAAAAATGTTGTCGTAGATGGTACATTAAATCATCACTAATTTATGGCTTTGGGATTGTTGGCCTTTTCATAGCCATGTTCTCTACCACTCTCCATCAGATAATTGATGGTTAGATTTCTCCTCCATATCCATATTTTCCTACATGGAACCCTAGTATGTGTTATTTTCGGTAATCTTCATACTTTCCACTCTTTATTTTAAATGGAGGCCTCATTAATTCATTTTTCGATGTGGGATTTCAACTAAGATATTTTGAAATGTAAAAAAATGTGTTATCCCAATACCCTATGTTTTGGTGAACCGATGGTATTTCAAATCATCATAGATTGATGAGTTTAAGGACCTCAATTTTATACTTGTTTGTGATTGATGACCTCAATCACTACCTATAAATATTTACGTTTTTCCTCCAATTATATGTCTCTAATTGCCACCAATGTTCTCCTAATCGAGATCATAATTTGGTGGTGACCCTTTCATTTCTCTTTTCCTCATATTAAGACTAAATTTTAGTAACCCAATTTCCGATGTGGGTTTTCCCACAAATATATTTTCTATTTTAAACCTTTTATTTTCGAAGAACAATTTCAAATTGCGAGGATGCAATTTTTTGAAGGAGGGGAGAATGTAACACACCATGATTTCATAGAGTGTTATTTCTTCAAAATAATTCAATAACTTGCACTACATGCAACACCTAGTTCAATGACACCATGACTTAAAAAAAAGCCATTCAAAAGAGGTTATGAATAGTATTATCTAAATTTTAAACTTTATTTAATCCTTATAATTTTAGAATCCATATTATCAGTTTCTTAGATATAATGCAAGAACAAATTCATTTTCAGTATTGCACTTTTTTCAACTTTTAATAGTGAACCCTTTTTAAATACAATATTTTAAACTTTTTGACTAAATGGGAACATCAAAAAATTTAAAATGAAACATCCCAAGCTTCCATGGTACACTTTCCTTTGAATAATACAGTAGCGTGTGTTGTATGCAACTTCGAGTTTTAACACACACCACAACCGATCAAACTAGCCATTATGAATAGTAATACCTACTTTTCGAAATTATATATATTTTATATTTTAAAATGGACTTCATTTTTGTATTTGGAATATCTAATTTAGCCTAAGGTGAAATTTTGGTACTTTTCGGATAACTTTCATATTTTGATGAATAGTGAAAATTACTAAATTTTAAGTAAAAACAACTTTTTTAATCAAAATAATTAGTAGTGATAAATTATGAATTTGACTGGTTTTAAAGTATATTTAGAATATATTTTTACCATTTAATATAATGTTGGTCATTTGACATAATTTTACAATTAAAACGAACATAAACAAGTGTCAATATTTTGATAGTTATTATCTCTTAAAAACACGCTTTTTGTTTTGACAGCGGGAATTAATTTTAAATTAATTTCTGCCACTTCTGTGTTTTGAATTTAGAAAAATGGATTCCATATTTGGAATCAGGATGTCTAAATTGTGTAAATAGGTAACTTTTATTTTTAGAAATTTTGAATAATTACTGTGGTAAATATTTTATTTACCATGGTTAAGGGTAAATCCGGTAAATAAGGGTTAAAAAATAATATTATAATAATACAAAATTTCCCTAAAATGTGTCCTAACCTTATTGGTGGACACATACCCGACCATGGGCATCCATGGGTTGATTTGGGGACCCCTTGGAGCCACTTGTATGTGGTAGGGACACATTATATTAATAAAGTTAAAATAAAAATAAAAATGGCATAAGCTTACATCTTTTAGAAGAAATTTTTTTACATAGGGTTATATATGTTGGATTTTCGATTATAAATATTCATTAGAAAGATAAAAATATTTCCTACATAATGATATTTTATTTATAATTTTTAGACATCAAATAATTTTAATAATTAATGACACAATAATGATGAAATGTTTACCTCATTAATAAAACATTTAAATAAATAAGATTATAATGATTAAAATATTATCTAAAACCAGTCCAATACTTATTGGTTGATGTTATTTAGAATATGAGTCATCCAATCTTTGATCTCAATTATTTTTGGACCATTATAAACCGAATTTAATTATATTATAAAGTAATACTTTCACTCTTTCCTAAAGAGCCCCTCCTCTCCCTTATAAAAGGAGACCACTTCTACTCATTCCTCACACCTCTAAAGCCACTTGGCTCGTCCAAACCCTGCCCAAATAAGCTCCCCACATCCCTCTCCTCCTCCTTGAAGCTTCCCCTTAGGCAGAAAGCATTTCAAGAAGTCCTTTGGTTCCAACCAAAGTGAGTTACCTAAATTAAAGGTAACAATTTCTCTTGAATTATTTTCATTTATTTTGCTTCTCCAACCCCCAAACTCTTTTTATTTCCTTTCTTTTGTAACAACACCAGTATCCAAAATATACTAGTATGTTGTTATAAGAAATATTAAAACTAAACATACACACAACTCCATCTAATGGATGATGAACATAATGTTTCTGTGGATGGAAAACTAACGCCTCACGAAACAATGATTGTTCAAATACATGTCACCGCCTCTCATGGTGGACATTATGATGGAACTATAATTAAATATGATATTAATGATATATATTTTATATATAAGCTTCTGTAATTCCATTTTATTTCATACCATTATTCGTTTCATGTTATATATACATACGATAATTTCATTTGAGGAAGTGCGGACTACCGCCCCCTTAAAATGATATGACTCATTCATACCACACATGGAACGTATAAAGGATGGTGTTAATGAACTTAAGTAACATATATAAAATATTATATTATACTGGAATACTAATATACCTATGTATCATTTGGATTCGATTCTTTTAAAATAAAAATTAAATGGAAGTAGCGTTCGTGCGTACGTACGGACTACCGTCTCCACGAACGCGATGAGATTCATTCTCCATCGTATCCATTCAAATATAATTATCATTTTATGATTTAAAAATAATGTTTAAGGAATTGATATAATTCTGGATATGAATAACATACAACCTATCCTTTACATACATGTCTTACGTAACAAAACATACAAAAGAAAACAAGTAAGTTAACACCCGAAACAATGATAATACTAAGATATTATTATCAAATCAATATTAAAAGATCATATATGATATAATATTAATATATATGATTCATGTATAATTTAATAACAATTATTTCACCATTATACAGGAGGTTAACCTACCCCAACCAAGGAAAAGTACAAGGTAAGGGATTTTCTTATCTCACATTCAATTCCGTGAGATTTCCATTGTTCGCCACTAAATTATTGAAAGTGGTGTATTGTGTACTGCCATTTGATATATATATTATCATGCTTCTCTTTATATTCATGTTATTCTGTAAATAATTTGGTGGTTATTAACTTTTGGCCATACGACTCAGTTGATTAACGTGGTAAGGGGTTTTCATCTCACTCCTTATTCCCGTGAGATTCATGCCATATTGCCACCATCAGCTTTTGTGTGGTGTATGTACTGCCCATAATTATATTCTTTGTGTAATACACTCTAATTTATGTGTATTTACATATTCATTGTATGATACCTCTTTCATGGGTTGTATGGTTCATATGTTACCAAATTGGTAAGGGTTATTTCACAATCTCTTCATTATCCGAGGTTGTTTATACGTAATAATCTACTAGGATCTCTTTATCATCCACATCCATGTTTCTTCAAAATGTATTTCAAAACATTTTTATTATTTACAAGAATATGTGTTAAAGTCATTTATACCCTTGTTTGACTTTTTATAAGAGGAATCTTTACGTCGTTTTCAAAACAAGGTCCTTTTAACCTTTTTGACAGAATTAAGGTAAGAATGTTTTTTTAACTTATACGGCGGGTGCGGTTATTTTCCGCCATTATAAAATTGTCAAATCTTCCCTTACAAGCTTATAAGAATATTTTCAAATTGAATGTATTATTTTATAATTATTTTACTTTTAAAATTATTTTAATAAAAAGAGATATTTCCCTAAAATAGTTTTGATTTCATCTATGTCAACATCCTTTGATGGATTTTAAGCTTATTTGAAGTTGAGTTATTATGATACAAAACTTCCATATTTTATTGAAGGTTTTGTGAAATTTTTGACTGTGGATAAGTAATTATTATGTCACTCATGGTTTTTGTTTAAAGTATTTACATTTCATAAGTTATTTTTAATCCGAATGTTTATGTTATATTTCAACCTTTCATTCGGATGAATGTGTTAGAAAAGTATGTTCCGGGTTGGGGACCGGTAAAAGTAATCCCTCTGGTTTGGTCATCAGTTATTAGAGGAACTCCGGTTTGGTCTCCGGTTATTAGAGGCACTCCGGTTTGGAGTCCGGTTATTAGAGGCACTCCGGGTTGGTGTTCGGTTATTAGAGGCACTCCGGGTTGGTGTCCGGTTATTAGAGGCACTCCGGGTTGGGTTCCGGTTACAGTTAGCCCCTAGGTCTTGGGATGAGGCCTTGACAAAGAAATTAATGTTCAGAATTATGCATTCCAACATTATGAAAGTGGTTAGTGATTTTGCATGTGATTATTCGATTAGTAGAATATCCATGTGAATGAGTAAATGGCATTTTTTCATTTTATTTTATGCCATACTATGTTGAAAGTTCAAGTTTGAGAGGCTTTTTTAGTTATACATTGCCTTAAATGATTATTATTATTTATGAAAGTTTCCGCTATATTGTTATCCTTACTGGGCATTTGAGCTCACCCCTTTTCTATGTTTTATTTTTCCCAGGATGTGAAGAAGTAAGTTATGAATGACCTGCAGGGATATTATGGGGGGATAATAGTGTGGACTGTGGAGACATTATGTTTTTGTAGTAGTTTTTCATTTTATGATGTAATGTATAACTTATGAATATATCTACTGTTTCTAAAGGTACTAAACCAATCGGTCTTTCGAGATTTGATCTTTCTTGTGATCATGCCAATGTTATGTAATAATGCACCGACTCTGGGTAACTAGGGTCGGGGCGTTATATTAATGAAATCAAATGTGTATCTTGGATTTTGGAAATTCCACTCACAAAAGTTGTAAAATTATGTTTTATGTAAATTTGCAAATTCTCCTAGGAGGTGTGTAAAAGACGGTGAAAAGATCAATAAAATTTTTATATATCTAAAATTATTATAAAATTACTCCAATGAATTACATTGAACTTATATAGGTATTATGTATCAATTTTTTCATAAAATAAATTTAAATAAAATAAATAATTATTTAAATAAAAAGTCGGTTTTTAAATAGTAACCCAATGTTTACACTATTCATCAAAAATTGAATGTTTCCAGAAAAATACCAAAATTTCACCCTAGGATAATTTCGATATTCCGAATCCAAAAATGAAGTCTATTTTGAAAAATAAAATTTAAAAATTTCAAAAGGTGGTTATTACTATTCGTAACGGCTAGTTTTAATAATATTTTAATAGCATATCGTTGTTTAGTGAAACTCGGTATTGCATACGACACAAGCTATCAGGGAAGGTCGTGATTGCGTGTAAAGAAAGACAAGCTAGTGTTGTGTGTAGTGAAAGATTCCATTGATGATTTATATAAAATAAAAACAAAATATTTCTTATAAAAGTCTCGGGTGTTACATAATGAATGGTCCGGACCATTTGGAGAGAAATTTACCAAAAATAACTTCAATCTGGAATCAAGCAAAAACACTTTGTTACCTTCCTTGAAGTTATTGTTATGAATCGGCCCATAATGAAATTATTTGGTTCCTTAGTCATACAACATTAAGAATTAATATACATCATTTCTGATCTACTCCATCTCATGCAAAATAAATTTTCTATTTTTTCCAACAGAAAATAGATTAAGGTTATTTGTTTTAACATCCCAAAGTGATTTGTCCTATAACTCAATCAGAAGGTTAATATACTTCAATTATAATAATTTAAATAGTGACATGCCAATTTGGGTTTTAATGGATGTCCTATGTTCTCTGAGTGTATCATTTAGTCTCAAAATCTACTCTTTTCTATTTTGGGTTCATATTTTTTTCTAGAATTTATTTATTTATCTATTTTACAACTCAACCATTCCATTTGTTTGAGGATGAAAAGATGTAAAGACTCTAAATTGAACTTCATATTTATTTAAAATATATTATAGTTTTCTATTATAAAATTGGGTACCTTTATCTGAAATAAAAAATCATACAAATCAAAATGTAGAAGAAAACACCCTTTCCCAAACTTGGACACAATTTTAGCATCATCAGCTCTAATGGGAATAACCTCTACCTATATTGAGACAAAATCAGTTGAAATAAATATGTAAAGTTCTAAAAAAATATTTTGGATAAGGCCCCATGAAATCCAAACCCCATACAAAAAAAAGAACAAAAAATGTTGTTCTAGCATCTCATATCTTATGGAAATGTTTCATTGAAATTTAAAACATTTATAGGTTCTAAAAAATTAAATAGAATTTCCAAAAGGGTGGGGAAATAAAACCAAAATAAAGTAATTTTATTGCATTTATTTGTGGCCCAAAGTGTCCTCTAGAAATTATTGTTTGAAAAAAATATTGGAAAGATTGGAATTAAGAATTTGGAATGCATCTCCTTATCAGTTGATCACTATGAACATTCCATAAATAATGATCATCTCAAATTCATTTCATTGAAAAAATAACAAATTCAGAAATTTTTTCCTTGATAACCAGTGGGGAACTTCATCAGTAGACAAATAATTCACAAGATAAAATAACCATGGTCTTTCATTATGAAAATAATATAAATCCCCACCAATATGGTTTCTTTAATTGGCGGGAAGATTTGATGTTTTCTATTCAAAATAGATGGTATCCTTCTCAAATTATCAGAAACAAGGTTCTCACTTCCTTTTTATCCATTATTTGAACATCAAACACATGTAACAAAAGCCAACCAATTAAAGAAAGTGAGAACCTTTCTAAAACAATTGTCTATTCAATACCATTACCATTTCGTGTCAAACTCATTAATAGTTTTCTATGAATATTTAAGTGAAACCATTATGCTGCTGAAATTTCACCACGTTTTTTCTAGTTAAAAACAATTGTATAGTGAATACCATTCCCATTTCCTATCAATGGTGTTCATATTTCTGCACGTATACTTTTGTATTGGGGAAATACACATATTTATTTGACACTCCTTGATCGAGAAATAAATTAAGATGATGAATGGATCCATGTTGTATGATCTTTGTGGAAATTGTAAGAATGAGAATGAAGTGAATGTGATGAGTGTGGTAAAAATTAAAATAGTGCACCAATTAATTGGGTAATATTTAGTATCATTATACATCTTGTGGGGATAGGTAGTGAATTGGATTCCGTTATGTGAAATTTTTCCACCATGATGTCTTGGTACTTTATACTTGACCATTTTATATGATGTAGTGTTTTATGTTGTTTCCACATTTACCATGTTAGGATTATCATGTTATATCTAGACTTACTATTCATATTACTTTTACACCCCATTTATATGTATAGTTTTTAACATGTATTATGTTTTTCATGTTATGCAGTGTTTAATCCTTCACTAGGATTTATAGCTGTAATGTCTTAGATGTTTCATGTATTGATTTTTGATATTATATAGATTATTTTCAAGGACATTCATTGAGATGACATGTTATTTGGAGGGACAATGTTCCTAGAATAAATTTTCAAAATATATTAAATATATTGAATAATAAATTTTAACAATTTTCCTGAAAAAGTGGAATAACATCTAAAAGGGTTCATGGATCAGAAATTTGAGGGCCCTGTTGAATTCAGAATGATCGGATTTCCATAGAAATGATATAACATTAGTTGGAATGGGTAAATTGTGGAAAATATATCATGTGCGTGGAAATGAATAAAACTATTCATTAAATTATTTTATTTCTAATTGTCAACACAACTACTGGGTAGCATTTAAAAATACAATTATGTTTGAATCCCAGAGATAGTTTTATAACACTAGAGTCATTGGAGAACCCTTGGAATTTTTTTTGATAACTAAATCAGGAAATTAGTGACATGATCATGTATCGATGATCAACAAACCCTGGATTCAAAGGACCTCACCACCAACAACAACGAAACCCCATTCTTCGCCAGGGATCAATCCAAATTGATGTTGAATGTGTGTTTTGATATTATTCTTCCCGATTTTTGATTTATATATTGAACCTGAATCAATCAATCAATATATTGATATGTAGTTCAATCATCATACAAGATCAGTTATTTTGTAGGGTTTTGATAGGAGAATATCTTTGTGTTTTTTTTATTTTAGTTTTCATTTTAATGGAAATTAATTTTGATTGATAAGAAAAATCGACTGATGTATGTTCCTTCTATGTTCTTGTGTTTATATCCCTCAGTTATTTGTTCGACATGGGTGTTATTCACAAGCAATATTTGTTACGCATTCTTGTTTCTCCCTTTGTAACTTTAGGATCATACTCTATGATATTGGGTCGAGGAAACAATGTTAAGTGTTTTGAGTTTAGATTTAGGAAAGGTAGTCTAGTTTTGGTGTAGTGACCGACAGATCCATATACCAGGTCTCTGATCACCTTCTTTTTGACACATCAAATATGGACACTAGTTTCATGGAAAACAATCATACATGCATCATATAAGAGTGGGTTATTGTTTTTATTCACTTTTTGAGTCATCTATCTATATATAATCATTGAAAATGATATATATGGGTTGTTTGAGGATGCCTTTGTGACATATTCCATCTAGGAATCAACATGATGATATTGAGGATGATCCCCTTAGTGATGAGATGTTGATAGAGGGACCATCTCTTCAGATTTAACCTCTAAGTGTTGCACCAGAATTAACACCACCTGTAGAGAAACACGTGGTACCATAAGTACCAATGGATGAGATGCATAGGCTGAGAGAACAATATGAGTATTAGTGATAGAGACCCCTTAGGTTGGAAAGAGATCCTGACCCATAGGTGGATGAGGACTAGATTGAGGTAGTGACCTGGGTTTTCCATATATTGAGGACACCAATAGATCATATGGTTGTCATATATGTGAACCTTCTTCATGGTAAAATAGGGTGAAGGTGGGGTTTGATTAATAGTTCTTATGATGATGAGAATCTTTTTTATTTATGGGTTGAGAGCCTTTGAAATAGGAGTTCTTACCAGTTACACTGAGGAATATATGTATATAGAATCTTCTGTAGCTCGAGTAGGGAAACATAATAGTAGCAGAGTATTCGTTGAGGTTTACCAACCTTCCCATGTACTCAATGAATATGGATTGTGATGAGTTCTTTAGGGTTCATACCTTCAAGTGAGGTCTGCATAGATAAATCCAAGGAAATGTTATACCCTTATTAATTCCTACCTATGCTAGGGTTCCATAGATAGATTTAGTGGTTGAGAGTTTCTTGGATGAGTAAATACAGCTAGTCGTTGTCAGCAATGAGAAAGCAGGTGGAGAGACCTTGAATATAGATATTTGACAACTGTATTAGGGACCTGGTCATATGAGATGATTTAAGACGATGTCCTAGGATAATGTATCTACTATTAGGGGCTCACATGGTGGGTGTAGTCATCACCGGGAGAGGTGGTGATACTCATGTGATTCTAGTGGACTTCTTGTGTGAGATTTTACGACCTTCCATATAGTTGAAAAAGAGACTGCGGATGGGTCACTAAGAAAGAGAGAAACTAAGGGCTAGACAAGTTTGTAGGTTTGTGGATGTGGTCGAGGAGTTGGGATAGTAGAAGGAGTTGGTTGATGTTTTTTACTTATCACTACCACCACCACCCAGGCTTAAGGTGTTGGAGGATAGGGGTAGGGACAACTGTAGGTAGTCAAAGAATACAACCTAGATTCATCAAGAATGATATGCGGTATGATCAGTGCATTTTCTAATTTATCTGTAGTATTGATAGACATAGGTGATTACCATTCATTTCTGTCCACATACGTTGTACGAGACTTAGTGATTTTGGATGAAACTTTGGCTCGACCCTTACGATTGTTGACTCTTACTAGAGAAGACAGAGTGATTATGTACTTATTTCAACTACGTGACTTGACCATTAGAGGCAAGAGTTTCAACAGAAATCTATTGGTAGCAGCGTCGAGGCCTTATGATGTCATTCTTGGTATAGATTTGTTATATATAGTTCATTCCTTGATTGAATGTTTTTGGTGAAGGGTGTGGTGTGTCCATTGTAATGAAACCCGATTCTCTTTTCTCAATGAATAGGAACCAATGTAGTACAATATAGACTCATGTATATGATGTGGAAGCCGACTAATCAGAAGTTGGCAAGCCTAACCCTTGGTGTCGTTGATTTTGTGAGTCCCCGGTTTCCTACAATGGTGGAGGAGTACGAGGAAGTCCTCTCTGAAGATGTTATAGGTTTACCTCCTAGTCGAGAGATAGAATTTTACATTGATCTATACCCCGGGATGACATCAATATCTATGCTAGCATATAGAATGGATCTCATAGAGCATCAAGAGATGTGGTTGCAGTTGGAGGACTTGCAGAGGAAGGGATTTCCTCGACACTATGTTTCACCCTATGAAGCCCTAGTTTTGTGTTACCAGAAGGCTAATGGTACCTTGAGGTTGTGTGTGGATTACCAGATCTTGAAACAAGTGACATTATTGACAAGTATCCATCACCCAGGATTGATGATCTTTTTGATCAGCTGTGAGGGGAATGATAGTTGTTAAAGTTTGACCTCAGGCTAGGCTATCACCAGTTGCGAATATGAGAAATGGATATACTAAAGAAGACATTCAGATGTTAGTACGGTTACAATGAGTAATTGGTGATACCCTTTGGCATGAATAATTTCATGATACTATTCATGGAACTCATGAACTAAATCTTCCAGCCTTACTCAGACCTACTCATTGTAGTTTTCGTTGACGATGTCCTTGTGTACTCGGAATCTGATGAGGAGCATGTGAGACACTTGACGATAGTTCTGGATATTCTATGGGTGCACCATATTTTTATGAATCAATCGAGGTTCCAATTTTTTATTCAGGTGGTCCAATTTATTGGGAATGTTATATCAACAGATGGAGTTATAGTGGACCCGTACATGGTTGAGGAAATGTTAGATTCAGAGCCACCAAAGAGACTGAGAGATGGGAGGAGCTTATATTGGATAAAATGATACTATCAGAGATTCATACTTGATTTTTATAGAATATAAACACCTATTATAGTTTTGACCTAGAATGGGAATACATTCAGGTGGAAAGATAGGTTCCATTTGGATTTATAGTAGTTGAGGAATATCATAAAGAGTGATACCATCTTTATATTTCTAGAGGAGGGTGTTGAGTACATAGTGTTCATCAATGCGTAAATAAATGGGATTGGTTGTGTTTTGATGTAGTGGAAAGAGGTGATTGCCTATGGATCATGCAAGTTGAGACCACACGAGTATTATTACACGACCCATGATCTTGATCTTGGAGTATTAGTCTTTTCTTTGATGACGTGGTGACACTACCTAATGGGTGATCATCTTATCATCTATTTCAATAAAGAAGTATAAATTATAGATTCTATTAGAAGGATCTCAACTTATGTTAGTGGTGAAGGTAAGAGCTCCTACAAGATTATGAATTAGAAATTTTCTATACTCTTGGGGAGGGGAACATGGTTGCAGATGGTCTCAGAAGGATATCCTTTTGAAAGGTGCAGAGAATGTCATTCTTTTGTGAGGAACCACAATGGTACTAGTGAATTTGTGAGAAGTGGTTATGAGAAAGTTCCCTATATCTCTTTTGGTGGTATATCTCGGTATTGAAAAGATGTACGAAGTCAGATGATGTCAGTTTTGGTTTCCAGGGATGGAGAAAGGGGTTGTAGAGTTTGTCTCTCAATTCCTTACTTATTTGTTATTACAGAATAAACACCATGTTCCAGTAGGTTTAGTTCAACTCCTTGATGTTATAGAGTGGAAGTGTGATAGAATATCTATTGACTCTAGGACAGGTTTACAGTATACAACTAGGTGATACGTTTCCATCTGGATGATCAGAGACTAACTCAGCAAGTCAACCCATGTCCTAGCTATATGAGAACAGTGTTAAATAAATATTTCGGGACACTTATACATCTACTATATAGTCTGAATCCATATATTTTGAATGACCATCATTTCTGACCATGATTCTCACTTTATATCCTGGTTGTGGGAGGGATTACAGAAGGTATTTGGGACTCAGTTACACTTGATCATAGTGTTTGACTCACAAACTGATGGCCAGAATGAGTAGGCCATTTAGGTTAAAGAGGAAATGCTATAAAATTACATGTTGGACATTGGTCATAGTTAGGAGGATCACCTACCACTGGTAATGTTTGGTTAAAACAATAGTTACATTTCCAAAATCAGTATATAACTATTAGAGGCTTTGCATGGTAAACTATTTAGGTCACCGCTTTCCTATACTGACCCAGAAGATTAATTTCTCATGGGATCAGAGTTAGTGTGAGCTACAAAATAGAATTTTCATATCATCAAAGAGTGGAAGAAGACTACACATTTCTATCATAAGTCTTATTCTCATGGACATAGGAGGCCTTTGGAGTTCATGGAAGTAGACCATGTGTTCCAATAAGTTTTCCTTGATTTGAATTACATAGATATGGCTGGGGTGGAAATCTATATCTAAGGTTCATCATCCCTTTCCAGATACTATGTAGGGTTTTTCAGGTGGTATACCTCTTAGGTCTACCCCCACAGTTAGACTGGGTGCATGATCTCTACTACGTGTTTCGACTGAGGAGGTACATGGATGACCCCTAAAACACTATTGAATAGGGTGAGATAGATGTCAATGATGAAGATACCTTTTCTGAGTAGTCAGTGGAATTTAAGGATTGAAAGGAGATGATATTTCTTTGGAGATTAATTTCGTTAATGTGTGGCTGGTGGTAGAACATGAGTCTACAGGAGAGCACATGGGAGCACGAGGGTCATATTCTTACTAAGTACCCATATCTTTTTATGTATCCCCTGTTTTAGATTTTTGGGGACATAAATCCCCAAGGCGGGGAGAATTTAATGTCCTAGAATTTATGTGTTTTATTTTTGGATATTATATGAATTAGTTTTAGTTTAGTTTCAGAGATGGCATGCGATTCTGATGGTCGGTATTCTCAGAATTGTTTTTGAAATATATTACATATATTAAATAGAACGTGCATGGGATTTTCCTAGTATGATGTAATAACTTCTACATGGGTTCATGGAATATAAATATGAGGGCTCTATTGAGTTCATAATGTGTGGTTTACCCTAGGTGCGACTTAATATTAGTTGGCACAAGTCATTTGTGGAAAACTAATCACATGTGCGTAAATGAATAAAATAATTTATTAAATTTGTTTATTTATGATTCTTGATGCAGTGATTGGTTATTTTTTAAAAATATATTATATAAAAATTTTAGGATTAGCATCATAACCTTAGAGTCATTGGAAGACCCTTGGAGTGACCATTGGAGAATTATCTAAGGTGATTGGTGATAGGATTTTGGATCGATGATCGACGCACCATAGATTTAAATAATTTGGAAAATGACAATAGCACACCACCTTCCTTTGTCCAAAATAGATAAAAATAAAGTTAGTGTGTGTGTTTTGATTTGATCCTTCCCTGTTCTTGATTTATATTAAGAACACAAATCCATCAATGAACAAATTGATTTATGGATCTATCATCATGTAGGATGTTTCATTTTATGGGGTCCTGGTGGGAGAATATATTTGGGAAATGATTTATTTTTATATTCATTCTAATGGAAGAAAACTGAGGTCGACAATAACATCGATCAATGTCTGTTCATTCAATCTATTCTTGTGCTTTTCTCCCTCTATTTTTTCATTCGTCGCGGTCATTCTTTATTTGGAAAAAACATCAAAAAATCCTAGTTTAATCGATCATTGGACACTGATTTATGGGCACACAATTTTGAAATCCTAGATCTGGGATTCGTATGACATGAAGTTGGTGTAAAAATGAAGATCAAGTGATTCAGAAGACGGTGGATACACACTTTCATGTTCTTCAGTTTTTTTCAGCGCTAAACAAATAATGAAATATATACCCATTTTATGAAAAAGTTTGATGACAAAATATATTTTTCAAGAGATGAAGAGTCTCAAGTAATATTTTCCTTGAATACCAGTATGATTGAATATGAGATAAGAGGCAGCAATGACACAGGAACATGCCGAAGGAAGAAAAAGGGTTTCTAGAAAACCCGATTGACAGTACATGTAATATGGGATTACAAGGCTTGTTGGGCCCCCTCAGAAGAATATAAGGTTTCTGGAAAGTGTTTAATATCACATGACATGTGACCCCTATCAAGAAAATGTGGTATCTCCTAGATAAATCAGCATGTACTCAAGAAGTACACAAATACGAGGTAGACAACACAAGTTATAGAATGTTGTGTACTCCTACACATGGACATGACCTAGACTAGGTACATGGGTTAAGCCATGTATTGGTACACGGGTAGACATAAATGGGATGGTGTCATGTAATAGAACATGGGTAGACTTCAAGGGCAGCCTACATTTCATGTAGTACTACACATATATGGCTTGATAACACATGATGTTTACACAGGCAGTTCCTAGGGTCAAGGGACACAACGTGTGGCCCCTACTAGAAACCATGTACTCTTTTAGAAATTTATTGAGGCCCTTTCCCTCTATATCATAGAAATGTTTCAATAGGGTAAATTCCCCTTATCCCTTCTATAATGGTTGGTATGGAATCATCTCCAACTCCTAGGACTATGATCCCTTTATTAGGACTTCTTGGAAAATGATGTTAGAATATCTCTGAGAGGCCCAATTTGAGATCATATATTCATCTACGTTCCCTATGTAGAGTTATTGGTATCTTCAGGACCAAAACAATGAGGGAGTCTATCCTCTAATTAGTGGGTTAATCTATATTGAAATTTTGGTGTCACCCCATGGCCTTGGAAGCGATTCTCATAATTTTTATCATATTTTCTTCTGACTATCAACATGTTCTTTCTCATGAGGAGACCCAATGACTAGTATCTATTGGAATGAAATCATCAGTGCTATTAGACTCAGGAGTGTGTTCTTTGAGACGTGTGATTTTTTGGAATCAACAAACTGATATTCAAGGATGTTATACTACAGTTAGAACTTACATCTTGACAGTTTCATTGTTGATTATATCTAGATATTCTTATTATTTGTGTTATAGACATATATATATGTAGATACGACTTTATTTCCATGGATATATTCTTTTTTTAGGGTGTACTACAAAGTATTGTTATACTCACCCATTCACGGGATTTAACCAAAAATGTATTGTCTTGTGCAGATGATCACCCTTTTCATAGACACCTAGGAATAGATGGACCAGATGGTTCTTAGTGAGATTGGATTGATCAAGGTGTGTTCCTATGACTTTCTGAAAGTAGTTACAGAACATACTTTTAGGTTGAAATATTATTTTTAGACTCTTCATGGTGGGATTATGTTTGGTCTTTTTTATATTCTTTCACATCATATCATCCTCTAGTAACATGATCTAGATGTAGGCATGCATGATTGTTTATTTTTTCATTACATTTTAGATTTTTATAGTATTGGAGACATGTGTGTGTGTTCATGTACTTCGGTTATGGTATCCCATGTTATTGATATGCCTTCGTTGTGCTAGTTTCCATCCCCAAACCTATTGGAGGTGGACATGGGGAGTTGCGGAACTTTCCACTCTAGGATGAATAAAAAAATAGATCACCAATTTCTTATGTATTCTCCAGGTTTATCCCATGATGTTTTAAAATACATGGAATTTTAGATGCATGTTAATAATGTATTAAGTAATTTTGTTCTATCCCATGTTCAAGATGTTATTCTATGTACCTAATTCCCAAAGAATCTAGACTTCTTGATATTCTGGATTGTATTATGTGTAATTTTATGTAAAAATAAAGGATTAATGTGTAATAATAAAAATGGTTTTTATAGTTTGTAACAGAGAAAATGGTTATTCATTTTTGGGATTAGGTTAAGAAAACTCCAACAAAAGTCTTAGGGAAAAGTCTATGTATAAGAAAATATCCCTATGTTTTGGTAAATATTGAGTAAGTGGTATATCAAGAAAATAATTCCTTTTCTGGATACTACAAGAGGACATGGTTTTGTAACATATATACCTAGGGGTAAAAACTCCGACAAGGTGTGACAGTATTGACGTGGTGTAACCTGGTACATGACAATAGGCCTTACTATGCACATGGTCTTAAATTTCTTGTGGTTATGATTTGGTAAATTCATAAGCTCATTAGGAATAATTATTAAGGGAAGAAAAAATTCCCATTAGAGTATATGTTAGGAAATAAAACATGGACAACATATATTGAAGCCTCTAAAATCAGAAGATAAGTAAATAATTGTAATATATAGGTTACTCATTAAATGACATTGGAATCCCCCTTTATGTTTTCATTAGATTTAAAAAACACTCATACCTAATTTTCATTTTATTCTAGCCAATGGTTGAAAATAAGAGGAATTAGGTGAACACTAATGTAATGGGCAATGTGATGACTTCCCTAATGAGATTCCCATCTCGATGAAAGAAGGAATCGTGGGTTTTATGATGTTACTCTCTTTGATAACTCAACTTATAAATAGAATCCGAGATTAGGAGGATCGTATAAATCACCTTATTACAGAAGATGTTATGATCAAGGCCTTTATCTGAGAATGTCCTTTGAATTTAATGAATCATCTAATACATTAATCACAGAACACAGAATCAACTCTATTAAAAATATATTCTCCATTCTTCAGTGTTCTGAACAAGAGAAGGTTATACTGGATGCTTATCATTTTGAGGGAGAATCTAATAAGTGGTGGAAATTTATAAAGAATACGTACCCTTAGGAAGTGAGGTAAGTGATGGAGTGGAAGGAATTTATGAATCTATTTTTTGATAAATATTTTTATCGCACACTTCATCTTAAAATGGAATGGTATTTCCTTTCTCACTAGCTAGAAGATGACAAATCTATCAAGGAATATGAGGAAACATTCACGAGACATTCCTGATAGGCATCCACATTTGTTGTTTCCCCTAAATTTAGGTTTGAAAACTACTATGGTGTTATAAAAACTTGTCTAAAAAAGACATGTTGATAGGATACCTTGATATCTATGAGGAAAATGTATGATGTTCCCAAAATGTCAAAATGAAGATGAGAGAATCTTAAAGGTATCACAGGGATAAGAAGTGTATGGTTGAGTTTAATTCTAGTGCTATAATGGAGAAATATAACAATGACAAGAAATTTCAAAATCCCACGTGTCAAAAGTTTGGAGAGAAGCACTAGGAAAATTTCATAAGATAGATGAGAAAATTATTTAGGTGTAGGAATGAAGGAAACAAAGCTAAAGATTGCTGAAAGGATAAACCTACTAATAAAATGAATGAATGGACTGGTCTAGTAAACCCCCAACACATTTTTTATTAGTATAACTACAAGGAACCTAATCCCTTTTTAAACCAATCCACTAATCCAAGGGTTTTCAAAGACAACCAATGACCACCTTGGAAACAAGGGTGATATTTTTCCATCAAAACTGTGGTGGTGGATCCCAGAAATGAATTGATGATTGGTATGATAGTTTTCTATTCAAGGATTGTGAATGAACTTTTTGATTCTGGTTCTACACATTCCTTTATATAATGAAATTTTAGTAAAATTATTTAAACACTGCCACAAAGCATGGATATGGAGTTATCGATGAAAGTGGAAAATGTGGAAATTATTTTATCCAAAGTATATAACTAATCCCTTGTCAAAATTTGTGGGATGAAATTTCTAGAACACCATGTAATTATCTATTTATTGGGATTTGACACGATTCTGGGCATGCACAGATTTCCCTATATAGACCCAACTTATATTTCCATGAGAAGGAAATCACTCTTCATATTACGAATCGACTTCTGAATATATAAAAGTGTAAGGATGATGATGAATCTTATTTAACACTAAAATATTAATAGTGGATATTATTTCTCCATGAGAAAGAATATCTATATTAAATTATTGGGTCTATGGAATGAATCATCCTTTAAGACATTCCCATTGTGAGGGAATACACTGATGTCTATCATAAGGAAATATCTAGTCTTCTACTTAGACAAGAGGATGAATTTCCAAAAAATCATATACCTAGGGTGTCTCTTGTATCAAAGACTCCATATTTAATGGATGTTATGGAACATAAAGTGTTTAAGAATCAAATATATGATAATTTGGATAAACTTGTTATATACACAAGTGCTTGACCTTGGGGTGCACTAGTTCTCTACATCAAGAAGAAGGACAAGTCATTGTGCCTTTGTATTGACTATCACTAGATCAACAAGATAATCATAAAGAACAAGTATCCTCTACACTGATTGATTACTTGTTCGATTAGCTACAAGAAGCAATATACCTATCCAAGGATGATCTGTGGTCTAGATATTACCAATTTAGGGTGATGAAGGAGGATGTCTCAAAAACTACTTTTTGTATAAGTTACATGAACTATGATTGTATAGTGATGCCTTTCAGAATACCTAATTCTCCAACAATCCTCATAGACATGATGAATAGAGTCTTTATATATCATATAAAAAAATTTTGGTATTATTTATAGATAATATTATAATATACTCAAAAACCAAGGATGATCACAAGGGGAATCTAAGAACTATGTTGAAGACCTTGCATAAGGAGAATCTTGATGGTAAGTAGAATAAATTTGAGTTCTTGTTGAAGGAAGTCTCATATGTGGGGAATTTAATAATAAAAAATGAGATATATATGGATCATTCAAAGATATAATAAAATAATGAATGTTTTAGGCCAACATCTGTGATATATATCTATAGTTTCCTTTGATTAGATGGGTACTATCATTGTTTTTTAAGAAATCTCTCATTATTATCAAACCCTCTAAACATGCTCGCTCGGAAGGGATTCATGCTTACTCAAAAGGATGAATGAGATGAGATATTTAAGGAAATAAAATATGAGGCCTACCACATCACTTATGCTCACACTACCAACAAGTGGAGAGATTTTCATTATATTCATTGCAGCTTTGAAAAAGGGCTTCGGTTGAATGTTAATGAAAAATGAAAGTGGAATAGCCTATGCTTCAAGGAAATTAAAATTTCATGAATAAAACTACTAAATGAATGATCTAGAGTATGTTGTGGGGATCTTCACTTTGAAAATATGTCGACATTATCTCTTTGGGGAGATGTGTAAAATATATATATAGATCACAAAATTTTCAAGTATATATTCACATAGAAAGAGATGAATATGGGACCAAAAATATAGTTAAAGCTTATCAAGGACTATGAATACTAAATACACCACCATCCATGTAAATAAAAAATAGTGGAAGCTGTTTTAAGTTGAAAGGATCCAACAAATTTATCGTTAATGAGAATCGATAGGGATTTGATCTTAATATATTTAGAAAGTATGGACAAGGGAATGATAAATAAAGGAACATCCTCAATCCTTTCCCAAATTATTTCTCAATCATCCCTTATGGAGAGGTTAAAGTATTATTAAAGAAATGATATGGGAATTAAAAAGAAATGTGAAACTATAAGAAAAGGGGAATCATTAGAGTTCAATGTTAACAAAGAAGGAGTAGTGAGATTTGGGTTAAGACTATGTGTACCATAAAATTATGAGTTAAAGAAGGAGTTGTTGGATTATGCACATAGGTTAACGTTTTATATCCACCTAGGAATCATAAAAAACAAATATTTCTATAAGAAAACATTTAGTGGGACAATATGAGGAATTCAATCATAGAGTATATATCAATATGTCTTGTATATCGGCAAGTGAAAGCAGAAAGTGAAAAATATAAGGGGATAATGCAACCATTTTGTATATATTCATGTAAATGGGGAAACATAACCATATACTTTGTCACTGTCATTCCAAAGACATGAAAAGTTAATAATGATATATAGGTTATATTTTATCTTATTACAAAGAAAACTTACTTTTTTGTAGTTCAATAGGATTTCTCACTAGATAAACATGCACATATATACATCAGAGAAGTTGTATAGATGCATGGAGTACCACTATCGATTGTATCCGATCGACATCCAAGATTCTACTTTATGATTTATAAGATTCTCTAACATTATGTGAATATTGAATTGAAATTTATCATGATTATCACCCATAAAATGATGACCAATCTGAGAAGACTATCAAGAGACTTGAGGATATGCTTATATCATTCCCAATTGAATTCAAGTAGGATATGACCAACATATTACTCTGAGTGAGTTCGCCTAAAAAAATGGTTCCACTTGATCATCCCAATGGATCCTACAGAACCTATTTATCGGAAGATGTGAAGAACAATTGCATACTAGGATGATGTTTGGGAACACAAACTTCTAGGTCATGAAATTGTCGAGGAAATTGTGGACAAGGTTATGAATATTCAGTATCACATTAAGGATGCTCTGAGTAACAAAAGAACTATACAGATAATCATTAAAATGTCATATAGTTTGCTATTGGTTATAAATAATTCCCCCTGTTTTCATCATGGATATAAGTGATGATATTTGAGAATAAGGGAAATAATATTCCAAGATTAATCATCTCTTTTGAGATCCTTTATTGCATCAGACAAGCGGCCTATCGAATACCACTTCGACCAAACCTATCTCAAGTACATGATTCATTCCATGTATCCATCTTAAGGATAAACATAACATACCCTTAAAATATTCTAAATCCATAGGTGGTACCTTTGGATAATGATCTTTCTTATGAAGTGGAACTAATGAATATACTAGGTCATAGAAAGAATGTTATACGAAATAAAAAAAATCCAACTTGTGAAAGTGTTGTGGAGAAACGAAATGTATGAAGAAGTAATGTGGGAAACAAAAGAAGTGATGAAATAAAGTTTCCCTCATCTGTTTTAGTATGGGAAAAGAATATTTTTAGGGTGAAATATCTTAAGGGGGAGGATTGTGATGAACCAAACTATTATAACCAAAATTTACCTTGAAATTTAATTAAATGTATAATAATGTAATATGGTTATATAAAACACATGTAGTAAATTGGTTTTATTATGTACTATTGGATTTAAATAACTGTTAACAATCATTACCATTGATTATATATATGTTGAATAGTGATTACATGATTGATATAAATATAGTGTTTTAATAAATCCAATAGACGCATACGCACAATGTGATGACCTTCTCTAGTTAGATCTCACACTATGATGCTTGTTTATCAGATCTTATGAAGGAGATAGAATCTATGGGATTTACCTTAACCAATACCAGGATGATATCCAAAAACCTAATCATGATTGAAACTATTTATGGGAGAAATTCAAGCTTAATGAGATCACGACCAAAACCATGTTTGCTGAACTGCCCCATGAATGTCCCACCATTTTGCACTTTACCAATAAGAAATTTGATAGGGTATTAAAGGGATATGTATGGTGACCATCGAAATATTATTATGTATAGAATAATTAATATATTTTCATCCCATTATTTTCACTTTATAAATTATCTACAATTTGATTCTTTAAAACTAAAATAATATTTTTTTTGACAATATTCAAATTCAATTAAAAAAATTATTTTTATGAATTAATGGATTTTTGAAATAAATAATATTTTAATAAAATATTATAATAAAATAATTTTTATTTAATATATATGACATTTAATTTTTTATTAATTCAAATGTAAATTTTATATGGGCTCAAAAACTATTATTGTAAAAAAACCCAACATTTCTTAATAAATTTTACTTTATTATTTTAAAAGTGAAAATTCACATATCTATAAAATTATTTACAAAAAATGAATATTATTTTTGGAATCATAATGTCCAAATTTTCAAATGGTTAATTTTTCATAATTTTTTGAGCATGTCGATTTTCAGGTAAATTAAATATAATATAAATATACTTTGTCTATTATAACATCATAATGACCAAGAAGTGAGGTAATAAATAATATAAATGTTATCTACGACAAAATATATGGTTTGGATTTAAAATAATGTTATTTTATGTTTATTTGTTTTATTTTATAAATCCAATATGAATCTTCCAAAACCATTAATATATTTTATGGTTTCAAAATCATTTCTTTAATAGTATGACTCACCCCAATATAAGTAATGGAATTATTTTCTTATGTTTTTCCCATGGACATATAAACTAATAAAAACAAATACAATTTTAAATTAACCATTATCATAAAACATAAGAATATTTTTGGCTGTGGTTATTTTATTATGTATAGTCCAAAGCCTAAATAAAAAGGAAGTCACCATGTTTTCATATATAATCCCACCAAAGATTACATTTATATTCCCTGAGACTGCTTGGAGGACAACCTTACTCTTCCCTTCACACAAAATATTCTTCCCATGTCATCCCAATCAATCAAGAAGCCCCTCCCAAGAATTTGGGGTCACACACTTAATTAAGGGATCTTCCACACTCTTTTGTATTCAAGCACTTGTTTTTTGTCATGCTTCTTAATTTATTATGTTCATATAGGGATATGTTCTTCCATATACCACATAAATTAATTTTTAGGTTTAAATTAAGAGACACACCATACACTCCCATTAATCCCTACAATGAACCATTATTTAAACCCGTTACCATGTCAACATTTTGTAAGATATTTCTCTCTTCTCATTTCCCTTAAACCATTTATTTTATTTTATGTTTATTAATTTCCATTTTCTTATGTTGATATATGTTCATAATTATTCCAATTCATTTAAATTTAATTTATAAATGATGAGATCCCCATTTCACTTTCATTAATAATCCTACGATCCTTTATGTTTTCCCTTTACCCTAATGAATTATAGATAGAATTATTTTTTTATTCATTTTTATTCATTAAATTATACCATTAATTTAAAATTTACAATGTTGGGATATTATTTTTCAAGTTTCAATTACTAAAACATTTAAGTCTATATGATGAGATACCCCCTTATCTCTCATTAAACCATTTTTTACGAATCTTTAATTGACGCTGTCATGCTATGGAAATTTCCCCGTGATTTTTCCTTGCCAAAACAATTGTGTGATAAATACTATACAAATTTCCTATCAAGGGTGTTCATATTTATGAAAATGAAATTTTTTATTATGTACATACATATATTTATTCCATACTCCATTATTATGGAATAAATTATGATAATGAAAGAAACCATGTTATATGATCTATGTGAAATTGTTAAGCATAAGAAAGAAATGACTGTCATGGGTGCACCACAAATTATATATACCTCCAATGAATTGGTAAATGTTTAGTATCATGATATATAATATTGGTATAGGGAGTGAAACTTTTTTCTGATACGTTCTACACTATTTTTAGCAGTTTATCCTTGACTAATTTTTAGGATGTTGTGTTTTAAGTTGTAGGCACATTTCCCATGTTATGATTACCATTCTATATCATGATTTATTATTCATGTTCCTTTTATTCCCCATTAATATGAATAATTTATAACATGTATTATATTCCTCATATTATAACTTTTTTATTCCCCTACTAGGATTTATATCTCAACCCTTTTTTATGTTTGTCCCCAAGATATCTCGTGTAGTTTTAAAAGCCATGTAATTTTAGAAGCATGTCAAGGAAGTTTTTAATAAAGGTATTGTATCCAATGTTCAAGATGTTATTATATGTACCTAATTCCAAAATACACTATAATTATTGATCATTAAGGTTTTATTTTGTTTAATTTTATATAGTAAATCATGAATTAATTTTTTTGAAGGAGAAGGGTTGTTATAGTTTTCTCTTGATCCTATTGTGCAATATGAATTTGGAAATAACCATATAATCCATCAGGAAAACAATTGTGGGTTTTCCCAGTTAGTCTTTAATCGGATTAATCAAGAAATTAAAAAGTTATTTTTATGTAATCAAAGAAAATTATCCATTTATTATTAATCCTAATAGGGAAAATCTCACTAAATTCATTCCTTGTGATTGTAAAGCCACCTTTTTGGGAACAACATGGATATGACTCACCCATTGATTATAAGAGTAATGAACAAAACTATTATAAATATAATTCTACTTCAAATTTATTTAAATTTATCATTATGTAATAATATTTTAATAAAATATTATAAGTAAATATTTATTATTATATATAAATGATCATATAATTTTTATGAGTTCAAATATATTTTTTAAAAGTGTTCGAAAACTGTTATTGAAATAAAATTAATCATTTCTTAATAAATTTGGATGTTATTTTAAAAGTAAAAATTAAAATATTTATAATATTATTTATAAAAACTGGATGTCATTTATGGAATCAGATTGTTGAAATAATCCAGTGGGGAATTTTTCATAATTTTTTTTGACAACTAATGTTTCAGTTAAAAATTAAATACCATATAAATATACATTATGAATTATGACATAATTATGATGTAAAAGTTATGTAATAAATACTATAAAAGGTAAAAAATATATATATGTTTTCTATTTTAATCAATATGATTTTTTGTTTATTTAATTAATTTTATAAATCCGTTATGAATCCTCAAAAACCAATAATATATTTTATGGTTTTAAAATAATTTCTTTAAGATCATGACTCACCTCCATCGAATAAAGGACATTATTTAATTAATTTTTTCCCATATACATATAAAATAATTAAAAAATTCCCATTTTGAAGAAACCATGGTAAAAAACCATGGGATGGTTTGTAGTTTTTTTATTTTATTTTATAGACTCCAAAACCCTTGTTTGAGAAATAATAAATAATTATCCTCTATTATCCTATATAAACTCACCCAAGATTCATTTTATCTTTACTAAAACTCCTTGGATCACATATTTACTCTTCCATTACCACTATAGTGTCTTATAAAGGTGGTACAATAATCATAATATGCTCCTCCCAAGCATTTTGTTTCACACACACATGTAAGAGATCTTCCACTCTCCTCTTCTTATTAATCACTTATTTTCTATTATTTCATTTAATTTCCATTTTCCTAGGATGGTATATGTTCTTAAATATCCCCATTAATTTATATTTCATTTATAAATGATGATATAGCTAATACAATATCATTAATCCCTTTAAAGAACCTTTATATACACATGTTACCATAATGAAATTTAGTAAGATATCCACACATTCTCTTCTTTATTCATGTTTATTTATTGTGTTAGGACTTATATTTCAAATTTATAATTTTTTGAAATGTATTTACATGTCCATATTACTGAAAATTTTATTTTCAAATTATTAGAGACCTCTTTCTCTCTCATTATCCTATTTTATGAACTATTTATGTTACACATTCATACTGCTGGAATTTCAGCATGGATTTATATGAAAAAATAATTATATAGTGAATACCATACCAATTTACTTTTGAGAGTTTTAAAATTTATACACCTATAAATATTTTAATTGGGACTTAAAATTATTTATTCCACAATAATTTATCACCGAATAAAATATTATGATGAATGAATCATGGTTGTATGATCTATTTTGCACACATAATCATGTTAATTAAATTCATGTGACTGGTGTGACCCAAATTGTATAACACTCAAAATAATTTGGTAATTCTTAGTCTAATGAGATATAATATTGGTATATAGAGTGAACCTGATTAATTTATGGGACATTTTTCATAATGTTGTATTTTATGTTATCCATGGCCTATGCTAATGAAGAAGTGTTTTAAGTTGTTTCCATACTTTCCAGGTTATGATTATAAAGCTATATCTAGCATTATTTTTCATGTTACATTTATTCCCCATTGATATTACTATTAAATAAAATGTATTATCTTATTCCATGATTATTAACTTAATTATATTTTTATCTCAACCCTTTCTTAGGTTTTTCCCCAGTTTATCACATTTAGTTTTAAAAGCCTTGGAATTTTAGAAACAAGTTAATTATGTTTTCAGTAATGTTGTTGTATCCCATGTTCAAGATGTTATTATATGTATCTAATTCTCTATGAAACAAGGATTACTGTTCATTAAATATTAATTATGTTTACTTTTTTATAATAAATCATTAATTAATGTCTAATAAATAAGGGGATGGTTATAGTTTATATAACAAGAAAATTTTAGTTAATTTTGGGATTAGGATTAGAAAACTCTAGTGAACGAAATATGCATAATACTAAGTATAAAGAAACTAAATTTTTGAAAGTATAAATTGAGTAGTTTATCATGATAATAAATCCTTATGTATATACTCCAAGTGGATGTGGTTCTAGCATAGATGTTCCTAGGGGTGAAAACTCTGACAAGGTTTGCTGGTCCTGACTCAATGTAACTTGGTACACAAAAATGTTCCTTACTATGAACTTGGTTTGACACTACAGATGTATATTATTTGATGAACTCATAATATCATTATGAACCATTATTAACTGAACAAAAATACAAATAAGAGTATATGTTATGGAATAGATCATGTATAACATAGACTGATTCCTAGAAATACATAAGTTAAGGAAATAAATGTAGTTTTTATGTTATCCATTTAATGACATTGGATTCCCACTTTATATGTTAAATAGTTTAAAAATAATTATCCATAATTTTCCCCTTATTCTATCCAACTTCCAAAAATAAGAGGAATCTAGTAAACAACCTATGTAATGTGAAATGTGGTGAATTCCCCAACGAGATTCCCAAACCTATGGGAGTAGGAATTAAATACTTCATGGTGATACCATATTAGATGACTTAGGTTCTGAATATAATCACTAATTATAAGGATTTCCTAAATCCCCCTAAGAGAGAAAAATTTGTGATTGAGTGCTTTTTGTGATAAAGGCCTCCAACTTTTAAAGGATCATCTGATCCCTTAATCATAGAATAACGGATCAACTCCATTGAGAAAGACCTTCCATCCTTTAATGTTATGAACAATAGAATGTTTTAAGGGATTTTTTCAAATAGAGGTAGAGTAGATCATTGTTGTAAATTGATGAATAATATGAATCCTAATGAACATATAGAAGTGATGAAGTGGAAGGAATTCCTGATAATGTTTTTTGATTAATATTTTCCTTGCACTCTCTATATAAAAATTGAATGTGACTTAATTTCGCTCAAGAAAAAGATGATGAATCTATCTATGTGTGCATGTAATATATCACAATACATTCATTATACACCACTATATTTCCATTACCCTCGAATAAATGTTTTATGACGTCTTTTTTGGGCTAAATCATGGTCTACAAAAATCCCTAACAATATTTGAATATGATAGCTATGTGGAAATCGTCTAATGTTCTCTCAATGTCAAAATTGATATTAAATAATATAAAGGGTATCATGAGGATAAGAAGAAAAAATTTGAGTTTAATTTTGGAAGTTCAATGGAGAAATCTAATAGTTCCTAGATATTTAAACATCCCACCTGTCAAATGTATTGAAATAAGAACCCTAATAATTTTCTAAGGGGTATGAGGAAATGATTTGTGTGTGGTAAGGAAGGGAACCTAGCTAATTATTTATGACATGAGAAAGATGCTAATGTGATAGAACAAAGAAATTATTCAGTCAATCCTCAATTCATTTTTATTTGCTTCAATTGTGAGTAAACATGGCACTTTGGAAACCAATGCATAATGTTAAGGGTTTTTAGAGACAACCAATAACCTCCAAGGCATTATGGGAGATAATTTGTCATCAAAACTACTAAGGTAGATCCAATAAATGAAGTGGTGATAGCTAATATAGATATTAATTCAAGGATATGGTATGTACTTTTTGATAATAGTTCTATGCAATACTCAATATCATGAATGTTCTGTAGAACTACTAAAACACCACTAAAAATATTGGTAGTGGAGTTTTCAGTCAAAATAGAAATGTGGTTAATTATTTCATCTCAAATATATTACTCCTCCCCTATCAGAATTTGTACGATAAAATTTTCATCAAATCTTATCATACACACATTGGTGGAATTCTATGAAATTCTCAGCATGGATTGGATTTCCCTATATGGAGACAACATAAATTGTAGTGAGAAAAAAATCACTCTCCGTACTGCGAATCAACCCCCATTATTCTCTAAAACAACAAGGAGGATGATGAATCTTCTTTAGCACCAACATCTGAAACATGGATAAAATAAACCTATGAGAATGTGTATCTAGATAAAATTTTTGATTCCAAGGAAAATATTTTCCTTGATTAAATTCCATTTTCAAGGGAATACAATAATGTGTTTTCTGAGGAATTGACTGGTCTTCCTCATAGTTGAGAGTTTGAATTTTCAATAGAACTTAAAACTGATGAATTTCCATTATCCAATACTCTATATATAATATATTTTTTGGAACATTATGAGATAGAGACACAACTATAGTAGAATCTAGATAAATCATTCACACACCCAAGTGTTTCACCACGCAGTGTAACAGTCCTCCTTTTCATGAAGAAAGATAGGTCAATGCGCCTTGACATTAATTATTACTTTCTCAACAAGATAAGGATAAATAACAAGTATCCTCAACCATGGACTGATGAATTCATTGATCAGATACATTGATAACAATACTTATCCAATTTGAATATGTTGTTGGGATATTAAAAGGTCAGGATAAAGAAAGAGGATATCCTCATGTCTTATTTTCACACAAGTTATGGGATCTATGAGTTCATAGTGATGAATTTTTGGATCACTAATGATTCAAAAATATTAAGGGACTTGATTAATAGAGTCTTTAGATATTACATCAATTTTTTTATAGTTTTTATAAAATGATATTCCAATATCATCCAAAACCAAGGACAAGAATGTGGGGCATCTTTGCACCATGCTAAATACCTTGTGAAAGGAGAAGCATTATCCCATGTATAGAAAATGGGAGTTTTGTTTGGATGAAGTATCATTCCGGGGTAATATCATTATAAAAATTAGGATATATATGGACCCCTCAAACACAGAATCAATTTAAGGATGTCTGAGCTGACATATGCAAAAAAAAATTTGTAGTTTCCATAGATTAGATGCGTATTATAACTAATTTGTGAGAAATTTCTCATGATTGTCAAACCATCAAACAATGATAACTTAGAAAGGAGTCTTTTTATTTGAAATATGATTGTGAATACACATTTAAGGAACTGAAAAGATGTCTTTTCATTGCATCTGTCCTCACACTACCCACATGTGGATAACATTTTCAGGTATTTAGTTATTCTTTGATGAAGGGATTTGGTTGTTTGTTATTGTAGAATGACAAATTCATATCCTATGCTTTAAGGAAGTTTTAAGTTCAAGAATAAAACTACCCAACACATGATCTATAGGTGGTGGTAGTGATCTTATCTTTGAAAATATTTAAGCATTATCTCATTTGGAAGAAGTGTGAAATATATATAGATCACAAAATCCTGAAGTATATATTCACACAGAAAGATCTAAATATATGCCAAAGGAGATGGTTAGATATGATCAAGGAATATGACTTTTCAATTCACTATAATCATGGTAATTAAAATAAAGTGGTACACTATAACTAGAAAGGATCCTGAAATTCTATCATTGATGAGAATTTAGAAGGATCTGGTCTTATTAGATTTGAAAAAGGATGGGCATGGGAATCATAAAGGAAGTAACATCACAAATCCTTTCACAATTTATTGCTCAATCACCCCTTTTGGAAAATAAAAATAATTAATAGAGAAATGGTGTTGGTATTTAGAAGAAAATGGAAGCTATAAGAAAATTGAAATCCTCAATGTTCAGTGTTAATGAGGAAGGTGTTGTGAGATTTGGGTTAAGACTATGTGTATCATAATATAATGTGTAAAGAAAAAAGAAATTTTGGATTAAAGACATAGATAAACCTTTTCCACCCCCTTATAAGTACAAAAGATTTATCAAGATATTTATGAACACTGTTAGTGGGACAATACGATGAAGCAAATCATGAAGTATACACACTAGAACAAAAACCATTTTTCATCGTTTTTTTGCTTTTTAACATCGGTTTTGTGGCGACGTTATTGAGAGAGATGTGAAAAGTATGATTTTATTTCCAGTTATTTAATAACTGATGTTAAAAGTGGGGTTTTATGGTTTTTAACATCGGCTTATGAAAAACCCGACGTTAAAAGACATTTTTTACATAGATTATTTAAAAAATGAAGTTAAAAGTCATTTTTAACATCGTTTTTTAAATAACCGATGTAAAAATGTTAACCATATTGTAGATAATTTCTTAATAATTGATTTTACAGGTCGTGGAGCTCAAACGAAGTTACAGATCAAAAGTTATGACCATCCAAAGATTGATATTTTTTTCATGAAATATTGAAATAGCCAACGATAGCGTTAACTTAAAAGGAAACTGTGAATCCATAGGAGGATTTTTACTTTTAACATGATATAAATATTTATCCATCATTATAATAAAATAATAATCATTAAATGGTATATCAATTTAGAAAAATACTCATAGAAAATATAAATCATGCGAAAATAATTACAGATTCCTTAAAGAGATCACAAAAATAAGAAATAGTGGATTCACAAGGATGATCAAACAAGTTGGGTTAGTGGAATAATGATTGTTGAATGAAATGATAATTTAATGGTATATCAATTAATAAAACATAACATAAAAACCAAAAATCAAGGATAATTGATTAAATATACCTTGACGAGATCATGGAAAGAAGAAATAATTGGTTCACGTTGAAGATCAAATGAGTAGAGTTGGGGAAATGATAATGGTTGAAATAATTGCTCATTAAATTAGGATACGTGTATAACAGAAAAATATAATTTATATGATAAGAGAAAACATGGTATTAAAAATTTTAGGTGGCAATTTGAAATTTTAATGTCGCGATGTAAAAGATTGAAATTTCAAATTCATGGATATTAAAATTATCTTTCACGTCGGTTTTATTATAACCTTCGTGAAATGATATTAGAATTTTATCTTATTTTTCACATCGTTTATTATAAAACCGCTGTGAAAAATCAATCTTCATCACTTTTTCACGTTGATTATTTAATAACTGATGTGAAAAATTGATTTTCATAAATTTTTCAAGTTGGTTATTTAATAACGGAAATTAAAAGGTATTTTTCACATTATTTATTTAATAACCGACATGAAAAAAGATTACAAACACATAGTTCATTTCCCAATATTTAAAATGACAGGTCACCAAGCTCAAACAGAGTTACGTATAAAAAGTTCTCGCCTTCAGAAGTTGTCCTTTCCTAAGACTTCGTTTAGAGATAATCAAATTATAAAGGTAAAAACCTTTAAATAGTAACTCCGTTTGAGCCCTGTGACCTGTCAAATTAAATCTTGGGAAATGAACTACATGTTTCTAAGCTTTCTTGACGTCATTTATTTAATAACTAATGTGAAAAATACTTTTTGATGTCGGTTATTAAATAACTGAGGGAAAAAATTAAGAAAATCGATTTTTCAAGTCGTTTATTTAATAACCGATGTGAAAAAGTGATGAAGATAGATTTTTCAAGTTGGTTTTATAATAACAGACGTGAAAAATAAGTGACAATTTTAATATCTTATCATGGAAATGGATTTTTCATGTCAGTTATTTAATAACAGATGTGGAAAAGTGATGTCCATTGATTTTTCACAATGGTTATATAATAAATGACGTGAAAAATCTTATAAAATGGATCTTCATGACGGTTCTTATATAACTGACGCGAAAAATCAATTTTTAGATATTTTTACATCGATTCTAAAAAACCGATGTGAAAAAAGGCGATGTTAAAAATAGTTTTTCTATTAGTGACATCAGGATGTCTTGTATGCCAGCAAGTGAAAGTGGATTGGAAAAAATCCATGGGGATTATGTAACCATTACCTATAATCACATGGAAATAGGAAAATATCACCATGAACACTGTCATTGATCTTCGGAAGACATCAAAAAGGAATAATTTTATGTGTGTTGTGGTGGATCGTCTTACAAAGACTATGTAATTCATTATTATTTGATAAGAATTTTCTCTATATCAACATTTACATATATACATCATAGAAGTGGTAAGGATAAATGGTGTACCACTATCTATTATATCCGATTGAGATCCAAGATTCACCTCTATGTTCTAGAATATTCTCAAACATGATATAAATATTATGTTGAATATTGGCATGTCTTATCATCATCAAAATAATGGCCAATATGAGAGGGCTATCCACAAAGTTATGGATATTCTGATTTCTTTCTAAATTAACTTCAATGGTGTACGGGACCAACATCTTTCCCTGGTCGAGTTCTCTTACTACAAAAATTTCCTATAGAGTATCCAAATGGATCCCTATGATGATCTTTATAAGAATATGTAAATAACACCTACATGTTGGGATGAAGTTAGTGAATGAAAAATGTTAGGTCCAGAAATGGTTGAGGAAATGGTGGGAATGTTTAATACCATTCATCCGCACATCAAGTCTTATCATAGTCAACAAAAGAGCTACACTAAAAATCATCAATGAGACCAAGAGTTTAATATTGGGGACATGGTATTCCTATGAATATCTATATGGAATAAAGTAATTATATTTTAGAAAAAGGGAAAGCTTAGTCCATGATATATATGTCCCTTTGAAATCCTTAATTGCATCAGAGCGGTGGCCTACTGAATTTCACTCCCACATAACCTACATGAAGTACAAAATGCATTGCATGTATCCATATCATGGAATTACATACAAGACCCCTCCCATATAATCAATCTAGTGCTCATACTATTGTATATTGAACTTTCCTATGAAGAACAGTCGAGAAAGATATTAGATCATATAGAAAATGTTTTACAAAAATAAGACAATACACCTTTTCAATGTGTTGTGGAGAAACAAACAGTATGAAGAAGAAATGTGGGAACCAGAGAAGGTGATGGAACATAGTTAACCTCATCTACTGTAGTGTAGGAAATAAAAATTTTGAGGTAAACTTTCTAAAGGGGGAAGATTGTATCGACCCAAACTGTTATAAATAATATTCCCCTTGGAATTTATTTTAATGTATTATTATGTAATATGGTTATATAAAACACTTTCACTTATTTGATTTTATTATATCCTATAATATTTAATTAGACATTAAAAATCCTTAACATTGATAATATATCCATTGGAAAATAATCACTTGATTAGTATAAATATTGTACATTTAAAAATCCTATGGACACTGGAAAAGGATGTGACAGCCTCAAATAGTAGGATCATACACTACGAATCCCATTTATCATATCTTCTTAGGCACATAGAATATTTGGTATTTTTCCATGACCAATCCCACCCTTATATCCAACAACTTAAGAATGAGTAAAGCTTTTTATGGAAGTAGTTCATTCTTATCAAGATTATAACCCAGACAATGTTCGTCGAACCACCCTATAAAAGTGAAACCATCATTCACATTACCCTTATAGAGTTTCATGGTGTAGTAAGGGGATATATATCAAGACCCTAGAAATATGAGTATCTATATTATTTTGTATAGAATAATGGTTGTAATTTCATCCTATTATTTTTACATTATAAATGTTTTTTATTTAGATTCAATAACACAAAAATAATATTTATGGTTAACGTTAAAATTAAATTAAGGAATTTATTATGAAAAATTAATGGATTTTTGAAATAAATAATATTTTAATAAAATATTATTATTAAATAATTTTCATTAAATATAAGGGAACATATAATTTTTTTGAATTAAAATGTAAATTTTATAAGGGTTCAAAAATTATTAATTTCAAAAAACAAACTTTTCTAAAAAAATATAAATTTTATTTCAAAAATTAAAAGTAAAATATTTAGAAAATTATTTATCTAAAAATAATATTATTTTTGGATTCAATATGTCGAAATAATCGAATGGAAATTTCTTCATAATTTTATGAGACCGTCTACTTTTTGGGAAAAAATTAAATAACTTATAAATATACTTTATGTATTATGACATCAAAATGACCCAATATTTATGTAATAAATATTATAAAAGGTATCCATGTCCAAATTTCTGTTTTATATTTAAAATAATGAGATTTTATGTTTATTTTATTTACTTTATAAGGCCATTATAAATCCTCCAAAACCATTAATATATTTAAAGGCTTTAAAATCATTTCTTTTAGAGTATGACTCACCTCCACATTAGAAAGAAAAAATATTTTATTATGTTTTAACCTTATCTTTACAAAATAAATAAAATCAATCAAATTTTATTAAAACCATTGGAAAACCCATGGTAAGGTTCATGGTTTTGGTTATTTTATTATATAATGGCCAAAACCTGTGTTTGAGAAATAATAAATAATTATATTCTTTTTTCCTACATAAACCCACCCCATATCACATTTATCTACACTAAAAATCATTGGTTCATATATTTACTCTTCCATCCCCTCCCTATTGTCCTCCAAAAGTTCTATAGAGTTCTCAAGAAGCTCCTCCCAAGCATCGAGAGTCACACGCTCAAGTAAGCGATCATCAACTCTCCAATTTTTATGAAGCACCTATTTTATGTTATTTCATTTAATTAAATTTTCCAATGTTGGTATATGTTATTAAATATCCATATTATCATAAATTTAATTTATAATTGATTATATCCCCATTATAATCTCATTAAGACCTCCCATGTACATATATGTACAGTTGTAACCATGTAGAAATTAATTAAGGGATCCTCACCTTCTCAACATATTCAAGTTTCTTTATTGTCTTATGAATTCTATTTAAAATTAATAATGATGGGAAATGTATTTATATGTACATATTACAATCAATTTTATGTCCAAAATATTATATACCCATTTATCAATCTCATAAACCAATTTTATGAATTCTTATGTGACACTATTATGCTACTAAAATTTCATCATTATTTTCCATTCCAAAACAATTATGTAGTGAATAACATACCCATTTTATATCAAGGGTGTTAAAATTTATACACTTATATTACATTGAATTTGGAATCACATATGTATTCCAAACTCCTTTATCATGGAATAAAGTGCGATGATGAACGAATCCTTGTTGTATGATCTATGTGGCCCAATTAAGCATGAAAATGAAATAAATTTGATCATTGCGACCAAAATTATATAGAGGTCCAATTAATTTGATAATTTTTAGAGTCATCAGATGTCCTATTGGGATATGGAGTGAAATTTATTCTTTAATGTGACTTTTTCCATCATTATTTATTTGATGTTATCCTTGACCTGTGTTTATGATAGAAAATTTTAAGTTATTTCCACACTTCCCATGTTATTATTATTATTCTATATCATTCCTTATAATTCATGTTATTTTTATCCCCCATTGATAGAACTATTTTCAACCATGTATTACCTTATTCAATTTTTATTCCCTTACTTGGATTTATATCTAATCCCTTTGTTATGTTTTTTAACAGGTTATCCCATGCAGTTTTAAACTCCAGGGAATTTTAAAAGCATGTTATGGATGTTTTCAATAATGTTGTTTAATCCCCTATTCAAGATGTTATGATATTTAACTAATTCCAAAAAATAAAATAGAATTATCTCTATTTAAGGTTTTATTATGTTTATTTTTTTTAATAAATCAGTCATTAATGTATAATAATGAACATGTTTGTTATAACCTAGTATGGGAAAAATAATTCAAGAAGAAAACAGGGTGGTGACATCTTTCTTGAAAACCTCTAAAAGTTCTTTTTTTAATCTCCATTTATATTGTATCACTGGTTTAGAATTTTACTCCAAAAAGATTATATACCTGAAAAATAAGTAACTGATTCCAGTTAAATTAGATAGATTCCATCCTATGGTTTTCTTGTGGATTTTGAGGACACATAATAGTTAGTTCTCTAGGACCCTTCACATATATTTTGAAATCATGACAAGGAATTGATCACCCTCACCTAAAAATGAAAACGTTAAGATCTTAGGATGTTGTTTCAACTCTAAATTAGGTTGATTGTTTTCATTGATAAAAGGATACTTCTCATTGGTGTGATTATTCAGTGAATCTATATAATTTTAAAGACATTCATCTTGATTATCACTTTCCATCTACTCATGATTTATTACATGTGAAAAAGAGGAATCATCTATAGGGAGATCACTAGTAAGTTCAAGGGTTTCTATAAATTCATATTGATCAATTATAAGACAAGAATAGTCTTATAAAGTAGTCTCAACAATCCATGACTAATTAAAAGATTCATTTTAACTATCTTGTTGATCAGATTCAATAACAAAGAAATTTCCATCTTTTAAAACAATATTTCGGTTTTCATCACATAAAAAATCAGGAAATATCTCAGTGGAAAACTAATAAATCATGCTTCACTGGGGGATGAATTATCCTCAAATGGGTGTTTCATGGATTGAAAAATATTTAAATGATTAACATATCTTCAAAATTATAGTGAAAGGGTTCCTTTGTGAATATTGATGATTTCTTCTATAGTTTCAAAAAATGGTGTCCCTTGAATAAGAGGTACTTGGGTACTAGATCGATCATCTTCCATATCAAAGAAATAAAAACACATTGTGAAAAAAATTTCTCTCACCTAAATTATAACATCATCTATAACTACAAAATGCATAGTAGTACTTCAGTTAGTAAATTGAATGATAATTCCACAGGGTTTAAATCCTCTAACCTGAATAGATGAGTAAATCGAATGTGGCATAACATTGATGAAGGATCCCAAATCAAACAAGACATCCTTGAATTCAAATTTCCTAATGTAATAGGGAATGTTAAATGTTCTGATGTTTTTACATTTTATAAACAAAGTATGATAAGTCATGGATAAAACATTCCTCCATATGTTGAATTTTTCACCACCTTTTTATTTTATATTGTGTGCATACAACTATTTCATAAATATTGCATACTTTTGAATTTGTTTCATAGAATCACGAAAATGTATTTTGACATGAAATTTTATTAAATTTTCCAAAACCTACTTATCCAACACTTTTTAGCACTCAACTTCACCAATGGTTCACTTCTAGGATAAGGCAAGGGAGGTTTGAATGGTTCTAGAACATTCTAAGCACAACATTGAGAAATAAAATAACTAGAAATCCTCTTAAAATCATTATTTATACTTTGAAAAAAAATTACTTCTCTTGAATTTTTTTCCATTTATATCAAATACATAATTTCCATTATTTAAATCAGTAGGGTGATTCTCATTAATAGTTTCAATAGCTAGTTTGAGTATCTATGTTTGTGTGTCATTCGATCTTATGCCACTCCTATGTTCAATTTCACCCACACTTTTCTCCCCTTTATCTCTCTGATTCACTTGAGGATATGAGGGTAAACCTACACTCGTTTAATTTTGAATGGAACAAATATTATATGCAAGTTGACAGACTAGATTCATCATGTTATTCATCATGTTTTGTTTTTTTATATTGTGTTTGCATCATTACCTCTTATTGTTTCCTAATTTCTTCTCCAATGTAGCTCCATGACTTTTGAGTGGGAGGGGAATACAGAAATTTTCTTCCAGAATGATCATAATATTTCTCATTGAAATGTCTTAGTTCATAATTACATTATTTTTCTTGGAAGTAGAATCTAGGTTATTCATGTGGCCAAAGTATTTCATTATAGTGGTTGTTCGATCCCAGATTTAATTTTTGGTTTGTTAGAAATGGACTTTTTTTTTTGATTGAAAGCTGTTTCCTGAAATACAATACTGTAAGTATCAAAATTCTCTTTAATTTGTGGGAATTGGTCACTAAAATTTACATTTGAAGAAAAAATTTACGATGGACTTGCATTTGAAATATTTCTTCAGGTTTGTGTCATGTTACTGGGTTTTTGTATAACATCTTAAATCTCACCATCGTTGTAGGATCACAAAGTTGACTCAAACTCATGTTGTTCTTAGGACTATCGGTGAAGATTTCTGGGACATATTTTACTTGAATAAGGTATATTGTATAATTGTTTTGAGAATTTTAGTCTACGTTTTCAATTAATGTCCAAGCTGAAGTTAGTGTTTTTTAAACTAAATCACATACCGTTGTGGACACAATCATTCTTCTCTTAGTAAAACACTATCCTTCAAAAAAACATTGAATCAAGAGTTGGTAACAAATTTCACGGTGGGGGAAACTAAAATAGTTACTTTTGAATCATTCCTTGTACTCATGAAATGTATCAAATTGAGTTTTCATAAGTCTATAAATATCCTTTTCAATTGTAGCAGTTCTAGATGTAGGGAATTTTTTTATGTAAATGATTATTCTATTAATCCCAATATATAATCAAAGATGAATGTGAATAGAAAACCATTTTTTTGGAAACTGCATCTATGTAAATAGTAAATGACATTAATTTCATTTTATTTTCATCTACTCCTTGATGTTTGATGCTGACATAAATATAACTGAATTCTTGAAAGTTTTATGTTAATAATCATGTGTAAACACATTAAATTTTGGAAGTTAGTGAATGAAAACATATTTATTATCAAACCTAGAAGGTGCATCATTACATTCCAAAAAACATTCTTGCTTCTCATCATTAGATGGAGCAAATTTTTTCAAGGTTCTATTGTCAGCCATTAGAATTCCATGTTCAACCAAGTTCCTTTTAATTGTGTTAGTGGAAGACTCAAAATTAGGGATAGGGGAATTTATTGTAGCACTAACCCTACTGTGAAATGTTATATCAATTTCATAATCCAATACTAATAAGTTTAGGTCAAAATTTTGAGTCATAAAAAATATTATTTACAAAATCAACACAAGAAAGATACCTGATAAATGATCTGGTTAATGTGAGGGTTTTTGTTTGTGAAAATATGATTAATGAAATTTATCCCCTAGATAAATTACATATATAAGTACCAATATTTTCTCTCAAGGAGGATTCAATTTAAGTTGTAACACTATCACTTTTGTTTTGTTTGTTTCCCCAAGAATTAAATTTTGGGAATTGATTAAATGTGTAAAAAAAGAAACAAAATTGAATGAAATTTCAATACAAATAATGGAAATTTACAAGAAAAAGAATGTGTTTGAAATTAGAATCAAAATCATAGTTGTGGACACGCTTAAACCTCTTAGACAATCCCATATAACTTGTTTAAAAATAATTTCCCAACTGAATTTTTCAATTACCACGCATGGATCCCTAAGAAAACACCAAAATTTACATAGATATCAAATAAAGTCCTCAATGTGAATTTTCCCCCATATATATGTGATTCAATTACATGAAGACCCCCAATCAATCAAGCCAAATTGAAATCACTATACTAAATGACAAGACATAACCTACAAAATATAGAAATTAAAGTTAAATATTTTACTTCATATATTGAAAAAACATTCAATTTTTTGTTATAAAAATATATTCAATAAATAAAAAACTGAATTCATTAAAAAATATTTGTTTTATATAAATTAAAAAAGTCATTACACAAGAAGATCCCAACTCATAAGAGAGTGTCTGTCGGTGTTTTCGTCCTCAACAACATGGTGCTTAGCCTCACATCACTTGAGTATCCCCCATATTAATAATAACAGCTTTAATTCATCCCATATCGATAAAGATGTTTTTATTAACCTTTACCTTTCTATGTCAATCAAAAAACCCCCCATTGGAATGATAAGAAGATGGATATACAAAGAGGAGGAGGCATGGAAATCCTCTTTCCTCTTTCTGTGTGTGTGATGTTTCCCTAATATTCTCCACCTTCTGGACTGAATCTATATCTAGCATATTATAGAGAGTTGTTTTGAATTATATCCTCTACATACTCTATGAAATTATGATTATTTAGACATGTGGTGAAAATTATATGATTTAATTACTGAATCCAAAAGATTCTTCCCAAATAGAACATTAATATTTTTCTAGATTAGATCACCAAAAGATAGAATTAATGAGTGAATTTCTACTTGAAAACCACCATTTAAAATATCATTTGAGTCTTATTTCATCTTATAGTGTAATAATTTTTGTTAGAGTCTTCTAGACCTAGTAACGTCCCACTGAATGAGGCGGGGTCCATTTTGTTCACCAGAGAATGTTTTCTATAATGAATAATTCATTTGGGAATATAAATGGTCAAATAAACACTTGGACCAGTTAAAAAAGAAGTATACCAAGATTATATGATGCCTAAAATAAATAATCACCTTATTTGGATCTACATGAAAAAATATATACCCAAAATTTAGAAGATATTGAAAAAAGATAAAATTCTTGAATTTTGCAATTTTCAATTTCACGATAAAAACATTCCTAAAATAAAAAAAATCTATTCAATTTGAATTGTTAAATTTTTGGTGTTTAAATAATTGAAATATACATGAAAAATATTGGAAATATTATTTCTATTATATTATTGTTCCAAAATAGTGCTCCAGTGCATTGGTTAATGATTATATTTCAAGTCAGCCGTATGATTATTTCAATTAAAAGGGTTTTGAAAGGGTTTTATGAATACGATTTTCTTTTTTATTGAATAGGTATTTATATTACTTGTTTTGGATTTTAATGATTATTTTATGAAAAATGGTTTCTGTGTTTTTCATATGAAATTGTTTTATTTCATATTTTTAAAAAACATTAAACATAAAGGTAAATGTTAAATGAGTTTTCAAGTTTCACAGTACCAAAATTTTTTCTTTATTTTTGTTTCCCTAACTATGATTTTTTTAATCACAAAATTTTATATGTTTTTCATACAATTTGAATATTTTTATAGGAAAGGAATACACCATGTCAATATTTATGAATAGTTTTTATAAAAAATAAGTCCTTTTTTGAAAAGGTATATATGGTAGGAAAATGGATACTATTTTAAAGTGTTTGATTTTTATTTTATGGGTTTTTAATGTTGGATTTATGAACTAATAATCGAAATCTATAAACCTGGAAAGATCTTTGAAGTGAAATAAAGTAAATTCTTGACTAAAACTCAAGATTATGTAATTTTTAAGGTTGAGTACTTATAAAATTAATCTTCAAATAGGCTTCCTTGACGAGGTTACATTTTTATTTTGATCATCAATAAATTAATTAGAAAATTAAATAAAAATTATATATATATATGATATAGTTCTTTTACTTGGTTATTATTCAATAAAAAAATTCATTGTTTAAGAAATTCACATCATGTATTGTATTGTTAAATACCAATGTAATCAATAATATCTTTATATTTAACCACCGTACATAGTTTTTCTATTGTGCTTGGAAATGTCAAGTGATACCAGTGCCATGTGATGTTTTATATTTGTAATTATTTCTTTGATTATTGATCGACATGCACAATAGTGTTCATAGTTTTATTTAGAGAATTATTCATTCTTTAATAAAATTTTAATTTACATGATTCCAAATTTTCAATAAAATTTTTCAAATTTCATTTTCATAATGGACTAAGAAAATATGAATAAGGGACTCAAATTCTTTCGGGAAGTGAAAACAAAATAATGATGGTTAGATTGGGTTACATGATATTTATCCAAAGTACACGTTGTTTACCCATGTGCACTACATATGGTCGTGCCGTGGCATAAAAAATGCACCATACAGTATTTACACAAAATTAAATTATTACACACGTTGTTTAGATTAACCCATTATTTTAAACAACATGTCAGATTACATGGCATGTAGCTGCTATACACATCATGTAGTCTACAAAGTTTAACTGTTAAGTTCACGCAAATGGTGTGGTAAAATATATAGTCGAACCATGTGTGGCTGATAGACTAGATATATAATGATATATATGATGTGTAGTTTGTGTACACAATGTGTATTTCATTATTTGCCTCATCTGAAGTACACACTAATCCATTAGGCAATTCAAGCAGACCAATGTCTAGCGGAACACACAATATGTAGCTGGTGTATAGGTCGTTTCGTATTGAATCTGAGGAACATACTAATATATTTAATGGGTTGTGTAGACAGACTAAAATAGTGATACAAGACATGTATTTGTTTATTACACACCTTATAGTCCTATCATTGTACACACCAAATCCCTAGGTGTGTATCCTATCTACATGACACTCAAGGTACATGACATGTTGCTGATAAGTACACATTTTTTAGTCTCCCAATAAATGAATGAAATAAATTACACAAAAAAATAATCATGAAATTAAAAACATAATTTTTTTATTTCCCCCAGATGTGTTTGACACTTGAATAAATTTAAAGAATTATTTAATTATCAGTTAAATTATAATAATTACTTGTAATAATTTTTTATGGTGTTTATTTTCCATATATAACATTATGATGGGTATATCCAAGAGAATTCATATGGCCATTAAGAGGAAAGGGAATTAATTAATTAATTAATTAATTAATGATAACATTTCAATTATAATAATAAAAAATTAAAAGAAATGAATGTCAGCCATTTCATGTTTTCATAATCGTTGCATGTGTATGACCATTCATGAGTGTGATCAATACCTTTGTATTAATTTTATTTGTTTAATTTAATTTTTTTCATGATTTTACAATTATTATTTATTAAATTAGAATTATGGAATGTGAGTTATCCCTCCATTATTTATTTTTTAGGACCTCTAACATCCTAGGAATTTAAGAATATTTTTCTTTTAAAATAATTGTTATTAAAAGGATGAATTATAATTTAAATAAATAAATAAATTATTTTATTACAATATTTTATCTGAAAATAAATTATTTTTTTAATCAAAATATGTATTGGTTATAAATTATTTATAAAACTATAATAATATTTACCTTGTTTGATTTTAAATATTATTTTATGTTCTCAATGTAAATATATAAAAATTTTCACCAATATTAAACAAAAATTAACATTCAATATTTAAAAAAATATTTTAGTATTTATACTAAATTTATAGTATTATTCGTAATGAAATGTAATAGAACCATTATGAAAATATTTATTTGTAAAAGTTAATCTCATAAAATAATATTGTTTTTCAGAAATATGTATTTAATATTATTTGTGTAAATAATTTATATTAATTTTAAAGAAAATTTTGTTTATAAAATGATACGTAAACAAATACAAAATATATAGTTACTAAAATACTATTTCCAAAATATTAATATGAGTAGTAAACATTTAAATTTGTTAAAAATTGAAATATGTATTAAAATTAATACATTTTGAATTAATATATTTATGTTAGAACTATAATGAACAAAATATAAGGAATTAAATTACATAGAGAATAAAAATGTATATACATATGCATAAAATATGATATACATTGTGTTTTAATATATTGAGTATATATATATAGAAAAATTGGCCAACTAATAGACCACTAGGGACCCACCTGAACAGTCTGTGTGGGACCATAGGCTGACCATGTGGGAGGAAGGTCTTCCAGGAAAGCTTCATAACGGTCAAGTGGTGCATGATCCTTCATATTGGAAGGCTAGTGGGTGAATATAACCCAAAACGTGCATCCTCAAGAGTGCATGGGTGTGGGATTTGCAGTTCGAAATGACTCATGAGACTTGGTGTTTGTGTATGTGTCTGGGTGCAAATACCCCAGTTCCTTGGAACATCCACTTTTTGCAGGTGGTTTTCATAAATAGAAAACTATAGATGACCAAAACATAGATTTAGGGCATGTGAAATTGGGTACAATTCACCAATGTTAAACAATTACACTTATAACACAAACTCCCAATAAAACGATCCTCATATGTCTCATCATCCTGATGTACCATATTCTTCCTCCCACATAAAATCTAGCATGTTCAAATCATCTTTACACCATTATCATGACGAATATAGTTTTTTATCCTTAAAAAGAACACCATGAAACAATGTTTTTAGTAAATATGGATCTGATGATGCTGTATAAACCATAAAAATGGCTTGACTAGTTTTATATATTTCCCCAATTACCTAAGTTGGATTTACATTCTACCTAATATGAATGGATGTATATACATATATTTAGCTGTGATGTTTCAAAACATTGAACCCCCTTAAATGAATGTTTTTTGTAAGGAAGTGGTTTATAAAAAAATAATAACAGAATGAATTAACTAAAGACATTGTGTGTAATATCCAAGATATACTAAATATCATATATATATATATTATGTCATTACATATTGAAAATGGAAATAAAATTATAGGAACATGACACAAAAATAAACAATTGTGTTTTTATATATAAAAAAGTCTTTGACATTCTCTACAAGCCATCAATATTTGTTTTCCTCAAAGATTTAATTTTTGAATTTTTTTAAATTTTAAATGAATGAGATTGAAATAAAATTCATAAGATTAAGATTTTTTTTATATGTCATTTCAACATGGATTTATTCAAATCCCCTTTTCTACTAGAATGATAATTCATTATTTCCATTCATATTATCTACATACAAATAAACAGTGAACGGTTATTTATATAATTTTATTCCTACTAACTGAAAAAAATATTAAAACCCAATGATTTTTCCTCTCTTTCCTATACCTTATTTTTTATCTATCATTCCATATTTTTATTCATTCACTGGTAGTGGAAAAAATACCACTATCAAAGCAGTCCTATGGTTATTCCTAAGCTAAAATTCCAAAAGGTAATGGGGATTTATGTTTTTAAATGACATTCTTATTTTATAAAAAAACCTTTAATGAAGGAATTACTATTCATAATACCTTTATTTCTTGTTTTGAAAGTACACTTAATGTAGTATAGATCAAATTTAAAAAATTTACTTTTGAAAGTGAAAATATAATTTTTATCAAATTTTTTTTATTTTCAAAACCCTTTTCAAGAAGAGAATATTTCATGATTTATTATTGAAAATTTCAAGTGGGTTTAAGGTCATAATTTTATGCATTAAATAATATTTAAAATTTAAGAATGTGATATGTTATCATAGGTGTGTCCATATATTATAATTATTCTTGAAATTTCTTGTATTTATGTTCAAGAATATTAATATGTTCAATTATTCATTTAAAAAGATTATTTTAATATTTTTTATAAAATATGGATTTCACTAAATCTTTATAAAATAATTGTGTTTTATTAAAGAAATTTTTTTTAAGTGTGTGGGATATAAAATAACTTTTTTCTAAAAACTAATTTATTTAGTTTTTAAAGGATGTTTTATTAAAAATTAATTGACAAAATAAAACCATAAAAAAATATTTTTTCATAAAAATCATCACTTGATTTTTGAATGTGATGATGTGTAATGAAGATTAAAACCTTGACCTTAGTGGGACATTATCATAATAATGATACCACCAGTGGCATCATGTATTTTTTAATTGTTTCCAAATACCATTACTTTCCATAAAATTAGTATTTTAAATAAATGGTTATAAAGATTTAAGGGGAAATCCATGTACATTTTTAAAAGGTTGTTATATTTAAAAAAAATGGATTTCTAAGTGATATGTATTTTAAAGGTTTTTCCCAATATTATTTATTGTTATATTTAAAAAAATCTAGAGTTCATTTTGGGAAAGGTATTTTTAAAAAGTTTTATATTTGATATAAAAGAATATGTTTTAAAAAAATTAGACAATATTTATAAAAGTAATTTACCATTGGTTTTAAAACAAAATAATGGAAAATTTTAAGCCCACCCAAAATTTGAATGATGTTTTCCATGGGATCATTAAAATTAATAAAGGTATCATGTTTAGTTAAGGTGTTAGGGTGGGTGATGTCAAATAAATGTTTAATTTTTTTTAAAACTATAATAGGATATAATATTTTTCCCAATAATCGAAAACATATACAAAAAAGATCCTCAATTTTTTAAAGGACTGTCTATTTTTTAGTTATTTTTTTTAAAAAATATATAATATATTTTTAGCACTTGACCTGAGAGTGCCAATCTTTGGCTATTATAGGACCTATGTGGGAAAGGTTCTTTATATAATTACCATTAAAAATTCAATTGGTTCCCATTATGTGTGTGTATTTTATAAACATATGTAATTAAATGAGTAGCCCTAGGTGGATGGGGATGTCTCAAGATGAAACTAAGATGATGTCAAACTAGGTGATTCATGGTTGGACAAGTGGAATGCTATAACTCATTCCATGTATTGTATAAGGAGTTCCCCTATGTAATAGGTTGATTTATTTTTTATTCATGATAAATAAATAATTAGATTAGATAATGAATGAGTATTTTATTTATTTACCTATTTGTATCTTATGCATTATTAATTTTATGGACAAAATCACACAATCACATAAATAAATTAATGAACATGAAAATATAGAATTTAAATAAATGGAATATGTTTAATTTTTTATCAAACATCATTAATCTCTTATGTAATATCTAGTTAATATTGAAATTACATTTAATGTATTAAATATGATATAATTTATGCATAATAAAACAAAGATCCTCAACATAATATTTAGTCAGACTCAACATTCCATTACATGATTTGTAATGAAACAAATATTACTAAGTGTTTTATTAGCCCATGTTGGGACACTTACTTATATAAAGGGAGTTCTTATGCAGGTTTTGGGTTGAACTAACCATTTTACTTTAATATGAGTATCCCTTTCTATTCGTGGTGTAATTTTGAGGAACATGCTGAGGAAATCCATTTTAGAATTTATATATTTGGGAGTCCACTCCCCAAATAAAGATACTACAATCCCATAATTTTCAAATTCCTACCCACATAAATACCTTCAAGTATCTTTACCAACCTTTTTTGGGGTTATCCGAAGGGGAACACAGATACATTGCATTGAGATATCCTAGAAACTAGAAATTCTAAGTATACTGGATAGGGTTTTGGGGACTTGGAAAACAGTTGGAGTGTTAATTTTTTAAATTAAATAACACATGTATCAAATATAAAGAAGTGAAATACATATAATATATATTAATTATTGAATAAAAATTCCAGAAAACCCATGAAATTATTGCAATCATTCCATGACTTTGGGTATGTCATAAAAAAATTCAATATATAGTAATTTTTTTTTTCAATTAATTATTATCAGAAAAATTGTATTATGTTTTGAAATCCCTTATTCCAATTATACCATCATAATAAGTGAGAAAAGGTGATTAAGATTCCAACCAAGGATATGTAGTGGATTATTCCTATGTCATTAAATTATATTATGAACTATTTATTGAGAGTTGATGATAAAATATAAATACATGGATGTTTACACAATAATATCACAGCTTTAATATCATTAGATAGTGAAGGAAATGATTGAAATAAATAAGGTTGTCAGTGTACTATATAATTTTAAATTGGATGGAAAAAATATAATTATTTATCAAGCATAATATATAGCGGGGTGTATTGATTATTTGGAGAAATTTGTCTACAACAAGGATAATAAATTTAAGATTAACATTATTTTTTATCGTTACCCAAAATATTATCCTTATTTTTCAAATCCATGATATATAAAATGGATATGTCTTATATAAATCCTTTTTCCACACTTCCTCAAGAATATATAGACTAGATAAAACCTATTTCTCCACCCCTTTTGTTAAAAAGTTTAAAAGGAATTTCTAATGAACCCATGGATAATATAAATCTGAAAGATCCTTTACAACATCCATGAAGGAGAAATAGGATTCAAAGGAAACATAATGAACATTAGGCTATCTGCTTCTCCTGTGAAAATATTGGACACTATAAAAAATTTGAAGTAAATTTTGGAAGCAAAAAGATGATACCATTTTAGGTATACTCATTAAAAATATATTAAACACTTTTGTATTGAATACAATATACTTAAAACATACATATATTAAAATACATCAAATTAACATGAATATAATGTTTATATAGTGAACTCAAAAGTTGTTGAGAAAGGAAGATTCTTATATATCCCAAGGGGAGATCATTGCATCTCATTTCCAAACATGATTGATTCAATTTTATAATAATTTTCCCAAATCCATAATACTAGTTTCTTATTGGTTATAATGAGGAATTATTTCATTTTTTGAATATTTGATGTTAGGATATATTAATATAAAAATAATGGTTAAATAAATCTTAAATCACAAATATCCATTTTAAAGAAGGATTTATTTTAAATATAACACACCTTCAAAATTATTGTATGATAATTATTTTTCAAATAAAACTGAAATTAAATGAAAAATTCATACCCATTAATGTTTTTAGTCGCAATTGATCTATGTTATTGGATATACAAAAAAACTACTTTTCATGTTTTAGATAAAAATACATTTTTATAATATGTTACATTAAAAAATCATTAAGATTTCTTTTAACATGGTAATGTAAAGTATTATAATTATAGAGGGAACTTCTTATAATTACTGAGATTCCTTTACGAAATTATAAAAATAATTAATGTAGTAAATGAGTGGACTTATTATTGATTGAGGAATATTCATGTTGGCCTATCAGAAAAGATATTTGTAACGTCCGGACCCGACATACCCTTAAATTGGTAGCCGGACCGATCAAGACAAGCCCCAAGAACCTCTCCCTTTACACAAGTGGCTAACGACTATTAGTGAGGGTATATGGATAGTTTATAGGGAAACTATACCCTCATATTCAGAGTGTACATTAGAAATAGATAATAAACTCAGAGAACATTGGAATCATATAAAACAATATTCAACTGAGTAATGGAAATATCTAACATTAGTTTATACAATTCATGCATGTCTTGGTGATTCAAATCAGGAAGTAGTAAACAAAACTACATGATTACATTCCAATACATAAATATAGAAAATACTCAAATCCCCAAGGGCAATATCCATGAGAATATGAAGATCCAGCTCGGTCCTTTTCTCATAACTCCCAAGTACTAGAAACAACCACAAGTAAAGGCCCACAATCATCAAAACAAGAAAGTCTATCCAGGTACCCTAGTGAAATGGAAACCTGAGTTGGGTTTGCGATATACATCTTAATAGGTTAGGACCACTAATATTCTAGATCAACATAGACAATGCAATAAAAAAAATATTGTATAGATATAACAAGACAATAGCAGAACTGAATAAATAATAATCAACCCATCCAGGTTCCAAAGTGAGAGCTCATGATAATACCTACTTCGTCCCGTGGTCGGAATAAGAGTCTTCTCAAGAACCATACTAGCATATTTATCGACCATAAATACCTTTCCAAAAATTACCATTTATTCCTTATTTAATAATTTATTATCTCCAATGTTATCATGGTATCCCGTACCTCAATAATAACTTCAGATCATGCCATAATACTAAATATTTGAAATATTTCATTATTTAATCACATTCAAATCGTGCATGATTCATATCTCTCATTAATTTCATAATTCAATCATATAATATACTATTGTTGTATAATTTCATGTTTAGAACCTAAAACCCCAATGTATATATTTATACTATTGGTGTTATAACACCATGTCTAACACCTATTTCTCATTCGCTGTATATCTCAATGTCTAACACCCTTAAATATTAGCGCTAAGATATTTATTGCGGAGAAACACCATGTCAATGTCCCAAATTCTACATTGGTATAGAAAGACATGTCTAGCACCAAATTCTCATTTATTTACTTCATTTATTAAAAATTGGGGTGGAATGACATGTCCATGTTCAAACTACAATATTGGTCTAGAACCTCATGTATATCACCAGCATTCTCATTTATTTACATCATTTGATCACTATTTGGGCGGAATTCCCAGTCCAAGTACCAACTTGTACATTGTTCTAGAATACCAGGTCTAGCACCACAAAAAATCTCATCCACTTAATAATTCATTAATTCAAAAGAATTAGCCACATAATTAAATTACTAATCCAACGATTAGTTAAAAATTGTAATGGCCATTAGTAAACTCAACAATTAAATAATCATATAACACAATAATTAATTCAAAAATTAATTAATAATTCAACAAAATTATAATTCCACAATTAATTATTCTCAATTAATTATCCAAACCATTACTACAAGAGCACATAATTAATACAACATTAATTATCTCAATTTATTCAATGCATCATATCATAATTAATATACTAATTTATTATCTCAATTATCCATTTAAATATCCTATAATTAATCCATCAATTAATTATCTATATTCTAAATTGAAGCACATAATTAATTCACAACTAATTATTCCATTCTAAATATCATCTTTCCATAAATAATTATTCACAATTAATTATAAAAAAATAAATTTATCATAATTAATTCTCCCAATTAATTATATTTAATAAAAACCCTAGAACATAATTAATTCACCATTAATTATCTTACATATCCCACCATTATCTCATAAGGAATTTCCCCTTTTTTATTATCTTAACCCAACCAATTCAATATCTCAATTACAATTCTCTAGGTTCATAATTAATTTAAAAATTAATTATCATAACTGATCCCATTAAAATCTCATAATTAATTCCATGATTAATTACCTTAACTTATCCCACTAAATACTTATAAATACCACTTAACCTAATTTATTCAACACAGAAAGGGTAGAAATAGAAATTTACACAACTATATTCTAAATGACCATGTCATTTTAAACATTATGTTTTTCTCTTGAAGGGAGTGCACCTCCATTGGAGGGGTTTTATTAAAAAATGTGATTTTTTAATCTAATAAATAATTTTATACAGATAATAGTTTTTCTACAATATTGCAAAAAAAATATATCAAAAGCATTAAATTATCAAAAAATGGATTTTTTAAAATAAAATCAATGGCGAGGACCCTACCTCAAGGAATTGCTCGATCCAATGCTTTCTAACATAAACTGAAAACTAATCATGCACACACACCTCCACATAAGCATACACACCCTTATAATTAGTCTAATCTCCCTACAATGATAACTTGTACCCACAATTAGTGTGACAAGGACCACCGCACATCCAATTAATTCACCGCAACTCAAAATACACTATAAGATCCTAATTCAATGGGTGAGAAACCAATTAACGTGTATACATATTTTCTCAAATAAGATGAAAGTGAACCAAATCAAGACAAACTGCCATGCCTTTGGGAGCAGTTGTCCAAATATAGACCAATGGGTCTTAAGACATCATCCACACCACCTAGAATCAGAAGAAGGGAAGAAAAAAAATTAACCACGAGCCTTAGGTTTTTGGCATAATGGAGATCGAGAAAAGAATAACCGAATTGGACAATGTGATGAAAGAAACATGAAGAGAAGGAATTATATCGACGAGATAGAAAACTTGCATAAAGGAACCACCATGATCTGGTGTGCGGAGAGGGAGATGTCTTGGGGAGTGGTGTGCCTCACCATGGGACAATGAGGAGAGGGGGTCATGCCTGACCCTACTATGTGCCTCCCTCTGATTTCCTCCCTCAAATAACCAAAATTAGTTTTATCATAATTAATATAATAATACAAATAAAAACTATATTATTATTATTATCATTTTAATTTATACTGTTCTTTGATAAACCCCATAACTCCCAAAATACCCCTCATTTAATTAAATTCTTCTCCAATGAATTTACTTTAATAAAAAACCTTCTTTACGTCATTTAAGTAAATTTACTTCAACAAATTTAATTAATTCCACTCCAACTCATCGTTATTTAATTAAATTATTCTAGCCTCATATTTAGTTAATAAATTTCCCCCACATTTCATCAAATAATTAAATTCATCCGACCATTAAATTTACTTAGGTAAAACCACAACTCCACATTTATTCCAAATTTAATTAATTTCTATTGACCTGGTTCTAATTAAATAAAACTCCACTCATTATAAGTTATTTAAATTCATACAATATTAATTTAATTAAATGAAACATTGTTTCACCTCAATTAATTAAATTACATTTAACCATGAATTTAATCAATTAAAAACACACATATCGTGACATTTAATTAAATACCTAGATGTTGGGAATTTAATTAAATAAAGTGACCGAAAACCCCAAACTAGGTAAGGTGCATGATTTATCTCGCATGGTCTGGAAAACCGTGAACCAACCATGCAGTTACTTCTGTCTAAGAAACCTACATCGCATGTTTTTTCCCACATAGTTTTTATAGCCTTTCATAGATCATGTGAGAACCTCTGTCTCACCTTTAGCAAGCCACATTATTTTACCTGCACAATTTGAACAACCATGCACAACCCATGTGAACAAAATTGCGAAGTTCGATGTTATCGATACCCATTGATCCTCCTGTAAAACTCCTTGAGCCCTTACCCAAGTCAATTATAAACATTTTAAATAGTCTAAACTCACGAAACATCAACCCAAAGATTGGTTTTAAGACCAACCTGTCCAATAAATGAAAATATTACAATACATTCTTATTTAAACCGAGTTCGAAAACACGAAACTTTACAATTTACCCACATTAAAAACTTCTTGTACCCAAGAAGATTTCGGAAACTAATATAAAATTAATTAACCCACCAAGGCCATAAAGACTCTTTTGAACAGTTGCTTTTCATTTCTATGCACCAAACACACCTTTAACCAAATCATAATCCCTATGGATTAAACCTTTTAAATATGATAAAAAGCTCTGAATCCAACTGAAAAAATTAAAATATCACATAACCAAGCCCAAGAAACAAGAGAGATGATTCTGTCATCATCTACTCAATTGACATTACCAACCGAAAAACATACAGTCCACTTTATGCTAGTGACATTCCTTTAAAATGATTCCATCACCAACCACATGTATCCAAAGTCCTCACTCGACTTCTGGTGACCTCTCCATGTCAATCTATCTGAAGGATACTCTAAAATTTCCATTTCCAAGATCAAATAAAGGTACAAGAAAACCACACATCCCACATACAACCTATAAAACAAATATTAGTCAAACTATCACAAGTTGACTCTATTAAAAATGGCTCGGCTTCTCTTGCCGACACATCATGAATCAAACCACGATTCCGGCATCACCCAAGGAATCCTTATTCCTTCAAAACATAAGAATAAAACTCTTTGAAAAAATTACTGATTCAATAATACCCACCGTAGGAGTGTCCATATCATAGATTAAAAGAGAAGTCACTCACAAAAACACTAGTTTAGAAACACCATAAACACACATGTGACATTCCATAAACCACAATCTCCTCGTCAATATTTTGTATAAAAGTCGCAACATAAAACTATTGGAATGTCAAAACACTAAATACCCAAAATTTATTCTAATAAAAAGAAACTATAATGGTACCAACATAAAAAATCTCACAATGGAAATAAATAATCTCAAGTTCTAAGGTTGCTACCTACCATGGGAAAGTTCCTTTTAAAGCATACACGTCAACCCTATATCTTGGTTATTCAATACATAGAAAAAATAGGCTCAAAATAAACAATTTCATTTTTGCCTTTTGCTTTAATTCATTTTAACCTCTAAAAAATTGAAATAATTTTAACAAATCCAAAAGTACTATTTAAAAACTAGGATCATAGTTTTTAAACTAAGCTCCTTGGAAAAAACAAGAAAACAATAATAAACTTACTTTTAAACATTTAACATTCAATGTCACTTCATTTTAAACAGGAAAATCAGCATTTAAATAAATTTTAATTAAAAGGCGACCTCTGGGGTCCCATTTATTCAAAACATCTAGGTTCTTAAAAAATCAACCCTATAAAAATTCATTTCAATAAAAAATCAATATTTTTACATTTATAACCATTTTAAAACACACTATGGTTATACTTGGCTTAGTCATTTAGGTGAATATATATCAATCTATAAGGCACCCATAGACCATACCACTAGAATTTGGTTCACATTTATCATAAATAATTTCTATTAAAAATTTTATATCTTTAGTAGCCACTTTTTCAATTGTTTAAATACATGGGTTACCCTTTTGTAGTTATAAGGCATCCATACACCTTAAAACTATAATAAGATCTAGTTGAAAATGTAATCAATAAATTTTTTATACTCTTTTAGTCATTTAGACATCAAAATAACTATATCATGTTATCATTAAAAATAACACAACAACATGTTATAACACAGAATCATGGAACAACATATAACATGCTAATTATAAAGGCTACATAGAATATAAGCACCCAAGCTTGTCATATCTATCACCAGAACATTCCATCTAACAGAGAATTATAAGGAAAATAAAAACATTGAATTCCACCCAAGGTGCTCAATAAACATTAGCAGGTATCCAACTAATGCAACTACATGGAATGTGATATGCATGGAATGTGAATATATAAGTGCCTAAGATGATCCATGTAATTCAGTTTACATTCCATATCAGGATAAGGAAAAAGTTCAAAATTCTAAAAATCAATAAGCATTGGAATGAACAGTAGTCGCTGAAGGTGAAATCATATCAACTGTAACCTCAAATAGTATAAACATCAATTTCTATCTCTGGTCACATGGTCATTTCAAATACATGTGGTTATCATTCCCAAGAACAACTATTAAAAAAGTTCTAAAATATTTCTAGTATCCTGTCTACCAACCCAAAACAGAAATACAACGGAAAAAAGAAAGAAACTTGAACCTCTGATACAACTTTATAGCTTCCCGACATGGCTTACCCTCAAATAGATATCCAGACCGGTCCCCACATGACCTTAATCGTATCTCCCCATATGCCAAAGGCTGCGGAATATCCGAAAGGGTCTGTGGATAGTCTGTGGGGAGACTATACCCACATATTTAGAGTATAGAGTGGAAATAGATAATAAAATCATAAAATAAAGGAAGCATATATAACAATTCTCAACTGAATAATGAAAATGGTCGATGACAGCTTATAAAATGAATTCATGTCATAGTGATACATATCATAAAGAAGTGAAAAAAACAAGATGCATCTCATTCGAATATAAAACTAAATAAAAGAATCAAATCCACATTGGTAATCTCCATGAGCATCCCTAGCAGCCACTCGATCCATTGCTCGTAACTCCCATGTACAAGTAACAACCACAAGCAACGATCCGCAATCATGAAAACAAGAAAGTGTACTCGGGTACCACAGTGCAGTAAATTCCCTAGTAGGGTGTGAGATATACAAATCAATATGCCGGGAATAATTGTTTTCTAGATCAACTTAGACAATTCAATATAAAAAATGGTGTACAGATACAACAAGGAAATAACATAAATAAATAAATATCCAACAAACTGTCCAGGTTTTATTGGGACACCTAACAATGATACCATCTTTAGCTCGTGGCTAGAATAAGAGTATTCACAAGAATCATACAATCATATTAATTAATTATAAATACATTTCAACACTTTACCATTTATTCTATATTTAAACATTTATTATCTCCAAGTTTCCCATGGTATCCCATACCTCAATACTAACTTCGGATCATGCTGAAATTATAATCATTCTCAATCATTCTTTCTTTAATCACATTAAACTCAATCATGATTCATATATCTCATTCATTTCATAAATCATTCATATAACATACTGTTGGTTTAGAACGCCATGTATGGCTCCTAAAATCCCTACTCATATATTTATACTGTTGGTGTTAGAACTCCAAGTCTAACATCTAATTATAATTCAGTGTATATCGCCATGTATAAAACCCTTACATCTATGTTCTTAGATTACTATTGGGGAGTAACGCTACGTCCAAGTCCCAAATTTTAAATTGGTCTAGAACGCCCTGTCTAGAACCACATTCTCATTCATTTACATCATTTGATATCTATTGGGGAGGAATACCATGCCCAAGTTCCATCTTCTATATTGGTATAGAACACCATGTCTAGAACCCTCATTTTTATTAATTTACATAATTTTTTAACTATTAGATAGGAATGCCATATCCAAGTACCAACGTCTACATTAGTCTAGAACACCATGTCTAGAACCACAAAAAATCACATCCATTTAATAATTCTTAAATTGAAAAGAATTATCCACACTATTCCATTACTAATCCAATGATTAGTTAAACATTTCAAAGTCTAGTAGTTAACTCGACAAATAAATAATAACATAACCCAATAATTTATTCATCAATTAAGTAATAAATCCACATAATTCTCATTCTATAATAATTTTTTCACAATTAGTTATCCAAAACCTTAATGCAAGATCGCATAATTAATACACCATTATTTATTCCAATTTATTCAAAGAATAATATCATAATCATCCACTGATTAATTATCTCAATGATACCATTCAAAATATTATAATAAATCCCTCGATTAATTATCTATATTCCAATTTCTAGTGGATAATTAATTCACAATTAATTATTCCATTCTAAATGTCATCTTTCTGTAATTAATTCTTCAAAATTAATTATCCAAATCTAATATAAATTTATCATAATTAATTCCCACAATTAATTATATTTAATCAACATAGTGGACCATAATTAATTCACCATTAATTATCTTACGTAGAAAAACATCATCTCATAATTAATTTCCCCCAAATAATTACCTTAACCCAACCAATTCAATATGTCATTTACTATTCACTTGGTTAATAAATAATTAAAAAATTATCTTAACATTTCCAATTAAAATATCCTAATTAATTCCTTGATTAATTAACTCAACTTATCCCCCCCCAATACTCTTAAATTATACTTAACCCAAGTGTCTCAACACAAAAAGGGCAGAATTAGAAATTCCCACAACTGCAAGCTAGACGAACATGTCACGTTAAACATTATATTTTTTGTTTGAAGGATGTGAACCTCCATTAGAGAGGATTTACTATACATTGTTATTTTATAATCTTAAAAATAGTTTTATACAAATAAAAATTTTCTCCAATTTTGTAGTCAACATTATGAAAAGAATTATATTAATAAAAATGGTTTTTTTCAAATAAAATCAAAATTGAGGTCCCAAACTCAAGTAATTGGTTGAGCCAACACTTTCTAACATAAACCAAAAACTGCTCATGCACACGCAACTCCACAGAAGCATGCACACACTATGAATTGGTTGGATCACCCTACAATGAGAACTGGTATCTACAATTAGTGTAGTGAGGACCGACACACTTCCACTTAATTCACTGCAACTCAAAATACATCATAATTACCAAATAAAAGTGTTGAGAAACTAATTAACGAGTATAAAACCTTACACAAATATGATGACAATGAAGAAAATCTAGATAAACCACTATACCATTGGTGAAAGTTGTCGAAATATGGACCAAAGGGGCTCGATACGTTATCTACACCACCTAGAATCGGAAGAAGGGAATAAACAAAATTAACCTAGGGATTTAGGTTTTTGGCCCAATGGAGACTAAACAAGAAGAACTGAAATGAATAATGCAAGGAAAAAACATTCGGAGAAGGAATTACCTCAACGATATAGACAATTTCTATGTTGGAACCACCGCGATGTGGCACATAGAGAGGGAGCCGAGTTGGGGAGTGTTTCACCTCACCATAGGAGAACAAGGGGAGGGGGTCACACCTCACCCTGCTATGTTCCTCCCCCTTATTTACTCCCTTAAATAACCCCAATTAGTTGTATAATAATTAATATAATAATAATAATAAACCATATTATTATTATCATTTTAATTTAAATTATTCTTTAATAAACCCCATAACTCCCCCATTACACCTCATTTAATTAAATTCTTCTCCAATGAATTTTATTTTATAAAAACACATCCTAACCTCATTTAATATATTCCCTTCAATGATTTTAATTTAAACCACTCAAAAACATTGTTATTTAATTAAATTATTCCAACCTCAAATTTAATTAATTCATTTCCCCCACTTGTCATTATATATTTAAATTCTTCCTATCTTGAAATTAATTAGGTAAAACCCCAACTCCATATTTATTCCCCATTTAATTAATTTATATTGACCTAGATGTAATTAAATAAAACTCCACTCATTATAATTAATTTAATTCTCTCAATATTAATTTAATTAAATGAAACCTATTTCACATCAATTAATTAAATTCCTTTTAACCATGAATTTAATCAACTAAAAATAAACATATCACGACATTTAATTAAATCCCTCATAGCATGTAATATAATTAAATAAATTATCTCGAAACCAAAAAATAGGTAAGAGACCTGGTTTGGCTTGCACGGTCTGAAAAAGCGTGTGCCAACCAGGTGGGACCTTCTGCTTAAGGAACCTACTTCGAATGGATTTTCCTACATTGAATTTTTATGCTTGCGAAAACCATGAGAGTGCCTCTATCTCACCTTTAGCAGGAAAGAGGATTTAACCCACAAGGTCTGACCAACCATGTGTTGCCCGCACGAACACCACCACTAGGTTCAGAGTTTCCGAAACCCATTTATCCACACATAAAACTCCTAGATCCTTTTCTGAGGACTGTTATCAACAATTATAAATGGTTAAAACTCATGAAAAATCAACTCGTAGCTTGGTTTATAACTGACTCATCCAAAAAACGAAAAAGTTCAAAAACATTCATATTTTAACCCTGTTCAAAAACATGGGACATTACAGTTTTATACAATTAATTATTGATCAAATATATATATTAAAGGTTATCTCGGAATCAAATTTCCTTATATACATTGATTTCCTAATGATAGTAAAATTAATATGAATGATGAGTCTTATGTATAATGAAAATCATCCATTATTATTGCTAAGAGATGTTTAAAAAATAAAATTACTAAAACTAACCATATGAAAAATATATTTTAAAACTAATATCACATAAATTTAAATATGGTACGAATATATTAGGATAATACCAAAAGAATTTTCCTAATACCCCTTGTCTGGTGCTATTAATAGCTACAATGAAACATCAAAACACTAAGTTACAATTATGTTTATAATCAAATAGCCATTAACGATTTTAATATGTAGTCAAGAATGACCATATTTTCACAATGAAATCCTATCCATTTAATGATAGTGGGATCAGACATAAAATATCATATTTAAGTATTGGGATGGATAAGGTTTTTCATTGGAATATTGGACTCCACTGTGCCTAGTGAGAGGATTAATTCTAGAGACACATACTGTGTATGAATTTATAACCGAATATGTTATTTCTATTCACCATAGTAATTATTTTTTCATAATAAATATTACATAAAATAAACAGTAGATAGTAACATTAAAATATTTAAAAGTATGTATAATCCATGAAATGGGATCCATATATCATTATTTGTAGAGTTTTTATGTATAATGTTTCTAAGACATGATGCTTTTGGTGAGTATTCAAGAGAAACTGAATATAGATGGTACAAGATAGTTCAAATAAAACATGATGGATTATTGAATGGGTTATCCTATGAAAAACATATACACCAATCATTATAACTAAAATCCCTTTTAATTATACTTTTCCAAAAAAAATTCTATGATCATCATATTAGGGTATTCATATTAAAAGAAACGTCATTTAGAGCATTCCATATGAAATATGTCTATATGATGAGACAAATGGATACCCTATGGTGTATTTGTACTATGTATAACTAAAAGGGCCAGTGAAATCAAGATAGATTGATGAGATATATAGATTAAATAGATTAATTCATTAATCAATATTTTATAGTGAGCATAGAATATTCATTTAGAAATGACTTAGAATAATGTGTGTCAAACTAGTGAGTGTGTGCCCCATAAGTTGTCGTGATAAATATGTTGATGACATATGGGAAAAATGTTATGTATTACCTTTTTGTTCGGACTAATGAATGATACTTCCCCAAGCATGAATTAATGTAGTAACTATGTTTTAGGGATAAATTTCAATTGAATATATTGATGATTTTTGTAAATATAGTCATTGTACATATATTAACAGCACAATAATGAATTATTATAAACATATATCCCTTCTATAAAAACACTCAATGGTATATGAATATATTATTGATATTAAAATAATTTTAATCATTGGTGCTCAGAATTTATATCGTGTTCTATGACATGTATTGATTTTTGATAATTTTAATGAATAATGCATATAAGGTCAATATCAAACATATATAACATAAAATTAACCAATGGTATTTATAAATATCTAAAATTACATGTAATAGTAGTACTGGTTGAGTTTCTGGTGTTTGGAGAAGTGGGAATTATAGTGTTTAATGGAATTGAATCCCTATCATTATTTTCTTCAAATTGATCTTATATCACAGAAAAGGAAAATATACAATTCATGAAAATATTATTACAACTACTGTTCTCTATATCTATAATATTTAAGTACATTATAGCATCTTATGGAGGATAAGAGAAGTGTAGCAATGTCTTTTTAGAGTTTTTGGTTATACAAAAAGAAAGAGTTTTATTATCATGACAAGATTTACATACGGGTTTAGTGAGGATGTTAAGATTTTGAAATGAAAAAAAGATGTATTCTTTGTTACAAATCACTACTTGATGGATTTTATCAAGATAGTAATGTTTTAGTAATAATTTTCTCCACAATGACATATCGATTTTCTAACCCTAGTAACAAAAACATGATAGGCTAGATATATATATCCATTCTCAGTGAAATCATATTAAACATGTGAGAACTAAACAGTCCTTAGAAGTTGGATGTAGTATATGTGTGAGTCTACTGGATTTGGTTCTATAGAACCAAATACTATATACTTTATATTACATATAGATTCATAGAAGTGAATACTAATATAAATATCTTATCACATATTTATTTTTATTCAACATAGCATTAATGTGATAATGTCATAGAGTATCTATCACATAGATAATATTATAGTAGCTCCCTTATATAATGGGAAACATTAAATTTAATGAAAATATTCTTAAATATAGTTCTACGTTTAGATAACTTACTAGGATGGGGAACATATTCTGTAGAATGTCAAGTAAAATTTTTCATAAGGGGGCATGACTTCTTCTCATGAAATTCGCACTTGGTAATATTCAAGATAAGAGATTATAGGAAAAGACCTACCAATAAGAATTATATATCTTTTAGTGTCATCACATATTACTATCTATGATCTTGTGTGATGGTCCTTAAACATAAATATTATTATTAATTCATTTGAGGTCTTGTGCACCAAGATTTACTAACTAAAATTGTGACACCATATGTTATTAGCAAGGAGAGGATGTTGGATATTTATGGAACGACATGTTTTTAATGGATAATTTGAGGAAATATCTTTCCATCCCATAATTATAGATGTTGATAACTTATCCCTTTGATTGTAATATATTTTATTCAGTAAATCCCGTGGGCATGGTGTTACAGTGGGTTTATTTCATATTATGCAAGAAATTTGTTTCAACCATATTATTTGGTAAACAAATATGTGTAACCTTCTTGATGAGATATTGAGATAATGGGAGTATATTAAAAATAATAATAATTCATATATGGTCATCAATGTTGTAAAATTATTTTCATTCTCTTGGTTTCCTTGACCCATTGTTTGTCAATAATCATGGACTTTAATCGACCATGTATAATCCCAATGATAAAGAATTCAAGAGGGTACCACACTAAGTGTTTCCAATGATCTTGCTTATATTCTATATGATTAAAATTATTACAATATGTATTATTCTCAAGATATAGGAATAACTTATTCAGTATTTATTGATCTATAATATTCACAACATAATAAAAAACTATTTATTCTTTAATAAATTATTTTTTTTGATTATGGAAATATTTAATAAATAATTATTCACTATATTGTAAATGATGTATTTATTTTATTTTATTTATGAATGAAATATTTTATTTAATATTTTTTTTAGTATTCAATAAATGTAAGGGATTTGGAGTAGATAAAGATTATTTATAGTAATTAATATATATTTACAATCCAATAAATAATATTTATCATTGAACGAGTTATAACACACCATATAATAATAATAATTATATTTTTATATGGCATGGGGTTTTATAATGATTATTATATTATTTAAGGATCGGTACAAAATTAAATTATATTTTATCTTTAACCCAAGCTCTATAAATAGATGGTTATGTGTATTTGTTAGGGTTAATTAGGACTAGAAAATCATTGCAAAATATTATGTTCTCTCTATATTCCTCCTCCAATATTCCTTTGAAGAATGAGAATAACTCTTTAAAGCCAAAAGGCTCATCATGAAAACAATATGAATATCACATGATGATTGATTAACTATCTTAGCACTCAAAAACCATTCTGTGTTGTTTGGAAGTCATAGAAGCATGTGTGGATCACCATTAAAGGGATTTTACACTTATATCCTTTTAGCATAATTATAGTAATCCTGAAAAGGGTGTTTGGATGACCAAAATCATATATGAATAAAGGTCCCTAGCAAGGTAACATTTTACTTCTAATCATAAATAAATAAATTATAAATATAATGTGTAATGAAACTCAATGGGATTCAGGTGTTTCTATATATCAATATTCAAAAGAAAAATTTCTTTGGTTATGGAATTCCTGTCATGTACCTTTTTGTGAATGAACCATTGAATAGGAAAAATATTTATGTTCATTCTCCCTACATTGTAGTTCTCCTAAACCCCAAATCAATAAAAATTTTAAAACACTTAAATATTAAAAAATTTTTATCATTAAATATGTCTTATGTATTTGATATCCTGATTTACTCCCAAAATAGATTTTAAATGATGCACAATATACTATTGAAATATTATTATCAAATATGATAGTTATTTCCAAGATATTGGTGTAACGACCCAAAATTTTATTAATGAAAATTGCTCTTGATGTAATTAAATGTCTTATTATGTAAAATGGTTATATAACATATGCACTTCCTTAGTTTTACATTTTTTGATTTTAAAATACCATTAATATTTTTTACTATTGCTAATATAGCTGTTGAATAGTGACACATGGTTAGTATAAATATAGGGCATTAACAAATCCAATTTACTTAGAAAAAAAAGCAATGGCCTCATCCAGTAGAATTTCTCCATACAAAGCCCATTTTTCTAAGCTCAGAAAGGTGGTAGTGTCACTGGGATTCACTCTTGACCAAGCCCAAGCCGAGCATCAACATGTTAATATCGAACATAACCGCCAAGGAGAGAAGTCGAAGTTAATATAGATTACCACCCGAGCGATGTTATCTGAGCCTCCCCAAGAGTCGGTCACCATCGAACACCTTACCATTAGCTATTATGTGAGTGTTAAAAGGGATTATGTAACAAGACCCTATCACTATTATTCTTTGCATTATTGTTTTGTATAGAGTAATGAATATACTTTTATTTTATTATTTTTACTTTGAGCACAAATAGTATTTTCTAGTTAATATTTAAATTCAATTAAGAAATATATTTTGATGATTTAATTGATTTTTGGAATTAAATAATATTTTAATGAAATATTATTATTAAATTAACTTTTATTAAATATAAATGATTGTATAATTTTTTATGAATACAATTTTAATTTTTATTAAGGTTTGAAAGCTGTTTTTGTAAAAACCCATGAAATTTCGATAAATATCAGTTTTTAATTTAAATGTAAAAATTCACATTTAAAAAAAATTAAGATAAATAGAATATTATTTTTGGAATCAGGGCATTGAAATTATCCAATAGTGGATTTTTCATTATTTTCCGAGACAAATAAATTTTTAGGTAAAAATTTAATATCGTTTAAATATTTAATATTTTTTATGACATCATAATGTCCCAATAATGATGTAATAAAATACAATAAAAAGTTTTTTCATTCAATATATGTTTTAAGTTTAAAATAATATGAATTTTTTGATTAATGTTATGGTGCCTGAATGGACCCTCTAAGACTTATAAAACATTTTAACTTTTAAAATGATTTCCTAGGGAGTGTGACTCAACTGAATATAAGAAAGCCTAATATTTTAATATTTTCCTCCATTATCCATGTAAAATAATGTCTTCCACTCACTTTTTGAAATAACCATTGGCAAAAACCAAGGGTTGGTTTGTGGTTTTGATTATTTTAATGCGTGGTGTCCAAAACCAAAATAATAACGAATTCCCTCTCTTTTCCAATATAACCCCACCCAATATCCCACTCCACTTCACTCAAAATCTATGTAGCACATCCCTACTGTTCCCTCATATCTCTAGTATCCTCCCAAGGTGCCCCAATCTCCCATAAAGTCTCTCTCAATCCTCTGCCAAGCCTTTGGGATCACACTCCCAAATACAGATTTCTTCCTTTCTCATTTTTTCCAAATTTCATTATGTTGTTATACCATTTTTTAATTATAAATTTTGGGATATGATTTATCACCTACCCATACTTCCCTAATTTTGTTTTAATTATGAGATACCACTTTCTATATCATTAATTCCTTCGATGTACACCTGTTACCACACAGAATTTTCATAAGGAATTTATCTCTTCTCATTTACATTCAAGAAATTCTTTTGTATTATGAATCTAAATTCCATTAAATATGTTGTGAAATGTATCAATATTACCCCTTACCTTCAATTTCATGTACATATAATGAGACACCCCTTTCTCTCTCATTATCCATTTTTACGAATTTTTATGTCATGTCGTTATGCTGCCAAAATTGGACCATGATTTTCCTAGCCAAAGCCATTGTGTAGTGAATACCACAATCATTTCTCTATCAATGGTATTCAACTTTATGAACATTTAATTGTCGATTATAGAGCTTCATGTATTAATTACACATTACATTATCACAGAATAAATGATGATGTTTAATGAATCCATGTTATATGATCCTCATGGAACACTTAGGTATAAAATGAAATGATTAAGACGGGTGCGCCCTAATAACACTCCAATGTAGTGGTTAAAGATTAATATCATGTTACGCCAACAAAAATGATGGCTTAATGATTCTAATTCATGTTCAATAAGTTTTTACTCATGCTCTATGTGTAATTATCCTTGGATCTTTCTAATATCATGTTAAATGATGATTCCACATTTCCATGTTATGTTAATCATACTATATCTTGCATTTATGTTCATGTTTATATTATTATCTATTAATATGACTATTGCAAAACATGTACTATATTATTTATCTTATGCCTTGTTTAATCCCTTACTAGGATTTGTAGCTCACTCTTTTCATATACATGTCCTCAGGATATCCCATGCAATGCAATGTACAATGGAATGTGTGTGGTCATATAAAATATGTTTTCAATAAAGAGGTGTATTTCATGTTTTAATTTGTTATGTAATGTTCATAAGACCCAAAGAAAATAGACCTCCCGATATTCTATGATGTATCAATTGAATGTTTTATGTAATAAATTATTCTTAAGTGTGAAATAAATATAAGGGTTGTAATAGTTGGTATTAGAAGATAAGTTTAGTTATTTTAAGGATTAGGATTTGAAAATCCAAGTGAAAGACTTAGGGATAATACTAATTATAATAAAAAAATCGCTAAATTTTGGTGAGTTTTTATTAAGTGGTTTATAAGAAAATACATCCATGTCTAGATACAATATGGTATAGGCGGCTTTGGAACATCATTATCTAGGGGTAAAACCCGAAAAAAAACCGCGTTGAGCTAGACACAAATGGGAACTGTTGCATGAAAATGGGCCTTGCTGCACTCATGGTTATGAAACTGATAGGGGATATGATTTAGTAAATTCATAATATTAGTACGAACCATTCTTAAGGGAATTAAAAAAATCCCCTAAGAATATGTGTTGGGAAGTAGATCATGGATAAAATAAATATATTATGGAAATAAATTTAATTTATGTATTATCACTATTTTTCATTTTATTCCCCTTTATTTTTTCCTCTATCATTCCATTAATTCTATCCAATAGCTAATAATTGGAGGAATCGGGCTAACAACTGATGCAACGATCAATATGAAGAATATTATAATGATATGCCTAATATGATGTGTGTGAAAATAAAAAACTCTGCCACAATAGTCTCTCAATTAACTCATGTTTTGAATATAAACATGGATAAATTGGAATGTTCAACCCCCCCCCCCCAACCAAGAAAGAATAAGCAATAATCGAGAGCTGCATGAGATAAAGGCCTCATACTTTTAATGGATTGCCTGATCCCTCAATCTCTTAAAAATGGGTCAATTCTATTGAGAATATATTCTCCATCCTTCAATGTTCTTAAAAATAGATGGTATTTATGTATTTTTATTGTAAGGAGGGTGAAGCTGATCAATGGTGGATGTTGATCAAAAATATGAATCTACTGGAGGATATCTAGGCGTTGGAATAGAAGATTTCCTGGAAAAAAAATTTCGATAAAAATTTTCCTCTCACCCGCTGACTTATGATGGAAAGGGGCTTTTTTCCCTCAAGAAAAAAAGATGAAGAATCCATTTATGTGTATGAGGAAAACTCCATAAGGCATGCATGATATGCCTATGGCTTTGTCGTTACCCCCAAATGCAAGGTTGATCAATTCTTTGGTGGGCTAAAACCTATCCTACCGAATGCCCTAGCTATCGGAGACTTCGAGAGCTATGAGGAAATTGTTTGATATGCCCTTAATGTCTAAATAGAGATCTGTGAATCTCATGGGTATCATGGGGACCCAAATAATAAGCTGTACTATAATTATGGAGGTCAGATGGATAAATCCAATGGTATATGGAAATTTCATCACCCCACTTTCCAAATGTGTGGAATGAAGCACCCTAGAAATTTCTTGAAGCGGACAAGGAAATGATTCAAGTGTGGAAGAGAAGGAATCCTGGATATTAACTACTGAAAAGAAAAGACCATGGCTATGAAAGAGGAGAGGAATTCTCCATTTTACCTTCAACATGTTTTTCATTGCATCAACTTCAAATAACCAAGGAACTTTGAAAACCAGTGCCCTAAACCATGTTTTTTCGGAGGAAACTAACAACCTCCAAGGGAGCAAGGGAGAGATTTTTCTGTCACTACCACTCAAGTGAACCCAAAAAAAAAGTGGTGAAAGGTACGCTAGTTATTCAACCAAGAATAGAGAACTTGCTTTTTGATTCTAGTTCTACACATTCTTTTATATCCCAAATTTTTTGTAGAACAATCCCAACACCATCACAAATCATGGAAGTAAAGATGTCCGTGAGAATGGAAAATGGGGAAATCATTGCATCCCGTGAATTTAACTCCTCCCCCATCATAGTTTTTGGATTGAAAATCTCGGAGATCCTCGTCATACTTTTTTAGTGTAATTTGATGCAATTATTGGCATGGATTTCCTTTCCTTATAAACAGCCAACCTAAATTGCAATGGGAGGGAAATCACTATAAATATAGAGAATCGACCCCCAATTCTGTACAAGTGAAAAGTGGAGATTGAATCTCCTTTAGAACCATTAAATAAATTATGGATATTAATTCTCTATGAGCATGCATATCTTTCTTATATGATAGACTCTAAAGAAACAATCATCCTTGAAGACATGCCTATTGTCTGATAATTCTCTGAATTGTTTCCCGAGGATTCTCATAGTCTTCCTCCTAGTAGATATGATGAATTCTCAATTTATCTTATATCTAGTGAATTTCCAATATCCAAGACTATAATGACCCATACTTTACATAAATTTTTATTACTTAAGAATTGAATCAAACATATTTCAACATATAACAAAACCATGATAGGACCATATATGTATAGTGTCTTTAGAAACTGGGAAACATTAACAACTGGTTCATAAATCATCTAAATTGTCTTACTCTTATTTCATCATATATAGAGTTCCTTTTTAGAATATCTGACTTAATACCCTTCTTCATGACCTAGGTAAAAGAGAAAATACAAATGGTGAGCTCAAATTCTCAGTAAGGGTAATGAAATGAAATATCAATCATTTCATATTCATAAGAACATAACATTTTTAAAATCTCAACCAGCAAAAGAGATCATATTATCATGACATGGGATAAATCATAGTAGTGAAATGTAATCCCAATATTCTTAACATAAAACATGAAACTTTGTGTCATGCACACATAATCATAGAAAACCATTTCATTTTACTCAAGACTCATTGCCAAGACCATTATAGTGGAAAAATTCCATTACTGAACTGAGTACACTCCTCATTCTAGTCATGTTATACTGAACTGGATTAACTTGCCATTCCAGCCATGTCTATCTCATGAGATATAAATCTTTACCCAATGAATTGGAGGGAGTTATAGGTCCCACCTATCTCATAATAAAACCATTCTTATGTGTGCCATAAAATCATAAATCATACATCATAGCATAACCCATGTAATAAAAATTGGATTCTTAAACATCGTGCCATCATAACATAATCCATATAAGATAAAAGGAATTCATAAAAATAATTCCATCATTAAATAACCAAATCAATGTAATAATAGGTATAGAAACAAGAACCCTATATTATCTTTGATGGAAAATAATTTTAACAAAACACTTGAATTCTATTCTTGAGGAAAATATCATTTTTTCTTCAAAAACATTTTTCCTTTCTCAATATGTCATACAATTTTAAACTAAAAGAAGTTAATTGAAAACAACCTCTAAAACATGTAAAGTATGCTTCATGTAAATAATTTTCTATGAAATCATAACAATCCATTCATGCTATATATGTTAAAAAAACAGTCTTCTCTTACTTTGGTTGGAAAAGTATAAAAGTATCTCGTACTGAAAATGACAAAATATTCATTTCGTATATTTTAGTAAAAATTCACCAATAGATAAAATTGGATTTTAACAATTTTAGGAGGATATAAATAATATTACCTATTGAGGAAACATGGATGTGGATGATAAATAACCCCCAGTAAATTATAAAGTATAAACAATCTCAGATAAAAATGAGATTGCGAGATTTTCCCTTACCATAGGTCTGATATGCCTTGTACATATCTGAACCTCCTGTATAATGATTTAAATAATTTCATTGACTTATTCCATAATCATATTAATTGTTATAATATCATATATTGTAACATTATTATCTTCTTATTAGTAATATCTCATTGCTACTTGTTATTTGGGTGTTCATTGCTTTATGTTCTTATGCATTTTTTTGTTGAATAAATTATTATTCCCATTTTTAGGTTATAGATACATAATTTATATAATGGTATTAGTATAATATATATAAGAGTTATTCATTCTATTCATTTATATACTCATGGTTTAACGAAGATCATGTAGAACAAATCACATCGCACCGTGGAGACGGTAAGCCGCATGTACGCACGAGCGATGATATCATTCCCATATTTATTGAATGGTGTTGGAGAGGGTGATAAAATATCTCAAAATTAGTATCATGTTATATTAATCATATATAGTTATTCTTTACAGAATTATACCCAACCATGTAAGGTGGTGGTGGAAAACAGTTTACACCACGGCGTTAAGACGGTATTCCGTACGTACGCATGAGCGGTAATTTCATTTTCCGTAGGATGGATAGAAAGTGAAATAGGGTTGTTTCATATTTATAATAACATTTAAGTATATTAGTTATACTTTTTTTATTAATTTATGATGAAAAAATAAATAAGAAGAAGTATAAGAAGAAATAAATTTGAAAGGATCAGTAAAGGATAGTACCTCTTCTTCGACGCGCCGCTTCTAAACCTCCTCTTAGGGCACTAAAGTTGGACTTTTAAGAAGGCCAGGACCTATATAATGTATCTAGGGAAGTGGATAAGAGAAATTATCAGGGTTGTTTTGAGATTTAAGGCTCAAAATGTAGTGAGGAGGAGAGGGAGGAGGTTCCCTTTTATAAGGGAGGAGAGGGGCACCTTTAGAAACAAAAGAAATATTAATTTATAATAAATTCAAACCCCACAAAAAACCTCCAAAAATGAATCCATTCTAATATGAGACGAAATAATGTTGTTATATCATCAACCATAAAATTTAAACTTGTTGGGAATTTATTTTAAACCATATCAAATTGATTTATTCTTATTTAATATATTTAGTTTTATTTGTTGTAATAATATTCTAAATTTGAATTTTAATAAATAGTTAATTATGTGATTTTATTTGTCCATAGCTGTATAATTTATGACATTTTAGACCATATAAATATAAATTTATAATTTCTAAATATTTTTGTGATTTTTAAACAATTTTATAATATGTTATTTTTATAAAATAAAGATAGTGTAAATTCTGACACTATTCAATTATTTTCATTTAAATAAAATCCACACAGAGAAATTATTCGAACAAAAATATCTAATAGATTCATAACATGTCATATTAACCTAGAAAATTATTTGATCACATTATGTAGTTCATATAATATTTATTTTATTATTTATAATACCATTGGTTTGATTTTTCAATCAATAAAATAATTCCAACATCACTATTGTGTCATCATTAATGACAATTATTTAATCCCCAAAAATTCTAAATAAATTCACATGGTTTAGATAATTTTATTATATTTCTGTATACTATTCATGTTTGATGTTTTATGAAGTTTTTTACTAAATTAAAATTGTTACACTTATAAGATATTAGAGAGTGACATGTTGTCAGGTTATTTGGTTTTAATTATATGTATATCATTTTCATGGTCAATAATCCATGAAACGAATCTATTCCGACCCTTACGTGATATGGGTAAACTTTTATTCATCCAATAGTTTTTTTAAAGGTGTTAGGGAAATTTAATAATATTATTTTTACCCTTAATTACCTAATTTACATTTAACTACGGTAAATAAAATTTACCTTAGTTAGTATTCATAATTCCCAAATATAAAAAGTATCCTATTAAAATAATTTGGAACTAATGATTCCAAATATTGAATCCATTTTTTCAAATTCAAAACACATAAGGTGTAGTAATTAATTTAAAATTAATCCCTTTGTTGAAAAAATGGATTTTTGTTTAAAACATTGGAAAATATTGAATTGATTTTACCTACGAATTCAATGTAAAATAAATTCTATTGACAGAAATTATATTAAATGAAAAAATATATTATATTTATACTTTAAAACAATTTACTATTTTAATTTTATTATATAAATTATCTCGATGAAAGAATGTTTTTTATGTAAAATTTAGCGTGTTTTTACTATACATCAAAATAAGAATGTTGTCAGAAAAATATCAAAAATTTATGCATTGTAAATTTTTATATAATAATTTAAAAGAATAATATTATTTTGTAAAATTGAACTTATAAACTTGTCAAAAATTATATTTAAAATGGGTGCTCCATCAAAATGTGGTAAAGCTGCATTTTTTGAAAAATAATTCTTTTATCTAAAAAATTGAATTTGTTTTCATATCTCATTCAAGAAAATGTGTAAGATAAATTATAATGTTATAAAATTCAAAATTTAGTTAATAATATTCATAACGTCTAGTTTATAATATTATAACAATATATCCTTTTTTTAGTGAAACTCGGTATTGCGTACAACGCAAGCTATCGAGGAAGGTTGCTCTTGCATGTAGCGCAAGACAAGCTAGTGTTGTGTGTAGTGAAAGATTCCTTTGGTGTTGCATATAAAATAAGTCATTAAAAAATATTTCTCATAAAATCTCAGGGTGTTACATTCTACCCCCTTAAAAAGAATATTTCTCTCGAAATTCGTCACTTTGTAACAAACAGATGAGGATACCACTCCCTCATCATTGCCTAAATTTCCCTTGTAGCTTATTTTAATTGGTGGTTCCTCCATAAAACTTTAAATAGCGAGTGGTCTTGTTTCGTAAATTTTTTTTCCTTGATATAGAATCTCTATTAATTGTTCTTCATAAAAAAGATCTTGCTCCATCGGTACAACTTCTGAGCTTAGTACATGTGAATGATCAGGTATGTACTTTCTCAGGAGAGATACATGGAACACATCATGGAATTGAGAGAGATTTGGTGGAAGTTCCAATATGTAAGTTACCTTAGTATTTTGAAAGGACCAATATCCCTAGGGCTCAGCTTTCCATTCTTTCCAAATCTCATTACTCTCTTCCAAGGAGATATTCATAAGAAAACATTATCACCCACTTTAAACTCTAGTTATTTTTTTCGGTTGTCGACATAACTTTTTTGTCGACTCTGAGATGCCCTTATGGGTTGTTGAATAGATCTGAACTTTTTTTCTATCTCATCAACAAGATTAGGTCCTAATAGCTTTCTTTCCCAAACTTCATCCCATCAAGTTTGATTTCTCCATTTCTTTCTATAGAGATCTTCATAAAGAGCCTTCTGAATAATAGAGTGACAACTATTATTATAAGTAAAATACACCAAAGGTTGGTGTTGATCCCAACCACATTTGAAATCCATAGAGAAAGCTCTCATCATGTCTTCTAGAGTTTGAATTTTCCTCTCATCCTGACCGTCTGTCTTAGGATGATAAGAAGTACTGAAACTCAACTCTATATATAGAGTATGGTGAAGACTTATCCAATACTTCGAGGTAAACCTCGGATCCTAGTTAGTCATAATGGAAAGTCATACTCCATGAAATCTTACCACTTCCTTTACATTTATCTTGTCAAGATGATCAATAGCGAAATCCTCTCTAATAGAAATGAAGTGTGCCGACTTTGTAAGATGATCAACTATAAACCAGATAGCATTATTGCCTTTGGATGTTTTTGGAAGTCTAGTGACAAAGTCCATAGTGATGTTTTTTCATTTCCATTCTGGTATGGGTAATGGTTGTAACATCCCCTTAGACTTCTGTCTCTCATCTTTAACTTTCTGACAAACCAAGAATCGAGAGACATATTCAACAACATCTATTTTCATTCCACCCCACCAGAAGTACTCTTCCTGGTCCTTATACATCTTCGTGCTTCCAGGGTGAATAGAGAATGAATAACTATGAGCCTCATCCAATATTTCATTCTTTTATTCAGGGATGGGAGGAACACAAACCCGATTTCAGATCCTTATTATCTCATCACAATCAATGTGTAATTCAGGAACATTTCTCACCTTCTTTGGAAACTCTAAATCCACTTTTTGTGCCTCTTTAATCTTCACATGTATAGATGGTTGAACATTCATTTGAGAAAGATAAGATTTTCCCCTTTCATTATAATTCCACGATCCATCATTTGTAAATCCATTAATATTGGATCTTTTTTTATCCTCATTATGGATAACCTAGCATGGTCTGATCGACTTAATGCGTCTGCAACCTTGTTTTCTTTCCCAGGGTGATAATGAATTGAGCACTCATAATCCTTTATCAGCACCAACCATCTTCTTTGGTGCATATTCAGCTCCTTTTTTGTGAAAAAATAACTTTTATGATCAGTATAAATATCACACCTTTCACCATAAAGATAATTCCTCCAAATAATTAATGTAAATATTACCACAGCTAACTCCAAATTATGAGATGGGTATTTTTGCTCATGGATTTGACACACCCCAATCCCTTCTTGGATGCATCAATTTAGATCACAATCCTTTCTCCAATACAAGGTAGTGTGAGCACCGGTGCACTGGATAATATTCTTTTTAACTCCTTGAAATTACCTTCACACTCCTTCGTCCAAACGAACTCAACTCCTCTTCGATTCAAACTGGTGAGTGGATTAGATAATCGTGAAAAATATTTCACAAAATATCAATAATATCAAACCAAACAAAGAAATCATCATATCTCAGTTACTGTTGTTGTTCTCAACCATCTTTCGATAACCTATGTTTTTACTAGATCCATAGATATCCCCTATTTTGAGATTATGTGACCCAAAAATGAAACTTTTTGATGCCAATATTCACACTTGGTGAATTTGGCATAAAGCTTCTCCTTTCTTTTTTTAATACAATTATCAAGTGATCTTCATCTTCTTCCTTGCTCTTTGAATAGACAAGAATATCATCTATAAAGACTACCAAAAACTGATCAAGATAGTCTCTAAAGAATCTATTCATTAGATCCATGATGATATTAGGGGAATTACTAAGACCAAATGGCATCACTATAAATTCATAGTGTCCATACCTTGTTCGAAAATCCGTCAGTGGTATATCCTCCCTTTTGAACCTAAATTGATAATACACTGAACGAAGATCAATCTTGGAAAAGTATTGAGCTCCACGTAGTTGTTCAAATAATTCATCAATGCATGGGAGATTATATTTGTTCTTGATATTGATCTTGTTAATTTCTCGATAATCAATGCAGAGTCTCATTGATCCATCTTTCTTATTAACAAACAGAGTTGGTTCTCCCCAAGGTGATACACTTAGGCATATGAATCCCTTATCAAGATTCTATTGAAGTTGCTTCTTAAATTCCTGCAACTCAGTTGGGGATATTCTATAAGGTGTCTTTGAAATGGGCATAACACCTAGTATGAGTTCTACTGAAAACTCAACTTCACGGTTTGGTGGAAGACCTAGAAATTCCTCTAGAAAGACATCATCAAACTCTCGTACAATGGGAATATTGTTAATCACGAGTTTATCTCAAACCATTTGAGATATATATCCTTCATTTATTATAATGAAGACACATATGATGGAATAAATTCCCATTGAAAGGTTATGTTCATCCTTTGATCGATAGATGATCATAGATTGATCAGGAATATGAAATGTGACTTCCCTTCTTTGTCAATTGATAGGAGATCCATATAAAAAAAGCCAATACATGCCAAGAATCACATCAACTTCCACAATAGGATGGATCACAAGATTTTTAGGAAGCACTTTCCCACAAACATCAATCAGAGAAGAATTGTAAACTTTTGAGGCGACTGTTGTGCCATTAGGAGTTGTCACAGCTAACTCAACAGGTAATCGTTGGGGTAGTATGACAATGCCCTTAGAAAATTATTCTAAAAATAAAATATTGGTTTGATCCAGAATCAAATAAAACATTTTCTACTTTAGAGTGGATGGTAAGTATACCTTCCATCACTTCATTTTCATACTCCACATCACCGATAAGAATTGCATGTGACTTTCCTTTGTCTTTGGCCTTAAGATATTTTTGACGTCGATCATCATAAAAAACCCTTGGATTTGGGAATTGATTGGGATAATGCCCCATTTCCTTTCTCTTGTAACATTTATGTGTAAGAGATGCATTCTATGTGGCCTTTTCTTTGTTCACATCACTAGACATCTTTTTTCCCATCACTGCGGCATTCAATTTCCCAATGACTATCTTTTCTACATATAAATCATTTACTTGCCCCTTTAAGACAATTCCCTCCATGTTACATTCCACACTTTGAGCATAAAGTAAAAATCATCTTCTTTTCAGTGTGGTCTTTATATTTTCCATTGAATTCCATTTTCCTCTTCTTATCAAACCCATATGACTGTTAGGTTACTCCAATATCCATATCAAACTTTAGAGCACATCGAACAATTTCCTCATAGCTATTGAGGTACCTAATAACTAATGCCCTTCAGAGACTTGGTTTTAAGCCACTAAAGAATCGATCGATCTTACTCTCAGGTTGGATAATAATTTCAGAAGCGTACCTTGAAAGTCTTGTAAAATTTTCTTCGTAGGTACCAACGGATTTAATATCCTTTTCATCAATTCAAGAAACTCCTTATCCATCTTTTTTCGAAGATTGTGAGGGATGTACTTATTGAAAAATAAGTTATTGAACTCATCCCATTCCATGGACTCAATTTCATCCCTTTTCCTTGTATTCTTGACAAGATTACACCATTGATTAGCTTCATCTTCCAAACGATATATAGCTAGGATGAATTTATCATGTTCAGATCATTGTAGAACTGAAAATATTTTTTTACTGGTACTAATCTGTTGTTCAGCCACTAATGAATCAGAATACCCACTGAATGAAGGTGAACGCTGTCTCATGAAAGATTCAATAGAATTTTGCTCCTTCATTTCCTCGTTTGGAAGTCTTGTATGATTCATAGCTTTAAAAAGTTGTGTGAGCATGGCTACAAGATTTTTCATTCCTTCTCCCATATCGTTTGGTTACTCAGGTGGACAGTCATTGCATTGCCAGTCACATTTTGCATTAACATGGTTCCTTTGAGTTCCATCCATTGACTAAAACCAAGAATCATAGTGTGAGAAACACTAATCATAACAGGAAAACCACATAATCAAGAATACAATTTCACACATTAGGTATTATCATAGATTATTCATGGCCATTTCTAAAACACTAATATTGCGTTCTATGCTAAGACATATCCTTAGGGTTCTTACTAAGGCTTTCACATCCTAGTTTCCAAAGGTTGACTATACCTTTCCTCTGATAACAACTATAACAAAACATAATTTACGTTCATTTTTATTACTTCAAAATTGAATCATACTTATTACAACATATAACAAAACCATGATAGGAATCTATAGGTATAGTGTCTTTATAAATTGGGAAACATAAACAACTGGTTCATAAATCATCTACATCGTCTTACGCTTATTTCATCATATATAGAGTCCCTTTTTGGCATATCCTACTAAATACCCTTCTTCCTAAACTGGGGAAAAGCAAATGTACAAAGGGTGAGCTCAAATTCTCAATAAGGGAAAACAAAGGAAATATCAATCATATCATATTCATAAGAACATAAAATTTTGAAAATATTAACCTGCAAACGAGATCATAATACCATGACATGGTATAAATGTTAGTAGTGAAATGCACTCCCAATAATCTTAACATAAAACATGAAACGTTTTTTCATGCACACATAATCATAGAAAATCATTTCATATTAGTCAAGACTCATTTCCAATACCATCATAGTGGACAAAGTCCATTACTGGACTGAGTTCACTCCTCATTCAAGTCCTATATCACTGAACCAGATTAACTTTCCATTCCAGCCATGTCTATCTCAAGAGATATAAATCTTTACCCAATGAATTGGAGGGAGATATAGGTCCCACCCATCTCATAATAAAACCATTCTTATATGTGCCACAAAATCATAAATCATACATAATAGCATAACCCATGTAATAAAAATGGGATTCTTAAGCATCATGCCATCATAACATAATCCATATAAGATAAAACTACTTCAAAAAAATAATTCCATAATTACATAATCAAATCAATGTAATAATAGGGATAGAAACAGAACCCTATATTATCATATATGTAAAATAATTTTGATAAAACACTTGAACTCCATTCTTGAAAAAAATATCCTTTTTTACTTCAAAAACATTTTTCCTTTCTCAACATGTCATAAAATTTTAATCTAAAAGAATTTAATTGAAAATAAAATTGAAAACTTATATAGGAAGCTTTATGTAAATAATTTTCTATGAAATCATAACAATCCATTCATGTCGTATAAGTTAAAAAAACAATCTTCTCGTACTTTGGTCAGAAATGTCAAAAAGTATCTCGTACTGAAAACGGCAAAAGATTATGTTCATATCTTTTAATAAAAATTCACAAATAGGTAAAATTGGATTTAAACAATTTTATGAGGATATAAATAATATTAAATATTGAGGAAACATGGATGTGGATGATAAATATTCCATCATTAAATTCTGAAGTATAAAAAATCTTAGATAAAAATGAGATTTGCGATGTTTTCCGTAACCTTAGGTCTGATATGACTTGTATGTATCTAAACCTCCGGAATAATGATTTAAATAATTTCATTGACTTATTACAGAATCATATTCATTTTCATGATATCATATATGGTCATATTATTATCTTCTTATTATTAATATTTCATTGCTACTTATTATTCGGGTGTTCATTGCTTTATGTTCTAATGCATGTCTTGTCGAATAAATATTTATTCCCCCTTTTTAGGTTATAACTAAATAATTTATATAATTGTATTAGTATAATATATATCAGATTGATTCATTCAATTAGATTATATGATCATAGTTTAATGAAGATCATGTAGAACGAATCAAATCGCATAGTGGAGACGGTAAGCCGTATGTAAGCACGAGTGACGATATCATTCCCATATTTATTGAATGGTGTTGTAGTGGATGATAGAATATCTCATAATTAGAATCATTTTATAATAATCATATATAGTTATTCTTTACACCATTATACCCATCAGGTAAGGTGGTGGTGGAAAATAAATTACACCACGACGTGGATACGTTATTCCGTACGTACGCACGCGCGGTGATTTCGTTTTCCATATGATGGATAGAAGGTTAAATAGAATTTTTTTCATATTTATAATAAAATATAATTGTTTGATTGATACTGATGTTATTAATTTATGATGAAAAAAATAAATAAGAATAAGTAGAAGTAGAAATAAATTTGAAGGGACCGGTAAAGGATACTATCTCTTCTTCGACACGCCTCTTCGAAACCTCCTCTTAGGGAACTAAAGTTGGTCTTTGAAGAATACCAGGACCTATATTATGTTTCTAGGGAAGTTGAAAAGAGAAATGGACAGGTTTTGGTAGATCTTGAACGCTCAAAATGTTGTGATAAGTAGAAGGAGGAGGTGCCCTTTTATAAGGGAGGAGAAAGGAACCTTTGGAAACATATGAAATATTAATTTATAACAAATTCAAAACCCACATAAAATCCTACAAAAATGACTAAATTAGAATTTCAGATGAGATATGGTTTTAATATAATCAACCAATGAAATTTACACATGTTGGGAATTTATTTTAAACATTATCAAATTGATTTATCCTTATTTAATCAATTTAATTTTATTTGTGGTAATAATATTCTAAATTTTAAATTGTTATAAATAGTAAATTATGTGTTTTTATTTGTCCATAATTGGATCATTTATGATATTTTAGACCATATAAATTTCAATTTATAATTTTTAAATATATTTGTGATTTTTAAACAAATTTATAATATGTTATTTTTATAAAATAACAATAGTGTAAATTTTGACATGATTAATTTATTTGAATTTAAATAAAATCCACACAGAGAAAATATTCAAACCAAAATATTTAATAGATTAATAAAATGTCATAATAATCTTGAAAATTTGTGGATCACATTAAATAGTTCATATAATATGTATTTTAATATTTTTAAAACAATTTATTTGATATTTCAAACAATAAAATAACTTCAACAACACTATTGTGTCATCATTAATGCTAATTATTTAATCCTTAAAAATTCTAAATAAATTCCCATGATTTAGATAATATTTCTAGATTTTTTGAGACTATTTATGTTAGAAATTTAATGAATTTTATCACTAAATTAAAATTATTACACTTATAAGATATAAGAGAGTGACATGTAGTCACTCTCTTTGGTTTTAATTATAATTCTATCATTTTCATGGTCAATAATCCACGAAATGAATCTATTACAACCCTTAGGTTATATGAGTCTACTTTTATTCATCCTATAGAATTTTAGCAGGTGTTAGGGTAATTTTATAATATTATTTTTACCCTTAATTACCTAATTTACCTTTAATTGTGGTAAATAAAATTTAACGTAGTTACTATTTATAATGACCAAATATTAAAAGTATCCTATTAACATAATTCGTACCTACTGATTCCAAATATGGAATCCATTTTTCCAAATTCAAAATGCATATGGTTTATTAATTAATTTAAAAATAATATTGTAGTTGAAAAAATGGGTTTTTATTTAAAACATTGCTAAAGATTGAATTGATATTACCTATGAATTCAATGTAAAATTAATGCCATTGAAATAAATTATATTTAACGGTAAAAAAATATTATATTTATACTTTAAAACAATTTACTATTATAATTTAACCATATAAATTATCTCGATGAAAAAAAGATGTTTTTAAGTAAAATTTAGCGTGTTTTTACTATTCATCAAAATAAGAACGTTGTCAGAAAAATATCAAAAATTTATCCAATGTAAATTTTTATATCATGATTCAAATTAATAAGTTTATTTTGTAAAATTGAACTTATAAACTTGTCAAAAAATATATTTAAAATGGGTGCGCCATCAAAAGGCGGTAAAACTGCATTTTTTTAAAAATACTTCTTTTATCCAAAAAATTGATTTTGTTATCATATATCATTCTAGAAAATGTATAAGATGAATTATAATGTTATAAAATTCAAAATTTATTTAAAAATATTCATAATGGTTTGTTCATAATATTATAATAATATATCATTGTTTAGTGAAACTTGGTATTGTGTACAACGCAAGCTATCGAGGAAGGTTGCTCTTGCGTGTAGCGCAAGCCAAGCCAGTGTTGTGTGTACTGAAAGATTCATTTGGTGTGGTGTATAACATAAGACATTAAAAAATATATTTCTCATAAAATCTCAGGGTGTTACAAAGACTCCATATAGAATGGATATTATGGAGCTTGAGGAGTGTTGGGAAAAATCCCTCAAGGTATCATTGAAGCATTTTGGAGGTGATTATGTTTGTTGACAAAGTGGACATCTGAGTGGTGATTATTGGCAAAGAAAAATAATGACATAAAAATTTGTTGAAAAAGAGGATTTCATGATGGAATTTGGAGTTCAAGAGTTGATTTCAATTATCCATGTATAATTCAAGTACGCCGACAAAAGGAATGGATGATCTGGAGGTGGTACAAAAGAACAGATATAAGGTGGCATCGTTTTCTAGTGTTTGCCAAATATTTGGGCCTGAAAGTAAACAAATGAAGAAAAGTGGTTTTTGGAAAAGGGACTTGTGTATTGTGTACATTAAGGCATGGAAAATTGCGTGCCATATGTTTTTCATGATCAGATCATCAAAATATAGAAAAGGGACAAGTGTCACGCATGAATTGGTGGTGTCGTGCAAGTGACTTGTGCGCCGTGAAAGAGACTTGCACTCCGATGCCTTGGAAGCTTGAGAACTTGCGCACCTGTGGTTTTTCAAGATCAGAAGATCAAAATATGTAAAAGGAAAGAGGTTCACGTAAGATTGGAATTAGGTCGCGCAAGTGACCGGTAAGGGCAGAGACCTGCGTGCCGAGACTTGCGCACCGAAGGGAGACATGCGCACCGTCATGCAGGGTGGTCAATTTGCCTATAAATACCTGACCAACCCTCTTTATTCTTCACTGGAGTTCAACAATTTGAAGATTTAGAGCTCTCATCGCGCAGGCGTGGAAGTCGCGCAAGTGGTGGTGTGTCGCGCAAGTGGGACTTGCGCGCCAGAGTAGGAAGTTGTGCGCCAAGCGTGAGTTGCGTGCCTGAGGTGGTTTAGGTGAGGAAGGAAGTGAGTCGCGCCAGTTTTGAGTTGAAGAAGCTTGATTCACACAATTATTTAAGGAAGACTTGTGTGCCAGTTGTGACTTGCACGCCGATACTTGCGTGTTGAGATTGACTTGCGCGCCAGGTAAGGTTTATTTCCAACAGTGATTTTCGGGCTGCGTGGAAGCTGGAAGTTTGCTCGATACCTTCGGTGCAAAGAGATATTCATCTTTGGGTGATGTTTGAGCTTCAAAAGTGCATCTACATACAGAAGAATATGCATTCCTTCATGCAAATGAAGCGACCTATAGGTCTATAAACTGTGAGTCGATCATTTCCAGAGAAGTGAGCGAAGGAAGAGGAAGAAGGTGATCCTCTCCACCGGCAGTGATCCAGAGAGAGAAAAAAGGGAGTGACCCTTGGGAAAGTAGTGAGCTGACCCTAAACATTGTAAATGCAATGATACTGGGCATAGAAGTGTTCTAGCCCAAACCATTGTATCCACATCTAGTGAAGAATAGTGGAATTAGGTATGACCGGAAACTTGTCGGCATATGCTTCTTGGACGTAGCCCAGTGAGGGTAAACCAAGTAAAAATCTTTGTGTCTACCTTCTTACTTCCCTACGTTGCATTTAAAGAATCATCATCAGATAAAGAAGAAAATAAGTGATCATAATAAACACACAAGTGCAAATGAAGTGACCCTTGTAAAAAAGAGGTCAAGATCCAGTGGGGCAGGAAGAACATTGAAAAATAATATCCATACCCTGATTCACCCCCCTATCAGGGTATATAGGCCCCTATTGGTCCTAATAATTAGTATCACATGGATAGTTTCTTTTATCAGATTTGTTTTCTCAGACTTGGTGTAGACGATCTGTGTGGTTAAAGAATCATTCTTCTCTTATCTACATGTGCCATGGCAATGGAAAAACATCAAGGAAGAATCAGAAGTCATGCGGTGTTCCTTAGTGTGGAAGTGTGTATGGAAAAAGTGTGATTCAATTAAAAGAATCAAACAACTTACTGAAAGAAGGCCTGGATGAATCTGACAGGGAAAATATTTGTTCACTCAATCACGATGTTGGAAGGAGTGAAGTACATGAACATCAAAGTGATACCGAAACAACTAATGATGAAGATGTTTTGAGAAGGAATCCACTAGTATATGTTGTCAACATGACAAAGAAATTGGACCGGAAATTGGATGAAGAAGTAAAATATAAAGATATCCGGATAAAAGTATTGGAGATTTAGGCCAACAAGATAAGAGGCTTAAATCAAAGGTTTATTGATGTGGCTACTGACATAAAGGAGAAGAATGAATCTCAAGGTGAATAACGACAATAGGTGGCTAAAATGAAAGGAAAACAAAAGGATAGTTATTATGAAGAGAATCAAAAGTTATATGAAGTTCAGTATCTGAAAGGTAGAAATGATGATCTAGAAACACAGTTGTCTGAAGAAGTACAGAAGAATCAAAGGCTACAAAAAGAGAATGAATCTGTCACTGAATCTGTTTCTGAGGAAAAATTGAAAGTAATGAAGCAAGGTGACATGGTAGAAAAGATCACACGAAAACTATAAGATGAGTTGAGTAGAGGGAAGAATCTCAGAAAATAACTCAATGCTCAACTTGAATCAAGAAATAAGAAGATTCAACAATTGGAGGAAGTAATAGAGAAATCCAATAAAGAAATGGAGATATCAAGGGACAAATGAAACCCTATGTTGAACGATGCACTGCACTTACTATTCGATTGTCCTTCAGAAGGTGTTGATAATGTGAAAAGGAAGTATGATATTTCTGAGGAGAAAAAAAAATATTTTCTCAGCTCAAAGACCACATAGCTTGGGAAAACATGGCATTGGATTTGATGAATCCCCTCCCGTTCATGATAGAATGTGATCCATGAATAGTTCTAGGAGTGTAGAAAAACATATAGGTGCTGAAGATAGGCTTAAGAGGACAGTTACAAAAAGAAGGGATGACATGTGCTTTTTCTGTGGGATTCATGGCCACGCGTCAGGCTTCTGTTCAGAGGCTCTGGAATACATCTCAGGCTGTGAAAACAGAAACATTACTAAATCTGAGAATAAGAAGAAGCATCATGAGAAATCAAAGAGAAGATTCTCTCAGATGAAAGCATCCATTAGATGCTATTACTGTGGAAGAATGGGACACACCATGAGTATGTGTCAGGAAGCTCAAGTGCCCCATGTCAGAAGAAGAACTCAAGGTGTATTAGCATCTCGAAATAGAAGTGGCTAAATGAGGTATGCCTTTGATTGAAAATGTTTTATATGTTTAGATTATGGGAATTTGGCACGAAATTACAGCAAGAAGAACAAAAGAAGGTAAAGGGAACTAAAAAGGAGATTCTCAACTCTAATTATGCATAATGAGAAATTATACACTGAGAGACAAAGTGGAAAAGAGAATAATAGGCTTAGCGCCTCTGGGGAATCACATGGAGCTGAACGAAAGGTGTATCAGTCACCTCATCTTTCATACTCAAAAGAGATCTAAAGGAGATAATGTGAACAAACCTGGAAGATTAAGGGGAGATCTACTCCAGCTGTGATAAAGAAGAATAAATGTTCAATGGAGGAATCACCACCAGTGAAAAAGAGTGTGGTGAATCAGACATCTGATAAAAGAAAGATGAACAAATAATGTAATGAAAAATTCGTAGGTCGTGTTCCATAGTGAAAACTAGAATAAGATGCAAGATCCTTGCAATGGTGGAAGAATCAAGGGAAGATGGAAAGAAAAGATATTCGTGCATAGAGTAGGAATCAAGGGAAATGGAATTTTAGTGGAACATCAAAGACGAAAATGTGTACTAGTGGGGTTAAACCCCAAATTGAGAGAAAGGCCAGGCCTACAGAATCATCATATCAGAAAAAGACTCAGCATGTAGGTAATGAATGCTTAGTGATATGGATAGAGCAGATGATGTTGGCCAGGTAGCTGGAGGAAGTAAGAACGGAATGTGATGTGCTCCAAGAAATAATAAATGGTTTGACCCATCTGGATCAACCACTATACTCCTCTTGAGAATTCAAGAAACATCCCCTCTCTCTATGTATATTAATTCTATTAACTGACGATTCATGTGATTCAGGTTTTAGGGAGATAAAATCCAAGGGTAAGTGGTATCTAAAGATGAAAAGTGGAGATGTGATATGCTTTAGTGTTTTGATTGACTCAAATAAGGTATCAAAGTTGATGATGAAAGGGAGAAACAGAGCACAACAGTAAGTGATTGTGTTATTGACTTTGTCTCTTATTTCCTACACCGAGTGCCAACTCAGTAGGCTTAGAGATTTTGTTATTGGTTCAATTCCAATTGGAATATGAGAATAAATGATGCATGAGGAAAAGAATGGTTATGGGTCTATACAGTTGGGCCTAACAGATGGAAGAGTTTCATAACATAGGGGGAGCATTCTATATCCTAATCAGATGTAAGATCACAATGTGATATGAAGGATGAATATTTGTTTTCATGATGAATGATTGGGGGCAAAGTAGTAACACACATGATTTCATGATTATCAACTCTGCTCTAACAATGTGGTATCAGCTGACTGCTTTCAGGATACCAAGATGCTGCGAGAGAAAATCAATGGCGTGTCAATAGAAATCTGAGATAAGAAGTTCAAAGAAAAGACATCATTGAACAATGAACCAGTGATAAGTTTTCTTTTAAGAGAGATGAAGTGGTAGGAGACTCAGGGGGAGAATAAGTGGCTGAAGTTGATTCAGAAGAAGATACTTATATTGAGTACGAGGAAGTAAAATCCTTATTTGCATAGAAGCCAAATAGTTGAGCTGAAATTGACAGGCAGAATATCATCAGTGATTAATCAGCTCCAGTTCAAACAAGGAAAACGAAATCACTACAGCAGGAATCTTTTATATCTTAGGTAGAGCCAAAATGCTTTGTTGATGCAGCTGTAGATGAAAACTAGGTTCAGGCTATGAATGAAGAGCTAGATCAGATTGAGAAGAATCAGATGTGGGAGGTTGTTTCGAGGCCAGCATACAAGATTTTCATCAGGACTAAATGGGTCTATCGCAAAAAGATGAATGAAGATGGAATAATGATTTGAATCAAAGCACAACTAGTGTTCAAGGGATACTCCCAGATAGAGGGAATAGATGTTTATGATACATTTGCACCGGTTGCAAGGCTGGAGACAATCAGATTATTTTTGGCCATGGAAAAGCAATGAATGTTTAAAGTGTTCCAGATGGATGTAAAATCCGTATTCTTGAATGGATTTCTAGAAGAGTATGTGTATATTGAGCAGCCATATGGTTTTCTCATTCATGAGGATGAGAACAAAGTTTGTAGGCTGAAGAAGGCGTTGTATGGGCTAAAACAAGCACCAAGGACATGGTACTCAAGGCTTGATCAGTAGTTGAAGAAGCTTGGTTTCCAATAGGGAGGTGTTGATTACAATATTTATTTCAGCAATGACAGTAATCAAAGGATGATGGTGCTGTTCTATGTCGATGACATAATATTTGGTGGATCAGAGGAAGCTTAGTGCAGATAGTTTTCTGAATTCATGAAAAATGAGTTTGAAATGTCATTGGTTGGAGAGCTAACGTTTTTCCTTAGTCTACAGGTGACACAAGGAAGGAATGGAACATTCATTTCTCAATCCAAATATGCCAAGGAGGTGTTAAGAAGGTTTGGCATGGAAAATTCCAAGGAGATGAAAACTCTGGTTGCTACCTGGATGAAATTATCAAAAGATGAGGACGGAAAGGAAGTTAATATCATAGAATATAGGAAAATTATTGGAAGTTTGTTGTACTTGACCACGACAAGGCCTGATATTGTTTTCGCCACATGCCAAGCACCGAGATATCATAGTAATCCCAAGTAAATTCACATGCTCGCGGTGAAAAGAATACTTCAGTATATCAATGGCACGGTGTACTCCGACTTGAAATATAATGACAAATCTAAGACAGAGTTATTGGGATATACTGATGCAGATTGGGCCGGTTCAGTGGATGATAGCAAATCAACATCTGGAAGTGCATTTTATCATGACGGACTATGTATTTCTTGGTTAAGAAAGAAGCAGGATTTCATTTCATTAAGCACCGCAGAAGCTGAGTATATTGCGGCCACTCAAGCATGCACGCAATTATTAGGGATGAAGCAGCAACTTGATGATATGGGAGTTGAAGTGATGTCTCCAATCGGAATCCAGTGTGATAACTCATGTTCTATCAATCTTATCAAAAATCCAGTTCATCACTCAAGGAAAAAGCACATTGAGATGAAATATCATTTTATCAAGGAGAAAGTGGAGCAAGGGTTTGTGAAGTTGGAGTATGTGCCTACAAAGTTATAGGTTGCAGATATTCTGAAAAAGGCGTTACCCAAGGAAGCATTCAAAAGGCATCGACTGGATCTGGGAGTTTAGTAGATCCCTCGCACTTAAAAGCATGTGGATGTGAAACCCCTCCTCTCCCCGAGGTATGATGTGTTTTCCCTAATGTGCTGATATGTGTTCTCTACTCTATTACAGACATCAAAAGAGTAACCTTTGGGTTTGTTGATAAAGGGGGAGAAAATAGCGATTGGTCCAAGGGGAGACAATGTTGCTATTTAAGATATATTGACAGATAAGGGCAGATGCTGACAGGTGGAGCAGCCAGATAGGGGGAGTTGAATCTAGTAGAATGTGCTTAGCTATAGCTTAGCTTGGACAAGACAAGAAATATGGCTAAAGAGGTGTTGAATCTGTGAGCAGAAAGGGGGAGCGTATAAAATCTGATGATTCTAGAAGTGATCAATCAAAGAAAAGATATCACGACAGCTGAGGATCATGATAAAAGCAGAAGAGTGGTGTTGGAAAGTGGTAAGGATATTTCCAAAAATTGGTATCAGTTTGGCAATAATTGGTATTAGTTAGGTGTCAACAGAGGGTGTCATAGTTGAAGTGATTCATTTATGAACTTTTCATTTACTCTTGTTTCTCACGCCGAGCATTGCTCATGTGGGCTTAGAGTATGTGTTTAGTAAATCCTTGATCGTTATTAGAGTCGCAATGAGGCGAATGGTGGCTGAAGAATCAATGATGTATATTTTTATGGAAGAGTTTTCAACAAACCCAAAGGGGGATATTGTTGGGAAAAAATCCCCCAAGGAATCATTGAATCATTTTTTATGTGATTGTGTTTGTTGAAAAAGTGGACATCTGAGTGGTAATTGTTGACAAAGCAAAAAAAATGACATACAAATTTGTTGACAAAGAGGATTTCATGATGGAATGTTGACTTCAAGAGGTTAGGTCAACGATCCATGTTTGATTCAAGAACGTCGACAAAAGGAATGGATGATCTGGAGGCGGTAAAAAAGAACAGATACAAGGTTTCACTGTTTTCCAGTGTTTGCCAAATTTTTGGGCCTGAAATTCGACAAATGAAGAAAAGTGGTTTTTGGAAAAGGAACTTGCACGTCGTGTACATTAAGGCTTGGAAACCTGTGAGCCATATGTTTTTCATGATCAGATCATCAAAATATGGAAAAGGAACAAGTGTCACCCATGAATTGGTGGTGTCACGCAAGTGACTTCTGCACCGTGAAAGAGACTTGTGCGCCGATTCCTTGGAATCTTGAGAAATTTCACGCTTGTGGTTTTTCAAGATCATAAGATCAAAATATGGCAAAGGAAAGGGGTTCGTGCAAGTTTAGAATTAGGTCGCGCAAGTGACCTGCAGGGGCAGAGACCTGCGCGCCGAGACTTGTGCGCCGAAGGGAGACTTGCGTGTCGTCGTGTAGGGTGGTCAATTTGCCCATAAATACTAGACCAACCCTATTAATTCTTCATCGGAGTTCAACAATTTTATGATTCAGAGCACCCTTCATGCAGGTGTAGAATTCGTGCAAGTGGTGGTGTGTCGTGCAAGTGGGACTTGCGCGCGAGAGTATGAAGTTGCGCTCCAAGGGCGAGTTGTGCGCCTGAGGTGGTTTAGGTGAGGAAGGAAGTGAGTCGCATATGATTTGAGATGAAGAATCGTGAGTCGTACAAGTAGTTGAAGAAGACTTGCGCGCCATTTGTGACTTGCACGCCGATACTTGCATGCCGAGATTGAATTGCGCGCCAAGTAAGGTTTATTTCCAGTAGTGGATTTCGGGATGAGTGGAAGTTGGAAGTTTGCCCGATAGCTTCAGTGCAATGAGATATTCATCTATGGGTGAACGCTGAGCTTCAACAGAGCTTCTACATATAGAAGAAGATGCATTCCTTCATGAAAATGAAGAGACCTATAGGTCTATAAACTATGAGTGGATCCATTCCAGAGCAGTGAGCGAAGGAAGATGAATAAGGCGATCCTCTCCACCAGTAGTGAGCCAGAGAGAGAGAAAAAGGGAGTGACACTTGGGAAAGCAGTGAGATGACACTAAACTTTGTAAAGGAAGTGACCATGGGAATAGAAGTGATCTAGCCCGAACAATTGTATCCACATCTAGTAAAGAATAGTGGAATTAGGTACGATCGAAAACATGTCAGCATATGCTCCTTGGACATAGCCCATTGAGGGTGAACCAAGTAAAAATCTCTGTGTCTACCTGCATACTTCCCTGCGTTGCATTTAAAGCATCATCATTAGATAAAGAAGGAAATAAGTGATCATAATAAACACACAAGGGCAAAATAAGTGACCCTTGTAATAAAGTGGTCAAGATCCAGTGGGGTAGGAAGAACGGTGAAAAAGAATATCCATACCCTGATTCACCCCCCCTCTCAGGGTATATAGGCCCCTATTGGTCCTAACAAAGAGATATAGAAAAAATACAAGAGAATATGGATAAAGGGTTTATATTCCCAAGTGGTTCACTATAGGGTTCACCAGTCCTCTACATTAAGAATAAGGATGGGTCAATGTGCCTTTTCATTGATTATTGTGAAATCAAAAAAAATCACGACAAAGATCAAGTATCCTCTACCATGAATTGATGAATTTTTCGATCATCTACATGGAGCACAATACTTCTACAAGGTGTATTTGTGGATGGGATATTAACAAGTAAGGTTGAAGGAGGAGGATATCCCCATGATTGCTTTTTGTACAAGACACGGGCAGTATGAATTCATAGTAATGCCTTTAGGGCACACTAAATATCTTGAAATATTGATGGAATTTATTAATATAGTCTTTAAATATTACCTCATCAAATTTGTGGTAGTCTATATAGACGATATTCTAATATACGCCAAAACCAAGGAGGAGCATGAGGAGCATATAAGCACTATACTAGAGACATTGCGAAATGAGAAGATATTTGAAAAGTACATCAACATTGAATTATGGGTGAAGGGGGTCTCACTATTGGGTCATATCATCACAAGAAATGGGATATCTCTAGATCCCTTCATGTTATCCGCAATTGAGGGATGGATGAAGCGAACATCGGTAACGAATATCCATAACATCCTCGGGTTAGCTAGATATTATCGCTAATTTGTGAGAAATTTCTAATGATTGTGCAACCCTATTACCAATATAACTATAAATGGAGTACATTTTTCATGGATTGATGAATGAGAAGGTAGCTTAAAGGAGTTGAAAAGAAGTCTTATCACTAAACTCGTGCTCATACTACCCACAAGTGGAGAACTTTTTACGGTATTTAGTAATACTTAAAAGAAGGGCCTGGGCTGTGTGTTGATGAAAAATGACAACTTCATTGCTTATGCTTCAAGTTAATTGACTGTTCATGAGAAAAAATATCCAACATATGATCAAGAGTTGGATGTTGTAATCTTTTCTTAAAAAATTTGGTGACATTACCTCTTTGAAGAGAAGAGTGAAATATATAGGGATCACAGAAGCCTCAAGTATATATTAACATTTAAATGGTTGAATATAAGCCAATGAAGATGGTTAGATCTGATCAAAGACAATGAATCCACAATACATTACCTCCATGGGAAGGTAAACAAGGTGGTAGATTCTATATGTAGAAAGGACCCAGCGATTCTATCATTGATGATAATTATAAAGGATCCAACATTTGAAGATTTGATGAAAATGGTCCTGGGAATCATAAAGAAGGGAACATCATCAATCCTTTCAAAAATTATTTCTCAACCATCTCTTTTGGAAAGGATAATGGATGATCAAAAGGTTGATGTGGGAATTTAAAAGAAAGTGGAAACTATCATAAAAGGGAAATCCCCAGAGTTCAATGTTAATGAACAAAGAATTGTGAGATTTTGGACAAGAATATCTGTTCAATCAAATTCGGAGTTAAATAATGAAAATTTAGATGATGAACATAGTTAGAATTTATCTATTCACTAAGGAAACCCAAATATGTATCATGATCTATGAGAGCATTATTGGTGAGATAACATGAATAAGGAGATCGCTGAGTATACATCAATGTGCCTAGTATGTCAGCAAGTTAAGGATGAGAGGTAGAAGTATTAGGGGATGATGAAATAATTACCCATACTAGCATGTAAATTGGAGAACATCACCATTTACTTTGTAACTGGACTTATGAATACATCCAATGGAAACAATGATATATGGGTTATTGTGTATCATTTTACAAAGACTACACACTTCATTTCAATTCGAGAGGACATCTTATTGGATCAACTGTTAAAGATACGTATTAGAGAAGTGGTAAGGCAAAATTGAGTACCACTATCTATTGTATCTGATCAAGATCCCAGATTCACCTCTATGTTCTAGAATATTCTTCAACATTCTCTGAATACTGATTTGAACTCCAGTAAGGCTTATCATCCTCAATGTAATGGCCAACTGAGAGGACTATCCAAAAACATATGGACATGTTGAGAGCATTCTCAATGGGATTCTGTAACACCCCAGGTAAATAAAGAATATGAAATTTTCATATTTATCCATATTTTTGAATAAAATATTCATATTATTTTAAAGTGAACGCTATGGTCAATGGCATACCCAATACACAACTATGAGTTTCTTTGAAATCTTACATTTCACTCTAATAATAAAATAAAATTATTTTAAATGGTAGTTAACGCCTAGACGTTGTAATGGCGGGAATGAACGGAACTAACTAAAAAATGATTATGTATGTTTGTCAAATATTTTTACATTTATCTAATAAATGTTAGAGGCATAACATGCATATGAATCCAATTTTAAGCATAAATCTTCTAATATTCTTTAAAAGGTCGATTAACCAACTTTTGATGTAGAACCCTTTTTAAATATACTTTTGACAATTTTATATGTTATGTATGACAAAATAAAATTCTTCTTTAGAATCTGGACATCAAAATTTACTTTTTGTAAAAAAAATTTCCAATAAAGGCCATTTTTAGTGAAAATGTTGCATTTTAATTCAAAACCTCCTTTTAATATTATTTATTTATGTAGATGGATTATCTTTTTAATTGAGATTAAAGTTCATTTATAATATATTTTTACCATTTAATCCAATGGTGGTCATCGTAATTAATTTCACTTTGAAATTGGATTTAAACTAGTGTCAATCTTTTAATAGATATTGTTTCTTAAAAACACACTATTTGTTTTGACAGCGGGAATGAATTATTAAATTAATTAATTAAATTTATATATTTTGAATTTTTTAAAATAGACATCATTTTTGAATTCGGAATATCAATTATAGCATAGGGTGAATTTTTGGTATTTTTCTGAAAAACGTCAATTTTTGATGAATAGTGAAACCACTAAGTGGTAGTTAAAGAAAGTGATTTTTTCATTTAAATGAAACTTTACCACTTCTGTGATTTTATTTTCAAAAATCCGACATACATGGTTGTCATTAAGAAGTAAAATTTTGTTCAATGAGATTAAAATAATTTTTTGGTGAATAGTAACTTTTAAGTTTTATTAATCGCGATTAAAGGTAATTAGTGTAATTTAAGGTAAAGATAATGTTATAATAATATTAAATGACCTTGAAACATGTCCTACCCTTATTGGATGTGTCATGGCCGACCATGAAAATCCATGGGTCAACTTGGGGACTCTATGGATCCACTTTGGTTGGAAAATGACATTAATAACCTTTTTTAAAGTTAAAATTAAAATGTCACAAACATGTATTGTTTTACTAAAAAACATTTACATGGGGTTATACAAGTCATATTTTTTCCGATAAATATTCATTAGAAAGATAAAAATATTTCATGCATCATGATATTTTTCTTATAATTTTTAGACATTAAATATATTAATTTATTAATGACACCGTGATGATGCAGTAATTACCTCATAAATGAACGATTTAAATAAAATGAAAAGGTAGGGTAAAATCTAAGTCTTATACTTGTCAAAAACCTATTGGATGGGTGGATTTAAAAAACTTATCACCTTATCCTAGAAATATATCCTTTTGGGACATTTAAAATCGGAAAATCATTTTATAATAATGTAATATTTAATAACGTTCCAAGAGTGCCCCTCCTCTTCTCTTATAAAAGGCCCCCACCTCTACCACCTTAACCACACCTCTGAAGCCTTTGTCTTGGACAAACCCTGCCCATTTCATCTATACACATCCCTTTCTTAATCATTGAAGCCTCACCTTTGGCTGAATGCTCTTCAAGAAATCCATTTGGTTCAAACCAAGAGGAGTTACACGATTTAAAGGCAATGTCTTCACCTGTGTTCATTTGTTTTATTTTGCTTCTCCAAACCCCTAAACTATTTTTTTAATTTCTTTTGTAACAAAACCAGTATATCAAATATAATATTATGTTGTTATGTGAAGGATTCAAGCTATACTTACACACACCTCCGTCTAATGGTTAAAGAACATATTGTTTCTGTGGATGGCGAATTACTGGCTCACGAAACGATGATTGTTCAATATTCTCTTAACACCTTTCATGGTGGCCATTATGATTTCACTATATTTTATATATGACATATATGGTAATTATGTTTTTCATATGCATCTGTATTTTATATTTAAAACATTCCTTTATTCTTTGCATGTTGTGCAAATGCGATAATTTCATACGAGGAAGTGTGGACTACCGCCCCCTCAAGTGATCTGACTCGTTCATGCAATACATGGAATGTATAAAGAATGAAATTAATGAACTCATGTGACCTATAAAACATATAAATTATACTTTAATTATAATATATATATATATATATATATATATATCAATTATTTTTAATTCCATTAATATGTCAAAGAAATGAAAGTAGTGTTCACGCGTATGTACGGCCTACCATCTCCATGAACGGTGCGTTTCATTTGTTTTTATCTTCAAATGTAATGGAATAGTATAAAATGAATATGTACGGGATATATATGATATTTAAATCATTAATACTATTGTGGATATGATTTACTTAGAACTACATGGACAATCATTTTTAAAGAAGTTCATTTTTGACTCATGTATGAAACATCGACTAAAACATCTGATATAAACTCACATTATTAGCCAATTATTATAAAATTATAATATGTGATATGAACTGAATAATAATCTTTAAAAGAGGACCTTAAGCAATTATAAATTGAACAATGTTTATTTTTCAGGAATATAATGAAACGAACAAGACAAGTCAGACTTGAGGTAAGGGATCCTACCTCTCTCTTTCTTTTTAAGTACTCTATTTTATGTCATTTCTTTTAAGATCATATTTCTTATGTTCGGGGATGTTATTTTATATTCCTCATTATTTAAATTTTATGTTAATATTATGAGAGACCCTATTTGATCTCATAAATCCATTTTTGGATGTTTTATGTGGCGTCGTTAGGCTACCGAGTTTTCGTAAGGGATTATTCATCTCACTTTTATTCCCATGTGATTTATGCTACATTGGTCACTATTTCCTTCTGTGTGGTGTATGTGTTTCCCATTATTTTAATATTTGTATAATATAATCTCATTTATGGTTATTTACATCTTCATTGTATGAACCTTATTTCATGGGGTGTACGTTTCGAATGTTGCCCAAATCGGTAAGGGAACCTTTCACACTCCTCTTTTAAAAAGACTTATTTTGTTATGTCTTTTAATTTACATATTTTAATGTTGGGTTTGTTCTTATATATACTTATTGATGTAAATTTTATGTCCAAGTGATGAGATACCATTTTTTCTCTCATCAACTAATTTTATGAATTTTAAAGTGACGCCGTTAGGCTGTCGAATTTTACCAAGGGAACTTTTTAACCCAATTTCGATTTCTTTGGGTTCAACATGTAGTTATTGAATATGTCATCGTTTTAATATGTGTGAATGAAATTTTATTGTTTTACACTTAATATCCACTTATATTGGGTGTATTTATATTTGTCACACATTATTTTGATATTGATTTATCCTTAATTTACGGATACCTTCATTATAAGGGATTTCATCTCATTTTACATTGAGACTTCATTGTTGTTATGCACCAATTCACTCTTATATGGTGTCTATATAGTCCGTTGGAATATTATATCATGAATCCATTTATTATCATGATATTATAAAGTAATGATTAAATGTTATTCCTCAATTATTTTATTCAAGTGTCTCTCATTTTTTTAAAAACCCTTTAACTAAAATATCATTTTAAATGTTTTAATGATTTATTCTTATAAATATTTCTCATTAATATCCATGTATTCAAAATGGTTTTAAGAATTTATTTATATGTATATTAATGGTTTAAAATGTTAAAAGCATCAAAGTGGTATGGGACACTATGATTCAAAAATCTCTTTATTAAATGTTTTAAATGGTTATGAAAACAGTTTTTAGAATAGATTCATTGTTTCAATATCATAAAATGTTATATTGTTATTGAAATGTGGGAATGTTATGTTTCATTTATGCATGTTTTATGTCATACGATTATGCTATGGTTCTTGGGAATTGTTTATGAAGATGGGTGGTTCTTTTATAAACTAAGGGCAGGTGATCCAGATATAGCGCTCCAATGCATTGGGTAACAAGAATGGGTTAAACGCTAAGGTTTCTCCGAAGAGATTTAAGGAATATATTGTGATGGGTATTCCAAACGTAACCATGAGGGTTACTCCCTACGTAAAAATGTTATGAATTCCTCAAGTTACATTTATGTCTTATGATTTCTATGAGTTATTCGTAAATCATATGATATCATGAGGTTTGTTAAATTGATTAGGTGTTATGAGTAAAGTATGATTTCATTGATTCTTATGTATACATGGACTAATGTTTTCTTTCCGTATTGTTAGAACCCTTACTGATCTTTTTATGCTCATCCCATGTTTTTTTTGAAATGTTTTTCACAGTACATAAAGATGTATAGGGTCAAGGATGGGATCAAGGAAATGTCAGGCTGTCTAAAACAAGGAACTGGACATGACTCTTGTGTTCATGAGTTTTTATTTTGTGAAAAAATGGAAGCTGAGTAGATGTGTCTACTTTGTAATCATTGAGATGTAATAGTTATGTCCTAATTCTCTAAAACTCTAAACCAGAAAATATCCTCAATGTGAATTATTCATTTAATTAAATAATAAGTAATGTTTAAGGCTGGGTCCTTATAGTTGGTATCAAAGGTCGGTTTAGATAACTTTAGAGGTTAGGGTATTCATTAAACATAAGTGACATTACCATAATGGCTAGGATTTCAGAAAGAGTCATAGTTTTTAGATAAATTCAATGAATAAGTATATCTTAGTGTTTTTCTTCCTCATTAGTACATGATGATTTTGTTGATATACTCACACTGACATTTTTGGTTTTAGTAAATGGATGGATCTAGTAGGCACCAAAGTGACAATGGGTTTAAAGGAAACTGTGGTGGTTCTCTGATTAAGATACTGGTTGAAATGGGGGATTTAATGAGAAATCCTGTGGTTATTCTAAAACAACTATCAGGAGTCATGATCAACCACTTAAAATTTGTTGAGTTCTTTAACGCATCATGTACAAGAGAACCAACTCGACATGGAAGTTCAGGTTATAATTATAAAGGTAACCATTAGGGTTTATATGATCCTTACTTTTGAGGTAATTGTGGGTTACTATATGTTATGATGGAATATGAACGACATGACATAAACTTGAGGTTAAATTATGTGACGGTTATTTTTTAAGATTTTATTTCTTTTTGGGGAATGTTATAAGAATTATGTAGTTTTGGAAATAGGACAACACGTAGACCGTGTGACAACCTGTCGCGTCTGACGAAGCTACGAGAATCGAACCCAAAACCAAGTGTGACTGGTATTTATCACATACCACTGGACTACGTGTTGTCCCTGTTTAGTTTAACTAATTCTTTTTAGTTAAATGATCTTATTAATCTAGAATAAGTTTATTTTGGGTTATCTATGGAAATTATTAACCTATCATGGAGGATATGTGATTAGGTTAATTACTTTTCAGTATGAGACTTTAAGAGTAAATGATTTTTTTGGAGATAGATGTTAAGGATTATCTTGGAAGACTATGTGATTAAATCCTTCAGTGATTTGGTTTTCATTCTTAGTTTTGATTACTTTAAATAATTTTTTGGATAGATGTTTATTGAATGGCCTTTGTTGAACTTTGGGTATTGTATGAAAATTTTTTAGAGATTAAGAATAGATTTTTTTTATAAAGGATTATCCTTTTTGGGTACTATCTGATCTCATACTAACCTTTTTGGTTTTAGTTTTGGTTGAGGTATAAAGACAATGGAAGTGTATGGTTCTCTTTTGTGGATTAGGCGATTCTCTAGATGTTGATTATAGCTCTCTCAATGTGAACAAGTCATCCTAAATACTTGTCTTTTGGAGAAAATATGAGTTTGTGTAAGAAATCTAGAAATATTTGATAGTCAACATGAGAAGTAAGTGTGTTTCCTTATGTTTTAGATAAGCTCATAAATAAATTCATCAATTAATAGTAACTTAAAACAAAAATGTTGACTGTTAATTTTTCCTACTGGGGAATCAAATACCGTTTAACCCATCACAAGTTTGTGATTTTCTTGTGGTTAACTTTCTCCTAAACATGTTATCTATCACTCTCCATCAAAACATGACCCTTTTTTACCTCCATTTCCATTTTTCCTACAGGCAATCCTAGTATGGGTTAACTCATGTGACCTTTGTACTTCTATTTCTTTATTTTAAAGTGAAAGTTTTACTGACTCTTGTCCCGATGTGGGATTGTCAATGATGTTTCCATGCCCGATTTTAAAATTTCGAGGACACAATTCCCAAAAGATTGGAAGAATGTAACAACCTAGGTAAATAAAGAATATGACATTTTCATATTTATCCATATTTGTGAATAAAATATTAATATTATTTTAAAGGGAATGCTATCCTCGATGGAGTACCCCATACACAACAACGAGTTTTTTTGAAAGCTTACATTGCACTCTAATAATAATATAATATTATTTCAAATCGTAGTTAACGGATAGACGTTGTAATGGCGGTAATGAACATAACTAACTAAAAAATGATTATATATTTTTGTCAAATATTTTTTAATTTTATCCAATAAATGTTAAATTCTTAAAATGCAAATGAATCCAATTTTAATCATAAATCTTCTAATATTCTTTAAAAGGTCGATTAACCACCTTTTGATGGAGAACCCTTTATAAATATTCTTTCGACAATTTTATATGTTGTATTTGATAAAATTAAATCCTTATTTATAATCTGGACATCAAAATTTACTTTGTGTAAATTTTTGTTATTTTTCCGATAAAGATCATTTTTAGTGAAAATGATGCATTTTAATTCAAAGCCTCCTTTAATCTGATTTATTTATATGGATGGATTACCTTTTTAATTGAGATTAAAGTGTATCTAGAATATTTTTTTCCCATTTAATCCAATGGTGCTCATTGGAATTAATTTCACTTTGAAATTGGACTTAAACTAGTGTGAATCTTTTAATAGATATTGTTTCTTAAAAACACGCTATTTGTTTTAACATCGGGAATGAATTATTAAATTAATTAATGAAACTTATATATTTTGAATTTTTTTAAAAATAGAAATCATTTTTGAATTCAGAATATCAATTATAGCTTAGGGTGAATTTTTGGTATTTTTATGAAAATCGTCAATTTTTGATGAATAGTGCAACCACTAAGTGGTAGTTAAAGGAACTGATTTTTTCGTTTAAATGAAACTTTACCACTTATGTGATTTGATTTTTAAAAATCCGACATACATGTTTGTAATTAAGAAGTAAAATTTGGTTCAATGAGATTAAAATATTTTTTGGTGAATAGTAACTGTTAAGTATTATTAATCGCGATTAAAGGTAATTAGTGTAATTTAAGGTAAAGATAATGTTATAATAATATGAAATGTCCTTGAAACATGTCCTAACCTTATTTGATTAGTCATGGACGACCAAGACAATCCATGGGTCAACTTGGGGACCCCACGGAGCCACTTTGGTTGGAATATGACATTAATAACTTTTTTTAAAGTTAAAATTAAAATGTCACAAACATGTATTGTTTTACTAAAACAATTATTACATGGGGTTATACAATTCATATTTTTGACTATAAATATTAACTAGAAAGATAAAAATATTTAATACTTCATGATATTTTGTTTATAATTTTTAGATATTAAATAAATTAATTTATTTATGACACTGTGATGATGCAGCGATTACTTCATAAATGAATGATTTAAATAAAATGAGAATATATGGTAAAATATAAGTCTTAAACTTGTCAAAAACCTATTGGATGAGTTTATTTATAAACCTTATCACCTTATCCTAGAAATATATCCTTTTGGGACCTTTAAAATCCTAAAATCATTTTATAATAAAGTAATATTTTATAACATTCCAAGAGCGCCCCTCCTCTTATCTTATAAAAGGCCCCGACCTCTACCACTTTACCCACACATCTCAAGACTTTGGATCGGAAACAGTCTGCCCATTTCATCTCTCCACATCCCTATCTTAATCATTGAAGCCTCACTGTTGGCAGAATTCTCTTCAAGAAACCCTTTTGGTTCAAACCAAGAGGAGTTACCCGATTTAAAGGTAATGTCTTCACTTGTGTTATTTTGTTTTATTTTGCTTCTCCAAACCCGTAACTCTTTTTATTCCTTTAGTTTGTAACAAAACCAGTATATTCAATATATTAGGATGTTGTTATGAGAAGTATTCTAGCTACACATACACACTCCTCCGTCTAATGGTTAAAAAACATACAATTTCTATGGATGGCGAATTACTGCCTCACGAAATGATGATGGTTCAATCTTCTCGTAACACTTTTCATGGTGGACATTATGATTTCACTATATTTTATATATGATATATATGGTATTTATGTTTTCAATATTCTTCTGTATTTTATATTTAAAACATACCTTTATACATTTCATGTTGTGCAAATGCGATAATTTCATACGAGGAAGTGTGGGCTATCGCCCCCTCAAGTGATGTGACTCGTTCATGCAATACATGGAATGTATTGCATGAAATTCATGAACTTATTGAACTATAAAACATATATATTATAATTTAATTATAATATATATATCTCTCAATTATTTTTAATTCCATTAAAATGTCAAAGAAATGAAAGTAGCGTTCATGCGTACGTACGGCCTACGGTCTCCATGAACGGTGCATTTCCTTTCTTTTTATCTCCAAATGTTATGTAATCGTATAAAATGACTATTTACTGGATTTATATAATATTTAAATCATTAATAATATTCTGGAGATGATTTAATTATAACTACCTGTACAATCATTTTCAAACAAGTTCATTTTTGACTTATGTAACAAACATCGACAAAAACGTCTGATATGAACTCAAATTATTAACCAATTATTATAATATTATAATATGTGATATGAAATGAATAATAATATTTAAAGGAATAACTTAAGAAATTATAAATTGACCAAAGTTTATTATTCAGGAATATAATGAAACGAACAAGACAAGTCGTACTTGAGGTAAGGGATCCTACCTCTCTCGTTCTTTTTAAGTACCCTCTTTTATGTCATTTCTTTTAAGATCATATTTATTATGTTCAAGGATGTTATTTTATCTTCCTCATTCTTTAATTCTTATTTTAATATTATGAGAGACCCTATTTTATCTCATAAATCCATTTTTGGAAGTTTTAAGTGGCACCGTTAGGCTGCCGAGTTTTAGTAAAGTATTTTTCATCTCACATTTATTCCCATGAGATTTATGCTACATTGGCCACTATTTCCTTTTGTGTGGTGTATTTACTGACCATTATTTTACTATTTGTATAATATAATCTCATTTATGTTTATTTAAATCTTTATTTTATGACCCTTCTTTCATGGGGTGTACGTTTAGAAAGTTGCCTAAATCGGTAAGGGAACCTTTTACACTCTTCTTTTAAAAAGACTAATTTTGTTATGTATTTTAATTTACATATTTTTATGTTGGGATATGTTCTTCTATATCCTTATTGATGTAAATTTTATGTCCAAGTGATGAGATTCCATTTTCTCTCTCATCAACTAATTTTATGAATATTAAAGTGATGCCCTTAGGCTGTCGAATTTTAAAAAGGGAATTTTTAACCCAATTTCGATTTCTTTGGGTTAAAAATGTAGTTATTGAATATGTCATCCTTTGAATATGTGTGAATTACCTTGGATTGTTTTACACTTAATATCCACTTATATTGGGTGTATTTATATTTTTCACACATAATTTTGAGATTGATTTATCCTTAATTTAAGGATACCTTCTTTATAAGGAATTTCATCTCATTTTACATTGAGACTTCATTGTTGTTATGCACCAATTCACTATTATATGGTGTATATACTGTCCTTTGGAATATTATATCATGAATCCATTTATTCTCATGATATTATAAAGTTATGATTATATTTTATTCCTCAATTATTTTATTCAAGTGTCTCTCATTATTTTAAAAACCCATTAACTAAAATATCGTTTTAAATGTTTTAATGATTTATTCTTATAAATATTTCTCATTAATATCCATGTTTTAAAAATGGTTTTAAGGATTTATTTATATGGATATTAATGGTTAAAAATGTTAAAATCATCAAAGTGGTATGGGACACTTTGATTCAAAAATCACTTTATTAAATGTTTTAAATGGATTTGAAAATGGTTTTTAGAATGGATTCATTGTTTCAATATATCAAAAAGTTGTATTGTTATTGCAATGTGGGAATGTTATGTTTCCTTTATGCATGTTTTATTTCCTACGATCATGTTATGCTTCTTGGGCATTGTTTATGAAGACGGGTGGTTCCGTGATAAACTAAAGGCGACTGAGCCCGATATAGCTCTCCAATGTATTGGGTAACGTGAAGGGGTTAAACTCTACGGTTTCTTTGAAGAGATTAAGGGAATATATACTGTGATGGGTATTCCAAACATAACCATGAGGGTTACACCCTATGTAAGAATGTTATGAATGCCACAAGTTACCTTTATGTCATATGATTTCTAGGATTTATTCGTAAATCTTATGATTTCATGAGGTATGTTAAATGTCTTAGGTGGTATGAGTAAAGTATGATTTCATTGATTCATATGTATACACGGACTAATGGTTTCTTTTCGTATTGTTATAACCCTTACTGAGCTTTTTATGCTCATCCCAAGATTTTTTTGAAATGTTTTTACAGGACATAAAGATGTATAGGGTCATGGATGGGATCAAGGAATTGTCAGGCTTTCTAAAACAAGGAACTAGACATGACTCTTGTGTTCAAGAGTTTTTATTTTGCGAAAAAATGGAACCTGAGTAGATGTGTCTAATTTTTAATCTTTTAGATGTAATAGTTATGTACTAATTCTCTAAAACTCTAAACCAGAAAATATCCTCAATGTGAATTATTCATTTAATTCAATAATAATTAATGTTTAAGGTCGGGTCCTTATAGATTCAAAGGAGGATGGGATCAATATCATTCTATTATTGAGTTATCTTACAATAAAAGATTCCAATCAAGCATCCAAATGGATTCTTATGAAGCACATTATGGGAAGAGGTTAAAAACACCACATGTAGTTATAAAGTTGGGAAGTGAAAACACATATGTCTAGAAATGGTTGATGAAATGGTGGAGAAGGTTAATCCCATCCAGCAGAACATTAAAGTTGCTTAGAGTCAACAAACGAGATGTGCTGATAATCGTCAAAGAGTCATAGAGTTTGATGTCAGAGACATGGTATTCCTCCACATATCATCAGGGAAGTTAGATATGAGATTTGGGAGGAATAGAAAGTTTAGTTCATTGTATATCGATACTTTTGATATCTTAGAATGAATTGGAGCGGAGGATTATTGACTAGCACTCTCAACAAACCAATCTCAAGTAAATGATGTACTCTAGGTATCACTCATGGGGAAGTATATACCTAACCCATTGTGTGTAATCAATATATAGGTGGTACCATCGGAGATTGAAATCTCTTTGGATGAGAATCCAGTGATGACCTCATATCGTAGGGAAACATTTCTATGAAATTAGAAAATTCCCATTATCAAGGTGTTGTGGCAAAACCAAATGTTTAAAGAAGAAACATGGGAATCATAGGAAGTGATGAACCAGAGTTACCCTCATTAGTTTTAGTGTGGTAAAAGGAAATTTCGAGTGAGAAATTTCTTAAGGGGGGAAGATTGTAACTATCCAATTTTTTTTAATGAAAATACATCTTGATCTAATTAAATATCTTATTATGTAAAATGTTTATATAACATATGCACTTCCTTAGTTTTATTTATTTGGATTTAAAAATAACATTATGAATTTTTACCATTCCTAATATAGCCTTTTAATAGTGACAACACGATTAGTATAAATATTGGGCTTTAACAAATCCAACTTACTCAGACAAAGGCAGTGATGACCTCATCTTATAAAATTGCTCCATATAAATCCCATTCGTTGGAGCTTGAAAAGGAGGTAGCATTACTTAGCTTGAATCTGGACCAATCCCAAGCCGAGCTTCAACACGTTAATCTTGAACTGAATTGCCTATGGGAGAAGTGGAGGTAAATAGAGATTTACACTCGAGCGATGTTATCTCAGCCTCCCCAAGAGTCGTCAACATCGCACACCTTGCCCTTAACTCTTTTGAGGATGTTCTAAGGGTTTATGTAACAAGAACCTGCCACTATGATTATGTGCATTATTTTTTTTGTATATATAATAAAGAATATATATTAATTTTACTGTTGTTACTTTGATCACAAATAGTATTTTTTAGTAAATATTTAAATTCAATTAAGAAATATATTTTGATGAATTAATTGATTTTTGTAATTAAATAATATTTTAATAAAATATTATTACTTAATTACTTTTTATTAAATATAAATGATTATATATATATTTTTATGAATACAATTATAATTTTTATTAAGGTTTGCAAGCCGTTTTTGTCAAAAAGCATGAATTTTCAGAAAAAGTAGTTTTTTATTCTAAAAGTAAAAAAATCACATATTTAAAAAATTATTTAAATAAAAAGAATATTATTTTTGGAATCAGGACGTTGAAATTATCCAATAGTGATTTTTTCATAATTTCCTAATACAATAGAAATTTTGGTTAAAAATTAAATAATTTTTAAATATATAATGTGTTTTATGAGATCATAATGTCCCAATAGTGATGTAATAAAATACTATAAAAATTATTTTGGTTCAATAGATGTTTTTCCTTAAAAATAGTGTTATTTAATATTTGATTGATTAATTTTATGGTGCCATAGTGGACCCTCCAAGACTTATAAAACATTTTATCTTTTAAAATGTTTTCCTTGAGAGTGTGACTCACCTCCACAAAAGAAATCACAATATTTTAATATGTTATGCCATTGGAGTTATAAAATAATGTTTTCTACTCCAATTTTGAAGAAACCATGGTCAAAAAAATTATTTTGTTTCTGTTTTTGATTAGTTTAATGCGTGCTTTCCAAAACCTAAATAATAATGAATTCCCTCTCTTTTCCTATATAAACCCACACATGCCCCCACTTATCATCACTAAAAACACTTGGATCACGTCCCTACTCTTTCATAGTCTCATTATGATCCTCATAAGGTGCCCCAAGCTCTAAATAATCTTTTCTCAATCCACTCCTAAGCGTTTGCGATCCAACTTCCAAGTATGGGATTTCTTCCTTCCTCATTTATGTCCAAATTTTATTATGTTGGTATACCAATTTTTGTGCAATTAAAAATTTTGGGGAATAATTTATCACCTCACCCATAATTCCCTCATTATTATTTAATGATGATATACCTTTTTCTTTCTAATTAATTCCTCCCATGTATACTCGTAATCATGCCAAAATTCCGTAAGGAATTTCTCTCTTCTAATTTAGATTCAAGAGATTCATTTGTATTATGAATATAAATTCCATTAAATATGTTGGGACATGTATCTATATAACCCCCTTATTGTACATTTAATGTATATATGATTATACACCCCTTTATCTCTCATCAACCATTTTTATGAATTCTTATGTCACGTCGTTATGTTGCCAAAATTGCACCGCGATTTTCCAAGCCAAAGTCATTGTGTAGGGAATACCATTCTCATTTCTCTATCAATGGTATTCACCTATATGAACATTTACTTCATTATTATATAGTTTCATGTATTAATACCACATTCCTTTATCATGAAAAAAATAATGATGTTTTAATGAATCCATGTTATATGATCCATGTGGCACACTTCTGCATGAAATGAAATGATTAAGAAGGGTGCACCCTGATAGCACTCCAATGCACTGGGTAAATATTAATATCATGATATGTCAAGTGAAATGAGTATTTAATCATTATAATTCATGTTCAATGAGGGTTAAATCATGATCCATGTGCAATGAGCCATGGCTAATCATAATATCATGTTAAATGTTGATGCCACATTTCCATATTATGATAATCATGTTACATCATACCTTTATGTTCATGTTTCTCTTATGATACATTGATATGCCTATTTCCTAACATGTACTATATTCTTCATGTTATTCCTTGATTACTCTCTTAATGGGATTTATAGCTCACCATTTTCTTATGCATGTCCTCAGGTTATCCCATACAATGCTAATTATGAAAGAATGTGTGTTATAATTTAAAAGAAGTTTTCAATAATGATGTCTATTTAATGTTTTATATTTTTATTTAATGTTTCAAAGACCACAATACACTAGACATCCTTATCTTCTATGTTGTATCAAGTGAATATTTTATATAATAAATTATGTTTAAGTGTGGAATAAAGAGAGGGGTTGTTATAATTGGATTGGTTGGTATGTTTAAGACTGCCTAACTATTGAAAAATTATAGTTTATATATGTATAAAATGATTTAACTAGTCATTAATTTGTAGAAATGAAAATAAAAAAAACAAATAAATCTAAAAGAGATGTTTTTCTTCTGAAAAACTGTATTTTGGCAGTAAATTCATTTTTTATTAATAAATAAAATTAATCAATATATATGAGTTATTTTAATAATAATTTTTGATTATATATCCAATAAAATATTTTTACACTCATTTAATGGTTATTACTTGTAATTATTGGGAACAAATTCATTTGTGTGATTAAAGATGAATTTTTCCTAAATGGTTTTCATTACATTTTGCACACTTATTTTAAAATAAATTTTCCAATAATATGAATTGAATTTGTTAAAATATTTCTCATATTTGGAATTATTATATCCAAATTTATTAATCAGTACACGTTCATTTTGGATCATAATTAATAGCTATTATAAGATTTTCCTTTTCATTTTGATAATGCATAAAAGGGGTTAATGAGGGGTTATACTAAATGGATATGGGTTAAAATAACATATAAACTTGTATAAATCCTATTTCTATGTTTATTTAGATCTTATGTATTTATAGATATTAAATTTATTCACTATAAATCCACCTTCCCACAAGAGTGTATTTATAATATTTTAATATTATTAATAATTACAAGTGTATCACTCCCCTCACATATAAAATGAAACCTCATATAATCTCTTTAACACATTTCAAGAGTAATTTAGATTGAGTAAACCCTATAATAATCTATTTTCAGCTTCCCTATCCACGTATTATAGGAAATCATATTATTAAAATACCAACCCAAAGGTACTTAAGAAGATATTTAAAGAAGGCATCTCAAAAAAGGTATATGTTATTACCAACATTTCTCATGTTTCTTTCTTATTATATCTCTTTTAAATGTTATATAACCATATGAAAATGATTAAATAAGTATTTTTACCATACTTAAATTTTTTATGTTAATTATGAAAAAATTTTCCATCTCATTCATATCTAATGGAGAATAAAAATATTTCTCATGCATACACAAAAACTACAGTCTCGATGAAGGGATGTATTTAATTTTTCATCAACATATCTACTAGATGTTTATATATTTAAATTTAATGGATATTTATAATTTTTATGACATAATTATTATTCTATGATTATAATATATTATTTACCTACATTCTAACCCATCTATTGGAAAATGAAAACGTCACTCGTGGGTACGTGAGGACTACCACCTGCGCAAAGTGAGGTAATCCATTTTTCATTTCCATTTTACATGGATGATAATAAGGATAAAATAAATGAATATATATTTGATAATTATTATGTAATAATTATTCTATAAATTTAAATTATTATTCAACATTTTTTCATTCTATCCATCGAATTTTGGAAATATCACTCGTGTTTATGAAGTGAAGAAATTAATTATTCAAAACCGTTTTCGATGAATGGTTATAAAAGTTTTTATTGTGGATAAATATGATAAATATGAAATTATTAGAAACTTATATATGATTGAATCATGACAAAGACTTATGTAAAAGAACCATTAGTCCAAACCATGCATGGAGAACCTGCAGATTTTCACTCAAATATTGATTTTAATTGAAAAATTATTATTGAATATTTAATTATAAATGATAAGAGATGTTTATATTGTATTAAAAGTATTAATATGGTTCTTGTATATATATATAATAAATCAAAATTTATTATAAAGTATATTTAAAAAATGTAAAAATAAATACAAGAATTGAGGTAAGGGTTTTTGTTACAAACTTATTTATTCTTTGGATAGTCCATGTTAAATTTTCATTGATAGAGATCATATGATCCTTATCCATTATATATTATTTATTTTATTATAATTTTTTGAATTATATATTTTTCAAGTATTATTATCATTTTCCTATCTTTTTTACTTAAAAAATAAGTAATTTATCTTTCAAGAAAGTAAACCATAGTACCTATTTGGTCGATGATCTTTTTATTACTAGTCTATTTTATTTAAATTTTTTTCAAGAAATTTATTTTTTATTATTTCATTATTATTTATATTAATTCTCAACCATATTTGGATATATTTTCAATGTATTAAATATGAATTTTGACAATATTTTCTGAATGAGGAAATATTGGGAGTATTACCAAAAGTAGTGAAGTAATTTTTATTTTAATGATTTTGTTAAAACTAAATTTTCAAATATCATGAATTTTATTCACTTTGAAGCCTCTATTACATGTTTCTAGGTATATGTTCAATGAAATATGTTTTTAATACTTTAGAAATTTTTAGTTTTAAGGATTCCAAAGGAAAATGATATGAATAACTATGTTCAAATTTTGTAATGTGTCCACGTTCATTTTTGGTAACTATGAAGTGCAGATATTATAAAAATTATTCACTTCAGTAAAAGTTAAAAAAGGTTAATATGGGGTTAAAGTAAAAAGATAAGGGTTAAAATAACCTAAAAATTGTTTAAATCCTATTATTTTAGTGTATTTTAATCCAATAATATATCATATTCTAAATTGAGTGATTATGGAACAACATTACCATGATAGAAACTTTATTATATTTTAGTATCTTTAATAATTTTCAGTGTTCCACTCCCAACTGTTATAAAAGGAAACCTCATTTTCTCTAATATATACACTTATCGAGCCATTTATCTTGACCAATCCCTTCCAAAATCTCTCATATAATTCCCTATATATATGTCCTATATGTGTTTCTATTCATAAAAGAATAACCAAAAGGTATTTAATAATAATTCGAAGGTGGCTTCTCAATAAATATGTATATGTTCTTACTGATATTTTTTCCGGTTTATTTCGTATTATATCTCATATAAATCATATATAAAAAACTCAACATTATTAAATCATTATATTTTACTATACATATAAATTATTTTGTTAACTATATGACTATATTTACGTACTTTATATCTTAATGAAATAAAATCATTGCTCATGCATACATATGAACTATAGTCCCAATAAAGGGATACATTTTATTTCTAATCTGTGACTATATTGAATTGTTATATAGGTGAATTTAAAGTATATTTATGATTTTTATAAAATAATTATTCTTCTATTTTTATAATATATTATATACATTTATACCTATAGATATATTGGTTAACAATAACGTTGCTCATGCTTATATGTGGAATACAGCATCCATGAAATGATTTCATTCTATTTTTATTTCCATTTCACATATATGGTAATCAGTATAAATTAAATTATATATATAGGAAGATTATTAAATAGTTATTATTCTATCATGTTTAATTTTTAGTTACCTTTCATTCATTCTATCCATTAAAAAATAGAAATATCACATGCGAGTATGAATTGATATAATTAAATCTTCATCACCTCTTTATAGGGATTGTTAAAAAAGAGTATATGTTAAAAAAATATGATACTTATAAAATGATTAATATTTTATAGATGATTAATACATGAGAAAATTTTAAGGAATAGAGCAATCAATCTAAAACATGTATATAAAACAAACCAATTTTCTCCAGAATGTTGATTTTAATGGAAAAATATTAATAAATTGGCATTTCAGAATTATAATAGAGTGTTATATTGCATGAAAATTATGAATATTCTTATGATATATATTTTTAATAAATAAAAATTTATTATATATGATATTAATAACTCATAAAAAATAGAAATGTCATGAGGGAAGGTATTATGTTATAATCTAATTTTTTTAAAGATTATCTATGTTAAATTTACAATGATGGGAAATATATTATGCTTATTCCTTAAGGACGATATATTTTCTTATACATTGTTTTTTATGTAATTTTCATGTATTAGTAACAATTTAATCTCTTTATTACTTAAAATAATGATGAATCTTTTTTATAAAGAAATGTTGACCTTATGTCCTCTTTCGTTGATGTAATTTTTCAGCCGTGTTAATTTTCCTTAAAAAATCATGAATGTTAATTTATATGAATAAATTATTATTCAATTATATTTTAGATCACATTTTAATTTATTTTAAATTTATTAATAAATAATTTTTACGATATTTTCAGAATGATTTTCTTTTGGACTTATTATAAATATTGTGAAAGAATGAATTGTTTTAATGATAGCACATAAAAAAATATCCACCATCATGATCATTATTTACATTGAAGATTACTTTACAAGTTTCCATGGATATTTTGAAATAATATTTTTAATAAACTTCTATAAATTTTATATTTTAAATAAATTGAAGGAAAATAACATTTTATCTCTTTTTAATGAAATTTCTAAATGCTATTTTAAATGAATTTTTAATCTATCTCATCATCCATGGATTTTTAGTATTCCTCATTGAGTATATTATCTAATGATACCAACCATATTAATTCATATTTTAGATCTTGATTATATTATTATGAAAGGGCTATTTATCCCATTTCTATTCAATAGGTTATTCTATGATGAATTGATGATTTTCTTATGATACTATGGAAAATATATTTATATATTTCATTATGTGAAGGGTGGGTCTATTAAATTCCTTCAATACATTATATATAGATTGATATATCATGTGATAATATTGATTGGAAGAGAGTTATAACCCATTTCAATATGATTTTATATCTACTAAGATAGTCAATGAAATGGAAACAAATTATGGAAATTGGGGATTGAGGAGTGAAAACAATATACAATGATAGTTTTTTATGAGAGATCTGAATAAAAAATATTTTATATTCATATGTGTATGATATAAACATATGTATTATACTTATGATATATTATCATGGATCATGTTTGGTTTTGGATTATTATTCACTATTAGGACTCGTGTTTTTGAATGTTAATGTTTTATAGCACATAAATTAATATTTATGATAGATTGGGTATGAACTAGGCAAGTTATAAACATAAAATAATACCCTTATATTTATATTAATCTTTCCTATGACCATTGATATCTCCTGTGTTTGTCGTTATTCTGTATATGAGCCTACCCTTTCATATATTCATATTTCCCTAAGAAGGGAAGAAACATTTAATGTAGAAAATTATTAAGAGGGGTGTTGTGAGATAAGATCTCTATGGGATATATCAAATATATTTTATGAAATAATTTGATTATATTTAAAGTAATTAAAGGAAATAAACCTTTCTGGTCCCTGTGAATGAATTATTGTGAAATGTATTATATATCCATCTCATATGACATGATATTTACATATGTTTTGTTTTGGTTTCTTCAAAATGATATGTGAATATGAATGGAAACAATCGTGAAAGTGTTTCATCATTATAAGTCAACACTAATAATATTGAAACTATAATTATATTTTGAATACAAGTATAAAACTGATTTATATATCATGTTTGAAAAAGAATGTATTTTTATTCATGGTTAAGAAATTGAATTTTTTATATATATGAATGAAATGTTTTATGGAATTGGGAATAATGTCAATGCTTTAAAAATTATTTATATAAACAACATAATCTACAATATATGGAATAAATAGTTAAATTTAGTTGACCACAACACTAGTTATCTTTCATATTTTCATATTTTACATATAAATGAGAAATGAATCTGAAGAATCGATAGAGATATATTATTGAAATCATTTCAATCATGAATTACATAACAAATACCGATCATATTTATTTTGAAAAAGGAATAAATAAAATTTTAGAATAATATTTGAGAGGTTCTAGGAATGTATTGGTTCTAATACATAGTGATGTATGTATATAAATTAGTACTTAAAAAAGTGTTATGCATAGGTATTTCACAACCTTCATTGATGAATTTGGTTGGTATATCTATGTGTTTATTATGATGCATAAGTTTGAAAAAATTTAGAGATTCAATGTGTTCAAGAACAAATACCTAAATTAACTATAAATAATTATAAATATTTTCTCATTTGATCAGGGTGGTGAGAAATTGACCCAAGAATTTAATAGAAATATGGGAGATTGTTGAGTTTTTTTTGAACTAATTTCCCCAAAAATATCACAGTGGGCAGGTGTGTATAAAAGAATAAATCATTCCTTTTTATAAATGGTTTTATCAATGATGGTTTAGTTTTACAGTTCTATATTACTATGAGTATATTTTCAAAAAGGTTATGCATTCATACTTAAACACATTCTATCTAATTCATTCATAAGGACAATATTTTATATATTTATTGGGAGGTATCTTGCTTTATCTTTTAGAAGGATATGAGTTTTTCAATTATATGTAAGAATTTTATAATTAATATTAATCAAAAAATTAATTATTTGGTTGTTAGAAACATCAAGGAAACTTAGATGTATTACATCCATTGTCATACAAGATATAAAGTGATTTTGTTTTGTACCATTATTTTTCTCCATTTCCATAATAGATCATTATTGTTATGAGATATATAAAATAAATTTCAAAAACCTATCTTTTATATGAATTTTTTCATGTACGTGAATGTTATATATGCTATAGGTTTTAATTTTCCAATAGATTTTTATATGTTATACACGTTGTAATGATATATTTATGGTTTGAATAAAAATCCCAAAATTGGAATAACTTGTTTGATCATTAACTCAATGAGTTAGGTTTCATCAAGAATATTGATAGCTATTTTTATATTCAAGTGGGTTTATATGAGTAAAATGGTATTAATAGGGTTTTCTATATATGATATAACTATTTTTAGAAATTCTATCCAATACTTATTTTTATATAGGTATGGTTGTTAAAATATTTCCCAATAAAATATATGGGTGAAACATCATAAATTCTGGTTATTAATATATATAGATAAATATATAAAATTATTGCATATCCCTATTATAAGAATTATATTTGTAATGTGAAAAAAGTATTAGCATTGAGAAATGTAAGATGGGGTATTTACTAGTGCATAATGAAATAAGTCTTATTAAGACTAAATTTCCATTAAAGAGTTTGAGAAAAGAGACATGGATATGATTCTTTATACATATTCTATTATATCTACTATGTATTTAATATTTTATACTCATAATAATGTATCTCATGCATTGAGAATAATTATATGATACTAGTTTAATCCTAGTGTGTTTCATAAGATTATTATAAAGAAAATATTTATGCATTTAAAAAGAAAAATATATTTTTTCATATCCTTTAAATAAGTATATGTGACCATTCTAAGAGGGATAAATTGATTCCGAATTATAAAACAATAAAATGATATGAGATCTCAATATGTTTTTTGTTTTAAAAAAATATTAGAGTTATCAGTTATAAGTATTCTAAACTAATCCTAATGATAGATTTTGTAATAGATGTATAGTGAATCCCCACATTAGATGCTACAAAAGAAGCAATTTTTATCCTAAACAATGATATATCCCAGTCCATGTGAGATAAAACAACCTTAAATTACATATATTGTACAACATTCTACATGAATATTCATTTCATATTATAATAAATGTTGGGAAATAGTATCTTAAGGTAACATTGCCTTACATTTGGGATTGACTATATTTGTTGACCAAGAAGGATACCATGGTAAAATATATATTTATAGAGTGATTTTTGATATGGTATGTTGATAATGATTAAATATTAAGTAATGGATGTGATGGAAGTGGTAAAAAAATTATTTACATATGGTGACACCATTTCCCAGTGTTTACCAATATTTGGCGCCCAAAAATGGGAGGATGGATATCATAAAAATGTTAAATTTACTTGATATACTTATAAAAATATTGTCAAGGAAGAAGTTTCTTGAAGAATTGGTTTTGTGAAGCGGTTTTCCCCAAGGTATGGAGTATCGTGAAAGATAATCACACATGCATGGAGGATTGATAGTGATCCCCATGACTATGAGAAGCATCATTAACTATAAATTTCACTTTATCTTTGTGAAAATAGGGAGAATGATAAACAAAGTTTGGGATCTTTGTGAAAAGGTGATTACATGGATATATGATTCTAGAATGGGAGGAAACGTCTATATATTGGCCTCTACCCCATAGGAAATGTATATCAATAATTAATAAAGATTCTAAGGGTTCAGATTTGTGAAGGTGATTCATAATGGTTGTTCCTATAAAACAGTTTGTGAACAAAGGAAGTCAGTGTAGACAATAAAAAGCCATTCAAATGTGTTTGAGATTCAGAAAAGGTTGTTTCATCATGAAGTATAGTTAAGCTTCCCGAAAGAGGTGAGATTTGAGAATGTTGTGGCCATCATGAAGGAAAAGTGAGATGTATGAATTGAAGGATCTTTATGAAGGTAATGAGCATCATGAAAATGGTCAGAAGGGATTCCCTAGTGAATATGTGGTAAATTGATATTCATTGAGTGTATAAATGTAGACATTCAACATAGAATCTATTTACATTGGATGAAGTTCTCCTTATTGTTAATTAAGGGATTTATATGTCCATAATCTATATGTGGATACTTTCCCGAGCAGTGGGAAAATGAATAGGAAAAAGGTGATCCTTTCCACCACCAGTGATCCATCAAATGAGACTTATGGATTGACCCAAGGTATAGGAGTGAGATTGCCCTAAACATTGTAAGCAGAGCTATCATTAGAATATAAGTGAAATTACATGAACCGTTAATTTGAATTGAGCCATATTGAATTTAGTATATCATCTCATTGCCATTGAAAGATCCTTGGATGTATCCTAGGGAGGGTGAATAAAGTAAAAATACGTGTCCTTGTGTTTCATTTTATGATTTACCTTATATACATCAAAATCAAATAATTTTAGATTGGATAAGAGAAATACAAACACCAATGAAAAAAAAGTGAACATATAGTAAGGAGGAAAATATCTAGTGGGGTAGGAAGAATTACGAAATGAATACTTATGCCCTAATTCACCCCACCACTCAGGGTATCTATGCCCCTTTTCAACCAAATAATAAATCACACCACAACACCAATTGGTTTAGTGTCTTTATAGATTAAATTAATTTTTTTTATTAAAAACATTCTTCAACATCTCCTTGATATAATATTCTCACTTGATACCCTTATAGAAACATCATAAATAATATTATTCTTCAATAATACCAGAATAAAAATACTATAAGGTGTGAGATGAGATTCTCAGTAATGGTTAATCAAAATAGATATTAATCAATTATTGTAAGTGAACATAAGATTAACATGTGATTATGAGAAAATAATTAATGTGGAATGAACATAACATAAGGAAATCACATATAATAAATAATAGTTAAAAAATCATACATCAGGACAGAAGGATTTAAAAATAAAATGTGGAATGAGGTATAAGAATTTGATATATACATAATCACATAACACTATTTATTATGGGAAGTCTCATTCCCATGACATTCATCACAATTTTAAGAGTCCCATAACGAATTGGGTGAGCTATTGATTCCATTAACATAGTGGATACTGTTCTATATGATTTTGAGTTCACTCCTAAACTTCATAATATTTGTGGATACAGTCTATTAGGGTTTGAGTTTAATCATAATTCAATTAATCATAGCCGGCATAGTCCCTTAGGGTTCTCGGTTCACTCCACATTCCCTATATTCTAATATTATATAAATATTTATCCAAATAATTAGAGGGATATATAATTTTGGGCACATCCATCACACAGTGGGTTGGGGTTACTCCCCATTCTATTTCATCGCATGGGATATAAATTTTTAACCAATACAATATTGGTATATATAATTTTTGGTTCACTCATCACATCATTAAAATCCAAAAATAAGTGTTCCATGTTAGAACATTTATAATTTAATTATGGTTTAATTAAACTAATATAATGAAATGTGATTCATAAAAATTTACATAAGACATGATTATATACCATTCTGAGAATGATGGTGGATGGTATCATTAAGGTTCATCATTAATGAAACATAAGAAACATTAATGGATATTTAGATATATGAAAAACACATTTTAAGAGATTTTGAAAAAATCATTGAAAGAAAAGAAAATATATCCTTTATTACTGATATATATAAATTAAAAAAGAAAATAATTTATAAAAAAATATTTTTATAAGATATATAAAAAGTAAATAAATATTACTTTTTTAAAAAATGTAAACATAGAAAATAATATTTGTAATGAAATCCAAAGAAAAATACAAGAGATTGTGACCATATAGGAAACAATATAAAGGATTCATTTCAAAACTTGGTAAATAAATTAAAATAAAATATAAATTGAAGTTATCAAATCATATAATTAGAGATAATGATTTCTGTAAAAGAAAATTTAAAACATGGACCTATTGGAAAAAGATTTTCAATAGAAAAAAAGATATAAGGACAGATTCGCATACATGAATCATTTTAGTCAAATTATGAAAAAATGGGAGGAGAAAAATTATGAAGCCACATAGAACCTAGAATTAGATTGAAGAGTATAAAATGTATGGTATTATATATTGAAATAACATAAAATTACACCAATTTAATAACATCATAAACAATCCCGATTTCAAGGTGAGATCAAAAATGAAACCCTTATGAATTTGGTAACCATTAATATAAAATAATATTAAAATATAGAATGTTATATTGATTTGTAAATCCCATTAATTTAATGAATATTATGGTAAAATAAGTTCTTAATCATTATATTCATCACCCATTATAAAAAAGATATTTAATATGGAGAATATTTAATGAAGATAAATTAAGATAAAAAACCCTTATCTCATATTTATTCTTAGTCAAACACAATATATATATATTTATTTAAAAAATAAAATCTTATTAATAAAATTTAATTAACTTATTCATATTAATTTTATTGAGTAACATTATTTTACTACATATATAATAATTTTTTATTTGTCAAATTAATATTCTTGTGTTACAATTCTATTTTTGCATGCATGCATCAATTTTTAGGACCTTGTACTTGGTCCTTGAGCATGATTTCATAACCTATGGAATATTCATGAATATTTTATAAATGATACATATGGTTATAGTTCCCATAGAAAAGTTAATGATTTTTTTAGTGATTATTGAATTAACAAAATATTTCATTTTTTAGTGAATATAATTTGAAATATTACCTTTACATAATTATGAAAATATCTTAGATGAATAATAATTATAGAATTATACCATTATTTATTTTTTCTTAGTAATTCATGATGAAAATTTTATAATGTAATTCTTGTTGGTGGTAAAAATGGAACCAAAAATAACATGTTATAACAATTGAATTAGTAATAACATATTTAGGTATAGTAATAATATTAATTGGTAGATGTTTAATCATTTCATATTCTAATAATTAAATTGGTAAGGTAGATTTAATACGTTTTACATCAATAATATAAATATTAATTAAAAAGGAGATGATTAAACTTAAATTGAATACATGAATCATCTCTTAGAAATACTTTTACAAATAAGGGATTTGGGACTCATTCTTACTACCAGAGGTTCCCTAAACTTGGATAATATCTTTAGAGATATATTACAATAGGGGATTTAAGAGTAATCAAAAGGGAAAGTGTGGTTTTAATTTGGGGTATGATGGGATATTTTATAGGAATGTTTTAGTAACATTATCACAAATACTCATTTTATAATGTGTAAGGAATGAATTTTTACATAGAAATTGGATCCAATGTGGAAACAAAAATTTAGATAAGTCATTAATTTTCTCATACACATAATATTTATGTAATTTTATAGATATTTTTGACCTTTACCTCTTAATTTAACCTTTTTACTTCATTTCAATCATACTGTGGTTGCTCAATTGTTACATCCGTACCATATTTTTTGTTTAAAAATGAAATTGACATTCTTTCACAACTTCGATGAGATGATAAAAAAATTGACTCCATTTAATCTAATTAAATTCCTTAATATGAGAAATTTATCTTTTAAATTAATTCACAAAATATAGTTAAAAAAATATTTGTAGAAAAATGGATTTTTTAAAACTCCAACTATTATTAATCTTATTGCATACCAATTAATAATTAAAAGAGTGTGAATATATCAGTTTAAACATTAAAATAATAAATTTTATTATATTCATCCATTAAAAATGATCAATTTAATTTATTTAAATAAGAATACAAAAAACATAGATAAATATTATGGGAAAATAATATTAAAATTAAATAATGTTAATCACGTAACATCTCACTGCCCACATCGTTAATCGGTGCATAGATCAGTGGTATCTTCTGTATGATTTGTGCACAAGCATGTATACAATTCTTCCAAATAGAAGCTCATATAAATGAAGGTATAGTAGGGGGACTATAACTACATAACAAAGTAAAAGAACCTTAGTGAGAAGGAAACCCACATTTTACACTCGGATAAATAAATAGTAAGAAATATATACAGAAATGTGTTGACAAATAAATATTAAAACAATTAATATTTAAAAATGGAACAATATACTAAATGTCTAGTAGTCATATATTTTTAGAAATTCCTATACAAAAAAAATGACAAAAAAACTAGGAAAGACCATGAAAACATTCAAGAGTCGGAGATCGGTCCCAAACACCCATTCTACAGCCTCAGAAGCCAATATTTAGGCATTGACCTTCCCCAAACCCAGACCCACAATCATGTTGCATATTCTTGGGTACCCAAGTTTCCTGGATACCTGAGTAGGGTGTGAGTACGACGAGGTAGGAAACCACTATCAAAATAACTAAATATAACCAGTATTTAATAATGTTCATATATAAGAGAAATAATTTACAAATTGAAATGATTTTAATATTTAATTTAAATGATATTAATTACAAATAATTCTCAAGATCTAGGATAACAACCGATATTAGTCTATTCCACTGTCGATCCTGTCAGGACCCGACCCCAGAATACCTAGAGCTGGTGCCCTGAATCATGATGTGTAATTTTTTACAAAAATATGAACATATAAATTACACATCATGTCTCATGAAGAGGATCGAATTCGGTTCAGGTTCCAGGAAACCAGCTACTTCTGAAATGCTTCATCGGCTAAAACCCAATACATAAAAAATTTATTTCCAAAACGTACGGTGAGCATACGAATGCCTAGTATGGGGTTTTAAAAAACCAATATAACTTTTGAAAACATTATTTAAAACATTCCATTAAACATTTCTCTTAATGAAAAGCTATAACACATGTACCATATCATAAAAGTGCTCAATTAAAAACATGCTGATAGAGTTACAAGGATACATGATTTATTAATAGGAATGCTCATCTGTAGTAAGAAATAAAAGACATTCTAAAACATGTATGACATAAGAATATGTAAGAAAAAATGAAACATCTAGGAGAAATGAATAATCAGCGTAGCACATAAAGGTAATAACTTCAATTTCATACATCGAATAATAAATCATTGTGTGCTAAACATTTTTCATGTCATAAGATTTTACTTTTCTGATACTCATAAGTAATGGCTCTTAACCATGGATATTCTACTATTCGAATATCCATTTGGTTAATTAATTATCATACACAAAATGATGGAATGTATAATTCCAGACATTAATTTCTGTGTCAAGGCCTCGTGCCAAAACCTATTGGCTACATATAACCGGATCCCAACCCGGAGAGCCTCTGTCACTGGACTCCATCCTAGAAATCCTATGCAACTGGACTCCACCCCAGAGAGGCTCTGCAACCGAACTCCAACCTGGAGGGTCTACTGTAAACGGACCCCATCCCGGAGGGCTTACTTTTACCGGTCCCCAACCCGGAACACAGTAGTCCAATACATTCCTCATATTTTTAATAAGGCCATATATCGAAAGTGTCCCATACCACCTTGAAAAACTAAATTCTTAATTCATTATCATAATTGATAAATAATAAATTGTTTGATTTATCACATAAATTAATAACTTTACAACTCTTCCATAAACATTCTATGCATTAGATTTCATGTTAATAACTTCAGAGAGGTATTATTTGTTCTCAATTAATGCACTTATAAATTGAAAATACATTAGACTAAACCATAATAAGTCAGTTATTATTTAAATAACAATTTTCCCAAAGACATGCATAAACTAGTAAACATTCTTTGCCCATGTGATATTAATTTAAAACACGCATGTAATGAATGGATGGGGTTACCACATAAAATGATAGTTCATATATTTTCAAAATCCAATATTTATGGAAATGAATATTTATAGCTTAAAATGACTAATTTTAAATTAAGATAGATGTCATTTGTACAAAATCATGCGCTGATAAACGGTCATGTCTTAAAAAATGGTAATACCCTATGTCGCATAACATATATGGTGAATTGATTTGTAGTGAATTTTTTTTTCTATGTAGTGCATACAATCATGAGAAATTAATAATGTATATCAACAACGTACTTTAACCACTGAAGTGTGTTTTATGCCGACCTATTTAGGAGTACAGTTGAAACTTATTGGTGTATACATATAACCATATATATATATATACATAAAATATGTATATGTCACATCCTAAATTTATATATTATGAAAACTTAAATTATATATATATATATATACAATATTTAAATATAATTAAGTGTATGGGTTTTTCATTTCAAAACCAAACAAGTACTTTTGGGGTCAGTTAAACATTGGTAAACAACATTTATAAATCCAGAATTGGTTTAGGATGGAAAACCATATATATATGTATATGTATATATATATATAAACATATAAATATTTGTATATATAAAGCATGTATATATTATTTTTCACAAGAAAGACAGAGCATAAAAAGAAAACCCATACAGGAACCAGAAAATAGAGAGTATAGAGAAATAAATATATTTCCCTTATATCATAAAACATCATTGCAAATCAACACTTGGTAGAATTAAAAACCGGTGGATTCAAACTATATGGGTATGTGTATAATTTATATACTAGTATATACAATGTGTATAATCTTGTTTATGAAAGAGAAACAATGTATAATGAACCCTTTCCTCAAAATCAAACCAATAATGCAACCTCCAACGCTAAAGCACGATAATAGCGATTAGGAAACAACGTAGTGTTAAAACACGAGTGCAGAGGTGTGTATAAAGCACGGTAGAGATAAAATATGTATTATGATGGTGAAGCGGAAGGAGACTGAAATTTAAATATCTCAAAATTTCATGATTGATAGTGCATTTCGTGCAAGCTGTGAATAATGAGGTGAATAGTATTGGTAGAAAATATATTTTTTATTTCTGACATAGGAACGTATAGATAAGAAATCAACACAACAGATAGGACATAAATAATATATTATTTCTATAAGCGTATCAACCCATGAAATATCTATAACAAAGAAAATTAACAACCAATTTAATAATCAAAGAAAGATTAATCAAATGGAGTAATAATTTAAACAAAGTAAAATATATAGGATTTATTATCAAAGGAATTATAAAAAAAGAACAATGGATTCTCATACAAACAAATCAATAATAGTATGTAGAACAACCATCCCCAAAAAAAATCATACATGTTGATAGAGAACCTTCATGCGGACCATAAGCTGTTTGGAATGGTTCAATAGTCAAAAGTTCAATAATTCATAGCATCACGTGGACAAACAATATGACATGGAAATAAAAAAATATATAAACACTCGTTTTGGTCAACATACTAACCCTGGAACAACAACATACATCAATCTAGGTCCGTGAAATTTGAAACCCTTACCAGTCAGACTCATTGATGAATCAAAACCTCAACCACTATTCTTATGGTATGAAATGAAGCACCCCATCCATGTGACGTGGGGACTTCAAACCGACTCATTTCCGTGAAAAGAAACGCCACCAGACAAATGGACTCTGACGGCCGATGAACACAATAATGGGCAGACACGACCTGCACGACTCGAATCTCCCGAAGAACAGACCCTACATCACGGACCTTGGTGTGATGAGGATAAGTCTTATAAAAATACTTCATATCAAATCCTCCCTTCAAAAATCCCCATTTCACAGACTACCCCTTGCACAGAATCCAAAGACCACAAATCCATTTCTAGGATTCCCCTTTTTTTCCATTTTCATTTTCATCATTTTTTATTTATTTAATATCTCATCATTTTATCCCTTTGTTATTGGTTTCCACATTCTCTCCCATTTTGAGCCACTCCTCTCTATCTCACCACTGATAAACACCTTTATTTAAATCAACATACTATTAATTTTCTTCCCATCATTATCACTTTTTTGTTATTATTTTTTTTTCTAACCTCTCTAATTGTCACACTCACACTCACACACAGACACATACACGCACGCACACACACACACACACACACATATATATTAAAATAAAAAACCAAAATTACATAAAATTATATATATTTATTTATTTAAAATGGATTAATTTTCTTTCTTTTTTACATCAAAAATAATATAACTCATAAAGATGTAAAAAATAATAATTTATAAATTTATAAATTTATAATTATTAAATATATTTTCGTAGTATGATAAAAATTATAATTTTCAATATTTATAGACATGTTATTATTTATAATTATTTAATCATGTTTTTATCTCTTTTTTTGTCATTCAGGTTTTTTTAACTCTTTCTTTGTTTTTCATGTCACGCTTTTCATATAAGTAATCATTACCCCTTTTGAATTTGTTTTATTATTATCATTACCTCATTATCATTGTATAATTAATTATTTTAATATAATTTATCTAAAGGTTAATGTAATACTTGTATTACAAGATTATATTTTAATATTAGTATAGTTATACCATTAATAAAAATCATAATATTAATAATTTTATAAAAATTAATCCAATAAAAAATTATCATTTAAAACTAAAAATAACTACTTTATATATATATATGCATACTAAGTGTATTAAATTAAAAATATCATATTATAATAATAATAATAATATATTTTTTAAATAGTTTCAAGAAATGATATATTCAAAATTTATAAATCAAATCATTTAATATACATATAGATATAAATCAGGTTTTAATAAAAATATGTAAATTTTCGTCATCTAAATAAAAAATAAATATAACTAAAATTGTAATAATTTTCTAAATATAATATTAATTCATAACAAATAATTGTAACTATATATATATATAATAATTCGAAAAATCAATATCTATATTTCCAAATATATTCAATGTGTAGTAATAATTTTTATAATAAATAGTGTAATTTCAATATTAAATATATTTGTTTTTATTTAGAAATTTATTTATTTAAAATATTTTATCAAAAAACCATTTCGATAAATATTATTATTTATTAGTAAATATATTCTTGTTAAAATATAATTTTCTAAAATTAGTTTGAACAGTACAACTATCTATAAAAATTATTTTATAATTAGCTTATAGTCAATTTATATAAAATTATTATTTTAAATTATGATAGTTTTTTAAATGAAATAATCTTAATATATCAACTTTTTTATAAAATTAAATTTAGAATATTCTGGGGTGTTATATATCCTTAGGTCAATGAACTCAATCAACCATACCAACTTTTTCTAGTGCTAGGGTGTCCCTGAGAGTGTCACAACGACTCTTCCAACCAAAGCAACATGACCAGCCATGCAGGTGTTTTCATTAATCATCACAGAAAAACTATAAAGGTTGTTTTCATTGGAATCATTGACCACCCTAAAGGGTGTATTATTTATTCATCATTGACCACGCTGAAGGGTATTTTATTTAGTATCATAGACTAGCCCAAATGATGTTTTATTTAGTATTATAGAACAACAGGAAGGGTGTTGTATATTATCACCAAATATACAACACAAAGGGTATTTTCATTAGTCATCAAGGAAAACCCTAAAGGGTGCATTCTTTATTACTACATACCACCAGAATGGGTGTTTTATATATTATAATTGACTTCCCTGAAAGTTATTTTATTAGCCGTGTCATAAAACCCCAAAGAGTGTTTTATTCAGTGTATCACATGAAAAGTCAATGGGAATTTTCCTTATTTTCATTTAAATACCTCCCATGGGGGAATACCCATCTAATATCAAATCTTCCACAAATATTGTTTTCTAATAAAAGCATCAAGACCAACCTTAATGGAATTTTCATTAATTGTAATTTTATTAGTAAAACTTAATACCATTTACATAAATAAACCACAATTATCATTTCATTTATAGTAAAAATTTAAAACATATCATTCATAATTTAAAAAGATGTTATATAAGGGATTTACAGTTGTCCTTATTCTAATTCCAATAATTTAATATATGTTACTCAGGAATTTAAGTGATACCAATTCAAAATATCAACTTCAATTGTAAAATTGACTAAAAAAGATTTTACATTTCATTTTGAAATCATTGACTTATATTATAATCCCATTTTTAATCATTCCGACTATTGCATAGAGGTTAAAAAAATTGACGAAGATTCATTCAATAAGCAGACATCATTCTAAAAGAATATCTATCAATATTCACACTTTCATTATCCAAAATATGATTCAAGTCATAACCACGTTATGACTCTTTTATTCACCTCTTACATGGGTTCATAAAATTTTAATAGGGGAAATTAATTTGGATATGTAAATTTTAAATAATTTAATTTAATTTGTTCAATACATGGAAAGGATGGCATGAAAACACGTCACATAACCTGAAAGACAAAGTAATACTATATGTTAAATTTAGAGACCACCTGCCTTATTCATAGAAAAGTATACACATCCTATACGATTATACAGTGTTATCTAGAATTGATGATAATGAGAAACTAGACAAAAAACCTAATAATTGGTAATATTAGCTAAAAATGGGGAGATATTTCTTAATACTGAAATAAATAAATAATAGATTTAACATGACTCATATATGTACCTATATCTCTATATTGAATGTGATGACAAAAAAACCAATGAATTATTGAGATCCTTCAAACCCATTTGAGGAAAATTGGGGCATATGGGGATACAACTGGTCCAAAAAGAGTAAAAAAAGTGGGGGGTGTCAAAGGGGAAATTAGACAAAGTAGCAAAATTATCCTTATAAAAGGCTCCCAAGAGGCCACCAACTATAGTATGGGATCCCTACAATGATGGTGGTCTAGTGACCATACATGGCTTCATGATTACCATATACTCCCCCATACCCTTGGTTCACCTGAGACAACCATTAACACTAAAAACAGACCCAAAATAGAAGGGTAAAATTTTTAATCCAAAATTCAAATAGGTATTCACTTTTGGAAAGGTGGGGTTTTTTATGATCCCCACAATTTTAAAAAAATCCTCAAGGTACAAAACTAAGAGTAATTGACCCACCCCCATCGATCCTTTTCACACTCTCCATTGGCCCCACCTATAGGTGCTATATTTTTAGCCTTTGAACAAGATGATGTTAAATAAATAGAGATACCTACAATAACACATAGTCACCCACCTCAAACTCATGATATTGATGACACTGATTAGTATACGGGAATTGAATAATACTAGTATTCATAATGTGTTTTCAAGATAAATATAACATAATATGATGTATTATTCCTAATACTAATCAAAAAACATTTATTTTAATGAACCCCCACATGTCATGTTAATGCCTACACTACTCCCAAACTAGTACCACTAGTAAAATCCTAAGTGGTCCTTAAACAATGATTCCTATGTTTTCAACTACCTCTACCCCATTTCCCCACCTATAGTGACATTCCCAATTTTCCAAAATATGAATACATATATTCTCATGATCCAAATTATCCATAACATGTGGACTCTACTAGTTATTTATATTTTTGTAATACCCCCATGAACCAAATCATGACATACCTTATCAATTTATTAACCTAATTAATAATAATTACCACAGGTCATATCAATCAACTGTTACCCTACATCTAGCAATAATCAATTACCATACACACAAAATTCATCCCAAATTTGTTAACTATTTCATCAAAACTAAAACCCCATGTTCGAATGATCTGATTGATATTGTTTCCAAAATACCACAATAAAATAAAAAAATCGTTGATCACACTCCCTTTGGTAGAATCATTATAATAGCACTTGTCCATACCCACTGATGCACTACAACACCTTTCTATCACTGATATATTAATATCAATGGAATCCTAAGACCATCCATGAAATGACACCATTGTATGAATTTGAGTCCTAGTGTCATTCCATAATTTAATTCTCAACCAAAAAAACTTCTATCATGATGTACTATGAGCACCAACCTAGCCCTGATTTTACTCCCTATTGGATGACTAAATTCTACCTAAATTCCTATGTTAATTCCTAGAATCCCACAAATTCTACATCTGAACTCCAAATGTGGTACTCTTTACAAACCAAAATAATCTTAGATTCATATATATACTAGAATATTAATATAATTTCAACCATACAATGAATGATAACACTACATATATGATATTATTGAAATGGATCCTAATGATTTTGAACAATTCAATACTTCCAACCACAAGAGTATCCTCATCATCACTCCATTAAACAAAAACGCTATGTTCGATAGAACATCTAAATTTTATTACCACAAGAAATGACTTTGATGTGACTACCCTAAAAATACTTGTGTGAATGGAAGAAACACCATCCATTATCTACTCCGAAATTACAAGTTGTGTTTTCCATGAAAACTACAAAACATCATTTAAAACTGGGGTTATAGTCTAAACAATGAAATAGTGAACTATACACCATATGGAGTCACTTATATCAACCATTGACTATTGACTCAATATGTTCTATCATCAGAACCCATGTGTATTATTTTTATGATACATTCTCATTCATCACATTAACCCATAAAAAGTTCCATCCTATAATTATCCACGACACCACAAATTTTCCTACATGATTTCTCACACTCACAAAAGAGTCTCCACAATTCTATGACATGAAATTTCCTCCCTAACCATGTTAGATCATAGTGGTATCATATGTTTATGTAACCTGATAATGATGGCCTATCTCCAATTATACAGGGTCATATCCCATCAAAACATGGTTCACATACCCTATCAACTTGAAAATCTTCCATCACATACCATTCCCACTATGGAATATTCTCCTTGACACTTTTTAAAACTAGATCAACACACGCAACCAAAACCATTCACTCAAAAATTATAAAAAATTGAATAGTTTCACGACATAAAGCATCTAAACACACTCTAATGGCCATAGTTTTGAACACATTTATTACAATTTCTTAAATTGTTATAACTGGAGTAGAAACAGATAAGGCAAGGAACCTAAATTCACATGTCCTATGAGTCTAGAATTGATACCAAAAACTCCCTGGGGTATGCAAAATCCCATTCATGAACCCATATAATGGTAATCAACAACACTGGAAATATAAGTTAAAACATACTTAATAAACATCATCAGCCCTTACAAAAAAATCCAATTACATCGATATCAAGGGTGAGAATTTACCCTTGAACCTCATCCCAAAAGAACATACATTTACAAACCAATCCCTCCCTCGATTTACACTCAATCATCAAAAACCCCCTGAATCACATCTATCATTTGCCACAAAATAATGGACTCTAGGTTCTCTCACCTCATACTATAAATCATGCATCACACAAAAGTTAAAGAAAACTATAATCCACCAACTCTTGGATAAATAACAACCAGAAATGAAAAATGTGGACCACATCACACTAACAGTTGAGCCCAAAACTCAAACTGATGTAACAATAGTAAAAACGTTCCACCAACCACCATAACCTTCATCATAAAGATCTCAGAACCCAGATCCCTACCTAAACCCATTTACCCATTCTCCAGATCAGGTATCACACACAACGACTAATATAAAATTTATTTCACAGAATTTTCCAAATCCTTTTAGAGGTTTTTATATGTACTAATGCAAAAATATCATTAATTTAGCTAACAATAACTTTATTAATAATTTAAAGTTGAATTAGTAAATTAATGGTGTTTATAAAAATAATTAATGTTTTATTGTATAAATCATTCAATTAATTATTAATTTAATGGTTTATTAATCATTATTTTAATTAGTAGTTTTTAATTGATGTTTTTAATTATTTAATTGAGTATTTTTTATTTTTATATTCCATTTTATTAATAATAATTTCTATTTTTGTTTTTAGTGTTAATATATTAATTCATTAATGACTTTTTAAATTGTAACAATTCAATTTTCCTTAAATAATAAATTATTATTTTGAAATAATTAATTTTAGTCAATTATTTAATAGTTTTTATCTTTCTCTATATTAGTTAATCAATTAATCAGTTTATTATAGCTAGTGTTTTTTAAATTTTATTCTATTATTAGTTTAACAATATAAAAGTTATTATGAATTAATTATTTTATACTTTTGTTTTATTTTTTATTTATATTATGCATTTTCGAAAATATTATCAATAAGAGAGTGGGAGAATACATAAATTGTTAATACTTCTACATAAAATAATTTACATGGAATAAATTGGTTGTGGACCCCATAAGATAAATACAGATTACATAGTTTCTACATCTTGTATAAGATATTTAGTACATAATATTCAATAACATATGCGTAAGATACATATTAACCCATAAGAGAAATTCTAACCAAGATCCACATTTTATATTTTGGGTATTCAGGTATGATAAAATGGAATAAGATAAATTATCCTACATGAAATTGTTGTCTTTCCAATAAATCCATGCCTACTGAATGAACTAGAAAATTCCTCATCTATGAATTAAGACCTACTACAATGAGTTTCAATATTGAAGATAATGAACTCCGGCTGAGTGATTTATAGAGGAAGATGAAATGTCATCCGAACATAAAAAATATTTGATGTTTTTGTTTAGTTCCTAACCAAAGTCTAGATGAGATAAAGGTTATTTCGAAGACCAAATGTCATGATTATGGGCAATGTTTAAGGATGAAACTAAGCTTGGGTCACCAGTCATCATGATCAATCTGGGCATACATATTATATAGTCCATTGTTGGGTAGTCCAAAATAGTGAATCAAATATCATGGTTTTTTTACCAATGATGGCCTAATAAGTTCCTCGATAAAGATTCATAAAGATGTGTGATGATCATTAATGTGACGAGTATATTTAAAATGATGACCATAAATTTTTAGTGCGGGCTATTTGGGTTCTTGTCTAGAGGATAATATGGTTAAAGGAAACACTTGTTACCAGATCTAAACCAGACCTATCACACTATTAGATAACTCAATGGTTTTCAAAGGTGAAGATGGGTTCAATGAAATGGAACCCAAGATCGTCTATAGTTTTAAATGGTAGAATTTATAAACTTAGTCGATGTGATTTTGGTTGAAATATTTGATCCATGTTTTTATTTTAGGATGACATTCATCTATTTCCAGTTTCTCAACTGAATGTCTGAGTGGAAGGTGATGTTGGTCATCATTGGCTACCGGCCAGTGTTGGGTGTGAGTGTTGTGAAGGAAAATGGAGATATATGGATCTCATATAAGAAAAAAAATATTATATGATGTATTAATTTCTTTCGAATGTTTTAGAGTTGTTGGAAGTATTTTTAGAGAGACGTGGTAGTGACAAGATTCTTAGGAAAAAAAATCATTAAAGGATGAGTTTTCAATATAGAAATTGGGGAGGTTCATTAAATATGGAAATAAAATGATCACCCATGGAATAATTATATGTCATCCCTAATAATTTTGAGATTTAATTTTTGAAATTTGGAGAGAGATATGTGAGAGAGATGTTGTACATTATATTTGGGAGAATGAGAACGTGCCTCATAAAATGGGAGAGGTAGAGCTGAAGTGAAGAGAGAATGACATTGACTTGGCTGATATGATTTTTCTTTCATTATCTTTTTCTTTATGTTGTATCCTAATTTCACGTGATTGTGTTTTCTATATGTGAAACATGCATCGTGTTTAATTTAATGGGGATTATTGATTATTTAAATTTATTTTCTAATCTTAATTTGTGAGATTTTGTTGAAATTTGTTCCAATTTCCTGATTTTGAATATCGAATGAGTTATGTATGTGATAACAAAAAAATTTGTTAGTTGATGGTTATTTTTCCTGAAGGAGATTTTAACCACATCTTTTCTGAATACTGATTTCAATTATCACATTGCATATGAGTAAATACATTTACTGAACAATAAATTTTCTCTTAGTAGTATTGTTTCATGTTTATACTCATTAACAAAGTTAAATTTTAACCAAAATAAGAATATTTTTTTCACCACCATTTTCATACAAGATGCACATGTTTACTAATCACATTTGTTACTATGTTTTCATAGTTTAGGTTAAAAAACAATTTCCCTGGAAATTCAGCAGCCTTTTCTACGGATCAAACAAGATTTTGTGTTTGTAGTCGTGAGAAAAATTATAAATCTATAATTTGATTGGCACTCAAAATACTATGCCAGGATCAAATTTTGTTATCGTTTCTAGGGAATTATTTCTATGAATTTATTAGGGTAAAAAATATATTAAAAAACAAATAATTAAAAAATAATTATTTTCCAAAAATCTTTTAAAAATATCCAGACTGTAATCCTTTTCATTTTATCCTACCTTTTCTGTGTGATGAAATTTAAAATCATTTTTATCTATTTTTTTAATGCTTTTAAGAGAATCTAAGAATCTTGTTTATTAATTTTTCTGTTTATTTTTGAATTAAATGTAAATTTTTTGTTGTTTTTGTGGTTTGTGATTTCTATAAAAATGGAACATCAAGGGGGATGGTCTCAAAAAATGATTTTTATTTTTTATTATGGATTCTATAGTAAAACTGCATGGGTGTGTGTCTATTATGTTCCCAAATATTCCTAAAAATAAGAAGAACCCATTGACTATTATGAATGAAAACCAAATTATTTATCAAAACAGGAACAAATGATATCTATCATTTTCTAAATTCTATGAATTTGATGAATCTCATGGCACAAGAATGAAAAGTATATTAACTGATTCATTAAAGTTATAATATACAAGGAAAATACAAAAAATAGAAATAATCCATGAAGAGAGATCTAATTTGACTTGAATAGTGATATTTCTTATCTCTTTCTCATTTCCTTATGTTATATCCTAATTTTAGGTTCTTCATGTTTTCCATATGTAAAACATGCAATGTATATAATTGAGTGTAGATATTTTATTATTTAAATTAATTTTACAATATTCATTTTTGAAATATTTTTAAAATTGATTTCAATATCTTTAATTTGACAATCAAATGTGTTGTTATGTGAGAACCATAAAATCATCCAGTTGTTGGTTAATTTGCTAGATTGATATTTTGACCACATTTTTTTTAATTTTTATTTTTATTATCACTTTTCAAATAAGTAAATATAATTACCTAAAAACATTTTATGTAGGATTTTATATTTTTTACTCTCTTTAACATGGTTAGTTATTAACTAAATAAAAATTGTTTTCTTCATCAACATTTTCTCACATGATTCACCTATTAATTCATCACTTTATTTATGATATTTTCATATTTTATGATAAAAAAATTAATCACTTTGGATATTCGTCATCCTTCCTTATTAATCAACTATTCCTTCCACTATCTAGTAGTGGGTAGAAGTAAGTATTTATTACATGACCAGTATGCCAATGAATACACTATGATCAATGGAAAACAAGAAACAACATTTCCACTTAATCATATCAATGTCAGAAATCTAGGAAAACAATAATAGGATCACACATTTCTATTCCCTATAGCCCGCATTATAAGATGCATATAACTTGGGTACTCTTAAAACACCATAAACCCATACATAGTGTCAAACACCAATTAACCATTAGGTACAAATCATAAATATAATCTTCACATAGTTAACTCTTCAATTTTCATTACCTAAAATCTTCATTAGTAGGGATTAGAAAAATGATTTTTCAATTATAACTTATATAGTAAAATACTTTATAAGATATAATTTCAATTTTATTTAGCTAGTACCGCATAATAATAAATATATGTGATCACATAATTTACATTTAACCATATACTATGACTAGTAATATTCACACATGAGGCTCAGTTAAATGAAATTCTATTTATTTGATATAGAGATAAAATCTATATAAGTGGTAATTGTAATTTTCATTCTCTAAGACCATGTAATAATCAAGTGAAGATATCAAAAAACAATATTTTATCTGTTTATAATAATTGTTAAATAATATTATTCCATACACATAATCTATAAAAAACTATATAAGAGGAAAATTTAATAAACAACCCTTGTAACAGTCTTAATAAACCATCATATACCTCCACAAAAATGACATTTGAATCCCAAATTCTAGTTATAATTCATGAAAACAGTCACTCTATCTATAATGAATAAAATATAATATCTAATAAATCAATAAACTCATAGTCTCTGGTATCAACTGAGGTGAAATCTAATCAATATTAAAAGTGAAAAGAATCAGGGGTCATCCCATCTATAAAAACATGGACTACCCACATACATGGGGTGACCAGTTCCCAGAAAAAGTTTTATACTATGTTTTATCCATATCTAATCTCCTATATATCATTACAAAATAATAATGAAAAATAATAACCAATTATAATACTTTTTAATATCCTACTGGTCTGGGATACTAATAGTTATCTATATTATTGGTCACCACTATACCTCAGGTGCACCTCCCCACACAACAGATTCCACTAATAGGAAGCATGAGTCTAATGAGGAATGGTGGGGAGATTATAAACATATACCAGAGTAAAGTAATTTTTTTAATAAGGGAAACCATATTCTCTGTGTAGATAAATCGGAGGTAAAATAGACTTCTAGGAAGGTGATGAAAAAAAATCATCAAAACCCATGATTTTTTAAAATATAAAATTACACTAAATTAATGGGAGTCATACATTATAAGAAAGTAATATAAATCATAACAAAAATTAAAAAAACTAAGAAAAACCATGAAAACTATCCAAGGTCATACAATATTCCCAACTCCCATGCTCTATACTAATAATACCATCATAAAGCATAGAAATTTCCTAAACCCAAAACTATAATCCAATAACATATTTTTTTTGTATTAAAGTTCCATGGTATCCTAAGAAGGGTCTGAGTAAAACTCGGTTGGACACCACCATCAACATCCCTAAATATAACTATTTTGAAATAAAGGTTATTTAGAACACATATAATTAAATAATTTAATTTATTTTACCGTTTTATTTAAAATAAACAAGTACAAACAAGTCCCCAAGCTCTATAATGTCACCCGATATCATTCTATACCACCACCGGTCCATAGGTACCTAACCTTGATCGATCATTCCTATTTCATCTAGTGTTAGGGTGTCTCTAATATTTTCATGTTAAACATGCCAACCAGAGATTCATGACTATTCTTATGGTTATTTTTATTTATCATTATAGACCACCCCAATGTATTTTTTCTTCCCTATCTTGGACCACCCTGGAGGGGGTTTTACTTATTCATCACCGATCACACCAAATGGTGTTTTCATTATTATCATGGACCACCCAAACAGTTTTTTATATATCCATTATGTAGAACCTTGAATTGTATTTACAATAGTTATCACATTTCAACCCAAATGTTGTTTTATATATTATAAAAAAACCTCCCCAATGTGTGTATCATTTATTATCATGTGCCACCCTGATTGGAATTTTCACTAGCCAGCATAGGCCACCCCAAAACTATTTTCTTTAGAGTATCACATACTACTTCAATGGGTTTTTTATTTATATTATGTTTAAGATATTCGTAAGGGTTTATACCCTTATTATATCAAAACCTCCACATGGGATTCTTCCAATAAAATCATTAAGACCAAACCAAGGATGTTTTATTTTCTTTTTAAAATAATTCATAATACACATTAACCTTTCCATAAATAAAACAGAACAATTATTTCATTTACAGTTACCATTTCTAACATCTCACTCACCATTTTACAAGATGATATATCATGTATTTAGAATTTGTATCTTCCAAATTTATAGAATCCAATATTGATTACCAAGGAATTTAATAGAAATAAATTCTAATAAACAATTTCAATTATACAAGAGACTATTTTTTTAAAAAAAATTCATCTCTTGATCATCAGTGACTGAAACATTCTATTTCATAATCATAAACATAGATTATAACTCATCATTTGAACCGTTAATATTATAGATTAAAAATTAAATATATAAGGCAAAACTTTATTCTATGATCTCAAAAAATTATATAGGAATATCTATTAAGATTCACCATTTAATTATCTAAAACAAAAAATAAGCCCTAACTAAGGCATTCCTCTTGTCATCTCCTATCAGTTTGGTTTATATCATTTTAATGGGGGTGCATAAGTAGGAAAATTAACAAGTAAATCATTTAATTTAAATTCGATCATTGCACAGTGTGATTCCCTGACCTGAATCACTTGGTCCAGGATAGAGTTCCACAAAACCAAATTCATGCCCCTCATACACTGGTGGTTTCTATCTTGAAATTGGGGTTCAATAATTTTAGTGGAGAGAATATACCTTCAATATCAATATACATACACCAAAAAAAAATCAAGAATATAATAATAATATAAAAGGGAACAATAAAATTAAACAAATAGTGCTACAATATATGAAATTTCAATTATCATATAGTAATAAAGAATAAAAATAACCAAGGATCCCCAATGTAGAACGTCAAACTAGTTTATATTAAATAAATTAGAAAATAAATAATGGAACTGTAGCATCATTATAGTGTCGATTCTGGTACCACATATGTGAACCATTCTACATCACATCATCTCACATTCATGGATCAATTTCCATTCATTAAATCCTTGATCATAATTTATTCACATCATTTGATACTATTATAATGGTTTCATGTATAATCTAATAGGACACCAACAATTCATCATTAAGATAAGTTCACTTACAAAAGAGGAGCATGACATGAAAATGAGAAAATATTTAATAAAAAACCCAATCCAGTGGAAAGTGGTTGTTCACTAACCAACCCACAATAAAACTCAACTGTAACTAATTCAGATCCCTAGTAGATGGAATGTAATAATGAATGTCACGATAATGTGTCATCAGTAAGGCCACAAAATATATCCTAATTATGCATAATTTCAAAAATTATTGGTTCGAGTGATATGGCCTTCATGTCTCATCTCTATCATGGATCTGGACACAATGCTATCATACCCTATTTCTATCATTGGTTAGGACACATGGTCACATAACAAATTTTTTCCTCAGACCAGGGTTCAAGAATTTTATTTCATAGTATTGTGTTTATATCTCTCATTTCCCTTGTCACAAGCTACACATTTACCCCCTATAAGGGATAACCAAACCATAAATTTCCATATATCTCTTTATACTATAATTAAATCCTCCACATGACATACATTTTAAAAAATAGGGAATAACACATATAGGATCAATATAGAGAATCAAGAATACATCATGGAATCCACACACACACACACACACACACTCATTATCAAGAGATGTCTCATGAGCTACACACGTAGTCACATGAAATAGTTATCATGAAAAAATATACATAATCACTACGTGATTTTATCTTCCTACCTCTAGCATGTTTTTTCCAAAAATTAATATCCAAAAATATTCATCACTTGAATCAGGCCCACATGAAAAAAATCCCCAATAAGATCCTCTTATAACTATAGATCAAGATCTATTTGAGAGAGTGAAACCGATTCTAAATTTACCCCTAATTTCGTCCATAAATGATTAATGAATTCTCTATTAAATCACATAAGAATCCATGGTTCTTGACATAAATCCCAAATCCATTATTTATCCCTGGATATGGAGGAAATATCTAGTGAGATCAAGAATAATTATAAGGCCCCAACCTTAAACCTTACTTAATATTGAATTAAATGAATAATTCACGTCGAGGATCTTTTCAGGTTTAGAGTTTTTGAGAATTAGAACATAACTATTAAATCTCAAAAGATTACAAAGTAGTCACTTCTACTAAGTTTCCATAATAAAAATAACTCTTAAAAGAAACATGTCTAGTTCCATGTTTTATATAGGATGACATTCCCTTGATCCCATCCTTGACCTTATTCCACATTAAGTCCTGTGAAAACATTTCAAAAAAAACTTGGGGTGAGCATAAAAAGCTCAGTAAGGGATACAGAAAGAATGAAAACTGTTAGTTTTTCAAACGTCAAGTAAACCATATATACTCTATCAAAGTAATACATTCACCTTCATGAAGTGGTAAAAACTCTTCACTGAATAAAGTATCATTACATACCTTTTTGTAACCAATGGATTACTATAAAACCCATAAAAAACACATAACATATATAAAGGTAACTTGGGACATTAACATACTTAAGTGGAATAACCATACAGTCGACTTCAACACATATCACTTAATGGAATAGCCATACGGCCAATTTCCATACATACATAATGGAATAGCCATACGGCCGACTTCCATACCCAATGCATTGGAGGTTATAACGTAACCACCTATCCTGGTATTCACGGCACCACCCGTAATATGGTTTATAACGTAACCACCCGTTAAAATGTCCAAGCACCAATATAAAATCATAAAAAATAAAACCAATATAAAGGAATGATAAAATTTCCACATTTCAATCACAATATATCATAAATATATCGACATAATAGAATCCTTTATCAAAACCATTTTCAATACCACAATACATAAAAGTTTATATGGTATTTATTTTATTTTAAAAACATTACGGCTTGTTGAGAAAGCCAAAGACCAAATAATACTCGCGGCGGCGGAAAAGGTCGTTGTCGCAGCGTACATTAAAAGAATCATTCCTTTTTGTCGTTTTGTAAAACGCTTCGTAGAAAAAGATTCCTTTTGTATAAACGTAAAAGTCAAAGGGGTTTATACACCGTATAAAATAAATTTGTATATAAAACGAAATATGCCTCAATGAAAGAAGATTGAGATGAAGTCCCTTACCTCGGGTCCGACTTGACTCGATCGTTCTTTAACATCCTAAATAATAAATTTGAGTTAATTTATACTTGATTAAGAACCTTTTTAAAGTTCATTATTCCTTTTATATCACTTCTTGCCATTTTATAAACATTATGTGACCATTTAAGTTAATAATGTTTGTTTTCTCAATATTTGGTTCTTAAGTCGAAAGTGGACTTCTTACAATTACATGTTGTTCGTGTGGTCAAAGGTTCTTTATATCTAGAATGACATTCCTGATTTGGATATCATATATATCATATATATCCAGCATATAAATGTATTTATAATATTACATAATCATTTAGAGGTAAGAAATGAAATGCACCGTTCATGGAGACGGTAAGTCGTACGTACGCATGAACGCTACTTTCATTTCTTTGTCATATTAATGTAATTAAAACTAAATGAGAGGTATGCATATTTTAATTCCAGAATTATATTCATCATTTAGATATATCATTAATAATATATATCCATTATATACATGTAATTTTAATAGTACATTACATTTGGGGATAAGAAATGAAATGCACCGTTCATGGAGACGGTAAGCCGTACGTACGCATGAACGCTACTTTCATTTCTATCTCATAATTTAATGGAAAGAAATAATAATGATATAGAGGTATATTATAATTCCGGTATAACATCATATATAATAACTTTAAATCCATCCTTTACACGTCCCACATATGGCATTAATGAATCACATCACTTTGAGGGGGCGGTAGTCCGCACTTCCTTAAATGAAGATATCGTGTTTACACATAATGGAAACCATAAAGGTATGCCCAAAATGAAAAATACAGAAGCTTAATGAAAATAATAAACATATTATATATCATATATAAAAATAGTGACATCATAATGGCCACCCTTGATGGTGTTAAATGATTATTGAACAATCATCGTTTCGGGAGGCAAAATTTCGCCATCCACGGAAACCGTATGTTCTTTAACCATTTAATGTAGTTGTGTGAGAGTGTAGCTCAAATAAATCTTATAACAACATCCTAGTATATTGAAGATACTGTTGTTGTTACAAAAGAAATAAATAAAATGATTTTAGGGGGTTGGAGAAGCAAAATAATACAAATGAACATGAGAGAATGAATTACCCTTAAAAGTGTAACTCCTTTTGATTTGAGCCTAAAGGAATCCTTTGAAAGGATTCTGCACATAGGGAATCCTCTAGGATTAGTAGAGGGATGTGGAGAGAGTAAATTGGTAGGTTTTGGCCGAGCCAAATGCTTGAGGAGTGTGTGAAATGAGGTAGTGGTGGGGGCCTTTTATAAGAGGAGAGGAGGGGCACTTTTGGAAAGTAAAGAAATATTACTTTATTTGAAATTGTGTTTCGGTTTTAAAAGGTCCCACATTGATATAATTCGTGGGTAAGGTGATAAGGGTTCGAAATCCACCCATCCAATAAGTTTTGGACATGTGTAGTTCATAGATTTTACATTATCTTTCCATTTTATTTAAATCGTTAAATAATGATGTCATCGCTACATCATTATTATGTCATAAATAATTTAATTTATTTAATGTCTAAAAATTATAAAAAAAATACTATGATGTAGGAAATCTTTTTGTCTTTCCAATGAATATTTATAATCAATACTCTGACTTGTATAACCCCATTTAAAAATTGTTTTAGTAAAACATATCATGTTTGTGCCATTTTTACTTTTACATTAAATAAAAAGTTATTTCTGTCATTTCCCAACCAAAGTGGCTCCATGGGGTCCCCATGTTGACCCATGGCTTGTCTTGGTCGGCCATGACACAACAAATGAGGGTAGGAATGTGTCAAGCTCATCTTATTTTATTAAAGCATTATTTTTACCTTAAACTACAATAATTACCACTAATCGCGATTAAGAACTTAATAAGTTACTATTCACCAAAAAATTATTATAATCTCATTGAACCACATTTTACTTCTTAATGACAACCATGTATATCTTATTTTTGAAATTCAAAACACAATGATGGCAAAATTTCATTTAAACGGAAAACCAGTCTTTATAAGTACCACTTAGTGTTTTCACTATTCATAAAAAATTAACGTTTTTCAGAAAATTACCAAAAATTCACCCTAAGCTATATTTGATATTACGAATTCAAAAATGAAGTCTATTTTACAAAATTCAAAAAATATAAGTCACATTAATTAATTTAATAATTAATTCTTGCTGTCAGAGCAAATAGCGTGTTTTTATGGAACAATAAGTATCAAAAGATTGACACTAGTTTATGTCCGATTTCAAAGTGAAACTAATTCCAACGACCACTATTGGATTTAATGGTAAAAATATTTTCTAATTTCACTTTAAAACATATTCAAAATATAATCTAATCATATAAATAAATTAGATTAAAAAGAGGTTTTGAATTAAAATACAACATTTTACACTATTCATTAAAAAATGAACTTTATCAGAAAGGTACCAAAAATTTACACAAAGTAAATTTTGATGTCCCGATTCTAAAGAAGAGTTATATTTGGTCCAATAGAATTTATAAGATCGATCAAAACTATATTTAATGACGGTTCTCCGTCAAAAGGTGATAAGTTGACCTTTCGTGAAAATTAAGGTATAAATGCCTAAAATTGAATTCTTTCCGTATTTTAAGCCTTTATCTTTTATTGGATAAATGTAAAAACATTTGAAAACATATATAATCATATTTTAGTTATTTCTATCCATTCCCGCCAGTACAACGGCTACTCATTAACTAACATTTAAAATAATATTATTTTATTACTTGTGTGCAACGTAAGTTTTCAAAGAAACTCATCGTTGCGTCCTGAGTACGCTATCGAATGTAGAAACCCCCTTTAATTAAAATTAATATTTAATTCGTAAATATTAATAAATATGAAAATTCTTTATTCTTTATTTACCTGGGATGTTACATCCTTCCCCCCTTTTGGGAATTGCGTCCTCACAATTTTATTCACTTATCAAAATAAGTGGGGGTATTTATCCCTCATAGCATTTTCAGATTTCAATGTTGCCTCTTCAATCATATGGTTTTTTCCACAAAACCTTTACCTGGTGAATCACCTTATTCCGTAACACTTGTTCCCTATGGTCAAGAACCTGGACCGGTTGTTCCTCATAAGATAGGTTCTCTTCCAGCTGAACTACCTCTGGACTCAAAACATGAGATGGATCTGGCATATACTTTCTCAACATTGAAACGTGAAAAACATTGTGTACTTGAGATAAACTCGGAGGTAAAGCCACTTGGTATGCAACTGATCCAACTCTCTCCAGAATTTCATATGGTCCAATAATCCTTGGACTCAGATTTCCTTTCATACCAAATCTCATCACACTTTTACAAGGAGAAACCTTGAGAAAAACATGATCACCTACCTCAAAAGATAGATCCTTCCTCCGGTTATCCGCATAACTCTTCTTCCTGCTCTGAGCTGTTCTCACGTGCTTCTGAATCAACTGAACTTTTTCTGCCATCTCTTCTACCAATTCTGGTCCCATCAGCTTCCTTTAACCCACTTCATCCCAGAAAGCTGGAGTTCGACACCGCTTCCCATATAATGCCTGAAATGGTGCCATCTGTATACTGGAATGAAAAATGTTATTATATGAAAATTAAACCAAAGAAAGATGTTGGTCCCAACTTCCATGATAATCCATAGAACAAGCTCGTAGCATATCCTCCATTGTCTGGATTGTTCGTTCTGACTGCCCATCTGATTGAGGATGAAAAGCTGTACTAAAAGTAAATTCAGTACCCAATGACTTCTGAAGTCCTTTCCAAAAGTTAGAAGTAAACCTGGGATCACGATCTGATACAATGGTGAGAGGAACTCTATGTAACCAGACTATCTCTTTAATATACAAACGGGAAAGTTGATCTATAGAGAAAGTATCTCGTATAGAAAGGAAATGAGCAGATTTGGTCAAGCTATCAACAATAACCTAGATTTCATTATTACCTCGAGATGTCCTCGGTAATCCCACAACAAAGTCCATGGATATGTTTTCCCATTTCTACTCTGGAACTGGTAAAGGCTGAAGCATCCCTTTCGGTAACTGTCGCTCTACTTTAACCTGTTGACATGTCAAACACTTCACAGTAAAATCAGGAATGTCTCTTTTCATTCCATCCCATCAGTAATACTCCCGCTGATCTCTGTACATCTTAGTACTGCCAGGATGAACTGAAAACGGGGAACTATGAGCCTCACATAACAACTCATTCTTCAACTGTGAATCACAAGGCACACATAACCTCTTCCCAAAACTCAAAACACAAACACAAACTTATCCAAGAACTCATGGAAAATTTTATTCATAAGGTCCATGAATACAGCAGGTGCATTGGTTAACCCAAAAGGCATAACTACAAATTCATAATGGCCATATCTAGTACGGAACGCAATCTTAGGAATGTCTGCTTCTTTTACTTTCAACTGATGGTACCCCGACCTCAAGTCAATCTTTGAAAAATACTGAGCTCCCTGGAGCTGATACCACTTCATTCGATGGCCCAACATCTGCTGAAGTTGTTGCAAAGGATTTTACCACCCCTTTCTGCTTGTAGTCTGGCTGCATTCCCCCAGTTGGCTTATTCGTTGGACACTCGTTTGCATAATGACCCATTTCATTACACTTAAAAAATCTTACTGTTGGATTTTCATTTCCTACTTGATCATCTTCCTTACAGTTACGAGCAATATGACCAGACTTACCACACCAAAAGCACATACCAGACTTGGATAAACATTCTCCAGGATGCATTTTACCACACTTCTCATAGGATGGATATTTGGTTTTCTTACCTCCTGGCTTCTTTGATGAATTCTTCCCCTTTGCCTGCCAACTAGACCTCTTATTCTGTTGTTTTTCATAGAACACCTGATCATCGGAAAACTCCATTTCCACCTTCTCCGCACATCAAACAAGTTTTTCATAACTTTTTAACTCACGAGAAGCTAAAGCCCTTCGATACTTTGGCTTTAACCCTGAGTAAAAACGGTTTATTTTACTATCAAGATCTCGTATGAAGTTTGGAGCATACCTTGCCAATCGAGTGAACTTTTCTTCATAAGAAGCCACTGAATCATCCTCCTGCCTGAATTCTAGGAACTGTTTTTCCATCCTAAGACGAACCACCTTAGGAAAATATTTCTCAAGAAACATACCTTTGTATTCGTCCCTGTGAAGATCCTCAATCTCATCACTATCCCTTATATTTTTCACCATCGACCACCACTGATCAGCTTCACCTTCAAAACGCTAAACAACAAGACTAACCTTTTGATGTTCTGAACACCCCATGACATCAAAAATCTTCTCCAGTGCTGTAATCCACCCTTCAGCTTGCACAGGGTCAAATGATCCTCTGAATGATGGGGGATGTTGCCTCATGAAATGTTCCACCACTGACATGTTCCTCTGCGGTTGATCTGGCTGATCTCGTGCATGGATACCACCACCATTTATAGCCTGAGTCAACTATGCCATCACTGCAACAAACTGTTCAGTTCCGATTCCGACCATCTCAGGTTGCTGATTTTGGAGGTTATCTTCCTCCTGATGTCGTCCCAACATAGCTGCTTTGTTTCCTCTGCGGAAAACCATTCTGAACATAGAAATATCTTAGGCGAAGCAACATGGTAATCCGTAAATTCTATATCATTTCAATCATATTATAATTTAACACTTTTCTAACTCCTAAAGTTGTCTAAACCGACCTTTGATACCAACTATAAGGCCCCGGCCTTAAACCTTACTTAATATTGAATTAAATGAATAATTCGCGTCGAGGATATTTTCAGGTTTATAGTTTTAGAGAATTAGAACTTAACTATTACATCTCAACAGATTACAAAGTAGTCACTTCTACTAAGTTTCCATAATAAAAAAAACTCTTAAAAGAAACATGTCTAGTTCCATGTTTTATATAGGATGACATTCCCTTGATCCCATCCTTGACCTTATTCCACATTAAGTCCTGTGAAATAATTTCAAAAAAAACTTGGGGTGAGCATAAAAAGCTCAGTAAGGGATACAGAAAGAATGAAAACTGTTAGTTTTTCAAACATCAAGTAAACCATATATACTCTATCAAAGTAATACCTTCACCTTCATGAAGTAGTAAAAACTCTTCACTGAATAAAGTATCATTACATACCTTTTTGTAACCAATGGATTCCCATAAAACCCATAAAAAACACATAACATATATAAAGGTAACTTGGGACATAAACATACTTAAGTGGAATAACTATACGGTCTACTTCCACACATATCACTTAATAGAATAGCCATACGTCCAATTTCCATATATACTTAATGGAATAGCCATACAACCGACTTCCATACCCAATGCATTGGAGGTTATAACGTAACCACCTGTCCTGGTATTCACGGCACCACCCGTCATATGGTTTATAACGTAACCACCCGTTAAAATGTCCAAGTACCTATATAAAATCATAAAACATAAAACCAATATAAAGGAATGATAATATTTCCACATTTAAATCACAATATATCATAAATATATTGATATAATAGAATCCTTTATCAAAACCATTTTCAATACCAAAATACATAAAAGAGTATATGGTATTTATTTTATTTTAAAAACATTACGGCTTGTTGAGAAAGCCAAAGACCAAATAATACTCGTGGCGGCGGAAAAGGTCGTTGTCGCCACGTACATTAAAAGAAATATTCCTTTTTGTCATTTTGTAAAACGATTTGTAGAAAAAGATTCCTTTTGTATAAAATTAAAAGTAAAAGGGGTTTATACACCTTATAAAAGAATGTTGTGTATAAAACGAAATATGCCTCAATGAAAGGAGATTGAGACGAAGTCCCTTACCTCGGGTCCGACTTGACTTGATCGTTCTTTAACGTCCTGAATAATAAACTTGAGTTAATTTATACTTGATTAAGAACCTTTTTAAAGTTTATTATTCATTTTATATCACTTATTGCCATGTTATAAACATTATGTATCCATTTAAGTTAATAATGTTTGTTTTCTCAATATTTGGTTCTTAAGTCGAAAGTGGACTTCTTACAATTACATGTTGTTCGTGTGGTCAAAGGTTATTTATATCTAGAATGGAATTACTGATTTGGATATCATATATATCATATATATCTATCATATACATGTATTTATAATATTACATAATCATTTAGAGTTAAGAAATGAAATGCACCGTTCATGAAGACGGTAAGCCGTATGTACGCATGAACGCTACTTTCATTTCTTTATCATATTAATGGAATTAAAACTAAATGATAGGTATGTATATTTTAATTCCAGAATTATGTTCATCATTTTGATATATCATTCATTATATATATCCATTATATACCTGTACTTTTAATAGTACATTACATTTGGGGATAAGAAATGAAATGCACCGTTCATGGAGACGGTAAGCCGTACGTACGCATGAACGCTACTTTCATTTCTATCTCATACTTTAATGGAAATAAATAATAATGATATAGAGGTGTATTATAATTCCAGTATAACATCATATATAATAACTTTAAATCCATCCTTTACACATCCCACATATGGCATTAACGAATCACATCACTTTGAGGGGGCGGTAGTCCGCACTTCCTTAAATGATGATATCGTGTTTACCCATAATGGAAACCATAAAGGTATGCCCAAAATGAAAAATACAGAAGCTTAATGAAAAAAATAAACATATTATATATCATATATAAAAATAGTGACATCATAATGGCCACCCTTGAAGGTGTTAAATGAGTATTGAACAATCATCGTTTCGGGAGGCAAAATTTCGCCATCCACAGAAACCGTATGTTCTTTAACCATTTGATGTAGTTGGGTGAGAGTGTAGCTCAAATAAATATTATAACAACATCCTAGTATATTGAAGATACTGTTGTTGTTACAAAAGAAATAAATAAAAAGAGTTTAGGGGGTTGGAGAAGCAAAATAATACAAATGAACATGAGAGAATGAATTACCTTTAAAAGTGTAACTACTTTTTATTTGAGCATAAAGGCTTCCTTTGAAAAGATTCTGCCCAAATGGAATCCTCTAGGATGAGGAGAGGGATGTGGAGAGAGTAAATGGGCAGTTTTTGGCCGAGCCAAAGGCTTGAGGAGTGTGTGAAATGAGGTAGAGGTGGGGGCCTTTTATAAGAGTAGAGGAGGGGCACTTTTGGAAAGTAAAGAAATATTACATTATTTGAAAATGTGTTTCGGTTTTAAAAGGTCCCAAATTGATATAATTCGTGGATAAGGTGATAAGGGTTCTAAATCCACCCATCCAATATGTTTTGGACATGTGTAGTTCATAGATTTTACATTATCTTTCCATTTTATTTAAATCGTTAAATAATGATGTCATCGCTGCATCATTATTATTTCATAAATAATTTAATTTATTTAATGTATAAAAATTATAAAACAAATACTATGATGTAGGAAATCTTTGTATCTTTCCAATGACTATTGATAATAAAAAATCTGACTTGTATAACCCCATTTAAATTTTTTTTTAGTAAAACATTTCATGTTTGTGCCATTTTTACTTTTATATTAAATAAAAAGTTATTTATGTCATTTCTCAACCAAAGTGGCTCCATGGGGTCCCCAAGTTGACCCATGACTTGTGTTGGTCGGCCATGACACAACCAATGAGGGTAGGACATGTGTCAATCTCATCTTATTTTATTAAAGCATTATTTTTACCTTAAACTACACTAATTACCACTAATCGCGATTAAGAACTTAATAAGTTACTATTCACCAAAAAATTATTATAATCTCATTGAACCACATTTTACGTCTTAATGACAACCATGTATGTCGGATTTTTGAAATTCAAAACACAATGATGGAAAAATTTCATTTAAACGGAAAATCAGTCTTTATAAGTACCACTTAGGGGTTTCACTATTTATCAAAAATTGAAGTTTTTCAGAAAATTACCAAAAATTCACCCTAAGCTATATTTGATATTACGAATTCAAAAATGAAGTCTATATTAAAAAATTAAAAACATTTAAGTCACCTTAATTAATTTAATAATTAATTCCCACTGTCAGAGAAAATAGCGTGTTTTTATGAAACATTAAGTATCAAAAGATTAACACTAGTTTAAGTCTGATTTCAAAGTGAAATTAATTCCAACGACCACTATTGGATTTAATGGTAAAAATATTTTCTAATTTCACTTTAAAACCAATTCAAAATATAATATAATCATATAAATAAATTAGATTAAAAAGAGGTTTTGAATTAAAATACAACATTTTACACTATTCATTAAAAAAATGAACTTTATCAGAAAGGTACCAAAAATTTACACAAAGTAAATTCTGATGTCCTGATTCTAAAGAAGAGTTATATTTGGTCCAATAGAATTTATAAGATCGATCAAAACTATATTTAATGACAGTTCTCCGTCAAAAGGTGATAAGTGGACCTTTCGTGAAAATTAGGGTATAAATGCCTAAAATTGAATTCTTTCCGTATTTTAAGCCTTTATCTTTTATTGGATAAATTTAAAAACATTTGAAAACATATATAATCATATTTTAGTTATTTCTATCCATTCCCGCCAGTACAACGGCTACTCGTTAATTAACATTTAAAATAATATTATTTTATTACTTGTGTGCAACGTAAGTTTTCAAAGAAACTCATCGTTGCGTCCTAAGTACGCTATCGAACGTAGAAACCCCTTTTAATTAAAATTAATATTTAATTAGTAAATATTAATAAATATGAAAATTCTTTATTCTTTATTTACCTGGGATGTTACAATAATGGTGCATTGTGATCGCATACCATGAATTCTCATTATCTAAAAACCCTAGTGTCAATATGATTAGTGTTTTAAGGGAATATAATTTAAAAAACACCATCACTAGAGTCCCTAGGTTAGATAAACCTATTCTAAAGAGGAATAATAAAGATACTATAAGAGTTTTCAATCCTAAAACCCAATTTATGTATAAATCAAAACTCTACAAATTATATTGTAGTATAATTTGCTAAAATATTTTCCAAATAATTGATGATCATTCCATTTTATGGGAAACCAAATAGTTTCATAAACCATGATTTTTTCCAAATTCCCATGATATATAATGTTTTCTATTAAAGTTTCATGGTTAGCACTAACCGTGAATTAATCATGTGACACCCATTATCCCTTTCCTAAAAGCTGCACTATTTCCTATAGAGAACTATATGATCAATCATAACAATGCACCATCTTAAGGGAGTATAAAACCCTTTAAAACCATATAGAAGATACCTAATACTTATATTATTTAAATAATAAATCAAAATATCTAAAATAAGGGATTAATGTGAGGCATAGTGTACCATATTTTTTTGGAATTGCAATTTCCCACTCTAAATATTTCTCATCCTCAAGAAGTGTCTATAGTGTTACTACTCAAAAAACATAGTCCACTGTGATCATACATTATATTACCACTCTGAATTATCCTATTTCATCCACCAATTCCTTCACATGACCTGAACAAGTTGTACCATCTTCCTCCTCAACATGTTGTCTCTCTAGTCTATATTTCAATCCAAACCGTCAACAAATGATACATATGGTTCCAACTCAATATCCTCATATTCAATCACCTATGTGGGATCTGGATCATACATTTATAGTATAGAATCATAGAAAATTTCATGCATACCAAGGTGTCATGGAGGATAGACCAGTCATTCTGACAACTCTCTTATATTCTTGGTGATCCCAAAAAATTGTAAAAAAATGTGGCGCCAACTTCTATTGACAGGATAAATGATGATTCCCCAATTGAGTTGACACCCACATGAGAACACAATCATCAACATAAAACTCACAAGTTCATAAATAATGTTCTAAATATTATCACTGTATACTCTTTGTAACACCCTAAGCTTCTACGATACGCTTTCCTTTGAATAATACAGTAGCGTGTGTTGTACGCAACTTCGAGTTTTAAACACACCACAACCAATCAAACTAGCCGTTATGAATAGTAATACCTACTTTTGGGAATTTTATTAATTTTATCTCTCAAAATGGACTTCATTTTTTTATTTCGAGTATTGAATTTATCCTAAGGAAAATATTTGGAACTTTTCGGATAACATTTATATTTTGACGAATAGTGAAAATTACTAAATTTTAATTAAAAACAACTTTTTTAATAAAAATAATTTATATTGATAAATTATGAATTTGAGTGGTTTTAAAGTATATTTATAATATATTTTCACCATTTAATACAATGTTGGTCATTGTACATAATTTCACAATTAAACCAGACATAAACAAGTGTCAATCTTTTGATAGTTATTATCTGTTAATAATACGCTATTTGTTTTGACCACGGGAATTAATTATTATATTAATTAATGCAACTGATATGTTTTGAATTTGGTAAAATAGACATCATTTTTTAATTCATAATATCAAATATAGCTTAGGCCTAATTTTTGGTATTTTTTGGAAACTTTCATTTTTTGATGAATAGTGATACCACTAAGTGGTAGTTAAAAAACTGAATTTTTCATAAAACATAATTTTACCGCTTCTGTGAGTAGAATTTCAAAAATCCGAGAGATACGGTTAATATCAAGGTGTAAAATTTGGTTTAATTAGTTGAAACTAATTTTTGGTGAATAGTAACTTTTTTACTTTTATTTACCACAGTTAAAAGTAAATAGGGTAATTAAGGGTAAAAATGATATTAATATTACCTTAACACATGTCATAATTCTATTGTACAAGTTTATCTCGACTAAAAACAACATTAGGAATAAAAATATTATCATTTAGGTCCACATGGATTAGATTAAGACATTTATTATTATTTAATTCAAAGAAGAGTTAAAAGAGTTAAAATCAATGTTTATTTACTAAAACATTTTCAATATAGGGTTACACATAAGATAAATTCGATTATAAATATTCATTAGAAAGCTAAAAATATTTCCTACATAATGATATTTTATTTATAATTTTTAGACATTAAATAATGTAATTTATTTATGACACAATGATGATTCAGTAATTACAATAATAGTGAAAAATTAAAATAATTGATATTATAAATACCCAAATAAATTTAATTTGAGACTTTCTATGAATAAAACTAATTTTATAAGTTAATATGACATGTTATTATTTATTTAATTAACTTTTTTCGAAGTAATAATTCTGTTATGAGTTTTAAAAAAATTAATTATTAAATAGTGTCAAAATTGACATAAAAGAGTTTTTAAAACAAATATTATATTATTAATTGATATTAAATTCCTAAAAATCTATGGTTCAGCCAAGAGACTTATATAATGTTAGGTGTATCATTAATGGACCACTTTGGGGTCGTTTGGAGGTATATAGTATGTTAATTAACCATATAATATAAAAATACAAAGAGACATTGTAAAAGTGATACTAATTAACTAAGAGTTTTAACTAAAAGATAAGGTTAATATAATGACACAAACCAGTATAAATTCTATTGTTTGAGTGGTTTACGACCCATACCCACCTTAACTTTTAAATAATCCACTTTTGAGCCATTAGAAACCGAATATGAATTTATTATAAAAAAATATTTCTAACTTTTCCAAAGGTGCCCTTTACCCCTCTTATAAAAGGGCACTCTCTCTTATCACTAATTCACACATTAAAAGCCTTTTGGTTCGGAAAACCCTGCCCAAATACTCTCTAAACTTCCCTCACTACAACTTAGATGCCTTAGTTTGATCAGAAAGCCATCCTAAGGATCCCTTTTGATCAAATCAAAAGGAAGAACTCGAAGAAGAGGTAATGTTTTCACCACCCTTTTTCAAATTCATTTCTTCTTCAACTTATTATTTCTTTGTTATTTCTATTCGAAACTAATAACTTCATTATATTATATATACTTTGATGTTATTATAAATGTGGTACAACCATATTCAGTATTTTATCCATGTTTTGAATGGCATGTCACCATACGTGTGTACGTACGACTTACCGTCTCCACGTCGTGGTGTAATTGTCATTCAATAAATTATTATTTGGATGGGTATAATAATGATGTGTAATTCATGTAAACAATAAATATAACATGATAATGATTCTGTATATATGATATAACATCCAACTATATATTATTTTAAAACAAAAATAATGATATTGTCGCTCGTGCGTCCGTACGGACTACCGTCTCCGCGAACGCGATGAGATTCATTCTCTATTGTATCCATTCAAGTATAATTCTCATTTGATGACTAATAATAGTATCTAAAGACTTGATATCATTCTGGATATGATTATTATAAAACCTATCCATGACAAACATGGCTTATGTAACAAATCATATAAAAGAAAACGAGTAAGTTAACACCCAAAATAACGATAATACTAAGATATTATTAACAAATCAATGTTAAAAGATCATATATGATATCATATTAATGTATATGATTCTTGTATAATTTAATAACAATTATTTCACCATTATATAGGAGGTTAACCTACCCCAACAAAGGAAAAGTACAAGGTAAGGGTTATTTCACAATCTCTTCATTATCCGAGGTTGTTTATACGTAATTATCTAATGGGACTTCATTATCATCAACATCCATGTTTCATAAAAATTTATTTCAAAATATTTTTACTATTTACTAGAATATGGGTTAAAGTCATTTATACCCTTTTTTGAATTTTTATAAGAGGTTTATAAAGGAATCTTTCTGTCGTTTCCCAAAAAAGGTGCTTTTTAACCTTTTCGATAGAATTAAGGTAAGAATGTTTTTTTAACTTATACGGCAGGTGCAGCTATTTTCCGCCATTATAAAATCATAAAAGCTTCCCTTACAAACTTATAAGAATATTTTCAAAGAAAATGTTTTATTTTATAAATATATGGCTCTTAAATGATTTCAAAATAGAAAGAGATATTTCTCTAAAAAGAGTTTTGATTTCATCTATGCCAACATTTTTTAATGGATTTTACGTTTATTTGAAGTTGATTTATTATGATACAAAACTTCTATATTGTATTGAAGGTTTTGTGATATGTTTGACTGTGGATGTGTTATTTTTGTACCATTCATGGTTTATGGAGAAAGTATTGAAATTTCATATGGTAGTTTTAATACGAATGTTTATGTTATGTTTAAACCTTTTCATATGGGAATTCATTGGACTTAATATGTGACTGGTGGATCCCGCTATAGCACCTCGATGCATCGGTAGGTCTCATGAGACAAACTAGTGTCTTGGCACAAGGCCTTGACAAAATTATATTTTTAGTCTTGGCACGAGGCCTTGGCTATGTGGTTATGATAGTCTGGCATTATGCATTCCATCGTTATGAAAGTGGTTATTGATATTGCATGTGATTATTCCATTAGTAGAATATCCATGTGAATAAGTAAATGGCATTATTTCACTTTATTTTTTCAATACTATGTTGAATTTCAAGTTTATTAGGATTTTGTTTTAGTTATACATTTCCTTAAATGTTTATTCTTGTTAATGAAATTTTCCGCTATATTATTGTCCTTACAGGGAATTTGAGATCACCCCTTTTCTATGTTTTATTTTTCCCAGGATGTAAAGAAGTAATTTATGAATCACCTGTAGGGATAGTATGAGGGGATAAGAGTGTGGACTATGGAGACTATATTGCTGTAGTTTTCATTTTATGATATAATGTAAACTTTATTAATGTATCTAGTTATTCTAGGGCTACTAAACTAATTGATCATTCGAGACTTGATTTTTTTTGTGATCATTCCAATGTTATGTAATAATGTACCAACTTTGGGTAACTGGGGTCGGGGCATTACAGTTGGTATCAGAGGATGTTTAGTAAAAACCTTGGATGCCAGATTTAAATAAACTCTGATTAGAACACATAGATTTAAGATGGACATTGAGGATTAGTATAGAAGAACTTCCTTGAATTTTGGTATTGTAGAAATTTTGTGAGTTTTTCGAGCAATACATCTCTATCGGGATACGAGGAGGTAGAGGCGGCTCTGGCACAGATGTACCATGGGTAAAACCCGAAAACACCGCTTTGAGCTAGACTCGAACAGGAACTGGTGCACGACAATGGGCCTTGCTGCACTCTTGGTTACGAAACTCCCGGGGGATATGCTTAGGATAACTCTCATTTTCTTTAAAAATCATTATGAAGGTTTTATGAGTATATACTTCGACAAAGAATTTTTTTTTGATTATGGATTATATCCATAAATAGTTCAATTTATGTTAAGTGTTTTAAAAGTATTGAATTATGTATTTTGATTCATAAACTGATCTAGTTTATGCCATTGATTAGAAATGGCGCCTAGTGGATGAAATGGAAACCATATCAATGCACGCACTCCATGTAGGGATTTATCTCCTGATCAAGATAATTATAGTGGAGCTGGTGATGTAACTGGTGCTGATCAGCTAATCACCATACTGGGATAACTCACTCAGGTTATGAATTAGAACCTTACCCGTATGGAGCACCCTAATCCGTAGCGTGGATGATCAATGTTAGATCGATTCATGAGGCAACAACCACCAATGTTCAATGGGATTACAAATCCCTTAGTAGCTAAGCAATGGATAAATTTCCTAGAGAAAATATTTCAGGCTTTGGGGAGTAGTGAAAGGGAAAAAGTTTTCATGGCAGTTTACCGCCTCACTGGAGATGCTGATCAATGGTGGTCATTGATTCAAAACATGAAGGAAGATGATGAAGTATAAAATATGGAATGGAGGGAGTTAAAAGATCTGTTTTTAGAAAAATACTTTCCTCGTGACCATCGAGCAGATATAGAAAGACAATTTCTTAGTCTGAGACAAAAGGAGGATGAGAATGTCGCAAAGTATGAGGCTAACTTTACAAGGTTATAAAGGTATTCTAGAGATTATATAGATAACCCAAGAAGTAATATTGATCGTTTCTTTGATGGGTTAAAACCATTTCTCCATCGATCATTAGTTTCAAAATCATTCTCGTCGTACGAAGACATTGTCTCATGTGCTATCAAGACAGAAAAGGAATTCTCTAAGTCTTATGAATTTAAAGAAAAGAAAGAGAAGAAGAGATATACTGATCAATCTAGGAATGGAAATAAGGGGAAGAAGGGAAAGGTTGAATATCCATCCTGTGGTAAATGTGGGAAGAAACACCGTGGTACTTGCTTGAAGTGAATGGGTGTCTGTTACAAGTGTGGTGAAAAAGGCAACCAAGCTCGTGATTGCAAAGGGAAAAAGGAAGCTACCAATTTTCAGTGCTACAATTGTAGGGAGATGGGACATTATGAAAATGAATTTCCTAAGTGCCAGGGGAACTTACCTCCGAAAAGGGACAAGGGATCAAGGCCAAGATTTTGATACCACTACTGCTGAGGTAGAAGCTCTAAAAGACATGGTGGGAGGTAATTTAATGGTTTCCTCAAGTTTATAAAATGCATTATTTGATTCTGGATCATCACATTGTTTCATATCTTCACAGTTTTCTAAGAAAATTAGATATTTCCAATTTGATTTAACAAGGGAGTTGTCAGTTAAAACTCCTATGGGAAGTATCATTGCAACAACGTTTTTGGAATCAGTCCCCATTAGAGCACATAAATGTTCTCTATCTGCTGATCTCATCATCATACCTATGATTGAGTTTGATATAATCCTTGGTATGGATTGGTTTTCAGACCATGATGATAATATTTATTGTAAGAAGAAGTATGTTAAGATTTTTGATGATGATGATAAGGAACACCTTATCTTCATAGCAAAATCGTCACCACATAATTCTTATCTAGATCCACCCATAGTAGCTCAACTAAATTCAATTATTGGGGAGTAAGAGAATGAAATGACATTGGGTGAGGAACGAAATTTTCAAATAGAGGATGTACCTATTGTGAACGAATATGTAGATGTGTTTCCAAAAGATTTACCTGGACATCCTCCAGGATGAGAAGTTGAGTTTTCCATTGACTTAATTCCTGGATCAAGTCCTATATCGAAGACCCCTTATAGAATGACCACTGTAGAATTAGTTGAACTAAAGAAACAACTATAGTAATTGAGTAATAAGGGATTTATTCAACCTAGTGTTTCTCCATGGGGATCCCCTATTCTTTTTGTTAAAAAGAAAGATGGGTCTATGAGGTTATGTATCGACTACAGGGAGATCAATTCTATAACAATAAAGAACAAGTATCCCATACCTCGTATTGATGATTTATTTGACCAACTGCATGGACCTCAATACTTTTCAAATATTGACCTTCAATCTAGATACCATCAATTGTGTGTGAAGAAGGAAGACATTCCGAAGTCAACATTTTGAACTAGGTACGGAAATTAAGAGTTTACAGTAATGCCTTTTGGATTTACTAATGCATCCTCTGTATTCATGGATCTGATGAATAGAGTTTTCAAGGTATATTATGATGAATTTGTGGTGGTATTTATTGATGATATCTTGGAATACTCCAAAATCTACGAAGATCATGAAAATCACTTGCGCATTATCCTGAAGACTCTGAGAAGACATGAATTATATTGGAAGTTTACCATGTGTGAATTCATGCTTCAGGAGATTTTTTTTCTTGGTCATATTTTCTCTAAAGATGGAATCTCTGTTGATCTTTCTAAGACCAAGGCAATCCAAGACTGGCCTGCACTGACGAGTATAACTGAGGTACGTAGTTCTATTGCTTTAGCAGGCTATTATTAATGTTTCATCCAGAATTTTGCCCGGTTGGCTAACCCATTAACAAAGCTCACACATAAAGGGGTTAAATTTATTAGACAAAAGAGTTTGAAGAATGTTTCGAAGAACTGAAGAGAAAATTAGTCAATGCTTCTATATTGACTCTACTATTGGGGAATGATGGGTTCATTATTTATAGTGATGCATCGAAGAAAGGACTTGGTTGTGTCCTTATGCAGAATGATAGGTTTATTTCCTATGCATCACGACAGTTGAAAATTCATGAACAAAACTATCCTACTCATGATCTCGAGTAAGCAGCTATGATCATTGCTTTGAATATATGGAGGCACTACCTCTATGGTGAAAAATGTGAGATTTATACAGATCACAAGAGTTTGAATTATATTTTCTCACAAAAAGAACTCAACATGAGGAAAAGGAGATTGGTTGAATTACTCAAGGATTATGATTGTACGATACACTACCACCCGGGGAAAGCAAACAAGGTGGCAGATGCTTTGAGCAGAAAAGATCATGTAGTTTTGAATAATATGAGAATTGAAAGGGATCCAATTTTCACGGATCTAGTGAAGATGGACATGGGAATAACCAGGGAAGGTGAAACATCAATTCTTTTTCAAATGGTTTCCAAACCATCTTTACTAGAAAGGATTAAGTGTTCTCAGAACGATGATGAAGAATTTCGGAAGAAGATTAAAGCTGTGAATGATGAGAGATTGAGAGAATTTGTGTATGAAGATGGAATTTTTAAATTTGGGAAGAGACTTTGTGTTCCCGATATAACTGATCTAAAAAGGTAATTTCTGGATGATGCTCATAGTTCCAATTTGTCTATACGCCCTGGGAGCACCAAAATGTATAGAGATTTGAAGGAACATTTTTAGTGGGACAACATGAAGAGGGAGATTGCATATTTTGTGTCAAGATGTATGGTTTGTCAACAAGTGAATGATGGAAGGCAACAGCCTGGTGGAGTATTGGAACCTCTTCTCATACCTGAGTGGAAATGGGATAATATCATGATGGAATTTATCATGGGACTACCAAAGACTCCTAGAAGGAACGATGCAATATGGGTTATTGTTGATCGTCTTACCAAGTCATCACATTTTCTTTCTATAAGAGAAGATCTACCACTGGAACTTCTTTCAAGACTATATATTGATTATGTTTTGACACTTCATGGAGTACCCCTATCGATTGTTTCTGATCGTGATCCCCATTTTACTTTAAGATTCTAGAAAAGTCTTTAGAAAGCCTTGGATACTGAACTTCATTTGAGCACTGCCTACCACCCTCAAACAGATGGACAATCAGAATGAACAATTCCAACCTTATAAGACATGTTGAGATCCTGCTCACTTGACTTTCAGGGTATGTGGGATCAATATTTATCTCTGGTAGAATTTTCCTATAACAATAGGTTCCATTCGAGTATTCAGATGGAACCATATGAAGCATTATACGGAAAGAGATGTCGCACACCAACCTGTTGGGATAAAGTTGGTGAAAGAAAACTTTTAGGTCCAGAACTGGTGGAGGAAATGATGGAAAAGGTGAAGGTAATCCAAAATCACATCAAAGCAGCTCAAAGTAGGCAGAAGAGCTATGCCGATAATTGAAGGAAGGATATGGAATTTCAAGTCAGTGATAATGTTTTCCTGAAGGTATCTCCATGGAAGGGAGTCATACGTTTTGGTAAGAAAGGTAAATTTAGTCCCAAGTACATCGGACCTTTCGAAATTATAGAATGAATTGGGGCTGTAGCTTACCGATTGGCAATACCGCCAAGTCTCTCCAAAGTTCACGATGTGTTCCACGTATCTCTGTTGGGGAAATACATGCCTGAACCAACGCATGTACCCACCTATGAGGAATTAGAACTGGAACCCGATCTGTCTTATTACGATGATACCATCAAGATTCTTGATACGAGAGAACAAGTACTGAGAAACTGGATGACTCGTCTGGTAGTAGTCTTATGGAGAAACCATAAGATGGAAGAGGAAACGTGGGAACCCGAGGAAATTATGATGAGGAACCACCCGAGTCTTTTCATGCGGTAGTATTTTAGAAATTTTGAGGACGAAATTATTTGAAAGATGGGATAATGTAACACACCATACTTCTACAGTACTCTTTCCGTTGAATAATACAGTAGCGTGTGTTGTACGCAACTTCGAGTTCTAACAGACACCACAACCAATCAAACTAGCCATTATGAATAGTAATACCTACCTTTTGAAATTTTAGAAATTTTATCTCTCAAAATGGACTTCATTTTTGTATTTGGAGTATCTAATTTAGCCTAAGGTAAAATTTTGGAACTTTTCGGATAACATTTATATTTTGATGAATAGTGAAAATTACTAAATTTTAATTAAAAACACCTTTTTTAATTGAAATAATTTATATTGATAATTTATGAATTTGAGTGGTTTTAAAGTATATTTAGAATATATTTTTACCATTTAATACAATTTTGGTCATTGTACATAATTTCACAATTAAACCAGACATAAACAATTGTCAATCTTTTGATAGTTATTATATCTTAAAAACACGCTATTTGTTTTGGCGACGAGAATTAATTTTTAAATTAATTAATGCAACTGATTTGTTTTGAATTTGGTAAAAAAGAAATAATTATTTAATTAATAATATAAATTATAGCTTAGGCCTATTTTTTGGTATTTTTCTGGAAACTTTCATTTTTTGATGAATAGTGAAACCACTAAGTGGTAGTTAAAAAACAGCATTTTTCATAAAACTTAATTTTACCGCTTTTGTGAGTGGAATTTTCAAAATTCAAGAGACACAGTTAATATCAAGGAGTAAAATGTGGTTCAATTAGATGAAAATAATTTTTTGGGAATAGTAACTTTTTACTTTTATTTACCACGATTAAAAGTAAATAGGGTAATTATGGGTAAAAAGGATATTAATATTACCCTAACACATGTCATAATTCTATTGGACAAGTTTATCTCGACTAAAAATAACCTTAGGAATAAAATATTATCATTTAGGTCCACTTGGATTAGATTAGGAAATTTATTATTATTTAATTCAAAGAAGAGTTAAAAGAGTTAAAATCAATGTTTATTTACTAAAACATTTTTAATATAAGGATAAACATAAGCTAAATTCGATTATAAATATTCATTAGAAAGATAAAAATATTTTCTACATAATTATATTTTATTTATAATTTTTGGACATTAAATAATTTAATTTATTTATGACACAATGATGATGTAGTAATTACCATAATAGTGAAAAATTAAAATAATTGATATTATAAATACCCAAATATATATAATTTGAGACTTTATATGAATTACACAAATTTTTTAGGTCAATATGACATGTTATGATTTATTTAATTAACTTTTCTAGAAGTAATAATTCTTTTATGATTTTTTAAAAAATCAATTATTGAATAGAGTCAAAATTGACATAAAAGAGTTTTTAAAACAAATATTATATTATTAATTGATATTAAATTCCTAAAAATCTAATATTCGGCCAAGAGAATTATATAATGATAGGTTTATCATTAATGGACCACTTTAGGGTCACTTGGAGGTATATAGTATGTTTATTAACCATATAATAAAAAAATACAAAGAGACATTGTAAAAGTGAAACTAATTAACTAAGAGTTTAAACTAAAAGATAAGGTTAATATAATGACCCAAACCTGTATAAATTCTATTGGTTGAGTGGTTTTAGACCCATCCCTACTTTAAAGTTTAAATAATACACTTTTGAGCCATTAGAAACCGAATATGAATTTATTATGAAATAATATTTCTAACTTTTCCTAAGGTGCCCCTTACCCCTCTTATAAAAGGGCACTCCACCTTCTCACTAATTCACACATTCAAAGCCTTTTGGATCGGCCAAAACCTGCCCAAATACTCTCTCAAATTTCCTCAATACAACCTAGAGGCCTTAGTTTGAACATAAATCCAACCTAAGGATCCCTTTTGACCAAATCAAAAAGAAGAACTCGAAGAAGAGGTAATGTTTTCACCATCCTTTTTTAAAATTCCTTTCTTCTTCATCTCCTTCTTTCTTTGTTATTTCAATTCTAAAATAATAACTCCAGTATATAATATATACTGTGATGTTATTATAAAATGGTACAACCATATTCAGTATTCTATCCATCTTTTTAATGGAATGTCATCATACGTGTGTACGTACGGCTTACTGTCTCCACGTCGTGGGGTAATTGTCATTCAATAAATTATTATTTGGATGGGTATAATAATGATATTTAATTCATGTAAATAATAATTATAACATGATAATGATTCTGTATATATAATATACCATCCAATTATATATTATTTTAATATCTAAATAATGATATTGTCTCTCGTGAGTACGTATGGATTACCCTCTCCACGAACGCGATGAGATTAATTCTCCATCGTATCCATTCAAGTCTAATTATCATTTGATGATTAATAATAGTATCTAAGGACTTTATATCATTCTGTATATGATTAAGATACAACCTATCCATTACAAACATGGATAACGTATAAAAACATATAAAAGAAAACGAGTAAGTTAACACCCAAAACAACAATAATACTAAGATATTATTAACAAATCAATGTTAAAAGATCATATATGATATCATATTAATGTATATGATTCTTGTATAATTTAATAACAATTATTTAACCATTATATAGGAGTTTAACCTAGCCCAACCAAGGAAAAGTACATGGTAAGGGTTATTTCACAATCTCTTCATTATCTGAGGTTGTTTATACGCAATTATTTACTGAGACTTCTTTATCATCCACATCAATGTTTCTTAAAAATGTATTTCAAAACATTTTTACTATTTACTAGAATATGGGTTAAAGAAATTTATACCCTTGTTTGACTTTTTATAAGAGGTTTATAAAGGAATCTTTCCGTCGTTTCCCAAACAAGGTGTTTTTTAACCTTTTTGACAGAATTAAGGTAAGAATGTTTTTTTTAACTTATACAGTGGGTGCGGCTATTTTCCACCGTTATAAAATCTTCAAAGCTTCCCTTACAAGATTATAAGAATATTATCAAAGAAAATGTATTATTTTATAAATATATTACACTTATATGATTTCAAAATAGAATGATATATTTCTCTAATAAGAGTTTTGATTTCATCTATGTCAACATCCTTTAATAGATTTTACGCTTATTTGATGTTGATTTATTATGATACAAAACATCTATATTTTTTTGAAGGTTTAGTGATATGTTTGACTGTGGATGTGTTATTTTTATACCTTTAATGGTTTATGGAGAAAGTATTGACATTTCGTATGCTATTTTTAATACAAATGTTTATGTTATGTTTATACATTTTCATATGGCAATGCATTGGACTTAATATGTGACGGGTGGAGCCCGCTATATCTCCTCTATGCATCGGTAGGTCTCATGAGACAAACTAGTGTCTTGGAACAAGGCCTTGAAAAAATCTTATTTGTAGTCTTGGCACGAGGCCTTGGCTATGTGGTTACGATAGTCTAGCATTATGCATTCCATCATTATGAAAGTGGTTATTGATATTGCATGTGATTATTCGATTAATAGAATATAAATGTGAATAAGTAAATGGAATTATTTCACATTATTTTTTCCATACTATGTTTAAGTTGAAGTTTAAAAGGCTTTTGTTTTAGTTATACATTGCCTTAAATGTTTATTCTTGTTTATGAAAGTTTCTGCTATATTGTTATCCTTACTAGGCATTTGAGCTCACCCCTTTTCTATGTTTTATTTTTCCCAGGATGTGATGAAGTAATTTATGAATGACCTGCAGAGATAGTATGAGGGGATAAGAGTGTGGAATATAGAGACTATATTGTTGTAGTTTTCATTTTATGATATAAAGTAAACTTTATTAATGTATCTAGTTATTCCAAGGCTACTAAACTAATCGGTCTTTTGAGACTTGATCTTTCTTGTGATCATGCAAATGTTATGTAATAATGCACCGACTCTGGGTAACTGGGGTTGGGGCGTTACACTCTTAGTGGTAACTAACCACTTCCCGGTCACTTTTATCATTTAGAGGTACCCTCCACTATACTGGGTCCAATGAAAGATTTCTCACTCACCACATTCCAACCTAATGATGACTAACATTAATGACCATAAAGATCCTAAAAATGATAAAACAAATTAAATTCAGGAAAAAGTTATTATTTAAAAAATGCAATATAGATAGATAATCATATCATGCTCCATCAAAGTCTAGCACGCATAACCAATTTTTATTCTCCTAGATATAAATTACCATATTGGAATGTCCATTGTTCTGTGGATGATATTATATACTTATATTAAATTGAATAAATATATAATTCTACAATAATCTCCAAAACAAAAAAAATTAATATATTATTAGAAAAATATTTCATAAGGAACTCCATGTACTTATACAGTCTCATTGACTTAATGACTTCCAATATCATCCACAGAGTGAGTCACTCTAGTTGATAAAAATGTTCCACTTTGTTCTACTGATCAAATATAACTCAAAAAATATTTTGAATTTTTGGGACCTGATAAAACCTACCATAATGTCCATTTTCAACTTATAACTAATGCACACAAGTACAAATATAGGATGATATAACCCTCCTAGCTGCTGATACTTTTCCACGACCATTTTATATGTCTGAAAATGAGAGACAAAGCCAATGGTATTTCTCTTCATCTCTAACCACTATAGGTGTCACAAGTTATCATGATATATATTTATTTAACATGGTTTCAGTACACATTGATAGGCATGTGATTACATCATTAACTCATACCTCATGGAATTAGGAACTATAACCCTTCTACGAACATCGTTCATGTCATCACTGTCCATCAACCATTTTGAAATTGGTTCAGTATCCACAAACCATCCTCATATAACAAAGAATATATGATCCAACTCCAAGGAAGTCTTTACACATTCCAACATTTTCTAAATGATATCCATGGGAGTACTTGTTATCAGGACTAAATCCTCATATTCATTCACTAACCATTCACCTAACAAGATGATAAATCACTATTTTCCCTCTGATGGTATCTTCTAATATCCCAAATTATGTATTCTATGATAATGTATAAAGACATTACCTTTACCTATAGTATAATAATTCTCAAAAGAAAATTTATCCAAATTCTAAAAGAATCATTTTCTATAGTTTTTGGTAATACTGATAAAAGATTTAACATAAGATATTTTCATCCATATATATAATAAATATATCACTGAAGAGATAATAGTTTAATCACTTTAGATCATGGACCATAGATTCAAAATAAATGTAATGAATAGGGTAGTTTTTCTCATAAGGTGTAGCTGGAGAGACCCATGAGATACAACTTAATCGCAATGTAATATAAAAACTACTAAACCAACACATAAGGAATCAAAATAAACTACATATCCAATCCTAGGATCTAAAAATGTTAGTATTAGAGTTTTTATTAATAATCTTATAAAATTTATTAAGGCTTCTTCACACTGATTAGTCCACTCAAACATAACCACATATTGATAATCTTAGACCTAGACACTACCAGATAAGAGAAGTCCTGAATGAGATGTATATTATATCCATCTAAACCAAGGAGGATTTTTATCTTAAAAACATTTCCAGGGGATTCCCATGAAATCACAACCACTACATTATCCAGGTCTATAGAAATTCTTACATCAAAAATCACATTCCTATGAAATCATGCCTCCAAAATCCATATGTGACACTTTCAGAACATTAAATTGATTTTATTTGATCGAAGTGTACTGAACACAACCTCCATGTTTATAACATGAATCAATAAAGTTTTTAACTATTTGTGGACATTGAAAAAAACAGAAACATAGGAGGCCATATATGTAACACCACATGATTTTGTATTTTTTTCTAATTAATTTATATTTTTTCTATTTCTCATTTCACATGAGACTAAAAGTACTTATATCTAAATATATTAAAACAAAAATTTGAACATTCCTTTCACACAAAAACAACTTTTCATATTCTACACATAATACAATCATAGCTTGTGCTACATGCAATAACGACCTGCCTTGTGCTACATAGAACACCGACTTGGCATATGATACGCGTAACAATGAGTTTATATAATTCATCATTTTATTATTATTTTTTAAATGATATTATTATACCATATACGTAAAACTTGTTAAAATAATTATTAATAAATAATTTAAAAATATTTATTTATAATTGATTTATATAAATAAAACATATTGATAAAGAAAGATATAATTTTTGGTAATATCTTTTTTCTGTTTAAAAATACCATTTTCTCAAATTGACCACATTTAATAATAAAATAAATTTCATTCACATTTAAAAACTGAATTTGATAAAATAAACTTCATTTTTTGAATTTATAAATTTTAAATAATTTTAGGGTGAATTTTTTTATTTTCTCTAAGAAATATCATTTTTTGATGAATATGGAGAAATACTAGTTTTAGGTTAAAAATTTCTATTTTGTTTAAATAATTATTAAATTTAAATTAAATTTAATTTTATTTAATATATCATTTGATAAATTATACATCTATTAATACAATTTAGTTCATTATAATAAATTTAACCATAAAATTTAATATAAATACTTAATAAACTTTTGAACTTCTTTCCACTTTAAGGACCCGTAATTTCATCCAATCAACAAGATTAACATTAATCATAATTTTTAAACTTTTATAAACTAAATTCTGAAAAAATGACATAAATCATCGTAGTGAATATAATATTTATAGTCTAATTGGTTAATGATTAATTTAGAAAAAAATAAATTATAAAAGTGGTAAAAATTAATCACATCGACTAAGGTCAAATTAAGTTTAATTATAGATTAAAACTTAATCATAAGAGCCCAAATGACCTATAAATTTTTTCAAAACCCACTGTATGCCCATAGTTCTACTATAAACCTTCAATTATTTATTTATCTAGGTTTAGTATGACTTTTTTTTATTAAGATCATTTAAACACCTAACTTTTTTTTTAAAATTCTTAGTGAGTACATTTCCTACCCTATAAAAGGCCACCACCTCTCCCACATCCTCACACCTCTCAAAATACATAGTTTCATCAATGATAAAAACAATAAAATTATGAAAATACTACCTTTCCTTGTAGAAGAATTTCATTTTGATGAAGGAAATCCAAGGAAGAATTTTGGCATAAACCAAAAGGACTTACCTGATTTAGAGATAACATAATCTCTCCAGTCCTTCCTTTTATTTTTTTTATCCACACCATCCACTCAATTTTTTACAAGATTTTACAACAAAAAATTTATCCTCAATATACAAGGATGTTTTAATGGTAATGGTTTGACCTAAAATTACATCAACATCCATCTAATGGGTAATGAACATAATGTTTATGTGTTCGGTGAACTACCACCTCACTAAATGATGATTGATTAATTTTCCTTATCAGTTATCATAGTGTAAATTATTATGGAAACAATAATTATATATGATATATATTATAAATATTATTTCTTTGGAACTATTTATTCTTTTTAAAACACAATAATTTTTTACTTTCCATTTTTTGTTAATGTGATAATTTCGTTTGAGGAAGTGTGGACTACTACCCACTGAAAGTGACATGATTCGTCCACACACTAAATGGAGTGTATTAAGGATGGATTTAGGGAATATAGGTGATATATATTATATAACAGAGACATTATAATAATGATATATGTACATATATATTTATATATATAACTTTCTTTCTCTCAGTAAGATCATTAAATGGAAATAGCATCCATGCGTATGTACGACCTACCATCTCCATGAATGGTGTATTCTGTTTAATAAATATATATATTATAGATTATTATAAAAAATAAAAAATATATATTAATGATATTTATATCATTTTTTACATTCCGTAATCAGGTTATATGTATAATGACAAATAATATAACAAATTAAGACATATGGAAAACAATGTGAATACTACCTGAAGTAAAACCATAACACATGATGGTTATAAAGTGGGTAATATAAGTTCATAATAAAATGATAAATGGAATTATATTTAATATTTTGGTTATATAAAATATTTATAAAAAATTATATTTATTATACATGTTGTTTGTATGAGTATAATGAGAGTCAAGAGACTAGATAAGGGGATTTTATCTCACTTTTTATTTTTGTGAGATACATGCTATGTTAACCAATCCTTCATCTTAAGTGGTGTATATAATAAAAACGATTATATTACATGTATCTTAAAATTATATGTATTGGTAATAACATATCCATTTTATGATCATTATTTAATGGGGTTTAAGTTTAAAAATTTACCAAATCTGTTAAATCATTTTTTCTCAATATAATTTCATTGAGACTCGTGATTTTTATGCTCCGAAATTATCATAGAAGTGTATATAATTCCATTTTACATGTTATATCATCAATTTAATTATTTTATTGATATTTTATTATTAATTAAATTTTCATTACTTATATGGTTTTTATAATCCCAAGTTACCAAGTTATGATAGTTCATTGAGACAATCTTATCGCTTTTCAAGATTCATTATGTTTATGATTCATATGATGATATATTATGATCCATATCTAAATAAAATAAATTAATATTATTATCATATGTTTATTAATTATTTATTAATATATTGGTATTATTTTTTCCAGTATTTGGTTCATAATATACTCAATAAAGTGTTTTTAAGAAAGTTTGACTTTACCATATATTCAGTTATAAATTTGTATTCTTTTGAAATAAAATTTTCCAAAAACCGTTTCCCAGAATGTTATACTATTATCCTATAATAATTAAAATAAATTTTCAATCCTTTTTTCTTTTTCTAAATTTTTTAAATGACTCTTTATGTTTCTTTACGATTAAGGCATTTTTCTTACATTTTTTCATGAAATGTAATTTTCTTTTTACATTAATCAATGTGTATATATTTATCCATTGTCAATAATTTGATGATTTATTTTCATGTATAAATGTTATTTTTAAAATAAATAGTTTTAAATATATTTTTAAATAAATTTTTCTAAAATAATTTTAGGATTTTTTTATATGTTATGATGGAAAATTATCTTCAAAATATTTTGAAGCTTCTTTTATAAATTTTAAAATTATTTTCAAGGAAAAAGGATTTCAAAATGTTTGAAATATTTTTTTAAATGTTTTCATGGAAAAAGGTTTTAAAATTTATTTGATGCCTCATTTAATTTTTTCACTGAATTTTTGATGAAATTGGTTTAAAAACATTTTCAAACGTATTTCACATGTTTTAAAGTAAAAAGGTTGCCAAAAAAATTTCAATTTTTCATAATAAGTTTGAAAACTGTTTTAAAAGAAAAAGGGTTTTAAATTTTTTTCAAGATTACTATTTATGTTTTCAAGAAAACAGTTTTATTAATGATTTCATGAATTTCTTTTAAGTTTTAAGATATTTTTCTATGAAAATTATTTTCAAAATTTTTTATTCATTAAAAATTATTTTTCAAATAAGAAAAGATATTTTTCTCAAGAAATGTTTTGGAATGTTTTTAAAAAATTATTTTCCATCTAAGATGACATCTATTGATGTTACTCATGCCCTTCTAATAAATGATCTGAAGGTTTCATTCATATTATTTCTATGAATGGTTATACTTAAGGTCATGTTATTTATCAAAAAATTTTATCTTTCATGAATTATATATTTATGAAATCGATTTATCATTCATGGGTTATATGTTTATGAAATATTTTTCTCATTCATGAGTTATATTTTTTTGAAATCCATTTCACGTTAATGGGTTTGATTTAGATTAAATTGTTATAAAACATGTATCTTTTCCCATAGTTTATAATATTTATACATGTTAATGATACACATTTCATTTCAAGGGTTAAGATATAAATATTTATGATATTGTGGAAATTTATGTATCATTTCATTATGATATGGGTGGGAGAAATATTTACCTCCAATGCATTGGGTAATGATTTATATTTGATGATATATACTTGGCTGGAATGAGAAATGAAAATTGTTTTAGTATTACATTGTTAGTTCGAGAAATTAACTTGGTTCAGTATTACAGGGTTGGAAGGAGTGGTGAACTCAATTTGGTAATACATGGTTAGAACGATGGGTGAAATTGGTTTAGTTATATTGGGCTGGAATGTGGTGTGAACCTAGTTTAATAAAGGACTTTTCCAACAATATGGTCTCAATATTAATGCCCTAACAGGAATGGAAATTATTATATATACATATGTGTATTCAAAAATTACATGTTATATTCCTATGTTATTATTTTTGAGATTCTGTTCTTTATTTCCTTATGATTAATATCTTATAAAAATCCATATTTTTCCCTGATCCATGTATATTTTATTTGATATGTATTTGATCATGTTATTAATCTCATATTATCTCAATTATTCTTATAAATCTCCCTTATTTACCATTACTAAGCATTTATGATAACCCCTTTATAGTATTTCTTTTCTCCAGGTTGTGAAGAAAGGTTTTTGATAGATATATTAATGTTAGAGGTCTTTATGGGAGATAATGAAGATCTTTCAACAGGATAGCAGATTTTGTTTCAATGTTTCGAAATACACTAATCTATTACGATCATCAGGCATTTAATTTTATAATGTACTGAATATTTATCTAAAATGATGTAATATAGATATATGTCAAGACCGGTATTCTATTGTTGTTATCAAAGGAAAGGTTTAGTCATCATTTAGAAACTAGTGTGAGACCACCTTAGTGAGATCCCATGTAATATTTATAATGAAATTTATTCGGATATCTATAAGGATAAGTATGAGGAAGAGCTAATTATTTGGAAAATATCTTGGAATTTTGGTAAAGGAAAGCGTAAATGGTTTCCTAGAACTAAATCATTGTTTGGATACTACAAGTGGATGTGGAAATGTAATAGATGTACCTAATAGAAACAACTCCTACAAGTTATTCCGAGTCTAACTCTGGGTAATATAGTACATTGTAATGGGCCTTCCTACGCCCCTAGTTTTATACTCCTAGGGGAAATGTTTTAGGAATTTAAAAACTCTTCATATAAAATTATTAAGGATTTAAATATATTTTCTCTATGGATAACCCATAAAAAACCTAGGGTGTCATAATTTGAACAAGGTTTCATGATTTAGAAATCCATTAATTAAATATTTTCATGACAATCTAATTATCTGCAAGGATATATACAGGTCACATTATACTTATGGTTTTATTAAATGGAAGGAACTGGAATAAAATATATTAATGTTGAATGTGAAGGAATAATTGTTGATGAGTAGTAAAGTGTGATGATCACTAATGTGAGAGTTGTCGTGATCATGCTTAATCGGTTTTCACAAAACATGATTAATATATACCTTCGGAAACTCATGGACTCACCAAGGAATATAAAAAATGAGTTTAATTATATTTTTGGTAATAGAGATCATGATGTAAAGAGGAATTGTTTTAATATGTGTTAGGAATATGGAAAGAATCACCTATGTGAATGTATTCAAGGAAAGATAAGATGATTTGACTATAGTAAAGATGGACATAAAGAAAGTGACTACAAGGAATAAATAAAGAGATCGATTAATGAAATGGATGAGAATATTGGCATCCTTAAGACATTATTGAAGATTTTGTGTTTTATGTATGGTGTAAATTGTCATTATGAATCTCAATTATCCGAGATAAAATATTCTAAAGGGATCCATCTTAGTGGTGTGAGTAATGATTAAATTGTTTTTGTTAACAAAACTACTAATGAAATGTGAATGTAAAGAGGTATTGTATAATAGGATGACGTATCCTTGTTAATGGAATAAGGATAATGTGGAATAATAAAATCTTTTATGAGTTTCGATTAAATAATTATGTTATAAATAAGGTGAAATATAAAAGGATTGTTCAGTTTATTCTTTTTTAATATGGGTTTAAAATAACATGTTGAAAGGATCTGATGGAATAGAAAAGTGATATAATGTAAAGGTGATTTCCATGTAAAAAACATGATTAAGGAAAAGATAACCCTTGATATATTCTTTATGTAATGATAATGTTGTTTTTGTAAATATATGTGGGATATAAAAAAATAAATTCGAAGGCATTGATTACATTGGAAAAAAATAAGGGCATGTTGACAAGTAGTTCATTCTATCGTGGATGAAGATTAAAAATTATTGGATTTAAGGAATATATCTAGTAATCTATGGAATAAGGAAGCATGTATTTTTTCCAAAGGAATTTATAGTAATTCAGGTCATTACCATGTTCCAAGAGAATTTACCATGATGGTATTCACATGTTTGGAATATTCCAACAAAGAGATACTTAATAATATACAGGGGATCAATGTTAAGTATATTAAATTACTCTATTCATAATGTTTTAGATTTTCAACTTTGATAAGGGTTACTAGGTTAACCATTTATGGAATGATAATGATAGACTTCAGATGAAGTTTTCGAAAATAAATAATTATCTTACCACATGAGGATTTAATAATATTGGATAACATATTATAAAAATGTGGTGTTAATGATTACTAATGACATAAGGGATGGAATATCACAAGTATCATGATTTTTTAGTAAATAGGGAATGAAAAAGTCAACATATTTTTGGGGAAAGAAATTATGTCTATCAATGATCAACAAAGGGATAGGTTTTCCTGAAATCAAGAAGGTATTTCTATTCATGAATATTCATTAACTTTAGGAAAAAGGATATTGAAATCAAAAATGTTATCCTAGTACCTCAATTTTTGATGAATTATATAGTCCCTTAGTTCATTAAATATTTATGGATTTCTAATTTTTATATTTCTCCTCAATGTTTCACTATCACTATCCATCAGAATATGATAACTTTGATTTTATTCCATGTCCATGTTTTCACTTCCCAACATATGTTATCCTATTTGTAAACCCAGTTTCATGTTTCTTTGGGTAACTGTTATGGTTTACAGTTTCCACATTCTAAGGAAGTTTTAGCATTAATTTTTACGATATGGGTTTCTATTAATAAAACATTCAAGTATTAAACGTTTAATAAACTAGATGAATTTTGAAGAAGAGATTTATTTAAAGGGGGTAGAATGTGACACTCAAAGATTTTGTGAATTTTCTTGAATTAAATTATCTTTTTGACATTTTTTATTTCATCTGAAACTGTAAATAATTATTTATTTATATATATATTTATATGTGTTAAAACTATAAGTAAAACATTACTTTCAAATAAAACAAAATTGTCTTGTGCTACACGCAACAATGACTTGTCATAATTTACGCACAACACCATGTTTTTATGAACTGTCATTTTATTATTATTTTGAAATGATAAAATTATAAACTATCCATTAAAATTTTTGATATAAACATTAATAACAAATTTTAAAATATTTTTTTAGGTTGGTATTAGAGAAATAAAACATATTTATAAAAAAAGATATAATTTTTGGGAAAGACATTTTTATGTTTAAAAATATCATTTTATAAAATGAGACCCTATTAATAATAAAATTAATTTTAGATAAATTTAAGAAGTTATATTATTAAAATAAAGTTCATTTTCAATTTATAATGTCAAAATTATATTAGGGTGAAGTTTTTATATTTTTATGAAACATTATATTTTGAGAAATAGTGACAAGTATATCTTTTTGGTTAAAAAATTCCATTTCATTTAAATAATTATTAACGATAAATTATATTTTAATTTTTTTGAAATTAAAATTATATCACATTTATATATTTACCCAATATAGGTCATTAGAATCAATTTTAATTTAAAATTGAATATAAAAAAAATAAATATATGAACTATTTTCTATTTTAAGTCTGATAATTTCATCACTTATGCGGGATTAACATTAATATTTTTTTTTGATTTTATTAACAGAATTATGAAAAATTAACATAAAGAATTGTGATCAATATAATATTTTGTTTCTAATTGTATATTTTTGATTTTTGACCAAAATTATTTATAAAAGTGATGAAAATTAATCGTAATGATATAGGAAAAATAATGCTTAATTACGGTCTAAATCGTAATATTGGGTGCCTAAATGACCTAGAAACTTTTTAGGAACCCATTTTATATCCAAATACATGCCATATACCTTTAATTATTAATTTATGTTGGTTTGGTATGATTTTTTATGTAATAACACGTGTAAAACTAACTTGTTTTCAGAAATTCCAAGTGAGTCCCTTTTCTTCCCTATAAAAGGCCACCACCTATCCCACATCCTTATACCTCTCAGATATATTAGGATCTGAAAATATTTACCAAATAAACATACCAAAAGTCATTCGTTCCTCTTTCAATTATTACATTTGTAATAAAAAATTATAAGGAATCTTTTTGGCATAAACCAAAAGGTGTTACCGGATTAAGAGGTAACATCTTCTCTCAAGTCTGTACTTTTATTTTCCTTCTCCACACCACCACTCGCATTGTTGAATGATTTTATAACAAAAAGAGTGTCATAAATATACTAGTTTGTTTTTATTCTAATGTATTTAACTATAAATACCCATAACTCTATCTAATGGGTAACAAACATACTATTTATGTGTATGATGAACTATTATCTCACTGAATGATGATCTTTCTATTTTACTTACTACGCCTCATGGTGGATATTATGATGGAAATTATATTTGTATCTGTGATATAATATAATTATTACTTATCTGATCTTATTTATTCCTTTTATAAAAAATAACTTTTCAATTTCAATTTGGTGCCAATACGACATGTTTTTTGAGGAAGTGTTGACTACCACCCCCTCAAAGCGAAGTTAGTCATTCACACGCTACATAGAATGCATAAAGGATTAATTTAGTGATTATATACAATATAGATGATATAATAAAGACTCTTTGATAATTATATATATATAAACATATAAACATCTATGTATTTTACATTACTTCTCTGAACAACACAACTAAACGGAAATAGCGTTCATGCGTTGATACGACATACCGTCTCCAGGAACGGTGTATTCTATTTCATATAAATATATTTTATTGATTATTATAATACGAATATAATTTATATAGATGATTCATATTTATCATTATTTATATTCTGGAGTCATAATATAAGTATAAGGGCCAACAATATAACAAATTTAGACACATATGAAAAACAAAGAGAATATTATCCAAAGTGAAACCATAACATAGAATGGTTAACAAGTGGGAAATATAGGTCGAAATAAAACCATATATGGTGTTTTATATTACAATATGGTAATGTATGATATTTATAATAAATTTATATTTATTATAATGGGGCATTGAATGAGTATGATGAGAGTAAAAAAGGTAAGGGGATTTTATATCACTTTTTATTTCCGTGAAATACATGCTATGTTATCCTATCTTTCCTTTTGTGTGTTTTATATGATGAAAATAATTTTATTCCATGTATTATATAAATATATTTATGGGTACTCACATATCTATTTCATGATGTTTCTTTCATGTGTTCTTCGTTTAAAAATTTACCAAATTTTTGAAACAGTTTTGTATCATTTTCTCATCATTGAGAATCATGCTTTGTTATGAACCTAAATTATATTCAAGAAGTATATAATTCAATTTTACATGTTATATATTAAATTTATTTCTTTTCATGATATTTTATTCTTTATTAATTTTCCTTTTATTACATGGAATGTATGATCTCAATTTACTACATTATAAGAGTTTATTGACACAGTCTTATCACTTTTCAACATTTTTTATGTTTATGCTTCCCTTGACAAATTATTTTTATCTGTATCTCAAGAAAATTCCTGAACTTCATTAAACTATGTTTATTAATTATTTAATCATATATTAGAAAAATTTATTCCACATGTTGGTACATAATATAATTGAGAATGTGATTTTATAAAATCTATACATTACCTTCTCTTTGGTCTAAAATCAGTGATTCATTAAAATCATGTTTTCCAAAAAGGTTTTTGAAGAAATTTCTAAAAATCCCATATGATCACTAAAATATATTTTTACCTTTGTTATTTTTGATTTTTTTTCAAATGAATATTCTTGTATCTTTCAGAACAAGGCATTTTCTAACGTTTTTATCACTTAAAAGGAATATTATTTTTATATCATACGGCCTATACAGATTTTTTCAATGTCAATCCCTTGAAGCTTTATTTTCATGTTTAAAGGGTTATTTTGATGAAATTTTTTCTAAAAGATATTTTTCAATGAAATGGTTTTCAAAATGTCATTAAGCTTATTTTATCAGTTTTCAAGGAAGATTGTATTCAAAATGTTTGGAATTTGATTATATAATTTTTCAATTTTTTTTAATGAAAAAGGTTTTTAAAATGTTTGGAATCGTATTATATATTTTGTAAATGAAATAAAGTTTTCAAAATGACATCAAGACTCATATATAATTTTTTAATATATTTTTAAATTAATGGGTTTCAATACATTTTCAGGATTGTTTTATTTTTTTTCATGAAAAATGGGTTTAAAAACATTTATATTATTTATTTAAAATATTTTAAAGTGTTTTCAAATAAAAAGGGTTTTGAAATGTTTTTAAGATCATTTTATATGTTTTCATGGGAAAATTTATTCAAAATGATTTCAATTATTATTTATAAGGTTTACTTACATTTGTCTATGAAAATTATTTCTATGTAGTTTTATTCATTAAAAATATTTTTTCAAATAATAGATGAAATTTTTATGAAGAAATTTTTTTGAATGAATTTTATAAATTATTTTCCATCTAAGAGGACATCCATTGAGGTAACTCATTCGATTATAGGAAATGATCTAAATGTTCCATTCATATCATTACTATGAATGGGTTATGCTTAATGTCAAAGTATTTATCAAACCCTTTTCTCTTTCACTAGATATATTTTTAGGAAATCCATTTCTTCTTCATGGAATATATGTTTATGAAAACCATTTCACTTTTATAGTTTATATGTTTATGAAATAATTTTCCCTTTCATGGGTTATAGTATAGATTAAATGGTTTCAAAACCTATATCATTATCCACAGGTTATGATAGGTTTACATATGTATGATACCCATTTCATTTTATGGTTTATGATATGATTGTTTATGATTTTTTGGAATATGTATGTATTATTTAATTATGAGAAGGGTGAGACTTATATATTCTTCCAATGCATTGTGTAAAGCTTAATATCTCATGAGATACACCTGGTTGTAATAGGAAATGACCTTAGTTCAATATTATAGGACTACAATGAGAAATGAACTCAGTTTGATATTACAGGGTTGGAACAAGTGGGGAACTCAGTTCAGTAATATAGGGATAGAATGAGGGGTGAAATCGGTTCATTAATACAGGGTTGGAACAAGGTGTGAACCCGGTTTAGTAAAGGACTTTGTCTAGAAAGATGGTCTTAGCAGTAATTCCTTGACTAATATAGAAATGATTATATATACCTATGTATCTACAACAATTCTATGTTTTATTTTTATTTTATTATTTTATAGATAAAGTTCATTTTTTCATTATGATTACTATTTTATGAACATCCATGTTTTATTCCATGATGCATGTATGTGATCTTTCATATGTTTTGTATGATATTAACTTTTCTTGATAATGTTCTCAAACCCCTATTCTCACAATTATGCTTAAATATCTCCCTTATTTACCATTAATGAAAATTTTAGCTCACCCCTATCTTATGTTTCCTTTACCTAGGTTATGAATAAAGGTGTTAGGTAGAAGTACTAAAGTTAGAGAAATTTATGGGATATATTGATGATATTTCACAAGGATAAAAAATTTTGATTCCATGTTTCCAAAGACACTAAACTATTACAGTCCTCAGGCCTGTAATTTCCTAACGCATTGAATATTTATATAAAATGATATATTATCCATGTATGTTAATCCTGGGTTTCTATAGTTGGTATCAAATGAAATGTTTTGTCTGCAATTGGAAACTCATGTGAGAACACCTTAGTGATGTCCCTTGGTATATTTTTAAAGATATGTTTAGGTATATATTTAAGGATAAGTATGAGGAAGAGTTAATGTGAAGAGAAATGTCGTGGAATTGTAGTAATGGATTGGTCTTATAGTTTCCTTGAAACAAATCCATGTCTAGATTCTAGAAGTTGATCTGGCTTGGGAATAGATGTACATAGTGGTAAAAACTCCGACAATATTTTCCGGGTCTGACTCAGGGTAATCTAGTATAGAAAAATGGGCCTTGCAACACACCTAGTTTTATACACCCATGGGATATGTTTTGGGAGTTTAAAAACACTTCAAAAACCATTATGATCTATTTAAATATGTGTTAGCTATAGATAACCTTTGATAAATATAGGGTGTCATATTTTAAGTATGGTTTCATGATTTAGACATCCATTAAGTAAATATTTTCAGGAAAATATGTTATTCTACTTGGATATGTGCTGCTCCCACAATGCTTCTAGTAATAGTCAATTACAGGATTTTTATTAATGTAGAATGTGATGGATTATTTTTTGATGAGTAGACATGTGGGATGATCAATAGAGTGATATATGTTTTGATCATTACTAATTAGTTTTCATTAAACATGATTTACAATGTATACCTTCAACAACTCTTATAATCACCAGGAAGAGAAAAAAGGAGTTCTCTTAGTCCTTGGGTAATAGAGACCATATAAGAGAGAGGATGTGTTTTACTCTATGTTAGGAATATGGAAATAATCACATATGTGAATGTATTAGAGGAAAAATAATAGGTTTTCACTATCTTAAATATGGACACAAAGAAAGTGACTGAAAGATAAAAAAGATATTGATTAATGAAATGGATGAGAATATTGGCCTCCCTAAGACTTCATTGATGTTATGTGTTTTATGAGTGGTGTAAATTTTCATTATGAAACACAATGTCCCAAGATGAAATATCATAAATAAATCTAGATTGGGGGTGTGAGTAATGATTAAATAGCTGATGATGACAAGACTACAGATGAAATGTGAAAGGGAAGAGGTATTGTATAATAAGATGACATATCCCTATTAATGGAATAATGATGAAGTGGAATAATAAAATATTGTATGAGGTTGGATTAAATAAGTATGTTATAAAAACGTGAAATATAAAAGGATTTTTCAGTTTATGCTTTTTTCATATGGGTTTACGAGAACATATCAAATGGTTTTGATGGAATAGAAAAGTGATATAATGGAATTTCGATGTCCAAGGAAAAAACATGACTAAGGAAAAGATAACCCTTGATAGATTCCTTATGTAATGATAATGTGGTTTTTGTAAATATATGTGGGATCTGAATAAATAAATTGTAAGGTATTGATTACATTGGAACAAATTAAGGACATGTTGACAAGTAGTTCTTTCTCTCAAGGATGAAGAATAAAAATGATTGTATTTGGGGAATCTATCTAGTAATCTATGGAATATGAAGCATGAATTTTTTCAAAATGGATTTAAAGTAATTGAAGTAATTACCATGTTCCAAGAGAATTTACAATGACTGTATTCACATGTTTGGAATATGCCAACAAAGAGCTACTTTGTGATATACAGGGGATCAATGTTAAGTATTTTTCATTACTCCTTTCACAAAGGTTATTATTTTCAACTTTGAGAAGGGTTACATGGTTAAACATTTATGGAATGACAAAGATACAATTTAGATGAAGTTTTTGAAAATAAATAATTATCTTACCACATGAGGATTTAATAATATTGGATAACCTATTATAAAAATGTGGTGTTAATGATTACCATTGATATTTGGGATGGCATATCACAGATCTCATGATTTGTTACTAACTAGGGAATGAAAAATTAACCATCCTTTTTGGAGAAATCAATCAACATCCTTTTTGGAGAAAGTAATGAAGTGTATCAATGAAGAACAAAGGGATAGGTTTTCCGAAAATCAGAAAATTATATCTATTCATGAAAATTCTTTAACATTAGGAAAAAAGATCTTGAATCCAAGAAATTTATCGTAGTACCTCCATTTCCAATGAATCAAATGGTCCCTTAGTTAATCACAAATTTATGGATTTATAATTGTTAAATTTCTCTTGAATGTTTCTCTATCACTATCCATCAGAACTTTATAGCTTTATTTTTATTCCATGTCAATGTTTCCACTTCCCAAACTATGTTATCCTATTTGTAAACCTAGTTACATGTTTATTTGGGTAAATTTTATGCTTTACACGTTCCACATTCTAAGGATGTTTTTGTATTAATTATTATGATATGGGTATCTTTGAATGAAACATTCTAGTATTAAACCTTTGACAACCTTAAAGAATTTTGAAGGATGAATTCATTTAAAGGGGGGTAGAATGTAACCCCCTAAGATTTTGTGAATTTTTTGAATTAAATTATCTTTTAAATATTATACATTTCGTATGATACTGGAAATAATTATTTATTTATTTATATATCTTTATATGGTTTAAAACTCTAAGTCCATCACTCCTTTCACATGAACAAAATTGCCTTATGCTACATGGAAAACCGACTTGGCGTACGCTACACGCAACACTGGGTTTCTATGAAAAATAATTCTATAATTATTTTTAAATGATAAAATTATAAGAAAGACATTAAACATAGTTATATAAACATTGATAAATAATTTTAAAATATTTTATTAGCATGGTCTTAAATAAAAAAACATATTGATAACGAAAGATATAATTTTTGGTAAAGTAATTTTTATGTTTAAAAAATGTCATTTTTTCAAATGATCCCAAATTAGTAATAAAATCAATTTTAGACACATTCATAATGTCATATTATTAAAATAAACTTCATTTCTCTATTTAGAATGTCAAAATTAGATTATGTTGAATTTTTTGAATATTTTTAAAAAATATTATTTGTTGATAAATAGTGAAAAATAATGCTTTTTTTTAAACAATTACTTTTAATTTAAATAATTATTAAGGATAAATTATATTTTAATTTCTTTTAAATTCAAATTATATCACTTATATATATAAAAAATTTTTATGTCATTAGATTCAATTTCACATTGAAACTGAATATAAAAACATAATAAACTTTTGAACATTTTTCAATTTTAAAGACCCACAATTTCATCCCTTATGCGGGATTGGCATTAATTTTAAATTTACCACTTCTATTTAAAAAAAATTTAAAAATTAACATAAATATTTATGATAAATGTAATATTTAGTTTATAATTGGATCTTTTTTATTTTTTACCAAATTTATTTTTAAATGTGATCGATTATAATCACAATGATTTAGGTAAAATAATGCTTAATTTGGGTCTAAATCTTAATAAAAAAAATGATCTATAAACTTTTGAAGAAACAATTTTCTATCCCTATTCATTCCATACATCATACATTATTGATTTATGTTGGGGTTTTATGACTTTTTTATGTAATAACAAGTGTAAACCTAACTTTGTTTTTAAAAATTCCATGCGAGACCTTTTTCTTCCATATAAAAATCCACCACCTATCCTAGATCCTCACACCTCTGAAATCTATTTGGATCTGAAAATATATACCAAATAAAAATACCAGAATCCATACCTTCCTATTTTAATTATTACCTTTGTAATAAATCATTCCATGGGAACCTTTTGGCACAAACCAAAAGGTCTTACCCTATTAAGAGGCAAAATCGTCTATCGAGTCCTTCCATTTATTTTTCTTCTCCACACCACCACTCTCTTTATTCCATTATTTTATAAAAAAACAATTTCATAAATATACCTGTTTGTTTTTATTCTAATTTATTTACCTACAATTACACACAAATCCATCTAATGGGTAACAAACATAGTGTTTATATGTATGATGAAATACCACCTCACTAAATAATGATTGTTCAATTTTACTTACTGCCTCTCATGGTGGATACTATGATAGAAATTCTATTTGTAGTTGTGAAAAAAATATATTTATTATTTATCTAATTTTATTTATTCCTTTTAGAAAAAATAAATTTTTAGATTCCATTTGGTGCTAATATGGTTTTTTAGGAATTGTGGACTACTGCCCCCTCAAAGCGATGTGACTCATTAACACACTACATGGAATGTATAAATGATTGATTTAATGAATATATACAATATATATGATATACTAAAGATACTTTAATAATTATATATATATATATATAAACAAATATACTTATATGTATTTTACAATCCTTCTCCCAACACCACAACTAAACGGAAATAGTATACATGTGTATATACGACCTACCGTCTCCATGAACGGTGTATTCTATTTCATACATATATATTATATGGATTTTTATAACAAAAATATAATGTATATAGATGGTATATATTTATCATTATTTACATTCTGGAATTATAATATATGTATAAGGCCCAACAATATAAATAATTTAGACACATATGAAAAACAAATAGAATATTATCTGAAGTGAAACCTTAACATAGAGTGGTTAACAAGTGGGTAATATAAGGTCATAATAAAACCATATATGGTGTTATATATAACAATATGGTAATGTAAATTATTTATAATAAATTTATATTTATTATACATGTGCATTGAATGAGTATGATTAGAGTCAAGAAATAAGGTAAGGGGATTTTATCTCACTTTTTATTTCGTCGAGTTACATGCTATGTTATCCTATCTTTCCTTTTGTGTAGTTTATATAATTTCAATTTTTTTATTCCATGTATTCTATAAATAAATTAATGCGTACTTACATATCAATTTCATGATGTTTATTTCATGGGGTATTAATTTAAAAACATACCAAATTTATGAAATAATTATGTCTTAATTTTCTATCCTCGTGACTCATGATTTGATATGCCAACGAGCCTGTACCCTAGTGGTACAGGCCCCTGCTTGGCATCCAAAAGACCCAGGATCGAATCCGGGAAGGGGCGAATTTCCCCGGTACTGTAGCAGCGGTGACACTGTAGCAGCGGCAGCACTGCAACGGCGGAGGGACTGTAGCAGATACTGTAGTGGTGGCGGTACTGTAGCAACGCAGGTACTATAGCAGTACTGTTCACCGAGGGGTCCTTTGGGCCATTTAAAATGGGCTTTCATGCCTTGTATTCAGGCCACTTGGCCTTGGGCCTTTAGGCTATGTTATGGGTCTTCCTCTACCCAGTCTAAAGAGGTCTTTGATTTCAAATAATAAATTGAGGTTTCGGTCCCAACCTTTTAAAAAAAATTGATATGAACCTAAATTATATTCATTCTATATATAATTACATTTTACATGTTATTTATTGAATTTATTTATTTTCATGATTTTTTATGCTTATTAATTTTCCTTTTCTTACATGGAATGTATGATCCCATGTTTCTGCATAATAAGAGTTTATTGATATAGTCTTATCACTTTTCAAGATTACTTTTGTTTCTCCTTCCATTAAAAAAATATTTTGATCCATATCTCATGAAAATTCCTAAATTTTATTCTCCTATGGTTATTATTTATTTATTCATATATTGGTAACATGTATACCGCTTTTTGGTACATACTATAATTAAGAAATATTTTTTAGAAATCCATACATTACATTCTCTTTGGTCGGAAATCTGCATTCCATTAAAATCATTTTTTCCAAAAAAAGGTTTTGAATAATATTATAATATTCCCTTATGATCATTAAAATACATTTTACCTTTGGTATGTTTAATTTTATTTAAAAGTAATCTTCTTGTCTCTTTCAAAAAAAGTTATTTTCTAACATTTTTATCATGTAAATGGAATGTTATTTTTTACCTCATAAAACCTCTACAGATTTATCCACCGTCAATCCCATGAAGAATTATTTTCATGTTTAATGGATTATTTTAATGAATTTTTTTGTAAAAGATATTTTCAAAAGAAATTGTTTTTGAAATGTCTTCAAGATTCTTTTATAAGTTTTCAAGGAAGATTTTATTCAAAATGTTTTAATGTTTCATTTATAATTTTTAAATATGTTTTGAATGAAAATGGTTTTTAAAATGCTTGGAATATTATTATATCAGTTTTAAAGAAATAAGTTTTCCAAAATGACTTCAAGAGTCATGTATATGTTTTCCAAACATTAAAATAAATGGGTTTCAATACATTTTCAGGTTTCTTTTACGTGTTTTCAAGTAAAATGGTTTTCAAAACATTTACCATCTTTATTTTTAGTTTTTCAAAGTTTTTTCAAAGAAAAAGGGTTTTACTATGTATTTATGATTATTTTAAATTTTTTCAAGGAAAATGTTTTTCAAAATGATTTCATGTACTATTTATAAGTTTTAAATTCATTTTTCTATAAAAATTATATCTAAATGGTTTTATTCATTAAAAAAATTTTCAAATAAGAAATTATATTTTTATGAAGAAATTTTTTTGAATGATATTTAAAATTTATTTTCCATCTAAGATGACAACTGTTGAGGTTACTCATTCCCTTCAAGGAAATGATCTAATGGTTCATTTCAAATTATTTCTATGAATGATTTATTCTTAATATCATGGTATTTATCGAACCCATTTCTCTTTCACGAGTTATATTTTTATGAAATTCATTTCTCCTTCATGGAATATATGTTTATGAAATCCATTTCTCATTCATTGGTTATATGTTTATTATATACATTTATCATTCATGGGTTATAGTTTAGAGTAAATTATTATGAAACCTATATTATTATCCACGGGTTATGATATGTTTACATAATTATGATACCTAATTCATTTTATGGGTTATGATATGATTGTTTATGATTTTGTGGCACATCTATGTATGATTTAATTAAAATATGGATGGGACTTATATCTTCCTCCAATGCATTGGATAAATATTTATATCACACGATATACACATGGTTTAAATGAGAAATTCCATTAGTTTAATATTATAGGACTAGAATGGTAAATGAACTCAGTTCTGTATTATAGGTTTGGAGTGAGTGGTGAACTTGGTTCAGTAATATAGGGATATAATGAGGGGTGAAATCAATTCAATAATATAGGGTTGGAACAAGGTGTGAACCATGATCAATAAAGGACTTTGTCTATTAAGAGGGTCTCATCAATAATGCCTTGACTACTATGGAAATCATTATATATACTTATGTGTCTACCACAATCCAACATTTTATTATTATGTTATGATTTTATGAATTAAATAATTTATTTCCTTCGGATTACTATCTTACTAACTTCCATGTATTATTCCATCATGCATGTATATGATCTTTGATATGTAGTTTACGGTATTTAATTTTCATTATAATGTCCTCATACACCTATGATAAAAATTATGCTTAAGTATCTCCCTTTTTACAATTATTGTGGATTTGAGATCACCCCTATCTTATGTTTCCTTTCCATAGCTTATGAAGAAAGATTTTAGGTAGGAGTACTAATTTTTGATATCATTATGTGAGATATTGAAAATATTTCACACGGATAAAAAAATTTCTTTCCATGTTTCCAAACACACTATACTATAACTGTCCTGAGGCATGTAATATTTTAATGTACTGAATGTTTATCTAATATGATGTAGTATCCATGTAGGTCAATCCTGGGTTTCTATAGTTGGTATCAATGGAAAGGTTTATTCAAAAATTGGAAACAAGTGTGAGAACACCTTAGTGAGATTCCTTGGTATATTTATAAGGTTATGTTTAGGGATGTACCTAAGGATAAGTATGGGGAAGAGTTAATGCTAAGAGGAATGTCTACGAATTTTCGTAAAGGATTTTTGAAATGGTTTCCTTGAAACAAATCCTTATCTTGATAATACAAGTGGGTGTGGATTTGGAAGAGATGTACCCAGTGGAAAAAACTCTGATAAGATGCTCTTGGTCTGACGTAGGGTAATCAGGTAAAAGAAAATGGGCCTTGCTACACACCTAGTTTCATAATACTAGGGGATATGATTTTGGAATTCACTAAATCCTCAAAAAACATCATGAATTATTTAAATATATGTCGGATATGAATAACCTATGATAAATATAGAGTGTCATATTTTAAGGATAGTTTCATGATTTAGACATTCTGTAATTAAATCTGTTTATGAAAATATTGTTCTATTCTAAGATTTGTGTTGTTTACACTAGGATTATGGTTTTAGTCAATAGAAGGAAATGGATTAATATAGAATGTGATGGATAATTTTATGATGAGTAGTCATGTGGTATGATCAATAGAGTTACATATGTTTTGGTCATTCCTAATCAGTTTTCATGAAACATGATTATAAACTTATACCTTGAACAACTCTTAGACTCAATAAAAAGAGAAAAAATGATTTCTCTTAGAGTTTTGGTAATATAGACCATGGATTAAGGAGGATTTTTTTTAATCTGTGTTAGGAATATAGAATTAATCACCTATGTGAATGTATTAGAGGAACGGGAAGAAGTTTGGACTACTATAAATAAGAACACAAAAAAAGTGAATGCAATGGAAAATAATGAATTTTTTTAATCAAATGGATGATATTATTGGACTCCTTATGAAATCATTAAATGTTAAGTATTTTAGGTATAGAGTAAACATTCATTATGAAACTCAATTTCTCAAAATTAAATCTGTTGAAGGGAACCATCAAGGTGGTGTTAGTAATGATTAAAATGCGGATGATAAAAAACCTATAGTTGAAATGTTAATGGAAAGAGGTATTGTATAATACGATGCGGTATCCTTGTTAATGGAATAAGGATAAATTGGAATAATAAAATATTTTATGTGTTTAGATTCAAGAAGTAATTTATAAAAAAAATTAAATATAAAAGGATTGTTCAGTTTATGTTTTTCACTATGGGTTTATAAGAAAACATTGAATGGTTCCAATGGAATAGATAAATAATATAATGGAAATGGTATTTTCATGGAATGTACATGATTAAGGGGAAGATAACCCTTAATTTGGTCCTTATGTAATGATAATGTTGTTCGTATAAAGATATATGGGATATTAATAAATAAATTGAAAGGTACTTATTACCATGGAACTAATTAAGGACATGTTGACCAGTATCTCATACTATCATTAATGAAGTTTAAAACTTATTAGAATTACAGACTATATCTAGTAATATATGGAATAAGGAACCATGCATGTTTTCCAAAATGTATTTATGGTAATTGAGGCCATTATCATGTTCCAAGAGAATTTACCATGAGGGTATTCAAATGTTTGGAATGTGACAACAAAGAGATACTTTGTGATATACCTGGGATTAATGCTAAGCTTATTTCATGACTCCAATTATAAAAATTTGGTGTTTTATCTTTGAGAATGGTTATGAGGTTCACCATTTATGGAAATATTATGTTAGACTTAAGATAAATTTTTTTAGAATAAATAATTATCTTACCACATGAGGATTTAAGCATATTGGATAACCTATTATAAAAATGTGGAGTTGATGATTACTACTAAGATATGGGATTTCATATCATGGATCTCATGATATGTTACTACTTTGGGAATGAAAAATTCACCTTCTTTTTTGTATAAAGTTGTGATGTGGATTAAGGAACAGAAAAGGGAGTGGTTTTCAAAAAATCATAAAGGTATATATTTTACGTAATTTTTTTTTATCATTATGAAAAAGGATCTTGAAACCAAAAGTGTAATCCTAGTACATCTATTTCTGATGAATCAGGTCGTTCTATAGTTCATTATAGATCTATATAATTTTTATTATTAACTTTATTCAGAAATTTTTCTCTATCACTATCCATCAGAACATGATAGATTTATTTTAATTCCATGTCATCATTTTCACTTCCCAACTATGTTATAATATGTGGAAACCTAGTGAAATGTTACTTTGGGTAACCATTATTATTCCAAATTTCCCCCTTTTTGGGAAGTTTTAGTGTTCATTTTTTTAATGTGGGTTTTTTTGAATGAAACATTAAATTATTAAACCTTTGATAATGGATGAAAATTTTGAAGGAGATATTCCTTCTTAGGGGGTATAATGTCACACCCTGAGATTTTAGTGAATTTTTTTTCGAATTAATATCCCTTTTTTATATAACTCATTTCACGTGATATTGTGAATAATTATATATATATATATATATTAAAACACTATGTGAAGAATTCCTTTCACAAAACAAAAACCTTCCTTGTGCTACACAAAATACTGACTTGCCTTGTGCTATATTCAATACTGACTTCACATGTGCAATAAGAAACAACGACTTTGTGTACGTTACATGCAACACCATGTTTCTATAAAGAACCATTTTTTATTATATGTAAATGATATAAGTATGAACTATCCATTAAACATTGTGATATGAATATTAATAACTAATTTTTAAATATTTTTTATAATGGTTTTATTTAAATTAATCATATTTATGACGAAAGATATAATCATTGGTTGTTATTCTTATGTTTGAAAATACTAGTTTATCAAATGAACCACTTTAAATAAAAAAATTTATTTTAGACACATCTAAAAATTTAATTTTAGAAAATAATTTTTTTTTTTCAATTTATGTTGTCAAAAATATCTAAGGGTGATTTTTTGGAATTTTTTAAAGGAACATCAATTTTTTGAGGAATAGTTAAAAATACTGCTTTTAGGTTAAAAACATCTATTTAAGTTAAATAATTATTATGGTTTAATTAAATTTAAAATTTGATTTAAATTAAAACTATATCAATTATATATATATATATATATATTAATAAAATTTAGTTCGTTATAATCAATTTCAATTTGAAATTTTATATAAAAACTCAAAAAACTGTTGAACTTCATTTTTTTAAAGACCCTTAATTTCATCCTGCATGCATGAATAACATTAATCTTAATTCTTTCACATATATAGACTGATTTTTGAAAAAATGACATACATAATTTTTATTAGTATAATATTTTGTTTCTAATTGGATCATATTTAATTTTTTCTAAAATGATTGGTAAAAGTGAATAAAATTAATCACAATAATTAAGTTACATAAAGCTTAATTAGGGACTCAATATAAATCTTAGGAGCCCAAATGACCTAGAATCTTTTAAAAACCCATTTTATGTCCATATATTCACCATAAACCATATATTATTTATTTATTTTGGTTTTTATGACATTTATTACGTAATAACATGTGTACACCCAACTTGTTTTCCAAAACTCCATGTCAGTCATTTATCTTCCATATAATTGGCCACCACCTCTCCCAAATCTACACACCTCTAAAACCTCTTAGGATCTAAAAATATCTACTCAATACACACCCTAAATCCCCCATTACTCCTTTAATTTTTTTCTTTGGAAGAATACAATCCAAGGATTCCTTTTGGCTTAATCCAAAAGCTCCTACCCGATTAAGAGGTAATTTCTTCCCTCAAGTGCTTCCTTTTATTTTCCTTTTCCACCCTAAAAATATCATTATTCCATGATTTTATAACAAAAACCTGTGTCCTAAATATATTTGTTTTTTATGGTAGTGGTTTTACCAACAATTAGACACACCTCTATTTACTATGTAACAAACATACAATTTTTTTGTACAGCAAAATACCGCCTCACTAAATGATGATTGTTAAATCTTACATACTACCTCTCATAGTGGAAATTATTATGGAAACTATGTTTATATATGTTATATATTATAATTATAATTTATTTAATATTATGTATTACTTTTTCAAAATATAACTTTTTAGTTTCTATTTGGTGTTAATATAATAATATCGTTTGAGGAGGTGTGGACAACTGCCCCCACAAAGTGATGTGATTCATTCTCACACTACATAGAATGTATGAAGGATTGATTTAGAAAATATATATGATATATATGGTATAATAATGATAGTATTATAATGATATATATATATGTATATATATATATGTATTTTACTTTCTTTGTCTCAACAGAACAATTAAACAAAAACAACATTCACGCATACATATGATCTACTATCTCCATGAATCGTATATTCTATTTCCCACATATTGATTCTATAGATTATTATTATAATAATATAATTTATATTCAGGATATATATATATATATCATGGTTTACATTCTGGAATCCTGATATATGTATAATGTCCAACAATATAACAAATTATGAGACATATGAAAACGAAGCAAATATTACCCAAAGTGAAACCTTAACATAAAATGGTTAACAAGAGGGTAATATAAGGTCATAATAAAAAAAATATTGATTTATATTTAATAATATGGTTATGGAAAATATTTATAGTAAATTTATACTTATTATAAATCTTCATTGAAAGAGTATGATGAGAGTGAAGACATAAGGTATGGGGATTTTAAATCACTTTTTATTTTTGTGAGATACAAGTTATGTTCTATAGTATTTACTTTTGAGTGGTGTATATACTGCCCATGATCATATTTCATTTATGATAAAAATTAATTTATTATTATTCGCATGAAAATTTCATAAACTTTCTTTTAGGGGGTATAAATATAAAAACATACCAAATTGATGAAATGATTTTGTCTCAATTTTCTTTCTTTGAGACTCATGCTTCGTTTTCCACCTAAATTATATTTTATGGGTATAGAATTCCTTTTTATATGTAAAATAATGAATTTATTTCTTTTCATGATATTTTATTCTTCATTAAAATTCCATTTATTACATAGAGATTATGATCCCATGTTACCATGTTATAAGAGTTTATTGGGACAATCTTATCAGCTTTCAAGATTGTTTATATTTATTCTTCTTTTGATGAAATATTATGATCCATATATACAGAATATTCGAGGATTTTATTCTCCTATGGATATTAATTTTTTATTCCTTTATTGGTACCAGTTATTCCACTTTTTGGAATATAGTATAGTTAGTAAATTGTTTTTATGAAATCCACACATTACCGTCTATTTAGTTTGAAATCGGTGTTCCTTTTAAATCATGCTTTCCAAAATGGTTTTCCAAGGATATTCTAATATTATCCTATAATAAATAAAATAAAATATTATCTAATTTTCTAATGAAAATATTTTCAACGGAATTTTCTTGTGTCTTTCTGAACAACGAAATTTTCAAACCTTTTTATTGTGTAAAAGGAATGTTTTTTTGTTATACGACCTGTATAAATTTATCCCCTGTCAATCCTTTGACAAATTCCATTCATATTTAAATGTTATTTATTAATAATTTTTTAAAATATATTAATAAATAAATAGTTTAATAAAAATTCAATATTTTTTTATAATTTTTCAAGTAAATTTGTTTTCAAAATGTTTTGAAGCATATTTTATATGTTTTTAATGTTTTTTATAAGAAAAAAGTATTTTACAATTTTTTGAATGTTATTATATATTTTTTCAAGTAATAAGGTTTTCAAAATGATTTCAAGCCTAATTTTTATGTTTTCAAAGTATATTTAATAAAATGGGTTTCAAGAGATTAACAAGCTTCATTCATATGTTTTCAAATAAAAAACATTTCAATAAAATTTCAAAATTTTTATATATTTTCAATGTGATATCAATGTATATGGGTTTAAAGAGGTTTTGATGATTATTTTATATTTTTTTGAGGAAAATGGATTTCAAAATTACTTCAAGTCTAATTTATAATTTTTCATTTTATTTTATTAGAAAATGATTTTGGAATGGTTTTTTTCTTTAAAAACCTCTTTTCAAATAAGAAAGGATATTTTACTGAATAAATTTTTTAAAAAGATATTTTAAAATTATTTTTCATCTAAAATGAAATACATGGATGTTATTCATTACATTTGGGATATTGAACTAAAGTATCCATTTATATTCTTTTGATGAATGGGTTATGCTTAATTTCATGGTCATTATCAAAACCGTTTCTTTTTTGTTGGTTACATGTTTATCAAATATGTTTATCCTTCACAGGTAATATGTTTATGAAATCCATTTATCTTTCATGGTTTACATGTTTATGAAATCTTTTTCCCTTTTATGGGTTATAATTTTGATAAAACGGTTACGAACCCTCTATATTTAATAAACCAGTTGAGATATTTTTACATGTTTTTGAAACCCATTTCATTTCATGGGTTATGATATGATTGCTTTTGATTTTGTGGTGCATGTATGTATGATTTAACAATGATATGGGTGGGACACATATCTCTCTCCAATTTATAGAGTAATGATTTATATCTCATGAGATATACATGTATATAGTGAGAAATAAACTCAATTCATTATTATAGGGTTGGAATGTTAAAGGATGTCAGTTCTGTACTACAGGTGTGGAATGAGGGGTGAACTCTATTCAATAATATAGGTCTTGAGTGAGGGGTGAACTCAGTTTAGTAATAAAAGTCTAGAATGGGGTGTTAACCCGGTTCAGTAACGAAATTTGTGCACTAATATGGTCTTAGATGTCATTCCCTTAATAGTATGGAAATCATTATATATGCTGATGAGTCTTCCATAATTCTATGTTTAAATACTATTTTATTCTTTTATGGATTATGTATTTATGTATTTATGATTCATGTCTAATGAAAATCTATGATTTATTCAATAATTCATGTATATGATCTTTTATTTTCATTTTATGATATTTTCTTTTCTGGATAATGTTATCATACCCATATGCACCCAATTATGCTTGAATATATCCCCTATTTAACATTATTCATATTATGAGATCACCTTTTCTTAGGTTTCTTTTTCCCAGGTCATGAATAATTTTTTTAGGTAGATTCACTATAGGTGGAGATATTTATGGGAGATTTTGAATATCTATGACTAGGATAGACAATTTTTTTACATGTTTCCGATGAAACTAAACTATTACAGTCCATATGCATCTATTTTTATAATGTAGTCAAAATTTATCTAAAATGATTTAATATCCACGTATGTCAATCCTGTGTTTCTATAATAAATGTACGGATGATCCTATTAATGAGATACATGAAGATCATTAGTTCATTTTTAATCAATAAATGTTGTTAAATATTCTCTAATAGTCAATATCTACTTCGAGATGCAATATTAGTTATATACTTATCTCTAACCCAAAGATGTTATTTCCAGATCATATGTTAGTCTTGGTGAACAAATAGAATTCCCATAATTGATAAAAAATAATGATTCTGAAAAATATATATCTATTCTTCATTGTCAACTGGTTTAGTTTCTTGTAATCTACACACAATATAAGTCTACCATCCACTATCTCTGGAAACAATAATGGAGCACCCAAGGGAGTCATATGCAGTATTATAGAACCATTTATATAAAAATCCTTTAGTTATAAATTATATATACTCAACTCATATGGTTCCATTTGATATGGAAAAATTGAAATATGTTGCACTCTAGAAAAGATTTTGATATCAATGAAAATTATTTTATTAGGAGGAAGTCCAGTGAAATCTTCTGGAAAAAACATCACGGTAATGGTTCACCATAGTATTAATAAAGGAGGGACCTAGTACCCATTCTGCAATAATAACCATTAAATATACATATGACATAAATCCTTGGACTTCCTCTTATACCTACCAAAATATGAACCCCCCATAGCACTATAAGGTCAAATAAATGATCCACTATGATTTGGAAGCTTACATACTACTATATCCTCCTCCATATCATTATCGACCATCAAGACCTTATAAATTACATCTAATTTTTTTATCATGTTATATATCCTAAATTTAATCCTTTTTATAATTGATGGATGATTGAAAATATTTTGGATTTATATGCCTTATTCCCTTCCAATAGTGAAGGGAAGGGAAGAAACTCCATGAAATAATAAAATTAGGAAAACACTGACATCATCCCCTACTGATCCCCTATGAAATATAGTGTGTGTTCCAAATATATCCTATATAAGAGGAAATCCTTTAATAATGGATCATTTTTGGTCACCCATGAAATATCCTCATACATACCTACATAGTTGATGACACCCTTATATCTCTCAGAAGGTCCCTAAACATAAAAATATCTAGATTTTCTCACTGATCCTCTAGAGTGTCCAGATTATAAAAGATCCCATAATTGATGTTAATGCAGAACTTGATATCCTGTGGTCCTCCAATTCATAAAATCATGAATGGTGCTGGATATAGATGTTGAGTAAATAATTTACCATTATCCAAAGAACTCATCAACCTTAGACATGCATCATGTGGATGAATGATATCTATCGTGGTTCCCCCAACTAAACCACTAGAGTTAACATTAGAGCACACTCAGATTCACCCTCTTATACATCTGGTGGTTAGAAATGTGCATTCTATTTTACAAGAGAGTTCTAGCCTTATTAACCAAGAGGAAACATAAAACACCTACAATAGTTTACTTAAGATAAAAACCAATGTAGTTTAAAGGAACACTCAAGGGAATTCATTATGATAACCTATCCTTAGAGGATACCCACAATGATAAAGTGTAGAATTCATAACACTACCCATGGATCAATCATTGTTCTCTATAACTTCATATTATTCACTATTATATATATATAATCAACAATCAAAGCGTGAACATATTTAATTTATTTAATATTTAAGCACAGTATATCACTATTTTAATTTTTATGCCACAAACGTTTTTTAAAATTATTTATTTGATCATTACTTTGGAAGAATAATTTGAGATTGAGTAGAAATTTAGTTCCATTCCCAATAGAGAAAAAAATGGGATTTAGATGTGTCAAAATACATCTCATAAAATAATGGATATATATTCCTTGAGAAAAATTTCTGATACAATGATATGGTGGTGAAAACCTCCCCTTTGAGAAGGCCTTGTATTTCACCAATTTCTGTTGAAAAGGGTGTTAATGAACTAAATATAATTTTAGGTGGTCTTATGAGGTATCTTTTCTATCATAAAACATAATTTTTAGGTTGTATAAACCCTTGATAAGGGTGTATTTTACCTCACTAGACTACTTTTGGCCACTCATGGATCCCAAACGAACTTACATATAAAATGTTATTACTATTCTATGTCAGGTTTCATTTTACCTTGATGTACAGTCAACAAATTACAAACTACAACATGTAATTTTTCTCTGCCTCCATCATACTTAAATTCTATGTGAATTATAGGTCATTTTTGGTTCATAGGAATTAATGTTTTTCCCATCATATGTCAATTTTCCTGGTTCAGATAGGACTAAAATATCTATGCAAACCATACTTCACTTTTTGGTTTAGATGATTTAACATTATTCCTGTTGTATATGAAATTTCCCAATTCAAAATTTATTTTATCTTTTTCATGAATTCTTATTCATTTTTTTATTGGAAGTTGTGATTTTCCCACTGCATAACACTTTTCTTTCACAGTATAGTGCTTTTCATAGTCCAAAAAACAGTCGTACTATATAGAAAAGTATTTTTTGGTCCAAAAAGCTATATTCTGGACCACCCCACAAAGAAAAAATATTTTTCACTTCTTATTTCTACCCAGATAATCATTTTCATGAATTCATATTTCTTACACGTCTTATAAATACCAGATTATCCACTTGAATCATGATACAAAAAGATAATGAGAGAGAACTGAGAGTAGGGGACAAAAAATAGAATTAAGGATTATAATAAGTTTCCATTTTGGAAACCTTAAGTATTTTTCTCACCAAAACATATAGGTATATTTTTCTCTATAAAAGAGATTTACCCCTCCAACCAAATAAATACTTCATTATTGGGCCTTGATTTTAAAGGATATTTTTTCCGAAAAAGGTTGTGCACCTAGTCATCCACAATGGATGAGTTTTCCTTCACATAGAAATCATTTTTTTAATGAAAACAAACCTTTAGTGAGGAACCCTTTGTGATTTCCCCATCCCACATGGAGATACAACCCTGAAAAATTGGGTATCCCTATACCCAATCAAAAATAAAACTCTCCTCAAGCGAGGCATTTGGATTCAACTTACCCCTTCAGGAAGTATCCAAATGGTACATTATCATGAATGTTAAAACCTTAGGAACGCCAGTGTAAGACATCATCCAAAACAACCACACCTATAAGATTAGAGTATGAGACACATCAATATTACCCTCTTTTGATCATGCATTCCCTTGGTAAATCTTGTAATCTACTTAACATGACTAATATATAGGGCCCTAAGGATGTTCCAAGTCATGGATTACCTTAGTAATAATGACCCCATTCTTTGATGCAGTGACAAGAACATTTTGTTTTAGTCAAAAATACTCACCTCTCACACACACCCCAGATTTAAATATTAATATGGAAGCATCCAGATATTATATTACCCAATTAATAGATGCATAAGCCCCAATGTGGTTTTTAAAAACACATGAGAAGACTAAAAAGTGAATCCCTCCTAGAGAAATTCCATATACTTTCTTTTTGGAAATCATGTCGTAGCATTTCCCTAATCCATCAATGGATGAGGAGTAGATTATTTTAGGTATCCTTCTTAGTGTAATCCCCTAAAATTTATTTCAGGATTTCATAACCTTCCTGCCTCCCATATGCTCTCCCTTATCAATAAAAACATGAGGATGAATGTTTAAACATGGGCCTCTAGTGAGGGTTGAATCCAAATTTGAAACCAATTATGAAATGGTTCTAATATTCTATTATTACTTACTACTCACACTGATATTAATTCATTTGATATTAAAGAAATGAGTCAATCATGTCACTCAAATAATCAAAATGAAATCTTTGTTCCCCGTCATTGGGTGAAAATCCCAAATCAATTGACCTATGAGAGATATGGTTCTTGTCATGATGGGATATGTAGGACAACTCCCTTAGTTTAAAATCCAACATTTTATTTTTTTCACCATACTTATTGTCTCATATTCCCAATGAGGCCATGCCCCATTCAGAAGGCTGTATTCTTTCCAGATCATTTCCACCATAAAGGGTTCTCATTTGTTATCCCTTATACAATCATTCTAATATCTTTTTACCGACATTTAATTATTATATATAATTTGAATACATTGTTTATTCCTCGTTACATGGACTTAAAATGTAATATATATCAAGTTAAGTGGAACTGAACTATGTGGGTTCTAATCTCTTTAACAATAATACATAAGAAGACATACCATAGGACTGATCTTGATACCAATCCAACCACCATATTTCTGGGTGACTATGATTTCTATTATTTTCAAGTAGAAGGATTTAAATCACTATTCTTTAAAACTAGGCATCAAAATGTAATTAAATAAACCATATAGACAACCATTGATACATAAAAAGGTTTCATTTATGGCGGAACGTTTATATATACATATGGTTCCACTAATGTAGAGACTCTAATATATACAAGTTGTTTCACGTATATATTTTCTAATAATTGATTTCTATTATAGGAGGGATGAATTTTACCTTATTTTTATTTTGTTATGATTGATGAATAAAACTTAATCCATAATAGTTTCCTAAAATGGGGATTAAATTCCCCTCAAAAGGGTGTGATGAGCCTGACCTCTCATCCACTCTCTTAATGTGAGTTCATGAGGATCATTGAAACAAAAATATATGGTATCCACCGAAAATTGAAATTATGGTCCATATCAATCTAAGGATGAGGGAAACATTGGGTGTTTTTAATTCGATGACTAAATCCCCTTTTCAATTTTCTAAATATTTCATATAGTTCTCCAAACATCATCGATTACACATGTACTTCATGGGAGAAACAAAAAATGGAAAAACCAATGTAAATATTATATTAACCAAAATTACTTAGTCAAACATAAGTTAGTTCTTTTATTATTTCAAAATAGAATATCATCCAATGTAGATCGTTTAAATAAATCATACATGCCTGTGTCTTTTTACTTATGAGGCAACTTTTAGGGGTTCCCTTATTTTTATCCTTTTCAAATCATAGGAATATTCACCATAACTCCCTTCATTATAAATTATTTTCCTACCAATCATTAAAAGCTTAAGAATCTTCTATCATATGAACTAGGTCTTCATCAATAAATTTGAAATAATCAACTTCCCAACATCTTTAACACCTAGAATAAAATTCCCTGATCAAGGAGCACCATATGAAATGCACAATCACAATTAAAGAAGATTCTTATGAAACTCTATAAGAAATGTATCCCCACAAACCTTCCTAATAGTGATTAGTAGTTATTATGATGTAAGAGAAACCCATTTGAATTACAAACATTTTTAGAAGACTTTATCTAGAATGAAATAGTAATCACTTCTGTTACCTTAGTGAGGTGAACCAGGAGGTTGATATTAGCCTCACCAACACATAAGAGTAAAGTTAAAGGTATTATTTTAAGAATATACCCCACCAAAACCATGTGACATAAAGTCCTCATCCTACTATGGAATCCATCTCATGGGCCTCAACTTAGGTTAACAACATTAAAGTTCCTAGTATATGACATCAAGGGTAGTGAAACATTAAAAAAATGACTGGGGACATGTATTCACATCCGTAGAATAATATTTCTAATATATTGTGGTGCAATCCTCTAAGAATATACACAACCCTAGACACTCCTAGTAAGACTTTTAGTATATTATGGTAATATTTAGGGAAATTATCTACGTATCCTAGTAATGAATAGGGGAAAGAAAACATTCTCACCTGCTTCCATGATGCATGTTTGTATATCCAAGTGTTAACTTGAAGTTTTTGAATGAATCTTTGACTAATTGTTTATGAGATTTGAATGAGTAATTATACTCTACTAAGATTCAAGGATATTTCTACACAAATTATAGAAATTATATTCTAGAAATATTTATTAAATATAAATAACAAGATATCTGATAGAGAAAAGAGTCTCTAAATTCTATGAAGAAGAATAGATATAGTACTGTATCTATGTAGAAGAAATGAAAATAATTAGATGATATTATTGTATATATAAGTGGATTATGATCATCATATCGATTCAATATGTAATTTTATACTGTCAACAATGATCATTCTTCAATTAAGGTGTTGTTTTTTTATTTTGATGGGTAATTTTAATTGGTGGGTTTTGGAAGTTTTATTATTTCCTAGGAAAACCCTTGATCAATCTCTTTTTGATAAGAATAAAGGGGCTACATGCATAGAATAATAACAATGAAACACTAGGGTCTTAGTTTTAAATAGGGATTTGAACCTCAATAACAAATCTATTGTGTCATTCTTTACTACATCAATGAAATTATTGAGAGATTAGTACTGAAAGAAGCATAAGAGTTGAAGGGATTTGAGTTTTTTATACACATCTATTTATCCCCTCTCAGTTTCTGTTACCCTTTGGGTAAACAAAAAATAATTTTTTCTTAAAAATTAGTCTCTAGTAAAACAATTTCATTTATACTAATCTTTTTATAGACAGATAAATAATTTTTTTTAAAACCAAATTCACTTAAGGATTCATATAATAGGATTTTCCATGACCTTGATGCTTACTTCTACCCAAAAATTGATCTCTATAACTTTCATAATTTATTAGAATCCTTTGGTGTCATAAAAACTTTTATCTATATAATATATACATCTCTCATAAGGTACCAATTAGTAAATTTATTAGTAAAATACTTTTCAAAATTATATAATCATATTAAATTACATTGGTAAGAAATATTATGATAGATTTCAATATATAAACTAGTGGAAATGTTTTTTCATTGTCTATGCCTTAAAGTTACTTAAAACCACTAGAATTAAAATTTTCAGTATTTTTTCTTACCTTACATTCCATGTATAGTTTATTCTTGAATACCCATTTTTAATCAATAGCCATTTAATCTACTAGAGGATCTACTAAAACCCATAATTGGTTCTGTTTCAAAGAATTTATCATAATATTAATGACATATTCCCATATTATTACCTTCGAGATTCATACTACTTTCTTATAAGACATAAGTTCATAATTATTAACTAATAATGGGTAACTATCCTTGGTCATTAGAAAATCATGTCACTCTTATTCTATAACCTATTGGGTTCTCCTACATAGTACTTTTGTCCATGGAATAACCTATTCTACAAGACCTTGTGGAATTTTTTTCATATTCCAACTTCTGTGTATCACGAGAAACCACATCATTGAAATGGGTATTTCTCCCATTATCTCTTTTGTAGATGAGCTCCATATCAGGAAACATGAAATTTTGGGACACTATTACAATTTTATCTAAGGGGTTTTATAGACAATATCTCCATTTTCTATTAGGATAAATAATAAGAATACACTTTATGAATTGAGGTGTTAGTTTTTTTTCTATAAATGTTTTTAAAAATAATTTTTATCCCCATACATATATGTTATAAAATACATATTTTCTCTCACAAAATATCTCATATGGGGTATTGTTTTACACTTTAGTAGGAACATGGTTTATTATGTGAGATATACTATCTTACCAAAATCCATAAAGGATAATTGTAAATCTATAAGAAACATCATTTTTATCACAATGATTTCTTGGTGAAGTTCAAATTTTCACAAACATTATTACATTTTGGTTTATAAGGATGAGTGTGTTGAAATAGAATCCCAACATATCTTCGATAGTCAATGGAATATTGTATATGATAATCCTTACCTAGGACTTATTTTAGATTATTTATCATCCTACAGTGTTAATTATATAATTTATCCTTGAACTAATTAAATTTATCAATGTATTTAAAATTGTAACTCATTATTTAAACATATCAATATATAATCAATTCATTGATAAAAGTTGTGAATTAAGATTATCCACATCTAGAGAATATTTTTAAACTAATTAATGAATATATATTGTCCTTTAACCATTTCAACAAATATAGGTTCATTTATATATCCTTTTAATCAATAATAACACATACCAAGTTGTTTTATTTTATAAGAATCTAAATACTTATCTTGATATTTATTTTTCATGTTCCTCTCATTTACATTAACATGATTGTAATTCAAAAATTGGTTTGAAATGAGTCATGGAAACTTAATTGATTTTTTTTGTAACCCTAGATTTTTTATCCTAGTATATAAAGTTCATTAAAAATATTTTCTACTCCAAAAAAATATATTTTAAATAAAATAAATTTTTCTCCCAAATTTGAATGAAAATTAATATATATATATATATATATATATTAGAAATTAATATAGTGTTATTGGTGACACTAGGAACATAAAAAAATTCATCAAAACTAGAAAAATTCTTATTAGGAATGTAAGGTGGAAGTCTCACATAGCCAATGAATCTAGTCTTACTACATTTGAAGCTCTAATATCCACCCGACCACTTGTAATAATCCTCAATGAACTTGGTTTTTGTATTTGGGAAACAATTTAAGCACCATAATCTATATCTAATTTCCACTTTATAATAATAGTGTGGTTATATTTGACAAAAATGGACTTGAATCTTCCCCATGATTTTTCACTGAGGTGTAGGTCTTCTTCCAGTTACCCCTATTTCCACATGAAAAACAACTTTTATCTTTTCCATTAGCTTGAATTTATATCTTACTTAATTTTATTGGGTATTAGGAATAAAGATTAGATTTGAAATTAGTATTTAGGACCTTTTCTTTTCCCTTCATCTTGATCACTATAAGAACTATAGTTATTTCACATTTTAAGGATTTATCCCATATAAAATTAGTGTAATGATTTCCAAGAGAGACTTCCCAATATTTAAGATATTATAATTCCAAATAAAAGTATAAAATATTTGAGTTAGTGAAGAATTAATGAGGTTTTCATAAAACGCATTAGTTAGCCAAAAAAATGGTGTCCAAACATTCAATATTGACAATATAAGGACTTTATAACAAAACTTCTCTTTTATTTTTTGGTAATTGAACATAGAATATATCATACCACCCATGTCTAGGTTTCGTTAAAAAATGATCAAGAATATGTGACAACATAGTATATGCATCCATCTCCTCATGAAGCTTTTGAATCTCATTATACATGGTCAATAACATGTGGTGTTATTAATTCAATTAACTATCAATATGTTTCTAGAGGGAAGTGTGTTACTACTCAATATCCTCCTCACAAGGCTCTTTATCTATATAGTGAGACTCCAACACATTTAATTTTTACTGATGGAATAGAATGATGCATAAAAACTTATACCAACCATTGAAATATGTTCTCATAAGGAAATTATATTTCTTTAATATCCATCATAGGGATAATCTATAGTATTTATTATATTAAATTTTCTATAAAAAAATTAATCTTGTTTCATTACATTATATTGTTTACCAAAACGTGAAAAAATAAATTTAATTTATTTGTCTCCAACTTTTTAATCAAATAAAAATATCCCCAACTATTGGGTTTCAAATAACCTAATATATATATTCTAGTAAAAAGGATAAATATATTCATACACATAAAATAGAAATGGGAGTTATCAATTATCAAATGTATTTAGGTATGATTCTTTTCAAACGACATTATCTTATAGTTCCATGATCCGTTAACCATACTCCACAATCCTGAAATCCGGGAATATGATATTATCACTGTCTCCCTCAATTTAACCCCATGTATTGTAATGTAAAATGATTTTGATGATAAATTGGTTGTGTTGAAAAACAATTAACTTATAATTCATTGATTAATGGAATTTTCTTATAGAGGTCAATTCTAATACTTCAATCCATGGATTCAACCTAAATTTAGTAATGATTAACCTAGTTGACTAAATATTTTCCCAAAGGGTTTTTTTATTATTATATAGAAATATTCTTTATTTTTTTCATTTAGATAGCTGTTAATATTTAGTGTATTTTTCATTGTTAATTAATCATGTCTGGATAAATTAATTTTTCTGTAATCCATTTACATTATTCTATATTCATGTGGATTATTTCATTTATTTTATGTCATCATGTTTAAACATAAAAAATTAATATAAATAAAAAAATGTAATTAATAGAATAAAATAAATTTATTTCATGATAATTACATTTACTATGGTTAGTTTATTAATGGAGAGTTAATTAAATTCTCAACTATAGGAGAATAACAACCTCTATGGATGCTCACGATGCAATATAATGTATTTTTTAGGATATATCACCAAGAAGGTTTCAGTCTTATTTCATCAGCCTATAAGATTGTTATAAGTTTATTAAAATTTCATAGAATTATATTATTAATAAACCCTTATGGACATGATCTTAATCAAATATTTATATTATAATTAATGGTCTTAAGACATCTACATCCATTAACTCTGAAGGTAAAAATCATTTTTTCTTTAATCATGGCTGATACTTCAGATACGATAGACCCAATGTATCATACATCTCCATAAGTATATTTCATTGCATTTTTTTAAATACATTAAAATATATGATTAATTATATACCTTAATAATAATCTCAATTCTAATGACCAATAAATGTTCTCATAGATAAGAATATCCAATGAAACATATAGCATGATAAAATTATACTAGCAAGTTTGTTATTATAACCAACTCTCTTGGAGACTGACAAGTGAGATCATTATGAGAAAGTTTCTAAATGTAGTAATGTATTGTCTTGACCATATATCCAAATAAAAAGGTTCCATGAGCTGAGGTTTAACTAGGCCTCATGAATTCCTCCACATATACAAGAGGCTACTAACTAGGAGTGCAGGTCTAAAGGTGGTAAAGTGGTGAAAATATACCCTCTAGATAAAGAATAAATAATACATAAATTTAGTTCAAAAAAATTATCATAAATAATAAATGAAGAAATATCATTAACGAACATTCTAAAATTTACAATAAGAACAAAATACAATTCATAGTAACAAAAGAATACTAAATATGAAAATAAAAATTCCAAAGGCTATCCCCATGAGAATCATGAGTATTAGATCATTCCAATGACCATGATTTCCCATATACAAGAATAATAGTAAAAAATATAATCAATTCTCTTGCACCGTCAACCAGCTGATATCTATACAGTTACCAAATGAAAGTTCAAGTAGTTTGTGAGATATAATCAGAAGATCACCAATAATGATGTCTAAATCTATCTGGTTCATGAATATAAAAGAAAAAGTACGATGGTATACCAAAAGTAAAAATTTTAGTAATGAAATATGTAAACCATCCTTCACATTTCCTTCATGGATACCTGGATTATAATACCTATATTGTATTGTGAAAAAATGTATCTGAATGTTCCATCATGTATATATAATCATACAATGTCCCAATTCTATAGAGATATGCATGCACATGTAAAGACCTATATCTTAGTGAATACGATTCCACATAAGTATTTAATATTATGTTTAATATTTTTTAATTGGGGTCTTATTATATAAAGATATTGATAAGGAAGGACTCAATGTGTAACCATGCCATCATTTACCTTAAGGGGCCGAGCAAACCCATAATAATAACTCAAGAAGTATGCATATTGGTGTATGAGTATAATAGAAAAGATAAATAATTTTAATTACACCATAAGAATGTTTTATCTAATTATGGGTTGTCATGTCCCAATTATTCCCAAGCTAAGCATGATTTGGATCCAATTGAAGTAAACCTCTACATCATGTTACAGAGTAAATTAATCAAAATCCATAGAGATAATCCAAGATATTCCATTATCCAGAGTATAAAATAAGTGAATCCTCTATGATGCATTGAGGGATTCACATATAATATATTTACTGAGTTCCAATGTTGGTATCTCCCTCGGAAACCCACCTAATTAATTAGGGTGGTTCCCTTTGAGTACTCAAGGAATTTTATTGGGAATCAAAGGTAGGATCAAGTCTGATCACTCCTATAAAAGGAAAAAGGTCTATAACATTAGAAACTATATATATATAATGAGGATATCATAGGACTTGGGAAAAACATTCTATATTATGACTTCCATTCAATTTGAGACATTTTCATTCTATTTATAATTGGGAACGTTTCAAAAGAGGGTTTATTCCTTTACTCATTATATTAAATTCTCATTTAATAAAATTAACGTCTATGAGAAGATGTCAAGCCATAATAATATCAAATCACATTTCTAGATATTTATTCCATTTAATTTATAAGAATATGTACCTCAATGATGGTTTTATCAGAAAAAAGGATGTTTGGTTGTCACAAAATTTTATTCATTCAATATTATTCATCTTGTTTACATGGAATGACTCATCATACCATAAGATAAATTTAATCTAAACACCCAAATGTTGATTATTTATAGAAAAAGGGTGATATAAACCAACATAATGAATAAAACACCTTAATAGGTGGTTCAGGTTGAGGTTAGAATCCTCAAACCTGGAAAGGAAGTCATACCATGTCTAAATAAGGACTAAGGAATATAATTTAATGCATTTGACATTTTAATGGAATGTCCTAAAAGATTTGGTGTGTGAAATAATGATAATATTATATAAATGATGAAAATTTAATAAAATGGAATACAAAAAACATACATAATCATTATGATGCTTCAGTTGGTATTTGATTCGATCCAAAATGGGATAATCTAGAAGAATCATCAAATGCCTTGAAAAGAGGGGAATATGGTTCGAATGGATTTAACCTTTCTTGTGGAAAGATAAATTATTAGAGGAATTATGGGGATTCAAGTGCTTATTGATGATATTCCAATAAAATTGAATATGTATGAGTTAGAGATCATAATAGGGATATCCATATAATTTTATAGGATCCCAGAGGGGGTCCTCGAGTGTTGTGGACATGGGAGAAACAATGGTGACAGAGGAATAATAAAATAAATAAATTAGGAGGGAGAAAAAACCATTTCATTCCTCTTTAATGAGGCACACAATTAGTCTTAGTGATCTGGATAACTATGTTCCATGAATAGGGCTCACAATTTCTAATATCTGTACCTCACCTGAATTAGCTATACGGTTTTGTCTAACTACACACCAATCATGCGGTTCTAATGGTTAAGTGGAACAAACCATGTAGGCTAGGTGTAAAATTTTTCAAAATGTGCACAACCCATGCATCCACCTATGAAATTTATTATAGAAATTCCATATGGTCATGTATCCCACCTTTCATGGTCTAATATACTATGATACACATCTTACGAGGTAGTAAGGTGTCTCATATGGGTCTATACAGTTTATAAAAACTGTTCGCCCTATCTATTTCTCAAGGAAAGTGAGAGTTTTTGGGACCAATGATCCCAAAACACATCCAATATCTAATGAAAAATATTATGCATTAAGCCTCATAAAAAAAACATTCAAGTGTTTAAAATCCTAGAATCACATCAGATAAATAAATTTATGATTTGGCCCATCCACAAAATGAAAATTTTAGTTAACACTTAGAATTTTCATCTTGTTCAAAACATGAGACTTTTAACCCTCACCACCGTATAACTTCTTATCCCTAAGAATCCTTGGAAATATTATAAGAACAACACACGACCTACTAAGGTCCAAAATTACCACATAAACAACCATGTTTCATTTTTAAATTTTAAATTCTATTTCAATCATCACTTTAAAAAGTTGGTAATTAATATTCTATGACTCAATCCAATGCCCAAAGCTACCTTCAGAACACCTAGACTATTCTTACTCCAGCTTGTCTAATCTGAGAAAAGATCATGTCATCATCTCATACATCACATGGACTACTATTCTCTACACTTTTGGAACTAGTTTTAAATGAAAAAATATAAGCCACGTTAGTCCCACCATCATAATTTCACACTAAACACAACTGTATCATTCTAGAAAACAACCAACACATTTATCAATTTGTACATAAGGATACTACCATTGGTCGTTGATATGATACGAATGATCAAACTCTTATCAACCAAATATAGAGTGGTCACACCATATTTCCTTGAAAATCCATGGGTGACCATAATAAATATACACATATCATCCAACAACATTTTAAATGTGATTCCTTGCTAACTATATTTTATTTTTAAGGGAAACACAAATCAAACTACCACTATCTATCTATTTTGAAAATTTTCATCTCAAACGGATGATGCATCACCAAAACGAGTTATTAAGAATTATACTAAGGTGCAATGAGGTCACTCTGAGCATGGTTACTAAATAAAATACATGGAATCAAGTTATGTCTCTTGGATGAACCATCTTATAATTAAATCTCATCACGTGATAACAGTAGCACCAAAATTATCATGATACAACATCTAAGGATTTTAATTATCTATTCTAGGTTTAACAAACATTTTTATATTTTACCCACATCTATAATCATACATGTACCTTGAATATAATAATGATTCTATTTTTACATGATTCTATTTGTTAAAAGAAATATGATTTCCAAGACATACATCACCAAACTAGTCTATTGATTCCATAAACCTTCTCACTCAATATTGTAATCCAAAGAAAAGCATCTCGCTCCCCACCATAAAAGTAAACTTTTTATTTATTTTAATGAAAATTAATCACTAATTACCTCATTCCATGTCATTCTAATTCTAGATATATGCATCGCATGGATAAATTGTTTCTCATCACCAAGCACTAGTGTTAATGTCAACTGTCGCATGTCCCCTCTTCAGTTGAACAACTCCCATAGTGATCATAAAAATGTAATCCTAATGAGGGACATAATCCTCTAAAGAAAAATGGGGTACATTGCACCATCATGATTTCCTTTTTACCATTCCTTGAGGTGGACTCTCAAATAGTTCTTCCACCAAATCAGAAAATCTATTTGGTTAGATTACTCAACATGTGGTCAAATATCTCTTAGTGTGCTTAGGGAGATGTCTAGGTAATGAGAATGATAACCTATAACGTAAATGTAAAATAATAATTTATAAATAATAATGTACACTACTCTTGAGACATGACGTCTTTTAAAAAATTTAACATGCCTTTCATTACTACTGACACCACATTGACTGGGCATGTCAAGGTTCAATATTGGGTCAACTGTCTAACAAAATGTGGTTGATTTTACGAATTTTCCATTAATAGTGGGATTTTAATTTAATATATAAGAAACTATATGTCCCCATTAATGTAACACTCAAAATCTAGATACCATGGATATTTGGATCTCACTTAGAGGCACACTAACAATAAATTTTTAACAGTTAACACATACAACTAGTATGAAGTAAATTTTCATTTACTATAGGTGTACTATCTCGTATAGCCCATTTCATATAACCGAATCATGGTTCCAGGAGTTTTTAGTCATCATGGTCAAACTTACTAGGCTACATGGAATATCAATGTTTTTTACATCAGGGGTTCCCTAAGAAGTCCTCTTCAAATTTCAGAATCTCTCATGAGCCCCAATTTAATGAATGACGACCATCTGACATGATCTTTTATGAATGTAAATCACCATCAATTCAAGGATTAGTAAACTAGGATAGAAACAGAAACAATATTTCCCAATTTATTGAGTATCAATAATAAAGCACTATGTGTTATTTTATATTAGAAAAGTCATTCACATACCTGAGTAAAAAGACTAATTCCCTTATCATGCATCAGTCTATAAAAGAATGTATAGTAGAGGTCACCACAGAATGAGGGTGATTTAAAAACCTAGGACAAACTCACTTTCAGGTTACCCTAGAATAAATTGAATGATTACATACTCGGGCTTACATAAATTGGGTAAATCTAGAACTATCCACCGAGACCTAAGGGCTCTCACATGAGATCTATAACTCATTCATGAGAATTAGTTACATAACATTTAACACACATACAAACAATCTATTATAAAAGAATAAATTCAGGTAGGTAACAAAGCATCAACCTACATGGGTCTAAATATATTATCATAGGCATAATAGAATCACCTATCAACCAGACGGATACCAGTCCCTAATTATCACTAGCATTTGAATAGGGAAACACCGACTAAACATATAAAATGATAACGTAAAGGATTAAGGGATTCCAGTTAGTAGTGTACACGTATGATGGTTCCCCAATATGATTAAAATTATAAGATAACCACCATCCTACATGGGGTGCCATTTCTTTACCTAGAGTAATACTCAAGAAAAAAAAACCATAATGACAACTAAATTCCTGCAAATAAAATAAATCATTTATTAATGATTTATGGTTTAAAGTCACAACCCTAATTGGGTCACCCCGTTACATACATAAGGAATCAACCTAAAATATAGAATCTCTTAAAAATATCAGAAGGACGTGCTCCATAAACACTTGGTCTAAGTGAATCTTAAAAAACTCATCATATTTTATTGATAATTCCTAGATTTCCACACAAGTCATATCTCTATGAAATAATTAAATTTTACTGCTACATGTGGGACCTTTCAATGAGATCCTCTAAATGATTAAATTTTAAGGATATTAAAATATTTTCCTTCAATTAAAAATATTAAATTGATTATATATCAGGAAATTCAAGTACTAGTATGAAAGACCTACAGTACTAAGTAATTTCTTTAGCTTATAATTCCAATCCTTTCATGAAAATTATCTTATAATTTTCTCTATAAATATTTAAACAATTCAAGAGTCTTGAAAACATTCTTCGTTAATGGAAATTTCAATTTGACATCTATATAGGAAACAATATTTTAGTTAATAATGTGAATTTTAATCAATAGATATATCATTTTCCCAAAGGAATAAAACATGTCTTTATTAATTAAAAGGATTAGTCATGTAAAATGACAACAGAAATTTATATGTAACATCATATAAGTTGGTTCTTAAGCATTAAACAACCACCCCATTATCATTATCATACCCCACGAGGTTAAGTGCCATGGAATATTAATATTAAGGAATCCTATGAGGTTCCCACCATGCTAATAGGGGTCCAATTATACGAGAAACCACCCAAAATTTATGGAATTAGTGTTCTATAAATTACAATTAGAATTCCATTTAAATAAATCCCATAATAGTCAGTTTTTCCATATTAAACACACCCTTCATGGGTTCATCTCATAAAAAATATGTTAAAAATAAAATACTTGGGTCTAGTCCAGTTTATCTCATATGCCACATGTTCCAACTAACTTACTTGGGTTTAGTTGTGCCTTTAAGGATTTAGTCTTATACATCTTGATGCCCGAGTATTATATGCACCAACCTTAATAAACAAAATAATTTTCTATAAATATTTCATTTATCATATATATATATAAACACAATGTTTTAGCTATAGTAATTACCATTTTAAAATTATAATGGTACTTTCCTTTAAAATTTATAGTTGGAATTCATGAAACTAAAACCTGTTTTTTATTTTTGGTCTCAAATATTCATATTCAGGTATAATAGTTTGATTACATGGGATACCCTTAAAATTTTAAATGGCCCATACAATTCAAATTTTTTTAGTAGAACCCATTTATTCATAACCATAAATGTGTAAACCCATTAAACCAACATCCCATGGCTTGAGCATGTCATAATTTTTTAATTAAGGTTCCACAATCACACTACATATGTAAAAACGATTTATATTGAAGCATACACTTTAATAAAAAATTAAATATGCCATATGTGCTTCAAGAATAATATTACCAATATGTATATATAGGTGTATAATATTACCCTTGGTTGAAGAATGTCATTATAAGGAAATCAAAGGATCATGGTATGCACATCATCATGTATTCGAAAAACTACAATCGAACCAACATGGAGTGAAATATTCAGGTAAATTGGGTTATATATACATATATTGATTTTTGTAATGATACTTCCTTTACATAAACATCCAAGGGAAAAATATCTTAAATTTTTTTCCTGTAATTGTACAACAATCACCCATGTATAAATAAAAATTAACCACAATATCTAATAAAATGTTCCATAATCCCATCCTAGGGAACATGATATTTCCTTAAGGAATGGGCTATCAAGGACTAGACATGAGCTATTTAGCATGTTCCAAGAAATTCCAAGTATAATTTCTTCCATTAAAATATATTTTTACAAAATAAAAAAAGAGTTACGATACTAGTTTTACCGCATCGACCTTGGAGACAATTAAAATGGTGTCACAAGTAGGTTTTTCAATAGTCTTTTTACACAGTTCCCCATATTCGAGAGGTTTCTGACAAGAAGAAAGGTTATAAAGGTGGTAAATTTTGGATACTATATCCTATAGATCAGAAATAAATATCATTGAATAAATAATATATTATAGTAGAATTAACTACAACTAATCATCGATAAGAAATGAAGAATATTAATTCTTGAACATACTTCAATGTAAAAGTTGAAGAAAATACATCAGCCAATAGTAAAATAAGACTAAAAAAATAAAAACCCCAAACGAAATCCCTATGAGTATCCTAAGGGGAAGATCAGTCTTCTTATCTGAAGATACCATGTACAAGAAAAATAGTACAAAAAATAATCCATGGTTCTTAACCTACAGAAAAGTGATGTTTTTTCATGTAAAAAATGGTGGCCTAAATATGTTATGATATATACTCCATAGGAAAACACCTATGGAATATTTTTTTATCCAGTAAGAGAATATAAAATAAGTAGTGTGTTGGAATATTAAAATCAAATAGTGCATTAATGATAAATTTTAACCATACAGATATGGTTCTTCAAGGACACATGGATGAAAAAACCCACTTCGGTCTATGTTGGAATGTATCTAAATGTTACAACATGTATATATTATCATTCAAGGGAGTATGTCTATAGAGGTATAAATGCACTAGTAGGGACCAATGGCCTAGTACTCAGGCACCCACCAATGGATTGAATATTATATTTACCTTTATATTAATGTGAAATCATGATATTAATATATTGATAATGTATGATCCAATGTGTAACTATGGTTTACTTAACCGTAACTGTTCATGCCAACACATAGTAATAACCCAAGAAGTATGGATATAGGGGTATTAGTGTAATCCATAAAAAAAATCCTCGACATTACACTATAATAATTTCTAACCAAGTCCGGGGAATCATGTCCCAATTAATATTTGGATAATCATGATTTGGTTCTCACGGAGTTTACCCTTAGCATCATATATCATATCAAAAAAAGATGAATCCAATGAGATATTCAAAGGCATTCAAATATCAAGATAATAGACCTAGTTAATCATTAGTGAAATGATAAGGAATTCACATATAATACATTGAATTATTTCCAATGTTGTTATCTCATTTTTTAATCGGCCTAATGAATTATGGTGTATTCCTTTTAGTGCTGATGGCACTCCATCAGGAATCCAAGGCTAGCTCACGTTTGATCACTCCAATAAACGGCAAATGTTTTACAACATTATACACCACATATATATATATATTGAAATATAATAACATAGGCCATGTGAAAACTATCCTAATATACAAATTCCTATTAATTTTATCAATTTAGGTTCCATTTATAACTAGAAAATTTCAGAGGTGGTGAAATACCTTTAATCTTTATTGACAATCTCATTTGAAAACAAAAGAAAAGGGTAAGAGAAGTAATAATTCCATATGAAGAACCAATAAAATTTTATATATATGATCCATTTAATTTATAAAAAATCAAACATGAAATGTGGATTTATTATAAAATGGATGATTGGTTATCACACCAATTCATTCACTCTAAATTTTTCATCTATTTCACTTGGAATGACTCATCACACCTTAAGGGAGAGTTAATGAACACACCCAGAAGTGGGTTATTCATAAGGAAAGGGTGATAAAAACCAACATGAATAATAACCCACCTTAATAGGAGGTCCAAGTTGAGGGTTTTGGACCTCAAAACATGAAAGGGTGTTATATCCTATATAATATGGTAAAGGTAATTTATTTCTAGGAATTTCACACTATAGAGGAAAAAAATAGAATTTCCATTGTGGGAAATAATGGAAATATTATTTAAAAGGAAAACAATTAATGTAAATTCATATAAACCAACTAACTCATGATTGGGTTCTTCACTCATCAAATATCAGGCTTTGATATGAGGCAAAATGAGAGAAATAATTAGAATCATCAAACAACCAAAAAATGAGGAAAAGGGCACACATAAATTTAGTATTACGTATAGACAATTAATTTAGGAAACCGTACATGAATATTTTAGTGCATAAGGATATAGTTAAAATGCATTGTATGTTTCCTGAATCTGAGCTTGTAGGAGGGAGATATATGGAATCCTAAAGCTGGAAAAAGGGGGGCTCGAGTTTCTAGGGCATGAAATAAATAATAGAAAAAAAGGTGGAAGAAAAGAAATATTTTTGGGAGGGGGATGGTAATTTCACCCCTTTTAATGGGGAACATAGTTAGTCCACATTGCTTTATAACCATGAACAATCTGTGCAATTCATATTAACTAGGAGCCATACTATTCATGGTTTTGATGAACGATTTTGGATAACCATAAAAAAACCATGTACTGATATTGTTTAAGTGGCACTAATAATGAAATTTTGGTGCAAGGTTTGTACAACCATTTACATCCCGTGCGACCACCTATGTTATTTAGTACATAAATTCTACATGAATATTTGTCACAAATTTTATGATTAAAAGGACTGTGAAACACCACATAGAAGGCTATACAATTTCTCATAATGGGCCTCATAGTTGAAAAAAATCATCTGACCTATCAGTTTCTCCCAGAATGTGTGCATTTTGGGGCCTGATTGTCCTAAAAAATCATCTTGAATATAATAAAACTATCAACAATTAAAATTCATTCAAAAATGATTCATTTATGTGTTCTAAATCATGGAATCATGTTACAAAACATATGTTCGGTTTTTGTCTATCAGTGTTTGAGGATTAGATAGTCATGATAAATTCTTCAAAAACCATCCACAGTATCTAGCTAACCAAGAAAACTACAAAACATTATCAGAATGATTTGTCAAGGATGAAATTGAATATCCTCATCATTTTTATGAATCAAAAATTATGTTATCTATTGATATTATATCAACCAAAACTGAAACTGAATTCATATATAATTCAAATGTTGTGAATTTTTCATATAGTTTCACCTTTCGTAGGGACTTTAGTATAATTCTCAAGTTGAATTCATGATCTTCCATTATCTATTAATAGATAAGAATATAATATATAAATAAAACTTTAAACTGATCAATGTAATCTCTATGGACTCAATTAATTAAATCCATGATGATTGGCGGGTTATTATTATGACCAAATTGCATCATTATATATTCATAGTTTCCATAACTTGTACGTAATACCTTCATGGGTATATCCTACTTCTTAACACCCAATTTGATGATATCCTAAATGAAGGTCCATCCTGAAAATATATTGAGTTCTACTCATTTGATCTAACAAGTCATAAATATAGGGAAGAGGATACACGTTCTTGATCTTTATAATTTTTAAATAATGAAATTATCTTCATAGATTCATCGATACACATTTCATTTTAACAAAATGAACATGTGAACTCCAATTTGACAAACGCGGCCAAATAAATAACTTATTAAAGTATTTATGGAGTTTCTTATTCAATTTTTGTAACCTAATTACATTCATTCTAGAGGGGTATTTGAAATTAGTATGGAATCAGGTATAAGTCCTATTGGGAACTCAACTACATGTTTTTCATGAATGCTACAAAATTATTATAGAAATACATAAAAAATTCTTCAACCTTAGTCTTATAATTAAGGTTATGTATCTCCACAACCATCTAAAATATGCACCCATTGAGAATGAGAAATAATAACCATACATTGGATGTGATTTCCATGGGAATCTCATAATTATTATCAAATTTATCGATGTAAATATGTTCGTTTGGAATATCATATGTTACTTCCCTTCCATGTTAATTGATATGTGATTTCTCTATAGAAATTAAATACATGACTATGTTGAAATCCAATATAACCCGAGGAAGAATGTAATGATTTTTAGGATGTACAATTCAACCAATGTTAACTAAATAGGAATCATCGACATGATATGCGATCATTGAACCATTTGGGGTTTACACTACAAATTCTATGTCTAATAATTTGGGTGGAATCCTGAAACACTAAGAAAATTATTTATATATTATAATATGGTTATATCCATTGAAAAATAATAAATTATAGGTTTTAGAGTAGATGGTAAGTGTACATTTCACCATGCCATTATGTTACCCCTTGTCTGATATAAGGATCACATGAGATTTCTCATTTTCCCCCGAATGAAGTTGTTTCTGATGTAGATCATTTCCATAAACCCTTAGGTTTGGGAATTTTTAAAAATAATACACATCCTACTAATACATGAATCACTAATGTGATAGAGGTTCATTCTATGAATATTTAACTCTATTTACATTATTATCATACTTTTTGACCTCACTTCAGCAATCAATCTCCTGATGACTTTCCCTTACCCACATTACATATAGTATTCCCCTTAATAAAATTTCCTCTTTGTTTCTTATCACTCATTGAACATAATAGAATGCATAATTTCTTCTCTCCATGGTTTATAGATTTCCCTTTGAACTCTATAATACTTTTCATGTCAATATCATGACATTAATATGTTACCCCAAACTCCATTCCCACCATGATAGAACAAAACACAATCTATTCATTGATACCTAACTATCTTGTGGATAAAACCCTTTGAATGATTCTTTTTCATCCACTCAAGAGTCGACCAACATTACATTAAGGCTAGTTTATAATATCATAATCATTCCCTGAAAGTCATGTAAAATTATCTTAATAGCTAACAATAGATTAATCATCCCATTAATTTAACTAATGTAAATCCTTCTCCAACTTCATAAGAATAACACAAGGAAAGTTCATATTAAAAAAATTATATATAAAATATGTCCCCTTAAATGTGGTCACATTCATCCCATTCCCATGGATTCTGGATTATATTGCACCATTGATCTAGTACACCATCAAAATGGTAAAAACCGAATGATTATTTAATATTATGAACAATAAAAAATGTAAAATATATTTTTAGTAGTATTGATGAATATTTCATCAACTAGTGGATCAAAGGAAATACTGAAAGAATGTGGTAGTTTCCTCACGAAGGAATAAATATAATGTTGTTTTATCCTTTACTTGAATTTATTTATAGCATGATACAAAACATGACAATGTTGTGTGGGAATAGAAATAGAGTTGTTCCTTCCATATCTCATAATATTGGGATACATAGGAGGAATATAATTTCATTTTCAATCACAGTTATCATTAATATTCTTCCATCAGGTTCCTACCATTGACAAAAACTAAAATTCATAGAGTAAGAATCAATAGTCGCGGTAGGGAACCACATATACATATACAAGAACTTAATGGATGTTTAAATAATGATAAACTCTACTTTATTTGATGATACAATAGTCTTATAATAGGTAATTAATAATAATATTTTGTTATTTTTGTCATGATAGATCACATAGAGTTTTTCAATTCTCAAAGAATAACCCCTAGGAGTGTTAAACTAACTGTGCAAAAAGGCCCATTTTTTTGAACCATTTTTTGATAGATTCTTACTCAATATGATTTTTTCATGGTTTTTTACCTAGGTAAATTTTTTCTAGAGAAACATCAAATTTTTTATTCCATACAAGGATTTATTAATAAGAAAACAATTACCCTATACATTAAAAAATTTAATGGACATTTTCATGTAAAATGACTAGTACTTAGACATATCCATATAAAGTCCCTTAGGGATCTCATGATGTTTTTCTCATCATAGTTTCCAATGGTTAATTAAAACATTTATCTAATAAGAACTACATAAAATGTAATGCCCTGACCTCAGTTACCTAGAGTCGGTGCTTTATTACATAACATTGGAATTATCACAAAAGATCATGTCTCGAAAGACCGATTAGTTTAGTAGCCTTGGAAACTGTAGATATATTCATAAAGTTTACATTACATCAATAAGTAAAAAACTACAACAACATATTGTCTTAATATACCCTCATACTATCCCTGCGGGTCATTCATAAAATACTTTTTCACATCCTAGGAAAAATAAAACATTGAAAGGGGAGAGCTCAAATGCTCAGTAAGGATAACAATATAGTAGAAACTTTCATAAATAAATATAATAATTTAAGGCAATGTATAACTAAAACAAAATACTTTTAAATTTGAACTTCAGCATAATATGGCAAGGATAAAATGAAATAATTCCATTTACTTATTCACATGGATATTCTACTAGTCGAATAATCACATGAAAATATCAATAACCACTTTCATAATGACGGAATGAATAATGTCAGACTATCATAACCACATAGCCAAGGCCTCGTGCCAAAACTACAAATAAGATTTTGTCAAGGCCTCATGCCGAGACACTAGTTTGTCTCATGATATCTACCAATGCATCGATGAGATATAGTGGGCTCTACCCATCACTTACTAAGTCCAATACATTCCTCTTATGAAAAGTTTGAAACATAACATAAACATTTGTATTAAAACTAGCATACAGAATGTAAAAAATTTTAACCACAAACCATGAATGGTATTAAAATAGCACATCCACAGTAAAACATCACTCATTTGATACAATATGGAAGATTGTATTGTATAAGATTAACATCAATTAAGAATAATGAAGGATATTGACATAGATTAAAATATTCATCAAACTATTGAGAGAAATATCCGCCTTTTCTTGAAAACATTTAAAATTTACACTATTTGTCAAGAAGCCATTTAAAATAGATTTTTATTGAATCAAAGTGTCCCATACCACTTTGAAACTTTTAAAAGGAATTTTAATTTTAAATCATTAATGTACATATATATAAATCCTTAAAAACACTTTTAATACATCGACATTAATGAGAATGATTTAGAATAATAAATATTTAAAACATTTAAAATGATATTTTAGTTAGAGTTCCTAACCAATATAAAAACACTTGAATACAAATAATTGAGGTAATAAAAACATTATAATAGCATGAAAATAAAGGTAATCCTGATATACTATGTCAAAGTACATTATATAAACCATATAAAAGTGATTTGGTGTACAACAATAAAGAAGTCTCAATGGAATGTAAATTGAGATGAATTCTCTTATAAAGACCACATCCTTAGGTGAAGGATAGATCAAAGACATAATAATGTGTGAAAAATATAAATACACTAAATATAATTGGATATTTAGTGTAAATAGATCACATGAAATTCTTACATATTCTTGTAAAAACAACACTAATGAATTGGATATTTAACTCAACAAATGGAGATTAAGTTAAAATTACTCTTATCAAGTTCATACCGATGACTTGATAATTTATCAATGGAGTGATTATGTGTATCAAAATTATATACAGAGAAAGGGGAGTGTAAATTATGACATAATCAAATTAATAGTGATTCCACACATAATCATGGAGTAAAATAATCAATGAAGTATTCCTAAAGCCAAATGAGTGCAAATTGAAATTTCAAATTCCCTTATCGAATAGGTAACTTACGAAACATACAACCATGAAAAAAGGATCATAAAATGATGATGTAAATACTCATAAATTAAATTATATTACACAATGAATAAAATCATGGGTAGTACACATACACCACATGCAATAAATAATTGGTGAATAACGGAATTCTCACGAAATTAAGAGTGAGATAAGAAACCCCTTACTTTGTACTTTTTCCTTGGTCAACGGTATGTTAACCTCCTTTATAATGGTTAAATAATTGTTATTTAATTATACAATAATCATTTACATTAATATGATATCATATATGATTTTTTTTTTTGGAAAAAACAGGGAAAAACCCAAACAATGACTAATTCTTTACCTTTTTCAGTAGACGCTGAGTTAGCCTTTGCTCTTCTTCTTTTAAAGAAATCAGCTCCACTTTTTCACGTCCTCTTCCATGACCTCTAGATCGCCCTTTGCTAGCAATTGCCCTATTCGTAAGAACTTGAAGCCTGCCCTGCAATGTCTCAGCATCAGTGCTATCAGAACCCGAGCAATCCTCTGTATCTTCCTTTCCATTGACAGAAGAAGAATTTTTTTTAAGTGGCGTCATCCTTTCTTCTGAAGTAGGCTTCTAAACCGCCGTAGAGGAGGAAACCGGGGACAGTGTCTTCTTGTAAGACACAATCTGAAATCCTTCATTATCCAATAGGGGTTTTGCAGAAGGGTGAAAATCTTTAGAGATGACTGGAGAGTCATGATCTAAAGTTTGTTTACCTTTTCGATTCCCAAAGGGCATCAATTTCTTTTGAGAGAGTTGTTGATCAACCGCAATCTGTGCTTCTACTTCTCCTGCCTGTTCATTTCCTTTTCTTGTTGAATCAACATGTTGGACATTATCCGCATCCATACAAATCTCAGCCCAAGACTTCTTCTGATTTTCAGGGAAAGTACAAAACTTGGGCGAATCTGTTCGGTCTCCCAAAACATCAACTTTATATGCCTCCCCATGAGCAGCACCCTGCACCTCTTTCTCAACCTGGTTAGCAACCGTGCTCAGCTCTGGCTTACCCAAGTTTTTGTCGTCTGCAGGAAACAACTGTGATTCAGATTTCCCAGCAGTGACTGATTTCCCCTTCTTGAGACAATTATTGACATTATGGCCATGCAATGCACAAAAACTGCACACTAAAGAACGCCGACAAGAAGAAAGATCATGACCAATGAAATGGCAGTCTTTGCAGAACTTAGGCATTTTTTCATAAATGATCTTCAACTCAATAATATCTTCATCAGTAGAAAGCATCACTTTATCAACAAGAGTCGATCCCAGTTCAATCTCAACCATAAACCTAGCGAAGTGGCCAAAGCGAGCAACTTCCGTCTCCTTATCAATTTTGATTGGTATGCCAATAGATAAAGCAATATCATATAATATTTTAGGATGCCAAAGTATCCAGTTTAAGCCATAAACTTTAACCCAAACCTGCGTCGTAGTGTTATCAACTTCCAGGGGGTTGAACTTTTTATCCCATTCCCGAAAATGAATAATGCCAGGTTTGAGGGCAATGGAACCAAAGCCCCATGCTCGAACTTTTAATTCAGCCGTGGGGAAAAGCATATGGAAATATCCCCGACCAAGCGAGACGCACTTCCATGTTGAGAAACCCCATATTAGAGAAATACGTTCCTTAAGATCATCAATTTTTATGGGTTGTGTACCCTTAGGAAGGAAAAGGCGAGCAATAATTGAGAACTCACCCATTTTGAGCCTTTCAGAGACCGCAATAGGATCCGCCTTGATATGCGCAGTATTCCCCTTTCTTCTAATGTTAGATTCATTCCCACCTTTGTGATGAACAAAAGATCGAGCACTGCCATCCCTTCTAACAGCCTCAGAGCTCTCCATAGCAGGTTCAATTGTACCTGCTCTAACAGCACTTCTATCCATAACTGGGATGGAAACGCCAAATGGGACCTTTCCAGTAGCCACACTATCCTTTGACCTGCAACCGCTCTCAATACATCCCACAGCAGGCACTGAAGCCGTGTTCAACCCTGCCTACGATGAGCTCGCGCCGCCAGCGTCCAGACCCACGACCCCTGCCATCTTCAAGGTCCTGCATCCCTCGGCCGGCAGCTGCCCGACGCTCACCGTGTTTGTTATGGATAGGTTGTATCTTATTCATATACAGAATGATATCAATTACTGAAACATTATTTGTAATTATTAAATGAGAATTAGACTCAAATGGATATGATGGGGGATGAATCTCAACACATTCGTGGAGACGGTAGTCCGTACGTACGCACGAGCGACAATATCATTCTTTTGATATTAAAATAATATATATTTAGATGTTATATAATATATAAAGAATCATTATCATGTTATATTTATTATTTACATGAATTATACATCATTATTATACCCATCTAAATAATAATATATTGAATAACAATTACACCACAATGTGGAGACGATAGTCCGTACGTACGCACGTATGGTGACATGTCCTTTAAGGGATGGATAGAATAATGAATTTTTTTGTTACATATTTATAAAAAAATAAAATTATATATAAGATATTATAGTAATTACATTATAATGGTAATAACAAAGAAAGAAGAAGTTGAAAAAGAAAGGAACTTGAAAGAGGGTGGTGAAAACATTACCTCTTCTTCGGGTTATTGTTTTTGATTTGAGAAAAATGGATCCTTTGGTTGGATTTATGATCAATATAAGGCCTCTAGGTTGAAGTGAGGTAAGTTTAGAGAGTATTTGTTAAGGTTTTGTCCGATCCAAAAGGATTTTAATGTGTTAATGAGTGAGAAGGGGGAGTTCCCTTTTATAAGAGGGGTGAGTGACACCTTTGGAAAAGCTAGAAATATTATTTTATAAGAAATTCATATTAGGTTTATAATGGCTAAAAAGTGGATTTTTTAAAGTTTATGGTGGGTATGGGTATAATACCACTAAACCAATAGAATTTATACTGGTTTGGGTCATTATATTAACCTTATCTTTTAGTTTTAATTCTTAGTTAATTAGTTTGATACTTACCATGTCACTTTGTATTTTTATATTATATAGTTAATAAACATAATATATACCTCCAAGAGACCCCCAAGTGGTCAATTAATGATACACCTATCATGATATAAGTCTCTTGACAGATCTGTAGATTTTTAGGAATTGAATATAAATTAATAATATAATATTTGTTTTAAAAACTCTTTTATGTCAATTTTGACACTATTGGGTATTTTGTTTTTGATAAATTCATAACAGAATTATTACTACGAAATAATTTATATAATCAATCCTAATATGTAATATTAACCTATAAAATTAGTGGAATTTATAAAAAGTCTCAAATTATATTTATTTTGATATTTATAATATCAATTATTTTAATATTTCATTAATTAGGTAATTACTGCATCACCATTCTGTCATAAATAAATTAAATTATTTAATGTCTAAATATTATAAATAAAATACTATTATGTATTAAATCCTTTAATATTTCTAATTAATATTTACAATCGAATTTATCTTATGTATAACCCTATATTAAAAATTGTTTAGTAAATAAACATTGATTTTAACTCTTTTAACTCTTCTTTGAATTAAATAATAATAAATGTTATAATCTATTCCAAGTGGACTAAAATGATAATATTTTATTCCTAAGGTTGTTTTTGGCCGTATAAACTTGTCCAATATAATGAGGACATGTTTTAGGGTAATATTAATATCATTCTTACAATTAATTACCCTATTTACTTTTTAACGTGGTAAATAAAAGTAAAATGTTACTATTCACCAAAAATGTTTTTTATCTTATTTAACCACATTTTACTCCTTGAAATTAACTATGTCTCTTGGATTTTCGAAATTCCACTCACAGAAGCGGTAAAATTATGTTTCACGTTAATTTCCAAATTCTCCTAGGGGTGGGTAAAAGACGGTGAAAAGTTCAATAAAATTTTTATATATCTAAAATTATTCTAAACTAACTTCAATGAATTACATTTAACTTATATATGTATTATGTATCTATTTTTATCTTAATTAAATTTAAATAAAATAAATAATTATTTAAATAAAAATTTGGTTTTAAACTATAACCCAATATTTTTCACTATTCATCAAAAATTAAAAGTTTTCATAAAAATACCAAAAATTAGGCATATGCTATATTTGATATTATAAATTCAAAAATGATGCCTATTTTACCAAATTAAAAACATATAAGTTTCATTAATTAATTTAAAAATTAATTCCCGTTGTCAAAACAAATAGCGTGTTTTTAAGAAATAATAGCTATCAAAAGATTGACACTTGTTTATGTCTAGTATAAATGTGAAATTATGAACAATGACAAAAATTGTATTAAATAGTAAAAATATATTATAAATATACATTAAAACCACTCAAATTCAAAATTTATCACTATTAATTATTTCTATTAAAAAAGATGTTTTTAATTAAAATTTAGTAATTTTCACTATTCATCAAAATATGAAAGTTATCCGAAAAGTACCAAAATTTCACCCTAAGATAATTTCGATATTAAGAATCCAAAAATGAAGTCCATTTTGAAAGATAAAATTTATAAAATTTCAAAAAGTATGTATTACTATTCATAACGGCTAGTTTGATTGGTTGTGGTGTGTTAGAATCTCGAAGTTGCGTACAATGTTAGCCATCGAATTATTCAAAGGGAAATGTACCATGGAAGTTTGGGGTGTTACATTCTCCCCTCCTTCAATAAATTTCATCCCCGCAATTTTTTAAAATTGTGCTTGAGAATATAATGGAAAGTCCCACATCGGAAAAAGAGTTAATAAAACTATCACTTTAAAAGAATGAAAGAGAGGAATAAAGGTCACCCAAGATAACCCATACTAGGATTCCATGTAGGAAAACATGGATATGGATGATAAACTAAGTGTCACGTTTTGATGGAGAGGGATAAAAAATATGATCAGGAGAAAGTTAACAACAAGAAAACCACAAACTTCTGTTGGCACAAACGTTCATTAGTCTCCTAGTAGGAAAAGTAAATAGACAACATTTTTTGTTTTAAGTTACATTACATAAGGAAGTTGAATTCATTTATGATATTGATTAAGAACATAAAGAGATATACTTACTTTTTAATTATAGTTTCATTCTTTAATAAATTTCTACCACTAACTCATTTTTTTCTGAACAATGAGTATTCAAGAAGACTTGGTCACACTAAAAGAGCTAGAATAAACATCTATAGAATAACATGGTCCACATAGGATAAAATATATATATACCTTGTATTTAGAGATTAATCAAAACCAAAATGGTTTGTATAAGATCTGATGATCCCCCAAATGGATATTCCATTAGAGAAAAAAACACTAATCTTAATTTTTAAAATTAAACCAACAATACCATAAAGTTAAATAAATACCATTCATAAATCAATTGTCCTTAAAATACTTCAATATAATCCAAACTAATATTGAAACCCAAAACTTATAAGAATGTAGTCTTCCACGTTCAATTGTATCTCCAAATGACATCAACTTCTCTTAACGTCACATATAAAAAAGTAATTAACCTAACCACATATTCATTATTATAGGTTAATCATTTCCATAAATAACCCAAATCACTATAAATCCACAATAAAAACATAGATAAAAATCCACCATTACACCTCAACTGAAATCACATAGTATTCTATTTTCCTTGGGCATATAGTGTTCCCAACAAAGTGAACATCTTTAAAAATAAATTTATCACTGAATCACCAAATCATTTTCCTATACTAAGGATTTTCATTTGATAAGACATAAGATCCCCAATAAACTTATTATTGATCAATAAAATCATTTAACTAAAATAATATTCACTCTAACCAGGGACTTCATGTAGTCCAATGGTAGGAAAAAAATCCCAATCACACTTTGGTTGTGGGTTCGATTCCCACAGCTTTGTCCGATGCCATGGGTTGTCACACGGTCTGCGTGATGTCATTTTTCAAAAACTATATTTTATAACATTACCAAAATGAGATAAATTACTCAAAATAACCACAACATAATTTAACCACAAATTTTATCTCATACCTTGCATTTTCATCCCAAATTATAATAACTTGTAATTGCCTCAAACCCAATGATCATATAAAACCAAATGGTTATTTATAACTATATCCACAGGAGAAAATATAATTATTCCTCAAATATCATTCTCACATGGAAAATTGCAGGGTTACAAATACAAGAGAAAATTATTCAAAGTAAACCCATCAACAAGGAGAACTAATACTTTTTAAACATTTCTCCAACCATTTATTTCCACAAAGCTTCTTCTTTGACCAAGAAAATATCCTATAGAATAGGGCATTCACTCAGGTAATTGCCGGTCCCCTACATTTACTGAAAATGACTGTAAATGGATTCTTGGGACCATTTTTATCTTCTTCCATAGTACTCTTCATTTTTCTTCAGCAATTCTTCACTTTATGTCCTTCATTCCCGCACAGAAATCATTTCTTTGTCCCATTGAGACACTTTACTGGGTGTCTCCTTCCACATTTCCTGCTTGATAGAATTTGAGGATTCCTTTCTCCATGGTCTCCACTGCTGGAGCTCTTATCATTCATCACCTTTCTCTTCTTTGTTGATTCCGAGAATTGGTATATATATATATATTATTGATAATATTTTTGGAAAATTGATTTGGTATGAAGACAATATCTTTTACGCCTATCAACATTCCATTTTGTTGATCATTTACACCACCGTTCCCACCTTGTACAAAATTCTCAAAGTCACTATGAATTCCTTGGAATCCAGACATTGACTAAAACCAGAATGCATTGTATGAGTAACAGTAGTCATAAAATCATTTAGAGATTAACATGTCACCATATTCTCAATTTGAAACACATTAAGAGTAACCAAGGTCATTTAATCTCATCTTATATATAATACTTCAATTCGGTCTACAAAGAAAATGTAAATTATCCTATGCATATCCCCCAGGAGTGTCGTAATCAAGAGTGCAACAAGGCCCATTGTCCTGCACCCGTTCTTATTCGAGTCTAGCTCTAAGCGGTGTTTTTGGGTTTTACCCCTAGGTACATTCGTGCCAGATCCGCCTCTTCCTGATCGTATCCAGACAGGGATGTATTGCTCAAAAAACTCACAAAATATATAAAATACCAAAATTCGAGAAAGTTCTTTTATACTAATCCTCAAAGTTTATCATAGGGCTATGTGCTCTAATCAGAGTTTATCTAAATCTAGCTCCCAAGGTTTTTAATAAACTTTCCCTGATACTAACTGTAACGCCCCGAACCTAGTTAACCAGAGTCGGTTCATTATTACATAACATTGGCATGATCACAAAAGATCAAGTCTCGAAAGACCGATTAGTTTAGTTTCCTTGGAAACACTAGATATATTCATAAAGTTCACATTACATCAATAAGTGAAAAACTAAAAAAACATATTGTCTTCATATACCCTCATTATATCCTAGCAGGTCATTCATAAAATACTTCATCACATCGTGGGAAAAAATAAAACATTGAAAGGGGTGAGCTTAGATGCTCAGTATAGATAACAATATAGCAGAAACATTCATAAATAAACATAAAAATTTAAGTCAATGTATAACTAAAACAACAGCCATTTAAACTTGAACTTCAGCATAATATGGAACGGTTAAAATGAAATAATTCCATTTACTTATTCACATGGATATTTTTCAAGTCCAATAATCACATGAAAATATCAATAACCACTTTCATAATGACAGAATGCATAATGCCAGACTATCATAACCAAGTATCCAAGGCCTCGTACCAAAACTACAAATAAGATTTTGTCAAGGCCTCGTGCCAAGACACTAGTTTGTCTCATGAGACGTACTGATGCATCGAGGAAATATAGCGGGCTCCACCTATCACTTACTAATTCTAATGCATTCCTAATATGAATAGTTTGAAACAAAACATAAACATTCGTATTTAAACTTGCATACAGAATGTCAATACTTTTAACCACAAACCATGAATGGTATAAAAATAGCACATCCACAGTCAAAAATAACTCATTCGATACAATATAGAAGATTTTATTGTATCAGATTAACCTCAATTGAGAATAATTATGGATATTGACATAAAATAAAATAATCATCAAACTATTGAGAGAAATATCCCCCTTTTATTGAGAAAATTTAAAATTCACACCATTCGTCAAGAAGCCATTTAAAATAGATTTTTTGGAATCAAAGTGTCCCATACCACTTTTAAACATTTAAAAGAAATTTTAATTTTAAAGCATTAATTTTCATATATATAAATCCTTAAAAACATTTTTAAAACATGGACATTAATGAGAACGATTTAGAATAATAAATCTTTAAAACATTTAAAATGATATTTTAGTTAGAGTTCATAACAAAAATAAAGACACTTGAATAAAAATAATTGAGGTAATCAAAACATTGTAATATCATGATGATAAAGGGATTCATGATATACTATGTCAAAGTACATTATATACACCATATAAAAGTGATTTGGTGTATAACAACAAAGTAGTCTCAATGGAATGTAAATTGAGATGAATTATCTTATAATGACCATATCCTTAGGTTAAGGAAAAATCAATGACATAATTATGTGTGAAAAATATAAATACACTCAATATTATTGTATATTTAATGTAAATAAATCATATTACATTCACACATATACATGTTAAAACAACACCAATGAATTGGATATTTAACTCAACAAATGTAGATTGAGTTAAAATTACTCTTATAAAGTTCATACCGATGACTTGAGAATTTATCAATGGGGTGATTATGTGTATCAAAGTTATATCCACAAAAAGGGGAGGAGAAATTATGACATAATCAAATTAATAGTGATTCCACACATAATCTTGGAGTAAAATAATCAATGAAGTATGCTTAAAGCTGAATGAGTGCAAATTGAAATTTCAAATTCCCTTATCGATTAAGTAACTTACGAAACATAAAACCTTGAAATAAGGATCATACAATTATGATTTAAATACCCATAAATTAAATTATATTACACAATGAATATAATCATGGGCAGTACACATACACCACATGCAATAAATAAGTGGTGAACAATGGAATTCTCATGAAATTAAGATTGAGATAAGAAACCCCTTACATTGTACTTTTTTCTTGGTCGATGGTAGTTTAACCTCCTGTATAATTGTGAAATAATTGTTATAGAAATATACAAGAATCATTTACATTAATATGATATCATATATGATCTATTAACATTGATTTGTTAAAAATATCTTAGTATTATCGTCATTTCGGGTGTTAACTTACTTGTTTTCCTTTATATTCTTTATTACATAAGTCGTGTTTGTTATGGATAGGTTGTATCATATTCATATACAGAATGATATAAATTCATTAAACATTATTTTTAATCATTAAATGAGAATTAGACTCAAATGGATATGATGGGGAATGAATCTCATCGCGTTCGTGGAGATGGTTGTCCGTACGTACGCACGAGCGACAATATCATTCTTTTGATATTAAAATAATATAAAATTGGATGTTATATCAAATATACAGAATCATGATCATGTTATATTTATGATTTACATGAATTATACATCATTATTATACCAATCTAAATAATAATATATTGAATAACAATTACACCACAACGTGGAGACGGTAGGCCGTACGTACGCACGTATGGTGACATTTCATTCAAGGGATGTATTGAATAATGAATTTGTTTGTTCCATATTTATAATAACATCACATTATATATAAGATATTATAGTTATTACTTTATAATGGGAATAACAAAGTAAGAATAAGTTTAAGAAGAAAGGAACTTGAAAGAGGGTGGTGAAAACATTACCCCTTCTTCATGTTCTTCCATTTGATTTGATCGAAAGGGCTCCATAGGTTGGATTTCTGATCAAACTGAGGCCTCTAAGATGACCTGAGGGATGTTGAGGGAGTATTTGGGCAGGTTTTGTCCGATCCAAAAGGATATTAATGTGTTAATTAGTGAGAAGGGGGGGTGCCCTTTTATAAGAGGGGTGAGGGGAACCTTTGGAAAAGATAAAAATATTATTATATAATAAATTAATATTCGGTTTATAATATCTCCAAAGTGGTTTATTTAAAGATTAAGGTGTGGATGAGTCGAAAACCACTCAAAAAATAGAATTTAGATAGGTTTGGGTAATTATATTAACCTTATCTTTTAGTTTTAATTCATAGTTGATTAGTTTTCCACTTACCATGTCACTTTTTAATTTTATATTATATAGTTAATAAACATACGATATAACTCCAAGAGACCCCAAATTGGTCCATTAATGATACACCTATCATTATATAAGTCTCTTGGCTGAGCCTTAGATTTTTATGAATTGAATATAAATTAATATTATAATATTTGTTTTAAAAACTATTTTATGTCAATTTTGACGCTAGTGGATATTTTGTTTTTGATAAATTCATAACAGCATTATTACTTCGAAAATAATTTATATAATCAATACTAATATGTAATATTAACCTAGAAAATTAGTTTAATTCAAAAAAACTTTCAAATTACATTTATTTTGTTATTTATAATATCAATTATTTTAATATTTCACTAATTAGGTAATTAATGATTCACCATTGTGTCATAAATAAAATAAATTATTTATTGTATAAAAATTATAAATAAAATACGATTATGTAGGAAATATTTTTTTCTTTCTAATTAATATTTACAATCGAATTTATCTTATGTATAACACTATATTAAAAATGTGTTAGTAAATAAACGTTTATTTTAACTCTTTTAACTCTTCTTTGAATTAAATAATAATAAATGTCCTAATCTAATACAAGTGGACTTATATGATACTATTTAATTCCTAAGGTTGTTTTGGTTCGATATACATTTGTACTATAGAAATAGGACATGTGTTAGGGTTATATTAATATCATTTTTACTCTTAATTACCCTATTTACTTTTAATCGTGGTAAATAAAAGTAAAAAGTTACTATTCACCAAAATATTATTTTTATCGTATTGAACGACATTTTACTTCTTTATATTAACCGCGTCTCTCGGATTTTCAAAATTCTACTCATAGAAGTGGTAAAATTATGTTTTATGTAAATTCCCAAATTCTCCCAGGGGGTGGGAAAAAGACGGTGAAAAGTTCAATAAAATTTTTATATATATAAAATTATTCTAAACTAAATTCTATGAATTAAATTTAACATATATAGCTATTATGTATCTATTTTGATCTTAATTAAATTTAAATAAAATAAATAATTATTTTAATAAAAATTTGGTTTTAAACTATAACTCAATATTTTTCACTATTTATCGAAAATTTAATGTTTTATGAAAAATACCAAAAATTATCCCTAAGATATATTTGATATTATGAATTCAAAAATGATGTTTATTTTACCAAATTTATAACATATAATTTGCATTAATTAATTTAAATACTAATTCTCGTTGTCAAAACAAATAGTGTGTTTTTAAGAAATAATAACTATCAAAAGATTGACACTTGTTTTTGTCTGGTTTAAATGTGAAATTACGTCCAATGACCAACATTGTATTAAATGGTAAAAATGTTTTCTAAATATACTTTAATACCACTCAAATTCATAATTTATCACTATTAATTATTTTTATTAAAAAAGTTGTTTTTAATTAATATTTATTAATTTTCATTATTCATCATAATATAAATGTTATCCGAAAAGTACCAAAAATTTACCCTAAGATAATTTCAATATTACGAATCAAAAAATTAAGTTTATTTTGAAAGATAAAATTTATAAAATTTCAAAAATTAGGTATTACTATTCATAACGGCTAGTTTGATTGGTTGTGGTGTGTTAGAATCTCGAAGTTGCGTACAATGCAAGCCATTGCATTATTCAAAGGGAAACGTACCTTGGATGCTTGGGGTGTTACATAAAACCTTAATATTCATACATTTACATTATAATATTATTTTTCAATATTTAATACCTTACACAAACACACTCCCAAAGACCATATTATATTTTTGCCTTTGGAAGAATGGAATCATATTCAATGTTACAAAAGAAAGTTTAATCATATCCCACAACGTTCTCCATAACTAGAACCCTTCAAAGACACATCATACATAATACATATATTTTTCTAATACGGAAATAAAACATAATAATGGGTATTCCTAGTTTCTATGTATGGTAAAGAGGTAAATATTTCAGTATAATTGAAATATAATGGTATGAGAACATGATCATAATATTTGAAAACCAAACCATACATATTAAAGATCATAATCACGAGTAACGGAATAAATACAAGATTTTGATAAGACATGAATAAAAAGAGAATAAAATAACATGAACCCTGAGAGAATAAAATTGGAATACAATATGAATTTGGAGGGTAGACAAGGGGTTGATAATTATTTCTATACTGGTCTATGCTCACTACTAAGGACTTCATAGAAGAAAAAGTCTTTTAATGTACATAGTTTACTATTTCGAGTTCACTACTCGTTCTATCCCTATATTACTATACACGATATAATCTTTAATTCCTCCCTGTATATCTCATGAGATATATAAATATTTACCTGATGCATTAGAGGGAAATATATATTCCACCTGTTATATAATGAAAACAATATATCTGTGTAACATAGGATCTTAAAAATTCAACATATCAAAAATTATAAAAGGAAATATGTATCATAAATAGACAATAAAATCATAACATGTAGAATATAGATATTTTTCATAATAATTTCATCATATCATAACCTTTCAAAGGAATCGGGTTTCATTAGCATATTAAATTTGGAATAGATGTGAGTTCTGTTAAGTATATATCCCATTTTGAAATCAAGTTTCATAAAAATAATGATATCAAAACATAAAACATTCAATGAAATAATATGAATTATATCCAAAGAACATATCCCTATTATGGAATGAGTAACACCAACATATGTCATTTTTTATGGAAAATAATTTTTAAATATCACTGAAAACATTTATTGAAGAAAATAGAAATTATGAATTGAAAAACACTTTTTAATATATAATTTTTTTTAAATTTTTTTGTCCGTTTGATATAACTTTGAAAGATACCACAGAAGCTTCAAAAAATGACTAGTCATGACATCTGAATATTTTTATCCTATCGTACTTATAAAAATGTAGGTTTATTTCACATTTAAGTCAAATTTAAAGAGAAATTGTATTTTAAATTGGATAAAAGACTCATTTAATTTTTTTAATTTAAAACATGGGAGAAAATTTAGTTTTCATATTTTAAGATAGTGATAATACATTTTTGGAAGCATTTTTAGAATATATGGTTGGGAAGGAAAACAAATTGCTGAATGAATAGAGATATAAAGTCATATTTTCATGAAAACATTTTCTAAATTATTTTATGTACAAGAGAGTGGGAAAATTGTAGTATTATATAACGATATTTTGAATAAGTATGGGAAAATATAATTAATGAGAATTAATAATAGTTATATCAAGATGTTTCATCATCGTAGACTTAATCATACCCAACCATGATAAATGATGCAATTAAAACATGAAATCACTTTGGTAACATTGAATTGTAACCTAAAAAAAGAATTACAAAAAATGAAACAAAAAATATCACAGTTATGATTAAATTAATGATATTAGATATAAAATGGTATATATATACCCCTCATGAATTAATATTGGTTCATAAAAAATTTTATGTCAAGAAGAAAGGAAATTGAGGCAAAAATTTATTTACCACTTTGGTATAATTTTTTTTACTGTAAACATCATGAAGGAGACACACTATAATGGATATGTAAATATAAACAATTATAATTATAATAATAATATAATACATCCATGGTTAGAATATACATCACATTAAAGAAATATGTGGTGAACATTTCTTGTGTCTTTCAGAAATTAAATGTGAGGAAGAAATACCATACATTAAATATTGACATAAATTGTACTCATTAAATCCCCCTATATACTAAATATAATTTTTTATACATCTATCAAATATAAATATTTACATAAATCATACCATATATTATTTTCCTATGTAGCATTATTACACTTTTATTAACAATTCCATGTTAGGATAACGTTTCAACTAATGACATCATTATTTTTCATGTGTCTTTTCATTTGATACATTCATGCTAGTCATAAAAAAGTCACGATTTCATCATCTATTGGGTGATAAAAATAATAAATATATATATAATATATATTTTTTATAAATTTATTTATAAAATACTATAAAATATAGAAGTATAAAATGAAATACACCATTCATGGAGACAGTAGGCTATACATACAAATGAATGTTGTTTCAATTTTTTGGTCAGATTGAAAGAAAGAAATGTTTATAAGATATTATAATTAAATAATAATTTTTATTTCATATATAAAAAATATTTTTAATAAAATTTTCCTTAATACTTCACATATAATGTGTGAATGAGTCACATTGCATCACAAGGCAAGAGTACATCGTACACATGATCGGCTTAATGACATTCCCACAAAATTGAAATCACAAAGGTGTGTGTAACAAAACAATTACAAAATTATCATAAAATCATAAAAATAATAAATTTAATATATAATAAATATTAAAATCATTATTATCATCCTTTATAAGAGGTAATGGAAAAAACTAATGACATTAGTTTACGAGGCAGTTGTCCTCCGTAAGGATGAATGAAGATTTCATATCCCATTTGATGGAAGTGTGTACGGATTTAGGTCATATCCATAACATGTAAATATTTATGTATATTTTTGATATTTTGGTTATTATATAATCATGATATAAAATAATAAATGGGGTTTAAGTAATAAATAAACAAAAAAATTCATTGATAAACATTACCTTATCTCTAGGTATCTCATATTGGTTCATAGAAAATGAATTCCTTAGATGGAATTTTTCCAAAATTAGTGATCCTAAGATGATATGAGGTAATTGGAGATCTTATTTTGGTATTTATTGGCCAAACCAATTAGTTTTTAATTTATTATGAAATGGAAAAATGGGGAGGAATTTTATAAGGGAGGTGAGTGGAAAACTTGAATTTTTTTAAAAAAGAGTATACCAATCAATTGTTTTTCGTGTCAAAATTATCAAATAGTTTACCAATATAAATAATATAAGATATTTTGATTAAATATGTTCATAAAATGTGTGTTTTAAAAGAATAATGTTCATATTACCCCATTATGTTTAATATTTAGTCCCATAGAATAATCATTTTTCATATAATTAATTTGATTAATTTTAACTATTATGACTAATCATTATAGTAAAAAATTAATTTGGACACTTTATAAATTATAAATTATGATAATTACAAATAATAAAACCATTTTTTTAAATTATACTAATATTCGTGGTAGAAATTAATTTAGAATTTAATCCCACATACAAGATGTGACACCAGGTTTTTAAAGTGAAAATGACAAATTCATTGAAATATTTTTAAATCAAAATTCAATTTGAAATTAGATATAATGACATAAATTGGATCTTTTATTGAATAAATTAAATAATTTTACTTTATAACTAATAAAAAATATAATTTAAAATTTTAAATGCATTATATTTAACGAAAATTTACATTTAAAATTCATTATTTTTCACTATTCATCAAAAAATAAAAATTTTAATATATATTTATATATAATTGAACCTAACATAATTTTCACATTATTAACTAAAAAAGAAGTATATTTATAAAAATTAAATTTCTAAATGTTTCATAAATTATATTTATTATTTTCCACAGAAGGGCACAAAAACAATTACTTTTGAGAGAATAGTAGTTTCAAAAAATATAAATACATTTCAATAAATTAAATATTTAATTATAAATATGTTATATATATATAAATCATAAATAATATTTTTTAGTTTATTATTACTATTTTTATTACTATCTTTAGTGGCTAGGTTATAAAAGTCTTGATTAAATAATTATAATAATTAAAATTTGTTTTATAGAAACTTTGGGATGTGTCCAATGCATGTTAATACCAATTTATCATGCAATGAAATAGTAAATTGGTATTGAGTATAATGAAATAATATATAGGAATTTAATTTATATAAAAAAGTTCACAAAAACTTAGGGTGTTATACTCTCCCTTTTGGGACTACACCTATGATTATAATGTGGTCCTGATATAATTATGATCACACTGAGTGATCTCATTCCCTCTATTGGATGGGTTTAGACCTAAGTGATCAGAATCAGATAAGGGGGACTAGGTTGGGTCATAAGATATTAATGTGACCTTGGGGATCCTAGTGGATTCCCAAACATAATAATGACTATAGATAAGTATATGTACATTAAGTAGATAGTGATGGTTCCAGGTGTCACTTTAAAACCTAAATTTACGATTTGATCCTTATAATATTATTGAGATATTTATTGGCATTTTAGTAGAGGGATCTACCCTAGTTGAGTATGATGTGTTCGATTGATGGAAATCCCATGTTTAATATTTATTGAGATGATATATTATGGTATGGAAACTAAATAAATAATAAAAATCTTAGAATTCCAATTTTGTTACCTAAATTCATCATTTTGGTCTATTAAAATGATCCTAGGATAAAACTATTGATCCCATTGACATTGGAATTTCATCCTTAATCACCTTCGGTTTGGATCTAGTACAAATTTTCATATAATTATTTATTTAATTCTAATATAATCAACCTTTGGGATAATATTAAGAGCATAGGATTTTGGGATTCAACTATCAAGGTGATATTATTTACTTTTACTTTCTCCATTGAATCCAAATTATATATAACATTGTATTTCATATAGTATTCATGCATGGAATCAATCATTTTTCCTAATTCTATAAGAATTTCATGGATATTCTCTTAAGAAATAGTTAGCGAGGTTAATAACAATTGATTGCCTAGGTATTTATCTAATGAATTAATAAAGGTCATAATAATGTATTGATTCCTATTTCACATTTTTGGAGACAGTCTAACAATATATAAAAGAATATATTATATTTATCATGTGTCAAAATATAACTCAATGTTTTATATGGGATTATTTAGTTTTTTCACATCAATTTATTTATTTATTCACATGAGAATGTCACATGTAAATTTTCTATAATTTATTGTTATTTATAAAACAACAATAGTGGTTGCATATTATGTTATATTCACAACCATCATGGACATCAAAGGAACTTGATTTCCTAATATGATTTACAGTTATCTTAAGTTAATGTTGGGTATGGGCCTGTGTTTTTTCCTTCTATTTAGATATATTGGATAAAGATCTTAGATTTATGTGTCATAGATTTTGAATGTAATAGATCATCCAACATTTTGTTATTATTAATTTATTAAATACATGTGACCTACCTAGTTATAAATTAGTGCTATGTGCTAGCATTACTATGATTCTATTTGACTACTTGATTCCTCACTACATTTCTTACTGAATTTATTCTTAGTTATATGTAATCCGATGATTATCATTGTTGTTAATTATTTTTGTTTTATTTTATTCTCATGTTTCTACTTGAATATGGGGTTTATACAACCATTGAAACTACCTTAGACCCTCATTAGATGTTGATAGCCTCTAATGTAATGGGTGGTGGACCGGATGTTAAGATGTAACTTCTCTAGTCTAAGAACATCGTAATTGTTGTGGATTCGTGTAGTAGAATTTTAATTTTTTAAAGATGTTTTTTACTATTTGGGATAGGATATAAAAGTATAATCTACATGATGGATCTTGTGGGGGATATCAGAGTGGTGAATTGTTAATATATATAATGATAGGATGTTAAAATTACATGGTATATTATATTAAATTTATAGATTTCACAATTATAGTTTTTTAACTCACTTAGAGTGTTACACTTCAGTTTTATATTTATGATTTTTTAGCTCTTAGACAATTCGAATGATACATGCATACATGCCTCATTATGGGCTTGTTAGACACACATAATAAAAGAATTATTACATACGATTTATATCACTAAGTAAGAGAAATATGTTTTTAATGGGATATTAATATCTTATATGGAATCTCCATATCAAACATGTTTTTGGAATTTTATAATGATGAACAAACTAATACATTTTCTTGAAGATATGTCATCCGGATTACATGGAGTGATTCCCCTTGGAGAACAATATTATGTTCCTTTGTTATGGTATATATAGTTAACAATAATAGGTTGTTGTAGACATGTGAATCGACTGTAATGAACCCCTTGGTGGTGATTATGGTAATACTTCTGAATGAAATGGTTTTAGATATTCAATGTAAAAAACATATATTTTGTTTTATGATATATCTTCTTATAATCATTCTAAATAAAAAAATATATATTAATCCATATTCCAACTATACATCATCCAAGATGGTGTCATTAAATATATGTATAGATTATATAATTTTTCATAAGAAGGTAGTTTGGTATGACGATGTCTAGTGAGGAATAGTTTTCTAGTAGGTTGATGTATTTTCTTGTAATTCCTAATATGTATGTAAGAAAACACTAGCATTGGTTTTACTCATGATTCATTATTCTCTATTAGATTTGGGAGCGTTGATGACATCTGATGACTCTTGAACTATGTGAGATATTTCTTATGGTCTATTAGTGTAATCATATCGATATTGAGATATTGGTTAATATATTATTTAATTGGGTTTTATAGGTGAGTTTATCATCGTAAAGTTGTTAGATCAAGTGTGTGAGTTCCTTATTGAATGAAGTCATGGAATGATGCTTCTAGTTATGAGATCAATGAATAAGAAGAACTACAAGGTATATGGTAGAGAGATGGAGATACTGCAATCATACATAAAATACATGAAGTGATTGTGTTATTAAATTGTTTTAATATGAATTATATCTTGGAAAACATACACTATTGGTTTTTTAATTATTCTAACGGAAATATTAGAGCATGAGTAGAGGTATAAGTACTATGAAATGATCCTTTGATGATGGGTGGTCTTTCAGAATATCATGTTACTAGTGAAAATATTTATTTTGAATAGGAGAAGCAGGTGTTATGGGAGAATATTAATGATGTGAATTTATGATATCATGGTTTTAGGTGTTGGTTATGTGTGGTACCCTTGAGTTTATAATATTTTAGTGGTAAGCTAAGTGTTTAGAATAGATGGTTTTGAAAAAATGTACATAGGAATGGTTTCCCAAGAGTAATGATAACATGGAAAATATACCTCTATGGTTAAAGGCTACATTAGATATTGATTAATTTTAGAGGTCAAGGTTGACCTAGGAAAATGCCTATCAGAGTATTTTCATGGAGGTATGGGGATATAAATATTTTTTGATTAACAAAAGTATTGGAATAAATAAATCCATAGTTTAACAACCTTGATTCCATTAACATGGATTTAATTGATACATTATTACAAATATTTAAGAAAAAAAGAGATCCAAACCCACATGATTCAACAATATAGTATTTTTAGGAGACAAGATATATATTATATTCTCATATTCTATTTCAACAAATTAAAATCAACTTGAAATTATAAATAGAAATTAATTATTCAATCTATTATAACTATGAGATCTTTTTTAGTTCTCTTATTCATTCTATAGGGATAGAAATTAGAATAAAATGTGTGAACTCATATTATTGGTAAGGTGTATCGTACAATAAATTAATCATAAAATGAAAAATAATGATTCATAATGTTAGAATAATTAAAAATAAAATATACCACTACACAAAACATGAGTCTTGAATATATCATTGGATTACATAACAACAAAAACAATTCCATTTATAATAAGAAACGATTTCATTGTGATATAATTCATAAAATTTTATATTTTAAACATTCCATCATGTCCTCATTTGAAGAAATCGTTCATATCATCAAGTCCCATTTCCAAATTATCACACATATTATAAAGGTATTATACCAAGATTTCATACATAATTAAGAAATTATACAATAATTTACAGTATCTATATATTATTATATATATTAAGTAATCATGGGAATATATAATTCCATGCCCCACACGTCACCAAATAGGAAAAACATTCATCATATAAAAACAAAGAAATAACAAAATAATACTGTAAAAAATCATCTTAGTAATCAATAAATACTTGTATTTGAATAAAAAAGGGATGAAAATACATTTGTCATAAAAAAATCGAAATACATGACCATATTTCATTAAAATTAATAATTTGGATGATTTAAATATATTATAAACCTAGTGAATTATAAGAATCATTACTGTAAAAAAATGACATGTATGGTACACGTCAAAAATATTCCTTTTAAACAATTTTACAAAAAGTCATGGAAAATATATAATAATCTATGTAAATCAAATTTTTACAAATTATAATGATTATAAATAAAAATAAATAACATTTTCGTGAAATATAATGATTCCTAAAAAAATATAGAATATTAGAATTAAACCTTATTACATTTCTAAATATTGAATGAAACACAATTGAATGAGAGAATAAGAAATGGAAAATAAAATACCATGACTAAAAATAGATTCAAGATATCAAATGTAAAATTTTCTATATATTCACCCTGAAAATGGAAATAGATGTATAATATGAAACAAGTATCAATGATGTGAAAATAAGAAGAAAAAACAAAAAAATTTACTCTTAACATTCACTAATGTTAATTAATCTATTTTATAATAAATATATACACATTAATAACTTTTTTATATAACTTATTAATATATATGGTTTTATTAATTATAATATTTTTATACACATATATTATTTATTTATTTTTTATATTCCTCATCAGATGTTTGGAATTTAAATAATTTCATACATGTGAAAAAATGGAGATGTTAGAAAAAATTAAGCGATTTATTTTCCATTATTCTTAGAGTATAAAATTTGATTAATATATTTTTTTTATATTATTTAGGAATCCCTCTATGATGTTTATTTAAACTATGGGTTCAGTTTTTGAGAATGGATTCCAAAAAAAACTTATCATCTAAATTTTATAAATATAAATGAATTACATAATAATAATAATTGTTTAAATTTATATCCTTTCCTAAGAATACGAATGAAATACATTACTATTTTATATCCTATATTTTTTTTAAATACAGTTTTCTAACTATCCATTTAATTTGGTAATGACAAATGAAATGTTTTATTCATCTGGGCGATAGTATACACATTGTACAAATGACGTTTTTCATATTTTGAATGATATGGAGAAATGAAGAAAATGGATCTTCCACCTACATAATAAAATTTTGGTATAATAATAGTAATAATTTAATTATATAATTATGTATATAATATATATTTTATAGTTAGTGTAATAATTTAAAAAATAAAAATAAAATTAAAATTAATACGAGTTGTCACCTAACACCTTGATAAAAATCAATATGTCTTATTTTTTTGTATTTTAGGGAAAAAACATCTTGAACATGCCATGAGTGTTGGGAATGGATTATTGTAAGAATTTATTGAAATAAAAGAAAATATATTTTATAATTAGTGGGGTGGTGAATGGATAATTCTTATGTTAGAGAACTATTTTTTTAAATAGTCAAAACAATATATTTAATGTGTTTCAAATTCATAGGGCACTATATCCAATTGTAAAACCTCAAGCCAATGTCGCCAAGCTTATTTTTATAGAATCATAATATATAAATTGGATTTGATACAAGCTATAGAATCTTAGGCATAACAATCCTACAATAAAATGACTTGAAACAAATATTTTAATACATAATTTCTCAAGACCTTTTCTATTCATTTCTTTAAGGAATTTGGAAAATGAAATAATTAAATTACCCATGTTATTTGTATTTGAGTTGAATTTTTTTCCGTTATATATGAAACTAAATAATACAAAATGAATATTCATATCTCCCAAAAATTCTCTAAACAATCTATCATGTTAGACATATCTTGTATAATAATACTTTTTATAACCAGGGGAAATTGAAGCATAATAAAAGGTGAGATAAGGGAAGAAAAAACATACTTTTGAGGCTAAAATGCAATAAATGGGTCATAAATATTGTCATATGAATAAGTTATAATGAAAACCTCATAATTAAGTATAAAATTGAATTTAATAAATATATATGGGTAGAAATGAAAACTAATATATTAAATGGATTACAATAACAAAATACATAGTGATGAAATTTATAATTCTGGATATCATTATATTTCCATCACAACCATAGACAAGAAATAATTATTTTCATCACGGTCAATGGAAATATTTCATTTATGTCATAATAAATGTAGTCAGGACATCATATATAATTTGGTAGGTAATCAAAAAAATGCAATCCTATTTTTTTGTGAGACCTACTGATGTGTTTAGGGGATATGTAATATTTATCCCCACCCATCACATATTTTGTAACATCCTGCCCCATCTCATTTGCTTGGGAGGGTGGAGGAATGTTACATGGCCTTTAGTAATGTTCTCAAGGTTCCAAAGGCAATTAATAAAAGACAAGGGATTCACGAACAAATTGGGGAAAGATTTTTCCTTAAGAAAAAATCAGCCAACCATCCACTAACAACAACTATACGATGTATGTTAGTAAAACTTTCAAGCATGTATTATGGAAAATAAAACCAAGTTCTTCCACAATATAACCCCAAAAAAATAAAAGCAAACAGAATAACAGAGTACTATGAGGAAAGACTAAACAAGAGGCTCCAAAATAAACCAAGACAAATTCCACAACTCCACACCAAGCTCCATACTCCAAGAACCCACACATCTCCCAAGCATCACCACATGCCACTAGCAAAGAGATGCCTTAACATTACCTGTGTCCTGGAATACAACATATACCAAAGCACCCAAGTGAAAAATTAGGGGTGAGTATTAATACTCATAAGTTTTTTTCCAAATGAATTCCCTACACAATCCACTAGGATAGAACTGTAAGAAAATTTATATAAATTAGTTTATGTAAAATAATCAAAGGTGAAACAATTACCATAAGCCAAACACACCCTTTGAAAGCCACCTCACCCAAACCAAGAAACCCAATGGAAAGCAAAACTATCACGCCATAATCCATCTCAAAATTTAACATTAGCACAACAATTTCAATCTTGAAATGATGTGAACAATAAAACAACCAAAATGGTGGGACATTTTCCCATCCCGTTCACCCCATTCCCAACTAGCGGTACTTCCCTACCACTACCCATAATGGTGGTTCTTCCAACAACTAACCATCAGATTTTATAGTGAGACTTTCCGGACACTTCCACAAAACTGACACAAGACATAACATTCAATAAAATAATAAGAGTAGTGAATCCAAGGACACACAATAAGAACACAACCATATCCAACACATGCCATCTCACATCAATAAATCACCCATTTATTGAAAACATCCTTTATTTGTTTTCTATTCCAAACTACATTTCAATAAAACAACATATTTATTAAAAACCAATTTTTATCAACCAATTTCACAACTCAATCTCAATAACCCATTTTAAAATCTCAATTTTATAAACCACAACAAGAGAATTTCACAACAACACCCCTTTTCCCCAAAAATCCCTAAAACATCACCGATTGGATTTCCAATAGATTTTGAAAATCAAAAACTCCATTAATTTAAAGAAACAAAAATTATTGGTAACCATGATTCATTTTCTATCAAATTGGACTCAAGAGAGTATCCAACTACCTTTACGGTTCTGACAAAATCGACCCACAAGAAACAACACCCCAATTTGGGAAAATGCATCACTAAAACCACTCTAGATCTCCTTCCCAATCACCAAAAATCCCTAAAATAAATACCCAAGAAAACCCCAATACTAGTTATACATTAAACATATGTATATCTAGAATATTTAGAGAGAGGGAAGGGAAGACCTAGATAAAAAAAGGGAAACCAAGAGGAGAGACTTACCCAAGAAGAACCGACTTCAATCCACCAAGAAACCCCATAGATTTGCTTCAAAAATGATTGGGAGAGACCCTGAAAACCATGAGACCACAAAATACCAAGTGAAACATGAGTGGGAGAGGAATAGGACTGAAATAGGTTTATCCTAAGGGAGACGGGATTTAAAAACCCTACCTTTAACTGGTAGCACGGCTAGTCCGCATAGTTTGGAAAACCGTGCCCAAACTGTGTGCAAGCCACTTTCTTGAGGGGAGAAGTCCACACAATTACCTCACATGATTTATAAAACAATGTACAGGATATGAATAGCCTGTTGTCTCCCCTTGCACAGTTTTTTGGAGAACCTGCACGGTTTCCCTTAACCGTGTTCAAACCGTTCTCACATAGAAAATCCTCCCAACTTATTCAAATCCATTCCAAAATCTCCGTACCTATTCGAAATTCATCCCACTCACATTAAACTCATAAAAATGAATAAACAAAGGCTACATCCCTCAAACCGGCTGTGCTACATTTTCCCCACTATAGGACTTCCATCCTTGGAATGTAGAGAAGAATTGCTTTGCCGAAAGAGCTTCGGCCATTGCTCGACCATCTCTTTCTCCCTTTCCCATGTCTCCTATTGAATCTGACCATGCTACCACAAAACACAAACTAAGCTGATGATTTAAAAATGCAACACTTCCTCTTTCCTATCCATAATCCACACGGGAATTTCCACCAATGAAGCATCTGGTTCTAGATAACATGATCCCCAGGAATCACATGGTTAGGATCTAGCTGATACTTTTTCAACTACAACACATGAAAAACAATGTTCACTGCACTATACCATGGCGGTGAAGCTAAATTATAATCGACCACTCCAAACCTCTCAAATATCTCGAAAGACCCAATATACCTTGGATATAACTTATCTTTCTTCCCAAACCAACGATGTCCCAACCTAAGAGAGATTTAAAAAAACAAATGATCACCCACCTCGAACAAAAATGGTCATCGATGATGGTCTACATATGATTTTTGATGACATTTATCCTTCTCCATCCTCTTCTTGATCAACTTAATTTTCTTTATATTCTCAAGGACAAGGATCAGTCCGATAATCGATGTCTCATCTATTTCCACACAACGTAGAAGAGAATGACACAATCTCCCATAAAAAACCTCAAATGGAGATATATGTATCAAAGCATGATAACTGTTATTGTAGGATAACTCCACAAATGTTAAGTGCTACTCCCATAAACCAGCAAAATCCAATATATATGAAATTAAATTATACACCAATATTTATATCATCCTCTCGGATTTTCCATCCATCTGAGGATGATATGACATGCTCATCGCTAGTTGTGTCCCAAGGGCTTGCTTAAGGATTTCTAGAAACGAGATGTGAACCTCAGATCTCTATATGTTACAATAAAAACTGGAAAACCATGCCCATTTACCACATCCCATATATAGATTTTGGACAGATCCTCTACCGTATGATATTCATGAATCTGGATGAAATGGGCTGACTTTTTGGACCAATACAGAATCAACCATATGGAATCATGTTTCCGAACCGTTATTGGGATACCTGACACCAAATTCATTGCTTTTTGCTCCCATTTCCATACTCGGATAGGTAAAGATTGCAACATGCTTGCTGACCCGTGATGGTCTGCCTTGACATACTGATATGTCAAGCATCTCGAGACAAACCTACCCACATCCCTTTTCATATATGCCCACCACAACTATGATTTCAACGCCTTATACAGTTTCATAATTCTAGGATGTATAGACCACCTAGAGTGATGATAATACTTGATAAGTTCTTCCCGAAAATACATTGGTACCACTAATAGATTCCAAAAATACATAGTTTAATTTCCATTCAGTTCCCAGATCTAAATGGTATCCCCCCATTGAGTTTTTACCTCATCGCCATACACTATGAATCGGATACCTGTGCCTCTTTATCAAAACCAGCCATGTGATGAAATAATTTAACCAAAAAGAGGACCGTTCCGTCACCCCGGACCCCACATTACAAATGCTTGTGGGCTATGAATGACGTCAATTGCCACTGATTCGATGTTTGTTAATCCACTTGAGCTTATGATTTCCTACTTAATGCATCTACCAAAAAATTTTCCCCAATCCTCTATGTTTGTTAAGTCGAAATCAATCATTTGTAGATATTCCATCCATCTCCTTTTCCTTAGTTCAAATATCAATGTTAAATTATATGCATTATTCTCTTGTGATCGGTAAACACTATAAATTTTTCAGTGAAGAGATAATGATGCCACATCTTTAAAGGGTGAACTACTACCCCCAAATCCAAATCATGTGCTGGGTAGTTATTATCATGAAACATTAATTTTCATGACCCATATGCAACTATATGATCCCCCCTGCATTAGAACGCACCACATACCTGATCATGATGCGTCACAATATACCATATACCCTTTCCCTGGTTCTGGAAAAACCAAGATTGGTGATAATGTTAGGCCACCATTTAACTCTTCAAAGCATTTATGTCACTAGGCTTCCCATTGAAATGGTATATTATTCTTTGGCAATGTTATCATCAGTGAAGCCGATCATTAAAAATCATGAAGAAAATGTCGATAATACCCATCAAGACCGAGGAATAATTATATCTCAAAAATTCTATTTAGTTGTTTCCATGAGAAAATAGCCTCTACCTTTTCTGGATCAACTGAAACACCCCTCTCAAAAATAACATGTCCAAGGTAATGAACCTCCTGTATCCAAAATTCATAATTTGATAATTTGGCATACAACTGTTGATCCCGCAAGATCTCTAACACGATCTCCAAGTATTTCTCATGCTCTACCCTTGTACTCGAATGCACTAGTTTATCATCAACAAATACCACCAAAAAAGAATAATGACATCTATGATATATATGATTCATCAATTCCATGAACAACACTGGTATATTTGTTAGATCGATGGACATAAACACATACTCGAAATGGATAATTATACTTCTAAAAGATGTTATTGGAATATCCCCCTACCTCACCTATAGGTAATGATACCCTGTTCATAATTCAATCTTGGAGAACTACTCAGATCACCCAGACTATTCAAACAAATCATTAATGTGTTGTAGTAGATATCAGTTCTTTATCGTAACTTGATTTAGTCTATGATAATGGACACATAACTAAAATGTTCTATCATACATAATAACAAACAACACTAGCACTGCCCATGGAGACGTACTAGGCTGGATGAACCATTTGATCTCTAACTCTTCCAACTGCACTTTTTGTTCTCATAATTCTACTGGGGCCATCTGATAAGACTGAAGTGAGATATGACTGGTCCGTGGAATTAGATCAATCGTAAACTCCACTTCTCTCATGGGTGGTAACCATGAGAATTATTCATGAAAAACATCCATAAACTGCTCCCTGACCACTGTAAGAACACTCTACTAAATACCTTCAATTACTTCAAAGGAAAAGGATGGCAACTAATACGGGATCATGCCAACAGTTTGTGTCAACAAACTTGTTACACCAATAATTTCATTATTATCCCCTCTAAAGAGATGTCTAATCCCATCCTCCATCACAAAACTAAACGTTTCTTCATCGAAATTGATTTTGGACTCAAACATTGTCAACCAATCCCTTCCAAGGATTATATCTTACACATCCTTATCAACCACTATGAAATCCCACATTAATTCAATGTTATCCAAAACTAAGAAACATTCTCTACAGTGGAAATCTCAACACACTCTTTGACCGAGGGGAGTTTGATGTTTCAAAACAGAAGGCATCATTTCAACATGTAAACCCAAAAAAATAAACAATGCAAGAAGCAATAAATGAATGAGAAGCACCTGTATCAAACAAAGATTACATCAATGTTGAATTTAAAAGAACTGTTCCTAGCACCGTGGATGGTCCCGAATGATCATCCATCACTACATTCTCATCTTGAAAAAACTGCTTACTTGCCACACTCTGATTCTTATTACCCTACTGAGGCGCCATGGTATTCTGAGAATCACCATGACACATTTTACTCTCCTACCAATGGGTATGCTACTGCCCTCTTCCCGTCAAGGCATAACACCCATGTGACCCCTAAGGTGTTCCACAGATATCCGACCTTGGAGAATTCCGACAATAATGCAGCAGATTCCCCACTTTCTTACAATTATTACATGCTCGAAGTTTTGATGAACAATACCCCTTGATGTGGCTCATATAACCACTTTAAAAACATTCTGTCTTACTCTAAGGCTTTAAAGGAAGATCCATCGATACTTCCATTGGATTTTGAACTATACTCCCACCTTGGAAATAAGTGTCCCTCTTATTTTTGAAACTTGAATTCGAGTTCCCACTATTACCTGTGGGTACCGACATTCCTCTTCTGCATGTATCCCCCATAAGATCCCTCTCATCCACCAAATCTCCATTCCCCATTTCTGTGAAATCATATATACATATCTCTTCTATCTTGGACCGCATGTCCTTCCAAGAACCAGCTTCGAAGATACGAGCATCCAATGATGCACTACCCGCCACCTCAGGTGAAAACCTCACTATGTTCATAAACATAGCTTCAGACTCTATTACTAAAAGTTTCTCCTATTTTAAATAGAAGAAATTATTTGTGCACTGAATTATGAATGTATGAGGGTAGAATTGTTTGTTAAACAGTTCCTTGAATCATCCCATATCATAACTTTTTCTGTTCCATCTTGGACCACCTACTCCCACCAAGGAAGGGAAAGATATTCAATCATATATGTGGCTAAAATAACATTCAACTATACTAGTGTTCCCAAGAATTCTACGATCTTGTTTATTCTATTGAACCGTACTTATACCTTATCCAGCTCAAGATCATCCCTAAATATGGGTGGATTCTACATTTGAAAATGAACCCCCTGATCCACGTTCCTTGTTCAATAATCATTATTTTCACATTCCACAACTTGGAAAGATTTCACTATACATTGAACTAGCTGTTGGTTCACCTAAGGATTAGGTGCAACCACATTTTTAATAGCCTCCACTGGTTGATCTCTACAATGATTACCCGATGGCATGTCTGTTCATACAAACACAACGACATGTCCTTTTACTTTAGAAGGAAATTATTCAAAAATTCTCTTTCTATTACACTAAAACTATCACAACCAGTCTTTCCACAAGTTCACATGTCCCATATTGCACTTTTAAAAAAAAACACAATGTTTTAAAAAACAACCCATTTTCAAAATACCACTAGTTTCCATGATTCAAATCCTTATGTTTTGAAACCCAACATAGATTTTCAAAAAAAAAAACATATTAATATCAAACCATAATTACTTATACCCCAATAAAATATTCATCCTAGTGGGAAGTGATTTCTACAATCCATGTCCTGCTCGTCTCTTTAGATACACCAACGACAATGAGATATCCAATTCCTATAAGTGTTTCAAACACTTATGTACCAAACTCCATGGTAACTTGAAGTTCAACATAAAAGGGTTAGATATGTCATTTTATGCTATACATTCCATGTTTCGACAATCCTACACCTTGCTATAATCCTGACTCAAGGAATATTACATGAACGAATGTCAACACCAAGACCAACCATCAACACCAAGGATCGAACAATTGATCTCACTTGAAAGCTAAGGACCGAACAAACTAATACCAACTGTAACATCCCGCCCCATATCATTGTCTTGAGAGGGCATTGGAATCCTACTTTACCTTAAGAGAAATTTACAAGGTACCAACGGCTGGAAATAAGTGTAGATGGCTTCACAAAAAAATTGGGGAATGATTTTTAATTAAGATAAAACCAACAAAACCATCCACTAACAACAACTATGTGCTTCATGTCAATAATCAATTCAAGCATGTATTACTAATAATACAACCAAGTTGTTCAAAAATTCAACCCAAAACCAATACAAAAAAACCCAATATCAGATTACTATGCAGAAGAATAAACAAGAGACCCCAAAATAAACTAAGATACACTCCACAGCTTCACACCATGCTCCATACTACAAGAAACAAAACATATCCCAAGAAACTCTACAATCCACTTGTAAAGAGATTCTTTACCTTTTCCTATGTACCAGAACACGACATCTACAAAAGCACCCAACATCCAGAGAAGGGGGTGAGTAATAATACTCAGTAGGTTCTCCCAAAATGAAATCCCTACACATGACACTAGGATAAAAAAATTTCCAAATTTATATAAACCAGTTTATATAAAATAATCCCATGTGAAACCATTACCATAAGGAAAACATACCCTTACCAGGCCACCTCACCCAAACCAAGCAACCAGAAAGAAATCCCAACTATTATTCCTTAATCTATCTCACTATTTATCAGTAGCATAAAAATTTACATTTTTTTATAGAAGTGTACAAAAAGGATAAAAAAATAGTGGGACTTATGGCTGTCCCATTCACCCCATTCGCAACTAGCGGTAATTCCCGACCACTACCCATAATTGTGGTTCTTCCAATCACTATAAAATACCTTTTATAGTGAACCTTCTAGCCCACTTCCACACAACCAACAAAATCAATAACACTCAATAAAAAAATAAGCACAAATCATCAATGGTTTCAAAATAAGCACAAAACATTACCATCACATACCAATTAACTTCAATAAATCACCCATTTATGGAAAAAACCCTTTAACCATTTTCCATGCCAACCAAAATTTCAATAAAACAACATCTTTATTGAAAATGATTTTTCATAAACCATTTTCACAAATCAATCTCAACAACCCATTTTAAAATCTACATTTTAAAATCCACAACAAGAGTATTTCACCACAACACATTGTTTTCCCAAAATCTCCAAAACAATACCAAAGGGATTTACAACAATTTCTCACATAAAAAACAAAATTAATTTTAAGGAAAAAAAATTAATTATAACCAATATTCATGATCTAGATAATTGAAGTTGAGAGAGAAGCTTTCTACCTTTAGGGTTCTAGTAAAATCGATCCACAAGCAACCACACCCCAATCCGGGCAAACACTTCATGAAAACGGCTCTATATCTCCTTACCTTTCATACAAAAGCATTAAAATCAACACTCAAGGAAACCCCATCACTAGATCTACATGAAATGGATGTAGATATAGAAAATTAAGAGAGAGGAAAGGGAAGATCTAGAGAAAACCAAAGAGAAACTCAGAGGAGAGACTTACATGAGAAGAACCGACTTCAATCCACCAAGACACCCCTTCAATTTTCTTCTAAATTGTGTGGGAGGGAAACCTCAACCTTTGAGAGCCCAAAATACCAAGTGAGTCTTTATTTGGAGAGGATTTGGACTGAAATAGTTTTATCACAAGGGTGCCTGGATTTAAAAACCCTAACATTAAGCAGCCGCAGGGTTAGTCTGCATAGTTTGGAAAACGATGCGATAACTATGTGCACACCAATATATCAAGAGGAGAGGTTTGCACGGATGCCTAGAATTGTTTATAAAAAAATATTTATTAATTTCTAAGCCTACTGTCTCCCCATACATGGTTTCTTAGAGAACCTGCATGGATTCCCCTAACCATACTCAAACTGTGCTCACTTAGAAAAGCCTCCCAACTTATTCAAATCCATTCCATTATCTCCCAACCTCTTCCAAACTCATAAAATCCACATTAAACAAAAAAAAGGCATAAAAAGGGTACATAATTCAAACTATGGGTGCTACATGTTTATTCACAATGGATTCCTCATTTAAGATAGTGAGTAAACAATAGAAAATAATATTTTTTTTATAAGAAATTATTTTGGATTAAAAATATATAAAATGAAAATACCTTTCCCATGTTAAAAATGAGGATATCATGATCAAAACATATCTAGATAATGTATGTGTATCGTTAAAAAATAAATTTTCATACCTTATATGATATCAATAAAAATATTTATCAAAATAAATGATATACATAGTATAACTAGTTCCCAAATCAACAAGTGGAATAACCTTTTATATAACTGTCCTTTGATAAAAAAAAGTATGGATTAATGTAAAATAGTTAATTCAATAATTTTAATAATATATTGATGTATGGAATATGTGTGGATACCCTTTAATAAGATGAAAGGTAAATAGTGTATTAACAACTCAATGGAATTTTGAGAAGAGATATCCCCATTCATGGATAATGGTTTGGAAAAAAGGCATGGATGGGGAATATCATTAATATATAATAAAATTACATAATACCTCCAAAGAATAATGATATATATTTTTTTAAATAATATATCCCTATTTTAAAAATGGAGACCTGGAAATATGTTTCAAAAGATGAAAAAAATCATTAAAATTAATAAATTGAATGCTATCACATAAGATGGGATCAAGAATAACAAAAAATCAATCTAAGAGTTCAATATGTCAAATTTAAAATTCATAAATTTATTATATATTAATAATGTAATAAAAATATACTAAGTGCATATCCTATTGAATTAGAAAAGTCGGATGGATGTGATAACTTGAAAGTTATTTTAGAAAACATTTTTAACATTGGCATAAACTAAACATTTACATTCAACATTCAATAGTGTCTTTAAAAAATTTAATGTTAAATTTCATAAAAACTTTTAGTTTTAAAAATAATTTCCAATAACAGTTTACTGAAAATTATATTATGTGATCTATATGAAATGAAGATCCAAAGATAAAAATGTTGATAATTACATCGATGTAAACTTTTTAATAAATTGGAAAAAACATTGCTGAAAACAGAAATAGTAAAAAATATTAATTAAAAAATCATTTTACAAAACAGAATTTAGAAATTCAATATAATAAAACTCTAGGGTGGGAGAACCCCGGAAAATTTTAATATGAAATAATAAAAATCAAAGAATGAAAATTGAGTTAATAAACATCCTTAGTTCATGGTTAATTAATGCATAAATATCCATCTTCGAAAGGGTATATTATTTGGATTAGAATACATTATTAAATATTGAAAATTATAAAAATAATACATGATCGGTTGGTAAATGCTTCACTAAATGAAATCATGGTGCACATAATGTATCATGTATTAAGAAAAAAAAATTAGGACAAAGAAACCCCTCACAACCTTTAAAAAATTTGTGTCGAATCTATATTATGGATGTTATATAAAATGAAAAAATAAATTTTAAGAATAATTATTGAATCATTACACAAAATATAAATGGATAGTAGATACCTCGTTACAATGAAAATATGGCGTATAATGAAAATTATGAGTCATTGAATATAAAATGGGCACAAGAAACCCTCACATTTTATCATGGATTCATAGAAAACCCTCTAACCTCCTGTATAAAAAACATATATATTGTAAAAACATATTTTATAAAAAAAGATCATATATTTTTCATTTATTCTCTTACTTTATTTACATTCTCTAGATGAATTTTGGTTAGTTATTTTTTTAAATCAGGTTTAAGAAATCTTGTTTGTTTTAATATAGATTCGTAAATAGGTTTTGGTATTCAATAATGATGAATATATAGCCATTAATTTATCATTAATGATAATAGAATATATATTCAGTTACATTTATAATGGGTTATTTTTATTTCATGGTATTTTAATTACAAACCTTTGAGATGAAAAATATTATGATGATTTTCCATTGATTCTTTATGTATTAAAGGTGTTTCCTAAATTAATGAGTTTAATAATTATATTAACATGAATGTAATAAAATCATTAATTATTTATAAGTATCATATTATACAAGTAATTATCTTCTAATTCTATTCCTTGATATAAGTCCATATAAATTTTATGTATAAGGTTAAACCTATAAAAACAATAGAATACCATAACTAATGGATGATTGGTTTTTTTTAGATTAAGAATCATTATACTAGAAGAATAATGATATTATTTTATATTTATTAATTTAATATATCTGAATCATTAGGAATTAAAACATTATGATGAAGATATCATATACAATGCTATTTCATTTTATGAATAAATAATTTTTTGATCTAAAAAAACTCTTTTAGATGGATGAATTTATAAAAAAAATTTCTTGAACATATTATATATAGGATTTTCAATATATCATTCCAGAAGAATAAATATTTAATAAAAATAATAATTATTCAATAATATAATTCTTATCAAATGTTTTGTATCGTATTAATGAATTGAAAAAAAGAAATCATTCATTTGATGGAGGCATCAGTCCACATATATGCAAGGTTGATGATTTTATTTTTCATATAAAAAAGAAAAAAAAATATTATGATATATAATTTGGGATAATAAAATATGAAATCAATATAATTTATATATGTATATATATATATATTTAATTACAAATTATCACCATCATTGTATGAAAACAAGGGGAAATGAAATATGTCACCTCCTTGAGCCACTAGTCCACGCATTACAAAAAATGGAAGATTCGTTTTTCTTAATAGAAAAATGAATGTTTTCCAATTTCTTGATGAAAATTATAATTAAATACTAGTTTACTAATCATATCTCCCCCAATGCCAAAGGCTACCTACTAGATGTGAGGGACTAGGTGTGTCAGTGCGGAGACTATGACCTCATTACTAGAGTATACCACAGTGGAATCCAATAACATATAGAAAGGGGAAGTAGTAAAACGAGTAGACATAATATACATAGTAGGAACAAATTACAATATCAAAATATGTTCATACAAAATGATGAAAATAATACATGTATCTCGAATATATCCATAACAGGTATATGTTAATAAAATGTTGAATAAGTCTAAAAAAAAAATAGACAAAATGTTTCTTAGAATCACAAGCCCCAACTTGGTCCCATGCTCCCCTACTCCAAAGAATCAGTTAACAACCTATGTTAGGGCACTTTCCAGTATTATCACCTATAACCATAAAATCAGTTCGGTTCCACATAGAAGCCCAAAAATGAATTGAGATAATATACTAGTAGGAAACCACCCAAAAGTCTATTCAATTCTATGGTCTGTAATATAACAAGTTAGTAGGTAAATAGTGAGCTGGTAAGCTGTACAAAAAGAGTTGTTCCCTAGGCACATACACTAGTAAGTAAGTGAAATTGTCTATCCCATCAAGGATCCCATAAAAATAAGTGTCATCTCTTATACAAGGAATATACAAGGAATATTAATAAACAAAACAACCTCTCCATAAAACCATATGTATCATGTCACCATGACATTTCTATAGAATCTGAGGGAATCACATTCCCATGAAAATTCCATATCAACTAATGTTTCAGAACAAAGAAGGGATGGATCCAATGTTTGGTGATCCAAGGAATCCTCATCGTATCCCAAGATCAATTCAATGGAAACACGTTATTGGTACTGGTTGTTGTCTTAGCTTCTTGTCATACTATACAAGTCATATAAGATTCCATGAAAGTTGTATCCAAGGGTTTTCAAAGCCCGATGCACCCCACAGAATCATGGCCCAAGGGGAATACTCTACACTTTTAATACACTAACTCATTCCACATCCATGGAGAGTTGTCCATTAATATATAGAAAAATATATCCAGTCATAACATTCAAAAATTCAACTCCATATTAGTCTCTAACCCCATATTATCACATTCCTTCAATTTTGTATAACAATTATACCACTAATTTAATCCCATCCATATAAATAAAAAACACATCAGTATACCCACTAATGTATTCCATTTTAATTTAATCATGTCACATGGGTATACCATCCCATTTACCATTAATTTTCATTAGACTTGTCTCATGGGTTTACCCACCCATCTATCACTATTCACAGTTTATCATATTCCATGGGTATGCCCACCAATTTATAACCATTCATAGTTTAAAATATTCAAGGGGTATACCTACGCATTAAATTGAATCCATTTATTCCATTTATCAAATCATATTTAATTTAACTCATTTGATTAATTCAAAAATTAACCAATTAATGGTCAACATAAAAAATCTTATCAAATGAGGAAACCCATCACCTAATCATCCCATTAAAACCATTCCTATTATATTTTTCTTCCTATAACAAAGAAAACCCAAAAAACACCACTTTGGTGGTCTAACATGACATAAAAATGGAATTTTTGTAAGTTGAACCCCATGTGTTTCCCTGTTTTACGCAATGGGTGTCAGTACATCACAACATATCCTACAAGCATCACTGATTGGACCAATTACATCCATTATATAAAACCCATTCATAATTGGAGACACTTTGGAATGTCTAGTGTGTCGCATAATGGATGGTACCTCTAACAATAACCAAAATATGAAGGAATAGTATAGACCACCTACCATATCCCGGTATTGGTGTGCTCATCTAGTATCGAGTCTTTATTTTTTTGAGTTTAGGATAAATCTACTAAATGTACAATGATTTAGAAATTAGGGCATATGCGCATAAATCTATATAGTGCAATCAATATCAAAAAGAATCAAGATAGTATAAAATGAAATTTAGTTCTTATTGATACTGATCTATGAATAAAAAATGTGTCAAAATCTGATATCAGACAAAGATCCATGATCAAATTCTATTTGATACTTCTTTGAGAGCTTCAATGTAGGTGTGGTTCTATGTGTGTAATCAAGAATAAATTTTGGTTTTAAATAAAAAATTAATTTAATAATACATTAATATAAAAACCCTTAATACATTGGATACATGGTTTAACTACATATTTTATCAAACCTTGAACCTACCATGCACTATTCATGTAATAAAAAGTGGTACCCATACAGTTTCCCCGCATAGTTTACAAACTAGATGTAAAACATTCAAAAACACTATTTAAAAATATGAAAAAAATACAGACCAGGTGAAATTGGAATGTACCTCCTCCCAAACCATTTCATCAAATTATACAGCATGTACACCCACCTTTTCCATCCTCATATGGTTTTAAATAATCATTCACTAGGCCATCTTCATCCCAAAAAATGGTTTCTGGCTCCGAACAAGCCCTATACACCTCGAAAAAACCCTCAAACAAGTTGGGAACTGACAGAATGACATATTGATAAGCTAAAATAGAAAAAATAAGGGATTCACACATAACATGGAAACCCAAGTCCTTAAATTATTACCCCATTATAGGCATTTCTCCCTAAATATCTTTCTACATGGTGGTCTACATTTATCCAAGAACAACTCTTGCCACTGAGTATGTACGTCATCCTCCAACTCCCAAGTCTCATCTTACAAACAACTATGTTTCCATATCACACTTACTTGAAGAACTTGGTAGCCCTTCAGAAGAATTGTTCACTTGTCAACTATATGAATCATCTGACCCTCAAAGGATGCATCAACCTGAATCGCAAACTCCTAGGCTAAAATGTGTGAGGAGATTCTTAATGATAATGGAATAGCTGAGATAGATGGAAGAAGTATTGCATGGATTGATACATCTATTGTAATTAAAACCAATAGTGTACCTACCCGAATCTCTACAGAATCTCAAAAATATTGACATATCATGGTGAAAGATTAACCTATATCCTAATTCTAATGTGTCCCAATCTCAGTGAAACATGTATTAAAACCTGATCATCGAACTCAAACTCTAGAGGTCATTGGTGGTGATCTATGTATGACATATAAAAATACGGTTTTATATTCATATTTTTCTGAATCAGTTGGACCAAATTAGAAGTCTCCTGAACAAAACACAATGCTAATAATTATCCACCACCTTCTTCTAACCAGCATTGGGGTGATCGGCATGACCTAAAATATAAATCCTCATATGGTTCCATATTTATAATGTCCTGATAACATTTATTATAGGAAAACTCATCCAGAATTATGTGTCTCTACAACGATCCCCAAAAATACAAGGCACATTCCTACAATAGTTTCATGAGCACCTGTATCATACGCTCTGACTAGAAATCAGTTTGAGAGTGGTATGTGGTGGTCAGAAGCACATGTGTACCCAGTGTCCTTTGAAAAATATACCAATAAATAGACATAAATCATGGGTCCCTATCTGAAATGAAAGTTCATTGTACCCCTTGTTGTCATACTATCTACGAATGTAAAACCTTTCCAACTCTTCAACACCGATGGTTTGTTTGATCAGAATAAATGAGTAACCTTGATGGGCCTATCAACATCAACCAACACTACATTATTACCTTGCGGAATCCGTTGAAAACTTGTCAATAAATCTATCATGACATCATCGCATTTCCAATCAATAATTGATAAATGTTGTAAAAGACTAATTGGTCATGAATTTTACACCTTCACCCAATGACAGGTGGAACACCTCGTAACAAAACCAGCTACCTCATGCTCCATACTCGACCACCAGTATAGATAGGGCAGACCACAATACTTCTTGGTGACTATCTGGTACACTTCCCAATCTAAATCATGAAATTACCTCATCATCTTCTCATGTATATCCACTATAACGTAAAATCATACATGGATATGTAGTATGTCATCCTAAACTATAGTCCAACCATGATGTGGATCCTCACCAACCACATATTCTAGAAGGACTAGTCCCTCTGAATCTGATAGTTTCTTCATCCATACTCTATCCAGTAGGGTAGTGGTCCAAGATAAGGATGATAGATAATTATTTACCTTACTATATTTAATCTCCTAATGTATCTCAACGGATAGTGCCTTAAGCGTCTAGTCACTACTGGCATGTGGGACCCCTTATATCCAAGTCCTCCAGCTCTGTGCATCGAAAACGACATTTCCATTTCCATGCATGTAGGCAAGCTCAAAGTAAAAATAATATAGGTATTTAACCCACCTTTACTGACTTAGGTTCAGATATTATTGTGTAAATATAAAACTAATAATATTGTGGTACGTATACACCATAAAATTCCCTCCAAATAATTAATATCTCCGCTATTTTAAATAATTAACAAATACAACCACGTTGAGATTGTGCATTAGGTAGTTACTCTCTTTTGGCCACAAATTTCAAGACCTTTACCCCATGCCACTATCTCCCTGAATCAGTACTACTCACATCCTAATACCAGATGCGTCAAAATAGATATTATAGTTTCTTCCCTAATCTTACAGTATCAGGACCAATTCTGATGAAAACCCTTTTTTTAGCCCATGAAAGAATATCTCTCATGAATATGACCATACAAGATTCACACCCTTCTTAGTGAATCCTGTCAAAAGTGATGATAAGTGTGTGGATTCCATTATGTAATTATTTTAGTAACCACTAAGCCCTAATAAACATTATTTTTCATAAACATTCTTCGGTAATTCCCAAGATACTATAGCTCTCACATTATCTCGGTCCACATACACTCTAATCAAACAGATGATTTGACCCTAGAAGTGAACATGATCCATTCAAATGTTAAACTTTGTGAGGTTAGAATATAAATAATTATCTCTACGTGTATAAAAATGATCTCATAATGGATGGAATGGACATGGAGATTGTGAGAATACACCAAGATCTCTACCACGAAAACTACCATAAAAGAATCTAGGAATCGATTGAACACTCATCGAATCAAGTCCTTGAAAACATAAATAGATTAAGTGAGACCGAACAACGTAACCAGAAACTCATATATACCATACATAATATAATTTTTTGTATGAGGTATGATTGTAGGTTGAACACACACCAGGTGATATCCTAACCACAAATCAATTTTCAAGAACACTTTGGCTCCTCGAAGCTAATCAAACCGATCATATATCCACGAAAAGGGATTTAGGTTTTTATCCATCAGGTGGTTCAACTTCATATAGCTAATGCAGATCCAATGGTTTCCATCCTATTTTTCCCCAAAAGGATCAAAAACCCCCACAGATAAGTACTGGGTCAAATAAACCCCTCTAATCTCAAATCCTCTAATTGCTTCTTAAGCTCTTGCACCTCCTTCGTAGTCATCAAGTAAAAGTAATGGATTTCGATGAAGGTTCAATCAAAATCAAGATAGATAAATACACCTATATCTCAAGTGGTAATCCAAATAAGTCATCAAAATGATACCCTTAAAGAGCTCAACCACTGGAGGAAATTCTTCCTGGCTCACTCCCCGATCATCTAGATATAAACTATCCATTTGGGATGTCATTCCACCAAGAGCATGATGATCGGGTCTATCCTAGATTTCCTGGAAATACCATTCAGCCTTATGATTATACAATACACTGTCTAGTGTGGTAAAATTCACCATTCCGAGATATAATTCAACATAAGATCAATAAGCTTATTGTTAGTATATGTCAAGTATTACATCAATCTTTGTCATCTTAAGGACATGTAGACTCCATAGGAAGATGACACCCACCGACCACAAGGGGGTACTCTATTCCCTAGTGAAAATCTTCCGGTATGTATCCAACTAGTGTTTCTATCAACATAACCCTCTCATAATAATACAAGACCAATGATTTTTACCACTGTTGTAGATATAGATCAATTTGAGGTACCTATATCGAAATGAGAAGTTGAAACAGTATGGGTTAATCTAATCATACCTCTCACCAAAGACAATATGGTACCCTTATACTCAGTTATAGGAGGTTCAAAATAGAATTTGGCCTTCACCATGGCCCTATGACACAAATATTCTCACTGGAGTAGGCCCACTCTAATATCTCTGCATAACCGGTGTCTGGATGCCTCTTCCATGACCACCACTTCCTTAGCCTGATCGACCTACACTACTCCACCTCCCTACCTGATGTGGAGCATAGGAACATGATCCTAACCCTAGTGTTGGATCATACCACCTACAACATACATCTATAGGGGAGGTACTTCAAATATGCTACATGTTCCTTATCTTGTCGCAATAATTCCACTCGATTGGTTTGTGACCCCACTAATTGCATAAGTGGCCTCGCCTTTCACACTGAAAGAAGAACACCGAGCTACTAGTACTCACATCTGGATGGGAACTCATATTGTCACAAGCCTCAAAATGGTGTTTCTTGCCTAAATACATAGAACCATTGGGTCAAGAGATAGTCCTACCATGATATACACCCACAGATTCCCTCATGTCATTCTTTGTAATCAATTCCAATTTCAGAGTCACTATGATATAGGTCAATATAAATACATAGACCTGATATTTAATATCATATCTAATACCTTACTCAATGAATCTCCCTCTAGAAAGCTCATTCATAAGATATGTCAGTGAATAATGCTATAATTCCATGATTTGTGCCAAGTATTCCATACCTATCACCACCCCCTACTCATGATGCATGAACCGACTATCCCAATCTACCTATTGAAACTTGGGGTAAAAGGATTCATAAAATTAGGTTTGGAAATTATCCAAACATATATATCGTATTCTAGAAGCCTAGTTTAGTAAATCACACCATCGTTTGATGATCCACAAAGCATATACGTCATGATCTTTACCCACCAATCTGGTGGGATATCTAGATTATCTAATATCAACAACTTCATATATAGCCACAAATTCATAGGCTTTGGACCACTATCCCCTTAACCCATGGGAGGATGCTGCTCCTGGAATACCCACATCAGCTAATCCATTGATAACAGTGTCTAAGGTTCTCATTGGAAAGTCTGAATATAGAGAAAGAAACCCACCCAGAACTATGTCTCAACACCTATGTCCAAAACATCAGTTGGTGCCATAGTTAGTACTAAAGGAGTATATTTTGGTAGCCCTAGGACCAACACCACCAATGTGTGATCGCTTCCACCCTTTGAGAAATTGACTTGAGGTAATGGTGGTGTCATGCCCCTATATTTCCAAATATACACCTTATAAAAGAACTAGTTCAAATATCACAATTCAAAATATAATGAACTAGTCAAAACCCTCCTAAAATAAGCCATTCCCCATAACCTTCTCCGAAATCCAGGACTAGCTAATGGAATAGTCACAACACTAATATAACCACCAAATCCTTCCAAATTGATATATATGTGTTGGTCACGTTTTTATTCATCATTTAATGTTCCCATTTCATTTTCACATCAATCCCAATTCATTTTACATTTTGATTACATAATTCAATTGTTTAAGGAGTTTAACCACTGGTTTACCACTCCCAAATCCATGAGGGAAAAAACACATCATGAACCCAAAACACGGTTCCCATTAAATCTATATATATCAAAATCACTTAAACAATTGAAATTTCATTGGTGAATCATTTCGCAGTCTATAAGGTCCCACACACATTATGAACTGAATAATGGTGTCACTCTTATATCCACATAAATCAATTTATCACAAGAGTATATATTGCTATCACATAACCTATCAAAATAACATGAAATAATAAATTCATCTTAAATGACCAAGAATAATGAAAGGCATGTGATTTTTAAAATGTTCATATATAATGCATGATATGTAATACCATTATCAAATAGTGTTGCAACAGAAATATAACCCACAATTTTGACAATTGTAATAAAATAAATCCAGTGTGTCACCCAACAGTTAAATAAAATGAACTAGAATAGTGAAAATCCTTAAAATATCAATTCCATTCGTAGTAATTTGGGTTTTCCATATATGCGGGGTAACTACTCTCATGCACAACCTATTATTAAATTCCATTTCCTTCATATCCCTATCTATTATAACCAAATAGTATGTCAACCCAAAAATTAATCCCTTTGATACCATGTAGTAACATTCTAGACTCGAATTCCACTCAATAGTTCCCCAAACCCAGTTGGCTACATGGCTTCAAGAACATCTCCCCACATGCAATAGGATGCGGACTTGCAATGAGGTCCTAACTATGTCGGTGGGGATACTATAACCATCTACCCACATGGCTCATATAAAATGATGTAGATGATACGTGTGTCTAGAAAATATCAAAAAATAGGTATATGGAAATACAGTACAATATAAGTCAATAAAACAAATATGTCAAAAAGGTGTCCCACCATCTCTACCATCAGTTTGATCACGTACTCCCTTTCTCAAAAGGAATATTAAAAAACCTATGGTAGGAAACACACACCTATTATCACCTTAAAATGTATAATATTTTTGGTTCTTCGAGGTGGCAAAAATAGGGTGAGAGAGAACATACAAGTAGGAAACCACCCAGAAGTCTATAAAATTCTATAGTGTGAAATATAACAGGCTATGTAGGTAAATAGTGAGCAGGTAAGCATTAAAAAAAGGGAAGTTCCCAAATAACATCAACCACTAAGAATGTGAAACAATATATCCCCTTGAGGATCCTTGCAAAACTAGTGTTTTCTCTTACATAATCCATCTACAAGAAATATAAATAAACAACACGCCCTCACCCTACTCCCATACATATGATGTCACCACAGACTTTCCATATATGATAATTGAATGAAATTCCCACGACCTTATTGTATAAACTAATGTTTTAGACCACTCAAGGGATAGATACAAGGTGTTTAGAACCAAGGAATACTCTTGAAGTTCTAGGATCATCTCAATGGAAACTTGTTATAGTAACTGATTGGTGTCCTAGGAACATTTCATACCAAACAAGTCCAAAGTGAGTCCATGAAATCTGAATCCAAGGGTTAGAAAAGGCCAATAAATCCTCTAAAATAAATACCCAGAGGAAATACTCTACCAATTTCATCCACTAACACATTATAAATCCATGGAGATCTATCCATCGAATCTATCAAAACATACATTCCTTCATACCAATCAATAATTAAATTCCATCCATTTCTACCAATGTATATAATCACAGTGATTCAATTAGGTATAATGAGTGTACACGAAAAATTAACCCATTCCATAAAAAACAACCCTTGAGTATACCCAATCATGTATTCAATTTCTATTTAATAAAATCACATTGGTACACCCACCAATTTTTCATCAATTTATATTAGACATGTATCATGTGTTTACCCACCCATTTATCAGTATTCATAGTTTACAATATTCCATGGGCTTACCAATCAATTTATCACCCTACATAGTTTAACATATTCCATGGGTATACCCACCCATTAAATAGAATCCATTTATTCCATCGAACATATCACCTTTAACGTACGTCATATGATTAATACAATAATTAACCAATTCCTGTTCAATATAATAAATCCATGTTAATTAAGAAAAACACCTCCTAATCATCCCATTAAACATAGTCCACTTAAAATTGTCCTCCTAAAATGAAGAAAAACAAAAAAGACACCCCTTAGGTAATCTAACATGGCATAAAAATTAATTTTTTATAAGGTGCACCCCATGGTTGAATTTGTTTCGGGAAACAAATATCAAATCAACACAATGGATCCTATTGGAAGCCTTAATAGGTTAGAATACCTCTATTATAGGTATTCCATTCAAAATCGACGCCGATCTAAAATGTATGGGGATATTAATGGTTTATAGATTTAAAAATCACCAAAATATACAAGAAATGTATATAACAACTACCTTAACTCAATAGTGGACTTCTCTTCAAGTATCATGTCCCGTTTTATCATGGTTTAGGAGAAATCAGAAAAAACTTATGGGGAATTTGAATTTAGGGAATATTCCCCTAAATCCAAATAGATCAGTTGATATCCAAAGGAATTGATAAAAGACAAAAATGAATTTATATCTTACCAATGAATATCCATGGATGAAACCAAACTCAAATAAGAGATTTGAAAAAGTACCAGGATCAAATATTTATTTAGAATTATTTGAGAGCTTCTGCAGAGGTGAGGATCTTTGTGTGGAATCGAAAATGAAATTATTTTTAAAATAGGAAATTATTTTAAAAAAATTAGTAAAAACCCAAAATATAGGGGTTTAAAAGTTTAATAACATGATTTATCAAACTATATTGCATCCATGCACGGTTCATGTACCCAAAAGGGGTACCCTCATGGTTTAAAAAACTATTTTTAAATCATGAAGAAACCCTCTTCAAAATCTGAAAAAAAACCACTATAGAATAGGTAACAAGGGCATGTAGCTCCCCCTACACAGTTTCCTCAAACCATGTATCCAGTACAACCCGTCAGTCCAGCCATGAACATTTTTCACTAATCGTGATACGAGCCATTTTCATCCCAAAATCTAGTCCTGGGATCTGAACAAGCCAAAAAACATCCATATCACCCATGAGCAAGTTGGGTACTCACAAAAGTCTAGATTTAACGATTAAAACATAAAAATAAGGGATCCATACCAGATAAGAATACTATATTCCATACATAATGGAAATTTTGATACCATTTTAGGATTATGTAATGAAATTTGAGTACGAATAAGAACTCATATGAAAAATAAATGGTAATGGTCAGACTATAAATTTACACTTCAATTCATGGATTATTTATATATAAAAAGGTGTTAAGACTTTGAGGAATAGTCTTTAGTGAAGAAAAACCCTCATAAAGATGTTTTTGAGTGTTTAGAAGAGTTTTGGGAAGGTTTTCATAAATCAATTTTTTCTTTGAGGGGTTCTAAGTAGAGGAGGTACCCTATTGTAGCTGGAAAGGGGTGGCATTTTTTTGGTAACCCAAAAATTTATATAATGGGAAGACTTTATCATTGAAATTGGATCCAAAGAATCTAAATAAAGGATTGGGGAAGATATGATATCAAGAAACATCTCTAATACTAAACTAAAAACTATTTTTAAATGTTAGTACTTTTAACACATAGTTTAGTCATTTTCAGAATTTTGGGTTTCTAATCAGTAACTAGTTTTTAACTTTATTGTTTATCCTTTATGAAAAACAATGTGTTTATTGCATGATTTACACTCACTATTTACAAATGTGAAAACATTTTTTTAATTTATATGCCGGATTAAAATTTATAATAATTTTTTCAAATATTAAAAATTTTTATTAGAAAATATATTTTATGTACTAAAATTCCAAATACAAGATTTTAAATAAGAAAATATTTTTTTAAGAAAATAAATACTACTTTTCAATTACATACTCAATAAAATAATTTCATAAATTTCCAAATTTTTATTATATTGTAGTCAGTCATTAATGTAAAATGTATCTTTAAAAAGGGTATATTACACTATTCACCTTAATATAAATATTTCTTAAAAAATATGAGATAATTAAGTAAGATGATATTTATATGTTGAATCAAAAAATAATGTTCATTTTATCAAATTAAAATTCAAAAATTCATAGTTTTTTTATAAAATCATAAAATTTTATGTAAAACAATTCTTATAGGGAAAAATACTTTTAGATTAGTAATAATACTTATTATTATTACATATAATTCAAAAATTATATTTTTCTTAAAAATTATTAATTTAATCATAAAATAATAATAATAATTAGGAAAATATAAGTACTTAAACAAAAAAATGTTTTAAGGAAAAAAGGAAGAATATTATAATAATAGTTGTTTAATGTATATAAATTGAATTTCATCTGGATAAATAATGAAAATTAAAAAATTATACCTAAATTTTGTAATATGGATACACTGATTCATTCATTCTAAATCAATGCCAATGTTTTACCCGTAAAATCATACCATGGATTAATTTTAGTTCAGTGATGTGTGTGGAGAAATCTATCAGAAATATTAGTATTTACGGAAAATATATAGTAAAATTTAAGGGTTTCACATTCTAACCCATTACATAAATTGAATCCTCATGAATTTAATTATTACTTATTGAATAATTTTTGTGATATTATTCTTATCATATTCATCATTTAGTCTATAACCCTAGAAATTTTAGCTACTAAACATTATTAGTGTATATCATGTTATTTATCTGTTATCAGGAATCATTTTCAATTCATATAATAATCTACGTATGTATATATATAACATAATAATATCATCGTCAGAACAAAATTTTCTCAAAACCATTGGAATCTACAAGACAATAATCTAATATTTAATAAATTTTTCTTCTTGAAATTAAAAATCTCTTTGATCCTAAAATAGTATGAATTCATACACAAACCAACATATACATCAATCCAAAACATGAGATGAAATTCATAAATATATCCTGAATCAATTATCAATAATATTTTTTCCAATACCATATAATATACTTTATCAGAATCAATAAACCATGTCTTATTTTATCATCAAGAGTACCTTAAGTTTTTTTGAAAAGAATACATTACATTACGTTCTCTCATACATATTAAAATGATTCATTAATTAAAAATAATTTAAATGGAATCTAAATATAATTACATTAACCAAATAAATATCATAATATTTAAAAACCAATTATGAAATTTGGCCTCTTTTTCCTAAATTGGGTGATGATACAGTTAATAAACAACCAATACTTTTTTGAGGTTATTAACCCTAGGTACATCAGTTCTCCAATATGAATACACATGTAGTATCAAAATATTTATTCATTTTCTAGGAAAAACATATACTGAAGACTTCACTAAAACATTACGATTTCATTTTATAATTATACATATACATGGGGTTTTTTCAAAATATATATTATCATAATACTTAAATTATTATATATAAAATCATATTACTTAAATGGTTATTTATAACATTGAATGTATGATCATTAGTAACATGTCAACCATTAAATTATCCTAAACTAACTCCATAATATCTATGGTTATGTAAAACATACTCAAATACCAACTATTGTTCCTCACACCCACACGCTCGAGAACAATGATATAAACATATAAATTACAATCTATATTGGGTTGTAAAAATATATTCCCAAACATTATTATCCGATAAATTCAATAACATAATGAAAATATTTCTATACATACATTTGTAAGAACTATGAGGATTTTCTATTTAGAGAGTTAGGGAAAAAAATTATTTATAACTCCATTTTAATTGTATCAATTGAGATTTTTCCCATTATATTTGAAAATACATAATAAATAAGGAGTCTACAACATATCTCACAAGATTACCAGATAATATATTGTTATAGACCTATAACATGATCTTCCTTTCACTATCAACTAGGGAAATTTAAAAATATGATCGGAGGAGAAACATTGTTTGCTAAATAAAAATCTTTCTATTGATGAAATTAAGGAATAAAAATGGAATAAAAATTATACAAGGAATAATTAATAATCATAATTTAATAAAAAAAGAAACAAATTGTATAAGTTTACCCTAGATAGAAATGAATATTAATATTTCCCATCGATAAAATAACGGAATTTATGGATATGTAATGTATAGTCTTTCACATATTTGTCATATCATCAAGTCATAAACTTAAATAAATTCATATTAACATATATGTAGACTAGATACCATTCATCTAGTCCAGAATTCATTCAAGACATCTTTTTAAATGGGTCTATCATAAAGAAAATACCAAGAATTATTTTTCTCATGATACCTACCAATGAATAAAAGAGAAACATAACATTGGGACCCACTATAAACCACTTTAAATCCATTTAATTTATTAGAACAGATAATGTGTAAAAATACATAATATAATTTTCTAATAATCATCTTATTTGGAAGTATAAAAAATCATACCCCAATAAATTTACCATGTAAATAAAATTTATAACATGGTTAAAATCCCTCCAGACAAATATGTAATATAATGAAAGATCACCTAATAAAATATCCTATGTAATCAAAAAAAACTATATGATATTAAAAATATTCATATTAGAAATGGCTCCACATTATGTAAATGGAATATATTTAAATTTAATCCCACCTTGGGATAAAATCATTAAAAAAATGGTATACAGTTAAGTCAGTGATTTCCTATATCAATCAATATAGGGAATTTACGTTAATAAACATACATATAATGAATGGAAAAAATTCACAAAAGAAATGGAATCTGAAGAAATATTAGGAAAATTCATGGTGGATGGGTAGGAAGGGAAAAGGAAATGATAGTTCATATCACTTATTGAAAATAAAAACTGATAATCCAACTAGAGACAAAGTTTGTATGGTTGAAAAATAATTTATCCCTAGTATAACAACTCATACTCTGATGTATTTTGATATAGATGAAAAACATCATTATAAATGAATGTTTTGAACAGTCTCACATAATTAGATACAAATGATGGAATTTTTTATTACCATGAGTTCAGTCCCCCGAATTATATATATATATTTTTTAGATAATAGATTATTAAACATAAATCCAATTATTTTAAATCCTATTTAATATGAAAACAGTTATTCTGGTGAAAAAAAAGAGTGATTAGAAGAAGAAAAATTAACATTGAATTAAAGTATTTATTTACATGCGTTATTAAAAAGTAAATTTTGAATATTTTTCATGAAATGTTTTTAAAATTTATCACCAATAATAGGACGCTGAATTTAAAATTAATATTTCTATTTATAATGTGAATCTAATGGTAAATCATTTGATAATTAAAGGGAATTTACAATTTATATTACATTAAAAATGATGTTATTAAAAACACTTTAAAACATTAATTTTTATTAAAATATTTTTTTAAAAAAATGTAATTTAAAAATAACAAATAATAAAACATTACAGATGAATAACCTAGTAACTGTTTAAGATGAACCATTATAACTCAATGAAGGGAAATTGGGTTACCAATTCTATTTACTACAGTGGTAAAAATTTAATCAAAATAAATTGAAATAAGGGAATATGATTTAACATAGAATATCATAAAAACATAAAAATATAAAAATATAAAAATATAAAAATATAAACCATTTATCCATAGTAATTAGACCCATTAATGATAACATAGTTCACAAAATTTATTATTTCTCAAAAAAATTAAATGAGGACCAACAAAATTTTTACATTATTCATAATATTTTGTTCAAAAACCCATTGTAAGATTTCATTTCAAATGAATTATTAAATAACCCATATAATGAGAGGATGATGATAAGAAATATTAAATTAAGATTATATAATCCTTTATAAGGAAAATATTTCTAATAATATGACTTTTTCATCAGTATGTTGAATCTTTTGACAAGAAATCAATACCTTCTACCATGTGTTCCACGAAGGTAGAATATAATGCAGTATAAAGATAATATATATCATAATAAATTATTTTCAACCTTAATCATTTAGTTTACACTTATTAATTTTAAATATAATTATTCTCTATATGAATTACAGTTTGTTATTATTTATTTCCAAAATCGGGCATAAGTAATTTTTGATCTTTTTGTGTTGGTTTCAAAAAATGATATTTGTATTCATTATCTATAGATATTTCATAATTCCATGATAAAAAATTGTATAATACAATGATGTATATTATTTTTATATAGGTATAATTTTATTCCAATTCAATTGTTTCGATAATACATTATGATGAAATCACTGATTATCATGTTTATGTGATTAATAACGAATGATAGTTGTCTTCTAAATTAATGTGTTTATGAATAATTTTTCCAATATAAAAAAAAATATTTAAATTTTTATATCATTTAATAAGAATATTACATTTTCCAATTTCATACATGATAGAAATTCCACACATTGTTTATTAAGGTGGTTAAACCTACCCAAACACAAATATAAAAGAATTAATTGATTATTATGTAGTTTAATAGTTGTGATGTTTGTAATATCCCAAATAAATAATGAATATGAAATCTTCTTATTTATGAATATTGTTTAATTAAATATAAATTTTAATTTAAAGTGGATGGTATATTAGAGGGCGTACCCGACACACAACAATGGATTTCTCCAAAATCTTACAATGTTGAGTTATACTGAAAAATAATAATATAAAAATATTTTTTTTTAAATAATAGTTGACGCCTAGCCGTTTTATTGGTGGGAATAAAAAAACTAACTAAGATATGGTTATATATTTTTGTTAAAAGTATTTACATTTACCCAATAAATTTTAGAGGCTTAAAATAAAAATGAATCTGATTTTAAGCATAAATACTCTAATATTCATTAAAAGGTCGATTTACCACCTATTGATGGAGAACCCTCATTAAATCTAGTTTTTGTAACTTTTATATGTTATATTTGACAAAATAATATTTATCTTTAGAATCTGGACATCAAAATTTACTTTGGATAATGTTTTGGCATTTTTCTGATAAAGTTCAATTTTTCTGAATAGTGAAGAATACTGAATTTTAATTCACAACTGCCTTTTAATATAAATGATTTTTATGGATATATTATATTTTTAAATGGTTTTAAAGTGTAATTAGATTATATTTTTACCATAAAATCCAATTTTGGTCATTGAATGTAATTTCACTTTGATATTGGACATAAATAAGTGTCAATCTTTTGATAAATATAATTTCATAAAAACACGTTTATTGTTTTAATAGTGGGAACTATTTTTATATTAATTTCTACCACTTATGTGTTTTTAATTTGGAAAAATTGATTCCATATTTGGAATTAGGAGGTCCAAATTGTGTAAATATGTAACCTTTTTTATACATTATGAATATTTACTTCAGTAAAAATTTTATTTATCAAGGTTAAAGGGTAAATCAGGTAAATAAGGGTAAAAATATTATTATAATAATATTAAATTAACCTAACATGTGTCCAAATCCTATTGGATGATACAGTTCTGACAATGGGAATCGTTGGGTCGATTTTGGGACTCCATGGAGCCACATGGGAGTGATAATGACACTTTATATTAATTAATTTAAAGTAAAGAAAAAAATGACACAAACAAGTATCTTTTAGTAAATAAATTATTACATGGGATTATATAAGTTATCTCTTCAAATATAAGTCTAATTTGAAAGATAAACAGATTTCTTACATCATGATATTTTTTTCTATAATTTTCAGACATTAAATATATAAAAATATTTATGACACCATAATGATGAAATGTTTTACTCAGTAATAATTGATATAAATAAAAAATATTATAAAGATTAAAACAACATAAAAAACCTGTATAATTATTTTTGGATGATTTTATTTCGAACATTAGTCTTCTTATATTATACTTTATTGAGTTTTGTACCATATAAAACCAAAAATCATTATGTAATAAAATAATTATTTAAAACTGTCCAAAAGAACCCCTCCTCCCCCTTATAAAAAGCCCACACTTCTAACCCATTCCTCACACTTCTCAATCCCCATGGATCATCCAACCTATGAAAAATTTATCTACCTACATCCCTATACTCCTCATAGACGCCTTCTTCTAGGTATAAGGAAATTCAGTTAAACCTTTTGGTTAAACCCAAATAGAGATACCCGATTTAAAGGTAACGTCTTCTCTAAAGTTCTTTTGTTTTATTTTAGTTCTCTGACACCATTAACTCTTTTTATTCCTTTATTTTATATAATGACCAGTATAATAAATATACAATATTGTTTTTATGTTAATTATTCGAACTACACTTACACACAACTCCATCTAATGGGTAAAGAACATACTGTTTCTGTGGATGACAAACTACTGCCTCTCGAAATGATGATTTTCAATTTTATCAAACCACCTCTCATGGTGGACCTTATGATGTAACTGAATTTATATATGATATATATTATGTTTATGTTATATCTATTCTTCTGTAATTTTTTTTACAAACATTCATTCATGCTTTCCAATATGTGTAAATACGATAATTTCATTTGAGGAAGTACGGACTAACGCCCCCTCAAGGTGATATGATTCGTTTATGACATACATGGAATGTATAAAGGATGAAGTTAATGAAATTATGTAACATATATATCATATGATATTATACTGAGATTATAATATACCTATTTATCATTATGTTTTCATTCCATTAAATATGAAATAGAAATGAAAGTAGTGTTCATGCGTACGTATGGCTTACCGTCTCCATGAACAGTGCATTCCATTTATTATCTCCAAATGTTATGTAATATTATAAATATATAAATATACTGGATATAGATGATATATATGATATAAATGATATCTAAATAATGAATATCATTATGGATATAATGAACTTTGACCCCATGAACAACTTTTAATTATAAGAAGTTCATTTTCGACCCAAGTACCGAATATCGACAAAATGACCATTATTAACCTAAACGATTGAAAAATGTTTCTAACATGGTAATAAGTGTTATAAAATGAATAATAAACTTGAAAAAGGTTTTTAATCAAGTATAAATAAACTTTATATTATTATTCACGATATTAAATAATGAATGGGTCATGTCTGACGCGAGGTAAGGGATTTATAATCTCACTTTTAATTTTGTGAGAATTCCATTGTTCACCACTTATTTATGGAATGTAGTGTATTTTGTACTACCATTTGATATATATTGTCATGATTATCTTTATATTCATGGTATTATGTGATTAATTTGGTGGTTATTAACTTTTTTTCACACAACTTGATTGATTACAATGTATAAACGAGTTTCTTTTCTCACTTTTAATTCCGTGATATTTCAATAATTCACCACTTATTTATTGCATGTGGTGTATTGTGTACTACCATTTGATATATATTATCATTATTATATTTCTGTTCATGGTATTTTGTGATTCATTTGGTGGTTATAAACTTTTTTTTTCATATGACTCGTATAATTACAATTTGGTAAGGGGTTCTCATCTCATTTTTTATTCCTGTGAGATTCATGCTATATTTTCCACTATTTCCCTTTTTGTGGTTTATGTACTAATCATTATTGTATTAATTGTGTAATATAATTAAATTTATGGGTATTTACATCTTCATTATATGATTCTTCTTTCTTGGGGTGTATGTTTTGTAAGTGACTAAATCGTTAAGTGAACCTTTCACCTTCCACTTTTAGTCAAATACTAATTTTTGTTATCTCTTTTAATTTACATATTATTATGTTTGGATTTGTTCTTATATATCCCAATGGATATAAATTTTATGTCCAAGTGATGAGATACCATTTTTTCTCTCATTAATTCATTTTTGGAATTTTAACGTGACGTTGTTAGGCTGTCGAATTTTTTTAAGGGAACTTCTTTACACAATTTCAACTATTTGGGTTGAACATATACTTCTTGACTATGTCATGATATAAATACATGTGAATGAAATATTATTTTGTTAAACTTAATATACAATTATATTGGGTGTATATTTATTTTTCACACAAAATTTTTTCATTGATTTTTCCTTAATCTAAGGATATGATCTTTGCAAGGGACTTTGAATCAATTTACATTCTATTGAATCTTATTTATTGTTATACAACAATTAACATTTATATGGTTCATATACTTCCCATTGACATATTATATCATGAATCTCTCTATTTTGATGATATTATTAGCTTTGATTGATGTTATTCCTCAATTATTTTTGTTTAAGCGTCTCTCATTTGGTTAATAAATCATTAAATAAGATATCATTTTAAATGTTTTAAAGATTTATTCTTTTAAATATTTATAATCAATTTACATGTGTTAAAAATGGTTTAAAGGAATTATTTATATGAAAATTAATGTTTTAAAATGTTAATTCCTATAAAACCTTCAAATTGGTATGAGACACTTTGATTTAAAAGTCTCTTTATTAAATTTTAAGATGGTTTTGAAAATGGTTTGATAAACCATTGATTATGTCAATATCATGAAATGATATATTATAATTGTAATGTGGAAATATTATATATACTTTATGGTTGTTTTATTTTTAATGAATATATTATGGTTATTGGTAATTGTTTACGTATACAGGTGGTTTCGTGACAAACCAGGGGAGGTTAAGCCCGAGATAGCTCTCCAATGCATCAGGTAACATGACGGAAATAAACATGAATGTTTATCCTATGAGATTTAGGAAATATACTATGATGGGTATCCCAGTGTAACTACCTATGTAGCTACGAAATCTACAATGTATGTTTGATATGGATTCTATAATTTACCTTTATGATTTATGATTTCTATGTCTTATTCATAAATATTATTATTTCATGAGGTATGTTATGATTGAAATGTTCAATTTCATTGATTTGTATTTGTTGATGGGTTAATGTTTCCTTTAGTTATTTTATGAACCTAACTAAGCTTTTTATGCACATCCCATGTTTTTGAAATGTTTTCCACATGACTTGAAGATGAATAGGGTCACGAATGGGATCAAGGAAAATTCATGATGTCTAAAACATGGAACTAGACATGTCTCATTTTAAGAGTTATTTATTTTATGAAAATATAGATTCTTATTAGTGGTTCCCATATGTAATTTTCATGTTGATATGTAATAGTTATGGACTAATTCTCTAAAAATCTAAACCTGAAAAGATCTTCAATGTGAATTATTCATTTAATTCAAGATTATTTAATATTTTAAGGTCGGGTCTTTATAGTTTATATTAGAGGTAGGATTAGATAAATTTAGAGGTTAGGGTGTTATTTAGGAATAAGTTACATAACCATAATGGATATAATATTAGAAAGAGTTTTTTTATTTTAGAGGTGATAAATGGTTATTACATTTTGGGGTGAAAAATGAAAGGTATTAGATAAAAATTGAGGATAAAATATGTTATTGTTAATTTTACTTTTTATAAATGTTATGTAATTGTATAGTTTTTGAAAAATGACAACACATAGTACATTTTATAACCTGCCACATTAGAAAAAGTTGTAGAAATAAAACCCACAACCCAAGTGCGATTAGGATTTTTCACCTACCACTGGACTACGTGAAGTCCCTGGTTAGTATGACTAATTATTTTTAGTTAAATGATTTTATGGATCAAGAATAAGTTAATTTGGGATCTTATGTTTTATCAAAGTATCATCCATAATATATGAAAATGATTTTGTGATTATGTAATAATGGTTATTTTGGAAGACATTCTCTCTTTCGGGAACACAATATGCTTAAGGAAAATAAAATACTATGGGATTTTATTTGTGGAGTCATGGTTGAAATATTATTTTGTAAGAATATTTTTTTATATTTTGGACATAAAGTGATTTGGGTTATTTATGTAAATGATTAATCTATCATATAGAATATTTGTTGAGGTTAATTAAACTTTAGTATGAGACTTTAAGAGTAGTTGATGGTTTTGGAGATAAATGTTAAGATTTATTGTGGAAGACTATGTGATCAAATCCTTCTAAGTTTTGGGTTTTAATATTTTTTTGGATTATTTTGAATATTTTTAAGTATAATTATATATTTAATGGTCTCTCTTGAAACATTGAGTTTTTTGTTTAATTTTTGATATTAAGAGTAGTTTTTTTTAAAGGATTATCCTTTTTGGAGATTATCTGATCTTGTACTAAAAATTTTGGTTTTAGTTAATTTCTAAAGACATTAGATAAATATAGTTAATCTTTTGGGGATTATGTGATTCTCTAGATTTTTATTATGATACTTTCGATCTGAAAAATTCATCTTGAATACTCATCGTTTGGAGAAAAGATGAGTTTATGGTAGCAATCTAGTAAAGGATAAAAGTATACATGAAAAGTATATATGTTTCCTTATGTTATTATTCAAGCTCTTAAATAAATTCCTTAACTTTATAAAAATTAACGTAAAACAAAAAACATTTACTTTTAAATTTTCCTTCTGGGGAATGAAAGAATGTTTAGCCCATCACAAGTTTGTGATTTTCTAGTGGTTAAATTTATCTTAATCATGTTTTTTACCAATATCCATCAAACATTGATGGTTTTTTTCTCTTATATATCCATGTTTTATTACAGGTAATCCTTGTATGGGCTATCTCATTTGACCCTTGTATTTTTTTCTTTTTTGAAAGTTATATTTTTATTGAATGTTTTTCCGATGTGGGACTTTTAATGTGATTTCTAAGCCCAGTTTTTAAATTATGAGGACATAATTTTCAATAGGGGGAAGGATGTAAAGTACCATGTAAATAAAGAATATGACATTTTCATATTTATTAATATTTTTGAATTAAATATTAATTTTTCTATAAAGGGTATTCTATGTTAGATGGCATACTCGAAACACAACAATGGGTTTTTCCAAAGTCTTACAACGTTGAGTTATACTAAAAAACTATAATATTATATTATTATTTGTATTAGTGGGAATGAATTGAACAAAATAAAATATTATTTTATATGTTTTTTAAATGTTTTTATATTTTTCAAATAAAATTTAGAAGATTAAAATAAGAAAGAATCTCATTTTAAGCATAAATACTCTAATATTCATTAAACGACCAATTTAACGCCATTTGATAGAAACCCATCTTTGAATATAGTTTTAGTCACATATATATAATATATTTGGTAAAATTATATTCTTCTTTAGAATTAGGACATAAAAATTTACTTTGGATAAAATTTGATTATTTTTTTGATAAAGTAAATTTTTTTATGAATAGTGAAGAATACTGTATTTAAATTCAGAACTGCCTTTTAATATAATTTATTTGTATAGATAGATTACATTATTAAATTTTTCTAAAGTATAATTATATTCTATTTTTATCATTTAATCAAATATTGGTCAATGAAAGTAATTTTCCTTTGAAATTGTATATAAATAATTATCAATCTTTTTATAGTTATTATTTCTTATAAACACAATTTTATTTTGAAAGCATGAATTATTTTTAAATTAATTTCTTCCATATATGTGTTTTGAAATTATAAAAATGGATTCAATTATTGGAATCAGGAAGTCCAAATTGTATAAATAGGTAACTTTTATTTTTTTAATTTATGAATATTTACATCAGTAAAATTTTTATTTATCATGGTTAAAGGGAAAATATGGTAAATAAAAGTAACAAAATATTATTATAATAATTTTAAATTATCCTAACATTTTTTATAATACTATTGGTTGATACATTTCTGACCATGGGCATCCCTGGGTCAATTTTGGCACTCAATGTAGCCATGTGGCACTGATAATGACACTTTATATTAATTAATTTAACGTAAAGACAAAAATGACACAAACATATATCTTTTAGTAAATCAATTATTAAATGTGGTAATATAAATTATATCTTAGACTATAAATATTAATTTAAAATATAATAATATTTCCTACATCATGATATTTTTTATTATTATTTTAAGACATCAAATAAATAATAATATTTATGACACAATAATGATGTCGTGTTTACCTCTTGAATGAATTATTTAAATAAATAAGATTATAAATATTAAAAAAATATTCAAAAACATTCCAATTATTATTGGATTATTTTATATCGAACATGATTCATCTTATCTTCTATTTTATAGCGTTTTTTACCTTTTGAAACCAAAAATCCGTACATAATAAAATAATATTTTAAAACTTTCTTAAGGAGCCCCTCTTCTGCCTTATAAAAAGCCCTCATTCTAACACATTTCTCACAATTTTCAATCCCCTTGGCTCATCCACCATCTACCAAATTAATCTCTCTTAATCGATATCCTCCTCTTAGAAGACTTCCACTAGGTATATGGAAATTCAATTAAACTTTTTGGTTCAAACCAAAGGGAGATACCTGATTTAAAGGCAACATCTTCTCTTCTGTTATTTTATTTTATTTTACTTCTCCAACCCCATAAAATATTTTTATTCCTTTATTTTATTATAAAAATAGTATGATAAATATACAAGGTTGTTTTTATGAGATTTATTTGAACTAAACTTAGACATACCTTTATCTAATCGGTAATGAATATACTATTTCTGTGGATAGTGAACTACTACCTCACGAAATGATGATTATTTACTCTTCTCCTACCACCTCTCATAGTGGCCATTATAATGACACTAAATTTTTATATGATATATTATATGATTATTTTTTCTATTTTATTATGTAATTTTTATTTAAAAACATACCTTTATGCTTTCCAATATGTGTAAATACGATAATTTCTTTTGAGGAAGTGCAGACGACCGCCCCCTTAAGGGGATCTGATTCGTTAATGACATACATAGAATGTATAAAGCATGGAAATAATGAAATTTTGTAACATATATATCATATGATATTATACTATTATTAAAATATACTTATGTATCATTAAGTTTTCATTCCATTAAATGTGAAAATAGAAATGAAAGTAGCGTTCATGCCTACGTACGACTTACAATCTCAATGAACGGTGCATTTCATTTTTATCTCCAAATGTTATGTAATATTATAAATACATAAATATAATGGATATATATGATATATATGATATATAAATCATGAATATAATTTTATAGAAAATGTAATTTTGACCATATGAACAACTTGTAATTATAAGAAGTTCATTTTTGACTCATGTTACAAATATCGACAAAATGACCATTATTAACATAAATTATTAGATAATGTTTATAACATTGTAATAAGTGATATAAGAGGAATAATAAACATTAAAATGTTCTTAAGCTAGTCTAAATTAACTTTATATTATTATTCAATAAATTAATGAATGAACGGGTCAAGTCAGACACGATGTAAGAGATTTCTTATATCACTTTTAATTCTATGAAAATTCCATTGTTCACCACTAATTTATTTCATGTGGTGTATTTTGTACTGCCATTTGATATATATTATCATGATTATATTTATATTAATGGTATTCTGTGATTCATTTAGTGGTTATTAAATTTTTTTCATACGACTTGATTGATTACAACGTGGTAAGGGGTTTCTTATCTCACTTTTAATTCTGTAAGATTTCCATTGTTTGCAACTTATTTATTGCATGTGGTGTATTTTTTACTGACATTATATATATATTATCATGATAAAATTTATATACATGGTATTATGGTCTTAATTTGGTGTCAAACAACATTTTTTATACGACTCATTTAATTATAATATCATAAGGTGTTATCATCTCACTATTCTATTCTGTTGATATTCATGCTATATTTTCCACTATTTGCTTTTTTGCTTTGCCTGTACATTCCATTATTGTATTCATTTTGAAACATATATAAATTTATGTGTATTTATATCTTCATTTTATGAACCTTCATTCATGGGGTGTATCTTTTGTAAGTTACCAAATTGGAAAGGGAACCTTTAACCTTCCTCTTCTAGTCAAAGACTTATTTTGTTATGCATTTTAATTTACATATTTTTATGTTGGGATATGTTATTATATATCATTATTTATATATATTTTATTTAAAATTGATGAGATATGCTTTTTTATCTCATCAACTCATTTTATGAATTTTAATGTGACGTTGTTAGGCTGTCGAATTTTTGTAAGGAAACTTCTTTACCCGATTTCAATTATTTGGGTTAAACTTCTAATTCTAGATTATGTCATGAATTGAATTTTTCTGAATGAACTCTGATTTTTTTACACTTAAAATCCAATTATATTATGTGTATTTGTATTTTTCACACATAATTATGTCATTGATTTTTCCTTAATCTAAGGATATGATCTTTGTAAGGGACTTTGTCTCAATTTACATTCCATTGAAACTTATTTATTGTTATAAACCAATTAAAATTTATATTGTGTATATACTTCCCTTTAACGTATTGTATCATTAATCTCTCTATTCCCGTGATATTATATGCTTTGAGTTATGTTATTCCTCAATTATTTGTATTCAAGCGTCTCTCATTTGGTTAAGAACTCTTTAACTAAAATATCATTTTAAATGTTATAAAGATCTATTCTTATAAATATTTAAAATTAATTTCCATATTTTAAAAATGGTTTCAAGTATTTATTTATATGGAAATGAATGTTTTAAAATGTTAATTCATTTAAAATATTCAATGTGGAATGGGACACATTGATTCAAAAATCTCTTTATTAAATATTTTATATTGTTATGAAACTGGTTTGATAAAGCATTAATTTTGTCAATATCTTGAAATGATATATTATAATTTTAACTTGTAAATGTTATCTTTAATTTATGCTTTCTATATGTTTTATTAATATGTTACGGTTTATGGGAATCATTTACTTATATGGGTGGTTCTGTGAAAAATGTATGGATGGTGAGCCCAAGATAGCCCTCTAATGCATTGGGTAACGTGACAGAAGTAAACATGAATGTTTCTGCTAATATATTTAGGGAATATATTGTGATGGTTATGCCAATGTAACTCCCTACATTTCTATGAAAGCTACAATTTAAGTATGATATGGATTCCATAATTTACCTTTATGATTTATGATTTCTATGTGTTATTTGTAAATCTTATTATTTTATGAGGTATGTTATGACTGAAAAGTGTGGTTTAATTGATTTGTATTTACTGATGGTTTAATGTTTCCTTTATTTATTTTATAACCCTTACTGATATTTTTATGCTCATCCCAAGTTTTTGAAAATTTTTTCACAAGACTTAAAGATGAATAGGGTCAATGATTTGATAAAGGAAAAGTCATGCTATCTAAAACTCAGACCTAGACATGATTCTTTTTATGTGATTTTTATTTTATGAAAAAATGGACAATGGGTAGTAGTTTATAGTTTAATTTTTAAGTTTATATGGAATAGTTATGGCCTAATTCTCTAAAACTATAATCATGAAAAGATCCTCAATGTGAATTATTCATTTAATTCTAGATTATGTAATATTTTAAGGTTGAGTCCTCAGAATGTCTCTATAATATAAGTATAATGATCCCATTTAGTTTTTCATTGAGTGATATATAATAAATGTTAAAAATAATATAAGGAATAAAATTTATATGATGTCAGTTCACTTTTTAAATAAAAACTTATTCTTAAATTTCACTTTGTGATGGTTGAATTGACTATAATTTTATATTACTAATATTGAAAATAAGATATCTAATATGTTTTTCTAAAACCATAATAATTTCATATACCTTACGTTTATCTATTAAAACCATTATAATGATCATACTTATATGAAATATATAAATAAATTTAAATAAATTAATCCAAAGAGGTGGTAGTCCACACGTATGCATGAATGATGATTCAGATTTCTAATTAACCAGGAAAATAAGTAAGGTGTTTTACCATTTAAAAATATTATATATGTCTTAAATATAAATATCATATATTAAATTAAATATTTGGACAATCATTTTTTTAATAATAATGAAAATTATACACATTCTATTTTGGATGTTATAGTATACACAATGCATGAATAAAAGTTCTATTTTTATTAATAGAAATGGGAAAGGACATTAATTATTGTAACACAATTATAATAACATAATGATAAAATAATAATACTTATGTTCTAATTTTGAGATGATTTAATTGAATTTTACTATCAAGAAGTGATCATTATGAAATAGAAATTATAATGGAGTGGTACTAAATTTCTACCTCACATCGTTGACTATCTATTTTTCACGGGGGTTAAGCCTTTAAGGGATGTTATTTTTAGAAGAAAATAACCTCTTGAATGTGGGTATTAATGTTTATTATAGGATTGGGAAGATATCGGTCTAATTAAAATTTTTTGTTTTGTGATGTAAAGTGAGGATGGGAGTTCCCCTTTAAAATTTGAAAAGGGATGACATTTCTGCAAATACTCAAATCATTTCTATAATGGGAGGTCCATCTCATGAAATTGGTTGAAAAATTGATAAATAATTGATATAGGATGAAATAAGGTCAATAATGGTCTCAAAAAATAATCTACAAAATGTTTTTAACATATCATGTTATTTACTTATCAAGTTACTCATTTTAACCATTTCTGTTTTTACTGTGGTAAATAGTTATTACGTAAGTAGATTAACATTTATCCAAAAAAATGAAATGTTTTATATTTGATTATTTGGACCTACTCACTAAAAATATAAAATCCATTTTATTTCATCTATTCTTTAAAATTGATAACAATTATTAATATTTTCATAAATTTATAAAACAAATATATTGAATATATAAATTAAGTTATGAAATGAAAAATATATATGTTTAAATTAATTTTTGTAAATGTTTATAAATTATATAATATAATTATAATATTTTAAATTAAATTGTTTAAAAAATTTCCATATCATGCTAAAATATATTTCCATAAAATGAATTATATTTAAAAAAATGGTATATTAGATTATTCACAATAAAATCATTCATTATAGAAAAATTAAAATAGTTACCACAAAAAATATTGTTATAATAACTCTAAAATAAATTTTTTGTTTCATTAATTCCATAATTAAAAAAATATAATTTAAATTACCTAATAAATCATAAAATATTTTGATAATTTTTCTTATATGGAAATGGACTATTTAAAATACCATGTATGTTTCATCTATTATATTTTCACATAAAAAGGAAATTTTTAGAAAATTAAATTTTTAAAAAAGCATGATCTTATTATTTTTTAGCTATATCAATAAAATTTAATTTTCATTAATGTTAATATTATTATTTCTTCTTTATATATTTCATAATATGGTTACTCATATCCATTCTTTTTAGTTTGATTTTCTTTAACTGTCTAATAAAATTCTATTTCATTTAAATTCATTATTGTGTGTAGACAAATCTGTAGAACACATTATTTATTTAAGAATAAATGTTTATTGAAATGTTATCATATTCCACCAGTGGTGAAAAATAATGGATAAGGATAAAATCATTATTTTTTCACATCTCATCTAATGAAATAAGTGATATGTATTGATATATTTTAGGTCTTCTCCCCGCAATTTAACTTTTTACGCAAATACATTTTTAACAAACAAGAAATATTTTCACCTTTGTAACATATTTTGAAAAGAAATAAATTAAATTTACCATATTAAATGACATGAATATGTTGATTTTAAATTATAATACCATTGTAAAAGATTCAAATTCTATGGGAGGGAAGAAATTAATTTCAATAAAATAATCCATATGTATCGAAAATAATTTTTTAGAAAAAATCAATTTTAAGACATAAGAATATTACAATAAAACATGTATACTATTAATTATTAATTTTTTTCTATTTCGAACATATTAAGGCTTAAGTCACTCTATATATAATAATATCACAAAATGATAATTCTCAATTTATAATTAATTGTAATGGAATAAAAAAATTTATCATTAGAAGAAATATTTTTTAAATTAATAGGTGTTTTGAAACTTATTAACCAACCCACCATACATTATATTAAGTTGGATGGATGGGTACCCTATAGGGAGACTCTCAGTAGAGTGGGATAGGCCTATTAGTGTGTATAAATGTTTCTAAATTGGAATGGATTGTATCAGAATCATCCTAATTTATATTTCTTGAAAAAGACTTAGGTGTATTTTAAATTATCATTCATCTATCCTACCACATGAAATTGTGGGATTGAGTGGTTCCTTATCATGATGATTCAATGAAAAATTATATAGTGGATTTAATTGGTCCATCACAAAACTCATGACTATTAACATAGGTGAAATATCTCTATTATAAAAATTGAAAATTGTAAGTTCAAGGAAATTTTTTAGGCTTATCATGGAAATAGTGACTACATATTTGAAATTCATACCCTATGGACTTTTTCCCATACATAATACAAGGAATCTATATCTCTGATCTGGGGTACATATATTGTAATAAAATAGGTGTAGTGGGTTCTTTCCATTCCCTCTGTAGAGGGATGAGGCTTACCCCACTGAGGTGTCAATGTGGGTGTGTGCATTTGGTATCATCTAATCACTTGTACCTATAATAAATATATTTTAGGTTATAAAATGTAACATTGGTTTTTAAAATTATTAATTTTTTTCTAAATGTAGTTTTTTGAAATTTTAATTACAAATTTTATTAAAAACATATTTTATAAATTTTTATATCAACATTATATCATAATGATTTTATAAGGTTAAGATATTTGAAAAATATATATTATTCACTATTTAGTTAAATGTTGTATTATTTTTTAAAAATAAAAAATAATATCAAATAAAACAATTTTGATAAGCCTAAGATGCAAAATATGGTTATTTTTTCCAAAAAAATAAAAAATAAAAAATAGACTATTAATTAAAATCAAGTAATATAAGGGAAAATATATATATATATATATATATATATATATATATATATATATCCCCCAATACCTGATTTCTTTTTTATTTTTCAAAAAAAATCACGTTTTGGTTTAGTGAGAACCGTACAAGCCAAAAAAACAAAGAAAAGCATAAGTAGACTATTGAGGAGTCTAGTTCTAGACCACATCCACTCCATAATAAAATAAAAAAAATCCGACAAAAGAATTAACCCAAAGACAAACCCGCATTACCCATTAATCTTCCAAATGATCCGATGGTCAGAAACTAGAAATATCATGTTGTAACCCTAGAACCTTATGTGAGTCGGACCCGCCACCATCACCACCACAGGGAACCACCCATAGACCGCACCCATATAAGAGAATCTATATATTATTCAAAATGAAAACATTTTATTTTCATATGTGAAACCACATTATTTTAAAACACTATAAAATTATTTATACTATAACTCCTTGTTATTTCCTAAAAATGTCTCTCTTTATTAAATTTCATGTGTTTGATATCTTGTGAGACACACAACACAATCATAAGTGAATAATGTAAAATTAAAAATATAAAATTAAATATATTGTTAAATAGTTTATTGAAATTGATAAATATCAAGTTATGAAATATAGTAATATCCTTATTGAAATATATATGAAAAGATATATATTGTTAGACTGGTAATTCATAATAAAATTATTTTTTTTCAAAATATGGTCATAATTATATATGTTTATTAAGATAATTTATTATAAATTCTAATTAAAAATATTAATTTCTATTTGGACACATATAGGAAAAAGAGTAATCATACATAAAATTGTTATCAAATGTGTAAAATGTAATATAAAATCTATTGGAGGTGAGATATGGAATTTTTGTTAGAAAACTAGATATATGCATGTGATGAATTTTTATGTCTTTATGTTATTTTAATAACTGTTTATGAATGATTTTAATGAATGTTTTAGATAATATATTCAATAAAATAAAATAATTTTAATTTTAATTTTTTAAACAAGGTATGCTATAATAATAAAAATAAATTTGTTCTTAAAAATACATTTTTACAAAAAAAAGGTTTTAATACGTTTTTTGTGTGAGCATAAATTATAAATAATTATTAAAAAATTTCAAATTTATTATTATAAACTGTATATCATATTTGGAGTCATAATTACTAATATTAGGAATACATTTATTTTCTCTTTTCATAAAAAACTATTGATACAATTTTATATTGTTTATCACCATTTTAATCGAAGAATATGTTAAAATGGATAAATAAAGCGATATTTCTTTGAGATACCAATAGAATATATAATTATTTTTATTGGATCATTTTATATGATCCTCCCACACCTTATATTTAAAAAATAATTGAGGGAAATTATCATGAGAGTCACAATATTATATTTTAAGGTTATTAATATCTACAATGGTGACACTCACCTCTATTAGAAAATGAGTCCTATTATTCAATATTATATTAAAAATTCATAACCTTAGGAACATCATGATTTCTATAAATTCCATTCCTACACTCTTATTTTATGGTTTTCACAATATACCGATTCAAGATTCCTTTTTTTCAAATGAGATTATATGGGGATATAGTATTTAATTTTACCATCCTTTTCAACATTATGTATTTTTAAAAACCATCCTAATCATTCATACTTTTATTTAAATAATGACTTCATTTTCTTTACTATAATTAAATTATTATAATTTTAATGATACAATCATTTTCTATCTTTTTCCATCCAATGGATAAAGAATTCCAAACTAATGTGTTTCCATAGATATCATCTTTATGAAGCAATGTGTTTCATTTTTTATGGAAAACTATCAATATTGGTTACATATATGAATTTAATGAATTTAATTTATATTAATAATATAATTTTTATTCATGAATTATAAATTATTATTTATCTTCCACTATTTCTATAAATTGAAAAATGAAAATAACACTTTTGCATTTGTATGAATTACTTTCTCCAAGAAGTGATGTAATTAATTTTTTATCACCCCACCCATATGTGTTTAATAAATTATATATTATTCATATATATGAAATTTTATAAATTTTTATGCTTTTATATATAACTATACCATGACAATTTTACAACGACTATTATCACTAAATGAGGAATATACATAGAAAATAGATTAGTAGAATCTCAAACATTTGTTTTAATGAATAATTATTAATAAATGTTTTTTAAATTATAATTTAATTATATATAGAAATAAAATTTTGAATATGGTTATAATATGGATTTATATTAATTACAATTAAAATATATAGTATTTTTGAGAATGTATAATGAAACTAATTATGTGATGTTAGGGATTTTATTTTCATCTCACTTTTTAATGGGATTTTATGTGCATAATTTTTTTATTGTGGGAGATTACATGTTCCTTATCTATAAATTCCCAATTATTTTAATTAAATTCAATTATTTTTATGAGTTTAAATACATTTACTAATTTACACTCCTTCATAATAAGAAGTATAAAAAAATTATAAAGACAAGATGACATAGGTAATCTTTTTTTTCTAAAGAAAAAATTTCTTATATATCCATGTTCATTTAAATTTTTTTAAGAAGGTTATAATTTACCTTTATATAATTGATAATTTTAGTTTATACAAATATTTACTTTCATTATTATGATTAAAATGATATAGTTTCATATATTTTCTTTATAAAAAAATTATTTATTTTTATAAAAGTTATAAATTTTTTATTAATTTAAAACACGAATGGATTGTCCCTATATTATTTCAATTATTCATCATGAATATCCATTTAAAATAATAAATTTTTTTATTAGGACAATTATATTCCCGTTTTCATGTGAATTTTCATTTTTTAATGATTCTCATGGAATAAGTTATTTTCTCTTGTTATGAATGAATATTTATAGATATTTTATATTTTTTATTTTTCTTTGTGACCATAATTTAATGATTAAAATTCATAATGAGATATATGATCTTATAATCCCAAATTATTATTTTTGAAAGATATATTATGATGATAATGTTTTAATAAATTTTAATGAATAATTTTTAATTATCAATGTTTAATTAATATATGATTGAAAAATGAATTCCCACATGTTATTATGGAATATATTTAAATAGTTTATTATTATGTTATGGATGGATATGTTGTATCCCTACAATGAATAGGGTGATTTTTTAAATATGTTCATCTCAAAAGGGAAATCATGAGGCTATCTAATGCCTAATTCTATATAGGAGGTTGTCTCAGTCCCTAGACGGTACATGAGTGACTATCCCTAGCCAATGTGGTTACATTGGAAGTAGGAATAACACTAAGAAGGTACATGTTTTGTTAGACCAACATTAGTATTTTATGATTTTCATTATGAGTGGTTTTTTCATATGACTTCACTATTATTAAGAATGGTGTGTGAACTAAACCCACTGTGGGACACTATCCATTTTGATATTCATGGAATTTAACCTTGAATAACAAAATGATTTTATTGGATTATGTTTATAAAAATATTGTAATCCATTAAATTTTTTCTTATTATTATGATATGAAACCATGTATCATGATTTAAGATGGGTGATTCCTCACTCTTATTACTCATTCATATTATTATGAAAAATACATATTTCATTACTCAGGTTTTACAATTAATAATTCCTTGTGTACTATCTCATAATTTTTTTTAATGTTATCATTCATTTAGGATTATCATATTCTCAATTATGATCATCGATAAAAATCTACCATGATTACAATTATTAATCTTCTAAGGTAATTCTTTCTTATTTTTTCTCTACTATGGGTTATAAAGAGTGGTTTTAAACACGTAATGTCTAAGAAGGGGGCTATTAGGGAAGAATATTTTGGGACATTATTAAGATCATTGATTAAATATGATTCTTATTTATCAATTCTTTAATTACATATAAAATTTTTAGTTTTAGTGTATGTTTTATCATAAGATACATTGATTATTTATCTCAAATTATATAATATTAAGATAAGTGATTTTTTACCATAGTTGGTATTAGAGTAGGGTTTACATATTTTTCATTCGTAGTATATAATGAATATAATTAATGAACATAATACCAGTTATGATGAACTGAATGTGATATAGGATAAACCTAATGTTTCTTTGGTTAATATATATGTCTCATAATATATGAAATTTTATGATTGTTTTTATGCTATTTTTTATAACATTTATTATTACTTATTAATTATCTATATACTAATTTTGAATTTAGTAAGGTATTGAAGACTAAAACAATATTGTAGTGATATAGTGTAATCTTAATATTTAAAATATATTATTTGAAGCTAATTCTAAGTATTTCATCAAATTATTAATTGTTTATAAGTATATTTATATTTATCATAAACTATAAGATGGCGAATTATGCAGGAAATGTTTTAATTGTGTGATAATTATATCTCAATTATATATCTTCCCCAATATATAATTTTTTTTGATAATATCTTACATATGAAACTTTGTATACCCCCTAAAGTTGTATTTGATGTGATTTTTTGAAAGGATTCAATCAGCAGATATTGGTCCCATATAAATTTTCCACTTAATGGAAGTCACATTTGATATTATAAATAAACCTATGATAATTATTCAATGAAATGGTGTACATGAAATTCAATGTAAATTAGTTTCTTTATACGGTTATTATGATCTATTCATGAGGGTTATTTATCTCACATTGTTGGGGATAATATCAATATTGATGATATGCCACTTTTTAGGGAATATACCAATGTATTTATGACATACCTACCTTAATTTATAATTTAATTATCATGTTGAGTATTAAATAGGGATCAAAAATGTTGTTAGACCTATTTTTTATATTTCTACTTGAATTATAGTAATTTGGTTTGAAATATTATTGAACCGAATCCATGAGAATTAGGATAAGTGAATTATTCAGCCAAGTACATAAACCTAGGTTCATCCTATTATTATTGTTATGATAAAATATGTTCTGATTCTTGTTTTAATTTATTATCATGAACATAATGTCTTCTCAATCATGTGTAATTACCATGTACCTTGTATTTATAGTATTTTTATCATCGTTGAGGACATAAAGAATTTTCCAAGATCTATATTAGATCTAGATTTCATTATTTAATGTTCAAAATAGATTAAATTCCAATGAGTGTCATTTTTATGATATACAAAAAATATAAATTCATTTTGATTCCATTTTTACATAATAATTCTGTTACTATCTTCATGTATCTAATTTTTACCATCTTAGGATATTACCTTTATCAGTTTGTGGATGTCCTTGTATATTATATTCTTATCTATTACAAGATAAAGTAATAGAATGAATATTATACATGAATTGTGTCGAATACATTTAGAAATGAGTAGGTTTTTTCCATATTTTTAAAGTTTGAATCCATCCTACGTAATATATCATTGTTGGTTAATGAAATTATCATATATTGTATATTATGGGATGCATCAATGTTTATTATTATTTTTTGAAATGAAATACACCATCCATTGTTTAGGGATCTTTAGATTTCATGCAATGAGTGAATAATATAGATTCTTTGTAAGAAAATTATCACTATCGTAAAATACACCAACATAGTGTACATAAATTATGGTCATATTAATTTAGACTTATAAATATGAATATAAATTCATTTATTTAAATAAAAAAATATTAATGCCCTAATTTTCACACTACTATAAAATATAAAATTTATTTCGATATGTTGTGACCCATTAATGATGGAACTAGGATGTATTATCATTTATAATGATATAATAGTAGAATATTACTCTCATTAATTTACTAGAGAGGATTCAAATTACGTAACTCATGATTTTGAGTGAGAAGCGGTAATTTTTTCATTGATTATATGGTAATATTATCTCTATTGTTAATTTTTCATGTAGATAACAATAACAAATTCATGAAGTATATATTCACCCAAAATGATTTGAATATACTCCAACTATCATAGTTATAGTTTATTATTGATAATGACAACTCAATAAATTACCACCCTATTAAGGAAAACAATATGGATTATTCATTGACATATAAATACCGTACTATTTTTTATGAGGAGGATTCAAGTAGATCAACTACATATGGGTTTTTAAAAGATAAAAGTTGATAAAATTTTGTAAGGGGTGAAATCATGTCTTGATTTAATTGTTTTAACCATCCATTTATAAAATGATTTACAAGGTTGAAAAGGAGGGTTGGATCTTTAAAATAAGTCCATGATTGATCATGTGTTCAAATATTATAGATAAGGAGTTATCATGTTTTGGAAGTGGGTTATTTCACATTGGTACCAGAATGAACGAAATGACTATTTTATGAAGCACACGTCACATCATTCTTTATCCCTACATGATGTTAAAAAATATAAAGAGATATCAAAGGTAATTTTTTGGTTATATGACATTAAAAAGGATATTTTAGAGTATTTATCATGATCCATGGTATGCCAAAATGTTACAGTTTTTCATCATTAGTCTCCATCTATGATGAAACCATTACTCATAGTCAAATTGAAATGGGAAAAAATCACTATGTATTTCATCATAGCAAACCCCAATACATCTCAACTACATAATTAAAAATGGGTTGTAATTGATATCCTTATGAATTCATCATATTTTATTTCTTATATAAAAAATTATTTGCTTCTCCAACTTGTAATAATATAAAAAAGGATATTTAATGGGTTGATGGAGTACCACTCATAATAATATTTGTTCATGGTCTAAGATTTACCTCAAAGTTCATGAGATTTGTTTTTAAAAAAATTCAATAGAGAAATTATTATTATTACTTTATATCTTCCATAGACAATTGTTAAATCCAAAAACCATCTCGGTGGTATCTGGTGCTAAAATCATGAAATTTATATATGTGGATTTTTGCCAATAAATGTGACCAATTTTTTTCCATCTATCCCATACAACATAAAAATGATACATTATGTCACTTAAATGGAGAGTGACGTTTTAAAATTATTTTTTAGATAAATTTGAAAAACTATTATATAAACAATTACCCATGAAGTCAAGGGAGTATTTTTTCCACTATACCCAACATTTCATATTCCATCTAATGTAATCATCAACATCCAAATGTAAATCCTTAATACATAAATCATTTAACATAATTCATTATAAATTTTGGTAAAGGAAACATATCTTCTGTGATCTTAAATTCATGGTAATGTTAAAAGTAACCATAAATAATTGGATGTATTTAGTGATAATTATATTATCATAAGGGTATGATGAAATTATAAAAGATTATGAGTATAAAAAAAGAGATCTCATAACCATCAAACGTAGATCAATAAACTTGTGTTATGAATTACATCTTTCATAATGGATAGATTCATGAGAATTAATTATTCTTTAGACATTATATGTCAATATTGGTCAAATAAATTCTTTAAACCCATATAAATCATTAATAAAACTTATAGGTTACATGGGACAACAATTACATGTAATAATTATATAAAATCATATGAATAGAATAAAAATACATTCAAATTTCATATTGAATTCATTGGGGGTGGTACCATTGACCTACACCCATTTGATAATAACTAAACCACTCTTCCTTGGTTAATAATGATACCACCCAAACACGGTTTATAAAAGATTCACCAAAAAAAGATAGAAAAACCGTATGAAACATAACATAAATAAAGAACATAAAACATAAATTTCGTTATAAAAATAAAATAAAAAATAACTATTCCATTCACAACATCATTAATTCCTATTAAGAAAGTTGGATCTATGATAATCACTTGAAACTATCATAATTAACCAAAAGAAACAATTAGTATGGTTTTATTTCAAAAAAACTTAGTGGAGACTATATAACATCAAGGGTAGTTGAAATTTATTAATATAAATAAAATTAACATATCATTCAAGAAATCATTTTGGATAATGACATTATAATGTTTATTAACACTAAATTATGTTATCTTATTTGGAAAATGATTTTGATATATCAATTGGCACATTCATTTTAGAAAATATCATTTTCATTTTTAATACATTTATTCAAAATATAAAACCATTCCCAAATAGTACATACACTATATTAATTAAAGATAACCAAAAAATCATAGAAATTAATATTGTTGTCATCTACTGGCCATGAGAGTAGAAAAAAACTAGTGATGTAAATGTTAGAAATATACGTTCCTTCAAAACATTTTTATGGGGAGTTAACATAAAAAACATTAAAAAAGTTATGAAATTTCATTTTAAAAATTTAAGGTCAAATATCATGAAAATATATTTACTATATTATTTATTTTTAGAAAATAAAATAATTATAAAAAATTATATATAATTGATATATAATGGAGTGTTTCCCGATCTAATAGAATAATATAAGATCATTATTACATACAATAAAATTTCATGACATTTCATCTATCAATATGGTATGAAATGAAAATTAATCATGTGAACTAAATTCAGAACCATATGATAGAAAAATAGATATGGTTCATGAAACAATGAATCAATTATTTTCACAAAGAGAAACATTAACACATACGATCCCAAAATTAAATGATTGTGTATCATAAATCATTTTACAATTTGTTAAATCATTGATTGTATGCCCCATGAATGAAAAAAACCATAGGAAGATTTAAATACAATGAACCTAAAGAGATTCATGATATAACATATAAATCAATAATTAGATACACCACATAATAAAATATGGGTGTATAACATAACATATTTCCTAGATAAGACAATCTAATATGAGAAACATTTATAGTGATCATAACGATGAAGTTATAATTAGTAAAATATAGAATTATGCGATTTAAATTAAAATCCATATAATTTTTTTGAATAAAAGGTATGTTAATAGAAATTAATTACACATAGTATGATTGAATATAAACAGAAATTAATGGGTAATATAACCCAATGGAAAAAGTGATTTATGAAATTCTTTACCACATAGAAACAGTCATGGAAAATACCTTTGAGAGAAATAATTATAATTTAAACCTTATATTCAATGAAATATGTTGGATTCATGATATTACATGTACAATGGTATGTATATATTCCATATATAAAAAATTAGGTTAGTTACATTAAAATATTCCTTAGTAAAGGGAAATTGAGACGTTGTCCTTTACCTCAAGTCCAGATATTCCGTGTATATATTTTAACACATATATAATATTATTTTATGAACAATATAATTTATTAGAAACCTTTTCTAGGTTTAATACATTATACTGAAATCATTTATTTAATTTCCTTAAATGAAATAATGAAACTCATATTTAATGATATATAATATATAAATACCCTTGAAATAATCCTCCACAAGGGTTGATTTAATCAATCTAAATGGAGAAAATTTATGAAAATTACTATAATATTCAAAAAAAAAATTTCCAAAAAACAAACATAAAAATTATATAATATAACGATGATTACAAAGTATATTATCATATTAAATAGAATGGAATAATTCTTATGAAACATGAAATAATATAAAAAACATAATGGGGATATAAAATAACTAAATTTATTAAATTGAAATGATATTTTTACAATAAAGTAGTATTTTTCCATGTAGATAATGAAGCAATATTTTCTGAAAAATAAAAATCCAATTACCCTAATATAATTTAAAAATGATGAATTAAAAAATAAATTTCACTTTGAAAAATATAAAAAATTGGTTAAAAATAATTTTAATGTATATACTCAAATCATGAAAAAGGGGTAACAATAAATCCAATTGTTAAGAGGGAATGATAGGTTTAGAGGTCATCAAGAATAATGCATAACTATGCCCCTATATAAGAAAACATTATTGGGAAGTGAATATATTAACATTAAAGAAATGTATAACAACCAAATAATGAAGGAGAGTGCGAGAGATCACTGATCATAAAAAATGAATGACCATTATAATGTAAACAACTAAAAAACCATAAACTAATGAAGTTTTAAAAAGATCATTGACTTTAATTGAAATGTTTATCAGAATCATTTTTTTAATATCCTTTTCTAAGAGTTAAGTAATTGCTTCAAAATATAGTTTATGATAATAATGAAATATACACACATGATGTGCTTGATTTCATATATTAATAAATTTCCAATAAAAAATAACATTTTTATCAAATTTTAAGTTATTAAAAATATATTTCATTCTTGAAATAATAAAATAAATTTTTAATGGATCCTATTACCATAAAATGGATAACCAAGCTACTAAAACTGTGTCTATAGATTTATGAAAACCAAAATTCTTATCACATTGTATGATTATTAAAAATATTAATAAACCTTTATATAATGATGTGACATATTAATATCTAAAATTAAATAGTAAAAATGAATTATCAAAATAAATAAGCCTATAAATAAATTACCCTATATCCCAAATAACCATAATAACCTAAATATTAAATACATCTATTTCCTCAAAGGTGTTATCACACCTTTCAAAATATATCCCAAAAAATATATTGATCTTATTATGAAATTACATTTATAATGTAGTCACCAAGTAACTTTAAAATCCATTTTTTATCTATATGATAAAACATGGGTTCCCATAATTAACTTAATATTTAAGACTACATAAATCCAATAGTTTTTCTTCAATGTAAAGAATGTTTCCAAAAATATAAACGAATACTTCACATTATTATATAATATTACATATTCATGAACCCAATTAATGTTATACTAAAATATCATTAATCTATTTTGTGGTCCCATGACAAAAAACAATATCAATGGAATTCTAGGACATTAAAATTATTATCAAGATTAATCCCATTCAATAATGATTGTATCTATAAATATTAATAAAACAATCATGAAAAGACCATAATATTATAATATCTCTAAAACATGATCTTATTCTATATATAATATCCTGAAAAATTCTCTCTTGTATATAATTCTAAAATCATAAACATTAAACTTTATGATTTTATAACAATAAATGTGACCCAATATTTTCTAACTATAACTTTGAACATGAAAATGGATTATTGGGCCAATTAAATACCCATGTAACTTTTTTGTTTTAGTGTTTTATATAATGATGGAAAAATATTTCACAAAAATAACTAATTAATTCAAGAGATTATTTGTTTGACTATACCCATCTTTTTATATTCCAAATTAAATCATCACTACGACACCGTGATATTTTAGAATAAGAATGTCTTGTTAGATAACATGTATCACATATAACACCTTGAATTGAATATAATATAAAACCATGAAAAATTAAAATATATTTTTGTACAAAAAATTCAATTTCATTAATAGCATAAAATGCATGAGACACGTGGTTTAAACAAAACACAATGATTTTTTAAAATATTTTTATTTAAAAATTACCATTATAACATTATTATTATGTTAGAGGTAATTAAAATGAAAATATAAGTTATAATAATTATAATGGATAGACATTTATATAATAAATTCAATGGTAATCTATAAACTAGAAGAAACATATGAATCGTCTAAAAGAAAAATAAATATATTTTGAAAAAATGTATGTCTCTAAGAGGTTATTTAGTCGTTCTTTTAGAACAAAATTTAAAATTAATTTGTAACAATTATATAAAATTTAATTTAAAATATCTACCTTATTTTTTTAATCATCATGAATAAATTATCATTGGGTGAATTATTTCTAATTTTAGGAAAAAATTAATTTTCTAATTTATAGTGAAAAATATTTTTTACTTAAAATTTCTATTTTGTTTAAATTATTCAAAAATAAAAATAATATTTTAAATTATTTATAAATAATTACTTTATATTATATTATATTATTTTCACTTCAGGGAATTTTAATAAATTTAATCTTGAATTTTAATTTTAAAACATTCTACAATGATGAGAATTTTCGATTTAGAAACCCTCTTTTTCCTCGCATCCAAGGGTATAATTTTAAATTAATGCTTCCAAATAAATTTAATAGAATTTGAAAAAAATTGAATACCATATTGGAATTAATAAATTTTTATATTATGTAATAATTTAACATACTTTTTGATAATTATGAAAAATAATTGAAGTAAAAATTAATTACTCTAGTTAACTAAAAATAGGTTTATATGGATGTTAAACTAAAAATATAAGGATTAAATTTACATAAAAACATGTATAATACCAATTTTATAGACATATTTAAAATTTATTGCATATAGTATTATAAAATTACAAATTTTTAAGGATTATATAAATAGGAAAAAATGTTTTTTATTAATTCTTCAAAAAAAATTCCATTTGTGTTCTCTCCACAAATAGAAAATCCCACCCCATATCCTCTCTTACTCACTATTCCAAAACCATTTGGGTATAAAAATACCAAAAAAATCCCATCCAAAATCCACTAAAAATTGTTTTAAATGATTTTTTATTGCTAAATCCATCCTAAGAAAAAATTTGGTGTAATCCAAATGAAGGTACATGAAGAAAAGATAATGTTATTTAAAAACCATTTTAATTTTACTTCTTCTTCTATCAAGTTCAAATCATACAAAATCCTGATAATTTAATAAAAATATTTTTTATGTTGTTAAATTAATTATTTATTTTAATTTCATAGCCTATAACAATCTCCACTTTCATCAATTGGAATATAAAACCATTTATCATGTGTACGGACAACTACCACCTCACAAACCAATGTTATTTTTTCCATAACCCACATGAAAGATATATGAAATAATGGATTTACCTTAATTATTTGATATTTAGGAAATTATTATAGTTATAAAATTATTATATTATTTATACCTACTGAAATTCGATTCCACATGGGATATAATAACTTCACTCATGAGTACTGTGGACTACTGCCCCGCAAACCTATATTATTCATCTTTTCCTTAAGAATAACATGGAGTGTAGTACATTTAATGTTAATCAAAACATGAGAAATTTCGTAACAAAAAATAAAACTATAATTATAATATCACTACTAACTTCTTACATTCTAATCAGTTATAAAACAATAGCGTCTATCTTTCGTATTTGTGGACAAGTTCCTCCAAGTAGAGATGTGAAATGTTTTTCATTTTATTTTTACATAGATGATAATAAGTATGGATTTTATTAATATAAATTATATATATAATAACTAATATTCTATTAGGATTAATTAATAGTTATTTTACACTTATTTCATTTCACTTCAAAAATGGAAAATCTTTCAGAGTTACCTACGATCTACCATCTCCATTAACGGTGTAATCCATTTCATATCTATTATTATTATATGTTAATATAAATAAATATATATAATGAATATAATGAATATATTTATAACATTTTTAATATTATAATTATTTTTAAACCATTATTATTATAGAAGGACAAAAATTACCAACCCTAAACATACACCAACAACTCAATAATTATCACATACAACAAGGATTTTAAAAAAGAATTTCTAATAAATGATGTAATTAAATACTATAATTTTATCATTTATGGTTACATATATATGATTATGATTCTATATTATATTCAAAATAAACCTATTTTCATAACATATGAGTTTGAGAGACATACTATGTATGTAAAAATGGAGGTAAGGGTGTCTCATCCCACTTTTAAATTCATCATACATATTCCATATTCAACACTGATTCATTTATGTGATGTATATACAATCCATTTAAATATGATATATAATGAATCAATTAATATTCATGTTATTTAATTTTTTATTTCATGTTATTTCTTTCATGGTGATATGATTCAAATGTTACCAATGTGGTGAGAGTTCATTTTAAAATATCTTTATTAGTTGGGATTGATCTTATATATGTCACATGGGGGTTGGGGGGGAGTATATATTTTATCTACCCTAAAACCAATATATTTCTTTATCTTATAGTTAATCATGAAATTTTAAAATAATTGTACAATTTATTCAATTTTTTTATAAAAATATTGAGAATATTGTTTTAAGAAAATCTTACTATATATCTCTTTTCGTTCGAAATTTTCTTTTCAAAAAAATCAAATTTTCTAATAATGGTTTCAAAACTATTTTCAAAAATTAAAAAATTATATATTAAATTTTTTTCCCATTTTTGAATTCTTTTTTTTAAATTAATCCTCTTTTTCTTTTCAAAATTCTTTCATTGGGATTATACCAAAAATGTGAATGAATGTTTTTTTAACATGTAAAGTATGAACACAATTTCATCTCTTCATAATAACTCAAATTTTTATAGCTTATATTATATGATAGAATTGTTATTTTAGGTGGAAATTATTTTCAATATAGTTTTTGAACAAATATTTAAAAAATATATTTTTAAATTGAAATGGTTGTTTTCCATAAAAATTTTTTTAATGTCATTTTTATTGTATTTATATTTTTAAACCATGAAAAAACTTTTGTGATTATGATACACTAGGGATTGGTTGTATAAAATTAATTATTATTAATTATTTATAAATTTTTGATTAGTTTTACAAAGAATGTAAAATTTTATTAAAATTCACAATATTACTCTAGATTGTTTATGTATATGTTTATTTTACCAGGGTGTGTATTAACATTTAGTTTTTTATACTTTAAATATTAATTTTTATATTTATTATGTTTCATCCATTATATAAGAGTAATTAATTTCACATAGTAAGTGAGGTGTTAGGTGCAATAAAAAATATCCTCTAGATGCAACTACTATTCTCCTAAAACAAATTAGTTTTCCAAATTTGATAGATTTATATCCAAAAATTTAAGATATATTTTTAATGGTCTTAACAGTTTGTTTCATATGACTAAAAATATTAATTCCCTCATTATGATATGAGTTATTTATTTCGATGTTATTATTTTATTACTTATAATATCCATGTAAATGTTCCAAGCTCTTGGGATTTTGTATATGGGATTTTTTTTTCATTATTTGTTTGTATAATATTATTATGAAGATATAGATTAATTTTAATGTGATTAATATTTCCCCAAAGTATTGTTTATTATTTATGTATTGTTTATTATTTTTTCTTACCCATTTCTTATGTTTCCTTTCCAAATATGCCAATATGTGTATTATTATTTATATTATGTGAGATACTATGGGGAAATATGTTGTTGTGAAATGAAACACTTTGTGTATTTTATGCTTTAAATTATAATTTCATATTCAAGTATGTATCTATTTTACCAAGTTTAATAAACTATTTGGTCTTTCATAATGTGATTTCTTATATATTATTCTAATAAAATAATGTATCCATAGATTCTAGGCTAAAAGGGTCAATTTCTTTACAGTTTGTATCAGAGGAGGTATAGTATTAACCATTGGAAACTGATTTAGGAAAACATAGGTTTGAGATAAAATGTGTTAATCATTGAGGATAAGTATAAAATAAAATCATAATTTTTTGGTACGGTATAGATTATGTGTTTCTTCAAGAAATAAATTCTTCTTTTTATACTACAAGTTTTCATGGTTCTATAATAGATGTTCCTTATGGAAATAACACCAAAAGAAGCACTAGGATTGACTCAAGTGTTAATGGATACACAACAAAAGGTCTTCCTTCAAACTGGATTTTACACTATTGGGGGATATGTTTTGGATACACCACATATTAAATAAAAACCATTACAATTCATTTGAATATCTTTATATGATTTGGAAATATTTACAAGTAAATATTTCTTATGATTGTGAGATTTTTCATCTTTAAATTTTTGTATTTATTTATGTATTTCACTAGTATTAGGAATATACATTATTTTTTAGAATGTTATGATCAAATATATTGTATAAACATAATTAAAAAAGGATATTAGTGGTAAAGGGAATAATATCAATGTATGTACAGCATATTGCGAATTACCTCCATGGAAAGATGTTGATGATGGAGTTGGAGATATAATTAGAACTGAATAAATTATAACCACATTGGTAAAACATACATAGGTCATGGGAAATCACCATTCTAATATGGAGTGTCTTGCCGATCCACCACATGGTGAAACAATGTTGTCCAACTTCATACATTATAAACCTCAATCATTTAATGTAAATTAAAATCAATTGGTAGGTGAGTAATGGATTATTTCCATATATAAGATATATCTCACTCTTGATTGTAATGAAATTGATATGGTAGAAAGGGGTGTTTATCATTTCTCATGAGAAGCAGATCAAAGGTGATCACTAAGTCAAGGCACTAAGGACGATGAAGAAGTATCAAGCATTGAATGTATTTAATTTAAGGTTCATTTCATAGAAGTTTATTTTAATCATGAAAAAACACTAGATACTAAGAGAAAATTGTTATGTCCAAGATAAAAGGAAGAAGAAAATCGTATAGATAATGAATAAACCATTAAATTGTTAAAAAATTTCATTATGGAATCAAAAAAAAATACAAAGAGAATGATTAAACTTTTCTATGGGATTAATAAAATCCATTTAAGGGAACTATTATCCCAATCATTCTCAACATACAATGGAATAGAATAATGTGGTTTTAATAGAGATATAGAATTATCCAAGTATTATGGATTTGAAGGGATGAAATAGAATATGTTTATGGGAGAGAAATTATAGATATTGTGAAGAAGGTAATGAAGTATTTTCTCTAACGTGATAACTATTGAAAGAAACACACTAGTACTTGATTATAGGTAAGGGTTTTTTCTATAATATTAGAGTAATAATCCTCCCTAATAATAATTTCATAGATGTTTATGAATTTTAGAAAATTTAATGATTCAACTATAAGGATATGTGGAGATACAAAAATTAATTCACCATGAATCAATGTAATATACATCATATGAAGCTGATTGAACATGTTTATTCAAATATTATTAATACAAATGAAGTAGAAGGATTAATGTTTTCTTTTTTTCCTTAATTATGTTTTGATAGTATTGTATCATTGTTATTCTAGTAATAATATTTATTAAATATATAAATATTTTAATAAAAATATTTTTCTTTATGTATTTGGAGAGCGTATGTTAAATGGTGTCAACGACCAAGAAAGGCGATCTAGTATAATGTTGAACATCATTAAAAACAATTAAATGAAAATTAATAACCAATATATGTCCCCAATGTTGATATAATAATGATTATGTAATGTTATTAAGATATTATTGGTGTCCTTGAAATTTTTTATTGATTTTATGGTTTTGGTGATATTTTTTGAAGTTTAACATATTATATGATTTATGAAATATATTAAAAAATATGATATTTCATTGTTGTAATAATGTATGTCTTCAGTAAGGTTTTTATTTATGATCAAGGATTTCACATAATAATTAATTTAAATTAAAAACTAAATTATATGTTTATGAAAAAATAATTTTTATTTTATTTTTAAAATTTAATGAACATACTTCTAATTCTTTTGGATATTAAATTTTGTAATACATATTATGGATGAGTAACTATTTATGAAATGGATTAATTTAGAAATAGTGTGTTGTTATTGAGGTTTATAGATTTATGTTTTATATTATATGAATATTTATGACATTATTATACTTTGTAAATATATAGAGACATACAGATGTACATTTCTCTCTTATTTGGATCTTATGATCCATTAAAACATTATTTTAGTGGTTTCGAAACCAAAAAATACATCATGGATATTAATATATTCATGCAGGAAATTAAGTGGAAACGATATAAAGAAAAAATACATATGAATTTTTTTCTATGAAATAGAAAAATATCATTTATATAAATTTATTTATGTTTACAATCATTTGAGTAAATGAATCTCACATAATTAATAAAATGATCATAAATAAATTTTTCATCCTATTGAAATAATTTCAATAATTGATTTATGGAATTGATATTTTTATCCTTCTCCTAATAGTTCATTTCATTTTAATCAATAATCTCTAACACTCTCAATAATTATGTACACATTTAATCCATGTCTATATCATTGCAATCAACTAATGTTTTTCAATTTGGAATCCCTATTTGTGTTCTTCCAGGTGACCATCCTACTCCCATTTATTTCTTACTAAGAGGAGTTTGAATAAAATTTTTTATGATATGGGTCTCTAAAAGATGTATTTTTAAATTTTAAACCATTTATTAGTGAGGCCAATATTAATTTAATTGGAATAAATTCATTAAAGAGCATTATAATGTATGAACCATAGATTTTAAAAGAGGAAAATTTTCACAAACTGAGTCTTGTTACCGCCAAAACCGGCACCCGACCTGACCCGTGGCATTTCCCAAAGGGCGTTCCCAATCCCCATGGGCTAGCACAAGTGCCCAGGTATCAGAAACTGAAAATTGGGAACGATTTACCCAATTTTTTATACTTAAAACATCAAATGAATCCAAGAAATCAAATTTGGATTTTTCAAACCAAAACATCTTTTACTAAAATTCAGAACTGAATTACACAATTTTAAACAATGTTTGAAAACCATTAAAAAGGTACAAAATCTTGAAATTACAGCCCAAGAAAATCCACATGGAAAGTGGCAGCACCATCAAGCCATCTCCACGACACTTCATCACGATGGATCGCTAAAAACCCGAACCAATGGCATAAAAACTGTACCCAAACCTATGACACAAAATAAGGAATTCTACTTACACCCAATGGTGTAAGTATGGTGTTAGCCAAATCCCAGTTGGATACCACCACTAAGAGATTCCATATGATAAACATTTAAAGATGAAAAGCATGCATGTTTTCAAAAACATGAAAATATTGTTACAATTTCTAAAAGATGCAACTTTGAAGAAGAACAGTTCTCCTTTGGGCTATTTTAAAAGATTAACACTTTTAAAATATACACCAAAGCTACTGAAATTTCCATCCAGATGTACCATATGCCAACGGTAAGTATAAAGTAAGTAATGAGCACAAGAAATAGGAAATAACCCCTAGGCACTAGCTAGTTGTGGGTCCCAGGTACCTCGTATCTCGGTGAGACTAACCATCACAAACATCAATTCCCGTGAACGATCCACTAGTAGGGAAAATTCCCAAAACCTAGTGGTCCCCAATCATCATCATCATAGTTTATTTAGAGTTGTAAGTGTCAATCTTGCTATGTGAAACAGAGGCCAAACCCCACAAATTCACTAGCATACTAGTACACGTCCACCCACCTTGATACCCAGGTTTTCCCCTTGTTCTCAAACAAGTTCAACAAGTCATGAAATATACATTGAACATGAAAATATCATTTCCACATCACAAATTCTCCCAAAATCCCATATTTATACCAAAAAAGTCACAAAATTCCATTTTTCATTCAAAATGATTTTGAAATCTGACTCACACAAAAATAACCCACAACAGATTTCACATTTCTTCAACACTTCCACAAAACCATTAATCAATTTATAAAACAATTATAAGATATTGTAACTCATATAAAATCCCACACACATGGCACATAACACTACTTTCATAATAAAAATTTCAATTTTTCACATCACACTCACACAAAACAGTCGACATCACATTCACATCACTTTAACACCTCAATATCTCCTCCAATCAATTAAATAAAAGATTTCCAAGATGATACATATGACATAACAGCCTTTTCAAAAATGAAATGGACCTTTTAAATATACACTCCTACAAAAAGTGTTTTCTGATATAGTTTCACTACTTACACAACTCCATAACAATTCAAAACATTCATAAAACAATTATAGGGAATATACCCAAGATTTTCACATAAAACCCAGTTTAAAAACATCTTTTTAATACAAAAGCACACCAATCCCCTACCAAAACAGAATTGGCAGCCGAATCAACATGTAATAATCTACTTTCAAATGTTATATAATCACCTTGAACAATATCCCAAAAGATACCCATGAGAACACACAAATCCATAAAACAATTTCAGGGAGTATAACAAGGTTATACAAAAAACACATTCAAAGACCCCCTTTTTAGGCCCATGTGACACTATATTATTACCCAACCTAAATTTGAAGCCCCTTTCCACAACTAATGAATCACTTCCAAATTTTACAAAACTACCACAAGAGATAACACATGAAATACATTTGAAAAATACACACTTCAAGCAAAAATGTCACATTAATACCAAATTATTTACTATTGCTACCAAAAATGGTTTTCTCATAATTCACAGCATATAAGGAACATGATAAATTATTTAACCAAGAAAAATAACTCATCATTAAATAGTTACCCATGGAATCACCTACCAAAATTGTCGAATCCCTCAAAACCTGGTGCGAAACATCAACTGCACCAACCCGACACCAAAAGGATGATAAATCCAGCCCCAGACCACAAATATTCACAAAAAAGTCTCATGGTTAAACCCTAGGTACCATCCCTACGTTCTGGACACTTTGGAACATCAAGAATGAGGGATAAACCCTAAGAAAAGAGGAGAAATCAAATAGAGAAATACTTGCAGAAATATTGAAGAGATCACCCTAAATCCACCAAATTATGAAACTCCATGTACCCAATACTTGTATGGAGGTTCGAAGGATTCATATTAGGTCATGTGGGGACTGAAATGGCAGAAAATGATGAAAATTTATGGAGTTATGAAATATTCAGTTTACCTCTTCAAATATGGTCGATTTGAGAAAGAGTATGAAAGATCCCACTAATTTGTGGTTCACCTGAGCTACAAAATTACGAAAATGATAATTGGGGTGATCCAAGAGATATTGGCTTTGAGGAGGAAGTGTAATCACATAAAAATAGTAAACAATGAATGAGATATGGAAAATTTTAAAAAATAATTTAATGTAGGAAATTGGCTTATAGGCAGACCCCTTACCTTAATCAAAAACCCAAATCCATCATGATTTTGGATTTCTATGTGGTCCAAAGGGATATGGTGATTTTAATATATCTGGGTATGACAATTGGGATGTATAATGGATATAAAATAGTAAAAATTGAAGGAGTTATATAAGAATAGGATTTTTTTTGAATCTGGAATTGGGCTGAAGGTTTGGCCCAAATTTTCAAAACCAACCATTTTCGCCAAAATGAGTGGTAACCCCCAAAAAAATTAGGAATGGAAATTAAATTTATAATGAATTTTAAAAAAATTCATGGGTGTGGAAATTCTCCCCACCATAAAACTTTCTACCCTTGGAAATCCACATCAAGGACAAAGAAAAAACCAAACCCAACCGAAAGGCAGAAATAGACTCCTTTGATGAACTTCTCCCCCAAAGGCCAAAACACCTCCAGTGATAAATTAAGAAAGGAATAATTCACAAACAAAACATACACCACTTTACTGAAATGATCAATCACATTGAGGATTTATCCTAAAAGAAAAATCTACAAACACTATCTGAACAAGGCTCAAGAAATTTACCCAAACAAACAAGAACATCGAACAAGCTTACACTTACATTGATATAACTAAGCCATTTGGAACTCTCCAATTCCAACGTTTACCCAAGTAAGATGTAGGTGTTTATATAGCTCCAAATGATACTATCAAATTCCAAGACAAGAACAAGTACAAAAGTGAGCAACTGGTACAAGGATACACAAATGGGCTCCCAACCATAAGAGACAACTTAAATTTTTTTCTAAGACAGAATCAAGACACTAATATGGGATCCCCAAACAAACTCCCTTGTACAAGGGGTAGAATCTCATTTGGAATTTTCAAAATAATATACATGATACTCATAGTGGGTCTCCCCAACATAAGAACCAACCTTCTTAACTGACCAATATTGGCCGACACAGAAAAACCACAAAACATAATGAGTTGGGACGACTGCATGGTTAGCCTGCACAGTTTGGGAAATTGTGCGTTACCCATGTGGATCCTTATACCTATATGGTTTTCTGTGGAATGGTTACTACTAAGTGTTCAATAAACATGTCTAGAAGAATCTAAAATCATTCCCCCAAACCCAAAGGAAACCAAAAGGGAAAATAAATTCATTGGGAGATAACATGGGGATGAGGCCCTCCACCTCTTTCCACTGAACATTAACCAAAGACTAAAGATGAAAAAACTGAATGTTTAACCAATTCCCATCTCTCATACTGAGAATAGTTCTTTGTACAAGGTTACAAACTACTATGGGATTTCCTCTGACTACGTGCCAGCTTCTCTCCGGGACATATAGCTAGAGTTGGAATGATAAAAGCATCTTCGGCCTCACAATTAGGATTTGGAAACCCCCAAATAGAATTTCTTCTTTCGATGATACAAACAACTACATGAAATCCTAGATGGGTTCAACAAGAAAAAATAAACTCCAGAACACACATTACCCTAACATGGAATTTCACTGAAATAAGGGTTTAGAGAATTCACTCATCTCACACCATGTTTCTTCAGGTGAAAACAACAGAAATAAAGGAAACATATAAACACCTTCCTCTAAAATAGCGGATGTTGAGATCTCCCGAAAGGAGAAATGCTTATGAAAAAAAAGACACAGAATATTTTTTACAACTTCACCATTAAAATCAAATGATCACGCGACATCACAACGTGTCACCCAACATGACCAAAGAGACTGATAGAAATAATACAAGGAGGGGGCCTTATACAACATCCCCAAATATCACAGCATTCCAGAAAGTGTCCATAATAGACTCTCATGTCCAGATATCCCACACAGGTGGTGTAAATAAAATCCTTCTTAGAAGAGACTATGAAGGACTCAGAGTCCCTCTTAGACACTATCCATACTGACAACCCCAGACAATTTCCACCTTTGACAAATCCGTTAGCTTAAGAAACTGTGGTCTCTTTCAACCATCCACAAGCACACTTCCGAAACAAGAGGATAAAAAAACACAAGAATGTAAATGGTGTAGACTCATTATACAAAGCTAAATTAAAGATTCCTTACATTTATCAGCTGGAGGATTTTCCAATGGTGAAACAATCCGGGATGCACTTCAGTTGTGAACTAACCCATAATGGGGGCGTACCCTATCCAACGGGAGAACCCAAGGACCCAACCAAGTTGGTCCATTGGTAAAAACATTCCAAAAAATAGATCCAAACACATTCATGGAACCACCATAACGGTTTATAAAAACATATCTCAAAGGAGACTACTAACCGGTCCTTCTACCCAGCTTACCAACCAAACCCAAATCAAAAACACAGTTCGAACAGGAGGGGTTCCTGGACTCAAAACATCCCACAACATCGTAATTTTCCGAAAACACACAATATACACCATCCGAAACAATTCCTCGAGATATATTTTTTTCTTTAAAAACATTTCTTTGAAAACCAATGGTTCAGCGGTCAGCATATCCACCAATGGTACCCCATGGGCCTCACACATCATGTTTTTGTGCCACACCAGGTACCGTCATCATATTCATCCCGACACCCATCCAGTCATGCCATCAACCATCCATAATTCCATATAACTCCATTCATGTGGTCTCTCATTTAAATACCAAAGGATAAAACTAAAAGTCTTTCCACTTTTCAAAAACAAAACGATCAACCAACCCATCCTTTTTCTGAAATCTCTTAACAATGAGATCAAAATCCTAATTCACATCTTAAAAAAAAATTCATAAGGACACAACCATTTAAAAAATAACTCACTTTCAATTTATTCACATAAATTTTGAAACATATCATCCCATAAAAACACTCTTTAATTGTTTAGAAAAGTATATTGGAAACACTTTAAAAAACCAAATTCAATACGGTTCCTGATTTCAAAACAGGTGTAAGAACACTATTTTCCATTTCAAAACAATTTTGAAAAATTAGTTCCACCATATCATTAATCAAACCATTCCCTCTTTATTTGAAAATCATTTCACATAAACTTTACGTTTCGTAAAACCAAGTCACTTTAAAACCAAAGTTCCATGATTTCAAAACTAAAGCACAAAACAATTAGAGAAGAAACTAGTTTCAGTGGGTGACTTGGACATATGGTTAGCAGACATATTCCAATCACTTAACCATCACAAAGAGTGTTTTAGGGAATATCCTTGGCTGCACATGGCTTACCAAACCCTGCGAGCTCACTGATACCATTAACCCAACTCTCTTTTCATTTCCCATAATCATCATTAGACCAAGAAAACCAAAATACATAGATAAATCCCATCTTCCCCTAGAATCTTGAGTCCTGAGATGAGGTGCGGTGATCAAGCACTCTACCCATAACCAGAATTTCATGTCCCAATAATCTTAACTCTAGACTATCCCGACTATTTCCCAAATAACATGACTCAAATAGAAAGAACATCCTTTGATATCATTTATTCACGAACCGAATCTGATCGCCGCCAAAACCGGCACCTGACCCGACCTGTGGCAAGTCTCGAAGGGCATTCACGATACCCACAGGCTTCTATAAGTTCCTGGGTATCAAAAACTGAAAAGTGGGAATTATTTACTTGACTTTTTATACTAAAAACAACAAATGAATCCAAGAAATCAAATCAGGAGTTTTCAAACCAAAACATCTTTTACTAAAATTAAGAACTGAATTACACAATTTTAAATAATGTTTAAAGACCATTACAAAGGTAAAAACTCATGAAATGACAGCCCAAGAACCTCCACAAGTAAAGAGGCACCACCCTAATGCCATCTCCACGACACTGGATCACGATGGACCGCTAAAAACCCAAACAAATGGTATAAAAACTGTAACCAAACCTGTGACACAAAATAAGGAAGTCTACTTACACCCAATGGTGTAAGTAGGTTGTGAGACAAATCCCATTAAGATACCACCACTAAGATATTACATATTATAAAAATTTAAAGATGAAAAGCATGCAAGTTTTAAAAAACATGAAAATCTAGTTACAATTTCTAAAAGATGCAACTTTGAATAAGAACAGTTTTCAAGTGGGCTATTTTAAAGGATTAACACTTATAAAATAAACACCTAAGATACTTAATTTTCCATCCAAATGTACCGTATGCCGATGGTATGTATAAAGTAACTAATGAGCCCATGAAATAGGAAATAACCCCTAGGTACTAGCTAGTTTTGGGTCCCAGGTTCTTCATATCTCGGTGAGAGTAACCATCACAAACATCCATTCTCATGAACGAGCCACTAGAAATGAACATACCCACAACCTAGTGGTCCCCAATCATCATCATCATAGTTTAGTTAGAGTTGTAAGCCTCAATTTTGATAAGTGAAACTGAGGCCAAACCCCACGATTTTACTAGCACACTAGTACACGTCCACCCACCTATATACCCAGGTTTTCTCCTTGTGTTCAAACAAGTTCAAAAAGTCAAGATATCTACATTGAACTTCAAAATATCATTTCCACATCAAACATTCACCCAAAAACCCATATGTATATCACACAAGTCACAAAATTCCATTTTTCATTTAAAATGATTTTGAAATCTGACTCACACCAAAATAACCCACAACACATTCCACATTTCTTCAACACATCGACAGAACCATTAAAAATTTTATAAAACAATTATAAGATATTGAAACTAATATAACAGCCCACGCACATGGCACATAACACTCCTTCAATAAAAGAAATTCAACTTTTTAGATCACGCTCACACAAAATAGTCCACATCACATTCACATAACTTTAACACCTCAATATCTCTTTAAAAAAATTTAATAATATATTTCCAAGATGATACATATGACATAAAAGCCTTTTCAAAAATGAATTGGACCTTTTATAAATATACTCCTACCAAAATAGTTTTCTGATATATTTTCACCACTTACACAACTCAATAAACCATTCAAAACTTTCATAAAACAATTACAAGGAGTATACCCAAGCTTTGCACATGAAACCCATTTCAAAAAACTCTTTTTAATCCAAAAGCACACCAAGACCCTACCAAAACAGAATTTTCACCCGAATAATTAGGTAATAATATACTTTCAAATGTTATATAATCACCTTGAACAATATCACCAAAGATACCCATGACAACACACAAATCCATAAAACACTTTCATAGAGTATAAGAAGGTTATACACATAAAACCCATTCAAAGACCCCCCCCCTTTTGGGCCCACATGACACTATATCATTACCCAACCAAAATTGGAAGCCCCTTTGAACATCTAATAAATCACTTCCAAATTTTACAAAACTACCCCAAGAGATAACACGTGAAATACATTTGAAAAATACACACTTCAAACAAAAATGTAAAATTAATGAAAAATGCTTTAATATTGTTACCAAAAATAGTTTTATCATAATTCACAGCATATAAGGAACATGAAAAATTATTTAATCATGAAAACTAACTCATCATAAATGGTTAACCATAGAATCACCTACCGAAATTGTTGAATCCCTCAAAACATGTTGCGAAACATCTACCGCACTAAGTCGGCACCAAAATGATGATAAATCCAGCCCTAGACCACAAATATTCGCCAAAAAGACTCATGTTTAAACTCTAGGTACGGAACGTAGGTTTTGGACACTTTGGAACATCAAGAAAGATGGATGAAACCCTAATAAAACAAGAGAAATCAAATAGATAAATACATACTTACAGAAATATTGAAGATATTCCCCTAAATCCACCACAATATGAATAAAAAAGTACCCAAAACTAGTATGGAGGTTCAAAAGAGTCATATTAGGTCATTTGGAGACTGAAATGGGGGGAAAAGATGAAAATTGAAGGAGTTATGAAAGATTCATTTTACCTCGTCAAATCTGGTTGATTTGAGAAGGAGTATGAATGATTGCCCTAATTCTTGGTTCACCTGAGCTCCAAAATTACGAAAACTATAATGGGAGTAATCCAAGGGATATTGGGTTTGAGAGGGAGGTTGAATCACGGGAAAACAGTAAATAATGAATGAGATATGGAAAATTTAAAAAAATAATTTAAAGTAGGAAATGGGCTTACGGGCAGGCCCATTACTTAATCAAAAACCCAAATCCATCATGATTTTGGATTTTTATGTGGTCCAAAGAGATATGGTGACTTCAATATATCAGGGTATGCTAATTGGGAAGTGGAATGAGTATAAAATAGTAAAAATTTAAGGAGTTATAAAAGAATCAAAATTTGTTTTTAAATTTGAATTGGGTTCAAGGTTTGGCCTAAATTTTCAAAACCCACCATTTTCATCAAAATGAGTGGTAAACCCCAAAAAAAAATCAATAATGAAAATTAAATGAATAATGAATTTAAAAAAAAGTCATGGGTGTGACAAATATAATGTTTTATAGAGTGTAGGAAACACAAAACCAACCATAGAAGGGAATATAAAACCTAGAGACATTAAAATATATTTATTTTCTAAAAAATCAAATTAATTGATAGTATGAAATGGATGAAACACTAGGCATAAATGAAATGTGATTCTCTATTAAAATAATATAATTTACACATGACCATTAATCCCCAGATATTATGGAAACATGAATGAATAATACTAACTAAATTTTGAAAATTATATTTTTTTACATATATATACAATAAATTCAATGTTTATCAGTTTATTACAGATAAAAAAAAATAAATTAAATAAATAAAGAAATGTTTTTAGAAACGAAATTTTAATAAAAGAAAGTTTATCTGTGCTTTTCAGAAATAATTTAGTCATAATTATAATAAATTTTAGAAAAAAATAATTAATAATAATATTCATAATTTTTTAAATTTACATTAAAATTTATCTTCAAGTGTATTTTGTCAAAAAAAATTGAAAATCATATTTTTTTTTATGAATAATGGAAAATGTTGCTTTTTTTACTCTAAACAAATTTTCATTTAAATTATTTACAATGTCATATTATAATTAGAATTATATATAGAGTAAATTAATTTAAATTCTATTATTTTCAATGAACGTTATGTTAGTTTAATTAATTTCATATTAAACTAAGATAATAAAACCTTCTATATTTGTGATAATTTTCTCTCTAGAACCCATATTTTTCATCTTGAATGTGGGTATAATTTTAAAATAAATAATGATATTTATGTGAATTAAATTTATAAAAATGGATTCCATTTTTATTATATGATTAATTTATATTATCTTATATTTCAAAACTATTAATTTACCATTATAAATTGTAAATGAAAAAAATTACCATGGTTGTGGTAAAAATCTCATTATTTAGGGGTTAAACTAAAAAGTAAACAGTTAGAATGACCTACAATCATTTAAAACACTCATTGAAGTGCCATATTTCGACATTTAATCCTTTAATTTTATATATTTTTCTATTTTAGATATTTTTTGTTTAAAATTTGCATTTATTTTATTCTTTTCACATTATTTTAGGGCTTTCCTCCCCCTCAAATATAAATGGACACCTCTCATATCCTTTTAAAAATTAAAAAGTAATTTTAATCTACCAAGAACATATCAAATCCCATACATACAAAATGTAAAACATTATAGTGGCATTTTTCTGAACATAATACATCCTTCAAATGATTCAAGTAAAAATATAAATAAGTTCCCCCCAAGAAGAGGTAACTTTCTTAGATGTGAATGTTAGTTTTATTTAATCATCCAAAAAATTAAAATACTACTAAATAATTCTAGTATAATAAAACTGGTATCGATCATATAATTATATTTTATTATTTTAATTTCATACCTTATATCTATCTCCTCTTACATCAAAAGGAATATGAAACTATTGACTATGGGCAAAGTAGACTATCGCCTTACAAACCGATGTAATTCATTTTAACTCACCACCTTAAAAATATTAATATAATGGTAGAATTAACTTATTTATATGATATTTATCATATTATTAATATTATTAAATTATGATATCACTTATACTATCTCACTTTACATTCCATGTGGAATGTGATAAAGTCTCTTGTGTGTACGAAGGAATACTGCCTCATGAGGCGATAATATTCATTTTTCTCTTACACATTACATGGAAGGTTTAAGGTTTATATTAATGAAAATTTGTGTTAATTATCACATAAATATACTTATAGAAATATAATATCACATATAACTTATTAAAATCTAGGTAATCAGAAAATAATTTTATCTCTCAAGCATACGTGTAAACTACCACCTATACGTATCGACGTCAATTTTTTTATTTTATTTTTAAATTGATTGTAATAAGGTTGGATATGATATAAATTATATATATATATATATTATAATTTTTTAAATGTGAATTAATATTTATTTTCCTTTCATTCTATCTATCAAGACAAATGGACACACCATTCATGAACACGTATGACCTACCATCAACATGAACGTTGTAATCCATTTTCTATAATATAGTTTTTTAGATTACTCTAAATAAATATATAAAGGATTTATATGATATTTAAATAATTGTTAAAAATTAATATATATTTAATGATGATCAATATAAAATTACAAAAATTACTCCCAAAAAATACATGAAAACCGAAACAGTTATCACATGAAACAATGATTTTATCAAAACATTTCTAACAAACATGTAATGACAGAATATAAGTTAATCATATTTTTTGGAGTTATATTAGTATATCTATATAATAAATTAATAATAAATATATATTATTTATAGATTATTTTCAAAGATATATGATGGAAGTCGAACATGAGGTAAGGGTTTCCCATCTTACTTTTACTTTAAATAGGCATATGCTATATTGACCAATTATTCATTTGCATGGTGTTTATACTAAACCTTTTTATATTTAATATCATAAATATATTTATAATAATTTTTAATTTGATTTTATTTATTTCATGGGGATTTTTATTCAAAATATACCAATGTGTTGATGGTTTATTTCTCATTTTCATCAATATTTGAGAGTATTTTTGTTTAAGTCTCCCATAGTGAAATTAATTTTTATTTTTTATAATTAAACCAATATATATCCGGATATTATAGTTATTAATAAAAAATTATTAGAGTATTACCATTTTTCAACATTATTCTACATAAAATTACTGATAAGATGTTTTTAATAAAGTATGACTTTATTTCCCTCTTCAGTTGAAAATCCATTTTAATCAGAATCCATGCCTTCATAAAATGTATTCAAAAATATTTAAAAATAATTCCAAAATCATTTTAAATTAATTTTAAACCATTTATTACTTTTTAATAAAACATTTTTTATGAATTGTAATTTCTTTTTCAAAACAAGAAATGGTTTATTATTAGGAAAATATTGAAAGGAATATTTATTTTAATATGTGCAACATGAATGGAATTTCCGACAATAATTAACACTGAACATTTCATATATAAATTTTCTTATTTCAAATATTATTAAAAAAAATTATCTTCTAATTTATTTTTTGAAATTTATTTTTTCTTAAATTTATTTTTATTGTGAAAAATTTATTTACATAAAACAAAATTACTTTATTAATTTATATCAATTCATTAATGTTATCTATCCATTATTATAATTTTTATCCACTGGGGATATGTTCTATTAATATAATAATTAAAATTTATTTGGATGTTTTATGATCAATTTTACTATGGATTTATAATTTTATTAGCATTCAAAATATTACACTAGAGGGTTTTTTATTATTATTATTTGATTCGGGTATGTTTAAATATTTCATATGTTATTTTTTAAAATATGAATATTTATGTTGATTATGTTGCACCAAATTCATGTGGGGAATTCATAGAAATTTGTAAGTGTTATATGGGACCTTGTTATATATATCCCCTCTAGGCATAAACAGGTCTCGTGAGAAAAATTAGTTATACAAAATAAACAGGCTTCTACTGACAAATTTAAACTATTTGGTGAATGGTATTAAAAGTTTGTATCATATGTCCAGAATTATGTATTCCCATAGATTGATATTATTTATTATTTTATACGTGATTATTATATTAGTTATAATATACATGGAGTATTTTTAAGCTCATGTGATTATGTATATGACATTTTTGGTCATTACTTATACATTCCATGTTATGATCAAGATATTGATTAAATGAAAATTTTTAATTAAATCACCCTCACATATTCATTATTACTTATATAATCTTAGGTTCTTCTTTATGCATACCCTAACTGAGCATCAAAGCTCACCCCATTATTAAATTTCATTCCCCTGAATACTATGATATGTATTATGATTTATATCAAATAATTTTATTAGGGGAAATATTGAGTTCTCAACGATTTTTTTTGGGTATTCTAGGTTTCCAATTACAATGGATATTTCATGTACGTAAATATCTTAACAAGTCTAATTAAATATTATATCCTTCAGGATGTGATTTTTTGAATATTATGAAAATGTAATAAATTAACCACAGACTATATACTAAAAGGTTTGGGGTCATTACAATCATCCTAATCCTAATTAAACCTCTATAAATATAAATCATTTAAAACAGTATTTGATAATGTTTGGGAAACTTAATATATTAATTTTGATCTCAAATGACTAGGAAGGGAAAGTATAAAAATTTACAATTGGATGTTATCAATTTTAATAAGATGAGAATAAGTTAATGATGACATAATTAAATATCACTATCACTACATAAGATAACTCATACCTATCATACCTTTTTCAATAAACATGTGGTTTAGAATATATATTTTTCAACGGAACGATACATGAGAATGATTAATCACGAACCACGTGATGTCAATCATGATTAAAAGAGTCATTACAAACCCATAGCATGCAGGAAAACATGAATGTTACATGGTACATCATTTCTATATCATGCTTATAATAACTCTTAAAAATGTAATAACACTATGGTTGACTTCCATACCCAATTAATTTTATGTCTATCGTGGACCCAACTATACTTGGTTTATAATGAAACAACTTGTCTTTTTCTAATAAAGTAACCACCCATACATGTTTTTTATTGGAATCACCCACCATTATAGAAAATTCCAAATAACTAATATAGAAATAATGTAAAATAATATTTAGTTTCATCATAAAACTCATAAAAATAATAATTTTTCCTTTCAATGATTCATCAACCTTGGGAATAATGGGTTCCATGAATATCTAATAAAAAATTCATAATCCATTTTAACAAATAATAAGGATGGTGTAATTAAAAAAAATATCCCAATAGAGAATAAGTAACAATAATGAATGTGGATTTTAATGAATGGAAATATAAATAAATTATAATATATATCATTCTCCTATAAAATAACATTTTCACTATTAGTAACATCAAAGTATGAAAAATTTTATATAAAAGGATTTCGAATGATCACTTGTATCATTTGTAGATAAAATTATCCTTTACATTTTGAAATTTTTTATTTCAAATATAAAAATATCTCAAGAATTAATTAAATTAGTTTCCATGAAAATTAACTTTCAAATTTGAAAAGGTAGATTCAATACATTGAGTGGTTATGAAATCAGGGATATTCATGCATGTCATAAATGAAAAACTCTTTTTAGAAAAAATTAAGGTAACTAAAAGATAAAATTTGAAAAAATGTATCAAATATATATTTTAATTGTTTAAAAATAAAGTAAAATATCAAGAAAATGGATTTATAAAATCATTTCTATTTATGAAAGAAAACATTTCAAATCATTTTAGATAAAAATTAATGTATTAGAAAAATATTACCAATCTAGAAGAATGACGCTAGAATAATATTACTTAATAACTACATTCTAAATATTAAAATAAAATTAAAAGGTGGAAATAGAGATTAATAATGTGAACCACATTCATAAGATAATTTTTAGAAAAGATACATGGTTTATGAAAATAAGAACATATATTTTTAACCAAAAGAACCTTCAATATGAATATTCGGAAAATAAAGATATTCTATCATAGATCTATTTCCGCCTTGGTAAATCCTCTAAAAAAGTCTCTTGAAATAATAATATTAGATAAATATTTAAATATAATTAATATAAGTATGATAAAGATATAAAATATTAAAAGGGTACTCGGTAACCTTCATAAAATAAGACAGTTTTAAAATATATCATATGTCCCAAACTATAAAGTTTTAGATGAGAATCCCTTACAATTATGAGAATGTCTAAGTGAGAATTAAACAATGAATTAATTATTTGTGTATAATTTTATTCCACAAAAAACTATAAATGTACCATAATTTATTCTATATTTATTACACAAAGAATCATAGAATATTAATAAAAATTAATGGGTTAATAAAATAAAATGAATAGAAGTAGATATATGAAATTATTTACGACATCGTAAATTTTGAATCAAATCCCTATAGGTAAAATAAGTCAAATTGTAACAAAAAATACCATGATATATGATTAATTCCATCTATAACATATAAAATGGTTAGTTGTTTTGTGTTATAAAAAAAATTAGATGTTCGATAGTGAAATATGACTCAATGAATGGAAAATAAGACAAAACATTCCATTTATGACCTCTAACACATGCATTAGAAGATTATATCAATTATTTATTTATTAAAAAAATTTATTTTTTTAATAACTTATTCATGAATCATTTATTTTATTTATTATAAATTACATAACTAAATAATTTATTTGTTAGCTCGATGTTAGGGGATGTAAGAGAGTCTGATTAATTATTTAAAAAGGGCTTCCCTATATTCACAATGGTCAAATATGTCATTATTTAATATTATTCATAATAATAATCATGAAAAAAATATTAAATTTATACATAAGTTATTATCTTAAAAATAATCATTTTCATTATTTAAAGAAAATGAACTACGTTACAATCACAGAGATTGTAGACTATATATATTCATATGTTACATTTCAATTTTTCGTTGATCTTTATGGAAAGAAGGTAAAAAAATATTGATCATTATAGAATGATAATAATATCATAAATACCATATTATCTAATTAAGTCTAAATATTTATATCATTCATGTGAGGTGATTATTATAAAATAGGTACATCACATTGTGAAGGTGGCAGTCCACACATATGACTGAATGACATTATCATTTTTTAGAGAGTGAAAAGTTAAGAAATAAAATGATATATTATCTTTCAATAATGATAAATATTTAATTAAAATAATAAATACTTCGTATTTATATTACATATATAATTTATATTATCCATATTACATTATATTTAATTCATTATTAAAAAATTAACCATATCACTTCATGATGTGGTAGTCTATCTTACACACAAGTGACATGATCATATCCCCCATTGTATGAAAAGTGTTAATATAAATTTGAAATAGTAATTAAAAAATTATAAATTTGTTAAAAAATAATATATATAGTATAAATCCATTATTTTATGATTTTATGAGAGAAAATGATGGAAAATGAATTAGATCAATTTGTGAGGCTATTTTTGGCCACACACATGAATGTGTGTTGTGTATCAAATTTTATTAAAGAGGAGATGGATTAATTCATTAAAAGAAAATAATAAAAAAGACATATATTATATATTCCATTGTTATTAAATCATCAAAATCTTATAAGATTTTTAGGTGGTGGATGAGAAAATATAACAAAAACGCTCAGTTAGGCACTACTCTTCTGAAAATATACTTAGGTTAGCACCAAAATCCTTTTGGATGGGTTTATAGTAAAATAAATTATTATAGGATGTGGGTGGTGAAGTAAGAAATATATTTTTCCATGTATTTTCCAATCTAATGGGCTATGAGGTGAATTGGAGGGGAGAGGGGTGGATTTTATAAGTGAGGTTAGTGGGATAATTTTAATATTCCAAAAGAAAAAGTTATACCCACATATTTCACATTCCATAATTCCCCAAAAAAGAGTATTCACAATAATTGTTCAATATAATGTAAAAATATGCCCGTATAATTTATTTTATACACATGTTTTATTCATGTTTTCCCTTATCTATTTATTTTAACCCATAATAAATCTGATCATACCTAAAACGCTATAAAATATTTTTAATTTTTTTTTTAATTCATTATGACAATAAATTACGTTGACCTTATTATATAATATAAATTATAATTTTTTAAAATATATAATTCATTTTACCAAATTCAATTAATATATTTTCCGGAATTTAGTTTAAAATAAAACATACAAACATGATGAAAAAGTTGGTGTTCCAAAAGTGTATTATTCAAGTAAAAGATGCATTTATATTAACTATATGACCAGTTATAATAATTATATGAATTAAAATACCTATTTAATGAAATATAACTGTTAATTTTAGTTTAAATATATCCTCATTATTGGGTTTTTTATTTATGTTAAATGGATAATAATTATTCAATTTAATAAAATGTTCATAAAAATCTCTTTTTTAAATACAAATTAATTTTATGATAAAATAAAATATAACATTTATTAATAATTATTTAATTGGAAAATATATAAATAAATAATACTTATGTTCAATTAATTAATATTATAAAAATTATTTTAAATTTAAATATCTTAATTTATTGTTGACAAATGAAATTTAGAAAAATAATTATTTTTCACTATTTACATGAAAGTGAATAATTTTTTACAATATCCCAAAATTTCATGCCATGAATATATTTAGATTTTGAATTAAAAAATATTTCATTTTTTAAAAATATAATTTGTAGATATAAGAAAATTAATTTTATTTTCATTGTGGATAACATGACAAAACTACCTTTTATGAAAGAATAGTTGTTTCTAAAAAAATTATTTTTTATTAAAATGTCTTATTTTATTTTATAAAACATTTATAACTATCAAATTTATTTTATAAATTATTAGAAAATATAATTTTCTTTATTAAGTTAATTATATTTATAAAATCCTATTTAACGTTAATGATAAAATGGTATTCTATATTACAGTTCATTTATACTCATGCTTGCATGTACCAAAAACTATCATGGAGATTAAATTTAAATAAGTATATTTAATGGGATGAGTTAAATCAGGGTTTAGTGTTTAATCAATTTCAAAAAAATATTAGTATTGTTTTAATCATGTGGTGTTATAATATATTTTCATTCTGATAAGTCTATTCAAACCCTATAGAATACACTTATGTCTTTCTCTATAGATATTGAAGGAGGTTTTGATAAAAAACTTCAACTAGTCGAATTTTCATACAACTGTGGATTTTACTCAATTATTTTGTTGGATCCATATAAATATAAAAATTTAAATAACTGTAATACTATAAAATTTAATATTGAATTTAGTGAAAAATTTGATGGAGAAAATGAAATATAAGAATGGGTCAGAAAGTGAAATCCATTCCACAAAAAATCATGCTAGCTAAGATTCGACATATGATTTATGTGAATAACAATCGATGATATATAGATGTTGATATTTGATAGAGGTTATTGATATGAATGTCAATTTTTAATAAAATTAAAATATTTAGAAATATTAATAATATTAGCAATGTATATTTCATTCCACATGAGATTATCCATCTTATCGAGATATTAGTTCATCCCATGCCACTTCCATAAAACCTCTCTCATGTTCAAAATATTTTGAATCTATCTATTAAAATGATGTATATAACAGAAAAATAATATATAATCATCTCATAAAATACAACCCTAGTGAATGATATTTCTTGTGAAGAAAATCCATTGTATATTTTTGATAGAATAGATAAATAGTTGTTGAATATGACCACTCACCTAGTAAAAGAATTTTGGAAAAACAATATATTTGATGAATCTATATTGGAAAAAATAATGTTATTAGGTAGAAATACCCTGATTTATTTTAATTCGAGTTAGATATTTTCACGGGTGGAATAATTTAAAGGGGAAAATTTAACTTTCAATTTTTTGAAATATATGTATTTTTAAAAACATCAAAATTTTACATATATTTTAATTATTGGTGAACCCAAATCATGTTAATAATTCATTGTTAAAAAATATTAAATAAATTAAAATAGTTGTTAGTTAAATGAAATTGTCAAAATTTAGGATATAAAATCCTATAAATACATTCATTAAATATTTCATAAATGAAAATTATTGATATTATATTTATTCGTGGATAATCATAATTTTTTTAAAAAAAAATAATTATAATTTCTAAATTAAAAAATTGTTTTCATAGTATCATTTTTTTGGAAATCATTATTTTGCCATTTTTAAAACTGAGTAATCAACCACGGAATGAGTAATGAAAGTTTATAAAGTAAGTTTCAATCTTTTTATGTTATATGATATATTATAATCAAAAACTATTTCTTATGAATTTGATTAGGGTAACAAATAATATTAATCAATATTGATAAATTTTTTAAATTATATTTTCATAATATATTAAAAATATAAATTATCTTTCATGTAACAATTTTTACTTTGCATGGAATGAGAATAAAATAAATTTAATTATTAAAAATTCATTTTAACATAAATAACATTTTTATAAATTTTATGAAAATATATGAGAATAAATATTATCCAAATATAGAAATTTAATCCAATAACAAGGATTTAATATTTGTAGTCAAATTTTTTAATTTTATTGAATGTTTATTTTATTTTTTGTCAAAAAGTTAAATTACCATAATAAAAAAATTTATATCCAAAGTAATAGAAGAAATGGGTTAAAAGGGTCAAAATAATGGGTTATGCCTTCAAAAAATCACTAATTACATTCTTAATTTTGGTTGGTTAATTTAATTTCTACCACCACAATACTAAATTTAAAAATTATATTTTTAGGAAACTTTCCCTTGAAAGTGATATTATTATAGTTTATACATTTTAATATTCACAAGGATTCCACCCCATCACTTGTAAAATTCAACCTCCTCTTATCACTAATCCAAAATAGTTTATCACCATAGATCAAAAAATAACTAAAAACACTAAAAATATCCTCCCCACATCTTAGAGGTTCCATTTTTTCCCAAAATACCCATCTAAAATTCCTTTAGATATTTTTAAAGGATATTATCCAAGGAAGTGATATATGGTGTTACAATATTTTTAATTTTCATCATCTTAATAACCATTAATACATAACAAAAAAATATTATAATAGAGGATTGATTATATCTACTATATTATTTTTTTTAAATATAAAACCATTCTCTATCTTTCATTCATATAACAAATAATTAAAATGCTTCTCACACATTTGTATCGACCACCATCTCCATAGAGTGAAAAGTTTAAATTTTTATGACCACTTATAACATATAGTTATATATATATATATAAATAATATTTATCATATTTATAAAATATTTATCATTATGTATAGGAAAACTATTTTTCACCATTCTTTCATTCAATCTACTGAATTTTAATAGCACCACTTGTTGTTACATATAAACTAACATCTAACCAGAGTGATGTGATTCATTTATTTAATAATTCATTAAATGACCATTCTAAAAATGAAAATAATGAATAAATATAAAAATTAAAAATTTGTTAGTATTTTTAATATGAGGAAAAAATGAGCACTCTTAATTGACCACTATCTCTAAAATGAAAATATAAAAAAAATGATGGATGCCAGAATATTGATTTCATGGGAGGATTGATAATAAATAAGTTAATTAAAATTATAAAGGAAGTATATAAACAATTATAAGTAGTAATATGGATTTTTAGAGATGTATAATATATATTGGGTAGTTATATATGATCTTATAGAGTGTCTAAGGAATGTCGGGACATAGTGTATGTGTTTCTGTAAAAATATTTCATTTTATCAAAATTGTTTATTGTTCAATTTCAATTATTATTATTTATTTCTCTCTTAGAACCCATTTTTTAACATCACATGACCATTTCAGTTTTATTCAAGTATTAATACTGTTTCCACTCCCTGATGATGGAAAATATGAATAATATGTTTTGTAGAATAGAAAACCTTGTTTATATTCTTTTTATGGGGAATATTTCTATGAAATGACTATGTAATTAAAAATAATATTATTAATGTCACTATATACAAAAAAATTAATTTAAAAAGTATTTTTATACTATGGATTCATTCCAATAAAATTTATTAAAAATAAATATTTTCAAATGTTTTCTATTTGAATCACTTTATATTTTTTTATGAAACCTGGAAAAGAATATTTTTTAACATATACATCATGAACATATTTCCCCATTGTATTTTAATTTCTTCATCATAAATAATCCAATTCAAGTATCAGTGATTTTAAAATTAAAATAATATTCTCATTTTCTTGGGATTATTTATTTTTTAATATTAAAATTAATAAATAATTTTCATATTATTTTTTATGAAAAATTATAATTCATTATGTAGAATATTATTCATCAATGAGAAAATAATTTAATCACTAATAATTATAAATAGGTATAATATCTTCTAATATAATCCACATTCATTGTTAGGATATATTATGATTATGATCTTGTAATTATATTTCATGAAAATTTTTAATCAACAAAATCAAAATTAAACCGTGATAAAATAATGAATCTTTGTATGTTATTATTATATATATATATTATTATTATTATGTGACAAGTAGGTATTTTATATCCCTCCAATATAGTGGCTAACATTTTATGTCTCATTAGATAAAAATACAATATATTAGAGATTTTACCAATCCCATGGATTTGTGGGAGTTTTTCCATAGTCTATGTGGGTATATATGAGATTATCCCAAGCATAAGAGGGTTTACAAGCAGTTAAACCACGCCAAAGATGGTCCATAGTTACTCACACCAAGATTATTATATAATAAATTTCATGTGGAGTAGAATTTTAAAATAATTTCTATTTTTAAGGGAATGGAGAGTAAAGAAATTAAAATAGGGGACTCTGTACACTATGATAGTATTTCTTCTGAACCATGAATATGGAGATAATTTTCTTCATTTATGATTTTTCAACACATTTATAACACAAATATATGTCAAATGATATGATATGAACTTATTTATCATGATTCCTTATTAATGATTCTACACTCTCATAACAAATAAATATTATTATGAAACCCATTATTCTATGACCCATGTTAAATTTTTCATGACCTTTTTTGTATGATATCCAATGCTTTTATTATTTTCTCACAATATTAACCTTATAATATTATTACTTATGACCATTAATTTAAACCTACCATATTGAAACTTTCTGATACTTTTAGGTCATAAATTCTAATATTTACTTTCACCATGGTTTTAAAAAATTTATTAACGAATTTATATAAAGGGTACTATGTGAGAAGTAAAATTTGGGTGATTTTTAAGATCATTCATGAACTAATTTTATTATATATATTGTCTATAACGAAAAAAACTATTACTATTTTATTGTATGTTTTTTTCATAAGATGAATTTAATATTCATCCATAATGACGTAATATTTATCTAAGTGATACTCAGGTTGAATCATAATGTATTTTAACAATATTAAAAATGAATAATAATTAATATTAATATAAATTTTTAAAATGTTTAATAATTATGAATTCATATTAATATTTCTAATTAATAAATTATATTACTAAAATATGCTTATCAATTAATAAAAACAACCCATAATAGGTAAATTAAACATAATAATTTCATATCTAAAATTAATATCCAATTGATCATATAAAATCCTTTGAGATATGATATAAATATATATATATAAATTTATATAGTATATATATAAATTTTAATTAAGAATAACTAGGTTATGATATTGTCACCCATGAAAATTATTGTGTCATTATAAATTAAATTTCTCTCTATAAAAATTGTTCTATATCTAAATAGTCATAATATCATATTTACATTATTTAGAAACATTAATTTCATGGCATCGATGTCGAAAAAGTTAATTTTTAAAATAATTATTTCTAAACTCATGTCTTTTCTTTTACAGGTCACATAATTATGAATGAATTTCTGAAAGTTTTCCATGATATTAAGATGATGTTTGCCACACATTCGTAACCATGTATGGAATTATAGGGACAAGGTACATGTTGAAATATATAATTTCTATATTTTTATCCACTTCTACTTCACATCATATTACATTTAAAGAAACCCAAGTTAAATTTTTTATTCTAGTTAAAAAATTTTAATTCATAGTGTATCACTATATCCACTACTGGATTTTGTTTCAAGTATAATTTTATAAGAAATTACACTATTTTATATTCACTCCTACAACATTGTTTTCAGATAAATACACCCACAATATAAATTAAATAAAACATTAACCATCGAATCCATTTTTATAAATAATACCACTAATCCTGTATAGATAATTTTATTATTATTATTCTAATTATTCAGTTATAATAAATCAAAATTAATTAAAACCATGAATAAATACAATATCTAGTATTGCATTATTTATTTATACTATATAATATTTACCAATCATAACCAAACTCCTTGATATATTCTTTTTATATTAATATACTCACTAGGATTCGAGATGGATAACTCTTTAATCATAGTGTAAGAAGATGATTAATTGTGCTTAATATATATGTGTGATAAAAAATAATGTGTAGATTAATGGTAAAACAACCAAAATTTGAATTCATATTCAAATTACCTACTAGAAAATATTTAGGGTCATTAAATTTAGTTATGAATGTCATATAATCCTCTAATATATTGAGTGTCCTCATTTTAGGGAGATTTCATTGATGCTCGTGGAATTAATTCATATAGTTTCCCATCTATCTAAAATATACACACGTAATTTTGGATGTTTATTTCTTTCCATTTCATTAATGAGACTTCTGATCTTTCTCTATAAACATTTAATATAATATCATTCCCTTTAGGGAGGTATTGGGGTGTCTCCATCAATTATTATCACATAACAGATGTTCTACCCTTCCTATTATCCCCTCAGGGAACTCAACCATCCTCTAAATCTATTTCCACTCAATAGTAGTGTAGAGACACGAAGCTCGACGTACATGGACATTACATTACTTTTGCGGAATACTTGGTACATAACAAAAACACACACACAAGGATCGTAATAGTTTAGTGTCTTTGGAAACTCGGAACATAATCTTCTAATCGTGGTGAAAGATCTTCAATATCTCCCATAAATATCTTCCCTTTTTTTTACCTAAAAACATTATTTATATCCTGGGGAAAAGAAAACATAAAAGGGTGAGCTCAAATGCTCAGTAAGGGAAAACAAAATAAATAGCAATCACATCGTATACACAAGCACAAAACTTTTGGAAATCTTAACCTGCAAAAGAGATCATAATTTCATAACATGGGATAAATCATGGCAGTGAAATGTAATCACAATAATCATAACTTAAAACATGAAACTTTGTGTAATTCACACATAATCATAGAGAATCATTTCTTGTTAGTCAAGACTCATTGCCAAGACTATTTTAGTGGACAAAGTCCCTTTCTGAATCGAGTAACCCTCGTTTCAGTCCTGTTTCACTGAACCGGTATAACCTACCATTCCAGCCATGTCTATCTCATGAGATATAAAATCTTTACCCAATGCATTGGAGGGATATATAGGTCCCACCCATATTATAATGAATCCTTTCTTATGTGTTCCACATAATCATAAACCATACATCATAGCGTAACCCATGTAATAAAAATGGGATTCTTAAACAACATGACATCATAAAACAATTCATATAAGATAAACGAATTCATAAAAATATTTCCATCACAACATAATCAAACTAATGTAATAATAGGGATAAAAACATAACCCTTTTATTATCTTAGATGGAAAATAATTTTGATAAAATACTTGAACTCCATTCTTGAGGAAAATATCCTTTCTACTTCAAAAACATTTTTCCTTTCATAACATGTCATACAACTTTAAAATAAAAGAAGTTGATTAAAAATAAACTTGAAAACTTGTAAAGGAAGCTTCTTGTAAATAATGTTTTAAAAATCCATTCATACCGTATAAGTTAAAAAAAACATTCTTCGTACTTCTGTCGGAAAAGTCAAAAAGTACCTCGTACGAAAAAAACGACAAAAGATTCCTTTCATATTCTTTACTAAAAATTCACCGAAGGTTAAAATTGGATTTAAACTATTTTAAGTGGATGTAAACAATATTACATATTTATGGAACATGGATGTGGATGATAAAATACACCCCAGTAAATGCCAAAGTAAAAACAATCTCAGATAAAAATGAGATTGTAATATTTTCCCTTACCTTAGGTCCGACATGCTTTGTAAGTGTCCGAACCTCCTGTATAATGATTTAAATCATGTTATTGACATATTCCAGAATCATATTAATTTTTATTATATCATATATGATCCACTTATGACTTTATCTTACCCGTTCTTTTGTAAATTCATGTTAAAGTAGCGTTTTGGGTAGAATCGTCTCATTTGTCGTTCGTGTTATTAACTTGTAATTATTCATATGATTACTTAGATCATGATTACTTAATTCCAGAATATAGAACATGATTTATATATATATATATATATTCAGAATATACATATATAATAAATCAGTAAATGGAAAGAAGTACACCGTTCATGGAGACGGTAGTCCGTACGTACGCATGAACGCTGTTTTCGTTTCCTTATTGAATTGAATGGAATTAAGTAGATGACATACATATAAATATAAATAATTCCAGTATCATTATCAGGTCATATATTTCATTAGTACTTATTATATATACTTTATAATCATTCATGATTTGTTAATCATTAAGAATGAATCTCATCGCGTCGTGGAGACGGTAGTCCGTACGTACGCACGAGCGATGATATCGTTCCCATGGTCGTGGAATTGTGTTGAAGTGTATGTATACTATTTCAATATCAATATAACTTTATAATAATCATGTATAGTTACTCATTACATCATTATACCCATCCAATTAAGGTGGTTACGGAAAATAGATTACACCACGGCGTGGAGACGGTATTCCGTACGTACGCACGCGCGGTGATTTCCTTTCTCCGTAGGATGGATAGAAGGTTAATTAGAGTTTTTTAATATTTATAATAACATATCAGTATGTAAGTTATACTGATGTTATTACTTTATCATGAAACAACTAAAGAAGAACAAGTTGAAGAAGAAAAAAATTGAAAAGATCAGTAATGGATATTACCTCTTCTTTGAAACGCCTCTTGGAATCCTCCACTTAGGGAACTGAGATTGGTCTTTGAAGAAGACCAGGACCTCTAGGATTATTATAGGGAAGTGGAGAAGGGATTTTGGCAGAGGTTGGCCGAGCTTGAGTGCTCAAATTGGTGTGAGGAGAAGGGGGAGGAGGTGCCCTTTTATAAGGGAGGAGAGGGGCACCTTAGGAATATCTCAAAATATTATTTTATATTAAAGTCAAAATTGGTTTATAATGGTTCCAAAGGGTCTTATTTCGAAGCTAAAGTGGGGATGGGTCGAAATGCTATCATCCAATAGGATTTATACAAGTTTATGGTATTATTTTAACCTTATTAATTAGATTTAACTCTAAGTTAAATAATTTAACTTTTACCGTGTCTTTTTGTTTTCTTTCACTTATGGTTAATAAACTTACTATAACATGCCAAAAGAACCCCAAATTGTATATTATTAATACATATATCCTTATCTAAGTCATTTGGCCGAACCTTAGATTTTTAGGAATAAAATAACAATTAATAATATTTTTTTTTATTTAAAAACTATTTTGTTTCAATTTTGACACTATTTAATATATGATTTTTTTGAAAGTCATAACAGAATTATATGTTCGAACCAAATTAATTAAATCAACACTAATATATCATATTAACCTATAAAATTAGTGAAATTCATAAAAAGTCTTAAAGTACATTTATTTTGGTATTTATAATATCAATTATGTCAATATTTCATTAATTAGATAATTAATGCATCATCTTTGTGTCATAAATAAATTAAATTATTTGATGTCTAAAAATTACAAATAAAATATCATCATGTAGGAAATATTTTTATATTTTTAATGAATATTTACAATCGAATTTATCTTATGTAAAACCTTATATTAAAAATGTTTTAGTAAATAAACTTTGATTTTAACTCTTTTAACTCTTTTTTGAATTAAATAATAATAAATGTCCTAATCTAATCCAAGTGGGCCTAAATGGTCATATTTTATTCCTAAGATTATTTTTGGTCGAATTACACTTGTCCAATAGAATTAGGACATGTGTTAGGGTAATAATAATATCATTTTTACCCTTAATTACCCTATTAACTTTGAACCGTGGTAAATAAAAGTAAAAAGTTACTATTCACCAAAAATTATTTTCATCTCATTGAACCACATTTTACTTACTGACATCAAACGTGTCTCTCGGATTTTTGAAATTACATTCACAGAAGCGGTAAAATTAAGATTTATGAAGAAATTAATTTTTTTTAACTACCACTTAGTAGTTTCACTATTCATCAAAAATTGATGTTTTTCAGAACAATGCCAAAATTTCATCCTAAGCTATATTTCATATTCCGAATTCAAAACTGAAGTCTATTTTACCAAATTCATCATCATAGAAGTTGAATTAATTAATTTTATAATTAAATCCCGCTGTTAAAACAAAGAGCGTGTTTTTAAGAAACAATATCTATCAAAAGATTGACACTTGTTTATGTCTGGTTTAAATGTGAAATTACATCCAATGACCAACATTGTATTAAATTGTAAAAATATATTCTAAATATACTTTAAAACCACTCAAATTAATAATTTATCACTATTAATTATTTCGATTGAAAAAGTTGTTTTTAACTAAAATTTAGTAATAATCACTATTCATCAGAATATGAAAGTTATCCGAAAAGTACCAAAATTTCACCTTAGGCTAAATTCGATACTACGAATCCAAAAATGAAGTCCATTTTGAGAGCTAAAATTTCTAAAATTTAAAAAGTGGTTATTACTATTCATAACGGCTAGTTTTAATAATATTTTAATAACATATCGTTGTTTCGTGAAACTCAGTATTGCGTACTACACACGCTATCGAGGAAGGTTGCGATTGCGTGTAATGCATGGCAAGTCAAGGATGCGTGTTGTGCAAGCTCTTTTTGGTGTATCGTACAACACAAGAAATTAGTGAAATTAAAAAGAATATTTTTCATAAAATCTTGGGCTGTTACATTCTACCCCCTTAAAATGAATTTCGCCCTCGAGATTCGTTGGGGTTATAAATGGTTTACTATTTGAAAGTTTCTTTAATAGAAACCCACATCGTAAAAAGGAATACCAAAACCAATATTTAAATACAAAAGTATGAAACTTAATGGTTACCCAAATAATCTAATCACTGGGTTTCCTTATAGGTGAAAATATGGATATGGAAGAAAAATCTAACCATCATGTTCTGATGGATAGAGGTAGAGAACATGGCTATGGAAAAGCCAACAATCACAAATCCATAAATTTGTGACGATCTAAGGTACCATCCGATTAATCAGATATAAGATCACTAGGACAACATTTTTTTGGTTTTCAAGATCGTTTCCCTAAAGTTGAAGAATTTGAATTAGAATAAATACTTACTTTATTTTGGTAAAGTCGCACTATTGTTCGTGCCTCGAACAATTTCCACTTCATCTCTTAAATAAATGAAGTTGAATTTGATATTCGTGAAGTGTTAGCAGATCATGTGATAGAATGACGGGTCATTCCATTTTTCTCAAACAAAAGGTTAGCAAAAATTATATACATAAGTCGATCTATAGTGAGATTAATCATATCTGGTTCCTAAAATGGACTTATACTTCATATATCATACTTCTTAATATAATAAAACTAGTTTCTACTAAACAGGGACTTCTTTTAGGCCAGTGGTAGGTAATAAAGGCCAGTCGCACTTCGGTTCTGGGTTTGATTCCCACAGCCTTGTCCGAAGCGATGGGCTGTCGCCCGTCCTGCAGGTTGTCATTTTTCTAAAACTACATTACTATAACATCCTATCAATAATATTGAAAATCTTCTATCCTTAAACTAACTTATGTCAAAAATAATCCATTCTAATCTTTAGGCTTATCTATAATACTACAGTCCACTCTCATAATATAGTGAAAACGATTACCAGAGATTTAATACTGTCGTTAATCCCCATATATCATAAGATATGTCTTGTTGGTCACATTCCAAACATTCAAAGGCCTTAATCATGTATTCTCTTGAATACCCATTGAACCTTAGTGAAAACATGAATGCAGTTAAAAGTTAACTCTTTCCACATACCAAAATCCAAAAATTCTCTATACTCAAACAATGATATAACCTTCTCCTTATATCAGTCATGAGCTCATTAATACAATCAAACACCTCATTATCTTATTATTCCTTCATTATGCGCATATCATCTAAATTCCAAAAATATCTTAATAACCTTTCATGGATAGTGGTACCATTAATCATACACTTTCATAACTCAAGGAAAGACAACAGTGTAACAATCCTTAGATGTCTCTTTATTCCATAGTACCATGAGATTTCTTATACAACATTACACATGATAAACATGTAATCATTCCACTACATTCTTAAACCATTGACCGATCTTCAACAATTCTTTCATCTCACATATCATTTGTAGTCTCTTCATCATCATCAACATGAATACTTCCCATACGACCATACTGATTATCTTCATGAGACTTTCCCTTAGGGAATTGGTTTGCATAATGCCCGTACATTCCACATTTAAAACATTTAACCATTGTTGATGTCGTAGCAATACCATTATCCTCGTCCATGGTGTTAACTGAACCTTTTCCTTTGCACTTACTTGCTTTGTGTCCTTCTTTTCCACACCCAAAGAATCTTCCAGTTCCTTTGAAACATTCTCCTTGATGCCTCTTCCCACATGATTTACATAGGGGAAATTGAACTTTCTTTCCTCTATGATCATCATGAAACTCCATCTTTATCTTATTAGCCGAGTCAGGAAACTTACCAAATTTTACATTATTGATCATATTATGAGATTTTTGATTCGGCATAATAATTATGATTGGACTTCCAAATCCCATTTCAATATGAAGAATATCATTCTATTGTCCATCATATCCTCCATTATCATGAATCATCTTGTTTCCAGCCATTTTCTAAAACCCAAAAAAAAATAGTGTGAGAGGAAAAAATCGTGCTAGGGAAAACAACATAATAAAGGTGGAGTTTCCTCAATATCTAACATCTTAGGTTAAATTCTATGATCGTTACCGTAGTTCTAGGACTGTATCCTATACATATAGTTATCCTTAAGGACATCCCTAGACATACCTTATAAATATCTCTAGGGATCTCACTAAAGTTCTCGCATCCTAGTTTCCAAAGGTTGACTAAACCTTTCCTCTCATACCAACTGTAGAGACTCGAAGCTCGACGTACATGGACATTACATTACTTTTTCGGAATACTTGGTACATAACAAAAACACACACACAAGGATCGTAATAGTTTAGTGTCTTTGGAAACTCGGAACATAATCTTCTAATCGTGGTGAAAGATCTTCAATATCTCCCATAAAGATCTTCCCTTTTTTACCTAAAACCTTTCTTTATATCCTGGGTAAAAGAAAACATAAAAGGGTGAGCTCAAATGCTCAGTAAGGGAAAACAAAAGAAATATCAATCACATCGTATACACAAGCACATAACTTTTGGAAATCTTAACCTGCAAAAGAGATCATAATTTCATAACATGGGATAAATAATGGTAGTGAAATGTAATCACAATAATCATAACTTAAAACATGAAACTTTGTGGAATTCACACATAATCATAGATAATCATTTCTTGTTAGTCAAGACTCATTGCCAAGACTATCTTAGTGGACAAAGTCCCTTTCTGAATCGAGTAACCCTCGTTTCAGTCCTGTTTCACTGAACCGGTATAACCTACCATTTCAGCCATGTCTATCTCCTGAGATATAAAAGATTTACCCAATGCATTGGAGGGAGATATAGGTCCCACCCATCTTATAATTAATCCTTTCTTATGTGTGCCACATAATCATAAACCATAGATCATAGCCTAACCCATGTAATAAAAATGGGATTCTTAAACAACATGACATCATAAAACAATTCATATAAGATAAATGAATTCATAAAAATATTTCCATAACAACATAATCAAACCAATGTAATAATAGAGATAAAAAAATAACCCCTTTATTATCTTAGATGGAAAATAATTTTGATAAAATACTTGAACTCCATTCTTGAGGAAAATATCCTTTCTACTTCAAAAACATTTTTCCTTCCATAACATGTCATACGACTTTAAAATAAAAGAAGTTGATTAAAAATAAAATTGAAAACTTGTAAAGGAAGCTTCTTGTAAATAATTTTTTAAAAATACATTCATGCCGTATAAGTTAAAAAAAACATTCTTCGTACTTTTGTCGGAAAAGTCAAAAAGTACCTCGTATGAAAAAAACGACAAAAGATTCCTTTCATATTATTTACTAAAAATTCACCGAAGGTTAAAATTGGATTTAAACTATTGTAATTGGATGGAAAAAATATTACATATTTATGGAACATGGATGTGGATGATAAAATACACCCCAGTAAATGCCAAAATAAAAACAATCTCGGATAAAAATGAGATTGTGATATTTTCCCTTACCTTAGGTCCGACTTTCTTTGTAAGTGTCCAAACCTCCTGTATAATGATTTAAATCATGTTATTGACTTATTCCAGAATCATATTCATTGTTATTATATCATATATGGTCCACTTATGACTTTATATTACCCATTCTTTTGTAAATTCATGTTAAAGTAGCATTTTGGGTAGAATCGTCTCATTTGTCATTCGTGTTTTTAACTTGTAATTATTCATATGATTACTTAGATCATGCTTACTTAATTCCAGAATATAAAACATGATTTATATATACATATATATTCAGAATATACATATATAATAAATCAGTAAATGGAAAGAAGTACACCGTTCATGGAGACGGTAGTCCGTACGTACGCATGAACGCTGTTTTCGTTTCCTTATTGAATTGAATGGAATTAAGTAGATGACATACATATAAATATAAATAATTCCAGTATCATTATCAGGTCATATATTTCATTAGTACTTATTATATATACTTTATAATCATTCATGATTTGTTAATCATTAAGAATGAATCTCATCGCGTCGTGGAGACGGTAGTCCGTACGTACGCACGAGTGATGATATCGTTCCCATGGTCGTGGAATTGTGTTGAAGTGTATGTATACTATTTCAGTATCAATATAACTTTATAATAATCATGTATAGTTACTCATTACATCATTATAGCCATCCAATTAAGGTGGTGACGGAAAATAGATTACACCACGGCGTGGAGACGGTATTCCGTACGTACGCACGCGCGGTGATTTCCATTCTCCGTAGGATGGATATAAGGTTAATTAGAGTTTTTTCATATTTATAATAACATATCAGTATGTAAGTAATACTGATGTTATTACTTTATCATGAAACAACTAAAGAAGAAGAAGTTGAAGAAGAAAAAAATTGAAAAGATCGGTAATGGATATTACCTCTTCTTTGAAACGCCTCTTTGAATCCTCCACTTAGGGAACTAAGATTGGTCTTTGAAGAAGACCAGGACCTATAGGATTATTCTAGGGAAGTGTAGAAGGGATTTTGGCAGAGGTTGGCCGAGCTTGAGTGCTCAAATTGGTGTGAGGAGAAGGGGGAGGAGGTGCCCTTTTATAAGGGAGGAGAGGGGCAGCTTAGGAATATCTCAAAATATTATTTTATATTAAAGTCAAAATCGGTTTATAATGGTTCCAAAGGGTCTTATTTCGAAGCTAAAGTGGGGATGGGTCGAAATACTATCATCCAATAGGATTTAGACTATTTTAGGGTATTATTGTAACCTTATTAATTAGATTTAACTCTAAGTTAAATAAATTAACTTTTACCGTGCCTTTTTGTTTTCTTTCACTATATGGTTAATACACTTACTATAACATGCCAAAAGAACCCCAAATTGTATATTATTAATTCATATATCCTTATCTATGTCATTTTGCCGAACCTTTGATTTTTAGGAATAAAATAACAATTAATAATATAATATTTCATTTAAAAACTATTTTGTGTCTATTTTGACACTATTTGATATATGATTTTTTTTAAAGTCATAACAGAATTATATGTTCGAACCAAATTGATTAAATCAACACTAATATATCATATTAACCTAGAAAATTAGTGTAATTCATAAAAAGTCTTAAAGTACATTTATTTTGGTATTTAAAATATCAATTATGTCAATATTTCATTAATTAGATAATTACTGCATCATCATTGTGTCATAAATAAATTAAATTATTTGATGTCTAAAAATTACAAATAAAATATCATAATGTATGAAATCTATTTAGCTTTCTAATGAATATTTACAATCGAATTTATCTTATGTACAACCCTATATTAAAAATGTTTTAGTAAATAAACTTTGATTTTAACTCTTTTAACTCTTTTTTGAATTAAATAATAATAAATGTCCTACTCTAATACAAGTGGTCCTAAATGGTCATATTTTATTCCTAAGCTTATTTTTGGTCGAATTACACTTGTCCAATAGAATTAGTACATGTGTAAGGGTGATAATAATATCATTTTTACCCTTAATTACCCTATTTACTTTGAACCGTGGTAAATAAAAGTAAAAAGTTACTATTCACCAAAAATTATTTTCATCTCATTGAACCACATTTTACTTACTGACATCAACCGTGTCTCTCGGATTTTTGAAATTCCATTCATAGAAGCGGTAAAATTAAGATTTATGAAGAAATTAATAATTTTTAACTACAACTTAGTAGTTTCACTATTCATCAAAAATTGATGTTTTTCAGAACAATGCCAAAATTTCATCCTAAGCTATGTTTCATATTCCGAATTCAAAAATGAAGTCTATTTTACCAAATTCATCATCATAGATGTTGAATTAATTAATTTTATAATTAAATCCCGCTGTTAAAACAAAGAGCGTGATTTTAAGAAACAATATCTATCAAAAGATTGACACTTGTTTATGTCTGGTTTAAATGTGAAATTACATCCAATGACCAACATTGTATTAAATTGTAAAAATATATTCTAAATATACTTTAAAACCACTCAAATTAATAATTTATCACTATTAATTATTTCGATTGAAAAAGTTGTTTTAACTAAAATTTAGTAATTTTCACTATTCATCGGAATATGAAAGTTATCCGAAAAGTACCAAAATTTCACCTTAGGCTAAATTCGATACTAAGAATCCAAAAATGAAGTCTATTTTGAGAGCTAAAATTTCTAAAATTTAAAAAGTGGTTATTACTATTCATAACGGCTAGTTTTAATAATATTTTAATAGCATATCGTTGTTTCGTGAAACTCAGTATTGCGTACTACACACGCTATCGAGGAAGGTTGCGATTGCGTGTAATGCAAGGCAAGTCAAGGATGCGTGTTGTGCAAGCTCTTTTTGGTGTAGCGTACAACACAAGACATTAGTGAAATTAAAAAGAATATTCTTCATAAAATCATGGGCTGTTACAAGTAGACCAAATGACCTATTTTGTTTTTAGATAATTAACTTTTTAAACTGAATTGAGAGGGCACCCATACATGGACCATTGGTCTAGAGGCACATAGCCTATTTAAATACCATAAATGTCCCTCATACATGACTTACACTAGATCTACCACACCGTAGTATCTGTATCAATTATGGTTTGTAGATCCCCACACTACACAGCTGTTCGACTAGAAAACACCCATACTGAGATGCATAATCCCTATTGATGATTGCGTATGTCATCACCTCATCCTAAAAATATAAATAGATATACTCTATTGGATAATACTTCCCTAAATCCTCATCTAGGACGTAACCAATGTACACTGATTTCCAATCCCATCATTCAAAAATCCTCTTCATCAAATATTTTCCCCCTCAATTTAATTCCTTGCACCACCAACCCCACTAAATCTAAAAATTAAGATCATTCCAATTTTGTAGTCATCTAATTATGCACCAACAAACAGTTTTCATGGATCCCAACATAGTTTTTCTTCAACCTCTGAATGGAATACTTCATTTCCATTACCCTAGAAAATATATTCTACATGTATACCTACATCATCAGAAGAAACCCAGGGATGTGAATTCATATCCTTCCACTACTAAGGACAACCATTGATAAGTAACTCTACTGCAACAAAGGATTGTTTCCCAAGGGCCTCCATCGAAGACCAATGTATTCATTAGCTATGTAGTGATCGTTACCCATTAAGAAATATCAAAATTCAGGGCCTCAATTATTGGATTTTGGGATTTTTTTATAAGTTTTTCTAGAATTCATTAACCACTATTAAAATCCCCAAATAAACCTCTTATTCTCATTCATTCCTTAAAAAATGTAATGTTTATATAATTATTTCTATGTTATAATGGATTTCAATGTGATATCATCATATTAGGGGACCATTAAGCGACTAGTTCCCTTTTAGTAAAATATTAAGTACATCAATGAAATGGTCAATCTATTATTACATATTTTTTAATTATTTCATATAAATAATTGATTTTAATTTAAATATTGAATAATTCTCAAAAATAGTTTCCTCTTCATTCTAATTCAAACTATAATGTTTCATTTCCTTTCCAATTCATTATATCAGAAGTGATATTTCATATCTAAAATATGCATAAATTGTTCCATTCAATGCTCTATATATTCTCCACCACGATACTATTTTTAATTAGTGACCACGATTAATCATCATCTACCAATACAAATTCCACAAAGGTAATAAAGCATTCATTTCATTACACCTAAATACTAGAAATATATTATTTCGTGATATGGTTCTCTTTTTAACCACCAACATAATACTAGTTCCACTAATGATGGCGATTTTTGATACATTGGTCAGAATAATATCATTGGATATTAATTTTCAAGAAAATAATATTCCATATGCGAAAGGGTATAGGTTATAAATTGATTCAATTGATAAAATATTTCCATAATACTCTAAACACCAACACTAACTATATTGACTTTATTATAAGTTAAATATATTAATTGATTATATGTTTTTTTATCATTCAATCCCCAAGGTTGAATAACTAAATAATTGTGTCAAATTAACAATCTTAAAATATTGACCCATAACCTAAGAATTCTTAGGTAGGATGATTTTATTGACCATTATAAGTTTCTTTCATAATGCTCACATTAGCTCTGATATTCTAAAATATAGTTCCTAACGATTATACAAATCATTATTTCATAACATATATAATAATACCAAAACCAGTAACTCGATATCAACGGTAAAATAATTACATAGTTATAATATAATTGATACTTTGTCATGTCCCATAATTTCTGTATATTTTTTTTAATTATATATAATTATTTTGAAACTGAAAAATTTGATAGTGAGTGATTCAGAAGCCCGGAGTGCCTAGAATGATCTGTTGAAGTTTTGTTAAGTATTAATTAGCATGTATATCCAGTTTTCCTAAAAAATTGGAATAAATCATAAACGCTTGTTGGGAACAGAAATCTGAGGGCTCCATTGCATTTAAGATGGTGGGTTTACCCTAGGCACGACTTAAGTTTAGTCAGTGCGGTCCTGCTGTGAGAAAAATCAAAAATGGCATAACCGTAAATAAAATAATTAAACAAAGTTATTTTATTTTTAAAATGATTATAACTCACGAATGGTAACTCAGATTAAAAATATGAGGCCACCACTGAACACGTGAGGGTATTTTTTCTTTAGGCTAATACTAATATTTCACGTGCTAGCCACCAGTGAAAGTATGTTTTTGGATGTAAATAAAATAATTAAGTGACAATTATTTTATTGAAAAAACCATAACTTCTAAATAGTAACTCAGATTGGAAATTCAAGAGTACCATTGGGTTCCTTAGGGTGTGATTCACTTATGCAGAGTCTAACATTGACCGACACAGGTCAAGGGTCACTTTTAAAAATTTATTGATATTTTTTTCCGGTACATTCAGTAAATGCACGAGTGAAATTTTTTATCTTTTGATCCATTGGTCGGATTAAAAATATGAGGGCACCGTTGAATCTGCAGCACTGTGATTTGCTTAATGGGGGCTTTACATTGATCATAGTGGGTCCAAAGGAGAAGGTAATTTTTGTGACTTTTAAAAGAAATGTAATAAAATTATCTCATTATTTTATTTCTCTTCCACCAACAGACAAGAGGAGTGTGGGACCCATGGTGAGTCAGACCAATGAATGGACTGACTTTCCAAATCCTAAGTAACGACTTCATTGAGGGATTAGGAAGCTTCAAATTTCTGAGCCCCACTATCTCCCTGCGTCGTTACTTATTATCCCCCTCTCCTATAAATATAGAGCTTGTGGGAGGGGTATCAGACAAGCTTCTACAAGCAATGATGTTCTATTGGAGTGCTATAATGATGACCCCTTAGAGGACAGAGATGACCCCAGCAAGAGGTGACCTGAGGCACCGAAACCTCAAACTGGATTTTGATGTTCGAGTGGTGGTGAAGACAACTTTTTGTGGGTATAACGAACAATGAGACTCTCTCAAACATGAGCGCTCTCCAACATTTCAATGTAGGGGGTTATTTTAGTTTGTGCATTTTTGGATTCCCTCTTCCTCATTATTGAAATTATACAATGAATGTGGGTCAACCGATTAACAAGTTTATCCATGATTCATTTATCTATGTGAGAGGATTGTTGCGGGGAATTTTTGTGAGGTTTATCTTGTTGTTTAATTCAATTGATTATTCAACCCCTTAATATCCTTCATAATACGAGCTAACCCGGAGGGCACATGCATAATGAACCCAGCCCGAACACTCTGCTATCTTGCTATGTTGGCGCCACCTTGGAAAATGGTGAGTATGTCGATGCATGCCGCAAGACGAAGGTCACGACACATCCGCCACGGAGAATGAGGGAGGCGCCAGACACAAAAACTGGTCGTGGGAAGGGTGGCGGCGCGACCACTGCATCGCCACCAACCAAAAGTCACGGCCGAAACCGAGATAGAAGCCTAACCCGCCTCCGGTGGGTTCTACAGCTTCCACGTGGCGGCACTGCATCGCCAACCGAATGGACTTCCCGATTGTTGAGAATATAGGTGACTGAGGGGTTACACCCCTCGTGTCGGACCGAACCAGACTGCCTCCCTGACGTCGGGCTACCGCCCTAACGTCGGGCCGCAGCCCTCATGTTGGGTCTCACCCCTTGAGTTGGGCCACCTCCCTTGAGCCGGGCCACCACCCTTGGCCCGGGCCACTGCCCTCAGCATTGTCCGCTGCCCCCGAGTCGGGACGCCGCCCACATGTCGGGCTACCGCCCTCGATTCAAGCCACCACCCTCTCACCGGGTTGCCACCGTTGGATCGGGTCTCCACTCTCGGAGCGAGTGGCTGCCACCAGACTGAGCTACCGCCCTCATGTCGGGCTGCCGCCTTTGGACTGGGTAGCCTACCTCGGATCGTGCGACTTACCTTGTGTCGGGCCACTACCCTCGGATCGGTCCGTCGCCCCAGCAGGCTGCCGCCCCAATTAGCTGCCGCCCTCGGACTGGGTTGTCGCCCATGTGGGCCTCCGCCCCACGAGGGGAGGGCTGCCCATTTGTGGGCCACCCTATTTGGGACAGGCCTCCCTTTTGTGCCGCCCATCTGGCAGGCCAAACCGGACCTTGGCCCAGCCCAGACTAGGTCAGTCCAACTGGGTCGGACCGGACCCGGACCCAGAAACAATAAAAGGGCCTTATCTTGAGAACCAGACGTCTGTTTGATGAACTGTCTATGATGTTGGGATACATGGTGAGAGAAGGTCCTTTTGACTTACTCCAAGATAGTTTTGGAGAATCTTGGTGAACAGTTGGGTTGGATTTTACCGTAATTCAACTAGGGCCTCGACACTGAAATGCCAATAATGCACAGAATGGGTGTCTGAATGACACGTCGTCTGTTGCATTGGAACACTTATTACTTGGAGGATCATCTGGATACTTAATTGTGATACGTAGTGCTGGTTGAGATATGACTGATGGCTTGGGTAGCAGTTATCCCAATTACACTACATAAGAAACCCTATGACTGGCTGAGACCAGGCAACTACTAAATTTTCGACTCTGAGTGACTCGACGGTCATTGTACGCAATGGGGAGGAATACCTTCATAGACCACAATGGTGGTGGGAGGTTATATGTAACCTGGAAGGCCACACTGGTGATCATCCGTGATACACGATGGGGCAGAGTACCTTAGCAGACCATGATTGGTGTGGGTGGCTCTGTGTGACCCGATGGACCCATAGTACGTGATAGGGAGCAGTACCTCAGAAGTTCAAGGTTAGGGGGAAGTGCCTCTATGTGACGAGGTGTGCCCAGTATAATCTATAGAGGAGGAGTTCTCTAGCAGCTGAGGCATTCAACGATGTGATTGGGGATGTTACTTGTTACCACCCCTAGAATAAATTATGGTGTGACCTGTCTTTACTTTGAGCTTGTGATTGAGGTTAAGCTATGTGGTACTTTACCTATGTGGTACTTTTCCATAGTGATGTTACCCTACAGTTTTTCGTTGAGGAATTTTAAAAGACATTTGGGGTATCGGGGTCCCTACTGAGTATCATTATAGTCACCCCTACACGGGCTTCTCCCACACCTTGTTTTGTCTCATGCAGATGACATACAACATTGATCGAGGTTGAGGGAGCCAGGACTAGACGATGCTCGGAGGTGGAAATTATTCGGGATGTGACGCAGAGGAGACAGGCAGACGTGGAGTACTGTGGAGTCAATCTGTACCTACCCTTCTCGTAGGATCCACAGTGGATGATCCAGAAGCTAATTTTCACCATTCAGTTGTTTTGTAGTTTTTAGATGTACATGTAGTTTTCCAGTTGGACTTGTATTCTAGCCCCTTTACTTTTAGTACAATTTTAATACATCAATTTAATTCATAGTTGCTTTTTGTTTTGTTGTCGACCCGTGTGTTTTTACAGTTTGAAGGCAATGCCTTCCCATTTTAGGTAATACTTCATTGGGTGCTAGTCTCCAGCCCCTGGCCTATGGAAGGCGTGCTTTGGGTAGTCACGACACGAGCCCTGGGGGATGAGTCATGAAAAAGGGGTATCAAAGGTGTTCGGTTCTACTGAAGAACTATTACTCTAATATTTTCTGTCTAGAAATAGTGTTAATTTTTATGACTGTGTTTTTCAGTTTTCAGAGTCTAGTGTTGGTGCGATGGCCGATGTATCCATACACCAGGACCGTGAGTTCTGATCTCCAACTTAGTGCACGAAATCATGGATTGCGTGTGTTTCTGAAAATTTTTTATTTTGATTTCTTTGATGTTAGCTCACCAAGTATGACATAATGACCGTAAAGCACCTGTTTCTTATCAGGATGCATCCACTTAGATAACCAACCAGGTTTCCTAAGCGACATCACAATGATGTCCAATTGAGAAATGAGGCCTTAGAGCAGGGCCCCCTTATGTTATTTGCACCTTCGAGTGGTGTACCAGCAGCACCACTTCTCATTGGACAACCATTTCCACTATCCCCACTGGCATAGGGTTCGCACTGACTGAGCGCATTGCATGAGTTCCAGCGGGAGAGGCCTCCAAGGTTCCGAGGAAAGATGGACCCGCAGGAGGCATAGGAAAGGCTGGAGGTTGTGGCTAGGTTTTTTTGCCTAGTTGGGACACTAGTAGATCAGATGTAGATATTGACTTTAGTGTTTTCTAGTGAGTGACCATGAGGATATTGCGCATAGTGATGAATCTTCAGTATCTGGACCGTTGCCTTAGATAGTAGCTTCTGGTATTGTGTCAGCTATATCACTGCATGTTGGTCAGCAATTACAACTGGCGGTACCGATAGGGGACACATCTAGGATTAGTGACTGACACATGTTTCAACATCAGATACCCTCAAGTTCAGAGGTGAGCCCATGTTAGAGGTGGCTAAGGACTGGATTAAGGTGGGGGCTGATAGTTCCATTGAGCTTCTACCGCTTTGGCAGGACGACATGTCGATAGATGAGTATTCATCGAGGTGTACCAACCATCCTATGTACTCAATGAATACAATACGATCAGTTCTTCAGGGATCAGACCTCCAAATGAGGTGTGTTTGGGGGCATCCAATCCATCACTAATCCTTTATGCATTCCTACTTATGTTTGGGAGCTAGATATAACCATTGTGGTTGAATGTTCTCTGGCTGAGCGAATACATTCATTGAATGTTTGTAGTATGAAATCAACAAACTTACACTAGTCTTGGAGACATGGGCATGTAAAAATTTTTTGGATGGGGAAGTTATAGGGATAGATAAATCTGTAGGGAAGAGGACATAGAAGTGAATCTTGGAGAGTAGAATGAGGTGGTATACATTTGACATGTTACAACCACCACCTTAATGTTGTCCCCACTAGGATTAGATAGATAGAAGACATGAGAAGAGAGTATCTTCATGCAGTCAATGAGTATGACCCATGGAATCCATGAATGATTAGAGGTATGATTTGTGTCTATTACTAGCTGTCGTATTAGTAAACATAGGTACCAATCATTCCTTCCTTCCACAAACCTTGTCCAAGACCTAGAGTTTATAGTTATACCATTGACATGACCCTCTTGTCTGGAGATACATGTGGGAGGATACTTGATAATCACACTTATGCCGATGGTGTGATCTTACCCTTGAGGCAAGAGTTTTGGTTGGAACCTCTTGGTGGCAGCGTCGAGGCCTTACAATGTTAGATTTTGTATGGATTGGGCATCCTCTGTTCATACTCAGATTGACTATATTATGAAAACAGTTTTTTATCCACAATGTGGGAATAGAGTATTCCTTGGTCGAAGTAAAGGGAAACCTAGGCAACACAGGATAAACTCATTCATAGGAGGGTGCAACCGATCACTCTTGAGTCGGCCAGACAAACCATCGTGGTTGTAGGATTTTTTGATTTTATATTCTAAATAGGATAGTAGAGAATGGGGACATATTTTCAAAATATGTTTCCAGGATTGGATCTCTGAAGGGAGATGGATGTCTTCTTTGTCTAGGTACTACCAGAGATTTGTACCCGATTTCTCTAGGGTAGCGGCACACTTTTCATCTTTGAAAAAAAGGAGAGAGTTTCCTATAGATAGATAAGTGTCATTAGAGCTTTCAAGAGATGAGATAGAGAATGACAAGTAGAACTACACTACCCATGACCTGTATTTTTCAGATGTTGTCTTTGCACTAATGATTTGGTGGTACTACTTGATGGGTGAACAATTTGCTGTTTACTCTGATCACAAGAGTCTTAGGTGTATCTTCTCACATAAGGACCTGAACCTCAGACAACGACGATAGATATAGATCATATATGACTATGAATTTGAGATATTATATAATCTTGGTAAGGGGAACATGGTATCCAATGCACTCAGCAGGAGGAATAGTCTACAACTACCGAGTGAGGCGTTAGTGTAGTTATTCATTCTACCGATATCATTCACGAATAAAGATGGAGAAACTAAATCCAATATATGACTGTAACTCCAGAAATTCTTCATAAAATCCAGGGGGGAGGTGGTGAACTGCTTGAGATGTCGATTACGAGGCCCTACGTGCTTAGATATCCTCTGGATAGTCTCTTGAAAGATTTTCAGAAGGTGGGGAGCACATCATCCTCTTCAAAGGACGCTCAATGGTACTAGTGACGCTTTCGAAGGAGGTGTTGAGGGAGATCCATACGTCCCCTTTTAACGGTACATCCTGGAGTTGTGAAGATGAACAAGGTCCTATGGAATCAGTACTGATAACCAAGGATGAAGGAAGTAGTGGTAGAGTTTGTATCACAATGCCTCACTTGATAGAAAGTGAAAACTACTCAGAGTCGGCTGATGTCTTATGCCGACTGGATGATGGAGACCATGTCTTCTTATGGGTCTCAGCTCTACGAGGTTTGTGGAGATTTTGATGGGGTGGAATGTTATCTTTGAGGTTCAATAGATCTTTCTAGATTCTTAGCAGAGTGGGAGAGGTGGTGTACCATCTATCTTTTTCCCCACATATGCACTGACTGCATAATGTTTTCCATGAGTCGCAGCTGAGGACATGCGTACATTATCCATCACACATTATCAACTAGGGAGATTTTTTATTTGATGATGGAGTGACTTTTACATATTTTCCAGTGGATTTTGAGGATTGACATGAGCGGGTCCTTTGTGGGTGGTCGATACCTCTCTTGCGTGTTCGCTAATAGCACGGGAAACTCTAGGAGAGCACATGGGAGCGGGAGGCTCATATTTGTTCTCAGTACCCCAATTTGTTTTCATAGTCTATGTTTTGGATTTAGAGGATGTAAAGCCCTAAGGTGTGTAGAATTTAATGACCTGGTATTTCCATATTTTTTTTAATTATTTAGAATAATTTTGAGATCGCAAAACTTGACGGCACATGATTCAGAGGCTCGGAGTTCCTTGAATGATCCATCAATTTTTGGTTATTCTTTAATTAGCACGCATAAGAAGTTTTCCTCAAAAAGTGGAAAAACTCATAAACAGTTTCCTAGATCAGAAATATGAGGGCACCATTGCGTTCAGGATGGTGGGTTTACCCTAGGCGCGACTTAAGTTTAGTTGGTTCGGACCTCCTGGGTGAAAACCCGAAAATGAAATAACAGCGAATAAAACAATTAAATAATGTTATTTTATTTTTCAAATGCTTATAACTCATGAATAGTAACTCATATTAAAAATACAATACCACCATTTAACTCATGAGGGTATGGTCTCTTTAGGCGGATTCTACAATTGGCCAGCGTGGGCCACCAGTGAAAGTATGTTTTTGGCCGTAAAAAAAATAATTAAGTGAGAATTATTTTTTTTAAAATCTATAAAATATAATTGGTAACATGTGTAATAAATAGTAGAGTACCTTTCAGTTCATTGGGGGTTTTTTCACTTTGGAAGAGCCTAATCTCGACCGGTGCAGGTCGAGGGTGACTTTTAATAATTCACTGATCTTTTTTCTGGTATGTTCTGTAAACACACGAGTAGCATTTTATAACTACTGAATCATTGCTTGTATTAAAAATCTGAGGGCATCATTGAATCCAGAGCACCATGATTTTCTTTAGGGAGGCTTTACATTAGTAGCAGCTCTTCCAGAGAAGAAGTAAATTTTTGAGACATTTAAAAGAAATGAAATAAAATAATCTCATTATTTTATTTCTCTTCCACCAACGGACAAGCGGAGTATGGGACCAATAGTGATTCATGCCAATGAATGGCATGAATTTCTAAATCCTATGTAATGAAATTGTTGGGGTATTATGAAGCTTCCTAATTTATGAGCCCCATTAACAACCTATGTCGTTATTTACTCTCTCCCTCTCCTATAAATATAGAGATTTGGAGAGGGGTATCGGAAAAGATTCACCAAGAAACAAAGTTCAGTTTCAATGCAATAACACTGAGCCCTCAGATGACGTAGACAAGCCCAGTAGGATGTGACGTGCATCACCAAAACCCCGAACTGAAGTTTGACGTCCGATAGGCGATGAGGACAGATTGTTGCAGGCACAACGAACAACGAGACTCCCTCAACCATGAGTTCTATCCAATATTTCATGGTAGGGGTTTATTTTCTTTTTTTCATTTTTTATTCCCTCTTCATAGTTATTGAAATTATACGAAGAACACGGGTCAACTGACTAACAGGTTGACCCGCGATTCATTCGTCTTTGCGGGGGGATTATTACGGGAAATCTTTGTGGGTTTATCTTGTTGTTTAATTCAAATGATTATTCAACCACATAATATCCACCATAATACGAGCTAACTTCGAGGGTGTGGGCCTAATGAACCTTTCCCAAACCCTCCACTATCTTTCTATCCTTTCACCACCTTGGAAGACCGTGAGCACATCAACATATGTCGGAAGAGGAAGGCTGCGGCTCCCCATCCGCGGTGAATGGAGGAGGGGGCCAGCACGACGACTGACCATGGGAAGGGAGGCAGCACGACCGTCATGTCGTCATTGAACAGAAGTCGTGGCAGATGAAAAAACCACCTTAATTGTGTTCCATGGCGACTGAGTGGTTCCTACATAGCGTCGCCACCTAGCCAACCAAACAGCCTTCGGGTCGGTCAGGAATCAAGGATACCGGGGGGTTACACCCCCCACGTCGGACCGAACCGCCCACCCCCCTCACGTTGGTCTGCCGCCAGGACCTCGGGTCACCGCCCTCGATCAAGGCACCATCCTCAGACCCAACCACCATTGTTGGAGTGGTTCGCCGCCCTTGAGTCTGGTTGTCGGCCTCACATCGGCCCGTCACCCTTTGATAAGGCCACCTCACTTGGACCAGGCTGCCACACTCAGAGCATGCCTTCACCCTTGATTTGGGAAGCTACCCTCACTCTGGGCGACCACCCTTGAGTCATGACTCGTCCCTCAACCCAAGCCGCCGTCCTCATATTGGGTCGCCGCCCTTAGAGCGGGTTTCTTCCCTCGAGCCAGCATACAGCCCTCTGACTGGGATGTCGCCTTAGCAGGCCGTCGCCCATGGACAGGGCCATCACCGTAGTGGGCCGCCACCCCAGCAGGCCTCCGTCCCCAGATCGGGCTGCCCCCCTAGCAGGCCACCACCGCACGTGGGCCGCGCTTTTCAGGCTAGGACATCCCTGTTGCAGGCTGGACGGGACATCGTCCCAGCCTAGACCGGGTCGGTCTGATCGGGTCGGACCGGACTCGGGCCCAACCGGGCCCAGAAACACAAAAACAGACTTATCTTGAGACCCAGACGTCTGTTTGACGAACCGTCTATAGTCTTGGTATCCATGGATAAAGAAGTTCATTTGGACTTACTCCTTGAAATTTTTTGAGGAACTTGGAGTATGGTTGGGATGGATCGTACCCGAATCCAACAGTGTTCTAGGCACTAAAATGTATATAACGCATAGAACGGGCATCCGACTAATGCACCATTTGCTGTTTTGGAATCCTTATGACATGGAAAATCATCAGGTTAATTCTTTGTGAGACTTTGTGGTGGTTGAGATACCACTAATGGATTTGGGAGAAGTTCTCCCAAGTGCACTATGTTCGGAAACCTACGATTAGCTGAGACCTGACTATTGCTGAGTTTTCAACTCAGAGTGTCTCGATGGCCATGGTACGCGATGGGGAGGAGTACCTTCATAGACCACAGTAGGGGTGGGTGGTTCTGTGTGACCTGGAGGTCCATGTTTGGGAGTGGCCATGATACCAGATGGGGAGGAGTACCTTAGAATAACATGATGGGGGTGGGTGGCTTTGTGTGACCTAGCAGACCAATGGTACGTGATGAAGAGTAGTACCTCAGAAGTTCATGGTTAGTGGGAAGAACCACAATGTGATGTGGTAGGACCACTGTTCTTGATAGACGAGGAGTTATCCCGAAGCAGAGGCGTTCGACGCTGTGACTGGGGATGTTTCTTGTTACTACACCTATAATAAATCATGGGGTGAGTTGTCTTTACTTTGTGCTTGTGATTGAGGTTATGTTATGTGGTACTTTACCTGTGTGGTACTTTACCTTCATGGTGTTACCCTTTGGGTTTTCTTTGTCGAATTATAAAATACCTTTGGGGTCTCAGGGTCCCTACTAAGTATTGTTATACTCACCCCTACACAGGCTTCGCCTGTAGCTTATTATGTCTTGGGAAGATGACGCACAACATTGATCGAGGCTGAGGGAGTTAGGACTAAATAGTGCTCAGAGGTGGACATTTGGCGTGATGTGACATGAAGGATATGGGCAGACATGGAATAAATTGGAGGTTATCTTTACCTACCCCTCAGGTAGGATCTGTGGTGGACTATCCAAGAGTTTCTTTTCATATTTCTTCTATTTTATAATTTTATGTTGTACTTGTACTTTTCTAATTGGGCTTGTATTCCGGACCCTTTACTTTTAGTACACTTTTACAACACTAGTTTACTTCACTGTTTCTTGTTGTTGTGTTCTTGGACCGTTTGTTTTTTACAGGTTTAAGGAATTGCCTTCCCGTTTTAGGGAATATGCCTTTTGGTGCTAGTCGCCAGCCCCTAGCCTATGGAAGTCAGGCTTGGGGTAGTCATGGAACAAGCCCCAGTGGATGAGTCATGAAATACTGCATCCAAAATTATAAAAATTATTCAAAATCTTATTATTCAAGATAATTTCATGATTTTCAAATTAAATTAGACATCATGAAATTATACTAAAAATTCAATTTAAAATGTCAATATACCTTATTGTATATCTAGAAGATAATTCAAGTTATATACATAGTTCTGAGGGGAAAAGAAAAAACTAAATGGGTGAGCTCAAAAGATCAATAAGGTGTAAAAGAAAGTGTAATCAATCACAAAATAAAAAAATCCTGATTGGTATGGATGGAATATATTTTAGTCAATTATTTCACTTCCAAAATTGTATGGACGGAATATATCTATGGATGACATAAAAACATAAATAATCACATTAACAAAAATAAATAATTTATTTAAAATTAAATGAAAAATATAATAACTATTATACATACCATAATCATATTTTACAATAAATCTTACATACTATCTTTTCCTAATTCAAATATATCACACATACCATTAAGTAATCATTCCATGATGTAATAAATAATTGGGCAGACATACAACAAAATCATAGGATAGTTTTTCACAAGAGATCAATCAATACCTAAAAAGTATATATAATTAAAGGCACCAAACATTTCATAAAGGTTATATAATAATCATATGATAGAATTGAATAATGATACAATAGGTAATCAACTTAACTTATTAATAAATAATAATCTAATATGGTATAATTAAATTATTGATTTTAAAATATTCCCTAGAAAATAAATTGAAGAACATTATCATGATTCATCCAATGAATTAATGTGGGTTATAAAATTAGATCATCACATTGGTAAAGAAAAATAAAAATTAATGGTTTATCAAATTGAGGAAAAATATCTTCATAACTACATTCGATTTTTTTTTGAAACCAATAAGTTATATCATTTTATTTTGATAGGTTTTGGAAACCAAAATCTCACATGACCAGGGGAATAATATTTTCATTAAATATTCATGGAGACATTAAAAATAAATCCTTATAATAATGAACTATACAACTTATTTAGAAATACATTCTATAATAAAATGTTACAAAAAATGTTATTTCCCACCTTTTCAACGATTATCAAACAATTATTATTGGGGAACATGTTTAAAATTTTCCATAATTTCATTTCTAAAGAAATTAATGAATAATATAACATAAAATTAACTAACAATATAATTATTCAGCATATCCTTTTTAAATAAAAATATAAAATACATTCATAGATGAATACTATTCTCAACCAAAATGATGGGATATTAGAAAATAAAGTCTTACAATGTTTCCAACATTTTAATCTATCCCTATTGAAAGTAAGAACATGAAGTGGGACTTAAACTACCATGATTATAATGTGATTCATGATATCCTATTTCATAATAGAAGTATATGAAACATTAAATTTAAATTGCTGTAAAATATTAGACATGTCTTAGGGGAGTGAAATTGAGATGAAAACCCCTTAGAAATTACTTGAGACCTTCTAATACTCTATTTAACCTAATATATATTAAAACCAATATTTATAATCACTTAATTTTTAACCTTATTCATATATATTAGCAATTATAATATTTAATTATAATAATCTGTCACACATAAATAAAAATTTTAAAGTATATTCTCATCATTTTATGTTAGTAATGTAAATAGATTTTTATATGTTTCATAATGGTGATGTATAATCCTATTCATTGGTAAGAGATTAAATATCAATATATATATATATTTGAAAATGTTATTAATTCATTTGTTGATTGATTTATTCATCCCCATGTTCATTGGATTTAATTTTTTAGTATTGTTTAATAGAATGGAATCCATGATGTTTATGTTTCATGAAATTTAATAATTTCAATTTAATAATTTATAATGATCATTATTACCTATTATATAATCTTATAATCATATTAATTACATTTATTAGTAAATATTTTCATATATATTTATCATAAAAAAATTAAAAACCATCCAATTAAGTGTGTTGTGAAAAAATATGATGTTCATAGAAGATATATTCTACACATAGTATGAGAGAGGATTTAATTTTTGAAATGGACTGAAGGAATTTAAAAAATAAAAATATTGTAAAAATAATAAAATTTTTGTATTATAATGTTACAATTGAAACAATTTTATTATGGTTATAATATATTGTTTTGTGATAAAAAAGACAGAAAATATTTTAAATGGAAAATTATTTTTTAGATGTCATTAATTTTCTCCTTGGAAAAATCCTGGACTATATATAAATTGGATGTTTGGTGAGACAAAAACCTATAAAACATTTATTAGAGTGTCTTGAATTGATTTATTTAGATCATGGTTGAACTGAAATATTTAATATGTGAGAAGAACTAATGTTTTTTTAGGACCATTTATAAGTGAGAGGAGTGGAATTTATATAAATAAAAAAATTATATATTAAACCCATGGAAAATAAAATGAAACGTTGGTCCAATATTTGAGAATAATTGATGTGGGATTATTTTTTATATATCTATGTTCTATAAATGAAAATACAAGATCCTTATTAAGAAATTTATGGAACTTGATCATTATTTTCCCTTTTAAAAAAATTATCTTTATAATGGTAACTCAAATGATTCTATTGTAAAATATATTAATGAAACAAATAAAATGGATATTATTAAATAAATTCAATATTTTATTCAAAATTTTAAAAGCAGTTTAAAATATTAATCATCTACAGGCCGTGAAAAATAATTTCAAAACGTAGTTCTTAACATAACATATACAATTGTTAGGAAGAGTTATTTCATATTAAAAAAGGATCATATACCAAAATCATGTTTAGTATTGATTCATATGATATTTATTTGGATATGTATAATATTAATTTTCAATGATTCATAAAAATAATTTAACTTTGTGATTACTTAATTAAATGAAATGTAAAAAATAAATTTTTATTTAAATAAAACATAGATTAATTTCTAAATTGTAAAAAATATATTTATAATTTTTTCATAATTTTTTTAATTTTTTCATTCACTTTAATAAATGATTTTATTTTTGAGATAAATATTTCTGAATTTTCTTCATTATTATATGTTGATGATGTTAGAAATGTTATTATATTTGTACAAAGAGTGTATTTCATAATTCATATAAATATTATTCCTTGTTAAAAAAAGCTAAAAAAATAAACCTAATATAATTTTGACATTATTAATTAAAAAAATTATTTCTATTTCAATAATATTAAATTTAATAATTTGTAAATTTGATAATAAATTAAAATAAAAAATACCTAGAAAAGAGATTTTTATTTTGAATAGCAACTGTTTGTCTATAAATGGGAAACTAAATTCATATTTCATAAGATGAAAAGAATATTCAAATAATTATCATAAAAATTAAAATAACTATGATTTAAAATTACTATAAATTTTTAAACTATTAAATAATTAAATAATTCTTTTAATAGTAAATAATTAAAACGTATATTTATGAAATTTTGATAATCTGTTACCTAAAAATCCATTCTGTGATAAAGTAAACAAAATAACATTAAATATATATAGTTTGTATATAATTTACAATTTTTCATCCATTTATTTATGATATATATGTATATATTATTTCAGAATACCTAGTTTATCAAATATATTGTTGTGGTGATCGATTTGTAAAATAATGTTTTGGACCTTGATTTGAATCTATATTTAGTTTATACTAATGATTGTGTTATTGGTGACTCAATAATGGATAAAATATAATATTTTTCATTAGAATATGTCTAATAACAAGATAAAAATTTACAATCAATAAATTTGGTAATAATTTGATCTCGGGATATGGAGATTTGACCGTTGTGATTTCACAGTATTGTGTGTGATGAGACAAGTCATTATATGGTCAATATTGAAATGATATGTTGATGATTTGGTGGTTTATGTTTTAACTTGTTCCTTAGTTAATATAATATATGATTATTTAAGTTAGTGTTATATGAACAATAGTCACCATGATTTTGATGTGATATAAGGGTGAAGTGGATTGATATGATTTGACGATTAGGGTGAGAGAATTAATGATCATGTTAATTAATGATCCAACAGTATAATTACCTATATGTTCATTAAAGACTTCAATATGGAAATTATTAAATCTTGGGATTACATTAGAGGATAGACATCCAGATCAGGTGATTTGAAATTGCTTTAGAGGGTCTGGAAAATAATAACTATGAAAGGTTATCCATAGGTAATCTGATAAGTTATTTCATCTGAAATTTAGTTTGGTGAGGTGAGAACCACATCGACAAGGTCAATGGAACACTATGAATATGATTTTATTATACTATTTTGATAGTGGGGGGAACAAGGGTACAAACTCATTCCAAATTATATATGAATCACAGAGGGGGAAAAATAATCTCATGGCTGAATTTTTTGACTAAAACATGGTATCTTATGATAGAGGGACACATATAAGAATGTTCAGGATTTTTTGGTGGATTAAATGAGAAGAAATAATGAATTTTGATGAAAAAGGTGTCTCTTTATTGAATTATCATAAAAAAATATTATTTTTCATTCTAGATAATAACACAACACGTTATGGAAGAATTTATGATGAATATATTCAATCTAATTTTTATAATACCCCTAAGTGTTCTACGAGATATGATGTAATGTGGGGCTAGGGAGGTTGTGATTTATATTCTCTTTTTCTATGTTATAAATTACATTCATAATTTTAATTATGTTTTTGTGATAGTTTGGTATCATATTCATGATTATATTTTAGAATCAATGTTTCGGGAAAAGATTTATAATTTTACTGATTTTTGTTAGAGGCTCGAGTGATTAATCGGTTTCTGAAGAGTGGTAATCTTTTTATATATTATGTTTTTCATGTGTCTTTTCATGTGTCTTTTCATGTATGACTATATATTTGGAATCCATATAGGTGTTCCATATTAAGATGAATTTCAATGCCATTTTTAAGGAATAACCATTCCATAGTGAAATATGGGTGTTGTATATAGACCAATACTCATAAGAATGGAATAAAGGAGGCCATGAGTGGTAGTTTTTTTTAAAATAAATATAAAGGACACAATGGAATATCCCATTTTCATTGGTAATTTTGGTAGACCGTAGGAAAAACTATTATGGAAGGCATGGTGGGTCTGGTTGTTATCATTTTAAAATATTTAGGGAGGAATGTGAGCCACGACATATTTTTCTCATTTTTTCGCATTTGAGAATCGAACAATGGAATATTCCTTATATAAATTAGGATTCACCATGTATGTTATATTTACATAGTGATAGGAAATAACTTCCAATGTGGAGGGAATTGGTCTTGTACTATGAGTGGTTTCTATGAGAGGAAACAATTAGGATCATGGAGGATAAAATGAATATAGTGGAGCTCATGTCTCCTGGATACAACTAGTTAAACTTTACCATGTCATGGACATTTTCCATGGATTTTGGAAGGGGATCCCCATTTTAAAAAATTGTGGAGAACATCATTATGGTTATCTAGGGGATGTGTCTCTCCATTTTAGTCTACACCATGGGGGAACCCTTATCATTGTGCTCCATAGTGTGAATTTTTATTCCCACAAATAAAAAAATGGTTAGACTACATTATGACATTATGAAAACTCTATAATTATTTTTACAATCATGTAGTTAAGGAATCATGTCACTCAAAGGGTTGGATATTTTGTAGTGTGATCCAACCCATTTTATTAATGTACGGTTGGGATCGACTTTTAACTGCTCAACCCTTCTTTCTTTTGGGTCATTTTAAGATAAGGAGAATTCATTATTAGCATCCCTATAACTCCCATATCCTCTCTCAATACCAATATAATAGGGGTGATTTAATTGTATATTTTTATATAGTTCTAGTGGTTTCATTTCCTCCACCATTCTACATTTCTATATTACCTTTATAAGCCTGTATTTTTAATGTCATGGATTAATAATTAATTGAATATTCCACTTGTTCATGGTATAATCTTCTTGATATGATATGTTTTTCATGAAAAGTGTAATTAATTTATTTTGATGAGTATTTCACATTCTCATATTTTTTAATGAGGTTATATCACTGAAAACATTTATTAAATATTTTTATTTGAAATTAACTAATTTAAAAATTGAATCATTGTCATGTGGTATGGATTTTTTCCATGATGGGGATTGATTACACGATAATCCTTTTATGGATGTTTCATTAATTTTTTAATGTAATGATGTTGATAGATGAGTTTTAGGAAATTCTACGTAATTTATTTATATGATATTAAATTATAAATTTTTATGAAATGTCTTCAATAGTTCATTTATTATTATTTTTAATTAATAATTTTCAATTATGTATATAAATATGTATATAGTATATGGATGAGATAATTAGTGTATTGAGAAAAATCTTGAGCATGATACCTTGTGCTTCTTTAAAAGGGAATAGCTGAGGAATTATGGAAGGTAGTCCCTAGTACATTACCCCCTTTGTAAATATATATATTATATATTGAATGCAATATGTTGTCTTTTCACAGACATTTAATTGAGAAATAAATAAATTTTTTAGAATTAAATTCCAATTAATGATTAAATGAATTTTCCATGGTTAATGATGGACCCTTGTGTATTGTCTTGATGCTTCTACCATGTATGGATACTAAATTTATTATAAAGGTAAGAATTGATGTACACACATTCTAAGGGGTGATTCTAAAATAGATAATCTTATTTTGGTGTACATTTAGATTTTCTTATGGTTCCCATGATTAGGATGAATGATATGTTGTAAAAAACACTACAGACAATGCCCAGATACATCATGGAGATTCCTTAGAGACCTCAAGCTAGTGATAAGTGAATTGAGTGAGAACTGTTCCACCAATGACATATGAGTAATGAGGCGAGTATAACAATATGAGATTGATTGATATATTGGTTAATAGGACCAACATATGGTCACTTGAGAAGTTGGAAAGCTTGTGGTTATATCATATCTCTGACTATGTCTATGAGACCAATGAGGCTATTATATGATTATGGAAATTTAATGGGATTCCATTCTGTTGGAGGGGTGGTATTAGAAAAAAAATTTGTTAATTAGATAATGGGACATGGTAAGGGTTTTTTAAATTTTGATTTGATTTAAGGTACCATAGTGAATTCACCCTTATGAAATTGACTACATATAATGGAGGTGTTGATAGAAATATAATGATCATTTTGGGTGTCAACATAGAACCAGAATCTCGGATTTGATACGTATATGGAAAAATTTATAATCATATTTCATTTTATGGAGTTGTCAATACATGTTATGTGAGATAGTTTTCACATATTTCTAATGTTCTTTTAATTATTAAATATATCAGATACTATAGGGTAACCCTTCCTGGTGTATTTTATGAGGAATTTCCATGTGGATAACATGAAATAGATTTTTCAGTTTATTAGATCCCTAGAAGGTGATATTAAGATATACTTATTGATAAATAAGATGTTATAATTCTTTGAGAAATCCCCTAGATTTATATGTGATTCTTATTAATATATAATTCCTTATAAATACTCTTGGACTAGTACAATATCTTTATATGGAATGGAAATATGGTTAGTTTTTTCCCTTAATATAATAAGATTACCTTGTACATTCCCCATTGAAATAGTTGTATTCATTACACTATATTTCATAGGGTCATCCACTTAGGAATAATTCATTAATCCTACTGCTACTAGATATCATTAAACATGTTCCAAGGAATTATTCTATAAGTATAATACTAACGAGTTACCATGAAATGACTCATAAGTATTGATCATGGCCAAGGAGAACGTTTTGTCATATATAAAATTCTTAGAGAAACAAAGGCACTATCTTACCAAGGTTTCATTAATCAAGTGATTTGAGAACAAAATTAGAGATTTATAGGAGTTCATTTTATTCTTCCCCATAATTTCTTTATTTTATAGCTAATCAAATCACCCAAACAACATCTACCCTAACTAGATACACACAAGACAATGTATGTGGTTATCTATTGATTTGTACACAATCCTTGTTTAGGCTACTAATGAATTTTTGTATAATTTAATATAATTACTAATAATTGGATCATGATGGGAAGTGGATAATGATTTGATCATTTTATTGGATTCATTGGACAGAGTTAAGAGATGGGTAAGGTAAATCATTGGGATGTAGTAATCCATTGTGTCATTTTTTCTATTATTTTTTCTATATATTTGATTGGCTTAGTTAGTGATTTGTATTGTCTATTTCCATGATTGTGAGTCTTTATGACTACATTCATCTATATTACATAAGTTAAATCATGTTTTTCTTCAATGTGATATAATTGTTATTAATTTTATGGATTCTTTTTGATTTATTGTTATATATAATTTACTACACTAATATGTGGGAATAGTCTATGAATTGTACAACCAAAGAGCCTCATTATAAGATAGAAGCATCATCCATATTATGAGCTATGCATAAGGTAATTTAGTGAGTCATCTGGTTTATGAACAACATAATGGCTGTATATTAGTGGTTTTACAGTGAGTTCCTCCAGTTTAATATAATATTTAATACTATATTAATTAGGCTAGGTTACCACTTGTGTCCAATGGCCATTCATAGTATTGGTACTATTGGAAATGATGTTTATATACTCACCATTTGGAAACTCATGAGTGAGTACTAAATCTTCTTCAGTGGGAGGAACTTTTTTTACTCAATATAGTATATACCATATGATTCTAAATAGTAATTCTACTATTTGGTTATCAACATATAAGAAATAATATGTGGGGTAATTAATGTGTATGTCACATAATAACCATTACTAGGAACCTTCATCCTAGTAGTCCTAACATCATGAAATTATGAATTATAGAATATTAAGTTATATAATGATGTTATATAATGGACTAGTTCTATCAGAAAACCTTAAACCATTTTTTATAAACCATTTTTTTATTTATTCCTACTTACTAATATTTATAGGAGACCTCAATAGGGTTCTGACATGGTGGAATCGTACAATGGGTCATGCCTAACTTTTCTTTTTTTCTATTAATGATGAAAAATCCAAGATTTACCCAATGATGAACGCCAAGATCTACATAATTAAATCATATAATAAAAAAAATGGATAGAACACAGTAACCAATGGAGAGTATCATCCCATATTATTTATATTAAATTTAATATAATTAAATTAAGAATTTCATTGATGGATCTGAAAATAGATCTATGTTTATCCGTCATTGCATTGTAGGAATCAAAGTATATTCCCCGTAATTATAATCCACATGTGTTCTATAAATCATTAAACGTCACTTTATGAATCATCCCTTTTATCATGATATACCCTAGTGCTTACATCAACCAACATTGATTTCCTTGAGAACTAATCCCAAATCATTATCATGGATCAATCTTGATATGATTGTGTTATAGGGAGGAAGATAGGTCTCCATTCTTGGATAAGGGAGCTCTATAGGACATGAGAGGATTCTCTAAATATGTTTTTCACAACCAAACAAATTAATTTTCTAATTGAGAAAATAATATAAATGGGTTTATATATTCCTAGGGTTAAACTGAAATAATAGCACATGTTTCATTTATTAGTTATAAAATCCTTATAGAACCCCATGTCAAATAATAATAATAATATATATATATATCAATATGCACATAACGTGCAAATTAAATTAAATATTATTTAAGAATAAAATATTCAATATTTATTATTTATCACCAGACCTAAAATAAATGTCCGCCATTCCCCCATAATTTTTATCCAGTATTAAATAATGACTATTTATTTATTAAATAAATATCACTAAATTATTCAGCAATAAATATACAAATATTATATTATCTAAATAAAAAATATTTTTTTAAAATATTCTTCTCAACATATATTCTATCAAATAAATAGTGATGTAATAAATGAAGACAAGGAAATATGAATAATTATTAGACCATATATAGGAATAATATATATTCATCTTGTTAAAATATAAATAATAATATATTATTTAACTGATATTTTTGATACACATAGTTTGGGACAATATAGGCATATTTCTCGGTGGCAATATGTGAAGTATCCTAAATTCCAAGTTAGGAACCTAGAAACGAGCCAAGGAACCCATATAGAAAAAAGATAATTATGTAATGAAATAATACCTCATACAAAAAATTAATATGTAATACAATCCATATTTCATGATATCTCAAATCAGATAGGTTGCATGCCGGTGCGATCAACCAATGTGTTAGATGTCTATTTCTTTGCCATCCCAAAAATTTCACCTTCCTATTATAATTTATGGACTTGGTTTATTTATGAAATATCATATCCATCGAAGGGTTTGAGATATCAAGATCCGTTAATGAATATAAAGGGAAAATCCATTCTCACAATATTCATCAACACAACATTACTCGTGAAAAACCTAATAGATCCCAACTTTTCAAAAACATATTTTTTCATTGTTTTAATCAATACATAAAATTCTGTGACTCCTAATACTCATTAACAATATTATTAATGTATATGGATCAATACACATGATAGTAGATAGAATCATTGAATGACACATATAAATGTGGATTTACTACTAGCAGATGTCACTCTCATAATATCATACTAAATATTGGTAGGGTAGTACACCATGAGAAGGTGACTCAACGTCCTATGAGTCTCCAACCTTGAGAGCATGAATCATTTGTTTCCCTAAAATGATAATATCTGGATATAAAAAAATATTCAAAAATATTGTCGTAGAACATCTATGATCTCAGCATAGTAGGGAACTTCTATGAACATATAGGGTGGTAGCCACTCTTAGGAAAATATAACATTCTATTTCATGCTGCTGAATAAGCATGATCAGATAAGTAGATTCTTAATATTATAATGAAGGAATAAACATTAAAATAATGTACAGAAAAGTTAGTTTCAACCGACTCTCACTTTCACTAGATCCAACAACTAACAAGCTTTAGTTTACTAATTTTCACTGGATACTAATGATTCTTCTAAGATATGCCTTTAGTCAATGGCTCCACCACATTATCTTCTCTGCGTAATTTTTATACTACACATTCACCCCTCTGATGAAAATCTCTTAAGAGATAATACTTCTAGAGTATATGATTTATTTATTTTCTTGACCTTGAATTTATTTTCAAGATACACTGGTACAGTATTATAAAAATACATTGTGACATGATTATTATTTTTAGGCACCACATAAAGATAATAGACAATGTACCAAATCCAAATGGATTCCTTGGCTACACCATAAGTTGTTATATACCAAGACTCTGATGTTGAATTAGTGAGAACTGGTTGCTTTGAACTCTTCCAGCTCATATATCCTCTATTGAGATAGAAAACATATCCAAGCTATGACTTTAGAACATTTTGATCAATCTAAAAACTATCATCAGTGTAACACATGATGAATATATCCTCATCTAATCCATTCACAAGGAATATATCCTTAGTTATTATTATATACCTAAGGATATGATAAATAGAAAACCAAAGATGTTCTCCTGGATCTTCCTGATATATGCCTACCATGTTCAATTGATAGGTAAAATAATGTCTAGTAAATTTCATTGCATACATGATTTATAATATTTTAGAAGCAACTCATTCCCATTTTTTATGATGTGTATGAGCACACACTCTCTTTGAAATATGAAGAAAATGGTACACTGAAAGAAATCCACTCTTGGATTGATCAGTACTAAATATCTTTAGTATCTGGCCAATATACATAAATATAATTTTTCATGAAATATCTTTCAAATATAATGAATGATCTTGATAACTATAATATAGAAAACTTCACCTATGAATTTCAAGGAGAAACACTAGATTAACCTATCCTTAACTAACTGTAAAACTGTTATCTTGTGTCAAATCAGGAATATGTCATCAAAATATACTACTAGGGTAATGACCCCATTTCCAATAACCTTAATAAAAACACATGACTATAATTCATTCTTATGAAACCAAATTCATTTATGGATTCATGAAATAGAATTATCAATGATCAGGATGCTTTCTTCAATTCATTAATGGATCTATACTACATGAAAATCTTATTGGAATCACCTGGAGTAACAAACCCTTCGGGTTTTTCCATATAGAAATATTCCTGATGGTTACCATTAAGGAATTCATTTTTAAATACGTATTACAAATCTCGTAGTCATGGTAATCTATTACAGTAAGTATAATTATGATCGATTTAAACAAGGAAAATAGAGAAATGTTTTTATAATAGTCAATTAACTACTGAAGTTTAAACCCATTAGCCACTAGCCTTGAATTATAGGTATTTAAATTACCCACCTTGTCCATTTTCCTGTCGAATTCCCAATTTCATCTAATGAGCTTTACATCAACTAGTGTATTGACCATAGAAAAAACATTGTTAAGATACATGGGATCCATTTCAGAATTCATGGATTCTTGACATCTTACAACTTCTAAGATCTCTACATTATCCTTAAAAAAGAAAGGTTTATCTTTTTCAACAAATAATGAGTCCCCAGGATTAGTGACAAGTAAACATTATCTCCTTGGTTCTCTTTCCACTCTCATGATGCTACATAGTACTTGTGTTTCGTGAATTACAACTTCCATGGGGACCTGTGGAATCAATTTTTTTACCAACTCATGTGTATCATGGTTATAAAATTCATCGAATTAAATCTTTCACCCCCTATAATTACTGAGTTTGTTCTACCTATTAAGGAAGAGGGATTCTATATTGACAATCAATATCTTTTCCTTGGGATTGTATAGGTAGTATCCATTTGTTACCTTGAGATATCCTATAAATACATCCTTTTTTCCCTAGGGTTCTAGTCTATTTCCTGGGAATCCCTTAACAAACAACTTGAAACCTCATACACATGTGCATGGTAAAATGGGTTTCTTTCCACTCCATAGTAAGAATGGAAGTCCATTTTACACTTTATCGTGGTACTTGGTTTATTGTGTATGTCGTAGTTTTTAATTAATGTCCCCAAAATGATAATGGAAGTTCTAAATGACTTTTCATCGAACTTACAATTTCTAATAATGTATGGTTCCTCTATTCACTAAACCCACTACAATATAGTGTATAAGGTTGAGTGAGTTGATATTGAATCCCAATCTCTTATAGAAATTTGATTTACTTTTAGTTACGATATTCACCACATCGAAACAACCTAAGATTCTTTATCTTATTACCTTATCAAATCACATATTTGTTGTTGAATTCTATGATATTCTCAATGGACTCAGACATATACCCCATCAAGTATATATTTCCATATCTACTCAATTTATTAGTAATAAATTGTCATGAATAAATATCCACCTCTAGATTCTCCTAGAAATGTTGTAGAGAAAAAAGTGTGTACTAATCCTATATGCTCTGTTGAATTCTCACCATATCATCCAAATGGTATTTTGGCCATTTTTCCTTTTAAAAAAGCATGTCATATTTCAAGTGGTGTCATCTTAGAGGAGTCTAAATGAAAATCTTGATATAGCTTGGGTAAACACATCTTGTTTACATTAACAAGATATTGAGGCTAAATATGGGTGTTATATAAGTCCTACGAACACGATTTGTTATTGATTTCTATTATATGGTTTCTAAAATTTAATATATAAAGACTATTATTTACATGTTCCATACCATAATAAATATTGATTTTATAAAAAACTATTTTTATTTCTAATGCTTAAAACAAACCCATATTCATATATTCATGATATAAAAAATATATTTTCTGTAACCATATGTATATATTAAATAAAATTAAAACATAAATAATTCCCATTGGAAATTAAAGGTGGTATTCACCAATGGCTAGAGCATCCAACCTCAAACTATTTGAATCTCTCAAGTCCTCCTCTCTTGCACTTTTTTGGAATCTACTTAGTTCATATATTTGGATACAGAAGTGAGCAAACATGCTATGTATAATAAAAAATGTGTAGATATAGAATTATTACACTCGATAATGAACTCACCTTTAGCTTCCCCTTGTTTTTTGGTGTATTTCCATTTCTAGTGGCTTGGCTTGAAAATGAAATATATATTTTCTCCTTTTCCTTTGCTTGCCTACATATCTTCCTCAACATTTTAGGATGGTTCTAGGGAGACTTTTCTTTTATAGAGGTATTGGTCTCCTTTTCCATGTTCTTCCTTTCCTTATTCACTATATGGTTTGTGAGTTTATCATGCCCCATGTCCTTATCCATTCGGATAATTGATGTAAGATGTTCTAAAATACACTTATCAATAGGAATCATATTTTAATTAATAATAAAACTAGAGAATGTCTTGGGATGTGATCAATGTATGAGACATATATGAAAATCGTCTACGAATTTAATCCCTATGGTGATTAAGAGTTATATGTAGCCAATAAACTTGATGAAATGAGGCACAGCTGGTGCAGACTCTACAAGCATAATTGTAAAAAAGAATTGGAAATATCTTACCTCTCTTGGCTTTCTATCTCGTGATTGATACCCCAATGGTGATACACCATGATATACACAACCATTGACTCATGTTTCTTAAAAATATCATTGGACATGCTTGATAGCTTAAAACATTGACCATATATAGAATCTTTCAATTGTTTCTCATATAGTTTTAACTCTTCATCGGTAGCCTAATTTCAAGGAACATTAGGAAAAGGTTCTTCTAGCACATATGAATTACTTTTAGAGAGAAGGATAATACCTATGGGCCTTTTCCATCATTGTAAAAAAATTGCGGAGAAGGATTTCCCTCTCAAGTATGGATCAAAATGATATGTTTGAGCCATTTTTATTATTTATTTTACTATTAAAAGAAACAAAATCATAGTATGTTACTAGATAAAATATATACAAATATAAAAATATTATATTTATTAATCTCTCACTATTTATCGAAACTAATTAGCTATCACCATTGTCTTTTGAGTATCATATATCTTGGATATTCTAGTGGAAATTATACATATTTTCCTTCTCATTACCCCAATAATGTTTGGATAGGAAAATAGAATGGGTTTAGGTAGGCATTTGATATGAAAACTATAGTAACTCATAATTATCAGATCTACTGAGTGAAATCCCCAATCCACAAATATTTAAATTGGATTTCTTCAAATGATGAGTCTTAGTTACAACAATTAATTTTTGGGAAGTCAACCATTAATGTAATATAACTTAGGTTAAGATAAAAATTCTCAATAGAATTCGATGATAATTGAAATCACCCCAACATTAGCATGTAAAAAACATTGAACTATAATTCTATTTTAGCTGAAGTAGTGGAAAGCTATACTGACAAAGTATATATAATTGAAATATTTTATTTGATAATATTTACACATAAAATCCTTTATTTTAGTTTTATATTTCAGTATCCCTAATTTCATTAGTTCATCTGATCATGAAATAAAATCCATTATGAACTAACAATGCAACATGAAAAAAATAATAATAATGTGGTATAATCCTATACTTTTCTAATGGTTAGGTAATCTAGTAGCTGGTAAAATAACTATTAACCAAGGGGAATACAACTTGAACCAATTAATGTTCATGTTGGATATTTACACCCATCCACCTTTGTATCTCTATTGGATTGGTTTCCCCTTAGCTCCAAACATAGACCACCTCCACTATCTTGGGAGCTCCATCCATTACATATACTTTTACTCACAAGTATGTGAGGGGAAAAGGGTTTATGTAAATAAAACCATGGTAAAGTAAGACCTTATATAATAAGATAAGAGAAGGTACATGTGCTAATAATTTAAATAATGAAAAATTATATTAATGAAATTTCATACAATGTGGTATAATTAATAAATGAACCACGTGTCATCAATTCATACAGTTTGAATTGATTGAATAATTAAATCTGGATGCATTGAACAAAAGTACCTCACATGTAACTCCAATTACATGTCATGTACTTCTGTGTTATCAATCCAGAATACTTGGAACCTATGGATGATGTCATCAATTTTAGTTTATTCATAAAATTAATTGTGTTGATTAGATATATGAGAAACTATATAGGAATAATAATATCTCAAGATTTGTATGGAAAAAGTGGCTAAATATGAATTACAAAACAAAATAAAAAATGAATAAATCACCAGTCATATTTATATAACTATAAATAATTATGTGTCTGATCAGATAACACTCATATGATCCATAAACATCAGAAGTGTATGATAGGATATGACCAACTTATTTTTTCCATGATCGATGGTCAATCCAAGATTTACACAATAATAAATATCATGATATAAGGAATTGAATCAATTAATATAGACAAGGGATAGAATTCTAGAACCAATTGTGAAGATCATCACAAATTATTTCTAATTTATATAAATAAATAAACAATTACCTTGATGGATTTCCTTCTTCACTGATGGATCTGACAACAAATCATGATTTTTTCATCGTTTGGTAGTAGGAATAAAAGAAGATTCCCTATATTGGACATCCATACGTGTTAAAAAAATCTCTAAACATCATCATATGAATCTCTAAGAGCTATCATGCTAGACCTATTTCTTGATTCATCCAACTTTGATCACCTCAATAACCACTCTAAAGGATTATTCTTGATCTCTCTTAACTTGAGAGTGACAAGTGAAGGAAAATCGGTCTCCGTTCATGGGAGTGTTCTTAGAGAAGGGACCTCTATTGGTGTTGAGAGTATTATCCAAATCCATTTTTCACATCCAATGAAATTAGTTTTCTTATTGATAAAATAATTTAATTGTGTTTATATATCAAAATGTTTAAAAAATAATAATTTTAGAAGTGCACATTATTATTTATTTAATCCCAGTGGAACCCTATTCGAATTATAAAAATGTTATTATTAATTTGGAATGATATTAAATTGTTAATTAAATTAAATATTATTTAACCAACAAAATATTTATTAAATATTATTCTCACATTATATTCTTTTGAATAACTTGTCAAACAATAAATAAGATCAATAAAACATGAATAATTATATCCCCAGATTTGAGAATAATATTGATTCAATTTTTTTAAATAATATATAATAATATATTATTTGACTAATATTCCTGATACAATTATTATTTTAACGTCTATGATGATTTCTCAATGGAATTAGGTGAACTGGACTAAAGTCAAAGGTTAGTGTCTTGGAACACACCTAAGTACCGATAGATAAAAATGGTAATGTTGTGATAACATTATATATCATATGAATGTCAACTATATAAAATAATCACTTTATCACAATTCCTCGAACCACATAGGTTTAATGCTGGTGCCATCAACCTATATGCACAATTTCTCTTGGTTTGACTTTCTAGTAAGTTGAATTGAATATTGTACAATAGAGACATGAATTTTTTTAATAAATATAATTTCCATCAAAGGTCACGAGATATAAACATTCATTATTGAATACAACGGAAAAATACTTTCTCACATTATTAGTTATTGCAATATTACTTGTGACACACCCAACATATCATACCTTACCAAAACCATCTTTCATCACATTTTCCAACAATAAACCAATATGTGCCTCTCATAATAATCATTAATAATAATCGTAATTTCTAATGAATAATCAAGACATCCACAGATAGGAAAATCCAATTATTGATATAAATGTGTATTTTATACTAGCAGACCTCATTTTTATAAAATCCTACTAGATAATTCTAAGGGAATACACCTTGACAAGGTACCTCAATGTCTTATTATTATCCACCACTGGTATCTTGAATCATTTGTATCCCTAAATTGATATCATATGAATATAAAAAATATATTCAAGAATAGTTTTGAAGCACTTTTGAGTTCTAATCATACTATGAAACTACTATGACCTTTTAGGGAGAAAGTGACTCTTAGGACATTATCAAATAATATATAATGTAGAATAAAAATCATGATGAGATAAGTACTTTATTAATATTCACAACAATGAAAAAATATTATCATAAAGTACACAGAAGTAGGTTTTAGGGCACCAAATCAAATATCCTCATCATGTTTGTATCCCAATATATATTTTGTCTTAGACACATGACCTTAAAAGAAAAATCACATAGTTATGTTTTCATAACATTAAATGTAACCACATTTTTATTTTTTGAAGAACCACAAATTCCATTGTGTGTCCCTTTTAAATATGATGATCTACAAGGGTTTTGATTCCATGCGTGGATATATATAGGATATCTATTTCATGAAAATGATATAAACCCCAAAACACAAATCGAGTTCCTAGGTGTGAAAAAGTTTATAGAACCCAACAACTTATATTTAAACCATTGTTATTCATCACATAAAACATATATGTTGAACATTTGATACATAGTGATATTTTGAACAATTCATGGGTTTTATTGATTAAATATCTTGTGGTAACTTGTAGTAAAATTAATAAAAGGAATTATTCATTAATATATGTAAAATAATAATGAGAGACTAAGAGTGTTCATTAATAACCCCAAAAATATGATATGATACAAATAAGATATCCTAATAATCAATTCGCAACACAACAAAATCAAAAATAAATTCATAGTGAATGACTAAATATGGGAAAAACTTAAATGGCTTAAAACATGTTGACATGATAAAACATCATAAAAAATAGACACTATAATTCATGAATGTGTTCATGAGAACATAATAATATTTTGATATTTTTAACACTATTCTATAGCTTATGTAACATGAAAAACTGAGCATAAACATGCCACTAAATACTAATATGTTATGATGGTTATAAAATATCCATTGAACTGAGAGGAATGATTAGAAGTACCAAAACTATTAAATATAAATAAATATATTTATTAATAAAAATTCTTTCTTAAATTTATATTAGATAAGTACTCAATTTATGGTACTATCATCTTATTATTCAACATACATTTTTAAAAAATTGGTTTCTAATGAGTTAATATTATAATAAATTTATAAATTATAGTTAAATTTAATTTAATATAAATAATTAAATTTTTTAAAATTATAATACCAAATTTATCCTATGATGAATTTTTGGGATTTTTCTAAAAATATTGATTTTCTATTGAATAGTTACAATACTTATTTTTATTGTAAATTTTTTTATTATTCCATGCAATTATATACATACATTGTCTTAAATAGGATTACATATAAAATTCGTTTTATTACAGTATTAGTAAAAAATTATTTTCATTGAATTCAATTTTACCGTCAAATATGATAAAAGTCCTTAAATTTAAAAGGAATTTTTTTTTTCAAAAACTATATTACATATGATTATGAGTTTTATATTAAAATAATTTTTACAAATTTTAGAAACATAATTGTTAAAAAAGGTTTCCATATGTGTAATTATTTGTTCATTTTTTTTAAATATGTCTATTTTTTGCTAAATATGTATATTAAGCACAATAAAATTCTCTTACATCAGTAAAGTCAAAATAGATTAACTATAGTTAAAAATACTATTATAAAATTAATATTAATTAAAATGCATACCATTATTTGATAGTGTTACTCTATTTCATTAATGCACATATAAACTTTGAAAAATTTTATTTTTTCGATTATTTTACCCTTATAAAATTTATGTAAAAGATAAAGTTAAAAGTGTAACCTTGTTTCATTTAATATAATTTATATTTATTAAAAGGATAAAACAAACGTTTTTAGTTATGAATGTTTATTTTTAATATTTATGAACTTTTTTTCATTTTAATATATAATTATCTTTATTGGGTAACAAATACCTACAATGCATCTGCAATGATGACATTATGCTTCTATATGCAGTAAAAAATTCATGTAAATTATTATGTCTACTCTAAAAATAATATATTTTGAGTGATTTAATGTGTACCAAGAAATTAAAATTAAAATTTAACATATTATATAAGTTTAAAATTTGTATACTCCAATTCAATTTCTTTCAACATTTTTCAAAAGTCGGATTATGGGAGAATCTCTTAATGTGACATTAATAGTGATTTGTGTTAAATAATAATTTGTCAAATTATAAAAATATCATAAAAATCAAGAAAAAAAAAATTAGGTGTTAAATTGACTAATATTTCATCCCATGTCCATTTACGATCCAAAAGTAACATTATAAATAAAATTATAACCCATTAATATTGAAAATTTCATTAACACTTTTAAGGATAATATTTTTTAATAGTGGGGTTAAACCAAAAGATAACATATAAAATGATATATAAAATTATAAATTTTATTATTGGATAGTTTTAAAATAAAAATACATTCCATATATTCTATAAATTTATATTTTATAACGATTTTACATCAGTTTGAAAAATAATATGTTATAATATTTAATTTATTTTTACAAATTACTTTATAGATATTATATATAAAATAATATATTAATAAATTATTTTAATTAAATTAAATTAATACAATAGTAAAATTGAATAATATCTTCATTAAAATATCATACATTGTCCATTAATGAGACACTTGTGCTTTAATGGTAAAATTCATAACACTTAATGAGTAGAAAACATTCTTATTGTTGTAATTTCCAAAAGATTTAAGTTAGTTAAAATTAAGATATAAGGGTAAAAAATAAAACTAATTATTTTTGTTTTTTATTTGAATAAATTATATCAAATAATTCTAATATCAAAATTTTATTACATCAATTTTGATAAATTTCATTCAAAATGTTACATCATTTTAATTTTAGTCCTTAGGTAATTCTAAGATTTCCCCTCCACTCATATATAAAATAAGGCCTCCTCTAATTATTTTTTAAAAATGTTTGAACCTTTTATCTCAAAAAAATATAATCTTTTACTATCCTATATTCCTCCACTACATCATATATATTATTGACATTTCAAAAGAATCTCTTTTCAGGGATCATGGTGTTGTCAAATGAATGTTTCTAACCAAAGAGGTATAATTAGCAACTGATCATTTTATTTATTATTTTTAGTTAAACAACCTATATATGTATTTTTTCTAGTATAAAGTAATTAATTAATTATATTCAATATTATTAATTTTTATCTTTCTAATTGAAAATCCATTATCCAGCTTCTTCCCATCCATTGGAAAATGATAATTTCGCTCATGCATACGTGTGGACTACAAAATCCATGAAGAAGTGTTTTTTTATACATGAAATATAATGGATTTAAAATATTTTAAATTAAATTAATATATATGATATATATTAAAATCAACAATTAATATGGAAACATGAATTTTTATTTACAATTAATTTGTTTAATCCATCGAAAAATGGAATCATAACATCTATATATATGAACTATCATCTCAATGAATTGATGTAATTCATTATTCATCACCACTTTTGAGGAATAAATATTTATAAATATATAATAATAAAATATGATAATCATAACATAAATAAAATTATATATATTATGGTACCATGATCATTGAAAAAGGACTACGACATTTAAACCGTAACAATCATGAAAAATGTAGTTATGAGAATGAACGTTGATTTTAATAACAAATAGATATTATTTGGGTGATAAGATGTTATAAGTAAACCATATAAGGTATTATATATATAATTTTTTTCTAATACCAATAAAATAAATATCTAATTATAAATAGTTATTTTTAGCACTTTTGATGAAATATTAGACATGAGGTAAGGGATTTATTGTTTAATCCCATTTTAATCCACATTGTCTATGATTGAATATCCATTAATGAAATTATAATATCCTTATATTATAAATACATTTAAATATCATGTAATATGGTTATTTCTAGATATTAATTTTTTTTCTTTTTAATTTCCTCTATTTATGAGTAGAAGGTGGTGGAAGAATGATTTCATGGAAAAAACAATCATTATTTCACTCTTTCATTGAACACCATTTTTATCCCATTTACTCGATTTCTATATTTTGTTTTGATTATCCTTGATTTCTAAATTCATTTCAAATCATGTTTGGGTTTTATAAAAAAATTAAACGGATCATATTTTCATTTTTCGACTGAGTCTTTATTGAATTTTTAACGAAAATGTGAAGTGAAACATTGTTTTAATATATACAGCCTAAATGGAATTTCCCACCATCATAAGTGCTTGGTTCTTCATGTATTTCATTAAAATATTCCATGTGACCATTTAAATGAAATGCTTTCCTTAATAATATGTAAATATTCTCATTTATACTAAGTGATTTCATAATTAAAATTTATTTTCCTCATGAAATATTCCAACATTTTTATGGAATATTTCATCTATGATAACATCATTTTATGTTACATTTTCATTTCATGGGATAAAATAAAATAATACCATCCTTATTCATTATCAAGATGATTTATTGTAGTGATTACGATATTTTATTGATATCCATATATTTTTCATGGGTAAATCTATAATGAAATTATGAAATCTTTATGAAATATATTTATTTTCCACAGGATTTTTAAAATTTAAGGGTCGAAGCCCCATTTATTTATTATTAATATAAAAATAAGAACACTTTTTACTATGTAGTCAGAGACCCATAAAATAACTCAAAGGCCTAGTGGAATAAAAGCCCAATTTTTGGCCTAAAGGACCCTCTGGTGAATAGTACTGCTATAGTACTTGGGCTGCTATAGTACTGTAACCACTACAGTTCCCACTAAAAAACCGCCGCCGTAATAGTCTCACTCCTCCTACAGTCTGCCGCTATTATAGTGCTGTTACAGTATAGCTATAGTACCTTGATATATATGTGTAGGTTTTATTATGTCACATGTTGGCCTAGAATTTTATATCCCCCTTTTATGTATGGTAATGAATTATTTATCATGATATAATTATTGGAAAAAGATTTCGTGTGTGATAAACTATGGGAAATGGGTAGGGATTCCAAAATCACTATAGGAAACAATTGTTTATATCGGATCATTTATGATATGGGAAATAGATGTTTATGCCTTATCCTTTATGATTGGAAGAAACTATTAATTATCATTGACATATAAAATGTTATCTATACCTTTTATAGAACCATAATTTTATTACATGAAATTATGCTTCCTGATAGATTTATGATGTTTTTTTACACATATTATTTATGCGTTTTGAAATGGATATTTTTTTCATTCCTGAATCGTTATTTTGATCTATGAGAATGTGATAATAATATTTATATGTTAGGATCATGATATTATATACTTAATCATATATTGTTTTTTCTTATTTTCATCAATTCAAATATCCCATGTCTACCTTTAATGATTATCATATATCACCTTTTATTATATTTACATTCCCCATGAAATGAATAACATTTTTAGTTAAGGTATTACAAGAAGTGTTAAAATTATGAAGATCATTATGTGATTGGGTAAAAAAATTACTTAAATAAAATTTTCTTGAATCTAGTCTAAAAGACACTAAAGCATTATGGTTATTTAAAGGATAATGATTTTATATATTGAATATTAATATATAATGATAATATATATATATATATATAAGTTATGGGTTCCAATAATTGGATTCAATGTAGTTTTTAGTGAATCATTAGAGATAATATTTGTATAACATTTTTTAAAACAATATAGATAATCAAAATAATAATATAACGTACTTTGTTTTTAATAAGATATAGATTTTTTTGGTAATTTAATCAATTCTTCTCCATCTAGATATTACAAGTGGATGTGGTTTTGTAATTGATGCATCTTTTGGAAATAACTCAGAAAAGAGTGGTCGATTATATTTCAATGATCAATCAAGTGCATGATGAATGATTCGTTCTGATGAATAATAATGAGTAAATTAGTTGTATATGAATTTCATCCCAAGGAACCTTTTATAGTTCAATGTCTTATGTGTATGGAATATTGGCATTATCTGAGTCAATTCCATAATACAAGAGTTAACTCCTTTTTTACGCAAGGACACAATCAATTCCAATCATTGAAGGGAATGGATTATAGTGTTTATCGAAATGATGTTATAAAAGTGTTATATAAATGATATTTATGATATAATAATCATGAATTATATAAGGACTACCCCCACAATATATTTTTATAAATTATTTGAAAACATATTTTCAATTTTAATAATAATAAATAAATGTTATTTATTGGTAAAGTGATAATGGTTTAATGTGATGATGTGATGGTTGGAATTAATGATGTAAATCCGATAGTATTGGTAACCTTGAAATTTGTTATTGAATTGATGAAAATTTGATTTAAGTAATATTTTATGATGCTAATTGATTTTTTTTTGTTTTTAAGAATATATTTAATAGTCATTGAAATTATTTGAGGAATAAGAAATTCTTTAATTATTTTTTAATTATAAATGATTTCATGAGAGGTTAACTTAAGAGTTATAGATACTATATTAGGTTTCCATGTTTATGGTTGATCACGTGTTCAATGGATTAGAAAACACTTTTGGTGTTTTAATGGATATGATTTTGAGGTAATTTTTTTTCTTTTAAAAGGATAGAGTAATTGAAAAATATTATGGTTAAAATGGCCCTTTTTATGTATAATATTTGTTTTGTTAATTATGGTTTATTGGATAGGGTCATATTGATCTACTTAGTGGTAGGAAAATTGTTCATTAGCAGGGACATATCTTCTAGATCATTATGGTCAAGCTAAGTTTTACCTTTTTAGTAGCACCTAACTTTTATTCCTGATATTATTGTGAAGTTTAATACATTATATTATCATATTCTGATATATCATGATGACTAATGTTATTTTAGGAGATTTTTCACTAGGTTGAGGAATGTATAACCCCAGGGTTTATCATTTTATTTATCATGAATAATTTATTTGAAAAAATGAGATTAATTTTATTCAAATGAATTCATCAGGGTACGATGTAGAATTCTACTTATAATAATTCTATATTTTTGAGGTTTTTTGGTTTGTAGGTTTAATTATTTATGGTAATAATGATATTGAACATTGTTTTTTGATATGAATATAATTTCCAATTATGGTATTACCATTCATTGTGCTAAATATTTTTGGTATTGGATAATGTATAAAGGGAGAATTAATATCATAATTTCCTTTTTAATAATGTTATTTATTATAATTTGATTATAGTTCCTCACTTATGAAAAAAACATGTTTAATACTCATTATTTGGGGGAACATATGAGATAATATAAGAAATCAATTATATAATGAAATTATGCATTTAATTTCAGTATATTTCATTACATTTATAGTCTAGATGGTAAATGAATTATGAAATCCTAGGAATGTGATGCAAACATTAAAAGTTTTTCACATTACCTTAATTTTTTTGAGTAGATGGTATTTTTTAATCCTCTTTGATGTATGGTTTTTGTGGTGATTTAAATCCCATTATAAATTACTTAGTTTAGAACAATGATATTTTTCACTCTATAATGTTATTTGTAATATTAATTTTCCTTCATGTCCATATTTTTATATCCCACAAAAGCTGTCATATTCAACGGTCTAGTTAACTGTTAATTCAGATATCCTTCATATAACCCTTACACTCTTTTAAAGAGGAATTTTTAATAAGCCTTCTTACGATGTGATTTTTCAAAAACTTAATATCAAAACATCAAACCGAGTATCAGTAATAAGAAGTTAATATTTTTATAATTTAATTTATTAAATGGGGTGAGGGATAATGCAACAACCTGATATTTTAACCGAACACTATGTTTGATAGTGAAAACAACAGACAACACTAAGCTTAAAAAAACATCAAAATAGTGTTATTTTATTACTGTTTTCACAATGTCAATGTGCTAGAGTGTATGAATAGAATTAATTATATTATTAATTTTAAATAAATTTTAAAATAAATTAATATTAATTGTTAAATTTTTATAAAAAGAAAATATTTTGGGGTAGAGTCACTTTATTCTTCAAAATATATTTTCTTAAAAATTGGTTTGTATTTAGTGAATATTAGAATTATGTTTTGGAGAATATAGAAGATTATTTTAATGAAAATAGTCATATATTTCTTCCCAATAAAAAAACAATTATGTTTACTTATTTTTATAAACCATTTTTTTATTTTCAAATTATATTCACATCTTGTTTATATCATGTATAATGTTGATAATTAAAATAAAAAACTAGAAAAGGAGTAATGGGATTAGAGAAATAACTATAATATTTTTGAAAAGAATTTATAGTACCGTACATCTAAAGGTTTATATTTATAACCCTTTTTCACAGTAGTGTATTCTCTAATGGGAAGGTTTGTGATGGGGGTATATTAATTTTTTGTGTCAACTAACATATATCTTGTTGCGATCAGAAATTACATGAACATGCCCATAGACAATATTTAAAAGTCATTACATGTTTAAGAACTTCCTATGAATAGTTAAGGCTTAACCTTAGTGTTTCTAAATCCCTCTAAATATATGATAAATGTGATTCATAAGACATGATCCATATGGTTAATGTGATCATTTTTCTATTCTATATCTATTATAACACAATACTATCATCTATATACATTTATTATAAAGGTAACATTATTAATAATTTTTATGATACCAAAATATCATATTTCCCAATGATCATATTGACTAGCAGTCATTTAACTATGAAATCATATATGTCAGCATTACTATTACAAACTATATATACACTCTAACTTCCTAATATTAATTATTCCCTACTTTACATATGAATTTTTTTTACTTCCCCTTACTATGTATATCATATTCCTAACTCATATATTTTTTTACAAACATTATTATTTGTGTGGCTTTAATTGGATATATAGAGCCTTTTTAGTCTACATTTGTGTGTGTATTATTTTTTTTCCATATATGAACATATGGAATTCATATCTTTTAAAGATGAAATTTTTTCATGGCATGTGAATAATGTAAAATTTATTTTGTTTGAAACTTTTGTATAACATATTAAATTTAATTGGGGATAATATGTTCTATTCTTAATTAATGTAATAAAATTTTTTATGTTAAAATATTTATACATATATATGTATGAATATTTTATGAATTTATTTAGGTATGTATGTATGGATGGATGGGTAGATGGATGTATTGATGAATGAGTTCATGAATGTATGTATATATGAACATATGTATGTTCGTACATAAACAATGATGTAAATATATATCAGTAGTACCTCACTGATAATTCACCAATCAACTAATAACCACTATTCCTAGTGATATATAATATTTATCTAAACTAAAATCTATATTTATTATTAAATCCCAGAAAATAGTATGAAGTTTCCATCCCAAAATTATATATCCATTATAATTTGAAAAATATTCCTTGCTATCATAAATATTAATATAAAGTACTAATTATATTAAAAATAAAAAAATTGTTAAAATTATAATTTATTTCATTATGAAATATCATTTCATTAAAAAATATAAACGGGAAGATAGAGAGTAAATATTATGACCCCAAAATTTAATAAAATTTCATAAAATCCCCTAAAATCTTTTTCTTTGAGAAATACTAACAAATCAAATTTTAGAAACATGATAGAGATTTATTAGAAAATAAATAGATGTTGGTGAGTGTATATAGATATGAAATGTTATTTTTGGCTATCTATAGTCATTGGGTTTAAAATTGATGCAGCCAATACCATTAAACATATAATAGTTTATTATTATTAATAATTATTTACTTTAGTAGATTATTAATTGAAGCAAAAAAAATATATTTAAAACTGAAAATAATATATTTTATATGTATAGATATGTAATTATCATCCAATGAATAATTATGGAATGATATAAAATAATATAATAATAATTTAGTAGTAATAGATTTATTTTAATGTAACAAATCTATATATTATGATATTTATCATTAAAATATTTTTTAATTATAGATTAATTTTAAAAAATTGATTCCACATTTGAAAACATGATATCTACATATGGAAAAAGTGTAAATATTAATTTCAATGACAAATACAGATCTAATTAATGACATGCGTCAAAAAATAACAAAAATATGAAATAATGTATATAATATTTATAAATAAAAAAATTCCATAAATAAATATCTTGAATCATGAATTGATGACAAATAAAACAACCAATTTCATTATTTTTAATTTCTACACTACTTTTCAAATAACATTACATTCATCAAACATTATGTAAAGAGTATTTTTTTTAAATTCAATCATTTTAAAATTATAAAATGATTCATCCAACACCCTTTTAAAACAAAAACTAAAATTATAACTCTACATCCAATATATTCCCTATTTATAAACTTTAGGATTATTATATATATTTTTTAGATTCTGGTCTCATATTGAAGCCCAAAAATCTTTAAAAAAAGGCACCAAATTAAAAAATTATGATTCTTATCTTAGTGGATAATGTTTTTTTATACATTTATTTCTTCTATAATTCTTCTACCAACCATCATAAATAAAATTATTCTATTAAATAACATTTAATCAACAAATTTATAACAATATAATATAAATATAATAATACAATAACAATACACTGATAATAATTTTTTTAATTTGTCATTTTTATATTTAGGTTTTTATACAAATATATATGATGGTTTTGTATAATAATTATTAGAATTATAGAATAATAATAAAACATAAATATTTATTATGTTTATATATTTTTTAGTTATAGGTAGTTTTATGCTTATAGAATGGTTACATAAAAATTGATGGTCATTATTTAAATAACTATTCATGGGTGATAATTATTTTCCAGAATAAAAAATAAATGAATGTTTTATTATAATCCACAATCACCCATGCCTTCAATTGAACATGGTAATTCCGCAATTTTGGACATATAATTGGGATATATATTTTGGTTACCCAAATATATGTTCTTAATTAGGTTGTGAAATGTATTTAATAATAATAAATCATTCTCATTAAATTTTCAAATTTCCCAAAAGGATCAAGACCTCTGTAATATGAGTGTGGCTTTTTTATTATTTTTATTCATATATACTTCAGGTTTAATTATTTAATTTGGTATTTATGAATAATTTCAATTTGTACATGACAATTTACTTTTGTACCCTAACTTGTATATATCCAAGGATCATGCAATATTGATGCTTAATTCCAAAATATAAACTTTGAATATAACTTCTTACACAAATTCTGGAAAGGTCACTTATACTCAAAGGATCACTACCTTATAAGGTTTATGGATATCCCACTTTATTTCAAGGGTTAATCTTTTAAAAATTCATTCTTTTTCATACTACCGATGGAATGGATCGCCATAAAATTTTATGGACACATAGTTCTCTTCACCATAATACCATTAATGGAATGAATTCATCCCCCACAATAGATTATGTATTGATGTCCTTTCTGTGTTTCTCCATCACCACTATAGAAAAACCTTGATAATATACATCTTTTATGTTCCAAAAGGTATTTGTAATATCATTACCTTTTTGAAGCAACAAGTCTCAATCAAATTCATCTTTTTCATGTCTAGGAAATCCTTCACTAGATTCCAAGTATTATTCTCTCCAGAATTTTTCTAGAACTCTATTATAGAATAATACATGAATGGATTAACATATAATTATTTATAAAATCTTCCTCATTCTCTTGAGATCAATCTGTAATCATAAAAAAAGTCTTTATGATTTCCATCTCTCAAGGGAGAAAACTCTCCTTTCACTTTGAGAATTAATATTGAAATGTATTCTTTGTGTAGAACTCCCTATATCATTTTATTTTTTAGGGAGACTATTTCATATAATTTAGATATTATAAACTTATAAATTAATCATTATATGTTATATGTCACCATTTTTAATAGTTATTACTAACTCTCGAAATATCATTTTCTCTCATATTGTATATACGTGGATATTTCATAAATGTAAAATTTTATGTGAATATCTCCATCACTAAAGCCTATATTTTCATATATATATATATATATATATATATACATATATATATAGGTATGGTAAAACTTTTTTTCACAACATCATTATCATGATACTTATAATATATACTATTCAGGAGAAATAATTATAATTACTTTATCAGATGTGATTGACCCTCGATTTTATAATAACTATACCGACCATGCATTTACTAAAATACAGGACCTTCGGAGTACTATTCATGTACTAATGCATGGATACTAAGACATATTACATACATCCATGGTTAAATACACACTAAAACTATAGTTACATTCAATGCTACATTATAAGTTCTTACCAAAAAAATTTTGAATCTTTAAATATGTACAAAACAGAAATTAAACTCTATATATCTTTTTAGTGTATCAATTAGCTCCACGGTGATGATTCCATACACCTGTTATGGGAAATGTTATTCTATTTAATTTTCATTCCATCTTTATTTTATTGGAGTGTACTCTCTTGAATAAATGGGGGTTTACACAAGATAATTGAATTATATTCCTCAATTAATGCACATATTATAAAATTTTAGTGAAATTATGTGGTGTGTGAATATGGATTTCCCTCGGACTATGTAGAGGATGTATCCATATAGAATAGCATGTATTCAAGAACCCTTAAGTGCATATCTTCATGTACCTTTATGCAGCCCAACACATTTTCAAAGGTATAATAATACAACCTTATTACCCATTCACTGGTACCCTTTTGTGAGGAACACAACACATATTCAAGATTTAATTTACCCTTATGTGAGGAATTAATCCCTTATATATGTATTTTTTTACTCATATATAAGAATCGTGTTACCTTTATGAATTTTCTTGTATTCTTAGAAATTCCTCCAGTTAAATTTACTCAAATTTCAATATGCTCATGAAATTTATAGTCATACTATTACCTACATGCATGTACTCTCAAAAAACGCATAAAATTTCAATTACACTAGTTCATGTTACCTCACATTGTGTATAAGTTATATATGATACGACACCAAATACTTTAGAATATTCACCTCAAAATTTTTATTTTCCTTTACATGTCTTTGAATTTTCCTATACATATTGTGTGAAAACCATATAATACCTTATGAGGACTCCCATTTGACTAGATTACCTTTACACATGATAGGAATTTTCTATACATTGGGAGAACATTGAAAATTAATTATTCCATATTTCCCCCAAATTGAACTCATAATGGGTAAAAATACACTTGTCAAAAAATCAACTCAATGCAGAATGTATGCTAGATGAATTTTAAGACAACTTGATCAAAATACATTTTGTAAGAGGTTAAACCCTAAATGGCCCCAAATTTTGGTGTTAATTTAAAAGGAAAATCTATAGTGTTGAAATTAAATAGGATTGTGGGAACAAGGGGTGTTTGAGGTGGTGTTGTTATAATGGTGTAAGGTGAAAGACGAGTTATTGGTGGTGAAGGTACAAACAAGAATAGGCAATGATGTAGTGGGGTCACTTGGGTAAGCATCAGTTTGCATAAGGTAGCATTATATTGATACTACTAAAAGTGTGATGTAATCAAAAGGTACTGTGGGTAGTCACTGTCAAGTGGATAAAATTTATTTGAGGGATATATGTGATAACTTATTTATTTCATCATTAAATACCCTTGGAAATGATGTGCGATGGATGTTTGAACTTCCAATTGATAAGATATACTTGGGACCTGTAACACCCTGATATTTGGTGAAATATTTTTTCAAATTAAGTCAAGATTTTTGTTATTTTTCATTTCACCCTATAATATATATATATATATATTTATCTTGGGAAAGATCTAGTCTATTATCACATTGTACGGAACAATAATTAGTTTTTTCACCACACAAAACACTTATATTAGCATTCGGTATACAAAAAACTATTTTGGGATTCTCCCAGATTCTTTCGATAGCTTACATTACCTAGTAGACCTAGTTTTACAAATCTACATTGTGCTATCAATATTACTATAATATTGTTTTATTCAAAACATAGAATAATTGTAACATCCCAGGTAAATAAAGAATATGAAAACTTCATATTTATTAACATTTTTGAATTAAATATTATTTTAACTTTGAAAAGCAGATGCTATGTTTGATGGAGTACCTGACATGAAATAACGAATTTCTCCAAAAACATATGTTACATACAACGTTGAGTTATACAGAAAAATAATATAATAATAATATTATTTTGAATGGTAGTTTTCTCCTAGCCATTTTATTGGTGGGAATTAATAGAACTAACTAAAATATGATTATAAATCTTTTTTAATAGTATTTTTATTTACAAAATAAAATTTAGAGGCTTAAAATGTGAATGAATCTAATTTTAAGCATAAATACACTAATATTTCATAAAAGGTTGATTTACTGCCTTTTGTTGGAGAACCATTTTAAATTTATTTTTTTCACTTTTATATGTTCTATTTGTAAAAAATAATATTATTATTTAGAATCAAAACATCAAAATTTACTTTGGATGAATTTTTGATATTTTTCTGATAATGTTCATTTTTTAATTAATAGCGAAAAATACTTTATTTTAATTCAAAAATTATTTTTAATATAATTTATTTATATTGTTATATTATATTTTCAATTGTTTTTAAATTGAAATTAGATTATTTTTTACCATTTAGCCAAATATTGGTCATGGGAAGTAATTTCACTTTAGAATTTGACCTAAACAAGTGTCATCCTTTTGATAGTTATTATTTCTTAAAAACACGCTATTTTTTGGAAACAAGAAATAATTTTAAATTATTTTCTGACACTTATGTGATTTGGATTAGGGAAAATGGATTCCATATTTGTAATCATGATGTCCAAATTTTTTAAATAACTGACTTTTATTTTTATACATTATAAATATTTAGTTTGGTAAATACATTATTTACCATGTTTAAAGGGTAAATCTGGTAAATAAGGGTAAAAAAATAATATTATAGTAATAGTAAGTTACCCTAACATTAGTCCTATTCCAATTGGTTGAGTAATTTCCAACCATGGGCACTATTGGGTCGATAAAGGGACCCCATGGAGCCACATGGGCGTGATAATGACACATTATTATAATTAATATTAAGTAAAGTAAAAGAATACTTAAAAATATATATTTTAAAAAATAAATTTTTAAATTGGGTTATATAGATTATCTCTTTGACTATAAATATTTATTTGAAATATAAAAATATTTCCTACATCATGGTATTTGTTTTATAAATTTTAGACGTCGGATAAATAAAATAATTAATGACACAATAATGATGGAGTGTTTACATCATTAATGAATGATTTAAATAAATAAGATTATAAAAATTAAAAAAATATCCGAAACCTACCCAATTATTATTATATGAGTTTATTTCGAACAAGAGTAATCTTATATTTGACCTTAATTTGTTTTGGACTTTTAGAAAGCTAAAATCATTATATAATAAAATAAAATTTTCAAATCTTCTTAATGAGCACCTCCTCCGCCTTATACAAATCCATCACCTCTATCCCATTACTCATACCTTAAAAGACCCTTGGATCATCAAACATCTACCTAAATAAGCTCCATGCATCCCTCTTTTCCTCATAGAAGCCTTACCTTAAGCAATAGACACTTCAAGTAAACCTTTTGGTTCAAACCAAAGGGAGATACCCGATTTAAAGGTAACATATTATCTTAAGTTTTTTCCTTTTATTTAACATCTCCAACCCCATTAACACTTTTAATTCATTTATTTTATAAATACACAAGTATACTCAATATACAAGGGTTTTTTAGGAGAAGTATTCCATCTAAACTTCCAAACACCTCCATATAATTGGTAAAGAACAAATTGTTTCAGTGGATGATGAACTAACGCCTCACGAAATGATGATTGTTCAATTTTATCCTACTACCTCTTATAGTGACCATTATGATGGAACTATAGTTATATGTGACATATATTATATTTTTATTGTCTATATGCTTCTATATTTTTCATTTATAGCATACCTTTATGGTTTCCATAATGGGTAAAAGCGATAATTTCATTTGAGGAAGAGCGGACAACCGCCCCCTCAAAGTGATATGACTAATTCATGCCATAAGTGGGACGTGTAAAGTATGGAATTAATGAAATTATATATGATATTATAAGGGATATATAATATACCAATTCATATCTAAATTTTCATTCCATTATAAGGCAAAATAGAAATGAAAGTAGTGTTCATGCGTAGGTATGACTTATCTTCTCCATGAACGGTGAAATTCTTTTAATTTCTTATGTAAAAATGTAATATACTTTTATAAATACATATATATATACGGGATATATATGATATTTATGATATCTAAATTGTGAATATAATTCAATAGATATTGTACTTTTTACCACAGGGATAATTTAGAATTATAAAAAGTTCATTTTTAACACAAGTTTAGAACATTGAAAAAATGTCTAATATGAACTCAAATAATTTACTAATTGTTATTGAAAAATAATAAGTGATATAAAAGGAATAATAAACTTGAAAAAGTATCCTAATAAAGTATAAATTTACTTAAGTTTATTATTCAGAAAATTATAGAACTAGTGGGTCAAGTCGGACACAAGGTAAGGGACTTCGTCTCAATCCCCTTTCATTGTGGAATGTTTAGATATTAGACACCTCCTTGTTTTATATAGTATATAATAAACCCCATTGACTTTTAACTTCATTCAAAGGGTATAATTTTTCTACAATTCCTTTTACTAAATGACATAAGGAATGTTTTTATCATTTGCGGCGATAATGACCTCTCCGCCGCCATAATCGTTAGATGGCTTCTTCTATAATCATTAATGTTTTCAAAATGAAAAAGTAAATCCTTATTCTGTTTTGAGAGTTTTTTTATTGAGAATGTGTTTGGAAATTGAGTAATTATTTTAATATCTTGAAATGATTTATTTTCATAACATATGAAATGTTATTAGTGAAATATTTATATTTGCAATATTTTATGTGATATGATTTTATAAAGGTACATGGACATTTGACGGGTGGTTACGTGATAAACCAAATGATGGGTGGTGCCGTGATAAAACAGGATGGGTGGTAACATTATAACCTCCAAAGAATTGCGTATGGAAGTCGTTCGTATGGCTATTCCATTTAGTGATATGTGTGAAGTCGGCCATATGGTTATTCCATTTAAGTATGTTTATGTCCCAATTTACCTTTATATGTTATGTGTTCTTCCTATGGGTTTTATAGTAATCTTTTGGTTACAAAAGGGTAAGCAATGATCTTTTATTCAGTGAGGAGTATTTACTAATTCATAAATGTGAAAATTATTACTTATGTTAAATTATACATGGATTACTTATTGTTTTGAAAAACTAACTGTTTTCTTGATTTGTGTATCCCTTACTGAGATTTTTTGACCATCCCAAATTTATTTGAAATATTTTTCATAGGAAATAAAAATTAATACGGTCACAGATGAGATTAATGAAAATTTATGATGTCTAAAATATGGAACTAGACATGACTGTTTTTTTCATGAGTTTTTATTCTATGAAAAAATGGATACTTAGTAGAAGCATTTACATGTAATATTCAAATTTCTATGTATATGTTATTTCCTAATTATCTAAATCTCTAAAACTAAAATGATCTTTGATGTGAATTATTAATTTAATTAAATATTATGTAATTTTTTAAGGGAGAGTTATTATAGTTTGTATCAGAGGTCGGTTTAGTAAACATTAGGAGATAGAATATTGTTAAAACTGATGTCCATAAATTAATTTATGGTATGATTGAAATTATATAGAATTTAAATATTACCATGTAGCTTCGAATAAGATATTTCTGTGTTTAGAATGGTTTTATGTAGAAGAAAGGGGGAAACTATGTTGGGAAGGAATTCATAGGATAATGACCTTTTATATCAGCAACTTGAGATGGTTGGAATCAGAACTGAATAGTTTGTTGCAGTGATGGAACAATTTAGTCATGCTATAAATGGTGGTGGTATCCATGCACGAGATCAACCAGATCAACCACAAAAGAAAATGCAAGTAGTGGAGAATTTCATGAGGCAACGTCCCCCATCATTTTGAGGATCATCTGACCTTGTGCTAGTTGATGGGTGTATTAAAGAAATGGAGATGATTTTCGATGTCATGGGGTGTTCAGAACATATAAAGGATAGTCTCTTTGTTTATCGTTTTGAAGGTGAAACTGTTCAGAGGTGTCGATGGTGAAAAAAATCAAGGATAGTGAAGAGGGTGATTCTCTTGATTGGGATTAATTCAAAGGTATGTTTCTTGAGAATATTTTCCTAAGGTGGTTCAGATTTGGATGGAAAAAAATTCTTGTAATTGTGGGAGGATGATGAATCAGAGCCAGCTTACAAAGAACAGTAACCTCGACAGTCAAGTTATGCACCAAATTTTATGTGAGATTTTGATAGTAAGATAAGTCAATTTTAATCAGGACTGAAGCCTTGATATCTAAGAGAATTATACTCTCCTAAATTCAAAATCTATGAGAATCTTGTCAGATGTGTCGAGATGGTTGAAATAGATTTTTATAATGATAAGGTGTTCCTTGAGAGTAAAAAAAAGTAGAGGACTAGTTGGGAGGTAAAAAGAAAGAATTCAGAAAAGAATTTTGGAGTTAAGAACATTAAATATCCATCATATGAGAAGTGTGGTAAAAATAATCCTATAGAATGTTTATCAAGATATGGAAAGTGCTTCAGGTGTGGTAAGTCTTGTCATATTTCTCGTAACTGTAAGTAATATGATAAAGAAGGAAATGAAAACCCAACGGTAAGATGTTTTAAGTGCAATGAAATGGGTCATTATGAAAATGAGTGTCCAGAAAAGAACTTAACTGTGGGAAAGAAACCTGACTACAAGCAGAAATGGGTGGTGAAATCATTTTAAACTACTTTATATGATGTTGGGCCCTCGAATAATGCAGTATCAGGTAACCTAATTTTTATTCAAATTATGCCAATGTGTTGTTTGATTTAGGGTCTACACGTTCTTTCATTTCTGAGAAGTTTTCTAGTAAATTGGAAATTCCATCTTAAGAAATGAATCATGAACTTATGGTAAAAACAACTGGGGGAAATATTGAGACAAAAAGAAATTATAAGAACCTTTCTATCCATGTCTGTGGAAAGAATCTACTGAAAAACCTTATTTTTTTTCCTCTAGTACAGTTTGATGTCATTTTGGGAATGGATTGGCTTTCTGTTTATCATTCCATGATTGACTTTCGAGATACCATTTTTTTCGGAAATATTTTCAGTTTGTGTACAAGAATGAACCCTTACTTTTGATAACATATCAAGAAGATAAGAAACTTGTAATATATGGAAATCAATTTTACCTTGCACATATTATTGAAAAGAAATTAACTGTTCAAATTAATGATGTTCCAGTGGTAAATGAGTATATTGATGTTTTTTTAGATGATTTTCCTCGTATAATACCAGATCTGGAAGTTGAATTTACTGGTGACTTAATTCCGTATACTAAGACAATTAAAAAACCCCCTTATCGAATGAATCAAATTGATCTTTTAGAGTTAAAGAAGAAATTGGAGGAGTTATTAGATAAATGTTATATTTTACCTAGCACATCACCATGGAGTGATCCTATCTTGTTTTTTAAAAATATAGATGGATTAATAAGACTTTTTATTGATTATTGATCATTGAATAACATCATTGTCAAGAACAAGTATCCTTTTCCTCATATCGATGATTTGTTTGATCGGCTCTAGAGAGCTCAGAATTTTTCTAATATTTACATGAGGTTAGGGTACCATCAGTTGAATATAAAGGAAACAAACATTCTGAAGACCGTGTTTCGTAATAGATTTACTCATTATTAATTTTTTGTTATGTATTTTGGTTTAACCAATGCACCTGTTGTATTCATTGATCTTATGAATATAATTTTTCATCAGTTCTTGTATAAGATTGTGTTTGTGTTCATTGATGATATTTTAGTTTATTCTAAAAGTAATGAGGAGTATGAAAGTCATTTAAGGATTTTCATGAAAACCATAAAAGAAATGAAACTCTATGGAAAATTCTGCAAGTGTGATTTTTGGTTACAACAAATATCATTCCATGGTGAAGTTTTTTCAAAAAATAGAATAACTGGTGGTCCAACTAAAAAAACGTTGTTTTAGAATGGCCAAGACCCACAAATATAACTGATATTTGTAGTTTTCATGGTTTGGAAGGTTATTACTAGAGGTATGATGAATTGTTTTCATGGTTATCTAGCCCAATGACTATGTTAACTAATAAAGGCGTTATGTTCATTTGGATAAAAGAATGTGATTATTGTTTTCAGGAATTGAAAATAAGATTGGTGAATGGTCCAGTTTTTGCACTACTATCAAGGGATGGTGAGATTTTTATCTATAGTGATGCTTCGTTGAAAGGAATTTTTTGTGTCTTTATACAGAATGATTAGCTAATTTATTATTCTTCATATCAGTTGAAAAATCAAGATTTAAATTACACTACACATGATATGGAATTAGTTGGTGTTGTTTTTTTCTTTAAAAATTTTTAGGCATCATCTATGTGGAGTAAAATGTAAAATATATATTGACAATAGAAGTTTGATGTATATATTCACTCAAGAAATAATTGAACATGAGACAATAGAGATGGATAGAATTAATCAGGAATTATGATTGCATGATTCATTACCATCCCTGAAAGGAAAATAAATTTGTTGATGCTTAAGGTTGAAAGAGTAATGTTACACTAACCATGTTATGTTTGAAACAAGATCCTTTGATTAAATAATTGATGAACATTGGCATATATGTTTTTGGAGTAGGAAATTCTTCCGATCTGTTTAACGTGTCAGTGAAACCATCTCTATCAGACAAAATTATGCAAGCTTAGAAAGAAAGACAGTGACCTATAGAAAAAGGTAGAGTTGGTTCAGAAGGGTATGTTGCCAAATTTTAACATTTATAATGATTGTATTTTGATATTTGGGAAGATATTATGTGTTACTTTTGATTTACATATGAATAATGAGTTTTTTGTGATGTTCATAGTTTTCTGTTTTCAGTTAATCCTAGAAGTACTAAGATTTAGAGAGATCATCAGAATTGTTGTTGGTGGGATGGAATTAAAAGAGATATTGTTGACATTACTGTGAAGAGTTTGACTTGTCAGCAGGTTAATATAGAGTGGAAGTTTCCGAAAAGGATGCCTCAGTATTTATGAGTACTAGAGTGGAAACGGGAAAATATATTCATGGACATCATTATGGGGTTGCCAAAGACATCATGAGCTAATAATAGAATATGGGTTATAGTTTATCGATTGAATTAATCTACTCATTTCATTCCTATTATAAATACTTGGTCTCTAGATCAACATTCTTGGTTGTATGTCAAAGAGATATTCAGGTTACATAAGATTCCCCACTCCAATATATCTGATTGTGATCCCAAGTTTACTTCTATCTTTTTTAAATGCCTCCATGAGTCATTGGGTACTGAATTAAATTTTAGTACAGATTTTCATCCACAATTAGATGGTATGTCAGGACGAACAACTCAGAAATTGTATGATATGTTACGTTCGTGTTCAATGGATTACCTGGGATGTTGGGACCAACCTATTTCTTTGGTTTAATTTTCTTATAATAACAGTTTTCATTATAGTATATAGATGGATTCGTTTGAGGAATTATATGGAAAGCGGTGTAAACCTCCATTTTTTTGGGATTTTTTTTTGGTGAAAGGAAGATGATGGGACCAAAATTGGTTGATGAAATGGAAGATAAATTTCAGTTGATTTAGAAGCGCGTGAGAAAAACCTAGATCAGGCAGAAAAGTTATGTGGATAACTAGAGGAAGGATATTTCTATTGAGGTAGGTGATAATGTCTTTATCAATGTTTCTCCTTGGAAATGTGTGATGTGTTTTTGAAAGAAGGTAAAGTAGAGTCTAAGGTTCATTGCAACCTTTGAAATCCTGTAAAATGTTGGATCAGTTTCCTACAGAGTGGATTTACCTCCATGTTTATCCCAGGTTCACAATGTTTTTAATGTTTCAATATTGAGAATGCATATGTGGGATCCATATTTTATTTTGAGCCCAGAGGTATTTCAGTTGGAATGGAATCTCTCTAATGAGGATCAACCAGTCGAGATTCTTGACTGAAGAGAGAATGTGTTGTATAATAAGGTAATTCATTAGGTAATGGTTTTTTGGAAAAACCATTTGGATGAAGAGGAAATACGAGAATCTGAAAATTCTCTAAGGGATAAATACCCCCATTTATTTGATAAGTGAATAAAAATTGTGAGTACACAATTTCAAAATGGGGGAAGGATGTAAAATCCGAGGTAAATAAAGAATATTTAATTTTCATATTTATTAAAATTTGTGAATTAAATATTAATTTTACTTTAAAAGGGGGATTTTATGTTCGATGGCATACCCGACTTGCAATAATGGATTTCTCATAAATCATTCCTTTCACAAAACGTTAAGTTATAGCAAAAAATAATATAATAATAATCTTATTTTAAATGGTTCTTAACACTTAGCCATTGTATTGGTGATAATGAATAGAACTAACTACAATATGATGAAACATGCTTGAAAAAAGTTTTTTCATTTATCTAATAAATCTTATAGGCTTAAAATGTGATTGAATATAATTTTAAGCATAAATACTCTAATATTATTTAAAAAGTCGATTTACCATCTTTTGATGGAGAACCATTTTTAAATCTAGTTATTGTCAATTTTATATGTTAAATTTGAAAAAATAATAGGCTTTTTTTGAATCGAGAAATCAAAATTTACTTTGGATTAAATTTTGGTATTTTTTTGATAATGTTCATTTTTTTAATGAATACTGAAAAATACTGTATTTTCATGCAAAACTGCCTTTTAATCTAATTCAATTATATGGTTTGATTATATTTTTAATTAGTTTTAAAGTCTAATTAGATTATTATTTTACCATTTAATCAAATTTTTTCATGGGAGGTAATTTCACTGTGAAATTGGACATAAACAAGTGTCGATCTTTTGAAAGTTATTATTTTTTAAAAACCCGGTTTTTGTTTTGAAAATGGGAAATATTTTTAAATTAAATTCTGCCACTTCTATTTTTTGAATTTGAAAAAATGTATTCCATATTTAGAATCATGAGGTCCAAATTGGTTAAATATATAAATTTTATTTTTATACATTAGGAATATTTATTTCGGTAAATATTTTATTTACCATGGTTAAAGTGTAAATGTGGTAAATAAGGGTAAAAAAACAAATATTATCATAATATTAAACTACCCTAACTTGCGTCTTATTCCTATTGTTTGAGGAATTTCCAACCATAAGCATCATTGGGTCAACAATGGGACCCCATGGAGCCATGTGGGAGTGATAATGACACCTTATATTAATTAATATTAAGTAAAGGAATAGATGACTTAAACCTATATCTTTTAGTAATAAATTTTTACATGGGGATTTATAAATTATATCTTCCACTATAAATATTCATTTAAATATAAATATATTTCCTACATTATGGTATTTTTTCTAATTTTTAGACATCAAATAAATAAAATTATTTATGATATAATAATGATGCAGTGTTTACATCATTAATAAATGATTTAAATAAATCAGATTATAAAAATTAAAACAATATCTAAAACCTGTGTAATTATTATTGAATGATTTTATTTTGAAAATGAATTATCTTATCATTGATCGTAAAGTGTTTTGGACTTTTAGAAACCTAAAATCATTATATAAGAAAATAATACTTTCAAACATTCTTAAAGAGCACCTCCTCCCCCTAATAAAAAATCCATAAACTCTAACACATTAGTCATACCTATCAAGCCTCTTGCCTCGTCCAACATCTACCAACATAATCTCCCCGCATCCATCTCTTCCCCCTAGAAGCCATAACTTAGGAATAAGCCACTCCAAGTAAACCTTTTGGTTTATAACAACGGGAGATACCAGATTAAAAGGTAACATCTTCTCTTAAGTTCTTTTCTTTTATTTTATTTCTCAAACCCCATTAACACATTTTATTCCATTATTTAATAAAAAAAGTATCCTCAATATACTAGGTTGTTTTTATGAGAATGATTCAAACAAAACTTCCACACACCTCCATCGAATTGGTAAACAACATATTGTTTTGGTGGACGACGAACTAACGCCTCACGAAACGATGATTGTTCAATTATATCCTACGTACTATTATGGTGGCCATTATGATGGAACTGTATTTATATGTGATATATATTATATTTATATTTTTTTATATGCTTATGTATTTTTAATTTATATCATACCATTATGGTTTCCATAATGGGTAAAAGGGTTAATTTCATTTGAGGAAGTGCGGACAATCAACCCCTCAAAGTGATATGACTCGTTCATGCCATATGTGGGACATATAAAGGATATATTTAATGAAATTATATATGATATTATACTGGAAATATAATATACCTATGTATAATTAACTTTACATTCCATTAAAATACGAAATCGAAATGAAAGTAGTGTTTATTCATATGTACGGCTTACCTTTTCCATGAACAGTGCATTTAATTTCTTATATTATCCTAAAATGTTATGTACTATTATAAATACATAGATATACTTGATATATATGATATATAAGATATCTAAATACTGAATATTATTCAGGAGGTAATGTACTTTTGACCACATGGACAATTAATAATTATAAATAGATCATTTTTAACAGAAGTTCTGATCATCGACAAAATTTCCAATATGAACTCAAATAATTAACTAATTGTTATAGAAAGATAATAAGTGATATAAAATTAATAATAAACAAGAAAACGGTTTATAAGAAATTATAAATTAACTTATGTTTATTATTCAGAAAATTAAAGAATGAACAGGTCAAGTCGGACACGAGGTAAGGGACTTCGTGTGAATCTCCTTTCATTGAGGCACGTTTTGATAATATACACCTCCTTATTTTATATGGTATATAATAAACCCCTTATACTTTTAACATTCTTCAAAGGGAATATTTTTTCTACAAAGCATTTTACTAAATGATTAAAGGAATGTTTTTATCATTTGTGGTGACAATGACCTCTCTACCACCATAATAGTTAGTTGGATTTTTCTATAATCATTAAAGTTTTTAAAATGAAAAAGAAACCCCTTATTCTATTTTGGGTGTTTTGGTATTGAGAATGGGTTTTTAAATTGATTTATTATTTCAATATCTGGAAATGATTTATTTTCATAACAAATGAAAACTTATTAGTGAAATATTTATATTTGTTATGATTTTATGTGTTATGATTTTATAATGGTACATGGACATTGGACGGGGGGTTATGTGATAAACCAAATGATGGGTGGTTCCATTGATAAACCATGATGGGAGGTTATGTTATATGCTCTAATGAATTGGGTATGGAAGTCGGCCGTATGGCTATTTCATTTAGTGATATGTGTGGAATTCGACCATATTGTTATTCCATTTAACTATGTTTATTTCCCATGTTACCTTTATATGTTATGTGTTATTTCTATGGGTTTTATGGTAATCTATTGGTTACAAATGGGTATGCAATGATCTTTTATTTGTAGAGGAGTATTTAATACTTCATAATGGTGAAAAGTATTATTTATGTAAAAGTATACATGGTTTACATTTTTTTGGAAGAACTACCACTTTTCCTTCTTTGTGTATCCCTTACTGAGCTTTTTTTCTTATACCAATTTTTTCATGAGTTATTATTTTAAGAAAAAATGGATACTGAGTTGAATTGTCTACCTATAATATTCAAATTACTATGTATATGTTATTCCCTAATTATCTAAATCACTAAACCTAAAATTATTCTCGGTGAGAATTATTCATCTATTTCAAGATTATGTAATGTTTTAAGACGATTTCTTATAGTTGGTAGTAGAGGTCAGTTTAGACAACTTTAAGAGTTAGAATACTGTTAAAATTAGTGACCATAAATTAATTTATGGTAAGATTGAAATGATACAGAATTTACAAATTACCATGTTGCTTCGCCAAAAATATTTATGTGTTTTGAATGGTTTTCTTTAGATGAAACATGGAAGCTATGTTGGGAAGGCATATAGAGGATAATAACTATCCATATCATCAACCTGAGATGGTTAGATTCAGAACTAAACAGTTTGTTGTAGTGATGGAAAAATTGAGTCAGGCTATAAATGTTGGTGGTGTCCATGAATGAGATCTTCCAGATCAACCATAGAGGAACATTTCAGTAATAGATCATTTCATGAGGCAACATCCCCCAGCATTTAGAGAATCATCTAACCATTTGCGAGATGAAGGGTGTGTTAAAGCATTGGAGAAGATTTTCAATGTCATGGGGTGTTCAGAACATCAAAAGGATAGTCACATTATTTACCGGTTTGAGGGTGAAGATGATTAGTAGTGGTCAATGGTGAAAAATATTAGGGATTGTGTGGAGGTTGATTCTATTTATTGGTGTTAATTCAAAGGTATGTTTATTGAGAAATATTTTCCTATGTAGGTCCTACTTAGTATGGAAAAATGATTATTGGAATTGAGGAAGAAGGATGACACATTGCTTGCTTATGAAGAAAAGGTCACTCGACTGTCAAGGTATGATCCAAATTTTATGTGAGATCTTGATAGTATGATAAATTGATTTTACTCAAGACTGAAGCTGTGATATTGAATACCATTGGACTCTCATGAATTCGAAATCTATGTGAAAATTTTTAGATGTGCCGAGAAGGTAAAAATGGAGTTTTTTAATGAAAAGGCGTTCCAAGAGAGAAAACAAAAGAAGAGGTCCAGTTGGAAGGTAGAGGGAATGAATTCATCAAAGAATCCAAGAGGTAAAAAAATTAAATATCCATAATATGAGAAGTGTGGTAAAAATCATCATAGAGAATGTTTTTCATGATATGGAATGTTTTTTGGGTGTGTTATATCTAGTCATATTTCTCATAATTGTAAGAAAGATGATCAAGAAGTCAATGAAAAGCCAGCGGTAAGATGTTTTATGTGAAATGAAATGGGTCATTATGAAAATGAGTGTCAAGAAAGGAACTTAACTAAGGGAAAGCAGCCTGGATACAAGCAGAAAGGGGTGGTGAAATCATTTGAAACTACTTTAGAAGAAGTTGGGCCATTAAATGATGTAGAATCGGGTAACCTATTTTTTATTCATATTACGCCAATGTGTTGTTTTATTTAGTGTCTTAACATTCTTTAATTTCTGGTAAGTTTTCCTGTAAATTGGGAATTCCCTCTCAAGATATTAATTTTGAACTTATGGTAAATACAAATGGTTGAAATTTAGAGACAAAAAGAAATTATAAGAACCATCATGTCTTAGTGTGTGTAGAGAATCATTTTGAAAACCTTATTGTTTTGACTCTAGTATAGTTTGATGTTACTTTGGGTATAGATTGGCTTCCTATTTATCATTCCAAGATTGGATATAGAGCTAAAAGATGTCTTTTCAAAAATATTTTTGGTTTGTGTACAAGAATGAACACTCTCTTTTGATAACATATCTGTAAGATGAGAAACTAGTGAAAGATGGAAATTAATGTTACCTTTCACATATTGTTTAAAAGAAAGGGACTATTTAGATTAATGATCTTCCAGTTGTAACTGAGTATCTTGATGTCTTTTTAAACGATTTTCCTGGTATAATACCTGATCGAGAAGTTGAATTTACTGGGGACTTAGTTCTTGATGATATGCCAATATAAAATTTCCCTTATAAAATGGCTCAAATTGAAATTTTAGAGTTAAAGAGGTAATTATAGGAATTATTAGATAAAATTTTCATTTGACCTAGCACATCACTATGGGGTGATCCTATCTTGTCTGTTAAAAAGATAGATGGTTTAATGAGACTTTTCATTGATTATAGGGCATTGAATGACATCATTATTTAGAACAAGTATCCTCTTCCTCATATTGATGATTTGTTTGATCATCGCCAGAGAGATCATTATTTTTCAAAGATTGACTTGAGACCACAGTACCATCAATTGAATGTAATGGAAGCATACATTCTGAAAACCGCATTTCATAATAGATTTGGCTGTTATGAATTTGCTGTTATTCCTTTTGGTTTAACCATTTCACCTGTTCTATTATTGGATCTTATGAACATAATTTTCCATGAGTTCATGGATATGTTTTTGTTTTGTTCATTGATGATATTATGGTTTATTCTAAATCTAATGAGGAGAATGAAAGTCATTTAATGGTTGTCTTGAAAACCTTAAAAGGAAATAAACTATATGAAAAATTCAGCATGTGTGAGTTTTGGTTACAAAAAATTTCATTCCTTGGTAACGTTGTTTAAAAAAATGGAAGAAATGGAGATCCATCTAAAATAAAAGTTGATTTAGAATATCCGAGACCCACAAATATAACTGAGATATGTAGTTTTCTTAGTTTGGAAGGTTTTTAATGGAGGTTTGCTAAAAAGTTTTCACAGTTATCTAGCCTAAGATATATGGTAACTTGAAAAGGTGTTAATTTCAGTCGGACTTAAGAATGTCATGATTGTTTTTAGGAATCGAAAATAATATTAGTGAATGATCCAGTTTTGGAACTACCATCCAGAGATGGAGAGATTGTTATCTACAGTGATGCTTTGTTAAAAGGACATGGTTGTGTTATTATGAATAATGATTAGGTAATTTATTATGCTTCATGTTAGTTGAAACATCATGTGTTAAATTACACTCAACATGATTTGGAATTAGTTTCTGTCGTTTTTTCTTTAAAATATTGGACGCATCATCTATGTAGAGAAAAATGTAAAATATAATCTGAACACAAAAGTTTTATGTATATATTCACTCAATAAACAAGTGTACATGAGACAGGGAAGATGGCTAGGATTAATCAAAGATTATGGTTTCATGATTCATTACCTTCCAGGAAAGGAAAATAAAGTGGCTGATGCTTTGGGTCGAAAGAGTAATGTTATATTAACCATGTTACTTTTGAAAGAAGATCCTTTGATTAAAGACTTGATGAACTTTGGAATAGAATCTGTTGGTGTAGGAAATACCCTTGTTCGGTTTCAGGTGTCAGTGGAATCATCTCTATCAGACAGAAATATGCAAGCATATAAGGAAGACAGTGAGTTACAGAAAAAGGTAGAGTTGGTTTTGAAGGTTAAGTTTCATGATTTTAACATTGATAATGTTTTTATTTTGAGATTTGGGAAGAGATTATGTGTTCCTTGTGATTTACAGTTGAAGAATGAGTTTTTATGTGATGTTCATAGTTTTCAATTTTCATTTCATCTTGGTTGTACTAAGTTGTACATAGATATACAAAAATATTGCTAGTGGGATGGAATTAAAAGAGATATTGTTGAGTTTACGGGGAAGCGTTTGACTTGTCACTAGGTTAATGTGGAGAGAAATTTACCGAAAGGAATACCACAGTCTATATCAGTGCCTTAGTGGAAATGGGAAAATATATCCATGGAAATCTTTGTGGGATTACCAAAGACATCTCGAGCTAATAATGAATCTTGGGTTATTGTTGCTATATTTAGTATATCTACTGATTACCATCCTATTCTAAATACTTTATCTCCATATCAACATTTTCTGTTGTATGTTAACGAGATAGTCAGGTTACATATGGTTCCACACTCCATTGTATCTGATCGTGATCCCAAGTTTACTTATATCTTTTGGAAAGGCCTTCAGAAGTCATTGGGTTCTGAATTAATTTTTTTTACAGCTTTTCATCCACATTCAGATGGGTAGTCAGAACGAACAATTCAGACATTGGATGATATGTTACGTTATTGTTTAATGGATTACAAGGGAAGTCGGGACCAATCTATTTCTTCAGTTGAATTTTCTTATAATAAAATTTTTCATTCTAGTATATAGATGGATTAGTTTGAGGAATTATATGTAAAGCAGTGTTGAACTCCTTATTTTTGGGATGAAGTAGGTGAAAGGAAGATGATAGGGCCAAAATAGGTAGAAAACAAAGCAGATAATGATCAGTTGATTCATAAGTTCATGTGAACAACTTAGAGCAGGTAGAAAAGTTATGCGGATAACCAGAGGAAGGATCTTTCTTTTGAGGTTGGTGATCATGTCTTTTTTCAATGATTCTCCATGGAAAAGTGTGATGTGTTTTGGTAAGAAGGGAAATTTGAGTCCAAGGATCATTGGAACCTATGAAATCCGTGAGAATGTTGGATTAGTTACCTACATAGTATATTTACCTCCATTTTTATTCCAGATACACAATGTTTTTCAGGTTTTAATGTTGAGAACGTATATACCAGATCTATCTCTTATTTTGAGCCCAGAGGTAGTTCAGTTGGAAGATAATTTCTCTTACAAAGATCAACCAGTCCAGATTCTTAACTGAAGAGAGCATGTGTTGCAGAATAAGGTAATTCATCAGGTAATGATTTTGTGGGAAAACCATATGGTTCAAGAGGCAATGCAGGAATCAAAAAAATTCTATGAGGGATAAATACCCCCATTTATTTGATAAGTGAATAAAAATTGCGAGTACGCAATTTTGAAAAGGGGGGATGGATGTAACATCTCAGGTAAATAATGAATATTAAATTTTCATATTTTTTAACATTTGTGAATTAAATATTAATTTTACTTTAAAAAGGGGATGCTATGTTCGATGGCGTATGTGACACGCAACAACGGATTTTTCCTAAATCTTACGTTGCACAAAACGTTGAGTTATATAGAAAAATAATATAATAATATTATTATTTAAAATTTTAGTTAACGATTTGCAATTTTATTTATAGGAACGAATAGACACGCAACAACGGATTTTTCCGAAATCTTACGTTGCACAAAACGTTGAGTTATACAGAAAAATAATATAATAATATTATTATTTTAAATGGTAGTTAACGATTTGAAATTTTATTTATAGGAATGAATAGAACTAACTAAAATATGACTAAACATGTTTGTAAAATGTTTTTTATTTTTCCAATAAATGTTAGAGGCTTAAAATGTGTTTGAATCTAATTTTAAGCACAAATACTCTAATATTATTTAAATGGTCGATTTATCAGCTTTTGATGGAGAACAATTTTTAAAAATAATATCAATAAATTTTATATGTTCTATTTGAAAAAATAATAGTCTTCTTTAACATCAGAACATCAAAATTTAATTTGGATTAAATTTTGGTATTTTTCAGAAAATGTTTATTTTTTAATAAATATTGACGAATACTGTATTTTAATTCAAAACTACCTTTTAGTCAAATTTAATTATCTGGTCTGATTATATTTTTAATTAGTTTCAATCTGAAATTACATTATGTTTTTACCATTTAATCCAAATTTTTTCATGGGATGTAATTTCACTGTGAAATGGGACATAAACAAGTGTCAATCTTTTGATAGTTATTATTTTTTTAAAAATGTTTTTTGTTCTGACAATTGGAATTAATTTTAAATTAATTTATACTAGTTTTTTTTAATTTGGAAATACAAATTCTATATTTGGAATCAGGAGGGCCAAATTATGTATATAGGTATCTTTTATTTTTATACATTATGAATATTTACATCGGTAAATATTTTATTTACCATGGTTAAAGGATAAATCTGGTAAATAAGTGTAATAAATAAGATTTCAATAATACTAAATTACCCTAACATGTGTTCCATTACTATTGGATAATACATGTCCAACCATGGACTTCATTGGGTCGATTTCGGGACCCCGTAAAGCCACTTGGGAGTGATAATGACACTTTATATTAATTAATTTTATGTAAAGAGAGAGATTACTTAAACATATATCTTTTAGTAAATCGATTTTTTCATGAGGTCATATATATTATCTCTTAGACTATAAATATTCAAATGAAATATAAAAGTATTTCCTAAATAATGGTATTTATTTTATAATTTTCAGACATCAAATAAATAAAATTATTTATTACACAATAATGATGCAGTGTTTACCTAATAAATTTATTATTTAAATAAATATGATTATAAAAATTAAAAAATATCCAAACCCTGTCCAATTTTTATTTGATGATTTTATTTTGAACATGAGATATCTTATCTTAGAACTTAATGAGTTTAGGAATTTTATAAACCAAAAATCATTATATAATAAAAATTATATTTTCAATCCTTCCTAAAGAGGACCTCATTCCCCTTATAAAAAGCCATCACCTCTAACCCATTACTCACAGCTCTCAAGCCCCATGTATCGTAAAAAATCATCCCAAATAAGCTCTTTATTCCCCTATCTTCCTCTTATAAACCTTACCATAGGCATAAGACAGTTCAAGTGAACCTTTTGGTTTAAACTAAAGGGAGATACCCGATTTAAAGGTAACATCTTCTCTTAAGTTCGTTTCTTTTATTTTACTTCTCCAACACCCTAAACACTTTTTATTCATTAATTTTATAACCACAATATTATCCCAAATATATTAGTTTTTTGTTATGATACGTATTCTAACCACACTTCCACACACCTCCATCTAATGTGTAATGAACATTCTGTTTCTATGGACAGCAAACTAACGCCTCAAGAAACGATGATTGTTCAATTATATCCTACCACCTACTGCAGTCGCCATTATAATGGAACTATAATTATATGTGATATATATTATATTTATATTGTCCATATTATTATGTATTTTTCATTTATATCATACCTTTATGGTTTCCATAATGGGTAAAAGTGATAATTTCATCTGAGGAAGTGCGTACTACTGCCCCCCACAAAGTCATATGACTCATTCATACCATATGTGGGATGTAAAAAGGATGGAGTTAGTGAAATTATATATGATATTATACTAGTAATATAATATAACTATGTATAATTAAATTCTAAATCCATTAAAATATTAAATTGAAATGAAAGTAGCATTCATTCGTAGGTACGACATATCGTCTCAATGAATGGTGCATTTCATTTCTTATCTTATCTATAAATGTTTCTTACTATTGTAAGTACATATATATATTGGACATATATGATATATATGATATATAAATCAAGAATATAACTCTGGAGATAATTGACTTTGGGCCACATGGACAATTTATAATGATAACAAGTTCATTTTTGTCACAAGTTCTGAAAATCATCAAAATGTCTAATATAAAATCAAATAATTAACTAATTATTATAGAAAGATAATAGGTGATATAAAAGAAATAATAAACATGAAAAAGGTTCTTAATCAAGTATAAATTAACAAACTTTTATTATTTGGGAAATTAAAGAACGAATGGGTCAAGTTGGACATGAGGTAAGGGACATCATCTCAATCTCTTTTCACTGAGGCATGTTTTGATAATATACGCCTCGTTCTATTATATGGTATATAATAAACCCCTTTGAATTTAAATTTTATTAAAATGAATTATTTATTCTACGAATCACTTTACTAAACTACAAAAGGAATGTTTTTATCATTTTTGGTAATAGTGACCTCTTCGCCACTGAAATCGTTAGTTAGATTCCTCTATAAGCCTTAATGTTTTTAAAAGCAAAAAACACCCTTATTCTGTTTTTGGGTATTTTGGTATAGAAAATGGTTTTTTAAATTGATTTATTATTTCAATATCTCAAAATGATTTATTATTATTGAAAATTAAATGTTATTAGTGAAATATATATATTTTAAATATTTTATTTGTTATGATTTTATAATGGTACTTGGAAATTTGACAAGTGGTTACGTAATAACCCAAATGATGGGTGGTGCCATGATAAACCAAGATGGGTGGTTACGTACTAACCACCAATAAATAAGGTATGGAATTCGTTCGCATGGCTATTCAATTTAGTGATATGTGTGGAAGTCAACCATATGGTTCTTCCATTTAAGTATGTTTATGTCTGAAGATATCTTTATATGTAATGTGTTCATTCTATGGGTTTTATGGTATTCTTTTGATTACAAATGGGTAAGAAATGATATTTTATTTAGTGAGGAGTATTTACTACTTAATAAAAGAGAAAAGTATTACTTATGATAAATTATTCATGGTTTACTTATTGGTTTGAAAAACTAACAGTTTTCCTTCTTTGTGTATTCCTTACAAAGATTTTTATGCTCATCCCAATTTTTTTGAAATATTTTTTACCAGACTTCAAGATGAATAGGGTCAAGGATGGTTTGAATGAAAATTAATGATATGTAAAATATGGAACTAGACATGAAAGTTTTTTTAAGATGTCTTATTTAATAAAAAATGGATACTGATTAGAAGTGTCTACATGTAATATTTTTATTTCTAAGTATATGTTATGGCCTAATTGTCTAAATCTATAAACGAGAAAATATCCTTGAGTGAATTATTCATTTAATTAATTATTATGAAATGTTTTATGGTTTGGTCCTTATAATTATAATTAAAAATAAAAAATAAGATAAAATAAATCAGGAAAATAATATTTGAATCCTTGGTTATCAATAATCTATAAATGAAATTAGGAACTATTTAAAAATAATGAAATATATTTTGTATAGAAAGTATTTTTCATTGTAAAAACTCAATTTTAAATAAATAAATTAAAAAACCACTATTTGTTGAGTCTTTTTAATAAAATTTATATAATAAATAATAAATATTTTTTTGACACTCGTCCAATATTTTTTTATTCATAAGATAATAATAAACCCAATTTTAGGAATAAAAATATGAAATTTTCATGTATAATTTTAGCGCTTTTTGGTCAGAAACCAATATTAAATATAATTTTATAAATTATATAATTTTTTATATAAAATAATGAACTTTATTTTTTAAATTTGAACATCCAACATTTATTTTGGTTATGTTTTTGGAATTTGTCTGATAATTTCATATTTTGATGAATTATGAAAAATAATGAAATATAATTGAAAATAGATTTTTCATCAATATAATTTTAAGTGTTAAATTATATTTATAATTTTTTTAAGTATAATTAGATAGGATATTAATAATTTAATCCAATTGAGGTGATTGGAATCAATTTACATTTGATTTTGAAATAAAAACATATCAACCATTTGAATATTTTCACATTAAAAACTCGTTGTTTCATCTCGTCTATGTGATTATTTTTTAATTAATTTTAAAAAAAATTATGAAATTAATTTATAGAAAATTGATTAAATTTTCTGAATGATAAAGAACAATTTTAGTAATTACATACAGTTTATTTTTTTGACACTATGAATAGTAATCTTGAATTTTTTTCCATAGTTATGGGTAAAAGAGGTAATTAAAAGTAAAAATATAATAATAATACTCCCAAACAACACTAAAAATTTCAAAAATGTTATTTTATAATTTTAATTCCACACTTAACACAAATGGGTATAAATTTAATAATTTTATGTCCATATTTCCATAAAATTTACTTGGATATTATTAAAATCATTGAGAGTGACATATTGTTATACTCTTACTTTTAATAAATATAATATTAGTAATATGTGTAAAAATAGAATACATAGTTGAAAATGTATATAATAATGAAATATAATTTATTTATAAATATCCTGATATATTATCTTTATATTTTATTGAAGAAATTGTTTTTATAAATAATTAGAGAATGATAATGCAGTAATTATTCAAATAAAAAAATAAAAAATTAAATGATATTATAATTATTATTGTAAATATAATTTGAACTCATTAAGTTTATATAATAATATAATCATTAAATATGAAATTTTTTGTTTTTATAAAATGAATTTTTCATGTTCGTCTTGCTGGATTGATTTCCTTAATATCAAAGTAATGAATTGTGTTAAAAATGACACTAATGATATTTTATGAAAAAAATATTTTATTAAATTTTTTATAATTAAAAAATTCATAAAAATTGAAAAATTTGATTTTATATATTCCTCAATAGAATTAATTTTCTATTTATGTATCAATTGACACCATATATGTAATAATTCTATCCTAATAATATTGTAAAATTTGTAACCATTGTTAAAATTGAAATAGGTTAACTAAGTATAAATAAAACATATTAGGATTATAATAACACCAAATCCCATAAAAACATATTGGGTAATGTCATTATAACCCTATAATGTATTATATTATAATCCCTTTATATTTTGATGTATTTTAATTGGGATATCATTTATTGTAAATTAATATTTTGGGAAATTAAAAAAGATCCCCTTCCATATCATATAAAAGGGAACATCTTCATCATTTTTTTGTTACACTTCATAACCAATTTGTATCAAACAAAATATATCCAAATATCCCCATGATTAATACCTTCCTCCTATAATCCATACATTTGGAAGAAATTAAACAAAAGAAGCCCTACAGTGAAAATTAAAAGAAAATACCTAATGAAGAGGTAATGTTCATCAAATAATGTTTTTTCATTCCTCAAACCCAATTAATTATTTGTATGTAATGTTTATATTATAAAATAAATAAAATAAATATAATTATATGATTTTTATTGAGGGTTTAACCAACAATAACACACAATCCTCTCAAATGGGATACACAATCATCGTTTTTGGGTGTAACAGACTATCACCTAACGAACCAATGTCATTCATTCTTTGATTACCTCCATTGATGTATTGGATATAATGATGAAAGTAATTTTCTATAGGATATATATTATATTTATTATATACATATTATTCATTAATTAGTATATAAATCATATCTATATGCATTCCATTTTGTGTTAATATGTTAACTTTGTTCGTGGATGTGTGGACTACAGCCTCGTCAAAGCGATGTGATTTATTTACAATTTACATGGAATTTTTAAATTATGGTATTTGTGATCATATATGATATATATATATATATAATAAAAATATAATTGAATGATATTATATGTATTCCATTTACTACACTTTCTTAATATGATAAGAAAATGGAAACATTGTTCATGCATGCTTCTGGCCTACCATCTTCATGAATTTTTTTTTCATTTTATAATAATATATTTTTTATATATTAATAAATTAATTTATAATGAATATATATGATACCTATATCATGGTTATATTTCTGGAAATCAATATATCATGATATTATTAAGCGGGAAAAATTATAACAAAACAAAACACGTGTGAAAAAAAAGTAGATATTACCTATAGCATAACATTAACATATAATTTTTAATAAACATGAAATGTAATGTCACAATAAAATAATATATTTTATCAAATATAAGAATATTTTTCTGTAAAAGTTATTTATTAAACTTATCATTTTTACAAAGTATGTTTTTATGAGTATGATTAGATTCAATACATATAAAAATGGATCTTTTTCTCACTTTTATTTTTCGAGGGACACATGCCTTAGAAACTACTTACATCTATTGTGTGGTGTATGTATCAACCATGAATTTATTTTATGACTATTATTCATAACATTATGGTTTTTTACTTGATATATAATTTTAATTTTATTATAGTAATACGATTATACTGATTATAATGTGATAAGTATTATTTCCAAAATCTCGCAAATATTTGGCATTATTTCATTTTAAATATATAGTAGGGAATATTTATCCTCCACATCCATGTTATCTAGAAAAAATCAAAATAGATTCTACTTTTCTCTTATTAATGTATAATTTTATTTTTACTCATTTTTTAATTTTTAGTAAATAGTTTGAATGATACCTTTTTTCTTTTTCCAAATGAGGTACTTTGTGACTTTTTCGGAAAAGTACAAAAGTAATTTTTTTAACATATATGGAATGAAAAAATATTTATAATTTCATGAAACATTAATTTTTTGACACTTCCCTTACAATTATATAATTCAATTTTCATAGAGTATGGTTTTGTTTAATGTTGCATGGCATTTCATGAAAATGAAATGTTTTCAATATAGAAGGTATATTATCCAAAAGAAATAATTTTAAAATAATGATAACATTATTTTTTTTACATAATATATATTGGGGATATTTTTCCTGAAACTATGCATATCCTTACAATTATAAACATATTTTTTATTATTGTATTATATATATATAACTAATTTTTTCCATTTTTTATATTATGATTGAATGATGCTTATGAAACTGATTTAATTCCATGGGATCTGATATGAGGAATGATTTATGTTATTGTGGAACAAATATGTATGGTTATCATTAAGTGATTAGTGGGACCTATATTTTCATTCAATGAATTGGTTATAAGTGGATAACTAATAAGGTATATATTATATCTGTTAAAACGATTTCATGTTCACAATTCTATGTGTGGACTTAGTTTTCATGTACCTAATATTATTCATAGACCAAGTTATCATGTTAATATATTTATGAAATGTTCTCATTTAATTTCCTTGTTTGAAATACTGAACCAATTTCTATTTATAGATTTTCAATAAATTACAAGATTATGCGTATTTGACCATTTCTTGTCATATTCCAATGTTGTGATCTCATGAATTATGTTATTTCATTCCTTTATAATTATTTTATTATTAATCACCTATATTTATTCCATGGTTCATGTTTATTGCTTTTTTTATGTTGTGTATGATCTTATAATGTCATTATCACATTATCATGCCCTTAATTTTCATGTTTATGCTTAAATATCCCCCCCGTTTACCCCTACTATGAATTTGTTCCCACCCTTTTATTATGTTTCCATTCCATAGGATATGAAGATTTGTTTTATGCAGGATATTTAAAAATGGGTTGTAAATTGATGAAATATGAGGGATAATATGAATTTTTATCCTATAAATATCATGTTTTCATGTTTCCAATGTCAAAATACTGATAATAAATTTCTGTGTGTATGTGTATTCCACATAAAATGATCTAATATCCATTTATAAGATTTCTCAGTCATTATAGGAAAAGTATAATGTTGCATAGAAATTGGTAGTTTATGCATATGAGGGTCACACATGCATAACTGAGTGAGAGAAACAAAATAGATAAGGGTTTTCTAAAACTTTTCATCCATCATTTCACCCACATAATGGATGGAGGGTTTCTATAAAACAATATATCATTATAGAGTTATCTAAACCACACATTATAGGGGAAAACCCATTTTCAGAAAAGGATCACAGTACAATGATTACATATAGGGTGCATGCATGACATATGTCTGGTAATAATGAATTATTTATAATACTTACTCAATTACATTTATATATGTTAGGGATTTAGGTTATTAGGAATTCCAAAAAAAAATTATGGCATATTATCTGCTGGGCCATCAGGTCATGTTAATGTTACCTCCTAACCCATATTAAAAAAAGCAATTTATCATATAATAAACGAAATTTATAGACCTTATAATGTTATATAAATACACTCCAAGCATCAATTGAAGATATAAAAAATCTCCCCCATAGACATAGTTGACACTATCAATAGGAAAATATCTCCCTAAAATATTGTGAACATATATTTTCACTTATCCTACTAATTTTCAAAAAACAAAAACATTTAGAACATGTTATTATACCCTCATACTTTTTAATTAAAAATTATAATTTTTAAAATAAATATATCCCCTTCTATCAATATATAACATAGTGTTTCATTCTATTACATGAATTCAGATTCAATTTTATTCCTCCACCTCCGGATTGGAAAGAATTTCTTCCTTATATCATCTACAAAATAATGTATAAAATTAATATTGTAAATATAAACTCGTCATTGGGGATCTATTCTCCACCTATTTCAAAACAATATAATTTTATTAATATAAAACATATGTTGATTTTCCCATTCCAATGAATCCTTATAGAACTCAAGAAAAAAAAAACAATTTCTTCGATACTTTCATAATAAAGTTTCATTGTGAATATACCATGTCAAACATTGGGTGTCACTTGATTCTTTATAACTAATTAAATTAACAAAATAGGGGTGTACATGTCACTTAGGAATTCTAAGAAATATTAATAAAATTATTTTATTTTACACTCAAAAAGAAAAAAATATTATTTCCATCACTTCCCACAAAACAATTATTATATATATTTATTTAATGTGGTTTCATGATTCATACCACATTATTGATGTTAATGATATCACATGAAAATAATTTTAACCCTCTTGTTTAAAGAGAGGATCAAATTTAAAAAATCGTGCCATTTGATATCTATGCATTTTTTATATTAAAAAATATCAAAAACATATTATAATTCTTGAAATCTAATAGTGTTATTTATTACTTCCCTTGATAAATTGAATCTTGATACAATATTTTATTTCACTTAATAGTGTACAAAATGTTTGTACCACTTGTTGGAAAACATATTCCCTTTCTATAGTTTTTTGTTGTCCAGAAATCATTAGGTGATACAACAAATGATACAACTTTTTAAATTAAAACAATATAAATATATAATTATGTTTTTCTCATGATTCTGTGTCTTAATATTATTTTTCCTTATTTTCATGATTCAAACATCAAATATGGTACTTAAATTATTGAACTCCATACATGACTTCTTGATATGTATTTTAAGCATGTAAATTCATGAAAATTATACATATTTCAACTTCAAACCAAACCATATTAATAAATATCGATTAAAATTTTAAAAAACTGAAATAACGATTTTCTTTCATCTTTATTCTTGACCATATATTAATTTATATACATCAACATATTCTTTTCTAGAATAACAATTTATTTTTCTTTCTAAATAAAAAACCCCATTGATCATATATCCCCACTAATTATTAACCCATTAAAAATAGTTATACATGTGAAAACATGTAGGGAGATGGTTACCTTGATATTCCTTAAGTTGAGGAATATGTATTATCATGATGAACCAACCCATCTTTATCAACCATTCCTTTTAACTTTTTTAACTTTCTGGAAAGGAATGCAATCATATATTCATGTTATTTATTATCACTTGTATCCATACTACTCAAACTATTGAAAGGTTTATTTTGTATATGATACCTATTTCCATCTTATCTTTATGGATTTGAAAATTTTCATCCTTTATTGGCTTCAGCTTTCCCAAAACTATAAATCAATCATACTTGAATATGTATCTTCTTGAATAAAAAATAAGTGGATATCACCATTGGATTTAACATAAATTGAAGCTTTCTATTTTCTATGGAGTGTTTTGTGAATTTCCACTTTTAAATACCACTTTTTGGTGGAAAAAATTTCCATATTCAAATACATTTTATTTTGTGAATCTAACATCACATTATCTTACACCTTATTCAAATATAGGTAAACTATGGTATATTTATTTATATTTATATTCTTTCTTCCAAGAGATTAATTTTCAAAATCTAGATTTTAATTCATGATAAACACGTTGTTGAATAACATTCTTATCATTAAAAAAATTACATATTTTTCATTAAAATAGGACTTTTCTAGAATAAGAAACATACAATCAATTCATAAGACTTGTGCGTCTCTATATGGATTCCATAAACCATCATAAATTTATCTATTTGTGATTCCATTCAATATAACTATGGTTCAATTGAATGAAAAAATTACCATAATAAATATACCTCTTTTTTTCTCTCTTCGATTGTGGAGATCAAACTATTAGAGTTCTTCAAATATATTTGGTCTTCTTGGCCTTGAAAAATCCAAAAATTATGTGTCCAATTTTTCCACAAAAAAAAGACAATGGTGGTTTTATCTATTGTGGAACAACACTTCTATATTTCTCATAGAATAATAATTTTCCTTCATATTTTACTTTTAAAACAATTTTTTCAACTATGAGTTCTTTTAGAGGAGTCTTCATTATCTCAACTAATTTATTTATCCACTCCCCATGATCAATATCATCTTATCATTTTCATCAAGGTGTGTGGATAAATTTTCATCTCTAAGATACCGTCAATCAAATATAATTTCCTATTTTAAAATGTGTTATTTATGAATATGTATTTTCATTTAATCCCATCTCTAAAACTATTTATATTATGATATCATGAAATATTCTTCTATCATATCACATATTTCATTCATTGTCATTACAGTTTTATGCATCTTAAAATTATATCCCACAAATACATCCTTTAATATCATGTTTTCTAATGATAAATCTATAATTACTGAAATTTATTATCCATGAATGATTTATCATCAGTCTTCTATGCGATTTCATGAGCATTACGTTGAATAAAAATTTTATATTGTTTTCATTTCATCAATAGATTCTATTTTTTTAGTTCCAATATACAATATAAAATTTAACATACTTTTTCCACATAATGGTAGAATAGGAGATAATATAATGGTGAAATATTACCTAATTAGTAAAAACAACTTCTGGGATGATTCTTCTTATAATATTTCACTATTAATTTTTATATTAACAAAATCTTACAATCCTATTATTTATTTCCTAGAAAATTTCATAATTTCATTGATATATGTTTGGAGAAAATGTGATAATTAATCATTATACGAAACTCTTCCAAGATATAATCTTTTATTACCACTTTGAATGCTGCCTCAATTGAAATTATTCATCTGACTATTTCAAGTTAACACCATACATTCTTAAATGAATAATTCCAAATTTTACCGATTTATAAGAAATTCAAAAGGAATATTCCATGAACTAGATGAAATATCTTTTTCTAAGATTTGAAATTCAATCCATAAAAGAATATAACATTCACTGTGAATGTAAATTTCAACACCACTGTATATCATGATGGAGAAATAAAAAATAAAAATGTAAACTTATCCCCCAAATAGTTGTTTTTTGGATTATACAAGGTATTTAGTTTTATATTATCCAAGGAGGGGGTTAATTGGATTACAAAAATTCTTTTGTAATTAAATAATATTCTCCTTAAATATATAACATTCCAAAAAGTATATTTGTATATCATCATTGACTGTCTCTTTTTTATTATCATTCATAAGATATTCATAAGGTTTCTTGATCCGTTTTATTGTTAATTCATAACATAATTAAGGAAATGAAAATTTTCATGGCTCAACCATATTGGGTTGCATCTAAGGACTATGAATAATGTATATGTTTTTCACAATGATCCACATTGATGCTCATTTCTCATATCATTCATATATATGTCACCATCAAGCTAATGAACACTTTGTTAAACTATTTTGGGGAAGGTCACTACATCTGATGAGTCACTCTATAAATCATTCATTCATTGGATATCTATAGTTAAATGAACCACCTACATAATTATGGACAGGAAGGTCAATTTTCCAAAATATTTATAATGTAATAAATCTATCAATATAGATAAATTCCATTTGGAATTCCTTAGTGGATGCCTCATCACCTTTGTGAAAAACGCCATGATGAAGGACATCTTTTACTCTACTGAATATATATGAAACAAAATCACGTTTTTTCAAGAACACCAATCAAACTCCTTTTCATTATTTATAATATATATAACATGATGATAAGGATTCATATTTTTTCACATTAATTACTGAAATCCCTTTTATAATATTATTGATATTTATTTGACTTTAATTATAAAGAAACTAATTCTTAAACTAATTTTATCGATCAACAAATTTTTTCGAATTCATCAAAACTTCTAAACCAACACCGAAAGAAACTCTCCTTAGTCCCTAAGAATAAAATAAGAAAATATATTCTCTTTGTAATGATATCTCTATCTATTTATTATTTAGAGAGATTATTTTATATAATAAACATATTATGAAATTATACAATCATTATCACATGTACTGAAAATCCAACATTAAGATTCATAACTAACTCTGAAATTCTCCATGTATCATGAATTTTAAATGCATGGATATTTCATAAAAGTAGAACATCCCAAGAATATATCTATCATTACAACATGAACATTAATATATATAAATAAGGAAAATATTATTTTCATAGAATCATTAGAAAGAACTTCAGAATATAATATTGTAATTTATGATGACAATAATTCATTTATTAAATGTTGTTGACCCTTAATTTTATAAAAAATTCACATATCATTCATTTTCAAAAAGATAAAAATTTCAGTGATCTACTATTGTATTCATGCATGGATACTATGATGTATCAATACCATCATGATAAAGAACTCTATAAAACATTTATACCACACATGATTACTTTTTAGAATCGTCTTGATAGCATATGAATCATTAAAATGAATGAATATTGGAAATAATATCTACATAACATTGTTTAATAACCACTATCTTCATGTTGAATATTCCACAATCCAGTGACATGGTTAATTCTTATATGTTTTATCATTTTATTCCACATTTTGTTATTGTCTAATCTCTTACAATACTAAATAGATCATAGTATCCCAACATTATTTTTACGGGACGTTTTTACCTTCCACGACACATAGTGAAGGTTGGGGGTGTGGGAATCTAAATATCTATATGACTATGTGGAGCTGATCATCACCATAGAGTAGAATCAATTTCAGAAACATTTTTTTCTTAAATTAAAGTACCATTATGAATCCCCATACCTATATATTGGCACCCTTATATAGACTCATTAACTATTTTAAAGTAACCATATATGTGGAATAATACCCTTACATAATATTTGAATTACCCTTATATGAGGACTTCAAAAAGAATAAAATTATAATGTACCCTTTAATGAGAATCCAATTACCTTTATGCATGTTTTTGTAAACTTATGTCACCCTATAGTAACATTTAAGAATGTTTTGATTCTATCACATAGTTCCAAATATTACCTTTATATAAGATCATTTACCCGTACATAGTGCATAATATAACTTTTACCCGAGTTCATGCACCATCATGAAATAAATAACATCAACATTATGAAACATTATATCCTCCTACATATTCTTGTGTTCATGTTCATTTTCTATTACTCTGATTGGTATTTGGAATTACTAATGGCGTGGGAACCATATCTTACCCTTAAATGAGAAACCATTTGACAGAATTACATTTACACATGATGTGATTTACATTTATTCATGACATATTCTCCAACATGTATTGTTCCATAATTACTCTAAATTAAACACATATTGTCAAAAAATATTGTCCAAAGATAATTTTTTATTTCATCAGAATGCATTATAGCATAATGATTTCTTTACCTTATATATCAAGTAGATTGGGATATCATAAATAAAGAACTATTGTAGAGACCTTAATTCAAATGACATAATGAAATATTTGGTTCGATTAACACTAGATGACTTAGAAGAATTATAATTAAATAACAATGGTTTTATATGTGAATTAAAATTAATAATAGAAAATAAAATAAATATAACTTAATTATTTAACAAATGAATAAGGATAAATAAAAATTTTATAAGGAATTAGATGATATCCAACAGATTTGGAAGTTATTTTAAGGGGTTCTCCCATAATATATCTTTATATTAATGATTCCCAATAATAATATTCCATTAAGGGTTATTTATATATTTTATTTATAATTTTTTAAAATTATTTCCTTATTATCAATTTTATATATTTCTGTACCTATATATTTTTCATGAAATTATTATTTCTCAATTCATACATTATGACATTTGTATGATGATTCATGTCTCAACAATATTTCATTGAGTTGTATCACGTCTTCATTATTTATAATATATTATTTTATGAATGTAATTATAAAAAATATCTCATATAAATATTAAAAAAAATGTATTTCCAAATTCGGTCCATATTCTCTCTTTAATTGGTTCTACCATTCACACTCTCAAATAGCTAGGATACATGCCCTCTTGAGATCTTCTATTTTGACTCGATCTCTCCAACAAAAATATTCCTTCATTTATAATATTCATATGAAATGTTTTGACTGTATTCTATTATATTTTTCATTTGTAATTAATTATATATATGTCTCTTTATTATCAAATCAATGATTCTAAAGTTCCCTTGGTGACATTAGATATTGAATAACCCTAATGAATTAAAGAGATAATGGGGGGGGGATAAAAAATACTCCATTGAGACTTGGCCAATATAGTATTGGCCTTTTCATCAAGGTTTGTAACACTTTTAAAGTAACCATTCTATCCAATGGTACAGTGTTTATATAACTCTCACAGAGGAAGATTTCTCTAAATTTTTTCATGAAAATATAATTTATGACTTTATTATATATTTTAGTACTATATTATATTATCAATATGATTATGTTTGGTGATATATTTATTTAAATTGAAGATGGTTGAAAAGTAATTAAGAATTACTAGGATATATAAACAATGTATTAGTTTACAAAAGAAAAAAATATTGGTTAATGAAATAAAATAACTAATATGGAATTGATGGGTAATTTAATAAATGAGTTTCCTAATGTTTTATAAATTTCTACCATGTTTCAATTTATATGATTACAATGGGAAAGATAGTTATCCCAATGTCGTTGGTCATGATTTAAATTCCCATGGTTTATCTGTTCTAGGTTTTAATGGGTTGAATTGGGTATATATACATTTATAAATAGATTAAATAAATATCATGGTTTATCTTACATAAAATATATTAAAAAATATACATGTATAATTTAATTTTCTCACAATTCAACAGTTATATGACATTCTCAATGGAGAAACATGTATGCTTGATCATTTTTTATAAATCTATTTTAACTATATCATGTACATATATTCTATGCAATCATTGAATCCATATATATGATAATAAGTATAAAATTTTAGATTCATATTCAGGGGATATGGGAGTTATATGGCCAAGGAATTTGAGTACGGGAATTACAAGATGTACCATAATTTGGTGGAGTCCATGAAATTAAGGGTTTTTATCATTATTTAAATGATGAGTATTTTATTGAAATGTATGATGATAAAAATATAAAGTAGTCTAAAAAATTTGTGGAGAGTTCCAAAGAAAAGTTTCTTACGTTTGTGGACAAAAAAATGGTTAAAAAAAGATCTAATGGATAAGTTAAGTAAATGGAACTATAGAATATATATCGATTTATATATGCCTATATTTTTATTTCTTATACTTGGTTTTCATGCTGATGTATCTTATTTATTTATTTTATCATTAATAATAATAATAATATTTGTGTAGTGTAATTAATTTAACACTAATGTTCTTAATTAAAGGTACCTATATTTCTTATATATTTATCCTATAATCCCCCCTGAATGCCCCCACAAATTTTGGGGGCATTTAGAGATGTTTTGAGGGGAGAACGGAGGGGGAATGGTTTAGGTGCATGGTTTTACAAACAGTGCACATAAACCATGTGACCATGTAAAACTAATTAAAAATGAGTTAAATGACTTTTTTTCTCCCAAAATTTATCACAATTCTCCTCTTTCTTCCCCACATCGATGCTAATAGCAAAACAATCCCTCAAAGCCTCTCAAACCCCCATTGGATCTCCATTTTGAAGGGGGATTTGGTGGATGAACATCACATAATCTCAAGTCAGTATTTATCCCCCTTAGATCCTACCCATTTCAGGATTTTTCATCCAATTTCCATGACATTAAAATTTAAAATAGTGTTAGGTTTTTAACCTTGGGTTTTCGTGGTCCCATATTTTGATTTTAGGCTTGATTTACCTTCCATGATGTGGGGCAGTGGCGTGATTGAATTTTCGCACAATGGATTCAATGTTTTAACAATTTTGGTAGGTGATTGAATGTTTATGAAATACTTTTGACTTATATTGATGTGTTTATATTATTTTCATGTGTATATCATATGATTATTGGTGTAAAAATTGGTTTTAGTGGTATTTGTAAAGCAAATGAAGTTTATGTTCCATTTTTTTGAAATTGGGGGGGTTTTCATAGGAATATTTTATTCATTCATTTGGGGAATACCATAACTACTTAGTTTATTTTATTGAAATTTATTATGGATGAAAATAATTTTTCTATGTTTATATACTTTGATTGTTTCTGCGATTATTTGTTTTAATGGTGTTTGTGAATTAATAGAACTTTAAGTGCCATGTTTGTGTGAAAATTGAGATTTTACAAAGATATCACAACTTGGTTCATATGGGGATGCCCTATAAAAGAATTTTTGGTTTCAATGAAAGGATTTGGGATGAATGTTTTGTTTTTGAGACTTATAAGTGAGAATAGGGTGTTCATAGTGGGGAGTTTCAGATGTTTTGGGTGAAAAACAATGTGTGATTTGAGAAGTTGTTTTATTGAAAATCAAAATGTTATCTTGTGTGTTTTAAGTGTTATAAAATGTGTATATCTACATTGTTCTTTGTATGTGACCATTAGTAGTGTTTTATATGAAAAGGAATGTTTGTATCATGATAAAATTATTTGAGCATAAATGGGGGGGCCCAAGTACCTAGGTGGGCGGATTTGTTCAAGTACGATAGTGATCCAGAGCGGTTTTATCCCAGTTTCACATAGAATTTTGGATAAAAACTCTATATAAACTATATGGATGATTTTTTGGGACCACTAGGTTATGGGTATGTTCTCAAATAGTGTATTGTTCAAAATAAATGATTGTGACATGGATATTTTACACTAAGGTACAAGCTACATAAGACCCGAGACTATCTAGTGCCTAGGGGTGTTCCCAGTTTTTGTGGTCATTGGTTTTTTGGTATTTAGCCATGTATTAGGGTTTGTTAGTATGTAAATTAAAGTATATAACATGTCTTATTCAAATTTATCAACATTTTGAATTTATTATTCTGAAAACTATTTACAATTTAATGTTTCATTTGTTTGAATTTATGACCTCTTTTACTTACTTATTAAAAGTGCATGTTTTTTCACGTTGTATTTCACAATCATTGGAATGTTTGGGTGGTATCATATTGGGAATAGTCTCACACCATACTTACACCACTTGGGTGTAATTATAATTGATTTTGTTTGACATAGGTTTGGGAAAAGCCTTTTTTGAAGGCGTTTTGGATTGTTAGTCCCCTCTTGTGGCGCGGTGTTGTGGAGACAGCACGAGGGTGACTACCCCCTTACTATGTGGAGTCTATTTGGATGTTTTTTTTATTTTATTTATTTATTTTTGGACCTCTTGTAAATTATTTAAAACCTTGCCATCCGATCTTTTTTTTAAGGATTGTTTTCCATGAAAATTTCAGATTCATATTATTGATTGTTTTTAATGTTTTATTCTTCATAATGAGGAAAATCATTCCCAAACCAAATTTATTATTACTTGGGAACTTGTTTCAGCCCATGGATATAGGGAACCCCCATCGGGCCTTGTCATGGGCTGGATTTGGGGCTTGTATTAGTGGTGGCCAGATTTGGTTTCTGACAAAATGGTATCAGAGAAGGCCAATGTTTTTGAGTTATATTACTATTTTTGGATGAGACGGGACAGAAAAAAGCTAAGACTATCATGGATCAGTGTTTTGTTCATGAGTAGGGTGCCTGGAACGCACCTCTTATGGTAGAACATGAGACATCAGGGGACGTTGTAATTATCTGAATGACTTCACTTCCAGGTGAGACATGTGGGCTGCAAATGACACATGGACATCATGTGGGGTGGCATAGTTGTATATTTTATTACTATAATGTGTTTAGTTTATTAATAATTTATGTACATTGATTAAAACATTCATAATTATGGTATTGAATATTTTTTTTGTGATGTTTCATTTTGTAGCAACATGCCTCTCCGGATAGCTCCCATTCACCCATAAAAGGAAGGTGAAGAGAGTTCTCCCACACAGATTGATTAGAGGCTAGTCAAGGTTGTGGTCTAGGCTATCCATGATATGGGATAGGGACCATCTCATGTTACCATTCTTATTAGTGTAGAAGAGATGATTCCTATAATAGATAAAGATCAAGAGTTCCTAAAAAACAAGCCTCCTACTTTTCGAGGCAGCATAGAACCCCATGAAGAATAGAAATGGCTCGACAATATTGAACACATGTTTGAATTCCTGGAAACACCTGAGGAGGTCAGTGTAATGTGTGCCTATTTTCTGCTAGAGGGTCCCAGCCGCAAGTGGTGGGAGTCTGTACTTGAGACATGGAAGAATGATCACATGGATTGGGGAGATTTCAAGGCCATCTTCAGTGACCAGTACTTCCCTGAAGTGTTGGCTTATGCTCGATCCCCATAGTTCATGGAACATGTTTTAGGGAATCTTTTTATGATTGAGTACGCCAAATATTTTCTTATGCTAGTTAATAATTCCTTGGAAATTGTCTCAAATGAACAAGCAATGGGCCAAATATTTGAGAAATGCTCGTGACAAGAGTTATACTCCCGGGTTTTCTTGTTCAAGATGAGGAATTTTGTTGAGTTCATTGATACAGTAGGTATAGTGGAGATTTACCATAAATGTAGCGCTGATTTTTCTGAAACTGTATCACTAATGGGAAATGTCAATAATTTGGAGAAGAAAAGGAAGTGAGAGAAGTAGGGGAAGAAGGGAGATGGTTGTTCATTCCACTCCTCCAGGCCATTTTCATCGGTGGTTTCTATTGCAAGGTCTATCATGTGCCACCGGTGTGGAAGGCTAGGAAACATCCGACCAACATTCATATACACTCCTAAGAAATTTTATCAGTGCAGAGGTATATGACCTTTTCATAGATTTTGCGGGGTGGAATGAAAACATCATAGTGGGGCAGGATCAGTGGCCTTAAAAGGCATGCATGCATTGTTAGAGCTATCGAGGACAGGGGATGTTGTTTTGGTGGTCGCGGTGGTAGTTATGGGTCATCTATTGGGATGTGCTATTTCAGGGCACAACCACTGGCTATTGTTCATTCACAATAAGAGACCAGATATTTTCATGTGGTGGATCAGGCACTGGCGGGATCTATGGTGGGACCTTCGAAAGTACATGGTACCATTTTGATTTATTCTTCTATAGTTGTTCTGCTTTTTGATAATGGTTCATCTATTTTATTTATCTCTTCTTGTATTGTGGAAACACTGAATTTGCCCATAATGTTGATTTATTTTGTGATGGAGTTGGTGATGCCACTATGAAAAAAGAAGGAGCATGGTCTTAGGGGCACATCATGTGTGCTCTCCGTGCTAGGGATTGAGATGTAGTGGTACCTCTTGGTCTTAGATATGGATCTTTTTGATGTGATACATGTCATGGATTATGTAGTACACTTCCATGAACACATCAATTGCTATATGCAATGAGTGATTTTCACAGCACCTAATGGGTGTCATCAAGTTTTTCATGGAGAATGGAATCCTCATTCGAGGCGCGCATGATCTCCACTCCTAGATTTTAGAAGTCATATCTTCTAGTTAATGTCACTCGTTCTAGAGGAATATGGTATTTCCTATGAAGGTGCACTACCACATGTAGTGAATGTGTTTATGGAGGTATTCCTAGATGGTTTTCAGGTTTTCCCTCGGAGTGGGATGTGGAATTCTCTATTGATCCCTCACCAAGAAAAAATCCAATATCCCTTCCCTCATATCGTATGGCCCCCACTGAGCTAATGGAATTAAAGATACAACAAGAAGACATAGAATCCAATGGATTCTTTCGTCTGAGTATCTCTCCTTGTGCCGCACCTATGTAGTTCATGAAAAAGGCTGACAGATCCCTACAGTTGTGCAATGACTACCAGAAGATGAATAAGGTAACAATTAAGAACAATTACCCTTTTCCCATAATAGAAGATCTGTTTGATTATTTTAATGAGGGAAAGTGGTTCTATAAAATAGAATTGTGTTCAAGATACCATGAACTTAGGGTGAAAGAGGGAGATTTATCCAAGGAATCCTTCTGAAGAAGGTATGTCCACTTTTAGTATTTGGTCATGTCCTTCTGATTGACCCATGTTCTAGTAGTATTAAGGAAACTCATGAATAGGGTGTTCCACCGATATCTCAACTCCTTAATTATGGTGTTCATGGATGAAAGTCTAGTATATTGTAGCTCTGAGAAGGAATAAGAACATCCCTTGAGGATCATTTTGGTCACATTGCAGGATCACCGCCTCTATGGAAAGTTGTCATTGTACTCTTTCTGGATCAGGGTGGTGAAATTTATAGGGCATCTAATCTCAAATCCTGGTGCATTAGTGGACCTAGATAAGATAAGTGTGGTCATTTCATGGGAGAAATCAAAGAATGTGTTCGACATCATGATTTTCCATGGCCTAGTTTGTTATTAAAGGTGATTATTTTGGGATTTCTCTCGGCTTTATTCACTGAAAACCATGCTCACCCAGAAAGGGGTGATGTTGTATGGCCCCCATAATTTTAGGTGTCCTTTGAGGAGCTAAAATGGAAGTTGATTACCACCCCCATGATGATTTTTCCTAAGATAAAGAAGGGTATGTGGGATATTGGAATGCTTCAGGTATGGGCCTTGGGTGTGTGCTTATGTAGGATGATCACGTGGTGGCATATGGCTCCCACCAACTTTGACCACATGAAAATAATTACCAGACCTATGAAATGGAGTTGGATATGGTGATGCATGATTTAAGGATCTGTCATCACTACCTCTTTTGGGAGAATTATTTTTTCTACACTGATCACAAAATCTTGGCCTATACATTCTTGTAGAAGTTCATCAATATGCGGAAAAGTTACTGGATAGAGTAATTTTAGGGGTTTGACATCGATATTGTTTATAACCCAATCAAGGGAAATGTAGTGGGAGATTTATTAAGAAGAAAGGTACCAGTGAAATCATTGAAGAAGTCCAGTGATGAGTGGACACTGATGGGCCTCTCTGCTCAGATGCATGTGGAGACTTGGGAGCGCTGTGAAAGAGAATTATTGGAGATTATTCAGTTGACTCCTTCTCTTTTGGAGTTGATTCATCTAGAACAAAAAAGTGATCATATTTTTCAGCAGTTGAGGTAGTTAAATCATGGCGGGAAGACGTCCCATGATCATTCATCATCTCCATAGGGCATATTATGTTTCAAGGGTCGTTCAGTAGTGTCGTTGTCTTTGTGGAAGGTAGTGATAGGGGATTTCCACCAGTTTCAGTGGGTTGTACATCCAGGTTTAACTAATATTTATTATGATGTGAGACTATAGTTATGGTGTCTAGGTATGTGACGAGACATAGCCTACTTTGTGTAAATATTCTACACATCTCAATAGGTGAAGGAGGAGCACCAAATTCCCTCCAGTTTTCTCCAACTACTACCCATTACTACCTGAATGTTGGATGACGATCCCATGGTCATCATTTTTTATTTTCCTCATACACCTAGGGGTAATATTTCCATTTGGGAGGTGATCCGCCCTCTAAAAAAATCATCCCACTTCATCATGATCAAAGATACAATTAAATTGGATGAGTTGGGTTGTTTGTAACTTCAAGTAGTGGTGAGACTCCTCAGCGTGACATCAACAGTTTTCTTAGATAGAGACCCATGTTTCAATTTTCGGTTTTGTTATGTACTACATAAGGCCTTGGGTTCATAGATCAAGATGAATAGAGAGTATCATACTCAAATAAAGATGGTTATATAGAACAGGAAAACCAGATTCTGGAGGGCATGCTCTGCGCATGTGTCTTGGACATTGGAGGTTCTTGGGATATCCAATTGGGATTTTTTGAGTTTGACTATAATAATAGTTACCAATACTCAATTTTAATGTCCCATTTTGAGGCACTCTTTGGTTGTCCATGTATGTCCCCCCTATGTTGGGCGGAGGTATGTGAGAGTTCACTGTTGGGGCTGAGCCTTGTGCCGAAGACTTCTGAGAAGGTCTAGTTGATCGGGAAATTCTTTTAGACAGCTCAAAGTCATCATAAATCTTATGGTGAATGGAGGTGTTGAGACCTAATTTTTTCTATATGTGATATGGTATTCTTGAATGTCGCCCCTCATCTGGGCCATCATCGATGAAGCAAGGGAAGATGATGCCACGATATGTCGGCCCATTTGAGATTATTTGAAATATAAGAAATGTGGCTTATAGGTTGGTCTTACCTTCTCATTTGAAATCCATCCATGATGTATTCCATGTCTTCCAATTAATGAAATGCAACCAGGATCCGTTCCATGTGCTGAGTTGGGATGAATTGGTGATAGAGTATAACTTGTCAGTTTTTGGGCGTCTAGTGGAAATAGTGGACTACCAAGAAAATGTGCTTCAAGGGAAGTCTATATTTCTTGTGTAGGTTCGTTTGAATAATGTTAGTGATACACATGTGACCTGTTTGTATAATTCCTATGTGGAGGATGATTAACCATTCTTTTTTTCTGATCAATCCTTTAGTCGACATTTCAGGACGGAACGTTTTCATGGGGGGAGAATTGTCACACCCATGGTCTTTATTATGGTACATGTATTTTATATATTTTTATCCTAACATCCTCCCATTTCCCCCCCTAAGAACCAACAAATTTGGTGGCATTTTGATATGTTTTTAAGGGGAAAATTAGGGTTCTTGGTTAAGGTGCACGATTTGAAAAATTGTGAACACAAACATGTGGCCAAGTCTAGGACATTGTAAATGAGTTAAATGTATTCAATTACCTATTTTAATTTATCCTAATTCACCCCTTTCTTCAACAAATTGAACTTAATATCCATGGAAGCCCTCAAATCCTCTCTAAACGTCATTGGAACTCCAATTTTAAGGGGGATTTGGTGGAGGAACATCACACAATCTCAATAAAGCGGTTATCCCTTTTTGTTCCTCCCCTATTCATGATGTTTCTTCCAATTTCATTGAAGTAAAAAATGACCATAGGGTAGGTTTTCTAACCTAGGGTTTAGCATTGGGTTTTCTTAGTCCAATTTGTTGATTTTGGGCTCGATCTACATTCCGTGAGGTGTGGTGGTGGTGCGATTGAATTCTTGCACAAAGGATTCGACGTTTTAATAATTTTGGTAGGTGATTCCAGGTGTATGAAATCCATGTGACATAGGTATATTTGTTTATAAAATATTAATGTTTATCTCATTTTATTACTAGTTAAATTTTTGGTTTTAGTTGTATTTTTAGAGAAACTTATGTTTATGTGGCATTTTTTTGTGAAATTGGGTGTTTTCATAGAAATATTTTATTGGTTTATTCAGGGATTCCCTATATGTAATTAGTTGATTTCGTAGAAATTTATTAGTGATTAAAATAATGTTTTTAATATTTATCCCCCTTTTTTTCTATGAAATTTTGTTTTAATGGTGTTTGTGAAGCATATTAACTTTAAGTGTCATGTTTGTGTGAAAATGGAGGTTCTATAAAGATATCAATTATTGATTCATATGGGGCTTCTATATAACTGATTTATTTGTTTCAATGATAGTTATTGGGATTCAATTTTTTTTGATCCTTATAAGTGTACACATTGTGCACAAAGTGGGGATTTCAAGGAGTTTTTGGGGAAAATAATGCGTGGTTTGAGAAGTTGTCTTATTGAAAATCAAAATGTTTTGTTGTGTGTTTTAAGTGGTATAATGTGGGTATAGATCCTATATTGTTTTTAGGTTACCAGTAGTGGTGCTTTATATTCCAAGTGATGTATGTAGAATTATGAAATTGTTTGATCACATAGGGGGAATCCTGGGTACCTAGTTGGTCGGATATGTGCCAGTACGCTAGTGATCTGATGAAGTTTTATCAATGTTTTATATAGAAATTTGGATAACGACCACTATAAATAAACTATATGGATGCTTTTTGGGGACCACTGGGTTATGTGTATGATCCCGAATAGTGAATATTTCAATGGAAAAAATTTTGAATAGGATATTTTACACCGAGTTATGAGTTACATAGAGCATGAGACTCTCTAGTGCCTGGGGGTGTTCCCGGTTTTTGTGCTCATTAGAACATTGGTGTTTAGACTTGTATTAGGGGTTGTTTTGAAATAAATTACATTATCTGACATGTATTATTAAAATGTCTTATAATTCGGAATGTCTTATTTTGAAAACTATTTACAATAGAAAGTTTCTTTTGTTGAAATTTATCGTATCTTTTCCTTGCATATTAAACTGCATTCTTTTTCACATTTTATTGTATAATATTTAGAATATTAGGGTGGTATCCTATTGTTAATAGGAAAAAGCAGTACTTAATACCATTTTGGGAAATTACACATTATTATTTTTGATATGGGTATTGGAAAAGCCTTGGCAGAAGGTGGTTCAAGTTGTTAGTCCCCTCAAATGGTGAAATGTTGTGGAGACAGCTCAGGGGTGATGACCCCCTTGTCATGTGGAGTATTTTTGGACGATTTTATATTGTTATTTATTTATTTTATGACCACTTGTACTTTATTTTAAAAAATGTATTCATATTTAGTTTCTTGTTATGGTTTTTTTGGAATGAAAATTTCACATTCATATTATTGATTGTTTTTAATGTTTTATGCTTTCATACATGGGAAAATAGTTCCCAAAACCAATTTATTAACACCTGGGAACATGCTCCAGACCATTGGGATAGTTAATTCCTTTCGGGCATTTTCATGGGCTAGATTTGGTGGCGATATTAGGGGTGACCAGATTCAGTTCTTTATAATTCAAATCACTAAACACTGAGTATTAACCACTCAATAAAATGAGTGATTCAACCTTATAAATATCACATTTTTTGTGAATTATTTATCACTATCCATAAATATTTTTCACTTATTGGTTTTTCCCATCATAACTAATAATTTAATTACATGGTTACAATATTAATATTTCCAGGGATTTTTATTTTTTTTCTACGGGGATTCAACACCGCACACACCCTATCAATAATTCTCATTGTGATTTCATCAGGAAATATATTTGGTATAATCTAATTTTAATTCTAAAGGATATAATGTTTTTTTTATTTATTGTAAATTTATTTCATATATTTAATATTGACAGTAATATTTTTTTCAATAAAAATATTGTTTCCATATTTGATGCAAAGGGGTAACATATTTAGAAATAGATTGTAGTTTTACATCATATTTCTCCTAGATAAAATGTCCTTAAACAAAAAAAATAATGGTTTATATGATCATAATTATATGACTAAATTGAAATCATTGTGAAATATTTGGAGTAGAAAAATCTTAATCACATTCATTTATAAGACATGGAGGTTATGGTTTCCTAATTAAAAAATCATTATTTCTTCAATTGAGGATATTTTGATGTTAAAATATGAATTGGTGGAGGATATAATTATTAATGTGAACAAAATTATAATCATGTCTCAATGTTAGAGAAAAATATCCAAAATCCCTAACATTATAATGAAATTTTAGTGAATTTTACAATCTATGTTCTGTATAATTATTATACATATACTTTCAACAAATTGATGATTAAATCATTAATAACATCAATAATTTCATGATAAACTATGGGATGGTAAATGGTATATCGTAGGAAAAAATATAAATCTGAAAATGATTCATATTTCAAATGTAGAAAATGGTCAATAACAAAAAATTAAAATTTTCAAATGAAGGGGAGTCATAAGTTAGTGATGATTCGATGGAAATGAATATATTAATTAAAATATGATTAAAATATTTTAATTGTGAGATTATTTCACATATTTTCAACCAAGCATCCAATATTTAATAAAAATGATTAAATGGATGACCAATACAAATGTTCTTCATGAATAAGAAACGAGAAAATTAGTCAAAGTGGTTTAAAATTTTCTAAAGAGAACTAGAAGACTAAATTATCCAAGAAAAAATTCACCTTAATATATTCTATGTACTTTTTTATTTTATGAATGATTGATATAGTGAAGAAATTAATATTAACGGTCCACAAAAATTTATAAAATGTTAGACATTCTATAAAATTCTATAATGATGATAAAATAATAAAAAAATATAAATAAAAATATCTCAGGGAACTAAAATTATTTTAATAATGGTTAGATCACTTAGTTTTTTTATTAAAAAACTGACAGAATTTATTGAAAAAAAATGTCAGTATAGACGATGAATGATTAATTTAAAAAGTTTATTGATGAATAAAATGTTATGAACATAATGAAAAATAAGATGAATATCTGAGAAATATTAGAAATACAAATTGAATTATTGATGTAAAAAAGAAGATTTTGTAGATTATAATATAGTACCATATTTCTAGGAATGATGAATTTAAATGACTTCAACTGATGTTAAAGTATTTGAGAAATTCATTGTAAATTTGTTAATATAATAGAAAAAAATTAAAACATGGAAATTGGAGAAACATCATGACTAATGTATAATGTTTTTTATGTCAATATAAGGATAATATATTTTCCTACGATACCATGAATATTATTTATAAATAGTTAATATTAAAATCTATCATGTTATAGTTGTGATAAGAAAGGGGTGAATTTGTTTAATGCCACAAATAAATGAGATAACCACATTATTACATAATGTTGTGTTGTTGTAATTTTGAGATCCCATCCTAACAATCCATGAATAGTAACTAGAAAAGACCCCCAAGTAACATCAGTAACAAATCCTTGAATCCCAGAGTCTTTCGATTATTAATGGGGTTCTTAAGAGGTGTCGTTGGGAGACCATACCCCTAGTATCAAAGTAAAAAATCAATGGTAAAATAATCAATATATTTTCCACATTAGTAAATAAATTGGGAATGTAGATAAAAATAATATAATGAATATGGAAATAATAAAACATCAACAAGGATATTATAAATGAAAGTAATTAAAGTCCAACAACCATTATCGTTATAAAACTAGCCTCTTTCAAGTCTAGTTACATATACATACCTGAAAAAAAAGGATATAAGTCATTAGATCCATGAAAAATTTAGGCCATATCACACCAAGTGATCATACAATTTTCCACACTCTCAAAAATTACATCCAACGTCTATTACATGCGCCTAAACCTAATATGTACCTTTTTCTTATGAATATATGGTCGGGTACCCATGAGGAATGGGAGCACAATTATGGTTGAGTATAAAACATAGTAGGGAACCAACAATGTGGTTATACACATACCAGAAATCCATTAATATGTGTGTGTGACATGTCCCAATGAATAATAGTTATAAATTAATATTTTGAAACATTAATTAAAACATCCCTTAAAATATGATGTTGAAATGTATCTTGGCACATCATGATGACTGAGTAAGAATATTATCCACTATGGATCCTCTAGTCCTAGACCTTGATCGATTTAGTTATATCATCCATTGATGGGTTGTCAGTATGAATGTGAAAACGAATGTTCCTACCCACATATCCCTTTGAAGAATCCCTATGAAATCAGGGAAAATTCTTGGAAAATATGACTTTCGAGGGTAATATTCTCATTATTATGGAACACAATATCAGCAAACTGAGGGAAATATACCAACACCCATTACATTAATCAACCATTTAAACCATGATACTATTCAAGGGAAATAAATCCATCACCAGATTATCTGGAGAGAACATTCCTACCAATGATAAAGTACCCCTGCTTGTGGAATGTGAGATTAGTCAGCCTAGGTTGAGAATATCATCCCAAAGAAAACAATTCCCACCTTAGATGAAATATTAGATAGTTTAAATATAAACATCGATGAATCATCTATATAAAATATACCTTTTCTGTATATTATACCAATCCCTGATCCAGACATAATGAACTATAAAAAGAAACACCATCTCGGGGAACCCAACAAAATGGGGTGTTAAGCATTATATCATAAAAAAGAAACATAAATCCTACCACACACCCGCCATTCCACGTAATAAATATTATTCTTAGCTCAAAAATAATTAGGGTCTAAGGTGAAACTAATCGTCAACTCTTCCCATAATCATTCCTCGTCAAAAACTAAATGGGCTTACAAGGTTTCCTAGGACCCATGGAATAATTTTAATTCTGACTACCAATCTCAAAAAAACATATTCAAGGTCTGACTATCATTTCGATCCCACTACGGTCCCCTTTTTAATAAATATTCCCTTTAAGTATGCACATTTTTATTATTTTAAATAATTTTTTTCATGTAATTCATGGATTTAGTATAGAATATCAGTTCCAATGGAGACTTGGTTCATTAAAAAAATATAATATGTCATGATCATGAAATTTTTCAGAAATAATGGATATATCCCAAACCATATTTTAGAAGATAAAACTGAGACCACCATTAAATCTGGAATATGGATTTTACCATTTTTGTGACATAATCAATGATATATTCAAAAGGCTAATATTTTGGTGGTTGAGGGAAACCAATAGATGAAATTATTAATTTAGTTATTTATTTTTTATTAAATTCAAAAAAATCTAATCCTTCAATATTTAATAATTATTATATTCGTATACAAAGGTTAGACTCATAACCTAAGAGCTTTGGTGGATTGAAACATCCTAGATGATTGTGTTGCTTTCATGCATGAGTTTAAATATATCATCTATACTTGTTTTACCATTGAAGCACACAATGTATCTATAGAACAATATGTCATGTGACACAGTAGAACATTATTATAAAATATATAGAATGAAACATCATGTAACCCAACTATACATGATTTGAAATACTTTAGGGGAAGTTTATAACCATTGTACTATTTGATATCATTTTGGATTCAATCTGTATGTTCCCTAAGATTAAAACAATGAGTGTAATGTGTTTCATCCCAACCAAATAAATTGATGAACAATGCTCACTATGATCAAGTTCTGGATAGAGTCTAGTATCCCTCCACACAACTCGAGGTGTGTTAATCTATCTCATTGTTTCATAGGTTGAGTTGGGTATATCATATCAGACTTCTAGAATGTGGAAACCCCTATCTAATGGGTTATCCTACATAGTTCCAGTTATCCCCCATAGGCCCTGGATGTGATCCACTACATGTTATTTTAAAACCTACATGATTTAATATAGGCATGAACATATAAAGGACTATCATGTATGAACCCTGAAATATTTCCATCAGTGATAGTGATACCTAATGAGTGGGTTCGCTAAGACAATCATTAACATAGATCCCCAAGATAAAACACAAAGATATTTTTGAGGTCAAAAATATACTCATAGACATATAGTTTTCTTATAGAATATATCTGTTACCTTGACTATCCTATTAAATTTTATTATTTAGATAAGAATCCCTCTTTGATTCTCTTTGTTTAGTGATTTTAGGGGGTCCCACTATAAATGATTATACAATACCCTAAACTAGCTCTTAACACATCTATAATGTCTTTTATTTTTGATAGATCATTCGATGGAGTGTTAGGTGGACCAGGAGTAGGTGGAGCTTATTGGTGCTAGATAGAATCCTTAAGATATAATTTTCTATTAGTTCACCTTTTGGTTTGTAGGTTTCAATCCTTTATGAATTTGGTGCCCACATATTTTGACATTTGTAACATTCACATTCTCTTAAGATACTCCATTGTGGGATTAACTATTCAACATGCATTTACATTATTAGTTATTTTCATTTATGTATTCTACTAGTATGTGAAGTTTTTTGTGCGTGTATAGGTACATTATTCTAAGGCCTCTTATGTATGTGTTATTACAAATCAGAAATAGTATTCACCCCCATGGCTATTAGTGATTGTCTTGGTGTGTCACAATATTCTTACTAAAAAAAGGAAGACCCTAGTGGGGGAATTCATGATATAGTTTTATCAGAATAGCGTAGGTTGTATTTAGACCGATGTTTGGAGATATAATATCTTTTAATATTATTTTGGGAATTAGGTAAACATTCTTAAAGTGTTTCACAATTGGATATTAGTCCAGGTAACCTATTGGTGTTGAATTGAATGATGTATTCAATCATTATGACTCTAATAATATTCTATTGACATAGTACATTTTTGAAATGGTTGCCGAGAAAACATTGTCACATACATATTACATGTATTGTTTGTGGTTATCAAGACAATGTTCTTTCATCTCCCAATATATGATGTATTGAAAATGGTGAGTATTTAATAATTTATCATTACTTTATGAACATGTCCATCAAGGATTGTATAGTAGGATCAAAATGATGATCCAATCATTAATTAACCATAAGTCTTGTGGAACGTGTATGTTAGATCCTCTAGGTGGGAAACCTATAATACCGCCACACATTGAGAATCCAATTGTTCTGATAGTACCAGGTGATGAAACATATAGTCTAAGTCCACCTCACGAGTTCCATATATAGATACCATCTACATTTTAGGGTTAGACAGACACCCAATTAGCATAGTAGTTAATCTAGGTTGTATAAAATGTTTTCCCCCTTATTAGGAGCCTTTGTCGAGATATATGTTATAGTATAAAACCTTATCAATTTCATGATATAGAAATAGTCAAGATCGGTTTTATAGACACATGATGATATGACTCTCAATTGGAAATTTCGTGAGTGACCCTTTAGAGATAATATTTTCATTGTTAAATTACTGGAAGTATGTTTGCAGAAGCTTCTGGGACCCAAATCAAGGTAGTATGATAATCATAGAGTATGCATCCAGTATTAATGGACAATCATATTATTAAATGGATATGATATTTAATGGATAATTTTGAGAATTTAAATATTAGAAATTAATTATCAGATATATTTTTTGGATAGCTGAATATATTTTCTTTCATTATTAAGTTGGACTCAATAGAATGCCTTGGTTGTGGAAAGTTTATTAGAAATGCATTCATGGAAAATTGGTTCTAGTATAAGACAACTAATTATTGATACCTCTATAGTTGATAATAAATATGTGACTTAGGGATCATGGAATGTGAATCAGTTGAAAAATACTACCTTGGATTGAGGGTTGGCTAATGAAGTCTCTTAAGGAGGTCCCATTCAACATAGGGAGTGATTATGTTTCTTGTATAGTGGTAAATATATATTATGTGGGATTCTCAAACCCACCATGCAGTAAAATGGGTGAAGGGAAATGAGTCTCCGATGTAAATTTCTAGTCATAATATGCGATTTTTATTACTTTGTTAGGATTGTAATGGTGTGAGAAGAGATTTTGGAGGAGTTTCACATTAGGATTTCTGCAATGGATACAATCCCTAAGTGGTGGGAACCATGCTCCAGGACCTATATGTCATGGACATTGACAATTATGAGTATTTTAGGCTTATGAACCTAAGGATAAGGGTATGAAAAAATGGTAGGATCTATATCCCACCTTCCTAAACTTTAAATTTAATAGAGAATTGTGTAAGCCACTCTTTACTTTCTATATCTCTTAATTGAGACATGATGATCCCATTAGATCCATTATCTCCACATTTTTTTAGAGATTACCTCCATGGGTTACTCTATGATCAAAAAATTCTATGGATACTGTTAAATGACTATTAGATGATAAATATTATTATAGGATCTCTTCATTGACATCATGAGACCTTATGATGTCATCTGGCTGATGGGATGAATCTTTAAAGTACATGTATAGATTAACTGTTTAAGGATGAGGATAATGTAAATCTGGGTAGATAGTTTGAGATTTTCCTTCACTGTTGATAGGAATTCCCAGGATTATTATATTGGTTTTGTAGAGAAAACGATATAATCTATTCATCTGTAATAGGATAGTATGAAACGTAGAGTAGTGGATGGAATGAGATTTCAAATTATTGATGTTGTGTAGTATTGTGAGGATGTAATTCTTGAGGAATTTTTTTCCTTAACCCCCCATCAATATATAAAAATCTAAATTTTCCTACATTATGTAATAGCATAAATATATATATAGGAATATTGGATGGTCCTTATTGATCTTTTAGAGTAAAAATTGAAATTGGAGGATCTACAGAAGATGGGATTTGTTATACCTTGTGTGTCCCCCTTGGGCATCCGTAGTGTTGATCTCTAATAAAGAATATGGGGGAATGTGACAATGAATATATTTTTTTATCCTAAATTAGGTTAGTATTGAAAACTATGTATCATATTCCAAAAATTGATGACCTCTGTGAGCAACTTAAAAGGGGAGAGTGGTTATTAATGATTAAACATAGGTCAGATTACTAGCAGCTCCATGTTCAATGGGGGATATCTCAAATATGTAATTCTATTGAATTAATTGTCCTTTTGATTACATATTTGTTTCATTTGATGTAACAAAACAGTAATATTTTTTTATTTGACTCATCAATTAGATCTTTTAGCCTTTCTTAGACCTATTTGGGGTAGTATTCATAGATGACACACTCTTTCAAAGAGAACCAATGTAGGAAGATATAAGAATAACTGGGACTCACATGGATATAATTAAAAAACAAGATTTATTTGAATCTATAATTGATTTATCTGTAGATTTGTGATTTCAAATTCCTGATACATGTCATCTCTGAACAATGAGTGGAATTTAAAACAAATAAAGATCGAGGTAGTGCAATCTTGTTGGAACCCAATAGTTTGAAAATAGTGTATAAAAACATTAGGTTAGCTATCTATTATCATAGATTTATACTCATAATTTATAGTATTGCATAAAATTTGACTTCTTTGATCATAAATTTAAAACCATTTGATTAGGAAGAGAAGTTATAATAGGATTTTCATGATCAACGATAGAGGTTAGTGAGTGCCGCAATCTTGAGACAGCTAGAGGTGGTTATTTAGTATGTTCACTTCTATGATTATCCCATAGTATGTCATGGATATGTATTTATGTAATGGTATGTTGTTATTTATTATGAGTCCCAAAAACTAATTCACCATTTTTATAATTATTTGACCTTTGATTTTGATCAAGTAGACTAGTATTCTCCCAGATGTTGTGGTGACATTACATTATGGCATGGGGAGTGATACTATATTCTACCCATAAGATTACAATATACATATTTTCGAAGAATGATATTAACCTGAGCTATAGGTGATGTCATTATTTCTTATTGGAATATTAATTTAAGATAGTCTATACTCTCATGAATGGTAATGTTGTGGACTATTATCTTCATAGGAAATACCATTCATATTTATTTCATTTAAAAATAGAGAATTTTTCTAATTTTTTATTAATCCATGAGGATATGGGTGAAACAGTGTGTCCCCAGTTTAATCCAATAACCGCAAAACTTTTATATCCTATCAGGTAATCATAATATTTTTTTTAAACAATAAGTTCATTAATGATAATATATTCATATGATATTCTTATTCGCATATTTAAGGTGGGGATAATGTTATCATTTTTCAAATACCGATGATGGTATTTTACACACATTAATATTAGTTGATGAGGTTGTTTTATATATAACCCTTAACCGTACATGTTGGAGTGATAAAGATATACTAGAATCTTTGATGTCAGATTTGGTGGCTTGGGATGAAGTGGAGTTTTTCAGGGTTTATCCCTTTATTCCACAACTACTAATGGGTGTATACTTTACACCTAGTTCAAGTTTTTTTGACCAACCCAATGTTTTAATATAGAGTAATTTGGATGGTATCTGTATGGATTTTATGATCGGACGTATATGATCCCCAAGGGGTCACGATGCTATTTCAATGATTACATATCTATACACCAAGTCATGTCACCCCTAGACATCTAAAATTATATTTTAGTGTTGTTTTTGGGATTCCAATGCATGTGGGAGATAATTATGTATTATGAAGTTCCATAGAAGATAGATTTAGACTATGAACCTTGATTCAAATTTCAATTATTCCAACTATTAAATGATGAATCTGTGACTTTATTTCATTCTCACATTATATTATATCCCTATGAAAAATCATATATCCAGTGAACCACATAGTTTATGTAGGACATGTTGTGCGCTTGAATTATTGATTTTGACATTAGTTGGAATGCTTTCCACCCCTTTTAGAGTTTTCATTTGACAGAAATTATCATTCCACAAAATTCATGGAACCATTTAATACCTTACACTAGATAACATTAAGTTCACTAATGTGTTGGTTGGACCCAAGTGAGAGAGGACATGTAGTCCAGGAGATGGTGAAAATGATAATAGAGAAGGTGACGACCATCCAAGAGTGGATGAGTGTAAAATAGAGTAATTAGATGTCTTATAATAACTGATGTTATAGGCCAGGGGTGGTTGATGAGTGATATAATATCATTCTACATTTATGACCTTAGTGAGTATAATAGATATTTGGACAAGGGTGGAATTTATCTCACCAAATAATTTTCCCTTTCTAGATACAATATTTTGTTGGTGTGGTGGCATATTTCATAGCCATAAAACCATATCCAGACTGGGTGTGTGAAATTTTACACATTTCACATTTTATAATATACATGCATGATCAATAAAATGTTATTTACTATGTTAGATTTGAAATTGAGCATAGAGTTTGATTTTAATTGTAACCAGTATCCATCAACAATTGATAGAATAATTTCATTCATAAGAGAGTGATTCCCCTGATGTTTGTTCTTTGATATAATGATAATATTTAGATGATCACCTAAGAAAGGGAGAACCATATGAGAGCAACATTCCATAATAAATTTTAATGTTCATATTCTTTTATGAGAAAATATCCTCTAATTTGGGATAATTTTTGAATTTTTTCTATATTATACATTGGAATATTTTAATTAATATTTTTAGTCAATTTCATAGATTATTCATTGATTTTCAGGCCTCCTGGATCCTCAATTTTAGTATATATAATATATATATATATATATTATATCATGTGTTTATTTTTCAAAATATAGTTGACATATCCCATACTATTTATCAAGTGGTAATAATTATACCACCATTAAATCCCAAATGTGTGTGTTAGACATGGTATGACACTATATTTAAATCGTTCAGGTGTTCTTTATATTTGTAATCCTGATAGAAGTTATTTATGGATAAATTAGTTAAATAATTCGTTTAATTTTAAATTACCCAAGACTACACAACTTCTATATAAACATGGTTATATATAGATCATTTCATTATCTATATAATCGTAGATCAATGGAGTAGATAAAACATGGTGGATGGCTCTATTAGTGAAAAAGAGGGGAGTTATAAATGGGGATTGATGATAAATGGGTGACTACAGATTTTAATGCCATAAAAATGACATTGGATCATTCTCAATCAATGATTGAACACATATCATGTTTGGTTGTTTAATTTTATAGGTCATCACCTTTTTTATTTTATTATATAATGAAACATGTGAATTATATTTTTATAGATTACTAATGGGTTATTTTTGTTCAATTTTCACTAATAATTTTCCATGTATAGTTAGGAATTTATTATTTATTAAATTTTCAAAAATAACTCATCTATCTTTCATCTATTATCAATGTACAAAAAAATGTACACTATGTATTTCTCACTATTTTTTGTTCAATGATTCCTCTCTCTCTTCATTTTTTATATTTGTTTGAATGTCTACTAATATAAATACCTTGAGGAACACTATTCAATGCATGATTTTCCATTTCATATTCCATGGATAGTTATTGTTCTATTAAACACATATATTTTATTAATGGAGTACTATAAAATAGGTTTATGTAATACCAATGGTGGAAAAATGGTTTTTATAGCTTTGTGTGTTTTGGAATGTGGGGCATTGGTGTACTAATCGGGAGGCATTCATCAAGTAATGATTGGCTAGAATCTTGATATAACATATGTTAAGGGTTTGATAGTTACATGTTGTGATAACATCAACCAAGAAGGGTGGTAGAATTTAAGGGAATGGAATTGGGTGGTAATTAATTTAGTGGTATTTATGTTCATGAAAATTTTCATCAAAACAACATGTAGTTTTAAAAAAACTCAACGTGAACACCCCTATTTGTAGAAACTAAGGTTTAAATTGAGTGTTAAATAACACAGACTCTGGGGACACCCACACATAATGAGAACCTTTTCTATCTAGCTATGTGTTTAAATGAATTATACACCCTATTATCCATGGGATCCCACACATAGTGTGTGTCGAGAAACACCTTCTGTACTACGGAGAGATCATGACCATTAGAGGATGGAACTTTCTCCTGCAATTACATGAACACTGAATTAAATGTGTCATGGATACATATAGTGTGTGTATATAATATATTTTCATGTGATATGACATTTCATTAGTAAAAACATACATAGTGATACACAAAATGTACCCATGTTTGACACATCGTGTACCCCTTATGGGGTCAGTGAGAGACCTTACTCTATTCGATATGATTTCTATTTCGGGGGGATTCTTCCTTTGGTTATCCCTTTATACTGTATATTTTGGAAGACCAATATGTTGATAGATGAGTGATCCCCTCTATGGGATGTAACAATAGTGTCTCGGTGATAGCATTGACACCCCTCCCATTATCTATTCGATATGATTTCTGTTTCAAGGGGAATATTCCCATGGTTATCCCTTATTATGGTTTATTTTGGATGAACATTATGTCGATAGATTAATGATTCCCTATATTCTCTATAACTACTGGGTCCCGGTGATAGCACAGACACCCCACCTTAACTTGGTCTTCGGGTCCTACCCGCCATACGACACATGTTTCCCCACAGACATGTGGTGCCCAAAATGGGTCACACCCATGTGTCTGAATAGATAATCTAACTAATGAAATACCCCAATGTCTAACACATGTGATTTCCAGTGTGCATTTTCCCCACTCAAACACACATGGAATCTTCCATGAAGGCCACCCATCTGATCACTAATCCAATCCAAGAACGCTTAACTATGGAGTTATAATCAGATAGGCTCTCGCAAAAGAAGGTGCACCTTGTTGACATGATTCATATCATTTTATCCATTAAACTCATTAAAATTTGGGGTGTTACATTCACCCCACTTTAGAGAACAATGTACCCATTGTGGAACCTACATCTCAACCAAGGCAATGTAGTGCACTTAAGTCTAGGTACCACCTCTGATACCAAATGTTACAATTGGGCCCTAGTGTGAGAACAGACACACTATCATAACATGGTCATTGTGTCTCGGCCTGCTAGGTACCACATGTTGCCTTGAATACACATGATCCACACCCTGGGGCCCATCCACATGCTCGAACGTGTCATATGACTAATGATTTTCCCCAGAGGCCAAAACATTTCTTTTTAGTGTGATTTTTCCTCACACTCATGCACACCGAGAAATTTTCATAAGGTCAACCATCCTTGTCACTCCTCCAAGCCAAGCATGCGTAACGGTGGAGTTCCAATTAGGTAGGCTCCCAGAAAAGGGATGTGCACATTTTTGACATGAGTTATATCACTTTAGTCATTTAACCCTTTAAAATTATAGGGTGTTACATGGTATAGTTCTAGATGGTGTTAGATATCCCTTCATGCGGAAAGAGTTATGGTCTCCTATCTCATTCTTTCTTCGATTGGGTTGGGTATCCTATATATGGAAAATTGGATGTGTGTTCACATACCAATTGGGTTGACCTAGAGAGGGTTAGTTTTTCAATGAAATCCCAAATACAAAGAAATTACAACTATGTATGATGTCTTGTATGTGTTCCATAAGTGTTATCGATACCTACAATGTGAGAGCTCCCAGACGAGTGCTACCTTTAAACCTCAGGCAATATCCATAATTTTGTAGTGATGTCAAGATCATACTCTAATAAAAGGAGTATTCATTGAGAATATTATATAATATTATTAAGAATTTATTATTAAATTACTTATATTTGGCATTCCCTTTTATTCTGTATGTTTAGTGATTTCAGGGTCTCTTACAAGGTATGTTTATACTCAATTATACAATGTCTCTAGAAACACGTGCCATGTATGATGCATACATGAGGACATTAAACATAATCATAGGTGGAATAGAGTTAGGTCTGTCTTAGCTAGGCTAAAAAAACTCATGGATGGATCCTTTAGTTACAGCTTCTGTGTTGTACAATTTTTTAGTTGTTCAGACTCTTTTAAAATTTTGGGGGACATGTATTTAAACCTATATATTTTCACACTCTCTATTCATTTTTAAAAATTGGATTTTATGTTATTAAAGAATTTATAGTACTATTTATATGTATTTCATTATTATATTTGTAACACTCGAAGATTCCATCTTATGTTTCCCTTTGAATAATGTAATAGATTGCATTGTACGCAACTTCGAGATTCTAACACACCGTGACCAATCAAACTTCTCGTTATAATAATAATACACACATTTTTATGTTTTATAAATTTTATCATTCAAAATGGAATTCATTTTAGTATTTATAATATCGTTATTAGGATATGGTGAAATTTTGGTATTTTTCAGAAAACATTCATTTTTTGATGAATAGTGAAAAATATTGAGTTATAGTTTAAAACTGAATTTTTATTTAAATAATAATTTATTTTATTTAAATTTATATAAGGTTAAAATAGATACATTATTCCTATATAAGATCAATGTAATTCATTAGATTCAGTTTATAATAATTTTAGATATATAAATATTTTATTGAACATTATAACCATCTTTTACCCACCACCTAGGAGCATTTGCAAATTTGAATAAAACATAATTTTACCGGTTTTGTGAATTGAATTTCAAAAATATGAGAGACACAGTTGATATTATTTAGTAAAATGTGGTTCAATAAAATAAAAATAATTTTTGGTGAATAGTAACTTTGGACTTTTATTTACCACGGTTAAAAGTAAATAGGGTAATTAAGGGTAAAAAGGATATTATTATTACCCTAAAAAATGTCCTAATTCTATTGGATATGTTTAATTCGACCAAAAAAACCTTAGTAGTAAAATATGATCCTTAAGGTCCACTTGGTTTAGATTAGGAAATTTATTATTATTTAATTCACAAAAGAGTTAAAACTGTTAAATTCAAAGCTTAATAACTAAACCATTTTTAATATAGGGTTATACATAATATAAATTCGATTATAAATATTCATTAAAAATATAAAAAAATTTCCTAAATAATTTTATTTTATATATATTTTTTAGAAATTAAATATTTTAATTTATTTATGACACAATGATGATGCAGTAATTACCTAATTAATGAAATATTAAAATATTTAATATTATAAATAACCAAATAAATGTAATTTTAGACATTTTATGAATTACAATAATTTTATAGGTTAATATGACTTGTTAGGGTTGGTTATATAAATTGTTTTCGAAGTGATAATGCCGTTATGATTTTAGAAAAAAATAATACCAAATAGTGTCAAAATTGACATAAAAGAGTTTTTAAAACAAATAGTATATTATTAATTGTTATTCTATTCCTAAAATTCTAAATATCAGACAAAATAGTTATATGATGATGGTTGTATCATTAATTTACCAATTAGGTTTCTCTTGGAAGTATATAGTCATTTTATTAACAATATAATCTAAAAATACAAGGAGACATGGTAAATGTCAAACTATTTAACTAAGAGTTAAATCTAAATGATAAGATTAATATAGTGACCCAAACCTATATAAAACCTAATGGTTTTGTGGTTTTCTACCCATACCCACCTTATCCTTTAAATAACACATTTTCTAGCCTTTAGAAACCGAAAATATTTTTTTTCATAAAATAATATTTCAAGATTTTCCAAGGGTTCCCCTCACCCCTCTTATAAAAGAGAAATCCCCCTTATCTCTAATTCAAACATAAAAATCCATTTGTATCGGCCAAAACCTACCCAAATACCCTATAAACTATTCTACCTTCACCATAGAGGGATTTATTTATTCATAAATCCATCCTATGGAGCCCTTTTGATCAAATCAAAAGGAAGAACCCGAAGAAGAGGTAAATATTTCATCACCTTTTTCAAGTTCCTTTCTTCTTCCACTTCCACTTTCATTGTTATTTACATTCTAAAATAATAACTCAAGTATCTTCTATATATTTTTATGTTATTATAAATTTTTTTCAACCTTATTCATTATTCTATCCATCCGTTGAATGACTTGTCACCGTACGTGCGTACGTAGGGCTTACCGTCTCCACGTCGTGGTGTAATTATTATTCAATAAATTATTATTTATATGGGAATAATAATGATGTATAATTGATATAAATAATAAATATAACATGATAATTATTCTGTATATATGATATTCTATCCAATTATATATTATATTAATATCAAAATAATGATATTGTCACTCGTGCGTATGTACAGATTACCGTCTCCACGAACGCGATGAGATTCATTCCCCATCATATCCATTTAAGAATAATTTTCATTTGATGATTAAAAATAATAATTATAGACTTGAAATCATTATGGATATGAATAATATACATCCAATCCATAAAAAATATGACTCACATAATAAAAAATATAAAGGAAAAAGAATTTGTTAACACACGAAACGACGATAATACTAAGATATTATTAACAAATCATTGTTAAAAGATATTATATGATAAAATATTAATTTATATGATTGTTGTATAATTTAATAATAATTATTTCCCATTATACAAGAGTTTAACCTACCTTTGACGACAGAAAAAGTACAAAGTAAGGGGTTTCTTATCTCACATTTAATTCCGTGAGATTTCCATAGTTCGCCACTTATTTATTGCATGTGGTGTATTATGAACATAAATTTGATATATATTACCATTATTATCTTTATATTCATGGTATTATGTGATTCATTTGGTGGTTATTAAATTTTGTTCATATGACTCGATTGATTACAATAAAGTAAGGGTTTTTCATGTCACATTTATTCCCATGAGATTCATGCTATATTTGCCACTATTTCATTTTTTGTGGCATATGGACAGTCCATGATTGTATTCTTGGTGTAATATACTTTAATTTAGGAGTATTTAAGTCTTAATTTTATAATCCTTCATTCAGGGTTTGTATGTTTTATAAGCTACCAAATCGATAAGGAAATTTCAAATTTCAATTTCTACTCACTAGGCTTTATGTATACTTCATTGATTATTTTATTCCAAGATTATGTGGGGAATCACTATTTATTATTTATGGAGTAATTTCCACTCCCCTTTCTATGGATAAACTTTTTTTATACATAATAACTCCATTTATAATTTCTCAAGCCATTGATATAATCAGTATCTTAACTCAATTTCCATTCATTGAGTTAAACATCCATGTCATTGGTGTTTTTTTACAGGAATATATATGAATGTCCTCTGATTGATTTACAGTTAATATCCAATCATATTGAGTGTATTTATATTTTTCACACATAATTATGTCATTTATTTATTCTTTTCTTAATGATACTGTCTTTATAATGGATTTCATCTCAATTTAAATTCCATTAAGACTTCTTTGTTGTTATGCACCAATTCACTTATATATGTTGTATATACTGTCCTTTGACATAGTATATAATGAAATAATTTATTCTCGTAGTAATATAATGTTTTTATTACCACAATTGTTTTTATTCAAGTGTCTCTCATTTGATTGGGAACTCTAACTAAAATATCAGTTTAAATGTTTTATAGATATATTATTCTAAATTTTTCTCATTAATGTCCGTGTTTTAAAAATGGTTTTAAGTATTTATTTATGTTGACATTAATGTTTTCAAATTAAAATTCCTTATAAAATTTTCAAAGTGGTGAAACTTTGATTCAAAAATATATTTTTAAACATCTTATTGACAAATAGTGTGACTTTTAAAAGTATTCAAGAAAAAGGGGGATATTTCCCTCAAATAGTTTTGATGATTATTTTCATCTATGTCAACATCCTTCATTATTTTTGATTGAGGTTAATATATTGAAATACAATCATCCATATTACATTTAATGGGTTATGTTTTACTGTGGATGTGTTATTTTGTATACCATTCATGGTTTGTGGATAATGTATTGAAATTTCGTATTCTAGTTTTAATATGAATGTTTATGTTATGTTGAAAAATTTTCATATGAGGAATGAATTGGACATAGTAAATGACTGGTGGAGACCTCTATAGCTCATCGATGCATCAGTAGGTCTCATGAGAGAAACTAGTGTCTAGGCACAAGGACTTGGCAAAATCTTATTTCTAATCTAGGCACAAGGCCTTAAATATGTGGTTATGAAAGTCTAGAATTATGAATTCCATCATTACGAAAGTGGCTATTGATATTTCATGTGATTATTCTACTAGTATAATATCCATGCGAAATAGTAAATGGCATTATTTGATTTTTTCTTTGCCACATTATGCTGAAGTTCATGTTTAAAAGGATTTAGTTTTTGTCTTATACATTTCCTTGAATGTTTATTCTTAGTTATGAAATTTTCTGCTATATTGTTATCCTTACTGAGCATCTAAGCTCACCCCTTTTGATGTTTTATTTTTCCTAGGATGTGAAGAAATTTTTTATGACTGTCCTGTAGAGATATTATATGTAATCTCATATTTGTCTTTGGAAATAATGTTGATGTAGTTTTACATTTTAAGATGTAATGTAAATGTTATAAATGTATCTAGTATTTCCAAGCATACTAAACTGACCGGTCTTTTGGGACATGATTTTCTTGTATCATACCAATGTCATATAATAATGCACTGACTCTGGGTAACTGCGGTCGGGGTGTTACAGTTGGTATCATAGGAAGTTTAGTACACTTATTGGAAACTAGATTTATATATAATCTGATTATAATAGATATCCCTAAGATAGACTTTTAGGATTAGTATAGATGAACTTCCTAAAATTTTGGTAATGAAGAGATTTTGTGAGTTTTCCAAGCAATACATCCCTGTTTGGATACGAGCAGGTAGAGACGGCTCCGACACAGATGTACCTGGATGTAAAACCCAAAAACACCGCTTTCAGCTAGACATGAATGGGAACTGGTGCATGACAACGGGAATTGCTGCACTCTTGGTTACGACACTCCAGGGGGATATGTTTCAGATAATTTACATTTTCTTTATAAACCAATTTGAAGGATTTCAATATAATATGAGAATAAATGGCCTTGGTTAATCCTAAGGTGTTTCAAATTTAAAATATAGTTTCATGATATTTTCTAAATTATTTTATGAATATTGTTACTCACACAATGATTTCTGGTTTTAGTCAATGGCTAGATTCCAAGGAAGTCATAGTAACTTTGTGCATGATGTAAAAGGTGGGAACGGTGGTGGAAATTAGAAACAAAATGGAATTAATATAAGAGTAAAAGATATCATGTTCATGAAAAATCAGTTTTCCTAAAATATGATCAACAACATATATATTAACCTACATCTAGACATAACAAAGAAGATAAAGGTGATGAATGATAAGATCTCTAATAGTGGAAACCATGAAGAAACGAATCCTCAATTTCCATCATGCAGGAAATGAGGAAGGAGACACCTAGTAAAGTGTCGCAATGAAACAACTAAATTCATTACATGTGGGAAAGAAGGAAATAATGTAAATAATTGCCTAGAAAAAATGAAGAGTTCTATGGATGAAAATAAAAATGGTCCCAAGAATCCATTTACAGTCATTTGATGTAAATGCAGGGGAGCTGGCCATTACTCGAGTGAATTCCCTATTCTATGGGATATTTTCTTGGTCAAAGAAGAAGATTTGTGGAAATAAATGGTTGGAGAAATGTTTAAAATTATTAGTGCTCCTTGTTGATGGGATTACTTTGAAATAATTTTCAATTTTATTTGTAACCCTACAGTTTTTCATGTGAAAATGATATTTGAGGAAGAATTATATTTTCTCTTGTGGTAATAGTTATAAAAAACAATTTGGTTTTACATGATCATTGGGTTTGAAGCAATTAAAAGTTATTATATTTTCGGATGAAAATGAAAGGTATGAGATAACATTTGTGGATAAATTATGTTATGGTAATTTTGTGGAATTTATCTCATTTTTATAATGTTATAAAATATAGTTTTTGAAAAAGTACAACACACAGACCGTGTGACAACCTGTCACGTCGGACAAAGCTGTGGGAATCGAACCCACAACCAGAGTGCGATTGGGATTTATCACCTACCACTAGACTACGTGAAGCCTCTGGTTAGTGTGACTAATAATTTTTAGTTAAATTATTTTATTGATCATTAATTAGTTGATTTGGGTTATTATTTCTTATCAAATGAATTCCCTTAGTACAAAAAAATGATTTTGTTATTATGTGATAAATGTTATTTTAGAAGACATTCACTCTGTTGGGATCAATATATTCCTAAGGAAAATAAAATACTATGAGATTTTATTTGAGGTGTAATGGTGAATTTTTTTCTTTGTTTTTACTGTTTATTTTTATTGATTTGGGTTATTTATGGAAATTATTAACCTATAATATAGAATATGTGATTACATTAATTTATTTTATGTATGTCACTTTAAAGTAGTCGATGTCATTTGGAGATACTATTTAACGTGGAAGACTACATAACCAAATTCTTCTATGTTTTGGGTTTCAGTATTAGTTTGGATTACATTGAAGGATTTTAAGGAAAATTTTTCATTGAAAGGTATTTATTAAATTTGGGTTATTGTTGGTTTAATTTTAGAAATTAAGATTAGTGTTTCTTTCTCTAAATGAATATCTTTTTTCGGGATCATATGATCTCGTACTAACCATTTTGGTTTTGATTAATCTCTAAAGACAAGGTAAATATATCGTTTATTTTTTTGGATCATGTGATTCTCTAAAAAGTCATTCTAGATCTTCTGGTGTGACCATGTCATCCTAAATACTCATCATTTGAAAAAAATGAGTTAGTGGTAGAAATTTATTAAGGAATAAAACCCTCCTTAATAATTAATTATATCTCTTTATTTTCGTATCCAATCTCATAAATAAATTCCTCATTTTTATGAAATGTAACTTAAAACAAAAATAATGTTGTCCATTTACTTTTCCTATTGGGAAACTAATGACCGTTTGTCCCATCACAAGATTTTGGTTTTCTTGTTGTTAACTATCTCATGAGCATGTTTTATACCCCTCTCCATCAGAACATGTCACTTTGATTATATTCAATATCCATGTTTAGCTAAATGGAATCCTAGTATGGGTTATCTCGGGTGACCTTTTTACTTCTCTCTCTTTCTTTTAAAATGATAATTTTATTGAATCTATTTCCGATTTGGGAATTTCAATTAAGTTACCAAGCCCATATTTAGAAATTTCAATGATGAAATTTCTAAAAGGGGGAATAATGTAACACCCCAAGCTTCCATGATACATTTCTTTTTGAATAATATAATAGCTTTCATTGTATGCAAATTCAAGACTCTAGCACGCCGTGGCCAATCAAACTAGACATTAAGAATAGTAATAAACACTTTTTGAAATATAATAAATTTTATATTTCAAAATGGACTTTATTTTTTGATTTCGAATACCAAAATTAGCTTATGGTTAATATTTGGTATTTTTCTGAAAAAATTCAATTTTTGATGAATAGTGAAAAACACTGAGTTATATTTTAAAACCACATTTTTATTTAAATAAATATATATTTTATTTAAATTTATATTAGGTAAAAATAGATACTTAGTACCTATATATGTTCAATGTAATTTATTGGAGTCATTTTATAATAATTTTATATATATTAAAATTTTATTGAACATTTTAATTGTCTTTTACCCACCACCTATGAGCATTTTCAAATTTGAATGAAACCTAATTTTACCACTTCTGTGAATTGAATTCCAAAAATCCGAGAGAAACAGTTGATATCAGTAAGTATAATGTGGTTCAATAGGAAAAAAATAATTTTTAGTGAATGGAAACTATTAACATTTTTTACCACTGTTAAAAGTAAATAGAGTAATTAATGGTAAAAAGGATATTATTATTACCCTAACAGATGTCCTAATTTTATTGTATTAGTGTAATTTGACAAAAAACAACCTTATGAATACAATATGATCCTTTAGGACCACGTGTATTAGATTAGGACTTTTATTATTATTTAATTCAAAGAAGAGTTAAAAGTGTTAAATTCAAAGCGTAATAAACAAAGCATTTTTAATTTAGGGTTATACATATGATAAGTTCGATTATAAATAATCATTAGAAATATAATAATAGTTACATAATGGTATAGTATTTATAATTTTTATACATTAACATATTTAATTTATTTATGACACAATGATTCTGTAATAATTACGAAATTAAAAAAATATTAAAATATTAATATTATAAATATCAAAATAAATTTAATTTGAGACCTTTTAGGAATTACACTAATTTCATAGATTAATATGACTTGTTATAGTTGTTTAGATAAATTTTTTTCGAAGTAATAATTTATTTATCAATTTATCAAATACAAAATACCAAATAGTGTCAAAATTGACATAAAAGTGTTTTCAAAACAAATATTATATTATTAATTGATATTATATTCCTAAAAATCTAAGGGTCTTCAAAAAGAAATATATAATGATAGATGTATCATTAATGAACCACTTAGGGTTCTCTTGGAAGTATATAATAAGTTTATTAACCATATAATATAAAAATACAACCGGACAAGGTAAATGTCAAACTGTTTAACTAAGAGTAAAATCTAAAAGACAGGGTTAATATAGTGACCCAAACCTAACTAAAAACTATTGGTTGAGTGGTTTTTGACCCATAAACACTTTAGTCTTTAAATAATCTATTTTTGAGCCATTATAAACTGAAAATAATTTTATTATAAAATTATATTTCTAGATTTTCCGAAGGTGCCCCTCACCCCTTTTATAAAAGGGCACTCACCATTCCCTCTAATTCACTGCTTCAAATCCATTTATAATGGGAAAAAACTGCCCAAATACCCTCTAAAATATCATCTATTAATCCTAGAGGAGTTTCTCTAGTCATAAAGCCAACATATGGAGCCCTTTTGATCAAATCAAAAGGAAGAACCCGAAAAAGAGGTAAATATTTCATCACCTCTTTCATGTTCCTTTATTCTTCCACTTCCAATTTCTTTGTTATTTACATTCTAAAATATTAACTCCAGTATATTCTATATAAATTGATTTTATTATAAAAATGGTACAACCATATTCATTATTCTATCCATCCTTTGAATGACATGTCACCATACATGCGTACATACGACTTACCGTCTCCACGTCGTGGTGTAATTATTATTCAATACATTATTATTTGGATGGGTATAATAATGATGTGTAATTGATGTAAATAATAAATATAAATGCTTATTATTATTTTTGTATGATATACCATCCAATTATATATTAATTTAAATTTCAAATAATGATATTGTCGCTCGTGCGTACGTACTGATTACCATCTCTAAAATTGCGATAAGATTCATTCCCCATCATATCCATTAAAGACTAATTTTTATTTAATGATTAAAAATAATATTTAGAGACTTGATATAATTCTGGATATGAATAAGATACATCCCATCCCTAACAAATATGACTCACATAGCAAAAAATATAAAAGAAAACGAATCCATTAACACCCAAAACAACGATAATATTAAGATATTATTAACCAAGAAATGATAAAAGATCATATATGATATCATAATAATGTATATGATTCTTGTATAATTTAATAATAATTACTTACCCATTATATAGTCGGTTTACCTTCCCTGTACCATGGAAAAATTACAACGTAAGGGGTTTCTTATCTCACATTTAATTCCGTGATATTTCCATTGTTCGCCACTTATTTATTGCATGTGGTGTATTGTGTACTTCTATTTGATATATATTATCATTATTATATTTATCTTCATGGTATTATGTGATTAATTTGGTTTTTATTAACTTTTGGTCATACGACTCGATTGATTACAATGAATTTAGGGTTTTTATCACACTTTTATTCCCATGAGATTCACGCTATATTGGCCACAATTTCCTTTTGAGTGGAATATGTACTATCCATGATTGTATTATTGGTGTAATATACAATAATTTATTATTATTTACATCTTCACTGTATGATCCTTCTTTCATGGGATGTATTTTTCACAAGCTACCAAATCGGTAAGGGAATTTCAAATTTCAATTTCCACTCTGTGGGATGTACACATACTTCATTGATTTTTTTACTCCAAGATTATGTGTGGAATTAGTATTTATTATTTATTTACTAATTTACACTCCCCTTTGTGTGGATATGATTTTTATACCCATAATCACTCCATTGATAATTTCTCAAGTCGTTGATATAAACTTGATCTTAACTCAATTTCCATTCCTTGAGTTAAACATCCAAGTCATTGGTATTATTTTTACAAGAATATTTGGGAATGTCCTCTGATTGATTTACACTGAATATCAAACAAAATCAAGTGTATTTATATTTTTCACACATAATTATGTCCTTGATTTATTCCTTACCTTAGGGTACTGTCTTTATAAGGGATTTCATCTCAATTTACATTCATTCGAGACTTCTTTGTTGTTATGCACCAATTCACTTTTATATGCTGTATATACTGTCCTTTGACATAGTATATAATGAAATCCTTTATTCTCATGGTATTATAATGTTTTGATTACCTCAATTTTTTGTATTCAAGAATCTCTCATTTGGTTAGGAACTCTAACTAAAATATCATTTTAAATGTTTTAAAGATTTGTTCTTCTAAATATTTTTCATTAATGTCCATGTTTTAAAAATGGTTTTAAGGAATTTTTTATATGGACATTAATGTTTTCAAATTAAAATTCCTTTTAAATTTTTCAATGTGGTATGGGAAACATTGATTCAGAAATCTATTTTTAAACAACTTCTTTACAAATAGTGTGACTCCTAATTGTTTTCAAGAAAAAGGGGGATATTTCCCACAAATAGTTTGGATGATTATTTTCATCTATGTCAAACTACCTTAATTATTCTAGATTTAGGTTAATATATTTCAATAAAATCTTCAATATTGTATTGAATAAGTTATGTCTAACAGTGGATGTGAAATTATTTATACAATTCATGGTTTGTGGATAAATTATTGAGATTTCGTATGCTAGTTTTAGTACGAATGTTTAAGTTATGTTTCAATCTTTTCATATGAGGAATGAATTGGACTTAGTAAGTGACAGGAGGAGCCTGATATAACTCCTCGATGCATCGGTATGTCTAATGAGACAAAATAGTGTATTGTCACAAGGCCTTGACAAAATCTTATTTTTAGTCTTGGGACACGTCCTTGACTATGTGGTTATGAAAGTTTGGCATTGTGCATTCCATCATTATGAAAGTGGCTATTGATAATTCATGTGATTATTAGACTAGTAGAATATCCATGTGAAAAATTAAATGGAATTATTTGATTTTATCATTCCAATATTATACTGAAGTTCACGTTTAAAAGGATTTTGTTTTAGTCTTATACATTTCCTTTAATGTTTATGGTCATTTATGAAAGTTTCTGCTATATTGTTATCCTTACTGACCATCTAAGCTCACCCCTTTCTTTGTTTTATTTTTCCCAGGATGCAAAGAAGTGTATTATGGCTGACATATAGGGATAGTGTATGGGATCTAAGTGTTGTCTATGGATACAATGTTGTTTTAGTTTTCCATCTTAAGATGTAATGTAAGACCTATGAATGTATCTAGTATTTCCAAGGAAACTCAGTTGATCGGTCTTTCAGGACATGATTTCTTTCTATAATTCAAATGTTATGTAATAACGCACCGAATCTGGGTAATTGGAGTTAGGGTGTTACAATTTTAGAGTTTGTAGTAGTGAACATGAGTAAAGGAAATTAAAAATAATTTCTTTTATGTGTTTGACATGCCTACTTGGTGTTATTCTCAAGCCCCTACCCTATTTGAGGTAGTCTTGGAGTGCAATTCCAACATTTCATTCCATTAGGATTTCCTTTCTGGGTAAAAACATGATGAACTTGTAAAATACAAACGGATTCACTTCACATAGATCCCTCTTACTTGTATTGGTCTATTAGGACATCTCCAATTACTTATGGACACAATATCTATTGGAATCATCATATGTTCATTAACCCCTAAGGCCTCATAGGGTACAGTCCATACTAGAATGGTGTTAAGTTATTAAGAAACCCACAACGATATCCAGGGTCCACCTAAGACAATTCACTCACTAACCATCCATGATCTCCTAATTACTATGCAACATGTCCTATTTGCATCAGATGGGATAGGATTGGTCATTGACAAACCTCTCAAAAATCAAAAAATCCAGGTAACACTATGGTATTTTTAGGATCCACCCAATCATGGTCCCCTATTTATATTATCACTTCTAGTATGGAGGAACCTCGAGACCATACTCATGTTTTAACATGTCACATTATAAATAGACTCACCTCTTATGAATTTTGGATGAAACCATGTATATGAAAATTCTCACACCCCTTTCTTGTTCTAGTCATCTCAAGTCGGAACACTCCAACCTCGAGATATGGTCATGAGCCTCTACAGTTGTCCCACTACCCTCCATATTCCTGATCACCATCTTCTGGGGTCCATAAGTCAAAATTCTAATGGATTAATTCCTTTTACATTAATATAAATGGTTTCAATCTGTTTTAATAGGGCCATATTGACATGGTCACATTATTCCTCTCAACTATGGCAATCAATTCTACCAATAAATTTAGTGTAATATAATAATTAATATTAAATTGAATAACCCATTTTTCCAAAAGGGAATCCCCTAACATTGAAATCCCACTAAATTTTTTCTATATAATGAGATAATATATTCATAGGGTGGTACTCATACATACTACCATTAGTTTATTATTTCTTATTATTTCCTATTTCTAAAAGAATCAACCAATGCATGTACTACCTCATCCATGATCATCCAAGCCTATCTCAATTTCCTGGGCACACAACTCGTGTAATTATTGATAAATTAAAATAAAAATTGAATTTTTAATTAATTAGGACACTTAATCAAAAGTTGGCACAATTTTTAATCACCCACTAGTGGAAACATCATGTAATAACGTAGAAAAAAAAGTCATAGGATTTCTACAGGTTACCAACACACCAATCTTTGAAAAATTCTATTTGTTACAACCAATACCATAATTAACATAATTTCATTTAATTGAAAAAATATTAAATAAAAATGTGTTATGATGTTACCCATAAAAAATGAATGATTACATAATGAAATCATCTTGGGGACATCTACTATAATAGTTGAGGAAAAATTAATCTATTTCTACTGATTTCACCATACATCGATGGTATTGGGAATGAATAGAAGGATAAAGAAGATGGAATGTAGAATAAGATTATGATAATAACACTAAATTCAAATAGATTATTATAAATAACTTTGATCAGTGAGTAAATCCCATTGAAATAAACTCATTTAGGGGATTAGAGAGTGTAGGAAGGTTAGGGGTCTTGGTGCTCAGGCAAGTGAAATGAGTGGGATGATAGGTGGTTTTCCTCTCAGAAAATTTATGGGGGAAATGCAATTTTTTCTATTTTAACTAGATCAGTTATTGGTAGTGGATCCTCTAGTTTTCTTGTGGAACCCTTGTTCATGGGGGTGCTACTTTCCAACCCCAACTATATGGTGGATCACTGACATGTAATAGGTGGTAACTATAATTTTTATTGCAATATCTCAACCAGCCTGAGCTATTATGATGCAACCATGAATCCCATTAAATAGTTTAACTACATTCCGCCATCTGAAATACCTCATTTTAGGGGTCCCAGACCTAATAATTTAGTAGACAAATCCAGTTCAAAATATAACCCATCAAAAAATTTGTTGGCTCCAAAAACCATTGACATACCAAATACCAAATTGAAGTTATTCATTATAACCACCACACTATAACACTTATCATCTTTGAGAAGGCCCATGGGTAATCTATTTATATCTTTTTACTAATGATGGTAACCAATTCAATGAATCATCTTTATTCCTTTCCAGATTGGTCGAATAAAATATGAGGCACAACCTCCCATTCAATGGGTCAAGGATTCCAAAACTATAGTCCCACCATCATAAATTTAACCAACTAACTAGTATGGTTCTGACCTAATTCATTTCCGTTAATAAATATGACCAAATCATTATCAAATCCCTCTCTCAAAACATGGTGACCACAACCATATCCTTTAGCCGATAAATTTTGATTTTAAGACCATATAGCTTCCAAAAGTGATTTGGATTCCATATCATTATACCCATGTTCTAATGATTATCCCACTATGGTTCCCATCTAACAACACCTAAACACACATGAAAAATCCAATAAAACATCAATAGTAATTCTCATTACAACTTATAGAACAAAACTAATGGATATCACTACCCATACATGTTGAACCTAATCAGTCTGCCTTCCCAAAAAATACCATAATAGTCCCAAGGAACACATATCATAACTAATACGACTTACATAATGTGGTACATAGATCACCACAATTTAATTATCTTCATAACCACTAGTAGAATCTACACATTTCAACAAATTTTGAAAACATTCAGCCACAACAGTTGAAATATATCAAAACACCTAATCTGGATTCCACAACTCCCAGAGGTATCCTTTACTATTCCATATGGTCTCACTGATGTTCATAAATTTCTTCCACTTTAATTTCAAGATCCAATCATAAATTTTTCAAAATAATTCACCATGATATTCCATACCAAGAGCACTAATGTCACTGATTCTATCAAGAATTTGTTTCCTCAGTTAAACCCATGCCTAAATTAGATTCATTGACAACCTCTTCTTCTACATCTTAATTCCCAACTATAAATCGCAGAGGATCCTAGAACAATTTGGTTTCATTTTGACACATTCAACCAAAATTTCATGATGAATATATAATTATTAGTCTCACAATACTGTGATACCTCTATCATGATATTCATATAACTTTGATTGATATCCCCCTCCATTTAAGAATAATTTCATTGTCATCGAATCAATGGGTATAAACCATAATCTATAGGGAAACAGATATGTTCAACCCTAAATGTGAGGAATGGATGTTTCTGAACCTACTCATTATTGATTTACATTAAAAAACATTTCTAATAATTTATTCTATGCCAATTGTGATTAAATTCACTCATCACACTAACATTTATAACATGACATGAGTAACTTTCCCCGACCTTCCAATAGTGCACAAACAACCACATCACCTAACAAATGACACTAATTTAGAAGAATATTCAATATGTTAGATCATTATATCATGGGTGAAACTAAATTCAAGAAGCAAAAATTCCATCTAAGGTACCACACTCATATTTATAGTTTCACCACACCAGATCAATTTTCAAAATAACCGTCACTATAAGTGCACTTTCATTATTTTATTTAATGCCTCGAGTAACCACATGTGTAAGAATATAATCAGGATATATATTACTCCCAAACCCATCCAAGGTTATTCATTATTTTAAACTACCAATGTATCATACATAAATAGTGGTAAACATTTCATCACCAATCATACCCTATATTATGCATGCCTCTATTGTTACCATTCACAAATAACCTACCATCAACCCTTGAGATTCAAGTCATAGAAAATGATAGGCCAGGCCCCATGTTATACCAACTCATGAAGCCAATGTCACAAATATCAATCTTATGTCACCATTAAATAGCCTCATGATTTTACCCAGGTTCGCACCATACTTGATGTGCACCAAATAATCAAATGTTCCATCCCATTCCTCCTTCCTCAACAGCTGTAAGAAACACTCGGCTATCCCTTCTCACAGGATTACCTTAAATAATAAAAATTATTATGTCACTATGGTACCTATAATAATTTATTGGTCACTATGTATCCATCCTAGACCAACCAGTAAGATATCATGCTCAGGTCACATGGTCTAATCACTAAAACCAACTTGGTCAATACTCTAACCGAGGACACATCACAAGGATCATCATACATTCTTCTATCTAAAACCATGAAAATAACATGAAAATAACCCAAATATTGTGCTTAAAATATGGGAGGTATCATATTCCAACTCATATTTCCATATAGAAATCAATTATCATGGGAATACCAACAAATTCTATCCCTAGAGAATCACCAAATCATCTCTCACTATGTATGTTTACAATGATATCACCCTAGATGATCTACGTCAAAAAAATTTAGCATGATGGTTCAGTTATATCAAATTTTATTATAATATATATGGGAAAACACCTTATAGGTTTTTATTGATACATTAAATAACCAAATCATCAAAATAAACACTAACAACGGTTCATCATCCAAGAATTATATCCTTCTACCAATAAAATAGTGTCACCACACATCTGTAGAATCAAGGGGATGGATCACACTCATAAACATAGAAATTAGCATTATAGATATTATAACCATAATCATAAGGAAACATAAGTACATGTCAGAAAAACAAAATATATTTCTACTATGTACATTTATGGGTGTACACTATATCAGAAGTTTCTATCAAATTAAATAGTTAATCCTATCATTAGTGATAAAAATAATACTATCAAGACCCTGACAATACTGTGAGTCATTTGTGATTGGAGTGATTCATATGAAACCTCTTCCTATATAGTCCAAGATCCTAAATCCATACATATCATCTTCCCAATTATCCAGGGATAAAGTCCGACAACTCATAAATCATAAATGAAAAAACTTATCTATGTTAGACATAGTGAAAATCAACATAACTCTAATGATACGAGTCAACAATGTAAATCGTAAACTTATGGTAACCTATAAATGAACCAGTAGAGGCATATAAAATTCACTAGTATAGGATTTACACATGTTCTTGCACATTCATATTTCTCATGTTAATCATCTCTCCAAATAGAAATTAAAAAAAATACATGATTCCACTTTGTAATTTCCTAGTTAGGCTCACCCTGGGGAATAAATGGAAAAGAACACCATGTATCCCCAAGAGAACCTAATTATATTCAAGAGTTTCCATACTAGTAGTGGTGTGTATAGGGGTTTTTTGGGGAGGTTATACCACCAGTATATGTGCTCCCAATTATAAGTAATATAGACCATATATCATCCACGAATGTAAATAAACAAGGAGTGCATAAATAAATAATAATATTGGTGTGGAATAAATAAAACCTAAATAAGTATACAAAAATTGAAATGAAATATATTCCCAATGTCTATTACCTGGATATAACAGACTGTCGGTAATTCCCCCAACACCGATTTCCCAAAGATTGTTTGCTATTAATTATACAAAAAAAATATTTAAATCTATTAAATTCCAACGGTCAAGGATTAGTATTCCTAAAAAGACTAGATACATTAAAGCAATAAATTATGAAATATAAGTACATGTATTTATTTTATAATGATATCCTTGTTCAATCATATTATTCCAATTCATTACCCATAGAAATTGGGAAATAATGTAAACGTGGTGTGCTAAAATTATCATAAGGTAAAAATGTATAACAAAGGCCCATAAAGGACAAATATACAATATACAATATCATAATTTTAATTGAAGCCAAAAAAAAATTAGTCTTAGGATTAGTCCATGGATGTAATATATATTAATAATGTTAAGGATCAAAAAAACAATGAAATATATATAATTTTAAATTACTGGACATCATAATCTTATCATCATGTATATGTTCCATGACATTATATATGAAGGGTATATATTATCCCATGACCCTATCATAATTTTTTTATGAGACCTACCAATTAGTGGATGTTATATATAATACTATGCTCCACCCATCTCATTAATTCCCAATTCATCCCATCACATACCAAATTAATATAGTCCACATAGGGTGTAATATTCAGGGATGAAAAGCTTTGAAATACATGGAGTATTTACCCAGATTGACATATCATACATGATCATTCCATATAGAACAACATATTATATAGGCCATAAATGTATTTCCCTAATAAATTAAATGATAAGAAAGTCTAGTGGAATTCAGTGTATAAATATAGGAAATATACAGGGATTTACATTTTTCCAATATATCACGTAACATGTTATTTATATGAAATTATAGCTAATAAGAACTTATTAAGAATAAGGAATTTCAATGATCATAGAAAATTGTGTTCTAAATGATAGTATCAGAAGAAAAATATATATTTTAATAAACTATATAAATACTAGGTTTAGGTTTCGAAAGAGTATGGAAATTATCCATTGCATATTCCTTGTTAGTGTTATATCTGGTGCTCAGTAAGGGACCAATCATCATGTAATTGGATGATAACTATGGTATACACAAACAAATATATTCCGGGATATAGACCACATCTTCATCAATTAGGAAAACTAGGTTCACTTATCATATTAAAATAGGGAATTATTTTCTTGGAAAATCGTACACTTTATACATAACCAATATAAATGAATTCCTAACTATAGTGAGGTTTACGCATTTTAATGATTTATGATTTCAGCATAATGTGATTGAAAGTAATTCCAAAATGGTGATATGTATTAATAATGGACCATATAATGGAATAAACATAAAAATGGTATAATAACATATTGATCAAAAATGATTCAACAATGGTACATTCAATATAAATTATTATGGGAGAGAGAATCAATCCTAACTTTCACATGGTAATAGCTTTCAAAAACGATATAATGTAAGGTTGTGTGGTGATATATACAGGATAAGTAAATAATTAGATTATAATAATAAGGTTAAAAATCATGGAGTCATATAAAATTTGAATTTATTATATATTACAATGAAATAAATTCAAATCATAATTGATGATATAGAAACCTAAACACTTATTTTAGGACTATCGAGACTCCAATTCTTTTTTTTTATTTTGTAAAAGCCACATTATGGTTAGTTCTAACAACACAATTCATTATTACACTACAGAAACCTAATCACTTACTTTTCTAGATCTTTTTAGATTAGAATCCATCCATTGGTCCAAAAAAACATTTCAATTGAGAAGGGAGATCTAGGGTAGGAAATCCTTTAGAGATAAATGAAGAGGGAAATTCAAAATTGGTCTTTATTAATTAGAATAGGTGGGGGAATTCATGTGTATGGTGAGTGGAATTTAATGGAATTATTTATGATATATTTTATTATTCAACAATTGATTACTGCTCCAGTATAACCATTATACTTCTATATATACATCAATTCTCCATTATAGGGTTTAGTTCTATAAATTGTGAAATAGAACTCACATAGATGAGATTAACATTTCATACATAAATATTTTGTAATATATATTTTATTAATGGTATTTCACCGTATTTTTCCATTATTAACATATGTTATTATATTATTAATAAACTAACACAATTCACCATATATGTAATTTTTATATATTTACAAAAAATATTAAATAAATTTTATCATGTACATCCTCTAAAAAATGACATTATGAATTTTTTAGTTGAAACCTATATTAAAATAATTTATGAAAGTAAACATCATTTTAAAATCATGATGAATTTTCTTTATAATTCATCTATTAACCATAATAAAACTATTAACCATAATACATAAACTATACCCACACAATCATATTCCCTTAGGATATGATGTTTCATGGTGGTCTATTTAAGGGGTGGCTAGTCTAACATTCATTGGGTTGTGACATCCACTAACATGGAATTTTCATAGTAACAGTTATATTCCTACTTCACATGGTGGTGTTTTTCATGGATTTTATCTTGGTAAAACCCTAGTGATGATACCCAATACCCATGATATGATAAACTAAATTCATATGGGATGTTCCAACTGGTCTGTGTCATCTTTTATTCCTTATGTGATAATAAACTTTCATCATTACAATTATTATTAACTAATAAAAAAATTTAAGGCCCTAGCTATAAACACTACATAATATTGTGTTAAGTCAAGATTTGTACATTGATGATATTTTTAGCCTTAGGGTTTTAGATAATTAGGCCGTAACTATTACATTACATCTAATAATAATCAATGTAGACATTTCTTCTCTATCCAATTTTTTTCACAAAAATAAAACTCTTAAAATAAATTAAGAATTCTTTTTCTTACTATAAATCTTCTTGAATTCTTCCTTTCTCTTACCATTCCTCACACCCTGTGAAAAACATATCAATAAATTGGGATGTTCATAAAAACATAGTAAGGGTTATAAATTAAGGAATGAAAACATTATCCCATCAACAAATTAAAATCAATGAAATCATTATTTTCAATCCTAAAAAGCAATGTATTTAACATACCTCATGAAATCATAAGATTTATGAATAACACATATAAATCATTAATCATAAAGGCAACTTGTGGTGTCTATAACAGACTTACATTTTATCTTTCATAGCTATAAGGTGTTACGTTTGTAATACCTATCACATAATATTCCCAAAATCTCTTAGGAGAAACATTAAGGTTTACATCCATCACGTTACCTAATGCATTGGAGAGCTATCTCGAGCTCACCCAACCATTTTTTGCCACAGAACCACCCACATACGATAACAATTCCAAAGAACCATAACATAATCATAACACATTATTAAATATATCATTTATACAATGTAAAAACAAGATATCATTTCAAGATATTGAAATAATCAATCGATTTTTTAAAAACAATTAAAACATTTAAAAATATATTTTTTGGATTAAAGTGTCCCATACAACTTTGAAATTTTTTTAACACCCCAAGAATCCACAGTACGTTTCCTTTTGAATAATGCATTAGCTTGCATTGTACACAACTTGGAGTTTTAACACACCACAAGCAATGAATTTATCCGTTAAGAATAGTAACACCCACTTTTTGAAAATTTTTAAATTTTAAATTTTCCAAATGGACTTCATTTTTTGATTCAAAATATAAAAATTATCTTAGGTTTTTTTTTGGTATTTTTCTGAGATCATTCAATTTTTGATAAATACTGAAAAACATTACGTTATTTTTTAAAAACGACGTTTAATTTAAATAATTATTTATTTTATTTTAATTTATTTTAGGTAAAAATCGATAAATAATTCATACATATGTTCAATGTAATTTTTTGGAGTCATTTTATAATAATTTTAGATATATAAACTTTTATTGAACTTTTTACCGTCTTTTACCCACCTTCAAGGAGAATTTACAAATTTGCAGAAAAACATAATTTTACCGGTAATGTGAGTTGAATTTCAAAAATTTGGGAGACACTGTTGATATCAGTTAGTAAAATGTGTTTTAATAGGATGAAAATAATTTTTGGTGAAACATATCTTTTGACTTTTATTTACCAATGCTAAAAGTAAATAGGGTAATTAAGTGTAAAAATTATATTATTATTACCCTAACAATGTCCTAATTCTATTGGATAAGTGTAACTAGATAGAAAAATACCTTAGGAATAATATATGCTCCCCTTTGGACCATTTTTATTAGATTATGACCATTATTATTATTTAATTTAAAGAAGAGTTAAAATAGATAAATTCAATGTTTAATAACTAATCCATTTTTAATATAGAGTAATACATGAGAAAAATTAGACTATAAATATTCATTAGAAATATTAAATTATTTCCTACATAATGGTATTTTATTTATAATTTTTAGACATTATATAATTTAATTTATTTACGACACAATGATGATTCAACAATTATCATATTAATGAATGATTAAAATAATAGATTTTATAAATATCCAAATAAATGTAGTCTGAGACTTTTGATGAATTACACTAACATTAAAGGTTAATATGACATTTTAGGGTTGATTAAATAACATTTTTTATAGTTATCATGCTGTTATGATTTTCACAAAAACCAAATACTAAATAGTGTCAAAATTGACATAATTGAGTTTTTTTTTTTAAAAAAATACAATATTATTAATTGATATAATAATCCTAAAAATATAACATTCATAGAAAGGACTTATATAAGGTCATATATATTAATAAAGAACCACTTGGGGTTCTATTGTCTTTTTATAGTACGTTTTTTAACCATATAATATAAAAATACAAAGAGACATGGTAAATGTCAAACTATTTAACTAATAAGTAAATCTAAAAGATAAGGTTAATATAGTGACATAACCTTTCTAAAAAATATCTAATGACTTGTTTTAGACACATACCCACCATAGACTCGAAATAAATCATTTTAGATCCATTAGAAACCAAAAATTATTTTATTATAAAATTATATTTCAATCTTTTTCTAAAGTGACCCTCACATCTCTTATAAAAGGGTACTTCCCCTTCTCTTAATTTCACTCCACCATAGCAATTTGGCTCGTCCAAACCCAACCCAAAAATCCTAAAAACATTCCTAACATCATCTTAGAGGCCTTACTTTGGTCATAAAGACAACATATGGATCCCTTTTGATCAAAAGATAAGGAAGAACCCGAAGAAGAGGTAAATATTTCATCACCTCTTTCACGTAGTTTTTTTCTTCCACTTCCTCTTTCTTTTTTGTTTCCATTCTAAAATAATAAATCCCATATATTCTATATAATTTTATGTTATTATAAAATTTTTACAACCATATTCATTACTCTATCCATCATATGAATGAAAAATTCACCCTACGTGCATATGTACAGCTTACCGTATCCACGTTGTGGTATAGTTTGTTATTCAAACAATTCATTATTTGGATGGGTATAATAAGGAGTATAAATGATTTATATAATAATTATAACATTTTAATTATTCTTTATATATGATATACCATTCAATTAAATATGGTTTCACCATCATTATAATGATATTTTCGCTCGTGCGTACGTATGTATTACCATTTCAAAGAATGCGATGAGATTCATTCCGCATCGTAAAAATTAAAGAATAATTATCATTTTATGATTAAAAATATTGTTTATGAAGAAAATATCTTTCTTTATATAAATAAAATAAATCCTATCCATAAAAAACATGGCTTACGTAATCAGGCATATAAAGGAAAACAAATCAGTTAACACCAGAAATGATGATACTACTGAAATATTATTAACAAAGCAATATTAGAGGATCATATATGATATAATATTTATATTTATAGTTCATTTATAATTTAATAAAAAATATTTAACTATTATAAATAATGTTAACATACCCTCTACCAAGGAAATATACAAGGTAAGGGTTAATTCTATAATATCTTTACTATCCGAGGTTGTTTTTACATAAGTATCTACTAGGACCTTGTTATCACCAACATCCATGATTCATAAAAATGTATTTCAAAACATTTTTAATATTTACTAGACTATGGGTTAAATTAATGTATACCTTTGTTTGACTTTTTATAAAATGGTTTGAAAGGAATCATTCAATCGTTTTCCAAAAAAGGTATTTTAGGACATTTTTAAAAAAATTAATGTAAGAATATATTTTTTAACTTATATGGAGGGTGTGGTTATTTTCCACCATTATATCATAATAAAATATTCCCATACAATATTATAATAATATTTTCAAAATAACTATTTTATTTTATAGTAATGTGACTTTTAAATGATTTCAAAATAGAAAGAGGTATTAATTTCAACTAGTTTTCATTTCATCTATGTCAACATCGTATGATGGATTTTAAACTTGTTTGAAGTTGATTTATTTTGATACAAATATAACATATTTTTTTAAGGTTTTGGGATATGTTTTACTATAATTGTGTTATTTTTAAACCATTCATGGTTTATGTAAAATGTATTGACATTTCATATGCTAGTTTTAATACGAATGTTTATGTTCTGTTTAAACCATTTCATATGAGGAATGTTTTGGATAGAGTAAGTAATGAGTGGAGCCTTCTATAGATCCTCTATGTACTATTAGGTCTTGTGAGACAAACTAGAGTCCTGGTACAAGGCCATGACAAAATCTTAGTTGTAGTCTTAGCACAAGGCCTTGAATAAGTGGTTATGAAGTCTGGAATTATGTATTCCATCATTTTAAAAGTGGCTATTGATATTGCATGTGATTATTCTACTAGTATAATATCCATGTGAAAATGTAAAGAGAATTATTTGGTTTTATCTTTTCCATATTATACTGAAGTTAAAGTTTAAATGGATTTTGTTTTAGTCTTATACATTGCCTTATATTTTTATACTTATTTATGAAAGTTTCCTCCATATTGTTTTCTTTACTAAGAATCTGAGCTCCCCACATTCTATGTTTTATTTTTTCCCTATATGTGAAGAAGTGTATTATGATTTACATGCAAGGATAGTGTAATCGATATGACCGTGGTCAATGGAGACAATGTTGTTGCTGTTTTTAATTTGTAATGTAATGTAAAACTAATGAATGAATCTAGTACTTCCAAGGATACTAAACTAATAGATCTTTCGAGAAATGATCTTTTGTGCTCAGGACAATGTTATGTAATAATTTACCAACTTTGGATAACTAGGGTCAGGGCATTACAGTTATTATCCGAGGAAATTTAGTACAAACCTTGGAAGCCAGATTTAAAAAAACACTAATTTGAGAACATTACCCTAAGATAGACTTTAAATATTAGTATAGAAGAACATCCTTGATATTGGTAATGTAGATATTTTGTGAGTTTTCCAATATATACATCCATGTCTGGATACAAGCAGGTAGAGGGGGTTCTAGCACAGACGTAACTAGGGGTAAAACCCGAAAACACCACTTGGAGCTAGACTCGAACATGAACTGGTGCCCAAATTCTTGCCTTGCTACACTCTTGGTTACGACACTAACGATGGATATGCTTAGGATAATTATCATTTTATTTAAAAACAATTATGAATGGTCTATGAGTATATACATTTTCAAAGAAACCATTTTTATGATTATGGATTATATCCAAAAACTGTTCAATTTTGGTTAAATGTTTTACAAGTTTGGAATTATATATTGTGATTCATAAATAATATAGTTTAGGACATTTTTTAGAAATGGAATCTATTGGATGGAATGGAAACCGTATCAATTTCTTTCAATCCATGTAGATATTTCCCTCCTACTTAAGATAATTATAGTGGAGATGGTGAAGGAACTGGTGCTGATCAGCTTATCACTATACTGGGACAACTCACTGAGGTTATGAATAATAACCTTACACATATGGAGCACCCTGATTAACAACATGGAGGATCAATGTTAGACCACTTCATGAAGAAAAAACCACCAACATTAAATAGGATTACAAATCCATTAGGATATGAGCAAAAGATAAATTCCATAAAAAAATATTTCATGCTTTGGGGAGTAGCAAAAAGGAAAAATTTGTCGTGTTAGTTTATCACCTCATGGGATATACAGATCAATGGTCGTTATTAATCCAAAACACAAAGGAAGATGAAGAAGTATCAAACATGGAATGGAAGGATTTTAAGGTGATTTTCTTAGAAAAATACTTCCCTCATGTCATCAAGTGGATATAGAAAGACAATGTATGATTCTAAGCCAAAAAGAGGATGAAAATGTCATAATGTATGAGGCTAACATTACAAGGATAGAAGGGAATGAAACAGATTATATACATAACACAATGAGTAGGATTTATCGATTTCTTGATGAGTTAAAACCATTTCTATGTCGAGAATTAGTCTCCCAATCTTTCTTATCATATGAAGATATTATCTCATGTGCCATGAAGACAAAAAAAGAATTCTCAAAGTCTTGTTAATTTAAAGCAATGCAGAAGAAGAAGACATCCGTTGAACACTCTATAAATGGAAATAAAGAGAGGAAGGGAAAAGATGATTATCCATCCTACATTAAATGATGGAAGAAACACACTGGTACGGGCCTAAAGGTAATGAGAGTCTATTACAAGTGTGGTGAAAAGGGAAACAACTCGTGAATGAAAAGGAAATAAAGAGAATATAAATGTTGATTGCTAAAATTGTAGAGAAAGGGGGCATTATGGAAAAAATGTCTTTAGAACCAATGAAACTTACCTCAGAAAAGGCCAAGGGAAAAAGTCCATGCTTATATGATAACTACTTCTAAGGTCGATGCTTCGAAAGATGTGTTGGAAGGTAATTTAATGGTTTCCTCAAGTTTAACCAATGAGTTTTTTATTTTGGATCATCTCATTGTTTAATAACTTCCCAGTTTTATAAGGGAATTAGATATTTTTAATTTCACTTAACAAGGGATTTGTTAGTCAAAACTCATATGGAAAGTATCATCGCAATAATGGTTTATGAATCTGTTCCAAGTAGGGCATATAAATGTTCTCTATTTTCTAATATCATCATCATACCCATGATTGAATTTTATATAATCCTCAGTATGGATTGGATTTCAGACCATGATGTGATAATTTATTGTTAGAAGAAGGAGGTTAAAATTTCATATTATGATAATGAGTACCTTATCTTTGGAGAAGAAACATCACCGTCAGATTCTTATTTAGGGAATAAGAAAATGAAATAACTATAGGAGAGGAAAATAATCTTCAAATAGAGGACATACATATTGTGTAAGAATATTTTGATGTGTTTTAAGAGGATTTACCTAGACATCCTCTAGAAATAGAAATTGAGTTTTCCATTGATTTAATTTCCTGTTCAAGGACCATATCAAAGACCCCTTATAGAATTCCCACTATGGAATTAGTGGAACTAAAGAAAAAACCGAAGGAATTGATTAATAAGGGATTTATTCTCCCTTGTGTTTTTCTATGGTGAGCCTCTATTATTTTTGTTAAGAAGAAAGATGGACCTATGAGGTTGTTCATTGACTACAGGGAGATAAATGATATAACAATAAAAAACAAGTATCCCCTACCTCGCATTGATGTTTTATTCGATCAATATAATGAAGCTCAATATTTTTCAAAGATTTACCTTCAATCAGGATATAATTATTTGTGTGTGATGAAGGAAGACATTCCAAAAATTTCATTTTGAACCAGGTACTGGCATTACGAGTTTATAGTAATGCATTTTGGGATGAATAATGAACCCTCTGTTTTTCTTGTTCTAATGAACTTAGTTTTTAAGGAATATTTTTATGAATTTGTAGTGATATTTATTGATGATATCTTGGTATACTCCAAATGATACTAAGATATTGAAATTCACATTCACATTATCCTGAGGACTCTTAGAAGAAATGAATTATATGGGAATTATAGAAAGTTTGAATTCTAGCTTCAAGAGATTTCTTTTCTTGTCCATATTGTCTCCAAGGATAGAATCTTTGTTGATCCTTCTAAGAAAAAGGCATTCCATGATTTCCCAGCACCGACGAGTATAACTGAGGTATGTAGTTTTATTGGTTTGGAAAGCTATTATCAGTGTTTTGTCCAGAAATTTTCCCGATCGGTAACCCATAAACTAATCACACTCATTAAGGGGATAAATTTGTTTGGACAAAAGTGCATGAAGAATGTTTTTAATGACTGAAGAGAAGATTAATTAATGCTTTTATATTGAATCTACCATCGGGGAATGATGAGTTTGTCATTTTTAGTGATTCTTCAAATAAAGGACTTGGTTGTGTCCTTATGCAGAATGATAAAGTTATTGCCAATGCATCACAAACACTAAAAAATCATGAACAAAACTATCCCACTCATGGTCTTGTGCTGTAAGCTATAATCATTGCTCTGAAAATGTGGAGACACTATCTCTATGGTGAAAAATGTGAGATTTATAATGATCACAAGTGTTTGAAGTATATTTTCTCACAAAAATAACTCAACATGAGGCAAAGGCGATGGCATGAACTACTCAAGGATTATGATTTCACTATACACTACCACCCGGGGATGGAAAATAAGGTGGAAGATGCTTTGAGCAGAAACGATCATGGAGTTTTAAATAAGATGTGAGTTTAAAAGGATCCTACATATATATATATCTAGTAAAAGAATGATATGGGAATAACCATGGAAGGTGAAACATCAATAATTTTTCAAATGGTCGCCAAACCATCTTTACTAGAAAGGTAAAGTTTTCTCATATTGATGATAAGGAGTTTCAAATGTAGACTAATGCTGGGAATGATGGGAGATTGGGTGACTTCATATATGAAGATGTAATTTTGAAATTTGGGAAGATACATTGTGTTCCTAACATAACTATTTTAAAAAGGGAATTTTTGGATGATGCTCATAGCTCCAATTTCTCTATACACCCTAGGAGCACAAAGATGTATAGATATTTAAAAGAACATTTTTTGTGGGACAACCTGAAGAGAGAGATTTCAGATTTTGTGTTGAGATGTATGGTTTTCCAACAAGTGAAAGCTGGAAGACAACATCCTATCAGATTCATTAATGTTCTCCCCATACGTAATTGGAAATGGGATGATGTTATGATGGCCTTTGTCATGGGACTAACAAAGACTCCTAGAAGAAATGATGCAATATGAGTTATTATTGATCATCTAACCAAGTCATCAAATTTTATTGCTATCAGAGAAGATTTACCACTTGAATGTCTGGAAAGACTATATATTAATGAAGTTGTAAGACTTCATGGAGTAACCGTATTGATTTTTTCTGATCATGATCTCCATTTTACATCATGATTTAGGAAATGTCTTTAGATGGCCCTGGATATTGAACTTCATTTGAGAACTGCCTACCACCCTCAAGCTGATGGACAATCAGAATGGACTATTAAAACATTAGAGGACATGTTGAAATATTTATCACTTGAATTCATGGTATGTGTGTAACCCCCCAGGTAAATAAAGAATATGACATTTCATATTTATCTATATTTATGAATAAAATATTGAAATGACTTTAAAGGGGAAGCTATGCTCGATGGCGTACCCAACACGCAACAACGAGTTTCTTGGGAATCTTACGTTGCACTCTAATAATAAAATAATATTATTTTAAATGGTAGTTAATATGTAGCCGTTGTATTGGCGGGATTGGATAGAAATAACTAAAATATGATTATATATGTTCTTAGATATTTTTACATTTATACAATAAAAGATAAAGGCTTAAAATACGGAAAGAATTCAATTTTTGGCGTATATGCCCTAGTTTTCACTAAAGGTTCACTTATCACCTTTTAATGGAGAATTGTCATTAAATATAGTTTTTCTCACTCTTAAACATTCTTTTGGAACAAATAAAACTCTTCTTAAGAATCGGGACATCAAAATTTACTTTGTTTAAATTTTTGGTATCTTTCCGATAATGTTCATTTTTTTAATGAATAGTGTAAAATGTTGTATTTTAATTCAAAACCTCTTTTTAATATAATTTATTTATATGATTAGATTATATTTTGAATTGGTTTTAAAGTGAAATTATAAAATATTTTTACCATTAAATCCAATAGTGGTCATTGGAATTAATTTCACTTTGAAATCAGACTTAAACTAGTGTCAATCTTTTGATACTTATTGTTTTATAAAAACACGCTATTTGCTATGGCAGCGGGAATTAATCATTAAATTAATTAATGTGACTTATATGTTTTAAATTTTGTAAAACGGATTTCATTTTTGAATTCAGAATATCAAATATAGCTTTGGGTGAATTTTTGGGATTTTTCTGAAAAACTTCAATTTTTGATGAATAGTGAAACCACTAAGTGGTACTTATAAATACTAATTTTCCGTTTAAATGAAATTTTTCCATAATTGTGTTTTGATTTTAAAAAATCCGACATACATGGTTGTCATTAAGAAGTAAAATGTGGTTCAATGAGATTAAAATAATTTTTTGGTGAATAGTAACTTATTAAGTTTTTAATCGCGATTAGTGGTAATTAGGGTAGTTTAAGGTATAAATAATACTTTAATGAAATGAAATGACCTAGACACATGTCCCAACCTCATTGGTTGTGTCATTTCCGACCATGAAATTCCATGGGTCAACTTGGGGACCCCATGGATCAACTTTTGTTGGGAAATGACATAAATTACTTTTTATTTAATGTTAAAGTGCAAATGACACAAACCTAATATGTTTTACAAAAACAATTTTTAAATGGGGTTATACAAGTCCAAATTTTGATTATAAATATTCATTGGAAAGATGAAAAGATTTCCTATATCATAGTATTTTTTTTATAATTTTTAGACATTAAATAAATTTAATTATTTATGACAACATAATGATGCAGCGATGACATCATTATTTGACGATTTAAATAAAATAGAAAGATAATGTAAAATCTATGAACTACACATGGAAAAAACCAATTGGATGAGTGGATTTCAAAGACTTATCACCTTATCCACGAATTTTATCAATGTGGGACCTTTTGAAACCGAAACACATTTTCAAATAAAGTAATATTTCTTACATTCCAAAAGTACCCCTCCTCTCCTCTTATAAAAGGCCCCCACCTCTACCTCTTTTCCCACACTCCTCAAGACTTTGGCTCGGCCAACCCCTGCCCATTTACTCTCTCCAAATCCCTCTCCTAATCCTAGAGGACTCACTTTGGGCAGAATCCTTTCAAAGGAAGCCTTTAGTATTAAATCAAAAGGAGTTACACTTTTAAAGGTAATTCATTCTCTCATGTTCATTTGTTTTATTTTGCTTCTCCAACCCCCTAAACTCTTTTTATTTACTTCTTTTGTAACAACACCAGTATCTTAAATATACTAGGATGTTGTTATAAGATTTATTCGAGCTACACTCTCACACAAATACATCAAATGGTTAAAGAACATACGGTTTCCGTGGATGGTGAAATTCTGCCTCCCGAAACGATGATTGGTCAATACTCATTTAACACCTTCAAAGGTGGCCATTATGATGTCACTAATTTTATATATGATATATAATATGTTTATGTTTTATTTATGCTTCTGTATTTTTCATTTTTGTCTTACCTTTATGGCTTCCATTATGGGTATACGCGATATCTTCATTTAAGGAAGTGCGGACTACCGCCCCCTCAAAGTGATTTGATTCGTTAAATACCATATGTGGGATTTATAAAGGATGGAAATATGATATTATATATGATATTATACTGGAATTATAATATACCTTTATATCATTATTATTACATTCTATAAAATACGAAATAGAAATGAAAGTAGCGTTCATGCATATGTACGGCTTACCGTCTCCATGAACGGTGCATTTCATTTCTTACCTCTAAATGATTATGTAATGTTATAAATGAATGAATGTACTGGATATATATGACATATATGATATCTAAATAATGAATACAATTCTGGATATAATAAACATTTGGCCACACGAACAACATGTAATTGTAAGAAGTCCACTTTCGACTTAAGAACCAAATATCGGCAAAACAAATATTATTAACTTAAATGATTACATAATGTTTATGACATGGTAATAAGTGGTATAAAAGTAATAATGAACTTGAAAAAGGTTCTTAAGGAATTATAAATTAACTCAAGTTTATTATTCAGGAGATTAAAGAACGATCGAGTCAAGTCGGACCCGAGGTAAGGGATCCTACTCCTCTCTTTCTTTTTAAGTACACACTTTTATGTCATTCCATTTAAAGCTCATCTTTCTTGTTATTGGGATGATCATTTATATTACACTTACTGTAATTTTTTTTTTCATGTGATGAGAGACCCTATTCTCTCTCATCAATCCATTTTGGAAGTTTTGAGTGGCGCCGTTAGGATGCCGAACTTTCGTAAGAGATCTAACCTCTCTCTTTCTTTTTAAGTACTCTCCTTTATGTCACTTCTTTTTAAACTCCCCCTTGCAATGTTGGGGGATTTTCTTTTATATTCCACTTGCTGTAAATTCTATTGTAATATGATGGGATACTCTATTTGATCTCATCAATCCATATTCGGAAGTTTTATGTGGCGCCGTTAGGCTGCCGAGTTTTCGTAAGGGATTTTTCATCTCACTTTTATTCCCGTGAGATTTATGCTACATTCGCCACTAATTCCATTTAGTGGTGTATGTACTTACCATTATTTTACTCTTTGTGTAATATACTTTCGTTTATGAGTATTTACATCAATTACCTATTGTCTTTCTTTCATGGGGTGTATGTTTTGAAAGATACCCAAGTCGGTAAGGGAACCTTTCACCCTCTTCTTTTTTAAAAGACTTATTTTATTGGGTCTTTCAATTTACATATTTTTATGTTGGGATATGTTATCATACTTCCTTATTGATGTAAATTTTATGTCCAAGTGATGAGATACACTTTTTATCTCTCATCAACTCATTTTGATGTGATGCCGTTAGGCTGTCAAGGGAACTTTTTAACCCAATTTCGATTTCATTGGGTTCAACTTGTAGTCATTGAATATGTCATCCATTGAATATGTGTGATTGAAATTTTATTGTTTTACACTTAATATCCACTTATATTGGGTGTATATATATTTGTCACACATATTTTTGAGATTTATTTGTCCTTAATTTAAGGATACCTTCTTTATAAGGGATTTCATCACATTTGACATTTCTATTGAGGGTTCATTGTTGTTATGCACCAATTCACTCTTATATGGTGTATATACTGTCCTTTGGAGTATTATATCATGAATCCTTTTATTCTCATGATATTAGAATGTTCTGACTAAATGTTATTCTTCAATTATTGTATTCAAGTGTCTCTAATTTTGGTAAAACCCCTTTAACCAAAATATCGTTTTAAATGTTTTAATTATTTGTTCTTATTAATATCCATGTTTTCAAAATGGTTTTAAGGATTTATTTATATGGATATTAATGGTTTAAAATTTTAAGCCTCAAGGTGGAATGGGACACTTTGATTCAAAAATCTCTTTATTAAATGTTTTAAATGGGTTTGGAAATGGTTTCTTTTTGAATGGATTCATTATTTCAATATACTAAAATGTTATATTGTGATTGAAATGTGGAAATGTTATGTTTCCTTTATTCATGTTTTATGTGACACATTTATGTTATGGTTCTTGGGCATTGTTATGAAGAACGGGTGGTTCCGTGATAAACTAAGGGCGGGTGAGCCCGATATAGCTCTCCAATGCATTGGGTAACGCGAAGGAGTGAAACGTTAAGGTTTCTCCAAAGAGATTTTAGGGAATATACTGTGATGGGTATTCCAAACGTAACCAAGAGGGTTACTCCCTACGTAAGAATGTTATGAATTCCTCAAGTTACCTTTATGTCTTATGTCTACTATGATTTATTAATGATTTGATATGCCTATGTTTTATGGGTAAAGTATGATTTCATTCTTATGTATATATGAACTCATGTTTCCTTTCCATATTTCTATAACCCTTACTGAGCTTTTTATGCTCATCACAAGTTTTTGAAATGCTTTTCACAGGTCAAGGGAAAGGTACATGATGTGACGATAGTGTCAAGGATGTGTCAAGAAAGAATCCGCGTTTTTTTTAAATATGTTTCCGTTGATGGGAAGAATGAATATTGTATTTTTGTAACCACTTTGTTTAAATGTGGAATGTTATGCAAGTTTCATGATCTAATTCTCTAAAACTCTAAAACTGAAAAGATCCTCAATGTGTAATCTTGTAATAACTCAAGATTAAGTAAGGTTTAAGGCTGGGTCCTTATAATTTGGGATCAATATTTACCTCTGGTAGAATTTTCCTATAACAATAGCATCCATTCAAGTATTTAGATGGCACCATATAAAGCATTATATGGAAATAGATGTCTGACACCAACTTGTTGTGATGATGAATTTTTAAAAGAAAAATCATAGTCCAAGAACTTGTAGAGGAAACAATTGAAAAATTGAAGATTATACAAAACCACATCAAAGCATCCCAATGTAGGCAAAAGATATGTGCTGGTAACTGAAGGAAGAATTTGGAATTTCAAATAGGAGATCATGTTTTCATGAAGGTATCTCCATGGAAGGGTGTTATATGATTAACTAAGGGGGTAAATTTAGTCCTAGGTACATCATACCTTTCAAAATTCAAGAATGAATTGGAGTTTTATCATACCAATTGGATATGCCTCAAAGTATCTCCAATGATCATGATGTGTTCCATGTATCACTTTTGAGAAAATACATACCCGACCCAACGTATGTAATCACATATGAGGAAATTAAACTGGAAGATAATATGCCTTATTGTGAAGAGCCTTTAAAAATTCATGATACTAGAGAACAAGTGCTGAGAAACCGGATGCCTCATCTGGAAAAAGTTCTATGGAGAAACCTTAAGATAGTAGAGGCAACTTGGGAACTCGAGGAACTTATGATAAACAAACTCCAGAATCTTTTTATGTATTAATATTCTATAAATTTTGAGGTCGAAATTTTTTTATAGAGGGGAATATGTAACACCCCAATCATCAATGGTACGTTTCCCTCTGAATAATGTAGTAGCTTGCATTTTACACAAGATGGAGTTTTAATACACCAAGACCATTGAAACTGGTCATTTTGAATAGTAATACCCACTTTTTTAAATTTTAAAAATTTTAATTTTCAAAATGGACTTCATTTTTCAATTCAAAATTTTAAAATTATCAATGGGTGAATTTTTGTTATTTAACTGAAAACTTTAAATTTTTGATGAATAGATAGAAACACGACGATATTGTTTAAAACCAATTTTTTAGTTTCAAATTTAGTTATTTTATTTTAATTAATTTTAGGTCAAAATAGATACATAATAAATATATATGGTAAATGTAATTCATTAGAGTCATTTTATAATATGTTTGGAAACATAAAAATTTATTGAACTTTTTACTGCCTTTTACCCACCTTCAAGGAGCTTTTACAAATTTTCCCAAAAATTAATTTTACCAGTTATGTGAGTTGAATGTCAAAAATCTAAAAGACATGATCGATATCTATAATTAAAATGTGGTTCAAAAAGATGAAAATAATTTTTGGATAGTAGATTTTGAATTTTATTTTCCACGATTAAAAGTAAATAGGGTAATTAAAGGTAAACATGATATTATAATTACCCTAACACATATAAGAATTATATTGGATAAGTTTAAATAAAAAAAACTGTAGAAATTAAATATGATCCCCTTTGGTCCACTTGTATTAGATTAGGACATTTATTATTATTTTATTTAGATAAGAGTTAAAGAGTTAAATTCAATGATTAATAACTAAACCATTTTTAATATTGGGTTATACATAAGATAAATTTGACTATAAATATTCATTAAAAATATAAAAATATTTCCTACATAACGGTATTTCATTTATAATTTTTAGACATTAAATAATTTAATTTACTTATGGCACAATGATGATGCATTAATTACCTTATTAATGAATGATTAAAATAATTGATATTATAAATATCCAAATAAATTTAATTTGAGACTGTTGATTAATTCCACTAATTTTCTAGGTTAATATGAAATTTTATCTATGATTAAATATATATATTTTTAAGTAATCAGGCTGTTATGATTTTCACAAAACCAAATCCTAAATAGTGTCAAAATTGACATAATTTTGTTTTGAAAACAAATACTAAATTATTAATTGATATAATATTCCTAAAAATCAAAGGCTCGACCAAAGGGCTTAGATAAAGTTATATATATTATTAATGAACCACATGGTGTTCACTTGTCTTGTAATAGTATGTTTATTAACCATATAATATAAAAATACTATGAGAGATGGTAAATGTCAAACTATTTAACTAAGAGTTAAATCTAAAAGATAAGGTTAATATCATGACCTAAACCTGTCTAAAACCTATTGTTTGAGAGTTTTTCGACCCATCCTTACCTTATCTTCAAAATTAATTATTTTTGATTCCATTTGAAACCAAAAATGATTTTATTACAAAATAATATTTCAAGTTTTTGCTAAAGTGACCCTCACCTCTCTTATAAAAGGTTACTTTACCTTATCTTAATTTTACACCTCCTAATCCATATGTCTCTACCAAAACCAGCCCATATATCCTCCAAAATTTCCTACCTTCTTTCAATATTCCTTCCATTGGTCATAAGGCCAACCTATAGATGCCTTTAGATAAAATCAAAAGTAAGAAGCTGAAGATAAGGTAAATATTTCATCACCTATTTCAAGATGTTTTCATCTTCCAAATCCTATTTATTTATTTTTTCCTATATAATATAATAACTCCATTATAATATATATATTGTGATGTTATTATAAAAATTGTACAACCATATTCCTTATTCTATCCATCATATTAATGAATAAGTCGCCATACATGCGTTTGTATGGCTTACCGTCTCCACATCATGGTGTAGTTTGTTATTCAAAATCTTAATTATTTGGATGGGTGAAATAATGAGTATAAATAATTTAAATAATAATTATATCATTTTAATTATTCCTTATATATTATATAACATTAAATTAAATACGATTTCCCCATCAATATAATGATATTGTCGTTCGTGCGTACGTACAGATTATTGTCTCCACGAACGGGATGAGATTCATTCCCCATCATAATCATTCTAGAATAATTTTCAATTTATGTTTAAAAATAATTTTTATGAACATAATATCATTATTTATATTAATAAAATAAATTCTATACATAACAAACATGGCTTATGTAACCAAACATATAAAGGAAAATGAATCAGTTAACACCTGAAACGATGATACTACTGAAATATTATTTACAAATCAATATAAGAGGATCATATATGATATCATATTTATGTATATAGTTCTTTTATAATTTAATAACAATTATTTAACTATTATACATGAGGTTAATGTAACATCTACTTGGGAAAAGTACAAGGTAAGGGTTAATTTCACAATCTCTTTATTATCCAACGTTGTTTTTATATAAGTATCTACTGGGTCCTCTTTATCATCCACATCCATGTTTTTTAAAATGTATTTCAAATTTTTTTTACTATTTACTAGACTATGGGTTAAATTCATTTATACACTTGTTTTAATTTTTTTAAAATAGTTTGAAAGTAATATTTCCGTCATTTTGCAAACAAGGTACTTTTTGACTTTTTCAACAAAATTAAGATAAGAATGTCTTTTTTTAACTTATACAACTTCTGTGGCTATTTTCCACTATTATATCTTTATTGAAGCTTCCCATAAAATCTTATCATAATATTTTCAAAATAAATTTTCTCTTTTATAATTATGTAACTTTTAAATGATTTTAAAACTGAAAGAGGTATTTATTTCAAACAGTTTTCATTTCATCTGTTTCAACTTCCTATAATAGAATTTAAAATTCATTGAAGATGATTTATTATGATACAAATAATCCATATTTTATTGAAGGTTTTGTGATATGTCTGAATATGGATGTATTTTTTTTACACTATTTATGGTTTAAGGATAAATTATTGACATTTTTTATGCAATTTTTAATATGAATGTTTATGTTTTGTTTAAACCTTTATATTTGATGAATGCACTGGACTTAATAACTGACAGGTGGAGGCATCTATAGCTCATCGATTCATTAGTAGGTCTCATGAGGCAAACTAGTGTCTTGGCATAAGGCCTTGACAAAATATTATTTTTGTATTTGCACAAAGCCTTGACTATGTGGTTATAAAGTTTGGAATTATGCATTCAATCATTATGAATGTGGATATTGATATTCCATGTGATTATTCTATAGTAGAATATCCATTAGAATAAATAAATGGAAATCTTTGATTTTATAATTTCCATATTATTCTGAAGTTTTTGTTTAAAAGGCTTTGGTTTTAGTTTTATACATTGACTTAAAATTTTATGCTTATTTATGAATGTTTCTGCTATATTTTTATCCTTACCGAGCATCTGATCTGACACCTTTAAATGTTATATTTTTTCCAGGATGTGAAGAAGTATATTATGACTGAACTACAGGGATAATCTAAGGGATTTGACCATGGTAAATGGATAAACCTTTGTTGATGTTTTCATTTTATAATGTAATGTAAAACTTATGAATGTATCTTGTACTTCTAAAGTTTCTAAACTAATCGGTCTTCCGAGAATTGATCATTTGTGATCATGCCAATGCTATGTAATAATGCACCGCATCTGTATAACTAGGGTCAGGTAGTTACATTTTTTCAAGTAGTTGACATCTTAAAAAAATCAGGACCATATAAATATGTCCTTAAAATCATTTTGAAAACATGGACATGAAAGAGAAGGATTTAGAAAAATAAATCCTTAAAACATTTAAAATAATGTTTTAGTTAATGAATTCCATTTCATTTGATAAACAATTGAATAATATCATTAAATAATAATATTAAATAAATATATAATATCATTTAAATTAGTCAATTCATGATATAATATGTTAAAGGGCAGTATATAAACCATAAAAAAGTGAATTGGTGCATAGCAACAAATAGGTCTCATTGAAATGTAAATTGAGATGAAATCCCTTTCAATTATTGTATCCTTATATTAAGTATAAATGAATGACATAATTATGTGTGAAAAATAAATATACACCCAATATATGTGGATATTTTGTGTAAAAAAATCATAGGCCATACACACATATTCTGAAAAAATATCCAATGACATGGATTTTTAACTCAATGAATGGAAATTTATTTAATATTTCCCTTAAAATGTTCATATAAATGACATAAGACATTATCAATTGGGTGATTATGTCTATAAATAGTATATGCACTCACAAGTATTTGGAAATTAAAAAATAAGTAAATAAAAAGTGATTCCACACATACTCGTTTCATAATATAATCGATGATGTATGCACAAAACCCAATGAGTGGAAATTGAGTTTAGAAATTCCATTACAAAGAACATTTTGTAAATTGATTATGTGTATTCAATATAAATACACATAAATAAATTATAAATACTATAAAACATATTATAGTTCATTTCTAAGATAAATGTAGAACAATATAATGATGAAGTAAAAGATTAACCCAAATATTGAAATTGGGTTAAGATGTTCCATTAGCTTTAGTCTGACTTATCACATAAGTTCCTTGTTCATCTGGGATAATAAACTTAAGTTAATTTATTATTTCTTCAGAAATCTTTTAATGTTTATTATTCCATATATATAACATTATTTCCATGTTATAAAAATTACTTAACTATTTAATTTAAAATCGGTTATTTTTTCAATATTTGGTACTTGAGGCGAAAATAAACTTCTTTTGATATAAATTGTACATGTAGTAAAAAGGATACCATGTGAATAATTATATAAATTATTTAAATATCCTATATATCTAATATATATGTGTTTATAACAGTCCATAACATTTAGAGATACGAAATGTAATTCAACATTCATAGAGATGGTATGCCGTACGTACGCATGAACACTACTTCCATTTCATTTTCATATTTAATAGAATGAAAACTATATTATATGTAGTTATATTAAAATTAAAATATAATATCATATTTTATATACATTACATATTTTCATTAATTACATCATTTATATGTTCTATGTATTTCATGAACGAGTCATATCACATTGAGGGGGCGATAGTCCGCATTTCACAAATGAAATTATCGTATTTACACATTATGGAAAGCATAAAGGTATAATGTAAATGAAAAATACATAATAATGTAGAGAATATAAATATATTATATATAATATTGTAAATATAGATATAATAGATATAATATATAAATATAGTTCTCTTAAAATGGCCACCATGAAAGGTTGTAGGAGAAAATTGAACAATCATCATTTCGTGAGGCAGTCGATCACCGTACACAGAAAGAGTATGTTCATATCTATTAGATGAAAGTGTGTGTAAGTGTAGATCTAATCGATATCATTAACAAAATAATAGTATATTTATGATTCTGGTTTTTTATGTAATGAAAGAATATGAATAGAATAGGGAGTGTAGCAGGAAAATAAATGACTGAAACTTGAGGGAAAATGTTACCTTTAAATCAGCTAATTTCTTTTGATTTGAGCCAAAAGGATTTCTTTAATTTTATTCATCCAAAGGTAAGGATTAATAGAGTAATGGAGGTATATTTGGAGCATATAAAATCATAATTTGGATGAGGAAAGGGGCTTGATATATGTGAGTAAGTGGGTAGTGGTAGTGGTCTTTTATAAGAGGGAGGAGGGGTACTTTATGAAGATATTGAAATATAATTTTATTATAAATTGATTTTAGGTTCTAAATGGTCTCAAACTCATTTATTTAAAATATCATATGATTTTGGGTCTGAATCCTATCAACAAAACCCTTTTTAAATGTATATGGTGCAAAATTAACGTTATCTTTTAGATGTAACACATAGTTAAAAACATTAACTCTTACAATGTATTCATACATTTTCATAATATATGGTAACTATATTTACTAAAAAATGACAATAGAACCATAAGTGGATCATTAATGAAATTTTTAACAATATATAATTTAGTTGGAAGAATCTTATATTTTAGGACTTTTATATCATTTAATAAAATAGTATTTGTTTTAAAAACTCATTTATGTCAAATTTGAAACTGTTAAGTAATTAATTTTTGATAATGTCGTGAAAACATGGTTACATTGAAAAAATTATTTTAATATAATATTATATTTCAATATAATCCAAAAAATTTTATTTCATAAAAATAATAAAATTACATTTATTTTAAAATTTATAATAACATTTATTTGAATCCTTTCTAAATGAAGCAATCACATCATCATCATTGTGTCATAATAAATATATTTATTTTTGTATAAAAATTATACATAAAATATTATCATGTAGGAAATATTTTTAGGTTCCTAATGATTATTTTTAGTATAATATATCACTTATATAACCACATAAAAAACTATTCTAGTAAAAAGATACAAGATTTAGTTATTTTCACTTTACTTTAAATTAATTATTAAAAAATGTCATTACCACACCCAAGTGGATATAATGGGTCACAAAATATTCCAAGGATTCACATGGTTGTAAATAAGTAAAAAATTAGGATTATGACATGTGTTAGGCAGGTTTTATATTATTATAATATTATTTTTCCCTTATTTACCAGATTTACCTTTTATTCATTGTAAATAAAATAATTACTGATGTTACTGGTCATAATGTACAAATAAAAATGGTATACATTTACAGAATTTGACCTTTATGATTCCAAAAAATGGAATACAATTTTCCAAATTCAAAACACAGAATTTTCAGTAATTAATTTAAAATTAATTCACGTTGTCAAAACCAAAAAGGCAGGTTTTTAAAAAGTAATTACTATCAAAAAATTGACATGTGTTTATGTCCAATTAATATATTTAATTAATTACAATGACATAATTGGATGAAAGGATAAAAATATATTCCATCTATACATTAAAACCATTAAATAATATGATTTAACCCTATAAATTATCTTGATGGAAAAAGTTGTTTTCAATTTAAATTTAGCATATTTTTATTATTCATAATAACATGACAGTTATATGAAAAATAACAAAAATTCATCCAATGTAAATTTTGACGTCCCAAATATAAATAAAATGTTTATTTTTTAAAATGAAACATATAATGGTGTAAAAATCTAAATTTAAAACAGGGTTTTCTATCAAAAGGTGGTAAAACCTCATTTTTAGAAAAATACTTCTTTTATCCAAAATATTGAATTTTTTCTTATATCATATTTTAATAACATATAATATGAATTTAAAACATTAAATTGAATTTATAATACATATTTTTCATTAAAATCCATAAAGAGTCATGATTTTATGAACACAATAATTCTCTTAAAAATAGGTTTTCAAAAAAAAAATATCTTTTATATTCAATTGGTTTTTATTTCTATTTGTAATATATTTTGTAACCAATGAATCAATATTTTATCTTGTTTAAACCACTTTTGATAATTCTATTGATACTATATATTCCCACTTTTCCAACAACTAGTAGTTAACTACCATTTAACATCATAATAATAATAATATATTATTTTCAGTATAACTCAACGTTGTGTGACACGTAATATTTTAGAGAAACTCATTATTGCATGGTAAGTATGCTACCAGAAAAAGCGTATCATTTTACATATAATTAATATATGGATCATTACATCATTCCCACTTCTTTGAAATCAAATCCTCTTTATTTTATAATTGTCTTTGGAAACATCATTGAAATTCCAACATCGGAAAAAAGAGTCAACAAAACTATAACTTTAAAAGAAAGAAAGTGATGTTCAAATGTAACCTAAGATAACACATACTAGGATTAAATGTAGAAAAAATGGATAATAAAGAAAAAATAACTCTCATAAACTAATAGAGAGTGATAGATAAGTTGATCATAGAAAGATAACCACCACAATACCAAAACTTTGTTGTTGGGTAAATTTTTGAGGATAAAAGAAAGTGTACAAATTTTTTTCTTCAAGATCCTTTTCATAGAGTTGAATAATGTAATTACTACCAACACTATTATCATAATGAATTATACATACATGAAAAGTAATTTTTCATCGTTTAATCAATTTCCCCCACAAGTATTCTTTTTCTCCAAATGATGAGTATTCACGATGAATAAACTTCTACAAAATCACATAATCCAAAAAAGATTGACAATATATTCATCCTATCCAGAAACATTAACCAGAACCAAAATGGTTAGTACAAGATAATATAATCCCCAAAATTAATATTCCATTTGGAAAATAAATACAACTCTTAATCTTAAAAATTCAAAAACAATACCCAAAGTTTTACAAATACCATTCAATAATGAATTGTCCTTAAAATTATTCAAAATAATACCAACTAATATAGAAACCCAATATTTATAAGGATTTGATAACATAGTCTTCCACGATAAATTGTATCTCTAAATAACATAGACTACTCTTAATGTGTCATTAATAAAAGTAATTAACCTAATCACATGTTATCCATGATAAGTTAATCATTTACACAGACATCCCAAATTTCCATTTGTCCATAATAGAAACATAGATGCATCCAAAATAGAATTCAACCATTTCTCCTCAAATAAAATAACATAGTATTAATTTTACTTAGGCATATAGTGTTCCCAAATGAGTGAACATCTTCCAAAATAACATTTATCAATTAATCCCAAATAATTTTTCTAGAATCAGGAAATCAATTTGATGAAGAAATGTTCCCAAAATCATTTTATCATTAATCCATAAAATCATTTAACTAAAAAGAAAAAATCAAACTACTAGGAACTTCATGTAGGTTAGTGGTAGGTGATAAATCTCAGTCGCACATTGGTTGTGGGTTCGATTCCGGCAACATTTTCCAATGAAAATAGTTGTCATGCAGTCTGCATGTTGTCCTTTTTCAAAAACTATACAACTTCATAGCATTCCCAAAAAATGAAATAAATTACTGAAAAATAAAATAATAATATTTTACCCTAAAATGTTATCTCATACCTAGCATTTTCATCCCAAAACATAATAACCTGTAGTTGCCTCCAATTTGAGGATCATATAAACCCAAATGGTTCTTTATAACTATATACACAAAAGAAAAGACATTTTTCATCAAATAGTATTTTTGCATAACTATATTAATGTTTACACATACAATAGAAATTTCATCCAAAGTAATTCCATCAACAAAAGAGCATTAATACTTTTAAACATTTCATCCCCCAGAGATCAAACATATCTCTCGAATTTCTAAAATATAGACATCTTAATCATCCAACATTATTCATGATCCATTAAGAAATTTTCCAACATATTCCATTATACATCTTTCCTACAAACATAATTATGAATCATATCCTATGATTGAATAATTTCAAAAAATTAGCTAAGAAATAATCCATACCTTACATATGTAATTTTCAGTTTCTTTAACCTCTATTGGTATGGTATTAGGTATTGGTAAACAAATATTTGTACGGTTATACTGATCCAATTCTCAAACATTCATCATAGGATATCTATTTTCATAATTCTTATACACACCATATATAAAATAATCAATTGATACCTCATAAGGAACTTCTTTCCCTTTCCTGTTGTCAACTGAACGCTTCCTTTTTCCATTACAGGTTATTGCTTTATGACATTCATTAGCACATATAACATCCTATTATCCCTTTGAAGTATGTTCCAAGGTGTTTCTTTCTACATACTTTACACATAGGTTTTTAAATATACATAACTTTATGATTATTACCTAAAAATCCATAGGGATTTATTTCATATATATATGATGCCTTCGAAATATCAGCAAGGATCATGTAGTGACTCATGAATCTAGATAGTTGGTTAAGAATAACCAAAATAGTTCTCATTGCAGCTCGCATTTCATTCAATTTATTTTTAATAAACCCACCACAGTTTTTTGAACATCCATTGTAAATTTAGTTCCTACTAGATCTAGCCATTAACAAAAACCAAAAAGGTCAGTTTGAGTATATCAGTAAAATCATCATATAATATCATAAGAGGAGGGTAAAAAATAAAAATTAAATTATTATAGTTATCTTAATCTCAATAAATTTATCTAAAAGTAATATAATATTTCTAATATTCTAACCAGTCTGATAATATAAAACATCTCATGTATTCTTAAATAACACCCTAACCTCTAAAATTATCTAAACCGACTGCTGATACCATCTATAAGGCTCCATCATTAAACATTACATAATCTTGATATATGTCAAGAATTTGAAATTAAGGAAATGTTTAGGTTTAGAGTTTTATATAATTACGTCATAACTATAACATTACATCTCTAAAAAAATACAAAGTAATAATTATTCTCTATCAATTTTTTCAAAAAACATAAAACTCCTTAAATAAGCCAAGAATTATTTTTCTGTCTATAAGTATTCAATAATTCTTCTTTTCTCATAACCTTCTTTATAGAGTATGAGAAATATTTCAAAAACATTGGATGAGAATAAAAAACTCATTATGGTTTATAAATTAAAGAAAGAAAACACTAGACCATGAATACATACTAAACAATGAAATCAAACTTTTCAATATTAAAAAATAATATTTTTAACATACCTCATGTAATGACAAGATTACTGAATAACAATGAAAAATCATAAATCAAATAGATACCTTGTGGAATTCATAACATATCTACATAATAGCTTTAAAAACTACATTTTAATGCCTTGAACCAAGTTTCCTAAAGTCGGTGTATTATTACATAACACTGGATTGATAATAAGAGATCATGTCCCGAATAACCGATCAGTTTAGCAGCCATTGAAGTTATAGTTACATATATAAATTGTAGATTACATTATGAAATAAAAAAAGACAATGTGTCCCATTTTAACACACTCATATCCATTAGCTTATTCCTTAAGTTCAATCACAATATACTCATTCGTATCCAGTAGAAAATAAAACATAATAGTAGGATGAGGTCAGATGCTCATTAAGGATAAAGAGTGGAAAAAACTATCATAAATAACCTTAAACATTTAAGGAAATGTGTAAGACTAAAAGACAATATTTTCAAACATAATCTTCATTATAATATCAAAAAGATAACTCAAATAATTACATTTACATATTCACATGGATATTTTACTAGTCAAATAATAACATGTTATATCAATATCTATTTTCATAATGATGGAATGCATAATGTTGGACATCATAACCACATAGTCAAGGCCCCATGCCAAGTATAAAAATAATAATTTTTTCAAGGCCTTGTGCCAAGACACTAGTCTGTCTCATGAGACCTACCGATTCATCAAAGGGATATAGCGGGCCCCACCTATCACATACTACGTCCAATGCATTTAATATGAAAAGAATGAAACATAACATAAAAATTCATATTATAACTAGCCTAAAACATGTTATTATGTTCACCATAAACCATGAATGGTATATAAATAGCACATCAACAGTCAAACGTATCAGAAAAACTTTAATACAATATGGAATATTGAATTATAATAAACAACATCATACAATTATAAAATCCAACAAAGGATGTTGACATATATGAAATCAATCCAAAAAAATTATTTGACAAATGTATCTTTGTATACTTTGAAATAATTTAAAACTAAAGAAACCATTTTTTTTGAAAATATTATTATAAGGGTTTATGGGAAGCTAGAAGGTGCTAAAATGGTGGAAGATAGCCACACCCTCCATATAAGTTAAAAAACATTATATCCTTAATTTGTCGAAAAGGTCATAAAGTAATTTTTTCAGAAAATGACAGAAAGATTCCTTTCAAAACATTTTATAAAAATGAAAACAATGGTAAAAGTTAATTTAACCTATATTATAGGAAATAGTAAAAATGTTTTGGAATACATTTTTAAGAAACACTGACATAGATTATAAAGAGGTCCCAGTAGATACTCACGTATAAACAACCTCAGATAGTAAAGAGATTGTATAATTAATCCTTACATTGTAATTTTTATTAGACAAGGGTATGTTAACATAATGTATAATAGTTAAAAAAATGTATTAAATTTTACAAAAACCATATACATAAATATGATATCATATATGATGTTATAATATTGTTTTGTTAATAATAACTCAGTAGAATGATTGCTTTGGGTGTTAACAAATTTGTTTTCCTTTATATGATTGATTACATAGGTCATGTTCGTTATGAATAAGATGTATTTGATTCATATAAATAATTATATTAAGTTCTTAAACATTATTTTTAATCATCAAATGAAAATTATTCTTGAATGGTTATGATGGGCAACGAAATCTCATCTTGTTGTGGAGACAGTAAACTGTATGTACGCACGAGCGACTATATCATTCTATTGATGGTAAAATCCTATGTAATTGGATATTATATTATATATACATAATACATAACATGTTAAATTTACTATTTACATTAATTATACATCATTATTATACCCATCCTAATAATGAAGTGTTGAATGAAAAACTACACCACGACGTGGTGACAGTAAGCCGTACGGACGCACGTATGGTGAATTTTTCATTCAGATGATGAATAGAATAATGAATATGGATGTACCATATTTATAATAACATCAAATTTTGTATAAGGTACTGTAATTATTATTTTGGATTGGAAAAGAAAGAAAGAGTAATTCGAATAAGATAATAACTTTGAAAGAGGTGATGAGATAATTACCACTTCATTGTGGGCATCCTTTTGTTTTGAACAAAATGGCCCCATAGGTTGGATTTCTGATAAATGTAAGGACTCTAGGATGAATTAAGGGCAGTTTGATGGATATTTTATTAGGTTTTGTCTGAGATAAATGGTTTTGGAGGTGTGAATTTAAGAGAATGGGAAGTACACTTTTATAATAGAGGTGAGTGGAACTTTAGGAAAAGCATGAAATTTAATTTACTCTAAAATAATTTTTGGTTTATAATATCTCAAAACGGATTTATATATAGTATATGGTGGGTATGGGTATTTATATTCTCAACCAATTGGTTTTAGTAATGTTTAGTTCACCATATTCACCTTATCTTTTAGATTTAACTCTTACTTAAATAGTTTATCATTTACCATGTCTTCTTCTATTTTTATATGAAAATTTTAATATACTTACTATAAAATTCGAAGGGAACCTAAAGTCGTTCATTAATTACATATATAACATTATTAATGTCATTTGGAAGAATAATATATTTTTAATAATATTATATCATTTAATTAAATTGAATTTGTTTTAAAACTCATTTATGTCAATTTCCACACTATTTAGTATTTGGTTTTTATGAAAGTAATAAAAAAATTATTAGTTCAAAAAATAAATTTAATAAACTCTAAAATGTCATATTCACCTATCATATTAGTAGATGGTATCAAAACATTCAACTTATATTTATTTTAATATTTATAATATCATTTTTTTTATTCTTTCATTAATAAAGAAAATACTACATCATTATTGTGTCATCAATAAACATATTTATTATATGTATAAATATTATAAATAAAATAACATGAAATAGGAAATGATTTCAGATTTATAATGAATATTTATAGTCGAAAAAACCCCTTATATAACCCCATATAAATTTTTTAACTAAAAGATATTTTTATGTTACATTTTCCTTATCATTAAATTAATTTTCATAAAATGTCATTTTCACATACAAGTGGCTCTGTGGGGTCCGAAAATCTACCCAAGGAGGCCAATTTCCGGACATGTATCATCATATAGTGTTAGGACATGGGCTAGAGTAATTTAAAACCAATATAATAATATTTTTTACCCTTAGTTTTTAGTTTTACCCTTTAACCATGGTAAATAAAATATTTACTGAAGTTAGAATTCATAATATATAAAATAAAAGTTACATATTTACAGAATTTGGAACTTCTGATTTAAAAAATTGAATACATTTTTCCAAATTCAAAACACCAACTTTGAGTCACTAATATAAAATAAAAGTTTGTTGTCAAAACCAAAAAGAGGGGTTTTTAAGAAGTAAAAACTATCAAAATATTGACATCTATTTATGTACAATTTAAATGTGAAATTACATCCAATCAACCAAATTATATTAAATTATACAAATATAATCTAATTATTTTTTAAAACCACTCAAATATATAATTTTACATTATAAATTATTTCGACTGAAAAAGCTGCTTTTTAAATAAAATTTAGTATTTTTAACTATTTATCAAAATAAAATTTATTAGAAAAGTATCAAAAATTCACCCTAATCTAATTTAGATATTCAGAATCCAAAAATAAAGTCCATTTTGGAAAAGAAAATTTACAAAATTTCAAAAAGTGGGTATTACTATTCACAACTACTTTTTAAACGTCTAGTTTGATTGGTCAGGATGTGTTAGAACTCGATGTTACGTACATCGCAAGATAATGTATTATTTAAAGATAATAATACCATGAAATAATGGGTTGTTACATTCTTTTATCCTTCAAATATTAACATCCAAGAAATTTCTATAATACTACTGCATAAAAAGATTTGGGTGGTTCTTCATCTTAAGTTCCTCAGGTTCCAACATTGCCTATTCCATTTTAATGTTTATCCAAAGTACATTTATGATACTAGTCATCTAGATTCTCAAAACTTGTTCTCTAGTATCAAGAATTAAGATTGGATATTCATAATAAGACAGAATGGGTTCCAGTTCTTTTTCTTCATATGTGAGTACATGCGTTGGTTCACGCACATATTTTCTCAACTAAGAAAAGTGGAACACATCATCAAATTTGGAGAGACTTGGTGGAATTTACAAAGGGTAATCTACAACTCCAATTAGTTCTATAATTTCAAAATGTCTTATGTACCTGGGATTTAATTTTCCCTTCTTACAAAATTTTATAACACCCTTCCATGGAGATATCATCAAGAAAACATGATCACCTTCATGAAATTCCAAATCCTTTATTCAGTTATAAGCATATCTATTTTTCCTAAATTGAGTATCATTGATGTTGGTTTGGATAATATTTACCTTTTCCATTGTTTCTTCAACACGTTCTGGGCCTATAGATTTTCTTTCACCAAAATAATCCCAACAAGTTGGTGTGTGACATCTCTTTCCATATAACGCTTTATATGGTGACATATGAATACTTTAATGGAATCTATTGTTATAGGAAAAATCTGCTAGAGATAAATACTAATATCACATACCTTGAATGTCTAGTGTATAAGATCTCAACATTTCTTCATAGTTTGAATAGTTCATTCTGATTGTGCATCAATTTAAGGGTGGTAAGAAGTGATCAAACAAAGTTCAGTATCCAGGGAATTCTGAAGACGTTTCAAGAATCATGATGATAAACGAGGATGACGATTAGAAACAATCAATATGGGTACACCATGAAGTCTTAAAACTTCATTAATATATAGTCTTTCTAAATGATCATGTGGTAAATCTTTTCTTATTTAATGAAAATTTGTTGACTTGTTTATAAGATCAACAATGACCAATATTTCATCATTCCTTCTAGGAGTCTTTGGTAGCCCCATGAAAAAGCCCATCATAATATCATCACATTTAAACTCAGGTATGGGAAGAGGTTTCATGACTCCTCCAGGATATTGTCTTCTAGCATTCTCCTATTGATATACCATACATCATAAAACATAATAAACAATCTCCCTCTTCATGTTGTACCACCAAAAATGTTCCTTAAAATCATTATATATCTTAGTGCTACCAAAGTGCATAGTGAAATTAGAGCTATGATCATCGTCCAATAATTATATTTTTAGATGTGGTATACCAGGAACACAAGGTCTCTTCCAAAATTTCAAAATTCCATCATTATATACGAAGTCAATAAATCTCTATTCATTCAAATATTTTTTTTTATTTTGAAACTCTTCATCATATGTCTGAGAACATTTTATCCTTTCTAGTAAAGATGGTTCGGAAACCATTTGAAAATGTACTGATGCTTCACCTTCCATGGTTATTTCCATATCCATTATTACTAGATCCATTAACATAGGATCCCTTTCAACACTTATCTTGTTTAGAACTCCATGATACTTTCTGGTCAAATAATCTACCACTTGACTTGACTTCCCCATGTGGTAGTGTGTAGTGAAATCATAATACTTGACTAGTTCAAGCCATTATCTTTGCCTCAGGTTTAGTTCATTCTTTGAGAAAATATACTTCAAACTCTTTTGATCAGTATATATCTCACATTTTTCATCATAAAGATAGTGTCTCCATATATTTAGAGTAAATATTACAACTTTTAACTCAAGATCACATGTGGTATAGTTTTTTTCATGATTACTTTTTCTACGGTGATGCATATGAAACAACTCTATAATTATACATAAGGACTCTACCATATCATTTCATTGAATCATCACTATTAATAACAAACCCATAATTACTTGATGGTAAATCCAATATAAGGGAATTTACTAATATTTTGATTAATTATTAAAAACATTCTCCACACTCTTTTGTCCAAAAAAATTTATCCCCATTACATGGGAATTTTGTTAATGGGTTAGCATATCTGATATAATTCAGGAAAAACGCCAATAATAAACTGCTAAACCCATTAAACTACATACCTCAGTTATACTCATCTGTGCAAAAATTCTTGGATTGCCCTGGTCTTTGAAGGATCAACATAGATTCCATCATTAAAGTTTTTATGGACATGAAATGAAATCTCCTAAGTCTGGAATTCAAACTTTCTAAAATTCCCATATAATTCATTTAATTTAAGAGTATTTGGAATAAGTCATAAGTGATTTTCATGATCTTCATAGGTTTTGGCGTATGTGTTATCATCAGTAAATACCCCTACAAACTCATCATGATATTCCTTGAAAACTATATTCAATAGATCCATGAAAACATAGGGTTCATTAGTCAGCCCAAAAGGCATTACTCTAAACTTGTAATGCTTATATCAGGTTCTAAATGATTTCGTTGGAATATGTTCCTTCTTCACACACAACTAATGGTATCCCGATCAAAGTTCAATCTTTGAAAAATATTTATCTCCATGAATTTGCTCAAATAAATCATCAATGCGAGGTAGGGGATACGTGTTCATTATTTTTATAGCATTGATCTCTTTGAAGTCATTGCACAACCTCATAGTTCAATATTTTCCTTAATAAAAAAACATGGCCACCCTATGGATAAAAACTTGTGTGAATACATACTTTATTACTCAATTATACTAGTTGTTTATTCCGTTCCATTAATTCCATTGTGGCCATTATATAAGGGGTCTTCAATATGGTCCATGAATGAGGAATTAAGACAATAGAAAATTCAATTTACCATTTTGGAGGATGCCCAGGTAAATCCTTTGTAAACACATCAACATATTCTTTCACAGTATGTCCATACTCTATTTGATCATTCCTTTCCTCACCCATAGTTTTTTTACTCCCATACTTCCAAATAATTGAATTTACTAGAGCACTGGGGGTGGATCTTGATGTGAATCAATTGGTGATGTTTCTGCTCTAATGATAAGGGATTCCTTATCATCATAAAAAATTCTAACCTCCAACTTCTTACAATAAAGTTTCACGTCATGGTCTGTAATCCATTCCATACCGATAATTATATCAAATTAAATCATGGGTATGATGATGAGATCAGCAGATAAATAACATTTATATACTGTAATGGTAACTGATTCAAAAAACATTATTGCAATGATACTTCCCTTAGGATTTTTGACTGAAAACACCCTTGTTAAATAAAATTTTAAATATTTTATTTTCATGGATAATTGAGACGATATGAAAGAATGTGATGGTGAAGAATCCAATAAATCAGTGGATAAATTTGAGGAAATGATTAATTTACCTACCACTACGTCATTCGGAACATCAACCTCTGCATTTGTGATCAGATAAGCTTGTACTTTCTCCCTTAAAATTTTTTGAGGTATATTTCCTTGGTTCTTATGGAATTCATTTGAATAATTCCCCATTTCTCCACAATTTTTTCATTAAACATTGAAAGCCTCTTTCTTTCCATTACAATCATGAGTATGGTGACCTTTTTCCCACTCTTGTTAAAAAATCGCATCCCCTACAGGAACATACTGGGGTGTTTCTTCCCACCATCAATATAGGGTGGAAAGTCAAATTCTTCAATCTTCCCCTAATTTCCTTTTTAGTGTGTTCAGAAGATCTGTTCTTCTACTGCATAACTTTAAAGTCATAAGACCTAGAGATTTCCTTTTTATACTGATAACACATAAGACTATATCTTTGTATGATTAGAAGGATTGTCAGATTATAATCGATGGAGAAATTCTTTTAACCCATCAATGGATTGATCAATATTACTTCTAGGGTTACATATATAATTTGCAGCATGCCTTTCTATCCTCGTAAAGATTGCCTCATACTTTTCGATATTCTTATCCTCCATTTCCCGTAAACTCAAAAATTGTCTTTCCATATCCTCTCAATGATCATGAGGAAGGTATTTTTATAATAAAATATATTTAAACTCCCTCCATTCCATATTTTATACTTTTTCATCCTCCTTTGTGATTTGAATTAATGACAACCATTGATCTGAATCTCCTAAGAGGTGATAAAGTGGAATGACAACCTTTTCCCTTTCACTACTCCCCAAATCATGAAATATATTCTCCAAGGAACATATCCATTTCAAAGATACTAATTTATTTGTTGTCCCATTGAATTTTGGTGGTGGTTACCTCATGAAGAGGTCTAACATTGATCCTACGCATTGTGGATTAGGGTTCTTCATATGGGTAAGGTTTTTCTTCATAACCTGACTGAGTTGTCCGAGTATTGTTATATGTTTTTTAGCACCAGTTGCATCACTAGTTCCACTATAATTATCGTGAGTATGAGGGAAATCCATACAATTATTATATGCATTGATAGAGTTTTCATTCCTTCCACTATGTTTCATTTCAAAACAATGGCATACACTAGGTTAGTTTATGAATCACAATGCATAATTACAAACTAGTAAAATAATTAACATAAATTCAACAGTTTATGCATATAATCCCTAATAATAATAAAAATTATTTTTGGAAGTATTTACAAATAAATATTTCATAATGGTTTTTAACAAAAATTTTAATTATATGAATCATATCCCCCCAAGAGTGTCAAACCAGGTTCTCAGTATGGACTATCTTCATGTACCAGGATACCCCAAGTCAAACCCAAAACATCTTGTTAATGTTTTCACTCTTATGTACATCTGTTCCAGAACCATGTCCACTTGTATTATCTTCACATGGATGAATTTCATGGAAAACATATAGAATATATACATTACCAAAATATTTGTATGTTATTCTATAGTAATCCTGAATGTCTATGTTAGGGTAATGTTCTCTAATCATAATTTTTCTAAATCTAGTTCCAATAGTTTGTACTAATCATCTTTTGATACCAACTATAACGCTCCAACCATAGCTTCCAGAGTCAGTGCATTAATACATATCATTGGAATGATCAAAAGATATCATGTCCTGATAGACCGATCAGTTTAGGATCCTTGGATGTACTAGTTACATAAATAAGTTTTATATTACTTTATGAAATAAAAAATAAAAAAATTGTTTCCCCATTGACCATAATTATATTTCATATCCTATTCCTATAGGTCAATCATAATATAATTCTTTATATTCTGGGAAAAATAAAATATAAGAAAGGGGTGAGATTGGATTCTCAGTAAGAATAACCATATTGCGGAAAATATCATAAATAAGCATAAACATTTAAGGTAATGTGTAAGACTAAAGGAAAATCCATTTAAACATAATATTCATCATAATATGGAAAAGTTAAATCAAATATTTCCATTTACATATTCACATGGATATTCTACTAGTCAAATAATCCCATGTAATGTCAATAGCTTCTTTCATAATGATGGAATGCGTAATGTCGGACATCATAACCACATAGTCAAGGTCTTATGCCAATATTATAAATAATAATTTTGTCAAGGCCTTATGCCAAGACAATAGTTCGTCTCATTAGACCAACCAATGCATCAAGGGGTTATAGCGGGCCCCGCCCATCACTTTCTATTTCCATTTCATTCTTCATATGAAATGTTTGAAACATAACATAAGAATTTGTATTAAAACTAGTATAGGAAATGTTAATACATTAACCATAAACCATGAATAATATAAAAATAGAACATCCACAGTCAAATGTATCACATAACCATCAATTTCAATATGGAAGATTTCATCATAATAAATCAACTTCAAACAAGCATAAAATTCAACAAAGGATATTGACAAAGATGAAAACATTCCAAAATAAACTATTTCAGTAATATATCTCTTTATTCTTTGAAATCATTTAAATGTAAATAAAAAATTTATTTTGAAAATATTATTATATGATTTTAAGGGATTCTTTAAAGGTTTTATAATCAGCGAAGATAACCACACCCACCATATAAGTTAAAAAACATACATTCCTTAATTTGTAGAAAAGGTTATAAATTACCATTTTTGGAAAACATTGGAAACATTCCTTATAATTTTTTTTATAAAAATTAAAAAAATGTTATAAGTGACATTAACCCTTTTTATATTAAATATTAAAAAAATTGATATAAATTTTTAAGGAACACAGATGTGGATGATTAAGAGATCCCAGTAGATACTCACGTATAAACAACCTCAGATAATAAAGAGATTATAATATTAACCCATAAAATGTACCTTTCATTAGCCAAGGGCATGTGAACATCAGGTATAATGGATAAATCATTGTTATTAAATTATACAGTAACCACATACATAAATATGATACCATATATGATCTTATAATATTTCTTTGTTAATAATATTTCAGTAGTATCATTGTTTCGAGTGTTAACTAATTCTTTTTCCTTTATATGTTTTGTTATGTAAGTCATGTTTGTTATGGATAGGATTTATTTGATTCATATTCATAATTTTATTATGTTCTTAAAAATTATTTTTAATCATCTAATGAAAATGATTTTGTAATGGTTAGGATAGTGAAAGGAATCTCATCGCGTCGTGGGTATAATAAGTCATACATACGCACAAGCAAAAATATCATTTTATAGATGGTGAAATCATATATGGATTTGGCGGTATGAATTTAAGATAAGGGGATGTATTGTTTTATAGGGGAGGTGAGGTGGAATTTAGGAAAAAGGTCAAAATATTAATTTATTATAAAATCCTTTTTCAGTTTATAATATCTTAAAATGGATTTATTTAGAGGAAAACATGGGTATAGGTCGAAGTATTCTCAAGAATAGTTTTAAGACTATTTTAAGGCCCCATATAAACATTATATTTTATATTTAACTCTTAGTTAAACAGTATAACATTTACTATGTATTCTTGTATTTTTATATTACATGGTTAATAAACATACTATAAATTGACAATAGAACCTAACATGGTTAATTAAAGCCATATACATCCTTATCTAAGTCTTTTTGAGGAATATCAGATTTTTAGGAATGTAATATCATTTAATAAAATAGTATTTGTTTTAATAAATCATTTATGTCAATTTTGAAACTATTTATTATATGGTTTTTTTGAAAGTCATAAAAACATTATTAATTCAAAAAAAATTAATTAACCCTAAATTATTCAAATTTTCCTACTAAATTAGTGGATGGTATCAGATCATTCAAATTATATTAATTTTATTATTTATAATATCATTTATTCGATTCGTTCATTAATTAGGAAAATATTGTACCATTATTCTGTGAATAATAAATATACTTATTTTATGTATAAAAAGTATAAATAAATTACCATTATTTAGGAAATCACTTTATCTTTTTAATTAATATTTATAGTTGGAAATATCACTTATATAACCCCATATAAAAATTATTTTACTAAAAGATATATCTTTTTTCAAAAAATTTCCTGATCATGAAATTATTTTTTATAAAATATAATTTTCTCTTTCGAGTGGCTATATGGGGTCCCAATGTAATCCCATGGATATCCATGGTTGGTCATATATCAGCCAACAATTTTAAGATATGTGTTAGAATAATTTGATATCATTATAATATTATTTTTTACCTTTATTACGAGATTTTTCCTTTAATAGTGGTAAATAAAATATTTACTAATGTTACTATTTATAATGTCTAAAAATTAAAGGTACCTATTTACAAAATTTGGACCTTCTGAATAAAAATATGGAATAAATTTTCCTAAATTCAAAATAATGAATTTTTAGTAATTAATTTAAATTTAAATCCCATTGTCAAAACCCAAAAAGTAGGTTTTAATAAGTAAAAACTATCAAAAGACTGACATGAGTTTATGTACAATTTAAATGTGAAATTAAATCCAATGACCTAAATTATATTAAATTATAAAAATATAATCTAATGTTACTTAAAAACCAATAAAAATTGAATTTAACATTATATTTTATTTTGATTAAAAAATTAGTTTTTAACTAAAATTTAGTATTTTTACTATTCATCTAAATATAAAAGTTATTAGAAAAGTACCAAAAATTAACCCTAAGATAATATTGATATTAAGAATCCAAAAATAATGTCTATTTTGAGAAAAAATATAATATTTCAAAAATGGGTATTACTATTCATAACTGCTTTTTAAATTGCTAGTTCGTTTTATCGGGATGTGCTAGAACTCGAAGGTAGGTACTTCACAAGTTATTGTATTATTCAAAGAAAAACTTATTGTTGAATCATTGGATGTTAAATACATATTTATTTACATCTGGAATACCCATCATAGTATATTCCCTAAATCTATTAGGGGAGACATTAATGTTTTCCTCCATCATGTTACCCAATGCATTAGAGAGCTATCTCGAGATCACCCACAATTGGTTTGTCACAAGACCACTTGTATAATAAAAAATTTCCAAGAACCACAACATAATCATAACAAATTAATAAATATATAATTTCCACATTTTAAAAACAACATAATTTTTTAATACATTGACATAATCAATCACTTTTTAAAATGCAATTAAAACAATTAAAAAGATGATTTTTGGATCATAGTGTCCCATACCACTTTGAAACATTTTAAAGGATTTAAAATAATAAAATCATTCATGTACATATAAATAATTCTTTAGAATAATTTTGAAAACATGGACATGAAAGAGAATGATTTAGAAGAAAAAATATTTAAAACATTTAAAATGATGTTTTAGTTAAAGAATCCCTTACCACTTGAAAACCACTTGAATAAAAATAATTAAATAATAATATTAAAAAAACATATAATATCATGAAAATAAGGAAATTCCTGATATAATATATCAAATGGATGTATGTACACCTTATAAAAGTGAATTGGTGCATAACAACAAATATGTCTCAATGAAATGTAAACTGAGACCAAATCCCTTAAAATGATCATATACATAGATTAACGATAAATAAATGAAATCATTGTGTTTGAAAAATACAAGTACATCCAATATAATTTGATTTTAAGTGTAAAACAATCAGTTTTAATTCACACATATTCTTGGAAAAACAAATCCAATGACATGGATATGTAACTCAATGAATGGATATTGAGTTAATATTTCCCTCACAATGTATGAATAAATGAAAAAAAAATACCCATGGCCTGATTATGTGAATAAATCGTATTTACACAGAAATTGAATTTTAAATTATAAAATAAATAAATAAAATGTTTTTATACACATAATTGTGGCATAAAATAATGAAAAAAGTATGCGTAAAACCCAATTAGTGGAAATTGAGTATAGAAATTACCTTACAATGAACGTTTTGTTAATAAATTATATTGATTAACTATAAATATATATAAATCAAGTATATATACTACATGATATATGAAAATTCATTTATCACATAATCATAACATGACATAATCAAGATGTAGAAGATTAACCCAAAGAATCGATATTGGGTTAAGAGGTTCCCTTACATAGAGTCTCACTCGTCACGTATGTTCATTGTTCTTATTTAATAATAAAAATAAGTTAATTTATGCTTGTTTCATAACGTTTTCATGTTTATCATTACATTTATATGAATTATTACCATGTTATAAAAATTACATAAATATTTATGTTAATATCGATCATTTTGTCGATATTTGGTACTTGAGTTGAAAATGAAATTGTTTTGATATAAATTGTACATGTAGTAAAAAATTTATCATATCAAAATAAAGATATTCCTGATTTAAAGTTAATATATTTCTAATATATATATATAATTATAATATTCCATTTAATTTGGAGATAATAAATTAAATACATCATTCATGGAGACGGTAATCTGTACGTACGCATGAACATTACTTTCATTAATTTTTCATATTTAAATGAATAAAACATAAATGATAAATAGGTATATTATAATTACATTATAATATAAAATTTTATATATGTTACATATTTTAATTAACACCATCCTTTATACACTCCATGTATGACATAAATGAGTCATATCACTTTGAGGGGGTAGTAGTCCGCACTTCCTCATATTAAATTACAATATTTAAACATTATGGAAAGCATAAATGTATGATGTAAATGCAAGATAAATAATTATAGAGAAAATATAAATATAATTAATATACTAAATAATTATATTTCTATTCTAATGTCCACCATGAGTTGTGGTAGGAGAAAATTGAACAATCATCATTTCGTGAGGCAGTAGTTCGTTGTACACAGAAACAATATGTCAATATCCATTAGATGGAGGTGTGTGTAAGTGTAGTTCAAATAATTCTCATAAAAACAACCTAGTATATTTAGGATACCAGTTTTGTTACGTGATCAATGAATAATAATAGAATATGAATTGGATAAGGAAAATAAAGGAAAGAAGCTTGTGAGAAGACGTTACCTCTAAATCGGGTAACTTCATTTGATTTGATGGATTGAATTGACTTTTGACCAAGGTAAGGTTACAAGGGGAAAATAAGTCATATTGGGAGAATATTTGAAAAGAAGTTGGATGATCCATGGGGCTTGATAGATGTGAGTAATTGGGTAGAGGTGGTTTCCTTTTATAAGAGGGAGGAGGGTCACTTTAAGAAAGTATTTAAATATGTTTTTTTTTAAATTGATTTTATGTTTTAAATGATCCCAAACTCATTTATTTCAAAGATAAGATAATATTGGGGCCAGATAATCTCAACTAATTGGTTATAGACATGTTTAGGGGACAAAAATAACCTTATATTTTAGCTTTAACCCTTAGTTAAAACCATTAACACTTACCATGTCTTCTTACATTTTCATAATAGTTGGAAACTGTATTTACTGTAAAAATTCCAAAAGAACCATAAGTGGATCATTAATGAATCTTTTAAAATTATATATTTCATTTGGATGAATCATATTTTATTAGGACTGTTATATCATTTAAAAAAATTTATTTGTTTTATATACTAATTTTTGACAATTTTGGCACTATAATGTAATTGATTTTTTGTTAAAATCAAAACAACATAGTTCCTTAAAGAAGGTATTAAGTAAAAGATTATATCTCAATATAATCCATAAAATTATTATATGGAATTAAAATAATAATATTACAATTATTTTAATATTTATAATATAATTTATTTGAATCCTTTATTAAAGAAGCAATCATTGTATCATCATTGTGTCATAATTAAATTTATTTATTTAATGTTTAAAAATTAAAAATAAAATATCATGATTTTGGAAATAGTTTTATATTTATAATTAAGATTTATATTTTATGATATCACTTATATTACCCCATATAATAATTGTTTTATTAAAAATATACATGTATATATTATTATTATCTTTACATTAAATTAATTATTATAAAATGTCATTATCACTACCAAGTGGATCCATGGGGTCCCAAAATAAACCAATGTATTACTAGGATCAGAAATATACCATCTATTATGATTAGTACATGTTTTTGAGTAGTTTTATATAATTATAATATTAATTTTCACTCTTATTAACAAGATTCACCTTTTAACCATGGTGAATACAATATTTACAAAAGTTACCATTCATAATGGTCGAAAATAAATGGTATTTATTTACACAATTAGAAAATTATGATTTAAAATATATATTTCATTTTTAAAATTTCAAAACATATATGTTTTTGTAATTAATTTAAAATTAATTTCCATTGTCAAAACCAAAAAGTGGGATTTTAAGAAGTAATAACAAATAAAAAGTTGACATGTTATTATATCAAATTAAAATGTAAAATTACATCCAATGACCATCATAGGATTAAATATGAAAAATATATTCCATTTATAATTTAATTCCATTATATAATATGATTTAACCATATAAATTATATTAATGGAAAAAACTGTTTCAATTAAAATTTTTCTTATTTTTACTATTCATCAAAACATGTTAGTTATAAGAATAATATCAAAAATTCATCCAAAGTATATTTTTATGTGAAACATCTAAATAATATGTTTATATTGTCATATATAACATATAAATGGGTTAAAAATTAAATTTAAAAAAAGTTTTTCTATCAAATGGTGGTAAAACTATATTTTTAGAAAAATACATCTTTTATCTGAAAAGTATATTTTTTTCATATATCTTTCTATAAAAAATATAAGATGAATTTAAAAAATTAAAATGAATATATGATATATATTTTTTTATAAATAATCAATAAAGAGTGGTATTATTTTGTAAACACAATTATTCTCTTTAAATATGTATTCATGAAAACACATCTTTTTTATTCAATTGGTTTTTATTTTTATTTCTAATAAATTTAGTAACTACAGAATCATTATTTTAAACAATGTAAACTATATTAAAAAATTCAGTTTATACTATTAATTCCTCTATTCCAACGTCTAGGAAATAAAAACCATTTCAAATAATTATAATATTATAATATTATTTTTCAGTATAACTCAACGTTGTGTGCAATGTAAGATTTCAAAAAAACTCATTATTACATTTTGAGTACGCTATCAGAAAAAGTGTCCCCATTAAATTATAATTAATATCTTATTTATAAATACTAAAATATATGAAAATAAATTATTCAATAAATACCGAGGTCATTATAAAAATGGACTATTCATAATATGTTTACCCCCAATAGTGATAATGAATAAAAGATATATTTTATAATAGTTATAATTCCACATTGTCATACTGACCGATGGTCATAATTCTCATTGTAAATATTGAAAAATGGTCATAATGATCCTTATATATACAAGAAAAAATAAAAAATCCCTTTATATCATTATTTATGTTAATACATCATATCAATTTCAATGTTCATTGTATTCTTGTTAATAAAATTGTATCTTATATAATTGTTATTCTTTTTCAATTATTATGTACCACAGTAAAAGATATGTTGTTTCCACTCATTGAGAGCTTAATTACAGTAATATTAATTGATTATTTTATAAATTAAATTATAGAGTGTTTTTTAAATCAATATGTATTCTAATATTGTGATGAAATAATAAATTGTCCATTACGAAACTTTATTGTGACGAATGGTTTATTTACAATTAATGAATATCTTTTATTATAATATTCAAACAAAAAATATTTTATTCCTTGAAATTATATATCATTCCAAAAAACTAATGTGGATAATAATTTTTTAAATCATCTTATGGATCCTGTGTTTCCTCTTCTAGAAGACTATTATTGTAAAGAACTATCACTATCTGATTAGTTTTATTTTGTTTCACTTGTTCCATTCAATCGTGATTTTGAATTAGATATTCCTCAAAAAAATAATTTATCACTAAATGAACATGGTAAAATGTTATAACATTATTAGGCTATGTAATATACATTATTTGACATGATATATATAAAACATCATGAACATTGGATTTGATTATTGTAATGAAAAAAATAATATTCTACTACTCCTCTTTGAATTAAAAGTTCATAAGGACAAATATATTAAATACATAGTTTTAATTGATTTCAAAATATCATATCCCTATTTCATTGATATATCTTCATGAATATCTCATCACCTACTTGGAATTCATGATCCTTCCTTCAATTAGTATCATATTTTTTATGTCAACAATGGGAATCCCAAATATGACTATAGAAAATATCTCTTTCTCAGATGTGACATCAATATGTTCATGATGTAAAATATAATTTTCTATATTCAACTATGAATATAAGAGTTCAAAATATCATTCCACAAAAAGATTTATCTAGTTAAATATTAATTATAGAGTTCTATCTATCATTTTAGGAATAATCCACAAGATAATGATCTTATAATGGCCACCAATGTCTGGACAGTTCTTTCAAAATTCTCAGATGATTGTGGGTGATATGTCATGGTAACATTAATCTCTATATTGAAAGTACTATAGGGACCCTTCAAAATTATAATTTAATTATTGGGTTATGATCAGAGGTAATTTGTAAGATTTTCTATTAATTATGAGAAAAAATTATATATATAATCTTGAATGAAATTCTAATGAAAAAACATCTCGAATTGTAAGAAAATGTTTTTGAATATCAGCCTGATTACATTCCCAAGTGATGTTATCCTCGATATCCATATATATAATTCTATTGTATGGTTTTATAAATATTTTTGAGTTATGAGCCTCATCATATATATCCTTCTTTAACTATTGTATAGATGGACCATATAAAATCTTTCAAAAACATAAGACTCTATAATCAACAATGTCAAAATATTATAATTTAAAATTTCTTATATCTTCCATATTATTTCATAGGGTTGTATCACATCATTGAGATTTTATAATACTCTAAAATACAGATGGATAATTAATTTTGGGGAATAATAAAAATTATTCCCCATAAATTATAATTTCCATGACCACACATACATGGTCTTTGATATTTGGATTATTCATTACCCCCAACATAAAAAATATACAACTTTATTTTCAACTCAGATCATTTTTCTTGTTGTTTATTGTCACTGAATGAAATTGAATAGAACAATAATAATCCCTAGGAAATTATAAACATCATATATTCCTCATATTAAGATTTTTATGAATAAATTTATGTTTTATAATCATGTGGTTTATAATTATATCATATTACTCCCCAAAGAGCTGCCATATCCTTATCACCAGGGAACTGAATTCTAATACTAATTTTAAATCACAAGTTAGATAGTTAATATCATGGGGTTTTAACTATCTTTATGGATGGTCCAATAATCTATAAATTTTTATTAGAAGACATACATGAGCTTTACTTTATTTTTCATTATAAATGACAAAGCCTTAACCTCCATATGAATGATTTAATACAATAGTATTTAATAATATCCTCTATAATTGTTGAAAACAATATTCATATTCTTTTTTATTTTTAAATTTAAAAACATTACCTATTAACATGGATAAAAAATTACCTAATAAAGAATTTTATTCAAAAAAATAGTGACTGTATCTTACTCACTGAAGAGAACTTCATATTTCTATTATTTTGGTGGGTATTTTTTATTCCTGTTAAATATTTATACTTGAAGGAAATATAAATATTCCGTCCTTATAAAAAATCTTACCATAGAAAAAAAGCTATTTATTCAAACAATAATTTTTTTAAATTACACATATTAATAATTCTTCTTCAACACCTGAAGAAAAATTAAAAAAATAGTATCATTATCTTCATAAATATTAGAAAATATAATAATGACAGCAATAAATAAGGAAAAACATATCAAGGAGGTATTTTAATATAATATTAATACAATCCATAATTATAGAGGGGAATTCACTAATTTTAATGGAATTACTATGAACACATAATGGTAATACCTCATACAAAATGTTTTTATTGTAATATCCCCCATCATAACATGTAATTGATGGTATCCAGAATGAAGATAAATCATTTAAAAAATAGTTCCCCTTAATGTTGATAAAATATATCATCATGACAAGGTAATGGATTCTTTTTTGTTATAATAATTCCATTTTTTCCTATAATCATTTAATAATATCATATGCACATCCTTATTCATTATGAAAATATAGTTCTCGCATTGAGGAACTCATATATGAGTTAAAAATTTATTTTATTACACTATAATTTTCTATATTAACTCAATTAATACTATTCGGTCCATCTAATAGGGTAACATATATAAGTGGTTCACCTCAGGGATGAGATCAAATGAGAATTAAACTTCATTATCACTGGGTAATATTTGAAATTCATCAGGAAACACATTAATACATTCTCAATAAAATTAATACCTACTCTATTCTTGGAATACACTACCAACCATATAATTATTTCCATCCATATTTGATATCAGAAATTGATTAATATTATCGACTGGGGGTGGTTCCCGAATTTTTTTTTTGTAATCACGTATCTTATAAAATACATGTAATTAATTAATTCCATCTCCAATTATAAAAACTTTATCGCTACAGAAAATTCATTCCTTGTAATTAGATATCTAATCATTTACCACCACTAAATAAAAACCCACCATTAGAATAAATATTAGAGTTGAAAAGAGAAAACACAAATGAAACCTAATTTTAGCTTCCTAGTGTAAATTTTAGGAAATCAATGTTATATTTTTTTTAACTAATAAATAATTTTATAGCCTATAGGGTGGAGATTACATTTTATTTTTTAAAAAAGTAAATAATGAAATTCCTATACCCATAATGAAACAAGGTATTATATAACATTGAATATATTATCAAAGATCTTACTATCACATAATTTTAAGCATTGAAATCAGTAGATGTTATTGAAATTTCATGAACATGGTCCCTCAGCCCATTATATATAAAATATACATATATTTTAGTGAATATTTTAGAGTAATTCCTTATCTCTTTACAATTAAACTATTATACATCGGATGCTTTAATTCTGTCTTTTCAGTCCTAAGCTTGATGACATTTATTTACACATTTAAAGAATAAAACTAATCCCATAAACTAGTTTACATAGTGTTTCCCACATGTATTGATTTTATGGAACTATAGTATTCCATTATTTTCATTCCTAGCAACTATTTCAACATGGTGATCAACTATCTTATTCTTCCCTAGTTTTCCATAATATGGAATTATTTTCAAGAACTTTTTTTCTATCTCAATTGTTCTTTTTTCTATTTTATCATACATTTTCAAATATTAATATAAAAAATATATGAAAACTAGATTTCTAAACACAAAAAGAGATAAATATTCATTTTATATTTTATAGATAAACCAAAACAAATGAACAAAACCTTATAAAATAAAAAATACATTAATCCATCATCTCTTCATAATTTTTCCTTTGGTAGACTAATTTTTTTATCTATATCCATATATTTAACTTGAGTATTTTTTTAGAGAAATAGATTTCAATGAATTATTTTCCATGTTATCAATATATTATTCTTTTTTATTATTTTAAATTAAGCACCAAATAGATCATCATAACCATTTAGTCGATACATATATTAAATTAGTTTGTACCTCTAATGGGCTTTTAAAAGAAAAAATATATTCTATAGAGGCTTAATTAATTGTTCTACATCCATAGGATTATAGGTGACAATAAAATGTGGAGGTTTTTCAACAAAAAATGATCAAATATAGTTAATCCCTTTGACGGGAAAATAATTTTCTCCATATGGGATACATTATTTATCATTTCCTGTGTAATTTTTTATATAATTGAATGAATTTTTTTATAATAATATAACACTATTTTCATCCTTATTTAGTCATTCATAGAATTTTTCATTGTTGTTTTTATGGTATATAATTATTAGAGTTGGAGATAATATATGAAAATAATGTTATCATTTATTTAGATAAAATATAACATGAATTATATAGTTTACTATCAAAAAATTCTATATTGATATATATAATGTTTTTATTGGTAAAATCTATGTTTTAACCATATATTTTCCTAATTATAGTTCCAAATGTGTGTACTAAACCTACTTATAATAAAAATGGAATTCCACAAACTTTGGTTTCATAGAGTTTTTGTGTTTTTTGTTATATGAAAACATAGAGTACAAGATATTATATTCCAATGATTAAGGTTTAGTTGTCCTCATGATAATTGATACATTTCATAAAAATAATAAAACAAAAAATTACAAGTACCTATTCATAAATGATATCCTTGTGCAATCATATTATTCTAACACATAACCTTTAGAAATGTAGAAATAATATAATTTTTTTGAGTAGAAATAATTTGTAAGGGAGAATTTGTAGTAGAATAAAATAATGGATAAATATTTAATTGCTAACATCACAAGTATTATTATAGTAATAAAAATCAATAGATATGTGTAATACATGGGAATAGTGAAATGAATAAACATATAGATCCTAAAAATAATCAAAAATAATGAATTACATAATTATTTACATCATAATATTTTCAATAAGGACTTGCTCTATCAAATTATACATAACGGGTAGGGAAACACACAACATCCTTTCATAGTTGATCAATGAGATATACCAATTCACTAACGGGATATATAATTAGATTATACAACCATAACATTAAATTACAATGTATTACATACCATAATAAATATAGAAAGGGTATACAAGGAATAATATTCATGGTTGAATGCCTTATAAATATATAGCACATTTTATTAAACGCACATATCATACCTGAGTATCCCATATGGAACAATAGAACATTTTTGATATAAATATAGATAAAACATCAATGATTTAATAATAATATCAATGTGAATTTATTAAAAATTTATATGGAATAATTTAGTATTTAAGGCTTTCAAAAATAAGCAACAACAATGTTTTATATTAAATTATAGTGAACTGGTACATAACAATATTAATAATATTTATTGTGTTTGGGAAATTATATCTGAAATTGTTGGAGACCAAATATGGAATCAAATTCTACACAGTAATATAAATTATATGATTTGGATTATAAAGAGTGTGGTAATTATCTATTGAATATCTATTGGTATTATTAAACATGGTGTGCAGTAAGATCCCACTCACTATGCACAAGATAATAATGAGGATATAACAAACAATAATATTTTAGCATTAATACCACTAGATGAATCTTCGCCAAACCCACATCCACATAGAGTATCCAAATATGGATTTATTTTCATAAAAAAACATACACATTTATCTTAACTAAATTATAGTATTTATATGCGTTTGAAATTGTTTTGGAAGAATAACATCTTATGAATTATAATAAATGTGTGTGAATGGAATAATAATGTGTGTGAGATGTCTCAATAATGTAAAATAAAATGAAATCAACACAATAATTGTAGAATAATATATCAACTAAAAATGAATATAACAATGTAAATATAAATATGAATTGTAAAGAGAGGGATAACGTTTCTATAGAATAGTAATGTATTTCATAAAGGATATAATGTATGGGGTTTTGGTAACACATAAATGATTAATATTAAATTGGAATATAATAATGTGGATAAAAGTAAATAAGAATATGGTTTTATGACAACTTTAATCTATATCAAACACCATTCTATAGACATTAACCAATCTACCTAACTCAACACCTGACTCTAAGACAATGATTTCATCCTAACTTGTACCTACATCAAATCATTTTCTTCTCAAGTACCCCTATCAAATAGTATCTTGAGATGGGTGTGAGTTAAAAACCTAGCAGGGAACCACTAATGTTGTCTCGTAGTAACTATAAATAAATTGATATGTGAACATCGTATGATCTTAGAAATAAGATGATTAAAATTAATATATAAATATAAATAACAACTAACTTCATTGGGCCCATGATAGAATTTTTTCATGCACACAATGATGACAAAGAGAACATAGTAACAAATGTCAATCTTCAAGTGCAAGACCTTGATTGACCATACATACATTGTCCATTATTTGGGTATCTATGAGTACATCATGATGATTTTTACTACTATCAAGAAACTATAACCAATAACTAGGACTTCCTAGGATATATATAGACCGCATTACCACTCAAGGATGTAAACATATCCCCATGAAAAACCAGCTTAGGCAACTGGGGGTAATATACCCATTCATCTGGCTTGTATTAAAAACGTATATAAAAATATTATCTATGGGAAATATAACCGTCCAATAACCATTAAGAGAGGATTGGATTATCATTTTTAATATATAAATCATCATGAAAATGAATCCTATATAACATGGTTGTTATTCCCATACCCATGGTCTATATCAACCACCTTAAGGGAAATATCATCCGGGAAAAATATACCAATCCATGAATCATCCTAAGAGTATAGGCCGACCAATGGAAATATATACATACTTATGAAATTCATTAGAATATGAAATGAAGAATCCTTCTCATGAATCTTTGTTTTTAGGGTGTCAATAATGATCTGATAAAATAAAAAAAGGTTGTGGTATTAAGCCTAACTTTCTTATACCCCCATATAATTCACTGATTTCATGTAACTAGTGTCTATGGTGATACGCACAATCATTTATTTCATTATAAATATATCATAAAAACATCATTGAAGATACATTGTGACTTTGGTTCCATAAAACTCTTACAATTACAACAACATATCTCACATAAACTAGCTTGAGGTTTTGCAATCGTCGGTAACCTGTTGGGGACCCCTTAGTCAATAAAAATATCGGAAATCAACTTGGCTTCCTCTCTCTCAAATTGTTCTATCTAGTAAACTCATGTAACCTAGGGAAATTGTATCTCCTGAAAATACATTATATACATCATGCCCCTAAGGATTCATAAGTGACATTTCATACTAAAATGGTATTAATAGATATAACATGAGTCATATCGATATCAATGGTTATTCAAGGTTGGTCCACTCACTCGACCATCTCAAACCACCTAAAATCTATCCTCCTATTTATGGTCAAATATGATATGGGAGTATTTATCTGAGTTCTGACATGTACCTCTTGGGTAATTCATCTAAAGTAATAATGATTCATCCTTGATAAGTGGAAAAGGGATCCCATATTAGGGACACTATGACTCCACAATTATTTTCACTCCCTTGAGGTGTCTAGAAGTCTATAGATCCTAATGGTTAATTAATCATCTTTCATCAGATTATGCATCATGATGCTATATTAGGTTCACAATGTTCAATAAACAATGGTGTGATTATCTAAGACATTATATTTCTCAAAATATTTTAATATTATTAAAAAATTAATTTTAAATTAAATAATTCATTTAATGAAGTGTACATTACCTAATGTGGTGATACAATAAAATACATGCAACATTAAAATGAAAATGTTCATATCGCTATATCGGTACCACATAACACTATTGAATGATTCCTAATATTCTAAAATGGATGGTAATAGCTATTGATGCCATTCGAGACATGTCCATGATCAACTAAGATCATACAAATTCCCTAAGCACCTGACTTTAGACAAAAAATAAATAATTAAATTATTAAAATATTAAAAATTAATTAAATTAATTAATCTGAAGGACTTATAGTAGTTATCTCTCTCATTGGACCTCATCACCTCAGAACAATGATCAACAACTCAAAGGAGATCTGTAACAGACCCCCAACACCAATTTGGGATAAATACCTAACTTATGGAAAAAAATTCATCATTACATAAAATTAATTCAATAATATAATGATAAATAAAATAATGGTGTTCTATACCATTGATTTAATAATGAATTGAGGTAGGTGAAATTTTTCCTAAAATTTTATCTGTGAGAGAAAATAATGTGCCTCATCTATTCCATAAAATTCCACCATTATATCATGGCATCAATAATGGTACTAAGGTATGAGAAAATGAAAATTACAATGTGTTTATGATAAGAATAGTGGTGGCTAATAAATTTGAACCAATACATTAGATCTTGGTTAAATCACATTTATACACACACTTAAAGGTTCTCGAAGTGGACAAGGGGATGGATCCCCCACTCATCTAAGTGAATTGAGATGTAGGAGTGATAAGTCCCCCCTTAAAAAATTATATAAGGGCAGAATGTTTCTTCATTTGAACCCCACTATCTAGAAAATATGTCTAAACTGACTAGACCCTCTAGTACATAGAAAAGAGAGGAAATGTATAACAACTAATTAGCATATTGCCACATCATTTTTTCCAGTCGAATCCTTATCACCCATGGATGTTTATTAATAAAATATGATCTTGTGCATCAATAATTTGACCAGATTTTTCCATCAAAAAAATTCGTTTAAGGACCCCCCCTAATTTGAAGATTTAATTCTGAATACATTTGGAAAATTCTTCCTATCAACTAATTCTAATATACAAAAATAATTTGAATTACCAAATCCCATGTAGGAATGAATAATTAAAAAATATTACAAAAGTTGGTGGGTTAAAAATAAGAAGTATATTAGGGATAATTCTATGTTTTAATTCAATATGATGTAGTGCATTCCTAATAATGAATATTTTATAGAAATGTTTTATGATTGGAATCTAAGGGAAAATCAATAATCCTATTTTGAAGAAAATATTGTTAACTGATGAGAATCATATTTAATGAATGAAACTGGGAATATATTGTGTTTCAATAGAAATAATATGTGTATTGGAAGAAAATGTAAATTCATTAATCGATGAGAGTTTATTACATTAGTGAAAGAAAATTTCAACACAATAGAGATTGGTCGTTACTATATATAAATTTTAATATTTTACTAAAAAACTATTTCGAAAATATTGATGAATATATTCATAGATGTGACCAATATTATTATAAAAATTATAATTATCTAATTATATAACACTAGTAAATACAAAATAATTAAATTATTTAATCTATAAAAAATAGTATTATAATAGAGTCATATATGGTGTTTGATTTTTCAGACAATGTTTTGAAAAGAGAAAATAATTTGATATTAATCATTGATTTCTTTGTAGATATGAAAAAAAATCTAAAATAATTAAAAAAAATATTTCTCTAAAATGATTTTTTATGTTTATAAAAATATTATCATTTAATACTAAAGGTTTCATACGAATCAAAATTAATCAAATGTGGTTTTTAGCAATAGTTGTTCACTTAAATAATTGGTTTACATGTAATATATTGAGAGTTTGTCAAAATTTTTATAATTGGAATGATTTTATTATCATAAGAAAAATATGTGATATTAGTAGGATACATGATACACTATCATCATGAATATAAAATGAAAAAGTGGAAAACCTTTATAGTTCAGCAAAGGTTAAAATATTTTTTTAGGAGTTTAAATGTATAGAAAATATTATACAATAAAAGAAACCCATTTTGATAAAAATGACTTGAAATTTAATATTATTAATAAATAAATAATAAATATATTAAATTCAATTCATTGGATGAGAAACACTTGGGACATATGTCACTATTGTTATATTGTTAACAGGAGTTATAATATTTTTTAAATCAAAACGAATAATCCACTTGAAAATATACCCTCATATGTGGGTGACCGGATGATCATGAACTCATCTAATTGATATATTTATTTCAATACATTCATTATTGAAATTATTTTCATGACACATATTAACATTTTGATTTGAAAATACGAAACTTGTTATAGGGTTATTTAATCTTTAAGATGTGGTGAAAATCTAATAGGTATAAATCATGAATATCATTAATCATAGATTGGAAACCAAAATCATTTAATGTAATTGATGAACATGATCACCTAAAAATAACATTATGTTATAAAGATATAACATCAATTATATGTATACATATTTGGTGCCTAATACATCCAAATGTGGTAAATATGATTTTGGAGATATGGTCTTGGAAGAATAATGATATTAATATTTTGAAAATTTTTAATACCACATGAAATATAAATATTAATTGTGGATATTTGGGTGAATTTAATAATTTATCATATGAGGGATTAATTATTATATATTCATTAGGTAGATGAATTTTCCTTTTTTACAATAATAATTTTTTGAAAATCATTGGAATATTTTATGTTATAGTAATAGATGATCATGGTGAATCAATAATAACATATCTCGCTGATGATTAAATTTAAGTAAGATGACTAGATCATTGTGGAAGACCTATTAAAAAAATTAATATAAATAAGCATTCAAGATTACCATATCGATTCATAATTTTCACTCATTGAGAAAAGCACAAATATGTGATGAAATAATTTAGATTGTATTATATAAGATTTAAATAAAAAAAATTAGATATGGAAGAAACATTATATATATAAAATGAATTACATTAAAATATATTCATACCACCATTCACTCATAGGTTTAATATAAAAAATTGATGAAAAATTTAAATATGAACATTTGATCTTGGTAAAGGAGAAAGAGGAGAATCATTTTGGGAGAACACAACATTGAATTTAGTGCCACACTCTATTGATGATAATTCTAAGGATAAGAAATAATTTTTTTTGTAACATGATTAAAGAGATGTGACATATTGTATAAAAAAACATTTCTAGAATATAATGGATATTCTAAAATTGATGGCATATAAATTGATAAAAAAATGTTGCATACATGTCTAGAAATGATTATTTTCACATTGGTATATTCTGAAATAAATTTTTTTTGAAATGGATTACAAATTGGAATTATTGAAAAGTGAACTCAAGGATGAGTGTTTTTGGTAATATTCAAATTTATTGGATGAAAATAGTGTATAGTACCAATTTTTAATCAATATATTTTTATTAAGGGGAAAAGCTCTATATTGTTATATTATTAATTAAGAACTAAATTTTATGGCTATCCACATGTCATGGTTTCCCAAATCACAAATAAAAAAAATATTAAATCAATTAAGGAAATAATTTAAACATATTACTATCTGAAAAATGTATGTTATAAAAAATAAACCCACAATACAATGAATCTTGACCATACATAGGGTAAAAATACACGTACATGAACATTTGAGAGGTATAAGGAAACAATAACATATATAGAGGACCCCAATCATAAGTATTGTTCTTTATCCAAGTATAATAGTCTCCTTCTTTGCTTATGTACAACAACCATTGAACTATATAGGAAATTAAATTATAAGTTTCCCTCCAAGAATTTGTCATGTTGAATCAACTCCAATTTCCAATGAAAACTGCACATATGTTTTACATTAATGGTTCGACCATGAAATAAGTTTCTTATAATTTATTTTATGAAATATAGGTTTATATGGATGAAGTTGTTATTATAGTTTTTCATATCTTCAAATAATTTCATGTGTAAGAGGGTTAATAACATAATAACTACTTAAAACTCAATAATTAAACAATAAGAGTGATTTACTTTATCCCGCCATAATATGTGAAGGAATACCAAATACATTACATAAATCATTAAATCAAATAAAACATTTCAAATGGATATATTAGTAAATCCCAATTAATCATTATCAAACACTACAACCATCCTCAACTCCAAATGATAAAATGAAGCATCAATATTAATTTTTATTTTTATTGTTACTGGTACATACAATGTTACTAGATAAGTTGTTAGAAAATGGGAATAAAGAAACATATATTTAACAAGGACATGAAATAATCCACTCTATAATTATTATCATTTATGGGTTAATCAGTTGGGAATAGGATCAAGTGAAACTATATATCTTTGTTCACCCGATAAACATTAAAAGACCATCAATTATGAAAAAATTAGTTGAAAGGTTAAATAAACATTACATAATTGAGTCACTGATAATGGAATAAACAATCATATATGCATTTGGTATAATTAGTGTGTTCTATTAAAAGTAGAAGTTATGAATGTTTTTAGAAATTTTTTTGTTCCCAATAAACCCAAAAAATAAAACGGTGTTTTGAGATTTTGATCACATTAACTAATACAAAAATAAGTAATTTGATGTCTTGGTACTAGATTTTAAACAGGTGCATCATATATGGGGATGTGGCACTTTAAATATTCCAAGATATTTTGAGTAGGGATAGCTCAATAAAAAGGTCTCCCAAATGGATCCCTTAACTGAGTCGTTTTTAGTCAATATACAAGTGTAATAATTATATGCCTTTTAGTTTTAGGATTTGAGAAATAATTTATTTGATTCACTCTATGGTAAAAAGTATTCAGTGTGACTGAGGAGGTTCATGTTGAATTTATTTGAGCCTAATATAATCATTTTCCAAGAATGGAATGTGTTTATTGATTTCAAAATAATATACCTATATATCAAGTAAATGGTCCAATATTTATTGGTGGAATATAATCTATTAATTAAATTTCATTTTTAATAATTAAAAATATCATGAAATTCTCTATGTACCAAATAATTATTTAAGGTAGGAAAACCTAATATATATGAGGAATCCTAATTCCATTCTGATCTTAATAAGTAATCTTCTTATTGAAAAATATAAAATTTACTCTCTAATGATTGTTACATATATTTGGTAGGTTCCAAACGACTAGTTAATTAAGGGGAAATGAAAATGGATGATATATATAAGATTTAGTCCACCACCCATTAAAAGGAATATATGTCTCGTGTCGTTGATCTGATTACCACCATATCAAATAAGGGGGAAAATGGTCTGGTTTATAATTAACATGTATATTGTCTATCCAAGTTATATGATGGGTATTGATGAAAGAACCATTCCACAAATCATTTTTATGAACCTAATTATTTTTAGTTGAGAGTCATTTATCTATGAAAATTTTAATTTATTAAAATTTAGTTGTTTAACCTATGGTTCTCTAGATTTTATGAAGGAAATAGTTGAGGCTATGTAATGATATCACATCTTTATGGGAAAAAATATTTAAATAAACAATGTCATCAAGATATTATTTATAATTTCAATTATATTGGATAAAAAATATTTTAATTTTCCCAAATAATCGAGAACATGTAAAAAAATGACTTATATATTCATTATCAAAAAAGTGAAAGGAATAAGAAAAAATGTGCCACATTTATAAACACTATAATGGATTGAAATTATAAATTGGTTATCCATTAAAAAGTTCTAAGTTCATGGAAAATGCTTAATAAGATTTAGTGATAAATCAGAATTTTAATTAAAATATAAATTTTTTCTTTTATAAAAATACTAATAAATAAATAAATAATATTAAATTATTTGGTAATATTCATATTAATAGTAATATTATGGAATGTTCATTTTAAATTGAGGAGGTATGTCATTTTACTATCCAAAATTTTATTATTATTGTTGAGCTTACATGAAATGAAACTATATTTTTCTGTAGAGATTATTCAATCAATAATATTTTCCCCAAAATTTAATTATCCATGATTAAAATAACAATATAAATATTACATATAATTATAGGAATGAATATTTCAGATCCATATAGATTTATTATTTTGCTGATGATGATTATCAAAGCACTGCCTCTGGAGAATCCACACAGTTTCCAAAGATGATGGTTATGAATCTAAAAATTATAAGTCCAATGAGTAATTATACGGGCTCAAATTGTTTTTAGGGTCTTGGTATTGTAAATTAGAAAGTATCTATAATTGGTCGAATTTAATGAAAGGTACAGTGGATAGTAGTTTCCACATTATTAAAGATAACTCAAACTCACAATTTGTGACTGTAAGTATCAATAAATTTATTTTATTCTATAAAATTTTAAAAATATTTAGGTGAATTTAATTATCAAATGGAAAATTAATTTAAAATTAAAATTATTGGTGAAATTATTTTTTTGGTCTTGCATTTCATGAACATAGAATATTCTATTTTTATCTGATTGGAATCATTTTACATTAACATATAAAACTAGTTTATAATAAAAGAAGATTGGGAGGTCTTGACTCTTATAAAAATTTAGAAAAGGAATACGTTTATATAGAATAATGTATTATAGATAGAATTTATTATTGATGTTAATTAATAGCCTTGATTACCTAATAATGCATAAATTATATAATTTATTCAAATAAAATGATGTAGCTGATTCAAAATTAATATAATGACGTTATGACTTTTGTAAGTCAAAAATATCATTTACTACATCATGATTAATATAAATTAGGGACTGGGCTATAATAAATAATAAATAATATTTATTTATTTTATTTCCAATAATGGTTGGTTGAGTGATGTTTGAGATCCTAAGACATAATTTAGAGGTACATTCTATGATAGAAAATTATTTTTCTTACCACTCCATGAATCAAATCATAGTTATATTATGAAAAATATAGATGAAGTCATAATATGATTCAATGATGTATAATTTAATACCAATTAATTTTAATGTGTTATAATAAATGATAATTTAATTTTTCAATGAATTATGAGTTACATTAAATGATTATGAATTTTAACATCAGCTACTACTTTTTTGGGGAAAATCATGATTATTGATATATGGAATAGGAATATATATCAATGAAAGAAAATGTGGAATAAATTTTGATTAATAACTTAGTAGATAATATCATCCTATACATAGTATATTTATTTGAAGTGAATTATGTACCAAAATCATTCTAAGGCAATTTCCTTATTTTTCGTATTTCATTTGATTTAATTTGGGGACAAATGGTTTGAATAGATTGGTAAAAATTCATAGAAATGGGTAAAGTCTCTAACTATGTTTTTAACTAATGAAATGGGGGGTTTATATATTTATTGAAAATACTATAGGTTATAGAAATATAATTTTTGAAATGAATTAATATTAGCATATATATATATATAAATATATTGTGAGACGGTGAAGACCCCATGGATATAGGTGAGGCTGAATAAACCTCATTAGTTTTTGAGATAAGTATGGGTATTAAAAAATCTCAAGTGAAACATGATAAATAAAATAAATTTACTCTAAACCTGTTTTTGAGAGCTAACAAAAAATATTATATATAATATTTTATTGTTTTTATATTTTTTAAAATTAAACACCTGTATAAATATTTTCTGGAAATGTACGATCATGTTTCATTTATATGTTTCTTATGATTTATTCATTAATGATATGCTCATATATTAATGAGTAGTATTTTAGTTTTGATGATGCGTGAGAAATAATGATTATTTTTTTGGATAATAAACCATTACATAGTGCACAAAAATATTCATTATATGCCTTATATTAAAATCAGTAATGATAAATTTAAGGAAAATAATCAATAGGAATATACTTATTCTTATAATTGTTTGGTGTGAATAAAATAGGAATAATGTTAACTATTTATTCATGGTTTTGATTGGAGAACCTCATGATTGAGTTTTATAGGGTTCTATAGAGTCAAAACCTAGAGTTGAATAACAATATGTAGATAGAAAATTTAGATGATTTATCTACCATGACGTGTGTTGAGAAAACTTTTATGTATTATTTATAAAAATGTATAAAATTATTCAATGGTAATGGAATAAAAACACATTGTTTTTAATAGTATTCATTAGAGACAAGGTAACTGCATCATGTTAACAATTTCTATGTCATAGTTAATGTGATAGATATAATCCATTGATAAAAATGACTATTGAGATTCATGGGATTTTATAATTATCAAACTATAGATTTTCATTGAGGAGATTAACCATATTCTTTACACCATATTATACTTTAAAGATAGTGTGGCCATTATATAATTATTTCAATGATTTAATTTTCATTGGAATTTTTATTAAACAACGGGGAATTTTTCTAGACATCAAAAGAATATTTATAAAGAAAATTATTTGATTTTTTGGGAAATTAATAATGTATCAAAATTGATCTAGTGATCGACTAACTAGAGGATGATTATAAATTAATTTTTAACTTTTCGATGAATTTCATACTATACTTCAATTTTAAAAAAATTTCTTACTCATTTCCTATACTCAATTTTTTTGTTATATTAATATATATAAGAAATGTTTTAAAAATAATCATAATCGTATAATTATTCATTTGTTAAAATTGTTTAGTAAACCTTGTAAATAACTTTTTTATTATAATTATTTTAAAAACTCGATATCGCTTAATTATTGATTTTTTTCATTATCAATCTTATAAACTAATTGAGATGATATAAATAATATAGTTTAATGGAAATCATGAATTTTTTGTTATACAGATTCACCACCATGTTCCTCTCATTTTTTCAAGGGGTACTATGATCTATCCTTAATTTTATTCATTTACAATTATGAACTCTATAAGTGGAATCATAGTTAATCTGTCCATGTTTATTTAAATTTTATTTCATTAATGTATCCTATTTTATATTTTATAAATTAATACCTTTGAATTATTATTATTATTATTATTATTTCCACTTATTTTACTATTAATTAGATTCCCTTACACCTCTCTCTACATCTAAATATTATAAATAACTATAGATATATTATGAAACATTTCTCTTTAGTTTACATATCATTCTCTAATTCATATTCTCTCTCTATCACACTAGTTTTTCTATATCAATATTTATTCAAATTATTTTAAATGAATTTTTATCTTCTTCATTAATGTTTCCCATTATTTTCATGTATATGACATTTGAAAATATTTTCCTCATTTATTGTTACACCATAAACAATAAAAATTCTTAAAAAATATGTATTCTCATTTTTAATTTTTTTTATATTACTATCTTAGTTTATTACTCATTATCATTGATTATTTTCAGTATCTCATCCTTTATATATCAATTATCTCATTGATATTTATTTTTTACAATTATTTATATAATCCATTAATCGTTTATAGAGTGTTATAAGGAATAACAGAGCAATGAAATATAACCCATTCTATTTAAAAAAAAGTTAATTACGTTATCTATTGTGTTTTATATATGATAAATTGACAAGTCTCAATAATATGTGTCATAAATGTTAATATGTATAATATTTTTTGATAGGAGATCCATAAATATGATTAAAGGTTAGAGTATTTAGTAAATTTTAGATCCCATGATTTTTTTTGTATGAAACTTAAGTAGTGATCCTTGTCCTCCCTGTAATGATGTATTCATAGAGTGCCACCACATATGTTTCTAAAGTACTATGATATTATATGTTTCATGTTATTAAGAAATTCCATATTTCAATCTTATTTTTTATGTTTATGATTATATATTTCAAGATGAATCTTTTATGATGTAATACTCTTATTGTAATGATTTCATGATTATTATGTTTATCATTTTGTTTATTCCGTAGTAACATACTACATCATTTCTGAAGTCATGTTTTTTAATGATATTATGTTTTCGTCATATTGAGAAATTTATTAACTTCTCCCTTTCATTAAATATAACCTATAGGAATATAATAAAATGATATTAATTTGATGCATTCATTATAAGAATTTTTTCAATTATTTTATAGATTAATCCTATTTTTTATGTATCAATTTCATTAATTCATCATTTTTAACACTTTATCTATAATTCATCCATTTATGCATAAAAATATAATATGAAAACCTATAGTAATATAGGATGGAAATATAATGAATGTGTTTGGATACTATAGTAGAAAAAATGATTATATAAAAATTTGCATCAACTAAAATAATATATTTTTTTACGATTAATTGAAAATTTGTTTATTCAATATTATTATCCACTATCAAAAACCGCTTTCTAGAAAATAATATTTATAATTTTATATAAATCCATCCTCTGACATCATTAATTTCATTTATCACCTCATAAAACTACTATAATTTTATTTTACCATAGGGATAAATTCTATCTCCATAAATCTTATTATCTCAAAATAAAAACCATTCACATATTATGAAACAAAATAAATAATTTATAATTATAAATCTTGAAAATTAAATTGATAAAAAAATAAAGTCATTATTTTCAAATAACGAAAAATATAACATTTAATTTTTCATGATATTCATAACAAAAGTTTTAAATCATAATAAGAATTTATGAATTAGTGTTACAATATAATTTTATTCAGTTAGGTAAATAAAATTTTACAATTTCTAATAGGTAAAAATCTCACAATTTTTATCAAATACTCTTGTTTAAGAGTCTATATTCCATGATAAATAGTCAAAATGAAAAATAAAAAATTTATAGCATAATCTGGAAATATTTATATAATTTACCATTATAATTTTTTCATATATCAAATAATAAACAATGAGACTTAGTCATATTATATTTACTATCCAATCATGGAAAATTACTATTTTATAGGAAATATAATGAATAATGTAACATTTTTTGGTAATTTATTAAATTCATCTTCTCTAATATCACCAATGAAATCTATTCATTACTCCAAAAAATATTTATTCGTATGAATGGCTTCAAAATTTCAATTTCTTGCATTAATAAGTTCAAATATCATATTTATATGCAAAAATACCAATAAAATAAAATACTAATTTTTTTAAAAAATTAATTCCAGGTTTATATTTCACCAACTATATTTTTATATTAAAATCTTTCAGCTATTAGAAATTTCACCTTACAATTTAACATGAAATTCCCCAGATGAACACTTTTAGATTTTTTTAAACAGAAAATAATTTTTCAAAAAAATTATAATGTTACCAGAAACACTCAAATATTTTTTACTGTCTCTATGTACTAGGTAAAAATCCATATTATTATGGATTATTTTTTTAATTTATTATATAAAACATTTTCCTTTATAATACAATTGAATAATTTAATATAAATTTGTGCAACCGTATGTTTGACTTCATAATCATACCCACTCATCCTTAAAGTGTATAAATATTGAAATAAATAAGGATCTGAATACAAATATTCAAAGGGGTTATAAAAATAATTTAATTGATAAATAATAATCAATAAAAAAAGGCGATATAACTTCACAAGTATGATGGATGTAGCTATTTTACTCTTTTAATATTGAGTTTGAGGTGTTGGGTTGAGTCATAAAAAATATTTAGAATAGAATGTCCAGTTAATGATATAATCTAGTTTGCATGAGTCAATTCATGACATGAATAAATATTTTATAGTTGAATTGGACATTGGATAACTTTTCAGTATTCAAATTATATAATGAATGAGAATCAGGGATTATATGCAAGGAAATTTTAATTATGTTATATTTCTATATCTCAATTATTCATGGAATGAGATTATATTTTATTCTGGGAATTCAGTGGGCTTTATCCATCCCTTTATTTTTTGGAATTTTTAGAATCAGATTATATTTTCCTATTTTTCCCTAAAACATTAATCTGTCTCAAGGTGATTATGTTGAACATACTACCTATAGAGACCATCTCCATCAATTCATTGTGAATCGGACAAATAAAATAAATGGTAGTAATTATATATATTTTATATTTCAATTATATTCAATAATTGCTTTGTAAAACCTTAGTCTAAAAATTCCACAACTAGATCCATTGTCTACAAAACATTTACATTGATATTATTTTGTATTTTTGGAAGGAATAGTAAAGGGAACCCATACCTATTTAATGGTAGTATTATACATTAAAATGAATATTTTATGGTATGTGGGTTATCTCCCATTCCACTCATATTAGGAGCTTGATGGCTTGTAATCTAATATGACATCTTATTGTCACGATGAATTCCTTTAATGGTAATGTGTTGGAAGAACAAGATATTTTTAGTTTCTTATATAGATGGGTTGTGGGTATCTCCCACAATATGTTGATTAAATTTTTACATTGGGATTTTGAAATTATTAATAAATAATTCTCTGAGATCATAACATGATCATATTGGCCGTAATGTTATATAGTATAGGGGAGTATCCTTGTTGGATAGAATATGGTTACTATACCAACATGAAAATATTCATTTTTACCCAAAAATGGTGGATTAGGTCTTGAGGGATGGGAACCACACACGAGTTGGACTATTTGGAGCTCCTCTCTTGATCGGAGATACAATGTATACTATGATCTGTGGATTTATTTTTTCATGAATTCAGTGTTTTCTAAGTTTCTCTTATATTTGTTCTTGTATAAACCCTTATTTGGTGAGTAATTTTATATTTTTAATATGTTTATATAAATTATTATAACTCATTTTCATTTTAATTTATAGTGTAATAAGCTTCTCATGGATTTCATCCTGAGGAAATATACTCCCCCCTCCTTTTGACCTTGGTGAACATGAAGACAAAATTTTCTAGGATACATATAAGGGGATGATTTATTAGATCTACAGTTGGAAACCATGATTTTTTTTCTGATTATTATATTGAGATAATAGATAGTTGAGTTTTGGAGTCTAAATTAGGGCTAACTTTGTAATTTTTTTTAGTGTTAAATTATTTAGACACATCAGTATATTTCCTTTTATTGGTACTCATAATTTTCTCCTATTATTCTACTAAATTAGATTCTATGTTTTTATCATCATTGTATTATTTGTTATATATGATTTATAATGTTTATTTACATCTAATTGGAAGATTCATTATTATTATTTCCAATTTTTTATTTAAGGGAATAAATAACCTACATTTTTTAAATCTATAATAATTTTTTGAAATAAATTTGTGTCCACGTGACATCGCCTAAGGTTATTGCATTTCAAAAAAGTCATTTGAAAATGGTTTTGGTTATTATGATACAAATAGTATCAGTATTTTTTAGTCCATCAATTGGTATGTTGTAAAGGATATATTATATATCGTATCATGAAATATATAGTATAAAAATTAATATATAACCTTTATTTGATGAACATAAATTTACATGGGTATTTTGGGCAAAAAAAAGTTTTATTGATAACTTTTACATGTTTCATCATCTAATTGGAATGAGTTTGTCCATTAAGAGATGTGTATCATTCATAAGTAAGGTGACAAAATATTATGATTGCAAAATAAAAATTGTATTTAAATTTCATCATTTTTAAATTATATAACTATTACCATCAACGATGTACTATAAAATACAATATAAATAATGATTTATTAAATATTTACTAAAAAATATTTTTTTACTATGGTGGTAGAATGATTCCATTTGTTATGTGATGTTGAAACTATCCATATTATGCTACCAAGAACATGGTTTCATTAAAACCAATGGTGAACCAATATCTTATCAAGAGACTCATGGAAGCATTCCATGTTTTTACAAGAGAATTAGAATTGAGGAACCACATCATGAAGATCAATAATTATAATTGAGATGATATTTTCCTTTGATATATCATGGTGAATTTAGATTTAAAAAATATGAAGAATGGTGTTTTTAGATGAATTGAATCATTGATTTCATTACAATCCCTGTATAAATAATTTATAGTATATAAGTGTAAATTATTTAATTGAAGGGATGAAAATGGATGATTTTTATATTCTATGTAAACATCATTAATCCCTTAATTAGTATTAATTTCATGAAATATATAAGAATCATTTTTATCAACTTACTTTTCTTGGGTCATTGATGATTGGCATGTTTGATATGAAACAGTATAGCATGTCAGTTACAGAAGATGACACTAAATAAAATTACCAATACCATATTTAATGATAGGAATCTATTAGTAAGTATTTTACATATATAAATTCTAGTGATATATATGAATGGATATCTTTTATATGTTTTTAATATTATATATTATTAATTACACAAATATGGTGAAAAATGAATGAGTGGATGAACATTAATCATTGAGAACTATATGGGAAGTAATATAATTGTTTATCCTAACATAGGTGGGAATCCTCACGAATTAAATAGGAATAATATTAATATATACACCTAGGGATGTTTGTAACATGAAATCCAGAACACTAGATCAATCACCTTTCATTAACATCCAAATAATAGATGTAGTTTATTCTGATGAAGTTACTTGAATAATACGTAAATAGAATATTTAAAACCATATCTAGACGTACATATAATTTAAAATAGGGACATATCTGGAGTTTTTTTCACAAATCCTCTATATTCAATAAGTTAGGATGTCTTGAATCAATCTTATTTTCTCATGCTCAACATAAAAAATATTAGTATTATATATTTTTCATTCATAGTCTATCAGCTCATGTATATTCCATGAATGCCTTAATTTTCAAGCTAATACCTCCTACATATGGGAAGAAGTATTATGTGGTGGTTTTGAAATAAAAATATTATTGAGTTGAGAATAAAATCACAATAGAAATAATAGTTCCCTTGATGTTGTAAGGTATCATTCTTCCAAACACCACATCAATGCATGTCTTGTTACATAGTTGTGCATCCCATTATTTTTGGGATTCATGTATTTTAAATAAATTTTTATTGTACATGAAAATTAGGCCTCATGTTCAATTAATCAAGAAACCACATTGGACAAAGGGTTGATATTTATTTATGTTTAGAGTTTGTTCTATAAAAATTGATATTGTGAAATTTTTTACATTTTGTTTGCATAGTGATGAAAATCGTCAATTTAATCTTTTAAATAGTTTCATTAGTAAAATTTAAAATTTATAGTAATTTAAGTACCCTTCCGAAAATATTCTATGATATAGATGGAAACATTCTCTTTTACAGGTTTGGGTGTTGAATACTAGAATTATAGAACCATTGGTGACCATGGATAGAAAAAAAATATAATTTGATAGAAGTAATGATCTTAGGTGTAGTATATTACGCTAAGGATAAGAATCATTCATCTAGAACATATCAATACTGCAACACTATCCTTGAGGATTTATGTAAGTTTCTACACAATCAGGAAAAATAAATCTCTATACAATTTATTTAGTGACTAATTTATATGTCACTCTCATTATATAGAATGTCACCAATAGAATTATAAGAATTAAATATTCAATTATTAAAATTGGTAATTATAAAATTAATTAGACTTATCACATCACCTTATCAAAATAAAGTTCTTTTTATAATGAAGGAATATTTATCTATTTGGGTATTTGTTGATTATCAGAAGATGAATCGAGTCTTAATAAAGAATATGTATCCCCTTACTATAATTGATGACCTATTTTATCAAATAAAGTGAAACAATAGTAATCTAACATTGATATTTTATTATGGTTCCACCAACTTTGAGTTGGGAAGGGGGAGATAAAAAAGATAGAATTTAGAATACAATATGGTAATTAAGAAAACATTTCCATGCCCCTTTTTCATACAAATTTAAATGTATTTTTGATGGATTAATGAACTATATATTTTATTTTTACCTCATCAAATTTCTTGTGGTATTTATTGAAAATACCATAATATAATCTCAAAATAGATATGACTATGAAAAACACATGGAGACTACATTGTGCACATTATAGGAACTCTAGCCCTTTGAGAAACTAACTATGTGTGGCTTCTAGATATAAAAATTACATTTAAATATTCATTTTATTACTAGAAATGGAATATCATTTGATCAAGGAATGAAAAAAGAAATAAATTCTAGTAAACCACATAATAAACAGTTCAAGTTACATGCCTTTCAAAGATAAATATGATATTATCAAAAACATTATTTATAATTTCAGAATACCTATTCTCATGTAACTTCATTGACTATAAAATATATTTTATTCAAATATAATGATTATATCTATAACCCATTAGTATACTGAGTCTCTAAATACATCCAAAATTATCAACATCATTCTAAAACTAGGTTTTGGCTATGTTGTATATTGTGTTGTGTCTAGATCTAAATATATCTCTATCTTATGTAAAAAGACCATGTAATTGAATATGGTCTAGGGAAATTATTAAAAAATGTCATAAATTACAAAAAAAATGATAATGAACTAATTCTTATGGTCCATCCATTGAAAATAGTAAACTCTTACCTCTTTGGTGAAAAGTACTAATTGTTTAATGATTATAAAATCTTAAAATAATTATTTTCCCAAATGTAGTTAACCTTAAAGAAATGATATTCATTTAATATCTCAATATATTTATATTTAAATAAGTTTTTCATCCTGGAAAATTAAATTCAATGGTTGATTCCCCAATTGTTAGAACATTCATCCACATTTTTTGATAAGCTCGCGGTTAGATTCAATTAAGAGATGAAATTGACAAAATGAATTAGATATTTATGGAATATAATCATGATGAAAATTTCATTTTAATTAAGCTCTTTTATTATTTATTTATAATGGTATTAGAGGATCAGTAAATATATCTATTCTGCATTAAAACTAAGTTAAACCTTGATTATGGGGAGATAATAAAGGATGGACACCGAATAAAAACTCTATGTTAAGCTTTTAGGATCAGATCATAGCTCCTTAATCATGAAATAATCCAATCATTTCTGATTATCTCTATTAATTTTGGGTTTCCCACTAGATTATTTACAAAATTTTAAGGGATATTAAGGACAATCAATCATGGTTGGGTATAAATAGGAAGCGGTATAGGAATCTTGTGAGATGAAAATGTTTTTTATAAGGGAAATCAGAAAAAAAAAGTGAATTTCTTCCATGTGATAATAAATTCCAAAAAATGTGTATAATGTAGTGAAAATTTATAATGGAATTTTTCACATGTCAACAATAGGATCAAAAAAACCATTTCACTTCTTGTGGGATTTTTTACTAACATATATTTTTTCTATATTTCTTTTCAATTCGTGAGTCTAATAATTTAGAATTAGTGAAGCATCATATTCATGAAGTAGTTATGATTCATAGAGTTTTAATTTCTATTTTATCTGACTAAGACAGTACATATTTTTCATAGTTTGGAAGATCCTAACATAAATATCTTGGAATATAGTTGAATATGTGTATAAAAAATCACCCTTAGACGAATAGCCAATCAAAATGTTCTTTTCAGAAACTAGTATACATAATTAGAGATTATATGATTGATAAAAGTGGATTATTGGATTTTTTTTCATTAGTTGCGTTTATATATAATTAAACCTAGCATTGATTCATATAAATTAATTTTTTTGTGTTATTGTATGATTTTCCACGTGAATTTTCACTTTCATAGGGAGAGAAAGGGTAAACATTACTAATAAGACATTTTACTTTACATAATGTAATGTGTGAGATATAAATAATCATGAATTTAATAGAAATATCTTATATTACTCTAAAATAATGTGAATATCGTCATTAATGACCAATATCTATTGACACAAGTGACCATGTATTCATTGACGTGTCATCGAGACTAGGGAACCACCATTTGGGAAAGAAAGTAATGTTGGATGTCTGTTGTGTCTGACTATTCTATCATTTGGAATAATTTTAAAAAATACAAATTTTATAGAACATCTCTTTTGTTTCTACTTTTCTAAAAAATGTCCATGTGAACTTATTAATAATTTACCAATGGTATCCAAGCCATGTAATTAATTAAGAAATCATTACTCATGAAATAGATTTTACCATTATCTAGGCCCATTTTCATCTAAAATTTTGAAAATGAAATATCTAATGAAAAATATATATATCTGGTACTGGAATTATGGAATCATGTTTAGATTCAAGTGGAAACAAGGGATATGAAAATGTTTAAGCTGGTAAGTGATGATTCATGACATGAATGAATAATTCATGGATATAATGTTTTCTAGGTAGATGTTTTGAATTATATTCATGGTTTAAATTATTTTTGGGTCTTATAACTAGGGGGAGTCGAATTATCATTTACGTATTTATCCTAATGATTCAAGGAAAGAGTGGAAATTTCAAATATTGAACCCTTTTAACTCTAACATCCATTATTTCTAATTATGCATTCAACTTTTACCCCAAAACCATATGCTATATCTATTATTTTTTTGTGATCCCACTCCCTCCAGAGACCATCTTAATCATGAATTTGAGCATCTAACCATGTAAATCAAAGCTAATTATTATGTATCTTCTTATTATTTTCAATAATCAAGTATTATTATTATATAAACCCTAGAAAAAAATATCAAGACTGTATTTATGGTCTAAGTCCCCATTTGATATAAATTCATTTTGTTTCACTAAGGGAATTAAATCGGGAATCCAAATCTTTTACTTTACATTATTACTCATTAGAATGATCAGGTTTAGGTGGAATTATTTTCACTAATTCCACTCCTCTCATATTGTCTAATGTTCATATTTCTCAATGGTCATATTGAATAATGGTAATAATTCCATTTGGGAATATTTTCAAAATTATATGACAATCCTTATACACACAATAAAACAAAGGAAAATCTCTTCAAATAATTTTTAATGGTCATACATCATGTCAATTTCAATGTTAAATTTTTTCTAAATAATTTAAATTTATATTATATAATTTTTGATCTATTTCAGTTATTTATTACTATTGTAAAAGTTTATTTTTTTCCACAAACTTTCACACTGTTTCTAGTACTATTTTTAAATTTTCCTAAAAATAATTTTTTTTGTGTTTCTATTAAAGCTTTATGTGTTATAATATGATGATGATATAATAATTTTTTCATTTTAAATTTTATCTTATGATGAAATGTTTATTTACAATTATATAATCCATTTTATTAAAATTTTCAACCCTTAAAAAATTATTCCTTTAAATTATAAATCAATCCATAAAATAATGTTTATGATAAATTATCCTAGAATCCTTTGGCTCCCATGTTTCCACATATAGATGATTATTTATCTAAATAACCATCATTAGTGGTTTAATTTTACTTTGTATAATCAATTACATTATATAAGGAAATTTAATGGGATATTCCTCAAATGTTTTTTTGATCTATGTTTAATTTTTATAAAATGCAATGTGAATGGAATATACCTGATTTGAAGTGATCAATATAAGTCATCCTAAACATGGGATATGTGTCACAACCCATCCCTAGAGGGTTGTTCCATAACTATCCAATGATATCCTTCCATAGGCTAGGGGATGGTGACTAGCACCGGAAAGGCAAAACCAAACAATGGGATGGAATGGCCTTCAAACCTGTACACACACAGATAGGGCACACTGCACACAAGTAAAACACAAAGGAAAAGGAAATGTACAACCACTATTTAAAACCACCATCGAGAGTAAAATTATATACTGAAATAAAAAAGGGCTAGTATATAAGAAAAACTTAAAAGAAAGTACAAAAAAGGAAAAAACATGCTTTGAAGGTCATCTACCAAGGATCCTACACAAAGAATATGTACAACTCATCATTTGTCAATACTACAGCTCACCACGTCTATAAATCACCTTCGAGCACCTTCTAAACATTTCTCTCCAAGCCTCAATCAATATTTTCATCATCTTCACAAGACTCAACAAGGTACAAGCAAAGCCCACACACGGGCGAGTATAACAATACACAGTAGGGACCCCGAGACTCCTGAAGGTCTCCTAGAATTATATAAAAGAAAAACCACAAATCATGATCTCATTAACTCTTCAAAAAGTAAAATATAGTTCTGACGAGGTATAAAATGTAGATAACAAGAATAAAGATGATTATTCTAGAGCTAGATCATTTAATTATATTGATAGGTTCTGAAACTGATCCACGAAGGGTAACAATACTACTGATCCAAAAAAGGGTCGCTCAACTGCTAATCCACAGAGGGTCGCACTACTTCCAATCCACAGAGGGTCTCACTACTGACGATCCACAATATTATTCTATCATGCAGATAAACAGAGGGTCACTCTTTTTTTGGTCCACATATATTCGCACGACTACCGATCCATGAAGGGTCGCTCTCATGTTGATCTACAGTGAGTCTATCATCAATTTTCAGCCAGCCACATGATTCCTGCACTTAGTGCGGTTGAGTTCTGGAGATTCTACTCCTCATAATATCATTCATAACTCTACCTCCACGAAGTCCCATGAATATGTAACCCAAAAGACAATCTTGTCATAAGGGATCCAACGTGATGTACGGTGTGTCAATTTGATGCCCAGTCTGTATGTTATGAGAAAATATATTAAATTAGGCCCTGATGGATTCCAAATTGATCTGAACCACCTGTACTCCAAAATCTTCCAAAACTCAAGTGGATTATCTCAAAAAATTGCCTCATCCCAAGGGTCCTAATTTCATAGATGGCGCATCAATTGGATGCCTGGTTTGTGAGATAGTCAAGTTTTAGTGAAACGTGATTGGTCAGGTCTGAGTCCAATAACAGTCTGGCCTAGACGGACCATTGGGCCCACTGGTCTGGCCCGACTCGCGGGATCGGCTAGGCCAGTGGGTCCGCCCTGACCAGTGGGTCTGACCTAGAATGTTTCTTCAGCCCGCCTATAAAACATGGCCCGCATGCAGGACGGTTCTCCTAGCTAGCAGCGCGAGCAGGGCGCTGCCCCTCCTTCAGAAGTTGCTGAATGCAGTCGTCCATTGCAGTCTAACTGAGCAGCCTGAGTGGGCCACTCTGTTTTGAAAATGGCATGCCAGCACCACATCTCCACCTGATGTAGCCTAGCTAGCTATGAATCATGCCTCCATGTAACTGAGGGCCCCACAATCTATATATAGCCGGTTCTCAGTGCCACCTTACCTGTAGTAATGCATCGGCAGCTGCTTCTGCAGGCCCGTAGAGATGCTTTGGTGGTCCGTTCTCCTTCCCGTCTGCGCCTACAGGTCTCCCAGGTTATCTCCATTACTATGAATCTGTTAGATTCATCTTGCCGTCATGTTACCCGATCACATACAAAGAACACAAATAAACCAAGAATGGGGTGGGGGGGTGTCTGTGCCTTGTTTTGTTTGGAATTCTCCCTCCACATTAGTGTTTTAAAATGGGGAAAACAACAACAATCATTTGAAATAATGATAAATCTCCAAAATAAATCACACAACAACCACGAAAATTTAAGATCGAATCTTAGATCAACCCATTGGTCGGATGATCCGTATTATTCAAATTATTCATGATTGGAAAACGAATAATACATTACTCATAAATCCCCTACCTAAATTTGGTGGAATCCATCGCGGATGAAGAAGGAATTCTGCATTTATTGTCATTCGACATTTGTCACTGCTATTTGATCTCCAGATTTATTTTTCCAATGATCATCGTTCATTCACCGTTCTCTGTTGAAGTGGAAAGTCATTCGCACTTCGTCAGATTTTTTCCCGTGATTTCCAATCTGTTCTCCAATGGTTTGATTAAAAAAAACAATCCACCGCACGTTCTGTTCTTTAAAGTGGTTCATTAATGATATATAATTAATGAAAAAACTATTCACATGAGCATTGCAGTTACACAACCAATGAAACGATTCATTAATTTTTATTATTTTAATGACCATCATTACACTGTGGTTCTACCAAATATTTCTCAATGGTGGAAGATAAATATAAAATAACATAAGATTTATTTTATTATATATTTCAAAAAATTTAGAAATTATTTTTTAACCCAAACCTTATCAGTTAAATTTATGCTTTCCTAAGAAAATACCAGTGGTTTGAATCCAACAACGTCCTCATATTTTCAATCTATGAACCGGTTCAAAATATAGAAAACCCCACTCTCACATTTACTAAACGTAACATAAAAAAATATCAAAAATAATTACCATTCACCCTCAACCCGCATCAGTAAAGGTTATGATCCTCCTAAGAGGATCACGCCCCCATAAACTCAATGGTACTCTCATATTTTCAATACCAGAAACCATTCCGAAGTTATAAGTATTAAACAATAAAATAATTGTTACAAAATTATTCTATTAACATACAAAAATTAACATCCACATTTAGAGTTATGGAAAATTTTGGGTTTTCTCAATGGAGGAATGCTCCAACTAAAAACAATTATACGGAATTTATGTGCCATTACATTCTCCCCATCATAGGTATTTACATCCCCAAAAGACAATACAAAGGATAAGAAAAAATGGGGGTACTGAGAAAGAATCTGAACCTCCTGCTCCTTTGTGTTCTCTTAGAGATTCTTACATTTCCACCAAACACGTATCAAAGGAATCGACTGTCCATGAATGACCTGCTCTTGTCAATCCTCTATCTCCATTGGGATTTTTAGAAACATCTCTCCATCATAAATTTCCATCTCAACCAAGTCGATGACATGCGATAAACTAATCAAAAACCTCCTAAAATGCAACATGTAAAAAATATCATGCAAATGGTGCATCTGTGGGAGAAGAGTTAGGTGGTACACCACATCTCCAAATCTGCTGAGAATCTAGAAAGGTATGGAGAACCTTGAAGACAACTTTCTGGGCTGACCAAATCTCCACAATCCTCATCATGGTGAGACCCAAAGGAATACATTGTCTCCCTCATCAAACTCCAAGGGTCTTCATCTCCTACCGACATAAGATATCTGTTTACTCTATATAGTCATCATCTGCACCTATATGATCTCATCCTTCTCAATGGTAGCCCATAACAACTCTGGACCCATGAGTGCTAACTCCCTTCGATTTTTCTTGCATAGTGGTGATCTGCATGACTGCACATACAAGGACTCAAATAATTCCATGCCAATGGTGGATTGATATCTATTTATATATGAAAACTCCACCAGCAGTATGTGGCCCTCCCAACTGTGACCAAAATCCCACAAAAAAGTATGAAGAATGTCCACCAAGGACTGTATGGTTCGCTCCGTTTGACCATCTTTCTTCGGATAAAAGCTATTCTCAAGTGTGCTAGTACCTGATGCTCAGCTTTCACTTGTAGACAAGTGAGCCATCATGAAACAAACTCTTCCACCACATTCTTCATCACCTGAAACCATTATTGACATTGAAGATCCAAGTACATCTTTGCCACACCAAGATGTACCTCCAAAGGGGATGTATGGAATTCCATCAACACCTCCACCTATAACATCACGAGTACCATGGTTTGTCCACTAAAAAGGATGACATGCTCCCCGACTATTGAAAATCCATCATGAGCTTGCCCTAAGGATATACGAGTACATCAGGACTCATGGTTAACATAAATTTTTTTTACCTCTATATCTCACTGAAGGAGTGGGGGTTTGATAGTCATAGACTGGAGGCAAGCTACTCTATCACCATCCACAAAGGATATTAGTGTCGCGATTAGCTATTCTATTGCCTCCCTCAGCAGCGGTAAATCAGACCTCCTTCTGAACACATATTCCACCACGTCCTGCTTCAAGTGAGTGTATATTATCTCAAGATCATAGTCTTGGAGGAACTCCAACAATAACCTCTATCTCAGATACTGAAAATCATACTGGCACCTTTCCATCCACGCGAAAGGGTACCCCCTTTGACTGAATTTTTTGCCCATCGACCCTTTGGTAGTTGGTAATCGCCCTCCACAATCACATGTTTAAGGTCTCGGTAGTCCACACATAACCTTGAACATTGGGTCTTACGAAGCCCTTCCTCTATAAGTTCCATACATATGCCCCCTACTTGTGAATCTCTGTGAAATTTCTTTGAAATACTAATGCTGATATCAGTGCCATCTTGGGGTGTAGAATTGTAACATCCCAGGTAGATAAATAATAATACATTTTCATATATATTAATATTTGTGATTTAAATAATAATTTTACTTTAAAAGGGATTCTATGTTTGATGGCTTACCCAATACACAACAATGGATTTCTTTGAAATCTTATGTTGCATACAAATAATATAATGTTATTATTTTAAATCATAGTTAATTACTAGTTATAATATTTGTAGAAATGAATATAACAAACTAAAATATTATTATACATGTTTGTAAAATTTTTATTCATTTTTCCAATAAAAGTTAGAAGCTTAAAATGTAAATGAATCTAATTTTAAAGAAAATTTATTTTAAAAGGTTGATTTACCGCCTTTTAATAGAGAACCCTCATTAAATCTAGTTTTGGTCACTTTTATATTTTTCATTGGAAAAAATAAAATTCTTCTTTAGAATCGGGACATCAAAATTTAATTTCGGTAAAATTTTGGTATTTTTCAAATAAAATTCATTTTTTGATGAATAGTGAAAAATACTGTATTTTAATTCAAAACTGCCTTTAAATAAATTTTTTTATATGGTAATATTATCTTTTTAATTATTTTTAAAGTGTAATTGGATTATATTTTTACCAATTAATCCAATTTTGGTCATTGGATTGAATTTCACAATAAAATTGGACATAAACAAGTGTCAATCTTTTAAAAGATATTCTTTTTTAAAAACACACTATTTGTTATGAGAACAGGAATTAATTTTAAAATTAATTAATGAAACATCTATGTTTTTAATTTGGTAAAATAGACATTATTTTTGAATTCGGAATATCAAATTTATCTTAGGGTCAATTTTTTGTATTTTTTTAAAAAACACAAATTTTTTATGAATAGTTAAACCACTAAGTAGCAGTTAAAAAACTAATGTTATCATTTAAATGAAATTTTACCACTTCTGTGAATTGAATTTCAATAATCCCACATACGCAGTTGTAATTATTAAGTAAAATTTGGTTCAATGTAATGAAAATAAATTTTGGTGAATAGTAACTTTTGACTTTTATTTACAGTGGTTAAAGGTAAATATGGTAATTCAAGGTAAAAAGGATATTCTAATTATACAAAATTACCTTCACACATGCACTAACCTTATTGGATGAGTCTTTTACGTCCATTTTCATTCTTGGGTGGATTTTGGGACACCATGGTGCCACTTGGGAGTGATAATGAAAGTTTAGATTAATTAATTTAAAGTAAAGGCAAAAATGACATAAACAAATCTCTTTTAGTAAATCAATTTTTACATAAGGTAATATAAGTTATATTTTCGAATAAAAATATTTATTAGAAATCTAAAAATACATAATACATAATTTTATTTTTTTAATATTTTTTATGCATCAAACAAATAAAATTATTTATGACACAATAATGATGTAGTTTTTACCTCATTAATAAATTATTTAAATAAATAAGATTATAAGGACTAAAATAATATCTGAAACCTGTAATATTCTAATTGGATGATTTTATTTCAAATATGAGTAATCATATCTTTGAATTTAATGTGTTTTGGTCCTTCTGAAACTGAAGATATGTTTATAATAATATAATGTTTTGACACTTTCCTAAAGAGACCCTCCTCTCCTTTATAAAATGAGACCACTTATAACCAATTCCTCACATCTCTCAAGCCTTTTGGATCATACAAACTCTAACCAATTAATCTCCATAAGTCCATATATTCCACCTATAAGCCTTACCTTAGTCATAAGGCACTTCAAGAAGTCCTTTTGGTTCAAACTAAAGGGAGATACCCAAATTAAAGGTAATGGTTTCTCTTAAATTCATTTCTTTTATTTTGCTTCTCCAACCCCCTAAACTCCTTTTATTACTTTCTTTTATAACAAAACCAGTATCCTAAATATAATAGGAAGTTATTAAGAGAATTATTCTAACTACACTTAAACACACATTCATCTAATGGGTGATGAACATACTCTTTCTATGGACGACAAACTAACACCAAACGAAACATTGATTCTTCAATTACCTCCTACCGCCTCCCATGCTAGCCATTATGATGGAACTTTATTTATATATGATATATATTATGTTTATGTTTTTTAATCTTTGGTATTTTCCATTTATAGCCTGACTTTATGGTTTCCATTATGGGTAAACGTGATAAATTAATTAGAGGAAGTGCGGACTACCGCCCCCTCAATGTGATATGAGTCATTCATACAATACATGGGACTTATAAAGTATTAAGTTATTGAAATTATATATGATATTATAATGGAAATTATAATATAACTATGTATCATTAATTTTTCATTCAATTTAAATACGAAATAGAAATGAATGTAGCGTTCATGTGTATGTACGACTTACCGTCTCCATGAACGGTGCATTTCATTTCTTATCTCCAAATATAATGTACAATTATTAATACATATATATACTGGATATATATGATATATATGATATCCAAATCATTAATATCATTCTAGAGAAAATGGACTCTTGACCATATGGATAACTTGTAATTATAAGGTGTTCATTTTTGACTGAATTACCAAATATAAAAAAAACAACCATTATTAACATAAATGATTACATAATGATTATAACATGGTAATAAGTGATAAAAAGGAATATTAAACCTGAAAAATGGTTCGTAATCATGTATAAATTAACTTAATATTATTATTCAAGAATAAAAAGGAACAAACATTCAGGTCGGACACGAGGTAATGGATTTCTTATCTAACTTTTAATTTTGTGAGATTTTCATTGTTCGCCACATATTTATGGCATGTAGGGTAATGTATTCTTCCATTGATATATATTATGATTATTCTCTTTAAATTCATGGTATTATGTAATTTATTCGGTGTTTATTAACTTTTGGTCATATGACTCGTTTGATTACAACATGATATGGGATTTTCATCTCACTTTGTATTCACGTGAGATTCATGCTATATTCTCCACTATTTACTTTTGTGTAGTGGATATACTGACCATGATTGTATTATTTCTGTAATATAATTTAATTTATGGGTATTTACATCTTCATTGAATTATCCTTCTTTCATGGGGTGTATGTTTCGTATGTTACCAAATCAGTAAGGGAACATTTCACCCTCCTCTTTTTAAAAGACTTCTTTTTGTTATGTATTTTAATTTACATAATATAAAGTTGGTATATGATCTTATATATCCTTAATGATGTAAATTTTATGTCCAAGTGATGAGATAACCTTTTCTCTCTCATCAAATTTTTTTTTTCAGAATTTTACAGTGACGCCTTTAGGCTGTAAATTTTTTGTAAGGGAACTTCTTGACCCAATTTCAATTCTTTGGGTTAAACATGTACTTCTTGATTATGTCGTGTTATAAATATATGTAAATGACCTAGTATTTTTTCACACTTAATATCCACTTATATTGAGTGTATTCTTATTTTTCATACATAATTATGTAATTTATTTATCCTTAATCTAAGGATACCATCTTTATAAGGGATTTCGTCTCAATTTATGTTCCCTTAAGACTTCACTGTTGTTATACAACAATTCACTCTTATGTGGTGTATATAATGTCCTTCAAAATATTATATCATGAATCATTTTATTCTCATGATATTATAATGTTCTAATTATATGTTATTTCTCAATTATTTGTATTCAAGCGTCTATCATTTTTTTAAAAACACTATAACTAAAATATGATTTTAAATATTTTGAAGATATATTATTATAAATATTTATCATCAATGTCCATGTTTTAAAAATGGTTTTTAGGAATTATTTATGTGTAAATTAATGTTTTCAAAGGATAATTCATTTAAAATCATCAAATTAGTATGGGAAACTTTTATTCAAAAATCTCTTTATTAAATGTTTTAAATTGTTTTGAAAATTATTTCATAACGTATTTTTTATTTCAATATCTTGAGTTGATACATTGTTATTGGAATGAGGAAATGCAATCTTTTCTATATTTTTGTGTTATGGGTTATGAATATGTTAAGGTTATTGGGCGTTGTATATGTATACGAGTGGTTCAGTGATAATCCTAGGGCGGTTGAGCCCGAGATAGCTCTCCAATGAATTGGGTAACGTGATGGAGGTAAATGTTAAGGTTTCTCCTAAGAGATTTAGGGAATATAGTATGATGGGTATTCCAAATGTGACATCCTATGTAGCTATGATAGATAAAATGTAAGTATGTTATGAATTCCATAATTTACCATTATGATTATTGATTTCTGTGTGTTATTCATAAATCATATGATTTCTTAAGATATATTATGATTGAAAAGTATTGGTTTCATTGATTGGTAGTTATTGATGGGATAATGTTTTACTTCCTTATTTTATAACCCTTACTATGATTTTTATCCTCATTCCATGTTTTTAAAATGTTTTTCACAGGACATAAAGATGAATAGGGTCAAAGAATGGATCAATGAAAAGTCTTGTTGTCTAAAACATGGAACATGGCATGTTTCTTTTTAAGAGTTTTATTATATGAAAAATGGATTCTAAATAGTATTGTCTATATTTAATATTTATGTTGTTATGTAATAGTTATGAACTAATTCTCTAAAACTCTAAACCTGAAAAGACCCCCTATGTGAATTTTCCATTTAATTCAATATTATGTGTTGTTTTGAGGATGGGCCCTTATAGTTGGGATCAGAGGTCGGTTTAGATATCATTTTAAGTTAGGTTGTTCTTTACCCATAAGTGACATTACCATATTTGTTAGGATTTTAGAATGATTCAAAGTTATTTTAGATAAAGTGAAGTAGTTTAAGATAACATGAATAAGTATATATTAGTACATAACCTCTTTATAGGATATTATATGATGATTTTACTGATATACTCACACTAACCATTTTGGTTTTAGTAAATGGCTGGATCTAGCATGCATCAAAGTAACAGTTGATGTGAAGAAACCTGTGATGGTTTTTTGAATGAGAAACTGAATGAAATGAGAGATGTAGTGAGAACTCTTATGGTTATTCTCAACCAACTATCTAGAGTCATGATTGACAACCTTAACCTTGGTAATTTTTATAAGGAATCGTATATGCGAGAAACAAATCCCTATGATAGTTTATGTAATAATCATAAAGTTATGTATGTTAAAAAACCAATGTGTCAAGGATGTGGAAAGAAACACCTAGGAAAATGATTCAAAGGGACAAAAAGATGCTATAGATGTGGGAATGTAGGTCATAAAGCAAGAACATGCCATGGAAAAAGGAAGCATCCAGTTGACTCTAGGAAAGGGACAAAAGTTCTTTCTGAGGGATAAATTGATTATTTTAAATGTGGTGTGCATGGTAATTATTCAACAGATGTCCTACAAAGATTTTTTAGGAATGGTATCACTAGGATCATACAAATATATATTTACCAATACCTAAAGCCATTCCAATAGAGGATGAAGAAACTGAAAATAACCAATGAAATTTATGGATTATTTCTTAACATATGTTTTGACATTATTAAATATCAGGATATGATTCATTATTTTGATTGTATGAAAGAGTTATTTCAGATTAAGTTGGAAAGGAATGGTTAATAGATCATGAAAAAAAATTGAATGAGTAAGAAGTCAACATATAAGGGATTCATGTGTTATGATATATTTTAGGATGGTGAAATGATTAAAAGTATTCGGGTTATTTTGATGATGGGATTACATTGGAAGACATTTTATAGTATGTCTATACCTGAAGATTGATATATGAAAATTTTCTTCAAGTAATAATTATCTTCTTTTTGTGGATTTAGTTATAAAATACCATTTGGGATTATATTATCTTTAAATTTGAGGCAACTACAGGTTAATATATTTTGGGATGTAAAATGAAAGTAATTAGAAAATCTTTGTGGTTAAAATTTGTTATGGTTATTATTTATAAATTTATACCTTTTTGGGAATTTTATAAAATTATATAGTTTTTGAAAAAGGACAACACGTAGACCGCGTGACAACCCATCGCGTCTGACAAAGCTGCGGGAATCGAACCCACAACTAAATTGCAGTTGGAATTTATCACCTTCCACTGGACTACGTGAATTCCCTGGTTAGTATGATGGATTATTTTTAGTTATATGATTTTATGAGTAAATAATAAGTTGATTTTTCCTTATCTATGGAAATAATTATCTTATCATAGAGAATATGTGATTTTCTTAATTACACATCAGTTTGAGAATTTAAGAGTAGTCTATGTTTTTTGAGATAAATGTTAAGATTTTTGTGGAAGAATATGTGATCAAATCCTTTTGAAATTTTGGGTTTCAATCATAGTTTGGGTTACATTGAAGAATGTATGGTCAGTAGTTTATTGAATGGTTTTTATTAAACTTTGGGTATTGTTAGAAATATTTTGGAGATTAAGAGTAGTTTTTATTTTTGTAAAAGTTTATCCTTTTTGGGAATTATTTGATCTTGTACTAATATTTTTGGTTTTGGATGATGTATAATGATAGGGGATATATATTGTTTATATTTTTTGAATTATGTGAAGCTCTAGATGTTAATTCTATCACTTTTAATGTGACCAAGTCATTTTGAATACTCATTGTTGGGACAAAAGATGCGTTTGAGGTAGAAATTTAGTAACGTATGAATGTCTATATGACAAGTAAGTATGTTTCCTTATGTTATTATTCTATTTAGTAAAACAAATTATCAAAATTATGAAAAGGAACATAAAACAAAAAATGTTGTTGGTTTACCATTCCTATTGGGTAATCAAAGACTATTTAACACATCACAAGTTTGTGATTTTCTGGTGGATAAATTTTTCCTAATCATGTTTTCTACCACTCTCCATCAGAACTTGACAGTTTTTTTTCTCTTACATGTCCATTTTTTATGTAATCCTAGTATCTGTTGTCTCAGGTGACCTTTGTACTTATCTTTATTTTGAAGTGATATTTTTACTGAATCTTTTTCTGATGTGGGAATTTCAATGAAGTTTCCATGCCCAATATTAAAAATTTCAAGGATGCAATTCCCAAAAGGTGGAAGGATGTAAAATCCTGGGGAAATAAATAATAATGAATTTTCATATTTATTAATATTTTTCATTTAAATATTAATATTACATTAAAGAGGATTCTAGGTTTGATGACTTACCCGATATGCAATAATGAGTTTATTTGAAATCTTACGTTGTATACTAATAATATAATATTATTATTTTATGTAGTAGTTAACGCCTATCCATTATATTGGTAGGAATGAATTTAACTAACTAAAATATGATTATACATGTTTGTTAAATGTGTATACATTTATCCAATAAAATTTAGAGGCTTAAAATGTGAATGAATCTAATTTTAAGCATAATTTACTTTAAAAGGTTGATTTACAACCTTTTAATAGCGAATAATCATTAAATCTAGTTTAGGTCACTTTTATATGTTCTATTTGACAAAATAAAATTCTTATCTAGAATCGGGACATCAAAATTTACTTTGTGTAAAATTCTGGTATTATTCTAATAGAAATAATTTTTTAATGAATAGTAAAAAATACGGTATTTTAATTCAAAACTACCTTTTAATCTATTTTATTTATATGTATAGATAATATTTTTAATTATTTTTACATTTTAATAAGAATATATTTTTACCATTTAATTCAATGGTAGTCTTTGGATTTAATTTCACAATGAAATTGGACAAAACAAGTGTCAATCATTTTATAGATATTATTTTTTAAAAACATACTTTTTTTACAACAGAAATTACTTATAAAATTAATTAATGCAACTTCTAGGTTTTGAATTTTGTAAAATAGACATAATTTTTGAATTCGTAATATCAAATTTTGTAACGCCCTGACCCTAGTTTCCCAGAGTCGGTGCTTTATTATATAACATTGGCATGATCATAAAGAAATCATATCTCGAAGGACCGATCAATTTAGTATTATTGGAAACAAGATTCATACATAAGTTCAACATTACAACTTGAAAAAAAAATGAATATATTCCATTAGAAACATCCAAGCCTCCCAGATTATGCCTACAAGTCACTCATAACTAACTTCTTCATATCCTAAGAAAATGAAACATAAGAAAGGGGTGAGCTGAAACTCTCAGTAAGGGTACGAAATACAGCGGAAGATAACATAAATATTAAGCATGGTGAATAATTGAAACCACATGCCTTTAACAATAATAAACATGAATACTTTTATGGAAGGAATATGAGTTGAGTAAATAATTCTATAATAAAACATAATCATGGGTATTCTACTAGTCGAATGACCACATGAACCATCAATATTATTTTCATAATGAGGGAATGTATAATTCCCAAAATTCTGAAACATTTTGTCAAGGCCTCGGCCAAGACGTCTAAAAAGAATAAGGCCTTGGCTAAAACTATATATCAAATTGGGAAAAAGGCCTCATCCAATTCCAGGTCTAGTTGTCTTATGAGGCATACCGATACATCGAGGAGCTATAGTGGGCTCCACCCATCACTTAATAAGTCCAATACATTCCTCATATAAAAAGGATGAAATATAACATAAACATTCATATTAAAACTAGCATATGAAATATCAATAATTTAACCATAAACTGTGTATGGTATTAAAATAGCACTTCCATAGTCAAACATATCATAAAACATTCAATACAATACGGATGTTTTGTATCACAATAAATCAACTTCAAATAAACATAATATCCACCAAAAGATGTTGACATAGATGAAATCAAAACCCTTTTTAGAGAAAGTTTCTCTTTCTATTTTAAAATCATTTAAGAGTCACATAATTATAACGTTTTTTTAAAATATTCTTATAAGGATGTAAAATAAGTTCGATGATGTTATAACGACAGAAAATAGCCGCACCCTCCGTATAAGTTAAAAAAACATTCTTACCTTATTTTTGTCAAAAAGGTCATAAATTACCTTGTTAGGAAAACACCAGAAAGATTCCTTTAAAATAATATAAGGTCAAATAAGTGTATAAATAACATTACTCCATTGTATAGTAAATAGTAATTTTTTTTTGAAATACATTTTTAAGAAATATGGATGTGAATGATAAAGAGGTCCTAGTATATAATCACGTATAAACAACCTCATATAATAAAGAGATTGTGAAATTAACCCTTACCATGTACTTTTCCTTGGTCGAGGGTAGGTTAAAAACTTGTATAATGGTGAAATAAATGTTATTAAATTTTACAAGAATCATATAAATTAATATTATTTCATATATGGTCTTTTAACATTTATTTTTTTATAATATCATACTATTATTGTCGTTTTGGGTGTTAACGGATTCTTTTTACTTTATATTCTTTTTATGTGAATCATATTTTTTATGGATGGGATTTATCGTATTCATATCCCGAATGTTATCATGTATTTAAAAATTAATTTTAATCATCAAATGAAAATTAATCTAGAATGGATACAATGGGGAATGAATCTCATCTCGTTCGTGGAGACAGTAATCCGTACGTACACTCGAGCGACAAGATAATTATTTTGATATAAAAATAATATATAATTAGATGTTATATCATATATATAGAATCATTATCATGTTATATTTATTATTTATATCAATTACACATCATTATTATACCAATATAAATAATAATGTATTTAAAGACAATTACACCACAGCGTGGAGACGGTGAGCCGTACTTACACACGTATGGTGAAATGTCATTCAAAGGATGGATAGAATAATGAATTTGGTTGTGTAAAATTTATAATAACATCACAGTGTATAGAATATACTGGAATTATTACTTTAGAATGGAAATAACAGAGAAAAAGGAAGTGTAAGAAGAAAGGAACTTGAAAGAGGTGGTGAGATATTTACCTCTTCTTCGGGTTCTTGCTTTTGATTTGATAAAAATGTCTCCTTAGGATTGATTTTTGACTAAAATAATGCCTCTGGGATGAAGTTAGGACAGTTGAGAGGGTATTTCGGTAGGGGTTAGCAGATCCAAAAGGATTTGAAGGTGTTTATTAGACAGAAGGGGGGTGACCTTTTATAAGAGGGGTGAGGGGCACATTAGGAAATGCTAGAAATATTATTTTATAATAAATTTATTTTCTATTTATAATGGATCCAAAATGGATTATTTAAAGGATAAGGTGGGAATGGGTCGAAAAATACTCATCCAATAGGTTTTAGACAGGTTTGGGTCATTATATTAACATTATCTTTTATATTTAACTCTTAGTAAAATAGTTTGACATTTACCATATCTCTTTGTATTTTTATATTATACGGTTAATAAACATACTATATACTTCCAAGATAATCCCAAATGGTTCATTAATAATAAACCTATCATTATATAAGTATTTTGTCATATTATTATATTTTTAGGAAGTGAATATCAATTAATAATATAATATTTGTCTTAAAAAACTCTTATGTCAATTTTGACACAATTTGCTATTTTGTTTTTGTTAAATTACAAACAGAATTATTAATTAAAATAAAATTCATTTAATCGATCCTAAAATGTCACATTAACCTATAAAACTCTTTTATGGCATCAAAACATTCAAATTATCTTTATTTTAACATAAATAATACCATTTATTTGATTATTTCATTAATAAGAAAAATATTGCATCATCATTGAGTCATAAATAAAAAAAATTATTTTATGTCTAAAAATTATAAATAAAATATCATGAGTTAGTAAATCCTATTAGATTTCTAATGACTATTTATAGTCAAATAGATGAATTATATTACCACATACAGACATTGTTTTACTAAAAGATATTTTCTTTTGTTATTTCTATCTATACTTTAAATTATTTAATATATAATGTCATTATCACTTCCATGTGGCTCCATGGGGTCCCAAAATCGACCCAAGGATGCCCATGGTCGGAAATGTATCATCTAGTAATGTTAGGACACGTGTTAGTATCATATAATATTATTATAATATTATTTTCTAACCTTGTTTACCGGAGTTACCGCATTAACCACAATAAATAAAATATTTAATGAAGTAAATATTCCCAATTTTAAAAAATAAAAGTTACCTATTTACACAATATGGATCCTATAATTCCAAATATGGAATCCATTTTTCCAAATTCAAAACAAATAAGTGGATGAAATTATTTAAAAATTAATTCTCGTTGTGAAAACAAAAAGCGTTCTTTTAAGAAATAATAACTATCAAAAGATTGACACTTGCTTATGTCCAATTTAAATATGAATTGACATACAATGAACAAAATTGGATTGAATGGTAAAAATATAATATAATTATACTTAAAAATCACTCAATATTACAATTTTTCACTATATAATATTTTGATTAAAAAAGTTGTTTTTAATTAAAATTTAGTATTTTTAACTATTCATTAAAAACTGAATGTTTTCAGAAAAATACCAAAATTTCACCATAAGATAATTTCAATATTTTGAACCCAAAAATGATGTCCATTTTGTAAGATAAAATTTATAAAATTTCAAAAAGTGGTTACTACTATTCATAATGGCTAGTTTGATTGGTTTTGGTGTGTTAGAACGCGAAGTTGCATACAATACACACTATTGTATTATTCAAAGAGAAGCATACCGTGGAAACATGGGATGTTACATTCTCACCTCCTTCAATTAAGTTCATCCTCAAAATTTCTATTTTATTACTGCGTAAAATGACTCGGGTGGTTCTTCATCATAAGTTTCTCAGGTTCCGACGTTGCCTCTTCCATCTTATGATTTCTCCATAGAACATTTACCAGACGAGTCATCTGGTTTCTCAGCACTTGTTCTCTTGTATCAAGAACTTTGACGGGATATTCTCAATAAGATAGATCGGGTTCTAGGTCTAATTCCTCATAGGTGAGTACATGCATTGGGCCAGGAATGTATTTTCTCACAGTGATACATGGAACACATCGTGAACATTGGAGAGACTTGGTGGCATTGCCAACCAGTAAGCTACAACCACAATTAATTCTAGAATTTCAAAAGGTCTGATGAACCTAGGACTTAATTTTCCCTTCTTACAGAAACTTATAACACCCTTCCATGGAGATACCTTCAAGAAAACATAATCTCCTACCTAAAATTACAAATCCTTCCTTTGGTTATCAGCATAGCACTTCTGTCTACATTGAGAAGCTTTGATGTGGTTTTGGATTACCTTCATCTTTTCCAACATTTCCTCCACATGTTCCAGGCCTACGAGTTTTCTTTCACCAACATCATCCCAACATCTTGGTGTGCAACAACTTTTTCTGTATAACGCTTCATATGGTTCTATCTCAATACTTGAATGGAAGCTATTGTTATATGAGAATTCTACCAAAGGTAAATATTGATCTCAAATACCTTGAAAGTCATGTGAGAATGATCTCAAAATGTCTTCTAAGGTTTGAATAGTCTGTTCTGATTGTCCATCAGTTTGGGGGTGGTAGGCAGTGTTTAAACAAAGATCAGTATCTAGGGATTTCTGAAGACTTATCCAGAATCTTGATGTAAAATGGGGATCATGATCAGAAACAATTGATAATGTTATTCCATGAAGTCTTACAACTTCATTAATATATAGTCCTATTTATCGTTCAAGTGGTAAATCTTCTCTTATAACATGAAAATGTGTTGACTTGGTAGGCCGATCAACAATGACCCATATTGCATCATTACTTATAGGAGTCTTTGGTAGTCCCATGACAAAGCCCATTGTAATATTATCCCATTTCCACTCAGGTATGGGAAGAAGTTGCAAGACTCCTCCGGGCTGTTTCCTTCCAGCATTCACTTGTGGACAAACCATAAATCTTGACACTAAATCAGAAATCTCCCACTTTATTTTGTCCCACCAAAAATGTTCCATCAAATATCTATACATTTTGGAGCTACCAGGGTGTATAGAAAAATTGGAACTATGAGCATCATCCAACAATACCCTTTTTAGATCAGGTATTTTGGGAACACAAAACCTCTTCCCAAATTTCAGAATTTCATCTTCATACAAAAATTCACTCAATCCCCACAATTAACAGCATTATTCTTCATTTGAAACTCTTCATCATTGGTCTGAGAAGTCTTTATCCTGTCTTGTAAAGATAGTTTAGAAACTATTTGAAAAATTATTGATGTTTCACCTTCCATGGTGATTGCCATATCCATCTTTATTAGATCCATGTATATAGGATCCTTTTCAAATATCATCTTGTTCAAAAATCCATGATCCCTTATGCATAACGAGTCTACCACCTTATTTTTCTTCACCAGGTGGTAGTGTATAGTGTAATCATAATCCTTTAGTAGTTGAAGCCATCTCGTTTCCCTCATGTTGAGATCTTTCTATGAGAAAATATACTTCAAACACTTGTGATCAGTATAAATCTCACATTTTTCAACATAGAAATAGTGTATCCAAATATTCAAAGAAAATATTATAGATGCTAACTCAAAATCATGAGTAGGATAGTTTTTCTCAAGAATTTTCAGCTATCGTGATTCATAAGAAATAACTCTATCATTCTATATAAGGACACAACCAAGTCCTTTATTCGATGCATCACTATAAATAACAAATCCATCATTCCCTTATAGTAGAGATAAGATATAATCATTGTCTAATATTCTCTCCAGTTATTCAGAACATACATCACACACTTTTTTCCAAACAAATTTAACCCCTTTTCATGGGATCTTTGTTAATGGGTTAGCCAACCAGGAAAAATTCTGGACGAAATGTCGATAATAACCTACTAAATCAAAAAAACGGTGTACCTCAGTTATACTCATCGGTGCTATCCATCCTTGGATTGCCTTGGTCTTAGAAGGATCAATATATATTCCATGATTGGAGACAATATGGACAAGAAAAGAAATCTCTTAAATCCAGAATTCACACTTGCTAAACTACCCATATAATTCATATCTTCTCAATGTTTTTAGGATAATGCGCAAGTGATTTTCATTATCTTCGTAGCTTTTGGAGTATACCAAGATATCGTCAATAAATACCAAAACAAAGTCATCAAGTTATTTCTTGAAAAAACTTTTCATTAGATCCATGAAGACAAAGGCTTCATTAGTCAATCCAAAAGGCATTGCTGTAAACTCGTAATACCCGTACCTAGATCAAAATTCTATTTTCATAATGTCTTCCTTATTCACACACAACTGATGATATCTAAATCTACGTTGAATCATTGAATGGTATTGAGCTCCATGATGTTGGTCGAATAAATCATCAATACGTGGTAGGGGATTTTTTAAATAGTTATATCATTTATCACCCTGTAGTCAATGCACAACCTCGTAGATCCATCTTTATTCCTAACAAAAAGAAAAGGGGCTCCCCATGGAAAAACACTAGGTTGAATAAATCCCTTATTACTCAATTCATCTAGTTTGTTCTTTAGTTCCACTAATTCCACAATAGTCATTCTATAAGGGGTCTACGATATGGTCCTTGAACAAGGAATTAAATCAATGGAAAACTCAATTTCTCGTTCTGGATGATGTCCGGGTAAATCTTCTGGAAACACATCAACATATTCTTTCACAATAGGTACATCCTCTATTTGAACATTCATTTCTTCACCCACATTTATTTAATTCTCTTCCTCCCCAATAATTTAATTTAGTTGAGCTACCGGGGGTGGATCTAAATAAGAATTAGGTGGTGACAATTCTTCTCTAAAGATAAGGTGTTATTTATCATTTTCATCAAAAATTGTAACCTCCTTCTTATTACAATAATTTTTTGCATCATGGTCTGAAATCCAATCCATACCAATGATTATATAAAATTAAATCATGGGTATGATGACAAGATCAAAAGATAAAGAACGTTTATATGAGCTAATGGGGACTTATTCACAAAACATTGTCACAATGATACGTCTCTTAAGGGTTTTGACTGAAAACTGCCTTGTTAAATCAAATTGGAAATATATAATTTTCATAGAAAACTGGGAATATATGAAACAATGCGATGCTCAAGAATGAAATAAAACATTATCTAAACACGAGGAAACCATTAAATTACCCACCACCATATCTTTTAGGGTTTCAACCTTAGCAGTAGTGATCACATAAGTTTTTCCTTGATACCTTGTCCTTTTATGAGGTATGTTTCGGTGAAGCTTATAAAATTAATCTGCATAATGTCACATCTCTCTGCAATTATAGCATTGAACATTTGAAGCATCATTCTTTCCCTTACAATCACCAGCAAGATGACCATTCTGTCCACATCTGTAGCATACTCCTTTTCCTTTTAGACAGTCACTATGGTCCTTCCTTCTGTAATTATCACAGTGTGGAAATTAAATTCTTCCCCTCTACCATGTTTCCTTATTTCCTTTCCCAGAGTTTTCAGTAGATTTCTTCTTCTCTTGCTTTGGATTAAAGTCATACGACTTATAGAATTCCTTTTATGTCTTGATAGCACATGAGACAATATCTTCGTATGATGAGAAGGATTTTGATATTAATGCTCGATAGAGAAATGGTTTTAACCCATAAATGAAATGGCAAATCTTACTAATTGGGTTACTTATATAATCTATTGCATGCCTCACTAACCTTGTAATGTTAGCTTCATAATTTGCGACATTCTCATCCTCCTTTTAGCTCAAACTCAGAAATTGTCTTTCCATATCTGCTCGATGGTCACAAGGAATGTATTTTTATATGAAAATTTCATTAAACTCCCTCCATTCCATATTTGATACTTTATCATCTTCCTTTGTGTTTTGAATCAATGACCACCATTGATCAGCATCTCCAGTGAGGCTGTAAACTACAGTGACAACTTTTTCTCTTTCGCTGCCCCCCAAGGCGTGGATTATTTACTCTAAGGAATTTATCAATTTCTCAGCTACTAATGGATTTTTACCCCCATTGATTGTTGGTGGTTGTTGCCTCATTAAGCTGTCAAACATTGATCCTCCATGATGTGGATCAGGGTGATCCATATAGGTAAAGTTATTATTCATAAGTTTTGTGAGTTGTCCCAGTATGGTGAAAAGCTGATCAACACCAGTTGCATCATCAGCTCCACTATAATTATCTTGAATAGCAGGGAAATCCCTACATGGAGTGAATCCATTGATACAGTTTCCATTACTTCCACTAGGCGCCATTTCAAAACAATGGCATACACTAGATTAGTTTATGAATCAGAATACATATATCCAAACTTGTAAAACACTTAACATAAATTGAATAGTTTATGGATATAATCCATAATCATAAAAAAATATTTTAGGATGTATATAGTCATAACCCATTAAAAATGGTTTGTAAAGAAAATGAGAATTATCCTAAACATATCCCCCAGGAGTGTCGTAACCAAGAGTGCAACAAGGCACATTTTCATGCACAAGTTCTTGTTCAAGTCTTGCTCAAAGCAGTGTTTTCGGATTATACCCCCAGGTACATTTCTGCCAGAGCCACCTCTACCTGCTAATATCCAGACAGGGATGTATTTCCTGGAAAACTCAAAAAATATCTACAATACCAAAATTCTAGGAAGTTCTTCTATATTAATCCTCAAAGTCTATCTTAGGGTAATGTGATCTAATCAGAGTTTATCTAAATCTAGTTTCCCAGGTTTTTACTAAAATTTCCCTGATACCAAGTTTAATGCACCAAACCAAGTAACCGAGAGTCTGTGCATTATTACATAACTTTTTCATGATCACAAGGAAATCATGTATTGAAAGACAGATCAATTTAGTATTATTGGAATCAAGATTCATACATAAGTTCAACTTTACAACATGAAAAGAAATACAACACAAATATATTCCATTAGAAACATCCAAGCCTCCTAGGTTATGCCTACTAGTCACTCATAACTGACTTCTTCATATCCTAGGAAAATGAAACATATGAAAGGGGTGAGCTAAAACACACAGTAAGGGTAAAAAATACAGTGGAAGATTACATATATATTAATCATGGTGAATAATTGAAACCACATGGCTTTACCAATAATAAAAATGAATAATTTTATGGAAGGAATATGAGATGAGTAAATAATTCCATAATAAAACATAATAATTGGTATTCTACCACATGAACCATCAATATTATTTTCTTATTGAAGGAATTTATAATGTCGGACATTCTGAAAAATATTGTCAAGGCCTCGCCCAAAACGTCTAAAATGATTAAGGCCTTGGCCAAAACCATATATCAAATTAGAAAAGGCCTTGTCCAATTCCACGTCTAATTGTCTCAAGATACCTACCAATGAATTGAGAGCTATAGCAGGCTCCACCCATCACTTACAAAGTCCAATACAATTCTCATATGAAAAGGATGAAATATAACATAAACATTTATATTAAAACTACCATATGAAATGTCAATACTTCATCCATAAACCAGGAATGGTATAAAAATACCACTTCCATAGTTAAGCATATCACAAAACCTTCAATACAATATGGAAGTTTTGTATCATAATAAACCAACTTCAAATAAACTTAAAATCCATCAAAGGATGTTGACATAGATGAAATAAAAACCTTTTTTTAGAGAAATATCTCTTTATATTTTTAAATAATTTAAGAGTCACATAATTATAATGAAAAAATTTATTTTAAAAATATTATTATAAGCATGTAAGGGAAGATTTGATGATGTTATAATGGCAGAAAATAGCTTCACCCACCGTATAAGTTTAAAAAAACATTCTTACCTTCGTTTTGTCGAAAAGGTCATAAAGAACTTGGATTGGAAAATGACGGAAAAATTCATTTAAAAACATATAAGGTAAAATATGGGTATAAATGAATTTTACCCATTGTCTAGTAAATATTAAAAATGTTTTCGAATACATTTTTAAGAAACATGGATGTGTATGACAAAGAGGTCCCAATTGATAATCATGTATAAACAACCTCAGATAATAATAGGATTGTGAAATTAAATCTTACCTTGTAATTTTTCAATGTAGAGGGCAGGTTAACCTCTAGTGTAATGGTGAAATGGTTGTTATTAAATTATATATGAATCATATACATTAATATGATTTCATATATGATCTTTTAACATTTCATTGTTAATAATATCTTAGTATTATCGTCATTTAGGGTGTTAACAGATTCGTTTTCCTTTACATTATTTGTTATGTGAGCCATATTTTTTATGGATGGGATGTATATTATTCATATCCAGAATGATATCAAGTCTTTAAAAATTATTTTTAATTGTCAAATAAAAATTAATCTTGAATGTATACGATGGGGAATTATTCTCATCGCATTCGTGGAGACGGTAATCCGTACGTACGCTCGAACGACAATATCATTATTTTGATATTAAAATAATATATAATTAGATGTTATATCATATATACAAAATAATTATCATGTTATATTTATTATTTACATCAATTACACATCATTATTATACCCATCCAAATAATAATGTATTGAATAACAATTACACCACGACGTGGAGACGGTAAGCCGTACGTACACACGTATGGTGACATGTTATTCAATGGATGGATAGAATAATGAATTTGGTTGTAACATATTTATAATAACATCACAGTATATATAAGATACTATATTTATTATTTTAGAATGGAAAAAACAAAGAAAAATGATGTTGAAGAAGAAAGGAACTTGAAAGAGGTGGTGAGATATTAACCTCTTCTTCGGGTTCTTCCGTTTGATTTGATCAAAAGGGATCGATAGGTTGGCTTTATGACTAAAGGAAGGCCTCTAGGATGATGGGAGGATAGTTTAGAGGGTATTTGGGTAGGGTTTTCTTGATCCAAATGGATTTTAAGGTGTTAATTAGAGAGAATGGGGAGTTCCCTTTTATAAGAGGGGTGAGGGGCACCTTAGGAAAAACTAGAAATATTAATTTATAATAAAATAATATTCAGTTTCTAATGGCTCTAAAGTGTATTATTTAAATTATAAGGTAGGGATGGGTCAGGAAACACTCAACCAATAGGTTTGGGTCATTATATTAACTTTATCTTTTAGATTTAACTCTTTGTAAAATAGTTGGACATTTACCATGTCTCTTTGTATTGTTATATTAAATGGATAATAAACTTACTATATACTTCAAAGAGAACCCCAAGTGGTTAATTAATAATAAAATTATTATTATATTAGTCTTTTGGCCGAACATTATATTTTTAGGAATAGAATATCAATTAATAATATACTATTTATTTTAGAAAACTCTTTTATGTCAATTTTGGCACTATTTTCTATTTTGTTTTTGTTAAATTTATAACAACATTATTACTTCGAAAAAATTGATTTATTAAATCCTAACATGTCACATTAACCTTGAAAATTTATGGATGGAATCAAAACTTTAAAATTATATTTATATTAACATCTATAATATCATTTATTTGATTCATTAATTAATAATGAAAATAATGCATCATCATTGTATCATAAATAAATATATTTATTTTATGTCTAAAAATTATAAATAAAATATCCTGAGGTAGGAATTAGTTTTATATTTCTAATGATTATTTATAGTCAAATTGATAAATTATATAACCTCATATAAAAATTATTTTACTAAAAGATATTTGCAATTGTTATTTTTGTCTCTACTTCAAATTATTTAATATATAATGTCATTATCACTTCCAAGTGCCTCCATGGGGTCCCACAATTGACCAAAGGATGAATATTGTCGGAAATGTATCACAAAATTGGGTTAGAACACATGTTAGGTTAATTTAATATTATTATTATAATATTTTTTTACCTTATTTACTTGATTTACCCCTTTAACCACGGTAAATAAAATATTTACTGTAGTAAATATTCCTAATGTAAAAAAATAAAAGTTACAAATTGCCACAATTTGGACCTCCTAATTCCAAATATGGAATCCATTTTTCTAAATTCAAAACACAGAAGTGGCAGAAATTAATTTAAAATTAATTACAATTGTCAAAACAAAAAGCGTGTTTTTAAGATATAATAACTATCAAACGATTGACACTTGTTTATGTACAGTTTAAATGTGAAATTACGTCCAATGACCAAAATTAGATTACATGGAAAAAATATAATCTAATTATACTTAAAAACCACTCAATAGTATAATTAATCACAATAAATTATTTTGATTAAAAAATCTGTTTTTAATAAAAATTTAGTATTATTCACTATTCATTAAAAACTGAATGTTTTCAAAAAAATACCAAAAATTCACCCTAAGCTAATTTAAATATTCCAAACACAAAAAATGAAGTCGATTTTGTAAGATAGAATTTTGAAAATTTCAAAAAGTGGGTATTAATACTCCTAACGACTAGTTTGATTGGTTGTGATGTGTTAGAACTCGAATTGCGTACAATACATGCTATTGTATTATTCAAAGTGAAGCATAAAATAAAATCTTGGGGTGTTACATATTTAAATTTGGGTGAATTTTTGGTATTTTTCTGAAAAACATCTATTTTTGATTAATAGTGAAACCACAAAGGTGCAGTTAAAAAACTAACTTTTTCATGAAAATAAAATTTCACCGCTTATGTAAATCAAATTTCAAAAATCCATCATACATGTTTGTTAATAGTAAGTAAAATGTGGTTCAATGTGATGAAAATAATTTTTGGTGAATAGTAATTTTTTGCTATTATTTACAGTAGTTAAAGATATATACGGTAATTCAAGGTAAAAAGGATATTATAATTATTCAAAATTACCTTCACACTTGTTCTAACCTTTTTGGTTGAGTCATTTCTGACAATGGGCATCCTTGGGTCGATTTTGTGACACCATGATGTCACTTGGAAGTGATAATGATACTTTAGATTAATTAATTTAAAGTAAAGGCAAAAATAAAATAAACAAATATCTTTTTTAAAATCACTTTTTACATAATGTTATATAAGTTATATTTTTGAATATAAATATTCATTGGAAATGTAAAACTATTTCCTACATCATGGTATTTTTTTATATTTTTATGCATCAAATAAATAAATTTATAAATGACACAATAATGTTTTCACACTTTTTAATGATTTAAATAAATAAGATTATAGAGCCTAAAATAATATTCAAAACCTATCCAATTCCCTTTGTATTATTTTATATCGAATATGAGTCATCTTATCTTCGACTTTAATGTGTTTTGGACCTTTTTAATCTGATGATAATTTTAAAATAAAATAATGTTTTCACACTTTTTAAAGATCCCCTCCCCTCCCTTATAAAAGAAGAACACTTATAACCAATTCATCACACCTATCAAGCCTTTTAGCTCACCCAAAATCTGCCCAATTAATCTTTTTAAATCCCTCTCTTCCACTTAGAAGCCTTATCTTAGGCACAAAGCACTTCAAGAAGTTATTTTTTTTTTCAAACCAAAGGAAGATACCCAAATTAAAGGAAACAGTTTCTCTTAAATTTATTTCTTTTATTTTACTTCTCCAACCCCCAAAAATATTTTTATTCCTTTTTTTATAACAAAACTAGTATCCCCAATATACTAGGATGTTGTTATGAGAAGTATTCGAACTACACTTACACACAAATCCATCTAATGGATGAAGAACATTCTGTTTATGTGGATGAAAAACTAATGCCTCACGAATCCATGATTAATCAATTACCACCTACCACCTCTCATGGTGTCCATTATGATGGCATTGTATTTATATATGATATATATTATTTTGATGTTTTCATTATGATTTCGTATTTTCCATTTATATAATTCCTTTATGGTTTCCATTATGGGTAAACACGATAAATTCATTTGAGGAAGTGCGGACTACCGCCCCCTCAATGTGATATGACTCATTCATACAATACATGGGACACATAAAAGATGAATTTATTGAAATTATATATGATATTATAATGGAATTTTAATATAACTGTGTATCATTATGTTTTCATTTAATTAAAATATGAAATGGAAATGAAAGTAACGTTCATGTGTACGTACGCCTTACCGTCTCCATGAATGGTGCATTTCATTTCTTATCTCCAAATGTTATATACTAATATAAATACATATATATACTGGATATATATTATATATATGATATCTAAATCATTAATATCATTCTGTAGATAATGGAATCTTGACCAATGGACAACTTGTAATTATAAGGTGTTCGTTTTTGACTCAGGTACCAAATATCGACAAAATGACCACTATTAACATAAATGATTACATAATGTTTATAAAATGTTAATAAGTGATATAAAAGGAATAATAAACTTGAAAAAGGATTCTTAATCAATTATAAATTAACTTATGTTTATTATTCAGGAAGAACAAGGAAGAAACAAATCATGTCGGACACGAGGTAAGGGATTTCTTATCTCACTTTTAATTCATTGAGATTTCCATTGTTCGCCACTTATTTATTACATGTGGTATAATGTATACTACCATTGATATATATTATAATGATTCTAATTATATTTATGGTATTAATTAATTCATTAGGTGTTTATTAACTTTTGGTCATACGACTCGATTGATTAAAACGTTGTATTGAATTTTCATGTCACTTTTTATTCCAGTGAGATTTATGCTATATTCTCCAATATTTTTTTTGTGTAGTGGATGTACTACCCATGATTGTATTATTTTTGTATTATAATTTAATTTATGGGTATTTAAATCTTCATTGAATTATCCTTCATTCATGGGGTGTATGTTTAGAATGTTACCAAATCGGTGAGGGAACCTTTCACCCTCCTCTTTTTAAAAGACTTCCTTTTGTTATGTCTTTTAATTTACATCTTCTAATGTTGGGGTATATTCTTATATATCTTTAATGATGTAAATTTTATGTTCAATTGATGAGATACCATTTTCTCTCTTATCAAATTATTTTTTAAAATATTAATGTGACGCCATTAGGATGCCGAATTTCTTTAAGGGAACTTCTTGACCCGATTTCAATTCTTTGGGTTAAACTTATACATCATGATTATGTCGTGTTATAAATATGTTTCAATGAACTATGATTGTTTCACACTTAATATACACTAATATTTAGTTTATTCTTATTTTTCACACTTAATTATGTAATTGATTTATCCTTATTCTAAGGATACCATGTTTATAAGGTGTTTCGTCTCAATTTGTATTCCCTTTAGACTTCATTGTTGTTATGCCCCAGTTCACTCATATGTGGTGTATATACTGTCCTTTTCCATATTATGTCATGAATCCCTTAATTATGATGATATTATAATGTTCTAATTAAATGTTATTCCTCAATTATTTGTATTCAAGCGTCTCTAATTTTGTTAAAAACTCTTTAACTAAATAATCATTTTAAATATTATAAGGATATATTATTCTAAATATTTGTCATTAATATCCATGTTTTCAAAATGGTTTTTAGGATTTATTTATATGAAAATTAAAGTTTTCAAATGATAATTCATTTAAAAGCTTCAAAGTGGTATGGGATACTTTGATTCAAAAATCTCTTTATTAAATGTTTTAAATGGTTTTGAAAATGATTTGATAAAGCATTGTTTATTAAAATATCTTGAGTTGATATATTGTTATTGGAATGTGGAAATGTGATCTTTTTCATTTATTCTTGTGTTATGTGTTATGAATGTGTTAATGTTATTCGGCATTGTTTACGTATACGGGTGGTTCTGTGATAAACCTTGGGCAGTTGAGCTTGAGATATCTCGTCAATGCATTGGGTAACGTGACATAGGTAAACCTTAAGGTTTATAATAATAGATTTTGCGAATATAATTTGATGGGTACTCCAAATGTGACTCCCTATGTATCTGTGATAGCTACAATGTAAGTATGATATGAATGCCATAAGTTAACTTTAGGATTTTTGATTTCTATGTTTTATTCATAAATATTGTGAATTCGTATGATATATATTATGATTGAAAAGTATTGGTTTTGTTGATTGGTATTTATTGAGGGGATAATTTTTTCCTTCCATATTTTATAACCCTTACTGAGATTTTTATGCTCATCCCATGTATTTGAAATGTTTTTCACAGGACATAAAGTTGAATAGGGTCAATAAATGAATCAATGAAAAGTCTTACTGTCTAAAACATGGAACTTGACATGTTTATTTTTATGAGTTTTATTTTATGAAAAAAGGATAATGAGTAGTATTTTCTACATGTAATATTGAAGTTTTTATGTAATAGTTAGGGCTTAATTCTCTAAAAGTAGAAACATGAAAATATCCCCTACTTAAAGTATCCATTTTATTCAAGATTATGTAATGTTTTAGGGATGGGTCCTTATAAGAATTATGTAGAAGTCCCTCCCCCTACAGGGATGTAATCCTGGAAACAAATTTTGAAAGGATGTTCTCGCACTACAAAACTATTGTTGGAAACTGAAATCTCAAAACATCCACTGCCACGAGGGTCAGGTTGTCCGAATCTAGAGTGATCGACCACACCCCCCAATGTATGAGTTTATCACATGCGTCTTGGGGTTATTTCTTTTTGACCAACAAAAAACTCATTCCAACTCTGCAGATATACCACATCCTTTTTCCTAAAATAGTCAATATAAGCATGAACTCTGGATGACTAGTGCATACCAAAACTAACTTCTTAAGGCCTTGACGTTTTAACCAAGAGGTTACAAATGAAACTCTCACCTTATGGTCAGATCACACCTTCGACATAAGTTTTATTATCGATTCTCCTCCCATAGGAATATCTAGACTTAAGGGTCAAGTCAATGGTTTAACCAGAAACTTTAGGTCTTGAACAAGATTTTCGAAAAGAAGGAATGATTATTACCTATGTCTATTAATACGACATCTATTTGTAGACACAGACCATTCCTCAAATCATTCCTGGAGCCCTTGGGTCACACCTCTTCACTGCATGCAGCTACTCCCCTACCATGTCCTCTAGTTCCTTCACCCTGGTGGGGACCACATCGAGGTGGTGGTTGTAACATGTTGAAATGTATACCACCTCCTATTGAACTATTATCTACCCTTCAACACTGTTTCCATGTAGATTCATATATCCCTATCACTTCCTCTTCCCAAAACATTTAACACATCCAAGCCTCTAAGACTGACGGTAGTTTCGTGCTTTCCCACTATTAATATTAATTTTTTGTATCTACTCGAACAATGAACATTCAACCACAAAAGGTTCCCTCTATAACCCTATCATTAGTTGGAATGTAAGGAAGAATATATTTTTATTGGATATCCCTAAATACATCTCACTCGAAGGTCTTAACCTCGATGAACTGATTGTATCATATTCATCAAGTACCTAGAATGGTCGGTATGCCTCGACGAATACTTAGCAATCGACACGTCGTCATGCAGTAGCTGTAGAAGCTCTTGGGAACACATGTCGATTAGCCTTATATGGCAAGATACCCCTTATCTGAGGATAGTTCTCAAGATATATCAATTTAAAAGTCACCTCATCATATTATCAGGGTAATCTAATCATAGTCATCACCCAGATAATCCATGTGGAAGGCTCACTACCAGAACCACCATCTGATCTAATGGTGCCTAGAGTAGATGGAAACTCAGTCACCACCTCAATACAATACATAAAAACATGTGATTCAGGCCCACCTCGGAACCTAAGGGGTATCTGTCAAAGAAACTCGTGTAAGGCACTGAGCCTACAAGTGTACCCTACCGGTAGTACTGGTAGTAACTATTGACCAATGGGTAGTGGTATAGTTGGTACGCCAGTTGAAGGTACCATCTCGAGAAACATACCATGTATTAAATCCTCATCACTCTGTGGACCATCCTCATGGTCACACATTAGAATACTGGCTGGATATCTCTGTGGAGACATCATGAATGATAATGAAGATGAACCACAGTTAATAGGTTATACCTGGTGTGCCGAATCAAAATAAATCAATGAAAAAATATTTTCAAAAACAACTAACAGTAGGGTTTTCATGAACCAATTCAAAAAATAGATTTCAGTCTCCTAGTGTATGGATATGTCAGTTGTCGTACCAACCTGAACGCTCTCGACTGAAATCCAAAATCAAGAAACTTAACATTATTTTCCTCACTGAAAAATACATAATCATAGTTATATTTGTAAAACTGACCACCCTTTGATACCACTTTTTCATGACCCATACCCTGAGGACCGTGCCATGACTACCATAAGCCCGCCTTTCATAGGTCAGTGGTTAGTGACTAGCACCATAATGGAGAAACCCACATATGTAAGGAATTGCCTTTAAACGTTTATAAACATAGACATGGCACACTGGGAACATGTAAAACACAATGGAAAAGGCAAAGTACAACCACTACTAAAAACCACCAAGTAAGAGTAAAGGTTCGTACTGAAAGTAAAAGGGTATAATATATAATCCCAACTAAAAATAATGTACATCAAAAAGGATAAAATGTGCATCAATGGTCATCCACCATAGATCATACCTCATGGGTAGGTACTCCTAGTCGTCTTTTGTCACTACTGCACCCCACATCTATCAATCACCTCCTAACTCTGTTTAGGAGGGGATCCCTATGTCTCAACCAAGCTGTTTATCACCTCCACAAGACACAACATGGTGCAAGAAAAGAACATGTAGGATTGTGTATAACAATACCCATTAGGGAACTCGAGACTCCCAAAGGTCTCCCAGAATTCCCTAAAGAAAAAACCACAAAGCGTGATCTCAATAAAAAATTAAAAAGTCAGAGACAACTCACACTAGATATACAACATAAAGAATGAGAATAAAAATGATTAGTATTGAGATAGATAATTATATTTGGTTGAGAGGTTCTGTTGTTGATCTATGAAGGGCAGCTATACTGCGGATCCAAAAAAAGGTGCTCTACGATAGATCCACAAAGGGTGGCACTACTGCCGATCCATAGAAGGTTGCATTTCCGCTGATCCATGGAGGGTCGCTATCATCTCAATCCATATAGGGTATCTCTATTTCTGATCTTGGGAGGGTCTCACTACTGCCGATCCATGATGTCTCTCTCTCATACCGATCCATGGAGGGTATCTATTCACTTGACAGCTATCCATAAGAATCCGGGACATAGTGTGCTTTTGTTCCATAGATTATGTTAGTAATAATAATTTTCAGACCTCAACCTCCATAAAGTCCAATGAATAATTATTCCAAAGAACTTTCATTTCATAAGGGGTTTAACATGATAGACGATGCGTCAGTTGGACTCCTGGTCAGTACATTATAAGCAAAAAGATAAATAGGGAAAGGTTGGATTCGAGCCTGACCCAACTCGAGCATACATGAACTTCTTCCAAAACTCTAGTGGAGTATCTCAAAAGGATATCCTCATCCCAGGGGTCCAAACTCCATAGGAGGAATGTCAATCAGATGCTTGGTTTGTGAGATACTCAAGTTTTAATAGAACGAGACCAGTCGGGTCCGGGTCTGCTAGTGGTCCGTCCCGACCAGCGGGTCCTGTACGGCTAGTGCATCGAGAATGGCCAGTGGGTCTGGCCCGGCCAGCGGTCCGTCCCCGCTAGTGGTCTAGCTTGACTAGTGGGTTCGTTCGAGCCAGTGGTACGGCCCACATATGGGCTTGTTCTCCCAACTAGCGGTGCCAGTGGGTTGCCACCCTTCCTTCAGAAACATCCAACTGGTGCTGGCCATTGGTGTCTAGTAGAGTGGCCATAGCGGGTCGCTCCATATCCCACACGGCACGCCGACACCGCGTATCCACCTTCCCTAGCCCAAATATACATGGCTCTTGTCACCGCGTCGCCTATCAATTCCACCATCTCCATGTGGTGACTCATACCAGCCGCCACCCCGCCGGTGGTGCCGTGTCGGCAGCTACTTTCGTGGGCCCCTGGAGATGCTATGGTTGTCCATTCTCCTTCTCGAATGCTCCCATGGGACTCCCAGGTTTCCGCATTTATAGTGAATCCCTTGGATTCATCTTTCTGACACTTTTCCTGGCCTCTCACAAAGAAAACACATAAACCAAGAACAACAGGGGGTCCAAGCCTTGTTTGGATTGGCCCGCACCCTCAGTGTTAATGTTTTAAAATGGGGAAAAAATCAATCATCACATTAATGTAGGAAAATCCCCAAAACAAATCGTGCAGAAACCAGACCACAAAAATGAAGGAATCGAAAATCAACATGTTGGTCAGTTTATCCACATTCATCATATTATTCATTAATTAGAAAATAAGAGTATTAAACTCATAAATCCCCAACCTAGATTCGGTGGAATCCATTGTAGATGATGGAAGGAATGCTGTGTTCATTTTCATTAAAATTTTGTCGATGCTCGTCGATCCCTAAATAAATTCATTTAAGGATCATCATTCATTAACCATTCCTATTGAAGAGGAAATTCGTTGGTTTTCCATTAGATCTTTCCCCTTGATTACCAATCTATTCGCCAATGGATTGATTAAATAAAAATAAACCACTCTACATTGCGTTCATTAATGCTGCTCATTAATGAACCATAATTAGTGAAGCAATTAATCACTCTAGCATTGTGGTTACACAACCAAGGAAATGAGTAATTAATTGATATTCATTTAATGACTGTCATTACATAGCAGTTCTTCCAATTGTCTCTCAATGGTAGAAGAAAATAATAAAATAAATTAAGAGTAAATTTTTTTGAGAAGTCCAAAAATTATTTTTTTCGTCCAAACCTTTCTAGTTAATGTTTTTCTTCTCCTAAAAGAATCACAGTTCTAAAAATTCAATGGTTCCCTCATATTTTCAATCTCAGCACAGGTTGAAAATATAGGAAAACCCGCTCACTTTTTTATTGAACATATCTTAAAAAAGTTCACAATTAATTAACATTCCCCCATGACCCGCGTCGGTCGAGGTTAGGCTCTTCCTAATGGTAACACACCCTATGAACTCAATGGTACTCTAATATTTTCAATATATGATACCATTTAGATGTTAGAAGGATTAAACAATAAAATAATTTTTACATGATTATGTTAGTAACAGCCAAAAACTAACTTCCCTTTTCATCCCGTTCCAGCCAATGTTAAGATATACCTAAGGGAAGAATACCCTCACGAGCTCAGCAATGGTCTCAGATTTTTTAATCTGATTCACCATTCGTGATTTATAAGAATATGAAATATAAAATAATTTTATTTTATTATTTTATTTATGGTTATTCTATTTCTCAGTTTTCTCACTGGAGGCATGCGCCCACTAAACCTAACTCGCACCTAAGTTAAACCCGTCATCCTGAATGCAACGGTTCCCTCAGATTTAGGATATGGGCACCCATTTAAGAGTTATTCTACTTTTTTATGAAAATTAATCATGCGCTCTATTTAACTCTTTACCATTTTTCTACAGATCATTCTAAGAACTATGGGCCTCGTAATCACTTGTCATCAAATTTTTCTTTCTCGAATTAATTCCCTATAAAAAAAATTGTACGGAATTTCTTGGTCTTAACAATTTGTTTCGTGGAATGGAGAAATAATATGATACTTATCATATATGAACTACAAGAACATAAGGAGAAATATCTCTTTGGAATGTATTCCCATAGATTACAAATCTTAGAATCCCATTTCAAGGAGAAATATTTGTTATGAAAAAGTATCCTATATAGAATTCAATATCCTATTTTCTTATTCTCAGTATAAATTTTATGCCTACTTTGTTCCTCCATGATAAGACTATAGATTTGTAATTCTATCTCAGATGTCTCTTTCACATTTTTTGGATATATAATATTCATTTTCTAACATTACCCTACCCCATTATAGATAAACATCTTCCGTGAAATGATTAATTTAGTTCCATCATTATGCTTGAGTGTTAAATATCATGGTAGGAATACTCTATAATAGTTAAAATAATCACCCCAAAATCCAAGGATGACAAGATAGTATAACCATAGAATGCCATCTAATTTCTATATAGTAAATTTGGAATAACCATATGTTTGAGGGTGATATGATGTTCTAAAATTAATCTCTATATTTAATGAATTATAAAGACTCTCCCAAAATTTTGACTTGATCGATGATTCATTATAAATTATTATTGATAGGGGGTTTATATGATGATTCACTACAATATTTATATATATATGATTTAATGAAGGTCAAAATAAAAATCATCTCTATCTAAAAGAATTTCTGTTGACTTTGTGAGATGATCAAAAATGAACAATATATAATTATTTCCCTTAGATTTATTAGAAATAGCAATGAAGAAATACATTGTATAATTATCCCCCCTAAATTATGGAATATTTAAAAATTACATTACTCTATTGGGAACTTTTCATTCATCCTTAACCAGAGGGAAAAGTTATAATCTTTTAGTATAATTCACAATTTCACCCCACTTATTTACCCACATGATTATTATTTGATATTCATATATCTCTTTTTAATATTAGGATGCATACATATATATGAGCTATGAGAATCTTCCAATATAACCTTCTTCAACTCTAGAAGAAATAGAACACATATCCTCTCTCCAAAACATAAAAATCTGCAATCACTAATGGAAAACTACTATAATTAACCATTTGTTACATATTTCATCTTCTTTTGTATGGTTTTATAACCTCGTAAAGCTTTTATAATCCTCCTAAATAATGATGGATGGAAAATTATTGGAAATACAATTAATGCATACCATTCTATTATAAATTGCGCATCTATAGTCACATGATCATTGAGAATTATATTTTTCATGACCCTAAATATTTAAAATATACCATTTTCTTCCCAACTCAACGTATCGACCACCATGTATGCTTTCTCTAGATGATAATGGATAGTAAAATAATAATCCATGAGTAGTTATAGCCATCTTATTTTCTTAAAAATAATATTTGTCTAAGTAATATTATGTTTCAAAATATTGTGCCTTATGTATATATCATATATATCCCCATATAGGTAGTGTGTCAATATAATCAGGGAAAATATTTCAACTAAAAATTCTAAATGATGATTCTTATAGTTAATATCACATAATTTTAACTATATTGATTCCTATACCAAAACACTATTATTTTTTATTATAAAAATCCATGTCATTTCCTTGATACATCTCCATTAATATCGAAGCCTTCATTTCCATATGTAAGACTAACTACAATAGTATTCAACTATATCATATTTAATTATTAAAAACAATATTCACATTACTTTTCTAGTTTGAACATAAACCCATTACTTATTGACTTGGTTAATGAAGTTTCTAATTGATAAATTTTTTCACCAAATCAGTGATAGTTTCCTTCCGAATAATGAAAACATCATATTTCTATTATGTTGGTGGGTATTGGATATTATTTTAATGCCATCTTATTTAAAGGGATAAAAAAATTTCTATCCCTAGAAAAAGTATGTATGTGGATTTTGATGCTCCTTTTCATCACATTGTCGAAATGAATGGAAAGGGAAATGACTTAGCACAAATTGATTCATCCTTTGAAGAAAACATATAAAATCGACAAAGGCATGAACAAGGCTTTAAATGCACATACGCCACGCAAGTTCCCTCTCTGTTGCTCTAGTTTACTTGCACGCCGCCTAATGGTCACGCAAGTGACTTGAGCGCCCTCTTTGAAAACCGCATGGGGTCTTCTCCAGCCTATAAATACGCCCGGTGGGCCCCCCATTTCGGAAGGAATTTTTCCAGAATTCAGATACAGAGCTCTGAACGCCCAAGTCTCTTTTCAAGTATTCAGAACACTAATAAGGTAATTCTATACCTAGAATGGAAGGTCTAAACAAGAGGAATAAGGTCTAAGTGTAATAATTCACTAACAATTGTGCGCCTAAGTGTTTTTACCCTTAATTAAAATGGAAACACTTGTGCGCCTCCTTACTTACTCATTGAAACTTATGCGCCACTCTTCTGGAAGTACCTCAGGATGGTTCTAAAGGATTTAGTCAATAATATCCCAAGTATTACTCTACTAGTCAAGGATCGTGCAAGTACCCATGTTCTGCACAGGTAAACATGCGCAGCCAGGATTTGTGCTCCCTCGTAGTACCTGCACGACCCCTCAGTACTTGCGCGCCCTTTTACTTTTGGGTTCCCTTCCTGCCCATTTCACCCCTCTTATGCCATTCAACCTCTCCTATTCAGAATTCAATCTTCAAGACACTTTTCAAAGACATTTATGGAATGTTTTAATAATTGACATCCTTATCTGAAAGGAATTCCGTGGAATATCTCTCAAAGCCTAGTGATTTACACATATTTATGTCACTAAAGTTAGAGAGTTCATTTATTCAACCTCATCCTTTAAGATGATAGAATCCTTAACCTGGGCCTCCTTTTCATTAGTAATCCCCAGTCCAAATTTTCATTAATATGGGCATCCTCCTTATGAGTAATCCCCATGTCCTCATTAATTTGGGCATCCTTTTCAGGAGTAATCCCCAAGTCCCCTAATCTGGGCATCCTCATTAGGAGTAATCCCTAGTCTTAATGTTCCCAAATATGGTCATCCTCCTCAAGAGTAAGCCCCAACCATAATTCTCTTAGCATGGGCCTCCTTTTCAGGAGTAATCCCCAGTCTTATATATGGGCATCCTCATTATGAGTAAGCCCCAAATTATAAAATTCCCTTAACCTGGGCCTCCTTTCTAAGAGTTAAGACCTAGTTTTCAAATCCATTTTATCCCGGGCCTGCTTTTCAAGAGTAAGACCCAGACTTAATTTCTCTTAACAAGTCGTAATTTCTCTTGATCTGGGCTTCCTTCTCAAGAGTAAAACCCAATCATAAGTCCCCTACTAACTTGGGAGTCTTACATAGGAGTAAGCCCCATGATTAGAGTATTCAAATCTCCATGAAGCACATATACCTTTATGGACACTATTCATGGATTTCTTCCCCGAAGTAAATCATAATCCTCATCTATTTGGGTAGTCATACATACATAAGCCCCACATCATTGCATGACACAATTGTTTGGTTTCACCAATAACTCTTGTTTCTCACATCGATCATGAATCACATGATCTTAGAGTGTAAAAGTAATCATGACATTTTTCATTGAGCCATCAATCATGAGAAAACATCATACTCCCTTACTCAAACTACGTGGGTTCTGATTCCTTTTCCCAAACAAAGGATACATAGGTAGCCCATCTGCGGGTACAATCCCAACTCTCAAATAATAAATTTCCTTATGAATGACAATAAACATCAAGTTCCCCACTTTGTGGCTTTAAAACCAGTATGGTCATCATAATGACCAATAGATTTTTATGTATTGAAGGATACCATTGACTAATAATCTCTAATAAATAAATATGATTCTCTATCGATGAAGAACCTCAAATACATATAAAAGATTCTCTAAATTTCCTACATATCAATCATTGATTTCAGATCTAAAAGAAAGCTCATTTTATACTAGGTCATGTAATAAGGATTCACGAAAAAAACATAAATCTATAAAGAGAGTCCCAGAGTAGAAAATAATTCCCCTCAAAAAGGTGTGATGAGTCCGACCTCCCATCCTCTCGACCAATGAAAATTTCTAAGCCTCATCAGTTCACAACTAATGAGCGCTTACCATTGGAAAGTATGTTCAAATGGATATGTAATCATTTGATGTTTCTGGTTCTACGAATAAACCCGTTAGAAACCATTTGGAATGTTTGAATCTTAAATCAAAGAGATCATCCCCAATTTTAGAGGAAAAAAATGGTGAACCCGACGTAAATGTTTAACCAAGTTAAAATGATGCTTTGCTTATTTGTTAGGCCCCTATTTAAAACTCAATGAGAGGGCCAAAAAAAATCAATAACATATTTTCTCATCCAAACGATGTAGTGGCCGGACTTATCTTGACTATTTTTGTTATATCAAACATGAACTCTTTTCCAAAATCTCTTGCATTTCCAAAATGGCTTCTCTAAAGCATACACCTGTGAATACATCTGCTGTGAAAACCTCTGCTGCGAATGGTACTGCTGCTAATCCTACTGGATCGTCGTCCACTATGAGAATGACATCACCTACTCGGTGTATTCAACGCTAGGTATCAAATGCGCTGGTTAAGAAGTACTGTCAAAGAGGTACTATTCTGACTCTGGAGGCTACTCAACAAGCCCTCCAAGTCAATAATTCAACATGGTCATCCAGACAGTGACGACCAGCAATCATGAAGTAGTCGGTGATAACCACCGTCTCCAACCGTTTCGGGTCGTTATCCCCGGAACACAATCACCATCGACTCCCATATTCTGAGGAGGTGAATGACAAGGTCCCCCATGGTCTTAATTCAAGGAGACATGAGTCCTTCCTGAGGGTTCCCATCAACAAACGCCGCCGGACTCGTGTGGCAGTGCACCCTCAACATGATGAGTGTATCGAATCCAGGAATTTGGCTCAGGTTTCTCGAATCCAAGATTGCAAGAAGAATCGCCAGAGGTGATATCCGGTCAAAATTTTTTATGTTCTCATCTCTGCTATATCCGGAGAAGTAGACCAGCCTAACTCGGTGGAAAGAAATGAGCGGGCACACACACCCATTTGTTTTAATTCTGTTGTCCAGCAAACTCAATTGGCAGCATCACGCGAATCCTGCAAGGCAATTCCAGTGGAGTACTATAGGCAAGAACTTACACCTGTTTATACGGCATCAGCTAGTCAGCGGGGTCGTCTGACTACATATTATTGGGCTCATAAACCATGTTCGGCGAAGTACAATCAGCAGGCACATACACCTGCTCATATTGATCAATCCTACCAACAATCTCGCTTGGTAGCACTCAGAGAAGTCAGTCAGAAAGCTCCGGTCACAAATAAGAGGCAGAATCAACTCTCTGCCACCACACTTGAGTACTGTCAGGATTCGCTGACAGGAAAAGGAGGACAATAGCAGGCACACACACCTAATCCATTCATGGAATGGACGTATATCCCCGTTCCGGCAGCTGAAGTCACCAAACATATTCTATCAATGGTGAAAGAGCAGAAGAAACTCCCTTATCATATTCTGGATGCTTTCCAGGATATTATAACTACTTCAGAAACATCTCATGGAAAGACACATAAATCTATCCCTACCAGTGGAGTGACACATCAACAGTTCACTCCAGAAAAAACACACACATTTGTTCCAGTCCAAGAGGGTTGTGGGGAATACTCCCCCATATCATATGTACAACCAAGTCCGGAACATACACCTGATTTGAGTTGATATCATCAGCCTAACATGGACATATCTCCTGATCAAGAACATACACCTACTCAAAGAAGCCACTTTAGTCAACAAATGGTTTCCAAGGCGAGTAAGAAGGGGTCTAAGAAGAAGACCCGCCCAACACAGTCAAGAAATCAAGAGCCAATATGTAACAAGGCCTTGCTTGATGCTGGAGTTCTTAAATCCCTCATACAGTTATCTGTTGGAATCCATGATTCTACTCCCTCATTTCCCAATAGTAGGAACATTAATTCCGAAGGACTTCAATAGAAACTTCCTCGTGAAGGCTTGCTTCATGACAGTTCGGTCAATCTTGAAGTTTCATCTTCAGATGAGAGCCACAGGAACCCTCTGTGTGTTCAGAAGACCAAGGAGAAAGAGATCTCATCTTTTGCTGTAACCCACCATGGTGGTCCTCCCCATGATGATGAATTTTACTGTGAAAGTCCTCTTTGTTGTAGTGATGCACATTGCCCGAAAATTGATCTAGTGGACAATGTAGTGCCGAGAAAGCCCTATTATCTTGAGGCACTGGAAAATTCAAAACCATTCATGTTTGATGCTTCATCGCTAGCAGGTGAAATACTTTCTCAATCAGAAGATAGCCCCGGGTGTAGGTCATTCTCCAAACCACCGCTAACTCATGATTATTCTAGTTTAATCAGTGATCTCTCAACCATTATTGCTGAATCCGATGAAGCAACAAGGAAGCACCACCTCTGGTCAAATCATGTAGAAGAATCTTCATTGAATGATAAAGTGTAATTACTGAACATTAGAAAACAACTGGTGAAAGGTGAAGTTCCAGTCATGTTTTGGCCTCTGGCTGACTCTCAATATGACATTCCAGAGATGTTGATGGAAGATGGAATTCATGATATTTGTCTCAACATATGGAAAACATTTTGTCAATTGAAAAAGAAAGTATTATCTTATTATGAATATGAAAATCATGTTAAGAGAGTAGAAGGGTTACAACGTCATATTGATTTGGCATCTCTATCAGTCTCTCGATATCCGAATGCTGAAAAGCAGCAGAGAGCCCTTCAACGTTCTTGCCTTGGTGCACTAAGAAGATTGTGCCAGTTAATTGCCAATTCCCCATCTGGTATTCAAGTAAGAGGATGGGGAGTTCATGGAGCACTACATTTCACTGTGCTCTCCAGTTAGCGAAGCCAGCCGAAAATTGTCTCATGCAATGTTTTTGCTCGTGGCCGGCCATAGTCAATGGGTTTTGTTTGTAATCAAAAGCATGCCAAAGAACAACCCTCAACTAGTTATTCTCAAGTTCAAGAATATAGAGAAAAAGTTGTTTAATTACTCCTTCATCAAGCAAACGAGAATATTGAACTGGTCTTTCATATGGAGCGACCACAACATCATGTGACTTAAGTGTCAGAAATCATCCAATGGTCTTTTGGACCTGGTGATAAAAGTGGATGTCGATTGATGTATCCTTCTAATTTCCAAACAATGGTCTGCAATATTAGGAGAGATTTTACGAAATTCATAGACATAGAATGTAAAGAGCCACCCCAGTTTTCTAGACTAGGGAATATTTTAACTCAACCATCGGAATCAACAAATAGGATTCATGGAGTTGATCAAAGACATTAGGAATATCCCCAGTCCACCGGACTGGGGAATTTTCCAAATCATCAATCCCCACCTCAGTGAAAGTCTGTCTTTTCTCGATTGGGGAAGAATCCTCAAGAAGAACGAAGAGCCAAATTATCAGGAGATTCTCACCAAATTACAGTTCGCCATGAAGTTATTAAGGGATCAAATCAACAAAAGGAAATGTATCACCAGGGGAATGGCAGAAGACAATATCACAGAAATGATGATAGAAGGGATGCAATGCGTTATGCATCAATTAATGTCTTCAATGTTGTTGTTGCTGATCCACCAGATGAAGCTCACTTAGAGGGATCTGATGAAGAGGTTCCTGCTGAAGAAGTTGTACAAACAAACACAAATAAAGAAGGTGTGTGTACACGAAACCAAAGGATTACTCAGAACCTAGATAATCCTTCAAGTAACACACTTCCCCCTCTCTGAAATGGATTCAACAAGGGGAAATGAAAGAACCAGGTTACATAACCTTCCTCTAAAGAAGGCCAATCGCTCTCCCTAGAGAAAATATTTGTACAACAAGAAGAAGAAATGAAGGAATTGAGGAGGATGAATGCAGAACTACTTCGGGGTAGTCTTCTTCCTAAGCATGATAGAGTTAGTCAGTCAAAGGAATTTGTTGCAGCTACTGAAATAGATCAAGAATATCCTCATCTATCAGTACACCCTCACAAGTCTAATCTTACGGGTCAAGTACACCAACAATTGGCAGTGCTACCATCAGTTGCACTACCAGCCACCATACCTGTCCAGACTCAAATTATTGCACTTGCCCAAGTCCAAGTTCAACCAGATGTTTCTCAAAAGATAATAACATCCATTGAGTAATTAACAGCTTGGTTAGATACTATGCAAGGTAAGCGTGCATAGGTTCAACCAGAAAAGAGTGCTTACCCTGAATGGGTAGATTCAGTCTCTCCCCCATCACGTTTTGGGAACCATGTTTTCCTTATTTTCAATGGATCAGGTGATCCTGAACATCATTTGTCAAATAACATGTCTTTTTGCAATCATATGATGGGAACTCTGGAATAGCAAGAAGCAGTGAAACTTAGATTTTTCATGCGAACCTTACAAGGACCAGATTTTGTTTGGTATACAAGCTTGAATTCCCGGTCAATTACTGGGTGGGAGGATCTTTGCCAAAAAATCCTTCATCAGTTCAGCTCAATGTTGCCAAAGACAACATTTTTTGATCTTAAAAACTATAAACAAAGGAAAAATGAAAGGTTCTTAGATTTCATTGCTCGCTGGAAGGGATTAACATATTCCTTAATCTTAGCACACCATCAAGAAGAACTGTTGCCAATCTGTTTGGAAAATCTGCGTGACTAATTACACACGTCTTTGATCCCTGTGAAATACATAGGAGGGTTTTGAGACCTTACTTCAATATCTCAACATATTGAAGATTATTTTATAAATACTAAGGATAAAGATCATGTAATTCCATTAGCTCTAGGAAAGAGAATGGGTAAATCAGATACGGCTGCAGTTATGTTTAAACAAGAACATGTACCTGCTTATACTTCAAAAACTTCATCTTTTCAGAGGGCTTCACCTCTTGAGTGCCAACAAAAAATTCCATTTCGTCATGATGATCAAAAATAACGAAGACGGAAATAATTTGAGGATCTAAAGAGAAAAGTTTACTCTTTCCGAAATAACAAGTTCCTGGTCATTTCATTTCGGCTATGGAAAATAATTTGGTTCAATTTCCAAGGCCCATGAGGCCAAACAAAAAAGGAGATGAATACCATCTCAACTATTTACCCTTTCATCAAATGTTGGGGAATCACATCCAGGTGTTTTTTGTCTTTAATGACCTCCTGTAAAAAATGGTTGATTTGGGAAAAGTTAAACTGAAAGGTTCATCAGCTTAGGTAGCATGTGTTACTGCTACAGTTCAAGAAGAGGAAGGAAATTGGCAAGAAGTTAAGAACAGAAATGCACAAAAATATGATGATTGGATGTTCAGAAAGACGATCAACCGAACTCATGCTATTTTGCAAACACAATTGAAGAACCCGATTGTGCCTTCTGCCATGAATGTCGTAGCAAAACCCTCTTCATTAGAGGGAAAATCCTCAAATAAACGACATGATTCAAGGAAAGAAAAATAATTAGAAGAAGATGAGTATGTGTCGAAGCCTAAGTCGTCTTAAACACTGGAAGACATCATGCCATCTACATCAAATTCAGGGGCACCGCCCCACCGAACGGCATAGCCTAAACAAGCTAATCAGGAAGAGTATTCATTGGATGAAGAGTTGATTTTCAGTTTTGTTAATATGATTCAATTAACAAGTCCATATGCTAGTCGTAGTTTCGATTTTGAGGAGCCTGAATTCCCTGTAACAAACAGAGGAATCAGAGGAAGTTACAAAGGCTCAGGATATATGGGAAGACATGGATCTTTCAAAGGCCAATATTCTAATTCTACCCCTGCTAGAAATGTGTATGCAGCAGAAACTCGTGGTAGATCCCATCCACGAGCTCATCAAGAACAATAAAGTTCTTTTACACATGGAAAAATCAACCCTAGAAAAATTATTCTGGAAGATCGGTTGAAGGTTCCATCTTCTTCCTCTCAACAAGTAAATAGACCTAGTTGGTCTAATCTCCCAAAGCCGGGAGTATTACAAACTCTTATCCCAGTACAAGATGCATCAAATTCCAAAGCATCAACTTCCAAGCCACCTTCTAAACCACATGTTCTTGTTGGGAAACACAGACCTTTGGATCAAAAGTATGATATATTGAAACACCTGTCCCAAGTACTGGAAAAGTAATCAATCATGGATGCCTTGAATTTATCAATGGATCTTTGTGAAGCACTCATTGAGGATTTGTCAAGTACTCATGAGTTTGAGACTGAAATTACTGCAGCTGATGTCTTCTATGTAGAGAATAATCCTATATAATTCCATGAAATAATATCTTTTACTGATGAATATGAAGATGCTGTCGTGCATGGAAATATTAGAACATTGTACTTATTTGGAAAGGTCAATGGTATAGACATCCGAAGTTCTTTCATTGATAATGGTTCAGGAGTCAACCTCATGCCAATTCGTACACTTCATCGATTGGGCCTCAGAGAATCTGATTTATCTCCTTCAACTATGATGTTACAAGGAGATGATAAAAATGAACAATAACCACAGGGCAAGATTACACTCAGAAATCAGTTTGGAGGTCTTGTGTCCAATTCAGATTTTATGGTTTTTTATCAAGACTCAGCCTTCAAAATAATCATTGGAAGACCCTGGTTACATCGACATGCGCCTATCCCTTCATCATACCATAAATGTCTCATGTTTTGTTTCGATGGTCAATTTGGGAAATTGTATGGTGATAAATCCCCATTCAAGACATGTGAATCTCAATACATTGAGGCAGAATTATATCACATGAATGGAAAGGAGGAATCTACAACAAAATAGATTACCATAATTAATGCTCCGTATGGTTTGGAAAAGATTCCAATAAACCCATTAGCACATGTGAGTATAGATTATCTGTTACCTATCAGTCAAATTGATAAGATAGACCCAAATAAAAATACTCTTATGGAAAGATCCATAATGTCAAGCACAGAAATCATTTTAGATAACTTGGGAGAAATTGGTGATCCACCAGGTAATGATGAAAGCTCAATTGGAGATGTCTTCATTTCATCTACTGAAATCCAGCAAGTCTATACATCGCCAACCAAGCCAGAAGAAGTTATAGAAATTTTATAGGTTAACGATGATGTCGATTCTAAATCCATCATCTCCTCTTTGTTCCCCAAAATGACCCTTAATCATCTATTGGGTTGGAAATGGAAGCTTCTTCTTCAATATGTGAAAATTTTGACATCTCTTCTGATTATGGAAATTCTGCTTCATCATCTACTATGATAGTAAAAATGGATGAAATAACACATGATGAAGAGGAAGAAGATGATCTAAGAGATGCTCCTCTAGCATTCGAAGAGGGTATCTCTACTACCATGGATGAACTCTGATAAATAAATCTGGGTACAAAATAAGATACACGCCCCACTTTAATTAGTGCGGCTATGACTCTTGAAGAGAAAGAGATGTATATTTCCCTTTTAAAGAAAAATCGAGATATATTTTATTTGAACTATACAGAGATGCCAGGGGTTGATCCTAATGTTTCCACTCATAGTTTGGGTTTTCCAGAAGAACATCGAGGATTCAAACAAGCTTCTAGAAGAACAAACCGAACCTATGCTTCCAAAATTGAGGCTGATGTGGGTAATCTTATCAAATCTAACTTCGTCAGAGAAGTTCAATATCCCAAGTGTTTGGATAATATTTTCCCAATGAAAAAGAAAAATGGGCAAATTAGAGTTTTCATTGATTTAAGAGATCTTAATCGGCATTGTCCTAAGGATGATTTTCCAGTTCCGATTACAGAACATTCAATCGACGCAACAACTGGATATGAAGCACTTTCCTTCATGGATGGATATTATGGATATAATCTAATCTAAATTGCTCCAGATGATGAGGAATATACAGCCTTCATAGCCCCTCACAGTGTGTTTTTCTATCGGGTGATTCCCTTTGGCCTGAAGAATGCAGGTGCAACTTATCAGCGTGGCATGCATCGTATCTTCAAACACTTTCTGGGGATGTTTTTTGAATGTTATGTAGACGATTTGGTGGTCAAATCCAAACAACGTTCTAATCACTTGGCTGATTTGGAAGTCATATTCTCCAAGATTCGACAACATAATTTGAAGATGAACCCCATAAAATGTTCTTTTGGGGTAACCTCAAAAAAATTTCTCGGCATCGTTGCACGCCATCGTGGTATTGATGTCGATCTTGAGAAGAAAAAGTCAATCCTTGGTATGTCACCTCCTTGAAATTTGAATGAATTGAGAGGAATTCAAGGACACTTATCCAATATTCGGCAATTCATCGCCAATTTGGCAGGCAAAGGAATACCCTTAACCAAATTGATGAAGAATGGAGTCACTTACCAGTGGATCGAAGAATGTCAAGAAGCATTCGATATTATAAATAAATACCACTTGACTACACCGGTACTCAGGCCACCTATTGAAGTAAGACCACATATCCTCTATGTGTGTAATGTCCCAGACCCAAGTTCTACGCAACCGGTGCCCCAAATCCGGTTCGCCATGTGTCCTCAAGCGCATTTCCCCAAACGCCAGAGGCTGCCGACTAGAAGCGAGGGCCCAGGTCTGATAGTGGGGAAACTATGCCCTCATTTGTCAATGTGTAGCGCAATGGAATAAAAATAAAACATACACCAACAGCGGAAGCAGTAAACCATACACAACTGAAATACACAACAGTAGTGGATATAACAAACCATATATAAATGATGATGCTACATGTCTCAAGTTCCAAGAAAATAGCCAGAACATGTTATACATCAATACGATACAACCAAAAGCAGAGTACAGCAAAACAAACCCAAACAGCTAGCAGCGTCATCGCGAGCATAGGCTCGGTCCCATACCCTCCTACTCATCTACATCAGTCAAGTACCTATATAGGGACACTTTCCCCTATCCACACCCGCAGAAACGTAATCTTTTTGGGCCGAAAAGTGTGACCCAAACAGGGTGTGAGAAATATATCCTAGTAGGAACCCACTAAAGGGCCGTGACCAACTGCATGTAAGCATGCAACGATAGTGTGCAGTATTAAAATAAAATAATGTAAGCAGTACTCAAAAGTAAACACTATTAGTTATATTTCCAATTTTAATATTTATTTAATCCATTACATATTAGAAATCAACACAATGCATTTCTACATAAACAATCTACGTCCTCAGAGAAGAAAAACCTTACCCTCAGCTAAGCAGAACCCAACCCGCAGGTAAATTCTCTCAGGCGTAACAGAACTTTTCCCTCAAGCATATGTAGTGTCACCAAAAGGAACAAAGTCTATGGCCCTCAGGCACGGAAGAAGTTTCCATCAGGCCGAAGAAACTACAGCCCTTGGGCTAAACAGTGTAGTTCCCATAGGCTAATCACAACAATGCCCTCTGGCTAAACAGGTAACCAGGCCATGTCCAACATATCAAAATTCAGTAAACAAGAAATTCCTCTAAAGGAAATTATACAATTACTACATTGAAGGCATACCCTCGGGTATCCTGTCCAAATGGCTAAACAATGAAACACACCCCCCGGGGTGGTTCCAGATCCAAGAAACGATCCCAAACAACATTTTATCATCACAATTTAATCACCTATGCAATTATAAGAATTAATATAGCAACGACCACAGCCACACGACACCGCAACATGGGTTTGTGGCACAAAAATTCACAAAAACGCATGAAAGATGGAAAATAAACACAAAGCCACATACCTTATATGCCAACGAATGATATACCCGAATGCCGACTCCAGAAACATCGAAGAGCGTCGTAGATCTGGCGAAGAACAAAACACATTAAAACGTAAATAACTTGCGTCAGGAGAAGAATTGGTAAGAACGGTACCAGGAGGGGAGAGGGCTTACCCGTGCGGTTCCAAAGAAATCGTCCAAATCCAAAATGGATTCTAGACGAATGCTCAGTGGATCTTCAAATATCCATCCTCCTCCTTTGGCTCCAAAATGTCTCAAATGCCTCCTCTGCCAAATGAGGAGGCTACTGCCTGTTTTAAGCTGAAAAAACAAATTACACGGCATTACTTCTGAGTACACGGCGTATACTTCTTTCATTTAACTGTTCATTTGGCGACACTGCCACACTGTTTACCCTTTGACATGAGTACACGTCATGTACTGCTGAGTACACGGTGTGTACTGTCACCCTGCTGGCGGCGACCCCACTGCCTTACTGTTCAAGCCTGCCGACTGACTACACGGTGTGTAAGGTACCACTACACGGCATGTAGTCGGTTCCTACACCCCTCGTCGCCGACCATGCTACACGCCCCTTGTAATCATCAAAAAATGGCCAAAAGAACACGGAGTGTGGACAAGGTACACGGCGTGTAGTTTTGATATTTAGCCCTTTTCCCCATTTTCCATATTTTCAGAAAAACACTTAAGGAAAGGGAAAAGAGAAGAAGCCCGTACCTCAAAAATAAGAACCGGGTTCTTACAAACATCCCCCCTTATAGAAATTCATCCTCGATTTTCCCTTCCAAGGGTTTCGAAGATAAATCTCAGAGGAGCTCTGGCCACTGAGCACGTACGTCGGCCTCTCGCTCCCAGGTCTGGTCCTGCACTCGGTCATGCTGCCATAGCACCCGTACGAAAGGAACTGACTGGCCTCAGAGAACCTTCATGCTCCTGTCAACGTTATGGATCGGATGTTCCTCAAAGGACGCATCATGCTAAAGATCACCCTCCTCAGGCTGAAAGGTGTGAGACGGGTCTGAATGGTAGCGACACAACTAAGACACATGGAAGACGTCGTGCATGGATCGATACCACTGTGGTAACTGAAACCGATAGGCAACCAGTCCGACTCTCTCCAGAATCTTAAATGGACCCACATACCGTGGGGAATGTTTACCCTGTCACCTAATCCGCTTGTGTCCCAGCCATGGCGAAACACGTAAGAAAACCTGATCCCTGACCACGAACTCTAGAGGTCGTCTGCGGCGATCAGCAAAAGACTTCTGACGAGACTGCGCGGTAGCCATCCGCTTCTGAATCAACTAGACCTGCTCAGATGTCTCCTGCATGAGATGTGGTCCCAGTAATGTTTCCTCACCTACCTCTATCCATCACAAAGGTGATCAGAACGACCTTCCGTATAAAGCCTCGTATGGCTCCATCTCAATAGTCGCTTGGAAGATATTGTTATAGGAAAACTAGACTAAGGGTATATACTTTTCACAAGAGCCCCAAAAGTGTAGGAAGCATGCGCGCAACATGTCCTCTAGCACCTGTATCGTCTGCTCTGACTGGTCATCTGTCTGAGGGTTGTATGTTGTGCTCAAAAGCACCTGTGTACCCCGTGCCCTCTATAAACTCTGCCAGAAACGAGACGTAAAGCGGGCGTCCCTATCTGAAATGATAGAACGAGGGACCCCATGAAGATGTACGATGTCTCGGATATACAGTCCTCTGAGATCGTCCACACCGATGGTCTCCTTGATCGGTAAGAAGTGAGCAACCATCGTGAGTCTGCCCACGACAACCCACACGAAATCATTGCCTCGAGGTGACCACGGCAAACCCATCACGAAATTCATCGCGACATCATCCCATTTCAACTCTGGAATGGGATAACAGCCCAGTTGTCCTCTGGTGCTCTGCCTTCACCTACTGACAGGTGGACCACCTCTTAACAAAACCAGCTATCTCTCCCTTCATACCCAGCCACCAGTACTGACGTCTCAAGTTACGGTACATCTTGGTAACCCCGGGATGAACTGCCCAAGATGAAGCATGAAACTCCCACATTAGCTCCTTGCGGATATCCCCTGGAAACCATACACATCGATGGAAACTCAAAACCTCATCACCACCTATCGTCCAACTGGGAGGAGGGTCCTCACTTGCCACAGACTCCTGTAGAATTGGTCCTTCTAAATCTGATAGCTGTCTCATCCTCACTCTGTCCAAGAGTGTAGACGTCACAGCTAAAGAGGAAAGATAAGTCTGCCCCTGACTATCGTGCACCTCCAGATGCATCTCAGAGAAAAATCCCTGAGCTCCCACTAACCACTGGCCTCCTGCACTGCCTGTATCTGAGTCTTCCTACTCAGTGCATCAGCAACTACATTTCCTTTACCAGGTGTGTAGGCAAGCTCAAAATCGAAGGACTGTAGGTACTCAACCCACCTTCTCTGCCTCAGATTCAGTTCATGCTGAGTAAAGATATACTTGAGGCTTTTTTGGTCAGTGAAAACCAAAAAATTCTCTCCCAACAGATAATGTCTCCAACAGTGCAACACATGCACAACCACAGCCAACTCGAGATCATGTGTCGGGTAATTCCTCTCATGCGACCTCAACTGCCGAGACCCGTACGCAACAACTCGGTCGCCCTACATCAAAACTGCTCCCAGCCCAATCCCAGATGCATCACAGTAAACTTTATAGCTCTTATCCTGCTCTGGGAGTATCAGGATTTGTGCTGATGTCAACCTTCCCTTATGATCCTGAAAAGCTATCTTGCAAGCTTCTAACCAAACAAACTTCACACCCTTCTTAGTCAAACCCGTCAACGGCGCTGCCAAGTGGTAGAAGTCTTGTATAAAACACCTGTAGTAACCAGCCAGCCCTAAGAAACTCCGTATATCAAACACGTTTTTAGGCTTTTCCAAGGAAACTACTTCTCTCACCTTCTTTGGGTATACTGCAACTCCTGCCTATGAGATAATATGACCCATGAAGTGAATCTGGTCCATCCAAAAGTGGCACTTTGAGAGCTTAGCATATAGTCGATGCTCTCTCAATGTACTCAATACGATCTCAAGATGGGTGGCATGGTCTTGTCAAGTGTGATAGTACAACAAGATTTCATCCACGAATACTACCACAAATGAATCAAGATACATATGAAACACATGATTCATCAGAGCCATGAAAATTGCTGGGCATTCGTCAGTCCGAACGGCATAACCGTATAACTCATATAGACCATACCTACTCCTGAAAGCTGTGAGAGTTATATCAGATGGTCTAACATGCAACTGATGATATCTGGATCTCATGTCAATCTTCAAGAACACTCGTACTCCATGAAGCTAATTAAACAGATCATACACCCTCGGCAAGGGATATCGGTTCTTAACCGTCAACTGGTTCAGCTTTCGATAATCCACGCAAAGTCTGAGGGTACAATCCGCCTTCTTCACAAAAAGGACCAGAGAACCCCAAGGATAAGTACTGGGTCGGATAAAACCCATCGCATGTAGCTCCTCTAACTTCCTCTTGAGCTCCTAAAACTCAGGTTTGGCCATCCTATAAGGAGGAATGGACACTGGTGCTGCTCCTGGAACTAGCTCGATTGAGAAATCCACCTCACGCACTGGAGGTAGACCTGAAAAGTCATCCGGGAAGACATCCCTGAAACAATCAACAACTGGAGGGAAATATGTCTGACAAGTACCCTGATCATCCAGATATAAGCTCACAATCTGGGATGTGGCTCCACCTCGCCCATGATGCTCTGGTCCAGCTCGACTCGCCTGAACATCCCATTCTCCCTTGTATAGAAAATCTTCGCCCTCTGGTGACATGAAACGCACCCTACAACGATAGCAGTCTACAAAAGCTCGATAGGGAGCCAACCGGTCCATCCCGAGAATGACTTCATAGCTTGTCATCACCAAGACATAGAGGTCCCAAAGGAAGTGACACCCACCAACCTCAAGGGGGCACCCCTTGCACTAACGCACACCATCCATTCTAGTCCCCAACGAAGTTTCTAGCATCATGATATCAGAAGAAGAATAAGCACCGAGCCCAAGTTTCTCCACAAAGGGTACAAATATGAAACTATGCGTAGCACTCGTATCAAAAAGTACTAAATACAAGACAGAAACTACTAGAATAGTACCTATGACTGTAGAAGGTTCGGGATCCTGCACCTACTGGGTCTGTTCCACTGCATATGTTTGCCAAGTGTTGCGGCCCTACGACACAGCCTGCCTACCCTGAGCTGTCCTGCCCTACTGCCTCTATGATCCTGGTCTCCGGCTACAACGGCCACGACCACCATCTCGGCCTGCATGCCCTGGCATATTCTAGTTCCCTAACTAGTAAAAATCCAATGGTCCTGATCCCGCACATGGAGTCTGCACAGAACCCATCTAACTAGCCACTGGTAGAAATGCCCTAAAAAAGCGTTGTAGATGACCCATCATTCTGCAAGCTCGACACTCCACTGGGTCTCGTGGACACTGCAGTCTCTTTTTCCCCTCTCTGCCACACTGGTAGCACCTGACCGGTCCACCTGAAGAAGCTTCCTGGCTGGTACTACCACCCTGAGAGAAGTCCATATGTCTCTTCCACTTGCCAGCAGAAATAGTACCAGTAAATGGTGCTAGACCGCCCTGGCCCACACCACTCAATTCCCGTAGGTTCTTCTCTATAATCAATGCCTAGTTAAAAATTGCGTGTACAGTTGGCAACCTGAAAACATTCACCAGTGCTCGGATATCATACCGAAGACCATCCTCAAAACGTCTGGCTCTCAACGTCTCATCACCCACCAGCACAGGTGCAAAGCGCTGAAGCTCCGTAAAAAGAGTAGAATCATCCATCACTGACATAGAGACCTATTTTAGATTCATGAACACTCGAGATCTATCTTCCCTCAGCGTCTCAGGAAAGAATAAGTTATAGAATACTGCCATAAAATCTTCCTACACCATGTCCTTGTGATGCTCTGACTGGGTGGTAACATCCCACCACCTCTAGGCGGAATCACGCGGTATGTAAGTCGCGAGCTTGACCCTCCACCTTGGAGGCATCTCCAAGTGCTCAAAAATAGTCTGTATCGATCCTAGACAAGACTCCGCAGCCTGTGGTCTGCCATCCCCTAAAAACATAGGTGGATGCGGCTGCTGAAAGATACATGTCAGCTCGCCCATAGATGTGGCAGCCTGTGATGCTCCCTGAATGGTCTGCATGAACGGCAATAAGCCTTCATGGAACTACGTCTCCGTTCCTGTGTCTAGTATAACAGCTGTCGCCGCATCTGGCTCTGCTGGTTGATCAACTTGTAGCCCATGGCCCACCATCTCTGGAGTATAATTGTCACCGCTCTCCTGGCGAACAACTCGCAGTCGTCTAGGCGGCATGACACTACAAGGTCAAAAGCATGCCTCATATTCAAAATTATTATGAACGAAAAGCGAAGGAACCACAAAGGAAACAAGAGGAAGAAGGCCTTCAAAATTTGCAAAACAAGACCCCACAACGTGTACAATGACTACACGACATGTACTTGGCTTTCCTTCTCCTACCCGGGTCCTTCTACACGGTTGAGCCACATGGATTCCATTCAACAAAACTACACGGCATGTACAATATCTACACGGCATGTACAGTGTTATCTTCTAACTGCCTGTGTCGTCTGTGACATGGCCGACTACTCAGCTTACAACTACATGGCGTGTTACACCCATACATGGTGTGTACACCATCCTGTTTCCCAGCCACACGGCTAAATCCACATGGTCTATACTCGGACAAGAATACACAGCGTGTCCCACAGGTACACGACGTTTTTAAAGGGAGGTGACATCGGCCCGTGTTGTTAGTTACACGGCCGAGTCCCCAGGTCACACTACACGGCGTGTGCATCTTTGACATGGTGTCTTCTATGAAGGAGTTCACCAACCCGTGTTGTTAGTTACACGGCCGGACTCCGGGTCAACACTACACGGCATGCACAAAACTTCCCGGCGTGTTTTACCCAAGCCCTTCCCTACCCCGTGTCGCCGCCCACACAGTTTGTGAAACGGGAAGAGACTACACGTCGTGTACTTAGGGTACACGATGTGTACTCAAAAAGTTCATTTTTCTTCCCGAATAGAAGAACATACACGGCGTGTATAAAAATACTACACGGCGTGTATATTGGGTTTCGGGACAATATGCCTTAGAAACATCTCCGAAACCCAGAAAATACAGAAAAACGACACCTAAGTGTCAAATTCTGACCCGTGGGGGCCCATACTCCCCACAAATCAAATTTTGACATCTTATATGTGTCATAACCAACAAACAGTCAATGATCCACCAAATTCTGGTCAATGGGGGCCCATACTCCCCAAAAACCAAATTTTTGTGTCCATTCTATAAACAAGCTTAAACAAAAACATACCATATCACAAGGAAAGTATTTATCAAGAAGTTAGCATAAAAGCATTCTTTTCTAGAACAACAACTATCACAACAACATGCAAATTTCTAATGCACTTACATGGTAAGGAAACTATGGATGACATGTGATATCTAACATGTGCCTATATGATGCATGAGACAGCATAACATCATCTCATTGGGTTGCAAGTAAATAGAACCCATAGATTTTTTATAACATCACAATCTCAAAGTGTGTCACCCAACAGTGAAAACATAAAACCGTAAAATTGAAAAATCAAAATAATGAAAAATACGAGGTATAATGGCTTTTCCCTATACACGGGTTAGCTACGACTGGGAACAGCTTATTACCAACTACCGTTCCGTCCTATCCCTGACTACGGCTCCAAATAGTAAGTTAAAGAAAAGAAATCCCTCTGATACCACTTTGTAACATCTCGGACCAGGGTGCCACACAACGGGTGCCTTGAATCCGGTTCTACAAGTGACCTGAAGTGCATTTCCCCAAACTCCAGAGGCTACCGACTAGCAGCGAGGGCCCAGGTCTGATAGTGGGGAAACTATGCCCTCTTTTGTCAATGTGTAGCGCAGCGGAATACAAATAAAACATACACCAACAATGGAAGCAGTAAACCATACACAACTGAAATACACAACAGCAGTGGATATAACAAACAATATATAAATAATGATGCTACATGTCTCATGTTCTAAGAAAACATCCAGAACATGTTATACGTCAATATGATACAACCAAAAGCAGAGTACAACAAAACAATGCAAAATAGATGGCAGCGGCATCGCGAGCCAAGGCTCGGTCCCATGCCCTCTTACTCCTCTGCATCAGTCAAGTACCTGTATAGGGACTCTTTCCCCTATCCACACCTGCAGAAACATAATCTGTTTTGGCCGAAAAGCATGACCCAAACATGGTGTGAGAAATATATCTCAGTAGGCACCCACCAAAGGCCCGTGCCCAACTGCGTGTAAGCATGCAACGATAGTGTGTAGTATTAAAATGCAATAATGTAAGAAGTACTCAAAAGTAACAACTATCAGTTATATTGCTATTTTTAATATTCATTTAATCCATTAAATATTAGAAATCACCATAGTGCATTTCTATGTAAACAGTCCACGTCCTCAGACAAGAAAAACCTTACCCTCAGGTAAGCAGAACACAACCCACAGGTAAATTCCCTCAGGCGTAACATAATTTTACCCTCAGGCGAAGGTACTGTCTCCCTCGGGCACAGAGTCTGTGGACCTCAAGCATGGAAGAATTTGCCCTCATGCGAAAGTAACTACAGCCCTTGGGCTAAACAGTGCAGTGACCACAGGCTAATCACAACAACTCTCTCAAGCTAAACAGGTAACCGAGCCATGCCCAATATATCAAAATTTAGTAAACAAGAAATTCCTCTCAAGGAAATTATACAATTACTACATTGAAGGAACACCCTCGAGTATCCTGGCCAAATGGCTAAACAGTGAAACACACCCCTCGAGGTGGTTCCGGATCCATGAAACGATCCCATCCAGCATTTTAACATCACAATTTAATCACCTATTCAATTCTAGGAATTAAATATAGAAACAGCCTCATCCACATGACACCGCAACATGGGTTCGTGGCACAAAAACGCACAAAAACGCACGAAAGTTGGAAAATAAACACAAAGCCCCTACCTTATACACCAACGAACGATATACCCGAACGCCATCTCTAGAAACGACCAACATCAGCGTAGATCTAACGAAGAACAAAACTCATTAAAATGGAAATAACTTACGTTGGGAGATGAATTGGTAATAATGGTACCAGGAGGGGAGAGGTCTTAACCGTGCAGTTCCAACGAAATCGTCCAAAGCTGAAACGGATTCTAGATGAACGCCCAGTGGATACTCAAAGATCCGACCTCCTCCTTTGGATCCAAAATGGATCAAATGCCTTCTCTGCCAAATGAGGAGGCTACTTCCTGTTTTAAGCTGAAAAAACAAAGTACACGTCGTGTACTTCTGAGTACACGGAGTGTACTTCTTTTATTTAATTGTTCATTTGGCGGCACTGCCACACTATTCACCCGTCGACCTGAGTACACAGCATGTACTCCAGAGTACATGGCATGTACTGTCGCCTAGCTGGCGGAGACTCCACCGCCTTACTGTTCAAGCCTGCTGACTGACTACACGGCATGTAAGGTACCACTACACGGCGTGTAGTTGGTTCCTACACCCCTCGTCGCTGACATGGCTACATGCCCCTTGTAATCATCCCAACATGACCAAAAGTACACAGCGTGTGGACAAGGTACACGACGTGTAGTTTCAAAATTTAGCATTTTTCCCCATTTTCCATATTTTCACAAAAACACTTAAGGAAAGGGAAAAAGAAGAAGCTCATACCTTAAAAATAAGAACCATGTTCTTAAAATCTGACAGCTTTAGAGTGATCATTGGGTTCCTTTATTGCTCAGAAAAACGATGCTGGGAATGAAAACAACCTATACTATCTCAGTCGGACTTCGCCTGAAGCAGAAACCCGATATTCAAGTATTGAGAAGTGTTTTATGACATTAATATTTTCACTTCAGATGTTGAGACACTAACTAAAACATCACGAGGTCCAATTGGTATCTCTCAAGAACCCGCTCAAATTCATCCTTAGTCGTCCAATGCTTTCAGGACGTCTTTCAAGGTGGTCTGTTATTTTGCAGCAGTTCAACATTCAATATGTGTCTCAAAAGACAATAAAGTGCCCAGCTCTGGATGATTATCTGGCTGAACACCCTTCAGTGGAAGATACATCTTCAGATATTGAACTCCCTGATGAGGAAGACTTTTTTATTCAAGAAAGTCCTCAGGTATGGGAAATGTACATCAATGGTTCTTTTATAAGTCCAAGAGGGAGGGAAATGGAAAATCCTAAATTCACCAAGGTTGGTTTAGGAATTGTACTCATTTCCCTAGAAAAAGGGATTTATACCTTATTCCTTATCATTATTGGGATTTGGTACCAATAATGAAGCAGAATACAATTCTCTCATCGTAGGATTAGAATTGGCCCTTCAAGAACAAGTGATTCACATAAAGGTGAAATGTGATTCAGACCTAGTAATAAAACATGTTAATGGGGATTATGATATCAGAAAAGAAGAACTAATCCCTTTATATGATTATGTCAGAGAGTTAATGGAGGAATTCCCTTCGGAAGCGACATTTTCTTATGTCCCTAGATCACTAAATGCCCAAGCTGATGCACTAGCTAATATAGCCACAGCTCTGGCAGATCCAAACTGGGATGAGACAACCATCAGTATTTCCCATCATCATACAATTTCACCTTATTTTAAAATAAGAACATATCAAATCAATTAAATTATTCCCATTCCAGAACCAAATGGTCATACTACATGATGAATGACACCTATCAGGGAATACCTTCAAAATGGAACACTTCCACCTAATAGAGCCGGGAAAGAAAAAATTTGGGGACGTGTTTTCAATTTTACTCTTTATGATAACCCAGATCGCCTAGAGAAAATTATATACAAGCGTGGTTTTTATGGAGTTCTCTTCATATGAATTCATGGTGAAGAGACAATGGCTGTCATGAAAGGTGTGCATTTAGGAGTCTGTGGTGCCCACCAGTCTAGACATAGACTGTCTGATCTGATTCGAAGGCTTGGATACTTTTGGCCTTTAATGATACAAGATTGTGTTGATTTCACAAAGAAGTGTCATTAATGAAAAGTACATTCCAACTTCATTCATCAACCTCCATATTTTCTTCATACAACAAAATACGCGTGGCCATTTACCACATGGGGAATGGATGTGGTGGGACCTTACCCTTCAGCTATGACCAAGCAGCTTAAGTATATTCTTACTATTACTGACTTCTTTTCCAAATGTTCAGAGGAAATACAAGATTTGGTGTCCCTCATACCATATTGACAGAAAATGGCACCAACTTTTGTTCATCTGAGGTGAATAAATTGTATCAAGAATACAACATAAAATCCAAACATTCATCTTGGTATCATGAAGCGGAAAATGTCTAGATAGAAACTTTTAACAAGACTCTGTCAAATATACTACAAAAGATGGTGGATAAATATAAGAAATCATGTCCTGATAAAAAATTTCATGCTTTATGGGCTTATTGAACTACCACCTGCACTGCAACACAGTCAACTCCATATTCATTGGTACATGGAACAGAAGCAGTCTTTCCAATTGAGGTTCAACTACCCTCGCTCAGGGTAGCCAATTGTGATCAGTCGTCTATAGATGAAAATCTCCAAAGCGATTGAATTAATTGGAACAGTTAGATGAGAAAATATTGTGAACTCTACAACACTTGGAAGTCTATCAGAATCGAATATCACGAGCTTTCAACAAAAAAGTTTGTCTTCGTTCATTCATTCAGGGAGAGTTGGTATTAGTTCTCAGAACACCAAAGATACCCGGAAAGAATCCACCCAATCTAGAACCAAAGTGGGAAGGACCTTAGTCAAAACAAAAGGTCTATTCCAATGGATCTTATTCTTTAATCTCAATGGATACAGAACTCATCACTACTCCAACCAATGCCAGATTTATGAATAAGTAATTTGTATAAACACAAAATACATTGTTACGGTCCATGCATGTGACCTTAAACTATTTGCATTTCTTTCATCCAACATGACGTTAAACTGTGTCCCCTTCATCATCCTATACGACGTTAAACAATACACCCACGGTCCATGCATATGACTTTAAACTATTTTCATTTCTTTCATCCCACATGATGCTAAATTGTATCGTCCCTTTTTCGTCCAACAGGACATTAAACTGTCAAAAATTCCCTAATACGTCCAACATGACATTAAAATGTGTCCTTTTTTTCCTTACTGCATGAAATGAAACTTCACAGTCCTCTTTTTGTCCAACATGACATTAAACTGTATTTTCCACATCTTCCTAACTACATGATGCTAAACTGTATAGAAATCCCTTAATACATCCTACATGACGTTAAACTATATTTTCGTCCCTACTACATGACAGCAAACTGTGCAGAAACAATAGTCCTAACTGCAAGACATTAAACTGCATAGTCCCTTCATATGTCCTACATGACACTAAACTATGCATCGTTAAGGTTGTTGTTACCTCTTCTTTCTCACACCGAGCATGACTCACATGAGCATAGAAGAAATTTCAACCATAAAACCCTCTTTGGGCCGCTAACCACGTGTATGTCCCAACATCATTTTTTAGGTCATTGTCCCTAAGAACAACTTGATCATGAATTCATTCTTTAATTGAACTACGTATACTTTGATCCTTTCCTTCTAGGCTGGGTACATAGAAAACCTCCCAAGGTTCAAGCCCAAAACCAATCTCTTCACATCAGTTCACCTCCATCTCATACGATGTTGATTTGTGAAACCACCCCTAGAATGAATATCTTTACATTGGTTCACATTCGTCCTTGATATATGACGTTAAAATGTACAACACATTTTTTCATGTATGACAATAAACTACAATAGTCATTGATACCCTCTCCTGAGAGGGAATCAGTATTTACATTGATTTTTAATAATGTTTCATTCCAAATACTACGTGCATACATGGAAATTCCCGAACCTTCTATCTTGGGTTAAATCATCATTGCACTAAATTCTCCTTTCACCCTTCACATGTACAAACCAAATTTGTACAGAGAGCATTTATAGAACTACGTGGGCTTGATTCCCATCCTTATGGGATACGTAGTGAAGTCCAACATTTCAATTCAGGATCCATCCACAACATGATTATGGTTATCATTGATTCGTGTGTCTTTGCATACATTGGACAATACCCATATTTATGTGTCATAATCCTAATCTTGAATACTTCTAGATCTTCATAACCCTTTTATTGACTTTTGGTCACAAAATGTCCAATTTGTGAGAATTCTTTTTCTTAACCATGTAGCACGTGCCCTTAGGCAGCCTTGCATAAACAGTCTACATAACAGACGTGTTAGCCAAAAGATGCTATTATATGACTATGCAGCAAATGCCATTAGGTGGCCCTGCATAATTAAACCCCCTAACAGGTTTGTCAGATACTGGTAACTTCATTCTTGGGAGTAAAACCTCTTTTTTCCTTATTTGTCTTAATGACAATATGTAGGGACCCACAAAAAATATCCATCGTTAACATATTTTTCCCATATCATTTTTCATGATCTGAAAGTATTCAAGTCTATGGTTTATATTTTCCTTCCCTATGTTTGGATAAAACATTCATAGGAGTGATATTCATCCAGTTATTCGATAATATTATTTGGAAATATCTTCTCCATATTTAATTAATTCTCTCCATACAAAAAACTCTATGCTTTGGAAAATTTTAATCCTCATAAACTTCCACTGGGGTTTTAGCAGTAGAAACGTAAATTTTTGAGAGTTCTTTTTCGTGACTAAACAGCACGTGCCCTTAGGCGGCCTTGTATAAATAGTCTACATAACAGACCTGTCTGCCGAAAGATTCCATTTATTTGACTATGAAGCCAATGCCCTTAGGTGGCCCTGCATAATTCAACCCCCTAATGGGTTTGTTAAATAATGGTAACTTCATTCATGGAAACAACTTCTTATAATTCCTTTTTAGCCATTTTTTCGTATCATTCCTCAGATTCAGAATTTATTATGTAATAGTTTACAAGTTTTCCTTTATACATGAGTGTGGTAAAATATTTTCAGATAAGTTGTCAAGAAATTGAGTCAATTTTAATCCATTTCAGTCAAAGCTATGTCGACCTTAAACGTTAGCCTCTTTATGTCCGACGTGCATGACTTTAAACTGCCCACAAAAGACAAGGGAACTCTGAATAAAATTCATGTTCTAGCTCACTAAACATACATTTTGTAGGATTTAGGTAATATTGTGCAATTAATAGATTCAAAGTTTGTAGGGTTATTTTTAATAATCCTAGTAAAAATCAATCTATGCTTACGAGGCCCATTGTCTTAGGTAAAAATCTAAAGCATGTAGCTAATGAATGCATGTACAAATGATTGAAAATGAAAGTGTTTTTTAATGATGCACAGGAGATAGAAGGACATCCACAGACGGGAGTCTCTTCTCTTTTTCAATAATTACAAGAGGCTTTCATCATAACTCTTCATTTTATTTACGGCATCCCGAGCTTCATCAACAACCACCTGGAATTCATTCATTCAACTGGATATAATAAGAGATGCAATGATACTAGCTCTTCTCGGAACAATTGTAAAAGGATGTTCTTGAGTGCGGTTTGAGAAAATTTTATGCTAATCAAACAGTGAATCTGTTTCTGTCCAAGAGGCTTGGAAGATGGATATATGGATTTGAGAATGGAGCATTGGAAGTAAACATCAATTTTGAGAGAGTACTATTTTTAGATATTGTTCAATATCCATGTTTGTCTTCTCTCCACCAAACGGCAGTGGAAAACATTTCAGCCCATGGTGTTTCCATTTTCATATCTGCATGGAAATGGCATGGAGGAAAAATTTGAATTTTCACACCAATGTTGTTGCTCTTAATGCACATCATAACCGAAATAGAGGAGTAGTGGTGTAGCTGCATCTCAGGCATATAGTTTTTTCTATCTGGAATATTGACTCCTTGCAGATGACCATGACCAGACAAAGGTAGGTAGATGCTCGGTGTGAAATTAAGATGATATTTCTTCAAGTACATAGCCAAATCTGGGAAAGTGCTGTCACAGATATCATAGTAATCATGGCCAACAATTTTCATAATGTTCTCAATCCGCTTTCTAGGCAGTTTATCATCCATTCCAATTTTGTTGGGAGCTATTGAATCTATACAAAGTTTGAATAATTAACTCTTATGTAAGTTTATTTTTCATAAAATTTGAGAAGGAATTCGAAAAAATTGATAAGTCATTAATACGTGAAAGTATAATTTTGGTGCACAAGTGTGGATGTGCCGCACATGTTTTTGGTGCGCAAATATCACCGCGTAAGTCATATTACCTATATAGTAGTGCGACATCAAAGAGACAGCGGGAAATAGAGAAACATGTGTGGCGAGGGTCACTTGCGCGACGAGATCTTGAATGTTTGAAATCTGGATGCTTTGTATGGAAAAGGGGCCACATATTTATAAGCCACAACCATACCCTATTTGCCGAAGTCTGTCCATCTAGAAGTTGCGCGCCACTACCCATGCGCCATACCTTGCGCGCCACATATCCCTTTGGTTTTCTTCATTTCCTCAGAGTCACATCCTTATTTATTCATATCCAACTCTGAGGGGGGACTATTGTTGATGCTCCATTTCGCCACATAGTCTAAAGGAATGGAAATGAAAATGACTTAGCACAAATTGATTCATCCTTGGAGGAAAACATAAAAATCGACAAACGCATGAACAAGGCTTCAAATGCACATACGCCGCGCAATTTCCCTCTCTGTCGCGCAAGTATACTTGCGCGCCACCTAATGGTCACGTAAGTGACTTGAAGCCCTCTTTGAAAACCATCCGGGGTCTTCTCCAGCCTATAAATACCCCCGGTGGGCCCCCCATTTTGGGGGGAATTTTTCCAGAATTCAGATACAGAGCTCTGAAAGCCCAAGACACTTCTTCAAGTCTTCCGAAAAATTCTAAGGTAATTCATTACCTATAATGGAATGTCTAAAAAAGAGGAATAAGGTCTAAGTGTTATAATTCACTAACACTTGTGTGCCTAAGTGTTTTAACACTTAAGTAAAACAGACACACTTGCGCGCCTCCTTACCTACTCATTGAAACATGCGCTCCACTCTTCGGAAAGTACCTCAGGATGATTCTAAAGGCTTCGGTCAAAAATTGCCCCAAGTATTAATCTACTGGTAAAGGATCACGCAAATACCCATGTGTCGTGCAGGTATACCTTCCCAACCAGGACTTGCGTGCCCACGCAGTACCTGCGCGACCCCTCAGGACTTGCACACCCTTCTACTTTTGGGTTTCCTTCCTGCCCATTTCACCCCTCTTATGTCATTCCACCTCTCCTATTCAAGATTCATTCTTCAAGACACTCTTAAAATCCATTTATGGAATGTTTTCTTGATTGAAATCCTTATCTGAAAGATATTCCATGGAACATATCTCAAAGCCTAGTGATTTACACATCTTTATGTCACAAAAGTTAGAGAGTTCATTCATTCAACCTCATCCTTTAAGATTAGAGAATCCTTAACCTAGGCCTCCTTTTCATAAGTAATCCCCAGTTCAAATTCTCAATAATATGGGAATCCTATTTAGGAGTATTCCCCAAGTCCTCATTAATTTGGGCATCCTTTTTAGGTGTAAGCCCCGAGTCCCCTAATATGAGCATCCTCCTTAAAATTAAGCCCCAGTATTAATGTTCCCAAATATGGGAATCCTTCTGAGGAGTATGTCCCGACCATAATTCTCTTAGCCTAGGCCTCCTTTTCAGGAGTAAGCCCCAGTCTAAAATATGGGCATCCTTCTTAGGAGTAAGCCCGAAATTCTAAAATTCCATTAACCAGGGCCTCCTCCTTAGGAGTTAAGCCCTAGTTTTCAAATCCCTTTTAACCAGGGCCTCCTTTTCAGGATTAATCCCCTCTCATAATTTCTCATAACCAGTCATAATTACTTTTGATCTGGGCTACCTTTTCAGGGTTAAAACCCAATAATATGTCCCCTCCTAACTTGGGATTCATCCTTATGAGTAAGCCCCATGATTAGAGTATCCAAATCTACATGAAGCACATATACCTTTATGGACCCTGTTCATTGATTTATTCCCTGAAGTAAATCTTAATCCTCATCTATTTGGGCAGTCATACATACATAATCTCCACATCATTGCATGACACAATTGTCGAGTTTCACCAATACCTCTTGTTTCTCAAATTGAGCATGACTCACGTGAGCTTAGAGTGTAAAAGTAATCATGAAATTTTTCATTGATCCATCAATCACGGATAAACATAATACTCCCTTACTCGAACTACATGGGTTCTGATTCCTTTTCCAAAACAAAGGATACGTAGTTAGCCCATCTGCGGGTACGATCCCAACTCTGAAATAATCAATGTCCTTCTGAATGACAATAAACTTCATGTGCCCCACTGAGTGGGTTTAAAACCAGTATGGTCTTCATAATGACCAATATATTTTTATGTATTAAAGGATACCATTGACTATGAATCTCTAACAAATACAGATGATTCTCTATCGATGAAGAACCTTGAATAAATATAAAAGATTCTCTAAATTTCTTACATATCAATCATTGATTGGAAGATCTAAAGGAATGATCACTCAATACTTGGTAATGTAATAAGGATTCATGAACATAACTTAAATCTATAAAGTGAGTCCCGGAGTAGAAAATAATTCCACTAAAAAAGTTGTGATGAGTCTGTCCTCCCATCCTCTTGAACAATGGAAATTCCTAAGCATCATCAGTTCACAATTAATGAGCGCATACCTTTGGAAAGTAGGTTCAAATGGATATGGAATCATTGGATGTTTCCGGTTCTACGAATAAACCCGTTAGAAACTGTTTGGAATGTTTGAATCTTAAATCAATGAGATCATCCCCAATTCCAGAGGAAACAGTGTAAAAAATCATGGTGTATCCAACATTGACATTTAAAAAATTTCTGATATTGAACAATTTTCATAAACACCACAATAAAAAAATCAAAACTTATTTCACGCTCCTCATAATTCATAGTTAATATAATTATTTCATCAATAAATACCATGAATCACCAAAAAAGTATTTATATGAATACTCTATTCCTAATCTCCACAAATACTAGGTTGGACAGATTAATCTGAATAGAATTATAGTGAAAAAAATTATAGTACCTCATTCAAAATGCAATTTTTAATACCCTCTTCCAAAACTAGTAACTGATGGTAGCAAAAATAATGATCAACAATTGAAAAGAGTTGATTCCCTCGAATTTGTTCAATGATTTCATAAATAGGAGGAAATTGAAACATTTTGCTCAAGGTAATTCAATTGATTTTCCTATAATTGATGCACAATCTAATTTCTATATCATTCGTATTCACAAACAACATAGGTTCTCCCATAGAGAAACACTTGGACAAGTGAAACCTTTATTGAATTAAACTATAATTTTATTTTTAAAGTCACAAATTCCTATTTAATAAATATGATAAGGTATCATAGATATCAGGTTCAAATTAGTGATGATATTGAATGATAAAAACATTCTTCATTAGGTGGTGATCCAAGTAAATTAAAAAACACCAAATTTGTTCTCAAATTTTTTTTACCTCCTCTATTCGTAAAAAAACATTAACCCCATAGATTTAATTTCATAAATATGATAAATAATACCATCATTATGATGAGATACTATGGGTGGATAACGAAAATATTTTAGTAATGACATTTATCAATGAAAAACTTGTAATTAGTTACATCCCTCCCCAATTCATACTTTTTTCTCTCAATAATAAATTCTTATGTTGTAATTAGAGATCCAATATATCCCTATAATTACATAAATATTTTATTGGATTGATGATTAAAATTAAAATTAAAAAAAACCCATGAATCACAATTTAAACAACCTAATAAACATCTGATGAATTAAATGTACTATTTTTTGTTATAACTAATAAATAATTCAATAGTGTAGTAGGAGATACTAAATATTATTTTAAAAAACGGACACAATGTAATGAATAAATCTAGAATGGAACATTATATTAGACTATATTTAATGTAATATTATTGTACCAACTATCTCTTTATTTCGATCTTTTACATTAGTAGTGGTTATAGAAAAATCTTGAATTTGATCCACCAAACTATTTTAAGGAATATTCCCTTGGTTATAAGGTAATTTATTAGACTAATTACTCATGTCCTTTTATTTAAATCATTATACATCACTTTCATCCCATTTTTATTATCAACCATGATCCAGATGAATTTTATTATTTCGTTTGAGGAATCCATTCAATCCCCTTAAACGGTTTCCTTGGTATTTTTACAAAATTTATTACCTATCAGGACATATAATCATCCTTTATTATCTTTTCTAGACACTCATTCAACATGGTGATCCAAAATTCTATTAATATTTAGTTTCCCATTATATGATTTTTTTTAATAAATATTATTTTATCTTAATATTTCTTCTTACTATTTTCAAAAATGTTTTCTAGCATTAAGATATATTTTTTTGATGACTATGTTAAAACCACAAAGAAATATATCAATATTCCTTTTAGGAATTTATATATAACACAGAACCAAAAAAAAATTACCTTAAAAACCAAAAATGTCTTATGCCAATACCTTTTCATATTTTTTCCTTCAGAATAATAATTTATTCCATTTCTCCATAGATTTATCTTTTTATAAATATGATTCATGAAAATTAAACATAAATGGATTAGATTGAATTCTCTCAATCAATTCGTAATCTTTAATATTATAAATTAGGCCACCATTTTTAGCATCTCCAAATAGATGATATGTATATAAAATTAATTTCTACATATAAAATAATACTAATAACAAAATATATTATCTTAATATTTTATCCATTTTTTCCTCCATAATATTATTGGTTCCAATATAATTAGAGATATCTTCATCAAAAAAATATAAAATATATCTGATCCCTATAAAGGTGAAACTGGTTTCTATATGTGGGATAGATTGCTTATTATTTCTTGATTCAATCTCACTAGAATTATAATAATTTTCATTGTAAGAATATAATTCTATTTTTCAAATAATTCAGTCATTTATCACATTGTGTGTTCTAGATTGTCTAGTTTTATTTTCTTATAGTAGGTTTCATTATATAAAAATAATTTTAACAGTAAATTTTGTAAAAATATTATTTTATTATACAGTATACTATAAAAAATTTAAAACAATATCTTGAAATTTTATCTAGTGAGAAATTTTATGTTCTTGCCTATGTTTTCTTAATTTTAGATGAAAATGTTTCTACTAAAACATTCTATAATAACAAATATATTGTTCTAATCCTATTTTTACAGTGAAGGTTGTTTATTTTTTACATATAAAATAGTGTAAAATATATTACATTTCAATTACAAAGGATTAGTAGTCCTCAAGAGATTAGAAGTATTTTATGATAACATTAGAAAATAAAATTATAATTATTTGTTAATCAATTCAATCCTTGATCAATTATAGTATACCACTTCATTTCCTCAGGAAATATAGAAACAATGTAAATTTGGTGAGAATAAGTTCTTATTGAGGTAAAATGTATATTAGAAGTAAATAATGGATAAACATGTGATAGGTAACATCATGAGTATGATTGAAGTAATAAAAATAAATAGATATGTATAATACATTGAATAAAATGAAATGCATAAACACATTGATAACAAAAACAATCTCAAATAATAATATACAATATTATGGAATTCATACTCATATTATCGATGCCTTGTTCCATGAAAATATACATAAAGGGTAATGACATTCAGACTATCTTATCATAGTTTTCCAACGAAAACTACCATTGCACAGAGTGGTATATAATTATAGGCCCCACCCATCCTATAAAATTACAATGTAATCTATCCCATAATAAAAGAATATACAGAATACAAGGAATCATGTTAATGGTTAAAAGAATACTAAATACATGGAAGATTTTTCTAAATAAACATATCCTTAAAGAAATTACCATTTAGAATAATAAATTATATATGAAATGAGTAGATTTATAGAGTAAATGAATTAATAAAATTATCTATGTGAATTCCCTCATCATTTATAAGGAATATTTACGTAATTAATTTATTAAAAAATAACCCACAAAAAATCATTTATATAAAAATATAGCTATCTGATACTTATTATTATTAATGGTTTCACTTTGTTTTGGAAATTATATTTGAAATGGTTGGATACCAAAAAAATAAATTCATTTTATAGAGAAAAATATGTTCCACCTGTTGTTTTATAAAGAGAGTCGTAATTATCTAATGAATATCCATTCGGAATATCAAACCACATGTGCAGTAAGATCCCACTCATTGTGCACATGGATAATGACCATGATATAACTAACCAACAATTTCTGCATTATCACCCTAAGAACCATCTAATCTGAAACCACAACCGATTTTAGTATCCATATAAGGATCTATTTATTTCACATCATAATGATTACTATTACCATTAATAACCTATAGATAATACCAACTAATTATGAGAGCGTATACACACCACATTGCCACTAGGGGTAACATATCCATCCATGTGACACACTGTTTTAGACAACTGGGGTAATTATACCGTTTATTTTGGCTTCAACTAAGAACCTAAAAAATACGATCTAGGAAAATTGCACTCATTAAAGAATCATCCAGAGAGGATTGGACTATTATTAATAATATATATAACCATAAGGAAATAAAGCACATCCAATAAGGGTAGTATAACAATCCCCATTGAGTATATCAACCATTATAGGGGCTATACCATCTAATGGAAATATACCAATCCATGCATAATCCAAATAGAATAGGAGTACCAGGGGTAATTTACCCATCCGGAGGGGATTCAAAAAGTTATGAAAATTAAGAAATCATGATGATGAATCTATCATTTATGGTTTCAATAATTATTAGGAAAAAAGAACCAACATGGAGGGAGTAAACCTAACATGAATATACTATCACATCATTCCTATATTTCATGAAACTAGGGCTTATGGTTACTCCCACAGTCATATCTCACCACCAAAAAATAGTACATTAGAGGGAGTTATTTAGAGGGGGTTATGCAAACCCCCCCCCCCTAAATTCATATTCTATATAATTTGAGGGGGTTCTGCACAACCCCATCTAATATTCAAATTTAGAGGGGGTTATGAACCCCCTCTAAATAAATTTTATATAAACATTATAGGTTAGTTATGTACATGAACATTAGTGGGGGTTATGGAGCCCCTCTAATTTCAAAAATTAGATATGGTTTTGAACCGTCTAGAAATTTTTTAACATTGTTTTTTAATATCCAATAGGATTTTAGTGGGGGTTCAAAACCCCCTATAATTTATTAAATTAGAGGGGGTTGAAACCCACCTCAAATTTCTTAAATTATAGGGGGTTTAAACCCCCCTCTAATGTCTTTAAATTATAGGGTGTTGAAAAGCCCCTCTAATGTCTTCAAATTAAAGGGGGTTCAAACCCCCCTCTAATGTCTTAAATTATACGGGCATAAAAACACCCTCTTATTTATGATATTAAAGAGGGTTGTGAACCCCCACTATTTAAAAAAACAAATTCCATAATATATATATATGGTAGTGTGTGTGCATGTGTAAAATTAAAACACAATATATAAATGAATTTAAATACATTATATGAAAATATTATATAAAATATTTACATGATTGTATTGAATTGTATTTATTTTTATACATAAATACAATTTTATAATGGTTTGTACATTAATATATATATTTATTTGTATGAATTGAATTTCATATAATATTAATTATCCATAATATATAACATAAGCATATGATATAAATATATACATAAATATAATTTATTTTAAAAATATATCACATAAAAACTCAGCTTGTAGTTTTTATAATTTATATTATTATAACAATAAATATATTTTATGATAATATGTTTATGCTTTTTTAATAGATATAAATAATATTATTTGTAATATAATTTATAGAAATAATTATATATTAATTTCTACAATATTATAGAATTATATTTATAGAAACACACATATATATTAATTTACATAATAATAAATATACGTATATATTGAAATACAGTTTATAAATATTTGTATAAATTGTATTTCATATAATATAAATTATACATAATATAAAATTATATTCCATATAATATTAAGTATATATTTGTATAAATTGTATTTCATATAATATTGATTTTAAATAATATATATATTAATTATATATAATATAATTTTTTTTCATATAATATTACATAAATATTTTTATAAATTTTATTTCATATAATATCAATTATAATATAAATATTTTTTTTAAATTGTGATTCATATAATAATAATAATATATTAATTATAAATAATATTATACTATTAAAACAAAAAATATATATATTAATGTAAATATTAACAAATATATGTATTGAAATACATTATATAAATATATTTTTAGAGACCTTATATAAATATATTATGTAAATAATTAAATAGGAAACAAAAATATAAATATATTTTTATATATACATATATATTTATATATTTAAATATAATTATTTATATGTATTATATGAATAAACATGTATATAATATATAAATATATATTTATGTATATAAATAATTTATCTTAAAATATTTATAGATATATAAACATATGTGTATATACATATAAACATATAGTTTATATATTTAAATGAATTTAAATATATTATGTAAATAATAAATATTATAATTGATAATCAGATTTATCTAAATACATTCTCACATTAAAATAAATAAAAGTTTATTTGTCGTAGTGGTAGTGCGGTGTGGGCATGATGTCATCTTGGTTGCTAATCGAGGGTTCGAATCCCATGTACTGCAAAATTTTATGCAGAGGGAGGGCCAAGCATGGAACATGAGCGGAGGGATGTCTAAGCGTAGAACCGAAGGAGAAGGCAGAGGGTGGAATGGGAGGGGAAGGTGTTGGGTGGAACCAGAGGGATGTGTTTGGGGGTGTGATACGGGAGTGGGAAGGGAGGCGTGACACGGGAGGTGCACTTGGGGAGCTTTTAGGGCGCAACACGAGGGTGAGTGGGGTGACACGGGAGCACATACAAGGTGGGGAGGCACATGGGTGAGCAGGTGGGATCACAAAAAAGGGGGGAAGGGTCCTCGAAAAAAAATGAATAACTTTTGGGGCTATTTTCCCAACCGACCCTAAAGTGACCCCACTATTAGGGGCGGTTTGGAACCGCCCCTAATGCCTTCCAATTAGTTTCGGTTGCTCGGTTCGGAGAATTTAATCCAAAATTAGTGGGGGTTTAAACCCCCTCAAATTTAACTGCTGCTAAAGTCACCATGACTTTAGAATCGCTTACTCAAAACCTCCACTACTAATAGTAGGCGGCCACATTACCAGCGGTTCCTTAAAACCGATACTAAGGTATTTAGAAGGGGTTATAACCCCTTATAATGTAAAAAATAACCCATTCTTAAGTGACTTTTTTTTAGTTTCTACCCATATCTATTTCTCAGCACTTGGTCACCTAGTGACATTGGTACTATGTAACCCCTACAATTTCAACTACCTATATCACATACATTAGCTCATTGTCTATATATCCTTGGGTACCCTCTAGGGTCCCCTCAATTAGTAAATTGAGAGGCACTAAACATGGGGTCCCCTATCTCAAATTGGTATATTGGGTATGCTCATTATACATTGGTAAACTGTGTCTCACAAAAACATCAAAATAGACAATGACCCTAAGGCCTCATAACTAAAATATCATATTGAATTAGTATCAATAGATAGAGAAAGAACTATCTCTATATCTGTGTTCATCCATGTATGGTAGACTCCTCTAACCATTACATCCCCCTCTAGATCTATCCAACAATGTCTGGTCATTTCAGATGAGGGAATATTAATCATGCTCCACTCATCTTGGCAACTATTAATTCAAAGGCACACATGGTTCATTTTATGTTCCACCAAGTTAATGAAATCTAGTTCCATTATCACAGAAATATTGGAGGAATCACAATATTCTATTTATAGTCTAAGAAGTCACATCTGGTCTTACCTCACCCATAAATATGTCAGGGAACAAACAAGAATATTAAATTTCTCAGATGAACATATTGGGTAAATCACCCCATGTAAGAAAACTCCTCCTTCAAGTGGTGGAAATGTTAACCCCCATTAGGGACACTATTCATCCCAAATAATTATCATTCACTTTATGGGACTAAAAATAATGGCATATTAATGGTTAAAGCGCCTTCCATCAGCAGATGAGGCATTAAGATATTGTATTAGGGTCATCATGGGCTATAAACATTGGTATTATTGGCTACGTAATTCCATTCCTCTAACCATTTAAATATAATTAAAACAATAATATAATACCTTAAACCCCATTAAACCAAAATTACATCATCCAATGTGTTGATCCCAAACAACACATGAAACATAAAAAAATAAAAAAGGACATTCTATTGTATCAATACCACTTATACTAACATTATTATTTATAATTATTTATAAAATTTGTGTATCCGCGGTAATGTCCCTTCAAGCATTTCCAATGATAAACCGATCCTATATCAATTCCTTGATCTCCTATCTCTTGATAATCATAAATATTTTATTAATTATAACATCAATAATTATTAAAATGACATAATCTAAATTATTTATATTCATTATCCCACTCACTTGAAATGTCGTCACATAGAAACCATGAACAACCACTTGTAAAATTTACGTAGTGTAACCAAAATACCAATTTGGGAAAAATACCTATGTTATAGAAACAAAATCATCATTAAATAAAATTTACTTTGATGAAATACCATAAATAAAACCACCGTGTGACCTAAAATTCATGGAACCATGAATGGTGGTATGTGGACATTGTCTTCATATTTCCTCTATGAGGGAAAATAAAAATCCTTATATATTCCAGAAAAATAAACCATGTTCTAGTGGAATCAAGAATGGACCTGTGCTTAGATATAAGGAAAATTAGAATGAGTTTAATATATGAATCTTGGTGGAAAATGGTGATTAAATATGATATATTAGTGATTAAATGCCTTTAATAGAGACCCATTATAGATCTAGAAGAGGTGTGGAAGGATAGGGATCCCATGACCGTGTTAGTGAAATTAGAAGGGGAACATGTAACTTCCCCTTATAAACTTCAGGGGTAGAGTTTTTGTCCCAATTAATGCCACCATCTAGCCAATATGTGTTAACCAACTAGACCCTATAATCCCTATTCTAAGAGATGATAATGTCTATACTCAAATTAGGTGGTGGATACATCAATTTTTTATATTATAACCTTATAAGCCTGGATTAATTTTTAATCACACATGCGATTCCCCATTTATAATTTGGCACCATTTTCTAATAACATATACTTCCTTTATGATTCCTTGTAATTCATTATTCAATTCAGAATGCCAGTTGAAAATTTTCCCTTTATAATAATTTTAAAATTCAATATTTTTATGATTTACCAATTATAATATGGGCATGAGGCATTAAATAATATTATAAAATTTGATAAGCGAAAAATAATAATGATATTAGGGACAATTCTATTCTAAAATTATAAGGACATATCAATAATAATATGTTAAGGAAAATAATTTGTAACTATTTATATTTATAGTTGATGAATGATAGTGGGAATTTAGTGTGTTTAAACATAAATACTCTATGAGTTTTTTTGTAACAGGTAAATCCTTTCATAAAAGAGATGTTATTATTTTAGTAAGAGAATATTTTAATACAATTGAAATGAGTCATTTCTATACATAATAGTTAAAGCTATGTTACATATCTATTCCAAATATTTTGTTGAAACATTTCATGGAAGTGATCCATATTGACATAACCATAATAACTAACCCATGATATTACTAGATTAGTAATAGAAGAATTAAAAAATCTAAATTTCCAATAATATGAGTAATAAAGAGTAAGAGATGGTGTTTTATGTTTCTTTCCATGTTTTGAAAGGTGAAAATACATTAAAATAAATCATCAATTTCTTTTTAGATATGAACAAAAAAATAGAATATCAAAATTTATGGTAATGTAAAATTTAAATATATAAATACATGATCATTTAATTATAGTGGTGTGAAAATCATAAAAGCCCATGAAAATAGGTTGGATCGAATCAGGATCATATTGATAAGAGGTTAAGGAATTATATCTTTAGTGTTTATAAAAATTATGATAATAATAATGAAGTTATATGACAATGGAAAAGATGTTAGATTAAGATAATATGTGATGAAACTATCATCATGAATGGATAATTAACAAGTGTAAATCCGTTCTTGATAATTAATAGTCAAAATAATTTTAATATAATTTTTAATTTTGAAAATATGTTATAGGATAGAATACTCATCCATTTTGATTTAATCTACTTGTAAAATCATATAATTATCAAACCTATGATAAATATATTGAAACTAAATGATGGGAGGATAAACACTTGTGACAGATGTCACAAAGGAAAAATTGTTAATAAGAGATATATTATTCTATAATTAAAAACTAATAATATTCCTGAACATATACACTTAGATGTGGGTGGGTCAATGATAATGAAATAAAACAATAATGATAAGTATTTTAATATAACTATTATTGATATTATTTTCATTGTTTATGTTTACAGAATGATTTGAAAATTATAAACTCTTGAGTGGTTTAATCATTTCTAAATATGTGGGAAAATATTATTATATGTTCTATCAAAATAATTTGATCTAATAATTAATATGGATGAAAAATAAAAAACATATAAAAATTTCATTTTATTCCTGGAATAAATAATTACTTTTTTACTCATAAATTGGGTAACAAAATTTATTTATTTTATTTATGAACATGATCACTTACAATCCTTATTCTACAAAAAAATATAACAGTGATTATTTGTATTCTCAGGTGGTTCCATCTATATCCAAATGTTGTAAATATTAATTATGATATATGGTTTTACAGGAGTCATTATGTGATGATATTGATAAATTTTAATATCCTATGTTATATTAATATTAACGTTTCATATAAGGGTAAAACTAACAATTTAGCTGAAGTGGTGTTTTTTCTAATATATTCTCCTAGTGAAAGAATATTCCTATTTTAAAATAATTATTTGTTGAAAATCATTATAATATTTGATATTATAGTCATAGAGGATCAACTTGAATAAATAATACCACATTCCCTTAATGTTTATATTGAAGTAAGATAAATAGATCAATCTATAAAATATGGTGCACATATCTTAATAGTAATTAGTTTTCAAAATTATCATATTCAGTAAAAAAATTATTTTGATGAGAAAATAACATATAAAGGATGAACTAATTTATCATGTCTTGTGATATTTTAAAATATTAATTAAAATACAAACAATAAAAAGGTTATCAATGAAATATTTATTGTGATAAATTCTATTCATACCATCTTTCATTCACTCATTGAATAGAAAACAATCTATGAAGAATTAAAACATGATCCATTAATCATTATAAGGAATAATGAGAAAAATTATATTGAGAAGAATGAAAGATGATATTTACTTCCATTCCAAAATGTTGATAATTTAATTCAGAATAAATATGGTTTTTATAAAATTATTAATTAGAAGTGAATGTTTGTGTAAAAACATTTCTAGTATATAATTTTTATTCCAAGAGTGGTGGGAAATATGTTGATAAAAAAATCCATATACATGCAATGAAATGATTATTTTTATAGGGATATTTTCTAAAACAAACTGAAATTTTTCAAATGGATTATAATTAAAAATTATTTAAAAGAGAAATACAAGAGGAGGTTTTCTTTAAGATTACATTGTATTTTTTGATAATAATGGAAAGTTATAAACATTATTAATGAAACTATATTTATGAGGATAATGGATTTTTTTTATTTTGATGAAAATTAACTAAAAATTAAAGATAATAACCCATCATGGTTACCAAACTCAAGAACAAAAAATTTTATAAATCAACGAATTCAAACAATTATACATATAATAGTATGAAAATTTTATGGTATAATAAAATAGTTACCCAAAAACCTATAATCATGTGCATATTGGGGGGTGGGTAAGAATACACGTACCAGAATATATGAGTGGTTGAAGGAAACCAATACATATATAGAGTACCCCAATCATATCTAGTGATCTTTATCCTATAAAAATGGACATACACATTGTTTAAAGAAAGTATAAAATTAACTCTATGGAATTACCATTACAACATTCCCACCTATTATTTGAGAAGCTGAGTCAACTTAGATTTCAATGTAAAAAAAGATATATATTTGAAATTAATAGTTTCAACATGAAAGATATTTCTTATAAAAATTATAACAAATCCAAAATTGTTTGGTATGTTATATTAGTAAATTTTTTCATATCTAAGAATTATTTAATGATTATTATGGAGTATATACGAATAATATTATAATACCAACTAACTATACTAAAAAATTAATGTACATTATCCCACTATTATTCATGATGAGAAACATAATCTTGTACCTAAATAAAAAATACCAACAAATGATCTATTAGAAGATTCTCTATTATAATATATGACCTCCATAACTATCCATAATTCCATACGATAAAATGAATCACCAATGATAATTTTTGTTTCCTAATGAATGTTTTAAACTCGGATACAACATAAATGATGGCAAAATGGGAATTTAGAAACATATATTTGACATGGACTTGAAAGAATACTCTCTACCATTATATTCATCTATGAGTTATTCCCTTGAGAATAGGCTTAAGTGATGTTATATATCATTGATCCCCATATGAACATTAAAAGTGATTCCATCATGGATAATTTAGTTGAAAAAGTGAAAAATAATATACATAATTGAGACAACAATAATTGTTTAAATAGCCATCAAACTATTTGGTTTAAGGATTCTACTTCATTGAGCTTACTAAGTAGTGATATTTTTTGAAATCATGTATGTTACCAATAAACACAAAGTAATAAATGTTTTTTTATTTTAATGAAAATAAAATAATAAATAGTTTGAGGACCCAATAGTAGCTATGTAAATTTCACATTATTAGGTAAAGTGTCCCATTAAACATTCCAAGAGGTCCTTATAAGGGAAACCTCAATACAAAAGTTCCCAAAAATGGATCCCTTAACAATGATCTATTTTGACTAGATAAAAGTGAAATAATTATATGTATTTCAATTTATATGAATAATGAAATACGTTATGTAAAAATATATGTTTTACATAGAATCATAATGACTTATGATGTTATAGTAGATGTCATTAGTGTCCAATAAAATTTGTTTCTAGCTAGGTTAGGTGATTATAGATTGGGAAAGAGTATAAATATATAACATGTAAATGGTATAATGGATACAGGGGTAATATAAACTATCAATTATATTTAACAAGTAATTGAAAAAAATTTCATACAATACTCTATGTACTTTATAATAATTTTATGTAGGAAATCATATTTTTTATTTTGAATACCAAAAATATTTGATCCAAATTATGTATCCCTCATTGACATATAGCCAATTTACTATATATTTATTGAATCATACATTAGAAATGAGTTAAACAACTATTTATCTTAGGGGTATGTGTAAATGATGAGATTTATAATAGTTAATCTACCACTACTTAAAAAAATATTATTCCTTCATTCAATTTGATTACCACCATACGAGAAGAGGCAGGAGATTGGATTGTTTTTTATTAACATATAGAAAGGGTATCGAAGTTATAATATGGGTAGTTAATTATTAATCATTCAACAAATGGATTTTCTAATGATGATTTCTCTAAGTGGAGATATATTTATCGACAAAATATTTTAATTTATAAAAATATAGTTTTTAGAACTAATGTTCTCTATATTTTGAGATGAAAATCATCGAAACTGTATAGAGATAATGCATGTTTATGGATAAAAATAATTAAATAATCAATGTAAATAATATATGAGGTATCAATAAATTATATAGTATAAAAAATATTTCTTCCAATATTAAAGAGCCATGTAAAACCATGTATTATAGCTTTATTATCAATAACGAAAAAATAAGGGAAATTGTAACACCTTTATAAAAACTCTAATTAGTTCCAAAAAATAAATTAGATAACAATTAACAAATTATAATAGCATGGACAAGGATAAATAAGTCTTATTGATACATAAGAATATTGATATATAGATAAATTTATCAATTGTTAAAATAATAATAATAAAGAAACAATATTATTGGACTTGGAAATATTCTTCTTAGTAGTAAAATTTTGTATATTTAATTTCTGATTGAGGAGGTATTTTATTTTACTATCCTAAATTTTTCTATGATGGATGTTCCTACCCATAATGAATCTTTATATAAATATATATAGATATTATTCTATGAAAAAAGAATTATGCCTATAAGTTATTATCCAATGTAAAAATTAAACTATAAATGTTATATAAAAATATATGTATAATTCATCAAATAAATATGGAAATAATATTTACTATAAGAGGACTATCATGGAAGTAACTCTATAAAAAATACACAATTTCCAAAGATATTGGGTTTTACTCCCAAAATAATACGTCAATAAAGGAATTTTATAGGATATAAAAATTTCTAGAGGATTAGTTCAATAAAATAGAAACTTTTTATGATAATTAATTTCAAGAAAGTCATGGATTATAATAGTTTTTATGTTATTATAGATAACTCATTCTAACTCATTGTGATTATTTATATTGGTGAATTTATTTCCTTCGTGGAATATTATTAAATCTTATGAGTTATTTAATTATAAATTTTACAATTGTATTAATTTATAGTAATTGATGATATTATATTCATCTTGGTATTTCATGTTATAAACAAAGAAGATTATATTTTCATCTTATAACAAATATTTTTTATAAGACATAAAAATTATTAGAATAAATGAATCGAGAGAGGTCTGAAGTCCTATTTAACATTGGAAGTATTTTACATCACTGTAGTACGGTGGATTATATATTAAAATGATTTTTATTTTAATTTGTATAGTTTTATACCTATGAGTGTCTAGATTATATATTATTTATAAATAAATTTTTTTATTAAATGTTATATAATCTGTCATATCTTATTTAAGTAAAAACACATCATTTTCTAAATCATTGGAACTCTAATTTATAGAGAATTTTATAACAATTAACAAATATTATTTCTTTATAAATTTTTCTTTAATGACATGGAATGTGACATTAGATATTATAATCCACATTTTGAGGTATATTACAAAACAATTAGTGTTTTTTTCTTATCACTCCCAGAATCAAATAATATTTATATAAAAATGTGGATAAATTCATGATTACATTAAATGGTGTAGAATTTTCAAACCCATTAATTATTCTATGAAATAATAAATGTAATTTTATTTTTTCAATGATTTATTTGGGTTATTCATTCTTGTAGATTATTTATATCAACTACTCCTTAATTGCAGATAATATTGAATGTGTATATATGGACTTGCAATATATATCCCTGAAGGATAAAGTGGAATAAATTTTTATTATTCCCCATAATAGAGTATGAATTACATTACATGATAGTGTTTTAATAATTTAATTATTATGAAAAATATCAGTATGTTAGTTTATATATTATACTTATTTCATTTTATTGGATTTTTGAAAAGGGGGTTAATAAATTTGGATATTTTATCATAAAAGGGAAAAGTATCTGACTATGTCATCAATTGAAGAAAGGGGGAGAGACACTTCTTATATTAGAGAAATGAAGTTATCAAGAAAGAATTTTTAAAATAAGAAATTTTAGTTTTTATATACATTTGTAACAAACTCAATGGTTGGGGTGAAGGCCCCATAGAGACGGGTTAGACTGAATAAACCTCCTTAATTAATGAGATACATGGGGGTCTTAAATGGTCTCAATTGAAACAAGATGAATATAATATATTTCCTCTAATTTTTTTTGAGTACTCTAGAAAATAACAATATATTTAATTGTGTTATGTTTTTATATTTTATACAATTAAACCCTTTTCCATAGAGTTTATGTAACATCCCAAGTAAGTAATGAATAATAGATATTTTTATCTATGTCTATTAAGGATTAAGATAGTGCTATAGAGGCTTAAAATGAAAATAAATACAATCTTATGCATGGAATACACTAATATTCATAAAAGATTGTTTTACTGCCTTTTGATGGAAATCCATTTTTGAATCTATATTTTGACAATTTAATAAACTATGTTTGTCAAAATAAACTTATTTTTTATGATTGGGACATCAAAATTTACTTTGTGTGAATTTTTGGTATTTTTCTGACAATGTTCATTTTTTAATGAATAGTGAAAAATACTGCATTTTACATCAAAACGTCTTTTTAATCTAATTTATTTATATGATTAGATTATGTTTTGAATTGGTTTTGAAGTGAAATTAGAATATATTTTTACCATTTTATCCAATGGTGGTCATTGGAATCAATTTCACTTTCAAATTAGACTTAAACGGGTGTCAATCTTTTGATACTTATTGTTTTGTAAAAACACGCTATTTGCTCTGGCAGCAGGAATTAATTATTAAATTAATTAATGTGACTTATATGATTTGAATTTTGTAAAATAGACTTCATTTTTGAATTCGGAATATCAAATATAGCTTAGGGTGAATTTTTGGTAATTTTCTGAAAAACATCAATTTTTGATGAATAGTGAAACCACTAAGTGGTAATCAAGCAAACTGATTTTTCAATTAAATGAAAGTTTACCACTAATGTGTATTGAATTTTGAAAATACGACATAAATGTTTGTCATTAAGAAGTAAAATGTGGTTCAATGAGATTATAATAATTTTTTGGTGAATAGTAACTTATTAAGTTCTTAATCGCGATTAGTGGTAATTAGTGTAGTTTAAGGTATAAATAATGGTTTAATAAAATTAAATGACCTATAAACATGTCCCAACCTCATTGGTTGTGTCATGGCAGACCATGAAATTCCATGGGTCAACTTGGGGACCCCATGGATCCACTTTTGTTGGGAAATGACATAAATTACTTTTTATTTAATGTTAAAGTAAAAATGACACAAACAAGATATGTTTTACGAAAACAATTTTTACATGGGGTTATAAAGATAAGATTTTTGATTATAAATATTCATTGGAAATCTAAAAATATTTCCTACATCATAGTATTTTTTTTATGATTTTTAGACATTATATAAATTAAATTATTTATGACATAATAATGATGCAGCGATGACATCATTATTTGACGATTTAAATAAAATGGAAAGATAATATAAAATCTGAGAACTAAACATGTCCAAAACCAATTGGATGAGTGTATTTATAACCCTTATCACCGTATCCACGAATTCTATCAATGTGGGACCTTTTAAAACCGAAACACATTTTCAAGTAAAGTAATATTTCTTTACTTTCCAAAAGTGCCCCTTCTCTCCTCTTATAAAAGGCCCCCACCTCTACCTCATTTCACACACTCTTTAAGCCTTTGGCTCGGCCAACCCCTGACCATTTTCTCTCTCCACATCCCTCTCCTCATCCTAGAGGATTCCCTTTGGGCAGAATCCTTTCAAAGGAAGCCTTTAGGCTCAAATCAAAAGGAGTTACACTTTTTAAGGTAATTCGTTCTCTCATGTTCATTTGTTTTATTTTGCTTCTCCAACCCCCTAATCTCTTTTTATTTACTTCTTTTGTAACAACACCAGTATCTTCAATATACTAGGATGTTGTTATATGATTTATTTGAGCTAAACTCTCACACAACTACATCAAATGGTTAAAGAACATACGGTTTCCGTGGATGGTGAAATTCTGCCTCCCGAAACGATGATTGTTCAACACTCATTTAACACCTTCAAAGGTGGCCATTATGATGTCACTATTTTTATATATGATATATAATATGTTTATGTTTTCCTTAATCTTCTGTTTTTTTTCATTTTGGGCATACCTTTATGGTTTCCATTATGGGTAAACACGATATCTTCATTTTAGGAAGTGCGGACTACCGCCCCCTAAAAGTGATTTGATTCGTTAATACCATATGTGGGATGTGTAAAGGATTAAGTTAGTGATATTATATATGTTATTATACTGGAATTATAATATACTCTTATATCATTATGATTCCATTCCAGAAAATATGAAATAGAAATGGAAGTAGCGTTCATGCGTACGTACGGCTTACCGTCTCCATGAACGATGCATTTCATTTCTTACCTCTAAATTATGTAATATTATAAATTCATATATGTACTGTATATATGTGACATATATGATATCTACATCATGAATACCATTCTGGATATAATGAACCTTTGACCAAATTAACAACATGTAAGTGTAAGAAGTCTATTTTTGACTTAAGAACCAAATACCGACAAAATGAACATTATTAACTTAACTGATTACATGATGTTCATAACATGGTATAAAAGGAATAATGAACTTGAAAAAGATTCATAATCAAGTAGAGATTAATTCAAGTTTATTATTCAGGAGATTAAAGAACAGTCGAGTCAAGTCGGATACGAGGTATGGGACTTCGTCTCAATCTCCTTTCGTTGAGGCATATTTTATTTTATACACAACTTTCTTTTATATGGTGTATAAACCCCTTTGACTGTTACGTTTATTCAAAAGGAATCTTTTTTATATGAAGCATTTACTAAACGACAAAAGGGAATGTTTTTGTCGTACGTATGCGGCGACAACGACTTCTCCGCCGTCATGACCGTTATTTGAGTTTCGGCTTCCTCTACAAGCCATACCTTCTTTTAAAAAGAAAAATAAATACCATGTTTTAATTTTCTTTTATTTTGGTATTGAAAATGGTTTTCATAATATTTTTATATCAATGCGTGGTATTGATATCTTGTTATTGAATGGAGGAAATGTTATGTTTCCGTTATGCATGTTTTATGTGATACGTTTATGTTATGGTTCTTGGGCATTATTATGAAGACGGGTGGTTCCGTGATAAACTAAGGGCGGGTGAGCCCGATATAGCTTTCCAATGCATTGGGTAACGCGAAGGAGTGAAACATTAAGGTTTCTCCGAAGAGATTTTAGGGAATATACTGTGATGGGTATTCCAAACGTAACCAAGAGGGTTACTCCCTACGTAAGAATGTTATGAATGCCTCAAGTTACCTTTATGTCTTATGATTTCTATGATTTATTCATGATTTTATGAGGTATGTCAATGTACCTATGTTTTATGGGTAAAGTATGATTTCATTCTTATGTATATATGAACTCATGTTTCCTTTCCATGTTCTTATAACCCATACTGAGTTTTTATGCTCATCCCAAGTTTTTGAAATGTTTTTCACTGGTCAAGGGAAAGGTACATGATAAGATGATAGAGTCAAGGATGTGTCAAGAAATAATCCATGTTTTATTTTAAATGTGTTTCCATTGATGGGAATGAAGAATACTATCTTTATGTAACCACTTTGTTTATATGTGGAATGTAATGCAAGTTTTATGATCTAATTCTCTAAAACTCTAAACCCGAAAAGATCCTCAATGTGTAATCTTGTAATAACTCAAGATTAAGTAAGGTTTAAGGCTGGGGCCTTATAGTTGGTATCAGAGGTCGGTTTAGATAACTTTAGGAATTAGAATTCTATTAAATGATTATCCAAAAATATTTTTTTGAAATGATATAGCATTTAAAGATTACCATGTTGCTTCATCTAAGACATGTTTGTTCAGAATGGTTTTCCGCAGAGGAAACAGGGAAGCAGTGCTAGGAAGGCATACAGAAGGAAATAACCTTCCGAATCAGCATCCAGAAATGGTCGGAATTGGAACTGAACAGTTTGTGGCAGTAATGGCGCAGTTGACTCAAGCGATAAATGGCGGTGGTATCCATACACGAGATCAGCCAGACCAACCGCAGAGGAACATGTCAGTGGTGGAACATTTCAGGAGGCAACATCCACCATCATTCAGAGGATCATCTGACCATGTGCTAGCTGAAGGGTGGATTAAAGCACTGGAGAAGATTTTTGATGTCATGGGGTGTTCAGACAATCAAAAGGTTAGTCTTGCTATTTACCGTTTGGAGGGTGAAGCAGATCAGTGGTGGTCTATGGTTAAAAATATCAGGGACGCCGATGAGATTGATGCTCTTGACTGGGATGAATTCAAAGGTATGTTTCTTGAGAAGTATTTTCCTAAGGCTGTTCAACTTAGGATGGAAAAGCAATTCTTGGAATTGAGGCAAGAGGAAGACTTAGTGGCTGCCTATGAAGAAAGGTTCACTCGATTGGCAAGGTATGCTCCAAATTTTATCCGGGACCTTGATAGTAAAATCAATCGTTTTTACTCAGGATTAAAGCCAAAATATAGAAGGGCATTAGCTTCTATTGAGTTTAAAAGTTATGAAAAGCTTGTTCGATGTGCTGAGAAGGTGGAAATGGAGTTTGCCGATGACCAAGTTTTCTATAACAACCAGCAGAAGAAGAGACCGAGGTGGAAGGAGAAAGGTAAGATTTCTTCAAAAAAGTCTAATTGAAAGAAAACTAAGTTTCCAGCTTGTGATAAATGTGGCAAAAGGCATGCTGGGGAATGTCTTCTGAATTCTGGGAAGTGCTACCGATGTGGTAAGATGGGATATAAGGCTCGTGATTGCACTGAAAAGGATCAAGGTGAAGGTAAGAACAAATTTGATTTACAGTTAGTGAAGTGTTATAAGTGCAATGAGATGGGTCACTATGCAAACGAGTGTCCGACAAGGAGCTTGAGTGATGGGAAGCAGTTAGACTACAAGCAGAAAGGGGTGGTGAAATCCTTTGCAACTACTTCAGCAAATGTCAGGCCATCAAATGAAGTTGTATCATGTACTTTGTTTGTTTTTTCAGATTATGCCAGTGTGTTGTTTGATTCGAGGTCTACACATTCTTTCATGTCTGAAACCTTTTCTAGTAAAATGTGAATACCATCTCAAGAAATTACTTCTGAACTTTTGGTAAAAACACCTGGGGAAGTGTCGAGGCAAAAAGAATTCATAAGAATCTTCCTATCCTTATCTGTGGAAAGAACCTACTTGCAAACCTTATTGTTCTACCCCTAGTAGAGTTTGATGTTATCCTGGGTATGGATTGGCTCTCTATTTACCATGCTAAGATTGACTGTAGAGCTAAAGAAGTTTCTTTTCAGAAAGACTTTCAGTTTGTTTACAAGAATGAACCCTTACTTTTGATAACATATCAAGAGGCCGAGAAACTTGTAAAAGATGGAAATGAATGTTACCTTTCACACGTCGTTGAAAATAAAGGAACTGTTCAGATTAATGATGTGCCAGTGGTAAATGACTATCCTGATGTTTTTCCTGATGAGTTGCCTGGAATAATACCAGCTCGGGAAGTTGAGTTTACTGTTGACTTAGTTCCTGATGCTAAGCCAATTTCAAAACCCCCTTATCGAATGGCACAAATTGAACTTTTAGAGTTGAAGGAGCAATTGCAAGATATATCAGGGAAAGGTTTCATTAGACCTAGCACATCACAATGGGGTGCTCCTATTTTATTTGTTAAAAAGAAAGATGGTTCTATGAGACTTTTCATTGATTATAGAGCCTTGAATAATATCACTGTTAAGAACAAATATCCTTTGCCTCATATCGATGATTTGTTTGATCAGCTCCAGGGAGCTCAGTTTTTTTCAAAGATTGACTTGAGATCGGGGTACCATCAGCTGAAGGTAAAGGAGGCAGATATTCCGAAGACCGCGTTCCATACGAGATATGGCCATTATGAATTTGTAGTAATGCCTTTTGGGCTAACCAATGCACCTGCTATATTCATGGACTTAATGAATATAATTTTCCATGAGTTCTTGGATAAGTTTGTGGTGGTTTTCATTGATGATATTTTGGTGTTTTCTAAAAGTAAAGAGGAGCATGAAAAACATTTACGGGTTATCTTGCAAACCTTAAAAGAAAAGAAACTGTATGGGAAATTCAGCAAGTGTGAGTTTTGGTTGCAACAAATTTCTTTCCTTGGTCACATTGTTTCTAAATATGGAATAACTGTTGATCCTGCAAAAACAAAAGTTGTGGAAGAATGGCCAAGACCCACAAATGTAACCGAGATTCGTAGCTTCCTTGGTATGGCAGGCTATTACCGAAGGTTTGTTAGAAATTTTTCACGGTTATCTAGTCCAATGACTAAGCTAACTCGGATGGGTGTTAAGTTTATCTGGACAAAAGAATGTGATGATTGTTTTCAGGAATTGAAAAGAAGATTGGTGAATGCCCCAGTTTTGGCACTACCTTCCAGGAATGGTGAGTTTGTTATATACAGTGATGCTTCATTGAAAGGACTTGGTTGCGTCCTAATGCAGAATGATCAGGTAATTGATTATGCTTCACGACAGTCGAAGACTCATGAGGTAAATTACCCTACACATGATTTGGATTTTAGCTGCTATTGTTTTTGCTTTAAAAATTTGGAGGCATCATTTGTATGGAGTAAAGTGTGAAATATATACCGATCACAAAAGCTTAAAGTATATATTCACTCAGAAAGAGTTAAACATGAGACAAAGGAGATGGCTGGAATTAATCAAGGATTATGATTGTACAATTCATTACCATCCGGGAAAAGAAAATAAAGTGGCTGATGCTTTGAGTCGAAAAAGTAATGCTTCATTAACAATGTTGCGTTTAGAACGTGATCCTTTGGTTAAGGATTTGATGAACTTTGGCATAGAAGTTGTTGGTGCAGGAAGTCTTTCTGTTTTGTTTCAAGTATCAGTGAGATCATCTCTATCAGATAGAATCAAGCAAGCACAAAAGCAAGATAGTGAGTTGCAGAAAAAGGTAGAGCTGGTTCAGAAAGGTAAGTTGCCTAATTTCAACATTGATAATGATTGCGTTTTGAGATTTGGGAAGAGATTGTGTGTGCCTTGTGATTCACAGTTGAAGAGAGAGTTGTTATGTGAAGCTCATAGTTCTCCGTTTTCAGTTCATCCGGGCAGTACTAAGATGTATAGAGATCTGCGGGAGTATTACTGGTGGGATGGAATGAAAAGAGATATTTCTGATTTTACTGTGAAGTGTTTGACTTGTCATCAGGTTAAAGCAGAGCGGCAGTTACCGAAAGGGATGCTTCAGCCTTTACCAGTGCCAGAGTGGAAATGGGTGAATATATCCATGGACTTTGTTGTAGTATTACCGAAGACATCTCGAGGAAATAATGCAATCTGGGTTATTGTTGATCGCTTGACCAAATCTGCTCATTTCCTTGCTATACGAGATACTTTCTCTCTTGATCAACTTTCCCGTTTGTATCTCAAAGAGATAGTCAGGTTACATGGAGTTCCTCTCTCCATTGTATCGGATCGTGATCCCATGTTTACTTCTAACTTTTGGAAAGGCCTTCATAAGTCGTTGGGTACTGAATTAAATTTTAGTACAGCTTTTCATCCTCAATCAGATGGGCAGTCAGAACGAACAATTCAGACATTGGAGGATATGCTACGAGTTTGTTCCATGGATTATCAGGGAAGTTGGGACCAACATCTTTCTTTGGTTGAGTTTTCATATAATAACAGTTTTCATTCCAGTATACAGATGGCACCATTTCAGGCATTATATGGGAAGCGGTGTCGCACTCCGGCTTTCTGGGATGAAGTGGGTGAAAGGAAGTTGATGGGACCAGAGTTTGTAGAAGAGATGGCAGAAAAAGTTCAGCTGATTCAGAAACACATGAGAACAGCTCAGAGCAGGCAGAAGAGTTATGCGGATAACCGGAGGAAGGATCTATCTCTCGAGGTAGGTGATCATGTTTTTCCCAAGGTTTCTCCTTGGAAAAGTGTGATGAGATTTGGTAAGAAAGGAAAGTTGAGTCCAAGGTTCATTGGACCATATGAAATTCTGGAAAGAGTTGGATCAGTTGCATACCGAGTGGCTTTACCTCCGAGTTTATCTCAGGTACACAATGTTTTTCACGTTTCGATGTTGAGAAAGTATATGCCAGATCCATCCCATGTTTTGAGTCCAGAGGTAGTTCAGCTAGAAGAGAACCTATCTTATGAGGAACAACCGGTTCAGATTCTTGACCACAGGGAGCAAGTGTTACGGAATAAAGTGATTCACCAGGTAAAGGTTTTGTGGAAAAACCACATGATTGAAGAGGCAACATGGGAATCTGAAAATGCAATGAGGGATAAGTACCCCCATTTATTCGATAAGTAAATAAATTGCGGGGACACAATTTTCTAAAGGGGGGAAGGATGTAACATCCCAAGTAAGTAATGAATAATAGATATTTTTATCTATGTCTATTAATGATTAAGATAGTGCTATAGAGGCTTAAAATGAAAATAAATACAATCTTATGCATGGAATACACTAATATTCTTAAAAGATTGTTTTACTGCCTTTTGATGGAAAACCATTTTTGAATCTATATTTTGACAATTTAATAAACTATGTTTGTCAAAATAAACTTATTTTTTATGATTGGGACATCAAAATTTACTTTGTGTGAATTTTTGGTATTTTTCTGACAATGTTCATTTTTTAATGAATAGTGAAAAATACTGCATTTTACATCAAAACTGCTTTTTAATCTAATTTATTTATATGATTAGATTATGTTTTGAATTGGTTTTGAAGTGAAATTAGAATATATTTTTACCATTTTATCCAATGGTGGTCATTGGAATCAATTTCACTTTGAAATTAGACTTAATCGGGTGTCAATCTTTTGATACTTATTGTTTTGTAAAAACACGCTATTTGCTCTGGCAGCGGGAATTAATTATTAAATTAATTAATGTGACTTATATGATTTGAATTTTTTAAAATAGACTTCATTTTTGAATTCGGAATATCAAATATAGCTTAGGGTAAATTTTTGGTAATTTTCTGAAAAACATCAATTTTTGATGAATAGTGAAACCACTAAGTGGTAATCAAGCAAACTGATTTTTCAGTTAAATGAAAGTTTACCACTAATGTGTATTGAATTTTGAAAATCCAACATACATGGTTGTCATTAAGAAGTAAAATGTGGTTCAATGAGATTATAATAATTTTTTGGTGAATAGTAACTTATTAAGTTCTTAATCGCGATTAGTGGTAATTAGTGTAGTTTAAGGTATAAATAATGCTTTAATAAAATTAAATGACCTAGAAACATGTCCCAACATCATTGGTTGTGTCATGGCCGACCATGACATGCCATGGGTCAACTTGGGGACCCCATGGATCCACTTTTGTTGGGAAATGACATAAATTACTTTTTATTTAATGTTAAAGTAAAAATGACACAAACAAGAGATGTTTTACAAAAACAATTTTTACATGGGGTTATAAAGATCAGATTTTTGATTATAAATAGTAATTGGAAAGCTAAAAAGATTTCCTACATCATAGTAGTTTTTTAATGATTTTTAGACATTAAATAAATTAAATTATTTATGACATAATAATGATGCAGCGATGACATCATTATTTGACGATTTAAATAAAATGGAAAGAAAATATAAAATCTAAGAACTACACAGGTCCAAAACCAATTGGATGAGTGGATTTAGAACCCTTATCACCTTATCCACGAATTCTATCAATGTGGGACCTTTTAAAACCGAAACACATTTTCAAGTAAAGTAATATTTCTTTACTTTCCAAAAGTGCCCCTCCTCTCCTCTTATAAAAGGCCCCCAACTCTACCTCATTTCACACACTCTTCAAGCCTTTGGCTCGGCCAACCCCTGCCCATTTGCTCTCTCCACATCCCTCTCCTCATCCTAGAGGATTCTTTTTGGGCATAATCCTTTCAAAGGAGGCCTTTAGGCTCAAATCAAAAGAAGTTACACTTTTTAAGGTAATTCGTTCTCTCATGTTCATTTGTTTTATTTTGCTTCTCCAACCCCCTAAAATCTTTTTATTTACTTCTTTTGTAACAACACCAGTATATTAAATATACTAGGATGTTGTTATATGATTTATTTGAGCTACACTCTCACACAATTACATCAAATGGTTAAAGAACATACGGTTTCCGTGGGTGGTGAAATTCTGCCTCCCGAAACGATGATTGTTCAACACTCATTTAACACCTTCAAAGGTGGCCATTATGATGTCACTATTTTTATATATGATATATAATATGTTTATGTTTTCCTTAAGCTTCTGTTTTTTTCATTTTGGGCATACCTTTATGGTTTCCATTATGGGTAAACACGATATCTTCATTTTAGGAAGTGCGGACTACCGCCCCCTAAAAGTGATTTGATTCGTTAATACCATATGTGGGATGTGTAAAGGATAAAGTTAGTGATATTATATAAGTTATTATACTGGAATTATAATATACTCTTATATCATTATGATTCCACTCCAGAAAATATGAAATAGAAATGGAAGTAGCGTTCATGCGTACGTACGGCTTACCGTCTCCATGAACGGTGCAATTCATTTCTTACCTCTAAATTATGTAATATTATAAATGCATGTATGTACTGGATATATATGACATATATGATATCTAAATCATGAATACCATTCTGGATATAATGAAACTTTGACCAAATTAACAACATGTATGTGTAAGAAGTCTATTTTTGACTTAAGAACCAAATACCGACAAAATGAACATTATTAACTTAACTGATTACATGATGTTCATAACATGGTATAAAAGGAATAATGAACTTGAAAAAGATTCATAATCAAGTAGAGATTAACACAAGTTTATTATTCATGAGATTAAAGAACGATCGAGTCAAGTCAGATACGAGGTATGGGACTTCGTCTCAATCTCCTTTCGTTGAGGCATATTTTATTTTATACACAACTTTCTTTTATACTGTGTATAAACCCCTTTGACTTTTACGTTTATTCAAAAGAAATCTTTTTTATATGAAGCGTTTACTAAACAACAAAAGGGAATGTTTTTGTCGTACGTATGCGGCGACAACGACTTCTCCGCCGTCATGACCGTTATTTGAGTTTCGGCTTCCTCTACAAGCCATACCTTCTTTTTAAAAGAAAAATAAATACCATGTTTTAATTTTCTTTTATTTTGGTATTGAAAATGGTTTTCAGAATATTTTTATATCAATGTGTGGTATTGATATCTTGCGATTGAATGGTGGAAATGTTATGTTTCCTTTATGCATGTTTTATGTGATACGTTTATGTTATGGTTCTTGGGCATTATTATGAAGATGGGTGGTTCCGTGATAAACTAAGGGCGGGTGAGCCCGATATAGCTCTCCAATGCATTGGGTAACACGAAGGAGTGAAACGTTAAGGTTTCTCCGAAGAGATTTTAGGGAATATACTGTGATGGGTATTCCAAACGTAACCAAGAGCGTTACTCCCTACGTAAGAATGTTATGAATGCCTCAAGTTACCTTTATGTCTTATGATTTCTATGATTTATTCATGATTTTATGAGGTATGTCAAAGTGCCTATGTTTTATAGGTAAAGTATGATTTCATTCTTATGTATATATGAACTCATGTTTCCTTTCCATGTTCTTATAACCCATACTGAGTTTTTATGCTCATCCCAAGTTTTTGAAATGTTTTTCACAGGTCAAGGGAAAGGTACTTGATAAGATGATAGAGTCAAGGATGTGTCAAGAAATAATCCATGTTTTATTTTAAATGTGTTTCCATTGATGGGAATGAAGAATACTATCTTTATGTAACCACTTTGTTTATATGTGGAATGTAATGCAAGTTTTATGATCTAATTATCTAAAACTCTAAACCTGAAAAGATCCTCAATGTGTAATCTTGTAATAACTCAAGATTAAGTAAGTTTTAAGGTTGGGGCCTTATAGTTTATAGGGAGGGTTGATCATTAGACTTTTATAATGATCTATGATTTATTCATTAAAAATTTTCTTTAAATTAATGAGTTGTTTTTTTATTGAATGGTAAATAGAAAGAATTAATTTTTAGTAGAAGAAACCATTAGATAGTTTTCATAATATTTATTTATAGATTGTTGATTAAAATAAAATATTAATAATTAAAGGAGAAATAATAGGAATACAAATATTTGGATACATGTTTTGTTGATAGATACATGAATTACTAAAATATGTATAGTAGTTACTATTAAATATTGGTTTTCACTGAAAACACTCATGGATGATTTGTATGTGGTTCTAGATACTTCAATGAAAGATTCACACATCCAAAAGTAGTTAAAATTATTTTATTGATTATCTACTATGATAAGGGTGTATAAAATTAGTTTATATTGGTTATAAAAATGAATACTAGTATTACATTTCTAGGGGATAAATTATCATGTAAAATAATAATTTTAATTAGAGATTATGTAGCTACATCATGTTAAAATTTTCCATGACTTGGTGAATTTCGTAAATATAATCAAGGGATTAAAATCAATATTTAGAATAATGATATATAATAGTTATGAAACCCTAATTTTTGTAATAGGGATTGACCATATAAGAAACACATTACAAGCCTCTGAAAACATCCCGGTATTTTCTTTATTATATGAATGAATCTTTTCATATATTGTTTTATTAAACATTGGGAAAATTTTCAAAAATTTTAAGGGAGAATTATATAGAGAATTGGTCTAGTTTTATAGAAATGAATAAATCTTCACAGTTAATCAAGTGATCGATTCAGTTTTGGAGGATTATAGAAGATTCTTTATCTTGTAGAATTATATCTATATATACATAAATTTTAGAACATTTTACAACTAAAATCCATTATCCCATATTGAAAATTAGATTACACTATAGGATATTGTATGGAATCAATTATAATTCTACAATTATTCCATTGATAAACAATGTTATTAAACCTTGTAAATACTTTCTCTCGTCAATGTTCTTTGTAACTCTTGATATCTCTTCACTGTTTATTATTATTAACTATAAATACTATAATATAACTGAAATTATATAAATACTATTGTTTAAAATAATGTCATTATCTATTCATATTGATTCAAAAACCAGTTATTCTCATTTTATTTGAGGGGTACTGTGATTTATCATATTTTTTTCATAAAATACTACAAAATCTACATGTGGAATATTCTATAATACCTCCGGGTTGATTTTAATTTTAGAACCTTAATATAAAATTAATTATATTATATGAATTAATCACTTATTATTGTAAATATAGTATTAAAATCTCAAATTCGTTTAGTAGTAATTTAATTTCCTTCCACATCTTTATATAAATCCCTCTTAGAGTTATTTAAGCATATTGTAAGGGGTATATGAATTTTTTCTCCATATCATTACCTCTTTAAGAAACACTTTGTCTATATATTATTTTCCTACATAAATATTTATTCAAAAATATATAAATGGAGTTTCCACATTTCCATTCATATTCATATTTATTTTTAGTTATATTATATTTTACTATATTTTCCATAGTTATTCTTATATAAATTATTATACAAATTATAAAAAAATATCATTTCACATTAATAAAATATATTATCATCATCTATTAGTGTATTACTCATTAGCTTTTTATTTTTTATATCTCACCATTTTGATATCATTAAGACCTTGACATTAATTTTATTGTTCTACATTATTTTATTAATCCATTAATATTTTTATAGTCTTATAAGTTATAAGATTTATCTAATATATAAAATATGTTATTTAAATAGTTTTTTATGTTATGAATTATAATTGATATATGATGAATTTCATGGTTTTTTTATATGGTTTATAATTTTTTTATAAGAATATTAATTTTTGATGGGTGGCCGTAAAATACGATTAACCTTAAAAGTATTCTTTATATGCTATACCTCATAAGATTTTTTGCATATGGCTTATTGAGTGAGCCCATTCATCCACATTATGATGTATTGAAAGACAGAATCGACTTATGTTTCTAAATTACTATGATTTTATATATGTCCCATTTTTATGAAATTACATAATTTTAAATTTTGTTTTCTATTTATGAATTAATTTTTACAAATATCACTCTTTTATGATTTTATATTCATGTTAATTTTTTTATAATTATGCTTCATTAATTAATGGTTCTCATATGGCTATTTTTTTGTAATATAATTAATTAAATCTTATACATCTTTTTAATGATATTATATTTTTAAAAAAAGAGAAATTTAGTTTTCATTTACTTTCATTAGATATAACATAATGTAATTTAATAATGTGGTTAATATATGATGATATAATAAGGAAAATTTTATCAATATTTGTTTATAAGTTTAAGTTTTAGTTTGTGTACCAATTTTCATAATTCTCTATTATTAACTATTTATCTAGAACTCATATAATTATTCATACAACAATTTTGATCATTTCATACACCTATATAAGATGGATGTATTATTTTTGTGAAGATAACATAGGGTATAAAAATATCTATTAAGAAAAAATTAAACCACTATCATAAATTCATTATTGTCAACATCAAATGTGAATATGGAATTAGGTTTTAGAATATTAAAAATCATATTCACGAAAATAATAATTATCATTAGCTATAGAACCAACCAATATCATCATTTCATTATGTTATCTCATGATAAACCAAAAAATAATGATATTTATCCATAATTAATCATTTTATCTATAAATATCTTATTATCCAAAAATAAAATCCAATTACAAAATATAATAATTTATAAGTTATTTATAATTCTTCAACTAAATGAATTAAATTGATATAAAATAAATTAGTTAGTTTCCAATTATGATAAAATATAGATTTTTTTTATGAAATTCAATACATTGTTTTGTAATATTTATAGCACATTAACAATCATGGTGATAATATCATTTGATTCTATTATGAATTTAAATTTCTCTATTTTTTATTAGAAAAAAAAGGATACCAATATTATCAAACAATCCTATTTACAAGTCAATATTCCATGATAAATAATCATACTAAAAATATCATTATATATATCACATTAGAGAAGTATTTTTTCTATTCATCATCTTAACGGTGTCATTTATTAAATAAAAAATACTATGACTTAGTAATTTAAAATTTATTAACCATTACCTAGAAATTACTAATGTATCATAAATATGGCAACTAATGATACATTTTTTGATACTCTATTAAAATCACCTTCTGAAATAGCACAAAATGTGTATACATTACTAAAAAACAACATTGATTCACATGAATAACAATAAAATATCACTTATTTCTTTTAATTTTAAGAATATTTTATTTATACTCAAATATAAAAAAACAAAAAAGATCCACTTTTTTGAAAAATATAATTTTATGTTAATATTTAATATAAAATTTTTTCCAACTAAAAGTGTTAATCTATAAAAAATTAAAACCTATTACTAAACATGAAATTCCATATAGGCACGCTTATGGATTTATTGAGGTATAGATAATTATTCAAAAATAAGATAATGTTAGAACCAACACCCAAAATCCATATTTCATTATCCATAGGGAATATGTACATATCCAAATTATTTTATATTATTGTGTAAATTTATTATATAAAGGATATTCCTAAATACGTCAATTTATTCATTTAATATATACTATTATAATATTAATTGTGACTTAATTATCAACTTACTCATCCTAAAACTATATAAATATCATAGTAATATGGGAAAGGAAGATAAATATTACTTAGGGGTTATAAAAAATTATTGAATTGGTTTATTATAATCCTAAAAATAATCTTTATATGTCACTATATATTTGATGTATGTGCCTATTTTATATTGTTTGTTTTGATTTTAGGGGCATTTGTTTGAATTATGTGAAGTATTCAAAGAAGAATGTTTAGTGGAACATAAAATCTAGTTACATGAGTCATTTCAAGATAGTAATGAATAACTCATTGTTGGAATGGCCTTTGTATATTTTTTATGAATTTTATTGTATGAAATAATTATTTTTCAGGTTTAATTATGGGTAAACATGAGTTTTGGCATATATTTATATCATGAAGATTCTTGGAATGAGTTCAAAATTTATTCCATGAATTATTAAAATTTAATACATTCCCTTTAATTCCTTCACACTTTGATTCAAATTAAAATTTTCTCTTTTCCCCATATACACTAATCTATCTCTAAGAGGTTTTTTGATCATACTCCCTCTAGAAACTAGCTTCATCAATTTTTGGTTCATCAACCCAAGAAAATAAAAGGTAATAATTATAGTTCACTTATATTTTATTTATATCATATATTTTTCTATGAAACCATCACTCAATAATTCTAGGACATCATATCTGGTTTATGGATCCTCTTAATAGAAGGTATTGAGGTTTTTCTTAGGGAATAGAATGGGGAACCATGATATATTTAGTTGTAATATTGAAATTTATAATTATAAGGTTACGGTAGGTGGGTTATATCCCATTCACATCATATTATGACAAGGATAGATTGTTTTCTAAGATTATTTATTATGTTCTCGATTAATTCTTAGGAGGGAAAATCCTTAAAAAACATCCATATTTATTTATTCAAATATTTATGGTCTATGGGTGTAACAAAAAATATTTTAATTCAAATATCAAATGGGATTTATAAATAAGTAATATATTAGTTCATGGGGACATATTATGATCACATTTGTCATGCATTGAAATACCATCTAAGAGTATCGTTGATATTTTAGACATGTTTACTATATCAATTGAGGAAAATTGGATTGTACCATAAGATGTTAGATTGGGAAATGACGGATGGGAACCCCACATGAATTGGACCATGTTGTGGTCTTTTATTGATTATATATACATTGTATGGTGTGCTATATGAGGTTTTCTATTAATGACCACCATGTTGTGTTAGTGTGTTATGACCATGAAAATATAAAATAACACTTGGTAACTCATTTTATAATCGTGGGAAGTTTATATGAATTATGATAAATTTATTTTCTGAGTGGATTGTCTAGGTAGATTCTTGTTTATTTATTTATTGGAAAATATTATAACCCCCTCACATTTACACCTTTGTGAACATGAAGACATCATTTTTCATGATACAAGTAATGTGATAAATTATTAATTCACTAATAGATAACCATGACATTGTGGTAATTATTGGATGGATATTATAAATGGTTTAGTGATAGAATCTATATTAGGGATACATTGATACATTGGTTTATTTTGTATTTGGGTATTTCTTTAGACACTACATTATATTTCCTTTTACAACTACTGTGATTATGCTCTTATTATTATTCTATAATTTGTTCCATTTTTTGTCATAATGTAACCTTTTAATGTATAAAATGCTTAATGATTATGTATATTTAAATTTTAGAAAATCTTTTATAGTTTTTATATTTTTTATGGGAATAAATAAAATTTTGGTAAATCCCTTTGATTTTATTGAAAACTTTTGTGTCGATTTGACTTCACTTAAGGATAGTGGCTTCTTAAAAATTCCTACAATAATGGTTCTGGTTGTGATGTTATAATTTGTATCAGTTATTTTTATTCCATCGAATGGGATGTTAGAAGGATATATTACATATCAGTTCATGAAATATATAGAATAAAAATAATATCTATCCTTTTGTGATGAACATCATTTTAAATTTTTTTATCGATATAAAATGTATTATTGAGAACTTTTAGGCATGTAATCATCTAAAAGTAATGAGTATTTACATTAATAGTAGAGTTTCATTCATTAGTAATGTGTTAAAATATAATTATTACATCATCAAAATGCTTTTTTATTTTGATCATTTATAAATTATGATACTACGACAACTATTATTATACTATAAAATACAATATAAATGATAAATCATAAAACATCTAACTAAAAATTAGTGTTTCTTTTCTATTGTTAATGAATTATTCCAGTAGCTATGTCAGATTGAAACTTATAATTATGTGCTACGGAAAACACGGTTCCAACTAATCCAAAGGTGAACTAAAAAATTTTCAAGTATATCCTAAAAGTATTGTCAGTTTTTCAAAAGTGATATTGGACCAAGGAACCAAATAATGTGGATAATTCATTATAAGTAGAATTAAATATGACATTCCTATATAATGGTTATTTATGATATATAAAAAAAGAATAGTTGATGATTTATATAAATTGAAACATTGATATCCTTTTGTGTCTTTTATAAATTACATTAAATATAGTAGTGTATATCCTCGAAGTAATTCCATGAAAATGATGTTATGTTTATATTCTAGAAAAAATTCATCATGGAATTAATTTGAAAATACATCATGAATTATTTCAGACAGATTTCTATCGACATATCTTCTAGGTGTAATATATGATAGAATTATTTGATATGGAAAATGATATAATGTTAGTTAATAAAGATGAAAATAAATCTAATTATTAATCTCACATCACATGAGTAATAGCTATTAATTAATATTTCCCAACGTAATTTGAGGTTATGTATTTGAATATATATTTTATGAAGTTTTTTCACATTATGTATTATAAACCACAAAAATATGGTTAAATGGATTTTTTTTGAGAAAAATAATCAATGAGAAACATATGGGAAGAAACATCATTTTCATACACAACAGTGTTCAGAGTCTGTGTTCATGAAATAAACATTAAAGTGAGAGATTATCCTAGGGAGTTATGTTACCCAACAAATAGAACTCTCAATCATTCATTTTTCATCTATTTAATAATTAAAAATATATTTTCTTTGAATGAGGTTATTTGATGAATACGTAAACGTAATGTAAAACAACATCAAAAGACTACTATATTTTTATAAAATTGCAACATTTCAAGAGTTTATACACAAATCTAAAAAATTCAACCAATTGGGATTGATCAAATTTTCCTCATTAATATCATCATAAATTGTTGAAATATTAGTAGAAAAAATTAATTATGTTAGATCTAATTAACATAGGCATATTCCAAAATGCCTCAATCGTATTACTAATACTGCCCAAAAATTGGAACAATGACTGATCAGTGGCTGCTAACTCAGAGTACTATGGTGTTGAGAATCCAATCATAATAGAGGGACTGGTTCCCTTGATGGTGTATGGTATGATTCTTCACAACACAACTTCAATGCCTGGATTTTTTTTGTTATAGTTAATCCCAATACAGTGTGGATTCATGTAGAGAAAATCAATTGGCATTTCATACGGAAATGATTCCTCATATTCCAAAAATCATGAATCCTATTTGGAAAGGGTTGAAATGTTTTTATGTTTTTAGTGTGTTTTATCACCATTTATGTGGTGAGATTTTAACTATAGTCTATTTTCATAGTGATGGAAATCATCAATTGAATCATTGGAATTGACTCGCTAATAAAATTCAGAGCTTATTCCAATCGTTATACCCTTCAAATAACCATCACTACTGTGGATGTAACTGTTATTTTTTCTAGGTTTGGGATATGAATAATACAATAATAGTATCTTTTATGTTACTGAATGAAGCTAAATCATATAATCCTGGAGTAATGAAAATTTGTGTATTTGATTGAATTTTAGATAGAAATCTTCCATCTACAATACACCAAGACTATATCAAATTTTTTGTTGATTTGTCTATGCTTTCACCCAAAAAAAATATTGTTTTCAAAAACAATTTCATATGAGAATGATTAATTTTTTATATTCATTATATCGAATTACATCAGGGGAATTATAGGAACCAATGATATAACTGGTATAATTATTAGTAATGAACATTATTAGACTAAGTACATTGCCTTGGAAAAATTGGGTACTCTTTATACTGAAGTATGATGGTTCTATAAGGTTATTTTTTGATTATCAGAAGTTGAATCATGTAATAATCAACATATTATGTCACCATCATTGAATCAATGTCCTATTTGATTATTTAATGGGAGAAAATGGTTCATTAAAGTTTATCTATGATTAAGATGCCACAAAATTCGATTTAAGAAAGAGGATATACAATTTATTGAATTCGGAATATAGTACGGTCACTATTAATACTCAGTCATTTCCTTTTGTCTTACAAATACACTGTTAGTTTTCATAATGCTCATGAATTGTATATTTAATAAGAAACTCAAAACATTTCTTTTTATATTTTTTGATAATATGTTAATACACTCTAAAGCCATAGATTCCCGTGAAATGAACTTGGGTACTGTATAGATTATATTTTGAGAAGAGAAACCCTATGATAAATTATCTATGTTTGGATACTACATATAAGATGCTCTTTTTCATATTCATGTTTTTACTGGAATTAGAATATCATTTTATCTTTTTAATAATAAGGCAATCCATTCACTAAATATTATTTCACTTATTCCAATAGGGACATATTTGATGGTAAAAGTGCATCTTCTGTTGGTAAAACCTTTTACCGACATATATGTTCCAATAACTAAACTATTGGTAAAAACTCTATCTCTAAATGTTTTTAAGATAGATAAAATAGTTTAGTTGCAATTAAAATTATACCAACAAGTAATATATATGATGTTTAATGTTTTAGAAACATGTTATTATGAAAAATTTATCTTTTGGTAACAATATTACAAACACATTATATATATTTGTTTATAAATAAAATTCAAATAAAAATTATAAATTTTTATAACTAGTAAAATTTCATATTATATTTATTATTTTATCATATATAATACCTAAAATAAGATATTAACACATTTCCCAACATAGAAAAAACTTAATTAAATTAATAATGAAATATATTATACAGAACGTTGGATCTCACAATTCCCCCCTCACATTGGATCCCCTAATAGGGTAAACCCACCTATAATAAACCCATCCATGACATCTAGATTTTTCTAGTTCCAACCCCCCCCCCCCCCCAAACCATTCCAGTGCCCCAACCAGTCCAGCACCCCATCTACCCCATAGAGTCACATTCAGCTCCAATGACCATCTCCAGATAAATGAAATTTTATCTTTTACTAGAAATAGAGGAAGTTTTTGTATAGTCATATACACATATGGATCCACCACCACACTAGATGGCCTAAGATACTTTTCATACTCCTCTAGAATCCATCCATAGTATTCCAACATCATCTTACTTCAGTAATAATTAGGAAAAAAATAAATAATTCACCTACTTATAAGAATGAAACAGAGAAAAAAAAATAAACTCAAGCATTACTTCAAGATGTTCATTCAAAACATAAACTCAACCTATTAAAAAAACCTAAGATCTATAACATACTCCTCCAGAATCTATCCTTGATAATCCTACATCATATTTCATTATAGTGATTCAAATAAGAAATCTATTACTCTCACGCCCCCAGCAACATTACCTTCACACTTTCAAACTGTAGACATCAATATTCTAATATGATATCAACATTTAATAAATGTACAATTTAATTTAATATAAATTTTAGGATATTTTGTGAAATAAGACTTACATTTTTAAGTGTTGCAATACATACACGGATATCAAAAACTACCCCATATTTCTAAATAGATTTATATTAGTAATAAATTAAAAAAATATCACTTGATACAGTTTAAAAAACCAAAATTCATGAAAACACACCTCACAACTCTCCTAATAGACGAAAACTTACACCACAAACATCCAAGATGATATGATGGTATAAAAACTTAGGCATCTTCATGATTAGTAAATCAATGAAACAAGATAAAATAAAGGTCAATCCCGCACACCATGTTGACTTTACCTGGGAAAATAAATGAATGAAAAATACCACAATGCCATGAAAAGAATAGGGTAAATGGTGTGTCCATATAAAATCATGAACCAAAAAACACTCCATTCACCTAGAGACCAAAAGCATAGACAGATGTCATATCATGATTAGGATTCACTACTGTAACGATTATCAAACACCCAAAATATCGTGGAAAAACATATTAATATCCATTTCATTTCCCCAGTCATCACATGGATTCAGAATCCAATATAGTTTTTTCCACAGTACCCCACAGCAATGAACCCAGTGTTAATGAACCCTCAAAATAATAGTCATACCTCCATCATCACCCACCCTTTAATAACGCCTATGAATTTGGTGTTGGGTTCTAGCCAGGAACACTACAACACACAACTAAAAACTATCCATTAAAGACAATGTACACATAAAAATACCTTCAAATGAACCATCAATGTAGAAATACATCAATAAAAGTAACTCAAACACAACCTATTAGAACCCAAAAAAACAAACACACATATAACATTTGTATAATTTTCCAAACGAAACCGTCCCATGGATCCCTTTTTTTCGGGATCCACTTGGGTATCTGACCAATTTTGGTAAGCGCAACCCAGTTTGGCTTGATCAAATATGCACTTATGTTCACCAGTACACCGGAAAAATTTGGTATTTTAACATTAATTATATTACTTCGAGGTCTATGAAATTTCTTACTGGAAACTTCTTATAGAACTTTTTTATAGGGGATAATAAGTGCTTCTAGATTTCAAATGAATGATATTAACTTCAAAATAAAAATTTTATAATTTTCAAGGATGAATGTTTGAATTCCACCACTGAAGAAAATTTTTTTTGCTACTTCTAAGACACCATAAAATAGAATGAAAAAACACAAAAAATAGGTCATTTAATTGGTTGTGATGTAATTTTGTAACTCTGTACTAGTATCTAGAACAAAAAACAGGAAAATGAATATAATTTAAAAATAAGTACTAGAAATGATAGGAAGTGAGTGACTTTATATGTTCAAAAACACATGATAAAAGCATCATATCACACTTAGGAACAATAATAAATAGTTATAAGAAATAAGTATTTATTCTTCTATATTTTAAAACAAACTAAAAACCCACTAAAATAAGTCGCAGAAAAATATTTTTCTATAAGAAATCAAGAAACACTTATAAGTGACAAGTGCTGTACGGAATTGAAATAATCTTATAAAACTTATGTTGAAAATTTTAAATAAATATATGAGATTTTTTTAGATGATTAAGTCATTCTAAAAAATATATTCCATATTTCTTATTGGAAAAGTGGATTTATTCTATTTAATTATGTTATGTAGTAGAATATAATCCCCAAATACCCAAAAAATTAAACCTATGAACAAGTTGTACCCCCATAAGTAAGAATGTGACTCTCTATGACCAATCACTCAAAAAATGACCTTGTAATCATTTCCACTTGTCATGAATGTGGAATAACTAGGATGAATAACTGGTGGCTGTGCTTGAAGGGGCGATTCCCTACCTAACATATACAACATAAAAAAATGGAATATTCAGCAACACAGATGAAAAATCATATTCAGGTCAACCATGATGTAATATAATGATAAGGAATCGTTTCTTACAGGATATTGTAAATGAATTGGTGAAGACGTAGCCGCATTATACCAACCAATCATAAAAATTAGATGACCTAACATTTCATAGAACTACAAAAATTATTATCCATGATCCCTAGGAACCACTTGTCAGAATTTTCCATAAGGATAGACCACTGTAATAGTATACCCAATTACCGCATATATGTTTACTGTGTAAAGGTTATAAGTACCCAAATTCAAGTACATAAATATGATAATCTAATCCATAATAATTAATTTAATTATATAAATATAATCTTCCATTTCAGGAAGATAATATTATTTACCCATAGAATATTTTCTTTTAATTAATATACAAGAAAAACATAATGTAATCAATGTGATGAGAAATAGTTGTATTTAATCATTTGCAATTTTTTTTTCACAAAGCAGTGTAGTTTCAATACCCCTGGAGCCATATTTTATATAATTGATTATAAATAATTCATCAACATCATGTTGGATAAAACCCATTATCCAGTTTTATCACACATTGTTAAATAATCAATTTATCTTTATTTTTGAATGTTCAACTACAGAAGATGTATATTTTATTAGAGTATTGACGGAGTATTATTGAAAAAATCTCACTATTTCCAAACAGTTTCCATTTATTTGGAATAATCATATGATATAGTACATATAGTGCTTTAATGGAAATCACTTGAAAGGAAATGGGTGAAGGTGGATTATATCAAACTCATCCAAGTCATGTATAAAAAGAGTATTACATTATTAGAACTATAGTAATGTCATGAAAAAGACTTATCTATCTTGATAGAATTACATCAATGTTTTTTTTAAAAAAAATACACTTTTCATTTCTCTTAAATTGAATTTCAATGAATATTCAATAGGATTTTAAAAAAAATAATATTTTCTATTAAACGTATAATATAAATTCATTAACACAGAATGTAGTGTTTATTTTAATTGTTTCTTATAAAAAATATTAATCCCAATCATATGGAGGATACATAAATTCTTGTCAATAACTAAAAGGAATTCATAGCTGGTAGAAATTTATAAATAAAAAACATTCACATGGATTACAGAGTTTCTTTGTATTGTTCTTATAATGAAAATCAAACTTACTAATTTTCATGATACATAATTCCATGTTGATAACAGAAAGAAACCAATTTGCAGTAGCTAAAGCCCTTGATAAAAGATCCATGGTTGGTATGTGCACTACTAATGAGGGGTAGCCAATATTAAGAATAAAAAATACATGTTTATTAAAAATATACCAATCCGGATCATACATTTTATGATGAATGATATATATATATATATATATATATATGTTGTAGGTAATGTTTATTTGAGTCCCGCATCAAACTTGAAGTATTATTTCATTTTAATTACTCATTATAAATTAACACAAAGGACTCACTTAGTGACATATTTGGGCTATTGGGTGACTATTAGTACATTTTAACATGGTGTCACAAGAATGATAGAGAACATAATTTGTATGTATTATGAAAAGGGAAGTAAATAGAGATAGTGATACTCTCAAGCTACAAAATGTTTCCACACATGAAATATTTGAGGCTCATTATTATTGATCATAAGCTTCATCTTCTTGAGAAATCCATCATGTTGAACTTAATAATTGAGAAAGTCAAGAAAACAATCGATGAATTGATATTTTAAGATATAAATTAATGTTAATACATATTTATTTGTAGAAAAACGTTTAAAGGAACTAGATAATTGTTAATATGTATTTACAACTTTTTATACGTGTATATATTATTTATAGAATTAATATTCATCATGTGAGCCTGACCAACTATGTTTTAAATATTAGTAGAGTTCAATCTTAAAAGTAGTTATTCAATCTAGTTTTTGATCTATCAAGATTTGACTGAACTTGTACCATCGATTTACATGACTTGACTCAAATTGATTACACCACCTACTAGGGAACATGAACTGAATTTGATATATCATAATATAATCCCACCTTATACTATTTAATTACATATAATCAGGAATGTTTATATGTTCATTATTTATAATTAAATTAATAATGTCATTATTGAATTTTTAATGGGAAATTCTCCAAGTGGGGCCATCTAAGAGCCGAGATAGAAGGCAAAAGATAGTTGAATATGTATCTCTTTCACATTTATATTACCAGAAATTCAGAACAATGTTATGTACAGATACTTTTGGTTGAGAGAAATTTAGTAACATGATCATTGTGAAGTGGATTGATGAACCAAAATCTACCACATATTATGATAGGGTAAAAGGAGATCCCAAAAAACCAAAAACCATATACAAAATAGCATATAGAGTAGAAGTTTTCCAAGGTATTTATAAAAATATATTACAAATGGCCATTTAAAAAACTATTTATAATTACCCCAACTATTATTCTTAAAAAAACATATTGATTAATATAAAAAAATCTAAGAGAATAACAAATATAGGAAGTTATACTTGCAAAAAGATCTAGAGCACAACCAAAAATCTAAATTCATTTCCATGATATGAGGATTATAATTACCCTATAAAATATGAAAATTTAGCAAAACTCTTGTATTTTTATGACTGGTAATGAGTTTTACCCTCGATGTATTTTGGCTTGATCACATCTCTAGTTAAAGAAATCTATACTTTTATTTTCTCTTCAGAAATGATCACATAAATGACACCAGAAAATTTGAATGTTTTTTAGAAACTGATTCATTAGAAAGAGATAACGTTACTCAACAATTAAAAAAATTCTTAAGTGTATATTAGCAAATAAACTAATGAATGTTTAGAAGAAACTAAGGATTTTATGAGTGATAATTATTGTAACATTGATCAAAAATAAATAAAAAGTAATAATTGAATATTAACAAAGAAGATAAAATTCAAATAACACATTTGATAATTAAATTTAAATACTAAATAAAATTATGATTTATTAACATGAATAGCCACTAATTGTATTAATGTTATAAGACTTAGAGAATTCATTTTCTGTCTGGATAGCATGTGAGACAATATCTTCGTACGATGAGAAGGATTGTGAGACTAATTATTGATGGGGAAATTGTTTTAACCCATCAATGAAATGATCAATCTTACTTCATGGGTTACATATATAATCTGCAGCATGCCTTACTAACCTTGTAATGTTAGACTCAAACTTTGAAACATTCACGTCGTCCTTTTTCCTTAGACTAAGAAATTGTCTTTCTATATCTGCTCGATGGTCATGAGGAGAGTATTTTTATAATAAAATCTATATAAACTCCTTCTATTCCATATTTGATATTTCAATATCTTCCTTCATGTTTTGAATCAATGACCACCATTGTTCATCATCTCCAGTGAGGCGGTAAAATGCCACAACAACATTTTCCCTTTCTCTACTCTCCAATGCGTTGAATATTTTCTCTAAGGAATTCATCCATTGCTCAGATACTAGTGGATTTGTACCCCCATAGAAGGTTAGTGGTTCTTGCCCCATGAAGCTATCCAAAATTGATCCTCCACGCTGTGGATCAGGGTGCTCCATACAGGTAAGGTTATTATTCATAACCTGAGTGAGTTTTCCCAATATAGTGATTAGTTGATCAGCACCAGTTGAATCACCAACTCCACTATAATTATCTTTAGAAGGATGGAAATCTCTCCATGGAGTTCTTTCATTGATACAGATTCCATTCCTTCCACTAGGCGCCATTTCTAAACAATGCAATATACTAGATTAGTTTATGAATCGCAATACATAAATACATACTTGTAAAACACTTTACATAAATAGAAAAATTTATGGATATAATCCATATTCATAAAAAAAATTCCTTGAGGAATTATACACTCATAAACCCTTCATAATGATTTATATAGAAAGTGATAATTATCCTAAGCATATCCCCTAGGAGTGCCGTAACGAATAGTGTAGCAAGGCACGTTGTCATGCAGCAATTCCCATTCAAGTCTTAATAAAAGCGGTGTATTCAAGATTTACCCCTTCGTACATCTGTGCCAGAGTCGCCTCTACCTACTCATATCCAGACAGGGATGTATTGCTTGGAAAACTCACAAAATCTCTACAATACGAAAATTATAGGAAGTTCTTCTATACTAATCCTCAATGTCCATCTTATGTTTATGTGCAATAATCAATGTTTATCTAAATATGGCTGCCAAATATTGTACAAAACTTCCTCTGATACCAAATGTAACTACCCAACCCCAGTTACCCAGAGTTGGTGCATTATTACATAAGATTGGTATGATTACAAAAGATCAAGTCTCGAAAGAACGATTATTTTAGTAGCCTATGAAACACTACATATATTCATAAGACTTACATTACATAATAATGTTAAAAACTACAACAACATAGTCTCCATAGTCCACACACATATCCCCTCACACGATCCTTACAGGTCAGTCATAAAATACTTCTTCACATCCTGGGAAAAATAAAACATAGAAAGGTGTGAGCTTAGATTCTCAGTAAGGATAACAATATAGCAGGAACATTCATTAATAAGCATGACCATTTAATGCATTATAGAACTAAAACATAAGAATTTTAAACATGAAATTCAGCATAATATTGAAAAAATAAAATGAAATAATTCCATTTAATTATTCACATGGATATTCTACTAGTTGAATAATCACATGCAATATCAATAACCACTTTCATAATGATGGAAAACATAATGCTATACTATCATAACAACAGCGTCAAGGTCTTATTCGAATACTACAAATAATATTTTGTCAAGGAATTATACCAAGACACTAGTTTTTCCCATGATACCTACTAATTCATCGAGGAGCTATAGCGGGCTCCACCCGTCACTTACTAAGTCCAATGCATTCCTCATATGAACAGGTTTAAACATAACATAAACATTTGTATTAAAACTAGCATACGAAATGTCAATTCTTTCTCTATAAACCATGAATGGTATAAAAATAACTCATCCATAGTCAAACATATCACAAAACCTTCTATATAATATGTAAGTTTTGTATCATAATAAATCAACTTCAAATAATCTTAAAATCCATCAAATGATGTTGACATAGATGAAATCAAAACTATTTGAGATAAATATCTCTTTTTGAAATCATTTAAAAGTCACATAATTATAAAATAAAACATTTACTTTGAAAATATTCTAATAAGTTTTTAAGGGAATATTTAACTATTTTATAACGGCAGAAAAAAGACACACCCTCCGTATAAGTTAAAAAATACATTCTTACCTTAATTTTGTTGAAAAGGTTAAAAAGGACCTTGTTTGGAAAATGACGGAAAGATTCCATTATAAACATATTATAAAAATTCAAAAAAGGGTATAAATTACCTTAACCCATATTCTATAAAATAGTAACAATGTTTTGAAATAAATTTTTAAGAAACATGGATGTGTATGATAAATAGGTCCCAGTAGATAATTACATATAAACAACCTCATATAATGAGAAGATTGTAAAATAAACCATTACCTCGTACTTTTCATTTGACGAGGGTAGGTTAACCTCTTGTATAATGGTTAAATAATTGTTATTAAATTATACAATAATCATATTAATATGATATCATAGATTATCATTTAACATTTCATTGTTAATAATATCTTAGTATTATCGTCATTTCAGGTGTTAATGGATTTTTTTCCTTTATATTCATTATTATGTGAGCCATATTTTTTATGTAAGGGATGTATCATATTAATATCCATAAGGATATCAAGTCATTAAACATTATTTTTAATCATCTAATGAAAATTATTCTTGAATGGATACGATGGGGATTGAATCTCATCGTGTTCGTGGAGATGGTAATCCGTACGTACGCACGAGTGACAATATAATTCTTTTCATAATAAAATAATATATAATAGGATGGTATATCATATATAAAAAATATTATCATGTTATATTTATTATTTTCAAGAATTAAACATCATTATTATACCCATCCAAATAATAATGTATTAAATAACAATTACACCATGACGTGGAGACGGAAATCCGTACGTACGCACGTACGGTGACATGTAATTTAAAGGATGGATACAATAATGAAAATGTATGTACCATATTTATAATAAAATTATAGTATATATAAGATACGTGAATTATTATTTTAGAATGGAAATTACAAATAAATAATTAATTGAAGAAGAAAAGAACTTGAAAGAGGGTGGTGAAATTATTACCTCTTCTTCAGGTTCTTCCATTTGATTTTATCAAAAGGGCTCCTTAAGTTGGATTTCATACCAAATTAGGGCCTCTAGGATTATGGGAGGACAGTTGATAGGATATTTGAGAATGTTTTGGCCGATCCCAAAGTCTTTAAAGTTGTGAATTAGAGAGAAGGGGGAGTTCCCTTTTATAAGAGGGGTGAAGGGCACCTTAGGAAAAGGTATAAATATTATTTTATAATAAAATTATTTTCAGTTTATAGTGGATAAAAATATATTATATAAAGGATAAGGTGGGGATGGGTTGAAAAAAACTCATCCAATAGGTTTTAGATATGTTTGGGTCACTATATTATCTTTATCTTTTAGATTTAACTCTTAGGTAAATAGTTTGACATTTATCATGTCTCTCTGTATTTTTATATTATAATGTTAATAAAAATACTATATACATCCAAGAGAACTCAAATTGGTTCATTAATGATACACCTATCATTATAAAAGTCCTTTGGATGAACCAGAGATTTTCAAGAAAGAATATCAATTAATAATATAATATTTGTTTCAAAAACTATTTTATGTCAATTTTGACAATATTGGGTATTTTGATTTTTCTAAATTCATAACAACATTATTACATCAAATAAAATTCATCTAACCAACCCTAATATGTAATATTAACCAATAAAACAAGTGGAATTCATTAAAAGTCTCAAATTACATTTATTTGGATATTTATAATATCAATTATTTTAATCTTTCATTAATTAGGTAATTACTACATCACTCTTGTGTCATAAATAAATTTAATTATATAATGTCTAAAAATTATAAATAAAATACAATTATGTTGAAAATATTTTTAGATTTCTAATGAATATTTATAATCGAATTTATCATATGTGTAACCATATATTAAAAATGTTTTAGTTATTAAACTTTGATTTTAACTCTTTTAACTCTTCTTTGAATTAAATAATAATAAATGTCCTAATCTAATCCAAGTTGACCAAAATATTTCATATTTTATTCCTAAGGTTGTTTCTGGTCGAATTAAACTTATCAAATAGAATTAGGACATGTGTTAGGGTAATAATAATATCATTTTTACCCTTAATTACCTTATTAACTTTTAACTGTGGTTAAAAATGTAAAAATTTAATGTTCACGAGAAATAATTTTTACCTTATTGAACAACATTTTACTCTTTGATATTAACCTTGTCTCTCAGATTTTTCAAATTCCACTCACAGAAGCAATAAAATTATGCCTTATATGAATTTACAAATTCTCTAAGGAGATTGGTAAAAGACGGTGAAAAGTTCATAAAAGTTTTTATATATTTAAAATTATCATAAACTGACTCCAATGAATTAAATAGAACTTATATATGTATTCTGTATCTATTTTGACCTATAATAAATTTAAATAAAATAAATAATTATTTAGTTAAATATTCGGGTTTAAACTGTTACTCAGTGATTTTCACTATTCATCAAAAATTGAATGTTTTTATAAAAATATCAAAAATTCACCCTAAGATAATTTCAATATTCCGAATTAAAAAATGAAGTCTATTTTTAATGATAAAAATTATAAAATATCAAAAAGTGGGTATTACTATTCATAACAGCTGGTTTGATTGGTTGTGGTGTGTGTTAGAACTCGAAGTTGCGTACAACACAAGCTATTGCATTATTCAAAGAGAAGCATATCATGGAAGATTAGGGGGTTACATTTTCCCCTCTTTCAAATAATTTTTCCCTCAAAATTTCTAGAATATTAGTGCATATAAAGACTCGGGTGGTTCTTCATCATAAGTTCCTCAGGTTCCCAGGTTTCCTCTTCTATCTTATGTTTTCTCCATAGAACTTTTACCAGACGAGTCGTCTGGTTTCTCAGAAACTGTTCACTTGTATCAAGAATCTTGACAGGATTTTCGCAATAAGATAGATTGTGTTCCAGTTATAATTTCTCATAGGTGAGTAACATGTGTTGGGTCATGCATGTATTTTCTCAACAGTGATATGTGGAACACATCGTGAACTTTGGAAAGATTTGGAGGCATTTCCAAACGATAAGCTACATCCCCAATTCGTTCTAGAATTTCAAGAGGTCCTATGTACCTATGTTTAAATTTACCTTTCTTACTGAAATGTATAACTCACTTCCATGGAGATAACTTCAAGAAAACATGATCTACTACCTGAAATTACAATAACTTCATTTGGTTGTCGGCATAGCTCTTCTGCCTACTTTGAGCTGCTTTGAGTTGGGAATGGATTATCTTCACTTTTTGCATCGTTTCCTCTACATGTTCTTGGCCTATAAGTTTTCTTTCACAAATATCATCCCAACAAGTTATTGTGCGACATCTCATTCCTTATAACGCTTCATATGGTGCCATTTGAATACTATACTAGAAGCTATTGTAATAGGAAAATTCTACCAAAGGTAAATATTGATCCCACATACCCTGAATGTCACGTGGGCATGATCTCTACATGTCTTCTATGGTTCGAATATTTTGTTCTGATTGTCTATCTGTTTGAGGGTGGTAGGCAGTGCTCAACCATAGTTCAGTATCCAGGGATTTTTGAAGACTTTTCTAGAATCTTGAAGTAAAAAAAGGATCAAGATTAGAAACAATCGATAGGAAACTCCATGAAGTCTCACAACATCAATAATATATTGTCTTTCTAGGCGTTCAAGTGGTAGATCTTCTCTTATAGCAAAAAATGTGCTGAATTTGTAAGACAATCAACAATGAACCATATTGCATTGTACCTTCTAGGAGTCTTAGGTATTCCCATGATAGAGTCCATCAAAATATTATCCCATTTCTACTCATGTATGGGAAGAGGTTGCATGACTCATCCAGGCTGTTTCCTTCCAGCTTTCACTTGTTGACAAACCATACATATTGACACAAAATCAGAAATCTCCCTCTTCACGTTGTCCCACAAAAAAGTCCCTTCAAATATCTCTACAATTTGGTGCTACCAGGGTGTATAGAGAAATTGGAACTATGATCATCATCCAAAAATTCTATTTTTAGATCAGTTATATTAGGAACACAAAGTCTTGTCCCAATTTCAAAATCCCATCTTCATTTATGAAGTCAATCAATCTCCCATCATTACAAGATTTAAGCTTCTTTTAAAACTCATTATCACCATTCTCAGAACTCTTTATCCTTACAAAATATGGTTTGGAAAACATTTGAAAAATAATTGATTTTTCACCTTCCACGGTGATTCCAAAATCCATCATTACTAGATCCATGAAAATAGGATTGCTTTCAACTCTCATCTTGTTCAAAACTCTATGATACTTTCTACTCAAAGCATCTGCCACCTTATTTTCCCTCCCTGGGTGGTTGTGTATGGTTAAATCATAATCCTTGAGTAGTTCAATCTATATCCTATGCCTCATGTTGAGTTCATTCAGTGAGAAAATAAACTTTAAACTCTAGTGATCGGTATATATCTCACATTTTTCACCATAGAGATAATTTACCCATTTCGTCAAAGAAAATATTTCATCTTATAACTTAAGATCATGAGTAGGATGGTTTTGCTCATTAATTCTTAGTTGTCGTGTTGCATAAGCAATAACCCTATCATTCTTCATAAGGAAACAACCAAGTACTTTCTTTGAAGCATCACTATAAATAACAAACCCATCATTCCCTGATTATAGAGTCAAGATAAGAGCATTGACTTATCTTCTCTTCAGTTATTTGAAGCATTATTCATATTCTTTTGTCCAAAAAAATTTAACCCCTTTACGTGTGAGCTTCATTAATGGCTTATCCAATCAGGATGAATTATAGAAAAAATGTCATTAATAACCGGGTAATCCAATAAAACTATGTACCTCAGTTATACTCTTCGATGCTGGCCATTCTTGGATTTCTCTTATCTTAGAAGGGTCAATAGAGATTAAATCCTTAGAGACAATATGTCTATGAAATGAAATCTCTTGAAGCCATAATTCAAACGTGCTAAACTTCCCATATAATTCATTTCTTCGAAGAGTATTTAGGATAATGCACAAGTGATTTTTATGATCTTCGTAGGTTTTGGAGTATACCAAGATATCATAAATAAATACCACTAAAAAGTCATCAAGATATTCCTTGAGAAATCTGTTCATTAGATCCATGAAAATAGAGGGTGCATTAGTCAATCCAAAAGGCATTACTATAAAAGCGTAATGCACATACCTAGTTCGAAATGCTGTTTTCGGAATGTCTTCCTTCTTCACACACAACTAATGATATCCAGATCGAAGGTCAATAATTTAAAATTATTGATCTACATGAATTTGGTCAAATAAATCATTAATGCAAGGTAGGGGATACTTATTCTTTAGTGTTGTAGCATTGATCTCCCTATAGTTAATGCAAAACCTCATAGATCCATCTTTCTTTTTAACAAAAATAACATGAACTCCACATAGAGAAACACTAGGGATAATAAATCCCTTATTACTCAATTCCTCTAGTTGTTTCATTAGTTCCACTAATTCTACATTGTCTATTCTATAATGGGTCTTTGATATGGTCATTGAACCAATAGTTAAATCAATGGAAAACTCAATTTCTCATTTTGGAAGATGTCCAGGTAAATCTTTTGGAAACAGATCAACATATTATTTCACCATAGGCACATCCTCTATTTGAAAATTCATTTCCTCACCCATAGTCATTTCATTCTCTTCCTCCACAATAATTGAATTTAGTTGAGATTCTTGGGGTGGATCTATATAAGAATTAGGTGGTTATGATTCTACTATAAAGAAAAGGTGTTCTTTATCATCATTATAAAAAATAGTAACCTCCTTCTTCTTACAATAAATTTTCACATCATGGTCCGAAAGCCAATCCATACAGAGGATTATATCAAATTCCATAATCGGTATGACGATGATATCAACAAATAAATTAGGTTTATATGACTTAATGTGCACTGATTCACAATAAATTACTACAATGATACATCCCTTAAGATTTTTGTCTGAAAACTCCCTTATTAAACCAAATTAAAAATATCTAATTTTCATAGCATACTAGGAAGATATGAAACAATGTGATGATCCAGAATCAAATAATGCATTGGATAAACTTCAGGAAACAATTAAATTACCTTCCACCATGTCTTTAAGAGCTTCATCATCAATAGTAGCGATAACATAAGCTTAGCCTTGATCCCTTGTCCTTTTCTGAGGTAAGTTTCCATGATGCATAGGACATTCATTTGTATAATGTCCCATCTCCTTGCAATTGTAGCATTGAACATCAGTAGCTTATTTCTTCCCCTTGCAATCACAAGCTTTGGTGGCCTATTTCACCACACTTGTAACATTCCCCCATTCCCCTCAAGCAAGAACCAAGGTGTTTCTTCCCACTTTTTTTGTAGGATGGATATTCACGTTCTCCCTTCTTCCCTTTATTTCCATTTCCAGAGTGATCTACAGATCTCTTCTTCTCTTGTTTTTCATTAATGTTTCAAGACATAGAGAATTCATTTTACATCATAATTTCACATGAGATAATATATTCATATGAAGAGTAGGATTGTGAGACTAATTCTTGATAGAGAAATGGTTTTAACTCATCAAAGAAATGATCAATCATACTTATTGGGTTACATATAAAATCTTTAGCATTCCTTGTTAACCATGTAATGTTAGACTCATACTTTGCAACATTATCGTCCTCATTTTGCCTCAGACTCAGAAATTGAATTTCCATATCTGGTCGATGGTGACGAGGAAAGTATTTTTTTTAATGAAATATCATTAATCTCCATCTATTCCATATATGATACTTCATTATCTTCTTTCGTGTTTTGAATCAATGACCACCATTGATCAGCATCTCTAGTGAGGTGGTAAACAACCATGACAACTTTTTCCCTTGCGCTACTCCCCAAGGTATGGAATATTTTCTCCATGGAATTCATCCATTGCTCAGCTACTAGTTGATTTTTACCCCCATTGAAGGTTGGTGTTTGTTTCCTAGTGAAGCGATCTAACATTGATCCTCCACGTTTCATATCAGGGTGCTCCATAAGGGTTAGGTTATTATTCATATCATGAGTGAGTTGTCCCAGTATGGTGATTAGCTGATCAGCACCAGTTGTATCACCAGCTCCACTATAATTATCTTGAGTAGGAGGTCAATCCAGACATGGAGTGTGTGCATTGATACGGTTTCCATTCCTTCCACTAGGTTCCATTTCTAATCAATGGAATACACTAAATTATATTATTAATTGCAAAACCTAAATACAAACATCTAAAACACTTAGCATAAATTGAACAGTTTATGGATATAATCGATAATCATAAATTTTTTTGAGGAAGTATACACTCATAAACCCTTCATAATGGTATGTAATGAAAATGAGAATTATCAAAAGCATATCCCACGAGATTGTCGTAACCAAGAGTGCAGTAATGCCCGTTGTCGTGCACATGTTCTCGTTCGAGACTAGCTCAACGTGGTGTTTTCTGGTTTTACCCCTAGGTACATCTGTGCCATAGCCACCTCTACCTGCTCTTATCTAGACAGAGATGTATTTCTTGAAAAGATCACTAAATATCGAGAATACAAAAATTCTAGGAAGTTCTTCTATACTAATCCTCAATGTCCAAATTAGGTCTATGTGCTCTAATCAGAGTTTATCTAAATCTATCTTCCAAGGTTTGTACGAAAATTTCTCTGATACCAACTGTAACACCCCGAACCTAGTTATCCAGAGTCGGTGCATTATTACATAAAATTGGCATGATCACACAATATCAAGTCTCGAAATAATGGTTAGTTTAGTAGCTTTGGAAACACTAGATACATTCATAAGTCTTACATTAAATCATAAAGTTAAAAAGTAAAACAACATAGTATCCATATTCCACACTCATATCCCCTTAGACTATTCCTGTAAGTCAGTCATAAAATACTTCTTCACATCTTCAGAAAAATAAAACATAGAAAGGGGTGAGCTCAGATGCTCAGTAAGGATAACAATATAGCAGAAACTTTTGTAAATAAGCATAAACATTTAAGGTAAAGTGTAACTAAAACAAAAGCCTTTAAAACTCAAACATTAGCATAATATGGAAAAAAAATAAAATAATTCAATTAACATATTTTCATGGATATGGTACTGGTAAAATAATCACATGCAATATCAATAACCACTTTCATAATGATGGAAATCATAATGCGTGACTATCATAACCACATAGTAAAGGCCTTGTGCTAAGAAAACAAATTAGATTTTGTGAAGGACTTGTGCCAGGACACTAGTTTGTCTCCTGAGACCTGCTGATGCATCGAAGAGCTATAGTGGGCTCCACCCGTCACTTACTAAGTCCAATAAATAACTCATATGAACAGGTATAAACATAACATAAACATTCGTATTAAAACTAGCATACGAAATGTTCATAATTTCTCCACAATACATGGATGTTATAAAAATAACACATGCATAGTCAAACATATCACAAAAACGTCAATAGAATATGGATGTTTTGTATCATAATAAATCAACTTCAAATAAACATAAAATCCATCAAAGGATGTCAACATATATAAAATCAAAACTATTTTAGAGAAATATCTCTTTTTGGAAATCATTTAAAACTAAAATAATTATAAAAGAAAACATTCACTTTGAAAATATACTTATAAGCTTGTAATGGATGCTTTGACGATTTTATAATGGTGGAAAATAGCTTCACCCACTGTATAAGTTAAAAATACATTCTTACCATAATTTTGTTGAAAAGGTTAAAAAACACCTTATTTGGAAATAGACAGAAAGATTACTTTATAAACATTTTATAAAAAGTCAAACATGGTTATAAATTACTTCAAACTATAGTCTATAAAATAGTAAGAATGTTTTGAAATATATTTTTAAGAAACATGGTTGTGGATGATAAAGAGGTACCAATAGATAATTACGTATAAACAACATCAGATAATGGAGAAATTGTGAAAGAAACCCTTACCTTGTACTTTTACTTGGTCGATGGTAGGTTAAGCTCCTGTATAATGGTGAAATAATTGTTATTAAATAATAAAAGAATCATTTTAATATTATATCATATATGATCTTTTAATATTTCGTAGTAAATAATATCTTAGTATTATCGTCGTTTCGGGTGTTAATGGATTTGTTTTCCTTTATATTATTTGTTATTTGAGTCATATTTGTTATGGATGGGAAGTATCTTATTTATATATATAATTATATAAAGTCTCTAAACATTATATTTAATAATCTAATGAAAATTAGTGTTTAATGTTTACGATGAGGAATGAATCTCATCGCGTTCATGGAGACGGTAACCCGTACATACGCACGAGCGACAATATCATTATTTTGATATAAAGATAATATATAATTGGATGGTATATCATAAATAAAGAATCATTATCATGTTATATTTATTATTTACATGAATTACACATCATTATTATAACCATCCAAATAATAATGTATTGAATTAAAATTGCACCACGACGTGGAGACAGTAATCTGTACGTATGCACGTATGGTGACTTGTCATTCAAATGATGCATAGAATAAAGAAGATGGATGTACCATATTTATAATAACATCACATTATATAGAATATACTGGAGTTATTATTTTATAATGTAAATAACAATGAAAGAAGAAGTGGAAGAAGAAAGGAACTTGAAAGAGGGTGGTGAAATTATTACCTATTATTTGGGTTCTTCCTTTTGATTTGATTAAAAGGGCTCCTTAATTTGGAAATATTACCAAAGGAGGGCCGTTATGATTAAGGTAGGATAGTTGAGAAGATATTTTTGTACGGTTTGGCCAATCAAAAAGGCTTTGAATGTGTGAATTAGAGAGAAGGGGGAGTGACCTTTTATAAGATGGGTGAGGGGCACCTTAGATAAAAGTAGAAATATTTTTTTATAATAATTTTTCCATTCCAAATGGCTCAAAAATAGATTATATAAATTATAGGGTCTGTATGGGTCGAAAACCACTCAACCAATTGGTTTCAGATAGGTTTTGGATCACTATATGAACTTTATCCTTTAGATTTAACTCTCAGTTAAATAGTTTGACATTTACCATGTCTCTTTCTATTTTAATATTATATGGTTAATAAACATACTATATACTTCCAAGAGAACCCCAAGTGGTTCATTCATGATACACCTATAATTATATATGTCCTTTGGCCAAAATGTATATTTTTAAAAATATAATATCAATTAATAATATAATATTTTTCTAAAAACAATTCTATGTCAATTTTGATACTATTTGGTATTTTGTTCTTTTTAAATTCATAATAGCATTATTACTTCGAAAACAATTCATTTAACCAACCCTAATATGTCATATTAACCTAGAAAATTAGTGGAATTCATAAAAATTCTCAAATTACATTTATATGGACATTTATAATATCAATTATTTTAACATTTCATTAATTAGGTAATTACTGCATCTCCATTGTGTAATAAATAAATTAAATTATTTAACATCTAAAAATTAAAAATAAAATAATTTTTTTGAGGAAATACTTTTATATTCATAATGAATATTTATAATCTAATTTATCTAATGTGTATCCCTATATTAAAAATGTTTTATTTATTAAACTTTGATTTTAACTCTTTTAACTCTTCTTTGAATGAAATAATAATAAATGTCCTAATCTAATCCCAGTAGACCTAATTGGTTCATATTTTATTATTGTGGTTGTTTTTGGTCAAATTATACTTATCCAATAGAATTAGGACATGTTTTAGGGTAATAATAATATCATTTTCCCTTAATTATCCTATTTACTTTTAACCGCTGTAAATAAATTTAAAAAGTTACTATTCACCAAAAATTATTTTTATCTTATTGAACCACATTTTCCTCCTTGATATTAATTGTGTCTGTCAGATTTTTGAAATTCCACTCACAGAAGTGGTAATGTTAGGTTTTATGTGAATTTACAAATTCTCTTAAGAGATGGCTAAAAGACTGTGAAAAGTTCAATAAAATTTTCATATATCTAAAATTATTAAAAAACAACTCCAATTAATTACATTGACCTTATATAGGTATTATTTATCTATTTTGACCCAAAATAAATTTAAATAAAAAAATTAATTATTTAAATTAAAATTTGGTTTTTAACTATAACTAAGTGTTTTCCAGTATTCATCAAAAATATCATGTTTTCAAAAAATACCAGAAATTCACCATAAGCTAATTTCGATATTCCGAATAAAAAAATGAAGTCCATTTTGAAAGATAAACTTTATAAGAACTCAAAAAGTGGGTATTACTATTCAAAACGGCTAGTTTGATTAGTTATGTTGTGTGTTATAACTCAATTTTGCGTACAACACATGCTACTGCAATATTCAAAGTGAAGTGTACCGTGGAAGCTTGGGGTGTTACATTTCTTATTTAATTATCATGTTTATGAAGGATCTACAATTAAACCCAATTTAGATAAACAATATGTTAAACCTAAATTATGGGGAGACAATTAGTGGTTGGATAGTGGCTAAAACTATATTTTTTACATTTAGTGTCATATCATAGTTTATTCATTGTGAAAATAATAAATCCATTCTAATTATAACTATTCAATGTGGGTTGTCCACTCGCGTATTTAGAATATTTATAGGTAAATAAGAGAATCTCTCATGTTCTGGTATAAATAAGATCGTCGATGACTATATCATGAGGTGTCTGAATTTTCATAAAGAGAAGGCCAAACAAAAAGTGACCAGCAGACATGTTATAGTCATTTCCAATGCACATATATAAATTATAGAATATTTTATAGTATTTTTCACATGTAAATTATTGAAAAAATTAAAATTTTATATTTTTTGAGTGATTTTGGATGAAATCAACATGTTTACATATTTCATTAAAATTTGGGAGTCCATTATTAAAGAATTAGTGAAGCACCATGTTTAGGATGTAGTTAATTATTATGGATTTCTAATTTATATTACCTCTAACTAAGACCCCATATTTTCACATAGTTTTTATGATCCTTATAACAAACCCTTGGGATATAGTTTACTATGAGCACAAAAAATCACCATTAGAGGTATAGACAGTCATAATGTACAACTTAGACACTAAAAACATAATTATAGATTCTGTGATAGAATTAAGTTACTTATTTGAAGATAATTATAAATTGGTGATGTTTTCATATATTAAAAAATAGTAGGCCTCGATACAAATGGTGTCGTTTGTGGTATTGTATGATCATCCTTGTAAATATGAACTTTTTTGTAGAGAAGGGAAAACCATTAATAATCAAACATTTTATTGTTTATAAGATGTCTTATAAAATATAAATCGTTGAGAAATTAATACTTACATTCCCCTGTCCTATGAAATTACATGAATATCATCATTAAATATGTTTTTATGTTGTTATAGTTGACCTTGTATTAATGAATGTGTCATTAAAACTAGGGTATCACTATTTCCCCTGAAATTAAATTTTGATCTCCAATGTGATGGATATGTCAATATTTCAAATAAATTGTCAATATTTTATACATTTTTGGAAAAAAACATAGCTTATGTATTGTCCGTAATGTTATCCATATAAAGTTATTAAATAAATACCAGATGATTTCCCACTATGTTTTATAATTATGAAAACATTACTCTCGGAAAAGATGCTATAACATCAGAGATTACACACATTTGTATCTGGTGCTAAAAACATAAACATTACATTACTGATATTAATAATAATAAATGTGACCCCGTTTTTTCCATCAAATCATACAATGTAGAATGGAATTATTTGATCTCATATATATAGAAGGGTCTTGTAGGTTTGGAGTTTTATAGATTTACGAGAAACTCTTATAAACTAAGGCTCAAAAACAATTGGATCATAAATATGAACATTATTTCCCACTATACCCTACATTTAAAATAGTTCAGCAACATCATCCATGTGAAATACTTCTAATTTTTTTATTTAACATCATTCCTTATAACCTGATGTAATGAAAATAAAAGTGGGTGAGATCAAAATCTCATTAATGGTAGACATGTAAGATATGTAAGCACAACATAAGCATAATGGTAATATAAAATGAGCTTAAATTTTAAAAAATAATACCCTTCTTATAAAATTTTAAAATCTTGAATCATAAAAAATCATAAAAATTCATAAGAAAGGATTCATAAAAGAATAATGTGGAATAACATTGATTTATGGAAAAAACATAAACTTATATCATTGTGAACATTTGAAAATTTAGATTGGTTCACTAAATATGTTAAGGACATGAATTTAATAACTCACATAAACTTATAGAACCGACATGAGGTCTACGCATATCATTATGAACATATAATTAGACTCACACATTACATTATGAACATGTAATCAGGTTCAAGCATAATATTTTGAACATGAAATTAGGTTTACACAATACATTGTAAATAGATAATCAGGTTCACAGATAACATTGAGGACATGTAATCAAGTTCATGCATAACATTGTGAACATGTTATCCGGATCAGTCCTAAAAAATATAATCATGAGTAGTCCATCATTACCCTATTCATTGGTGGGAGATATATATTCCACAAATCACATAATTTAAAACATCCATATCTCATCCAGAATAACCTAAATCCCAAAGATAATAAATCATTCATCATATATGAACCCATGAATTAAATAGGTTTCACATACATTTATTCAAAGTATATACCACGAAAAATAAATGTGTTTATAAATATCCATAAATAATAAACATTAAAAAACCATAAAATAAAAAATTATAATATCCATTCATAATGGTATCATTGAATCATAAGTTGCATCAAATATTATTATCTTAGATTTAGGGTAATCATATGAGATCACATGAAACAACTCTTGAAATAAATAACCTTTCGATTTTGAAGACATTTTTTTATTATAAAAAATTAAAAAAGAATATATATTATTTTATAATTTCCATGTAATATATTGACGTATGACTCAATGTGTTATGTAATCATGAATTTGGGAAGATACACTAATGCCGTATAATGTAAAAGTCATTCCTTAGGTATTTTTTGTCGATAAATTCATAAAGAACCTCTTATAGAAAATAAAAAAAATATATTTTAAATTCATTTTGTAAAGTTAAAACATGAGTAAACATGAAATTAATAAATCAAAATTTATTATTAAAATCAATTCTGTAAAAAAAATTATGAAATATATACATGGATGAAAAATATGGTTTAATGGAAATTTTTAATTGATTATTTTTAAAAGAATATCCTTCATAAATATCATATCATTAATGTGAGAATAAAATAATCAATTATTTTTATGAGTATTTAATAAATATAAAACAAAATTTAATTAATCATAATATAATAAAAATTAATCCCCTGAATAATTATATCATGAAAAAATTGATGATATAAAAGGTTAACCCATAGAATAGAAGTTGGATTATGAATTACCTAAACACATATTAAATTGGTTGAAATATATACCCAAAATAGTAATAATTATCAATATAAGAATTAAATATCATGAATATAATGAGATATATTATATTATAAATCAAAGGGTAGTATAGAAACCACATATAAGATATGAGTCGTAAATAAGGAATATATCTCACCAAAGAAAAACTGAGATGCAAAAACTCCAACATAATTGTTTTAAGAATGTTATTAACTTATTATTGAATCATATTAATATTTATGATATCATATATTATCTTTTTATAACATATTATCATCAATTCAATAATAATATCCCAATATTTTCATTGTTTTGGTTATTAACTACATTATTTTATGATGTTTTGACTAGTTATTTATTATTGCCCTTTCAAGGATCATGATTTAATAATTTAATAAATATATACCATGATATAAATATCATGTATCTTCAATATATATATATTTATATTAATCCACAAAATTTAGTGACATGAAATGGAATATTCTGTTAATGGAGATGGTGGGTTGTACGTATGCATGAATGGTGTTTCCATTTTATTGAAATTTTGAAATAAACGAATGTAAATTATATATTTTTTATATTATAATTAATGTATAATATTTATTTAATATACAAAAACAATTTTTATTAAACCCATCTGCGATAAATTCCTTGCCAATAGTGAATTAATTACAACTCTTTGGGTAGTCATGGTACACCCATATAAAAATGATGTTATCGTATTCTCACAAAATGGAAATCATGAATGTATGTGTTATAAAAAATTCAAACAATCATAACGACATTATAAGTATCATATATATCATATATTAACTATAAATACAAAATTACTCTAAACATTTAATGGAGGTAATGTGAGAATGAACGAAATTTCTTTGTGAGGTGATAGTCGTCCATACAACTGAATGATGATTGTGTATACCATATGACAGATGTTTAAGAAGTTTTTGGTCATTACATCCACATAAAAACACCTAATTATATTTAATATAATATGATTATTATATAATCAAGATATAAGAATAATATTTTTTATGGAGTAATAAAAAACAAATGTTATTGTTCAAGTACATTACCACTTCTTCGGTGGACTTTAATTACATATAGTATTAATGAATTTTTATTGGTCTTTTGGTGACACCATCATCACATATATATGGTTAGTGTGATTAAAATTGGGTTTTTACAGGATTTTAGGATCTTCATGTATTTTATATTGAAATTGGGTGGAGTGAGAGGTATTATACTGGAGGAAATGTGGGTTTAAGTGATTAAAATAATGATTATTTTATATTTAATGCTGGCAACATTTAGTCAGAACTAATTACAAAATTTTTGGATGATAACTAAAATTTTATAGAATGGTTAGGGATAATAATCACCACTTTAAAAAAGTAAATTTTTTATTTTTATGTATTTTATTCTTTGACCTTTATAACATTAACCCATTTTTGTTTTTACCTACAACTAAATAAACAATTTTCATACGATTGTAGATTTTACTACTTTGAATTGAAATTTACCTTAAAATATAGTTTTTATCATCTAATTCCAAATATTGAATAAATATTACCAAATATAATTTCTACAATTGAAATGATTATATTTAAAATTAATCTAGTAGGATCAATAAGAAAACATGTTTTTAAAGTGAGAAAGTTTAGAAGTTTGAAATGTTTTTCTATTCATTTTCAACGTAAAATTTATTACAATTATATAAATTTGATTAATTGATTTATAAGTAAAATAAATATAATTTATAACTAACTTATAATAAAATTAAACTATAAATATATATTAGATGAAAACCTAGTTTTCCATTAAAATTTAATATTTGTCATAATCCATCAAAAAGTAAAACTTATCTGAAAAATAAAAAAATTCCCAATGCCAATTTTGATTATTCAGTTTTAAAAAATAATGTTATATTTTCAGATAAATACTATAAATTTTTAAAATTTATTTTTAAAATAGGTTTTCCATTAAAAGATGAAAACATGTCCTTTTAGAAATATATTGCTTTTTAATATTAAAATTGGATATATTCGTATCATAAGATTCCAAAAATTATTGGTTTACATTGGAAAATATATATTTATTTTATGATATTTAAATTTCACAATTACTTTTATGTAATAGTGATAAATTTTATTTCATAAGACAAAATTTTATTATGGGAACAAAAAATAGTTTTTTTATAACAACACATCCTTTATGTTCAATTGGTTTTTATTTTCATTTCTAATTAATTTTTAATCAATGAATTCATTTTATAAACATGTGTAAAAAATATGTTCATAATTAAGTAAATATAAATAATTTTAAACATTATAATATCATGGTGATAATGATTGTGTTAAAATATTAATATCTTCAGTTTGATTAATCAAAATTTTTTGTGAAAATTATTCCATCGAAGAGATTATATTTACATTATAAATTAAATACCATAATATATTGAGGTGTTACATTTGACACCCAATTAATATCAATTTAAACCTTGAAATTTGTTACTCGGATAATAATTGATGTGGATTCCTATGACTTAGCATATCCTCTTGTTCCATTATTGGTAACATAAAAACCTTATGAATGTGAGTTGTCTTGTTTCGCAGAACATTATATATAAAATATATAATCACTAAATGTTTATATTTATATTAAATATCTTGTTCTATTTGTATGAACTCTATTTTTAATACTTATAGAGGATCAACTATAATATTACTCAAAAGAGACCCATGGAATGAATCATTAACCTGATAGATATTTAGTGGATTATTCAATCAATAAGATACCATCCCAATATTACCACTATTTTCAAAAAAAATTATCCTAAATGATTGAAATTTAAATTTACAAATCAATAGTAGATACTTCAAAATTTATTATAATAAAAATCAAATCTTAAATGGGTAAATAAATAATCTTCATGAGAAGAACGAATGGGAATTATACAAGACAACTCAGATTACAGAGACAATATTTCCTTATAGGATAACATGGAAATGTAAGATATAAATAACTGGCATAGAATAATAGAGAGTGATATAGAACATTATCATTAGAATGTTAAACATAATAAATTTATAAATATGTTATGGGTTGTAATTTCATTGATAAATATAATCAAATAATGTTTTTATATTCTTTTGTGGAATTTTGGGAATTCAATTTATTATTATAATATGATCATAAGGAAACATACATACATAAAAAGAATATTTTAATCCTTATATTTTCATAAGATGATAAGTATTTAAGGTAAAATAAATTTCTACACCTCAAGGATCAGAAGTAACATTTATAAATCATTGCATTTTTTATAAATATAACAATCTATTTATCCTGTATTTTATCATCAACCAAAACCATAATTTTTTTACAATATTTAATATTCAAAAAATATAAACCACTATATTATAACAACCTAATTTAATCTCTAATAATTAGATGTAATACCAATAGTTTAACATAGATCATTCGAAAAATAACTATCATTAGAATTACTCAAAACTATTATCAACTATGATTCAAACCAAAAAAAGTAGAAGTGTTTGATGACATAGTCTTCCAAGAAAAATATTAATATTAATATTTAAAAAACATCATTGACCATAACTGTCACATTCAAAAAATTTAATTACCTAAATAATATAATCTCCAAGGTACATTAATGATTTCCATAAATAACATGAACCTTCATAAAATAAAAGAATACATACATCAAAAACAAAAACAAACCATTATTATTTAAATAAAATACCACAATATTATATTTACCTTAATTATATAGGGTTCACAAAATTTTGGGAATCTTCTAAAATAAAATTAATCCCTCAATCATTAAATCATTTCAAATTTAATGGTTTTTATAACATATATTTTCCCAAAATGAACATAACATTTATCAATAAGAAATTATAAATATATGAACTAGGACATCTTGCATGCCAGTAGATGGTAATTATGCTTTGTCTCCATTTGGCTGTGTGTTCAATTCCCATGGTCATACTAGAAATGATAGGTTTTCACTAATCACGTGGGTTGTCCTTTTCATAATAATATATTTCTATAATCAATATATGAATCAATAAATGTGATAAGAATATTAAAAATTAAACATAATATGATTTAACCTCAAAAGTTATCTCATAACATTCATTTTTCATCCAATAATGTAATAACACACAATAACTATAAAAATTATTGTCTCTAAAATAAAATTATTCGCCATAAAATTTCATAAGAAATATCCTAAAATGGTTTTCTATGAAAATAAATTTATTATCGACCTAAAAAATATAAACCCATTATGATATCCATAACTCTTAAGAATACCACAAAAAGACATCCAGCTCTTCTAATATATCTTACTCCTGCTCTAATGCCCACTATAATGGCCTACAATGAAAACATCATGATTTGGGGATAAAAATATAAAAATAAAATTTATAACATTAAATCATAATAGTGACCAAATTTTTTTCTAACAACACATACAATGTCGAATCAAAATATTGGATAACATAAATTCCCAAGGGTCTGTTAGGTTTACAGTGTTAGAGATTTTGTACAAAATCATAAAAAAATTGGATAATAAAAAATTAGATCATAAATATCAATATTATCTGCACTACACCCAACATCCATAATATGGAATCAACATCATACAAGTAAAATCCTTCCTATATATAGTTTATTTATCAACATTCATTATAACATGGAGAAATAAAACATAATATGGTTGAGCTCATATTCTCGGTATGGGTAAAAATGGGAGATACCTAATCATAACATGACCATTAATGTATCATAATATGATAATAATATTTGAAAAGCACACCCTATATATCAATTATCATAATCATGAATCAGAATATAAATCATAAAAATTATTAATACTAAATTAATAATATAATAATTAGAATAAAACATGGAATTAGGGAAAACACATAAACATATAAAATTGTGATAATGTATAAATAGATAAAGGTTCACTAATAATGATAAGTACATTAAATATGGCCATTGTATAAACTTGCATATTTGAATATAGGACCACACAGTTCATTGTGAACATGTAATGAGGTTCGTGCATTAAATTGTGAAAATGTAATGTGGTTCATGAATAACATTGTGAACATGTAATAAAGTTGAATGAATTACATTGTGAACATGTAATCAGGTTTGTGAATAACATTGTAAACATTTTACTTGGTTCACGTATAACATAGTGATCATGTAATCAGGTTCATTCATAAAACATATACTCATGGGTTAGTCATCATTACCCAATGCATTGGAGGGAGATATAGGTCACTCCCCTCACATAATGAAAACCATATATATGTGTTACACAAGAACCTAAATACATAAGATGATAAATCATTCATCATATTAGAACACTTGAAAGAAATTAGTTTCATGAACATTTAATAATAGCATAACCCATGTAAAAGAAATAGATTTTATAAATAGAAATCCTTCATAAAAAAACCAAATATAAATTTGATAATAATAATGTAACTATATAATATCCCAATTATATTATATACCATAAGAAATAATATAATCCAATATCTAATATAATTTGTATAGACAAGATGCGATAATTATTGATGAAAAATAACCTTTCTATTTTTTTAAAAATATCAAATGCCAAAAAATTTTAAAATAATGAACATCCATTGAATATAACTTAGTAATTATGAAATTTATTCTATAATAAAATATGGAATCTTGATGGGTAGAAAATAATCTCATTAAATATAAGTTAATGAAATTTTTTCATTAATTGTTGTCTAAAAATCCTTAATTGAACTCATTTAAGAAACATCAAAAATATTTCTAAAAATAATCCTTAAAATTAAAATTTGATTAATAATGAATTTATATAATAATAATTTAATATTAAACACACATTTTGAAGATGTTATAGGTATCACAAGAATGGATAAAAATTATTTACAAGTGAAATTCTAAAAAAAAATTTCAAATAAAATCAATCAAAAATATCATGTCACTTATGTGATTTGAAAATTAACTTATTATGTGAACTATATTTATATTAAAATAATTTAAATGGTAATTAATCTTAAGATTATCAAAATTCATACCACACACAATCCCAGAATGACATAATATATTATATTGAAGGATAACCCAAATAATGGAAATTGGGATAACAATTCTCTTACCACATTTTAAATTTATAAAATCATATTTACCATTAAATTTATAAATGTAAAATTAATTATTTAATAACAATAATATGATGAGATATATTAAAAGATAAATAAAAGGGATTTATATACACAACACACTATGAATAAGCGGTTAATAAGGAATATATCTCACATCAAAAATAGTGAGACCCGAAAAAATTACATTACAATTTATTTATGTTTAAAATTATTTAACCTCATATATGATTATTATGAAAACATTATTATATTATTAAATAACCATATTAATATTTTTTATATCATATATTATACTTATATAACATAATTTTAGAAGTTCGTTAATAATCTGCAAATATTTTTAGGGTTTCGACTAATAACTACTTTCTTTTTCTTGTTGGTTTTGACTTGTTATTTGTTGTTACTCAAACATGGATCATGATTTAATAATATATATAATTTAAAAAATTATATAAATATCATATATATTCATTATATAAATATTTATAATAATATGTAATATTTTGTGATAAGAAATAGAATACACCATTTGGGGATATGGTGGGTCGTACGTACGAATGAACATTGTTTCCTTTTTTATTTTCATATTAAAAGAAAGAAAATTAAATGATATATATTTATATTATATTTCAGATATAAATATTAATCCATATATGGAAAATAGTTTATTAATAACACCCATAATATATTCCGTGTGAATCGAGAACGAATCACTTCCCTTTGAGGAGGCGGTAGTCCAAACATCCAGAAAAAATGTTATCGTATTTCCTAAAATTGAATTAATGAAGGTATGGGTTATATAATAATTAATTAATAATATACTGATTATATATGTACCATATATAAACTATAATCACCTTATCATTTCGAACCAGTAATCGTGGTAATTGACGAACAAACATCATCGGTTCATGAGATGTTAGTCTTCTGTAGACATGAATGATGATTTGGTAGCCCATTTGATCAATTTATGTTAATTTTTAGCATGTAACCATGACATGAAAACATCACAATAAATTTTATATATTTAGGTTATTATAAAAACATGATATAAGAAGAATTTTAGTGGTGTAGAAAGAAATAAAACAAATGTATTTGTGAAAGAATGATTCTTATTCTTTGGCATACTTCATTTAGATCACTTCATTCAAGATCTAGGGTTCGTAATTTGGATGCACCGGTAGATCATTGACATGGGAAGACTTATTTGTATAGGTTTTGGAATATATTTTAGGACAGTCAATGATTTAAGTCAAAATAGGTCAGTCAGGGGTGGTATTTATACTTGAGGGGAGGCAAGTTTAACTGATTAAAATAATGACCATTTTATACTTAGGCAAACCCCATTGAAGTGGTATTAATTTAACAAAAAATTGGATATTAATTAATTTATTAATGGCTGGTTAGGGTCAATAAATAACACATACAACCATTTAAGTTTGTATATTTTTGTTATATTATTCTTTTACCGTTTTCAGTTTAACCTATATCATTTGTTACTATATCGTGGTAGTTAATTTATTTACCATGATAACTTATTATGAATCAAAATTAAATAGAACATAAAACCTAATTTTTTACATTATTATTATGAATATGGATTATATTTTTCAAATTAAATTCCTTTAATTGTAAAAACTATATTTAAAAATAAACTCGTAATCGCAAAGAGAAAATGATTTTTAAAGTAAAAATAATGAAATGTTTTAAATGCTTTAATATCCAATTTCGAAAATAAATTGATTCCAATTACATAAATTATATTAATTTATATATAATTTAGCAAATTATTCATTAAAATATATTTATAATGCAATTAATATAGATAAATAAATAATGAATAAAATTATTTTCAAATAATATTTATTAATTCTTACTATTCAAAAAAAACCTTTAAAAAATACCAAAAATTAAGCCTAAGGTAATTTTAATATTTCTTCATAAAAATATAATTCAATTATTTCAAATATAAAATATAAAATTTTCAAAATTTATTTTTGAAATAGTTTTTTCCTTAAAATTAGGAAAAATTTCAGTTTAGAAAAATATATCTTTTATGGAAAAAAATTATATTTGTTATTATCACTAATATATGAATTTTTTTTAATTTAAAACAATTTGATTTAATATTTAAATTATAAATTTCATCATATATTCCACTAATAGTTATTTAAATATTTTATTATGATTATATTTCAACAGTAGGAATAAAAATAATTTTCTACTAAAATGAATTCCTTTACATTTAATTATTTTTTATTTTCATTTCAAATTAATGGGTAAAAAATGAATTCATTTTATAAAAGAGTTGAAAATATATTTTAGTAGTTTTTTAAATCTAATTAATTTCATCTTACATAATGTCTTGGTGATAAATATTGCGATAAAATAATAATTTTTTAGAGTTCATTTATGATCGGTATTTTTGTGAAAAGTAAGCGATCAAAAAGAATAAATTTATTTTTAAAAAAAATTCATACCCTAACATATTGGGGGAGTTAAAGATGTGACCTTTATCCATTTCAATTTTAATTTCATGGATATAAAATAAAATATCATATGAGGATGATATATATCTTTGGTACTATAATTATTTTAGTATAGTCGGATTCTAGAGGAAACATGTGAATGAGAAATGATTATGCTAGGTAAATGGTTGTAACTATTTAAAATCATTGCTAATATATATATTTCAGGGAATGAAAGGCCTTTCATGGAAGGAATTTAAAACCCTATGTTTGAGTTATTTCTATATTTTATGCTGTTCCTTTTGAGTTTTAAGGGGGTGGGATGAATCATGGGACATTTTTTTAGGGTAATATATTGTAGAAGCTAGAATATATTTTTATGAATTGATTCATGACAGTAATCGATAATTAATAGATGGAATGAATTCTAGATAGATGATTTCAATTATATTCAAAGATGAAATGATTTTTTGGTCTCATAAGTGAGGAAGTTCTAATTTTTGTGTTTGTGATTATCCTAATTATTCAAGGAGATCAGATTCCACATCTAGAATATAGCTGGTTCTTGTACACCCTTTCATCAAAAAATCACATCCGTTATAATTTTTAAATTAAAAATATCCATAAATATAAATGATCTATATATAATTTTTTGGTGATCCTAATCCATAAACAGACCATTGTTATCATGTCTTCATGCATCAATCCTAGTGAATCAATGCTAATGATTTTAGATCATCTTATCCAATATATTTATCTAGTATAATTAATATGGAAATCCTAGAAAAATGTTTTGATGATATAATTCATGGTCGAGAAATATTATTTATATTAATTACATTGGGTTTATTGAGGGAATGGAATGTTAAAATCAATTATTATTTTTTCCATATTAATATACTGAATGAAAATATTTATGTAGGATTGTTTCTTCTAATTAAACTCCAATCTTGAATATTATATCTTATTTTATATGTTAAATTATTTTTTGATTATGAATAATTTTTATGAAAACTCCTTTGGAAACTCCAATGTGTATATAAATTTATGGTTTTCAGGTGTCCCACAAAACGTTTTTAACTAAATAAATAAATATTAATACTAAAATAAAGAATATGTTTTTTTTATATGATGTATTTCTGGAAATATATATTGTGAGTTCATAATAATTTGAGTATCCCTATATATGTTTCAAATTTATTACCTTTCCAACATGGGTATATTAAATTTTATGACCAAGAAAAATATTTGGTCTTTATAGATGGGTATTGATCATGAATTGGACTATTCTGTGGTCCCGTTTTTTTCTCGAGATATATTTAATAGTGAATTGCAAATGAGCATGGGTTGATGCTCGGGTAGTAGTTTAGTGGATCATTTAAATACATGTTAATAAACAATGATGGAAACACAGTTTATACACTATACCTTTTAAAATAATTTTTATATATTATTATTAACATAATTTCCTAGGTGTAATGATTATGGTGGAAAAAATAATGCTTTTTGATAATCAAACCTAACATATTCACCTTGGTGCATTTGTAGACATTTTTTACGGTGAAATAAGTAAGGGGAATATTTCCTACATCAATATTGGAGTTCCCTAACTATATGGTCATTAAAATATAAAGCTAGGATATGGTGATGTATTAGTGTTTAAAATAGTGAAACTCTGGTACTAGGGTATTTCTATAGGGGGGGGGTTCATCGTTAGACACAACATTGATACTCATCAATATGATTATCCACTTGTTATTTCAGTGGAGTTTTTTTTACATATATACTTTCATCATGATTAATATTGGTCTAAATGGTTGATCATATTTATTAAGGTTTATTGTGTATATATACTATTTCAGATACTTTTTTTATCTTTTGGAAAAACACCCAAAAGAATTATTATATAACTTAAAAAATTTCATCATAATTTTGTGTCCAATAGAATCCAGTTATGGTTTGTGGAATTTGGGTCCCCCAGACTATGGGTGAAGTCAGAATGTCATTGGTTAGGTCATGATATATGCATAATAAATAAATAATTAAAAAAATTCTTGATATATATATATATATAATTTAATATGTACTAATTTAATATATGTAATTAGGGAATAAACAAGAATAACAAATAATCATTGTGTGATATATGTAATGATGTGACCATCATGGGACATATGAAATGAATGAATCATAATCCTAGATATATAATAGAATATTATTGGGACCATGAGGTTGTTTGTATCTCCATATGCAATTTTTAAAAATGTACATCACATTACCAAGGATCATCACTATATAATCTAAAAATATTACGATGATTTCAAAAAAATATGTCATAGACATATTACCAAGGATATAAACCAACATATTAACAAAATTACTAAGGATTGAAAAAATGTTATCATATATTATATTGATCATTACTCTACATCAATAAAAATTCATACTAGATAATATAATATGAAAAATTCATCACATGGTATCAATACAAATCGATATCCCACAATAAATGAATATCAGCATTAATCCTTGTAAATTCAAAATTCTTTCAATGAATAATATGAACAAGAATTACATTCAATCATTGATAAAAGGTAAAAAAGGATGAAACCATCACTTTATCGTAATAATATCTTGTATAAAGGTAATGATGTGACAGAATGGGTTATTTATTAAAAATAGTGTATAAATACATGTTAATACTATGGGAATATTATCAAGGAAATGATTGAAAGTTATGTTTACTAGTTATTAAGGTAAATGAATATCAAATATTAATTCAAATGAGATAAATGATAACCCTTACATCTGTAAGGAAATGACTTATGAAAAAATAATAATGAAAGTTATTTGAAAAACTATTAAAAAAAGATAATAATTTATTATAAAACCATTTAAAAATAAGTATGGGAGTATAAATCATTAATGTAAAATAAAGATTGTAATATAAGAAATTCAATGAAAGGGGAGGGGTTAAGAACCCTCACATTAGTCCTTCAACCAAATATTTTTGAGTTTTCCTTAACCCTTCTTCGGAATATATTATAGTTATAAAAAATTCAAAAATATGTGATCAAAATTTATAAGAAATTAATTTTGGAAATTAATTTTACAAGATTTATTTTTTATGAGGAGGAATTGATGGAGTAATGTTTTTATAGAAAGACGGGGTGGGTATGATTGAATAAAATATTGATAAATTTTTTATTTTTGCTAAAGTATACGAATAATGTTGGTTACATTGTCTATTAATTCCTTTGATTGATAAATTTATATTTTATAGATATCTAAACATACACATCAAAAATTGAATTCATAAAAGTATTTTACTGAATTTATGGAATAAAATATAGTTTTTATTTGAATAATATAAAATAAATTCTTTAATAATTTATTTATAAGACTAAAAATTAGGTTAATTGTTTTTAAATTAATTATTTGACACACTATATAGATTTTTATAAATTACAAATGAATGTTTTTCATCATAATGATGTCATAAAACATATAATATATTAAAAAAATCATTACAATAATAAAAAAAATATTATTATTTAGAACCAAATATATAAAAACTAATAAAATTTCAAAGTGAAAATTCAGTTAACAATATTGATTAAATAAAAGTAATCATCTGATTAATAAAAATAAATATTTCAAATAAATAGTTATAAAAACAGTTTTACATTGACAAACATCATTCATAATGGCTATAATACTATATAATTGAACATTTTACTCTTTTTACAAATTACATTTCTCAATATAATATCACTATTTAGATAAAAACAACACATATGAATAATTAAATTATCATATGTAGATATTAATTTCTTCATACTAATATTTTAATGAAAATTTTGTTCCTTAATATTTTTAATTGAAATATTTAAAATTTCAAAACATACCCAAACAGTTTGATAATAATTAAGTAAATATTAAATAAATGTAAAATAATGACTAACAAATAAATTATTCTTTGAATTTCATATATTTATATATATCATTGCCTTTACTTTTATTCATGATTCACATAAAATTTCATATAACTTTAAATATCAATTCTTTACATTCCACGACTATCTATTAAAGAAAACATAGAAAATAAATTTTTAAAAGTTAGATGTTGAGGATTAAATTACTATGAAATTGATTATATTAAAATAAATTATGAATAATAATATTTCAATTAAAAAATAAAACTATATGTTTAAATACAATCAGGAAATCATCAATATATATTTTATTAATCCATTACATATAAATAATTATTATTCAACTACATAATGATACATGAATTATAAAAATGTTTTTATTTTTAATCATTACAATATTAATAATATAAAATTATATATTGGAAATTATTATCAGGAACATATATATGACATAATATCATGAAATAAATATGAGTTGTGAGTTATAAATTATTAATTTTGATTTATTAATATTTATTTAGTACATTATTGTAAATATATAAAAAAATAATTATATTCATATTCGAGGTTGTTATATTCATAAAAAAATAAATTATTAATTCACATATCATTCAGGGAAGAAATTTATAAAATAATTCCATGAAAATATTAGATGTTATTTTCAAATAACATAAATAAATAACATCCTTGTAACTTAAAATTATTAACAAACACTTATTAATTATTAATATTGTTTTAAGTAACCACAAAACTAGGTCACAATGTTACATATGGAATTATAAATGTAATTCTTAAATTGTGACTCTACATAAATGTATTTGATTTGTTAATAATATTTTATCACACATGATATGATTATCCTGGTACAGAAGATGTATTTTTCATCTAACTAAGAATATATACTTGAATGTTTTCAATATTATTTCTAAAAAATAACCAATATATTATTTTATACCAAATCAAATACCCTAGGCCTCTCCATAAATATATAATGTAACACAATAATTTATTTCTAACATAACATGAAATTACAACTTACTCCCGGAGCCAAATATTTTGTTTTGTGGAGATCTAGGTAAATATCCATCATAACTCAAATCAATACTTATATTTCTTATAAAAAATATTTTGTTAAATTTATTATTATCTATATTCAATACCCACCACTATAACATGATTTGTTTACATAATTACAAGCCCAACTTATCCCATGACCCTATAAATATCACAAGGAAACAAGAGATGTGTATGTAAGGCTTAGAGAGGGTTTATAACAACTTGGTAGTAAATAAATTAAAAGAAATCCACAAAACTACTATTAGAATATTTAATACCATATTTGTCAAAACATTTCCAAATTTCAAAATATTTATTTTTGTTAGGATAAAACCCCATTAAACATATTGAATTATGGAAGAATGAATAAATACTTATAATAATTGAATTTTATATGTAATTAAGAAACTTAATTGGGATATATACTATGACTATAACATGTGTATGTTTAATAATACATTATTTTTCTTGATTATAAGAATTTGGTAAATTTAAATATGTTATTCTTGATTCCAAACAACATTTCCTAAAGGATCATTACCATGGATTCCTTAATATATATCCAAACACTCTAAAAAATATATGATAAAAATATTTTCTAGGATATAAAATAATCTATTATAAATATTTTTATTATGTCTTGAATCTAAGACAACAAAGAGTATGATGAAAAAAATATCATTAAATAAACCTAAAAGATGGACATATAACAAAGCATATTAATCCCATAATATAAATAATAAAATATAACCCATGATGAAGAAATTTTTTCATTCATATTTTAAAATAATGAGTGAATTGTAAAAATAAATATAGATAATATTTCATATTAATCATCTGAATAACATAGATTAATAGAAAACCATTTAATTAAACAATATATTTATATAATGGTCCTGGGGAAAGGAATTTTTTTATATTATGGATAACTAATCAATAGTGTATTCATTTAAGGGGAATATAATCTTGGTATCATTGAATATTTATTTAAAAGTGTATATTGTATAATTATCAAAAATAATAAATGAAATGATACACTTTAGGAACCTTACAATGAAATATTAAAATATTATATAAAGTGTTTGATGAAGGGTTTCATGAATCAAGCGTAACAACCCAATAATAGGTTCCCTGGTCTTGTGCAAGACATAGCCCGATGTTAATTCTCAATCATCATATACATATAAATAGTGTTAAGAAAAAGAACATTCTCATGTGAGATCAATTTCCCATAACAAATAAGTTTGAAGATGAACCATATCATTAGATGTCCAACCAAACCAATTAGTATGTAAAAAATTTTATTATAATTATTCAGTTAGTCTCATAAAAAATAGAACAAAAATGACATAATAATAATAGTATGTCACATAAATAAGAAATAAATAAAATAAAAAATTCTATTTTGAGGAAAAACATTGAAACCCCAAAAAGAAACGAGATATTATATTGTAGATACAATGTTCCTTGATACAAATAGATGGTAAATATCAATATAATTAAAACCATAACATATCACATATATATGTAATGTACTACATATTTTTTTATATGTTCAAACTATCCAAAACAACACAAATATTATCTTTAGCAGCCACAAATAATATTAACTGAATCTGAAATTTGATATATGAGGGCATAAAATCAGAATAATCATCCACCCGGCACCCCTTTCAAATTAATTACAATTTTATCCCATTCATTATAGTTTGAAATATATTAATAATGGTGGAATTTTCTATTTTTGGACATCTACTAACAGAATACCATCACGTGAAAAATCATTTTGAATCCATGAATGATAAGTCTTTCTGATAGAATGACCATTTAATTATTAATTTGAATGAGGCAATTTATAAAATAAAACACCTCAAAACCAAAATTTTAAAATTAACCTTCTATAATAAAAAATGGGATATAAAAAACCCTTATTTATAATGAATTTTATATCTGCAGTGATGGTCCATTTATATATTAATGATAAAGAGTACAATACAGGCATGGATCAATAATAGTGGCAATAACAGTTTCCACAAGAATACATAGTGAAATTATAATAATTTTTTGTTAACTATTAGAAAAATATATGATAGATAACCATCATAATATTCCCTTGAACCAGTTATTATGGGAATATCTAGGAAGTCAAAGGGAAATCCAGAAATATTAGGAAATAATATCCTTCATATTATAAAATCTAATTTTCTCTAACCACACTGATTCAAAAACTAACTTGAAAATGTAAGGGTGAAATTACTAAAGAATGATTAAAATATAAACCAGGGGTTTGTAGTTAGAGTGTAATCATACCCTAGAGGATAATTTATATCCATAAATCACATAATATACTCTTACCTCCCCATGATATATATATATGGGAGTTGAGAAATAAACTACTCATAAATAACATTATATAATATAAATTAATCATAATATTGTTCCCACAACCTTAAAACCTTCACATATGTATCCCTGTAATTATAAATAATAATATATAACTTATTTATAGTATTAGAATCAATTTTATACAAATTTTATAAAAAAAAGGGAATATTTCTTTGAATATTTTTATCAATAATTTATTTTAAAATGTTGCAATAATACCACATAGGAATATTTCTAAAAACCAAATTATAAAACATTAATTTAGAAACACAATAAAATAAAAAATAATTATCCCATATTATATAGTCTTGAATAACAAAATTCATTATGGGAAATTAAATGAACCAGTATCTTTTAACTTAAATCCTTTATAAGTCTATTCAAAAACCCCAAAATATCCACTAAATTTGAAATTCATTTATAATAGACATTTATCATTTGGAAAAAAATATGGGTTTTATAGTTATTTGAAACAAATATTTTAGACATTAAAATTTAGAAACACAACCCCTTACAATTTGATAAAACCTATCGAAAACCAAGGCCTTTTGAGAGGGTCAACAAGTATTCATAGTATAAAACTTTAGATATTTCTGGTATTAATTAAAAGTGTAAATAAATAATTGATTTAAAAAAATGTATATGTTTGGGGAATCCCTATATAAAATCAATCATGGATGATGTGAACCCATAATATATAATGTAAATAGAAACAAGAATAAGGTTTTCATAAACTATTATAATGATTAACGAATTATGTAAACATATCATAGGCCTAGGTGTTGAACTCCAAGGATCAAAATAATATTAAATAATTTATTTCAAAATAAAATGAATGATCTATAATGGAATTCATTGATGATATGGATTTTCATTATGAAACCACCATAAGTATGATGCAATACATTTTCAAACAACATTGATTAGATAGTGAATGGGAGGTTCATCCTATTTAGAGGGTTATATGTTAGGGAAGTAAAATTGGTTTAGGATTAAATAAATATTTTTGGGAGATAAGTTTTTTAATCTTTTTTATAGACATGCTAGTTTTCAATGTTTGGTCACATGGTTTACCAAACCATTCACTAACCATGGGAGTTTCAATGAACATGTTGAAAGTTTTCATATAATTTTTCATCATGTTTGGAAAATTCATGTTACGTAAATGAATATTTATCTACAAAAACCATTATCCCCACTCACACTATAATCACACAATCACCACATACCATTAACTATCCATATAGAAATAATTATTCATATTTACCAGTAATATGTCAATAGAAAATACATGAAACTGAATAGTACGAACAAACATAAATAATTGTGAAAATAAAGTTTGTTAATAACAATTTTACCATTTATAATACTTTCCTTCCCTATAATTTTTTATTTGAACTATTTAGATTTAGGGTATCTAGGATTCTTTACCTTGAAATCTTTTTAAAACCGAAATCCAAAATGTACCATAAATTATATAATGAAAAAAATATGATAATTATTAGATTAAACCAATATTAACACCCTATAATATCAACCATATAACCTCAATTGAATGCTATATACTATTCACATCTAGAGATCTTATTAATATATCGACGATGAAAGATCAAATATGGTAATCCCTCCATCATATTTTGAATTCACCCATAACTCTGAACCTCAAAAACATTATTGATTACTCCCATGATTTTTTAAAAATATCTAAATAATAAATAAGATGAAACCGATTTATATGATTACTACTATTTATGTTTCTTATGAATCACACAACAATGATGGGAAGGTGGAACTAGGAATGAGTCCATAGAAAAGTCATTTGGTCAATTGTGAGGTGATAATGTAATATATTTTCAAGGTAGAGGGTTACCTAGTCATAGGAGGTAGAGAAGTAAGGGTGGAAATATAAATGGGGGAAATTACTATTTATAAATTCCACTACCAATGGAAACAAAATCTAATAAAATGTCAAATTTCATGTTTATAGATGGTGATTCCAAGTCTACGGATATAATTTCATAGGGAGAGACTCTGGATCATGTGGCTGTATTCTTCAAGGATTCTCTAACATGCCAAAATATGGATATAGGTGTTACCCATGATCAATCCCTACAATTACTTGTGCATTCACAAGAAAAAATCGTTGATGCATTTAGGTTGACTAATTTTACTTTAAAGGAACTTGAAATGACGGTGTTAGGGTCTCTAAAAGTGAATAACAATGTTGAGAAGATCACATGAATTGAAAATAATGATCTAATACTGATACAAGGATTCAATTAAATGAAGATAAAACAAGATGAGTTCATGATGAATTTGGAAAAGTTAGTGTATCATTTTTATGTCCTGTTAATGAATTATCCAGATATATAAGTGACCTCTCATTCGATGAGGTTATGTAGGGATAATGAACCCAGTAGGATTAAGATTTTAATGGTCCTATGATATCATTTATAGTTTTAAACAAATTTTTTCTCAATTTTCTTTTAAAAGTGCTTTGATAATAAAAAAGTTAATTTTTTGTTAGCACCGTTTTTCAAGTCCAGTCATTAATTAAACAATAGGAAATCTAAAAAGTTGATAATCCTGTAATAAAATTTCAAATAATCTGGTATTTCCACAATACGACAACATCCACAATGATGGATAATCATTTCTCTAAAAATGTCCATTTAGTGGAAATAATATAAATAAATCAAGGAGATACATAAAAAATTTTAGACTAAAAAAATAACCATGGCTCTTTCAATTCCCAAAATCCATGGAAATATAGATGTTTCAAGACCCCAAATTAACAAAATAACATCATATAATATAAAATGATATAAAAAAATTAATGGTGAACAATATAAAGTCTCCCCATTTTATATTAAAAATGATAATATCATAGATTAATATAATAATGGAATTTTAAAATAAAAATTAGGAATGAAAAACTAAATCCCATTTAGAGTTGATCAATTTAGTGTTTATAATCAACAAAATATCCATTAACACATGGACCGAATATCCTCCTCTCCAAATAAGAATTAATACCGAATATAACAATAATATAAATACATGGATTAGGGAAAGGAGGATGGAATGAAGAACATCAAAATATAGAAATTTACAATGTGATAATAGAATAAAAAATAAGAATATGAAGAAGAATGTAAAGGAATGAAGAGGGAAAGGAAATGGTCCTCCAAAATAAGTACTATATTAACCCAAACCCCAGCCATATATTATTAATTGTTTTTTAAAATATGTATAAAAAATACCATATGATCAAATTTCCATGTGAATTTTTATGAAAAAGTACAAAACAGCAAAATTTTTAAATAAGAACTTTTTTTGACATCTTATTTGACATGAAATACTGTGATTAGACTACTAAAAAATATATTTCTTCAAATTATACCTCTTTGAAAACATATAATTCAAAAAACATTAAGTATAAATGAAAACTAATATAGTATAACATTATAAAATATCTATTAAAATTCCATACAATAATAGTAATAACAATATTATGGAATGTATGATAATTTATTTATTATAAATAACACCTGAAAAAATTAAATGAATAATAGTTTCTTCAAAATATATTTTTCCTAAACAGTAGTTCTATCTAGGCTTTCAATTATAAATAAAAAATAATTTTAACCATATTTATTAAATTTAAATTATAAAAATGAACTTAATTTTTTAATTCATCAAATAAAAATTATCATTGGGTGAATTTTTGGGATTTATTTAAAATGAATTATGTTTTGATGAGTAGTCAAAATTACAGAATTTTAATTGAAAATTGTGTTTTCGTATAAATTATTTATAGAGTGAAATTATATTTTTATTTTTTTCAATTATAATTAATTAAATTACATACCATTTAATTCAATTTTTTGTTATATTAGGTAATTTCATAATGAATTTTGATGTAAAATTATTATAAACATTTGAACATTTTCAATTTAAAAAACTATTTTTTCTTAAAGCATGAAAGATTAATATAAAAATAATTTTTTACATATATATGAAATTATGATGATAAAATCGAAACCATATTTGGAATCATAATAATCAATATTTAGTAATAATTTATATTTAAATTTTGGTCATAATAATTAATAAATAAAATAAAAATTAATTATCACGATTAAGGTTAAAAATAGATGATTTTGAAAACTACATACCCTTATTAATTTTAAAGAAACATTATTTTTTTAAACATGATTTCATATTTATAATTAGTAGGTTAAAATTGTACAATCATAATAGTAATTTTATTTTATTCTTAATTATATAATTAACTAGGTTAAAAAAACTAATTATTTGGGTTGAAACTAAAGAGGTAAAAAAGGGTAAACATAATTTATGTGAAATAATATGTTTCAAACACTTGTTTTTATTTTTTTTATAGAGGGTATTGTAAAAAATTTAATCTATCTAATACATTAATTATCAAATTAAAGGAACATAATTAAGTGTGACCTCCAATTATTTATTACTTTGGGTATATACAAAAAAGTCACTCCTCAATTATAAAAGAGAAATAACTCCAATCACATCTTCACATAGATAAATTTTTTTGATAAACCAATACATGACTAACTACATTAAAGCATCACACCTCCCATATTACATGCCTTATTTTAGGTATAAGATCATCCTATGAAGTCTTTGGTGAATGCCTAAAGAGGATACCTAGAGAAGGGGTGTAACACCCTAAGATTTTATATGAAATTTTGTCTTTTAATATCATTGATTTCTTGTGTGGTATAGTACACCAAGATTATCTTGCGCTATACGCAACACTGTATTAGCTTGTAGTATATGCAACACCATTCTTGGCTTGTGTTGCACAAAATTTCAAGTTCTTTTGATAGAATTCATTTCACGCAACACTAAGTATAGGATTTGACCAATGTATAGATAACCAAATTTTGGATTATTTTACATACAACACCAAAGGGATCTTTCACTGTACACAACACCGACTTGGCTTGCGTTACACGCTAGAGTGACCTTCTTCGATAGTTTTCATTGTATGCAATACAGAGTTTCACTAAAGAACGATATATTATTAAAATTTTACATAAAATAGCTGTTATGAATATTATTAACCACTTTTTTAATTTTATAACATTATCATTCATCTTACACATTTTCTAGAACATGGCGTGAGAACAAAATTATTTATTCAGATAAAAGAAGTATTTTAAAAAAAATGCGGTTTTTCTAACTTTTAATGAGGAACCCATTTTAAATCTGTTTTTTGTCAAGTTTATAAGTTCAATTTGACCAAATAAACTTCTTCTTTTGTATCAGGAAATATAAATTTATTTTGGATAAATTATTTATATTTTTCTGATAATTTTCATATTTTGAAGAATAGTTAAAATATGCTAAAATTTAAATAAAAATTACTTTTTCCCCCAAGATAATTTATATGGTTAAATTATAAAATTTAATGCTTTTAATGTTTAAATATAATATATTTTTACAATTTAATATAATTTATGTCATTATCATTAATTTTATATTTAATTTATATGTAAAAACATTTCAATCTTTTTTAATGTTTTTGCTTTTAAAACCCGTTTTATCAACAATGAGATTAATTTTAAATTAATTACTAAAATTTCTATGTCATAAAATTTGTAAATGGATTCCATATTTGGAATCTATATGTCCAAATTATTTTAATAAGATACTTTTATTTTTTAGCCTTATGAATAATAAACACGGTAAATTTTTTTACCATAGTGAAACATAAACTGGGTAATTAAGGGTAAAAATAATATCATAATATTAACCTAACACTTGTATTAATATAATTACATGATACTATTTTGCCCTAAAACATATTTGGGTCGAAATGGAATCAATTTGAACCCACTTGGATGAGATTAAGACCTTTAATTTATTTTGTTTAAAAGAAAGTAAAATATGTCTCACTCAATCATTAATAATTAAAGTTATTTTAATATAAGGTTATAAAAAATATAAATTCGATTATAAATAATCATTTGAAGTCTAAAATGTTTTTCTTTATCATGTTAATTTATATTTAATTTTTATGAAATATATAATTACTTTAATATCTTATACATTAATGTTGCAGAAATTATTTATTTACTGAAAAATCAATAATATAGTTTTTAGTAAAATAACAATACCCATCAAAATGAAAAAACACTTGAAAAACCCACATAGGTAGAGTATAAATAATCCATAAGAAAATAAGGGTCTAATTTTAGACCATTTTAACCCTTATAAAAGTGATTATGACTTTTATATTATTTTATTTTGAATGATGTCAAAGTTGTCACCTTCTTAATTTAATGAATATAACATATTTAAGGATGGTTATTTTGGAAGTTAAAATTGAATAAAAGTATTATATTTAAAAAATTTATATTTATCATGATCAGAGTAATTTATTTTTAATTTTTATGAAATGAATAATTATATTTAATATTTATAAAAAAAATTTGTAGTAATTATTTTATTAATAGAAATATCAAATAAATGTTTTTAAAAATATTAAATTAAATTTTATATAAACAAATTTATGTTTTAAAAGAATTTTTTATAGTTCTAGGACATATTAGAAATATAATAAATATTTTTTTTGAGTATATCTTTTGAGTGGATTTTATTTAAATTCAAATAATTGAATTGTGTCTTAATTGACATTATTGATATTTTATAAAAATGACATCTTATTAAATTGACAAAAAATAAAATAAAAATTTATAAATAAAAAATTTAAAATTATATGTTCTCAAATTTCATAAATTATCCAACTATTTACAATTATCAACACATAAGTAGGTATTTATAACCTTTTAAAATTTAGAATATTACTACCACAAATAATAATAAATAGATTAAAAAAGGATAAATCAAACTGATGGGGTTTAAATTAAAATAAAAACATGTATAAATTTTATTGTATGATGATATTGCAACCCTATATCATCTTATATTCGATGTTTAGTCATTTTTTAGTTTTTATGAGGGTTTTGAGTTTATTATAAATTAATATGTTTGAGGTTTCCAAAAGTGACCATCTTCAATCTTATAATAGGGAACCTCCTCCCTCCCCCATCACTCCATTTTTAGATTTAAAACTCGGAAAAAACTTACCATTTCCCTTAGAAACTTCCCTATAAACATTATAGAGGTCCTGGTATTATTCCAAGTCGAACACAGGTGCCCAAATAGGTGGTTTAGAAGAGGCACGTCGAAGAAGAGGTAATATCCTTTACCGATTTTTTTAACTTATTTCTTCTTATACATGAATTGTATGAGTTGTTTCAGTATTAAGTAATAACTAAAATATCGATTTTAGACTAACATGTTATTATAAAAATAAAAGTTCCATATTCCATCTTCTATCCATCCTACGAGAAATGAAATCACCACGCATGCTTACGTACGACTTACCGTCTCCATGTCATGGTGTAATCTGTTTTTCATCACCAACATACAAGGATGAGTATAATTATGTAATAAATAACTATATATGATAATTTTAAAATTATATTGATTTTGAAATATTATAAAACATACCCATCAATACAATTCCACAATCATGGGAATGATATCATCGCACGTGCGTACGTAAGACTTACCGTCTCCACGACGTGATGAGATTAATTCACCATGTTAACCATTCAGAAATTATTATAATGTATATATAATAAATTAAAATGAAATATATGACATAATAATGATATTGTATTTATGTATATTTCATTTACTTACTTTTATTAAATTTAATAAGAGAATTAAAACAACATTCATGCGTACATTTGGCATACCGTGTCCATGATCGGTGTATTTTATTCCATTTATCGATCGATTATATATATTTACATACTTAATATATATTATATATAAATCTTGTTTTACATTCTAGATGTAAGTAAACATGATCTACGTAATCATATTAATAATTATAAGTCAAAACATGTATGATAAATGAAATGATTTTACCCAAAATGGTGCTTTAACATGGAATTGACAAATGAATATGGAATAAAAAGTCATAAGTGAATAATATATGATATCATAAATATTAGTATGGTTGTTTTACAAGTTAATAATATGTTTATACCCACTATACATGAGTTACATACATATATGGATGAAATTGGACCTAAGGTAAGGTATAATTGTGTAATATCATTTTTATTTGAGATTGCTTATTCGTAAGTATTTACTAGGGTTATATTTATCATCAATGACCTTGTTTTATTAAACCATTTTCATAAAGTGTTTACTATTCTTCCATGAATTTTTAAAGTCATGTTTACCTATTTTTGACTATTACTATCTGATATGAAATGAATCTTTTATCATTTTTAGTATGAGATATTTTTTTACTTTTCCGGTCAAAGTTTGGGAAGAATGTTTTATATAACATATACGACAAGAACATATTTTTATGATTTCATAATGATTTATTTTCATGAAGAGTCAATTACATGTTTTCAATTTTATTTTCAAATAAGTTCTTTTGTTTTAAAATTTCATGACTTATTGTTAAAAGAAAATGTTTTTGAATAAGAAAATATATTTTCCTCAAGAACTAATTCAAGTGTTTTATCAATTATTATTTTACATCTAAACTAATATAAAATAGTGTTCCTATCCCAATTATTAATTTTATTTGATTATGTTACGATGAAATTATTTTTATGATGTCCTTTTATCTTATATAGGATATGTTATGATTGCATGATGTTTAATAATCCAATTTTATTACATGGGTTATGCTATGATGTAAGATTTTTGATTATGTGGAACACATAAGAATGGTTTTATTATGAGATGGATGGGACCTATATCCCCCTCCAATGCATTTGGTAATGAGTTATATCCCATGAGATAAACATGGCTGGAATGAAAAGTAAATATGGTTCAGTAATACATGTTTGGAACGACAAGTAAACCCGGTTCAGTAATGGACTTCGTCCACTATGAATGTCTTGGCCGAAATGCCTTGTCTTCTATGTAAAGAATAATATGTGATTATTAGTTTTCCACAATTACATGTTTTATTCCAATTCTATTCTTCTATGGTTAATGTTCATTTATGATCCATGCCTTATGTACTGTCATGATTTAGGTCATTTCTTATGACATTGATGTTTAAATTTTATGGTCATGTTTTTACGTTCAAATGTTTATGGTTTGTTTTATGTTCTCCATGTTTACACTTGATGAGAATTTTATATCACCCTTTCTATAATTTTCTCCAAGATATAAATAAAGGTTTTAGTTACGAAAACAAAAGGGGACCATCTTTATGGGAGATGTTACAGATATTTCCCCCAAATTATAAGATTACGTTTCGTGTTTTTAAAGACACTAAACTAATACGGTCTTTGGGAATCTATTTTTGTTAAGTATTAACTATTGAAAAAAAATTAATTTAATATCTATGTACGTCATGAATGGGTGTCTACAGTTGTTATCATAGTGATGGTTTAGTTAACCATTAGAAAATAGGATGCCAATAATTTAGTGAGATCCCTAGAGATATTTCTAAGGCTTGTCTAGGGATCTACATAAGTTTATGTATAAATATAGGTTACAATCCTATATTTATGATAACGGTCATGAAAAACCTTGGAGTAAACCTAGGATGATAGAGATTGATAGTACCCCCCCCCCCTTGATTATGTTGTTTTCCTAGTATGATTTTATATTCTCACACTATTGTTTTAGGGTATTAGACAATTGGTGGAACCCAAATAAACCACGATAATGATGGATGTGAAGGGAAATAAAATTATTTTCCTCCTGAACAACGAAATGTTATAAGATTTCGAATAAATAATCTTGTTTCTTGGACCACAAATCCTTCTAGAATTCCAAATAACCAAGGGTGGGAACAAAATTCTCTTCATTATTTCTTAAGGCAACATCCCCCTTATTTTAGTGGGACAACTTATCCAATAGTCATAAGGAAATGGATTTTTACATTTGAAAAGATATTTTTCATTCTCCGTGGTTCAGAATGTGAAATTGATATGTTGTGAACATATTTCTTGGAAGGTAAAGAATATCTATGGTGGAATATTATCAACAATAATATGAAACATGATTAAATTTACTCTATGGATTGGGATGAGTTCATGAACTTATTTTTAAGTATGTACCTTCCTAATTCTCTTCTTACAAAAATGGGAGATTTTAGTTTCTCTTCTATCTCATGGTTATGAGAAGTAAAGAAGGATGTAATTCAAAGGAAACTATAATAATTATAGATAAAAGAAGATTATATTTTCTTTAGGCTCAATGTGTGGATGGACACATGGAGATTTTTTCTAAGGGGACTAATAAATGTTTTATGTGTGGGAAAGAATGTCTACAATCATTATATTATCGACGTAATGGGAATAAACATAATGCTCCAAAGTGTTCACCTCTAACAAATCAGGTTTACAAGTTCAAGGAAAGGGTGCATTATGCTATCCAATTACATAATTTGTGGGTTATGGATGATTATCGACGCCAACAAACTTGTAAGGCCAAAGAAAAAGGAAAATGACATGTGATCACTATTGGTGGCATTGAGTATTAAAATAAAGTAGTGGATTGATTAAGTGTTTATGTAATGGGATTTCAAAGTAGTGTTGTGGAATATCATTTATAGTATTATGAAATATTGGAATATCTATGTGTTGTTCTATTATAGTTTCTATAATTATTTGGTACTGGTTACCATGAAAAGTGAATGAAATATTTTTGGAAAGCAGATGTTATGTGCATAATGATTGGATAAAGAGAAAAAAATAGTTTTGATAGTATTAATGAGCTCATGATTGATACAAGGGAAAAGTGATATCATCGTTTGAGTATATAAAATATTTGGGATTCTGGTATTAGGAAAGAGGTAAATTTTGACAGCATTCATGTTTTCACTATGTTTATATGAAAATTCATTTTTCAACATAATACATGATTAATGTATCCATTTGTTTTGGAACGTGATTATCAAAAACCACCTTATGTGACCGGGGAGAAAAATTTTAAGTAGATTTAGTTCACATCTTTCTAAATTTTAATATTTTTAGTTTTTGGAATAATTGTAAAGTTATCCATTTATGGATAGTGTAAGTTATTTTCCTTTTTAATATTAATTTATTATCTCACTATAGGTTGACTTATGCTAACATGTTCTAAAATTTTTGTATAGAAAAATGGAATGACCTATCATTCTATCGCATGATCTGCTATCACTTTACAAATGAAAAATCCAACTTCATTTCTCTAAGAGGTGAAGTGTAAATTGTTCAAAGCACGAACAGTGGTGAGATTGTATCAAAATCAATTAATTATTTTTTTATACCAAAATTCTTCATCTTTGTGAAATAATCTGGAAAATCAAAAATGTTTTTCTAGTACCGTCATTCCTAATGAATCAGATGGTAACTTAGATCATCAAAAATTTATGGATGTGTAATTATGTGCATCTTTATAGCCATCTTCTTTACCATTATTCATCAGAACATGATGTTTAGATTTCACTTTTATATCTATGTTTTAACCTGTTTTATCCTATATGGAAACCTAGTGATGAGTTACGTTGGGTAAATGTTATATTTCTAACATTAATTTTTTATTTAATTTTTAGTATTACTTTTTACGATGTGGGTTTCCATTTATGAAACATTAAAGGTGTAAACCATTAATCACCCCAATGAATTTCGAGGGAAAAATCCATTTTTAGGGGGGTAGAATGTAACACCCCAAATTTTTTGAGATATTTTCTTTTAAATTTCATTGATATATTGTGTTTTAGACTACACCATGATTATCCTTCACTATACTCAACACCATATTAGCTTGCAGTATACACAATAAAATTCATGGCTTGTTTTGCACTCATGTTCAAGTTCTTTCGATAGAATTAATTTCACGTAACACAAAGTATATATTTTGTTCAATGTATAAATGAACTATGTTTGGATTATTTTATACAAAACACCAAATGATGCTTTCAATACACACAACACTGACTTGGCTTGCTTCACATGAAAGAGCGACTTTCCTCGATAGCTTGCGTTGTACACAATACTAAGTTTCACGAAATATTCATATATTATTAAAATATAATATAAACTTGACATTATGAATATTATTAAACAAATTTTGAATTTTATAAAATTATCATTCATCTTACACATTATCTAGACATGGTATGTGAACAAAATAAAATTTTCAGATAAAAGAAGTATTTTTAAAAAAATGCAGTTTTTCGCTTTTTAATGGATCAGCCATTTTAAATATAATATTTGGAAAGTTTATAAGTTATATTTGAAAACATAAACTTCTTATTTTAAATTCGGATATAAAAATTTACGTTGGATAAATTTTTTATGTTTTTCTGATAACTTTCATATTTTGATAAATAGTAAAAATACGCTAAAATTGAATTGAAAACATCTTTTTTCATCATCATATTTCATATGGTTAAATTATAATATTTAATTGTTTTATAGTATAAAGAGAATATATTTTTACTATTTAATATAATTTATGTCATTATAATTAATTTTACATTGAATTCATAGGTAAAATCAATTAAATCTTTTAAAATGTTTTATCTTTTAAAACTCATTTCCTCAACAACAGGATTAATTTTAAATTAATTAATCCAAATTTTGTGTCATGAATTTAGAAAAAAGTGATTCCATATTTGGAATCATTTTGTCCAAATTATTTTAATAAGATACTTTTATTTTTGGGCGTTATGATTAGTAACTAAGGTAAATTTTATTTACCAAAGTTAAAGGTAAATTAGGTAATTAAGGGTAAAAATAATATAATAAAATTTTCCTAACATATGTCTTGATATAATAGGATGATTATATTTTCCCAAAAACATATTTTTATCAAAATATAATTTATTTGAACCCACTTGGATGAGATTAAGATATTTAATTTATTTAATTTAAAGGAAAGTGAAATATGTCTCACTCAAACATTACTAATTAATTTTTTTTAATATATGGTTATAAAAAATATAAATTATATTATAAATAATCATTTGAAAGATAATTTTTTTTCTTTATCATGGTAATTTATTTTTAATGTTTCTGAAATATATAATTATATTAATAAGTTATACATTAATGTTGCCGAAATTATTTATTTAGTGAAAAATCAATAATATTGTTTTCATTAAAATAATTATACCCATCAAAAGGACCAAACACTTGAACAAAAATTATTGGTTGAGTATAAATAAACCATACAAAAATAAGGGTCTAATTTTGGTCCATTTTAACCCTTATAAAAGTGATTATGACATTTATATTATTTTAATTTGAATGATGTAAAAGTTGTCACCTTCTTCATTTAATGAAGATAACATATTTAAGGTTGGTTATTTTGGAAGATAAATTAGAATAAAAGTATTATATTTAAATATTTTATATTTATTTTAATAATAGTAAATTATTTTTATTTTTTATGCAATGAATAATTATATTAAATATTTATAAAAATTTTTTGTAGTAATTATTTTATTAAGAGAAATATCAAATAAATGTTTTTAAAAATATTAAATTAAATATTATATAATCTAATTAATGTTTTAAAATAATTTTTTATAGGACTAGGACATATTACGAATCTATTAAACATTTTTGTTTGAGAATATCTTCTGTGTGGATTTTGTTTAAATTCAAATAATTGAATAGTGTCTAAATTGACATTATTGATATTTTATAAAAATAACATCTTATTAAATTGATTTAAAATAACAAAAAAATTTAAAAATTATAAATTTAAAATTATATGGTATACAATTCCATAATGTATCCAAAATTTTACAATTAAAAACACATAGGTAGGTATTTATAACCGTTTAAAATTTAGAATATTATTACCAAAAATAAAAATAAAAATATTAAAAAAGAATAAATCAAACTGATGAGGATTAAATTAAAAATCAAAACCAGTAAAAATTATGTTTTTTGATGATATTAAAACACTATGTCATCTTATATTCAATGTTTAGTCATTTTGTAGTTTTTATGAGGGTTTTGAGTTTATTATAAATTAATATGTTTGAGGTTTCCAAAAGTGCCCATCTTCTCTCTTATAACAGGGAACCTCCTCCCTCCCCCATCACTCCATTTTTATTTTTGAATCATTGAAAAAACCTTATAATTTCCCTTAAAAACTTTCCTATAAACATTATAGAGGCCCTGGTATTATTCAGAGACCAACTTAGGTGCCCAAATAGGGGGTTTATAAGAGGCACGTTGAAGAAGAGTTAATATCCTTTACCGATTTTTTCTAACTTATTTCTTTCTATACATCCACTATATGTGTTGTTTCATTATTAATTAATAACTAAAATATCAATTTTATACTAAAATGTTATTATAAAAATAAATGTACCATATTCCATCTTCTATCCATCCTATGGAAAATTAATTCCCCACGCATGCGTACGTACAGCTTACCGTCTCCACTTCATGGTGTAATCTGGTTTTCATCAGAAACATACCTGGATGAGTATAATTTTGTAATAAATAACATTACATGATAATTGTAAAATTATATTGTTTCTAAAATATTATAAAACATACACATCAATAAAATTCCACAATCATGGGAATGATATCGTCGCACGTGCGTACGTATGGCTTTCCATCTCCACGACACGATGAGATTAATTCTCCATGTTAACCATTCAGAAATGATTATAAAGTATATATAAAAAATAATAATGAAATTTATGAAACAATAATGATATTGTATTAATGTATATTTCATTTACTTACATCCATTCAATTTGATAAGAGAATGAAAACAACATTCATGCATACATTCGGCATACCATGTCCATGAACAGTGTATTTCATTTCATTTATCGATCTATTATATATATTTATATACTTAATATATATTATATATAAATCTTGTTTTAAATTATGGAATTAAGAAAAAATGATCAATGTAGTCATAATAATAATTAGAAGTCAAAACATGTACGATAAATGAAACGATTTCACCCAAAATGGTGCTTTAAGATGGAATTGACAAATGAATGGGGAATAAAAAGTCATAAGTGAATAATATATGATATCATAAATATTAGTGTGGTTCTGTTACAAGTTAATAATATGTTTAAACCAACTATACAAGAGTTACATACATATACGGATGAAATTTCACCTAAGGTAAGGCATAATTTTGTAATCTCATTTTTATTCGAGATTACATATTCGTAAGTGTTTACTGGGGTTATATTTATCATCAATGACCTTGTTTTATAATACCATTTTCATAAAGTGTTTACTATTCTTCCATTTATGTTTAAAGTCATGTTTAACTATTTTTTACTATTACTATGTGATATAAAATGAATCTTTTATTGTTTTTAGTAGGAGATATTTTTTTACATTTCCGGCCAAAGTTTGAGAAGAATGTTTTATATAACATATACGACAAGAACATATTTTTATGATTTCATAGAGAATTATTCTCATGAAGCTTCCATTACATGGTTTCAATTTATTTTCCAATAACATTTTTTGTTTGAAAATTTCATGTCATATTGAAAAAAGAAAATGTTTTTGAAGAAGAAAATATACTTTCCTCAAGAACTAAGTTCAAGTGTTTTATCAATAATTATTTAACATCTAATATGATATAAAATAGTGTTTCTATCCAAATTATTACATTGATTTGATTATTTTAAGATGAAATTATTTTTATGATTTCCTTTTATCTTATATAGGATATGTTATGATGGCATGATGTTTAATAATCCCATTTTATTACATGGGTTATACTATGATGTAGGATTTATGATTTTGTGGAACACATAAGAATGGTTTTATTATTAGATGTATGAGACCTTTATCTCCCTCCAATTAATTGGGTAATGATTTATATCTCATGAGATAAACATGGCTGGAATGGAAAGTAAATATGGTTCAGTAATACATGTTTGGAACGACAAGTAAACCTGGTACAGTAACGGACTTCGTCCACTATGAATGTCTTGGCAGAAATGCCTTGGTAGCTATGGAAATAATAATATGTGATTATTATTTTTACACAATTACATGTTTTATTCCAATTATATTCTTTTATGGTTAATGTTTTTTTATGATCCATGCCTTATGTACTTTCATGATTTAGGTCATTGCTTATGACTCTGATGTTTAAATTTTATGGTCATGTTTTTATATTCAAATGTTTATGGTTTGTTTTATATTCTCTATGTTTACCCTTGATGAGAATTTGACCTCACCCTTTCTATGATTTCCCCAAAATATAAATAACGGTTATATTTATGGAAACAAAAGGGGACGATCATTATGATAGATGTTAAAAATATTTCACCCAAATTATAAGATTATGTCTCACGTTTTTAAAGTAACTAAACATATATGGACCTTAGGCGTCTATTTCTGTTAAGTATTAAGTATTCCAAAAAATTAATGTAATGTCCATGTACGTCAGGCATGGGTGTCTACAGTTGGTATCATAGTGATGGTTTAGTTAACCTTTAGAAAATAGGATGCCTATACGTTAGTGATATCCATTGATATATTTCTAAGTCTTGTCTTGGGATGTACATAAGATTAAGTATAAATATAGGTTACAATCATATATTAATGATAAAGATCATGAAAACCCTAGGAGTAAACATAAGATGATAGAGATTGATAGTACTCTCCCTTGATTATGTTGTTTTCATAGAATGATTTTATCTTCTCACACTATTATTTTAGGTTATTAGACAATCGTTGGAACCCAAAGGAACCACAATAATGCTGGATGTGAAGGGAAATAAAATGATTATCCTCTTGAACAACAAAATGTTATGGGATTTCGAATAAATAATCTTGTTTCTAGGACCACAGATCCTTCTAGGATTCCAAATAACCAGAGGTGGGAACAAAATTCTCTTCAATATTTCTTAAGGAAACATCCCCTTATTTTAGCGGGACAACTGATCCAAGAGTCATAATGAAATGGATTTTTATTGTTGAAAAGATATTTTTCATTCGCCGTGGTTCAGAATGTGAAATTGTTATTTTGTGAACATATTTCATGGAAGGTAAAGAAAATCTACGGTGGAACAGTATCAACAATAATATGAAACAAGATAAAATTGAATTCATGGATTGGGATGAGTTCATGAACTTGTTTTTATTTATATACCTTCCTCATTCTATTCTTACAAAAAATGGGAGACTGTAGTTTCTCATCTATCTCATGGTTATGACAAGTAAAGAAGGATGCAATTAAAAGGAAAATATAATAATTAGAGAGAAAATAAGATTAGATTTTCATTATGCTCAATGTGTGGATAGACACATGGAGAATTTTTTTGAAGGTGACTGATAAATGTTTTATGTTGGGGAAAGAAGTTTAACAATCATTTTACTATCACAGTAATGGGAATAAACAGAAAGCTCCAAATGGTTCGCCTCCCACAAATCAGGGTTACCAATGTAAGGAAATGGAGCATTATACTAACCACTTCCATAATCTGTGGGTTATGGATGATTATCAACGCCAAAAAACATTTAAGGCCAAATACAAATGCAAATCGCATGTGATCAGTATTGGCAACATTGAGTATTAAAATGAATTAGTGGAATGATTAAGTGTTTATGTAATGGGATTTCAAAATAGTGTTGTGGAATATCATTTATAGTGTTATGAAATATTGGAATATCAATGTATTTTTCTATTATAGTTTCCATAATTATATGTTACTGGTAACCATGAAAAGTGAATGAAATATTTTTGGAAAGTAGTTGTTATGTGCATAATGATTGGATAAAGAGAAAATACTATGTTTGATAGTATTAATGAGTTCATGATTGATATAAGGAAAAAGTGGTATCATCGTTTGAGTATATAGAATATTTGGGATTTGGGTTTTAAGAAAGAGGTAACTATTGACAGCATTCATGTTTTCACTACGTTTTTATGACAATTCATGTTTTAAGAAAATACTTGATTAAGGTATCCATTTGATTTGGGACATGAAAATCAAAAACTACCTTATGTGACATGGGAGAAAACATTAAAGTATATTTAGTTCACCTCTTTCTAAATTTTAATATTTTTAGTTTTTGGAAGGATTCTAAAGTTATACATTTATGGATAGTGTATGTTATTTTCCATTTTAATATTAATTTATTATCTCAATATAGGTTGACTTATGCTAACATGTTCTAAAATTTTTGTAGAGACAGATGGAATGACCTATCATTCTATCGCATGATCTGCTAACACTTTACAAATGAAAAATCCAACTTCATTTCTTTAAGAGGTGAAGTGGAAATTTTTCAAACCACGAACAATGGTGAGATTGTACCAAAATCAATTAATTAATATTTTTTTGAAAAAATTCATCATCTTTAGGGAAATAATTTTGAAAATCAAAAATGCTTTTCGAGTACCTCATATCTTATGAATCAAATGGTACCTTAGATCATAAAAAATTAATGGCTTTCTGATTGTGGGAATCTTCATAGCCATATTATATACCACTAATCATCAGAACATGATTTTTAGATTTCACTTCTACATATATGTTTTCACCTGTTTTATCATATGTGGAAACCCACTGAAGAGTTACGTTGGGTAACAATTATATTTCTAACATTCAATTTTTAATTATGTTTTAGTATTACTTTTTAAGATGTGGGTTTCCATGAATTAAACTTTAAAGGTGTAAGCCTTTAATTACCCCAATGAATTTTGAGGGAAAAATGCATTTTAAGGTGGGGTAGAATGTAACACCCCAAAATTTTATGAGGAATTTTCCTTTTAATGTAATAGATATATTGTGTTTTACACTACACCATGATTATCTTGAACTATACTCAACTCCATATTAGCTTGCAGAATACGCAACACAATTCTTGGCTTGTTTTGTACTCAAGTTCAATTTATTTCGATAGAATTCATTTCACTCAAAAGTAAGTATAGATTTTTTTAAATGTATAAATGAACTATGTTTGGATTATTTTATAGACAACACCAAAGGATGCTTTCACTACACACAACACTGACTTTTCTTGCTTTACACGCAAGAGTGACCTTCCTCGAGAGCTTGCGTTGTACGCAATACCGAGTTTCACTAAATATTGATATATTATTAAAATATATATAAAATTTTAGTAATGAATATTATTAAACACATTTTTAATTTTATATCATTATCATTCATCTTACACATTTTCTAGAACATGGTATGAGAACAAAATAAAATTTTCAGCTAAAAGAAGTATTTAAAAAAAGATGTTTTTTGCCTTTTAATGGATCACCCGTTTTATTTATAATTTTTGGAAATTTTATAAGTTATATTTGAAAACAGTAAAATCATATTTTGAATTAGGATATAAAAATTTATGTTGGATAAAATTTTTATGTTTTTCTGATAACTTTCATATTTTGATAAATAGTAAAAATATGCTAAATTTTAAATTAAAAACAACTTTTTTCATTAAAAATTTTTTAAGTTGTTAAATTATAATATTTAATTGTTTTATAGTATAAATAGAATATATTTTCACTATTTAATATAATTTATTTCATTATAATTAATTTTACATTTAATTAATATGTAAAATCATATCAATCTTTTGCAATGTTTTAGCTTTTAAAACTCGTTTCCTCAACAACAAGATTAATTTTAAATTAATTAATACAACATCTGTGTCTTGAATTTTGAAAAATTGACTCCATATTTGGAATCAGTTTGTCCAGATTATGTTAATAAGATGCTTTTATTTTGGGCATTATGACTAGTAACTACGGTAAATTTTTTTTACCACAGATAAAGGTAAATTAGGTAATTAAGGGTAAAAATAATATAATAAAATTACCCTAACATATGTCTTGATATAATAGAATGATTATATTTTTCCATAAAACATATTTGGGTCGAAATAGAGTCTATTTTAACCCTCTTGGATGAGATTAAGACATTTAATTTTTTTTATTTAATGGAAAGTGAAATATGTATCCCTCAAACTTTAATAACTAAATTATTTTTAATATAAGGTTGTACAGAATATAAATTCGAATATAAATTTTCAGTATAAAGGTAATTTTTTTATCATGGAAATTTATTTGTTTTTTTATAAATATATAATTACCTTAATAGATTATACATTAATGATGCAAAAATTATTTATTTAGTGAGAAATCAATAATATAGTTTTACTAAAATGATAATACACAAAAAAAACAAAGACATGACCAAAACATATTGGGATAGTATATCAAAACAAAAACCCTACAAGGGTCTACTTGTGGACCATTTGGAGCCTTATAAATGAGATTATGACATTTATATTATTTTATTTTAAATGATGTCAAAGTTATCACCTTCATATTTTAATAATGAAATCAGTTTAAAATTAGGGTATTTTGGAAGAAATATTATAAGAAAAGTATAATAACAAAACATATTAGATTTATATTTATTATAGTTTTTTATTTTTTATTTTTTTCAACAAATAAGTATATTAAATAATTATTAAAAAATGTTATAGTAATAATTTTATTAAGAGAAATATCAAATAAATGGTTTTAAAAATATTAAAATATCTATTATATATACTAATTTATGTGCTCCACGAATTTTCTCTATTCATATGACGTTCTAGGAATCTATTATATATTTTTTCTTGAATATATCTTCTATGTGGAATTTAATTATATTCCAATAAGTGAATAGTGTCAATATTGACATTATTGATCTTTTATAAAATTAACATATTATTAAATTGTTCTAAAATCACAAATATATTTAAAATTTTAAATTTTAAAATTATATGGTCTCCAATGTCATAAATTATCCAATTATCTACAATTAAAAACCAATAAGTAAGTATTTATAACAGTTTAAAATTTAGATTATTATTGCCACAAATAAAATTAAATAGATTAAATAAGGATAAATCAAACTAATAAGGTATAAAATAAAATCATAACATGTATAAATTTTATTCATTCATGAGATTAAAAACCTATATCATTTTATATTCTATTTTGAGCCATTTTTGTGTTTTTTATGTGGGGTTTTAGTTTATTTTAAATTAATATTGCCGAGGCTTCCAAAACTGCCCCTCTTCTCTTCTATAAAAGGGAACCTCCTTCATCTCCCCTTTAATCCATTATTATATTTAAAAATCATCCAAAACCTGACCATTTCCCTTATAAATTTCCCTAAAAACATACTAGAGTTCATCCTCTCCTTCAAAGACCAACTTTAGTGACCTAAGAGGAGGTTTAGAAGAGGCACATCGATGAAGAGGTAATATCCTATACCGATTTTTTAAAAATTATTTATTCTTCTACGTCCTCTATATTAGTTGTTTCATTATTATGTAATAACTCTAGTATCACATTTATAATGATATTTTATAATGAATAAGAAACAACCATATTTCAACTTTTTTCCATCCTATGAAATATGAAATCACCACACGTGCGTACGTACGACTAACCGTCTCCACACCAGGGTGTAATCGTTTTTTCAACAACAACATACATAGATGGGTATAATTATAGACGAAATAAATTTATATTGTTATTGTAAAATGATATCTATTCTGAAATATTATACACTATAGACATTAATAAAATTCCACAATCATGGGAATGATATCGTTGCTCGTGCGTACGTATGGCTTACCGTATCCACGACACAATTAGACTCATTCTCTATGTTAATCTATCAAGAATGATTATAAAGTATATATAACAAATAATCATAAGATATATGACATAATAATAATACTGGATTTATGTAAATGTCATTTACTTACTTCAAATCAATTTTATAAGGAAATGAAAACATCATTCATGTGTACGTATGGCCTACAGTCTCCATAAACGGTGTATTTCATTCCATTTATCAATCTATTATATATATTTATATATTTAATATATATGTTATATAAATCATTTTTTACATTATGGAAGTATGTTATCATGATCTAATTAATCATAACAAAAATTACAAGTCAAAACATGTATGGAAAATGAAACGATTTTACCCAAAACGCTCCGTTAACATGGAATTGACAAATGAACGGGTTATAAAAAGTCATAAGTGAATAATATATGAAATAATAAATATTATTACGGTTCTATTAAAATTTAATAATATTTTTAAACCCACTATATAGTAGTTGTAGAGAAAAACAAAATATATTGGACCTAATTTAAGGTATAATTTTTCAATCTCATTTTTATTCGAGATTGCTTATACGTAAGTATTTACGGGGGTTGTATTTATCATCCATGTCCTTGTTTAATAATTTATTTCAATAAAGTGTTTACTATTCTTCATTTAATGATTAAAATAATGTCTAATTATTTTTTATTATTAATATGTGATATTAAGGGAAATTTTTTTCATTTTCATTATGATATACTTTTTGAATTTTCCGTCCAAAGTACAAGAATTTTTATTAACTTATACCACATGAACATGTTTTTATACATTCATGGAGAATTATTTCCATGAAGCTTCATTTACATGTTTTCAAGATTATTTTCAATTAACATATTTTTTTTAAAATATCATGACATATTGAGAGAATAAAATGTTTTTGGAGAGGAAATGATATTTTCCTCAAAAACTATGTTCAAGTGTTTTATCAAAATTATTTTCCATATAAGATGATATAGGTTTATTATTCAATCCATATTATTAATTTGATTTGATTATGTTATGATGGAATTATTTTTATGAATTATTTTCATCTTATATGGATTATTTTATAATGGCATGATGTTTAAGAATCCTATTTTATTACATGGGATATTCTATGATGTATGATTAATTATTTTGTGGCACACATAAGAATGGTTTCTTTATGAGATGGGTGGGACCTATATCCATTTCCAATGCTTTGGGTAAATATTTATATCTAAATACATAAACATGGATGGAATGGAACGTAAATTTGATTCAGTAATACATGTCTGAAATGACATGTAAAACCAGTTCACTAATGGACTTCACCTACTATGATTGTCTTGGAAAAAATGCCTGGGATACTATAGAAATAATAATATGCGCTTATTAGTTTTTCAAAATTAAACTTTTTATTCCAATTCTATTATTTTATGGTTACTTTTTATTTGTGATCCATGCCTTACATACTACAATGATTTATGTCATTGCTCAAGATTTTGATGTTTAAATTTTATAGTCATGTTTTTATGTTTTTATGTTTTTGGTTTGTTTAATGTTCTACATGTCTACCCTTATAGAGGATTTGGGCTCACCATTTCTATGTTTCTCCCTAGGATATAAAGAAAGGATTTACATATTAAAAAAAGGGGAAGATCTTTATAGGAGATGATGAAAATATTTCACAATGACTAGAAAATTATGTTCTATGTTTTCAAAGACACTATACTAATACGGTCTTTGGGAATCTATTTTTGTTATGTATTATATATTTCGAAAAATTATTTTAATGTCCTTGTAGGTAAAGATTGGGTCTCTACAAGGGGTAGCATTTTTCAATGACTGTTTTTAATTTATTCCTCATAAACCTAATGAGATTATAATTGACCATGTTGATATAATAACTGTGGTATCTTCTACACAATTATATTATTTATGTTAAGGTAATTACAAACAACTATCTCCACTACAATCATATGGGTTACAAAATCATCATTCATGTATACGAACCATTATCTCCCCATGAATCAAGGTCATTTTTTAACTACCACCTGTATGTTTTTGCATATGAAGATGGATTTAATGTAAATATATGATATATATAACATAATTATAAATTTAAAGCGATTATATCCTATAAAACCTATTTTACTTTCCATTATATAAGAGATACGATAATTATTCTTGTGTAAATAGAGGACTACTGAGTCACAAAGCATTGTGATTATATTTTCACTAAAATAGTACATGTAATTTAATAAAGATAATTTTGATTAATATATGTGAACACCTGAAATAGTTATCATATTCAGGAAATAGTCAACATTCTTAAAACATAATAAAAACATTTTCTTTCTTACTAAATCACATTAATGATATATATTACGATAATTATCAAAATAATATGATATTATTGATATTACGGTCATGATAGAGAGAACAAAAATTACATAACACCTTTTCAATATGGCCATTGGAAAATGGAAACATAACACATGCATGGGTATAATTTACCCTCTATATGATTGTAACATAATTAATTTTATATAAACATCTTTAATGATTAGTTTTTAAAATATTATTTACATATAAATATGATAAATAATTCATGATTATTATTATACAGGTGATGAAACTATATAATATGAAGAAGAAATGAAAATTTTATGAAATAGAATGGATTGTAAAATAAGGAAATTAACACCCAAATCAATAAAAATATTGAATTATTATTAAGAAACATGTGATGAGATATTATAAAAAGGTCATATATTATATTATAAATACCAATTTTTATTTAATTACATGATTAAAACAACTATAGATGAGGTTAAATAAAATTCACCCAAAGGAAGTGTGAGGTAAGTTGTTTAATATATATTTACAATCTATGAAGATTTATTTGTTATTATGAACCACTACACTTTTATGTGGTGTATGTACAACACATTTCAAATTTAATATCATGATTCTGTTATATTTAATTATTTATAGTTTAAATTTGAATTATTTTATCCATGTGGGTTTGTCTAGAAAATTAATGTGGAATTTTTTTTATTATATCACTTACCATTATGACATTTATCTTTCCCATCAAAAAATAATATTTTTTGTGATCATTTTTCGTTCGACAACACATTAACCATAAAATAAAAATTATTGATAATTTATAAGATTATTTATTAAATTTTAATCCATTTTAATATATGGGTTGTACATTGATTTTTAATTGTTTAACTAGGTAAATATTTATAAATATATATTATTTAATTAGTACAAATATATTTTTAAATGGAACATTGTTCAAGAATTAATAGGAATATTTTATATTTGAGGAATTATTTCGATGTGAATAAAAAGGTGGGGACTAAATATAGATATTATATTAACACATCGACAACTCTCAAAAGACTGAGTAGCATGAAAAATAAGATGTGTTTTTACCCAGTAGTTTTCAAATATTTTGATACTATATCTTGAGAGTGGAGGTATCATGTTCTTGAGACATGATATATAATATTTTATTATTTCTATCATCAAGTATTCAATTATTAATATTTTCTATAATATTTTTTTATTTTATTATCACATAATGCATTTCATTCACAGTTATTGATTAAATGGATTGGGTTTTAAGTTATTCACATTGTCATATTGATTATGTATTATATTGTCATCATACCCCTGACATTTAAATGGAATGTGTGTTTAGTTATTTACCTACCAATGTCTAATATACCTATTTAATCAGGATTTTCTCCATTTTACTTAACCCTTACTAAGAATTTGAGCTCACCCTTAATTTTTTACTTTACCAGTATTATGAAGATTAATCCTTTAACTGAATTTCAAGAATGTTGGGAATTTTCTTTATTATGTTTTAATTGTTATTGCCAATATAAAATGAGTTTTATGTATGTATATATATCTGTAAAACTATTAAACTATTCGGTCCTCTGAGACATGAATCCTTGTGTCAATGATAATATAATAAAGTAAGTTACATTCTCTGAGAAACTATGGTTACTATAGATACATTTGGTATTAGAGGAAGATTAATAGAAACATTGATAACTTGATTTAGAAAAAAAATTAGTAGGGATCCTAACACTTAGATAGAGTTTAAGGACATGTTTTGAAGAATAACCTATTTATTCTATAATGTGGATATTATTTAGTTTTTCTAAAAATAATCTTTTTTTAGTTAAAGACATGAAAACTAGCATTTTAATTTTAAAACCTATGTTTGGGATAGATTAGAACCCATTCCATTAAAAAATACAAATCAACAATAACCATACAATATGGATTGAATAGTAATGTCTAATTTTATCATATTTCACACATTAGACTTATATAATTCCTATTAAATACTTTTTACCTCTCTAACCGGAACATCTATGATAAGATCATCAAACCAATAAGAAATGTTTTTCACATGATTTAATTTATTCAACCATTTTTTACTTTCATTGCACTCAAACATATTACTAGAATATGGTATCGATTGTTGATCCAATCCATATACTCCTTATTTTCTTCCACATATAGAAGTAAACCATTAATTTGTCCCTCATCCTCCTGTGAGGAATTAATAAACAGAAATTTTTCCAAACTTTTCCCCTCAGAGTGGAAAATCAGGTCCCTTGGATTGATATTATTTTAAACCTCCTTGAATTCCACATGCTTGTGGTCATTTGGAACACCTATATTTAGATCAAATAGATTAGCAGTGTTCACATCCTCCACCCAAAATGATTCTTGAGTCTAACTTGCTTCTCCCATCCAAAAACATACTTTATGGTCAATGTTTTTTTCAATTGGGTTCCACATTGAAAGATCTTTCCTTGTAAAGCCACATTTTTGCAATGATCTAAAATCGAATTATGTCCCTACACCTGGTTAAGGTAAACCATCAAACTATTTTCATTTTCATGATCCATAGACACTTCACCTTTATATTCCCACTCCAAATGAGTGGGCTCATAGTCCTACTCATTGGGCCTAAAATTCGAGACCAATCTTGTATCTATATTCTTAGGAATGTAAGAATTATCCATTCACCATTAGATTTCATCCACTTGACCAGGATACAACTCCCTTCATCCTGACATCACTTCCACCCATTCTTTATCAATGGTTTGTGAAGCACCATGTCATACCATCCCTCACCACATTCTCCTTGGCCAAGAACACCATAACATCACTCTGTAGATGGTTATTGGCCCTCCTCGAGGACATCTTCCCACACATGCTCACTATGAACCAGATATAACTATTCTTAAAACCTATTACTCATTTTTTATGATTACACAATACCACATGGACTATAACCATTATTAAAAACCATCTATCCATCATAAAATTTCTCAGATTTCTCTCACTCCATATACCCCCTTGAATATCCTTCATTTATCATTTGAATCTCCACTTCAAGGTTTTCTCCAACATTAAATTGAGTAGTCCAAGCATAAAACCCAAAATTCATAATTAATGGGACAAGTACCATAAAAATATAAACAACAACCATATAATATCCTACAAACTCAGATGAAGAATGAGTTTTTGGATTGGGATTCACCAGCAACACTAACCATCACCTACTGCACAACAACTGGGCTTATTATGCACCTAATTTCATTGACATGGGGGATATTAATAGGATAATCCACATTTTTATTTCAAAAAATTATGTTGGATTTGAAAATAGATATATACCTAAAGAAACCATGTTTATGAATATGAGACTACCTATGCATGTATTTTTCATTTTAGGTTAATTATTTCACTATTTATTGTATTATACAACACTTTTCATAATGATACAATCTAATCTAGAGTATTCCATAATTTATAAATGGAACATAGCATAAGGAATTTGAACCACATTAATTAACATAATCAAAAAATATAGAGTGATAATTTCATTGATGGGAATGATGCATTATATAATGGTAAAAAAATTAGGTGTAAAATGAGAAGAATATTTCAGATAATTCTTTTTGTATATTCAAGATAATGGAATAAATTCCTACTGATATAGATATAGTATAAATGTATTATTATTGAAATCTAATGGAAAATAAATGGTAATATTTTGGCAAAATTAATTCTTAACATATGATATTTATGATTTATGATAGATAATGGGAATGTATTGTGTTTAATAATAAATAATATGTGTGTTATTATAACTTAAAAAATACGTAATCAGAGATAGGTTATGATTTCAAGTAGATAAAATATCAATACCATAGATATTAGTCTAGTATATATTTAAATATTGAAGTAATGTAACAAAACTATTTCAGCAATCTTGAAGAAGATTGTGGTATATGTGATCTATATTATTATAAAAATTAAAATAATCCCATGATATTACTAGAGAATCTATAAATTTATTAAAACATATAATCTACCATATAGATGAATAAAATAAATATGAGAAGGAATTTTAGGTTCCTTACCATGATTTGAATATATAAAAGCCCTGGATATGACATAATTATTTCTTTTTATATATTATAAAAACTATTATAATATATCTACAATTATGATTAAGGACCAGTTACATTTTGAAATAGTTGACTAGTTATTGGTAGAGGATTTAGAAGAATCAAAATCCCTGAAAATAAGTTGGATAAAATTATTTTCACATTGAAAATAGGTTGAGGAATAATTTATTGATTATTTTTCAACATTATGAAAATAGAACTGTGGTCATTTCTCTATAGAAAAAGATACACAAGGAGGATTCATTATGAGAATATCATTTTTATGCGACATTTAACAAATAAAAATCATTTATAGATTAGTAATGGTAAAAATAATTTCTCTATGAGTTTAAATTTATAAAACAAGTTAGAGGATTTAAATCTAAACCGTTTTTATTACAATTACATTATGAATAAAACAATATTAAATATAAATAGATATATTTTAAAAATAAATCCTAAAAGGAGAAACACTTGTGATTTGTCTCAAAAAGTTAAATTTTTTAAATAAAGTTAAAAAAATTATTAAATAAAAACTATTAACCTACGTGATTACATACAAAAAGATGTTTGTTTCCTAATGAACATGAAATCCACTAATAGAGGTAAGTATTTTATTACTTTTATTACTGATCTGTTTTTGAAGAAAAATAAATAATTTAATCATTTTAAGTCATAAACTCTTAGGAGGTTTAATAATATCTATATTTTGGTAGAAAATTTGATTAGATGTTCAATTAAAATATAATTATTTAATATTGGATATAGAATCAAAGGTAAAGACATTGAAGAATGTAATGTGATAAATAGAATAAATCATTATTATTTTTAATCATTTATATTCTATCCAAATTGAGAATCTTAATATATAAAAAATATCACTTCAAAATCATATTCTAAAAACATTCCAAAATAGTCAATCCATATATTCTTAGTTGTTTAATACTACATCCATATGTGGTAAATATGGATAATTATATATGGTTTCACAGATTCATGACATCGTGATTTTAAAATTTTTTAATATCCAATGTAATATCTATATTAAATATGAATATATGGTAAAATTTAATGGTATAACTGATGATGGGATATTTATTATATATTCAGTAGGTGGAAAAAAAATTCATATTTTCAATTAGGATTTTTTTTAAATAATTTTCATATTTGATGTTATAATCAAAGAAGATCATTGTTCTTATATAATATGATATTTCATTGATGATGAGAATGATGTAACATAAATAGAACATTTTATAAATCATGGTGGTAATTTTTTTTATAACTACATATTTCCAAAATTATAATACTAATTCGTAATTTTTTATGGATGAGAAAATCCCATAAAAAGGATGAAAACATATATCAGGTATTATAAATATTTTAAATACTCATAAAAAGTTTTTGTAGAATATAGTGTATTTAGAAAATACAAATTGTGATAAATTCATTTCATAATATCTATTATTCATATATTTATTTAAAAACAATTTATGAAAAATTAACACTTGATCCTTCAATCATGGTAATGGATAAAGAGAAAATAATATTGAGAAGAATAAAATAGGGGATTTAGTGTAATAAAAAATGAGTATATTGTGAATAATAAAAAAAATTGTATCTATAACATGATTAATGAGAAGGGAAATTTATTACTAATAAATATTTCTAGAATACAATGTTTATTTCCAAATCAAGGGTATATAAATTGATTATAAATATTCAGATAGAAGGGAAGAAATTATTATTTTTATAGCGATACAGTCTAAAATAAATTTAAATGTCTTTAAATGTATATGAAAGAAATATTCTTGGAAATATAACAGAAGTAGGAGGATATTTTTTTTGTAATATTAATATATACAAGATGATAATTGTGTATAGTTCCTAGTGTTATTCCAGACATTATTTATTTTGAAGATAACGGAATTTATCTTTTATTATTAATAAGTAACTAATAACGAGAGGTATCCAGTTGTGCTAGTTTCCCAAATCATAAATAAAAATTGATGTTAATCAATAAAAGAAAAAATTTATACATATTTAAGTATAAAAATTAAATTTTATAATAAAAAATAATCCTAAAATATAAATAATTATGAGCATGTAATGGGTAATCATACCCTTACATGATAATTTGAGAATTATAAGGAAAAAAATATATATATATATAGTGGAAACTAATAATAAGTTGTGTTATTCATCCAATGTGATGTGAAAACAAATTTGTTGAATTAGAGTATCCCTTGATCTACATGGAAAATTCCATTATAGGATAACCACAAATAGTTTTTTAAGGTTAATCAACAACAATTTCCAATAAATATTTCAACTATACTTGACATTAATGGTTCCAAAATGAAACATGTTTCTTATATTTTTTTTATGAAATATTATATTCTTTGGAAGTTCATTTAATTATAATTCCTCATATCTATAATTAAGTTCATCTATAAGAGATTTTATATAAAAATAACTATATAAGACTTAATAAATATATAATAATAGTGATGTAATTTATCCCACCATAATAGCTGAACACATGCCAAATCCTTCACCTAAATCACTATATCAAATAAGACATTCTATATTGATATATTGGTAAATATCATTTATTATTTATAAACCACTACAACCATCCTCAACTACAAGGAATTAAATAATGTATCAATGTTAAATTTTATATTACTAAAGATAATTTTGAACTAGGATGTTACATAAATGTTGGGAAATGGAAATATGGAAAAATATATTTAGGCTTTAAATAACTAAATCTTCTGTTAAATTATAACAGTTTTTAGTTAATCCCTTTCAAATTAGCTCTTGTGAATCGATAAAAAAATATCACTAGAAATACATTAAAATGGATTCCATTATGAAATAATATTTTTGGGAATGTGAAAAATAATCTACATACTTTTGATAATGATACTTTCTTAAAAAACCAACGATATATATGGTTTGTGGAGTCTACACCTGGAGATTTGGATGTACCAATATATTTTAAAATTCAGTATATTACCAAAAACCCCATAATGTTAAAAAAAATTCATTTTTTAGTCACACTAATGAATACATAAATAAATAGTTTGAGTTCTTGGCACTATATATGAATATGATACATAATTTGGGAATATGTCCCTTTAAAAATTCTAAGAGATCCTTTGTATAACCAGTTTTATTCAAAAGTCCCCAAAAAATTGATCTCTTAACTAAGATGTGTTTAATAATTATACTAGTGTAAGTATTATATTTCTTTCAGTTTTAATGAATATTGAAAGAATTATTTTAAAACACTATAGGGGAAATAGAGTTAATATGATTGAGTAGCTTCTATATGAGGTCATTAGGGACCAAAAAAATGGGTTTCTAGAAAGTTCTTGGGTTATTAGATTTAAAATTAATGTACCTCTATATCATTTAAATGTTCCAAGGGTTATAGTAGTAATATGACCCATTAATTATATGTAATATATAATTACTAAAAATATTATCAAATCCTCTAATTCCCAAATCATTTTTTCGTTATGAAAAGTCCATTTAAAAAATAATCTCAATTCTCTATTGGCCCAATATATGGATCCCCTCACAAAAACCAATCTAATTTTCATTCAATATATTGAATAATTTATTGGGTATGGTTTAAAAAAAATTTATTCAATTGGAAAAGTGAAAAAGGTAAGATTTATAAGATTATCTCTACCACCCATTAAAAGTATTATATTTTTTTTCACTTTTTATCAATTTAACCACCAAATCAAAAGAGATTGAAAATTTTATAGTTTTCGAATCATAAATAGAAAGGGTATTGAATATATATTTTGGGTAGTTATGTAATTCATATTTCATAAAACTCTTTAATAATATCACTTCATATTAATGAATATACATTTATCTACAAAACTATTAATTTATGAAAGTATAGTGCATAGACATGATGTTATCCTGATTTTGAGAAGTTAATTTCCGATAATGTGTAAAGATATCACATATTTATTGGAGAATGTCAAAAAAATCATACATAAAGACAAGACAAGATGAATAAATACAATTCCTTTTTCTAACAAAATATTTAAATTTTCCAATATAAAATAGATATCTAAAACCATGACATGTAGACTTATAATCAATAATGAAATGAGTAGAAAAAATGGGTCACCATAATAAAAACACTAAATGCTTTGAAAAAAATTTTATTGCCATTAAAAATACTAAGATCATATCTAATGATAAATAATTCTTTGTGGTAATTAAGAATATCGATTAAAAGGTAAATTTATATATTAGTTAGAGAATGAAAAAAAATATTTAAAATGTTTTAGGAAAACAAAAATTACCGATAAGAGTATTGAAAATTCATGTCTGATTGTGTAGGTATAAAATTTTACTATCCAAAAGTATTTTATCATTGATGATTTTACCACTAATGATACTATATTTCCCTGTAGATATAATTCAACCAATCACCAAATTATTCTTTGATGTTATTATCTAGTGTATAATTTTTCTATAAATTTTTCATAATGTGACAGACATTAACTCCTCAAATTTATATCAAATTTTTATTTAGAATATAATGAATATTATAGTAGTACATATGAACAATGCATAAAATTTCAAAGGACGGTGTATATGAAATTAAAAAGTTTATATCGAATAATTCATTAAATGGGCTATTAAAATTCCTAGGATCTTGGTATTGAAAATTATAATTTAAATTTAAGTTAATAAATTTCATGAAAGGTATAATTGATAGTAGTTTCTCATTTGACACATGATGAAGAAAATATATTTTCTATAAACATGATATTGAGAAATTTAAAAAATTTATTATATCTAATTTCTTAGTCATTGTATAATTCATATAATTAACCCCTTATATGAATATTTCCTTAAGAAGCTTGATAATGAGTATTTTATTAGTTTCGATGAATTATTCATTTACAAAATTCACATAAATTAATGACTAATTTTCATATTTGATTATGGGTGAAATAGAACGATGAAATATTTAGATGAAAAAATTAATTACATGTTCCTAATTAGTAGAAAATATTGAAAATATAGTAAAATGAACAATGAATAATTTATACATAAAAAATAACAATCCTCATATTTTTTCCTTCATAATGGTATATAGAAAAAGTAATGATTAATACATGGATTTTGGTTACAATTAATTCAGGGATTTTACAAGAATCACTCATGGTGGTCTTGTTCAAGGATATAAACTGTTTAAAGAAAGTGTTGAACCACAATAACTACTAAAAAAATATGATTTATTATCTACCATGTATGGTGTGGAAAAAACAAAACATATTCATTATAATAATAAATCCTAATATGCTATTATAATGCGATAAATTATTATGGTTGGTAATAATTTCCATTAAATATAATGTACCTATATCATGTTAACATTTACCATGTCGTAGTGAATGTAATAAATATAATCATGGGATAATGGATATTTGGATTTATTATATATAATATTATCAATCTATAGATTTTTATATCTAGGATTGAACATATTCTTTGCAATGTGTTAGTCTCGGAAGACTTAATGTTATTACGTCATTACTGCAATGATGTCTTTTTATTAATCATTAGGGTTAATTTAACAAAAACTCAAGGGAGAGTTATGGTGGGCATTTAAATTTTTTTGTTGAAAATAATAATGTTTGACAATTTATCGAGATATTTATTTATATGAGGATTATTGTATAGGATTGTTTTTCTTGTTGAATATTTCCATTCTATAGATGGATTTTAGAACATTTCACTATTCATATTCACTATTTAATTTAAATATTTAGATTAATCTATCTAAAATAGTATTCAAATAATTATAATCCTATTGTTTTTTCCTTTCATGAAAATTGTGAATAAACATCATATCTACATTGTTTCATCTCTGTTATTTCTCACTCCAGATCTCTCTTCATTACTTGTTTCTTTTCATTATCAATATTATAATACAACTAATATGGTATAACTATTATGTTTTAAATGAATGTTTGAATTTATATTATACTAGTTCACCACTCATTTCATCATATTCATATTTCAATTAGTACTATGATTTATCCAAAATTTTATTTAATATGAGTTATAAACACTATTATTAGAGTCACCCTTAATTACTTCATGTTTATTTAAGTATTATATCCTTAATATACCATATTTCTTATTTTTGTAATCTCCATCATTGAAATCTTATTATTAAAGGTTCCAATTATTTTACCAGTAATTAAAAATCCGTCTACTTCTCTCTATATATCTTCCTTCGTCTTAACTATGCATTTTTAATGGAAATTCCTCTTTTGTCTCCACATTGTGCTCTCTTTCAGATTCTGTACCTCAAAATCCTTCTTATTTTTCTATATGTAGTTTTTTTAAAATTGATCTAAATGGGATATTCTTCTAGTAATTCATATTCTCCTTTTTAGTTATATTAAATTTCACTATAGCTTTTCTTTTTTTATTATTACAAAAAATTATAAAAATATTACAAATTATCTTTTATCTTTTATAAACTTTATTGACATCATCAATTATTGAAGAACTCATTATCTTTGTTTATTTTATATATCTCACCCTTTATAATCTATAATGAAATTTACATCGATTTTATAATATTACATTCATTTTATAATCCATTATAATTTTTTATAGAATATTATAAGGCCTAATTTAGCTATGATAGATAACCTATTTTATTTGCACAATTAATTTAGTTATGAATTATTATTGATATATAACCATTATTATGGATTCATTTAAATGTCAAATTCTTTCGTATATCTATATAATTATTTTATAGGTAGTTCTAAAACATTACAATCCTTTAATGTATTGAGTAAATCGTATATCTCATGTAAATTTTTATGGGAAAAAAATATGGAGCCTAGTCATCAATTATATGATGTATTTACACAAAGACTCAACATAGGTTCCTAATGTACTATGATTATAAATGTTTCAATTTATTATAAAATTCTATATTTCTTTCTTATTTTTTATGATTATGATTCTATAATTCAAGATCACTACTTTATGATGCTAAATTCAAGTTATAATTATTTCATGATTATGATTATATAATTAATGTTTCTCATATGTTTACTCCTTAATGATATATCGTGTCATCTCTCATAACAAATTTTGAATGAAATTATGTACTCTTATTATTGTTAATTTTATTTACACTTCCAATTTATTATATATTCTCTAAATAATTTTAATAATTTGAGATGTATTTGAATCATTCATGGGAAAACATTATAAATTTTTTTGAGATGAAATCTATTTTTAAATTGTATTCCAAATAGAATAATTCATTATTATTTACTATTTATATATAATTGATCAAATTATTCATAAAAAATAATGATCATGATTTACACCAATATAATATGGAAATACAATGTTATCTGTGAGAAAATAGGGCATAAAATAATAATATTTATAAAAAATAATAAACCACTATCATAAAATAATTATGAAAAATTAAAAATTCAAATATTCAAAGACATTTTCTTCAATTCATCGCCACTTTATATAGCTAAATACTATTTATGTGATATAAAAACATAGCCTAACATCATTAATTTACATTCTCTCTTGGAAATATTTCCATAATTATATTTCAGCGTAAATAAACTTTATATCTTAGTGTATCTTATTATCTATATATACAAACCATTAATAATATATACTGAAATTTAATTTATTTATAAGTGGTAAGCCAAATAAATAAACTGATAAAAAAATAAATTCGGTTTTTCCAATAATCATAAAAACAAAATTTAATCATTCATGAATTTGTAAAAAATTATTCTTATATCGTTATTAGACATTAAAAAATAGTGTACTATATTAAATGGTTTCTTTTATGGAAGTAAATTTTCCTAATTTTTATTAGTTTAGACTATCACTATTATTATAAAATACTCTTGTCTAAGAGTCAATAGTCCATGATAAATAATAATATTAAAAATATCATAAAATATATAACATATTTGATTAATATTTATACCTTTCATCATTATAATGGTTTCATATACTAAATAATAAACACATAGCCTTAGTTATTTAATATTTATTATTTTTCCTAAAAATTACTAATGTATATGATATATAATTAATAAATTTATATCATTTGATACTCTATTAAATAATTATTTCCAAATAAAAAAATAGAATTCATCACTCGAAAACAATATTCAAACAGATGATTATGTGGAAAATATTATATACATCTATTATTTTATTTGGAATATCATATTTATACTAACAAATACATTAAACATAAAAATACATTTAAAAAATGTAATTTCATTTTAATCTTCCAAAATAAATTTTTATTTTACCAAAAATGAGTTTCTATCTAAAATTTCACCCGCCTATTTAACATCAAATTCCCCAGATGAATGCTTCTTGATTTATTGAAACACAATCAAATTTTTTTATAAAAAAATAATGGAAGAAAACCCAATATCCAATATTTACTCTCATTAGGGGAAAGGTAAATATAAATATTATTGTAGAGTATATAGTGAATTTATTATATAAAAAATGTTCCTAAATTATAAAATTAAATCATTCAATATCAACTAGTATAAATTTATTTTTATCATCATTATTAAACTTACTCATCCTTGAGCACTATAGATATCATAGAAAATTGTGTATATGAACAAAAATCTTAAAAATGAATATTTAAATATATGCAATACATAGACAATAATCCACAATAATGTAATATTACACACCCTACTTGAGGTATGTTCCAATTTTACACCAATAATTTTATATTTAGAGGGGTTTTTTTGAATCATGTGAAGGGTTTAGAGGAGAATGTTTAGTGGAATCTTGAATCAAGTTGCATGTGTCAATTTAGGACATGAATGAATAAATAATTATGTCAATGTTATCTATATATATTTTCAAAATTCAATTGAATCCATGAATGAGTTTGGGGGATGAAAAATAAGGCTTTTTAAATTTATAAAAATGGGGATATCTCAATGAGTTATGAAATAAGGTTATAATTTAATCCATGACTTCATCCAGTTTTATCCACCACATCTAATTATTGGACCCTTATATTCAAATAACGATTTTCTATTTTTTTATACACTACAATATGTCATGGTGATTTTGTTGACCATAATCCTTCCAGAGACCAGATGCATGAATTCATCAAGAATCATACCATGAAAATCATAGGTAATAATCCAGTTCTTATTTAATATTTCATTTCTATCATATTATTTTATAGGAAAACCCAGACGAAGATTCTATGATTTGATCTATGTTATACATATCATTTTTATAAAAGTTATTTGGGTTCTTATAAATAAAAATAAATAGATACCCAATTGTTTTTAGATGTAGTATAATAATTTAAAATTAATAATCTAATTTATGTGGCTTCTCTCCTATTAAACTCATGTTATGAACTTGATGGATTATAATATATGGTTATTTATTATATTATTTCAATATACCATTGATAAGAACTCATTGGAAACCCACCATATTTATTTTTTCTTATATTTTTGGTTTTGTGGGTGTCACCAATAGTATGTGTTTTAATGGTTTAAATGAGTATTTATAAATAAATAATAAATCTTAAAATGATAACATATCACGATAACATTGGGATGTGTTCTTATAGCATCAGAGAGTATCCTTGGTTATTCACGTATACTTATTATACAAATTAGGGTATGTGGAATTGTACACCAAATGATGGATTACGTCTAGAGGGATGGAAACTAAACATTAGTTGGACTATTTGATGGTCCTTTTTTTGTTAGAGATATATTTGATGGTATACTACATGGGTGTGTGTGTTGATGAATTTGATGTTTTTTTGCATGTGATATTTCAATGATTTTATAGAATCTCACTTGTAAAATCATTTAATACAACTGGTGAGTTTATATTAAATTTTTTAAACATGTTATGGGCTTACAGGATGGTTTTTGAAACTTCACAAGGATTTATTCCAAAGGAAATATTCTCACCCTCTCATGTATTCACCTTATTATATATGTAGACATGAATTTTCATTGTAAATATAAGGGGATGATTTCGTATGTATACAATAAAAAACCATGACAATGTGGTTATTAGTGGATAGTGATTATATATGGTTGAGTTATTGAGACCAGATTATAGATACCATAGAAATTCAGATTGGTGTTATTTGGGTGTTTCTTTAAACACTACATTCTATTTCCTTCTATAGCTACTCTAATTATGGTCATACTATTCCACTAGAGTTTTTTTATATTTTAAGGCATCATGTTACCTTTGGTTATATACCATGAAATAATAATTATTTATGTGTATTGTGTATATTTTTTTTGTTTATATTGTCTATAGAGGTGAAAAAAACACATATTTTGGAAAATCCCAAATAATTCATTGTATGATTTTTATGTCCCAGGGGATTCACCTAAAGAATGTGTAAATTCAATAATTACTATGAAATTGGGATGGGTTGCGATTTTAAAAATGGAATAAAATTTTCTCAATCCTTCAATTGGGATTTTATGAATGATATTGTTTATTTAGTCTAATGAAATATATAGCATAAAAATAAATATTTATACATTTAATGATGAACATAATGCATCCTAGGGTTTTGGTAAAGATGGTATTCTGGATTTTTTTTGTATTAAATCATCTTATAATAGTGGGTTTATCTATTGACAGTTGAGTATCATAAATTAGTAAGGAGATAAACCATTAATATTACATCATAAACATGTTATTTCAATAGAATTATTTTTAAATTATGTCACTACTACAATTCTTATTTAATTATATAAATACTAGATAAATTATTGTTTATGAAATATGTAATTTATTAAAAGAGTTTTTCTAAATGGTTATAGAAAGATTGATAAGCTAGGTTTTGTTGAATCTATTAAGAGAGTGATAATAAAAACATTATTGCAACCAAATCATAAGCGAACATGTATCTTCCCAAAATTATCCTGAAAGTATTCCGGGATTTTTACTAGGTAAATGGAATTGAGGAACCACATCACATGGATAAATATTTATAATAACAAATAGATATTCCATTACAACTTCAAGGTTATTCAGGATGTTGAAAAAGGATAATAATTGATGGTTCAGATGGATAAAATCATTAATTTCTTTTTAAATCATACATAAATTATATTTAATTAACCATTGCACAGTCTTGATGACATGGAATGGAAATGGAGTATTTTGTATAGTTAAGATAATATTAATCAAGGCCTTAATTGGGATATATTTCAAGATTTATTGAAGACACATTTATATCCACCTAAATTATATGTCCCACAAATAATTCACTTATTTGATATTGAACAAGTCAGTATGTCAATTATATAATTTGAAAATGAATCCAATATCCAATATCATATTTCACAAGAGGTGGTTATTTGTTAATATCATTCAAATTGGATATTCAATTCATGTTTGTGACCATATATTTTCAACAATTTTGTTATATTTCAAATTAATAAGTTCCCAAAAATAATGAAAACAAATTATTTTGTTAAAATTAAATCAATCTTATCCATATAGAAAAAACAACATTTTCTAAACTAAAAAAGGATGGAACCATCATACTTTAAATAAGTATAAAATTTTGAGATATGCCAAGGGATTTTATGTAACCCTAAAACAAAACCACTCAATAAATCAATTTTCAACCCCATAATAATTAAAATTATATATTCATCCAATGTTTCTTGTAGAAACATATGTAAATAGAATGTACAACACCATATAGAGACATACTTAATTCTAGAAAACAAGGAAATATCTAGTTTAATTGAAATAAATACTCAAAATTCAATAGGTTGGGATGTCTTGAATCAGTCTCGTTTCTCACACAATCATCTAATCAATTCTCAATTAAAATGTCATTTACCTCAAAATTGTGAATCTGAAGAAGATTCCAAGGATGCATCAATTTTCCTACTAATACCACCTCAATAATGGAATAAGGAATACTTAGTGGGTGATAACAATATATCTTATATAGTTGAGAATGAAATCATAATGGAGAAATTAGGTCCCTTGATAGGTTATGGTATCATTCTACCCAAACCACATATATGAATGGCTTGTTTGATACTTGAACGTCCCATTTTTTTGTGGATTCATGTATTTTAAATCAATTGGAAATTTCATATTGTAATGATGTGTCATATTCGATGCATCAAAAAACCACATGGGAAATTGTGTGGAAATGGATTAATGAATATAGTGGGTTATATCACCATTGATGTACTGATATTTTTGGTTATGTTTACTATTATTGTGACTGAAATATTAAATAAAATCTTTGGAATATACTATTTACTAGAATTTATAATTCATACTAGTAGTTATATAGTAGAAATAACCTTTACATATATGGATGAAATTGTTGTTTTTTCTAGGGTTTTGATATCAAAACTGGAATAGTAGGAACTTTGGTGACAATGGTTGGATCCAAATCTTATAGTCTATAAATAATGATCTATGGTGAAATAGATTTATATAGGGATATAAATCTTCCATCTATAGTGTATCGATACTGTGATTCCTTTTTTATAATTTTTCTAGGCTTCCACTAAATTTGAAATTCAATTTTATTCAAATTTATATCAAATATTGATTAATATTTTACTTTTATTTTATATAATTCCACCAATAGAATTATAAGAAATAACTACCCCACTAATAGAAATGGAAATCATGAAATTTTTTAAACTAAAACATCGTGCTGTCCACATAATATACACTTTATAATGAATGAATCTGATTCTATTTTTTTATTTGTGGATTATTAAGGGACAAAACAAGTCATTTAAACAATAATAATGACCTAACTCAAATCAATGGTATGTTTGATCAATTAAAAAGAGAAAAATTATTTGATAAAATTTATCTATGATATGTATTCCACCAACTTTATGTTAAGAAGAAGGATATCCTGAATATAAAATTCAGAATACATTATGGTCATCATGAATATTTTTTTCATTCTCGTTTGAATTACGAATGGACCAATAGTTTTCAGTGAATTATTTAACATATATTTCATAAGTACCATGGAATATTTCGTGGGGTATTTGTTGAAAATATCAAAATATTCTTTCAAAGGAGTGATGACCATGGACTTCACTATGAGACTATATTATTCACATTATAGGAAAAATCACCAATATCAAAAATTAACTACGTGTCGCCTATAAATAATAAATGTTCATTTCATTGGGTCATGTTATTTCCTGAAAAGTAATATTAGTTGATCTAAAATTGTTAAAGAAATAATATCCTAGAAACCACTTAATAACAAATTTATGGTACCAAGATTTCATATATAATTAAGATGTTAAATTTTATGTTTCTATAATTTCTCAAGACTCTATTCTCTTGAGAAAACAATAAAAAATGACGGTTTTTTAATTGAAATGGAATAATTATTTTCAGAAATACATTATGGAAATTTTGTCCTTCTATACAAAAAATAATATCCTTATCATTCAAGAACATGGATTAGGATATATGGTATGTTATGATAACTCTAGATCTGAACTGGGTTGTGCTCTTATGTTAAGAGACCGGGTCAAAGAATATAGTTCATAACTATTGTAATGACCTGAATTTAATTATCCAACATTTGATCATGAATTAGTTATAATGTTTCATGTGTTAAAATCATGGTAATTGTAACTATTTGATGAAAATTTCACAATTTTTAATTATTTTAGATGATTTAAATACTTTTTTTCTTAATGGTAATTGAACACAAGTAAATTAAAATGGATTTAATATCTAAAAATGATATTATTTTAATTTTTTATAATAATTGAAAATGTAATTAATTTCCAGACCCATTTATTCATAGTACATTCAACCAAGTTGTTTGAGAATCATAAGGTTAGTTGTAGTTAATCAGAGAAAATGATGACATGCATTTGAATTATATGGACTAGAATCAGGATGAAGTTTTATTTTTATGATCAATTTTTACGTAATTATATATCATGGTTATGAAGGATAATTAATAAAACAAAATTTTAATTAACATATGGTTAAAAATAACTTTTTTGTAGACTATTAATGTTTGGATATTGGATATAAACACTATGTTATTCTTTTTGGATTAGATCGCAGTTCCTTCATCATGAAAAGAGTCATTTATATATGATAATCAATATTCAATGTGATCTCTCCAATCTAGTATTAAGAAAAATTTTATTGAAAAAGATGACTATATCCCGTGTTCTAGTATAAATATATTTCGGAATACAATGTTGCAAGATGTAACACTTTTTAGCTAGATAATGACAATTAGAAAGGGAAAAACTGATATGTTATATTTATTTTCCATACATGTATAAAATTTGAGAAAATATTTATGTAATTTTTCACATTTCAACCTAAAAAAAATTGATAATATTAAACTATTTTAGGGATTATGGACTAACAGAAATTGATTCCTTATTTTATTCAAATTTGTGAGTCCAATATTATAGTATTAATGAAGAATTATCTTCATTAAGTTGTTAAGATTCATAGTGTAATGATTAATATTTTCTATGAAAAGAAACCTAGATTTTACTTGCTGTTTGGAGATCCTTACTATAAACACAAAAGATATAGTTGACTATGAGCAAGAAATATCTCCCTCAAACTGATAGTCAGTTAGAATGTACTATTACGACACAGTAAAGAATAATTATATAATGGGTGCCTAATTTTAGTGGGTTATTGGACGATAGTTATTCACTAATAGTGTTTTTATATAATAAAATATAACATTTATTGATACAAATGGATTAATTTTAAGCATTGTATTGTTGTACATATCATTTTCACCATTTTAGGTAAATAAATGGGACTCATTACTAATTGAATATAGTATTTTCCATTATAATTAAATTTAAATCAAAATAATAATTAAATGAGTAGAAACTTCCGAGAGTCCTAGAAAATATTATACGTATAATCATTGAACAACCTTATCTTTTTTACCTAGGTGACCATGTATTCATGAGTTTTTCATTAGGTCTATGTCAACAACATTTGTGAAAGAAATTATGGTTGTATCTTTAATCTGTTAGACTATTAAGTATTTTTGAATGTATTTTCAACATTTCATATATGTTATCCCAAACAATATGATTTAATTTTGACTATATATTCATCCATGTGTCCCTACTAAAGAAGTACCAGTGGTATTCTAAATATGATATTCATTATGAAAACAAAAAAAACCATATTCTACTATTATCCATGATCATTTTCATCTCATCAAATGATAAGAAATTATTATATGAGGAAGACAAATATGATTGAAACTATTATTATGGATGAATGGTTATGTTAGAGAGGAATCATAGGAAAGGTAAAAGTCTAGGGTAGTTTCATGGAGATAAATCTTCCATGAAAGTTTGAATCACTATATCTATAATGACGATAAATAATTTATTGTGATAATGTAAGTCCCCTTTATTGTGTTATGAAAATATTTTATATTGTTCCTTTTGATATTATAGCTATTGGGTTCAATTATTGGAAGTTATTGGATGAAAATGTAATGTATAAGATTGAATCTATTTCTTGGAATTGATTCCTAACATGAATGGAGAATTTGTATAATTTTTAATTTATTGTTAATTTTTTTGAATTCAATTCCTATTGTAAATTACAAGTATAGATTATAAGTGTGGCGGTACAAATACTTGTGTATGAGTTATTCCAAAAAATTCATATAAATGGATTATCATTAACATCATGAAATCAAAATTTTTTAGGCAGATTCAAATACAGTCCCATGGGTACTAATTATGCTTTCAATATTTAACCTCAAACTATAATTTTTCTTGAGTATTTTTTGTGGATTTTACTACCCCAAAATACTATACATATCATGTCTTAAAACATTGATCCTAGGGAATCAAAGCTAAATATTCATGTTCATCTATTCATTTATTTTTCATTTATTATTTTGAGAGAAACCCTACACACTGTTTTATTGATAATATTTATGTTCTAGGGGAATTATAAATAGAAAATATTTTGGTTTCATTGAAGGAATTGAATTTGGAATCAAAATCTATTTCAATTAAAAATTACACTTCAGAATGAACATGTTAAGGTAAGAGGCATCTCTACTATTACTCTTTTCAATAACATGATGTATCGTTTTATATGTTTCTTTATTGTGTTATTTTATGAATTTTTTGATGAAAACCATTTAAAGACCCGATTTTTTTTATTTTTTTATAATCAATGGGTTATAGATGTCCTCAAAACATTACTAATTAAATAGTTATATACTAATTTTGCAATTAATAATAAATTTTCATAAAATAAACTGACATAATCATATATATTTTTTGTTCATACATCTTTAGAGTGTATCATTATAGGTTTTTACTTCATTACCAGTCCATCATGGGAAAATAGAATTATACGTCCATACAAAAATATTCATCGAGATGTATACGGATTTCTCTCAAATTGAATAGTTTTGAGGGACCGTTTTAATAGGAGATACACTTATTAGTATGTGGAATAAGTGAATGGGTGTATATGTTGGGTGGAATTATATTTTGTACTATTTTAAATCATGTACATTATCATTTCTACAACGCATTTTTTATTTTATGTCAGATTATTTAATTTTTAAAAGTTATTTTGGACATAGTTTGTTTAGTGCGATCATTCTAGTGGATTTAATACTAATTTTTTATACTCATGCCCTACATATTTTCCTTAGTGTATTTATAGACACTTTTTATCAAGATACATGTAAGGGAAATATTTCATAAATTTCTTTTGTATCACCTAATTGAAATGATCATTAATGGATTGAGCATGAAGATGGTGAAGCATTAGATACTGGATTAATGCCACTTTAGTACCATGGTCTTTCTATATTGTGTTTTTTTCTTTAGAAAACACATTAATTTTTTCAATATAATTATCTTCTTAATGTGTTAATATATTTTTTACCTTGTTCTATTTCATCAATATTCATTTTTTTATTATGAATAATGTGTATTTAGGAGTAATGTTTATTTGTAATATATGAGTTATCTTATTTTAATTATGGGAAACAATTCCCAATTTTTTTTAATCAATTAAAATTTAGCATCGACATTTGGTTTCTAATGGATGTCCCATAAGTTTAAGGGAAATTTGATCATCCCAAGATAATGGGACTAGTCACGACATTAGAAATTAGATCATGATATATCCATAGTAATAAATTAACCCGAAAAATTCTTGTTATATATATAGATATATTAATTAATACACATTTAATATAAATAATTAGGGACACATCTTGAAACATAAACAATCATCGTGAGATATATGTAACAATGTAATCATCATGTGAAATATGAAATTAAAAGATCATCAAGGGAGATATAAAATAAATGTTTTTTAGAATCATGGAATTTTTAAGAATTTCTATACGTAATGATTAAATATATATATATATATATCACAATAAAAAGGATCATGAGAATATAATTTCTAAATATTATGAATAATTCACACCATTGTGTCATAGACACATTATTGGGGCTCTACACAAAAGTATTAAATAAATTATACACTGTATTGAACCCATGGTATTATAATGTCAACAAATAATGTATATTCAATAAATAAATTTCATATATTCTAAATAACAAGAAACATTAATCATATGGTATCAAGATTCATATTTAAACCTTGAAAATTTAATATTTTCATTAATCCTTCCATATAAAAATTCAATACAAATAAATAATATGAGGAATATTTCTTATCAAACATATAGAAAATGGGTAAAATGAGGAATTGATTACTTAATCATAGTAATGTATTATAAAAATAAAATTATTAGAGGAAATGGATACAAAAATATACAAAATGTAAAAAAAATAATTTTTATACTCTGGGAATATAATACTTGAAATATTTTACGTATATGTTTAAATGTCAGTATGATAAAAGAATATCAAATATGAAATGGAATGATAGGCTTGAAAACCCTTACCTCAGCTTGGTAATGACTAATAAAAATGATACAATAGGGGAGAAATGTTCATATATCACCAAAAAAATATATTATAGTTTGTTATAACACCACGGAATTATAATCATGGGAGTATAAAATATGAATATTTAATAGATATTGTAACAAAAAAATCAATGGAATGTGTGTTATTATGATCCCATATCTTTTTAATTAATAAATCTCTTTTTTATTATGACATAACCATTTATATGAATTTATTATTATTAAAAAATCCACACAATGATGTGATAAATTTTTTTTATAAATTTAATTTTGAAATTATTTTGATCAATTTTATTTTGAATGAGGTGGAATTCAGAATTGAAAAGTGATTATATGGGAAAGTAGGAGGGGTATTTTTGAATTAAATGTGTATAAATATGTTAATTTAGCTTAATCTTATAAATATCTTTGATTACATTGAGGATTTATTTTTATGATAAATAAAACCATATTTTATTGAAATATAATCATACCCAAAACCAAATAAAAACATTGAATTATTTTCTATCAACGAATATATTTGAATATAGTTTTTAGAATACTAAAATATAAAATGGGGTATAAAATTTTTTATATTTGGATGAAAATTATATTTTTTTAATGCATTATTTGAAAAATTTAATACATTTTTAAAAATTATTGAGGTATTTTTGTTTAATAATGATGTGATATAAAATAGATATATGAATTTTTTTCCCATATTTTATCTAAATATAAAATTTTTCAAAACATTATATAAAAAACCCATCCTTTTTTAATTTCAATTTGATGATCCCGAAAACATATTGATTTTATATTATTTATCACCAAAAATTTGAAAAAATATGTCTTAAATAAATAGTTATAAAAGATTTTTTTGGTGAGTCAAACATCATTCATAATGGCTATAATAAAATGTTAATGAACATTTTACTTTTTTTATGGAGACCATTTCAAAATATAATATCCCTATTTAGATAATGAGAAATTAAATATATAAGAAATTTTATTGTCGAATGAATATAAAAATTCTATCATAGTGTTATTTTAGTGAAATATTTGTTTTGAAATGATTTTAAATGAATTTTGTTTGAGTTTAAAACCAACACAATGAATGTGGTAATAATCATGTAAATATAAAATTTATTTAAATTTATTACTAAATAATAAAATATTCTTTCAATTATATATATATATATCAGAGCTATTTATTTTGTCTCATTATTTACATAAAATATCATATAATAATAAATTTCACTATACTACATTCCATGTAAATGTGTTAACGAAAAAATAGAAGATACTATATTAATTTTATGACTGTAAGGATCAAATTTAAATTATATTGATTATATGAAAATAAAATAGTTAATAATATTATTGTAGTTTTCAATTAAATAAATATTTGTAAACAGAAACATGGATTCAATAATATAGATTTTATAAACCCCTATTTGATAAATAATAATTATTAAACAACATTATGATACAATAATTAACAATAATTTTATAATATTACTGAATAAAATTTTAATAACATATACTTATGTTAAAAAAATTAACTTTTTTAATATTTATATGACATAATGTCACGATATTTTGATGAGTTATGAAGAATTATTAGTTATTTCATAAAATTTCCTCTATACATCATGATTAATAAACATTTATATTTAAATTCTATGATTATATATACAAAAAACAATATAACCTCGGTTACTAAATACATACATAATTTAAAGGGGATATTATGGAAAATATTTCCATAAAATCTAAGATGTTACATTTAAAAAAAAATTAAGAAATCACATCTTGTATATTTATAGTTATTAGCAAACAATTATTAATGTTTTATTTTATTTTCAATAACTATAATTCTGTGCAATAATATCACATTAGGAATTATCAATGTCAAGTTGATAGTATAACTATAAACAATTGTACTGTAAATGATTATCAGATGTCATCATCCATGTTATGATTAAACTGACACTCTAGAACTATTGTTTAACAATCTATGACTTCATACACAAATTAGTTCAACATTATTGTTCAAAAACAACCAATATTTTTTTTTGATACCAAATGAAATTCCCCATGATTTCCCATTTTGATCTATTTTAACATAACAATTCATTTTTTACATATACTAAAATTAAAACCAATACAAAATTATAATATTTAGTTTCATTGATAACTAGGTACATTTATATAATATTTTGAATCAAAACATCTATTTCTTATATAAAATGTGAGATGAAATAGAAAAATATATTCCTTGAATACCTACCATTATGTCATGAATTTGGACATCATTATCACTTCGACTCATCCCTAATCCCTATAAATATCACAAGAAAACATGAGATTAGGATATAAGTCATTGGGAGTGTTTATAAAAATATTGTATGGAAGAAATTAAGAGTCATCCATAAAACCACAATTAGAATATTATATACCATATTTATGAAAACATTTCCAAAATACATATTATATGTATAGGGATGAAAATTTATTATGCTTATAGATTAATGTAATAGTCAAGAAATATTTTTAATAATAGGAAGTAATTGGTAATTAAGTATTAATATTTTGATATATGAAATTAATATATTATCATTGAAGTAAAAAAATACATAACATCTCAAGATTATATTTGTAACACCCAGACCACATCTTCTCAAAGTTGGTGTATTATTTTGTTATATTGGAATTATTATATGAAATTTATAACCACAAGGACCAGGTAGTTTAGTTTTTTTCGAATTCCATATACATAAAAAATGTCAATATTACGACTTGAAATGTAATACAATATAACAGATCCATTAGTGACACTAATAACTCCTTTATTATCCCATCAAGCGATTAATAAAAAACTTCATCACATCACAGGGAAATATAAAATGTAATAAAGGGGTGATATCAGAAGCATAGTGAGCATAAATAATATAGTATAAGTAATCATAAATGTAAACACTATGAATTATCAATAACTAAAAAAATATTCCATTAAAAATTAATATTAATATAATATAGAAGGAATAAAAATTAGTTAAATAATTCCATATAACAAAACCATGGATATTCTACTAGTAGAATTATAACATGGAATATAAATATCTAGTTTTGTAGTGAGGGAATGAATAATTCTTATCATCATAATTATTCTTCCAAGGCCTCGTGCCAAGACCATACATAAACAGGTAAAAACCCAAACTAGTTTGTCTCATGAGACATATTGATTCATCAAGGGGCTATAGCGGGATAAACCCAACACATAATAAATTAAATTAATTCTTCGTATTAATGGTGATAAATATAAATAACATATACATACATATTGAATCTACCATATGAAATATAAATAACCTTACTAAATCAAAAAATATGAATACTATCCAATTAGATTAATATAGTGAATGGTATCAAGATAGCACATACATAGTAAAAAAAATCATAAAGAAATCTATAAAATATATAATATGATATAGTAAAATATTAATCCCAATTAAAACAAATAATCAAAAAGACTATTGAAATAGATTAAAATACTTGTATAAAATCATCGATTAATTCTGATGATAAATACTCTTTTACTTTTCAAAGAATAGTTACTTCGGAAGAATCATTGCATAAAAACAGAAGTGAATTAATATATATTCATCATAATAAAATTAGTAATTTTATAAAAATAATTCAGGCTATAAATTTTTATACTATTCATTTGATAATAGTTAAGAATTTGAGAAGTTCTTTTGAAACATGCTTGTTTATTTGGAGGAATTTTCAAAAGATCATTTAAAAAGATGTAACTCCATATCAAATAAATAAGGATTGTGATTGGAAAACACATAAGAAACATTAAAACAGAATTAATTTGGAGTAAAAAAGAATAATTAATAATTTCATTGATGTAATTAGAAAAAAATTGTAACCTGAACGAAAATGGAACTTCGAGTAGAAAAGCTTTACCTTATATCCGAATGTGTTTTTTCAAAACCATAATTTCATAAATAATCAAATTAAATACATTAATTAATTAATTAATAAACAAATATACAAATATTTAATTCCTTATAGTATTATTTTGTTCATTTATGGCCTCATTGATAAGTTATATAATTGAATTCTGTTATTCCAGAGTGTTTTTTCCTAGATTTCCTGATCTGTTTGCTTGATTATAAGTAATAGAGTTCATTTAAAATTGGTATTATTATACATAATTTAAATTTGATGATTTTAATGAGAATAAAAAATTTAAAATGGTTATATATATCATTTGGATTCATATTAGGATTATAAATCATTAGCTAATATATTTACCAATCATCGTTTAGATTATTACAACAGTTATTAAACATAATGATCTTATTTTTATTGCCGAGTATTATGTAAATATGTAAGATAAATAAAATTAAAATTATTATATTAAAATATTTTAAAAATTTCTCACCCATTAATATTTATTAATTAACAACTTGGAAAAATAAATTGATGAATGAAATTTTATCATCGACGATGGTTGTAAATGGCCTCTTCCTAGATGATTGTTTCTTTTATAAAATTAAAGACCGAGAGTAAAAAGATTGATAATGGTCATAAAATTAACAAGATATAATTTCGGTATTTATATGATAAAAGAATAATAATGATAAATTGGATATAGGATGTTATGAGACAATAATAAAACAAGTAAAATAGAAATGAAATTAAATGAAAAAGGAAGAGGACCTACCTCTTGAAATAACCTCCTTGAGAAACTCTTTAAGGGAAATTGTTTTGGACTTTCTAGAAGACCAAGGGCTCCTGGAAGTGGGTAGGTACTAGGGAAGAGTATTTATGTAGATACTTGGGATGCATCAAGGCTTATAAAAGTGAATAAAAGTGGGAGTGAGGGTGGTTTATATAGTTGAGGAGGGGATGGTCTTTGACATATTTTAATCATTATTTTATTATTTCGTATCAAGACTATAAATATTCCTTATTCATGCGACTAAAACTAGTAATATGTTCATTTTAGTTATAAAAAATGTATATTTACATCATCTATGACTCAAGAATGATGCAAAAATTCATTTATTTAGCATATTTCATAAACTATCCAATTTCACTATTCACCAAAAAGTCTAATATTTCAGAAAAATCACAAAAATTCACCATAACAATTATTTTATTGGTAGATTAAGAAAATGAACTGAATTTTATCAAAATAAATTTCTAAATTAGAGAAATTTAATTTTTAAATGAAATAATTATTTATATGAAATATACAGATTTTTAATTTAAAACTGATATTATAATACATTCAAAAATTCATTGGGGTCTCATAAAAATATCGTGAAATCATATAAAAAATATTTATTGAGAACATCATTTTATAAAAATGAATTTTATTAATTTAGTAATTTAATATTGTATTTAAATATTTATTATCCACAAAAATACCAACCCTTAATTAATAATTTCAATAATATCCACTCTCACTTATACGGTTCCTAAATTTATTTATATTTACACGGGTGAGATTAATATTCATAAGGTCACATTTATTTTTATAAAAGGTAAGTTACTATTCATAAGTGTAATTTACAATTCAAAAGGGTCAGTTACTATTCACAAAAATATAATTTTATTCTTTGAGACTCTAAATATCATACTAATCGCAACCATGTATGTTAGTTTTTTGAAATTCAAATAACAAAAGATGAAAAATTATATTCTTGGATAGGTTATAAAAATGTGTTGTTTCCTAGAAACTCAGCATTTAATGTATTCAATATTAAATTGATTTAAAAATTCTTACGGTGTTACTTTCTTCTCCCTTACAAAAATTGTGTCATCAAAATTTTTAGAATGTTACCATATAAAATAATTTGGGTATTTCTTCATCATATATTTCTCAGGCTCCCATGTTGACTCTTTAATTTAATTATTTTTCCATAGTACCTTCACCTATTGAGTCCTTTGATTCCTCACAAACTATTCTTTAGTCAGCAGAATCTGGAAAAACTCTTCACATTATGATAAGTTAGGTTTCAGTTCTATACATTAATACGTAACGACATTTGTTGGGTTTGGAATGTACATTCTAAATAATGAGACATGAAACACATTGTTCACATTAGAAAGGAAATGTGGAATTTATAAAAACTATGTCACAACTCCAATTCTCTCCAGAATTTCAAAAGGCACAATGTACCTGGGGCCTTATTTCCTTTTCCATATAATATATCACCCTACCTTGGATATACTTTCAAGAAAATTTGATCTCAATGTTTAAATTCCAAATGCTTCATTCGATTTCCAGCATAGAATTGCGGCCTTCCTTGGTTCACATTGATATGGGTTTGAATAGTTCTTACCTTTTTGTGGTTTCCTTCACAATCTTGGGGCCCACAAGCTTCCTTTCACCAACTTCATCCCAACATGTTGGTGTATGACATCAATTTCCATACAATGCTTTATATGGTGTCGTTGGAATATTATAATTGAAACTAATTTTTAGGAAAACACCTCTAAAGGTAAATACTGATACCACATACCCTGAAATTCATGTGAACATGATGTCAACATTTATTCCAGTGTTTTGATTTTCATTTCTGATTGTTTGTTAGTTTTTGGGTGATAATTAGTACTCAATGAAAACTCAGTATTCAAATATGTTTGAATACTTTTCTAGAATTTTGATGTGAATCATGGATCATGATCAGACACTATTGAGATAGGTTCTCCCTGATGTCTCAGAACATCATTGAAATAGAGTCGTGCAAGGCACTCTAGTGGGAAATCCTCCCTTAGAGTGGAGAAACGTGCCGATTTCATATGTCAGTCTACAATTAACCATATTGAATCATTCATTCATGGAATTTTGGGTAATCATGTGAAAAAATACATGGTCATGTCATCTCATTTCCATGTTTGAATAGCTAGTGGTTTGATGACTCTTCAAGGATTTTTTCGTTCATCCTTCACTTGTTGACAGACAAAACATCTTAATACATAATCAAATACTTACCACTTCATGTTGTCCCACCAGAAACATTCCTTCAAATATCTACAAATTTTAGTGGTACCATGGTTTATAGAGAAACTTTTTTTATGGTAATAACACAATAAAAAACATTTTGGCTCAAGTACAGTGGGGACACAATGCCTCTTCCCAAATTTCATAATTCAATTCTCTCACAATATGTTGTCCAACTTCCCATCATTTACACATCTAATATTTTTTATGATTCTCATCATCAAAATAAGAATTTTTAATTCATTCCAATAAATATTGTTGCTAAAAAAAATTGAAAATGTAATGATTTTTCACCTTCTTTGATAATTATAATATTCATAGTTACTAGATCCGTGAATTGAGGATCCCTTTAAGTTCTTATTTTATTTAATAATCAATAATCTTTCCTGCTCAATGAATCTACTACTTTATTTTCCATTCTGGGGTGGTGGTTTATAGAAATATAATCATACCTGAGTAGATCAATCCATATCCATTTCCTCATGTTGAGTTCCTTATATGAGGTTATATATTTTAAACTCATGTGATCCATATATATCTCACACCTTTCTCCAAAGAGATAATGTTTCCATATCATCAAAGAAAATATTACAGCTGATAAATCAATATAATGAGTTAGACATTTCTATTCCAGAATTTTTAAATTCCTTGATTCATAATAAATTACTATATTATTTTTCATAAGGAAACAACCATGTCCTTTCAATGATGCATCATTATAAATTACAAAGCCATCATTTCTTGATGGTAGATTCGGGATTGGGACATTCACTAATATCCTCTTAAATTCATCATATCATTCTTAACATTATTATTTTTTACATATTGAAATATCTCTATTATGAGTAATATTGGTTAATGGGTTGGTAAACTAGGTGATGTTATGAATGAGAAACCAATAATACCTTTCTAAACCAATAAAACCACATACCTCAGTTATGTTTGTTGGAGTAGGAAATTCCTAATCTTCTTCTGTCTTTGCAGGATCATATATGATTCCATCCTTAGAGACAATGTGTCCAATAAAATATACTGATTGAATAAAAAATTCACACATGCTAAACATCCCATAAAATTCATTTCATTAGATGAGTTGTTTTTAATAATACTTCAATGATTCTCATGGTCTTAGATTATTTTATAGTATACTAGGATATCATCAATAATTACTGTAAAAAAGACATCATGATATTTCTAGAAATAATTATTCCTTAGATCTATTAAAATAGAGGGTGCATTAGTCAGTCGAAAAGGAATTACTGTAAAAAATTAAATACATAACAAGTTAAAAATGTTTTTTATGGAATATCTTCCTTCCTCACACGCAACTGATCATATCCATATTGAAGTTCAATCTTAAAAAAAATTTGGGCTCTAGGAAGATGATCAATTAAATCAATAATGCAAGGAAGGGGTACTTTTTCTTTATCATGATTTCATTGATCTCCATGTAGTCAACGTATATTCATATAGATCCATCGTTCTCCTTAATTAAATGGTTCAGGGATCCCCATAAAGAATCAATAGGGAAAATAAATCATTTATCACTCAATTCCAGTTGTCATTTCTTCATTTCGACTAACTCCAATATGTCCATTCTATATGGCATCTTTAATACAGGTCATGACCTTGGAGTTATGTCTATAGTGGACTCATATTCCCACTCTGTAGGTCACCCATGTAAATACTCACAAAAAAACATCACTTCATTCTTGCATAATGGGTACATACTCCATTTTAATATTCCTTTTCTCACTCATAGATATCGATTTTGTATCCTCTCTAATATTGTAATTTAGTAGATCTATATGAGGTGGATCTAGAAAAGAATCAAATGATGATGTTTTAGTTCCAATGATAAGGGATTATACATCATTATAAAACAATTTAACCTTCTTATTCCATCACTAGAATTTCTCATCATAAGTTTAAATCCAATCAATAACATGGATTATATCAATTCCAATCATAGTTAAGACAAAATGATCCGCAAATAAATAAAATTTATCTCCTATAAGGGGGAATTCTTGACTGTTCATTGTTCCTATTATGCATCCCTTAAGAGTTTTGACTAAGAACTCCTTTATTAAACCAAATTGAAAATGTCTACTTTTCCTAGAAAATTAGGAATATATTAATGAATATGATGATCTAGAATCAAATTAATCACTGGCTATGTTTGAGGAAATGATTACTGTACCTTTAAATATATCATTATGAATATCATCATTAATAGTTTTGATAACATAGATTGAGAATTTCACCCTTTCCCATCTCTTGAGATTGTTTCCTTTATGATTAAGAAAATCAGTTTTATAATATCCTATCTAATTGAAATTGTAGAATTGAGCATTTGTGAATTCTTTATTTCTCTTACAATCACAGGATTGGTGGCCTTTTCCCCCACACATTTAACAAACAACAATACCCTTCGGGCATGTATTGGGTTATTTCATCCCACAATTATCACAATATGGAAAATGAGTTCTTCCTTTCACCCCAAATTAATTATTTTTTTCATGAGTGTTTTATCCCTCTTTATCTCTTGTATTCCTTTATGTCATAAGACATAAATATTTTTTCTCATCATACCACTTGATATTATATCCTTATACGATGAGATACATTGGAATCCTAGTTCCATTTAGAGGAATTCAATTAAACCATCGAAGGATTGATCAATTTTTGTCCTTTGATTACATATGTAGTCTGGGCAATGAATTTATATCTTTGTTAAGTAATCTTCATAATTTGAAAAGTTCTCATCCTCTTTTCGCCTAAATTTTAGATACTACCATTCTATATCTGCTCATTGTTCAGGAGGAAAATATTTTTCATAAAATCTTTCACTAAACTCCCTCCATTAAATATTTTCAATGTCTTCATCCTCCTCTGTGATTAAAATTAGTGACCACCATAGATCAATATCTCATAATAAATTGTAAACTACCATGAAATCCTTCTCTCTTTTGTTACAGCCCAATGTGATAAATATTTTTTCTATGATAATTATCCAATACTGTACTTCGAATTAGTTTCTACCCCCATTAAATAAATGAGGCTATTTTTATATAAATTTTTCTAACATTTCATCTCCATTTTGTGTTTTAGGGAGCTCCATATGTGTATGTTCATTGGTCATAAACTGAATAAGTTTTCCATGTATTGTTATAAGTTTCTTAGCAACAGTCACAACTCAAGAATCATCATTGTTACCCTACATCAGGGGGAAATTCCTACATGGGATATGAACATTCATGAGGCTTAAATTTCTTCAACTATGATACATTTATAAACGATGGAATACAAAATTTAGGTTATGAATCATATTTCAATATACCAACTTTCATAATACGTTACATAAATTAAAATCCTATTCATAAATAATCCAAAAATCATAAACACGGTTTTTTGAGGAAAAATATACTTCTAAATACTTCATAATGTCATGTAAATATGTTTTGAATTGAACTATGAATATCCTCTAGGAGTGTCAGAACAGGTGGTCATTAAGGCCCATTTTTGTGTACCATGTTACCCTAGTTCAAGCCCAAAACACCTTGTTGAAGCTGTTAGTACTAGGTATATTTTACTAGAACCACATCAACTAGTAGTATCTAGACAGTGATGTATTTTCTAAGAAGATCCACATAACATTTTCCTAAATAAAATTGTATTATTTTATTATATCTTTATCCTCAAAGTCTATCTTAGGGTTTTATTCCCAGATATATATCTTATAAATCTAGTTTTTATGTTTTCTCCTAACCATCCTTAGATACCATTTAAAACTCCCCAAACCATGTTTCCCAAATCCAGGGCATTATTTTATTATTGTGGATTGATTATAAGAGTCTTATCCCAAATTACCAGGTTGTATAGTAGTGTTGTAAAACAAGTTTAACTCATAGGTTCATCCTTATAACTTGAAATTAAACATAATATAGCAGATACATAAGTAACTACTATAACTCCAAGATTATCCCTACAATTAATTCATAATAAAAATCATTAGATCCTTGAGATATATAAAACAAAATAAAGTGGTGAGCTTAGATTCTATATAATGATAAATAATATACTAGATGTAATCTTAAACATAATCACTAGGCATGATAAATAACTAAAAACACATGCCTTTAATAATAAACCTGAGTATAATATGCAAGGAATAAAAACTGATTAAATAATGTCATAAAACATAACCGTTGATATTTGACTACTATAAAAATCACATGGAATATAAATATCTAGATTCATAATGGTGGAATTCATAATGTCAGACATCATAATAACTCTATCAAGGCCTCATTCCAAGACCATACAAAAACTAGTAAAACCCAAACCTAGATTGTATTGTCAGACCTACTGTTGCATGTAGAGGATATAGTGGGTCCTATATATCATGTAATAAGTCAAATGAATTCATAATATGAATAGGGATTTACATAAACATCATTTACATTAATATTGAATCTAACTTATTTAATGTAAATATCATTCCCAAAACATTAAATATAAACACTAACCATTCTAAGTAATATGTTGAATTGTATCATGAAATAACATACCCAGTATAAATAATTATAAACCATAAAATACAATATTTTAGATGATATCATAAATTATAAATCAATATAAAAAATAATAATTAATATGAACGTTTAAATAGATGAAAATACACATAAAAATCATCAAGTAATTCTAAAGAAAATACTCTTTTACTTTGAAAAGAATAGTTCTTTTGGAAAAATATTTTCATAAAACCAGAATTGAAGTAATTATTTTTTTTCATACTAAAAAGATTTATTTTAGAAAAATATTGATGAAAAATAAATATATTATATATAATATTATAAAACATGTAGGAATCTTAGAAGTTCCCTTGAAATGAGATTGTATATGAGGAAATTATTTGAATGATCCTTTCAAAAAATGTAACTCTCCATAAAATAAATAAGCATTATTATTGGTACAAATATATATAAATTTTAACCATAATTTTATGAGTATTTCATAAGAATAATTACAAATTTCGTTGAGTTATGTAGAGAATAAGAGTAACCTTATAAAATGTATGTTTGGGTAGAAAACCCTTACCGTATGTCTGAACGTATTACGCACATGACCTTAACATGCTTGATAATCAAATTAAATACATTAATTAATTAATTTATAACATTATATACTTTTATTTTATTCATTATTGTTTTATTAATTTCATGTATTTTCTTTATTTATAAGTGATATGATTGAATTACGTCGTTCAGGAGTGTTTTTTTCCTTGATTTCATGATCAGTTCGCTTGGTTATAAGTATTGTAGTTCATTTAAATTTAGTATATTTATAAAAAATTGGAATTGAATATTTTCATTGATAATAAATTTTTTAAAATTTTTATATATATCATTTGGAAATATATTATGAGAATGAATCATTGGATAATTTATTTATTGATGATCATTTAGATTTTTAAGGAGGTTATTGGTCATAATAAACTCATTTTGTATTGTCGTTTAGTATTGTGTAAAACTGTTACCTCCCGAATAGAAAATGAGTTATATTATATAATTTACAGTCCACTTCAACCAAATAAATTTGATTCATGAATATATTTGAAGGATAATTTGAAGAATTAATCTTTTTCATCTACGAGGGTTGTAAATCGGCACCTCCTGGAAGGTGATTTCATTTATAAAATAAAAGAGGGACAGTACGGAGATGGAAAATTGTTAGTACATTAAAATTATATAATTATATTATATAGATGATACAGGAGTTTTCATTATCAATTTCATAGTGTATGTTAGGAGTGAAATGAAAAAAAAAACAAATTAATTTGAAATTAAATGAAAAAGGAAGAGGATTTATCTCTAGAAATAACCTCATTGAGATCCTCATTAATGAAAAGGGAAAGGGAATTTTGGAAATAAAATGGGATCATAGATGTGGGGAGGGAAAAGGTAAGAGTTTTTTAAAGAACATCTAGAATATTTAAGGCTTATAGGATTGATGAGAAGAGGGAATGAGGAGTTGTTTTCATAGTGGAGGAGAGGAGGGGTTTTCAATTATTTTAATCATATTTTGTTATTTTGGATCAATATTGTGAATAATATTGATTATTGTGACTAAAAATAGTAATAATTACATTTTATTTCAAACCATTGTCCATTTACCACATCCATGACCCAAGCATGATGTAGAAATTCAATTATTTACATATTTAATAAATTATCAAATTTCATGATTCACAAAAAATTCACGTGTTTTAGAAAAATGACAAAATTATCCATTACAAATTTTGAACATGTATAATTCAATGAATTACCTTCATTTTATCAAGAAAATTTATAAAAAAGATAAATTTAATTTTCAAATAATGTCATTATATACATGAAAAATAAATATTTTAAATTTGAAACTTATTTTTTAATACCTTCAAAAATTATCTGATGTCTCATAAATTTATACTAAATTTATATGAAGACCACATACTTATTTAAAAATAAAATTTAAGAAAATAAATTTTATTAATTTATTAATTTAAAATTTAAATAAAATATATATTACCCACAAAAATACCAACACTTAATTATTACTTTTTAAAACATTCACTCACATTTATTTGGTTCCTAAATTTTATTTATAGTTACATGGGTGAGGTTACTGTTAATAAGGGTATATTACTATTCATAAGGGTATATTACTATTCAAAAGTTTAAGAAACCATTCATAAGGTTATGTTACTATTCACCAATAATGTATAATGATCCTACCAGACTCTAAATATGTTACGCATCACAATTGTGTATGTATGTTTTTTAAATTCAAATCACAGAAGATGGAAAATTATGTTCATTGGATAGTTTATAAAAAAGTATTGTTTCATATATACCATGTGCTTCATGCACTAATTATTATATTTATTTGTAAATTCTTGTGGTGATATAGTAATAATTGCATAAATTTCAGTAAGTTATTTATTAATCTTTACATGTTTTTCTCAAGGATCATCACTTGTGGATCATGATCCAATTTCCACGGAACCCCAAAAAATTTTCATAAAAATATTATCTATAATATAAAATAATCCATGTAATATATTTTTATCATGTCTTGACACTAGGGTAACCTAGTATAAAAATAAATAAATTATGGTTTAAATAAAATTTAAAAATTTCCATATAACGTGAAACACTAATCACAATAAATAAATACTAACATTTAACCCATCAACAATAAATGTTTTAATTCATATTTTAAAATCATATATTAGTGAATAAATAATATATATATGATGTCTTATTAATGATCATAAATATATATATAAATATAAAACCCCCACTTTGATATAATATATACCATTGCAAAGGGCCCCATGGGATAGAATGGTTAAGAAAATTTAGGCTAATCTTTAAATTGTGTATTTATACAATTGCAATATAATCATGGTATCAATGAAGATTATATTTTAAATAGTTTAGGGGAAAACAATCACAAATAATAAATGGTAGGGGATTCTTGAGAAAGCATATACTGAAATGGTAAAATCTTATAAAAATTGTTGCATGCAATGTGTCATGAATCAACATGAGATACCCATTCTTTAGGGCATAAATCTTTCTTCTCACAATGCCCAATAGGCATTATCAATCCCCATGGGCTTAAAACTTGTGATGGGGAGAAAAACAAACCCATGAGAGAAAATATGACAATAAAAGTATTGGTAAACATGAAACATCATATTGGATGTTAAACATAACCAAATAGTTTGTAATGTAATTTGGTGTAATAAAGAAATAATTATTGTAAAAATAGGACAAAATTACATAATACAAAGACTATTTTTCAGTAATAATATTCAAAATAAAAATAAAAAAACAATTCCTAAGGAAATAGTCATAAATCTAAAATAAAAGAAAATAATATATAAAATTACCAAATTCGAATGATATGAAAAGATGATAAATAAAAAAATTAAAACCATATCCATAAATATACATATGTAATGTAATATTAATTTCATTATATCCTCCAACCAACTTGAAAAATCCCCAACACAATCTGCAACACCCATGGTGAATTTGGTCTGAACCTAATATTTTATTTTTTTGGTATAAAATTCAAATAGTTATCCTCCCTACACCCCATGCATATCCTTTAAATATATATCAATTTCATGATTATTTAAAATAAAATAATAATGTTTTGATTTTATCATTTATTGAAACGTAATAATAAAATATTCCCAAATTAAACCATTAATTCTGAAGACATAAAATAAATGTATTTTTTATAAAATAACCATTTAATTATTATCTTTATTGAATTAAGTGGTATAATAAAAAATTTCAAAACTATGTATTGAAATTAACTATGTGTAAAAAACAAGGGGAAATCTCAACTCCATTTCTAATGTATTTTATTTTTAATAGTACGGTCCCCTTGTACTTTTAAAATTATCAGTACAATTCCAACATGGAACAACAATATTAATAATAATATTCTAAATAATAATATAGAGGGAAAATGAAATAATATCTTGTCATCTATAGAAAAAATAGATACATAACCATATTTATATCCATGAACATGTGATTATGATAACAACTAGGATGTTAGAGGGAAAACAAGAAAAAAACTAATATAAAATATATAACATTACCTAAACTGATGTAATCTAATAACCCCAATTTGTTTTTGTTATCCTAAATTTACAAACTGAGGGTAAAATCCCAAATAATAGTTAAAATATTTTATACGGGCGAGTATTTAGTGTTTGATCACACACTAGTAAAACATGTGTGCCAATTAATTATAACAGATAGTCATGATTTCCCATGATATATATATATACACAATATAGTGTTGAAAAATAATTTAGAAAAATATTATAATATTTAATATAAATTAATCAAAAGAATGTCACTACAACAAAACACCCTTTGGAAAAGTAATCCCTTTCATTAGTAATAATAATATAAGAAAAACTTTTGACAATAAAGACAATTTTATATACATTTCAATATTAATAATAACGAAACTATTATACATAATAAATACTATAATAATATTGTTCTTGTATATGTGGACTAACGCATTCACGAAACGATGTGACCCTTTTTTCAACACCATACTATATTGGTATTACAATAAATTATATTTAAAGAAATAATATTTCAATTAAAATATTATCATAATTATTTAAATTTTAAAAATATATTAATTTCCACCTTACTATAATGATTATTGAAAAAATTAAATCTTACTCATGTGTACGAAGGACTTAATGACCACATGGTCCTAAAGTAATTCATTTTTCTTAATTGTATTGAATGATTTGACCTAAAAGTATACATGATATATAAATAATGCAACAATGTAATTATTATTATTATTCTCGATTAGATAAAACTATATAATATGAACAAGAATTGTGGCATTCAAAACAACGAAAGAATGAAAACAAGGAAATTAATAGCCAAATAATGAAAGTAATGAATGGTTATTAATAAACAAAAAAAAAGATTTTATAAAAGATCATATATTATATTGTAAATATTAATATGGTTCTGGTGTAATTCAATGATATTTCTAAAAACCACTCTAAAAGTGGATAAATCACATTCATCCAAATGGAATTCTAAGGTAGAGGATATCTCCTCAATTTACAGTTCATTAATAATTATTTGTTTTTATGATCCAATTCAATTTTTTGTTGTGTATATACTACCCATTTGTAATGTAATACCTTCATTCGGTCATACATAATGTTATTTTGTGTTTTTATTTTAATTCATTCATCCATTTTAATTTAACTTGAAAATCTCCATGTGGTTAAGTATATTGTAAGATGTCACCTTCTTTTATGTTTTTTACATTTATCTTAAAAGAGTCACATTCATGGGATTATTTAACATTGAATATTATATTTCCAATTTTATCCATATTATATTATGATGTATATAAATATTTACTAATCTATATATATTTTTTAGATATGCTCTATAATTTATTGTTATATGAATTACTGGGGAGATACATATAAATCAATATGCTTTACTCAATAATGATATTTTTTGATAAGGAACATTGTTCCTGAATTACATGCATTATTTTATAAATGAAGTGTGTTTTTGACATGAATACATGGGTTGTAACTAGTTTTAGATATCCCTTCGATGCGTTGAAATGTCTCATGTTGTGACGTCCCGACCCGGGAGCCACTGAACGGTTCCCCGATGCGGTTGGCCACATGTCCTCAAGCATTCCTCCATTTACACAAAAGGATGATGACTAGAAGAAAGGGTCTAATAAGTACCAGTTGGGGATACTATAACCTCTATTATCAGAATAAAATACCAGACGAATCAAATAAAAATAACCAAGAACATAAGAGTATAGAAAACAAGAACTATACCATGACATTTGATAGTCAAACATGAAAATAAAATACTCAACTGAAAGGTAAAATATTCTATAACGATGAATGTTCCAATTTTATATGATGAATCTAAAAATAAAGGCACAATAACTCACAAGGAAGTCCAGAACCACATACAGTTCCATCTCCCATTCTCTAATCCCAAACTGCATCCTTTCACAAGGCCTTTCCCATATCCATTCTTACATCTATAAATACTTCATCGGGGCCAATTAGGCAGAATAAATAGGGTCTGAGTACAACCCAGTAGACCACCACCAATGGTGTCAAAAATGAGTCCATTCAAAAGATAGTGCATGCAGTTCTATGAAGCAATAAATAAAATATTTTATTTAAAAATTTATCACATTGTCATTTAATATTTAATCATTACGTTAGGACAATTCAATTCATGTTTCGCATTGGAATATTTTTTCATTATCAGTAATCATTTAGTGATGGTCTTCATGCCTATCACGCCAATTATTAGTCTATTCATCAATCATTATTTCCATTAATGATTTATTTTAGTTCATCATGCCTAACTCCCTAATTCTTTATAGAATAATCATTCATTATTACCATTAATAATTTGGTGAAGGTCGTCATGCCTAGCACCACAAATCTCGTTGAATGTAGGTCGCCACGCCTAGAACTCCAATTCTTAGTAGGAATAGGGCTTCAAGCCAAGCACCCCATAATCTCAAGAGTGGATAACCATTGAGGTGGAACGCCATGTCTAAGTCTAAACTTCTAATCAGTCTAGGACGCTATCCCTAAAACTAAAAAATCTCATCAATTTAATAATATTTTAAATGATATGAATTTTCCACATTATTCCTTTAATAATCCAATGATTAGTTAAAAATATAAAATTCCATCAGTTAATTCATCAAATAAATAATAACATAACCTATTAATTAATCCATCAATTAATTAATCAATAAATACCACTATCATTCCATAATTAATTATTCTCAATTCATTATCCATTTAAAATATCAACATTCCAAAATTAATTCTCACAATTAATTATCTTTGATTAACATCATTACATATAACAAATACTAACAATTAATTATATTTTTTCAACATCAACATCTCAAGAAAATAATTCAACCCAAAATCAATCTCCAAAACAAATATCAATTTGGGAAACCCCCTTCATTTGTTCCGTGATCAATTGTAAATTATTATCCATGGAAAATCACAAGTCAAAACCATATTACTAATTAATAAAATTTAGGACTTCAATTATCAAGGGAATATATATAATTAATAAAGTCATACACATATCATAAACCATTACTATTAGAGTTTGATTTAGACAACCTACCTCGGTTTATATACATTTTTTACCCCAATAGAAATCCCCAATATCTGAGAGGCACAACATCGTTGATCAAGCTATAGATCTAAATCCCTAAAACCAAAATTAAGATCAAAGGAATATAGCTCTTTAAAAAATAGATCCAGATCCACAATACTATATCTATATCATAACTCATGCGTTTAGATCTAATAAATTGGTGGAGATATTACATGAAAAAATCTAGAAATTGTAAGGGAAAGAATGGAAGAGGCATTTGGAAGAAATCCACTTACTGGGAGGCGAATAGATCATCAATTTGGGTTTTCAATATCAAAAAATAGTGCCCAGATCACCTTTTATTCTCTTGGAGAGGATTTGGAAACACCTTTAATTCATCAACCCCAAGCTAAGGTCGAAAATATGGATGTCTCAGGGGATTGGGATTTTTTTAAAAGGATTTTTGGAAATAAAATCCCTCATGCATGGTTTCTTGGTCTGAGGTGCACAATTATAAAAATCATGCACCAACCATGTGGACCTCACTATCCAGGTATTCATGGTAGGAACGGTTTGACCGTAGGGTTTTTGAAACCATTCTCAAATCGTGCAGACTCCTCTGTCTAGTTTATTTACGCTTCATATAATTTGGTTGCACGGTTTGTCAAACCGTGCACAAATCATGCACAACCCACTATACTTTTGTTTTTCATAATTAATCACCCAAATTCACCCCAAGCAATAACTCCAAACCAAATGTACTTAAAATATTCAAAAATTACTTCAAAACGTTCCCATTATGAATCCTGAAAAAGGACAGGATCTTACAATCTCCCCACCTTATAACAGATCATACATGAGCTTTATTACCAAACCTCTCTAAGATTCCAAGCCAAAAATATTGGTCCATTGAGCCGTCAATTATTCTTTTCATTCTAATGTTTCCTCTAGAACATTTCTGTGTTTCCATAACACATGGACTAACAGTATGGCCTTTCCCCGTAACACTTTTTCACTACGACCCAACACACATAATAGATGATTCTCAAAGGACACATCTATCTCGAGTTCAACTTCCTTCACATCAATTTCATGAGAATGGTCCAGGTTATACTACCATAGTCATGACAAATGGAAAACATCATGAATACTTCTAAATTTTTGTGGATGTGCTAATCTGTACACCACTGTCCTGATTCTCTCTAAAACATCAAACGGTCCCAAAAACCTAGGTGCTAACTTTCATTTCCTATGTATCATGTGGTGACTTAATCTAGGTAAAACCCAAAGGAATACATGATCACCCTCTGTAAACACTAGGGGTTGTTTCCACCAATCATTATATGATTTATGCCTACTCTAAGTAGTAACCATACATTTTTGAATCAACTACACCTTCTCTGATGTATCCTAAACGAGACTCAGTCCCAACATATCTAACTCACCCACCTCTAACCAACATAGAGGTGATGTACAAGGTCTACCATAATGTTACATGTGTGGTTCCATCTGTATTGTTTATTGATAACTATTGTTATAGTAAAAGTTCACTAAATCCAATTTCTTTTCCCCATAACAAACAAAGTCAATCACACTTGCTCGTAGCATATCATCTAACACCTTCATTGTACACTCAGACTTCTCATCGATCTCTGGGTGGGAGGTCGTACTTAACAAAACTTATGAACCATGTACCTTCTATAAACCCTACCATAGGTGTGAATTAAAGAGTGAATTTCGATCAGAAATATAGTCCACAACACCCCATGAAAATGAACTATCCCTCTCTCATACAGTTCTCCCAACTGCTATACTTTAAATGTTTCATTGATAGAAATGAAGTGTGCTATAATTTTTAGTTGATCCAAAATGACCCAAATCGCATAATTCTTATTAAGAGTCTTTAGAAGTCCAAACAAACAAACCATACTCACGTCATCATAATTTTATTTTGTGATAGGTTATAGCTGCAATAGGTATCTAGGTCATTGATGATTTTTTTTCACCTGTTGATTGGTGAAATATATTATTATAAACTATGTTATCTCATTTTTCATTCCTTTCCACAAAAACTATCATCTATGGAATTGGTACATTTTTTCACCCATAGGTTGTACCACCCACCTTGATTCATGAAATTCTCACACGAGTTCCCCTCGCATTCTCGTAGGCACAATAATCTAATTTTTCACATAGATGATCTCATACTCATATATTTTCTAGTCAAAAGATGTCTCCCCACATTCATGCCTTTCCCTTAAGGAAAAAAACTCTAGATTCTCATATTTCCTATCCCTAATCTGTCTCAAGAGTGTAGACTCCACTCTTATAGAAAGTAGAGTCATCCTCTCCGGACTCTCTTAAATTACCATAGGCATTTCTTCCAGAAAATTCATCAAATTCCACTCGAAACTTGAATCATTTACCAACTGAGTCAGATATTTTATTCTCAATGAATCATCCACACTTTTCCCCTCCCCAAGTGTATATGAAAATTCAAAATTAATGGACTGCATATACTCTACCTATCTTTTCTGCTGAATATTCAAGTCATGTTACGAAAAGATATACTTAAATCAATTTTGATCTATAAAAAAGTAAACATTTCACCCAAAAGATAGCGTCGGTAACACTAAGAAGAATAAACCACTTCTTCCAACTCAAGGTCATGTGTTGGGTAATTTAATTAATGTGACCTCAACTATCGAGACCCATATGAAATGAATCTATCCCGTTGCATCAACACAGCTTTGAGTCCGACACTAGAAGTGTCACAATACACCATGTACTCCTCACCAGACTCAAGTAATACCAAAATTAGTGCCTAATTAAAGCGCTTCATCAATTCCTAGAAAGAATTCTCACATGCTTCTATCCAAACAAACTTTATCCATTTCTTTGTCAAACCAATAAGAGGTGATTCCATTTGGTAATAGTTCTGGATAAACCTCTTGTAATAACCAGCTAATACCAAAAAGCATCAAATATCAAAAACATTCTTAGGCTACTCCCATGAAATCATTGCCGGTACTTTTTATGGGTCCACTTCCACGAATTCCTCTAAGATTTTGTGCCCCAAAAAGTGTACCATGTCAAACCAAAATTGACATTTAGATAGTTTTTCATATAGATGATTCTCACTTAGTGTACCCATGATAATGTGGAGATGCTGAGCATGATCTTCATGAGTCTTGTAGTACACTAAGTTGTTGTCCAAAAACACCACCACAAATTAATTTAAGTATGGTTGAATGTTCTAGTTCATCAATTACATAAACACTAGTGGACACTTAGTCAACCCAAATGGAATTACAACGAACTCATAAAGGCCATACCTACCACTGAATGTTGTTCTTGGTATATCAAAGGATCGAACACTCATCTGATGATACCCCAATATCCGATTGGTCTATGAGAATACGCTAACCCCCATCACTCTGTGAAAAAGATCATCAATATGAGGATATGAGAATATCACTTATTCACAGTCATTTTATACAACTTCCTATAGTCGACACTGAAGCATAAACTCATGTCGTCCTTCTTTGCAAACAAAACTGGTGATCTCCAAGTTTACGTACTTGGATGAATAAAACATTTATCCCACAACTCCTCCAACTGTGATTTGAGCTATTGAGGCTCGGCCGGTTCCATTCTGTAAGGTGGAATAGATATAGGCTCAACCCCTATCATGAGCTCAATAGTGAATTCCACCTCCAGAAAAAGACTAGAAACATGAACCATGATCCCTTCCAATTGCTGAGTGATTTGCCTAGTTCTGGCTGTATGGATATCCTATTCTCAAAAAAGTACATATCGGTCAACCTATGGAGATACAAAGGTCAATCTCCTGAGGTATCAATCTATGTGGGCTTCGTATGCGACTGGGAAATCTATACCAACAATCAGGTCGAAGCCAATTATATCATGGATAAAGATATACCAAAGGAAACGATACACTTCAATCTCTAGAAAACATCCCTTGCATAAACAAATATCACCACTCTATGTTCCCAACGGTGTACCGTTATTCAACATCCGGATTACAAACTCCACCCTTATAATCAATCCATTAACCAGATTTCCATATATGAAGGAATGAAAGGTAACAATATCAAACAATGCAGTAGATATAGTAGAAGTAACTAGAATAGTTCCTCTCACTGTTGATGGACCAACCTCTCTCTGTAAAAAATATAGGTTTCACTTCACGTAATTGCCCCACCACTCATCCGGGTAGTGTCGTTTGACTCCCCTGAGTAGAACCACTTTGTTGATATGGGTTCTCATACCCTGAATCACCATATCCACTGACTCTACAGCTTCATCCAGTAAAACTCCAGCTTCCAGACCTATATGGTGTAGATGACTCCCTTCCCACACATTGACTCTGAGCAGCAACTCCCTCATCACCAGTATGACGCTGCTTCATCAAAAACATATATAGGCTTCCCATATTGCCACAAAACCAGAAATATACTAGTTATAGAGGAAAATGTGTATGATAATGCCCCGTCCTACTACACTAGTGAAAAAACACATGAGAAGGATCAGGTGTAACTATTACTCCTGACTGCCCACCTACCTTTCAATTGTCCGAACTAAGATTCTCGTTATGACACTTCCTACTCTCGAAAGGCCCACCCCCTCGTCTTCCAACTACATTTATAGTATTGGAAGCCTCCTTCAGGTTCCCTTCGAAAATGATAGCCTGATTAACCACTTCTAATATATTCATCATCCTAAATATATTCACCTAGGACATAATTTCACACTTAAGTCCATCCTAAAATCATTTTTTTGAAGATGCCTCATATGCCACTAAAGCTAGAGAAAAATGTTTTAAATATATGAAACGTTCAACATACTCCATTATGTAAATTATTCCTTATGTTAGATGCATAATATCTATAGCCTTCCCATACCTTAGTTTTTCTGGATTGAGGTGCTCTAATAACTTCTCTAGAATGTCCTTCCATAACATCCCATCCCTTGGTACAGATCATACATGAATATCCCACCAACGCTTTTTGGATCCCAAAAACATATAAGATTCCAACATGACCCTCCTCTCAGCTTTGGTCTCCAAATGGTCAAGTATCATCTCTATGGATTCAATCCGAAATTCAACTCCCTTAGATAACCACTCTCTAGTAAATTTAGCAGGGTGCTATAGCTGAAACTACATTGTCAACATATAGATGATTTTTTGAACCCCCCCTCGGTCTCTCTCAATGAATTGCATGAAATAGGAAAATTTATCTTAAAACTGTTCCCCTTCTTCCTCAGTTTTCACCAATGGTTCCTTAAGTTCAATATCTTGAATTTCATTCTAGGCCATACCCCTCGGTCTCTCCCACAACAGCAATCATAGAGGCTTATTCCAATAAATACAAACACATGTCTCAGGTCTCATAACGCAACCTCATTAAATTTATGAAAGAGGACGAACTATCACAACAAGTTTCAACATGTATGTTCCATGTTTTTCTCACCACACGGTCAAAAACTAGACCTTTTCACTAACCTTAACCATCATATACCCAGTTCTTGGATAATAATGGTTTATTCATTCTCATTAGTTAATTAATCCATTAATTAATCACATTATATGAAATTAATTAATTCAACAATTAAATAATTTCTCATTCTCAATTCCTCAATCACGAATCTCATTAGACACCCATTTATTCTTATTTTTCTTCCGTATTTCAGTCTCACAATAAGGAAAAAACAGTTCAAGTTCAACAACTTACCCATAACCTGTTTTCTAGTAAGTTTCTAGAATGATGCATGCAGACTCAAATATCATGCCTCTTTAGGCCACGAATAAAAATTCAACAATTTTAAAAATAAATATCAGATAACACTAAAAGTGAGTCACCCAAGGTTTAATAGTCTGCAGCTGTAACAACAGTCAATAATCACAACAATCCCACCCCGAGTACTCAGATTTTACCATGTGCCTCGGTTTGCAACTCCCACACACAAGTTCATTACCTATCCTTGAATATTCCTAGTATCTAATCTACCATTCCCAAAATAGTAAAACAAAAAAAGAAGAAAGAAAAAAACCCCTTAGATACCACTTTGTGACGTCTAGACATGGGAGACACAAAACGGTGCCCTGATCCAGTTGGTGACTTTCCCTCAAGCGCGCCTCCCCATACGCCAGAGGGTGCCGACAATTAGTGAGGGTTTGGTAAGTCTGTCTTAGGGAGAATATACCCTCTTTTATTAAAATAAAACCCCGGTGAATGCAAATAAAAATTACCATATATAGAATTGTATAAATAACGAGAATAATACCATGACATATAATAGTTAAATCCTGAAAATAAAATACTCAACTAAAAGGTAAAACATTCTATGATGATCTGAGTTCCTTGTTTCTACAATAAAAATGAAAATAAATATACTTCAAATCCCAAGAGGATCATTATCCACGTCTTGTTCCCTCTCCTTTGCCCGAATTCCAAAATGAATCATATCATTATGACTTTCCATTATCCATTCATGCAAGCACAAAGTATTCTCGGGTTCCGATCTAAATCCCAAATAGGGAGTAGGTATAACTTAGTAGGACACCACCAATTGTGTCTAAAATGATTCAAGTCAAAAGATTATACTTGTAGTTTTATGAAGCAATAAATACAATGCATAATTTAAACAGTTATCACATTTTCATTAAATCAATAATCATCACATTAGGCCAATTAGATCCATGTTTTCCATTTTAATCATCATTCATTATCATTAATCTTTTGGTGTAGGTGGTCATGCCTAACACCCCAATTCTCAGTTGAATCAAGATTCATTATTTCCATTAATCATTTGGTGTAGCTCTTCATTCCTAACACTGCAATTCTTAGTTGAATCATTATTCATTATTACCATTAATCATTTGGGTTAGGTTGTCCTCTGTAGCACCACAAATCTCATCTAGTATAAGTCTCAGGCCTAGCACTCTAATTCACATTTGGTGTAGGTCATCATGCCTAGAACCCATTAACTCGGGCTTCAGTAACTATTGTGGAGGAATGCCATATCTAAGTCTCAAATTCTAATCGGTGTCAGAACCCATTCCTAACACCACAAAATCTCAACCATTTAATCATTCTTTAAATCATAAGAATTTTCCACATTATTCATTTACTAATAAAATGATTAGATAAACAATTAAAAGGCCATTAGTTAATTTAATATTTTAATAATAAGATGAAACATTAATTAATTCATCAATGAATTAATCAAAAAATACCATTCTCATTCCATAATTAATTATTCACAATTAATTATCCATTTTAAATATCAACTTTCCATAATTAATTCTCACAATTAAATATCATTGATCAAAATCATGACATATAACTAATTCTCCCAATTAATTATATCTTCTCAATACCAACATCTCATGAAAATAACTTAACCCAAAATCAATCTCAAAAACAAATACCAATTTTGGTAACACTCTCTATTAGTTTCATGATCAATTATCAATTAATAACCAAAGAAAATCAAAAGTCAAAACCATATTCCTAATTACTCCAATTTAGGAATTCAATTGTCATGGAAATATTTCAAATTCATAAACTCATACACATATCATAAACCATGACTATGGGAGTTTGATTTAGACCACCTACCTCGGTTTATTGACGGATGATAGTCTAATAGAAATACCCAAAATCTGAGCAACACAACATCGTTGATCAAGCTCTAGATATTAATATGTTAAACAAAAATTAAGATAAAATATATCAAAATATTGAAAAACTAGATCTAGATCCACAATCCTAGATCTATATCTTAACTCATGGGTTAGATAAAAAAATAGTGGAGATCTCTTATGAAAAGATCTTGAATAGATAAGATAATGAATAGACCAAGAACTGTGATGAAATGCACATACTAGGAGGAGAAAAGATCATCAATCTAGGATTTCAATATCAAATAACGGTGATATGATAGACTTTTAATCTCTTTAAGAGACTTTATAAACACCTAAAATTCATCATTCCTGATCCATAGTCGAAAATATGAATGTCCGGGGTGTTCAAGAGGTTTTAAAACGGATTTTTGGAATTAAAATCTGACACACATGGTTTATGAGGCAGAGGCTCATGGTTAGGAAAACGGTGCGCAAACCATGCAGACTTCTCTATATAGGTTTGCATGGATTGAATATTTTGGGCGAATATTTTTTCAAAAAATGCGTAATACATGTCCACCCATCTTTCCAGTTTTGCAGGCTTGGCATCGTTTGGTTGCACAGGTTGTCAAACAATGTGCAAACGACGCCCAACCCAATTTCCTTTAGTTTCTCTTAAAAAATCACACAAACACACCCCAAGACAAAAATAAAAATTAAAGGTACTTAAAATCTTTAATAAGTACCTTGAAACGTGCCTGTGATGACTCGTTAATATGGTTGGGACCTTACCCATTTGTCAAAACAGTTTTCCAAATTAGATGAATTTTTACTTAGTAGTTTTAAAATGTATTGAGGATAGATCATAATGGTAGAGAGTGACATATTCCACTAAATAATATTTTCTATCATTGAGAATTCAATTATTAATATTATTCATGATATGATCACTCCGATATTATATTTGGATAAATTTCATCCTTAGTTATTGATTAAATGGAATATTATTTATTTATTTATATTTCCATATTGATTATACTTTATTTTAGCATGAAGACATGTTATTATAATGTGTTGTGTCTTATTTTTATAGATTTCTATTTTATTATTCTTATTTATTCATGATATATCCTTCTATAATTAACCCATACATAGAATTTGAGCTCACACTTATTTTCTCATTTCTTCAGGATATAAAGATTAATGATTTGAATGAGTTTCAAGGATACTATGAATTTTTTTTGTGTTTTATTTTTTAACACTAATGATAAATGGATCTCATGTATTTATAATGTTCTCCAAAACTAATAATCTAATTATTTCTTTGAGATTTTATTCCTTTGATATATGCTAGTCTAATAATCTAAGCTGCCACCATTGGGCTACTGGGGTCGAGGTTGATACATTATGGAAATTAGTCAACAATATAAAACTAAAAAATATATTTAATTCTCCAAAATTTTATCCTGAATCAATTAGTTCATCTAAAACTACCTTGGATAACCTTGGGAATACATACACTAATTGGGTAATCTATAATGTACAGTAATGGAATAAGCATGATAATAAATCAAAAAATTTTCTTCACATAGAATAACATAATATAATGATAGAAAATTGTCATAAATTATCATACTAAATCATGTAATAGTGAACATGGAAAAATTAGAATGGGGAGGCATGACAATAAAAAACATTATAAGCATAAGTGATGGGTCACTTCGAAGACATCATCATATGGTGCACATTACGCTATAAAGGATTAAGTTCACTACCGAATCCCATAAATATCAACTAATTAGGTATTAAAAGCACCCAGTTTATTACATTTATCTCTACGAAAATGCACTATAACATGTACATGTATTTACTCACTACATAAGGGATCAATTTTTTTTTATAATCATAAGAATATATATGAAATGAAATGGGTTACATAATAAATCTTCAAATAAGATAAAATGATAGATAATTAGAATTTTAAAGAGAATAAAGAATTATTTTTTTTTAGTATCCATATTAGTATTAAGAAATAGTCTCAAATATGAATATTATTTGAATAAAATTTTAAAATAGAAGGTAGAGAAATAATATTTGAATTTCTCTTATTTAGAGAGGATTTAATAAATTGATATGGAATCGATAAATATGGTAAGGAAGTCGAACATTTTTAAATGCGTAAATGAACAAGAATTGTTATAAATAAAATAAAGAGTATTTTTATATATTATATTATGATTTTATATATTTTAAGGGGTGTCTCATTTCATGAAAATTATATTGTGTGTTCCAATATATCATATTTAAGAAAATAAATTTTTGGGTAGGGAATTAAAAATGATTTTATATCACCAACAATGAAAAGAAGGTTAAACTATGTATATATTCAAGGAAAATAATTACAAATATATATATATAATATAAATATCATGTCATAAAATTAATGAGACCAAGTGAGTTATAGATATATAATGTGTCACCAATTGAGAAGAGGACTTTTTGGATAATTCTTTTACATTATGACTGCATTTTATAGGAACATTATTTTAACACCATAAATTATCAAATTATATTTATTAAATAAATAATTTTTTAAATTTTTATAATATATATTAATTATTATCAATATTTTATAATATTTTGAGTAATTTAAATGAGAAATAATTTCAATTTTTATAGTCTCAATGTTATTTTATCGATGTTTCCAATACTGTATTACTTTTCAGTAATTTTAGGAATTCAATTGAAGTGGTTCCATAATTGTAAAATGTGATTAAATTATGTTCTTATTATTCTGTTAGTTTAGAATTGTTATAAAGTTCATAGAGTATTTTAAATAAAAATGCTTTAGATAGTTTAACAATTTTTTTTTGTTATTTTACTTAGGTGGTTTAACTATAACAGTGAACATATATTATTTACATTAACAATATGAATTTGAAACCAGAAAATAATATAACAGAATATAATTATATAAATAATTATTAACCATAATAATTATTATAAGACCATCCTTGAAGAAAGTGGTGGAAAATAAAGTATGTTGTTCAAGGAGGCTGTCAGACGACCATATTTTGAAAAATAATTTATGTTATATAATTTATTTATGAGAGGGTGTACACTGTATATTACACCGTAACAATAAAATATATGTATATATAGGATATTATTATTACTATTTATGATGGATGGAAAAAATATAGAGGTTGTTGAAGATGTGTAAAATTAAAATATTTTTGTATATTAATTTACTTCTTCCTTCTGGTGTCTCCTCTTATAAAACCCATTAAGGATCCACCGAATGGTCTTCAGTTAGACTTGAATAACAATTACATTATGGATATTATAAGGGAGATAATTAGAAAAAACATTTTCATTATTAATGATACTAATGTGTGAGGATAAGGCGTGTTGAGAGATTGTATTTTTAAGTAGAGGAGATGGGCGTTTTGAATATTTTAATCATATGTTCAATTTTTCTAATGGATATAAATATCGATGAATATTGTGTGTTAATACTATTAGTAAGGAATTTTTTCCTTAAAAATGGTTTCTCACTTCATCCATGACATAAAAAATCATCTTTTTTTCTAATAATGTAAAAGAAAATATTTTTCATATTTCACAATTAACAAAAATAAATCATGTATTTTAAAGAACTATCAAAAGTTAATCATGACAATTTTTTGAGAAGTATATTAAAAAAGTAAAATATATTTCCTGAAAATATTTTCCTTAATATGTTAACATTAATATTTGAGAAAATTAATTATTTATTTAAATAGTGACATTTTTATGTTATGTTCAATTTTCTAACCCTTTTTAATATTTATAATTATATCATAAAATTAAATTACCATTATAAAAAATTATTAGAATTTTGTATGTCCATTTTATTTAAATAAAAGTTTTAATAAAATTTATATATATATCAAAATAATGAATATAAAACATTTGTGGTCTATAAAAATGAAAAAACATTTTTTAAAATTTTGGAAACATATATTTGATTGTATGATAAATTAAATTTCCAATTCGTTCATTTTACCTGAAAAAAATTATTTTTTTAACTTCATCAGTCATATCACTCGTTTAATGGTTATGTCATTATTCCTATGTGTGCTATTATTATTCCATTGATTATATAACTATCACATTGAAACATCCATGTAATGATCAGATCCTAATGGTCATATTCCGCTTTATAACCTATATATACTCCACAATTATCACACCTCATCATTCACTACATAACATGAATGATTTTATACATCCCTTAATAATGTCGATTATATACCGAATGATTCTATTTAGTTTTAATGTATTTATGTAAGGAGTGATCTTCAATGGATATTTTGAGTATGTGGGTTTACATTAGTGTGTGAATTATTAATTTCTCTATATCTCCATATACATTTCTAAAATATTATACTAAAAAATATTTTTACATTTTTTATTTCCATAAAATGTTTAAAATAATTTCTATGTGAATATATTATTAAAAATAATAAAACCTTCATAGTGAAACATGTTCACTTTTATTAATAAAAGGGATATTTTGTCATTACATTTTACAATGTAATGAAATTTCAGCCCCAAAATTTCATTTCCAAAACTAAAATGAAAAAATGTGGGGGTAATTTTGATTCATATCATCCTTGTCTTTCAATTTCTTCTCCACCGAATTTTTTTTGAACTATAGTACATTAAGAAGGTTTGTTTTCCATTATAATAGGTCTTTTTCTATATAGTCAAGAATCTTCACCAGATGCACACGATAAGAGATATCACGATCCCATGACACTACCTCCATATTAAGTATATATGAATGATTTAGTTTAAACATTCCAATGTGTGGTATGTGTGACACATCCCACATATGAGAATGGTTTTTTGGGAGTTATAGTAAATTGGAAACAACTCTAGAGTGATCATGAATCTGAATGAGACTAGTGAATCATGGAATTATCATTACCTTCTTCAAAATCCTCACCAATCTCTTCTAGTGGGATATATGATTCAATAATTTTTCACCAACATAAAACTTCTAAACTAATAAATAGTTGTCAACATATATATATATATATTCCTCATTGATATTATAGTGACCTAGGAATCCCATTCATATATGTTACAGATTTTTATAAATTTTTTTTACATTATAAGAAAAAACACCTGAGGATTATAAAGGTATAGTGCAATGGAAGTCAAGGAAAGATAAACAGTTGGTTCATATATGAACTACATCATCTCCTACTATGTTCTTCAAAAATATCACCCTTATAAGAAATATCATACATAACGCATTTCATCATAAAAATTGTAATGTTAACATAATAAAGGGTGATTTCTGATGCTTAGTAATGGTAAAAAAGGGAGATATGTAAGAATAACATTAGCATAATTGTATATGAACATGCATGTAATATATAAAAATCATACCAGGCATATAAAAAATAAAAATCATTATTCAATGAATAAATTTTGGTGATTCATAAGATAATAATCATAAGGAAAACAATGAACATGATCCATGGGAGGATAACAATTCCATAAGACAAGAAATTGTTGATTACACATTATTATAGAAAATTATTTTCATTATATTCAAGGCTCACTTCCAATTCTATCATAGTGCAATAGGTTTAGTCGAAAAACCACCATTGCAGTAATTTATAACTCCCAATAACATTATATTCAATAAATTCCCTTACAATGTCTGGTTCACTCCATATTTTTGTCCGTCCCATTTCATTATAGATAAATCGCTTCCATTTTCATTAGAGGGAGATATAGGTCAAACCAGTCACATAATTAAAATCATACTTATGTTTTGCAAAAGATCATGAAATATTCATCATATCAAAATCCATAAAATTAAATGGGATTAATAGAAATTTCATCTCAACATACCTAGGGAAAAGAAACACCCATTTATAATAATGTTAGCATTTAATCATATCATAACCCATTGAAAAATTAATGGGTTTCATAATCATTTTTTCATTTTATAACATGTGGAAGGGAAATGGGTTTCATAATAACCTTTTTATCATAGACATAGTACATTATGATAAATATTATGTATTCTATACATGGATCATATACATAATAATGAATAATTATCTTATAAGGATTTCATCTTATATTGAAAATGATTTTGAAATATAAATTGAATCATTTCTTAAAGAAAACAACATTTCGATGAAAATAATATTTTAGAACTAAAAAATTATAAAACCTTTTATAAAACCTTTTATAAAACCTTTTATTTTAAAATAACCATCAAATTATATTAAAGAATTGTAAAAATAATTTAAACCTGTTCTTGAGTAAAATATCCTTTCTTCCTTGAAATTAATTATTTTACAATATAATATATATTAAAAAATTTCTTTGAAATTAACATTTGAAACATATAATGGAAGCATTAAAAAATAATTATCATGATGGTGGGATATTATAATAATGATTTTCACATAAAAACAATATTTATTTCACATTTTTAGTAATATATAAACACAACATGTTTTTTAAAAAACATGATTATTACTTAAAAAATATTTTTCAAAAAGTCAAGAATTTGTAAATATTTATTTTATACATAATTTAGAGAATTTTCAAAACATTTTACAAAAAAATTTAGAACATGTTTTTTTCAAAGACATATGATTATAGACAAAATAAAATTCATATGTTTATAAATATTTGGTTCATGATATTTTATCCTCAATATCATAATCATAAAAAATCTCAATAACGTTGATATTGTAATATGATAACTTCACCACTTTGGTAATACTGAATTGTAAGCCCAATGTGGGAATAAAATTAATTGAAAAAAATTATATTATATTTATAAATTCATTAATCATATTACCAATACATGGATATGTATATAAATCTCATTTAAGAATATGGGTGCATAACATAACATGCATCTCATTGAAGGAAAATTGAGACAAAAATACTTTCCAAATTTGGAATCATTTAAACTGTAACCTCCAAGAAATATAGATCCGACAATAGATATTAAAATCCTAATATTTTATTGTAGAAGAGTCATAAAATAAATATATGGGTTGTACATACACCATAAAAAATATCTAGATATTATTGAATGTGTCTAAATATCATAAAAGTGCGCTGGAAATATCTTAGCTTAATTATCGACTTAGTTGATACATGTTAAAATTTATTTTATAATAAATATAAGTTTATTATACAATTATGAAATAAATTTATGTATATATAATTCCATATATGATTTTATTAGGACTATTTATTACATATTTATTAACAATTACAGGTAAAAGTCATGTTCCAATAAGTAAGGGATTTTTTTTTATGTTTTGAATTTTTATTTTTGGACCTCTTACATTGTTAATTGTTATATAATATAAAAAATTATCAAAATGATATTAAAATCATATATGATCATTATATAAATTATTATATTATTCCATAAGATTTGGATATATAAAATTTAATATACTTTTCAAGGAGATAGTAGGTTGTACATACACCAGATGATTAAGTACATTTTCTCAATGGATTGACTGAAATATAGATAAATAATGTAAAAATAATAAAGATTAATTTTTTTCATATATACCACATATTTTCATTTAAAAAATCCTTACTAACATGCATATAATTCATTAACCAATTACATTGATTCATGTGGCGATAGTCTATAGTTCAAATGATGTGTGTTATCATTTTCCCATAGAATGGAAAGTATGATGTTATATATGATAACATAATTCTAGAAGAAAATTAATTTCATAAATTTCATATATAATAATTTAATACATAATTTTACCTATATATGAAAATTAGTGATGGAAAATGAATAACATCAACATGTATGAGATTACTCCACTATACACACGAATGATGTTTTCAAATCCCATTTGATTGAAGATGATATGGTTATCAGTCATTACAATAACAGAAAAAAAATATAATTACATGATGTATATGGAATGTATTATACCATCATGACCTAATAAAACTTTATATATATGGATTAAGAAGTAAAATAAATTCTCAGTTATTGGTGCTACCTTTTCTTCAGACGACATGTATTGGCATTCACAAATCTCCTGATATGTTGGATTTATGATCAAAATAAGCCTCCATGGATAAGTTATTGTAACTAAAGTTGTTATTTTGTATGATGGTTTTTCAAAATAAGGATTTATGAAGATTGAGTAGGAGAGGATAAGTGGTGGCCATTTATATGTTATGTGAGAGGCATTATTGTAATTTTTTGAAAATAAATAGGTCTACCCATCTTTTTCACACACTTAAAAGATCTAAAAAGGATCATTATCAATAATAAATTAGATAAGGTTGAAAAATAAATATTAAATTGGTTTTTTTAAGTATTTTTAGTTAATTTATATTCTTTACCACTCTAGAATACCCAACCCCGGTAAATCCATTTTTATCTTAACTGTGGTAAATAATTATTACTCTTCTTACAGTTAAACATGTTAAAAAGTAAATTTCAAACATTATATAATAAAATTTATTATTATAAAAAATATGGAATCAATCTTTACATACTAAATTATTTTAGGTGGAAAAATTTATTTTAAATTTAATACAGTAGACACGATGAGAAGTCTGTTTTTCAAATAAAAAACCATCAAAACATAAAACAAAATATATCTCTAAACACAATATAAAATTGATTATAAGTATCTAAATATAATAAATTTAAATTTAAATGAAATATTTTCTATTATAATACATCTTTTTTTATCAAAATTTACTTTCAAAAATTCTAAAATGAATATTCATTTTAAAAAGAAAAACTACTATTTTCACTATTCATCGACACATTTTTCTTTTCGATGAAAAACCAAAAATTCAACGAAGGGTAAATTTGAAATTAAAATTTCAAAATTTATGTGTATTTTACTCGAATTATTTTCAAGTATCCTATGAAATTTTTTTATTGTTAACAAAAATAAATAAAAATTCAATTTTTTTAGGAAAAACCGATATTTTCAAAACACATAATGTCTTTTAAAAATATTAATTAGTTTTTATCAATATTTTAAACATATATAAAAAAACTATACATAATATTTGATACAATTATTATTATTAATATTACTATGTTTAACATATGTTTTATAATGGTCGTGTTTAAATTCAATAGTAATAATATATCGTACTTTTTTAAGACTTTGTGTTGTGTTTAACACAAAAATTAATGAAAGATAATTTATTTAAATTAAATAAAAATTGATAAAAAAAATTTTTAATAAATTTTATTCCCATTAAATTGAAAATTTCCCTCAAAATTAATTAGAATAATATAAAAAAATAAAATAGTTATTACAGATCATTTCTTCTAGTTCCCAAATATCATATTCAAAGTAGTGGTTTCTCCAAAATAATTTAACTACGGGAGTGGTGTTATTTGGTAGAAGAATTTCTATATGATTAAAAATATACATTATCTATTACTTCTTAATATATATCATAGTGGTGTGGTACAACCTATTATTTCAATTCATGTTTGTGGTCACCTATTTACATCCTTGGGAGAGATACGTGGAACACATAATGATCATTAGTGCGGTTTTCTAAATGCACCAACTTATAGAAAAACCTACCTATATAAAAAATAATTTCTAATGGACTCATCTACCTAGGACACATGTATCCCTTCATTATAAATCAAATTGCCTTTTTCCATATTGAAATTCATCAAAACACAATGTCTCCATAATCAAAATCTACATCAAAATAGAGTTTTTTAGCATAATATATTGGCAGACTCTAACATTCATTGATGTTTTTTTAAATGGATGCAACATAATATAATAATTCATCAAAAAACTCAGTTCCCAATATATTTATTTCCCCAACATCATTATTATGTTTTTAATCTCTACAATTCTTACCATAGTGAGATTTATCAATATATGTCTGAAATCTCGAGTGAAAGCTACAATTGTATAAAAACTCAACTAGTGGAAGGTTTTGATCCCAGACACCTTCTAAATCCATAGAACAAGATCTCATAATATCCTTTAGTGTTTGAAAAGTTTTATCTGACTTACTATATGTCTCAAGATGATATGTAATATTGATACTCAAATATGTAATAAGAGATTTCTAAATAATTTTCCACGGAATCTAGGTAAACCTCATATATTGATCTGATACAATTAAATGTGAAAAAACATGAAACTTTTAAACTTCATTAATGTATATCATTGAAATTTTATCATGATGGATTTATTATCAAATAGTGATGAATTTTTCTAAAATTTTAGTGTGGTCAAATACAACTCATATATAATTACGAACAATAGAAGTATTAGGGAGTACGATGAAGAGATATGAGATGATGTTTTCCCATTTCAATTTTGGTATATGTAATGTATGTAACATCCCCTATGAATTTTATCTCCATAAGTTAAATTTATGGCATACTAAACACTGAGATGAAAACTCTATGTAATCTCTATTTTTAACATCCCACCGTAAGTACTCTTTTAAAAATATACACATCTATGATCTAATAAGATGAATATAGGATGATGAATAATGAGATTCATATAACTCAGTATTCAAATTTCTCATGGATTCAACACAAACCTTCATCTTGAACAATTTAATTCCATCATGAAAAAGGTTAAACTCATTGACATTTCTAACAAACATATTCATCTCTACATATTCATTCGTTTCCTCTATTATATTAAATGGGATATATAGTTGAAAATTCAATTGATTATAATAATATTTCTCTAATTCCTTTTGTAATTACCAATACATAATTTTTAAATATGGAAATATTACCCTTTTTATCCCCATTATGGATAAGCTAGAATGATCCTTTTGACATAAGAAATCAGCCAACTTGTGTTCTTACCGAGGGTGGTGATATATTGAGCTATCTTAATCAATAATCATATATGACCATATTCACTAGAACATATTAAATTACAATTTGTGAATATATACTTTAATTTTTTATAATGATTATATAATTAACACATTTCTCCAAAAAGATAATTCCTCAATATCTTTAATGAAAAAATTACCCTCTTTAACTCCATTTCATGAGTTTTGTAATTTTGTTCATGAACCTTCATTTTCATAAGGTATAAGATATGGATATTTCAATATACATAATAACACATCTTAATACCATATTGGATGAATCACTATGGATTAAAAACCCTTATCCACTATATGGTTATTTAAGCATAGGTGCACTGACTAATCTTAGATTTAGTACCTTGAAATTTTCCTCACATTCCTCTATCCAAAATAACTTGGATGAATATTTGAGTTAATATAATGATTGTATTAGATAGACTTGATAAATTCAACAAATATTGTTGATAAAATACAACTAAACACATAAAACTATGAATCTCAGAAACCATGTATGGTATGGTCCCAAACACAGTATGTTATTCCTTTTATGTATCACCTGATATACCATATTTTGAGATTATATTACCCAAAAATGAAACTATTTGTGGCTGAAATTCACATTTTTAGTATTTTTAATATTGATTATACTTGCACAGTCAATTTAAAATGAATTTAAATTCGTCTTAATCACCTTAATATTCATTGAATATATATAAATATCATCAATAAATTCTAAATCAAGCAGATCAATGTAATCTATAATGATTCTATTAAATAAATCCACGATGGTAGATGGTGAACTATTATGACTAAATTAAATCAAAATATATTCATTTTTTCCTTAAATTGTGTAGATTGTTTCTTCTCATATATCCTCACTAATGATCCTCAACTGGTGATATCCAGAATTCTTTTCAATATTGAGAAAGTATTAAACTACACATAGTTGATCAAATATGTCATCAATACAGGGTAGAGGATACATGATCTTGATTTCAATCTTGTTGATTTTGTAATAATCAATGAATTGTCACATCGATCCATCATTAATTTTAAAAAAATTACAGGTGCACCATAATTTAAAAAACATGAATGAATGAGTATCTTGTCAAGTTTCTCACATAGTTTCATTTTAGATTCTCTTAACTCAACCACTATTATTCAATATAGAGACATTGAAATTGATGTGACATATGGTGTGATCAATTTTTATAACCCAACATCATATTTCTATATAAGGATATTAAACACTTCTATAATGACATAAAAAACTCTTCTATTATATTTGTATCATTTATTTTAAGATTCTCCCTAGCCAACTCATATTAGAAAACCCCTTGATAATTCAAGACTGAAAAAATGGATATGTTTTCCATAAATTTATTTATTTATAATCTCACAGATAGATGATAATAGGTTTCTTTGGAAATCAAATTTTACATGTGTTACTATTATATAAAAGTTGGATTTATAAATAGATATCCTATCAATGCCTAAGATAACATCAAATTCATTAATAGGGAGAATTAAAAGACTTTTAAGATGTATATTCACCCTTACATAATTTGGAGAAGAATCATAGAGATGGAATGTGATCAACGTACCAATAGTGGTTTTAAATGACATGTTTAAATCTAATATTTTTGGTAGAATCATGATACTCTTAAAAAATTATTCATATATGAATGAATCAGTGGATCAATATCCAATTAATATATTAGTAGTTATCAAGTGAATCCTAAGTGTACCATTCACTATGTTTTGGTCATATCCCTCTTCAAAAATATTGATCACAAGAGAGTTCACATTTTATATTGGATTAGTGAGTTTCTATCATTAGTTATCACTGTTAACTTACATATTTGAGAATTGGTTACCATAATTTCCATGCTACATTTCTCTAAAACACTAGAGTGTGGTTGGTGCATTCTTGGTAGCATTCTATTTATTTTGACAATTAGCCGACTTCATCCAATCATTTTTTATTATTTTTCCTATTGAAATTACCTAGTGAACATAAAACATACAGTAGTCCCAATAAGATAATTTCCTCCATGTTTCATCTCAGAAGTTGATTAGAATGAAAATATTATCTTATTCTATCAATTTTTCTGAGATTATCCTCCTAATTAGATTTTTCTTTTCTTATAAAATCCATGATATTAATACATAACTACAACCTCAAAATCCACCTTAATAGAACATAAAAAAATAACTTCATTGAATGTTATGTATTTTATGGATAATATCATTTAAAGACACGGTGATGAGCCAAAAACTAAGCTATCAACAACAAATTTATAATTAATGATAATACCATATGTGTACCTTGAATTTAATTTAATATTTACTACATTGGTACTAATTTATTCATCATCTTTTTTTAGCTCAGGGAATCCTTCTCTATATTCATTCAAAGAATACGAGGAATTTAATTACAGTAAAATATGATCTAGAACTCATCCTAATCATAGTGTTATTTTCTTTCTTATCCTTTTTTCTTATGAGATTCTTATAATGAAATACCATCCCTTAAAAATGGTATAAATATATATTTACTTTTTCAGGTTCTGAACACTGGGGGATGGAAAATATCATATTCAAGGTACTAATCCAATTCCTGGATAGTAGTCGATCAGAATATACACTTAATGAAAGTGGGTGTGGTCTCATGATGGAATCAATAGAATGTTTTCCATGAATTGATCATTTTTAAGCTCATCATGATTTATGGATTAAATAATTTAGGTGAGCATAGTAATGTAATTTTTCATTCAATCTCCTATAATTTTTTGCTACTCTAGAGGAAAACCATTTCATTTTCCATCACAATCAACATTAACATTATTCCTTTGGGTTATATACATTGTCTAAACACAAAATAATATTGTAATGAACAATAATCATAGTGGGGAACTATATAATATTGAAAAAGTAGTTATAGGATTTAAAAGTTATTATCACTTTTTTAATACATGAATTCATCTCAATGTTCATTTATATTCATCATATATTTAAATTATTTATGATAGTTCATAATGAGTTTTTGAATTTCCAAATAATACCACCCATAAGTGTCAAACCAAGTCTCTAGAAAGTCCCATTCTCAAGCACCATGTGATGATTCTGTCAAGATAAATGCACCCTATTCAGAGTTATTACCCCTAGGTAGATATTTGATTGAGCCATATTTACATATATTATCTAGATATGTGGGTAATTTATTAGAAAACATTCCCTCTATCCATTACCAAAATAGATGAAATTTTCTTGTACATTGACTCATAGTAATACATATCCTTCAATATTCCATTTGGGATATCACTAATGTTTTCCCATCCATGTTTACAATTATTAATTAACCCTATCATATAAAATTAACAACAGGGACCTATGAATCTAAAAAATAGACATTAAATCCTCTTTATATTAACATTAATTACAATATAAAAACACATGATTGAGATTAAAAAATTTATAGTGCCTTTGGAATCTTGATAATATAAAAAACTGGTACATTTTTTAACCAAATCATATCCTATTATATTTCCCTTAAATATAACACTTGATATAAATATAAAACATAATATATTTATTCAAACCATTAGAAAGGAAATATATAAAAGGGTGATCTATTTTTTTTTGTAATGGTAAACCAGGTAGATGCAGAAACATAAAAATAGATTAAGGGAATACAAACATGGGCATACCATATGGAAATCATATCCTGCATTTCAATGAAAAAAATATTGGGTAATGTTACAAATATTAATAGTTTAAAAACATGAATTACAAGGAAATAAAAAGTAGGATCCCATTGAGAAAAACATTTGCATAAGTCATAGAATTTTTTAATATATATAATCCTTGAAAATCATTTCCATAATTATCATAGATCACTACCAAGGAAATCAATGTAGAATGTGTTCTCTACCCAAACCATCATAACAGTAAAGGTTCACTCTAAAGACCATCATATTAGATAATGTCCCTTACTAAACCGAGTTCACTCCATGTTCCTGTCAAATCAGTCTCATGATACAAAATCCATTACCTAATTAAAAGGAGGGAAGTATAGGTATCACCCATAACATAATGATAAACTCATATATGTGTCAAATAAGATCATAAAACATACATCATATCAAAACCAATGAAATGAAATGGGTTTTATAAATATTTCATCCAGACATAACCAATGGAGAAGAAATGAGATTCATAACCATTTTTTATTTTGATTGAATAGTAACCCATAAAAAAAGAAAATAGTTTCATAATCACTTTAACATGGAATAACATGATGAAGATAAATGAAAATTAAAAAATTCATGTGATCATAAAAATAAACTATTGAGGGAAATAATTGGAATGGAATCCTTGATCACATCCCTAGTAAATGATATGTAACATAAAAATATTTATTCTTAAGTGGAATATGATTTTGAATGATCGATTTCAAAATTACCCATGGAAAATAAATTTTATTTTAATATAAAAATCTACAACTAAATATTCATAAAAAGTTTTGGAAATTCGATTCATTGAAAATTATTTTGAATACTTATAAAATATTGTTCGAGAATATTTTTTAACATTTATTAAGGGAAATATCATTTCTCAATTGAAAATAATTTTTTTAATACATAAAAGATATTCGCAATAACTTTTTTAAAATAACTTTTGTCACTTATAATAGAATATTTAAAACACTGAGTGTTCATAATGGCATAAAATACCATTCTTGTCATAATCATCAAAATAATGTCTCCTTTCACATTTTCAATAAAATCTAATAGGGGATTTTTTGAAAAAATGAATATTACATTGAAAAAAAATATAAATAGTGAATCATGTTTAAAAATAACTTCAATAAATAATTTATATAATTTTTAAAAAATGTTTTTATTAAAAATTCATTTTTAAGAACAAGTATTTTCTACAGAATATAGAAATATTTTAAATTTTCATAAAAATACTGTTCCCAACTCTTGAGTACATAAATAAAGGAATATGAATGCAAAATATGTATTATAATGACATAATTTGTGGATAATATAATTCTTTAGTATCACTGGAGGTTGTTCGTGATATTTAATCATAGAAAATATAATAATAAACAATACTGATAAATTATAATATTCTAAAATAAAATCATTATAACTTTTGTAACCTTCAGTTTTAATAACCATAGAGGTAGAAAATTAAAGGAAACATAAAATTTTATGTGAATAAATAATTTCATGATATTATGTGGAAAATGAGTTGTATATAATAATTATAAAATAAGATAGGTGTATAACATAAAATATGTCTCAAGGAAAAAACATGAGACCAAAACAAATTACCAATTTAAAAACATTTGAACTATAAACCCCAAGAATGAGAGTGAGTAAATAGATATTTAAATCCAAATTACTTTTAGTAGAATCATCATTTAATAATTTCAAGGGAATTATATAAACCCTATATGTGAAATAGTTTTTGAATATTGAATGTGTCACACAAAAGTTAAAAGTGAGGTTGAAATCCCCTAGGTTAAGTCTCAACCTATACGGTACAAATCAAAAACACCAATAAAATAAATATATTTTTATTATACATCTATTAAAAGAACAAAAATATATATAACAGACCATATATGATTTTATTATGACTTTTAATTAATTATATATTAAAAATTCCATATTAAATTCACTTTTTGCGAAATAAGAGTATTTTATCATTTATATTTTGAATTATCATTTTTTTCTCATATATTTATTGTGGTTACATAATATTTGGAATCTTATACAGGATATAAATATCTTATATATTAATAATATATGTTTTTTAGTAAACCATACGACTAGTGATAGAAAATGAAATACACCATTCAATGAGATAGTAGGTCAAGTGTACACATTAATGTAGTTTCCATTTTCCTAAAAAATTGAATAAAATAAATGTTAAAATTGAATTACCATTATAGAATCATTTATATTTCAAATATATCCCATATCTTCAATAAAAACCACTTTATTACCTTTGATAAATAGCATGATAAAATAACATCGCTTCGCAAGGCGCTAGTCTATCGTACACTTGAATGATGCTATAATAATCCCATAGAGTGAAAAGTATAAAGGTATATGTTTTATAATAATTAAATAAATTTAATATTTTTATAAATATCGTATATATTCATTTTATCCATCATTATATACATGTCTATCATTAGTAGAGGTAAAACTAATAACATCGATTCATGAGGCGGTAGTCCACCTTTCACACAAATAATGATTTCGTATCCCATTTCACAAAAGATGGGATTGATATAGGTTATTCCATTAATATAAAAACATATTAGTATATGAAATATAAGTATTTTATTATATTATCATGTTTTAATAAAAATTTAATTAGGTGGAAGAAGAAATAAAATAAAACTATCAATTGGGTTGTTACCTCTACTTTGGACAATAACTTTTAATTTCTAGAAAAGGCTTCATAGGAAGTCTTTTTGACAAATGGGGGAGTGAATAATGTTTGTTAATTTTCTAGGAAAAGTATAATCCAATGGTTTTTAATGTGTGAATAGGAGGGGATAAAGTGTGGCCATTTATAACAGCGGTAAGTGGAACCCTTTTAATTGTTCGAAAAACAAAATGGATCCCCCAAGTCTTTTACATCAAAAAGGGATAAAAAATGAACCATTATTTGTTCTATAATATTAAAGGTCAAAATATTTCTATTAAATTGGTTTGGGTTTATTTGTTTGGTGATTTTTAACCCATATACATTTAGTTTAACACCCTATAATACCATTTCACCTTAAAAAAATTAAATAATTGTTACAATTTTGGCTATTAATTATGTTGAAAAATAAAATAGACCATATTAGAATATATACATTATTCCTAATAAAAATATTGACCCAATTTTTAAAAAATTTATCAATATATGTTGAAAATTATATATTTTTGTTAATCCCACAAATGTGATGAGATAGCGGGTTTTCAAAAAGAATAATTTTCTAATGTTTGAAATGTTTTTATTTCATAGATAATTATATGAATTATTCCAAAGATGTAAATTGTGTTTATTGAAAATTTATTTATTTTATTTTTCATTTAAAACCATTTTATAAAAATGAAACCATATAAATTCTATAAAAAAGGTAGTTTTCAATAAAAACCATTATTTTTCAGTAATCTCTTAAAAAATAATCATTTTAGAAAAAAAATCACCCAAAAGATAAGTTTTCATGATGATTTAAATTTTTTGTCAAATTTATTTTTTCATAGTGTCAAAAATTATTTTTTTATTGTTCATAAAAAAACTTTCCAAAAAAGAACATTTTCAAAACATTTTATGAGTTTTCTAAAAATTATGAACTTTTTTATAAATATATTTTACATATTAAAAATTATTGTAATTACTTTTGAAAAATAGTTTCTAATATTAGTATCATTATGTTTACATTCTTTTTTACAATAAAAACATTTAAATAATAATATTAATAATATATCACAGTTTTTTAAAATTCGAAGTTGCGTATAATGAAATCAATCAATAAAATATAATTTAACCTGAAATAAAAATAATTTAAAATATATCGGTGTGTTACATGTATTTAATTATGTTATATTTAATTTTATGTACCTTTTCAATAATTTCTTTGTCCATTTCAGGTCCCTATAACTTTCTATAACTCACATCATCCAAACACACATTTCTTCTAAATGTTTTCCTATAAAGGGATATAGATAGATCGATTTAGATGATTTATTAGAAAATTTTATTGTATGATAAATAATCCAATGTTTTGTTTTTATCCCATAAATTTTTATCTCCTATGATAATTCCCTTAATATGTCCTCTAGTGTTTATATCAGTTTCTCATATTGGATGTGGGTCATATTAATGTGTAAATTTTTGATGATAGTACGTTGGATAATTTTTTTAACATTGAGTTAAAATGAAGATCCTAACAAGATACAATAGATATGGGATTTCTATATAGCCACACAACTTCCTTGATGTATATACATACAATTTGATCGAAGTAGAAGTCATGTAAAATGGTAATGAAGTCAGTAGTCTTTGTAAGATGACCCACGATATCTAATATGGAATTATATTTTCTAGATGTATTTTTTAGTCCTTTTGAAAATAAAGTGCTTATGTTTTTCCATTTATATATAGTTATTTATAATGGTTTCATTATTCCCATTGGTTTTACAATCTACTTTCTAATGTTGATATACTAGGCACTCTGATATATATTCTTCAATTTCATTCTTCATATTTTCCATCCAATAATGATACCAATGATCATGATACATAACATTAACCCAATATGAATGGTGAGTATGGAGAAATTTGAATAATTAAATAACCCATTATTTTTCATTGGATTTGATAGTACAAGTAGAAATTAACAAAATCATTCAATCCATTAATCATAAATTTCAATCGTTCTAGATTTTCATTTTCTCATTGCTTCCACATTCTTCTATGTTTCCAAAATAATACTTTTATTAATTAATGTATTTTTTATATAATATATATTTTAGAAATAAATTGAATAATGAATGACGTTTTTCCTTCCTTCGTGACATCACGTTCAATCATTTTCATATTAATGAGAATTTGAACATTCTCAATTCCCAACATTGATAAGGCTGTATGACCTGTTATACATAGAGAATATGCAACTTTATTTACTAACATAAAATTCTAATGAATTGAATAGTCATAGTTGTTAATTATCTATAACCCACTACATTGGATCATATTATGGCCCTTCTATTTGAAAATATATTTTAAGATAACATGATATGTATATATTATACACTTCTCCCTATATAGATAATATCACAATATCTGAAATTCCGTGATCACTACCTTCAACTCCAGATCATGTCTCTGATATTTCCCATCATTGAATTCTAACATCCTTGAGGTTTAGGATATCACATTATCATTTTTAATAGTACACAGCCTAAGACCTTATTTAAATAATGATTTTATTCCATGAAGTGTTCACCACGTGATGGTGGTGAGGGTAATTGTGTGACGATTAGCCTCTTTTTCAATTCCATGATACTCTATTTGAATTTAATGGTCTATGAAACCCACACTCCCTTAAGATATGGAATAGCTAGAGGGTATGAATATCATCAAATATTCTTCACTAATAATTTATAATTCTTATATAGTTCTTCTAAACAATGAATATCTATTATAAATGTTGGTTTTCACCACTCCTAAATCCACTTTTTCATTTATTAATATAAAAATATCAATTTAGGGTTGATAAATTTCACCAATATTGATATTTCCTATTTCCAAAAACTAAATTTACTATCCTTTTCATATAGATTATTATTTCAAAATTGCTCTATCATAGCACTAAAATTAACTTTTTATTCCTCCTAAATTTATTACTATATGATCATTTCATATAAAATGGTGTCCATAAATTTTTCAATGTAATCTATAATGATTATCGCTACCATGTCCATGATCATTAAAAGAGAATTACTGGACCTGATGGGAATAATTATGAACACAAAATTTTAACACTGTTTAAAATAAAATATTCAGAATATCATCCTACATCAACATTAAATGAGGATATCCAAAGTTAATTATCATCGTAGATAAGTAATGTTCTCCATTTAGTTCATTAAACAAGTTATTAATCTAGTGATGGTAGTACATATACCTTATTATTCTTTTTTGAGTTCATGATAATCTATATAGAGGTACGTTGACTCATCCTTGTTCTGGATGAAGTGGAATATCTTACCGAACTATCAATCACTCAGGATAGTAATTACCTTATTCAAAATCACTTGAGTATTTTTTGTTAGTTATTCTGGTTTAATAAGGGTTATATTTAAGGGAGTCATATATATGTGTTATTATATAGGTATAATATGAATCGAGAACTATACCTATGAGTATAGTGTAATACTTAGAAAATTCTTAGGAAATATATTAGTATAGTCTATCAAAATGGGTTTGTCTTTAAGCATGATCCTCTCTATATCTTAGTAATTTGAGATATAAATGATTTTTCATATAGAAAAGTGTGTATTATTTGGAATAATATTCCAAAAAAGATTCATCCTCCTCTAAATGCATGAACTGAATCAATGGATGACATGGGAGATAGAGAGTCATTCCCTCTCTTATAATTTTATATCAGATATATTAATTGTTTTCTAAGAAATGCCTAGTATATAATAAAATTTTACAAAGGGTAGAATAAATAGGATAAATAAGAGGCCACCAAACAATCATTTACCATGGAAGAGTAACATTCTTGAGAGGTAATAATTTCTCCATTCATATTTCTCATAGATTACTAAACCTCAATGTTTTGTTGTGTAATTTTAATAATCCCTCTAGAATATCATGATATAAAAGCTTCTATAGAAAAAAAATAAAATATCATGTTTAATATTCTTTAAGGAATAACTATAGTACATTTCACCACATAATTTTTAGGATTGACCCTGGAAATTGTGATAGCATTATACTATCCTTGATCTCCTGTAATAAGGGATTTTATCATTAATTTAATCTAATCGGAAATTTTTTTAGGCACTCACTGAAATAATTTATTTTTCCCTTGTAGTTAAATCAACGTATTACAAGGTGTTTCTTGATTGAAACCATGATTTATTCCATTTCATTAGTGGTATTATTTATCTCCCTTTGGCAGTGATCATATAGATTCCCCCTTTTCCAAACATGATTCTTGTCCTTATGTGCGTGAAATAATTTTTATCAGGGATATAAACACACATGTAATACTTTTCAAATTGTGTTTTCTTTCCTCAATGGTTTATATATATATTTCCTACCAATTTGAATTTAAAAATTGACTTTTTATCTCCATAACCTATGTACTAATTATAAAAACCAATTTTCATCTCAACCTCAATGTCTTGAAGGATATTATCTTCATAGCATTCAAAATATTGAATATAAAAATATTGTCATATACATTGATGTGGTACTATAATGAAGAGTTCCTCCATTCTATAATTGTCACAGAAAAATATAAACGTGTAGAATGAAATCCAATTGAAATTTTCCTCATTATAGCTAATAAGATAATCCTTATTTTTCTTCAGATAAATGACCTCCCTCTATATTTTAAGAAATAGAGTTTTGGGAAAATATTAATGACAAATTATTTTCTTGAATCCTTATTACTCACTATATATAATTTCATATTTGGGAATCTTGTTATTGATTTGTGTCCACCACTATTCATATTATCCCTCTATGATTAAAAAATGTTGTAAAAATTTCATTTACTCGATGCATTAGAGGAAAAATAATATCGTCACAATAGAGTTAATCATTTTTTCCTAATGAGGGGAAAATAATATTAACAAAAATTAAATAACTATTATTTCATAAAGGAATCAACTAATAAAGGAAAATTATCTGGAAGATGAGGGTTTTATAAATTACTTTTTTAATTGTTCCTAACATTAATCCTTTGAGTAAGTATAGTAATGATGTTATCAAACCCCACTACCATCATGTTAGTCATCACATTTTCTATTACAATAGTTTTTATCATGATTCCTCTTGTCCCCCTCAATTATATTACATGATGTCAAATTAATGATGATAATACTTAAATAAATAGCCATATAATTGAAAAACAATTAACATAGAGGTAATAAATTTTAAATGACATATATATCATTACATATGAGTCTCTCAGTTTCGATATATGTTATGTATGGTAATTTTCCTATTACGTTGTATAACTGAAAAACATATTCATGTACGACATATTTATTCATTAGAGTTTCCCAATTCACCGAAGAATACCCCCTTAGAATGTCAAACAAGGTGTCCATTAACGAAAATTTTTCATGCTTCTAGTATAGTTTGTGTTTATATATGATGAGCCATATTTGGGTTATTAGACAAAGTATTTATATTACATATCCAGATCCCATAGTAATATAAACACATGGATTTCATTTAATCAAAACCCCTTTTCAATAAAATACCAATATTTCATGAGGATTCCCAAAACATAGACATATCCATATGGTATTTTGAATTATATTTATTCTAGTCCACAAAAATAGTTATCCCACTATATAGTACCAACTGTATTGACCTGAACCTATTATATATATAATTACATTATTTTGAACCAAAATATACAACAATCAAAAGCCAATGATCTAGAATTCTAGTGTATTTTAAAGCCTAGGCATATAAGAAATATAAATGAAAATAAAATTGATATTTTTAATTTTAATCTCTAAAATGATATCACAATCCCCTTTGAGCTTTATAGATTTTAAAAGATAACCCATGTATTACATAAATAATGTGGGTGGACTATAATTCCCAATATGTAAGTATTCATGATAATAAACTATATAATATTATTCATATAAAATACCATGATTTCATAAAAATCTGGGCCCACAAATAATTACAGGAAAGGATGGAATACGGATTATGTAATCATAAGATCATGGAATCATTAAAATGAATAATTATTATGATATACGACATCACAAGAATAAATCAAATATCACATACAATATATTTTAACCTATTAAAAAGAGGATCATAATAGATTAGGATTACTCCATAATACCATATTAAACATCTAATGAGATACAAAATTTACCAAATGAATTGAAGCACTATCTAGCTATACATATCACAAAATTTATATAAATAATTTATTTCTAAATAAGGTAAGTAAACATATCCAATGATTTAAAAAAATAACCACAACTATAAATAGGTTACACAATCATTACTCAAGTGATAATCTATGGATATATTTTATAGATTAACAATAGAATAATGAGTTTAATATATTGATTGAGAATATTCTGATAAATATGAAAATCCATAATTTAAAAATCCATGTACTTATAAAATATATTTTTTACATTATGGATTTTAATAGTCGAATTCAGTATAAATTTTTCATTAAATAATTAGTATTTATAGAAATTAAAAAATATATACTTATAGAATAGTAACATCACCTATGATATTATAAAAAAATTATAAATCATATAATAGAAAATATGATATATTTATATGATTGAATACATTAATAAATGTTTTGAAACTGATAAATTAAGTGTTGATATTTTTGTGAAACATAAATTATTATTTACAATTTTATAATTAATATAATTATCTAAAATGAAATTTATCTTTGAATAAATATTAATAAATTAATATTCTATTTTTTATGATTATAAAATAATTTTATGATACCGTAGTTACTTTTCCAATGTTTTAATAAATTATTTATAATTTTAAATAGTTATTTTTTTGGATAAATGATTATTTTATGAAAAAATTAAATTTATCATATTTATAAAATTATTTTCTTAAAATTGATTTCATTTTGGAATTATACAGCTTTTACAATGGTCCAGGTGAATTTTGTGTATAATTCTAAAATAGTTGATATTTTTGTGAATATTAAAATATTATAAAATATGGTATATAAAATTATTATTTGAATACAATATATCTTGAGTAATTATTGATGAAATAACAATAATATAAATCATACCTTATATGTTTACTATATTTATCAATTGAAAAAAAAAATATTCTTAGTCTTGATCTAAAATAATAAACTAATTAGTAAAATAATCTAAAAACACCGCTCTACTCCACTATATATATAACCCCTCACCACCTATTCTCCCAAAACATACAAATACTTGAATCCTACAAAAATTCATACCAATAGTTGAAAAAATACACTCATTAAAATCTTCGACCCTTTTGTGTAAACAAAATACCAAATACAGTTTCCTTAAGGAGGTTCTAGAGGAGAAGAATTCAATAGGAAAAGTCTTCTTTTATTCTCTTTTAATTTATTTTTTTATATTATTATCCCCTCAACTTACCTAATAAAACTGAATAGATAAATCCAGAATATGAAATAGGATAAAGCTTTATTATATTAATATAATATCCATCATCGACTCTCTCTTCTTCTCTTAATGTTCTAGAAATTGAAAACATATCTATGATTTGGTGATTCACCACCTTTGTGGACATTGAGATTTCATTATCCATTAAAGGATGATCATAAAACCATTATTATAGTAAAACATATTTCAATATGTATATTATAAATTTTTTAATCTTCTTTTACTAATTAATATAAATAACAGAAAATAAAATGAAAGTAGTTTCTGAGGTTTTTTTAAACCTGTAAAAATAAACGAATATTTTATAATTAATATTTTAGGTAATGTATCATCATCATACAATAAAAAATGTTATATGGATCCATTTAAATTTTTAAAAACCTATTAATATCGTATATTTAGACATATTGAGTGGTTATTCCATTTGGAAATGTAATCCATATTGAACTAACCATGGAAACCATGTGACAAACGCACCAGAAGCAATAAAAATAACAAAAATGTAATAATAATTTTGTGGGAAGATGTTATAAGAGGATCATACAGGTTTTTAAAAAATTAGATATAGTTCTATAATATGTCAATTAAAATATGTAAACCATTATATTTTAGGCTTAAATATATTATATGGAATTCAATCCTAAGGTAAGAGACTTCTATTTTAAAATCGTCTTAAATGCCACTTTATAAAAAATTCAAAAATATATTTCTAACCTATACGAAATTAGAGGAAATAAAAAAATTTATGTAGTATTATTTGTTTGATGTCATTTTTACAATATTTTGTAAATATTTTCAAAAAAATGTTTTACTACTTTTGTGAGATTTATTTGATTAATAAAGGTGATTTCCTCTAGGAATTGTTTTTATGCTGAATGTATTCATGTTTTATGATTATCTTATAATTATTAGGAATTGAATATGATGATGGGTACTACCATTATAATCCAAAAATGATTTTTTCTATGAAATCCCTCCAATGAATTGGGTATGTTGTAATTTTACAGTAATGGTAAATCTATGATTAAATATGATAATTACATAATATGGTATCCATGAGTGTTACATTGTATCGTAGATGTGAGTTTACAAGTCATATGATAGCTCTGAAGGTTTCAATTATAACTATGTATGGTTATAAAATGTTTCCCCAATTTAACTAATTTTTTTATGATTTCTATGTTTTATTGATACCATATGTTTTCAAAAAATTTGTGTATTCCACATTTAAAGGTGATAAGTTTATATATCATGAGTTTAAAAGTATTCATGGAAAAATGATTTTCTTTCCTTATTTCTATGTCCCTAAACAAGATGTTTATTCTAATCAGATATTTATAAAAATTTTTATGGGGATTGTGGATGGGTAAAGGAAATGAAAAATTAATGGTTAATGTTTTGATGTTTTTTACAAAAATAAATCCTGTTTTATAGGTATCATATTAAGAAAAAATAGACATTGAGTATATATATCTAATTTTTAATAAATGATTCCTACTCATATTTTATGACCTATTTCTCTAAATCATTATACTCAAATTATATTGGGGAATATAAAAAGTGATTTTCTTTTTGATTATACTAGATTATGTAATGTATAAGGTCATGTACTCCCAATCAGTATCAGATCGTGGTTTATATAGCATTATAGATTAGGATCGTGGTAATTGAATATAATAAAATATTTTTACAATATGATTAAGTATAAATTTTATATAATTTTATTGTTACCATTTTGCTTCATCTACATTATTTTTACTCATAATGGGATTACATAGATGAAATAGTGAAGCTTATGTAGGAATTCATCAACATGATGATATATTTCTGAATCCAAAACCTAGAATGGTGGGAATTGGAACCAATTTTCATTGATTGTAGTTATAAATATTATATATTATATAAATTTAGGTTTCATCAATGAATGAGAATAGATAGATCTACAATAAATTAACATTACGATTGTGGTACATTTTTTGAGGAAACACCTTCATACTTTCAGTGGTTCTTCTGACCTAGTGGTGGCTAAATAGTTGACTAAGCCACATGAAAATATATTCGATATCATGGGTTGTTCAAATAATCAAAAGTATATTCATTATATTTATTATTTATAAGGTTAATCTGACTAGTTGTGTTAATTGTTCTATAATATCCACGAAAGGAAAGAGATTGATACCTTGGAATGTGCAGAATTTAAGAATATTTTCTTTTAGGTTTTTTCGTAATGTGGTTAGAATTTTAATAGAAAATAAATTACATGAATATAAAAGAATGGAATAAGAGTCACTGGTCATGTATGAAAAAATTCACTCTATTGGTATGGTATTCTTAAAATCTTACTTGAAAAATTGATTGTAAATTTTATCATTTTTACTCATGATTGAAGTCTGGATACCAATGGGAATTGGCTTCCCATGAATTCAAAAATCATCCGAAACTTTTTTTGATGTAATGAAAGAGTGTAAATGATATTTAATGGAAATCATGATAACTTTTAAAATAATATGATGTGAAGGTCCAAATGGAAATCGTTGTGTATGAATCAATATACTAAATCTGATGGTAATAAAATCAATTTTCTAGTTTTTAATAGATTTGTGAAAATATCCTAGAAGAATCACATAAAAAATATCATAAGTGTTTAAAATATTGTATGTTTGGATACATTGACTGATATTAAAAAAAAATATCTTAGTTTTTTGGAATTAATAATTTGACTAGGGAAATTGTAATGTGTTTTAAATTTGGTGAGATGGAACACTAAGTAATAACCTACCCAAATAAGGAATTGAATGATGTTATATAATTTGAAATTTAATAGAATATTTTAGTTTTATCCATTAATACTAATTCTATAGATGTTTGACAATCCAATTAAGTGGTATCATGTACATTGGTTTTTACTCATATTTTCCTAATTCCTTGTTTGATATGGGTTCTACATAATCCATTAATTTTGAGAAATTTTCAGTTAAATTTTAAATTTTACCTTAAAAATTAGACCAAATATTATGGTAAAACCAATAAGAGAGATATATTAAATAAATAATACATTATAATAATATTCATGTTTGTTGAAATATATTACCTATAATCATTTTTTCCCTTAGATGAGTTTCATGTAATTTTGTGTAAGGATAGGATTTCTATTTATCATGATAATATTTATTGTAGAGGTAATGATTTTGTTTTATATTATGTTTTTTGTTTAAAATATACCCAAACTATTTATAGAATAACAAGAAGCTAAAAAAATTTAAAATATAAAAATTATTATTATCTTGATCATATTATTAAAAATAATGGAAGTTTTAAGATTACTGAAATGGTAGTAGTAAAGGAATGCATGGATGATTGTCCTGAAATTTTGCATGGTGTTATACCAGATTGTGAAGTGGAATTTTCTATTGACTTATTTTTTTAATGCTATGATATTTTCAATCCATCGTCTAAAATGGATCAAGTAGAACTTCTAGAATTGAAAAATTAGTTGTAGGAGTTTATTACTAAATAATTCATTCATCCACAAACATCACCATGTGTTGAGAATATTTTGATAGTTAAAAAAATGGTTATATAAGACAATTAATTGATTATAGATCTTTTAATAATATTAATATTATTAATAAGTATACATTTCCTTATATTTATGACTTGTTTGATCTACTCGAGGGTGCTTAATATTTATCAAATATGTCAATGATATCTGGATGCCATTAGTAGATGTTGAAGCAGGAGAAATTCTAAAAATATCATTACAAACTATATATGAGAATTATGAGTTTTTAGTATAAATATAAGTTTGACAAATGGATCTATTATATTCATTGACCGTATGAACTAAAACATCCATGAATATTTGGTAATTTGTTTTTTGGAAGTTTATGTTGATCATGAAAAACATATAAGGATTATTTTTCCAACCTTTAATGAGAATTAATTTTATGTTAAATTTAGAAAATTTTATTTTTGGTTGCTATAAATTTCCGTTCTTAGGGAAATTTAAATAAATGGACATAATATATTATCCTTCTAAAACAAAATCATTTGATTAATTTACAAGACCAAGAAATGTTATTTTGTTTCATAGTTTTATTTGATTATCATGTTATTACTAATGGTTTTTTAAAAGAATTTCCAAAATATATAGAACAGTAAATAAGCTAACAAAAAAGAGGTTAAATTTATTTAGATATATTCACATAAGGTCTGTTTTTTGGAACTAAAAAACCAATGAGTGTTTCAATAATGAATTTATCTTCCAGAACTGAAGGATTTTTCATCAACATTTATGCTTTTTGGAAAGGAAATTGTTGAGTTCAGATACAGATTGATCATGTAATTTCATAGGCTTCAAAAGAACTATCAACTAATGAGTTAAATTATACTACATATCATTTAGAAAGAGCAGTTTGGATTTTCATAAAAAATGTTTCGATTCATCATTAATATAGATCCAAATGTGAAATATATACTGACCATAAAATATTAAAGTATATATTAACATAGATTCAATTGAAAATGAGGTAGATAAGATGGATTTAATTGACAAAGGATTATGATTTCACGATCAATTTCCATCAAGGTATAGATAACAAGGTGCAAGAGGGATTGAGTTGAAAACATCATGCTATATTGGACATGTTATGTTTGGAACATGACCCATTGGTTGATAGTTTGATTAAATTTTGGTTAGGAGGTCTTAGTGTTGGAAAATCCCCTATTTCATTTCGGTTATCTTTGAATTCTTCTCTATTAAATATAATTAAGAGATCGTACAAAGAAGGAAATTAGTTATAGAAAAAAAATAATTTCAAAAAATGGGATTCTTCTCTAATTTAACGATAATAATGATTTTTTTTATTTTGGAAGAGATTATGTGGGAATTGTGATTCTAAGATGAAGAATGTGTTATTAATTGATTCTCATTTTTGATCATTTTTAGTTCATCCTAGAATCACTAAGATATATAGTGGATTTTTGGGAGTATCACCAGTGTGATGAAATGAAAAGAGATATTTCTAATTTACCATGAAATATTTGACGTTTAATTATGTTAAAGAAGATGGATAACTACCAAAGTTGTTGCTTCAGACATTTTCAGGGATAGAGTGGAAATTGAAAAATATATCCAAGGATTTAATTATGGGACCACCGAATACATATCTATGTAAAAATGAAATTTGGGTATTGTTGATCGACTGCCTAAATCATCACATTTTCTTACAATTCGAGAAACTATGTTTTTTTTTTATCTTTCTTCAATGTACGTCAACGATATAGTGATGTCACATAGTGTTCATCTATCCATTGTACCTAAATGTGATCCCATGATAAATTCATACATTTGTAATGGACGTTAGAAATAAATTGGAATTGAATAAAATTCTACAACATACATTTATCCCAAATTTGAATTATAGAATTAGAGAAAATATATAATCCTTTGATGACATGTGACATGATTGTTCAATGGATTTCAAGGAAATTATGAGTAGAATAATTATTTACTTGATATTTCGTATAATAAAATTTTTAATTCCGTAATAAAAATGGAATATTCTGGGGAATTATATGGAAAGCAGTTCTAAACTCCAACATTTTGGGGTAATGTTTGGGAATGGAATTTTATGGGTCCATAATTAGTAGAGGATGTTTTTGAGAATTTTTTTATGGTACAATTACAAATTAGTACATCTTATGGAAAGTTGAAAAGTTATGTAGATAACTGGGGGAGAGATATTTCTTTTGAGGTTGGTGATCATGTCCTTCTTGAAGATTATTCAATGAATAGTGACATAAATTTTGATGTGAAATGTAAGATTAGTCTGTGATTCATTAGACAATATGAAATCATGGTGAATGTTTGATCAATTTCCATCTGAGAGGCTTTGCCTATAATTTTTTCCTAGTACATAAGTGTTTTTTCGATATTTAGAAAGAATCTTCCAAATTCATCTCATTTTCTGATCCCCAATATTATTTATTTGGATGATAACCATTCATTATAAGAAAAAACGTGTTCATATTCTTTACCGTAAAAAAACGTATTGTAGAAAAAGTTAATTCATTATGTCAAAGATTTGTGGAGAAATTACATGGTTGAAGAAGCAATGTGGGAATCAAAAAATACTATAACAGAAAGCTATCCTTAATTATTTAGTAAGTGCATAATGAGTTCAATAAAGAAAGATCAAAAAAGGGAGGGGGTTTAACAACCTAGAAACTAATTTTTTTTATTCTATAACTAAATACCTAAATTTACTAAAAATTAATTATAAAATAAGTGGTATTTAAATAAATTACGGAATGTATATTATTAGAATAAAAACCCAACTTATGAAAGTATACATAACATTTTAATACCTTATACGTGAAAATATAATATATTTATACCATAAAATATGTAGATAAGATTTTTAGAAATGATAAATCATGTCTCATTATTTATATGAAACAAAAATTTTTATTTTAAATTATCTATTTATTAATATGATTTAATATAAAATTTACCATCATAAAATGTTTTCTTAAATAAATATTTTTTTTATGATTATAAGATAATATATTGACACATTAATTAACTTTTCAATGTGCCCTAAAATCCATTATAATTTTAAAATCCATATTTTTCTAACAAATGACAATTTTAATTAAAAATTATATGCCTTGTATTTAAAAAATAATTTCAAAAAATGAGGACAATATTTTAATTTTACATGTCATAAAATTTTTAAGCTTTTTTGTATATTGTATTTTTCTGAAATAGTTGAATTTTCAACGAATTGTGAAAGCAATAATTGATGATATATAACATTGTAAGTTAAATAAACTATTTATTGAGTCATTACAAATGTAAGAAATATAATTTAGAAATAAACTTCTATATTTACTATATTTATTCTTTTTATTCAAAACTATTGATTTTTTTTACCCAAATTATACACGAATCAATAAAATAATCAAAAAACATCTTATATTATACTATTAATACCACCAACACCACCTCTTCTCCTCATCCGACCAAATATATTATTATTATCCAAATTCTAGCTAATAACATTCAAAATAATCTCACCCACGTATAGGATCCTTTGGTCTCAACAAAAAATGAAATCCAATTTCTTTTCGAAGGTTCTCATGTATAAGAATTTCGGAGGTAAAATCCTCTTTCTTTTTCATTTATCTTCTTTTAAATTTATTTTATTTTATTATTCTCTCCTCACCTCCCCTCATAAAAGACACAAGATAACAATACTATCTAAAATATAATATTTTTTTATTTTATTAATGAAATATCCATAATTCCACCTCTCATTTTCTTATTATATTCTAGAAAATGAAACATCATATGTGATGTCTTGATTCACCACCTTCGTGGATGATGATTTTAAATTCCCATTTACCACCTTCAAGGATTATTATAAAACAATTATTATGATTAAAAACATATTTAAATATATATATTATATATTTTTAAGTGTTCTAGAACTAATCTATAGTCATAACACTAAATAAAACGAAGTATTTTGTGATGGTCAGAAAAACCTGCTTCAAATAAACCAAAATTTGATCATTAATGTTTTATCTATGAATCATCACCATATAAAAAATATTGTATCATTTAAAATTCTATAAATATTCTGATACCATTTATATCCACTTCTTTATTTCGACTTCCATTTGAAATGAAAATCCATAACTAACCAACAAAGGAAACCATGAAATAAATGCACTCAAAAATTGAAAATAAAAAATTATAAATAATATATGGGTCTAAAGATGTTAAAAAAGATTATATAAGAAATTATAAATATGAATATAGTTATATAATTAACTATTAACAATATTTAAACCATTATAAAGGAGGTTTGAACACATTTTATGGAATTCAAAAATGAGGTGAGGTACATTCCTTTTAAACCCATCATAAATGCCTCATTTTACAAAATTTAAAATGAATAGTTTTTTTCTTCTATAACTTGATATAATTTTCCTACATTCATGACACCATAATTTTTTAGATTTTCTGTTTTCAATATTTCATAGTTATTTTCAGTGTAAATTGTTTCATATATATATCTTCAGTGTTCCTTTAATATAAGTTATTTTCCACATGGAATTTTTATTATGATTCATGTATTCATGTTTTATAATTATGTTCTTGTTGTTTGGAATTGATTTTAATGATTTTTGGTCCCATTATATGAAAAATATTTGTGGGTATGTGATGTCCCTTCAGTGTGTTGGGTATGATGTATGATGATGGTAATGGTTATTCCAACTATAACTTCCCTAGTTAAATCGTATGGTAGTCGCGAGGGTTACATTTTAATGTATCCTTGTGGCTTACAAATCATATGGTTTACCTGAGGTTTAAAATAATATGTAACTTTTATAAGAATATATTTCCCCAATATACCTAAATTGTTTGTTTAATTTTGCAATATTTCATCCAAAAAAAAATTTCGACAAATTTTATGTTACTTTTTCATGTTATAACTTTACCATTGATGTGTTTTTAAGTATTCATGGACTACTTGTATTATTTCCTTATTTTTATGTTCTTTACTAATATTTTTACTCTCAAAAAAAATTATAAACATTTTTATTATGGGTTTTTGATGGTTAATGTAAATTTATAATACATGATTAAATTCAGGAATTTTTCTAAGGAAATATAGAATGTTCTATAAGATTCATATTATATATGAATGAATATTTAGTAAAAGTTTCTACATTGTAATATATGAGTTCTTAATTTTATATTATGACCTAATTCTCTAAAACACTAAAAAAATGATCATTGGGTATGTAAAAAAGTGTTTTCAAGTTGAACTAACTATATTATGTAATGTATAACGGAGGGTCCTTATATATTAAATATGTATTTGATTTCAAAAAAATTCCAGGGGTTAGGTAGGAGAAATAATTTTGGAACAAAATTTATTTAACATGGTTTTATAAAAATGGAAATGAATCTTTATGAACATTAAGTGCATCATATGGTTCAAGAACCAGAACTTAACTATGAGGGTTCAATATAAAATATGGAGTATTTTAATACCATAATTTAAAATTAAAAACATTTTATTGGGTGGTTCATAACATAAAATAATAAATATAAAGCTTTCACAAATCAGGTTTTCATAAAACACTGATTGAAAAAGATAACTAAAAAATAATATATATCCCCTAAAGATAAAATAAGTAGAACCTTGGTATATATACAATGAATATTGAAATACTATATATAAAACGTTTTCATTGTAAAATGAAAGTGGGAGAGTTATGTAGAACGAGTTAAGGGATAACTGAATGAAAAGAGGGTTTTTTCAAAGAGTATCCTTACCCCAAGGATAGTATCACTATTAAATTTCACATAACGTCCTAAAGAGTAAAATTAAACTAAATAAATACATTATTGGCAACATTATTATAATATATATTATTTTTACCATTATTTAATGATATGTTGGAGTTATTTAGTTTAAATTATTTTTGTTTCTATGGTCCCTAGGTCATTCATGTCAATGTTCAGAGGTCGCATCACATATAGGTAATTATGAATATTCTATATGAAATTATTATTTAAATATATAATTGTGATTAAATGATTTTAATATTCTTATTATATTTTAAACTAGTTTTAAAATTTAAATAGAATTAAAAATACACATATTTCCAAGAGTTTAACTATTATTATTAAACAGTTAATGAAGTAACAATTTTTTTCTGCTACGATGAATATATATATTTAAATTAAATATATAAATATTAATTCATTATAAAATACAGAAATTATACATATTTATATGATTTCTAACCATATTAGTTATACTCATACTACCCATGAAGGGTTTTGTGAAGAATTATGTACGTTATTCAGGGATGTAGTGAATAGACTATATTATGAAAAATCATTTTCATTTAGAATAGATTGTGTTTATTGTAAAATATAAATTCCCTCATAATATTAAATTATCGGTGATTTTAGGATTCCTATATCATTATATCTTGTTGGATGGAAAACACATGGGGGTGGTTCAAGAAGAATAGAATTGAATAATATTTAGTTGAGAATTTATATTGTCTTGTGTTGGGTTCTCTTAAGATTCTTCATAAGGGTCCATGTAATGATCATAAGTGAGATAAACAATGATAATACAAGTAAAATGGAATTAGGAATATTTTTTGGGAATATTTTTGAATGATAAAAGGCATTGATGGTGTGAGGATAATTGTTGGTATTTATAAGTGGATGAGAGGGGTCTTTTAATTATAATAATAACTATTTTGTTATTTATTATCAATATATTAAACAATGTTGAATCATGATATTGAATATAGTAATTCTTTCATATGAGTCTTGTAAAATCATTTCATAAAATATACATAACTTATTAATTGATGTGTTTGGATTATATTATTAAATAGTGTATTTTTCATGTTCACCAATTAAAAAAATTATTTTAGAATAAAAAAAAATTAAACCTACTTTTTTTTGAAGTGTAGATTAAAAATATTATATCTATTTATGAAAATTTTATTAAAATATAATAAATATTTTTTTATATGAATAATTTTTTTAAAAAATATAAATATTTCTATTATGATCAATTTTCTATCCCTTTGACAAATATGAAATTATCTCAAAAAAATACATTATCACGATAGTAAAACAAAATCTTATTTAATAAAACTGTTTTATGAAAATAAATTTCACTATATATTCAATTATTTATTTTAAAATTTTAAATAAAATATATTTTTTTAAAATTACATACACCGATTTTATAATTTGAAAAAAATTATTAATTGGAATCATGACATAAATTATGAATATTTTCATATAATTATATAAAAAACATATTATTTTATAATTTTATTAGTGAAGTTACCATTATATGAATTAGGTTATTATTGATAATGGTAATATCATAATTCTATTGATCGTATGATGGTCACATTATAACAGTTATGAAATGACTATATCCTAAAGTTCATATTTCCCATTAAACATTAAAAATACTCCAACAATATCATGCCATCTAATTCAATACTTCAATTAAATGATTTTATACTTATCCTAATAATATATATTATGTTAATAAAAATTCTCTTTTATGTTATCGTCTCTATGATAAGACTGGTCTTTAGGAGAGAATCTTAGAATGTGGAGTATACATTATTGTTTGGATTATTACTTCTTGATTATCTAACATTACTATTCTAATTCACTATATTAAATGTTATTTTTTAATTTGTAACATACCTTTGAAATGATAAATTCTTTTTTTATTCATGTATTCTATAACATTAAAAAATGTTAATAGTGAAATAGAACATAGATTAGTGAAAGATTGAATTTTTGGGTTATTACCTGCACTATGATTCAATAAACCCATTAATAAAAATCAAAAAACTATTAATGTTATGGTCGTAAGAGTTTCTAATAATAGTTCTTATGATTTCAAAAAATGGTATATGGTTCAACTTATGTGATAAAAAATTTCCATCTTTCTCAAGATGAATAAACCATGAGAGGTCTTATCTTCTACTCCATTTTGGTATTGATGTTTTCAATTACATGAATGTATTTAATTGAATTATTTAAGATATAATTATAAAGAAACATTCAATGTGATGACCCATTATGACCCTTCATGGATCTTCTAGGAAGAATCTATAAAAGTACAAGGGAAATGCAAGGACCCATCATAATCTTCCAAAACATGAATCATATCCTATAGATTTAAAATCACATCTCAAAATAATAAATAATAATAAATGAACAATAATAAAATTTCACTATTAGATTAGTTATTTCCTAATCATTGACATTAAATCATAAAATTCATTTTTAAACACATTTTATCATTTATATTTTCGTTATTAAAAAACATAATAGTTCAAAAACAGTTATATCATTACTAATTTAAAATCATAGAACCTATATATTGAAATTAAAATTAGACCTAAAAATAAATTATCAAATTTAGGAATATATTATGGATATTTATTTTTATATTTCAATACATCACATTCATTTCATACTATTTTATAAATCATCTTCATCAATTTCAAAACCTATCACTTTCTATTAAGCCCGTGTATTCTTATGAAAATGCCATAATAATTATCCACAGAGAGGTATACATATGATTAAATTTTTTTAATTTTATTTAAAACCATATTCCACATTTTGAAATAAGTTATCCATTTATCTATTATTTCATTTTATCTGAATTAAAATTAATATTTTTTAAAACTGACCACCACCCATTCATGGAAACGGTTTTTTAAAACAATGTCATCAATATAGAAAAAGATATCATAAATATACAATAAAAATCGCATTTTATATACTCCAATTAAAAGTCATAATTTTCCAAAAGATATTGAAAATTAAATTGAGTATTAAATAATGATATCTAAGGGTCAAATTATTTTGAATAGTTTCTCGTAAATTGTTTTAGATCATATTCCAACCATGAAAAAACTACTTGAGGGAAAAAATAAAATCATTTACATGGGATTTAAGGACCCGTCCCCAGTTTCCCAAAGTCGGTGCCTTGTTTGATTACATTTTCATAAAAATAAGTAATAAGAATCCTGAATGACTGAGTAGTTTAGTATTATAGGAAACATGATTCATACATAAGATAAACATTACAACATGAAATGAAATACAACATTGCAACTCCTTAGACTACATCCATAACTACTAGGTTATTTTATCATGTCATTCATAATAAAATTCATCATTCCCTCATAAAATAAAACATAATAAATGGGTGATCTGAAATGCTCAGTAATGTTATGAAATAAAATAGCAGATAATATAAACATTAGACAAGGTGAATAATTGAAAACACATGCCTCTAAAAATTAACTTGAACATAATATGGGAGAAAAATGAGCTGAGTAAATATTTCATAACATAACTTAATCATGGGTATTATACTAGTAAAATAACCACATGAAAAAACAATACTATTATCATAATTATTTATTACATAATTATAGACAACAGAAACATACCTTCAAGGCCTCAGGCTAAAACCAGAAGTAGTCATTTTGTTAAGGCCTTGTGCAGTGATCGCAGTTTGACTCATCAGAACGACCAATGAACCAAGGGGCAATAGTGGGCCCCACCCAACACATAATATTTCCAATTAATTATTCATATGAATGGGGATAGAAATAATCAAAATATAAATTCATATTGAAATTAATATATGAAATTAAAATAACATTCCCTGAACATTAATCATAAACACTAACCACTCAGAGTAAATTAGGGAATGGATTTATGATAGCACATCCAAAATAAAAGTAATAATAAACCATTAAATAAAATATGTTAGATGATCACTTGTCATACTAATCAAAATAATACCTTATAATAAACTGTAGAGTTGAAATAGTTGAAGATACTCTTATAAAATCTTCATGTAAATCTTGAGATAAATACCTTTTTACTTGGAAAAAAATATTTATTTTGGAAATGTTTTTCTATAAAACAAGAAGTGAGGTAAGGTATTATTCTCATAATAATATTTCTAATTTTATAAAATAATTTTTTCCAAAAACTTCTTATTTACTTCCCTTGAAAATAGGTAAGAATTAGAGACGTTCCCTTGAATGGGGATTGAATTTCGGAAACAATTTCAAAAGTTCCTTTTAGAACATGTAACCATCCCTAAAATAAATAAATCATATGGGTTTTAAACATATATATAACCCAAACACATTATTATTTATGATTACATAATAATAAACAAGAGTTTCATTGAAGTAATAGACAAAAAAAGTAACCCAAAGGAAAATGGGTGTTCGGGTGGAAAAACCCTTACCTTAAATCTGAATCCGTTCCTCTCTTGATCTTATTCTCCAAGAATATAAAATTATAATTTTTAATAAACTATTTTAGATCATATTAGACTTATTTTTAGATTATCGTAATTATTTTTAGTTCATTTATGCAGTTGTTGATAATTTATTATATTGAATTTTGTCGTTCCATAGTGTTCTTTTTCTATATTTTAATATATGGTTCACTTGTTCTTAATTAATTGAGTTCTTGTGGAATAGATGGAAATCTCCATAATTGAATTTTTATATTATTGATGATAATACATAGGTGTTATTGGTATTTTATATAACATGGTTACATGGCATGATGTTGAATTATTATATAGAACAGTAATGATAACTGTTTCAGTTAATTTGTGGGTTTCGATTACAACAAACTCATTTTCATTTATAACATAATATCATTTGTACAAAGGTATTTCAAAACCATACATAGGGTATATTAATATATAATTATCTACATCAACCATAACAAGAATGGTTTCATGTCCATAATTGAGAATGACAATAGAAATGAAAATCCCATTATCCATGAATGTGGTAAATTAACACATCTCGGTTGGTGTTATTGCTACTATTATAAAAAATTCAAAAAGGAATAGATGTTGATAAATTATTCCAATATCATAAAAACATTAAAGTAAATGTATGATACTGGATTCATCACAAAATCGGGATAAGGAGAGGTAATAAAAGAAAAATAAAACAAATGAACTTGAAAGGAAAGATAAAGAATAAAAAAAAGTAATTCACCTATTGAACCAAACTTCTTTGAAAGCCTCCTGAAGAGAGTGTTTTTGTTCTTTTTATGAGACCAAGTATTACTGGACATGAAAGAGGAGGTTGAGAGGATATTTTTGCATAATTTTGGGATGGAACATGCCTGGAGATAAGTGAAGAGAAGGGGGAGTGAGATTGGGTTCTATAGTGGAGGAGAGGAGAGTTTTCATAATTTTTTAATCATTAGTTTATTAGTTTCCCTCATGACTTGAAATAGTGATGATTCCAAGACCAATAATAGTAATAAATTATTATGAGTTCGAAGCGAGTGGGATTCCATCAATTGTGATGGCATGAATAGTGTATTAAACTGATAATTTGTATATTTTGTATTTTATAGTATTTTCACTATTCAAAAAAAAGATGAGTTTTTCAGAAAACTACCAAAAATTCAAAATAACATAGTTTTCAATGTGTAGAATCCAAAAATGAAGTCCATTTTTTAAAAAATAATTTTTTAAATATGAATAATTTAATAATTTATTAAAATCATAATTTATTCTAAAGGCACACTTTTAAAACATTTATTTACTTATTCCAAAGCGTAGGTATATCATACATAAACTTGAATATTATTTATATACTATCATATGTAATGTTACTATTCATTATAATATATCATTATTCATATGCTTATTTATCTATTAATATGTGTTGGTTACAATTCACTACAAAAAGTTATTCTCATCAGACTCCAAATAACCTACTAATTGTAACCATTTATGTAATATTTTTGAAATTCACATCACAGAAGTGATAAAAACATGTTTTAAGGGTCATATAGTACATATTAGTTCATTATGAAATATTTATATAAAATTAATTACCATTTAATAAATATTGGGTCGTTACATTCTCCCCTCCTTATAAAAAATTCTTCCTCAAAATTCACATACTGTTACCTAAAAAGATTCTAGTATGTCTTAAACATAAGCTCCTTAGGATCCCATGTTGAATGCCCCATATTATGGTTCTCCCAAAGAACCTTTACCAGATGATTCATCCAATTTCTCAATACTTGTTATCTGGTATCACGAATCTTAATAGGCTCTTCACAGTATGAAAGATTGGGATCAAGTTCTATTTCCTCATAAGTGAGTACATGTGTTGGGTATGGTATGAATTTCCATAACATTGATAATTGGAAGACATTGTGAACATTGAAGAGACATGGAAGATTTTCTAGATGGTAAGCTACATATCCTATTCAGTTTAGAATTTCATAATGTCTGATGAACCTGGGAGTTAATTTTCCCTTCTTACTTAATTATATGATACCCTTCCATGGAGGCACCTTTAAGAAAACATGATATCCTTATTGATATTCCAAATCCGTCCTTCACAAATAAATATATCTATTTTTACTACATTGATCTGTTTTGATATGGGTTTGGATAATCTTCACCTTTACTGATGTTTCCTCAACATGTTCTGGAACTACAAGCTTTCTTTAACCAACATCATCCCAACAAGTTGGTGTCTGACATCTCTTTCCATACAATGCTTTATATGGTGCAATATTAATACTTCAATTGAAGCTATTGTTATGTTAAAATTATTAAATTGGTAAATAATGATCCCACATGCCTTCAATGTCAAGTGAGAAAGACCTCAAAATGCCTTTCAAATTTTGAATAGTATGTTCTAATTTTCCATCTGTTTGCGGGAGGTAGACAGTTCTAAAATGAAGATCAATATCTTGGTCCTTCTAAAGAATTTTCTAGAATTGTGATTCCAAATGGTGATCATGATAAGAAACAATTGATATGGTTACACCATGAAATCTTACAACATCATTAATATATAATCTTTCTAAACATTCAAGTGGTAAATCTTCTCTTATAGTAAGAAAATGTGCTTATTTTGTAAGATGATCGAAATTGACCCATATTGCATCATTATTTCTTAGAGTCTTTGGTAGCTCCATGACAAAGTCCATCATAATATCATCCCATTTCCATATATGAATGGGAAGGTCTTGCATGACTCTTCTAGGACTTTGTCTTTCATCCTTCACCTGTTGAAAAACCATACATATCGACATATAATTAGCAATCTCCCTCTTCATGCTTTCCAACCAAAAAAGTTCATTTAGATCTCTTTTAATCATTGTGCTACCAGGGTGTATAATAAAAGTAGAGCTATGAGAATCTTAAAATTGTTCCCCCTTTAGCTCATAAATTCCAGGAACACAAAACCTCATTCTGAATGTCAAAATACCACCTTCATATACAATGTTAGTCAAATTATCATCATTTATAGCTTTAATTTTCTTTTGAAACTCCTCATCATAATCCTGATAACATTTTATTCTTTCTAGTAAAGATGGTTTGGAGGCCATTTGAAAAAATTTTGATGTGTTACGTTCCTTGATAATTTCCAAATCCATATTTTCTAGATCCTTGAACAAAGGATCCATTTCAACTCTGGTCTTGTTCATAAATCCATGGTCCTTTCTTCTCAATTCATATGCTACCTTATTTTCCTTACTAAGGTGGTATTGTGTTGTGCAGTCATTGTTGTTGAGTAGATCAATCCATCACCTAGGACTTATATTGTGTTCTTTCTTTATGAATAATTATTTTAAACTCTTATGATCTTTATATAACTAATTTTTTCTCCATAGCGGTAATTTCTCCGAATCTTCACTGAAAATATTACCACTGCTAACACAAGATCATTAGTTTTATTGTTTTATTCATGAATTTTTAGCTGTGTATATGCATAGTAAATCACTCGATCATTCTGCATAAGGACGCAATAATGTTTTTTCTTTGATACATCATTGTTGATAACAATCCCATCATTCCTTTATAGTAGGGTTAGGATCAGAGCATTCACTAACCGTCCCTTCAGTTCTTCAAAAAAATTTCACATTCCCTAGTCCATATGACCTTAACCCTTTTCGTGCGGGCTTGGTCATTGTGTTGGATAAACGGTGTAATTTCTAAACTAAATGTCTATAATAACCCTCTAAATAAATAAAACCATGGACCTCAGTTATGTTTGTTGGAGTAGGGCATTATTTCACATACTTTTTCATCACATGATCTACCGATACTCCATCATTAGAGAAAATGTAGCTCAAAAAGGAAACTAATTGGAGCCAAAAAACCACACTTGCTAAAATTACCATATAATTTATTTCTACTATGTGTCTTCTGAATAGTGAACAAGTGATTTTCAGGATCATCATGGCTTTTAGTTTTTTTTAGAAAGGCACAGTTTATTTCATAAATGAAAAAGAGTTACAAAAGTCTGAAAGACGGAATCTTATTACAATCCGTATTAAAGAGAGGGAGAAAATCATCAGGAAAAAGATCTAACCAAGTAATGGCCCGATAAACCCCCTTGTTGGAAAGACCATCAGCAACCATGTTCACTTTGCGGAACACATGAGTGGCAATGTAGTTGAGGTTCCTGAGTGATGTAAGACATTTCATCCATCGAGAAGTAAGCGTCCAAGAAAGGTGCACCCCGCCCTTCCAGATCATCATGGATTTTAGTGTATACTTGGATATCATTAATAAAGACAACCACAAAGTCATCATGATATTCTTTAAAAACTCTATTCATCATATCCATAAAAACATATTGTGCATTTTTTAGTCCAAAATGAATTACTCTATAATCGTAATTCCCATATCTGGTTCGGAATGCTATTTTTGGAATGTCTTCTTTCCTCCCAAGAGACTAATGATATCCAGATCAAAGATAAATCTTCAAGAAATATTGGGCTCCGTGAAGTTAATCAAATAAATCATCAATTTGTTGCATATGATACTTATTTCTTATTTTAATATCATTGATTTCCCTATAATCAATGCAAACCCTCATGGATCCATCTTTCTTCTTGACAAAGAGGACACATGCTCCCCATGGAGAATCACTAGTTTAAATAAATCCTTTATTACTTAATTCCTCTAGTTGATTATTTCATCCATCTAAATTCACAATGTCTATTCTATAAGGGGTCTTTAATAAGGGCCTTTGACTAGGAATTAAGTCAATGTAAAACTAAATTTCCTAGTCTAGAGGATGTCTTGTTAAATCATCTGAAAATACATTAACTTATTCTTGTCCAATAGGTACATACTCAATCTGTACATTCATCTCCTAACCCATATTTATTTCTTTCCCTTCCTCCCTAATAATTAAATTCAGTAGATCTACTAGGGGTGGATCTAGATGAGAATCAAATTCTGAGGATTCTAACTTCATTATTCTTGCAATAGATCTTCACATCAAAATTTAATATCCAATTAATATAGAGAATTATATCATAGCTAACTATTGGTATTATGATAATTTTAGAAACTAAAGAACATATATGTCCCATGAGGGGGACTAATCGACACGCCTTTGTTGCAATGATACATCCACTAGGGGTTTTGAATGATAACTCCTTTATTAAATAAAATAGGGTATATCTAATTTTCAAGGAAAACATGGAAGATATAAGTGAATATGATGATTCAAAAATCAAATAATGCACTGGCTATGTAGGATGAAATACTCAATTTACTAGACACCACTCAGTTAGAAACATTGACCTCTACAGTTGTGAACACATAAACTTTTCCTTTCTCCCTCGACCTTCAGTGGGGAACAATTCTCTGATGCTTAGGTCATTTATGTGAATAATGTACCATCTCCCTGCAATTGTATCATTGAAAACTGGTAGCTTCTTTCCCCTAACAATCTTGAGATAGGTTTCCTTTTTCTCCGCACTTGTTACAGACTCCCATTCCCTTCAGGCATGTGCTAGAGTGTGTCTTCCCACAATTACTGCATGATGGGAATTCAATACTTACTTTCTTCCCCATTTCCTTGTTTCATTTCCCAGAGTTTTCATTATCCATCTTCTTCTCTTACTTTCCCTTAATGTTATAAGACTTATTGATTTCCTTTTATGTTTTGGCATCACATGAAACTATGTCTTCATATTATGAGAAATTATGGGAGACTATAGCCCTTTGGAAGAATGGTTTCAAACCATTAAAGAATCACTCAATTTTGCTTCTTATATTTTTTATGTAATCTGCCTCATGCCTTGCCAGCCTTGTATAGTTGGCTTCATACATTGCAACATTTTCATCCTCCTTCGGACTTAGATTCTAAAATTTCATATCCATATCTTCTCGCTGTTCACGAGGTAAATAGTTTTCTTAGAAGATTTCATTAAAATCACTCCATTACCTATCTTATATTTCTTCCTCATACTTTGTGTTATGGATTAATGACTTCCACTTATCTATATCTCATGTTAGATGATAAACTGACATGAAAACATTTTCACTTTTGTTACATCCCAAAGAGATAATTATCTTTTAAGGGTGATATATATAATGATCTGCTGCAAACGGGTTTGTATTCCCATTGAATGATAGAGGTTGTGGTCGCATAAAGTGATATAACATAGCTCTTCCATGTGGTGGATCTGGATGCTCCATATGGGTAAGGTTATTATTCATAACATGAGTAAGTTATCAGAGTATAGTTAAAAGTTTCTCCACACCAGTCACAGCACTAGAGCAAACATCATTATCTTGAATCGGTGGGAAATGTCTACAGGGTACGTGAGCATTCATGCGATTTACATTCATTCTACTAGGATCCATTTATAAATAATTTAATATACTATATTAGAGTATGAATCATAATTTATAATCTCAATGTAGAAAAATACATAGAATAAATTGAATTTCTACACATACTTAATTTCTTAATCCTAAACATGGTATCTTTCAGGAAAATTTTACATTTAAATCATTCATAATGTTTTGAAAAGAAAATGTGAATTATCCTAAGAATATCTCCTATGACTTTTGTAACCAAGAGTGCAGCAAGGCTCGTTGTCATGTACGAGGATATCCCGAGGTAAACCTAAAACTCCTTGTCAAAGCTTTCACTTCTAGGTATATCTATATCAGAGCCGCATCTACCTTCTCATATCCATACATGGTTGTATTCCTTTAATGTTCCAAACAATCTATTCCTTTCAAAAATACCAGGACATTCTAGTATGTTTAAACTCAAATACTATCTTACGGAATCTTCCCTAATCTACATTTTTTAAATCTAGTTTCATTATTTTCTACTAAACATCTTAAGTTACCAACTATATGGACCCGACCGCTGTTTCCTAGAGCCGGTGACTTATTTGATTAAATTTTCATATAAACAAGGAATAAGTTTCCTTGGGGACCGAGTAGTTTAGTATTATCGGAATCAAGATTCATACATAAGTTAATCATTACAACAAGAAAATAAATACAACATAGAATCTTTTTAGACAACATCCATAACACCTAGGTTATTTTATCATGTCATTCATAATAAACTTCTTCACATCCTTAGAAAATGAAACATAATAAAGGGGTGATCTCAAATTCTAAGTACGGGTAGGCAATACAAAATAAGACAACATAAACAATAGACATGGTGAATAATTAAAAACACATGCCTCTAAAAACAAACATGAACATAATATGGATGAAAAATGAGATGAGTAAATATTTCTATAACATAACATAATAAAGTGTGTTCTACTAGTCCAGTTACCACATGAACCATCCAAAATATTTTCATAATGAGGGAATGCATAATGCGGGACAACATTACCATATCGTCAAGGGCTCGTGTCAAGACCATAATAAATCATTTTGTCAAGGCCTTGTGCCATGAACTTAGATTGTCTTATGAGACCTATGGATTCCTCGAGGGGATATAGTGGGCCCCAATCAACACTTAATATGTCTAATTTATTTATCATATGAATGGGGATAAACATAAACAACCTATAGATTCATATTGTAATTAATATATGAAATGAAAATAATTTTCCCTGAACATTAAGAATAAACACTAATATACAGAGTGAACTGGGGAATGTATTTAAGATAGCACATACACATAAAGAGTAATCATAAACCATTAAATTAAATATAGTAGACGCTAAAATGGAATAATAATCCCAATAATACAAAATAATCCACAATAGTGTTGAAATAGATGAAGATACTCTTATAAAATCTTCATGTAAATCTTGAGATAAATACTATTTTACAAGAAAAGAAGAGTAATTTTTAAAAAATATTTTTATTAAACTAGAAGTGAATTAAGATAGTATTTTCATAATAAAATTATTGAATTTAAAAAGATAATGGTTTCCAAAAACAGATTATAGTGTGCCCTTTAAAATAGGTAATAATTAGATAAATTGTCTTAGATCAGGCTTGTATTTTGGAAAGAATTTCGAAAGATCCTTTTAAAACATGTAACCATCCATAAAATAAGTAATGATTGTGGTTGTTAAACATATATTTTACCCCCAATAATAATTTTGGAGTAGTAAATAATAAAACACAATAGTTTCATTCAGGTAATAGACAATAAAATTTAATCGAATGAAAATGGGAGTTTGGGTTGAAAAAGCCTTACATTAAATCTGAACGTGTTCCACTCTTGAACATATGCTCCTAGAATATGAAATTATACTTATTAATAACATATTTCAGATCCTATTAAATTATTATTTTGTTTATCAAAATTCTATTTAGTTCATTATTCACTTACTGATAATTTTTTAGATTGAATTTCATCGTTCCACAGTGTTCCTTTTCGTTATTTTTATAAGTGGTTCACTTGTTCTTAATTAATGGAGTTGTTATGGAATGAATGTAAATATCTAGAATTGAATTCACATATTATTTATGATCATCCATAGTTGTTATTAGTAATTTATATAACTTGTTTATATTTCATGAGGATGAATTATTATATAGAACATTAACGATAACTGTTTCGATTAATTTGGGGTTTTGATTTCAACAAACTCATTTTTTTATAACATAATATCATTTGTACAATGGTATCACAGAACCGTACATAGGGTATATAAAATATATAATAATCTGGTTCATCTATAACAATAATGGATTCATTAGAAGAATTCAGAATGATAATAGAAATCGAAAGCACATCTTCCTTGAATGTGGTAAATTAACACATCTCAGATTCTGTTCTCGATACTAGTATAAAAGAAGGTAAAGGAAGAGATGATGAAAAATTATTCCACTATCTTGAAAACATTACAGTACATGTAAGGTACTAGATTCATAAAAACCTTTGGATATGGAGAGGTTACAATAGAAAAAAACAAATGAACTTGACAGGAAAGGCAAAAAATTAAAAAAAAGAATTCACCTCTTGAATAAAACATCTTTGAGAGCCTCTTTAAGGGAGAGTTTTTGTTCTTTTTATGAGACCATGTCATTATGTATGTGGGAGATGAGGCTGGGAGGATATTTGGGCATAATTTTTGGACGGAACAAATCTGGAGAGGAGAGAAGAGAAGGGGAGTGAGAGGGGGGTTTATAGTGGAGGAGAGGGTAGTTTTCCTAATTTTTTAATCATTAGTCTATTAATTTCCCTCAAGACCAGAAATAGTTACGATTAAAAGACCAATAATAGTAATAAATTCATATATGTTTGATCCATGTGGGCTTACAGCACCTGTTATTTCATGAATAGTGTATTTTACTGATAATTTGTATATAACGTATTTTTCTGAATTTCACTATTCCTAAAAAATTTGACTTTATGAAAATAATTCCAAAATTTCACCCTAACCATTCATCGATGGGTAGAATAAAAAAATCACGTCCTTTTTTCAAAAATAATTATATAATTATGATTAATTTAATATTTAATTAAAATCGTAATTTTTTCTAAAAACAACAGTTTTAAAACATTTGTTTACTTATTCCAAATCTTAGGTATATTTTACTTCAACTTGAATATTATTTATATACATTCATAGGTATTGTTACTATTCATTAGGGTATTTCACTATACATAATGTTATGTTACTCTACATAAGGGTCTTTTACTATTCACAAAAAAATTAATTTTTTCTAACCAGACTACAAATAACTTATTGATCACAACTGTGTATGTCAGATTTCCAAAATTCACATCACAGAAGTGGCAAACAAATATTTTTAGAGTGACATAGAACATTTTAGTTCATTATGACATATTTATAAGAAAGGAATTTCCATTGAAAAAATAACGGGTCATTATATGGGCCCGACATGTTTCTCCAACCCTTTCTGGATAAATGTGTGTTCCAGGTTCTTCCCCCCTATACACTCCAAAAACATCAAAAACATATATTTTAACCATAAAACATCCATATATTTAAAATAAATCAATCCCAATACAATTATATGAAAAATTAAATAAAGATAACATTTTATGACTCTACCAACCAACAATGGTACCTCGTGGATCGTAAGGGGAAAGATATATCTAGACTCTACTTAAACCTTCCTATCTAGTTCAAATAGAATACATATAACCATCCATTTATATATATTTTAATATTTGAACTTTGACAACATATTTTCCATAACAATCCTTTTCTAGCTCTGAATTGGACACCAACAACTAGTTATGACATGGCCTGAATGATATTCCCAATATAAACAAGATGAAAATTAATTTTAGGTCATCAAAACATAATAAAGAGGTAACACTTTTCACAATAATTAATTAGAAATGTGGAACCTTGTCTAATAATTTTGACACAAACAATATATTTATCAATTATTCACACATGTAGAATAAATAATTATTTATTGTATAAAAAACTCAATATGATATATATATATATATATTAAATAATTAGTTAAAAAACCAAATACAATATAAGGGGCCACGGTACATATATAATGAATGAAGTAGAAATATAGATGAGCTTATACGGCTCGATACAATTATATAATAAAAATACAAATAATGATATCCTAAACCATTAATATATAGATACAACTGGGAACTTCTTTATATCCATTGTCAAAACAAAAAAAACAAAATAATCATCCTCTACACACTTTTGAAATTGGTACTGGGCCTGAAATATGATATGTGGTTTAGTAAAATCTTTTTAGGTATCATACCCACACCCCATAAATAATCATGGATATGAAATCCATTTCATTCTAGTTTTAAATACATAAAAAATGTGTTTATTTTTATTATATAATAATAATAATAATAATAATAATATCCTATCATCATACTATAAAATTACATTTGAAAATAGGGAAGAAATTATATTCTATTAAAATGGTCATCTAATTTTAAAAAAGATGAAATTATTTAATAAGGAAAAAAATTAAGTCATTATTTTTAAATTACCTATGTAAAAATAATATTGAGATAATATTTCAAACCCCATTTAAATACATTATTTTAACCCTCATAATCCACTTGTTCTTTTATAAATGAGTAATATTTAACAGTAATAGACATTATAATAAAAATAGAATAAATATTACTACATGAGTCATATTAAATTGTTTTTGGTCAACTATTATAGAAAAAGAAGCATAAATATAATAAGATATGTAAGAATGTGTAATCTTAGGAACACCAAGGATCATAAGAGGATCCCTAAAACAGTATAAAATGATGTTATTCCTATTAATTTTTTTGATGAAATCCAATAACCATAAGACATAAAAATAAAAAAATTCCTAATCAAGGGTAAAATTAAAAAATAGGTTGAAAATAGATACTATTGGTCACTATTTAGTCTATTATCATTCATTGGGGAATCCTTTTTACCCAGACATCCCACTAGATATTATCAGAACCAATATATATATATATATAGTGGGTGTGATCAATACAACATTAAAATTGAAAATATATATTAGATAATATTCTAAGGCACACACTCACCTTTAAATAAATGTTAAATCAATATCTCAACTCATCGCGAATAATAAAACGACAATAATTTCCTATAAAAGTGAACATTTTATGTAATTTTTAACGAAAAGAATAATGGGAATATTTTAGAGGCATATTATGATAAAATAAAATAATTTTAATAATAATATTGGACCAATTAAATATCATTTTAAAATCCTTATAAATCTCAATTTAGAAAACTAAATCACAAAAATATAATTTTCACAACTCAAGAAATAAAAATTAAGTAACCAATTTAAATGATATAAAAATATATCTTTGACAATGAAGGAAAAACCGTTGTTAGTAAATTTTTTATTCAACACATATCCCATAGAATTGAAATTTCATTAAAAGATTCATTTATTAATTTTAATAAACACTTGGGGTATTTTTATATGAAATCATATAAAAGACACATGATAAATAACACACCTCTCTCAGTTTCAAGAAATTAAGATAAAAATATGTTACATCAAGAAGAAAAATATATATTCCTATTAAAAATAATAAGTTGTTTAATGTATTAATTATGTATATAGTAAATATTAATTTAAAATTAAACTCTTATTCATGGAGTAATCCTACCAATAATAATGAATAGATGATTCGAATTATTCAAATATAATGAGAAATGACCAAAATGGTTGTATCCCCCCAATAAAATCATGATTCAAAAAAGATAAAGAAAATACTAACAAGTAATATATATCTAACATCGATCCCAATAGAAGTTAATACTGAAAACCAATAAAAACTGTAGAAATACACTATGAAGATGAATATTAGAGGGGAATAATAGAATGAATCCACTAAAAACATGATGGAATCAATGGGAGAGAACCGTATAGTATATGGAGATTATAAGGGTGGTGAGTTTGGGTTATATGGATATTTGTCTTGAAGGACATATTTTTTTATTTTTTAATAAATTCATGAGTTATATATATATAATTAGAAACTATTTAATTACTATTAAGGAATCATTATTCAGCAATATATTATACAAAAATATACACTAGCTGGGTGAGTTTAATTATATTTGTTCGGGGTTATGGTATGGTTTATAATTATAATTGAGAAAAACAATGTTTCAATTTTTCCAAGAACTCCACTAAAACCTAATACCCACTCACATGATCACTAAACTATTTTCAATAATCATTTTCATGTTTTCTGATAGGTAATTGCCCAATATATCTCTCAAATTTTAAGGAAAAAAATCAAAAAAAAATCAAAACAAAAAATTCAATAATTGAGTAAAACTGTACATAAAAATACAGGTTATAGATTGAAATCCTTCTTTAAAATTACCATTTGATCACCATAATTTTTTTATTATAATGGGTCAAATTATTATTGGATGAGATTAACATTATCATGAGATCTTAAAAACTAAAAAATTAGCAATACCCTAATATCCAACTTAATAAGATCCTATAAAATGAAATGTAGAATCCTATAAGAAAACTGAATTATATCTAACAAAATAAATCAAATGAATTTTCCACCCCATTTCCATCCATACACCATGTGGAACACATGACGATAGATGATCAATGATGAGTCCATCCAAACTAAATCTTGAATTCCACTAAAACTCCAATCACCAAAAAATTATCAATCACTTAAAATAATATTTTAGAATTATAAATGTCTCAAAATGAAGAATATATTTTTGTCTGATTACCACTATTTGAGTACTCATATTACCCAGTAATAAAGCCATCCAATAAATACAAAGGTCTATAATATAGTAACAAATGATTCATATTTTTCATAATAATCTCTCATCTTCCCGAAGTGATATACATCTCTCTAAAAAATTTCAATGAGTTTAAATCTAATTTATAATTCATAGAGATAGAGACTCAATTATATGTTGAAAGACTGTAAATCAATTCACATATTGAAATTTTAAAACATCTATAAGTACCGTGTCATATGAATACCCAAACATGAGAATAGAAATTTAAAGAATAATAACAAAATACCTATATCTATACCTATCATCCGCACTATAAAAATAATGGTTTAATATAGTAGATCATTAATATATTGGTATTCTATAATAATCACTATGAAGTACAATCTCAATCCATTAAGAGAGGCCAAAAATAGATTTTGTTTTTACTAATTCTGTTTCTTTTATCTCATGGAATTGATACCATTATCCTCAATTAAGAACGTAGTATGTTGTATAGAGAAAAAAATAAACTGATAAGCATCAATGAATGTAAATTAATATTGGAATCATGAACATATAGAATTTACTAATATGAGACTAAAATAAAAGTATATGAAGTCAAAAATGAAGGCTAATTAATGATGAGGGAAAAAGAAACTGATATACTAAATAAGAACCACAATTTTATAAAACCAAAATAGGTCGCATCCCACAACTGAATTGATTGTGTTTATAAACATAAATAAGAAGTCTTATGACAAAAAAATGGATAAATATTTTAAACCTATATAAATGAAAAATAAAAATTCTAATGAAAAAAGAAACATGGAAAGTTCATGTGGAAACATGATCATTACATACCAAAATAATATTATAATCTTACAATATAATATAATAAATTTCCCAATATTAAAATCTCTAAGACTATAAAGAATCTGTTTATTTATAGATTAGATATATAACTAACATATTTCATAAAATATGTTCAACATGTTTGACAAATATATTATATTTTAAAACACATAATTGGTATTTATTACTTAATCCCATTCTTCAACCATAGTAAAATGGAAAATAATAATGTGTGAGCATAGATTTTCATTCATAGAAAACATGAGAGATATCAACTGATGATCACATAAAAGCATAAAATAATAAAAATCTTATGACTTCCTGATCATAAGTTATGATTTTCATACTCAAATAGTCAAAGATATTAATTTAAGTTATATAGAATAAATCATTAATATCCAAAATACATCATTCATATGATTTATGAATCATCAAAAAATAATCATTATTGATGAGAATAGATCATGAGAAAAGGACATAGGTTGTTTTTATACACATTTTTATAGAAAACCAGTTCCATACTCAAGGCACACTATCATAACTATCATATTAGATTAGAAAAACTCTACATTATATTATTTCCTCTATCAAGGTTTACTTCTAAGACTATCATTGTGGAGTGACTCCCTTATTGAACTCGGTTCATTCCCCTTTATAGACCATATTATCTCATCAAATATAAAAAACTAACCAATTCATTTGAGATATTTAATGAACCCAAATTTCATAAAATGATAACAATAAATATTTTACTATAATATCATAAAAACATTCGTCCCTTAAATTTGTTATAATAAATTGAAAATAAATGGGTTTCAAAAAAATTTAATCATCATATAATCATAATACATTCATTTAAAAAACATGGATGGTATAATTAAATCTTACACACAAAGAATCATAAATAAAATCAACGTTTGGTCACTCAAATAAAAAATACATCTAAAAGTGCATTTTACTATTTCATTGAAAACATTGAGAAATATTATTTTTCATTGGTATCATTAAAAATAAATGTATTTTTTGGTATTAAAATATTTAAATTATTTAAAATAAATATTTTAAACTTATGAAAATTGATTAAAAGTTAATAATTTTCATGATTGTATGAAAATAAATTTCATTAGTATCATTAAAATAAAAAATCCATTCAAATTTTTGATAATTAGATAAAAATAAAAAATTCATAAATCATTATTTTTTATTTATTTTTATTCTTTATAAAACAATGTAAATTATATAAAACATATTACTTCATGTAATAATTGAATAATATAATATAACATCTTGGATAACATTTAACTGAAAAAATGTATAGAAGAAACTGTTCTTCGACTAAAGATTAAATAGGGTCTATTTTTTATAATAATATATATTAATGATCATTATATGTTAAAAATATATTAAAATTTTACAAATAAGTGAATAATCAAAAAATTACAATATGATTCAATAATATGGGGTGTATAAAGGCTAAGGATCAGAGAATTTCCTAATATGGAAATTTAATATAGAAAATCCATAATGGAATTAATATTATAAGTTATAAGGATACACACATATAGTATTCATACATTTCAAATAATATATTATTCCCTAACAATTTTAAATAAAATATTTATTAACATTTTCTCATTAATTTCAATTTTCAATAGAAAACTTTTCCTTTTTCTATACATGTTTTCGTTCGATGGTGTTAGTATTTGAACCGTGGTAAATATTCCATAATATTAAAAATCATTATCTTCCATGAAAAATATTTATTTTCTATATAAATTTCTATAAAAATGTATATAATGTGATAATGAAAAATGAATAATGGTGCGTTGTACACATGATTGATATTTAAACTTTTTTTGGATGGAATAAATCAATGGTAAATAATAATTCAAATTTTTATAATAATTATTTTTTATAAAAGTAATTTTTTTTTTAATTTTATACTTATTACAACCCATGTAAATGGAAATGAAAAATGAATCACATCAAATCGTGGAGCTGGTAGTCCACAAGTGCGCTCAGATTACATTATCATTTTTCAAAGAATTGGAAGATGTGAAGGTTGATAATATATTATAAATATAGAATAATATTTATATTACAAATATTATAAGTATCCATTAAATTGGAATATATAACCATCCACCAGAGACGATGGTAAAAACAAAATTCATCACCTCATAGAGACAATAGTTTGAATATATGATTTTGCGATGTTTTTATTTTCCATTATAGATAAAGGACATATAAAATTTCTATAAAATTAAAATAATTTATAATTTTATTAAATATTTTGTTTTAATTATTTTAGAATGTTATATAATATATAAATGATATAGAATAATTAAGAAAGTTGAAAAGGGCCAAACTAAATGTATACCTCTTCTTTTAGAACTGACTATTGAATCACTTTGTAAAAAGACTTGGATTATACTTTTAATGTGATAAGAACATAAAATACATAAATATATATTTTGAAAATAGTTTTGGTTATAATATTTTGAAAATTAATAGCTCCTGATGTTTTTTTAATAGAGTATGGGAGGGTTCCTTTTATAAATTATTTGTGTGGAACATTTATAATTATTAATAATATTAAAAACCAATAAAGTCACTCGCATGTGAATGTGTATCCAAAGATACTCAAATTTAAATATGATATGATATAGGATTTTAATTCCCTTAAATAATATGTTTTGTACTAGTCTTTTGGTTATTTTAACCGTTGTAACATTAGTTTAACCAAGTATTAACCAATTTTATCCTTTACTGAAGTGAAAAATTTGTACATTAATTGTCATTCATGATTGATAAAATGTAAAGTCGAATAATTATTAAATTTGGACATAATTATTCTAATAATAGAAATAATTTTCCAAATTAAATACAATATTTTTTATGAAATTAATTTTAAAATTAGAATACAAACCAAACTAAAAACAATTTTTTAAAAACATGAATTTTTATGTATACCACAGAATTTATTCACTTTATATACTATTTAAAAAACATAAATGAGTGTTGATATATATTATTAAATATATTATCCATTAATTTAATTAATATCATTATCCAACAGTCATAAATTTAATTTAATAATATTGAAACTCATTAGACAAATAAACAATAGTTTTTTTGAAAAACCACTCATTTACATTAAAATATTTTTAATTTTAACTTATAAATGATTGATAACCAATGGATTAATTTAAAAATATGTAGAAGATAATTTTTCATAATTTTATTGGTCCTATTCGTATATTCTAATCCAACATCATGGTGATAACATTCATATTTATTAATATTGTTTCAAAAGTATATTATAGATTATTTAATCCTACTATTGTGTGTAAATCAAGATATATAAGACATAAAAATTATTTAAAGTTAAATATTTTAAAAAATATCATGGTGTTATATATTTATATGAATATCTAGTTGATTTATAGTTAGTGTCAATAACTAGAAATTATACACTCAAATCATAAAATATATGAACCTAAACAAAAATCCATGGTACTAAATCTCTATAACTAATTTGGTATCTTAAATATGGAATATATTAAATAATGTAAGAAGAATTATAACCCATAAATAACCTCTAAAAACCAAAAATAATATTTTTAAATTAAAATCTTAACTCAATACAACAACTAAAAGTAATTAAATTCAAGTAACAGAAATGATTGGAAATTTATTTTTAAACCATTTTACACTCTATCAATTTAACATTAATATTTATATTACTGTTTTAAAAAAAATTAATCCTTATGTGTTCATTATCAAAATACGCATTCTTTCTAAACATCATATTCTATAAAATTATATATATCATAATATAATTTCCTTTACTTTAATACTATAAATGGGAATAATTATTCAATTTCCCATTTAAATTATTTAAATCAACTTTCATATTTAATATTTTATTATCGATTTCAAAACTATTATAAAATCATTTTATCAATATTAGGGAATATAAAATTTATTAATAAAAAATATTTTTCGTCTTAATAATCAATCAAATTCATAATAAGAAACATAGAAGTATGGTATGAATTATAATTATTGGTTTCAAAAAAAATATTATAGAATTTAAAATAAAAATACCATTTAATTAATGGAACCCCTGGATTCCTAGTCTTCAAAAACTATCCTTCAAAATTTTAGAAAGAAATATTTTATTTATAAAATATTATCCAAAAAAATATTAAAATATTTATCAATGATGTAAATAAATTTTAATTTATTCTAAATAACAAACCAAAATTCCTTAAATCCATTCAAAATAGAATGGCGTCATGCAATATTCCGAACAATCTAGTTTTTCTCTCTTATTTTCCAACATGGTTTGGTAGACGTTGAATCTACAATGTAAATGCCAATTAAAGGAAAACTTTTACCAGAATCAAGGGAATAAAATAATTCTATAACATGTGGTAAAATTTATATCCTTCATTTCTTGCTCGTTTTCCACTCCAAAAACATGGAAAATGGTTATATTTTTGAAATAACATTAATAAAAATCAAATTCCATTGATATTTTTAAAATATTAACTAAATAAATGGATAAATAACAATTCGAATTTTACCCAACTTACCATGGTAAAGAATATCTCAAAATCAAAAAGAGTTTGCTTGAAAATTCATGTTCATACCTATCGAGTTTTATTATCCCACTCTTTAATCTACCATTAGCCACAAAATGAAAGAGGATATTATCATACCATCTTATTTGGAACCTATGGAAGATACCCATGTACTAGGTCCTTGACCAATTCAAACACATGGTATGAAGGGAATTAATCATTACAAGTGGCTGTAAAATATACATCATGCATCAAAACATACTCAATGGATGTCTTTCTATAAATAAAAATTGATAAAAATGGATCGACGCATCACAGGTCCATCCTGGTGACCTATAAATTGGATTTTTGTGCTTAATGATATTTTAATTCAAATAAACAATCAAAATCTAACACTATAAAATTGTAAGAGTATAACTAATAATTAAAAAATGAAACCAATCAAAAAATTTGTAATATGTCAATATAGTTATAATTAAATAAATGAAACTAAAATATAAAGGATCCAAAGGGACTTGATATGAAAACATGTAGAATAACCACATAAAGTAACCCACACCCATGCATATATATTCACAATGTAAAAAATCATTAGTTACCACCTCTAAACCATTTTAAGACACCCAATCTTCATATATTTCACACATACCTAATAGAAATAGATCCTAAAATATGATAGGAGGGGGAAAAACCTCATTAGGTATCTTTTATGTATCCCAGTCGTAATTAGTTAAAGTTAATCTATTCTATGATAATGTATACTATTTCAAAAATTTAGGGGTTTTACGCTAACGAGCATGTACCCGAGTGGTAAGGGCTCCTGGTTGGCATCCAAGAGACACAGGTTCAAAATTAGGTGGAGGCGAATTTATGGGAAACTATAGCAACACTTTTACAATAGGAGTTACTATAGTAGTGATGTAGAAGTTACTATTTAGTACTATTGAGTATAGTAGCAGCTATAACTATTCACCCTATTTAGGTATTCGGACCACTGGTTTGGGCCTACGGGTATGAGGGTTCTTTGGGACATCAAAGGCCTTCATTCCAGAGGCCCTTCAGGCCAAAAAGACCATGAAGTATCCCAGTTCACACAGAACAAGCCCTAGAATAGGATCAAAGAAACATTATTAGAAACCACCAGAAGTAGATCTAACATGTTTGGATGAATGGGAGGGATGAAAGCTGCCATCGGGACCTAGCACAATGCAACTTTGTATGGGGAAATTATAGCCGATCAGTAATTCAGGGTGGGGTGCTAGGTGATCAATGACGCAGAAGCTGGGGAAGGGCAGTTCTAGTGGGTTGGTCATACAGGTCATGTTATGGGCATGGTATGCCTCTAGGCCTTCGGGTCATGTATTTCGGGTCAGTCGGGCCATGTTCCTTGGGCCTACGGGTCATATACAAGTTCCCCTTTAACCCTTAAACAGGGGATTATCCATAATAAAATAAAAAAGAAGGCATTCTGGCTATTCGAGAAAGGGGTTTTACTTTTATTAAAATACAATAATATTTTTCATAAATTAAAACCGTTCATTTTTAAAATATTGATGATATACCTTTTAATAAAATTACCCTTTCAATAAAAAATGAAATAAGAATTTCAAATAATAAAAAATTCAAAACCATCTTTATAAATTAACTACAGATATAAAAAATTTAGGGATTAATAAATAAAAATCTATAAGAAATTTTATTTTTAATATGATGAACCACATGATCATTTGTTATATAGAAAAAATATAAATAAAGAACCAAATTGGTAATAAGTATAGAAATAAAAATATTATAGGGGAAACATAAAAAAAATTAGTCAACTAAAACTAAAAGAGAAGAAATAAAACCATCATTACATATCCGAGAACAAGTTATCATGTGACCGGCTAGGAGCTTTGGGGAAAATCAAGAACAAAAAAAAAATAATTTTAATATAGAATAAGATCCAATTTACCTCGCTCTATTTCACATACAAAATCACATATCTTTAAAACCCCAATATCCAAAATTATATTTTCCTTAAAAACATAACATGTTCTATTTATTTATTCACACACAACACTAAACCACAATGGTTCAGGGAACGATATATTACCATTAAAATTATTTGTTCTAACATTGGATATAAACAAATATAGAAATTTTTTATTAGAAATATGTGGTAATAATAATTGATATGATTTCTAATATTAAAGTATCAATTAATTTTAATTAGTACATTTAACTAACTAATAATAACTATTTGTTTTTTAAAATGAATCCCTTATATAATATTATTTTGTACACTTTATATTAAGACATTGAATATATTTATGATAAAATATATTATTTATATTAAAAATATATTAACACCACATTGATTAATAATTGAATTAAAAAACTAAAATGAATTGTAAATAATTTTAAAAAAAATTATTTTATTACATAAAAAAATTCCGTTCATATATCACTATTTATTATTTTTAATATAAATTCTCATAAATTATAATTTTCATTTTAAAAAATCATTTTTATACTTAGTATATTAATTTTATAAAAATAATAATTTATGATATTTTTCAAAAATAATGGATTTTTTTGAAAAAACTGAAAATACAGTTTTTACAAAAATAGTATCTTTGTTAACAATGTCATGATATAATAAATTAATAAATGTTTATAAAATAAATAAATTTTCCAAATACTTATTTATGGATTGAAACTATATATTTAAAAAATAATATATTAAATTTACAGAGAATGTTATTTTTTTAAAGGACTTCACTAATATTTTTCAACAAAAACTGTTTTTTGTCTATTATTCTAATTAAATAATATTTTTTTATTTTTTTGAATTCATTTAATTCCAGCTAAATTTAATTTACTATATAATAAAATAATTTATATCATGGAAATCATGTTCATCTATAACATTACAACATAAATATATTTAATGCATACAATATACTTTATCTAAAATTTGGGGTTTACACATTAAATGCGATAATGTTAAAATTGAGTTTTTACACACATTGAAAATTTTAATAAAAAAATAGCAATAATATTTGTAATCCATATTTATAAAAATATTTAACAACTTCCATTTTATTTTTAGGAATGAAAAATTATTTACTAATGTAACAAATAGGTAAAATGTTAAAACCATAAATGGTAAATGTAAATATTCTAAGAGCAATAGACTTAAAAACTTGTGTAAATTTTCATGTCCCCACCCTAGTTCACTGTGTATAGTAACATGAGTAGGTTAATTCATGTTCTTGGGGGAAACATACATATTCTAAAGGATGTTGAATACTTGTGTAGGGATAAGGTGTTATCATATAGGGAATATAACTCGTATACTAGTGTGTATAAAAAATAATAATCTGAAAAATGCCGTTTATAATAGTGAATAATAAGAATGTAGAAGATATAAATATAAACTAAAGTAATAATTAAATTTCTAAAAAGGCACAAATAGCCCATCCAAGCATAAAACTAATTGCTCACTGGGTTGGATAGATATACATACCAAAATATTTAAAATAATTTAAAATGATGGCTATAAAATATCATCACCAAGACTCATCAAAATATTCATTCACTAATCTAATTTGTCCCACTTGATCATGTTGTCCAAGTCATCACCCCAAACTTGTTCTTCCAACATACTCATTATTTTCTAAGGTAGCCAAGTGAAATGGAGTCCCATGAAGGTGTGAGTATTATACTCAGTACCGAATAACAAATATTTTCTTGTTTATATACAATAAATTCAATCTATGTACCTCATAGTTAATCAATGTAATAATAATAACATTTTGAAATTGAAAATAAATTAGATAAATAATGCTTTACATTTGGATCGATTGTTAATTCGGTTTGAACATACCTAATTCAACTATCATATGAGACGTATTTGAGAAATCTATGTTACAATAGGGGATACTAGTCCTATCCCATGTGTAACACCATAAGCTTCCATGGTGCGCTTCTCTTTGAATAATGCAGTAGCGTGTGTTGTACACAACTTCGAGTTCTAACACACACCAAAACCAATCAAACTAACCATTATGAATAGTAATACCCACTTTTTGAAATTTTATAAATTTTATCTTCCAAAATGGACTTAATTTTTGATTTTGGAATATCGAAATTAACATAGGGTGAATTTTAGGAATTTTTTTGAAAACCTTCAATTTGTGATGATTATTGAAAAACACTAAGTTATAATTTAAAACCGAATTTTTTATTAAATAAATATTTATTTTATTTAAATTTATTTTAGATCAAAATAGATACATAATACTTATATGAGTTCAATGTAATTCATTGGAGCCAGTTTATAATAATTTTAGATATTTAAAAATTTTATTTAACTTTTCACCGTCTTTTAGCCACCTCCTAGGAAAATTTTCAAATTCACATGAAAATTAATTTTACTTGTTCTGTGAGTTGAATATAAAAAATACAAGAGACACGGTTAATATCAAGGAGTAAAATTTGGTTCAATAAGATAAAAATATTTTTTTGGGGAATAGTAACTTTTTACTTTTATTTACCACGGTTATAAGTAAATAGGGTAATTAAGGGTAAAAATGATATTATTAGTACCCTAAAACATGTACTAATTCTTTTGGATAAGTATAATTCGTCCATAAAAAACCTTAGGAACAAAATATGAACGTCTTTGGTCCATGTGGATTAGAATACGACATTTATTATTATTTAATTCAAAGAAGAGTTAAAATAGTTAAAATCAATGTTTAATAAATAAAACATTTTTAATATAGTGTTACAAATAAGATAAATTAAATTATAAATATTCATTATAAATCTAAATAAATTTCATACATAATGGTATTTTATTTATAATTTTTAGACATTAAATAATTTACTTTATTTATGACACAATGGTGATGCAGTAATTACCTAATTAATGAAATATTAAAATATTGGATATTATAAATATCCAAATAAATGTAATTTGAGTATTTTTACGAATTAAAATAATTTTATTATTTAATATTACATATTAGTGTTGTCTATATGAATTTTTTTCTATTTAATAACACTATTATAAATTTCTCAAAAACAATATACCAAATAATGTCAAAATTGACATAAAAGAGTTTTTAAAACAAATATTATATTATTAATTGATATTGTATTCCTAAAAATATAAGGTTTGGTGAAAGGACTGATATAATGATAGGTGGGTCATTAATGAACTACATGGGGTTCTCTTGGATGTATATTTTATGTTTATTAAACATATAATATAAAAATACAAAGAGACAAGGTAAATGTCAAACTATTTAACAATGAGTTAAATCTAAAAGATAAAGTTAATATAGTGACAAAAAACTTTCTAAAACCTATTGTTTGAGTGGTTTTCAACCCATTATCACCTTATCCTTTAAATAATCCATTTTGGAGCCATTATAAAACGAAATTAATTTTATTATAAACTAATATTTCTAGATTTTTTAAGGTGCCCCTCACCGATCTTATAAAAAGGCACTCACCCTTCTCACAAATTCACACCTTCTATGCCTTTTGGATCGGCCAAACCCTACCCAAATATCCTTTGAACTGTCCTCCCTTAATCCTAGTGTCCCTCCTTTTGTCATAAATCCAACTTAAGGAGTCATTTTGATCAAATAAAAAGAATGAACCCCAAGAAGAGGTATTAATTTCACCACCCTTTTTCATGTTCTTTTCTTCTTCCACTTCTTATTTCTTTGTTATTTCCATTATAAAATAATAACTCAAGTATATTATATATAAATTGATTTTATTATAAATATGGTACAACCATATTAATTATTCTATCCATTTTTTGGATGACATGTCACCATACGTGCGTTTGTACAGATTACCGTCTCCACGTCGTGGTGTATTTTTTATTCAATAAATTATTATTTGTATGGGTGTAATAATGATGTGTAATTCATGTAAATAATAAATATAACATGGTAATTATTATTTATATATTTTATAACATCCAATTATATATTATTTTAATATCAAAAGAATGATATTGTCACTCGTGCGTACGTACGAATTACCATCTCCACGAACGTGATGATATTCATTCCCCATCGTATCCATTCAAGAATAATTTTAATTAGATGCTTAGAAATAATGTTTAAAACATTATATAATTATTGATATGAATAAGATACATCCCATCCAAAACAAATATGACTCACATAACAAAAAATATAAAGGAACACAAATCCATTAACACCCGAAACGACAATAATACTAAGATATTATTAACAAAGCAATGTTACAAGATCATATATGATATCATATTAATATGATTATTATATAATTTAATATAAATTATTTCACCATTATATAGGTGGTTAACCTACCCTTGACAACAAAAATGTAAAAGGTAAGGTTCTATTTCACAATCTCTTCATTATCAAATGTTGTTTATAAATAATTATATACTAGGACCCCTTTATCATCTACCTCCATGATTTATAAAAATTTATTTAAAAAAATTATTACTATTTTATAGACTATGGGTTACAGTCATTTAGACCTTTTTTGACTTTTTATAAGATGTTTATAAAGGAATCTTTCCATCATTTTCCAAATAAGGTCCTTTTTAACTTTGTTGACCATATTACGGTAAGAATGTCTCTATTAACTTATACGGAGGGTGCGGCTATTTTCCACCATTATAAAATCTTCGAAGATTACCATACAAGTTTATAAAAATATTTTCAAAATAAATGTTTTCTTTTATAATTATGTGAATTTTATATTATTTCAAAAAAGAGATATTTCTGTCAAATAGTTTTGATTTCATCTATGTCAACATCCTTTGTAGGATTTTACATTTATTTGAAGTTGATTTATTATGATACAAAACATCCATATTGTATTGACAGTTTTGTGATATGTTTGAATGTGGTTGTGCTATTTTTATACCATTCATCATTTATAGAGAATGTATTGACATTTCATATGCTAGTTTTAATATGAATGTTTATGTTATGTTTGAACCTGTTCATATGAGGAATGCATTTGACTTAGTAAGTGACAGGTGGAGCCTACTATAGTTTATCGATACATCTTTAGGTCTCATGAGACAAACATGAGTCTTGGAACAAGGCCTTGAAAAAATAATATTTGTAGTCTTGGAACAAGGCCTTGACTATGTGGTTATGATAGACTGGAATTATGAATTCCAACATTATGAAAGTGGATATTGATATTGCATATGATTATTCGACTAGTAGAATATCTATGTGAAGATGTAAATGAAATTATTTCATTTTATTTTTGTCATATTATGCTCAAGTTCATGTTTAGAAGGATTTTGTTTTAGTTATACATTCCCTTAAATGTTTATGCTTATTTACGAAAGTTTTCTATATATTGTTGTCCTTACTGAGTATCTGAGATCACCCCTTTCTATGTTTTAATTTTCCCAATTTGTGAAGAAGTATTTTTTGACTGACCGGTAGGGATAGTCTGAGGGGATATGAGTGTGGACTATGGAGACTATATTGTTTTAGTTTTCTACTTTATGATGTAATGTAAGACTTATTAATGTATCCAGTGTTTCTAAGGCTACTAAACTAATCATTCTCTCGAGACTTGATCATTTATGATCATGCCAATGTTATGTAAAATTTCACCAACTATTGGGAACTGGGGTAGGGGCATTACAGTTGGTATTAGAAGAAGTTTATTACAAACTTTGGAAGCTACATTTAGATAAAATCTTATTAGAGCTCATATACCTAAGATGTAAATTGAGGATTAGTATAAAAGAACTTCCTAGAATTTTGGTATTGTAAATATTTTGTGAGTTTCCCAAGAAATGCATCTCTATCTCTATACGAGCAGGTAGAGGCGGCTCTGGAACAGATGTACCTAGGGGTAAAACTCGAAAACATTGTTTTAAGCTAGACTCGATCAAGAACTGGTGCACGACAACGTGACTTGTTGCACTATGGGTTACGAAACACCCGGGGGATATGCTAAGAATAATTCTCATTTTCGTTAAAAACCATTATGAAGGGTTTATGATTACACACTTCCTCAAAATACTATTTTTATAATTATTGATTATATCCATAAACTGTTCTATTTATGTTATGTGTTTTACATGTTTGGATTTATGTTTTGTTATTCATAAAGTAATCTAGTGTATGTCATTGTATAGAAATGGTGCCTAGTGGAAGGAATGGAAACTGTATCAATGCATGCACTCAATGTAGTGATTTACCTCCTACTCAATATAATTATAGTGGAGTAGATGATGCAACTGGTTCTGATCATCTAATCATCATACTTGGACAACTCACAAAGGTTATGAATAAAAACCTTACCCGTATGGAGAACCCTAATCTGCAACGTGGAGGATCAATGTAATATCGCTTCATGAGGAAACAACCACAAACTTTAAATGGGGGTACAAATCCCCAAGTAGCTGAAAAATGGATAAATTCTTTAGAGAAATATTCCATGCCTTGGGGAGTAGCGAAAGAAAAAAAGATTTCATGGAAGTTTACCGCCTCACTAGTGATGCTGATCAATGGTGGTCTTTGATTCTAAACACAAAGGAGATGATGAGGTATCAAATATGGAATGGAGGCTGTTTAAAGAGATTTTATTAGAAAAATACTTTCCTCATGACCATCGAGTAGATATGGAATGAAAATTTTTGAGTCTGAGGAAAAAGGAGGATGAGAATGTTGAAAAGTATGAGTCAATCTATACATGGTTATCAAGGCATGGTGCAGATTACATACATAACCCAAGAAGTAAGATTGATCATTTCTTTGATGGGTTAAAACCATTTCTCCATCGAGCATTTTTCTCACAATCCTTCTCGGCGTATGAAGATATTGTCTCATGTGCTATCAAGACAGAAGAAAAATTCTCTAAGTCTTATGACTTTAAAGAAAAGGAAGATAAGAAGAGATCTGTTGATCAATATATAAATGGAAATATGGGGAATAAGGAAAAAAATGAATATCCATCCTACAATAAATGTGGGAAGAAACACCACAGTAATTGCCTAAATGGAATGGAAGTCTGTTACAAGTGTGGTGAAAAAGGCAACCAAGATCGTTATTGTAAGGGGAAGAATGAGACAACTGCTATTCAATGCAACAATTTTAGGGAGATGGGACATTATGAAAATTAATGTCCTAATAGTCTGGGAAACACACCTCCGAAAAGGCCAAGGAATCAAGGCCAAGATTTTTCTATCACTACTGTTATGGTTGAATCACCAAAATACTAGGTGGTAGGTAATTTAATGGTTCCTCAAGTTTATCCAATGCATTATTTGATTTTGGATCATCACATTGTTTCATATCTTTCTAGTTTTTTATGATAATTTGATATTTCCAATTAGATTTAACAAGGGAGTTGTCAGTCAATATTTTTAAAGAATTTATCATTGCAACAATGTTTTGTGAATCAGTTCCCATTAAGGAATATTAATGTTATTTATCAGCTGATCTCATCATCATACACAAGATGGAATTTGATGTAATACTCATTATGGATTGGCTTTAGGACCATGATGAAAAAATTTATTGTAAGAATAAGGCGGTTAATTTTTTTGATGATGATGATAAATAACACCTTATCTTTAGAGCAGAATCATCACCACATAATTATTATCTAGATCCACCCCCAGTAGCTCAACTAAATTCAATTATTAGGGAGGAAGATAATTAAATTATTGTGGGTGAGGAATAGAATGTTCAAATAGAGGATGCACCTATTTTGAAATAATATGTTGATGTGTTTCCAGAATATTTACCTGGACATCCACCAAAAAGAGAAATTGAGTTTTCCATTGATTTAATTCCTTGTTCAAGGCCCATATCAAAAATCCCTTATAGAATGTCCACAATGGAATTAGTGGAACTAAATAAAAACTAGATGAATTGAGTAATAAGGTATTTATTCACCCTAGTGTTTCTCCATGGGGAGCCCTTGTACTTTTTAAAAAAAATAAAGATAGATCTATGAGGTTACCCATTTACTATAAGGAGATCAATGATATAAAAATAAATAACAACTATCCCCTACCTATCATTGATGATTTATTTGACCAACTTCATGGAGATAAATACTTTTCAAAGATTTAACTTCGATCTGTATATCATCAGTTGTGTGTGAAGATGGAATACATTCTGAAAATAGCATTTCGAACCAGGTACATGCATTACGAGTTTACAGTAATGCCTTTTGGATTGACTAATGCACCCTCTGTTTTCATGGATCTAATGAACAGTGTTTTCAAGGAATATCTTCATGACATTGTATTGGTATTTATTGATGATATCTTGGTATACTCCAAAAGCTACAAAGATCATGAAAATCACTTTCACTTTATCCTGAAGACTCTTAGAGGAAATGAATTGTATGGGAAGTTTAGCAAGTGTGAATTGTAGCTGTAGGAGACTTTTTATGGCCATATTGTCTCTATGGATGGAATCTCTGTTGATCCTTCTATGATAGGATCAATCCATGAATTTCCAGCACCGACGAGTATAACTGAGGTACACAGTTTAATTCGTTTAGAATGTTATTATCGATGTTTCATCCAGAATTTTACCCAGTTGGCTAACCCATTAACCAAAATCACACGTAAATGGGTTAAATTTTTTTGGACAAAAAATTGTGAATAATGTTATGAAGAACTGAATAGAGGATTAGTCAATATCCTATCATGACTCTAACATTGGGGAATGATGGGTTTGATAATTATAGTGATGCTTCAAAGAAAGGACTTGGTTGTATCCTTATGCATAATGATAGGGTTATTGTATATGCATCACGACAGGTAAAAATTCATGAGCAAAACTATCCTACTCATGATCTTGAGTTAGCAATTATAATCCTTGATTTGAAGATATGTAGACATTATCTCTATGGTGAAAAATGTGAGATTTATACCGATCATAAGAGTTTGAAGTATATTTTCTCTAAGAAAGAACTCAACATGAGGAAAAGGCGATGGATTGAACAACTCAAGGATTATGATTTCACTATACAGTACCACCCAGGGAAGAAAAATAAGGTAGCAGATTCTTTGAGCAGAAAGGATCATGGATTCTTGAACAAGATGAGAGTTGAAAGGGATCCTGTTTTCATGGATCTAGTAACGATTGATATGGGAATCACAATGGAAGGTGAAACACTGATTCTTTCTCAATTGGTTGCTAAACCATCTTTACTAGAAATAATAAATAATTCTCAGACTGGTGATGAAGAGTTTCAAAAATAGATTAATGTTGTGAATAATGGGAGATTGATTGACTTAGTCTATGAATATGGGATTTCGAAATTCGAGAAGATACTTTGTTTTCCTAATATACCTGATATTAAAAGAGAAGTGTTGGATAATGCTCATAGTTCCAATTTCTGTATACACCCTGGTAGTACAAAAATGTACAGAGATATGAAGGATCATTTTTGGTGGGACACCATGAAGAGGGAGATTGCTGATTTTTTGTCAAGATGTATGGTTTGTCAACAAGTGAAAGTTGGATGGAATCATCCTGGAGGAGTCATGCAACCCCTTCCCATACCTGAGTGGAAATGGGATTATATTCTAATAGACTTTTTGATGGGACTACCAAACACTCCTAGAAGGAACGATGCAATATGGGTCATTGTTGATCATTTTACCAAGTCAGCACATTTTATTTCTATAAGAGAAGATCTACCACTTGAAAGTCTAAAAAGACTATATATTAATGAATTTGTGAGACTTCATGGAGTCCCCCTATCGATTGTTTTTTATCATGATTCACATTTTACTTCAACATTCTAGAAATTTCTTTAGAAATCCCTAGATACTAAAATTCATTTGAGCACTGCCTACCACCCTCAAACAGATGGACAATAAGAACGAACGATTAAAACCTTAGAAGACATGTTGATATCCTTCTCACTTGACTTTAAGGGTATATGGGATCAATATTTACCTTTTGTATAAGTTTCCTATAATAATAGATTATATTCAAGTATTCATATGGCACCATATAAAGCATTATATGGAAAGAGATGTCGCACACAAACTTGTTGGGATGTTGTTGATGAACGAAAATTTGTAGGCCCATAACTTGTGGAGGAAATTATGGAAAAGGTGAAGGTAATCCAAACCTACATCAATGCAGATCAAAGTAGGTAAAAGATCTATGCAGATAACCGAAGGAAAGATTTGGAATTTCAGGTAAGAGATCATGTTTTCTTGAAGGTATATCCAAGGAATGGAGTTATACAATTTGGTAATAAAGGTAAATTGAGTCCCAGGTACATAGTACCATTCGAAATTATAGAAATAATTGGGTTTGTAGCTTATCATTTGGAAATGCCGCCAAATCTCTCCAAAGTTCATGATGTGTTCCACGTATCACTATTAAGAAAATACATGCCTAGCCCAACGCATGTACTCACCTATAAGGAATTAGAATTGGAACCTGATCTATCTTATTACTAGGATCCTATCATGATTCTTGATACAAGAGAACGTGTGTTGGGAAACCGGAGGACTCGCATTGTAAAAGTTCAATAGAGAAACCATACGAAGGAAGACGCAACGTGGGAACCTGAGGAACTTATGATGAAGAACCAACCGAGTCTATTTATGCAGTATTATTCTAGAAATTTAGAGGATGAAATTATTTTTATGAGGGGAAAATTTAACACCCCAAGCTTCCATAGTACGCTTCTCTTTGAATAATGCAGTTGTGTGTGTTGTACGCAACATCGAGTTCTAACACACACCACAACCAATCAAACATGCTGTTATGAATAGTAATACCCAATTTTTGAAATTTTATAAATTTTATCATTCAAAATAGACTTCATTTTTGGATTAGGAATATCAAAATTATCTTTTGGTGAATTTTTGAAATTTTTCTGAAAACATTCAATTTTTGATGAATAGTGAAAAACACTGAGTTATAGTTTAATACTGAATTTGTATTTAAATAATCATTTATTTTATTTGAATTTATTTTAATTCAAAATAGCTAAATAATTCCTATATATGTTCAATGTAATTCATTTGAGTTAGTTTATAATAATTTTAGATATATAAAAATTTTATTTAACTTTTCACCCTCTTTTACCGATCTCCTAGGAGAATTTGGAAATTCAAATAAAAAATAATTTTACCGCTTCTGTGAGTGGTATTTTGAAAATCTGAGAGACACGGTTAATATTAAGGAGTAAAATGTGTTTTAAGAAGATAAATATAATTTTTTGTGAATAGTAACTTTTTACATTCATTTACCGCGGTTAAAAGGAAATAGGGTAATTAAGGATAAAAATGCTATTATTATTATCCTAAAACATGCCCTAATTCAATTATATAAGTATAATTCGACCAAAAACAATCTTACCATAAAATATGATCCTTTTTGGTCTACATTGATTTGATTAGGACATTTATTATTATTTAATTCAATGAAGAGTTAAAAGAGTTAAAATCAATGTTTAATAACTAAAACCTTTTTAATATATGAGTAAACATAAGATAAATTAGATTTAAAATATTCATTAGAAAGATATAAATATTTCCTATATAATGGAATTTTATTTATAATTTTTAGACATTAAATATTTTAATTTATTTATGACACAATGGTGATGCAGAAATTACCTAATTAATGAATAATTAAAATAATTGATATTATAAATATCCAAATAAATGTAATTTGAAATATTTTATGAATTACACTAATTTTATATGTAAATATTACAAATTATTGTTGTTTATATTAATTTTTTCCAATTTAATAACGCTGATATGAATTTCTCAAAAACAATATATGAAATAATGTCAAAATTGACATAAAAGCGTTTTTAAAACAATTATAATATTATTAATTGATATTTTGTTTCTAAAAAACTCAGGGTCATCCAGAGGACTTATATAATGATAATTGTATCATTAATTAACCACTTGGGGTTCTCTTGTATGTATATAGTACGTTTTTTAACCATTAAATATAAAAATACAATGAGACACGGTAACTGTCAACCTATTTAACTAAGAGTTAAATCCAAAAGATAAAGTTAATATAGTGACGAAAACCTGTATAAAACCTATTGGTTGAGTGGTTTTTGACCCATCCCCACCTTATCCTTTAAATAATCCATTTTTTAGCAATTAGAAACTGAAAATTATTTTATCATAAAATAATATTTCTAGCTTTTCTTATAGTGCCCCTCACCCCTCTTATAAAAGGGCACTCCCCTTATCTCTAATTCACACCTTCAAAGCCTTTTGCCTCGTCCAAACCAAGCCCAAATATCCTATCAACTGTCCTCCATTTATCCTAGAGGCCCTATTTTGGTCATAAATCTAACTTTAGGATCCCTTTTGATCAAATCAAATAGAAGATCCTGAAGAAGAGGTAATAATTTCACCACCCTCCTTCAAGTTCTTTTCTTCTTCCACTTCCTCTTTCTTTGTTATTTCCATTGTAAAATAATAACTCCGTTATCTTCTATATACGGTGATGTTATTATTAATATGGTACAATCATATTCATTATTATATCCATCCTTTGAATGACATGTCACCATACGTGTGTACGTACGGATTACCGTCTCCATGTCGTGGTGCTATTGTTATTCAATACATTATTATTTGTATGTGTATAATATTGATTTTTAATGCATGTAAATAATAAATATAATATGATAATTATTTTTAATATGATATACTATCCAAATATATATCATTTTAATATCAAAAGAAAGATATTGTCACTTCGTGCGTACGTACGGATTACCGACTCCACGAACGTGATGAGATTCATTCACCGTCGTACCCATTCAATATTAATTATCATTAATGATAAAAAAAAATGTATAAAGACATGATATCATTCTGGATATGAATATGATACATCCCATACATAACTAATATTACTCACATAACAAAAAATATAATGGAAATCAAGTCCATTAACACCCAAAACGACAATAATACTAAGATAGTATTAACAAAACAATGTTAAAAGATCATATATGATATCATATTAATATGATTCCTGTATAATTTAATAATAATTATTACACCATTTTTCATGAGGTTAACCTACCCTCTACCAATGAAAATTTCAAGGTAAGGGTTTATTTCACAATCTCTTCATTATCCGGGGGTTTTTATAAATAATTATCTACTAGGACCTCTTTATCATCCACATCCATGTTTCTTAAAAATGTATTTCAAAACATTCTTAATATTTTATTGACTATGAGTAAAATTCATTTAAACCCTTGTTTAAATTTTTATAAAATCTTTATAATGTAATCTTTTAATCATTTTTCAAATAAGGTCTTTTTTAACCTTTCCGACAAAATTAAGGTAAGAATGTATTTTTTAACTTATACGGTGGGTGAGGCTATTTTCCACCGTTATAATATCGTCAAATCTTCCCATAAAAGCTTATAACAATATTTTCAACGAAAATTTTTTATTTTATAATTATGTGACATTTAAATGATTTAAAAAAATAGATATTTCTCTCAAATAATTTTTATTTCATTTATGTCAACATCATTTGATTGATTTTAAGTTTATTTGAAGTTGATTTATTATGATACAAAACATCCATATTGTATTGATGGTTTTGTGATATGTTTGAAAGTGGAGGTGTTATTTTTATACCCTTCATAGTTTATGGATAATTTATTGACATTTCTTATGTTATTCTTCATACGAATGTTTATTTATTTTTAAACATGTTCATGAGGAATAAATTGGACATAGTAAGTGATGGATGGAGCCCACTAGAGCTCATCGATGCATCGGTAGGTCTCATGAGACAAACTAGTATCTTGGCACAAGGCCTTGACAAAATATTATTTGTTGTATTGGATCAAGGCCTTGACTATGTGGTTATGATAGTATGTCCGTATGCATTCCAACATTATGAAAGTGGTTATTGATATTGCATTTGACTATTCGAATAGTAGAATATCCATGTGAATAAGTAAATGGAATTATTTAATTTTATTTTTTCCATATTATGCTGAAGTTAAAGTTCAAAAGTATTTTTTTAGTTATACGTTGCCTTAAATGTTTATGCTTATTTATGAAATATTACGCTATATTGTTATCCGTACTGAGCATCTGATCTCACCCCTTTCTATGTTTTATTTTTCCCAGGATGTGAAGAATTATTTTATGACTCACTTGTAGGGATAGTCTGAGGGGATATGAGTGTGGAATAAGGAGACTATGTTGTTGTAGTTTTTCAAATTATGATGTAATGTAAGACTTATGAAGGTATCTTGTAGTTCCAAGGCTACTAAACTAATCTTTCTTTTGAGACATGATATTTTGTGATCATGCCAATGTTATGTAATAATGCACCGACTCAGGGTAACTGGGGTTGGGGAGTTACACCAAGGATCACCCGTAGTCACCTCCACTATTTACTATGTATGATTATAGGTGTTGGTTTGAAATCTAGTAATTTTGAAATCAATAAGGTTCCTATAAATACTGGTACTACTACTCAGGTCGCATGTAACCAATGGATCCTAGAAGACATCTCGACAATATATATTCCATTATAAACATGGATTCATAGGTCAAAACCCATTTCTAGTCAAGTCCTTGGAATCATCATCACATTCATACTGTATAACCTTTAGGATGTATTCACAAGAAATATTCACTCAGTCCAAATGATATTATGATATCCGTAAATCAATTACTCTAAATACTACCATAGAATGCTCATAGATATGTAGTCATGGTGCATCCACCCAAACCAAGAGATTATACTAGGAAACAATAAAGGTTACCATCATTATCCTTAGGAATGTCCCAAAAAACTAGCTCATAGGGGAAATGATTCCACCTAGTAACCTCTACAGTCATCTGGATCCTAGAGTACTAGAGATCTTGAGTGATATGATAACTAAAGAAATTTTTTTATTCTTATACCGAACTGATCTATTTCATATAGTAGATATGAATCACATATGAAAATATGTACTCCACTATTGATAGAATATATTTTTTTCATTTCCCACCTAGAATCCATGGATTTGGAATCAGTTATCCCTCTTAGTTCAAACATTATATAATATTTAATTGGTCATCATTGATAATCATGTGGTGGATCCCAATATATCAGGCCAAAAATATTGTTTTTATATTATATATTACTACTAATTACATGAGAAATATTATAAATATTATTATAAACTTATATATCATATTGATTCTTCACATTTAGGATTTACGAAAACCTTACATCTGATGTATTAGATTTGGAGGTCAGGTCCTTGGAGACCATGTCCAAAGGCCATAAAAGTAATTAAGGAAAACAAATCCCTAATTTAATACTCATTCCATTATAATTATACAATTTTTTCAATTAATATTTATCTAATTAAACAATATATACTTACCCTGATGCATGAGGGTCGGTCGAACACCTCAACCCATTCTAAAATATTATTGGCCTTAGTAGTTGTGATTGTTAATCCATGGTTCATGAATATATCTTTGGTCACCACTATCTGGTGAACCATATGATTCCACATCAGTTTGGGTTCTATATTTGAACCAAAAACATCAGTACCAATAGATCAACATATATACTCTAGTTCAGTGTATAAAAAGGGCACCCACAAGGTCCTTAATGTCGCAGTATAGTAGGGAAATCCTCACATGGGTCCCTATTCTCTATCACAACCAGAATTTAACAACCAATGCCTCAATAAATTTCATTATACAAAATTATCAGCAGGAAATAAGTCTCCTCTAGATATATAGGGTCTCAGAATATTGGAAATAATAAAGATATGGTGAACAACCCATCTAATTCTTCATGGTCACTCTAGGTATATCCTCTTAGCCAAACTAATCTCAGACATCCTGTGTTCTTTTCCTCATGTCCTGTGAATTGGATACCTAAAAATCCATGATATTCCCTAACTAGAAATAGGTATAAAATCAACTAGTTGTCTAAAAAGAAACATTTGACCTCATGTTCTAGTAATTACATGTAACAACACCACCACCTCACGTTGGAAATCAATGATCCAATAATACGGACACCAAGTCTAGTTTGTTGTTCCCTCAGTAGTAAAAAATTATATAGTCCCCCCAATATCTCAAAAGTGATGGTATTTTCTATTGGTGATAGAGGAAAGAAGTACGTCCCCAATTTTTTTACATTACTCATTTATCCCGTTCATTTAAACAAACATTTTAATATAATTATAACATTTTTTTTATATTAACATGGGGAGCCACCATCCATGGTGATCATGAGAAACCATAGGTGGTAAAAAAACGATACATTCCATAGGTAATATAAATGAGAATACATAACTTTATGTATCATTCCACTTTTGTTTCCAAGGGTCTGTATCATCATCAAATGTCCGTCCAAACTATTGGATACCCTATAATGTCCAATTGCAGAAAACCAACAGAATTATTTACATAAAATCACACTATAATTAATGAAATATTATAAAAAAATATCATTATTTGAATTATTATACATAAAATATTATAATTCCATGATTCTAATTAGTTGGTCTAATTGTTCTATAATTATTACTAACCACTCTCTAGAACCCCATGACATTCTCCTAAAATATAAATAAAGAAAAAAAATAAAACATAAAACATAAAAAAATTAATCAATATAATTTAATATAAGGTTTAATATTTTTAAAATTAAATTTGTGTCATTTCTCAGTGATGATACATGTGGTGAGGTGTAAACGATATCTCGAGACAACCTCTTCCTAGGCATAGAAAAATCCTCATCAAGCTAGATAGATTCCACCATGATCTAGTAGAATAAGAACTAAATCCTAAAAATGAAAAAAAACATATCATAAGATATAATGAGGTTAATAAATGCTATCATAAGTGATATTCGACATTAAAATTACATGAAAACACCACAATTACACCCCTTTAATAGGGCATGGATAAGAGAAGGAATGTATAAGGATTCATCCCACATGAGGGAGAAAAATTAGATAAAGTAGGGGACTCCCTCCCAATATATCAGGAGGATAAAATTATAATTTAAACTCATTAAATAAGTTTAATGATTTGGATAGATGTTTGAAAAAATAGTGTGCTAACTATATTCCCCCACTGTCAAAGGCATCAGAACTCGTATGGTTTTGAAGCACGATTTCCATCCCATGCACCAAACATGGAACCACCACTACATCATCTAGAATACATGCATGGTTTATTATAATATCGTACATGTTCTTGAAATAAAAAGTAACAAACAATTTAATCAAACTATGGTTTTTAACAAAATAATGTAATGTTCATCAATCATCATTGTCTCTTACAGCTTCCCCAAAACATTTCACCCCAAACAACGCGCCTAAGAAAAAAAACCATAAAAGCCTAAAACATAACATAAACACACGAGGCACCCCAATAAGAAAATATACATAATTATTCTCATAAAATGTATAAAAAACACATTGCGATATTACAAATTCTAAAGTTCCATTATTAATCACCTTCCAAAATTCTACCCAACTAGAAATTCACCATTCAAATTCCATAAAAAATCAACCTGTGATGACATGTGATCTTATATAAAAAATGTGTTGAAGTAAATTATTAATGAAAATTTCCCCTTATATCATCCCCCACTATATTAATTTGAATCTTATAGTCTTTATAACATGTGAAATAACTTCTCTCTTAATATAAAGTTGAAATATTTACAATAAAACCATTCTCATCACTTATTAATGTGTCCTATCAAACCATGTTCTTGATCACTACTGTAATTTATTTTCTAGAATAAAAATAATTTTTTTACATTCCCTAGAAGCATATTAATGTACCTTAGACCAATGGGAAATTATATGGTCATAAAAAATTCATATATAAGGATAGTTCCTTGAAAAATTTGAAGTCTTTAATGTGAGTACTTCTTCTGGTCTACTTTTTTTATTTGGGTTTTTTTCCAAATATTATTTTATAATTCCGATAAATTAAATTATTTTTTTCATAATTAATATTTTTATTCAATGTTAATTTATATTAACCACCTTTCCCCTTTTCTGTTTAATATAATAACATTTTCATTAGTACTTTGTGATGACTTCCATCTCGATGAACAGTCAACTTCAATTTTTCACCAGTACCACTCATAAAAGTTATAAGGGTAAAACGGAACAATAGATATTACACATATAATAGTAATATTTTTTTTATATTTAAAACAATAATTATTATCCACCTAATTTCCCTCTCAATCATCGAGATATGAAAGAGTTAGTCATTCATCACGCAGAGTATTGTCTTTATAAAGTTATATATCTTATTTTTAATCAAGTTCTTCAATTATTTGAAATAATCACTTTTAAAATGATCAAATATTTGAAAAGTTCTAAAATTATATCCTTATTGTTTTAAAATAATGATAGCATTCCCAAAGTAAACCACTTTCATAATCATAATAAACCATTAATAATAGTATGTTCATCTTTTGATCAACCAAAACAGAAAAATGAAAATTGATATAAAAAATATTATAATTTAATATAAGAAATTAGTTATTGACAATATATTATTTAAATAAGTAAAAAATGGTTATATTTTTGGTTTTAAATGGTTAATTTACTATAATAGTCATTAATATTGATACCAAAATTTTTTCCTTGAAAATAATGAAAAATTGATCATCTCTAATTTCATCTCTAATGATTGTGATAGAAAATATATCATATAATAATACTATAACTTTATAAATAATTATGAGACATCAGTTCCATTCCCTTTTATGTTTCATAAATTATGACTAATGGAAGAATAATGAACAATATCATTATTTTTACCACGAAATATCAAATTGACCAAGATTACTCAAACCGTATATGGAATAAAGATTTTAAATAAATAATATACATTAAGAGAGTAATTTGACCTAAATTTTATAAAAGGTGTTATACGTGATTTTAGTTAAATAATATTTTATTAGAATAGTTATATATTTTTTAAAGGATATGTAAGTACCATAGTGTATGTTTACAAATGAGGTCATGTTTCTTTTACTTGAGTTTCAATTACATATGACAAGAATATATAATACCCCGTGTTTTATATTTTATGGTTTTCATATATCCCATTATTCATTTTCTATCATGATTTCCACTTTATTAATTTTATTTTATACTAATGTCTAAATTTTATACTTCTAGGGGTATAATATAAAAGATTCTAATTTCTTAAGTGTTATTTTCCACTTTTTTAAAATTAATGAGACAACTATGAAACTATACACAATATATTTTTTTATTTAATTCACAGAACAATTTCCATAAATTATAATTAAAAACATTCATTAAATTTATTTTTAGTTTTATTATATCCCTATCATGTGCATTTTATTCTTACATACCACTACCATAAAGTGTTTTAAGTCTAAATTATTCTTTATTAATATAGGATTTTCATTCCCCACTTATATCCCATTTTTGGTGTATAAATTTATCATGTATTATCATTAAATCTACTAATATAATTTTCTTTTATGGTATTAAACTAATGCATATATTTTATTACCATTATATTTTCGAATAGTCCTCTATTATATAATTAAATTTCCTTCAAATTCCTTTCCTATATGAACAGTCAATATTTCATTCATTTAATTGAATGTTGTTCACCTAGATTATATATGTCAATTGATTAGGGATATTATTGTATTCACTATATTCCTATTTCTCTATGAAGGGTTAGTTTAATTTATTATTACATAAAATTATATTTCATATATTCCTTAGGAAAATATTAAAAAACCATTTATTTTTTATTCTAATACAATTGTTTATTAACTTCTCAAATAAGTTAAATATATATTATTTAAAAATCCACCTACATTCTAGGTAGTGGTTATTATCAGTTTATACCTTTTATTATGTTATAGAGAATTATTGAAATTTTGTAATTTGTTAATCTAAAATTTATATTTATAATGAATGTTGATTGGTCATAATATTGTAATTCATATCACTCATATGGTTAATGAATAAGAAATAATAAATTATGGATGCGTAATAGTCTCATTTATATCCTTGATATATTGGTTGGTCTCATGAGAAAAATTGTTTGGGAATCATATGTTTGTTTACTTAATGAAGGAATGATTCCTTCGTTCCATCCTTGATTTAATGAATGATGTCATGGATATGAAAATGATAGCAAATGTAACATCATAGATGAGGCCTCTATGTTATAGATTGGGATACCTGGAATTTTTACATATATCACAATGAATATATTTATTTTTAGCTTGTTATTATTTATAATATTATACATTGATTCGTTTCAATACCATGGGATCCTTTATATGGAATTATTTGATTATTATGATTTTCCTTTGATATTTTTCATGTCATGTACATTCTTTGACAGACTGTGATATATATTTTCCAATGTTTAACATTCTAGTTCAAATTTTTTTTCTATTCCCCTAGTTTATGATTAAAATTATTATCCTTTATATGTCCATAAGAGTAGCATGCATGGAATTTTGTTTTGTATATTTTGATGAGTTACTGTGGATTATGTATTTTTTTTATATAGTTGAAATGAAATCCATTTAATTAGTAATTCATGGGTTTTTTTAGTTATTATATTTTCTTCTATCTCTAAAAAAATATACAGAAATGTTACGTAGAATATATGTGACCAGATATTAATTCGTTATACAGTAATTATTAATGGTTAAAAGAGGGTCTATTTTTTCATTTCAAATTCATTATGTGAAGAAGATATTTAATCACACTGGATTCTATGATGGTGGGATTAGGGTGTCACCGTTCATATTAATCAAGGGATCAAATAACTCTATACGTTAGTATGTTATCATTTAAGGAAAATTTGTTTTTAATAAACATTTTAAAATGTTATAAATCATTATTTATCATAAATTTTATGCTATATATATAAACCTTTTAGGTTAGTTGATTTTTAATTGGATACATCATGTTTTTTAGGATATGGATAATATAAATTTATTAAAAATCATATGTATAAATCTGTGTGAAGAGTATTAAAATATAGTAATATGAAAAAAAAATTGACTACTAGAGATTATGTGGTGTGCGAGCAAATAGAATATGTTTTGAATATTATATGTGGATTTAGGCTCTACAAAAAATGTAACTATCGTAATAACCATGAAAAGAACATGTTGGGTATTTCTCAAATCATTAACCAGTGAAAAAATAATGTTCTAAATTAAAAACATAATTTTACTAATGTTTGGATCCCAACGGAACATCGTTATTAATGAATACAATATAGAATGTCGAAATTTTCCATATAAGAAATATAATGGGATTATATATGGTTTTATAAATTTTTGGTTATTCCTTATCATATGTCTTTAATTTTTGATTAACACTATGAACACATATTAATTTCAATAAAACAAATAATTGAATGAGGGATAATTATAGAATTTCATGTGAAAATATGTTGAGGAATAAATTTTAAACACCAAACATATCAAAAAATGTGATGAAGAATAAATGGAGATTTATAAAAAAATTAGAATATTATTTATGTGTGGAAATAGAAGGCTTAGAGAAATAGATTTTTAGTTAATATGAAGAAATCAATTAACATGATGAATTGAAAATATTTATTTCCTTATCATACATAATAACTTAAGGTAGTCACCTCATTAAAAAATATATCTCGATTTATAATTGTCTTTTAGATTCCCTAGAAAACTATTATTAGTCACTATTAATTTAAATTGATAAGGTGTGATTTATGTAATCATGGGTGATTGTAAAAAACATACATTTAAAATTAAAATTTTCATTTAGAACCTATTGTGTTTGAAATCATTTTTCACACATAAAAATGAACTACAATGAAAATCAGAATGTTTTCTAACGAAAAAAATATCTCCGAATAATTTAAAAAAATTAAAATGTAATAAAATTATTAAGTATATGGAGAAATAATGAAAAAGTCATTATTATTACAAAAGTGTTGATTAAAAATCAATTAGTGTAGTTATGTGACTAATAAGACTAATTAAATCTTCTATGTAGAACCCTTCTTACATTTTAATTTATAAACAATATTTTGAGAGGATAAATATATTATGGAAAAATATATAATTTTTTTGATTATAAATAAACAACAGTTTGATTAGTAATTTATAAGAAATTATAATATGAATAACTGATATTGTTTAAAAGATATATATTCCCATAGAAACACTTTTCATTATATTCATATATTTTTTATTATATATATTTTTTTTTTAAATTTTAAAACATTATTTCGAAAATTAAAATTCGTATTTATATTTTTCATTTCAATATTTTACAAAGGTTAAATTTTATATTTTTCTGATGTTGTTGATTTTTTGGTGAACAGTATCTTTTTTGAGTAACTATAACTTTTTTACCTTTGGATAATATGTGAAAGAATTAAATGATTATAATATATATTAATTTCAAAAATATTTATTTCTAGAGAAGAAATGAACATTTAACATATACTATGTTGATTTTGGATATCCTGTGAATTACATTTAGGATCTTTAATGATATTTTCCTACGAAAACAATTTTTTATATTTAAATTTAATTTTAATTATTTTTAAATTTTTTTTATCCAAATTTTAAAACCATATTCCATTTTTTGATAATAATAAAAATATATATCATGTAAATTATATCCATGTTAAATATTACACTATATATAAACTCAAGGTTTAAAAATAAACATTTTATAAAATTGAGTTTTTACACATAACAAGTGCTAATGTAAAAAATGATTTTTTCACATGAATATTAATTTTATCTATTAAAATATATTTAATTTTTTCAACGACTAGTTATAAATAATATACGAAGGAAAATTTTCTATCCATATATATAATTTAATTAGTTGAAAACTAGTAACCATGGTAAAACCACAAACAATAAAGGGGAAAAGTCTTTTAACAAAAGGACATAAAAATATGATTAAAATTTAATTGAAAATAAAATATTAAAGGATTATTGACATTATTTCATCCCAAACTCTAGTATTTTCAATTTTTAGTCTTTTTTACATGGGAATCATGTTCTCTTCATATAATAAGTTTAAATATTTACAAATAATTCATTCCAACAACATATAAAAATGAAATCTCAACTTTACCCCCTCCATTAACACTCCTGGAATTAGTTTTAATGAAGTAAATATTCCATTTTATCCATATAATATAATAATATTAACATCTATTGAACCTCTATAGAAATTGTATTAGCCTAATATGTCTATTTCTGGGGATTCTTCCATGTGAATTCCCAATTCATCCGCATTAGTAATTTTTTGTTAAAAATATATCTTTTCATTAATATATTCATGAATATTAATGTATGATTAAAATATATTGAAATCATTATATTTTATTATATAATTTTCTTATTAATTGGGAGTAAGTAATAACCAATGTTTACAATTCTATTTAGAATAATTAAACTATAATTCATGTGTCGTACAGACAAATACCTCTATGAAGAGATGAATTATATTTTTTTACCACTAACACTCTAAAAATGTTATACAGGTAAAATTGAAGAATAAATGTTACATATATTATATAATTAATATTATTAATGTAATTATTATAATCTACCTTCTTTCCCTCTCATTCATAGAGAAATTAAAAGTAAAGTCTGTATTGTGCAGATTACCACCCCCACAAAGTAACGTGTATCATTTTTACCTAGTTTTTAAATTTTTATTAAACCCTATTCAAATTTTATTAACCAACATATATGTATCAAAATATTATCATTATTATTATATACTAATTTTATTATTCTACATATAATCCTCTTTCAGAATCATAATCATCAATTAATTATTGAATGTTCTGGTTTGGGACGGTCTAACCACCGAAATGAACTATTATATAAAATAATATAATAAAAAAATATTATAACATAGTTATTTATAATACATTTTATTAACAGAAGAAAACCATTTTTAATAAATCATAAAATTACTTTCATACTAGTTAATTATGCTTCCAACATATGTTCATGCATAATCACTTAAATGTGCTCATCATTGACTTCATATTTTAAGATCAAAATAAAAAATCAGTTAATAAAATTATAACATTATAAATAATAATAAAATATAAGTAATAGTACCTATTAACGACTTTAAATTATAATCATTTGGAGAATGATGAAGAACAACACAACTATTACAAAACTAGTTCAAAGGGATCACGATTACTCACACCTAATATTATATATATATATATATTAAATAACTAATATATATGTATATAATAAATAAAAATTATGTTTATAAAATTTTATAGATATTATTTTGATTATGAAAAAGGGGATTAATCTATTCATTTTTATTATATGATATATTCATGTTCTTTTGTGGAAATGAAGAATTAATGTAACAGTTCTTTATCTCCTGTTTGAAATCCATGGGATATGATTATTTCCTACCATTATTTTTAATCATATTGTATAAATAATACTACATTGATATTTTATATCATTATTATGAAATTATTAATATTTTTTAATTTTATAATTTAAGTTATATCTTTTAGGGTATTTTTATATTAATATTTTTAATTTCATAAGTGTTATTTGTCTCTATTTTATATTCCTTGAGATATTTTTCATATTGCATTCCATATATTCTTTTATATGGTTTCCCCACTTCCTAATTACCATTATTTATAATTAAATATTTCATTTCATTATATTCTAATTTCACGGTATCCCTCTCATGTCCATCTGATTTTAATATTACCATTACATTATGCATTTTCTCAGCTCAATTTTACTTCATTGAGATATTAATTATATTTACCAATTATATTTTTATCATTGTACATATTTATCATGTATTAAATTTAATATCATACGACACTATTTTTTGGGGGAATAACCTTATGGATATAAATCACTTTCTTTTTCATTCATATCAAACTTTTTATAAGAATGAATTTCAAATCAATTTTTTCCTATATGAGCACTCTATATTTTTTCCATAGATTAATAGTTCTTCAGCAAGATTGTATATATTGATTGATTAGAGAAGTTATTTTCTTAATAATATAATATTTTCCATAAATGGTTTTAGTTTGAGGTTTTATAACAGATTATTTTATTTTATTTATTTATTTGGGAAATAATAAAATACTATATATATGTTTTTTTAAAAGGGATATTTATTGCCAACCTAGGAAAGATAATTATGTAATGTTAAACCATACACCCTTTTTATTTGGATGATTAGTTATTATTTTATCCATTATATTGACATGGGGAAATGTATTGATCTTCCTTATATTTCTAATCCAATGCCAATATTTATGAAATCATGTTTGTTATAAATTTTCATATCTTGTTTATATTTCATTTTGTGAATGAATTAGACATAATGATGTGTCAGAAGGTTCTTAGTATTAGATATCCCTTTGATGCATTCATTCATTTGAGAAGACTAATTATATTAATATTGGATGTATTTTAATGTAATGAAGTCATTATATCTTGCTTGAAACCATGATTCCATGAATAATATCATCATTTTAGGATTGATGCATAAATATTGCCCCCATTGATGATTTCCATTAAAAACCTTATTGTTTGGAATAATTTATACCATGAAAATGAATTAAATTATTATATACCATGTGTTTGGTTATATTACTAAACATGGCTATGATTCAATATTATGTGATTATTTATATAGAGTTACATTATTATCATTTTGTCACATCCATATTATTCTATCCAAGTTCATTCCTTGATATCTTCTAATTTATGTGTTTCCCTACTATGATATTTTATCACACTTGTTGTTTTTATTTTTTTATATGTTATGAAGAAAAGTATTACACATGATATATTTATATTAGTGTCATCTATGGATAATTGTTTTGGGACTTCTTGAAACACTGAGGAGGATTAATAAATTTCTAATATAGTGGTAAAATAAAAATTTCATATGAAATAAATTTTTTATTCTAGTTAAATGTTTTTTCTAAATCTATAAAATTCTAAACCTAAATGGTGTCTGAAATATATTTGGATCAATTATTTTTTTATGTTTTTTTAATATTTTAAATTGGTTCAATTGTGTTTATATCAGAGCTTATATGTAATGTAGGTGTATATGCACCTTATTTATTTCCTAATTTTGTTCATATTTTTTATGAAACACCTATGGAATATTAGTTGTGATAGTTGTGGAATAAGGGTATTCATATATATTTTTAATAGAAAACTATTAAATCTTATATTCCTCATCATCTGATATGGATGAAATGGTATCCAAATATACTATGATCTCATTAGGATGGGATGATTGTAATGTGGTACGACTATATTTTAAATAAAATGCGTAATTTTTATAGTCATATACTTCTTATGTTTATATTTGTAGTTCATTATATATGTTCGTTGATTATTAGAAGTCTCATTATATTGGAATGGGTATCTATGAGTATTATAGATTACCATAAAAGTTGAACCCATCCTTTCGCCATTTTTCTACATCATCTAGGGAATTAAACATAATTTTAAAATCAATGGTAAAAGATATGTAGTTCATTTACATTAATTTTCAAATAATTAATAATAATAAAACATAAATAATGAAGAATCCCCCACCATTTTGTCAAATTTTCTATAGTACTAAATGTGGAAGGATAATAGAAATATGTTTCTAATAGTAAACAATGATTGGGTTTTTCTTTTATCTCATCATCCACCTTAAATGTTGAGTATATGAGAGGTTCTAGCATTGGATCATCATATTTTTCAACCTTAAATGATTATACTTTATTATTATCCCTTCTACATTAAAAAATAAATATTACTTTATCCAAAATATTTCATAGTTCATAAACACTAACTATTTATCCCACTTTCTCATCATGTACATAGAAATAAAATTGTTAGTCAATCCTGTTTTCAAGTGATTTTATGAGGATGGAAATAATATTGTCATCCAATTTTAAAAATTATTAATACTGGTAATCCATTACGAGAAGAAAGGATTAATATTTAATTCTCATCCTTAAGAAGGAAATTAAATAAAAGATAAAAAATAATTAAAAACAAGGTGAAAGTGAATGAAAAAGATATTAAAATTTTAAAATATGGTACCAATCCTTTCCGAAAATGGTGTCATTAGAGGTTGATGTTGTTGCTAGAAATGTTGTCAATGTTGAAATTTTTATAAACTAAAAAATGCATCTAAGGTAGTGTCGATGGGATCATTTTTTCATGTAATATAATAATCACTCATTCTCATCACCCATATTTTAATGTATTTCAATTTACATTTAAAAAAATTAAAGGTAGATGAAACAATATGCGCATGAAATAAATTCAACAGAATAATATTTTATTAGAATATCCATGAAAATACATTGGATGATTTTAAAATTAAGCCTATCAAAGCCTCTCATGAATAAATTCCATAATATTCCTAAACAAAATAAGTAACCTAATATCTTGATCTACCCACTCTTTTAGCTTGATTAGCCTCTAAATTAATGAAATGACCACTATAAAACTAAATTAAACAACCCAAAATGATAAAATAACATTAATATCTCTTAGATTAATCCTTAATACCCCCACCATATGATAGATTGATGATTATCAATGTGTGGATTATCTGAATGGAAAATTAATATAATAGACCATAAAGAAATACAAAATTACAGATATGATCATATATGGTTTTTATTAAACTCTTGAATCTCATTAGAATCGATATATGTGAAAAAAATAGAATAATTGATATTTAAATAGCTACATAGTGAAAATTATTCATAGCTATCCAAAAATTCCATGATATTTTCATTTTATGGTACATATTTGGTCCATGTAAATACATTTATGATGTTCCAACTTTGAGGACCTTTTTCTTCGACATCCCTTTTAGCTCACAATATCAATAGTGATCGATATTAATAGATGTGTTACACATGGAAACTTACAATGATTCATTATTAATTTTTTTAGGGAAAATTATGAGTATATTTTTTCTAACCATTTTATCATGTATATAAGATATATTAAAGAAGTGAAACTTAACAGCTCTAGTGATGTTCAAATTAAAAATGAAATGATAATCACTCCCATGAAACTAAAATAATATTCTCTTAATGTCATATTAAAATAAAATACACATGAATCCATGTATTATAAAATCACTAGATAAAGTCATACACAATGAAATTAAAGTCATATTATTGATTATGTGTCATTTGATCATTAGCATGAAAATCTTGATGATGGTCACTAAATTTGGTTGATTATATATCATGATAGACGCCTAGGGCTTAGGAAAAATACATAGGATATAGAGAATTTCAAATTATCTATCCAATGAAATAATACAAATTCAATAATCCAAATTCATATTGTTATATTCATATTATTGTAATACCTAATGTCATATGATGAAATTTAAAGTCATATTTTGGGAAATCCATCCATTCTGACGAGATTCATATGATATGTTTAGGTTTTGGCAAAATTTTATCCTTGTAGTGATGAAAACAGCAACTCAAATGAAGTATTTATCAAGTTTATTCATAAATAGTTAGTAAAATTGTAAATTAAAATAATATTTCAGAAAAAATTAAAAACAAAATTTAAACCCAAATTTATGGATATTCACATTAATATTAAAAAATAATGAAAATTGTAATGATTAAATACATTTATCTATTTAACTACAAATCCACATAAATTATAATTATGAATATTTTTATAATGTTTTATACTTAATATCAGGTAATATATCCCTGGAAAATAGTTTAGAAATAGTAAATTGTTGAATCTCATTATATTTCTTCTCCTGATTGGGTAGAAACCATGTGGGTAGTCAATAACCCCAAGCCCAATAGAGGATGGATTATGGAGTTTACTTATCAACAAATAGGGACAATAAATTATATCTGAGTAAACACTGTGTTAGCATGATTAACCCACACATTGTGTGCACCACAAGAGACATTTCTTATATCAAAGGCTGTGGATTAGTGTGTATATGTTTTAAATTTCATGTAGATGTGTAGACCCTTCCAAACATGAAGCCCAATGGAAAAACCATTAATATTGAAAAAAGAATTAAAAATGGAAATAAAAGACCCAACTACCTATTTGTATTATATTCTTTTTAATATATATGAGAACATCTTGTATGTTATAGATTTATTCATCCTTATTATATGTACTACAAAATGAATACTTGATATTTATTCATATGTTTTTATAATAATTTTTCTATATAAGGATTTTTTATGTAACTATTTCATTGTACCTCTCTAAATAATGCTTTTTTGTGAAAAAATATAAGCATATATCGTAGAAACAAGTCATTTTAAGTGTTATTTATTTAAAACATTAGATATCATGCTATGTTCTTTTATGATCCCTGAATTATCCTGAATGTTTTCTTAATAGTGGTTTTATGGCCTTGGGATAAGTCTACAATAACCATAAGGAAACATTAAATAGTATTGAGGATACACTTGTTCTTATTGTATTTAATATTCTAAAACAATATTTATCGGAAATATGGATCTATCATTAGGGTGTTTTTGAGCTTCACCAGATAGTGGTGTTTTTTATTGGGAGTGTTTTTATGGAAAAACAGAAAAGGTGTTTGTACACAGGTATAGGGTATGACACTTTTCTTAATGATGAACTCCGGATTAATTTGAGGATGTTCAAAATTCAAAAAAAATATTTTTAAAAATACGTTTTTTTTCAAGGATACTTGTTGATAATTTATATGAATTTTATGCCTATAAATATAGGCCATAGGTTATAGTTTATCATAAATGATATTTTAGAACACTCTCCTTATCAAAATTGTAGATGATGTACTAGAATTATCAATTCTCTCAAAGATACAACATTAAGATCAACATTATTTATAAGGATACCACCTTACTCTCATGTATTTGATCCTCCATTTTACTTCAATCATCTAGTAGATTTGTGAGTTCCTTTTATAGTGTTTTCCTAAAGAAAACATCTCTTATCGACAATTATTATCCAATTATCATCACTCATCAAAATGTGGGATGCTTCTCTTCGATATCATAAAATTTCAAGATGGTGGTCATAAACATAAATTAAGAGGGATTAGTTTTTTGTCATTGTTGAGACTGACCAACTTAAGCCTTTGAACTTTTTAGTTTATAGGTATCTATGTAGGTTCTTTCATCGATCATTAGTCGAACTACATACCATTTATTGTATCCACAATAATATTTCAATAAGGAATAATTTAACATAAAATCACAAACTTGAATAAATTTAATTCTAATTTTCCCATATTTATTTATTATATAATAAAATTAATAAAATGAAGATAATTAATGAGATTTCAAATATTTTATTACCATATTTATTATTTCAAAATAATTAAATTTTAAAATCATCCTTTTATTTAAATATTATTATTAAAACTGGATAACACACCCAAACACCCATACTAATTCCACAATCTCTCGAAAAAAATTCAAAAAAATTAAGTGATATTAAATTATATCAAAAATATCATTTTCCAGAATTATGTTCATGTTGGATTTTTTTCAAATATTTAATTCACTCTGAAACTATATTTATATTATATATTCTAATTCAATTTTCATGCTACAATATTTTATAGAAATTATTAAAACTATTGGAAGAATTGGAATTCAATATCTCAAGTAGGTATTTATTATCATATTATGAAAATTGTAATGCATTAGTATATTCCCACAAAATAATATAATATAAAATATACTCCTAATGATATTGAGAATTTTTATATGGAACAACAAAGATATAAATGAAATAGATTTTGTTTTCTATTGAAATTATTTTTATAATGTTTTCAAATTAATAACGAGTTATCAAATTTTAAAATTATATGATGCAACAAATTACGAAACCAATATGGATAAATATAAAATATTATAATGGATTCATAAATATTTGTAATTTATTTCTATATATTATGATGAATCTATTACAATCATGTTTATGATATTTACTAACTTACTTGAGGTAGAGTGTTCACTAGTGATGAACTATGTATAAAATTGAACATAAAATATTTTATAAGTGTTTCCATGGTTAGGGGTGGATAAAGTAAAAAGTATTAAGAAACGGAAATATGTGAAAAATATGGTGGTAGGGGAACTCCTTGGATAGTTAATGATATAATAAATCTCGATGAAACATCATTTAGTGAAAGAGTCAATAGAATCCAAATAAACCCATAAAATCAACACTTCTAATTCTATAAATGATGAAAATATTAGAGATGATGTTCTAAAATATGGTCTTCGTACTTGGAATATGTTAAATAACTTCCAAAAGATAAATTTCAATAATAGATCCAAAAAGTACAATTAAAAGGATGAACCAGAGGTGAAATTCCAAAAATATAAAAAACTAATATTAAAAAAAACTGAGCTCATCACATATAATAAATCTCTCAATGAAAAGGAGAACATTAAAAAGGATATAAAATACTCTACATATTGTGACATTAGTGATTTCATGGAATCAAAATCATCATCAATGTCATATGATTCATAACCACAGTCTCTTAAGAATCATGTTGATAATGATATTCTTATTTCATCTTCCACATCATCTTCTCCCCATTATTTTTCTATCTCTTATTTTTATTGCTATTCTGGAAACATATATTAAGAAGATTTCAAATATTGCTAAAGTTAACACAAAAATTGATATAATAATCATGATTATTTATATGATGAACTAAGAAATAAATACATTCATCTCATTGAAGAAAGTTTAAATCTCAAAAAATAAAAGGATATTATAATCCATTAAAAAGATGAATTATATATGAAAATCCAAAACAGTCGTATGATGAAAAACTCGATTCCACCATTATAGATAAAAAATACCTTTTAAAATTCACACATATTAAAGGTGATTTAAATAAAATTTAGATATCTAAATATAATAGTAATTAATGAATTGAATTTAGTTACCCCAGCCATGCATGATACATAAAAAATTAAACCTAAATATCTTTTGTTAGAGGTGATTCTCAAGAAAAAATTCAGCCATCTAAAAATAATTGTTTATTTATTCTATAAATGTTATTGAAAAAATATAGGATGTGAATGCGAAGATATAATATAAATATCTTTCAATAATTCATATAGAAATACCCCAATGAAAATATCGATTCCAAAATAATTGTTGGCTAACATAAATTAACCGAATATTTTTTGGGTACTAAAATATTAAATCATTTATTTCGGTAGAAAAAAATCCTTCCAAGGGTGTCTGTTCTTAGGTATCAGAACCCCTTGGTTGGGATGTGTGTTTGTTACCTATACGTATATCTGTAACTTTTATGTTTCTTATTCACGCTCCACCTAAGTTGAGCACTTAGTGGAGAACACACCATTTCATGGGGAGGGTGGTTTCCCAACACTCCTATGAGTGGATGGTTATTAGATCCTTTTCTGATCCCTTTCCCGAATACCCCAAGACTCTTCAGGTAGGCTGTGATGGCCTGAGGATCATTATTATCCCAAGATTCTTCGGCCGGGGTAGTTGTGGTAGTTGGCCCAGGTGTCTGCAGGCATGTTTTTTCCAAAGTGTCTTCGGGATGAGGCCCAGGTGTCTTCGGGCAGGGCATTAGTTGTTCTGGCCCATGTGTCTTTGGGCATTGTAGTAGTTGTTCTAGCTCATGTGTGTGTGGGAGGGGTTTTGCAGTGGGAATGCGGTGAGGCTATGGCCCAAGTGTGTGCGGGCAGGGTTTAGCAGTGGGATTGTGGTGAGAATGGCGGGATTGGTTCGATGTAGAGGATATCTTCAATAACCCGTGGGAAAAGTGGTGCGGGGTACCCAAATATCGATATGTTATTACTATATTGTACATGCCTTGTGTTATTTGGGGAGTGTTCCTTAGGGAGGCTTGGGTGGATACTTTTTCCTTGCTAGGTGCTTTGTTTTTATTCTTTTTTCACAGGGCATTAGAATGTATCTCCACTTGTGCACGAGAGTATTTGGTTTTCCCTATTGAGTGTACTTGTATGCTCACCCTACGTATATAAAACTGTTTTCAGGTTTCCAGGAGGACCTCAGGGATCATGTGGGGATATAATAGCTCGGAACTTGGGGCAGTTGTTTTTGTCGTTTTCCCTTTACTGGTACTTTATCTATGGAGATTTGTGGCTTGCATCTTTTAATGATGGACATGCATATGGTAATGGGTGGTTTTTGGCTTCTACCTTTACTTTCAGCTTTGGTATTGTTGGGTTTGTTATATTATCTCTTGATCCTATAAAAAAAGGGGTAATGCCTTCCATTTTTTGTGAGATTATATACCCTTGGTGCTGGTCGCCACTCCGGGACCTATTGAAGGTGGCTCTCATGGGGTCATTATCTCTCCTTCAACTTAAATAAGGAAGGTCCTTGAAATCTACTGACCCTTCCCTTCTTTTGGTGAAGGCTGGTCATGACAGAATGGACATTCTTTTACAAGTATCTATTTATATAGATATCATGGGGGAGAATTAATTAATATTTAATTCAATGGTTTGTGCCTTATGACAACTATAAATATTCTTTTTAAACTACTTGAACCCCTCAACAAAATTGGGCAGTATATAGGTGAAATCAACTGAACCATGAAATCACTCGAAATCTTTTAGATTTCTTTTCTATTGAAATAAATTTTGGTGTTTAGGTTGTAAAAAATGTATTATTTATCGTCATCTAAATACACCTATTACCATTTATTATAAAAACCCTTTTGTGAAATTTGGTTCAATAAAAAACATAAATTCTGCCTATTTATTTTATTATTATTATTTTTTAATTTAAAAAGAAAGAAAATTATTGGAAATCATGATTCTAAATATAATTAAGGTATCATAAAAGGTTACTCGAACTCAATAAAATCATACAATGTTTTTAAGAAAGGGATTAAAATTGTGGAAAAATCAATCCATGTAGTATTTGAATAACATTTTTAAAATCATCTTCTGAATTTTTTTTAAAAAAATAATGTTTAAATGAAAATTTTCAAACTGAGGATGATGAAGAAAAATATGAATCACATTCAAATTTTTGTTGAATTTTTTTCAAATATCTTAATATCGTCCCCAGGAAAATTTTAAAAATGATTTATAATTTAGAAATAATACTCATAGGATAGTCTTAAATGGGTATGAAAACCATTAATTTGCCTCCCACCTTAAACAAAAAAACCTTAACGATGACCATAATTAAGAAAATTGGATACTTATCATTAATGAGTAATATTCATTATTTCAAAAAGGTTGTGTGAAAAATCGTGGAAGGACCTAATTATCATCACGTTATTCCTTATAAATGGTTCTTTCAAAATACAGATATTTAATCTAGTAGTATTTATAAAAAACAATCTTCAATATATTCAAATAAAAATTGAAATCAAAAATAAGGATTTTACTATGGTCAAACCTTTCCAAATGTATCATGAATATAAACCATTGTAGTCTTATAACAATAAGCTTATAATATCCTTTTTAAACTCATCCAAACGGACATCAAGTTTACTTCTATAAATGGATTTATTTTTTGAAAATGATTTCCTATAGGTACTTCTAATAATTGAATTTCTTATTTTTCAAAATTAAATTTTCATATATATAAATTCCTTCTATAGATTAAAACAATTCCCTTAGACTTTTTGTGAATTTATTTTAAATTATATTCATTAAAATAATTGTTAAATGTTGAAATTCAAATAAAAATTCATTTTAAAACACATCTCAAATGTTCACTAACATGATCATATTTTCATTGATGATCAGACATTCAGATCATCCAATTAAAAATTATATTTAAATTTCTTGATTTAATATAAATGAAATTTTATATGAGTTATAATAGAAAAAATAATTTTTTATCACCTTTCAGATTTACAAAAATTCAAATAAACTGTGTAAAAGAAACCAATGAACTATTAAAATAGTATAGAATGTATCATGTTAATGAAATGATATCTCCAATGAATGTGATATTTTAGATTGTGTCTGATGGAACTGATAAAATAATTGTTAAAATCCATATAGAATTTTTTTGGCCTTCTACATTACCTCTATGTCACATAGACTATTATCTAGATCAGTGTTTTTGTTGAACAATTTTTCTTCCAATTCCAAATTAATCTCTTTTAAAATCAGTAAAAATGATTTTTCATTTTTTTAAATGATATAATAATATCATTTTTTATCCATAAAAAACTATTTTAAATAAAATCATTTTTACATAGATTTTTTTGGATTTTATATATGTTGGAAAATTACATGTGAATATTTTTCAACTATTAGGAGCATAACTCATATCATGATGTATTATGAATTAGGACTCTATTTTTACAATTACAACTAATGAGGAATACATATAAACAATTAATTCTGATTCTTAAGTACTATATATGAAAAAATATCTCTCAGACTTTGGGATTTCATATAACCACATACCTATCCAGTGTGATTATTTTAGTTCTATACATATCTCATAAAATTATATCTATCACACTCACATTTAACACATTGATGTTTAGCCCTATTTCAGAAGATATCACTTCCAAAAACCATGGATATTTTTGGAATTTGTCCCAACTTAAAATCAACATAATGATATTTTTTCCAATTACACATCACTTGATCCTTTAGAATTAATAATAAGTGATATATGAGGTCATTTCATGTGAAGTTATTCATTTTATAGATGGATAACATGAATTGTTTTAACAATTTTTATTATATTATTTATCTTTTTAATATAAAATAAATTTCATTATTGATTTATTTTTCTATTATGATTATAATTGTTTATATATAATAAATTTTATCACATTAGGGGGAACCTTTTTATATATTAGTTAGTAAATTATCTTTAAAAGGTATATTTTGATTTAATAATTATTTATTTCAAAAAAAATATTATTTTCAAAATGTAAATATAATAGGAAATTTTCACAATGTTGTTTTAATGTAAAAAAATATTTTACATCTAATACGTTTAATACATTTGATTTTAAAATTTCAATTTAAAAAATCAAAATTTTATGTATGTATAAACCCATTTTAACTAAAACAATATTTTTTATCACTCTTGGAGAAGATTAATGGTGAGTAAAATTTATCATATTTTTTATCATACACTCTTCTATTATTGACTTTGATGCAATGGGAATAAATGGATGTTTTTTGTTGTATTATTTATATTTCTAAACAGAATTACATCATACTTGTCTTTAAATGGATAATTCTATCTCTATTAATAAACTAAATCATAGAGGAAAAGTAATATCATTGAAATGGTATGAAATGATTTATTTTATTTTGTCTCTATTATTTTATATATTTCACCTATCATTATCACTTTTACATTGTAATCAGTCTTTATAAAAGTTTTTGTTTTCCATGTTTTAAAATGTATAAGGGGGTTACCCAAATCCTATTATTTTATATTCATTTCATTTGATAAATCATTTTTCCTTACATTATTTACGTTCCATCACTCTATGTAAAATGATTAAATTATTTATGATTGTTTAGAAATTAAAAAGTGTTTTAAAATATTATTTTGGGTGCGGTTTTCTTATATCATATTCTATTTTCTTATTTTTACTGTTCATCTATTTTTTATAGTCATAATCACAAATTATTATTATAAAACGAAATGGGTTGAAATTTTATTAATTTATTTTCAAAATTTTTATCTTTTAAAATTTCAAAAATTTCTTCTATATAATTATCTAAATAATGATTTTTAATTTCATTTTTTTACTCAATTAATATATATTTATATCATGAACATTTTTTTATCTCATTTATTCATGAACTATGATTAATATATATATATTTATATTATGTGTTTGTGATCATTAAATGGTAGGATATTTTTCTATCACTCTCCCATGGTTCATTCATGATCATACAAATTCACCTATAATTCTAAAAAATTTATTTAATATATTTTTATTTAGTCAAAATGAAATCATTTTTTTTTTCTTTAATAACCATGAAAGATCATTAAAAATTCATTAATTGATGTTTTGATCATTTGATGATGGTTTTATGAACCTTAATAGATAATTCATGCATTTCAAAGAACCCCCTATTTAAGTTTCTTGCAATATACCCAAAATATCTAATACTAGGGCTCGGTAGACCTTCATTGGGATATAGTGGACATTTACCAAGGTGTGGTGATGGTTGTTTCTATGTGTTTGAAGGAAAATGGAACGAAATTTTGTATCAGAGCATGGTGCATGATGTTTTGGGACATGGTGGATTAAATATGCAAGAAATGATGGTAAAACATTTTTTTATATATATTCCTCAATGTATATGTTACTCTTGTTGAATTTTAGATATATTTTATTATTTTAATATCCATTAATATAGTTCTTGAGTTCATATATCTCAATAGAAAACTTATTCCCCGCCATCTTATTACAAATTAGCGATAAAGTGCTATAATTATAAATTCACTCAAAGATTTGACATATTGTTCTAATTTAATATTTAGTCACCCTATTTCCTATCATATATCATATCTTCCACTATACACCATCCATAAAATATATTTTTGAGTTTCTTGTAGTATATTTGAATATTGAAAACCACTCTCTTGTCTACCTCGCTTCTACAATTGATTAAACTTTGAAAAAGTGCGAGCATTTCATATAGAGACTATTTAAGATTATAATAGTGGAGAAAAACATCCATTGTGATGGATGAGTTCAAGGTTACCATTAAAAAAGTGATTTAAATAATTTACCTCTATAGTCATAGAGTGGAGAAAATGGGTCTCAGATCAATATTTAGAAGGACTCTAAACCAATTGTGTTTGTGTACACTTTAATTTTATTCATTGCACCATTTCACAAACACTCATATAATTACATTATTTTTTTATTTTTTTTATAATATTATTTTAATTTTATATTATATTTATATACATGAATCAATTTTATAAATTAACACATAATCGATTTCTTACTTTTTTATTTGAAAGACATTAAATAGTAAAACTGGCCATTTATTTCCAAATTAATTTTTAAAAGAGAATGTTACCCCCTAAAACAATATCAAGCCAATAAATTCATCATCTAATGATAGTTTTTAGGTTGATTTAGTAGTTTGACATCCATAGGAATTTTAGATATGATAAAGTCGGTTGGTGGATGAGTAGAGTAGACATATCATGGTTAACACTCATAAAAACGAACCATCTTCCAAACATGCCTCAATAATAAACTATGTTTAGTAGGTATACCTCATATAGTGATGGGTTTTAGTTACCAAACATGTGGTGTGTTTAAACCAATTGGTTAATGCAATCTACACACGGTGAGGCTTAGGTCCTCTATATGTACATGAAGAAATCATTAATGACATGATTTATTTATGGATGTGTGTGTCTCTAGTACTAGTTCTAACGATGGATGATATGGAAGTGAAATATGTGAGAATTATTTTGTTGATATGGTTTTTGAAATGATATAGTAACTTTAGTATCCATTTAGTTCATAACATCTATGGAGTTGTGCTATGATGATCGACAAACTGCATTACCTTATTTGAAAACTACCTTATAGAATATCTAATATTATTATATTTGAATGAAATTATTTATTTTTCCCTACATTTAATCTATGTAATAGTGCTAATTATATTTATTATCACTCGTAAATGGTTATAATTTCCACAGATTTTGTGTCACTGAAGAAAATATATATTTCTATGTTGGTACCAAAGGGCATAGTGTAATTTAAACTAGCGCATAGAGGGTCATTATGGTGATTATCTCTAACAAAATTCTTGTCAATATTTTAGGATTTGGATTTATTATATTAAATAGTTTGAGTATTTAATTTTTTATAGAGTACATAACCTTTTACACACAACATTAAATCATTCTAAAAAAATTAACTATCAAATTACAAGCCAATGATTGTAAATTATAGTGCCTTTGGAAGACTAGGTACATATAACTGAAAACCTGGAAGTAAATAAGAAATATCTTTATTTATAATCCATTTTGAGTCCCAAAATTCCTTTTATACCTTACATACATATAGTATAACCTACAGACAGAATGAAAAAGGGATGATCTAAAATTCAAGTGAAGAAATAAAGAAAATAATAAATCTTAATAGATGGGTTTGATGGAAAACATAACGATATAAAAAGAAATGGAACATTATCAAACATAAGGAATCATAAAATATATTACATTGGATCATATAATAATGGAATATTAGTAATTTAGTGGGAAAATATAATATTACATTAGCATTATTCGAGGCTCATTGCACTTAGATAAGCACTATACAAGGCTAACCACTGAGATCGTTGCACATGGACCACAAGTCAATGCTAACCACCAAGACCATTTCATATAACATCTCAAGAGAATAAACATTACCAAATGCCTTGGAACTCTATTTGTATTCCCCCTTAATTAAACTTTCGTGAATATGATTTCAATATATGGAATCACAGATAAGATATCTAACATTAGCATAAGGGTTACCTAGGGAAACAATTGGTCATCATAATCATGTCATAAATCATAATAAATGGAAATATATTAAAAGTGTCCATTAAAGAAAGGAATTAAATCCTAAATGTACATTCATAATGGAAAATACGGATATATCATGATTATTAAGTCAAATTAATGTGATATTATTTAAAAAATTATTTATGAAACATTAGAATTAAAACATTACAATGCGGTTTAAGGAAAATATTTAAGAGCATTAAAAGTAGAAAAATGAATAATATTTTATATGAAAATATATGTTAAAAAGAATTTTATCATAATTAAATGACAGATACTTGAGAATTACTAGTGTTTTGAAATAGTTAATATAATGCAATTGAAACTGGGATAGATTTTAGGAAGTTCCCAAAAATAAGGCTTGTTATAGAAAAGAATTGAGTTGGAAATCATTAAAAAACACGTATATCCCTGCAAAATAAGGATGAAAATATCTTGATATATAATTTTGGAATATATAAATATCATTTATAGGATTTATATAAAATTAAAATATAATTTCATTTGTTTAAATATATATAATGAATAACATGAATGAATATTAGAGGTTTGAGTAGAATCCCATACTATAAGTCTAAAGGTGTTCTTCAGTTGATCATAATGTATGGGATAATAAAATAATATTCATTAATTAATAATTATATTTCCCTTTCTATAATAAATTTCATTATATTAACTTTAATAAGTTCATTTATGGCCTTTTATTAGTTGAATGGTTCAATTTTATCATTTTGGAGTGTTGGATTCCATGGTTTTCATGATAGGATTACATGTATACAAATAAAAATATCTTTTAATAAGGTGGTAATTATCTAGAATTGAACAAATATTTTATTAAAAATATTAAATAGGGTAAATTGGTCTTATAAAACATTTGTTTTTATGAAATGATAATTAATAATTTGATAAATAATTAATGATAATTATTTGGGTTTATTTTGGATGTTTTCGATCACAACGAACTCATTTTGTTTTATAAATTTATAAATTGTGTACAAAATCAATCTAGAAAATTAAATAATATATAATTTATATATTAATATATGGTTCAAATATTAATTTTTTTATGAATATCCATGATGGTCATAATTGAAATTGAAATCTTCTTCATCCATGAGTGTGATAAATTTACACATTACGGATACTGTATTTATTTGTAGTACAAAAGAAGGGGAATAGGGAATGTGATGACTTATTACATTATCATAACAACATTATTTTTTATTTATGTTACTGGAGTTATAATACCATTTGGATGATGTGAGCAGATGAGAGAAAAATAAAATAAATAACCAGAATAAGAATTAAAAGAAAAGAATGTGGGTTTTACCTCTTGATTATTTCTTCTTAAGTACCTCAATAAAGGATTGGTTTTGGTATTATATTAATACCAAAATCTCAAAAACATGGCATAGGGTATTTGGAGGATATTTGAGAAAACTAAGGAAAAGACGCAAGGATTGAGAGGTGTGAGGAGAAGTGATGGTGATGGGTGGTATTTATATTGGAGGATATGGGTGTTTTCTGATTATTTTAATTATTAGTTTACTATTTTGGTTTAAGAAAATTAATAGATTAATAATTATATTCATAAATATTAAATTAAAAAAGTATTTGTTCATGATATTGGGCTTTAATCTTCCACAAATCATCTATGGCTCAATAATTCAAGTATTTAGCGTTTATCATAAATTATTGTACTTTATTAGTCACCATAAATTTCAGTATTTTAGAAATATAAATTCCACATAAATTTTTTTTGATATATAGAATCTAAAAATTATATCCATATTATTAGAATAATTTTTTAAATTATTAAACATTAATTTTTAATTTAAATCATCATTTACTTGAATAATACATATTTTTTAATTATAACTGATTTTGTAACACTTTGAAAAATAAATTATGTTCTCATAAAATAAAAAGACATAAAAATATGATTTTATGAATACATTTTATGAAAATAATATTTATCTTAAATTAATATATTAATCATAAATTTTTAGTTAAATATTTATGACCTATAGGAATACCAACATTTAGTTAATAATTTTTAAAACACTTATGTACCCGTACTATTATATAATAATATCTAATTTCCACATATCAGATGGGAAAATATTATTTATAATTTTAATCATACAGTTTCTATTCCATTCGTTGGTTTACTATTCATTAGTTCTGTGTTACTATTCCAAAGGTCATGTTATTATTTGTTTGATATATGTTCTTTAACTACAAGAAAACCCTTTTATTTTATAAATTTAGTATTTAGAATGTTTTTATTTTTCTCTCTAATGGATTTAATGAGATTATATGATATTGAATTGTTATATGAAGTGAATTTCTGTTGATAGTGTAACACCCCAAGCTTCCACGGTACACTTCTCTTTGAATAATACAATAGCATGTATTGAACGGAACTTCGAGTTCTAACACACCACAACCAATCAAACTAGCAGTTATGAATAGTAATAACCAATTTTTGAAATTTTATAAATTTTATCTTATAAAATGGACTTTATTTTTGGCTTTGGAATATCTAAAATAGATTAGGGTATATTTTTGATATTTTCTGAAAACATTCATTTTTTAATGAATAGTGAAAAATACTAAATTTTAATTAAATACAAATTTTTAATCAAAACAATTTATATTGATAAATTATAATATTGAGTTGTTTTTAAGTATAATTATATTATATTTTTACCATTTAATCCGACTTTTTTCATTGGACGTAATTGCACATTTAAACTGGACATAAGCAAGTGTCAATAATTTGATAGTTATTATTTCGTAAAAACACGCTTTTTTGTTTTGACAATGGGAATTAATTTAAAATTAATTTCGTACATTTTTTTTTTGTTTTGAATTTATAAAAATGGATTCCATATTTGGAATCAAGAGGTCCAAATTGTATAAATAGGTAACTTCTATTTTTGGAAATTAGAAATATATTAATTCAATAAATATTTTATTTACCGTGGTTAAAGGGGTAAATCCAATAAATAAGGTTAAAAAATAATATTATAATAATAATAAATTACCCTAACATGTGTAAAAACCATATTGGATGATAAATTCCCGACCATATGAATAATTGGGTCCATTTTGGGACCCCATGGATCCACATTGAAGTGATAATGACATTATATATTAAATAATTTAAAGTAGAGACAAAAATAACAAAAGAAAATATATTTTAGTAAAATAGTTTTTATATGAGGTTATATAATTTATAAATTCGGCTATAAATGGTCATTAGATATCTAATAATATTTCTTACCTCAGTATATTTTATTTATAATTTTTAAACATAAAATAAATATATTTATTTATGACACAATGATGGTGAAATATTTTCTTTATTAATGAATGAATCAAACAAATGGTATTATATATGGTAAAATAAATATAATTTGAATGTTATGGAGCCATTGGTGGATTTTCTAGGTTAATGTGACATTTTAGGATTGATTAAATTAATTTTATTCGAAGTAATAATTCTGTTAGGAATTTAACAAATACAAAATAGCAAATAGGGTCAAAATTGACAAAAAAGAGTTTTCTAAAACAAATATTATATTATTAATTGATATTATATTCCAAAAAATATATGGTTTTGAAAAATAACATATATAATTATAGGTGTATTATTAATTAACTACTTTGGGTTCTCTTGGATTTATATTGTTTGTTTATTAACCATATAATATAAAAATACAAAGAGACATGGTAAATATCAAACTATTTAACTAAGAGTTAAATATAAAAGATAAAGTAAATATAATTACCCAAACTTGTCTAAAACCTATTGGTTGAGTGGTGTTAGACCCATAACCACCTTATCCATTAAATAATCTATTTTGGATCCATTAGAAACCAAAAATTAATTTATTATAAAATAATATTTCTAACTTTTTCTTAGGTTCCCCTCACCCCTCTTATAAAAGGGCACTCCCCCTTCTCCCTAATTCACACCATCAAATCCATTTGGCTCTGCCATACCCTAACCAAAAACCCTATCAAATATCCTCTATTTATCCTAGAGGCCTTTCTTTAGTCAAAAATCCAAACTAAGGATACCTTTTGGTCAAATCAAAGGGAAGAACCCGAAGAAGAGGTAAATATCTCACCACCCCTTTCAGGTTCCTTTCCTCATCCACTTCCTTTTTAATTGTTTTTTCCATTCAAAAATAATAACTCCAGTATCTTCTATATAATTTTTTGTTATTATAAATATTTTAAAACAAAATTCATTATTCTATCCATCCTTTGAATGACATGTCACCATACGTTCGTACGTACGACTTAACGTCACCAAGTCGGGGTGTAATTGTTATTCAATACATTATTATTTGGATGGGTATAATAATGATGTGTAATTGAATTAAATAAAAAATATAACATGATAATAATTCCATATATATGATATACCATCCATTTATATATAATTTTAAATTAAAAATAATGATATTATCGCTTGTGCGTACATACGGATTACCGTCTGCACGAACGCGGTGAGATTTATTCCCCGTCATCTCCATTCAAGATTAATTTTCATTTGATGATTAAAAATAATTTTTAAAGACATTATATAATTCTGGATATGAATAATATATATCCCATACATAAAAAATATGACTCACATAATAAAAAATATAAAGGAAAATGAATCTGTTAACACCCGAAACGAAGATAATACTAAGATATTATAAACAAAGCAGTGTTAAAATATCATATATGATATCATATTAATGTATATGATTCTTGTATAATTTAATAACAATTATTTAACCATTATACAAGAGGTTAAACTACCCTCTACCAAGTAAATGTACAAGTTAAGGGTTAATTTCACAATCACTTTATTATCTGAGGTTGTTTGTACGTGATTATCTACTGGGACCTCTTTTTCATCCACATACATATTTCATAAATATGTATTTCAAAAAATTTTTAGTATTTAATAGACAATTGGTTAAATTCATTTATACCCTTATATGACCTTATATGTTTTGAAAGGAATCCTTTCGTCATTTTCCAAACATGGTACTTTATGACTATTTCGACAAAACTGAGGTAAACATGTTTTTTTAAGTTATACGGCGGGTGCAGTTGCTTTCTGCCATTATATCATCATCGAAGATTCCTTTACAAGCATATAAAAATATTTTAAAAATAAATGTTCTCTTTATTATTTTGTGACTCTTAAATGATTTCAAAAAAGAAAGAGATATTTCTTTTAAAACGGTTTTGATTTCATCTATTTCAAAAAAAATTGATGGATTATAAATTTATTTGAAGTTGATTTATTATGATACAAAATGTTCATATTTTATTGAAGGCTTTGTGATATGTTTGACTATGGATGTTCTATTTAACTACCATTCATGGTTTATGGTTAAATTATTGACATTTTGTATGCTAGTTTTAATATCAATCGTTATGTTATATTCCACCGTTTTCATAAGAGGAATGTATTGGACATAGTATTTGACGGGTGGAGCCTGCTATAGCTCCTCAATACATCAGTAGGTCTCATGAGACAACTATATGTGGAATTGTCTGAGGCCTTTCCCAATTTAAAATATGGTTTTGGACGAAGCCTTAATCATTTTAGATGTCTTGGAAGAGGCCTTGACAAAATGTTTCAGATTGTCCGACATTATACATTCCCTCATTATAAAAATAATACTGATGGGTCATGTGGTCATTATATTAGTATAATACCCATTATTATGTTTTATTATGGCATTAATTACTCACCTAATATTCCTTCCATAAAAGTATTCATGTTTATTATAGGTAAATCCATGTGGTTTCAATTATTCACCTTGCTTAATATTTATGTTATCTTCTATTGTATTGCTTACCCTTAATGACTATTTGGGCTCACCCCTTTCTTATATTTAAATTACCCAGGATATGAAGAAGGTAGTTATGAGTGACTTTTAGGCATAAACAAGGAGGCTTGGATGTTTCTAATGGAATATATCTGTGTTGTATTTCTTTTCATGTTGTAATGTTGAACAAATGTATGAATCTTGTTTCCAATAATTCTAAACTGATAGGTCTTTCGAGACATGATTTCATTGTGATCATGCCAATGTAATGTGATAATGCACTGACTCTGGGTAACTAGGGGTGGGGCGTTACAGTTGGTATCAGAGGAAGTTTAGTACAACCCTTGGAAACTATATTCAGATAAAATATGATTAGAGCACCTTACCCTAAGATAGACATTGAGGATTAGTATAGAAAAACTTACTAGAATTTTGGTAATGTAGATATTTTGTGATATTTACAAGAAATACATACCTATATGGATACGAGTAGGTAGAGTCACCTTTGGAACAGATGTACCTATGGGTAAAAACAAAAAACACCGCTTTGAGCTAGACTCGAATGAGAACTGGGGCACGACAGCGGGCCTTGCTGCACTCTTGTTTTCAACACTCCCAGGGGATATGCTTAGGATAATTATCATTTTCTTTACAAACCATTATGAAGTGTTTATGTTTATATAATTACTGAATTTTTTTTTATTATCATAGATTATATTCATAAACTGTTCAATTTATGTTAAGTGTTTTTCAACTTTGGATTTATGTATTGTGATTCATAAACTAATATAGTGTTTGCCATTTTTTAGAAATGGCACCTAGTGGAAGGAATGGTAACTGTATCCATGCACACAATCCATATAGGGATTTACCTCATGTTCAAGAAAATTATAGTGGATCTAGTGATACAAATAATGCTGATCAGCTTATCACCATTCTGGGACAACTCACACCTGTTATGAATAATAACCTTACCCGTATGGAGCACCCTGATCTACATCGTAGAGGATCAATGTTGGACCACTTCATGAGGAAACAACCACCAACACTCATTGGGGGTACAAATCCATTAGTACATTAGCAATGGATAAATTCCATATAAAATGTATTCCATGCCTTTGGGAGTAGTGAAAGGGAAACAATTGTCATGGCAGTTTACCGCCTCACTAGAGATGCTGATCACTAGTGGTCATTAATTCAAAAAAAAGTAAGATGATGAAGTATCAAATATGGAATGGAGGGAGTAAAAAAAATCATAGAAAAATACTTTTGTCATAACCATCGAGCGGGTATAGAAATACAATTTTTGAGTCTGAAGAAGAAGGAGGATGAGAATGTCGCAAAGTATGAAGCTAACTTTACAAGGTTAGCGAGGCATGCAACAGATTATATACAAAATCCAAGAACTAAGATTGAACATTTCTTTGTTGTGTTAAAACCATTTAATCGTCGGGCATTAGTATCACAATCCTTCTCATCATATGAAGACATTGTCTCTTGTGCTATCAAGACCGGAAAGGAATTCTCTAAGTCTTATGACTTCAATGCAAAGAATGAGAAGAAGATATCTGCTAAACACTATGGGATAAGAAATAAGGAAACAGAGAATAAGGGAAGAATTTAATTTCAACCCTATGATAATTTTGGAAGGAAGCACTATGTGTAACAACAAGATATTTTCGATAAGTATTCTTTTTAATGTCATGTGTTTTATGCTACAAAAAGATTTTGCTATACGCCACAATGTATTATCTTGAAGTATACACAACATTATTCATAGATTGTGTTACACAAAATTTCAAGTTCGTTTTATAATAGTCATTCTACACAACATTGAGTGTGTATATATATATATATTCAATGTATAAATGAAATATGGTTGGATTCTGTTATAAAAAGTAATAAAAGATTCTTGCACAACACGCAACCCTGACTTAGCTTGCATTACACGCAATCACGACCTTCCTCGATAGCGTGTGTTGTACGCAATACCGGGATTAACTAAACAATGATATATTATTATAATATTATTATGAACAAGCCGTTATGAATAGTATTAACTAAAATTTGAATTTTATAAAATTATTATTCATATTACACATTTTCTAGAACATTGTATAAGAAAAAAATAAATTTTTTGGGTAAAAGAAGTATTTTTCAAAAAAAATCAGTTTTGTCACCTTTTGATGGCGCACCCACATTAAATATAGTTTTTGACATGTTTATCAATTAAATATTGCATAATAAACTTCTTATTTTGAATCACGATATAAAAATTTACATTGGATAAAGTTTTGATATTTTTCTGATAACTTACATATTTTAATGAAAAGTAAAAACACGCTATATTTTAATTAAAAAAAACTTTTTTCATCGTAATAATTTATATGGTTAAATTGTAATATTGAATGGTTTTAAAGTATAAATAGAATATATTTTGACCATTTAATATTGTTTATGTCATTAGAATTTTTTTTACCTTGAATGAGTAGGATAAATCAATTCAATATTTTGCAATGTTTTAAACAAAAACCCGTTTTCTTTCGATGACGTGATTAATTTCAATTTAATTTCTGAAACATTTGTGTATTGAATTTAGAAAAATGGATTCCATATTTGGAATCAGTGGGTCCAAATTATGTTAATAGGCTACTTTTTATTTTTGGGAATGATGAATAGTAACTACGGTAAATTTTAATTACCATAGTTAAAGGTAAATCGGGTAATTAAGGGTAAATATAATATTATAAAATCACCCTAACACATGCCAAAATTCTATTGGATGGCTAAAAGTCGACCCATATCACCTACGGTCGGATTAGATTCATTTAATGGACTTTTGACCATGAAAATAAATTAATTATTATTAAAACCAAAAAAGTGACAACTTGTCACTCTCTTAAATATTATAAGTATAATAATTTTAATTTATTGATATTCATCATGAACATCAAACATGAATAGTCTCCAGAAATATGATAAAATTATATACGTCATATGAATTTATTTATAATTTTTAGGGATTAAATAATTTTCATTAATTGTGACACAATAGTGATGCAGAAATTGTTTATCTAGTGAAAAATCAAGAATATAGTTTTTATTAAACTAATAGTTACCATAAAATTTCACCAACCCCTAACCAAAACATATTTTTCATGTAAATGTAAACCATAATCATCCAATCGTCTAATATTTTACCATTTGGAGCCATATAAAAGAGATTATGACACTTATATTATTTTATTTTAAATGATGCCAAAGTTGTCACCTTCATAATTTAATAAATATAACAATTTAAATATTGTGTTTTTAAGATGGTAAATTTGAGTGAAAAGTATTATTGTGAAATTTAATAGATTTAGCTTTATCATAGTATTTTATTTTTAATTTTTATGCATCAATAAATTATATTAAATAATTATACAAAAATGATGTAGTAATTATTATTTTAAGCGATAAACCAAATAAATGGTTTTAAAAATAATATAATAACTATTATATGAACTATTTAATGAGATATACTAATTTTTTAGATACATATGAACTATTATGAATCTATTAAATATTTTAGTTCGAATATATCATCTGTTTAGATTTTATTTAAATTCATATAAATGAATAGTGTCAAAATTGACACTATTGTTATTTTATAAATAACGTATTATTAAATTGTTTAAAAATCAAAAAAATATTTAAATGTTATAAATTGAAATTTATATAGTCTACAATGTCATAAATTATCCAATTATGGAAAATTAACAACACATAAGTGATTATTTATAACCATTTAAAATTTAGAATGGTATTACCACAAATAAACTTAAATAGATTAAATAAGGATAAATCAAAATGATAAGGTTTATAATAAGATAAAAACATGTCTAAATTTGATTGGATGATATATTAAAACCCTATATCATCTAATATTAGAATAAGAGTCATTTGTGGAGGTTTTTAAGTGGTGTTAGATTTATTATAAATTAATATTCTTAAGAATTCCTAAGGTGCCCCTCTCCTCCCTTATAAAAGGTAACCTCCTCCCTCTCTTCCTCACACCACATTGAAATTTCATGCTCGGCCAACCCCTGCCAAATAATCTTCTCCACTACCCACTAAAAATCCTAGAGGTCCTGGTATTCTTCCAAGACCAATTTTATTTCCCAAAGTGGAGGTCTCAAAGAGGCGCTTCAAATAAGGGGTAATGTCCATTACTGATTCATTAAACTTTATTTATTATTCTACTTCTTCTTATTTAGTTGATTCATTATGAAATAATAACATCAGTATCACTCATATACTTATATATTATTATAAGTATAAAACAACCCTATTTCACCATCTATCCATCCTACGGAAAATGAAATCACCGCGCATGCGTACGTACGGAATACCGTCTCCACGCCGTGGTGTAATCTATTTTCCACCACCACCTTACTTGGATGGGTATAATAGTGTAAATAATGACTATATATGATTATCGTAATGTGATATTGATTCTGAAATAGTATACATACACTTCAATATAATTCCATGGGAACGATATCATCGCTCGTGCGTACGTATGGATTACCGTCTCCACGACGCGATGAGATTCATTTTCAATGTTAACAATTAAAGAATGATTATAAAGTATATATAATAAGTAATAATGAAATATATGAAATAATTATGTTACATGATTTATGTACATATATATTTATGTCATATACTTAATTCCATTCAACTCAATAAGGAAACGAAAACAGTGTTCATGCGCACGCACGACCTACCGTCTCCATGAACGGTGTATTTCTTTCCATTTATCGATCTATTATATATATATGTATATTATAATATATATTATATATAAATAATTTTTTACATTCTGGATTTATGTAATCATGATCTAAGTAATCATATGATTAATTACATGTTAGAACACGAACGACAAATGAAAGGATTTTACCCAAAACGCTACATTAACATGAATTTACAAAAAACGGGTAATATAAAGTCATAAGTGAACAATATTTGATATCATAACAATGAATATAATTTTTAAGTAAGTCAATGACATTATATAAAACATTATACAGGAGGTTTGGATACGTATGAAGCATATCAGACCTAAGGTAAGGGATAATTTTTCAAATCTCATTTTTATCCGAGATTTCTTATTCGTAAGTATTTACTGGGGTTATTGATATCATCCATGTCCATGTTTTATAAAAGGGTATTCATGTATTTTTAATGTCCTTTTACTAATTTTGACTTTTACCCCATGGTATGGAAGGAATCTTTCTTTTATTTACCCTACAAGGTACTTTTTGACTTTTCCGACAAAAGTATGAGAAGAATGTCTTTTTAACGTATATGAAAAAAAAGGATTTTTACGTTTTTATAAATCCTTATTTTCGTGAAGCTTCCTCAACAATATTTCATGACTATTTTAAACGAAATCTCTTTCTTTTAAAATTTCATGACATTTTGTGAAAAGAAATTGATTTTGAAGAAGAAAGGATATTTTCATCAATAATTCATTTCAAGTGTTTTATCAAAACCATATTCCATCTATGATGACATTATTTCATATGTGTATGTTTCAAGATTAATGTCCCTATGATTTACATGGTTTCACATTTATTATGAAGAAATATCCATTTGTTTTATATGGATTATGTGATAATGGGATGATGTTTATGAAACCTATTTTATTATTTGGGTTATGATTAATGTTTTATGTTTATTTTGTGGAACATGTAATAATGATTTCATTATGAGATGGGTGGGACCTATATCTCCCTCTAATGCATTGGGTAAAGATTTATATCTCATGAGATAGACATGGATTGAACGGTAAGTTAATCCAGTTCAGTATTACAGGACTGGAACGGGGAGTGAACCCGATTCAGAAAGGGACTTTGTCAACTAAGATGGTCTTGGCAGAAATTCCTTGGCTACTATGGAAATAATATCATGTGCATAATGTTTTCCCACAATTACATGTTTTATTTACAAGCTATTTTATCATGATTTATGTTCAATTTTGATCTATGCCTTACGTACTTCCATGTTTTATGTTTTTGTACAAGATTTCTATGTTTAAACATTATGTACATGTTTTTATGTTCAAATGTATATGGTTTGATTTATTTTCACCATGCTTACCCTTATTGAGCATTTGAGCTCACCCTTTTTATGTTTTCTTTTCCCCAGGATATAAAGAAAGGTGTTAGGTAAGAAAAAAAGGGGGAAGATCTCTATGGGAGATATTGAAGATCTTTCACCATGATTAGAAGATTACGTTCCAAGTTTCCAAAGACACTAAACTATTACGGTCCTCCTGTGTCTATTTTTGTTATGTACTATGTATTTCGCAAATGTAATGTAATTTCCATGTACGTCAAGCTTTGGGTCTCTACATTTGGTATCAGAGGAAAGGTTTAGTCAACCTTTGGAAACTAGGATGTGATAACTTTAGTGAGATCCCTAGAGATATTTCTAAGGTATGTCTAGGGATGTCCCTAAGGTTATGTATAAGTATAGGTTATAGTCCTAGAACTATGGTAACGATCTTAGAATTTAACCTAAGATGTTAGATATTGAGGGTACTCCCCATTTACTATGTTGTTTTCCCTAGCATGGTATTTTCCTCTCACACTATTATTTTTGGGTTTTAGAAAATGGCTGGAAACAGGAAGATTCGTGATAATGGATGATATGACGGACAATGGAATGATATTCTTCATGAAAAACCAAATGAAACGGGATTTGGAAGTCCAAACATCGTTATTATGCCTAATCTGCAATCTCATAATATGATCAATAATCTCAACTTTGGTATGTTTCTCGACTCAGATAATAAGAGAAAGATGGAGTTTCATCATGATCATAGAGGAAAGGAAGTTCAATTTCCTTCATGTAAATCATGTGGGAAGAGGAATCAGGGAGAATATTTCAAAGGAACTGGAAGATGCTTTGGGTGTGGAAAAGAAGGAGACAAAGCTAGTAAGTGCAAAGGAAAAGGTTCAGTTAACACCATGGACATGGATAATGGTATTGCTACAACATCAATAATGATTAGATGTTTTAAATGTGGAATTTATGGGCATTATGAAAACCAATGACCTAAGGGAAAATCTCATGAAGAGAATCAGAAAGGTCATATGAGTAGTATTTATGTGGATGATGGTGAAGAGACTACAAATGAAATATGAGATGAAAGAAATGATGAATCTCAGTCAGTGGTTTAAGAAGTTAGTGGAATAATTTTATGTTTAGAAAGAATAATGTATGGTACTATGGAATAAATAATCATCTAAGGATTGTTACACTATTGTTTTTTCTAAAGTATTTAGAATAATACCTTCAATGGTATCGGTAACCATGGAAGGTTATTCATATTTGTTTGTAAATTATATGATATGCACATAATTATAGGATAAGAAAATAATGAGATGTTAGATTGTATTCATGAGCTCATGATAGATATAAGGACTAAGTGATATTATTGTTTGAGTATATAGAATTTTCGGGATTTTGGTATATGGAATGTGTTAAAATTTAACAACATTCATGTTTTAACCAAGGTTCAATGGGTATCTATTCTTCAAGAGAATACATGATTAAGGTATTCACATGTTTTTAATTTTACCAACAAGATATATCTTATGATATATTGGGGATAAATGATGGCATTCACGTGATTGTTATGTGAAATTTCAAGTAATCATTTTCATTATACAATGAGCTTGGACCGAAGTATTTTAGATAATCCTAAATACTTTAATGGATTATGTTGTATATAAGTTAGTATTGTTTATGAATAGAACTTTTTTCGATATTATTGATGGGATGTTATAGTAATGTAGTTTTAGAAAAAGGACAACCTGCAGGATGGGCGACAACCCATCGCGTCGGACAAGGCTGTGGGAATCGAACCCACAACCGAAGTGCGACTGGTCTTTATCGCATACCACTGGCCTACAAGAAGTCCCTGGATAGTAGGAACAAGTTTTATTTTATTAAGCGGTATGATATATGAAGTATAAGTTCATTTTTGGAATCGTATACGATTAACCTCACCATAGAGGGACTTATGTAAATTTGATAACTTTTGCTAACCTTTTGTTTGAAACAGATGGAATTAACCATCATTCTATCACATGATCTCTTAACACTTCACAAATAACAAATTCAACTTCATTTCTTTAAGATATGAAGTGGAAATTGTTCAAAGCACGAACAACAGTGAGATTGTACCAAAATCAATCAAGTATATCTTCTAATTCCAAATTTTAAACTTTACAGAAATGATATTGAAAACCAAAAATGTTTTCCTAGTGCTCTTATATCTGATGAATCCGATGGTACCTTAGATCATCACAAATTTATGGCTTTGTGATTGTTGGATTTTTCATAGCCATGTCCTCTACCACTCTCCACCAGAACATGATGGTAATATTTTTCTTCCATATCCATATTTTCACCTATGTTATCCTATGTGGAAACCCAGTGATTAGTTAATTTGGGTAACCGTTACATTTCATGCTTTAGTTTTTAAAGTTAAGTTTTGGTATTTCATTTTACGATGTGTGTTGCAATTAATGAAACTTTCAAGTAGAAAACCATGTATAACCCCGATGAATTTCAAGGGAGAAATTCATTTTAAGGGGGGTAGAATGTAACAACCCGATATTTTATGATAAGTATTCTTTTTAATGTCTTGTGTTTTATGCTACAACAAGATTATCTTGTGTTATACGCAAAAGTGTATTATCTTGAATTATACACAACACTATTCTTAGATTGTGTTACACACAATTTCAAGTTCTTTTATAATAGTCATTCTACGCAACATTGAGTGTGTGTGTGTATATATATATATATATTCAATGTATAAATGAAATATGGTTAGATTATGTTATATGAAGTAATAAAGGATTCTTGTACAACACGCAACCCTGACTTGGCTTGCATTACATGCAATCACGACCTTCCTCGATAGTGTGTGTTGTACGCAATATCGGGTTTTACTAAACAATGATATATTATTATAATATTATTATGAACTAGCGGTTATGAATAGTATTAACTAAATTTTGAATTTTATAACATTATTATTCATCTTAAACATTTTCTAGAACATTGTATAAGAACAAAATAATTTTTTCGGGTAAAATAAATATTTTTCAAAAAATGCAGTTTTGTCGCCTTTTGATGGCGCACCCACATTAAATCTAGTTTTTGACATGTTTATAAATTCAATTTTACAAAATAAACATCTTTTTTTGAATCAGGATATAAAAATTGAAATTGGATAAAGTTTTGATATTTTTCTGATAACTTTCATATTTTAATGAATAGTAAAAACACACTATATTTTAATTAAAAAAAACTTTTTTCATCTTAATAATTTATATGGTTAAATAATAATATTTAATGGTTTTAAAGTATAAATATAAAATATATTTTTACCATTTAATATAATTTATGTCATTAGAATTGATTTTACCTTTAATTCGTAGGATAAATCAATTCAATCTTTTGCAATGTTTTAATCAAAAACTCGTTTTCTTTCGACAACGAGATTAATTTTAATTTGATTTCTGCAACTTTTGTGTATTGAATTTCGAAAAATGGATTCCATATTTGGAATCAGTGGGTCCAACTTATGTTAATATACTACTTTTTAATTTTGCGAATTATGAATAGTAACAATGGTAAATTTTATTTACCATAGTTAAAGGTAAATCGAGTAATTATGGGTAAATATAACATTATAAAATTACACTAACATATGCCAAAAATCTATTGGATGGCTAAAATATGACCCATATCACCTAAGGGTCGGATTAGATTCATTTTATGGACTTCTGACCATGAAAATAAGTTAATTATTATTAAAACCAAAGAAAGTGACAACATGTCACTCTCTTAAATCTTATAAGTATAATAATTTTAATTTAGTGATAAACTTCATTAAACTTCTAACATGAATTGTATCCAGAATTATAATAAAATTATCTACATCATATGAATTTATTTATAATTTTAAGGGATTAAATAATTATCATTAAATGTGACACAATAATGATGTAGAAATTCCTTATCTAGTGAAAAATAAAGAATATAGGTTTTATTAAACTAATAGTGACCATAAAATTCACAAAACCCTGACCAAAACATATTGGTCATGTAAATGTTAACCATAATCATTCAATTGTCGAATATTTGACCATTTGGAGCCTTATAAAAGTGATTATGACACTTATATTACTTTATTTTAAATGATGCCAAAGTTGTCACCTTCATAATTTAATAAATATAACAATTTAAATATTGTGATTTAAAGATGGTAAATTCGAGTAAAAAGTATTATTGTGAAAGGTAATAGATTTATCTTCATCATAGGATTTTATTTTTAATTTTTATGCAACAAAAAAGTATACAAAATAATTATACAAAAATGTTGTAGTAATTATTTTATTAAGAGATAAACCAAATAAATGATTTTAAAAATAATAAAATAAATATTATATGAACTATTTAATGTGATCCACTAATTTTATAGATACATATGACGTTTCATTAATCTATTAAATATTTTAGTTCGAATATATCCTCTGTTTAGATTTTATTTAAATTCAAATAAATGAATAGTGTCAAAATTGACACTATTGTTATTTTATAAATAACATATTATTAAATTGGTTAAAAATCACAAAAATATTGAAAAATTATAAATTGAAATTTATATAGTCTACAATGTCATAATGTATCCAATTATGGAAAATTCACAACACATAAGTGATTATTTATAACCACTTAAAATTTAGAATTTTATTACCACAAACAAACTTAAATAGATTAAATAACGATAAATCAAAATTATAAAGATTAAAATAAGATCAAAACATGTATAAATTTGATTTTATGATGATATTAAAACACTAAATCATCTAATATTCGAATATGAGTCATTTTGGGGGTTTATATGTGGGGTTAGATTTATTATAAATTAATATTCTTAAAAATTCCAATGGTTCCCCTCTCCTCCCTTATAAAAGGGCACCTCCTTCCTCTCTTCCTCACACCACATTGAGCTTTCATGCTCGGCCAAACCCTGAAAATTTTTCTTCTCTACTACCCTAGAAACATCTTAGAGGTTATTTTCTTCTTCAAAGACCAATTTTAGTGCCCTATGAGGAGGTCTCAAAGGGGCACTTCAAAGAAGAGGTAATGTCCGTTACCGATTATTTCAACTATATTTCTTCTTCTACTTATTCTTCTTTATTTGTTTCATTATTAAGTAATAACATCAGTATCACTAATATAATTATATTTTATTATAAGTATGAAACAACCCTATTTCACTATCTATCCTCCAACGGAAAACGAAATCACCGCGCATGCGTACGTACGAAATATCACCTCCACGCTGTGGTGTAATCTATTTTCCACCACCACCGTACTTGGATGGGTATAATGGTGTAAATAATGACTATATATGATTATTGTAATGTGATATTGATTCTGAAATAGTATACATACACTCCAATACAATTCCATGGGAACAATATCATCGCTCGTGCGTACGTACGGATTACCGCCTCCACGACGCGATGAGATTCATTTTCGATGTTAACAATTCAAGAATGATTATAAAATATATATAATAAGTAATAAGGAAATATATGAAATAATTATTCTACTGGATTTATGTACATATATATGTATGACATATAATTAGTTCCATTCAATTCAATAAGGAAACGAAAACAACATTCATGCGTACGTATGGCCTATTGTCTCCATGAACGGTGTATTTCTTTACATTTATCGATCTATTATATATATGTATATTCTAAATATATATTATATATAAATCATGTTTTACATTATGGATGTAAGTAATCATGATCTAAGTAATCATATGAATAATTACAAGGTAAAACACGAACGACAAAAAGAAACGATTTTACCCAAAACGCTACTTTAACATGAATTTACAAAAGAACGGGTAATATAAAGTCATAAGTGAACCATATATGAAATAATAACAATGAATATGATTATGTAATAAGTCAGTGACATTATTTAAATCAATATACAAGAGTTTTTGATACGTATGAAGTATATCAGACCGAAGGTAAGGGATAATTTTGCAAATCTCATTTTTATCCGACATTGCTTATTTGTAAGTATTTACTCGGTTTATTGCTATCATCCATGTCCATGTTTTATAAAAGTTTATTCATGTATGTTTAATGTCCTTTTTACCCATTTTCTCTTTTAACCCATGGTATGGAAGGAATCTTTTTTTTATTTACCCTACAAGGTACTTTTTGACTTTTCCGACAAATGTACGAGAAGAATGTTTTTTAACGTATATGGTATAAAAGGATTTTTATGGTTTTATAAAGCCTTATTTTCATGAAGATTCTAAAAAATATTTCATGACTATTTTCAACAAAATATATTTCTTTTAAAATTTCACGATTTTTTGTGAAAAGAAATTGATTTTGAAGAAGAAAGGATATTTTCTTCAAGAATTCATTCCAAGTGTTTTATCAAAACTATATTCCATCTAAGATTAAAATATTTCATATGTGTATGTTTCAAGTTTAATGTCTCTATGATTTACATAGTCTCACTTATCTTATGATGAAATATCCATTTGTTTTATATGGATTATGTGATTATGGGATGATGTTTATGAAACCCATTTTATTCTTTAGGTTATGATGAATGTTCTAAGTTTATTATGTGGAAAAAGTAAGAATGATTTCATTATGAGATGGGTGGGACCTATATCTCCCTCCAATGCATTGGGTAAATATTTATATCTCATGAGATAGACATGGATGGAATGGTATGTTAATCCGTTTCAGTATTACAGGACTAGAACGAGGAGTGAACTCGATTCAGAAAGGCACTTTGTCCACTAAGATGGTCTTGGCAGCAATGCCCTGGCTAATATGGAAATCATATCATGTGCGTAATGTTTTGCCACAATTACAAGTTTTATTTACAAGCTATTTTATCATGATTGATGTTCAATTTTGATCTATGCCTTTCGTACTTACATGTTTTATGTCATTGCACATGATTTCTATGTTGAATCATTATGTACATGTTTTTATGTTCAAATGTATATGGTTTCATTTATTTTCTCCATGCTTACCATTACTGAGAATTTGAGATCACCCTTTTTATGTTTTCTTTTCCCCAAGATATGAAGAATGGTTTTAGGTAAGAAAAAAGGGGGAAGATATTTATAGGAGATGTTGAAGATCTTTCACCACGATTAGAAGATTACGTTCCAAGTTTCCAAAGACACTAGACTATTACGGTCCTTGCGTGTATGTTTTTGTTATGTACTACGTATTCTGCAAAAGTAATGTAATGTCCACGTACATCAAGCTTCAGGTCTCTACACTATGGTTCCTGTCTAAAAGGAAAATGAGTATGCTACAAATGTGGATAGAAAAGCCATCTTATTGGTGATTGAATGGTAATGAAAGATGCTACCAATGTTCAATGCTACAATTTCAAAGAGATAGGACATTATAAAAATCAATTTCCTAAGCATCACAAATACTTATCTCAGAAAAGGCCAAGGGATCATGGACAAGCATATGAGATCACTACTCCTAAGGTTGAAACCTCTAAAGACGTTGTGGTAGGTAATTTAATGGTTCCCTCAAGTTTAGCCAATGATTTATTTGATTTTGGATCATCACATTGTTTCATCTCTTCGCATTTTTCTATGTAAATTAGATAGTTCCGATTTGATTTAATAAGGGAGTTGTCAATAAAAACACCTAAGGGAAGTATCATTGCAACAAATGTTTTGTGAATCAGTCCCCATTAGGGAATATAATTGTTCTTTATCTACTAATCTCATCGGCATACCCTTGATTGAATTTTATATAATCCTCGGTATGGATTGGAAATCATAACATGATGCAAAAAATTATTTCAAGAATATGGAGGCTTCAATTTTTTATGACAATGATAAAGAACACCTTATCATTAGAGAAGAATAGTTACCACCTAATTCTTATTTAGATCCACCCCCAGTAGCTCAACTAAATTCAATTAATAGGGAGGAAGAAAATTAAATAACTGTGGGTGAGGAAAGGAATGTTCAAATAGAGTATGTACATATTGTGAAGGAATATATTGATGTGTTTCAAAAAGATTTACCTGGACATCCTCCAGAACGAGAAATTGAGTTTTCCATTGATTTAATTTATAGTTCAAGGATGATATCGAATACACCTTAGAGAATGGACCCTATAGAATTAGTAGAACTAAATCAAAAACTAGAGGAATTGAGTAATTAGGGATTTATTCACCCCTAGTGTTTCTACATGGGGACCCACTATTATTTTTGGTAAGAATAAATATGGATCTACGAGGTTGTACATTGACTATATGGGGATCAATTCTATACCAATAATGAACTAATATCTCCTACCTCACATTGATGATTTATTCGACCATCTTCATGGAGCTCAATACTTTTCAAAGATTTACCACCGATATTGATATCATCAGTTCTGTGTGAATAAGGAAGACATTCCGAAAACATCATTTCGAACAAGGTACGGGAATTACGAGTTTATAGTAATGCCATTTGGATTGACTAATGCACCCTCTGTCTTCATGGATCTATTGAATAGAGTTTTCAAAGAATATCATTATGAATTTGAAGTGGTATTTATTGATGATATCTTGGTATACTCCAAAATCTAAGAAGATCATGAAAATCACTTGCGCATTTTCCTTAAGACTCTAAGATGACATGAATTATATGGGAAGTTTAGCATGTGTGAATTCTGTCTTCAAGAGATTTCTTTTCTTGGCCATATTGTCTCCAAGGATGGAATATCTTTTGATCCATCTAGAAACAAGACAATCTACAAATGACCAGCAACGACGAGTATAACCGAGGTACGCAATTTTATTGGTTTAGAAGGTTATTGTCAATGTTTCGTACAGAATTTTTCCCGGTTGTCTAACCCATTAACAAATATCACCTGAAAAGGGGTTAAATTTATCTGGACAAAAGAGTGTGAAAAATGTTTTGAGGAACTGAAGAGAATATTAGTCAATGCTCCAATCTTAACTCTACCATTGGGGAATGATGGGTTTGTTATTTATAGTTATGCATCCAAAAAAGGACTTGGTTGTTTCCTTCTGTTGAATGATATAGTTATTGACTAAGAATCAAGATAGATGAAAATTCATGAGAAAAACTATCATACACATTATCTTGAGTTGGAAACTGTAATATTTTCTTTGATGATTTGGAGACACTATCTTTATGGTAAACAATGTGAGATTCATACTGATCACATGAGTTTGAAGTATATTTTCTCACAGAAAAAACTCAACATGAGGGAAAGGAAATGGCTTGAACTACTCAAGGATTATGATTTCACGATACACTACCACCCGGGGAAGGAAAATAAGGTGGAAGATTCTTTAAGCAGAAAGGATCATGGATTTTTAAACAAGATGAGAGTTGAAAAGGAGCCTATATACTTGAATCTAGTAATGATGGATATGGGAATCACCATGGAAGGTGAAACATCAATAAATTTTCAAATGGTTGTCAAACCATCTTTACTAGAAAGGATAAAGAGTTCTCATACAAATGATAAAGTGTTACAAAATAAGATTAATGCTATGAATGGTGGGAGATTGAGTGACTTTCTGTATGAACATGGAATTTTTAAATTTGGGAAGAGACTTTGTGTTCCCGATATACCTGATCTAAAAATAGAATTGTTGGATGATGGTCGTAGTTCTGATTTCTCTACATACCCTAGTAGCACCAAAATGTATAGAGTCATTAAGGAACATTTTAGGTGGGACAAAATGAAGTGGGAGATTGGTGATTTTGTGTCACTATGTATGGTTTTTCAACAAGTGAAAGCTAGAAGGCAACAACCTAGAGGAGTCTTGCATCCTCTTCCCAAACCTGAGTATAAATGGGATAATACTACAATGGAATTTGTCCTGGGACTACCAAAAAATCCTAGAAGGAATGATGCAATATAGGTCATTATTGATCGTCTTACCAAGTCAGCACATTTTCATACTATAAGAGAAGATTTACGAATTGAACGATTAGAGTGACTATATCTTAATGAAGTTGTAAGACTTCATGGAGAACCATTATCGATGGTTTTAGATCATGATACTCGTTTTACATCAAGATTATAGAAAATTATTCCTAAATCCCTGGATACTGAGCTTCGTTTGAGCACTGCCTACCACCCTCAAAGTGATAGAAAATCAGAACGTAGTATTCAAACATTAATAGACATGTTCAGATCATGATCACTTGACTTTCAAGGTATGCAGGATCAATATTTTCCTCTGGTGGAATTCTCTTCCATTAAAGTATTCATATCGAACCATATGAAGCGTTATAAGGAAAGAGATGTCGCACACCAACCTGTTGGGATGATGTTGGTGAAAGAAAAATCGCAGGCCTAGAACATGTAGAGGAGAAAATGGAAAACGTGATGGTAAACCAAAACCACATCAAAGCAGCTCAAAGTAGGCAGAAGAGTTATGCTGATAACCGAAGGAAGGATTTGGAATTTCAGGCAGGAGACCACGTTTTCTTGAAGGTATCTCCATGGAAGTGTGTTATACGTTTTGGTAAGAAGGGAAAAAATTCCCAGGTACATCGGACCTTTCGAAATTCTAGAACGAATTGGGGTTGTAGCTTACCGGATGGCAGTGTCGCCAAGTCTCTCTAATGTTCACCATGTGTTCCACATATCACTATTAAGAAAATACCTGCCTAACCCAACGCATATACTCACCTATGAGGAATTAGATCTAGAATCTGATCTGTCTTATTGTGATGAGTCTTTCGAGGTTCTTGATACAATAGAATAGGTTATGAGAAACCAGACGACTCATCTGGTAAAAGTTATATAGAGAAACCATAAGATGGAAGAGGCAATGTGAGAACCCGAGGAACTTCTGAAGAAGAACCACCCGAGTCTTTTTACACATTAATACTCTAAAAATTTCAAGGATGAAATTATTTTATGGATGGGATAATGTAACACCCCAAGCTTCTATGATATGCTTCCCTTTGAATAAAACAATAGCGTGTATTGTACGCAACTTCGAGTTCTAACACACCACAACAAATCAAACTTGCCGTTATGAATAGAAATACCCACATTTTGAATTTTTATAATTTTTATATTAAAAAATGGACTTCATTTTTGGATTCAGAATATCGAAATTAGTTTAGGGTACTTTTTTGTTATTTTTCTGAAAACATTCAGATTTTAATAAATAGTGAAAAATACTAAATTTTAATTAAAAACAACTTTTTTAATCAAAAAAATTTATACATATAAATTATACTATTGGGTTGTTTTTAAGTATAATTAGATTATATTTTTTATCATTTAATCCAATGTTGGTTATTGGACGTAATTTCACATTTAAACTGAACATAAGCTAGTGTCAATCATTAAGTAGTTATTATTTCTTAAAAACACGCTTTTTGTTTTGAAAATGTGAATTAATATTAAATTAATTTTTTCCACTTCTGTGTTTTGAATATAAAAAAATGGATTCTATATTTTGAATCAGGAGGTCCAAATTTTGTAAATAGGTAACTTTAATTTTTGGACATTAGGAATATTTACATCAGTAAATACTTTATTTACCGTGGTTAAAGGGTTAAATCCATTAAATAAGGTTAAAAAATAATTCTATAATAATATCAAATTACCCTAACATGTGTCCTAACCCTGTTGGATGATACATAACCAACCATAGGAATCTTTGGGTCGATTTTGGGACCCCATGGAGCCACATGGATGTGATAAAGACAATATATATTAAATAATTTAATGTATAGACAAAAATAACAAAAGAAAATATCTTTTAGTAAAAAAAATTTATATGAGTATATATAAAAGATCTATTCAACTATAAATAGTAATTATAAATCTAAAAATATTTCTTACCACATGATATTTTATTTATAATTTTTAGAAATAAAATTAATATATTTATTTATGATACAATGATGATGCAGTATTTACTTATTAATGAAAGAATCAAATAAATTGTATTATAGATGTTAAAATAAATATAATTTGAATGTTTTGATTCCATACAAAAATTTTCATGGTTAATGTGACATGTTAGGATTGATTAAATTATTTTATTTTTGATGTAATAATGCTGTTAAGAATTTAACAAAAACAAAATAGCAAATAGTGTCAAAATTGACATAAAAGAGTTTCTTAAAACAAATATTATATTATTAATTGATATTATATTTCTAAAAATCTATGGATCATAAAAAAGACTTATATAATAATAGGTGTATTATTAATTAACCACTTGGGGTTCTCTTGAATGTTTATAGTACTTTTATTAAATTTATAATATAAAAATACAAAGAGACATGGTAAATGTCAAACTATTTATCTAAGAGTTAAATCTAAAAATAAATGTAATATAATGACCCAAACCTATATACCCCTTATTGTTTGAGTGGTTTTCGACCCATCCCCACCTTATACATTAAATAATCCATTTTGGATCTATTAGTAACCGAAAATAATTTTATTATAAAATAATATATCTAGTTTTTTCTAAGGTTCCCCTTACCCCTCTTATAAAAGGGCACTCCCCCTTCTCTCTAATTCACATCTTCAAATCCATTTGGATTGGCCATTACCTTCCAAAATACCCACTCCACTATCCTATATTAATCCTATAGGCCTTCCTTTTTTCATAAATCCATCCTATGGATCCCTTTTGATCAAATCAAAAGGAAGAACCCAAAGAAGAGGTAAATATCTCACCACCTCTTTCAAGTTCCTTTCTTCTTCCACTTCCTTTTTCTTTTTTGTTTCCATTTTAAAATAATAACTCTTGTATCTTCTATATATTGTTATGTTATTACAAATATGGTACAACCAAATTCATTTTTCTATCCATCCTTTGATTGACATGTCACCATACATGTGTACGTATGGCTTATCGTCTCCACGTCGTGGTGTAATTGGTATTCAATAAATTATTATTTGGATAGATATAATAATGATGTTTAATTGATGTAAATAATAAATATAACATGATAATGATTTTTTATATATGATATACCATCAAATATATATTATTTTAATATCAAAATAATTATATTGTCGCTCGTGCGTACGTACAGATTACTGTCTCCACGAACGCGATGAGATTCATTCTCTATCGTATCCATTCTAGATTAATTTTTATTTGATGATTAAAAATAATTTTTAGTGACTTGATATCATTCAGGTTATGAGTAACATACATCCAATCCATAAAAAATATGACTCACATAATAAAGAATACAATGGAAAATGAATCCATTAACACCTGAAACGATGATAATACAAAGATATTATTAACAATGCAATGTTAAAAGATCATATATTATATCATATTAATGTATATGATTCTTTTATAATTTAATAACAATTATTTCACCATTATATAGGAGCTTAAAATACCCTCGACAAAGGAAAATTACTTGGTAAGGGTTAATTTCACAATCTATTTATTATCCGACGTTGTTTCAACGTGATTATCTACTGGGACATCTTTATCATCAACATCCATGTTTCTTAAAAATGAATTTCAAAAAAAATATATTTTACTAGACATTGGGGTAAAGACCTTTATACCCATTTTTGACATTATATGTTTTTTAAGGAATCTTTCCATCGTATTCCAAACAAGGTATATTATGACCTTTTCGACAAAACTAAGGTAAGAACGTTTTTTATGTAATATGGCAGGTGTGGCTATTTTCTACCATTATAACATCGTTGAATCTTCCATTACGAGATTATAATAATAGTTTTAAAATAAATGTTTTCTTTATAATTATGTGACTCATAAATGATTTCAAAATATAAAGAGATATTTCTCTAAAAAATGATTTGATTTCATCTTTGTCAACATTATTTGATTGATTTTATGTTTATTTGAAGTTGATTTATTATGATACAAAACTTCTATATTTTATTGAAGGTTTTGTGATATGTTTGACTATGGAAGTTCTATTTTATACCGTTCATGGTTTATGGTTAAATTATTTACATTTTTATGCCATTTTTAATATGAATGTCTATGTTATATTTCATCATTTTCATATGAGGAATGTATTAGACTTAGCAAGTGATGGGTGTAGACCAAAATAGTTCCTCGATGCATCAGTAGGTCTCATGAGACAGCTAGATGTGGAATTGGCCATGGACATTCCCAATTTGATATATGGTTTTGGCCGAGGCCTTAATCATTTTAGACGTCTTGGCCGAGGCCTTGAAAAAATGTTTCAAAATGTATGGCATTATACATTCCCTCATTATGAAAATAATATTGATGGATCATGTGGTCATTTAACTAATAGAATTCCCATGACTATGTTTTATTAAGGAATTATTAACTCAGATCATATTACATCCATAATAGTGATCATGGTTATTATTGGTAAAGGCATGTGGTTTCAATTATTCACCATGCTTAATATTTATATTTTCTTATACTGTATTTCTTACCCTTAATAGGCATTTGAGCTCACCCCTTTCTTATGTTTCATTTTCATAGGATATGAAGAAGTTATTTATGAGTAACTAGAAGGCATAATCTAGGATGCTTGGATGTTTCTAATGGAATATATTCCTATTTTATTTCTTCTCACGTTGTAATGTTGAACTTATGTATGAATCTTGTTTCCAATAATACTAAACTGATTGGCCTTTTGAGATATTATTTCCATGTGATCATTCCAATGTTATGTAATAATGAACCAACTCTATGTAACTAGGGTCGGGGAGTTACAGATAGAAATTTGGGTCATTAGATTCGTCAAAACTCAGTAGATTTTTCCTTTGGTATTTCATTTCACATTCCACATTGAAAACCTGGGTGGTAACTTTTCCATCCTTGCTCTTCTGATTCCCATGTTTCCTCTTTATACTTATGGTTCTCCCATGATAATTTGACAAGGTCAGTAGTCTTATTGCATAGGTCATTATATCTATGACCTAATGTCTTCACTGGCTATTCCTCATAAGAAATATCATTCTCTATCTATAAAATCTCAATGTTCTATACATGTGATGGATCTAGTATTAAATTTCTCAAGAGGGATACGCCAAATAAATCATGTGCTTCAGAAGTGGTTGGTGGATGTTTTAGTCAAAAGGATATAGCTCCAATGTGATCAAGGATATTTAAGGGGATGATGTACATAGGGATTATCTTCCCTTTAGTCCCAAATCTCATGATCCTCTTTCATAGAGATATTTGGAGGAATGCCTTATCTAAAGCTTTAAACTCATGGTCTCATCAACGATTGTCCACAAAACACTTTCATCGAATTTGGGCTTCCATAATGTGCTGCGGAATAGTTTTAACCCTTTGCAACATTTCTTTGACCATTTTATGTTCTAACAGCTTACTCTCACCAACTTCATCTCAGCATGCTAGTTTCCATCACCTTTTCCCATAAAGGTACTTATATGGAGTCATTTGGATTCTCAAGTGGATACTATTATTGTAGGAGTACTCAATCAGAGGAATATTTTGGTCACATAGTAATTTTAAGTCGATATAACATGATCTCAACATCTTTTCTAGGGTCTAAATAGTTCTCTCATACTTTCCATCAGTTGGATAGTGATAGGCCATACTAAATTTTATCTTTCTTCTTATATCATGTTGGATACTTTCCTAGAACTTTAAGATGGATCTCATATGTCGATCGTAAACAATCAATAGAGGTACTCTATGAATCCATACAAATTCAATGATATATATCTATGCAAGTTGATCCAGTGATAATTATTCTAAATTTTTAATAAAGTGAGCTATCATTAATAGATTATCCACAATAACCTAAATAGTATTATTCCCTATAGATGTCATTGGAAGTACACTAACAATTCAAATAATGATTTTATCCCAATTTTATGTTGGTATGTGTAATGGATGCATCATAAATTTGTAATTTTATCCTAAAGACATCATTTGCTGATATACTATGCACTTTTTTGTATACTCAGTGATATTCTTGTTCATATTGTCCCACTAAAATTTCTACCCAGATCTCGATACATCTTTGTGCTTTGTGGGTGAATATAGATGGTTCAACTTTTTTCGCTATATCTAATATCATTCTTTATCTATGGATTGGATTGTATACATAGTAGTGGAAAAAAACACATGACTCAATCCTCATAGATCATGAACTTATATGATTTCCAACTCTTAATTGATTTCATATTTTTTATAATTTCCAAATCATTTCATTGAGAATCCTTTATTTTCACTATAATGGATGGTTGACAAATAATTTTAAAAGGATTAACGATATTCCACCAACAATGATTCCAATTTCCATCCTTTTTATGTATAAAAATTATGGATCCTTCTCAAATGTCATCGTTGATAAGGATGAATTATTCTTTATACTTATATCATCTTCCAACCAATTTTACTTACCACAAGGGTAGCAGATTGAACAAAACAATTTGAGTGAAATATCTCTTTGTATTATGAAATAAATTAAAAGTAATGTAATTATAAAATAAAAAAATTATTTTGAATATATTATTATAACATTTTAAGGGATGCTTCAAATATATTATAATGGTAGAAAATATCCTCATCTACCGTATACGTTAAAAAAACATTCTTACTTACATTTTGTCGAAAAGGTCGTAAAAGACCTTTTTTGTAAAATGAATGAAATTTTAAATTATAAACATTTTTTAGAATTAAAAAATTGTATAAATAAAATTAACCCATAGTCTAGGAAATAGTAAAAAAAATTTGAAATACATTTTCAAGAAACACATATTTAGATGATAAAGAGGTCCTAGTAGATACTCACGTATAAACATTCTCAAATAATGAAGAGATTGTAGAATTAACCCTTACCCTATAATTTTCCATAGATGATGGTATGTTAACCTACTGTATAATGGTTAATTTTTTTTTATTAAATTATAAAATAACTATATACATAAATAATATATCATATATAATCTTCTAATATTTATTTGGTAATAATATTTCAGTTGTATCATTGTTTTGGGTGTTAACTGATATATTTTTTTAATTTTTTTTCTTATTTAAGTCGTGTTTTTTATGGATATGATGTTTTTTATTCATATAAAGAATAATATTAATTCCTTAAAAATTATTTTTAATCATAAAATAATAATTATTCTTGAATGATTATGATGGCGAATGAATCTCATCACGTTCGTGGAGGCGGTAATCCGTACGTACGGACGAGCGATAATGTCATTATATTGTTGGTGAAATTTTATGTAATTGGATGGTATATCATATATATTTATAATCATTAACACGTTATATTTATTATTTACATCAGTTATACTCATTATTTTACCCATCCAAATAATGAAGGATTTGAATAACAAACAACACCACGATGATGAGATGACATGCCGTACGTACGCATGTATGGTGACATGTCATTCATAGGACGGATATTATAATGAATATGGATGTACTATATTTATAATAACATAAAAATATGTATACGGTACTGTAGTTGTAATTTTGGTATGGAAACAACAAATAAAGAGGAATTGGAAGAAGAAAATAACTTTGACAAAGGTGATGAAATTATTACCTCTTCTTTGAGTGTTTCCATTTGGTTTGATAAAAAGGGATCCTTAGGATTGATTCTGATCAAATTAATTCCTATAGGATAAAGGGAGGGTATTTGGTAGGATATTTGAGAAGGGGTTGGCAGGGCCAAATGGTTTTGGAGGTGTGATTTTGAGAGAAGGGAAAATACCCTTTTATAAGAGAGGTGACTCTCACTTTAGGAAAATCTTGATATATTATTTTATTATACAATCATATTCGGTTTATAATGGCTCAAAAATTATTTATTTGGTGTATAAGGTGGGTATTGGTAGAAAACATCTCAATAAATAAGTTTTACACAGGTTTAGGTAACCTTATCAACCTTACATTTTATATTTAACTCTTAGTTAAATATATTAATGTTTACAATGTATTCTTGTATTATTATAATAAATAGTTTGTAAACATACTATAAAAATCCAAGAGAACCCCATGTGGTTCATTATTGACATATATAACCTAATATAAGTACTTTGGTTGGTATTTATATTTTTAGGAATATTGCATTAATTAATAATATAGTATTTTTTTTAAAACTCAATTATGTCAATTTAGAAACTATTTGGTATTTTGTTTTTTTGAAAGACATAAAAAAATTATCACATAGAAAGAAATTTATTTAATAAACCCTAAAATGTAATATTAACCTAGAAAATTATTTTAATTCATCAGAACTCTCAATTTACATTTATTTAAATATTTATAATATCAATTATTTCAATCTTTCATTAATAAGGTAATTAATGCATCATCATCATTGTTTCATAAATAAATTAAATTATTTAATGTTTAAAAAAATATATAAAATACAATTATGTAGGAAATAATTTATCATTTCTAATGAATATTTATAGTATAATTTATCTTATGTATAAACCTATATTAAAATGGTTTAGTTATTAAATGTTGAATTAAACACTTTTAACTCTTCTATAAATAAAATAATAATAAATGTTCTAATCTAATACAAGTGTAAAAAAGGATCATAATTTAATAATATGGTTTATTTTGGTCGAAAACAGTTATCCAATATAATTAGGACTTTTGTTAGGGTAATTATAATATCATTTATTAGTTTTAAATACCCTATTTACTTTTAACCGTGGTAAATAAAAGCCAAAAGTTATTATTCACCAGAAACTATTTTCATCTTATTGAACCAAATTTTAATTAATGATATCATCCATGTCTCTTTTATTTTTGATATTCAATTCACCAAAATTTTAATATTATATTTTATGCAAATTTGCAAATGCGCCTATAAATTGGGTAAAAGACAGTAAAAAGTTCAATAAAATTTTATATATCTAATATAATTATAAAGTGACTCCATTTAATTACATTGAAACATATAGGTATTATATATCTATTTTTAAATAATATAAATTTATATAATATAACTAATCATTTGAAAAAAAAATTGGTTTTAAACAATAACGTAGTATTTTACACTATTCGTCCTAAATTGGATGTTTTAAAAAAACAAAAAACTCGCCCTAAGATAATTTTGATATTACAAATCCAAAAATGAAGTCCATATTGAAAAATAAAATCAATAAAGTTTAAAAAATAGGGTATTATTATTCATAATTTCATGTATGATTGGTCGTGGTGTGTTAGAACTGAATGTTGCGTACAACACAAGCTATTCTATTATTCAAAGAGAAGTGCACCATGGAAATTTTGGGTGATAAAAATATCATATTATTTTATGAAATATTACCATATAACCTGGTCAATTTAAGATTCTTTTTTGGGATTATATCTTTTAGACCCTTTTGTTATGTATATATCCCACACTTATTCCCATTGAGATAATTACCCATATTTTCAATACACATTTCACAGCTTCTAACTCTAGAGCATGTGTTGGAAATCATTTCTCATGGATTTTCATCTTCCTTGATATTAAGCTACAAATTTATCAATTTTCAACAATACACAACATAATCCCTTCTTAATGAATCAATTTACACCACAAAGAGTTCCCCACTTGTTGGGAGTGTGAGTATTTTCACAATGATTATCCATTTTTTGGGATCCATCATGAGTATAGAAAACCTCACTACCTTCCATGTCAAACTTATCATTTGGTTTTAGAATCATGATATGTTCTTGAAAAAATGTTGATAATAACTAAATAGGTAAATTTAACTATGGATCTCTGTAATAGAGGTTGTCCTAGGAAGATATTTGATTACCATTATCTTGGAATGGACCACAAATATTCATTTTCTGGAGATAACATGCCCCAAAAATTATATTTCTTCCATAAAAAACTCACATTTATTGTACCTTTAATATATTTTCTCACTTTCAAATGTGTACAACATAGTATTAAAATCCTTCTCATGTTGTTCCATAATCTAAGATTATATCAGAATATAATTGATAAATACTACCATATATATATTTAGTTAATCTCTAATGACTCTATTCATAAAATCCATGAAAATATCCAGAGCATTAGTGATTCAAAAGGTAATCATTATGAACTCATATTTTCCCAACAATACTATAAGGAAATCTGGGGAACATTTTCCTTCCACTACTTTAGTTGGTGATATCTTAACTGATGTTCCACCAAATAGAAATTATTGGCACCATGTAGCTGATTGAACAAGCCATCTATCAATGGAAGGGGTATTTGTTCTTTTTATTGAATTAAAGTGCTCATGATAATCAATTCGTAAGAACATTGATCCATCACTCTTCTTAAAAATGATTAATGGTCCACCCCATGGTGAAACAATTGAGCATATAAAACTCTTTTTCAGATTATCATATAACTATTTCTTTAGTTCTTCCAGCTAAACAGTGGCCATTCAATATGGTGTCTCTGATTTTGGAAGATATCTATGAATATGTTCAATTGTGAACTCAACCTCTCAGTCTGGTTGAATACTGGAAAATTCATCAACAAATACATTAGTGTATTCCCTCACAATGGGAATTCTTTCAAACGTGATCAACTGTTTTTTCTCATTCATTTTAGTGAGATATTCTTTCTCATAAGGTAATAATATCAACACTTCGGATTATGATTCTAAATGATATTTATCTTCCACTATACACTTGTAATGAATTAGTGGATTCTTCAAGATGTAGAGATTTATCTACCTTTCTTGACAGTTGAGTTTTGTTTTGTATTAATACAACCATTCCATGCCCAATATAAAAAAAATTTCCAATTTATGTTAGATAATATTTATTGGGAGGTTTAGTTCAAAAACATTATCTAGGGTGGACTTAGGTAAATTGAATTCAAAAATTTCACCATTTTATTTTCTCATAGAAAACTTTTCCACCATATTTGGAAGTGGTGATTGAATATTTATACGAAACATAAAAAATATAAAATAATGCATAGAACAATAATAAACTATTATATTCTCTATTATTGAATGAATCGCTAACATACATGTCACCACATTATTGTGTATTTACACCTCATTATTAGTGATAGAATATTCCATTCCTTGTTTCCTTTGAGGTTATTGTTTTTTTCTTATAATAACCCTGGGCTTAGGGAATTGGTTTTCAAAATTACCATGTTCTTTGTAGTTGAGTCACCACACTATAGGATGAGTGTTGATCTAAACCTTTCTTTCGTTATCCACATTAGTGGAAATATTAATATCCCTATGGAAGTTCTTAACCATATTCCTCATTATTCCACATTTGAATCATTTCCTTTATTATCTTTATATACATCCCATGATACTACATCGCACTATTTTAACATTTGTGATATTAATTATTCTTTAAACCATGGGATTTATTTTCTTATCCAACCATATTAGACTCTAGTTTATTCTTTTTGTCACTAGGCCCATGAGACTATTGTGAGTCTCTGATATACATTTCACCCTTTACAAAAAAACATACAATCTCCACCTAACTATCAATGCCTTGAATTTCTAATGCTTTCCATAGACTCGACTTTAGTCTACTAAAGAGGATATCTACCTTGATTTCAGTGTTCATGACATAGCCAATGGCATATCTTGTGATACCTGTAAATTATTCATTATATGCCCAGATAGACTCATATTCCATCTGTTTATTCCATAGAAACTCACTGTCCATTTTAAGATGGAGGGATAAGGAAAAATATTTATTCAAAAACATTTTCTAAAAATCATCACAATCCATGGAATAAATCTCCTTCTTGGAAGATATATTTTTGATCATATTTGACAAATGATTAGCTTCCCCGTCAATGTCATAGAATTCAAGCACATCATTCCCTTCTTCTGGGCACTGGAGAAGTGAGAATATCTTTTCAATAAAGTTAATCCATTTTTTTGTGAGAAGTGGATCAGAAGATATAATAAACATGGGTGGCCTTTTCATGATGACGTATTATATAGAATCTTGACCTTTCAATGGAGATGGATGGTGTTCCATACAATTAAAGTAATTATTCATAACATGATCTAGCTAAGCGAGTGCTGTTATAATGTTTTGGGCACCCATTTCCCATAAAATTTGGGATATCATTATGAATATCATCACATTGCATTTCAAATTCATTTTTGGAATTTGTTCTTCTATTTTGATAAAATAAACTATGAAAATGAATGCATAATTTGGTGGATTGAATACTTCACATAAAAATGATAATTTACACATAAATGGATATACATGTAAATGAAAATTATATCATAACATGTTATCTACATGGTTTCAATCTATGTTTTCCATGATCTGTTTCATAACATATATTATTAAGGAAATTTTCTTTGTTACCTTAATAATGTTATTTATTGATCTTATGAATATACTGAATCATATCCACCAGGAGTTCCATACAAGGTGCATAGTAAGGCCCATTGTGTTGTACCAAGTTACCACGAGTTAGGTCAGAAAAACATTTCTAATGTTTTTACTCCAAGGTACATATGTGCTAGAAACATATACATTAGTAGTATCTCTAATATAATTTATTTTCATGATAAACCAATTACTCTATAGTTACCAAAATTAAGTTATGTTTTATTACACTTAGTCTTATCCATAAGGTTCATACAAAAGTGATCTATTCTTAATCTCCAAAAATAACTAGATAAAACATTTCTTAATTTAGCATCAATTATGATCTCATAAATTATTTTGATATCTTACATCTACATAGGATAAGGTGTGGATAACATGAAAAAATAGATTAGCTAAGAAACTAGTAATGAAATTAACATAAGAATAATGCTTAGCACATAGCTTTGAAGGCATAACATAATGATATAAAAAGAAATGAAACATGATCAAATATAAGGAATAGTAACATATATATGATGGGATCATATAATCATGGAATCCTAGTAATTTGGTCGCAACATAAAACTGAAATTTAGCATGACTCGAGGCTCTTTTCACAATGAGATGCATGACTGAAGGATAACCACCAAGACTGATGTACATAGAGCACTCGTCAAGGCTAACCACTATGATCATTTTACATAAAGTCTCATGAGACTAATGAATATCCAATAAAATGGACTAATATCTAGGAAGAGGAATCAAAACATTTTCATGAATATGATTTCTATATAGAGAATCATACATATGCAAGAAAACATGAACAAAAGGGTAATCCATGGAATGAATTGGGTATCATAATAATTATATAAAGTATAATAAATGGGTGTATCATAAATGTTTCCATAAAAAAATAACACATGAAAATAAATAAAGGAAAATTTACCTAGATAATGAATAGTGATGTAAAACTTATGATATAACATGTAAAAATAGTATATAAGAAATTTTATAATTAAAACATTTTAGTGTTATTTATTGAAAATATTTTAGGGAATTTAAAACAGAAAAGTGAATAATATTTTATATGACATCGTAAGTGAACCAAAATTGTTTTAAAAAAATGATTTATTTTATAAAAACTAATGGTCTCTTAAAACATATTATATAGTGAACTGGAAATTCAGAAACAGTTGAAGAAGTTCCCTTAAATCACTCTTCCTTATTGGGGTGAATTGATTAGGGAACCCTTTAAAAACATGTATATCCTTGAAAAATAATAATTTAAGGATATTGAAATTTTTTTTGGAACATATAAACATAATTTATAAGATGTTAATAAATATAAATGACATTTTAGTTTTGGTAAAATGAGAGAGAATAACTTGAAAAAATACAAGTGTTTTGATTAGAATGCCTTACCTCAAGTCTGATTGTGTTCTTCACATGGTCTTAATGCCTTGGATAATTAAATTAGATTAATTAAATAAAAACTATTAAATCTTTTATACATCAATTTTATTTATTATAACTTCATAATGTACATTTATGTTTTTTATGCGTTAAGAGGTTCAATTTAATTTTTTGGAGTGTTGGTTTCCTTGGTTTTCATGATCGTTTTAGTTGTATTCATATACCATAGGTCTTGAAAAGTGGTGGTAATTATCCATAATTAAAATTATATATTACTAATGATTTATAGAGTTCAAATTTTTATTATATATCATTTTTTATATGGAATGGGAATTAATCATTCGATAAATAGTTAATGATAATCTTTTCAGTTTGTTTTTTTGTTTTTCGATCACAATGAACTCATTTTGTTTTAAAAGTAAAATCATGTGGGTAGCATGATTCTAGAATATTAAATAATATATAATACATATATTAAAATCTACTTCAATAATAATAATTTGTTCATGAATAGTATTGAAGATGGTAATGGAAATTGAAAACTTCATTACCCATGAAAGTGATAAATTAACACATTACAAGAAATTTTTTAATTTTTATTATAAATGGATGGGGGTAATGAGGGATGGTGATGAATTATTCCATTTGAATAACAATATTCTAGTATATTTATATTACTATATTTATCACTCCATTTTGATGAGGGTAGGTGAGGAGATAAAAATAAAAGAAAGATCTTGAAAATAAAATAAAAGAAAGGGTATATGGTTTTAACTCTTGATTCCTTCCTCTTGAGAACCTCCATAGGGGATTGGTTTTGAAATTTTATTATGAATAATGGAACCCAGAATATTGGGAATGGATTGTGAGGATATTTGACCAGAATTGTAACATGTTTAATGGATTTAGAAGTTTGAGGAGATTAAGTGGTTAGGGGTAGTATTTATAGTGGATGAGAGTGGTGTTTTCTCATTATTTTAATCATTTGTTTATAATTCCAAATAAAGACTATTACTATTTCGAAAATAATCATAAAAAATATTAAAATAATTAATTGTAGTTATAAATTTTTATCGAAAATTATCTATAAATCATCTATGACTATAATTAATGTATTTATTTATTATCAAAAATTATTATATTTTACTATTCTCTAAAAATTAATGTATTTTATAAAAATCCCAAAAAGAATTACCCAATCCATTTTTTGACATTTAGAATCTAAAAATAATAACTATTTTATAAAAAAAACTATAAATATAAAAATTTTAGTTTTCAATTAAAATAATCAATTGCATGGAAAAAAACATATTTTAAAATTATACCAGATTATGTAACACATTGAAAATTTAATTATAGTCTTAAAAAAATATCTTCAAATAATATGAGATAAAAATATTAATTTATGAATAATTTTTTTGAAAACAATTTTTTTTAAATATTATATTAATCCTTAACTTTTAATAAAATATTAGTGACCTATAAAAATACCAAAACATAATATTTTTATAATGAATTATAAAAGATGTAATAATCCCCTCTATAACAACTACATCTATTGTGGGTTTCCCATTCATATTGAGAAGCTCTATTAGGAACTCATAATAGAATAGATAAATCCATATATTATTATAAACTACATTAATGAGTTATCGACAGTTTGGTATTCAAAAGGTTTCAATATAAATATAGTTTTATGTCATCATCCAGATTGGTTAAGGTTCACCTTCACTGGTAAAATGGACACTTAGTTTGGATAATACAAATAATACCTTAAGATATTGAATAGATCCTCTTTATTTTTGAAATTGATGCATAATTTTACATCAATAAATTAAAAGAATATATTCTTGTAATGATTGTGGAGTATATGGAAATTATTTCTAAGAATGATCGAGTGGTTTGACCATATCTCATTTTCAACATTTAATCTCATTAAAACCTATGTGGCACCAATATCTTTATTATTTGATCATATATCATTGGATGATCTCTAGGATTTTATAGTTATGTTGTAGGATCATTTTTAGAATGGAATTATTGGACATAGTTTTCACCAAGATAGAATTCTTTTTAATTATTCAATAAGGCTGATGACAGACTAAGGCTTTGTATTGAATATGATAGCTTGAATCAAGTGATAGTGAAGAAAAAATAATATATTTCAAGAATTTGTGATCTTTTCAACTTATTTAATATAGGTAAATTTTTACCAAAGATTGATTTTGGTGTGTTTATAAATGGTTTCAGGTTTATAAGAAATATGTTATTAACATGTTTTTCATGTGAAAAAAATGGTCCCTTTGAATTCAAAGTGACGTTTTACAGTATGATCAACTAATAAGATATATTAATGGGATGGATCAAACAGTTCAATCATCCTTATTTAGAACATTCTATATTATTTCTAATTGATTTATTCCTCTTGTATTCATGGATATAGCTGGATCATTACTATTAATTGTGCATTTTTCTATAATAATTTTAATAAACTATGTTATGATAAAATATATGAAATTTTATTATATGGAATAGTGACGACAATTTCTTAGGAAAATAAATCTTATTAGGTGGATTTTCTATCTTTTCTACTATGTTTGCGGCTATAATTGATTGATATCCATCATAGGTAATATTTAACATGAATAGTTTACTTGCATTAGTAGGGTATTGCAATATATTTATTGAATAAATTTTATAAATTGTATCTCTAATGAATTATCACAACTAAACAATATTTCCATCCATTTAGTGAGAGAAATGGTAGGAAAATATTGAAGAGTAAATGAATTGGATAATATGTTCCACAGTTTTGTGTTTACCTAAGAAAATAGTGAATTATTAGAATTACTATAGTGGAACTAGTTATATTCTTAGATATTCAAACACAGACAATATTTTCTTATAAGTATAAGAAACTATGACCTCCTAAATATGTTTATATTAATCATGACATGGAGCTTCCTTTTTTATTATTTTTCTTGAATATTTTAATATTTTATCTTTCCTGTGATAGAATTTTGGTCTTCCCATATCATAAGACCCAATAGCATATCATTAAAAATAGAGTGAATTATTTTTAAATATATTTAAGGATTGGAGTTACTAAAAGACTATGATAAAGAGACTCTCTATACTCTATAGAAGGGTAACATTATTATTGACTCCCTTAAAAGTAAATTTCATCCTCATCCGATGAAATAGGATTATGAACAGCTGACAAAATTATGGAAGGATTGTATAAGGGAAATACTCATTCCATAAATTATATTAATAGTATTTTCTCTTAGAATGATTCACTATTTAGTGGGTCCATTTCTTCAAGGTATATATTATCTAGTTCAATGAGAGCATTTTCACTAGAGATGCACCAGAGGGATTCTAGTACAGTGGGTAACACATAATACTTTTTCAACATTGGATAGTGATTCATTCACTAATGAATGAGGATATGTTGATGAAGATACATACCTACTATATGTTGATACATCATAGTGTGTCAAATATGTACCACAATCTATATAGTAATTCCTAGTATCCAATTATAATGTGGACAGTTTTCAAGTTCATTTCATGGTTCATTATTATTAATAAAATATAGCTCGAGTATCATTTTTCTATAGGTTTATCCAAAATTATGAGGCTTTACAAAGGATTTAGAAAATACATTCATGTATTTCATGAATGGAAATCCATGATTTATGAAGCTATGGGATTCCAAATAAGTGATTTTTTACTAGTTGGAAGATTTATCCCACATCCTTCCCATTATAGATATGTTTATAGCAGTGATCATGGGATATTTATAAATATATATGGTAATGTTTTATTACATGGGTAATCTTCAATAATTTTCAGTCTTCTTGATTCATGAATCATGTCTAGGATCTTGCTTAATTTATCAGTGGGATTTTAAGACCCATATATGTTTGAGAATAAAATTTCACCCCCGAAGATTGATCAGTCTAAGAGGATTATCTTGATTATCAAAGATATACTATTATTATGAATGGTATATTTTGGATGATCATCTTACTTTTTTCAATAATAAAAAACTTTTAAATGTTTCCATGGATCATTTTGAAGCTTGGAATGGTAGACATTATAAGTCACCCTTTTTGTGGAATGTTATTTGTGAGTCCCCTTTAATGGATCCTGGGATCATATGAATGATGAAAGAGATGTTGTAGGAGATCTAAGATTGTATAAAGATGTCATAGATTCATCATAAGATTAATGGGGGTAGAAAAAAGGATCCCTTTGGAGTTTCCGGGGTGACTATAGATGTATAAATGATTCACCTCAACATGGTATTTGATGTTTTTAAGGGGTTGAAAGTCTTCTACAAGATTCATTAGCCCATTATAGATTCGATGAATATTATTTTTGGTTACTTATCACCTGGAGTTAACCCCCACAAAATTGATTGGGTATACAACATATTCAACAATTCAAAACCTAGGTAAAAAGTGAATGATCAGTAAAATATTAGACAATGATGTAACATTGATTTTTATTATTTCACTAATTTTATATAGAACCTAATGGATATCAAGGATCAGGGGGAGAAGACCATCCATGGCCATGTGATTCCCTTCATTTATTTCTTTTAGAAGCATGCTAATATCTAGTATATAACATAGGAATAAGAGAATTATATATTTTCTCAATATAACCACCACAACATTTGAGTGCTAATTTTTGTGAATAAAATCATTCAAGGTGGGGAGGAAATAGGGACATAAATTTTCGAAAAAATACCCATTAGATATAATTAATTATTTATATAGTGGAATTCATAAAGATTGTATATTTATATAATTAATAATGTATATAGTGGAATTCAAAATGTGATTACTTGATTTGGGATGTGTGGTTATTGGAACACGTGTTCTTAGATAATGGTATATCAGTTGACCCTAAAATGGTCAAATTTGTTATGACATGGGAACAACCATGTAATGTGTTTTATATTTAGATATTCATGGGTATAGTGGGGTATTATCAATGGTTCAAAAAGGAATTATTAATGATTGGTTCCTTGATGAATGATATCCCTCAAAAGGGTGTATATATTTTTTGGAATGAAAAATTTCACCATTATTTTACAGAGGTGAAACGAAATTTGACTTCTGCACCAATTTTGACACTTCTAGATTATATTCAGGTCTATATGGAATTTTCTCATTCATCATGTTCGTGTTTAGATTGTTTTCTAATTCATAGTGACCATGTAGTTGCCTATGGTTCTCGGAAACATTGGTCAAACATGAAAAAATTTATGACCCATTTCCTTGAACTCATGGAATAATGCATGGGATAATTAGTTCGAAGAATTACCTTTGTAGAGAATAATTTTCCATTAATCAGACCACAAGAGTTGTGTTTATATCACCATTAATAATGATATGAACATTCGATAGAGGTGTTTAGTGAAGTAAAATCATTTGATTTTGACATTTACTAAAAATCAGTAATGGGAAATGTGGTTGCTGATGATTTGAGAAGAAAACATTCAACCTAGGATATGGAAGAATCATTAGAATAGTGGTACATGAAGTTTATTTTCACATAGATTCATTTTGGAGTTTGGGAAAAGGATGTTGAAGATGCCTTGCCCAGGGTCGTTTAACCTCCTCTGTTAATGAGGTGAGTCATTCAATGTAGTAGATTGATGAAAATTACTTATCATTTTGAACACTCTTTGTTGTAGGGATATAATTACTGAGATTACATTGTCCACAAAAAATATCATTTTTCCTGAATTTTATTTTTGTTACTTTATCCACTATAAAATATTTGATGGGGGATTTCAATAAATCCAAATGGGATATTCACCCAAAACCGAAAAAGGTGCTTTATGATATAAATACATTACTCTAGTGTCTAGATATGAGGTAGAACATCACAATAATTATTTTGTGTTTTTATACATGAAAATAGGGAAACAGTGAGTAAACAAATCTTGTAGGATTTCTCTATCCCCTTCAAGTGTTATATTAGAAGTTGGATGATATTTCTGTGTACAGTTTGGTACAGATGACTTGTATCCCTATAATTAATAAATGTATATGGGTTTTTATTGATCAATTTTCAAAACTGGCTCACTTTTTACCCATTCATGATAAAACCAGTGTTGGGATGTTGGGAATTCTCTTGGTGAAATAGGTTGTTCGGTTTCATGGTGTTAATTATTCTATATTCTTGGATAGTGATCCTTGTTTTACATCTCATTTATGGGATGGGATGTAGTATGAGATGGTATTATAGTTTATTTTGATTAATGTATACAACCCACATATGCAAGGACATACAGAGAGAGCTACATAGATTTTAGGGGTCACGCCTGGTGCATGTGTTGTTGACTATGGTCAATCTTGGGATTACCATTTCGGACTGGTTGTGCATTCTTATAAAATTAGTTATCATTCTGTAATTAGAATGGATCCTTTGCAGGCCTTGTTTGGAAGTCCATGTACATCTTTGTTTTTTTACCAGAGATTGACGAAACATCCATGGTGGGTATAAGCTTGGTCCAAGAAATGACAACAAATATTGAGTTGTTCTGTCACTGAATATCGACATAATAGATTCTGAATAAATCTTCTTTTTATAACCATCATAGAAGATTAGATTTTTCTATAAGATATTAGGAGTTTTTGAAGAGTGTTTACATAGTTTGGTCACTAATTTCTTGGGTAGTAATGTAATCTTGATACACAATTTGTGAATACATTTGAGATTATTGATATAGTGTGAAAAGTGTATTATCATTTATCACTTCAAAACAAATTACATTGATCTACAATGTATTTGATGCATCTTTTCTCTGATATTATCTTTAACATCTATCTTTTTTGTCAATGAATTCATCTTGATGTTGATCCTAATTTATCCATGAATGAGCATCCTACCATGATAATTGATTTCGAGACCAGGGTACTTCATTGGAGGATGATAAAATTTTAATTGTTTCCATTTTATAATGGTTTATATTCTTATGTGGCATGGGAGTGTGAGGTATTGATGAGAGGGAACTTACCTCATCTCAAATATATTGAAACATCGTGACATGATTTATGTGGAATAATATTTTTTATGGATGGGGGAATTTAGTATCCCATAACATGTCGCCAGGTATTTCTTAAAACTATTTTTTATCATTCATTGTTTTTGGATTGTTTTGTATCGCTTTGGGTGATAGTTGGAGGTTTTTGGAAGATTAACATTATTTTCATTGTTTGTGCACTTTTTGGGAAAGCAATGAAAATTTACCAATAAAACCATATACCTTTTAATAGTTCTCTTTAGGTGGTTCATGATTTGTACATACCATGAAGAAATATCCTCTAAACCGTAAATCCTCGTGAATTCAAGGTTTGGACATTTGGTGAATGGTCTGTCAAAACACATGCCCACCAAAGAGAAACCATGCATCCCAGATAGTATGGGTTCATGGATAGGTCTAATTATTAGACTAAACATGTTACCCTACACATAAAACCATGTATCCATGGTTTTAATTTACCAAAAATTTATTTAAATATGTTTACCCCCCCCCCCCATTTAAGACCCCTAACCCCTCTTTATGAACCAAACAATAATTCCTTGTCTTTGGAGGCTTCCAAGAATTGGTTTTAGCACCAAAAACCCCTTATATTGATAGATAAATGTGTGATTGATCATGTTTAATGTCTTACGAGTAAGAATACCTCATCTCATGTAGTTTCATACTTTAATACATTCACTCCTCCTTCGAGTTCAATGGATTTTCATGTAATTTATTGATCTATAAACTATTTCATCGGATCTTTGTTCTGGTTTTTTTACTACATCTACCACACAATCATTATTTCTGAACAAATCATGTTGTGGGTGTTGAGTTATAGATCATAAAGATCAAGGTATACGGTTAAAAGATTATATTCCCTCAAATTGTAACCATTAATTTTCATTAGTAAATTGAATTAAATTTTTAATTTTCTAAAATATATGGAAATGTGATGAATTTATCTTTTATTTGAATTTGGTATAGAAATTAATAAAAAATCCAATTTCAATTGAATTTATGTTTAGGGGTGGATTTTTAAGAAATGATGGCCTGATTTGGAAATCATTTTTATGGAATGATTTGATGTTGACCTTTATAAAATGGTATTATTTGAAAATTTATTACAAAAGGAATGGAATGATAAAATAAAATGATTTGGATTTTAAATAAAAGGAGTTATTTATAAATGTAATTCGGATATTATATTTTGAATTGTTTTGAATTGATTGATTTCCAATTTGATTAATAACTTCCTGAATCAATTTTTTCCTATGTAGTTAGTTGTAACTAGAAAAATAATGCTTGGATATTTCCTCCCATGAAATGGAATGATGATTCCAATTTTTTTCTAAAAAATATTTTCATGACTACTCATAATGGGTTCCACTATTCGGGTGTAGACCTCCCTTGATCATCTCCCCTTTTAGGGATGTATTTGAGTGGGAAACCTGATCTGATCCATGATCATTAAAATATGTGTGAGGGTATGATAACCATATTAAATAACATCCCAAAATTATTTTTACATTTTTCTTACTTTTTTTGAGTTTTCATATTTCATATACATACCATTGATTTTTATAAATCCTAAATTCATGATAAATTATTTATATATATTTCTTTCTATAAAATGTTCATCTAAGCATGTTTTATTTTTTTATTGTATCTTCCAACTAATTAAAATTAATTATTGTTTTCATTTTAAATATGAAAAATAATATTTCATGACTTTTTTATATTTATTTTTATATTATATATGGTTTCATGTTTTTGGAAATTATTATATAACACATGGGTCGATCATACAGACCAATATAGCTTACACCCTAACTTTACCTCCATGAGTTTGTTGACTTTATTATGCCAATTCTAAGAATGGGGAATGTTTCACATGTAGTGGTGGATGTTATTGATCCTTAAAAGCTTTGATTGGGTTTTTTGGTGGTGGATATATTGGAATCTTAGGATGTGGGTTCGATTGGTTTGTTTGAGTTTTATCTTCCCATTCATGGTTAGGTCAAACGGTCTGATTGACCATGTAGAAATACCCAGAAAACCATGTGTGTATGTTTTTAATGCCCTGAGTATTTATATAAATATATTGAACCCCCCCCCCTATTTAAGACCCTTTGTCCCTAGTTTTGGACTAAACATTATTTCCATGGATTCGGAGGCTCTCAATAACTGGTTTTCACTCCTCAAACCCATTCTTTTAGAAGATCAAAGCATGATTTATCTTGTGAAATATTATTTGGGTAAGAGGGCCTCTGCTAATGTAGTTTCACCCTTTCTTAATTTCACTACTTTTTATAGTTTAATGGATCATTGCATAATTTATGGATATAAACTCTATTTTATTGGATCTTGGTTCTATTAATTTCTCTTGATTTAAGACACCTTTACTCTTTATTGATGAATCATGTTGTGGGTGTTGATTTCTATACCATTTATTATACGGTATATGCTTCCAAATTTAAATTCCCTATAATCATTACCATTAATTGAATTATTAAATTGAGAATAGTTATTTATTGCATTAAAAAATGGAAATGTGATGAATTTATATTTTATTTTAATTAGGTATGGATGATGAGAAAACCAAAATTTCAATAGAATTTATGTTAATATGTGGATTTTTTTAAAATGATTATTTTATTGGGAATTTTTTTTATGAAATGATTTTATGTTGACCATCGGATAATGGTATAAATTAAAATTTTATTTCAAATGGCATGTAATGATAAAATACAATGATTTTGTTTTGAAATAAAATGTCATGTTTAAAACTGGAATTAAGAAATTATATTTTGAAACTTTTTTAAATTATTTCATTTTAATTAGATTGAATGGTTGTTAAATAAAATATTAGCTTGGGTTGTTTGTTGTAACTAGAAATACTTTTATATGATCATTCCATTCTAGAAATGGATTAATGATGACAAATATTACAAATAAACAAATACATGATTACCCTTAATATAATTTTGGTACTTAATCCATTTTTTGTTGAGAATAAGAACATTTAATAAATTATCTTACAATATTTTGTGTTAAATTGATTCACTTTTTTATCATGTATGATGCCATGTTCAAGTCACTAATCAATGGAGATCAAGAATGCACTTCAGTCTATGTCAGTGCTGGCTTGGGTATCAAGGTACTAGTGTGTATGACCTAGTTTGTGACACCGATTTTTAATAGAGGATGTTGTATTCCAAGCATCGTTTTGACCCCATGTGATTTTGGTGAATCAGGTCATGCAAATTCAAATTATTCCCATACAAATAATCTTATTTTATGGCTAGTCCAAATAAATAATTCTTCGTCATCAGATATGAAACCAATAAATCATTAAAAATTAAATTTTATGGCATCATTTATAAGAACAAAATTCCATTCGGGGAAAATAATCCCTATGATGTGTATGTTTACTGAAATAAATTATATGAATTTACATGAAATTTTTAAGAGTGTACTCATTATCTATATTAACTTCTACCACTCATGAGATGATAACATATATCATTATCAATCAATAATAACCAAATTCTACTCAAAATTATAAAAATTTAATATTAAAATCAAATTTGAATATAATATACAATTATTGGCCTTGAAATATACTCCATGTTCATCAATATTAACGATATCATACATCCCTTTTTCCAATTCCAATCAATGGAAACCAACTCAACTTATCCATTAATAATCTCTCTATGAAAAAATATATATACATCTAGTCTATTATCTCCATATATTTATCCAATATTTTTTCTCTAATTTTAATTTAAATTATTAAACATTCTTAAGAGACAATACTCTACTAACAACATTACATACAGACTAAATTTCACAATTCAGACATTAAAAATGGCCAAATAACTTCAAATTGGGTCCCAAAAAATTATAGAATTATAAATTAAACAAAATATGGTAATAAATATCAGACAAAAAAATTATAAACTAATGAATATAAATTATTGTTAGTTTATCTCTTTGATTCAATAACTCTGAAATCTATGGAAAAAATAACTACATAAAATTTATTTACTTATATATTTTGTAAAGTATATCTACAACGCACAATGATGTAGTGTATAATAAACAATAATGTATTTTTATTATATGAACATATCAATATAAAACCAATATTATATATTATCATATCCATGAACTCATTGAAAATTATTCACTAAACTACAAGGAAACCCATCAATATTCTTGGTCTCATCTATAAAAATATTTTGATAAATACTATAAACATCCAAAATCACCCAAATGACATTAGTGATAGTAAAAAATCCCATTTTCCTTATAATTAACTACACTAAACACATTTTTCTTCAATATATAACAATATATAGAATCTCTAAAATTCCATGTATTCAACATGATTACAATAAGAAAATTTTATTCTCTATATCCCTATTTCTAAATCTTATTTTAGAACTATAGGGTCTATATTTACATTTTAACTAGTAATGGAGGTAAATAATAGTTTTGAAACACATATCTAGAGTAAATTACATATATTTCATGAATTGTTTTGAAGAAATTGGGAAAACAATGATTTAATGTCTACATAAATGATTTGGTTTTGGTATTTTAACCAAACTATAAATAAAATTTCGTCAAACATCCTCTAAATCATTTCAACGCACCATATGATGAATTATTTGAGATAAATTATTTCTTTTATAGGAATTATATTAGTAGGTTTTAACAAATACTACACAATAACACACATAATGATTTTTTTTCAAGAAACCTCCCCACATTTGGGTTTATTAAAAACATGACAATCATCATCAGAAAATAACATTATTCATCAATAGTAAATTTTTATAGAGTATAAAATAATTAAAAAGAAAACATTTAATACTACATTAGTCATTCTTAAATAAAGAAATAAGAGTAAAATGACAATTTTATAAAAAAAAATATAATCATTTTACCCATGATTTAATACCCCTATTACATCAACTATTAACTAATAATAACTCATGATAATCATATTGTAATCATTTATAAATACTCCCCCTAATTAAACATTCATTTTAATCTCCCTTAAAACTTATTTATGTTAAATTTATTGTAACAACATGAACATTTATCCATAAAATTTCCATTTTTATTTTATTAATGTTCATATTATAGTAATAGAAAACAAATGCAATCATTTTGTCTTATTAGTCCCAATGGATTTAATATTCCATTATGTTTAGTTAATGATGATTATATAACATTAAATTGTTATTATTGTTAATATAGTGTTTTAACAAATCTAATTTTCATAAAAGAATGAAGTGAAGGCCTCAACAGGATGGATTGTACCATATAAATCCCATTTATTGCTTTTTATAAGGGAGATATAATTAATTGGATTTCTTCTTCAACAATTTGAAGTTATTATCCAACAAATTAAGCATGAGGGAAACCATTTATGGGAGAAGTTGAATCTCATAGAGATCATGGTCCAAACCATGTTCGAAGAACATCCCCATGAAAGCTCAACCATCACGTATAATTCTTTTTGGCATTATGTTGGTGTATTAAGGACTATTTTTCAAGAAACAAACAATATGAATATGTACATTATTTTGTATAAAATAATGAATTTATTTTCATCATATCATATTTACTTCGTAAATGATTTTTATAGCACAAATTGGGTTTTTGGTTACTAAAAAAATTAAATTAATGAATTGATGAATAAATAATTTTTCGAAAAAAATTATATTTTACTTGAATATTATTATTAAATTATATTTATTAAAAATAATTATCATATAAATTTTTTGATTTAAATCTGATTTTCTTAAGGGTAGAAAAAATGTTATTGTTAAAAAAACAATGATTCTCATTAAATTTCGTTTTAGGTGAAAATTTTAATTATCCAATAGATACTTTTTCATTATTATTTTTGATAATGTTGTATTTTTTGGAAAAATAAAAAACTATATAAATACACATTATGTTTTATCACACAATAATGACCCAAATTTTATGTAATAAGTAATATTAATTATATATACAACCAAATAAATGTTTTGACATTAAAATAATGAAATTTTAAGTAAATTGTATTTATTTTGTAAGTCCATTATGAATCCTTCATGACATATAATATATTTTATGATTTTAAAGTCATTTCTTTAGGAGTGTGACTCACCTCCACATAAAAAATTACAATATTTTAATAATTTCCCCCTTCTAATTATAAAATAATTTACAACACTACATTTATCTATAAATAATGCGAAAAACCAGGTTATGGTTTTTGGGTTTGGATATTTTATTATGTTTAGTCAAAAACCTAAATAATAAATAAATCTCCCTCCTTTTCTATATAAACCCAACCATGATCCCATTTATCTTCAATTAAAATACTTTTAGAATGTAAATACTCTCCCCTAAACTCCATATAGGACTCTTAAGGATCCCTAAATATCTTAAGACGTTATTACAATGCCTTAGTAGTCATACATTCATGAAAGGGAACCTCATCTTCCACTCTCCTCTTTTATCAAGCACTCCCTTTATGTTATGTCTTTAATTTTTTTTCTTATAATGGGATATGATATTCCATATACCACATAGAGTATTTTATATTTATAAATGATTATAGATTCCTTTCACTATCACTAACCCTCTTATGATCCTTTATGTACGCATGTTACCATGTCGAAATTTCATAAAGATTCTTTTCTCTATTGTTGTTTCATTATTAACTTATGCCTTATATTTATAAAATAATAATGATGTGATAATATTTTCCATTTCCCTTCTTTTTAAATTTTTATTTATAATTAATTATAGACCCCTATAACTCTCGTCAACCATTTTTTTTAATTTTCATGTAACGCCATTATGCTGCTGAAATTTCATCATGATTTTCCATGAAAAAATAATTGTATAGTGAATATCATACAATGTATTTTCTAACAAGGGTATTAACCTTCATGAAAATATACATATTAATTGGGGACATACATGTATGTATTCTAGATTCAATGATCTTGGAATAAAATATATTATTGAGTGAATCCATATTTTATGATCTATCTAGAAAACATAATCAAGAGAATAATATGATTATGATGGTTGCACCAAAATAACAGTCCAATGAATTAGGTAATTTTTTGTATCATGAAATATCATGATGGGATTTTCACTATGACAAAATGACAGTATAGTGGCGGTTTTTTATGCAACGGTGGTTTAAACTGCCGCTAGATGGTCATATGATTGTTTCATATAACCTCCACTAAAATTTGTGTCGGCATTCAACATATGGTGGTTCCTTCCATTTAGTAGCATTTTCTAGAATGTGTCACAAAACATGTATTTCATGGTAGGTTTTCCAGAATTTGTAGTGGGGTTATCTTAAATAAAATAACTACAATCTAGATGTGGTTTTAACCACATCTAAATGCTGAATCTTTTACTGAAAAAAGCACCACTAATGTTAATAAATATATTAATAAGTCAAATTTTTTCATATATAACAGAATTTTCAATCACCACCAAAAAATAACACAATATATTGGTATTATAAACCAAAATTAAAAAAAATAAATTTAGAACTTGCTTAAAGAACCACTATATCATGAATGACAATGAAATAAGCTACAGGTTTTGTATCCCCAAAACCTGTAGCCAGAACAACTCAATAGCAACACTAAATATTGTATCTCCAAAGACCTTTATGGTCATTCCATAGTGTTTTTTTTGTAATGGAGGTGTTTATTGAAGGTCTGAGGAGAGGGATGTTGATTGAGAGATAAAATTCTAGGTATAGAGGTGTTTCATGGTGTTAATAGTTAGTTCACAATATTATGGAATTTACATTTATGGGTTGAATGTTTTTTTATCGAATGTATTATTTGGGAAGAATTACTAGGTAGATTTGACAATGTCTTTAGTTGAGTTGATTCATAAATTTAAATAATTATTCATGGTGTGAATTAATTTTACATAAGATAAACATGAATTTTGGGGGATATTATAAGTACATTGCCTCAATATTATTGATTAACTGAAATGAATACATTCCCTAAATTAGAATTCATCCTAAATATTTATGATGTGAATCAGTTAACAATGTTTTGATTGGGATATTTCTAGCATGCTTTAAATTATGTTTCATTATAGATTTATTTCATTTATATTGGTATTGAGGAAACCCCTATGTATGATTAAGATATCTTTCATCCCTACATCCTTTTTTTATCCTTGGATTCTAGATGTTAAAAATCTTCACTCAGAGGTGAGTTCTGCCCTTTATCACTTTTATTATTTTCTTCTTCTTCTCTCGTGAACCATCCAAAATTTTAGACATTAAATCATGGTATAAATGGGCTATTTATTTTAGGAGATGTTAAAGTGATATATGTTAGTCTATGGTTCTTTCCCCATGTGGGTTTCTTTTCTCATAGTTTTCCTTTATAACAACTCATAAATATTTAATTGAGGTAGGGTATTTGAGATATCACTTTTTTCCATATAATTTTTGGGAATTAAATTCATATGTCTCCATTGCATGGATGGTATAAAACAAAATAATGAATAAAATATATAGTGTTAATAATGAACCATGTTGAATGGAATCTATAATATTTTGTGATATCTATTTTTATTCCCTATTTTGCATCATGGTTTTTTAGGTAGTGTGTTATCCATTATTTTTTTAATTATAGAATGATTTTTTTCACATGGAAATTGAATAGAAACATAAATACGGTAATTTTGTGAAAAATATTGGTAGATCAAAGGAAAATTTCTACCATTCCTTCTCAGATTAATAATGTATCAAAGACTATTTTGGTTGGGCATTGTGATTTTAAACTGTTGATTATAATTTTTTTCGTGGAAGATAATTTTTTATAATGAAACAGATAATTCATTATGGCAATGAAATAGTAATTTTAAAAGGTAAAATGTTAGGATGGTGACTGCCCATTTTTTATGATAGCTCTAATTCCTTGATTATATGCCCTAATTTTCCAAATGGGTTGTTACTAAAAATAAGTTATACCTTATAAATGATGGATAGTTATAGGTACCTGATGGAAGTGGTTCCATCTTGAGGCAATAATGGCATGGAGGACTGTAGAGATGACCAAAAGTTGTATGGTATTTATTACAACACATTTGATGACAACTATCAATAAGGTCATTGAGGTGTATTTTTTATATTTAGTTTCTTTTTATTTCTATTTGCAACCATCTTCTGTTTGATAAAAAAACTACTTCCACACATACTGGGTACCGAGTTCACACATCAACATCTCTGATAGTGACAGAACATGTGGATGAATTCTACCTCTTCTATACTCTCTCTTCAATGTTTGAGTATTGGTATGAACTCTTATGAAATACAATAAAACAAAACTAATTATTGGTTTTATAAATCCCTACAGGGTATTGGTATAGAATGTACTAGCTAAACTAGCATGATATATACTACTTGAAAATGGTGTACATGTATATTCTATGAAATATATTGTGGTACATGATGTACTATAATACACAAAATACTATTGATTTGTACGTGAGGTGTTGGAAACCCCTCTTGGGTGTTTGTATGATATGGTATATTATCATTGCTAAAGGGTTGTTGATGAGATGATATGTCAAAATTATTATATGAGAAAATATGATTAGTGACTCCACTTAATTATATGTTCTATTGAAACTAGTTCCACTAAGGACACCATCTACCAGTTTTCTATATAAGAAAACAATCATCCATGAAAAGACCATGCAGTTGTGAGTATAAACATACTTTTTAAGGAACCATGAAAAACGTGAGGGAAATAATAGAATATAACAGACAGATCAACCTATAGGTAAAAGAGATATAAGAAACTAAACATCATATATGATCATAATGAAATTTTAATCTCCATTTCCAGTTAAAACATAGAATATAGACTCTTGGTTATACAACACAAATATATGACACTGATTTTCTTAATCCCATTTAATATACAATAAAAAGACTAAAAAATATCCACATTGGATATAATGATACATGAAAAAACCCTCTCCACTAATCATTTCCCAATGATGAACTCTACTCGTCACCATTCCATCTTCATCACTACTTCCTGCTACCAACACCTGTAAGGCAATTATATTAAAAATTAAACAATGTGGTATATTTATATTTAAACATATAATCAATAAAATTTTGTGAACTAAATTATTTTTATGTATTGTGATTTAACTTCTCACCACCAGTCATCACTTGTAATCCGCAATTGTCTTCCAAAGACTATTGATTGTAGTGGCCCCAACCCCATCCTGCACACCTGACTTGGATGGTCTTTCCAAAGGACCTTACCAACTAGGTCATCATAGGAGACTGAGTATGACTACGTGGGATTGACATCTCATAGTTATTTAATTTTTACCTATAAATCAAATAGTTGTTATATAAGAAGAAATATATATTAACATAGTGAAAACTAATATTATGTAATTACCATTAAAAATGAATTCATACCCAAACTTATTTGATAGACTCTTTAACAAAACTCACCATATTTTTGTATGAACATTCAACCACACGTCGGTTAGGGATGATCTGTGGCCTAAACTCTATGACTACATTAATAAATATATATCAAAAATTTAATATATTTAACAGATAAAATTACCTAATAAATATTTAAACTAATGAAAAATATTTCCAGAGTCTATTGGATTCATGAAAAACTATTTGACCCATCAGTGTGAGTATATTACTTCATTCTTCGTATTCTATCCATTTAATAATATAAAATTACTTTCTTAATGCAAATTTAAATAAAATCATGTAGAAACAAAATGAAAATTTTAACAGATCAATAGTACTAACGAAAAATATACATAACCAGAATAATTAATTACTACAAAAATGAGATAAGTGGTTGATAAATGAATGGATAACTACACATAGTATCATTTTCTCCTTAAATAATGTCAGTTCTCTGGTCCATCATTACTTGGTCTGCCTCATCCACTCCTGAAAGACTAATATTTTCAATATCATGACAGAAAAAAAATTTCTTCTTTCTGTTGATGGGATTCAATGTCAGAGGTGAAATCTCCCACTTCATCACCCATATAATACAATTATGTTTTTTATATGGTCAAATACACTACACCCTTCATCCATGAAATATTTCACATAATATACAATTTTCACATCTAATGCAATATACAGATCATGTCGTTCACTATCACCAACATCCATTAAATGATAGAAGTTCAAAGAAGAAAATTACAACGAATCCCTTTTAACAGCCCTGATAATATCCAATTATTTACGTTTGAAAAAAATAGACAAATAATTCTCATGGTAGTTTATTTTGATAATATAGGTCAATATTATATAGTATTCCATTTTAGAAAACATAAATATGCCACTATTCTGTGTTTTCAAAACCTCCTTCTGATCAAATGTACAATATTTAATGTTTTTTAAGTTGTAAGAGGCAAACATTCTAACTTGTTTTATAAGACATTAAGAAATAGACATCAGATCTTCATAAAATTGTGTGTGAGTATCAGTATTAAGGATCTAAAAAAGAAATATACATTACTTGATTTACAATATTTTCGTGTAAACCGAATATCCTTATTGATTTCAATATTTGTGAAATTACACGTAGTTAAAACCATTCTACAATCACTTTCTTTACAAATTCTATTATATCATTCTCATTTCATGTTCAACCACTCATTCATCTCCTTATTTGTGTCCTCAACTCATAAATAAATGGATATTCAATTATACTATTTATCAGTACAAATCATTATACCTATAATAATTCCATTTCTGTCAATGTAATATTTGAGTTTCTCTAAACTGGTCGTACAATAATAGGAATGATTTTTTATTTCCCATGTATTTAATATTGAGATGATGTGTCATAAAAACATCCAAATTGATTTAATCTTGTCTCAATTTTATCCAAGTTTTTAGAATAATAGGTAAAACACTCCTCTGTAAAATAGCCATAAGAAAGAGAACCTTCAGGTTGAGCATTATTTTATGTGTCAAATTTCAAATGACCATGATATCTATGAAATAAAATAAAAAAACATAATTATTCATTTAAATAAGTGCCATGAATATTTTTCTAAAACGAAAAACACATAAATAAAGTACCTCTCAATTGGATTCATCAATTGATAATCTTTGGGGCCTCCTAATTTTTCTTCCTCAGCCAAATTCATAGTTAAATGCATCATGATAGTAATAAATTGTAACACCCTGAGATTTTCTGAGATATATTATTTTTTATTTCATTAATGTCTTATATTGTACACTACACTATGATTAGCTTGTACTATATGCAATACCGTATTAGTTTGCAGTATACACAAAACTATTCATGGCTCGTGTTACACATAATTTCAAGTTTGCTTTGTGGAAATTATTCTACGCAACATTAAGTATAGATTTTATTTAATGTATAAATGAAATAAGTTTTGATTATATTATACACAACACCAAAATGAGATTTCACTATATGTATCCCTAACTTGGTTTTCATTACAAGCAATAACGACATTCCTCGATAGTGTGTGTAGTACGCAATACTAGGTTTCACTAAACTAAGATATATTATTAAAATATTATATAAACTGGCCATTATGAATAGAAATACCCAATTTTTTTAAATTTTATAAATTTTATCTTCCAAAATGGACTTCATTTTTGGATTCATAATATCGAAATTTTCTTTGGGTGAATTTTTTGTATTTTTCTGAAAACTTTCAATTTTTTATGAAAAGTGAAAACACTGAGTTATAGCTTAAAACTAAATTTCTTCATTAAATAATTATTTATTTTATTTGAATTTATTTTGGGTCAAAATAGATACATAATAACTATATATGTTCAATGTAATTTATTGGAGTCATTTTATAATAATTTTTGATATATAAAATTTTTATTGAACTTTTTACCGTCTTTTACCAACCTCCAAGGCGAATTTGAAAATTTACATAAAACATAATTTTACCTCTTCTGTGAGTTAAATTTTGAGAATACGATAGACATGGTTAATATGAAGGATTAAAATTTGATTCAATAAGATAAAAATATTTTTCAGTAAATAGTTACTTTTTACTATTATTTACAACGGTTAAAATTAAATAGGGTTATTAAGGTTAAAATGATATTATTATTACCCTAAAACATGTCCTAATTCTATTGGATAAGTATAATTCGACCAAAAACAACATTAGGAATAAAATATGAACCTATTATCTCCACTTTGATTAGATTATGACACTTATTATTATTTTATTTAAAGAAGAGTAAAAATAGTTAAAATCAAATTTTAATAAGTAACAAATTTTTTATATAGGGTTATACATATGATAAATTCGAAACAAAATATTAATTAGAAATCTAAAAATATTTCCTACATGATGATATTTTATTTATAATTTTTATACATTAAATAATTTAATTTATTTTTGACACAATGATGATACCATAATTACCTTTTTAATGAAATAATAACATAATTGATATTATAAATAACCGAATAAATGTAATTTGAGACTTTTAATGAATTAAAAAAATTTAATAGGTTAATATAACATATTAGGGTTTATTAGATGAATTTATTTCTAAATATTAATGTTGTTATGAATTTAGGAAAAACATAATACCTACTAGTGTCAAAAGTTACATTAAAGAGTTGTTAAAACTAATATTATATTATTAATTGATATAATGGTCCTAAATATCTAAGGTTATACCCAAAGACTTATATAATAATAATAATGACATTAATGAACCTATTGTGGTTGTATTGGCAGTTTATAGTCAGTTTATTAACAATATAGTGTGAGAATAGAAGAAGACAAGGTAAAAGTTAAATTATTTAACTTAGAGTTAAATCTAAATGATAAGGTTATCATTGTAACATAAACTTGTCTAAAAGCTATTTTTTAAGAGTATTTAGACCCATACCCGCCCTATCCTCCAAATAAATTACTTTGGATTCATTATAAATTGAATATGAATGTATTATAAAATAATATTTTATGTTTTTCCTAAGGTTCCCCTCACCCCTCTTATAAAAGGGAACTCCCCCTTCTCTCTAATTCACATTCCAAATCCATTTTTCTCATCCAAAAGCTAGCCATAAACCCTTTAAACTGTACTAAATTCGTCCTAGAGGCCTTCATTTATTCATAAAGCCTACCTATGGATCCTTTTTTAGAAAATTAAAAGGAAGAACTCGAATAAGAGGTAAATATCTCACCACCTATTTCAAGTTACTTTCTTCTTCCACTTCCTCATTATTTGTTGTTTAAATTATAAAATAATAACTCCAGTATCTTCTATATACTATGATGTTATTATAAATATTTTACAACCATATTAGTTATTTTATCCATCCTATGAATGAGAAATTCACCGCATGTGCGTATATACGACATACCGTCTCCACGTCATGTTGTTGTTTGTTATTCAAACATTTCATCATTTGGATGTGTATAATAATGAGTATAAATGATATAAATAATAATCATAACATTATTATGATTCTTTATATATGATATACCATCCAATTATATACAATTTTAATATCAAAATAATGATATCATCTGTACGGACTACCATCTCCACGAACGCGGTGAGATTCATTTTTCATAATTAACCATTCACGTTTGATTATAACGTATATATAATAAACAATAATGAAAGATAAAACATAGTAATGATACTTTATTTATGTACTTATATGTTTCATTTACTTAATTTCATTCAATTCAATAAGTAAATTAAAACAACTTTCATGTGTATGTACGGTCTACCGTCCCCATGAACGGTGTATTTCATTCCATTTATCGATCTATCATATATATTTATATGCTGAATATATATTATATAAAAATTATGTTTTACATTCTGGAATTAAGTAAATAAGGATATAATTAATAATATCAATAACTATAAGTCAAAACATGTATGATAAATGAAACGATTTTACCCAAAACGTTGCTTTAACATGGAATATACAAAAGAACGGGTAATATAAAGTCATAAGTGAACCATATATGATATCATAATAATGAATATGATTCTGTAATAATTCAATGAAATTATTTAAATTATTATACAGGAGTTTAGGATACATAGGAAGCATATCAGACCTAAGGTAAGGGATAATTATCCGAATCTTGTTTTTATCCGAGATTGTTTATTCATAAGTATTTATTGGGGTTATATTTTTCATCCATATCCATAAAAATGTTTTTTATAAAGTTTTTAATATTATTACATGTATGTTTAAATTCATGTTTACCCCTCTTTGACTTTTAAATATTGTTATGAAAAAAATATTTCTTTTGTTTACCATCGACGAACTTTTTGACTTTTCTGTTAAAAGTACGAGGAGAATGTTTTTTAACTTATACGACATGAACAGATTTTTACAGTTTCATAAAGGCTTATTTTCATGAAGCATACTCTACAATATTTCATGACTATTTTTAACAAAATCCATTTCTTTTAAAATTTCATGGTATTTTGTGAAAAGTTAATTATTTTCAAGAAGAAATGTTATTTTCCTCAAGAATTCATTTCAAGTATTTTATCAAAACCATTTTCCATCTAAGCTGACATTATTTAATATGTGTATGTTTCAAGTATAATGTCTCTATGATTTACATGGTTTCACTATTTTTTATGATGAAATGATATCCATTTGTTTTATATGGATTATGTTATGATGGAATGATGTTTATGAAACCCATTTTATTCTTTGGGTTATTATGAATGATTTATGTTTATGTTGTGGCACCCTCAAAATGATTTCATTATGAGATGGGTGGTACCTATATCTCCCTCTAATCCATTGGGTAAAGATTTATATCTCATGATATAGACAAGGCTGGAAGAACAAGTTAATCTGGTTCAGTGATACCTGACTGGAACGAGGAGTGAACTCGATTTAGACAGGGACGTTTTCCACTATGATGGTCTTGGAAGCAATGCCTTTGCTACTATGGAAATCATATCATGTGCTTAATGTTTTTCCATAATTAAATTTTATATTTTGATAGGATTAATGTTCATTTTTGATTTATGACTTATGTACTTTCAATGATTTATGTCATTGCTCAAGATTTTGATGTTTTATGATCATGTTTTTACGTTCAAATCTTTATGGAGTATTTTTATGTTCTCCATATTTAACCACACTGAGCATTTGAGCTCACCCATTTTATGTTTTCATTTCCCCAGGATATAAATAAGGTTTTTAGGTAGGAAAAAAATAAGATCTTTGTGGGAGATTTTGAATATATTTAACCACGATTAGAAGATTATGTTCTGAGTTTCTGAAGACATTATACTAATACGGTCATTGGGAGTTTGTTTTTTAATGTATTAAGTATTCTGAAAATGTAATATAAGGTCCATGTAAGTCATGTTTGGGTCTCTAATGTTGGTATTATGGTGAAGTATTAGTTAACATTAGGAAATTGGGATGCGAAAACTATAGTGAAATCCCTAGAGATATTTCAAAGGTATGTCTAGGGATTCCTCTAATGTTAAGTATAAGTATATGTTATAGTCATAAAATTATGGTAACAATATTAGAATTTATCCTAAGAAGTTATATATTGAAGGTACTTCCCCTTTATTATTTTGTTTTCCTAGCATGATTTTTTCCTCTCACACTATTCTTTTTGGGTTTTAGAAAATTACTAGAAATAGGTAGATTCAAGATGGACAATGGAATGAAATTCTTCACGAGAACCCAAATGAACCGGGATTTGGAAGGTGCAACATAGTTATTATGCCTAATCAGAAATCTCATAACATCATCAATAATATCAACTTTGGTAAGTTTCCTGACTCAGTTTATAAGAGAAAGAAGGAGTTTCATGATGATCATAGGGGAAAGAAATTTCAATTTTCCTCATGTAAATCATGTGGAAAGAGACATCCACAAGAATGTTTCAAAGGAACTAAATGATTCATTGGGTGTGGAAAATAAGGAAACAATGTTAGTAATTGTAATGGAAATGGTTTAGTTAACACCATGGACAAGGATAATGTTATTTCTATGAAATCAACAATGGTTAAATTTTTTAAATGTGGAATGTACGGGAATTATGCAAACCAATACCCTAAGTAGAAGTCTCATAAAGAGAATCAGCATGGTCGTATGGGTATTATTTAGGTTGATGATAATGAAGAGACTAAAAATGATATGTGAGATGAAAGTATTGTTGATGCTCTGTAAATGGTTTAAGAAGGTAGTGGAATGGTTTTATGTTTATCAAGAGTAATGTGTTATAGGTAATTTAATGGTAGTATGGAATAAAGAAACATCTATAGATTGTTTCACTATTGTTTTTTCATGAGTATTTGAAAGTATATGTTTAATGGTACCGGTATCCATGAAAATTTATTCAGATATTTTTGTAAAGCAGATGATATGCGCATAATGATGGGATAAAGAGAAAATAATATGTTGGATATTATTAATGACCTCATGATTGATATAATGTCAGTGTGATATCATGGTTTGAGTATATAGTACTTTTTGGATTTTGGTATGTGGAAAGAGTTAACTTTCGACAGAATTCATGTTTTCTCTAAGGTTCAATGGTAACTCATGTTTCAAGAGAATACGTGATTAAGGAATTAAAATGTTGGAAATGTGACCAAAAAGATATATCTTATGATATATGGGGGATAAATGATGGTATTCTCATGCTTGGTAGATGAACTTTCTAGTAGTCATTTTCTGTATACTATGAGATTGGATAGAAGTATTTCTGATAAGACTAAAGGTTGGATTGAATTAAGTGGAACATCATCTATTATTGTTTAAGGCTAGAATTATTTCGGGATTTTATTTCTGGAATGTTATAATAGTGTAGTTTAAGAAAAGGGACAACCTACAGAATGGGAGACAACCTGTCGTGTTAGACAAGGATGCCAGAATCGAACCCACAACCAAAGTGTGATAGGCCTTTATTACCTACCATTGTCCTACATGAAGTCCCTAGTTAGTAGAAATTAGTTTTATTTTATTATGTTGTATGATAGTTGGAGTCTAAGTCCATTTTTTCAATCATATACAATTAACCTCACCATAGATGGACTTATGTATATTTAATAACTTTTGCTAAAATTTTGTTTGAGATAGATGGAATAACCTATCATTCTATCACATGATATGCTATCATTTCAATAAAGACAAATTCAACATAATTTCCTTAAATAAGATATGAAGTGGAACTTATTCATGGAATGACCAACGATGATATTACACTAAAATCATGTAATTATTTCTCCTTGTGGAAACATTTATCAAAATTAGTGAAATGATCTTCAGAACCAAAAATGTAGTCCTAGTACCCTCATATTTGATGAATCATATGGTACCTTAGATCATCAAAAATTTATGGCATTGTGATTGTTGGATTTTTTATAGCCATGTTCTCTACCACTCTCCATCAGAACATGATGGTTATATTTCTCTTCCATATCCATATTTCCACCAATGTTCTCCTAAGTGGAAACTGAGTGATGAGTTAATTTGGGTAACCGTTATTTTTCATTCTTCAATTTTTAAAATTACGTTTTAGTATTCTTTTTGACGATGTGGGTTTCTATGAATGAAACTTTCATGCAGTAAACAATTTATAACCCCGACGAATTTCGAGGGAAAATTTAATTTTAAGGGGGGTAGAATGTGTCACCCTAATATTTAATGAGATATAGTATTTTTAATTTATTTAATGTATTCTATTGTACACTACACCAAGATTAGCATGTATTATACGCAACATCGTATTATCTTCAAGTGTACGCAACACTATTTTTGGCTCGTGTTACACACAATTTCTAAATCATTTTGTGGAAATTATTCTACGCAACCATAAGTATAGATTTTGTTTAATGTATAAATGAAATAAGTTTTTATTTTTTTATACGCAACATAAGGGAGATTTCACTACACGCAGCCCTAACTTGGCTTGCATTACACGCAATTGTAACATTCCTTTAAAGAGTGTGTAGTACGTAATACCAGGTTTTACTAAAAATGATATGTTATTAAAATATTATATAAACTACCCGTTATGAATAGTAATACCAACTTTTTGAAATTTTATAAATTTTATCTTTCAAAATGTTATTCATTTTTGGATTAGGAATATCAAAATTAGCCTAGGGTGAATTTTTTATATTTTTCTGAAAACTTTCAATTTTTTATGAATAGTGAAAACACTGAGTTATAGTTTAAAACTGAATTTTAATTTAAATAATAATTTATTTTATTTAAATTTATATTAGGTCAAAATAGAAAAATAATACCTATATAACATCACTGCAATTCATTGGAGTCATTTTATACTAATTTAAGATATATAAAATTTTTATTAAACTTTTTACCTTCTTTTACCCACCTCCTAGGAGAATTTTCTAATTTACATAAAACATAATTTTACTGCCTTTGTGAGTTTAATTCCTAAAATCCGAGAGACACGGTTAATATCAAGGAGTAAAATGTGGTTCATTAAGATAATTTTTTTGGTGAATAGTCGTTTTTCACTTTTATTTACCACGGTTAAAATTAAATAGGGTAATTAAGGGTAAAAATTATATTATTATTACCCTAAAAAATGTACTAATTTTATTGGATAAGACTAAATCGACAAAAAAACCTTAGGAATAAAATATGAACCTTTTTGGTCCACTTGGATAAGATTAGGACACTTATTATTATTTTAATTAAATAAGAGTAAAAATAGTTAAAATCAATGTTTAATAAGTAAAACATTTTAAATATAGGGTTATACAAAAGATAAATTCTACTATAAAAATTAATTAGAATGATTAACATATTTCATATATAATTATATTTTATTTATAATTTTTAGACATTAAATAATTATATTATTTATGACATAATGATGATGCAGTAATTACCTTTTTAATGAAATATTAACATAATTGATAATATAAATACCCAAATAAATGTACTTTGAGACCTTTTATGAATTAAACTAATTTTCTAGGTTAATATAACATATTATGATTGGTTATATGAATTTTATTTGAAATAAAATTGCTGTTATTAATTTAGAAAAAATAAAATACCAAATAGTGTCAAAATTGAATAAAAAGGGTTTTTAAAGATAATATTATATTATTAATTGCTATAATGGTCCTAAAAATATATTCTTCATCCAAAAGGCTTATATAATAATAATAATGACATTAATGAACTTATTTACATTATAGTTTCAGTTTAAAGTATGTTTATTAACCATATAGTGTAAGAATACAAGAAGACATTGTAAGAGATAAATTATTTTACTTAGGGTTAAATCTAAATGATAGGGTTAAAATGTTAACTTATACTTTTCTAAAAGCTATTGGTTGAGAGGATTTCGACACATCCCCACGTTAGCCACAAAATAAGTCACTTTGTATCCATTATATACTGAATATGAATTTATTATAAAATATTATTTTATGTTTTTCTTAAGGTGCCTCTCACCCCTCTTATAAAAGGGAACTCCCCCATCTCTCTATTTCACACTCCAAAAGCCATTTGGCTCAGCCAACCCCCGACCAAATACCCTATCAACTATACTACTTTCATCCTAGAGGCCTTTAATGTAACACCACGAGATTTTATTTTCTTTTAATTTCATTAATGTCTTGTGTTGTATACTACACCAAAATTACCTTGCGCTATACGCAACACCATATTAGCTTGAAGTATACGCAACACTATTCTTAGATCGTGTTACACACAATTTTGATAATAGTTATTCTACGCAACATTGAGTATATATATATATATTCAATATATAAATGAAATATGGTTGTATTTTTTTTATACGAAACAACAAAGGATTCTTGCACAACACGCAACCCGAACTTGGCTTGCATTACACACAATCGCGACCTTCCTCGATAGCGTGTGTTGTACGAAATACCGGGTTTTACTAAACAATGATATATTATTATAATATTATTATGAACTAGCCGTTAGGAATAGTATTAACTAAATTTTTAATTTTATAACATTATTATTCATCTTATTCATTTTCTAGAACATGGTATATGAACAAAATAAATTTTTCGGGTAAAATAAGTATTTTTAAAAAAATACAGTTTTGCCGCCTTTTGATGGCACACCCACATTAAATCTTGTTTTTGACATGATTATAAGTTTTATTTGACAAAATAAAATTCTTCTTTGGAATCAAGAAAAAAAAATTTACTTTGGATAAAATTTTCATATTATTCTGGTAACTTTCATATTTTGATGAATAGTAAAAACATGCTATATTTTAATTAAAAACAACATTTTTCATCGCAATAATTTATATTGTTAAACTATAATAATTAATGGTTTTAAAGTATAAATAGAATATATTTTTACCATTTAATATAATTTATGTCATTAGAATTGAGTATACCTTGAATTCGTAGGTTAAATCAATTCAATATTTTGAAATGTGTTAAACAAAAACGCGTTTTCTTTCGACAACAGGATTTATTTTAATTTAATTTCTGCAACTTCTGTGTATAGAATTTGGAAAAATGGATTCCATATTTGGAATCAGTGGGTCCAAATTATATTAATAGACTACTTTTTATTTTTTGGCATTATGAATAGTAACTACGGTAAATTTTATTTACCATAGTTATTGGTAAATAAGGTAATTACGGGTAAATATAAGATTATAAAATTACCCTAACATCTGAAAAAATTCTACTGGATGACTAAAAGTCAACCCATATCACCTAATGGTCAGATTAGAATCATTTAATGGACTTTTTTCCATGAAAACAACTTAATTATTATTAAAACCAAAGAAAGTGACAACATGTCACTCTCTTAAATCTTATAAGTATATTAATTTTAATTTAGTGATAAACTTAATGAAACTTCGAACATGAATAGTCTCCAGAAATATAATAAAATTATCTACATCATGATAATTTATTTATAATTTTTAGGGATTAAATAATATTAATTAATGGTGATACATTAATTAAGTGAAAAATCAGTAATATAGTTTTATTGAAATCATAATACCCATTAAAAGTTCCAAAAACCTGACCAAAACTTATTGGTAGTATATATATACACCATAATCATCCAATTACCTAATATATAACAGTTTGTAATCTTATAATAGTGATTATGACACTTATATTATTTTATTTTAAATGATTCCAATGTTGTCACCTTCATAATTTAATAAATATAACAATTTAAATATTGTGATTTTGAAATGATAAATTCGACTAAAAGTATTATTGTGAAAGGTAATAGATTTATCTTCATCATACGATTTTATTTTTTATTTTTATGCAACAAATAAGTATATTAAATAAATATAAAAAAATGTTGTTGTAATTATTTTATTAAGAGATAAACCAAATAAATGGTTTTAAAAATAATAAAATAAATATTATATGAACTATTAAGTGTTCTCCACTAATTTTCTAGAAACATATGACATTTTATGAATCTATTAAATCTTTTAGTTCGAACATATCTCTTGTATGTATTTTATTTAAATTCAAATAAATGAATAGTGCCAAAATTGACAATATTGTTATTATATAAAAATAACATATTTTAAAATTGTTTCAAAATCACAAAAATATATAAAAATTTTAAATTTAAATTTATATGGTCTATAATGTTATAAACTATCCAATTATGGAAAATTCACAACAAATAAGTAATTATTTGTTATAATTTAAAATTTTGAATGTTATTACCACAAATAAAATTATATTGATTAAGTAGGGATAAATCAAGTTGATAATGTTTAAAATAATTTCCTAACATGTCTAAATTTTATTGGATGATGATATTACAACTCTATCTCATCTTATATTCGAATATGAGTCATTTTTAGAAGTTTTTATGTGGGGTTAGATTTATTATAAATTAATATTTTTAATATTTCCAAAGGTGCCCCTCTCCTCCTTTATAAAAGGGCACCTCCTCCCTCTCCTACTCACACCAATTTGAGCCTTCAAGATCAGACAATGCCTGCCCAATTATCTTCTCCACTTCCCTAGAAACATACTAGAGGTCCTGGTATTTTTCAAAGAACAAATTTAGTGCCCTAAGAGGAGGTCTCAATGAGGCGCTTCAAAGAAGAGGTAATGTCCATTACCGATTCATTCAACATTATTTCTTCTTCCACTTCTTATTTTTTAGTTGTTTCATTATGAGGTAATAACATCAGTATCAATAAAATACTTATATGTTATTATAATCATGAAACAACCATATTTCACCATCTATCCATCCAACGGAAAACGAAATCCCCACGCGTGCGTACTTACGGAATACCGTCTCCACGCGGTGGTGTAATCTATTTTCCACCATCACCTTACATGGATGGGTATAATGGTGAAATTAATGAATATATATGATTATTGTAAAGTTATATTGATTTTGTAATATTATACATACACTTTAATACAATTCCATGATCTTGGGAATGATATCATCTCTCGTGCGTACGTACGGACTACCGTCTCCACGACGCGATGAGATTCACTCTCCATGTTAACCATTCATGAACGATTATAAAGTATATATAATTTATAATAATAAAATATATGACATAATAATGATACTGTATTTATTTATATATATATATATATGTATTTCATCTACTTAATTCCATTCAATTCAATAATGAAAAGAAAACAGCGTTCATGCGTACGTACAACCTACCATCTTCATGAACGGTGTATTTGTTTCCATTTATCGATATATTATATATATATATATATATATTCTGAATATATATTGTATATAAATCATGTTTTATATTCTGGAATTAAGTAATCATGACCTAAGTAATCATATGAATAATTACAAGTCAAAACACGGATGACAAATGAAATGATTTTACCCAAAACACTCTTTAACATGGAATTTACAAAAGAACAGGTAATATAAAGTCATAAGTAAACCATATATGATATAATAAAAATGAATAGAATTGTATAATAAGTCAATTACATTATTTAAATCATTATACAGGAGGATCGGATACATACGAAGCATATCAGACATAAGGTAAGGGATAATTTTGCAAATCTCATTTTTATCCGAGATTGCTTATTCGTCAGTATTTACTGGGGTTATTTCTATCATCCATGTCCATGTTTTATGAAAGTGTTTTCATGTATTTTTAAAGTCCTTTTTACCAATTTTTGACTTTTATTACATGGTATGTATGAAATCTTTCTATTACGAGGTACTTTTTGACTTTTCCGACAAAAGTACGAGGAGAATGTTATTTTTAACTTATACGGCGTGAACGGATTTTTATGGTTTTATAAAGCCTTATTTACATGATGCCTCCTCCAAAATATTTCATGAATATTTTCAACAAAAACCTTTTCTTCTAAAATTTCATGACATTTTATGAAAGGAAAATGATTTTGACGAAAAAATGACATTTTCCTGAAGAATTCATTTCAAGTGTATTATAAAAACCATTTTCATCTAAGATGACCATATTATACATGTGTATGTTTCAAGTATCATGTCTCTATGATTTAAATGGTTTCACTTTTATTATGTTGATATATGCATTTGTTTTATATGGATTATGTGATGATGGGATGATGTTTATGAAACCCATTTTATTCTTTGGGTTATGATGAATGTTTCTAGTTTATTTTGTGGAACAAGTATGAATGATTTCATTATGAGATGGGTCGGACCTATATCTCCATCCAATGCATTGGGTAAAGATTTCGTATCTCATGATATAGACATGGCTGGAACGGTAAGTTAATCTGGTTTAGTGTTACAGGACTGAAATGAGGAGTGAACTCGATTCAGATTGTGACTTTGTCCACTAAGATGGTCTTGGCAGCAATGCCTTGGCTAATATAGAAATCATTACATGTGCTTAATGGAGGCCAAAATTACATGTTTTATTCCCATGCTATTTTATCTTGGTTTATGTTCCATTATGATCTATGCCTTATGTACTTCCATGTTTTATGTCGTTGCTCATGATTTTAATGTCTAAACATTATGTTTATGTTTTTAAGTTCAAATGTATATGGTATGTTTTATTTTATCCATACATACCCTTACTAAGCATTTTATATCACCCTTTTTATGTTTTATTTTCCCCAGTATATAAAGAATGGTTTTAGGTAAGAAAAAAAGGGAAGATCTTTATGAGAGATGTTGAAGATCTTTCACCGCGATTAGAGGATTACGTTCCAGGTTTACAAAGACACTAAACTATTACGGTCCTTGTGTGTCTGTTTTTGTTATTTATTAAGTATTCCGCAAAAGTAATGTAATGTCCATGTACGTCATGCTTTGGAATCTTCAGTTGGTATCATAGGAAATGTTTAGTCAACCTTTGGAAACTAGGATTCGATAACTTTAGTGAGATCCCTAGAAATATTTCTAAGGTATGTCTAGGTATGTCCCTAAGGTTAAGTATACGTATAGGATATAGTCCTAGAACTACGGTAACGATCATAGAAGTTATCCTAAGATGTTCGATATTGAGGGTTCTCCCCTTTTACTATGTTGTTTTCACTAGCATGATTTTTTCCTCTCACACTATTCTTTTTGGGTTTTAGAAAATGGCTGGAAACAGGAAGATTCATGATAATGGAGGATATGACGGACAATGGATTGATATTATTCATGAGAAACCAAATGAAATTGGATTTGGAAGTCCAAACATCTTTATTATGCCTAATCAGCAATCTCATAATATGATCAATAATCTCAAATTTGGTAAGTTTCCCGACTCAGATAATAAGAGAAAGATGGAGTTTCATGATGATCATAAAGGAAAGAACGTTCAATTTCCCTCATGTAAATCATGTGGGAAGAGGCATCGGGGAGATAGTTTCAAGGGAACTGGAAGATGCTTTGGGTGTGGAAAAGAAGGACACAAAGCCAGTAAGTGCAAAGGAAAAGGTTCAGTTAACACCATGGATGACGATAATGGTATTTCTACGTAATGTACGGGCATTATGAAAACCAATTCCCTAAGGGAAAGTCTCATGAATATAATCAGTACGGTCTTATGGGTAGTATTTATGTTTATGATGATGAAGAGACTACAAATGATATGTGAGATGAAAGAATTGTTGAAGCTCGGTCAATGGTTTAAGAAGGTAGTGGAATGATTACTTGTTTATCAAGTGTAATGTTGTATAAGTTATATCATGGTACTATGGAATAAAGAGACATCTAAGGATTGTTACACAATTGACTTTCCTTGAATTTTGAAAGTTTATGATTAATGGTACCAGTATCCATGAAAGGTTATTCAGATATTTTTGGAACGTAGATGATATGCGCATAATGAAGAGATAAGGAGAAAATTAAATGTTTGATAGTATTCATGAGCTCATGACTGATATAAGGAGAAAGTTATATCATGGTTTGAGTATATAGAATTTTTGGATTTTGGTATGTGGAAAGAGTTAACTTTTGACAGCACTCATGTTTTCACTAAGATTCAATGGGTATTCATTTTTTTCAAGAGAATACATGATTAAGGCCTTCGAATGTTTGGAATGTGACCAAAAAGACATATCCCATGATATATGGGGATCAACGATGGTATTAATGTAACGACCCGAAATTTTAAATTAATCTTGATTCCTAATTTTATGGGTTATTTTATTTTATTTTTATACTCAAAAAAAATGTTTCATTTGATAACATGATTATAATTAAAATGAGACTATTGGGTTTTGACTGTTATTTGACCATTGGTCAATATGACCACTGGAAACTAAACGTTTTGACTATTGTCTCTAAATATAAGTAATCTTGGTTAATTAATATAGAAAGCAGATTCAGTGGCCTCACCCAGTAGTCTTGGACTGATCGAAGCCCATCTAACAGAACCTGGGAAGGAGGTAGCACCACTGGGCTTTGCTCTGGACCAAACCCAAGCTGAACATCATCGTGTGAAGCTAGAATGGGATCGCCTTCACGAGAAGTTCAAACTGATAGAAATTACTACTCGTGCGATGTTGGCCGAGCCTCCCTCTGATTCTCTCACCTTAGCACACCTTACACTTAGGTCCTATGCTTGTGTGATAAGGAGCTATGTAAGGAGACTGTAACTGCCTTGTGTAATCCTTTGTTTTAAATAAAAATTAAGATTTCTTCTTATGATGAAGTTTAAGAATTTTCTAATATCCGGATAAATAAAGTATGCATATTTTTAATGAATTTTAGAAAAATGATATTTTAAAAATATTTATGTAAACCTTAAATAATTAAAAATGTGTAATGATTTTTGAAAAATGGTCTTCTACAATTATGTTCAGTACGAAATTTAGAGTCTAATAAGATCAACATAATTTTTGATGAATAGTAAATTATGAATAGTGATTATATGCTTAGGATTAGTAATGTGACCAAATGTTTTAGTAATCTCACTTAAAGAAAGTATTAATATAATCTACGCACCTTGATTAAGTAGTGTGATTCAATAAAATGGTTAAATAACGGTTTCATAAATTATTATTCAAGTATTAGATTTTTTCGGGTGAATAGTATTTTTTAATTAAAATATTAATTAAAAATATTTAGAAAAATCATTTTTATGGATTTCATTTCTGAACTCAGAGCATCGATATTATGTTAAAGTAAATTTTGGGTTTTTTTCTGAAAAAAATGAATTTTCAGTGAACAGTGTAATTATTTACAAAATAGATTAAAAATATATAGAAAATTATATTTATAAAATGGAGTTCATTTTTGAAATCAGAGCATTGATATTTGATTAAGGTGAAATTTTGGGATCTTTCTGAGAAAGTTAAATTTTCAGTGAATAGTAAAAATACAGTTTTAGGGTTTCGGTATGTTTAATGACATCATAACTGTGTCATGATGATGTCATGAGATATATTAAGGGTTTTCCGTCCAAGGGTGATGACTTATTGTTTTGGGGGCCCCATGTGGGCTAACTCCATGGTAAATTCAAGGGAGAGCACATGGTTTTGAAAAAGCACTTTTGAGGTGTCCCATGGCCATTAATGCCTTGTCCCCTCACTTTCCCCTATAAATACCAAGCCATCCTCTCATCAATTTCGACTCCCCACTCCCCCCCAACGAATTTCTGGTCTCATTACCTCCCAAGGAGTCCTCCCAAGGTGCCCCCAAGCCCTCAAGGCCCCAACCTTAGAGTTTTAAGAGTTACGTTTTAAGGTTAGAAATCTGACCTCTCTCTTTCTTTTCATGCAATCTCTTTTATGTCATTTCATTTATGTTCCATGTTCTTATGTTAAATGGTGTTCTTTTATACTCCTCCTACTTCCCTTTTTATATTACCATAATGAGAGATCCCATATTACTCTCATTATTTCGTTTTATGATGTTTTAAGTGGCGTCGTTAGGCTGCCGAAATGTTTGTAACAGATTCTTTCTCCCTTCTCATTTTTCAAGATCTATTTTAATGTAAAGTATTTCAAGTTCCTTTTTATTACGTTGGGGTATGATTTCTAAATTTATCATAATGATTTTTTATTATCATATGATGAGAGAACCCATTTTATCTCTTCAATTCAGTATTTTTATGTTTTAAGTGGCGCCGTTAGGCTGCCAAATTTTTAAGTGGTTCTTCACCCTACTCGTTTTGAAGTTCTACTTTCATGTCAATTCTCTCAAATTACTTTTTTTTATGTTGGGGTATGATCTCTATATCTATCATACTGATCTTTTATGACCATATTATTAGAGACCCCATTTGATCTCTTCAATTAATTATTTTGATGTTTTAAGTGGCGCCGTTAGGCTGCCAAATTTTTAAGTGGTTTTTCACCCTTATCGTTTGAAGTTCTAATTTCATGACAATTCTTTAAAGTTCCTTTTTGTTATGTTTGGGTATGATCTCTACATCTATCATACTGATCTTTTATGACCATATGATGAGATACCCCATTTGATCTCTTTAATTTAGTATTTTGAAGTTTTAGTGGCGTCATTAGGCTGTTGAATTTTTAAGTAGTCCTTGCACCTTTCTCCCTTTTCAATGCTCTAATTCCATTTCAAGTCTTGCATGTTCCTTTTTTTTGGGTATGATATCTATATCTATCATACTGATATTATATTTCCATATGATGAGAGACCCTATTTGATCTCATCAATTCATTTTGGTTGATGTTTATATAACACTGTTAGGCTGCCGCATTTTCATAAGAGAAATCTTATTTTTGTCTTCCTTTCATGTTCTTCATTTAATATGTTATATTTTCAAATTGCATTACCATGTTCTTAAATACCTTATATTCTGTCCCCCTACTGTTTTATGGATCATTTATGAGTGGGTGACCCATGTACCCTCTCTTTTCAATGTTTTCTAAAACCTCGCAACATAGCCGTTATGCTGTAGAATTTTCGTCTCAAAATGTCTCCCTCTTTCTCAAAATTATTTTATGATATTAAGTGAATACTAAAAGCTATTATTTCTATAGAGGTATTCACATGTATATCAAAATGTTCTATTTTAAATTCTGGGATTTACATACATGAAACCGGCTTTCCCCTTTTTTCCTGGGTTTAAAGTGACATAACGATCATGTCTTTAAAGCAGTTTTTAAAACGTTATGATTATGAAATGAAACCCATTTCTTTTATGCCATATGGGTTGTTTATGAAATGATTGATGATGTTATATGTGCCTCACTTGATAATGAAGACATGTCAAGGGTGCTCCAAGACAGCGCTCTAATGCATAGGGTAAAGACTTAATCTCTAGAGATGACCATTTTTAACGACGCCTTGGTGAATAACCCTGGTAATTTTAATGACACCTTGGGGATGGACCTTGGTGAAACTAAATGATTTTCAATATTAAATGTTTCAGCCACATATCCATGTAATGAAAAATGTTATTTTTATTATGATATTCCTCATGATTTCTTTCTCATGCCTTAATGTTCTTTTCATGTCCTTATTGAAGTATATCAAGTTAAAATGTAAAATGGTTCTCTTGTTTCCCTTACTGGGCCTTCTACTCACCCTTTCTTTTGATGTATGTCCCCAGGTTATGAGATGTAGTAATGAACCTAGGATGAACTTAAGGAGAAGCCTTTCAAGTGTTTAAAAAGAATGTTTTATGTTGTTTTCATGTATTATGTTCCTTGTTTCCAAGACACTAAACCTTAAAGATCCTCAGTTCCGTGTAATGCAATGAAAGTTATGTTATAAAAATACGGGATGCTATAGTTGGTATCAAAGGATGGTTTAGTTGTTTGTGTCAATTAGGATATGAAAACTTTAGGAAGAATCCTATAGAAGAGTTTATATATAGGAAATCTTCCTGGTATTTTGGTGAGTATTGAGTAATGGGTTCTCAAGAAAATACATCCCTATCTGGATATGAGCAGGTAGAGGTGGCTCTGGCACATATGTACATAGGGGTAAAACCCCAAAACACCTCTTTGAGATAGACTCAAACGAGAACTGGTACACGACAACGGGCCTTGCTGCACTCTTGGTTACAAAACTCCCGAGGGATATGCTTTGGTAAATTGATAAGCTTAGTATGAACCATTATTAAAGGAACAAAGATAAAATAAAATAAAGATTTACATAAGGATATGTGATCATGGATAACCTAGTTTGAAATCTAGGGGATCACAAGTTAGGGTATATTTTTCTTATACAAGTTATCCTTATATGCGTTAAGTTCCTTTTCATGATTGTTGGCTAAGTATTAAAGCCACTAATTGTACTTTGTTTCCATAGTTAATGGCGGGAAATGGAAGAACATGTCCCAACAACCAATGTGATAAGAAATGTGACGATTGTCATATTAACATGAAAGAGATAATTAGGGGATTAAAATATGATTATTATTTTGGAATATGTTCACTATTTTGGGGACCCTATATGATCGAGGTAAATAGAATACTACATTATTTTCATTGAGAAGTATGGTTGAATTATATTTTGAAGAATCGATGAATTTAAGGTGGACTTATAGTAAATTAGGTTACTTATGGGAATGATTAACCTATCATGGGTAAAATATGTTTAGGGTAGCTACTTTTGTTATAAGATGTTAGGAGTGGTTGATGTTGTTTGGAGATGAACAATGGAGTTTATTTTGGAAGACTATGTTATCAAATCCCTCTTGTATTTGGGTTTCAATCTTAGTTTGGTTTATTTCGAGGAATTTTAAGGACCTTTATTTATGGAATGGACTATGATGAACTTTGGGTAGTACCATAGAACTTTGAAGATTTAAAATTAGTTTCCATCCCTATGGGATTATTTCTTTTTGAAGAGTTGTTTTACCTTAACCTTTCTGTTTTTTGGGATAATGTTCAAAGATAAAATAAATAGATAGTTAATCTTTTGTGGATTATGTGATTCTATAGAAGATGATTCTTGTGCTTTTTATGAGACCAAGTGTTTTTGAATTCTCATCATTTGGAGAAAAGATTAGTGTTGGTAGGGACTTTTTAAAGGATGAAACTCTACTTGAAGGTATGTTTATTTTCTTATGTTTTTGTTCAATGTAGAAAATGAATTCCTCAAAATTATTTTAAGGAGCGTAAAACAAAAACATTGTTGGTTTACGTTTCCTACTAGGTAATCAATGACCATTTACACACATCATAAGTTTGGGATTTTATTATGGTTAACATTATCCTAATCATGTTTTCTATCACTCTCCCTCAGAACATGACCCTTTGTTTTCTCCTCCATGTCCATGTTTTCCTTCATGGAATCCTAGTGTGGGTTAACTCGGGTGACCTTTTTACTTCACTTTCTTTCTTTTAAAGTAATAGTTTTACTGACTCCTTTTCCGATGTGGTACTTTCAATGAAATTTCAAAACCCAATTTTAAAAATTGCGAGGACGTAATTTATTAAGGGGGGAAGATTGTAACGACCCGAAATTTTTAATAAATCTTGTTTCCTAATTTTATGTGTTATTTTATTTTATTTTTATACTCAACAAAAATGTTTCATTTGATAACATGAGTATAATTAAAATGATACTGTTGGGTTTTGACTGTTATTTGACCATTGGTCAATATGACCGCTAGAAAATAAACGTTTTGATTATTGTCTCTAAATACAAGTAATCTTGGATAATTAATATAGAAAGAAGATTCAATGGCCTCACCCAATAGTCTTGGACCAATCGAAGCCCATCTAACAGAACTTGGGAAGGAGGTAGCACCACTGGGCTTTGCTATGGACCAAACCCAAGCTGAACTTCATTGTGTGAAGCTAGAATGGGATCTCCATCGCGAGAAGTTAAAACCGATGGAAATTACTACTCGGGCGATGTTGGTCGATCCTCCCTCAGATTCTCTCACCTTAGCACACCTTACACTGAGGTCCTATGCTGGTGTGACAAGGGGCTATGTAAGGAGACCGTAACTGCCTTGTGTAATACTTTGTTTTAAATTAAAATTGGGATTTCTTCTTATGATGAAGTTTATGAATTTTCTAATGTCCGGTTAAATACAGTATGCATATTTTTAATGAATTTTAGAAAATGGATATTTTAAAAATGTTTATGTAAACCTTAAATAATTAAAAATGTGTAATGATTTTCGAAAAATGGTCTTCTACAATTATGTTCAGTACGAAATTTAGAGTCTAATAAGATCAACTTAATTTTTGATGAATAGTAAATTATGAATAGTGATTATATGCTTAGGATTCGTAATGTGAACAAATGTATTAGTAATCTCACTTAAAGAAAGTATTAATATAATCTAGGCACCTTGAATAAGTAGTGTGATTCAAGGAAATTGTTAAATAACGGTTTCATAAATTATTATTCAAGTATTAGTTTTTTCAGGTGAATAGTATTTTTTAATTAAAAAATAAATTAAAAATATTTAGAAAATTATTTTTATGGATTTCATTTTTGAACTCAGAGCATCGATATTATGTTAAGGTAAATTTTGGGGTTTTTTCTGAAAAAAATGAATTTTCGGTGAATAGTGTAATTATTTAAAAATTATAATAAAAATATTTAGAAAATTATTTTTATAAAATGCAGTTAATTTTTGAAATTAGAGCATTGATATTTGATTTAGGTGAAATTTTGGGATCTTTCTGAGAAAGTTGAATTTTCAGTGAATAGTAAAAATACAGTTTTAGGGTTTCGGTGTGTTTAATAACATCATAACTGTGTCATGATGATGTCATGAGATATTTTAAGGGTTGGCCGGCCAAGGGTGATGAATTATTGTTTTGGGGGCCCCATGTGGCCTAACTCCATGGTAAATGCCAAGGGAGAGCACATGGTTTTGAGAAAAGCACTTATGAGGTGTCCTTTGGCCATTAATGCCTTATCCCCTCACTTTCCCCTATAAATACCAATCCATCCTCTCATCCATTTCGACTCCTCACTCTCCCCCAACGAATTTATGGTCTCATTACCTCCCAAGGAGTCCTCCCAAGGTGCCCCCAAGCCCTCAAGGTCCCAACCTTTGAGTTTTAAGAGTTACGTTTTAAGGTAAGGGATCCGACCTCTCTCTTTCTTTTCATGTAATCTCTTTTATGTCATTTCTTTTATGTTCCATGTTATTATGTTAAAGGGTGTTCTTTTATACTCCTCCTACTGCCCTTTTTATATTCCCATAATGAGAGATCCTCTCTTACTCTCATTATTTCGTTTTATTAAGTTTTAAGTGGTGTCGTTAGGCTGCCGAAATGTTTGTAACAGATTCTTTCTCCCTTCTCATTTTTCAAGATCTATTTTCATGTAAAGTATTTCAAGTTCCTTTTTATTGTGTTGGGGTATGATCTCTAAATTTATCATACTGATCTTTTATGATCATATGATGAGAGACCCCATTTGATCTCTTCAATTCAGTATTTTGATGTTTTAAGTGGCGCCGTTAGGCTGCCAAATTTTTAAGTGGTTCTTCACCCTTCTCGTTTTGATGTTCTACTTTCATGTCAATTCATTCGAGTTACTTTTTGTTATGTTGGGGTAAGATCTCAATATCTATCATACTGATCTTTTATGACCATATGATGAAAGACCCTATTTGATCTCTTCAATTCAGTATTTTGAAGTTTTAAGTGGCGCCGTTAGGCTGCCAAATTTTTAAGTGGTTCTTCACCCTTCTCGTTTGAAGTTCTACTTTCATGTCAACTCATTGAAGTTCCTTTTTTTTATGTTGGGGTATGATCTCTATATCTATCATACTGATATTTTATGACCATATGATGAGATACTCCATTTGATATCTTCAATTTAGTATTTTGATGTTTTAGTGGCGTCGTTAGGCTGCTGAATTTTTAAGTGGTCCTTGCACCTTTCTCCCTTTTCAAAGCTCTAATTCCATGTCATGTCTTGCAAGTTCCTTTTTTTGAGATATGATCTCTATATCTATCATACTGATATTTTATGTCCATATGATGAGAGAACCTATTTGATCTCATCATTTCATTTTGGTTGATGTTTATGTAACACTGTTAGGCTGCCGAATTTTCATAAGAGAAATCTTATTTTTGTCATCCTTTCATGTTCTTCATTTCATATGGTATATTTTCAAATTGCAATACCAATTTCTTAAATAACTTATATTCTGTCCCCCTACTGTTTTATGGATCATTTATGAGTGGGTGACCCATGTCCCCTCTCTTTTCAATGTTTTCTAAAACCCTGCAACATAGCCCTTATGCTGCAGAATTTTCGTCTCAAAATGTCTCCCTCTTTCTCAAAATTATTTTATGTTATTAAGTGAATACTCAAAGATCATATTTATACAGGGTTATTCACATGTATATCAAAATGTTCTATTTTAAATTCTGGGATTTACATACATGAAACTCGCTTTCCCCTTTTTTCGTGGGTTTAAAGTGACATAAAGATCATGTCTTTAAAGCTGTTTTTAAAATGTTATGATTATGAAATGAAACCCATTTCTTTTATGCCGTATGGGTTGTTTATGAAATGATTGATGATGATATATGTGGCTCACATGATAAAAAAGACATGTCAAGGGTGCGCCCAGACAGCGCTCCAATGCATTGGGTAAAGACTTAATCTCTAGAGATGACCATTTTTAACGATGCCTTGGTGAATAACCTTGGTAATTTTAACGACACCTTGGGGATGGACCTTGGTGAAACGAAACGATTGTCAATATTAAATGTTCCAGCCACATCTCCAAGTTATGAAAAATGTTATTTTTATTATGATATGCCTGATGATTTCTTTCTCATGCCTTAATGTTCTTTTCTTGTCCTTATTGAAGTATCTCAAGTTCACATGTTAGATGTTTCTCTTGTTTCCCTTACTAGGACTTCTACTCACCCTTTCTTTTGATGTATGTCCCCAGGTTATGATATGCAGTAGTGAACCTAGTATGAACTTAAGGAGAATCCTTTCAAGTGTTTAAGAATAATATTTTATGTTGTTTTCATGTATTATGTTCCTTGTTTCCAAGACACTAAACCTTAATGATCCTCAGTTTCGTGTAATGGAATGAAAGTTATGTCATAAAAAGACGGGATGCTATAATTAACATGCTAGTTGTATGAACTCATTGGTAATCATTTTCACTATAATATGAGATTGGACAGCAGTATTTTGGGATAAGCCTAATGATTGGAATGGATTATGTTGGACATAAGTTAGAATTATTTAAGGATAGAAGTTTCTTTGATATTATTTATGGGATGTTATAGTAATGTTGTTTTAGAAAAAGGACAACCTGTAGGATGGGCGACAACCCATCGCGTCAGATAAGGTTGTGGGAATCGAACCCACAACCGAAGTGCGACTGGCCTTTATCGCTTACCACTGGCCTACAGGAAGTCCCTATTTAGTATAAACTAGTTTTATTATATTAAGAAGTATGATATATGAAGTATAAGTCCGTTTTAGGAACCATTTATGATTAATCTCACTATAGATGGACTTATGTATTTTTTTCGATAACTTTTCTAACCTTTTGTTTAAGACAGATGGAATGACCCATCATTATATCACATGATCTTATAACACATCACAAATGAAAAATTCAACTTCATTTCATTAAGAGATGAAGTGGATATTGTCCAAAAAATGACTAATGGTGAGACTGTACCAAAATCACGAATGTATTTATTTTAATTCCAATTTCATCATATTTAGGGAAATGATCATGAAAACCAAAAATGTTGTCCTAGTGCCCTTATATCCGATGAATCTGATGGTACCTTAGATCGTCACAAATCTATGGCTTTGTGATTGATGGCTTTTTCATAGCCATGTTCTCTACCACTCTCCATCAGAACATGATGGCTAGATTTCTCTTCCATATCCATATTTTCACCTATGTGGAAACCCAATAATTAGTTTATTTGTATAACCATTACGTTTCGTACTTTTGTTTTTAATGATTGGTTTTGGTATTCATTTTTACGATGTGGGTTTCTATTAATGAAACTTTCGAGTAGTAAACCATTTATAACCCCGACGAATTTCGAGGGTGAAATTCATTTTAAGTGGGGTAGAATGTAAAACCATGAGATTTTATATTCTTTTATTTTCATTAATTTCTTGTGTTGTATGCTACACCAATATTACCTTGCGCTATATGCAATATCGTATTAGCTTGAAGTATACGCAACACTATTCTTGGATCGTGTTACACACAATTTTGATAATAGTTATTCTATGCTACATTAAGTATATATATATATATATATTCAATGTATAAATGAAATATGGTTGGATTCTGTTATATGAAAGAATGAACGATTCTTACACAACACGCAACCTTGACTTGGCTTGCATTACACGCAATCGCGACCTTCCAAAGGTGCCCCTCTCCTCCCTTATAAATGGGAACCTCCTCCCTCTCCTCCTAACACAAATTTTAGCCTTCAAGCTCGGCCAATCCCTGCCCAATTCTCTTCTCCACTTCCCTAGAAACATCATAGAGGTCTTGGTCTTCTTCAAAGACCAATTTTAGTGCCCTAAGAGGAGGTCTCAAAGAGGCGCTTCAAAGAAGAGGTAATGTCCATTACTGATTATTTCAACTTTATTTCTTCTTCCACGTCTTATTTTTTAGTTGTTTCATTATGAGGTAATAACATAAGTATCAATAAAATACTGATATGTTATTATAAGTATGAAAAAACCATATTTCACTATCTATCCATCCAACGGAAAACGAAATCACCACGCGTGCGTACGTACGGAATACCGTCACCACACCGTGGTGTAATCTATTTTCAACCATCACCTTACATGGATGGGTATAATGGTGAAAGTAATGAATATATATGATTATTGTAAAGTTATATTGATTTTTTAATATTATACATACACTTTAATACAATTCCACGATCATGGGAATGATATCATCGCTAGTGCGTACGTATGGACTACCGTCTCCACAACGCGATAAGATTCACTCTCCATGTTAACCATTCATGAACGATTATAAAGTATATATAATGAATAATAATGAAATATATGAAATAATAATGATACTGTATTTATGTATATATATATATATGTATGTCATCTACTTAATTCCAATTCAATTCAATAAGGAAACGAAAACAGCGTTCATGCATACGTACGACCTACTGTCTCCATGAACGGTGTATTTCTTTCCATTTATCAATATATTATATATATGTATATTCTGAATATATATTATATATAAATCATTTTTTATATTCTGTAATTATGTTATCATGACCTATGTAATCATATGAATAATTACAAGTCAAAACACGGATGACAAATGAAACGATTTTACCCAAAACACCTTTTAACATGGAATTTACAATGAACGAGTAATATAAAGTCATAAGTAAACCATATATGATATAATAACAATTAATATGACTCATTAATAAGTCAATTACATTATTTAAATCATTATATAGGAGGATAGGATACATACGAAGCATATCAGACATAAGGTAAGGGATAATTTTGCAAATCTCATTTTTATCCGAGATTGCTTATTCGTCAGTATTTACTGGGGTTATTTCAATCATCCATGTCCATGTTTTATAAAAGTGTTTTCATGTATTTTTAATGTCCTTTTTACCAATTTTTGTCTTTTACTACATGGTATGTATGGAATATTTCTATTACGAGGCACTTTTTGACTTTTTCGACAAAAGTACGAGGAGAATGTTATTTTTAACTTATACGGCGTGAACGGATTTTTATGGTTTTATAAAGCCTTATTTTCATGCATCCTCCTCCAAAATATTTCATGAATATTTTCAACAAAAACATTTTCTTCTAAAATTTCATGACATTTTTTGAAAAGAAAATGATTTTGACAAAAAAATGATATTTTCCTCAATAATTCATTTCAAGTGTATTATAAAAACAATTTTCATCTAAGATGACCTTATTATACATGTGTATGTTTCAAGTATCATGTCTCTATGATTTACATGGCTTCAATTTTCTTATGTTGATATATCCATTTGTTTTATATGGATTATGTGATGATGGGATGATGTTTATGAAACCCGTTTTATTCATTGGGTTATGATGAATGTTTCAAGTTTATTTTGTGACTCAAGTAAGAATGATTTCATTATGAAATGGGTGGGACCTATATCTCCCTCCAATGAATTGGGTAAAGATTGTATATCTCATGAGATAGACATGGATGAAACGGTAAGTTAATCTGGTTCAGTGTTATTGGACTGAAACGAGGAGTGTACTCGATTCAGAATGGGACTTTGTCCACTAAGATGGTCTTGGGACCAATGGCTTGGCTACTATGGAAATCATTACATGTTCTTAATGGATGACACAATTAAATGTTTCATTACCATTCTATTTTATCATGGTTTATGTTCCATTATGATCTAGGCCTTATGTACTTCCATGTTTTATGTCATTGCTCAAGATTTTAATGTCTAAACATTATGTTTATGTTTTTAAGTTCAAATGTATATGGTATGTTTTATATTATCCATGGTTACCCTTACTGAGCATTTGAGCTCACCCTTTTTATGTTTTCTTTTCCCCAGGATATAAAGGATGGTTTTAGGTAAGAAAAAAAGGGGAAGATCTTTATGGGAGATGTTGAAGATCTTTCACCACGATTAGAGGATTACATTCCATGTTTCCAAAGACACTAAACTATTACAGTCACTGTGTGTTTGTTTTTGTTATTTATTAAGTATTCCAAAAAAGTAATGTAATGTACATGTACTTCAAGCTTTGGGTCTCTACATTTAATTAGTCATAAATCCAACCTAAGAGACATTTTGGTCAAAACAAAAGGAAGAACCCGAAGAAGAGGTAAATATCTCATCACGTATTTCATGTTCCTTTCTTCCTCCACATCCTCCTTCTGTGTTGTTTCTATTCTAAAATAATAACTCTAGTATATTATATATAATTTAATGTTATTATATAAATTGTACAACCATATTAATTATTTTATTTATCCTATGAATGAAAAAGTCACCACATGTGCCTACATACGGTTTACCGTCTCCACGTCATGGTGTAGTTTGTTATTCAAACATTACATCATTTGGATGGGTATAATAATGAGTATAAATGATATAAATAATAAATATAAAATTAGTATTATTATTTATATATGATATACCATCCAATAATATAAAATTTTAATATCAAAAGAATTATATCATCGCCCGTGCGTACGTACGGACTACCCTCTCCACAAACGCGACGAGATTCATTTTCCATGATTAACCATTAAAGTATGATTATAAAGTATATATAATAAATAATCATGAAATATATTACATAATAATGATACTGGATTTATGTACATATATGATTCATTTACTTAATTCCATTCAATTCAATAAGGAAACGAAAACATTGTTCATGCGTACGTACAGCCTACCGTCTCAATGAACAGTGTATTTCATTCCATTGTCGATCAATAATAAATATTTAAATGATGAATATATATTATATATAAATAATTTTTTACATTCTGGAATTATGTAAATCAGTATATATGTAATAATACCAAGAACAAAAAGTCCAAACATGTACGATAAATGAAACGATTTTACCCAAAACGATGCTTTAACATGGAATTTACAAAAGAATGGGTAATATAAAGTCATAAGTGAACCATATATGATATCATATCAATGAATATGATGCTTTAATGAGTCTATGACATTATTTAAATCATTATACAGGAGGTTTGGATACATATGAATCATATCCGACCTAAGTTAAGGAATAATTATTCCAATTTCATTTTTATCCGAGATTGTTTATTCGTAAGTATTTACTGGGGTTATATTTTTCATCCATGTCCATAAATATGTTTTTTATAAAGTGTTTAATATTATTCCATGTATGTTTAATTTCACGTTTACCCCACTTTGACTTTTACATCGTGTTATTAAAGGAACCTTTCTTTTGTTAACCATACGAGGACCCTTTTGAATTTTTCGTTAAAAGTATGAGGAGAAACATTTTTTAACTTATACATAATGTATAGATTTTTATGGTTTCATAACGCCTTATTTTCATGAATATTAATCTACAATATTTCATGACTATTTTCAACAAAATCAATTTCTTTTAAAATTTCTTATAATTTTGTAAAAGGAAAATTATTTTGAAGAAGAAAGGATGTTTTCCTCAAGAATTCATTTCATGTGTTTTATCAAAACCATTTTCCATATAAGATGACGTTATTTCATATGTGTATTTTTCAAATATAATGTCTCTATGATTTTCATGGTTTAACTTTTTTTATGATGAAATTATATCCATTTGTTTTATATGGATTATGTTATGATTGAATGATGTTTATGAAACCCATTTTATTCTTTGGCTTATTATGAATGATTTATGTTCATTTTGTGGCACACAAATGAATGATTTAATTATGAGATGGGTGGGACCTATATCTCCCTCCAATGCATTGGGTAAATATTTATATCTCATGAGATAGACATGGCTGTAACGACAATTAAATCTAGTTCAGTGATACAAGAATGGAACGAGGAGTGAACTCGATTCAGTAAGGGACTTTGTCCAATATGATGGTCTTGGAAGAAATTCCTTGGATACAATGGAAACCATATCATGTGATTAATGGTTTTACACAATTACATGTTATATTTTATCATGATTAATTTTCCTTTATGATCAATGACTTATGTACTGCCAAAATTTATGTTATTACTCAAGATTTTGATGTTTTATGTTCATGTTTTTACATTCAATTGTATTTGTATTGTTTTTAAGTTATCTATGTTTATACTTACTGAGTATTTGATCTCACCCTTTTTATGTTTTCTTTTCCCTAGGATATAAACAATTTTTTTAGGTAGGAAAAAAAAGATCTTTATGAGAGATGTTGAAGATCTTTCACCATGATTTGAAGATTATGTTCTGAGTTTCCAAAGACACTAAACTGATACTGTCATTGGGAGTATGTTTTGTAATTTATTAAGTATTCTGAAAAAGTAATGTATTGCCCATGTACTTCAGGTTCGGGTCACTACAAAAATGATGGATGAATGGTCATCACGATTTTCAAAAAGTGTCTTTAAAAATCCCTCTTGATGGTTTTCAAGATGAAATGGGTGTATATTTTTATCACATAATTTTCAAAAAATTGTACATAATTGGAGTACTAGATAAATAACCTTTTCAGCTAATAATTTAGACAATTCTAATTGAAGTAAATGCTCTAAAAAATATATGAATTATGGGTTTTCAATCCATACATCCTATAATTATTTAAGACAACACACCTTGAGATGTTTCTGGAATAACCATCAGATACCATCAGATGTTTTAAAATTCCATGGAATTTTCTTTTCCCAATTTTTAGTTTTAATAATTTCTAGAGCATACATTCCATTCTCATCTTGATAGATATCATTCTTAATGTTCATTTTTTATAAGTATTTTCTGATCATTGAGATGATCCTTAGACTTTCCATGATCATTAATCAATATGGTGATCAAATTTACACACACATTCTTCTCAATATTCATCACATAATGATTGTGCCACATGAAGTTAAATTACCAATACAGATGTTTGAATAATATATTTTTTTTACATTGTTGCATTCCGATTTAACATGATAAAGCACTATGAAATAGATTTCCATTTTCATTCAAATGAAGCAACCTCCCAAATTCTATTTCAACATTTCCATGTTTTACAATTATTTTGAAACCTATTACCAACTTTGTAGGTGTTATACGGTCAATCAAAACATTGAATTTTGACTTGTTCAGTGGAAATCTATGAGATGCGTCGAGAAATATTTGATGACACAAGAAGCATCATTTTCTACTTTGAGGTAGACATAAAGACTCTTATTCAAAGTTATTAATTGGAAAATCCAAACCCATGTAATTGTTTCAACATGATAAATTCCCAAGTCTATGGAATTCACTAATGGTCCACAATTGTGCAGCTTACATTTTGAACATCATTCTAGAAGATGCATCTAATTTCTAAAAACAATTGCTTTATAATTCCTGTAATTATTCAATTAAAGGATACAAGTATACATCAATATCATTTCCTGGAAATTAATTTCTTTGAATAATCTTTTAAATAATAAATGATTCCTGTTTCATACAAATTTGTTGATATAGATTTTAAGGGATCAAAACAGCTGGAAAAATGATATAACTGATAATTAAGGTCCCAAATATGTTGAATCCATCGACAACCAATCCTTATCAGACATTATTTAGATTATATGAGAAACATAGATGTAATAAATCAAATGTATTCCAATATTGTGAATTTATTGGATGACACATTAACCCATCATTGTAATTATCTACAATATTCAACTTCATGTGTTCGGTGGTTTTTGATGACATGAATAATCATTTAAATCAATGTTTTAAAGTAATGTAATGAAAAATCTTTTCATGTGTGTTCCTTTTCTTCCATTTCATGGTAGTATGTTGATTCATACATCCAACATCACCCTTAGACTTCCATCTATAACAAGAAACTTTTTTTTCAATCTTATCTGCTTGAATATTCTCCCCAATAAAGAATACAATCATTGGGACACAAATGTATGTTTTTATAATTCATACCTATCTTGTTAAAAACATTTTTCATATCATAAAATGTTTTTGGGATCTTTTCCTCAATAAATTCATCATGCAACAATTCCAATATTATGTAAATCACCTTATTTGTAAATTTATAGTGGCATTTGATATGGTTCAAATTTAGTAAAAAATAACTTTTTGAATATTTGAAACATCCACTATATAACTCTTGATTTCAATCATCATGTAACCCCTAAAACACATATTTCTACTCACTGTAGTTTTTTTGTACATAAGCATCCACAAAATAAGGAGGAGGATCCAATGATATGTTACAATCTTGATTTGGTTGACCTGTAGTCTCAAAAACATCACTTGTCGTTTTTCCATTTGTAGAACCCGCAAATGGTTTTTAGGATATGTATTGATATCGGTGTTTGTGTATTGTAATTCTGAATGAGTCATTTATATGTTTTTCCATTTCATTATCCATTGTCGACAAAGTTAGGAGATCATTTTGTGGATTGAAATCAATGATAAACTTTTCTGTAACATTTGATTCTCCATGCCAAATCCAACAAAAATAATGATGAGGGAATTGATTTAATATCAAGTGTTCATAAACATCATCTCTCTTCAACCATCTTCTAAATTTACATTTCGTACATGGACATCATATTCTCACATCAACAAATTTATTGTAAATTGAAGAATCTAAAAACTAATCCAAACCCTTATCATACTATGGTGTGTTCATCAGTAATGTAATCAACATTTCATCTATATATATCACAATGTGCTGAAACATTATGAAAAAAGAATAAAACACATAACTGTTACTAAATAGGAAAAGGGATTCATATATACTAGTTAAAAACATGACTATGTAAAATAACCATACACTACATTTTAAATGTATGTATAGAAATCAATGAAATAAGAATTACAGATAGTTTGGAAAAATAATAAAACTATTTGGACTATTAGATTAAGTTGATGAGGTAACTAGTGCAGAATGGTGAACATAGATGCTTCCTTATTTGATACAAAACATGGAAATATAGGGAAACTAAAAATGCTTATAAATCATTATAATGAATTCATGATGTTCTAAATTAATTTTTTATTCTTTATCCACTTCATTCTTTATCGTCTATTCATAGAAAAAATATAAATGGAAAATATTATTTACAAATCCATTGAATCTTTAACAGTTGGGTGTTTCTAAATTCTTCATCATACATTTAAAAAACAACAGGATATAAAGTAAAACAGAATCATATTACTATTAAAATTATTTTTATCAAATTAAAAAAATACTAAATTTAAATACATGGAAATTTTGTATATATTTTTAATTATTTAGAATAATTACAAGACTACGAAAATTAACGGCACTTGATTCCGAGGCCCGGAGAGCCCGGAACGAAATTATGAAACTTTTTAAGGTACATTCCATAAATGTGTGGAAGGGAATTTCTATTTTCTTGAGCTGGTGATTGGATTTAAATTCTGAGGGCACTATTGGATTTACAATGCTGATATTTTCTTATGAGAAGCTTAACATTTACCTGCAAGGGTCGGAAAAAAGGTTAATTTTTGTAATTTTAGAAAAATAAAATAAAATAACTAATGAATTTTTTATTCTTTTTCTTTGACCATTGAGAGGCCGTTGGCGGAACCATAGTTTAACGTCAGTCAATAAATGATGTTCATTTAGTGACTTGTCCCTTTTATTGGGAAACCACAATGCTCGTGGGTTTAATAGTTTCATTAGTTAAGATTCATTAATGAATCAAAATAATGAACTCAATGAGGAGGATTATTTATTTTGTTAAAAAAACCATTGGGGAGGGAATTCTCAAACAATGGGAGGAAGCTCTGGAGAAATGACAATGAATTCACCCACCAATGAAGAATGGTGATTGATCAATGACCTTTGGAGGATTCGTACCAGATATCGACGGGCAACAATGAGCGCCATCGAATGTGCAACATCTAAGAATGTAAATCTTCTTCATCCTCTACAACACCATTTACAGGTATGAGAATTAAATTAATTTCTATGTGTTGTATGAATCCTCTCATCCCATTCTTGGAAAATACATCGAACTTGGATCAACGTACTAATGGGTTGATCCGTGTCTCATTTGTTCAAGCGGGTGGTGTCTATGGGGTTTTAATTATGGCATAATTTACAACTTTTGTAGATTATTACTCCACCCAGTTGATTAAATGGTAATACGGAGGGCATGGGCCTATCTGAACAAGGCCTAGACCCTCCACCGCTCTTGTGTTTCATGAATTCTTCATGGGAAACAAATAAACATGGAGTAAACATGATTTCGTGTGTTTTTTAGTGAAGGTAGTGACCCAGGAGACCCATAAGAGCATACATGAAAGAAATAGACCACTGGAGCATCTCCGGTGGCCCATGGAATCAACCACCAGCATGGCGGCGGTGGCCGACCAAGCCTGTCGCGTGGAGATAGCAGCACCCGCTGGCCCCATGGTGGGAGGAAGTCACGACGATGATGCATTGTGCAGTAGATGAGTGTCATGCTCGTGCTGCTCTGTTGGATGAAAATTGATGACTCTAGAAGGCCATTTTAGAAGGAGGAGAGACACCCCGCTATAGCAGCTAGCTGGTAAAACTGGATGCACCGCGTCTAGTCCAGCAACATGCCCGCATGTGGGCTATGTTTTATAGGAGAGTCAGACCCACCGTCTGTGCCGGAACAGCTAGCTAGGATGGACCCACTTGTCAGGCCAGACCCACGGGCCCAACGGGCCAACCGGGCTTTACCCCTACCGAACTAGGACCGGACTGGTCCAATTTCAGAAAAACATGAGTATCCCACACACCAAGTGTCTAATTGACACACCTTCTACTATGTGTGACCCTTGCAATGGGTTGGTTCTTTTGAGATACTTCACTTGGGTTTTTTGTATGAGTTGGGATACATATGGGTTGGATTGGACTCAAATCCATCCTGGCATTATTTACCTTTTCGCTTATATCTTACAGACCGAGTGTCCGATTAACGTGTCATGTGTTACGTTGGAATTATTAACACATGATTTTCCTTGGAGTTACTTCTTTGTGGGATATCATGGTGGACGAGGTATGATCGATAGCTTTAGTAAAAGAACCTATAGAACTCAAGCGCACTAAGTGAGAGAATCATGTAGCTGGCTATCAAGCATAGAAGTGACCCTTCTTGGATTGACATAAAAGAGTCCCTTCATGGATCAACATGAAAGAGACCCTACATTGATTGGTATTAATATTACCCATATTGAATCGGCATGATATAGAGCCTTCATGGATCAGTAGCAGTACAAAATTCTATGGATCGTCAGTAGAGTGACCCTCTGTGGATTATCAGTACAACCACCCTTTGTGGATAAGCTGTACAACAATCCTTTATCGATCGAAAAAATAAATGTATCCATAGAATAAAATGATCTAACTCATGAAAAATAATCTTTACTCCTTTTCTCTAAGTTGTATACCTCGTATGAGCAATATTATACTTTATGCTTTGAGATTGAGATAATGCTTTGTGATTTTCTCCTGGTGGAATTCTTTTTGACATTTGGGGGACTTGTATTCCTACTAAATATTGTTATACTAACCCCTTCACAGGCGTCGCCTGAACCTTTTTGTGTCTTGTACAGATGACAAACACCATCACTGAGATGTGGGGATCCCGTACTAAACAATTCTTATTGGTGATTGGTAGACGTGGTGAGCGGCAGTGATGACAGACGACAAGCTATACCTACACTTCAGGTGGGATTCTTGTTAGACGACCTCCAGAGAACATTTTTACATGTTTTATATACTTTCGTTTCAGTTGGGTTTTTATACAATCCCTTTTTTATTTCAGTCCCAACTTTTAGTTTCATCATTTCTACTTTGTGGATTTATTTTGTTATTTACCTAGTCTGTGTGTACGGGTTTAAAGGCAATGACTTCCCTTTTTTGATAATTTAATTCTGGTTCTATTTTCCATCCCCATGAATATGGAAGGTGGGATTGGGGTAGTCATGTCACGGGCCCCATGGGATGGGTTGTGATGAAGTTGTATCAAAAGGAAGCAGATCTATAAGAATAAATATGGGTCTATGTTTTAAACATAGTAGTAGTGTAAGTGTTGTGAGTTCATATTACAATTCATGGAGTCCAGTGTTGGTCTGTTGACCATTTGATCCATACACCAGGACCTTGAGGTATAATTTCCTACTTGATATATGAAAAAACTACTTGTTTTTTTTTTGAAAATGTTTTTATTTTGATATATTTTGAGACTTCTCACGAGGTATAACATATTGACTACAGAGAATCTATTCCCTTATAGGATGCCATTGTGAATAAATGTAGCCAGGATTCTAGTGAGAGATCACAATGATGGACCACTGAGTGATGAGGTGTCGATGCATGGCCCCCTTTCAGTGATATCACCTTCTGGTGTTCTGCCAGTAGCACAAAAACTCGTAGGGTAGTAATTGCCACAAGACCCGCCAGTGGACCATGCATGTCGACTAGGTGGATTTCACCAGTTCTAGAGATAGTGGCCTTTGAGGTTTTGAGGTGACACTTATCTGCTTTCTATTGAGGACTGGTTGGAGGTGGTGTCATGGGTTTTCTTCTCGGTTGAGATACCAACAGAATATATGGTGATCTAAGCTACTAGTATCTTTCTGGGCACATTTGGGAGATGGTGGATCCTGCCACTCCAGAATCACAAGGAGATGACTCATTCATGGATGGACTTTGAGATCCTTTTTACGGAGGAGTTTATAAAAGTTACTATATGCTATGTGTGTATTCAAGAGCTATAACACTTACAGAAGTGAATCTTGATAGTGGTCCAATACTCGAGGAGATTTATTGGCCTCTCTCACTACCACATAGACATGGTGTGTGACCCTATCTTCAGGGGCCAGACCATTGATAAGGGTCTCCTATAGGAGATCATAATATCGATAATATCTCTGAACATCCAAATGTAGTATGGAGTGCTAAAGATAACACTATTGTTATAGAGCTTTCTAGGTGAGTAGGCACTGATGGTGAGAGCCACCACCAGACAATATGCAGAGAGGTCATCTATAGTAGGAAGTAAGCAGATGACATAGAGGTTCAAGAGTACTAGACATTATTCAGGATTACCAAAGGGTATAGGGTTAGAGGTATTGGACTTGTAGGGAAGAGAAGGTTAGGAAGGAAGAAGACTATGCTACACATGCGACATAGTGGGTCACATGGCTCATGATTGACTAACATGTCATACTGTTGTCTATAAGACGGTTGAGGGACTACCAAGACAGTGATGGAGGTTCAAGTGAGGTGGTCCATAGAGTGGTGGACATGGAAGATGAGTAGCCCATGAAGCAAGCGGTGGGAGATGATTTGAGGTACTACTTCCACCACCCCCCAAGAGGTCCACCCTTACTTCATATAACAGGAGGAAATAGAAGAGATCAGATTCCGGTGGTAGAGGATTATGACCACATTTCCACAGAGATGATTAGAGGTTAGATCTATGACTACCCCACCTTACATGCAGTTCTTATAGACACAGGTTCCAGTCACTTTTTTATTTCCCTGGATCTTATTCAAATATAAGAGATTCTGGTCGATCACTTGGCTTGATCTTTACGATTAGAGATTCCTACAAGAGAGTATTTGATGATTAAACACTGGTGTCGGTAATGCGACCTTATTCTAGGAGGTGAGATATTTGGCTGGGATCTCCTAGTAGCAGTGTTGAGGCCTTGCGACGTTATCTTGGTAATGGAATATTTATCCACATTCCATGCTCATATCGACTATTTTTTTGGTGCAATGTGTGGTGTGATTGCAAGGATGGGGCCATGTGTTCGATCAACGATAAGAAGAAAAACTTTCAAGCATAGGATGGACTTTCACAGAGGAGGTTTCATCCAATCACTCATCAGTTGTCTAGTTTTACCCTTGGTTTAGTGGATGAGAGGAGTCTGAGCTATCCTATTGTGGTGAACCAGTATGCAGATGTCTTTCCATAGGATGTTTCAGGAATACCTCTTCATATAAAAATAGAATTATACATCTACGTGTACCCTAGGATAAAACAAATATCTACTCCAGCATGTCAGATAGCTTCTAGGGAGCTTTACGAGTTGAGAGTACAGGTGGAGGACTTGCATATGAATGGGTTCACAGACACAATGTATCTCCATGGGATGCCCTGATTTTGTTCACCATGTTGGAAGATGGGAGTTTGGGACTTTACGTGGACTATTGGTTCCGGAACTAGGTAACCGTGATGAAAAAGAATCCTTTGCTGATAATCCATGATCTCTTAGATCAACTAATTGGAGCATTGTAATTTTTGGGGATAGACCTTAGTACAGGCTATCATCAGCTATGGGTGCGGGGTGAGGACATACTGAAGATAGCTTTCAGATGTCAGTATGGCCACTCTGAGTTCTTTGTGATTCCTTTTGGAATGACCAACACCCTAGTAGTGTTCATGGTACTCATGAACAATATCTTCCAGCCTTACATCAATCACTTTGTGGTGTTCTTGATTGATGACATATTAGTTTTCTTAGCATCTGATGAGGATCATGCTACACATCTATAGATTGTAAATGATACAATTATAGAGAATTATTTTTATGATATGTTATCATATTTGTATTTATAGATATGAGAGGTCCATTTTCTTGGACACGTTATCTCGGTGGCTGGACATGAAGTGGATCCAGTAAAGACAGATCCAGTGCTTTCTTGGGATCCACCCAGGAGTGTTATTGAGGTGATGAGTTTCCTTGAGTTTTCTCGGTACTTCAAAGATGAGTGCATACCTTTTCCAGAGTAGTAGTTCCCTTGTCAGCTTTGAAAATTAAGGGACGACTCTTCATATGGATAGAGAGGTTCCAACAGAGTTTCATGGAGATGAGGAAGTGATTGACGAGTGCCCTATATTGGGGCCACTAGAAGGGGGAGTTTGGTCTATAGTCAACTACGATGCATCGAGGACCGGACTATGTTTTATCCTGATGTAGGAGTGAGCGGTGATCGCCTATGTATCTTGACTTCTGTGGAAACGTGACAAGGAATATGTGACCCTTGACCCAGAGTTAGCAGGATTGGTCTTTGCATTGATGATTTGGTGTCAATACTTGATGGGTGATATGTTTACTATATACTACAATAATAATAGTCTCAAGTATATCTTCTCACAGAATGACTTGAACATTAGACAACTGTAATGACTGGAGTTCCTCCATAACTATGACTTTCAGATAGTATACACTCATGGGAAGGGAAACGTGGTAGCCGACACACTCAGTAGGAGATATGGTCTACAGTTACTGAGTGAGGTGACAAATTTTCTATCTGTGTTACAGATATCCTTCATGGATAGTGATGGATCATCTTACATATATTATATGTCTGTCACTCCACCACTCCTTCAATGAGTTCAGGTGTCACAGGTTGGGGATGTTGACAGCAAGGCCCAAAATTCTCATATATCATCAAGATAGGCTTCTGATATAATTTCAATGGGCGGGGAGCACATCATCCTCTATAGAGGATGAACCATGGTACCAATGATGTTTCGAGAGGAGGTGTTGAGGGGGTTCGATACGTAAACATTAGTAGTACATCATGGAGTGGCAAAGATGTACCAAGACATTCGAAGTCCATACAGGTGGAAAGGGATGAAAAAAGAAGTGATGGATGTTGTTTCTTGATGCCTCAATTTTCATCAAGTGAAGGCCATGCACCAGGTTCCGGGAGGCTTGACACAGAAACTAGAAGTACAATAATGGAAGTGGAAAAAATATCTCCATGGACTTCATGATGGGGTTACCACATACATTCGGGGGCCACAACTCTATCTGGTTGATCTTTGACTGACTCACCAAGTCGGCCAACTTTCTACCCATCGGATAGTAGGGATCAGTAGAGGTATTGGGGCGAATCTACGTCAAGAAGATCGTATGGATTAATAGGGTACCATAGACAATATTTTCATATTTTGAATCTTGTTTTACATCCCAGTTGTATAAGGGATTATAGGAGGAATTTAGAACACATATACACATGAGCACTGCCATTCACCCTCAAAATGATGGTCATATGGAGAAATCCATTAATACACTTGAGGAAATGATTCATGCTTGTGTCCTTGATTTTTTTACGTTTTTGGGGGGACCACCTTTCCCTGGTGGAGTTCAAATACAACAAATGTTATCTTTCCAACATCGGCATGGAACCGTTTGAGGCCTTGTACGAGTGACCATGAAGATCACCTCTATACCAGACAGACCCACGGGAGTCAGCACATATGGGACCAGAGTTGTCATGAGACACCACAGAGAAGGGGAAAATCACTAGGAGAGGATGAAGACTACATGGAGATGGCATAATTCTTATGTTAATAAGAGACAGAGACCCTTGGAGTATGAAGAGTGTGGTCATGTTCTCATAAGGGTCTAACATAGATGAGGATTGTAGATATATGGACGAGGTTTAAGACAATCCCTGAGGTTCATACGAACTTTCTAGATCCAGAGCAGATTTAGAGAGGTGGCTCACCACCTTGATCTTCCACCACAAATGCATCAGGTGCACAACGTTTTCCACGTGCCGCAGTTGTGGAGTTATGTGCATGATCCATCACACGTAATCATCTAGGGAGAGCAGGAAATTGTTGATGGGGATGAATTTATAGAGTTATTGATTGAGATAGGGGATCAAAAATATTTTTTCCTTCATGGATGGTCGATACCTCCAGTGTGACTTTAGTGGAAGCATGGGAACCTCTAGGAGAGAACATGGGAGAGGGAGGATCAAGTTCGTTCTTAGAAACCCCGTTTGTTTACTTAGTTTTATTTGTCTTGAACTGGAAGGATTCTCTTAAGAAAATCATAACCTTGCCCATCAATGGTCGGATGAAAAAGTTAATTTTTTGACTTTGGAAAAAGAATAATATAACTATAGGTTATTGTATACATTTTATTCCACCGTTGAGAGATAGTTTCTAGAACTGCAATATAATGTTGGTCAATAAATGATGGACATTTAGATACTCATCCCTTTGTTTGTGTAACTGAAAAACCCATGTGTTTAATAGGTTCATTAGTTAAGATTCATTAATGAATCATAATGACGAACACAATGTGCAAGATTCATTATTTTATTAATCAAACCATCAATAAGGGAATTCTCATACCATGGGAGGAATCTCTGAAGAAATTATGATGATGTAACACTCTACCAAAGAACTATGATTGATCGATGATCATTGGAGGATTTGGACAGGACATCGATTGGAATCGCTGAGCGCTAACGAACATGGAATATCTATGAACCTAAATCTTCTCCTTCATCCACAACACCATTTCTAGGTATAGTATTTATATTGATTTCCATGTGTATTTTCATTCCTATATTATGTTCATGGATGAAACCTTGAACATGGATCAACCAACTAATGGGTTGATCCACGTCTCATTTGATCATTCGGGTGGTGGCTATAGGGTTTTAATTATGGGATAATTTTAAACTTTTTTTCATTATTATTCCACCCCTTCGATTAAATGCTAACATGGAGGGCACATGAAAATCCATACAAAGTTTGAACCCTCCTCCGATCTTTGGTTTCGTGCATTCTTCCTGGACAATCAAGAAATGTAGAGACAAGGTTATTTCATGAGCATAGCACTGAAGGTGGTGACACAAGATTCCTGTAGGCATACATGGGAATTAAAACGGACCACCGGAGAATCTCCGGTGGACCACAGAAGAAAATTTAGGGGCGGATATGCTGGAAACCGGAATCGGTGGAGGGTCGTGCTGGCCGTATGGAGATAGTGGCACACATATGCACAAAAGAAACCCGCTAGGCTACAGCGGGTAGAAGGCACAGCGCTAACGCGCCCTGTGGGAGAGTAGCTACCTACTCGGGATGCTTAGCTGGATGCAAAAAGCTAGCACCGACCATCAATTTTGGAAGGAGGTGTAGTGTTCTAATGATTTTGCCACACTATAGCTACTAACTAACTGAACTGTACGTAGTGTGTCGATTCTGACAACCGGCCCACTTGCGGTCCAGGTTTTCCAAGCGGCCCAGATCTTCCAGTCGGGCCGGACCCACCAGCCTGGCCGAATCCGCTAACCAGGACGGATCATCCAGCAGGCCCAGACCCGCTACTGGGGCTAGACCCACTAGACAAATGGGATGACCAGGCCAAATCCCTATCAAACATGGACCTGACCGCTCCCATTTCACTAAAACATGAGTATCTCACAAACCGAGCTTCCAACTAGCACATTGTCTACAACGTTGGGTCCCATTCAATGGGGTGGTCCTTTTGAGATACATCACATTGGATTTGGAAGGATATGGAATATGGCTAGGTTGGATTGAACTCGAATCCAACCAGGCCCTATTTTCATTTTTTTCTTATATCTTATAGACCGAATGCCTGATTGACGTAACTTATATCATGTAACAATCCTCAAGACATGACGGTCCTTTGGGTTACATATTTGTGGTACTTCATGGATATTGAGGTAAGACCAATATCTTGAGGAGAAGACCCTACATAAAAAAATTGAACTATGTATAGGAATCCTGGGCTGGTTGTCAATCATAGAAGAGACCCTCCACGGAATAGTATAAAATTGAAACATTGTGGATCGGCATGAACGCGTCAATTGGTGGATTGGAATAAAATCCACCCTTAATGGATTAGAATGAGAGCAACCCTTCCTGGATCAAAATTAGTACAACCCTATATGGATTGGCAGTAGAGAGACCCTCTATGGATCGAATGTAGAGAGACCCTTTGTGGATTAGTAGTACAACGACCCTTCGTGGATCAGTAGTAGAACCTCTCAACCAAATAAAATAATCTATCTCAAGACTAATCATCTTCATTTCTTTTATCTAAGTAATATACACTGTGTGAGATGTCTTTTACATTATGATTTGTGATTAGATCATTTTTTGTGGTTTTTCCTTATGGGGAATAGGGAGTCCTTTGGGGGTCTTGAGGTCCCTACTGAGTTTTTGTATACTCACCCATACATAGGATTCTCCGTCACTATGTTGTGTCTTGTGAAGATGACAGAAATATTGACTGCAATTTCAGGAACTTGGAAAAGATGTTCCTCAGAGGTGATTGGTAGATGTGGTGAGTGGCAGTGACGACAGATGAAGAGTTGTACCTACCCTTCATGTGGGATTCTTGGTGGATGACCTCCAGAGCACGTTTTACCTTTTTGATGTACATTTTCTAGTTGGGTTTGTATACTATCCCATTTTACATTCAATTCACACTTTTACATTCCGTGGTTCTACATCGTCATATTAATTTTTGTGTACATAATCTATGTGTGTAATGGTTTAATGATAATGACTTGTCTTTTTGAAAAATTCATTTTCAGTGCTAGTCGTCATCTGTAGGCCTATGGAAGGCAGGCATTGGGTTGTCATGAGATGAGTCCTGAAGGATGGGTCATGACACTCAATGTATTTTATTCATGGTATCCTTTTCTAGTGATGAAGGATTTATACAATTCAAACATATGAGATATGATACTACTTAAATGTAATAGGGAAATTTTATACCTATATATCGCACATAAGAGTAAAAAGATTTTCACATGGGATATAAATGGGTAACTCTTAATTTTTATAATTTGCATAAAGGTAACCATTAAAACATAAATCTCAAATAAAGATAGGATTCATTTTACAAATGTTGTATATTGGTAAATTATAATTATATATAAAGGTAAAAACATATTTAAATCATTGCATAAGTTGAAATAGTAAAGTTGTGTAATGGTAAGCTTTAATATAAACTGGTTATGTAAAGGTAACTAAAAAAGATGTACAAAGGAACAATGTAGTTACATAAGGGTAATTTGAATTTTCTAAATCATGTGTAAAGAAAAAAAAAATTACCTTCAATATTTAAAGGTAGCTAGTTCAATACAAAAGGGATAAATTACATTTTTTATGCTGCTTAAGGGTAGCATACCACATGCATAGAGGTGAGAAACACTTGGGTAAAGGAATGAAACATGTGTTTAATGGTATGGATCACTTGCGTAATGGTATGAAATGATTTTTTAAATGTATGTAGAGCTTACGTAATGGTAAAATAAAAAATAAAAATCACATGTAAGGGTATAAAGGTACATATGTAATGGTAACACAAAAACTATAAATGCCATGTAAGGGTATGAAAAATTGTTACATAAGGAATATAAAAACAAAATATAAACTAGAACGATTCAATAATGAATAAATCAGGGGAAATGATATAATATATGACAAGATAAAACTCAATATAATCAATAAATATTCCATAATGATGAAATCATGGGAAAATATATAATATATCACTAGATATAACTCCCCAAAATTACTAAGTAGTAATACAATTTAATGTTTCACGGGATCTACCATGGGAATACTAATGTTATAAGAAGTTATTCATATTTGAGTCTAACAACCTGAACTATCTATCTACCAGCTTTTGATAAATAGATAACTGAAAACCAGGTTTCCTAAATAAGAATCATGATGAAAACCCCCCTCTAAGACCTTGTTCCTATAAAGATTGGTTTGAAACTAGTGTATTGTGAACCAACTAGAGAAATAATTTAGGTAATCCATTTAGTACCTAGTTTCCAATGTCCAATAGTAGAATTGAGGCATAGTGAAAATGAGAAATGTTTAACACATGTGGAATAACCATATCTATACTCAACCCCAACACCCAATAATGTTGTACCCCATATATACATAACATACACTCAAGGAATACATATCACATTCTCATGAACCGGGAGAAATAAGAATCACATATTTATCACAACTCCACACAATGTGGTAAATAAGAAAGGGGGAATCAAGAATTTTCTTCCACATACACCATTTCAAACCAATGTTCTAAACTGTACATTTACACAAAACAAGTCATTGAATGAAAATAATATTTCATTTTTTATAAAATAATTAACTAAAACAATATATTAAATGATGAAAAACACCAATTCGTTTAAAAAATTTCAATTTCACTCTTACACAAGGGTTATCATCATAGAAAAAATAAATCATGACCATTGAACTTCATTTCCCCTTACCATTTCAGGACACAACTTGAACTGTTTTAATAGGCCCAAAAAATAAACAATTTCATTTTAAATGTTTCCAATCTATACTTCAACAAGGTTCATTCTCTTTGAAATTCAAAACAATGAAAACGGGACAACCACATCCATTAAACCATTTCAAACTAGAAAACAATGTCACTTTAGAATTTTTAATCCATGTAAAAATTTAAAATACCAATTTTAAATACAGTAAAACAACCTTTTTAAAAAAATATAGATGTCAAAAAAAATTAGGAATCAAATTCCATTTAATACATTGATTCAAAAATTAAAAATCATAATCAGGTCAAATCCTATTTCAAAACATGATAACCATTTCCAAAGGAAATAAAATATTTCACTAGAAAATTAGCACAATAAAACATTCAATATAAAAAATTGAAACATGGTATTCATGTAAAAACCCAGTTATACCAACCTAAAAAAAATATTTTCAAAAAAATCATTGGTATATCAATGATTTTCATAAATTAAAAAAATGGAATTTGTAAAGTAAACACAAGGTAAAAGGGAAGCCAACTCTATACTAAGAAGTTGAGATCATGTAAACATGGAAGCCAAATGAATTTCCATATAATATCTACAGTTCATAGAAATTCATATACCAAAAAAATATTCTAGATATGTAAAAATTTAAAAGATAATGTATTATTCATTAGTTTAAATCAATCATAAATTTAATTACATTAGATATCCACCCTTGGAGTTTAACAATTTGTATTTTTCTTCACAAACCCTTTATATAATTTTTCAGTTGAAGAACCACAGTTGACAGGGCTAGAGAGGGATGGAGTGGTGCGGTGAGGGCTGGCTAGGGCTGGCGAGGCATAGAAAGGCATGATGATGGATTATGGGGGATGAAAAGTGGAGATAATGGGCACCTATGGGGACTGGTAGATATTTGGGGAGTTATGGAGGTGGGTGTAGGGGGTAGGGGGAGGTGGTGGAGGGGGAATGTGTCATGCATATGCAAAAAATTTAATGGTTGAGCGGAGGTTTTTTTGAAACCACCGCTGAACTCTCAATTTATTGTAGTGAGGGGTGTACCTAATTTAATTTATGGGACCTTTTCCCCCATTATTTATTTTTGGTTTAGCCTTGAGCTGTGTTTATGATTAAGTAGTTTATGTTGTTTTTAAATTTCTAATGTTATGAAAATCATGCTATATCATGTCTTTTTATTCTCGTTCCCTTGATTCCCCATTGAGGCATATTTTCTAATATGTATTATGTTATTCATGTTTTTTCTTTTTTAGTCCATTACTAGGATTTATAGCCTATCCATTTACTATGTTTTCTCCTAGTTTAAACCTTGTTGATCTAAATTTGATGCAGTATTTTTAGCATGTTAACAATTTTTTCAATAAAGATGTTTTATTATCTTTTTTATTTTGTTATGAAATGTACATAATTCCCAATGAAACAATAATTATCGATCATATGGGATGTATTAAGTGTATTCTTATGTAATAAATCAAGTTTTAATGTGAAATTAAGAACATGTTTGTCATAGTTAGTAGGAGAGGAACCGTTTAGTTATTTTTGGCATTATTATTAGAGAACTATATAAACATCTTTTGGTATAAGAATAAATTTAAAAAAAATATCGATAATTTAGTAAGTATATAGGAAGTGATTTATCATGAAAATAAATCCATGTCTAGATACTACAAGTATACATGGTTATAGAATAGATGTTCCAAAGAGTAACAACCCTGACTAGGTGTTTCAGGTCTGACTCTAGGTAACCTAGTAAGTGACAAAGGGAGTTATTGCACAACTAGTTTAACACACACTGGGGAAATGATTTTGTAAATTTATAATATCATTATGAACTATTATTAATGGAATAAAAAAATATATAATAATATATTTTAGGAAATTGATCATGGATAACATAGATTAAAGCATAAAAACCCATATGTGATAGAGATAAATGTAATTTATAAGTTATACCTTTAGTGTAATTGTATTCCATTTTATGTGTCTAATAATTTAAAATACTCATCAGTATTTCCCCTTTTACTCTTTAAAATGGCCTAAAATAAGATAAATATGGTAAAAAATCAATCTGATGGGCAATTTTAGTACTTCCCTAACAAGATATTCAATAAATTCGGAGGAGAAATAGAAAAAATTGGCAAGATGCACTCCTAACTGACTTAGGTTCTGACTAGAAACCATGATCGGGACGAGTTCCCGAACAACCATAAGAGATAACAAGCCACAATCGATATTTTCATGAAAAAAAGGCCTCTTACACTCAATGGTTCATATAATACCTTAATCATGGATAAATGGATCCTATCCTTTGAAAAGATATTCTCCATCCTTCAATGTTAGGAACAAGATAATTTTTATTGGATGTTTATCATAGGGAGTGGGAATCTGATCAATTTTAGCCATTGTTCAATATTATGAATCCCTAGGAAGTGATCAATGAAATGGAGTGAAAGGAATTCTTGAAAAAAAAATTTGATAAATATTTTTCTCACACACTTTGTTTTACAATGGAATGGGACTTCCTTTCACTCATTAAAATAGATTATGAATCTTTTGAAGCGTATAAGAAAAACTTAAAAATAATTGCATAATAAGACTTGGGGTTTTTTACCCCTAAATGAATGGTCCTCTACTTCTTTGGTGGGATAAAACTAAGTCTATGAAAAGGCTTGGTGATCTCTGACATTAAATTCTATAATGAAATTTTCTTATTTCACCACAATTTATAAATGAAAATTACAGAATCTTATTTTTGTTATAGGGATTAGACGTGGAAATTAAAGTTTAATTCTGGTGGTCTGATTGAGAAATCTAATAGTGCTTTGAAATTTATTCATCACACTTACCAAAGGTGCGGAATGAAGAACCTTGAAATCACCTACGGGGGACAAAGAAATTTTGTAGGTGCATGAATAATAGTTACCTAGCTAATAATTTCAAACCAAAGAATCTTGCTAATGAAAAAATTGAATGGAATTCACCTATCAACCCGTATCACACTAATCATTTATACACTTCATTACACCAGGGTACATTGAAAACAAATCCCCAAAGCCATGGTTTTTAGAAGGTAACCAGAATCCACAAAAGAAAGAAAGTATAATATTTTTTTCACCACTAATACTGATGTGAATCCCGACAATGATGTGGGGATAGGTACACCAGTGATTCATTCAATAATTGTGAACATACTTTTTATCTAGTTCTAAGAAATTTTTTATTTCATGATATTTTAGTATAATTATTGAAACACCAAAAAAATCATTGATGTAGAGATGTATGTGAAAATAGAAAAGGGGGAAAATATTTCATCCCATGTATATAACTCATTCCCAATCCTAATATGTGGGACGAATATCCTGGAATACCTTTTCACACTTCCTTTGGAGAAATTTTATGTATTTCTAAGAATAGATTTTATTCACCTATATAAATCCAATAAAAATTTCTTATGAATAAAATCACTCTCCATGTGGTTAATCAACCCCTAATTTTGTACAAGTTCATGGTGGAGGAAGAATCTTATTTAATAGCACCATATCAATCATAGATATAATTTCCAAATGATAAAGTGCATCTTGCAAAAATGATTGAGTCTATGGAAATGATCATCCTCGAATACATTCTGAATTTTAGGGAGTATGTAGATGTGTTTCCTGAGGAATTTTCTAGTCTTCCTCTTAACATAGAGGTTGAATTTTAAATTTAACATATAACTGAGAGATTGACAATATCCAAGACTCTGTATACGATTTCTTTTGAAGAACATGATGAGATAAATGAAAAACTACCAGAGCATTTGTATAAAGGGTTCATATACCAAATTTCTTTACCATGGGGTGAACCGGTTCTCTTTATCAAGACGAAGGATTGGCCAATGCACCATTGCAATGATAATCATGACCTAAAAAAGATCACGATAAATAACAAGTATCATTTTCAATAGATTTATGACTTTTTTGATCACCAACATGAATTATGGTACTTATCTAACATGGATGTATGGTTTGGATATTATTAGGTTATGGTGAATAAAGAGGATATCTCAAAGATGCCTTTTCTTATAATGTATGGGCACTATGAGTTCATAGTAATGGATTTTGGACGTACTAATGCTCTATAAATCTACATTGATTTGATGAATAGATTATCTAGTGATTAACTCAAAAAATTTGTTGTAGTTTTTATAGATTATATCCTAATATACTCCAAAATAATAGAGGATCATTTGACCATTGTGATTAATAACATTCAAAAGAAGATGAATTATGAAAACTAAAGTAAGTGTGAATTTTGGTTGATGTGTGTCCCATTCATGGGGAATATCATCACAAGCAATGGGATTTCTATATATAATTAAAGGAAAAAATAAATTGAAGAATGGTCGAGAACAACATCTGGGACCAAAATCCATATTTTCCTTTGGTTAGATGTATATTATCATCAATTTGTAAGAATTTATCAAGATTTTTGAACCCTCTTACATATATATCTAGGAAGGGAGTCATTTTGTCTTGGAATTTTGAATGTGAAGAAAGAATCAAGGAGTTGAAAAGGAGAATTATCATTTCCCATGTTCTCACACTACCCAGATGTGGAGAACATCACATAATATTTTGTGATTCTATGAAGAAGGGATTGTGTTGTGTGTTAATGAAAAATGACAATGCTATATCATATGTTTCATGGAACCTGAATGTTCACGAGAAAAACATTCAGACTCTTGATTTATTGTTGGATATAGTGGTTTTGACACTGAAAATATGGTAGAGTTATCTCTTTGGGGATAATTTTGATATATATATAGATCAGTAAAGTCTCAAATATATATTCACATAGAAAAAGATTAATATAAACCAATAAAGAATGTTAAAACTGGCCATGAACTACGAATGCTCAGTGTGGTGGAATTGAAGAGGATAAAAATTAGAAGGATCTAATCTTCATTGAATTTAAGAGGATAAAAATTTTAATCATAAACAAAGGAATATCAGCTATATATTCACAAATTATTTCTCAATCGGCTCTTCTTGAAAGGTAAAAGGAATCTAGAAAAGATGATGTTGGAATTCAGAAGAAAGAGGAAAATATAAGAAAGGGTAAATCCTTATAGTCCATTATTATTTCAGAAATAATTGGGAGATTTGGGTCCAGACTACGTGGTCCATAAAATCCTATGTTAATGAATGCACTATTGAATGATGTGCATATATTTTCTCTCTCCTTTCTAATAGAAAAAACAAATATGTATCAAGATCTTAGAGAGAAATATTTTTGGGACAACACGAATAATGAAAACCCTAAATGTACATCATTGTGCAAGTTATTTCAGAAAGTAAAATATTAAATGATGTTGGATAAGGGGATGAGGAAAGAATTAACCATATAGACATTGAAATGGGAAAAGATCAGCATGGACATTTTCACCAAAATTCTATAGACATCCAATGGAAGAAAACATATATGGGATGTTAGGTATCTTTTGAGAAATACTAAAAAAATTATTGTGATTCAATATGATTTATCATTGGATAAACTAGAACAAATATTCAAAAGATAAGTGTTAATTTTGATTGGAGTACCATTATCTATTGCATTTGATTGATATTCGATATTCACCTCCATGTTCAAGAAATGTGTCTGAAAAGATCTAAACCCCAAGCTGAACTTCAGTATGGATTATCATCCTCATACATATATCCAGTATAAGTATGCAATTTAGACACTGGAAGAGTTGTTTTTAGAATGGTATATGGACATGATAGGATGATGGTAAAAACATCCAACGTTGGTAAAGTTCTCGTACAATGATAGTTTTTACTCAAGCATCCAAATGGATACCTTGGAAGACCTTAATAGATAAAGGTCCAGAACACCTATATGTGGGGATGAATTGGGGAAAAAATACTACGTCCTAATATTATTTTGGAAATGAAATAATTTGTAAAACCCATTCATTAATACATCGATGTTTTTTTGAGATGACATATGATCCATGATCACAGTCATCAACATGATATAGATTTTGATGTTAGAGAAACGGTATTCCTTACCTTATCTCCATAGAATAATGTGATGAGATTTGGATGAAGGGAAATCTTAGTCAAAGGTACATTATCCGGTTTTATATCCTTGATGTCATCAGAGTGGTGGAATATTGACTAGAACTCCCACTGAACCTATCTCACCTACATGATGTATTCTATGTATCCCTCTTCATAAAGTATATTAAAAACACCTCAAATGTATTCAATCCAATGGTGGTACTATTACATAATGACCATTCATATGAGGAGAAGTTGGTGAAGTTCATTGACCATTAAAATAATGTTTTACAATATAAGACAATGGCCCTCGTCACGGTTTTGTGGAGATACCACAAGTTTGAAGCAGAAATGTGGGAAGCAGAGGTGTAATGGCCCAGACCCTCCTATCCCATTACTTTGCCAAAAGTAAGGCCCCACCAACATTGGAACCATGGCAGTTTCATCGGTCACGGGGGCACCGTGATGGTGGCACCATGAGGGTGACACCGTGACTGTGGCACCGTGAGGGTGACACCGCGACGGTGGTACCGTGTCCACTCCATTTCTTTTCCAGTCCTGCTCCCGTAACGTATCTTTTGACGTAAATTAATATTAATACCCTTTCTATAGTCATTTAAATACTAGATTTGATTCCTAAGAATTCTGAGAAATATCCCCAATGGGGGATATTAAATAACTCCATAATATCATCGTGTGTAACTTCCCACCCACGTAGGAAACCACGATCCGTTTTTTTCAGCGTTCGAAATTCCATATCCCGTAACTCCCTTTATATCTCCTGCTAGAGTTCTCTATTTCTTCTCTGTTGAGTTTCTTTATTCTTCACTAGTGCTCTTGGAGTCATTCTTCCCGTGGCCTGTGGTGCACCTCAGCTAGAGCCTTCTGCACATCTTGGAGTCCACAGATTTCCTCCCCTGAAAGCTGCGCATCCCCTGTTCCTAGAGCGTGGACAAAAACATCGATCTTTGATAAATCAAGTAGGGATTTTCTAATTCATCTCTCCTTTCCGTGTATCATGCGGGGTGGGCATGCTTTCTCCTCTGTAGAAATTGATGAAACCAAACATAATGAAGATAATGAATGGACTTTTAAATAATGAAATGAGGGTGTGATCGATGACCTGCTTTGCACTTTTATTTTAATATACGTTGTGAATTATACAGGCCTATGCTCACTGAAAATCATGGAGGTTGGTGTTCTTTATCTGAGCACTAATGAACCTCAGTGTTTTTGGATTTTTAAATAACCATAACATGGAATTGGTTAATTACCTATACTTAGATAAATAAATTGAAAGCACCAGGATCAACCTTTTTCTGTGATAAGCTCGGTTAAAGCACAGTGGAATTGAAACCATGTAGTGTGTTAAATCTTTTAAATATGAAAATACCTGCATGGTCCTGCCTTGTGTTGGTGGTAGAGGTTTGGTTATTTCTTTCACAGGCCGATTGCTGGGGCGATTCGGGTGGGGATGGGATCCCCTGTTGTTATACTTTCGCTGGTAGTGAAAGTGAGGCTGTGAGATTACCCTGCTTATATCACGAATTGGGGTGGGCTCCTCTGTTGTTGAGAAACAATTCGCTCTTGGATTTTTGGGGACATGGGGCTGTGTTTTGGGGTTTTCGTTGGATCCATTACTTCTAGGAATCTCACTTATCCCTTTTTTGTTGTGGCTTGCAAGGGAACCGGGTGTGACTGCTTAAATTGCTGTTGGCTGTAACATTTTCCTTAGGTTTGTGCTTATTCTGTTAGTTGCCCAGTAGTTCAGAACTTTATTTTAAATGAGATTACTTGAACATGGTTGCAAGAATAACTTAAATGGGAATTAGTTCTGGGGGGTGAGTTTTGACTCGGTTGTGAGCAGTGTGCTTCCTATGAATAAGGATGAGTGTTCTTGTTCTTGGATTGGGTTTGGAAACCCTAGGTTGGGTTGAGTGTTTGTTACTTATACATATATTTTGTATTTCTTATGTTTCTTATTCGTGCCCCACCTAAGTTGAGAACTTAGTGCTGAACACCCCCATTTAATGGGGAAGGGTGTTTTTTCCAACACTTCTATTAGTGGATGGTTATTAGCCCTTTTATGATCTCGTTCCCCGATAGCCCAAGTAACATCGGGCTGGCTGTGATGGCCTAAGGTCCATTATTATCCCAAGAATATTCGGGCTAGGTGGTTCCGGTGGTTGGCCCAAGTTTTTACGGGTAGGTTGTTTCCCAAGTATCTTTAGGATGAGGATGAGGTGTCTTCGGGCGTGACAGTATCTTTATGGCCTAGGTGTCTTAGGGTGTGTCAGTGGTTGTTCTAGCTTAGGTGTTTGCGGGCATGGTTACGTGAGATTGTTGTGGCCCAGGTGTCTGCGGGAGGGATAGCGGTTGTGGCCCAGGTGTTCTCAGGCGGGATGTGTGGTTGTGGCCCCGGTGTGTGCGGGCGGGTGTGGTAGTGGGACTGCGGTGAGAATGGCAGGATTGGTTCGATGCGTAGGATGTCTTCAATAACCAGAGGGAAAGCGGCGCGAGGTAGCCAAACATCTATGTGCTATTACTATACATTATTGGACTTCTGTTATTTGGGGAGTGTGCCTTAGTGAGGTTTGGGTGGATAGTTCACCATGTTAGGTGTTTGGTTATCTCTTTTTCCACGGGGCATTAGAATGTCTCTTCACTTATGCACGAGATTCTTTGGTTTTCTCTACTGAGTGTACTTGTATTCTCTCCCTAGGTATATAAAATTGTTTTCAAGTTTCTAGGGGGACAATAGGGATCGTGCGGGACCATACTAGCTCAGACCATAGGGCAGTTGCTGTTGTCACATTCCTCTTTTTGGTACTTTACCTTTTCGAGTTTTGTGGATTGCATCCCTTACTTTTAAACATGCATATGGGAATGGTTTACTTTTGTCTTTCCCCTTACTTTCAGTTTTGGTGTTGTGGGATTTACTATCATGTCTCCTGATCCTATTAAAATAAAAAGGGTAATACCTTCCATTTTTGTGTGAGATTCTATACCATTGGTGCTGGTCTCCACACTGGGACCTATTGAATGAGGGTTTCAGGGGTCATTATCTCTCCTTCAACTTAAATAAAGAAGGGTTAGGCAATCTGTTGATCCTTCCCTCCTTTCTATGAAGGCGGGTCATGATGGAATAGTATCATAGGGAAGGATTGAGAGATAGGATAGAGTCTGGAGTTAGGCATGGTGAGGATTGAATCGGATGGTAGGGAAACAGTGTTGATTTATCTTGGTGCGTGAAATAGACCAGAGAAGACTGACTAGGACACTGGATTTTAGGCCCCCCCCCCCATGATCTGATGCAAGGACTCCGGACCTAACGAACGACCTAGTGAGGCCATTTTTATTGCAGGGTAGAGACCCTAAGAAAGGTACATGCATCATAATGACTTCTATTCTCGTGTTTTTGGGGTGTTTTGGGTATTTAAAAATAAATAAAGAAGTCAAATAAAGTGTAAGAACAATATTCTACACTACTCGGGCTTAGGAATTATTTTTTTACCTTGCAGCTATTGTACCTGGGAGAAGACCACGGGTTGTGCAGGCGATCGAGGCCCATGAGGTTGACTCGGCTGACTAACGGAGGGCTGACTGAGAGGAGGAGAATGATCAGTGACAGAAGATGCTTCGTTCATTCTAGTAGCAGACCCTCACAAGTATGAGGGAAAATCCTCATACCTAAGACAGAGAGCTGGCTAGAGGAGCTGGTAATAGCTTTCGGCTTGATCCGAGCTCCAGAGGAGTACTGGGTTCCTCTAGCCATGATCTAGATGCGGGGAGCAGCACGTCAGTGGTGTATGCTCTATATGGTAGAGAAGATAGAGGATGAGGTTACATGGGCTGATTTTGATAAAGAGTTCAGGGCGTAATTCCTCTCTTCTATGAAGAAAGATGAGAAGATGTAGGAGATACACTACCTCCAGCAGGGGGGGGTATGTCCGTGAGAAAGTTGGGGATCAAGTTCAAGGATCTCCTACTCTTTGCTCTGGACCTCTTTCCGGATGAGGAGTCTCGAGCGAGACATTTGGAGGAGGCGCTCTGACCTTCCCTCTAGGATGTTGTTACTCCCTTCACCCTACCGACGTACCTAGAGGTGCAGAAGAAGGATGAAGTGGTGGAGAGGATGAACACGTAGGGAGGTGTATCACGAGAGGGGATTCAGTTAGGCCCGTCAAAGGGAATGGCCGTCAGCACTAGACCTCCTACATCCGGACCCTCTACGTTCCGACCAGTAGGGAGTAGGACTCAGTAGTTATAGTTTCGATCCCCTGGCCCTCACCCTTTCTCTTTGGGCTCAGAGCAGAGATGCTTCATCTACGGGAGTCACATGCACCCTCAGAACCAGTTCTCGGATAGAGTGCAGTATGGCGGTGGTAGACATGCCCAGCACCCACCTCAGTAGAAGCATTCATCTAGGCCCTTTCAGCAGCAGCAGTAGGGGCAGCGAGCTCCCGCTCCTCCGAGGGTAGACGTTGTAGGGGGAGGCTGACCCCAGGGCGCTCCTCAGGGAACCCGACCAGGGCGTGGTGGGGGAGGTGGCTGACAACCGAGAGGCAGAGAAGCCAGGTGCGGACAGTTGCACACCGCAGAGGTTGCGGTTTCAGAAGGATCGGAGGTCGTTCAAGGTACGATCAGTTTATTTTTCACCCTTGCATATGCATTGTTCGATACTGGAGCTTCGCACTCTTTTAATGCACCCAGTCTAAGCCGTGCCTTGTGTCTAGATGTCGAGAGACTTCATGTGCCCCTGGTGATGAGCACACTAGTCAAAGGTCAGACCAACTTGTTATATGTTTATCGAGGATGCAGACTAATGATAGGGCCACATCAGTTAGTCGGGGATCTATTACTATTTCAGATACAACTATACGATATCATCATAGGCATTGAATGGCTGTTCTCTGTATGTTCCATCATTGACTGCTTCCAAGTAATGGTCGTGTTCTCAGACTTAGGCGGCCGACATGTTACTTTTACCAGTGAGCAGGGTGGCCAGAAGGGCAGCAGGCGAGAGGAACCCATCCTCTCTTTGTTAGCTGAGCTATTAGTGGAGTTGGTGGATGCAGAGATGGTGTAGGTTCCAGGGATCGTCGGTGATTTTATGGTCATCTTTCCAGAGGAGTTAACGACTCTACCCCCTCAACGTGAAATCGAGTTTGGGATAGACTTGCAACCTGGTGCTCATCTAATTTCGATGGCTCCTTACCGGATGGCACCTTCGAAGCTACGGGAGTTGCGAATTCAGATTGACGATCTGATGAAGAGGGGTTATGTTAGACCATGTGCGTCACCGTGGGGTGCTCCATTCTTGTTCTCAAAGAAGTTAGAAGGTGGTCTTAGGTTGTGAATAGACTACATATGGCCGAATCAGGTAACGTTCAAGAATCGCTACCCACTTCCAAGGATAGAAGATCTCTTTGACGAGTTGAAAGGGGCATGATGGTTCTCAAAGATCGACCTGCGGTCTGGATATCACCAGTTGAGGGTGAAGGAGGGTGAAATCTCGAAGATTTACTTTAGGTGCAGATATGGGAACTTCGAGTTTTTGGTCATGCCATTCGGTGTCACGAACGCTCCAGCTGTGTTCATGGGACTCATGAACTCCGTCTTCCGGGAGTACCTGGATCGGTTCATAGTCATATTCATCGACGACATCCTGATCTATTCAGTGTCATAGGAGGATCACGTTGAGCACCTGAGGACGGTTTTGGAGGTCCTCTGACAGCACCATCTCTATGAGATGTTGATGAAGTGAATGTTCTGGACATGAGAGGTACACTTCCTTGGGCACGTGGTGTCCGAGCAGTGAGTATCAGTGGACCCGTCGAAGGTCGAGGCGGTTGTTTCTTGGACATCCCCAAAGAATGTGGCAGATGTTCGTAGTTTCCTCAGGCTCGAAGGTTACTATCGGAGGTTCATGTCCAACTTCTCCCGAGTTGCAGCACCTTTGAAGGCCTTGACCAAGAAGGACTAGGTTTTTGTGTGAAGTGTGCAGTGTGAGGCAGCATTCAGCTATCTGAAGGATAAGTAGGTTAGTGCCCCAGTGTTGAGACTACCAGAAGAAGGGGTAGCGTATGATGTGTTTTGTGATGCTTCAGGACAAGGCCTCGGGTGTGTGTTGATGCAACGTCAAGGAGTGATCTCTTATGGGTCTAGACAGCTATTCCCTCATGAGTGTAATTAGGCCACCCAAGATCTGGAACTCAAAGTGGTCATTTTCACACTAAAGTTATGGTGGAATTACCTCATTGGGGAGCACTTTGTGGTCCTCACCAATCACAAAAGCTTGAATTACATCTTCTCCCAGTGGGACCTGAACCTACAACAGCGAAGGTGGATGGAGTTCCTCCAAGATTACGACTTCAAGATTTCCTACACTTCAGGAAAAGGGAATGTAGTGGCCGATGCATTGAGCATAAATTCATAGAGGGATGCAGTATGAGAGTCGGCAGATGCCTCGAGGGAAATGGAGTAGTTGGCTGCCTTGCACCTGGATGCGAGGATGGACAGTGGTAGAGGTTTCATGTATCAGATGACAGTGCAGTATTCTCTATTGTTGCAGGTGGAGGAGTCTCAGTGGGGAGACCTAGAGTGTGTAGTGATGCGCGACCTAGTTAACCAGGGCGATGCTCCAGAAGGTTGGATGAAAGATGGTAAAAATCGGATGCTCTTCCAGGGGAAGATGTTTGTTCTGGAGACAATGCACGAGCGGGTTCTTAGTGAGTTCCACAAATCACCCCTAGCGGTACACCCAGAAGATTCCAAGATGTACCAGTGTCTGGGGAGATAGCTTTGGTGGCACGGAGTAAAGCAGACGGTGGTAGAGTTTGTAGCCAAGTGCCTTGTGTGTCAGCAGGTGAAGGCTGAGCACCATGTTCCAGGTGGTTTGTTGCAACATTTGGATGTCCCCGGGTGGAATTAGGACGACATCTCGATAGATTTCTTCATAGGGCTACCTATGGTTCAAGGAGGCTACGATGCTATCTGGGTAGTGGTGGACCGATTGATGAAATAGGCTCACTTTCTGGCGATCGGGAGTCAGGCGCTGTGAATGCCATAGCACGGTGGTTTGTGGATGAGGTGGTGAGGATGCACGGGGTTCCAAGGTCCATAGTCTCAGATAGGGATGCATTATTTTCATCATGACTATTGATGGGTTTGCAGCATGATTTTTTCACCCATCAGCACCTTAGCATTGCCTTTCACCCCGAAACAGATGGGAAGACAGAGCGCACCATAATGACCTTGGAAAATATGCTATGAGCATGCATCCTGGAATTTGGGGGATCATGGGTGTGACACATGCCTCTGGTAGAGTTCACCTACAACAATAGCTACCACTCTATCATTCGCATGGCTCTGTTCGAAGCCTTGTACGAGAGGCCGTGTCGCTCACCCGTGTGCTGCACAGAAGTCGGGGAGGCAGGTGTTCTTGGCCTAGAGTTGGTACAAAGCACAACGAAGAAGGTGCAGCTTATACGAGAGAGGATGAAGGCAGCTAAGGACCGGCAGAATTCATCTGCAGATGATTAAAGAAGGCCCTTGGAGTTCGAGGTCGGGGACCATGTGTTCTTGATGGTCTCCCCTTAGCAAGGGTAGTGGAGGTTTGGTAGGGGATGTAAGCTCTACCCAGGTTCGTCGGCCCCTTCAAGGTGTTGCAGTGTGTCGGAGAGGTGGCTTATCAGCTGGAATTTCCACCTTAGCTATGAAGGGTGCACAATGTCTTCCATGTGTCCCAACTTCACCGATATATGCACGATGTTTCACACGTCCTCGACTTGGGAGAGCTAGATATCGATGACGACGCAACCTTTCTGGACCGACCAGTGATGATCGAGGGTCGTGAGGAGAAGGTGCATCATGGATGAACCATCCCATTGGTCCGTGTGTTATGGAGACATGGTGGGCTTGAGGAGACTAGCTAAGAGAGGGAAGCACATATGCATGCCCAATACCCCAAGTTGTTTTGAGTTTTATCCTGTTTGATCAGAACTTGTTAACTGTGTAATGATTTACCGTGTTGACTATGGATGTGTAGTTCCTTTTTTGTGGATGTGTGTGTGATCTATCCTAACGAATGGGGAGGGGGAGGACCTAATCCCTAGTTAAGACACATTAAATTGGATGTGTCTATCCCCGTGCGAGTGAGTCAGTGCTTCCCAAAGAAGATAGTATCTTAACATGGAGGAAGGGAGACCCCTCTCCCGCTAAACCGGGCATTTTGGCCCTTTTTTGCATGGTTGCACGGGGAAAGGAGCGGTAGGGTGTTTGTGTTTGTTCGAGGGATAAGGTGTTCCTATGTTGGAGACGTTCACTCCTGATAGGTATCTTCGAGGATGGTTGTTCGGAACCCCCTCTTTTCTTCAGACTGAGTTTTGATTCTCGAGGATGATAATGGTTTGAGAGGTATCTAATGTAATGGACCAGACCCTCCTGGCCCATTACATTTCCGAAAGTAAGGCTCCACCAATAGTGGCACTGTGGCGGTGGCACCGGTCACGGGGGCACCATGATGAGGGCACCATGATGGTGGCCCGGTCATGGTGGCACAGTGATGGTGGCACCGTGAGGGTGACAACGTGACGGTGGCACCGTGTCCGCTCTGTTTCTTTTCCAGTCCCGCTCCCGTAACGTATCTTTTGACGTAAATTAATTTTAATATCCTATTTGAAGTCATTTAAAGCCTAGATTTGATTCCTAAGAATTCTGAGAAATATCCCCGATGGGGGATATTAAATAACTCTTTAATATCATCATGTGTAACTGCCCACCCACATAGGAAACTGAGATAAATTTTTCCGGCATTCGAAATTCCATATCCTGTAACTCTCTTTTTATCTCCCACTAGAGTTATCCTTTTCTTCTTGGTTGAGTTTCTTTCTTCTTCACTGGCGCGCTTGGAGTCCTTCTTCCCATGGATTTTGGTGAACCTCTGCTAGAGACTTCTTCAAGTCATGGAGTCCATAGATTTTTTCCCCTACAATCCGTGCATCCCCTGTTCCTAGCGCATGGTGAAAAAAATCGATATTTGATAAATAAAGTATGGATTTTCTCCTTCTTCTCTCCTTTCTGTGTATCATGTGGGGTGGGAATGATTTTGCCTCTGTGGAAATTGATGAAACTGAACTTAATGAGGTTAATGAATCGACCTTTAAATAATTAAAGGGGGGTTTCATTGATGACCTGTTGTGATCTTTTATTGTTGACATACGTTGTGAATTATATGGGCCTATGCTCACTGAAAATCATGGTCGTTTGTGGTATTTCTCTGAGAACTAATGAACCTCTGTGTTTTTGGATATTTAAATAACTGTAACATGGAATTTGTTAATTACTTATTCTCCGTTAAATAAATTGAAAGCACCAGGATCAACCCTTTTCTGTGATAACCCCGTTTAAAGTACAATGGAATTGAAACCATGGAGTGTGTTAAATATTTTAAATATGAAAATACCTGTATGGGTCTGCCTTGTTCTGGTGGTAGTGGCTTGGTTATTTCTTTCACAGACCGATTTTTTGGGCGATGCGGGTGGGGATAGGATCCCCTGTTGTTATACTTTCACTGGTTGTGAATTTGAGGCTGTGTGATTTCCCTGCTTATAACACGAATTGGGGTGGGACCCTCTATTCTTGAGAAACAGTTGGCTCCTATATTTTTTGGTAAATGGGGACATGTCTTGGAGTTTTATTTTGTTCTAGTACTTTTAGGGATCTCACTTACCCCTTTGTTGCTATGACATGTAAGGGAACCGGGTGTGAATGCTGAAATTGTTGTTGGCTGTAAAATATTCCATTGGTTTGTGCTTATGTTGTTTGTTTCCCAGTAGTACAAAACATTTTTTTAATGATATTACTCGATCATGGAAGTAAGATTATCTTAAATGGGAATTAGTTTTGGGGGGTTAGTTGTGGCTCGACTGTGAGCAGTGTGCTTCCAATGAATAGGGACATGTGATCTTGTGCTTGGATTGGATTTGGAAACTTGAGGTTGGGTTGAGTGTTTGTTACTTATACAAATATTTTTCAGTTCTTATGTTTCTTATTCATGCCCCACCTATGTTGAGCACTTAGTTCCGAACACACCCATTTCATGGGGGAGGGTGTTTTTTCCAACACTTCTATTAGTGGCTAGTTATTAGCTCTTTTCTGCTCCATTTCCTGGATAGCCCATGTATCTTCGGGCAAGATGTGATGGCCTGAGGTCCATTATTATCCCATGAATCTTCGGGCGGGGTGGTTGTGGTGGTTGGCCCAGGTGTTTACGGGCAGGTTGTTTCCCAAGTATCTTCGGGATGAGTCCCAGATGTCTTCGGGCATCACGGTAGCTTTCTGGCCCAGATGTCTTTGGGTGTGGCAGTGTTTGTTCTAGCCTATGTGTTTGCGGGCATGGTTACATGAGATTGTTATGGCCCAGGTGTCTGCGGGTGGGATAGCGGTTGTGGCCCAGGTGTTTGTGGGCGGGATGTGTGGTTGTGGCCCAGGTGTGTGCGGGAAGGTGTGGTAGTGGGACTGTGGTGAGAATGGCAGGATTGGTTCGATGCATAGGATGTATTAAATAACCCGTGGGAAAGTGGGGTGGGATACCCAAACATCAATGTTCTATTACTATACTTTACCCGACTTGTGTTATTTGGGGAGTGTTCCTTGGCGAGGTTTGGGTGGATATTTCACCTTTTTAGGTGTTTGGTTATCCAATTTTCCATGGGGCATTAGAATGTCTCCTCACTTGTGCACTAGAGTATTTGGTTCTCCCTACTGATTGTACTTGTATGATCACCCTACATATATAAAACTATTTTCTGGTTTCCAGGAGGAAATCATGGATCGGGCGTGACCGTACTAGCTCGGACCTTGGGGCAGTTGCTGTTGTCATTTTCCTTTTTTTGGTACTTTACCTTTTGGAGTTTTGTGGCTTGCATACCTTACTTTTGAACATGAATATGGGAATGGTTTAATTTTGGATTTCCCTTTACATTTAGTTTTGGTGTTGTAGGATTTACTATCTTATCTCCCGATCCTATTAAAATAAAAAGGGTAATGCCTTCCATTTTTGTGTGAGATTCTATACCCTTGGCATTGGTCGCCACTCTGAGACCTATTGAAGGCGGGTTTCGAGGGTCATTATCTCTCCTTCAACTTAAAGAAGGAGGGGTTTGGAAATCTGCTGACCCTTCCCTCCTTTTGGGGAAGGCGGGTCACGACAAGAGGAGATGATGAAGCAATGTTACCCCCTTCTGTTTTAGTGTGGGAAATGAATATATCAAGGGAGAAATTTCTTATGGGAGAAGAATGTAACAACCTAAACTATAATAAATAAATTTCCCCCTTTTATTTCATTATATTTTCCATTATGGTTATAGGAAACATATTCACTAATTAGTCTTATTAGTCTCATTTGATTTAAAATACCTTTCGGCAACATTAACGTTGATAATATAGCCTTTGAACATTTTAAAGTATAAATATAGGGTCTCAAAAATTCCAATTATCATAGATAAAGAGTGTGATTCCCTCAAGAAGTAGGATCGTACCCTATAAAGTCCATTTATCAATTCTTTTGTGGGAGATATCATTTATGGTCTTTTTTTGACAAAACCCAAGCTGAGATCCAACATTCTAAGCATGAGAGAATAAATTAATGGGATATGTTCATGCTCATCAAGATGACAACCCAAACCATGTTCATCAAATGACCCCATTAAAGTCCCATCATCACACACCTTACTCTTTGAGAATATTCTGGTGCATTAATGGGATATAAAATTATAATATTTATATAACTTTAAATTCAATAATGAAATTATTTTTATCCTATTATATTTACTTTGTAATGGATTTATAAAGCACAAATTGTATTTTTAGTCAATATTAAAATTAAATTAATAAATTAATAGAATATTGAAATATATATTATTTTGATGAAATATTATTATTAAATAATATTTATCAAATATAAATGATCATATAATTTTTATGACGACAAGTTTTATATTAATAGGGTTTGAAAAAAATATTGCTAAAAAAATGCGATTTTCAATAAAAATATTTTTTATTATAAAATTTAATATTGAAATCATTAGAAAACTTTTTTTATAAATTGAATATAATTTTTGGAATTAGGAAATATATATTATCCAATGGTTATTTTTTCATAATTTCTTATGATAATCGAATTTTCGGGTAAAAATTAAATACTCTAGGAACATACTTTCTGTTTCATGACATCATAAGGACCCAAATGTAGTGTAATAAGTAATATAAAAGGGATAAATGACTAAATATATGTTTTAAATTTAAAATAATATAATTATTTGTTTATTTGTTATATTTTTTAAATCGATTATGAATCCACCAAGATATGTAATGTATTTGATGATTTTAAAATCATTTCTTTAAGAGTTTTGAACACCTTCACACCACTAATGATAATATTTTAATAGGATAAGGTGTTTTCCATTTAAAATAATTTAAAACAATAGAAATTTCAAAAACCATGGGAGTAACCAATGGTATGGTTTTTGGTTCTGGATATTATATTATTTAGAGTCCAAAACCAAAATAATAAATAACCCCCAACCTTTCCTATATAAACACACTACAGATCCCATTTATCTGCACTCAAACTCCTTGGATCACATCCCACATCCCCTAAACTCCATATATTCTGGCTAAGGATCCACCAATCTCTCAATAAGTCTTTCTAAATCCTATGGAGTCACACCTTCATGTAATGGAAACTCCTATTCCAATCTCACCTTTTATCAAGAACACATTTTATGTTATTTATTTTACATTCCATTTTCATGTGATGGGATATGATATTACATATTAAAATAAATATAAATTGGATGTATCAATGATTATAGATTAAATTCACTCTCATTAATACTCCAATGATCATTTATGTACACTTGTCACCATGCTGAATTTTTACAAGGGAGTTTTTCTATATTCTGGTTTCTTCATTACTGTATGCCTTATATTTCCAAAATTTATAATTTTGGGATATGGTTATCCATGTAAAAATTAATATTTAATTTTATATAAAATTAATTATAGACCAATTTATCTCTCATAATCCTTTTTTTATGAATTTTTATGTAATGTTATTATGCTGCCGAAATTTCTCCATGATTTTCCATGCCAAAATAATAGTGTAGTGAATTCAAAACCCATTTTTTCTATAAATTGTATTGACCTTAATTAAAATGTTCATACTTATTGAGGAATTAAATGTATTTTATAAATTTTCTATGATCATATAATAAATTATGATATTTAATGAATCCATATTTTATAATCTATGTGTCAAACTTAAGTATGAGAATTAAATTATTATGATATACGCACCCAAATAGCGATAAAATTAATTGGTTAATGTTTATTATTATGAATCGTCATTTTGGGAAAAGGGTGTACCGGATTACATTATGTGAATTTTTCTACCATGATTTCATTGTGATTTATCTTTGACCTATATTTATGATTTTGTGTTTTACATTGCTTCCAAATTTCCCTTATTATGATTATCATGCTATGCTAGGACTGATTATTTATGATTTTTTCTAGTACCAATTAATTCCCATCGTATAAAATATATTTTCTTTTCCATGTTATGAATTTTTTATTATGTTACTTGAGTTTATATCTCTACCATTTCTTATGATTTTCCCCAGGTTATTTCATGTAGTTCTATGTTTGAAGTGGTTTTCTGAGCATGACAAATAATTTTTCAATAAAAATGTTATATTACCTATTTTATTTTATTTTGTAATATACTTAATTACAAAAAGATACTATTCATCATAATCATCTAGGTTGTATTATGAATTTTCATATGAAATAAATAAATTTTTAACGTGAAATAAATTGTAGAGTTGTTATTTGAATTCTCTCGAATATCACCGGCTAAAGTATCTCTGACATTTTATTTTAAGGAAAAAATTCACATATTTTTTTTAAATAAGGTCACTGGGGGATTATTTTTAGGTTACCATAAGGAATAAAAAACTCAATCACATAATGTGTTAGCTAAATAATACATTTTCATGTCATCTTATAGATGAAATTAACACACATTTAAATAATTTATATGTGACACAACATGCTGAAAAAACAATTAAAATTGAATCACCTTTATTGAAGTGGGTTTTTATCCTTGAAATTATTAAGTGGATATTGATAGTATATTACCGTGGTATGAATAATTCATCATAAATATTTCTTTGTTTAATAACTTTATCAAATATTGACACATTCATATTGTGCTAAATCATAACTAAACTTCCCTATCAATTTATAAAAATTGTCCTCTATTAATTAATAATTTATTTTAATTTTATTAATTTTTGAATAACTTAATGGAGTTTTACAAATATTTTTAACATTTATGTTATCATAATTAATTTTAATAGATGAATAAAATCAACATTAATATCTTCACTATTTTCTCAGCCATAGATTTTTTGTACTATGCTGAGTAGTATAAATATATATTAATATTTTAATAAACACATTTTTGTCTATTTTTTGTTCTTTATCAACTAATAAATACATAATTCTCTCATATAAAATGCATTTTTTGTTGTTTACATCATAACTTCTATGAAATATATCCAAAAATAAATCTATATGTCTAGAAAATGGTTGTAATAATTTCACTTTCTAATGTAATCCAAAATCTATCTTGGATATTATAAACCATAGTATTCATTTAAATGGAATCATTTATCATTTTATAAGGGAAAAAATTACAACTTTAAATATGACATGTTTAGAACACAGTGTTTGATCTTAATGATGTTATTTTTCTATTATATCAATTAACATTATATCATCTACCATAAATAACTTCATTAAAGTAGTAAATAGTCCTTTTGTCACATTTCTTATTAAATTTAAAATTTTATTATCACATTTTTAGAATATTCATATTGATGAATGAAAAAATAATTATTACCTAATATCACCAAAAAACCAAGGAAAAATATTTAATCACTAGTAACATACATATAAAATTCATAATATATAAATTATTAAAACTCATTATCTTGTACTTAATTGATCAATTCAATTATTATGTAATCAAATAAATGACCACAAAAATAATTTTATCAACCTCATTATTTTCATAGATGTTTTTAGTAACATCTTTATATTAGTATTAAAAAAATTTAAATATTTATGAAACCTAGAATACTAATCACTTGATTCAAGATTCAGTATGTGGGGTTCATTCTTTACATGATATAATTTTTCCCAAATTCATGACTATTAAATCCATTAAACTATTCAATATACTCTTATTCTATAAGAACTCCATTATGAAATAATGATTAACTATCTCTTTGGAAATCCTTATAAAATGTTTAAAATATTTTACAAAAAATTCTATAATCATTTTTCATTTAACCAGAAATTAATTTCACGCATCCATATCCACCCTTTTAAATTTGGTGAATCCATTATATATGAGTCATTAATGTTTTCGATAATTTTTTTTCTAAATTAATTTTTTCTTGAATACCTACATGGTTCCAATAATAGTTTTATATTCAGTCCTTAAAATAAATATATTTATTTTATGTTTTCATAGTTTGTTCAATATGTTCATTAATATAGATGATTCAACATTAATATATATAACAAATATGAAAATATTCAGCCTCTATTAGATATATGTTTATTATTTGGTATTCAATTTTAATTATCATTGTTTATACAAGACTTATCCTATCATCCGTTAATTTTTTTATCAATTTCGACAATTCAGCATGACTTTTTCTTATTAAAAATCTTATTAAAATTTCCTCATCATATAATCTCTCTTCTAAAACATTATTATCCCAATTTTCTCCCAATGAGTTTATTAACTCGATGAATCATTTTTTCTATAGTCACATTTCAAATTTCTAAAAATATTTTTAACATTCCCATCAATAATGAATTCATTAATTTTAAAAATATCCGTATACTTCTGTTAAATATTTTAATTCCATGAGTTGTTAAAAGTATAAAATAAAACATATCTCATCCCCTAATGATTTTAACATATGGCTTATCCTCTATATTAAATGTATAAAACATTTATCTAGGAATGTATTAAATTTTATCAATTTAAACTTTTTAATATTTCCAATATGTAGAGTTTTTTCTTCACACCTTGAAATAATAATTATCTATAGTAATTTAGTGTAATTTAAATATATATTTCTTATATAATTTATATAACAATAATTTATTAATTATAATCATTTGAGTTATCTTATTAACTATCAAATTCACCTCTATAACACACCATGTTATTGAGTAATTCATATAAAAAAATTTGGTGTCTTATCTACTATATGTTAATATAATCCCCCACTTATAAATATGTAAATTTGATAAAATTATTATATTGATATTTAAAATTATTTTTCCCATGATTCATTTTAACAAAACATCATTATCACTAAATTAAACTATACATGTTATAATTATGATTAATCAAAATTTTACATGTCATCCCAATACATCGTATATAATAACTTTTCACCTATATATTACTTAGTGATATAAACCCACTAACACCCACATTCACTGATTCCAATAACCCCTTTAATATATAGTATTTTACATTTCTTGTATTCTTATTATTTTCCACAGTTTTGAAGACATCACATGAATTTGTATAATCACACATAATCCTTGTAATTTCTTGAACACCTTTATGTTTCAATAAATTTCCATGGATTATATTCCTATGTGTAAAAGGTGTTTATGATACTATTTACCATCATTCTATTTGGATCGAAATCATATCTCATATTTTCCACTTGTGAGGTAGTGATTCACTTTTGTGAAAATCCATTTTATTACAATTATATTATATTTAATTTTGATAGTATAGTCTTCTTAGTGAATGTTAAAGTACTCCCTAATTATGACAATTTACACATGCCTTAGATACCATGATGAAAACCTCTAACAACCAAAAAATCCAACTTCCTTGTGTATTTTACACTAATTTTTTCTTTTATAGATTGAATTATAATAAAAAAATAAACATTAATAAATATAAATAATAAATCTTATTTTTATTTATTACTCATCATGATATTACTACTTTTTAAAATATATAATTTAAATTTTATAATTTTAAAATAAATATAAAATAAATCTATCGTATTTAAATAAATTTCTACAACATTAGTTTTTTAACCCTTCTACTCATGATAAAATAGTCATTTAACACCAATTAGTATTTCATAGGGAAGCTCCATTTTATAAGTATTATGGATCCTCCATAGTATGAAACTATTGAAACATATTTTTAGTTTATAGCTTTTTAATGACACATTGAGGTGTAAAATACACCATTTCATGTCTCCCTTAACATACTCTATAACTTCCATGATGAGAAATCAATGGATTATTTTTACATTTCCTTCAGATCAAAACAAATATACATGAAAACAAAAATTCATTGTATTGATTTAGCCTAACCTATATTATTTTCTATTATATTGTGGATTTCATAATTACTATTGTACATAATTTTTTGTACAATCCAAATTAAAAAAATAAATAAACCTAATTTAGTGTATATTATTTTTTGTATTATATGATTCTCTAGTGGTATTTTTTTAACATTCCAAAACAAATATTCTTCATTGTATTCAGGTAATGTGTCATTGAAATAACTGAGATGATATTTTTATTATGATTGTCCTCAATATAAGTCATTATATTTTTTGAATATTTTTTAAGAAAACGTATTCTTCGTTATAATTTATTGAACGGTTATACTGCTATTTTTATTGATCTTATGATCTATCCTTGGATTTTTTCTAAGAAACATTCCACTATATTTATCATCCAATATTCAACTCATGGTGATGAATTCCTTGTAATGATCTTATTTCAATTTTACAATTTTCTTATCTATAATTATTTGCAAATAATAAAATTAAGTCATTTTATCTACCTTTATATTGATCATACAACCTTATATGTGTTTTCTGTAATTCCATATTTATAAATTTCTATCCCAACATTCACTTATTGATTTTATTATTAATTTAATACTTATTTATTTAGGATTCATGAGTCTAAATTTTGATCTTCATTGTAATATAAATTTAATAATAACTCCATAATATTTAAACCATTACATACACCCTAATAATAATTAAATTTATAAATTCAAATTATTCACCTATATAATTCTCTTCCATTTTAATATTTTTAGTGGTTGTCATGGGAAATACTTCACTGAGTTATTTATAATCACCAATTTCAAAAAAATATTATTCCATAAAGATATTATTATATATTTAATGGATTTATTTATCATTTAATTAATTAATATTTTATACTCACATTCATAAAACCAATATAGATATTTTACTCATGGGTGGATCATCATCCATGACATAATGGTAATTTTTGGGACACTTCAAATAAATGATCTCAAAGAGTTCACCTAAAATGATAGTGATTGAAATATTTCCTTTAAATTTTTATGTTTTAACATTTTACATTTCAGTATAAGAATGAAATTATTTCATTAACTACCATTTCCCTATATTTTATTCAATATTTTCTTTCTTAATTCCTATAATGATACTTCATGAAATTTTACCATTTTTATAATATCATATATTTTAGTTGTCATGTCATAAGAAATATGTGTACGATTTAAATCATCCAATAATATATCATTTGGGTCCATTTCCTCAATAATTACAACGTTTGAAGTTGAATTTACATTTAAACATTCTCATTATCCACCTCAATGTTTTATTATCTTTAACGGTTTCTCTATGTCCATACATGTACTCCAAAATCATGTAATCATGATAAGAAATGTGTTAACGGATTCATTAATGAGTATCGTCATTCCCTCATATTTAATACATTGTAAAAAAATATAATAAATGAGTTTAATTCACATAAATAGATATTCAACAACTTTTTTAACATGAAATTTTAGAATATAGAAGTCAACAAATTAATATAGATTACATTATAAAAATCTCCACCTCAAGAATTGATTATTTTTTTCATTATCCTATTATAATTATTGTATTCCATAAATTATAAAATTTAAATTATTTTCTAAATTAAATGAATTAAATTCTTTTAAACATTCTTATAGTGTGTTCACATGTAGTGCTTTAGTTGATTTTTCCATAATTTTAAGTTATGTCCATAAATTATTTGAATAGCGTGGTATTCTGAATGAATTTAATATATATTGAAGATAGATAATACCTATAGAAAAATATTATGATATGAAAACACATAAAAACCTTAACCATTCAATTTTACACCACATTTTATTCTCATTAAAGAATAAATATATAAGAGGGGTAAATTTGGGTGCTGAAATAAAATTCATCCCCTAACAATGATATGAATACATGATTAGTCATAACATAACTATATTAACCCAATAAAAATTAATGTACTAATGTATATGTATACATGATATTTTACATAACTCACAAAAACTAGTCTTTTTTCATTAAATAGACGCACAACTATGTTATAGTGTAAAAAATATATTTTTACCGTATATTTATAATTATTAGAGTATTCTCTATATCCATATTTCATCACAGCCACATGTATGATGAGAGTATAATTTTATATAATCCACAAACATGAAAATAGTACATCCTATGATCAAAAATAATATCACAACATTAATGGCATAAATGTATAGTGTAGGTTAATGGTTATTTATGATCTCTATTTTTACAATGGACCATGTCATTTACTTCATAGTCCATCATTATATTTAAAATATCTCTCTAAAAAAATTTCCCTAAAATATCACCTCTCCAACATATTGTTCAAATTTTCATATCTTATTTAATTTAAATTCACAATAATTCAATTGTGTTATTCCTTCACTCCATTTAGAAGTCACAAAAAATTATATATCATGGTATTAAAAATATAGTCAATGTAATTCAATTATTTCTAGAATCAATCTTTGTGAAAAAAATATAATGAAAATATAAATCATGTATTACATTCCAAAACCTTGATTAGGTAAATATAAATGAAATTTTTTTTTGAAAACAATGTACTGACTCAAAAAAAATAATTATAGGAAACTATTATATATATATATATATTTAAAATTAGATCATTAATTTATTTTTTAAAAAAATATTTTCAAAACCCTATAATGTATTGAGTAGTAAACCATTGTATTTTATTTTCATATGTACTTCTTTAGATATGATACCCAGTTAAAACATCCACATAAATGAACTCTGAAGTGCCCAGATCAGTGTGAATCACTGAGAGGGGGAGGGGTGAATCAGTGATCCCTTAAAACTTTTTACTAATTGATTCTTAATCAATTAAACCTCTATGGCTTGTTAAGGCCTCGATCCAGTCTTCTTATGTCTCTCAACCTTTCCCGGATAATGCAGTAATGAAAAGGAACAGGACACAAGGATTTACAAGGTTCGGCACCAAAGGCCTACATCCTTGCCATGCTCTCCCAGCATGGATTCTCCCATTATAATCTGTTAGTATTACAATGGTCGATACAGCTTCCCACCGTATCTCTCCTGAGTCCCACAGGAGGGTCTTTATACTGCTTCACACAGTGTTACCAGAGTCCCACTGGCCTGCTCCAGAATCCCACTGAAGACTTCTTCTCCCTGAGTCCCACATGGTCTTCTCCTGGCTGCTCGAGTCGCACGAGTAGCTCTTCTCCTCTTTAACTTCTTCAAGTAACTTCAGCAGCCTGGGATAAAGGCTGCTGGCCTTGCTCTGTACCTCTGCTCACTTGTGGTGAACAGGTCTTCTCGTCTTGCTCAGGCTTTATCTCCTTCTTCTGAGGATGACCTGGCTTCTCTCCAACTACTGAATACTCAGACAACTGATGTCTTTAACTTCAGTCTGGTCCAGTCTCACAACAGATCAACTTCATGCACTGAATGCATGGCATTCTCAAATCTCTTCAAGATCTTCTGGTCTTGGACAACTCAAATTCACACAACCAGATTTGTCTTTGTTCACGTGTGCATGTGCATGCATGTATGCATGAACTCCCCTCTATCTTCCTTGGTGCAATAAACCCACAAAGGGTATAGTCAATTATAGCACACACCTTATTCACAATCTTCACACACTTAATTCTTTTTGTTCACACACTTAAAAGTGTGTTGTACTTTAGTGTGGATGTCCTCTTCCTTCTTCTTCTAAGTGTATACACTTTTAGTGCACACACTATGTTCAGCCTTCATGTCTCTTTGCACACACTTGTTTCACTTTTGCACACACATGAGTTGGACTCCTCCTCTTCTTGTTGCACACACACACTTTAGTGTTCTTTTAGTTTGTTCTTCAAAGTGTGCACACACAAGGCTACGGCCTTTTGTTGCTTTGCACATAAACCACCCGTAGGGTGTCTTCACTTGGCACACACACAAGATATGGCCTCAGGTTCTCCTTGCACACACAATACCGTAGGGTCTTTGCTTTGCACACAAGGCATGCAAGTCTCAGACATCACTTCTTCACTTCACACACACAAGAGGTGTGGAATCCTCTTCACTTGACACACACCACTTGGTGTTGCTCTTTGTGCACACACATGGCCTCGGGTCTTCTCCTGCCTCAAGGAGGCGCGCAAGTCCTCAAGGTGCAAGTCAGGTGGCGCGCAAGGGTCAAGCAGCCTCTTCTCCTTTTCTTCAGAACACAAGTGCACAAGGTACACTTGGGTGCCACTGGCCGCGCAAGAGCACAAGGCCTCTAGGCCGCACAAGCCTCGGGTGCAAGGCACCGTGGGCGCGCAAGTGCTACCGCACAGGGGGCACGGTGGACAGAGGGGGTGCGCAAGGTTCTACCGCGCAGCCCAACCTCTTCTTCTTGTCACGCAAATGAGTTGCGCGCAAGGGAGACCTTCAGGCCAAAGATGGAACCGGGGACTTCAGCTGCGCAAATAGAATGCACGGGGCTTCTTTCTTCGTGAGGCACAAAGGCACTCACGGGTCTTCCATGTTTTTCAGCAAGCAATACCGAGAGCATGGGCTCTCCTTTTATAGGCAGAGAATCCTCAAAACTTCCGCGTGGGATAAATCTCAAATCCCCGAAATATTTGGATCTTCAAGATTTTTTCAAATCTTGAACTTTCTCCTCGGTTCTCCGTGGGTTCTTCTCTTTTTATTTTCCTTCACATTTATGCGTTTCTGAACGCGTGCATGCCTCTGTTAATACCTGTCCATGCAGATTAACAACACCGAATGGCCTCGCACCTTCGGTTGCTTCGGCCGAACTTCGAATTCTCTTCTCATTGCATTCAAGCCAATTTTTAGGCATGGATCTGTTCAGTAGGTCCAGACGAGCTCAATGGAGCCTTCGGCTTGATCGGAGGTGGCCAGAATCTCAAAATCCATACACGGATGGCGCCTGGTTCGTCGGAGGCTCGCGGGTGGCAGCGGTCGAGCTCGAGGTAGGAGACACACCGGGAGCCATTGGATCGGGCGGATGAGAAGACATCGGACAGCTGGATTAGATCGGGGGCGCGGCGGATTAGATGAGCGGCGCCGATCGTCCGCGAGATCCGATGAGCGGCTGGGATTCGCTCCCGGGGATTTTTCCGCGTCCCACATCGAAGCGGTCTCCTGTTTTCACGCGGCTTATTACCAAAGTGCTCCCATCCTCACCTCAGTTGCATCTTCTCCCTCCACGGTGCCGCCCCGCACCGTGTTCTCCCTTCGGGCGCGCTCTGCGCCCACTCTTCTCCCTGCGGGCGCGCCACTGGCATCCCCTATGCGTGCCCTCGGGCGTGCGCGCTGCGCAGGCTTCACCACCACGTAGCCTCGGGGCTTATACACGGCCCTGACCCTTCTGCCTCAGGGACATGCTTCCTTGGCCTGAGGGTTCCCCATGGGCGTGGTGACCTCGAGTCCCACATGAGCCTTGGGTGATGACCCTCGGTTGGCCTTCCTTGGTGGCTACTTTTTGGCCAAGTGTTGAATAAACACATTGTTAAAAACAAAGTCCTCCCAATGTATAAATGCCAACCCAAGTTCTTCCAAGCCAAATGCCACTTCAAATTATTCTTCTCCATTTCTCCCATTTCTTCTTCATAATAATTCCTCCAATTCTCTTCAACATTTATTCTTCACTTTGGAATGGAATTCCCGAAGGGTCTTCATCTTCAACCGAACTCCTGAATCAATGATTTCTTCAATAATCTTCATTGATCTAATCAGAGATCAAGTTGGATCATTTTCAATTCACATGCACTAAGTGATAGTGCATGGACTTCATTAATGCACATCATCCACTTAGTAGTTGTGGATGGAACTCCTTTCAACTCCTCATGCATTGTGAAGACAATGCGTGGTCTTCAATCAATGTTGTGACATTGTATCATCAGGATACAAGTTCTTTGAACTTAAAGACCAGTTCAACAATCGTCAGATGTTCATAGAGAATGTTTGAACCACAACATCCTATGTCACTTAGTGAATCTCCTAAGTGACATGCATCTTAGTACCATGGCCATTCTCTTGTCCTCACCAACACCATCACATCCTTTGTCATTCACATATTGAAACTCCTTGACATCCATCCATTCGGTCCTTGACAACAACATACCTCATTGACAACAAATGCAACACAGTGCACTTCAAACTCTTACTGAGGTTTTTTATAAATTGTATCCATAACTATGAATAGTTTTTAGATAACATAAGGAATATTCGAATTTTAAAAAATGTAATTTAAAATTAGGATCAGAAAAATAAGTCAATATATATATCACTGAGATATTATTTAAACAACCCTAACTATTCAAATATTTCCACGACATGTTTTTTTATCAAAAATGTATAATGGGTAGGTATATTCCCTGAAAAACACTATGAAATGTTTTTATTTAGCTCCATATTTATCAATCCTATCTTAAAATATTTAGGTCCATTATCACATGGTCTTTAGTCATTGTGTAACACATCTATTCGATACAAATCTATAAACCACACAACTTTTATTGTGAATGGTTCATAAAAAAGTGGTAAAAATTTGATTTGTTGTTTCGGATCTTGGAATGGTTTTTGAATAATGATGTAGAATTAACAACTATTTTATCTACAAATTCTTGAAAAAAATACATTTCCCCATATGATGAATTATCATGGATAAACAAATTATTAAACAATATTTTCATTGGTATTTGTTAATTAACATATCCTAAATAAACTCATAACGTATTTTTATAATATAAAGTAATTAAATTAAATAAATATTCATCTATTTAGACATTTCCTCTTATCATGGGATGTGATACACAATATAATTTTCACAATAATGAAATTATAATTTAAATTAGTGATGTAATTAAGGGATTAGTGGTAGCTAACGTGTCCATTCTAAAAAATTTGTATTGAGATGGATAATTATAATTGAGAGGAGTTAAAAACCAAATAATATATTCTATAAATAATTAAAAATAGTATATTATATGATCAAATAAATTATCATTAATGTGTCATAATTCATTGAGTCTTCTATAGGTATGATGTCATTAAGGCCATTCTTTTGGACATAGACTCATTTATTTATATATATTGTAGTTTTGATGTTAAATACCACATATGAGAATTGGTTTTGGGGGAATCCTAGTAATCTTTATAGATTATCTACCCCAGTATCACTGATATATAATATGTTACTCAAAAATAATTATATTGGTTCTACATAAATAAGGGAAACATGAGGCATCTTTCACAATGAAAAATGTCAATTTTAACAAACTGATACCCAATGTGTTATTATAACCACTTAAAAATATGAATTTTAATTTGGATGATTTAGTGACACACTTTTTGGAATTCCTCCCATGATCCCTAATAAGATAATATATATTATGATATTTCTCAAACTAACCGACTAACAATGATCCCCTGTTTTATGTTTCAGATAATCTTCCAACAGTATATATAAGAAAAAAATATGGACTGAATATTATGAATCTATCTATAATTTTGACTTATATTGTTTATGGATAGTACCCAATATTTTATTCTTAATATGGGATGGTTTTAAAAAATGGTCAGGTAAAATAGGTGATGTTTTTTTCAACATATTATGTTTATATTGATAAAATATTTAATTGAATTTTTGATGGTTCAAAAAATATACTTATAGGTATCATTTTATATTTTAGAAAACAATGATATTATCATTTACCCTTTGTAGAATTTTGTTACAAAAAATTTAATACGAATGTACGTATATGGAAACTCTATTAATTTAAATGCAAAACTATACCTATTTTAAAAATATTCAATTGATGTGAGATATACATTACATATCATGATAGTTTTGGTTAAATATTCTACAAACCATGTTTATTTGATTCAGAATTGATTAACAATATGTATGATTCTATAGAGATAAAATTTTAATATTTTATGTTGGTCATTGGAATATTGGTTCAATGGCTATATATTTCTTTGTAAATCACCACAACAAGAAAAATAATTATATGAAAATTATGGGAAGGCTTCAAGATTATTTTTGGGTCCATTTTGAATCCATGATAATGGTAAGAAAGATAACTTCTCTATAGCTCTACCTTAACATTTCAAATAAATCTTAGATATAACTTATGAATTAAAATTTATGAAATAAAACTTCAAAAGAAAAATAATATTGTGAATTATTTTTATTATGTATTATAATCCCCAAAAAATAGAGGATATGTTTTAATGGTAATGAGATCAGTCATAATAATCCCCAACCCCACCCTATTTCTATCGTCATGTCAGAATTGTGTCAATATGGGGATATATTTATATAGTCATTTTAGTAATTAATATCACTAAACTTGTTGGGAAAATTCATCTTAGAACCCTAAAAATAGGGTGGGATATAATCATGATTCTTTTCATTATAGAAATTGGGAAGACTATTTATTTTCATATTCAAATAGAAAATAAATATAATAAGTAATAAATAATTATTTGTTAATAATAGGTAGTTAATAAAGAGTAATTTATATATATATATATATATATTAATAAATTAATTGTGATAATAAGTAATATAAAACTAATAATATTTCTAATTAAAAAAATAAAATTTCAAAGGATTTTTAATGTATTTATCAAAGATCAAGGAGGTTCTCAATTCAAAAAACAACATTACCTAAAAACCATGGAGATTTTTATAGAGAAACATCATATTCTATAGAATTTATGAAATAGAACACCAATAATAGAATAGATTGTTACTATTAATGGCTTTATGATATATTTAATTTTAATAAATTCAATCTCATTAATAGATTATAATGTAGGGAACACATGGACTGAATGAAACATGATTCACTACAAAAATATTATTATTATTACATAAAAAATACATCATAGATAATAGGATGGAGGTTATGAATATTAAAAATGAAAATATTAAAATTATATTATTTTAAAATGTATAAAAAATACTAAATGTCAATTTATTGATTATAAATAAAAAACGAATCATATGAAGTATAAAATAAGTGTTTTATAAAAATGTGTATTTTTAAAAAAGGTTTTTTAGTTGTGCATTGCACACATAATTTAAAATTATTTTTTAAAATAGTAAAAAATATTATTTGAAAAAATAATACCACATTTTGACATAAAAATATCATAATTATCTTTGGGTAATTTTTAAGGAATTTTCTCAAATGATTAATTTGTTTTTTGAATTATGAAAAATAATTCCTTCTATTCAAAATGTATTTTTGTTTAAATTAATTAGAAAGATAAATTTGACATTGAATTGGATTAATAGTATAATTAGTTTAATTATATTTCAAATTATCAATTTTCATTTATTATAATAAATTTAATATTGAATTTTATTTTATTACATGTTAATATTTTGAAATTTTTTCTTTATAAAACTCATTTGTGACTCATTTTATTGTTCACAATAAATGTAATTCTAACATTTCTATGAATATAATTAAAAATAGTATCAATAATTTCAATAAGAATAATTTATCAAATATAATAAGGTAATGTTAAATTTTTTCAATAATTAATATTGAAAAAAGTAAAAATTATTTACCTCGTCAAGGTGAAAATGGGTTTATGAGGGATTGTTATATTGAGAATATAAGTATTTAAAACGACTAGAAAATTTCAAAAACATAATTTATGGCCATATTTATACCTCATAACATAAATGGTTCTATAATGATCTATTTTATAGGCTTTTATCAGGATAATATTTTCGGCATCAATTTATCATTTAAAAAAATACCAATAGTGTCATATCCCCCACTTCTAAAAGGCCACCCTCCTCACACCACTTCACACATCCAAAAAAAATTTGTTTCAGTAAAACAATACATAATTACCATAATAAAATGTCTCCAAAAATATTTCAGGCATATTTTTTATCTTATAGGAAATATAATATGGTTTTAGGAACAGACCTAAAAGAGTTCTTTGAAGAAGTGGTTAAATTTGTACCATATGAATTTGTTATATTTCATCATCCACCACCCACATTTTTTATTCATTAAGGAAAATATAATAACACTAGTATAAAACATATAATCAGATACTATCACTATAATGGAATAAATTATATCCATATCCAGTTCGTTTAAATGGTAAATAAAATTGTTGATCGTGTTTGTGGCGGCCCTCCACAATGCGAACTAATGTTTTTCATTGATCATAACTACCTTTAAAGGATGGATATAATGAAGGATTTAACTTTATTATATGATAATTATGAAATTTTTATATTGATTTAAGTATTATATCACATATATAATTTCTTACATCCCATTATATGGAAGATACGATAACATTATTCGAATGTATGCAAGACTACCGCCTCACGAGACAATTTTATTCAGTTTTTCATTATAATTTACAATTATGTTAGTAATGAATAATTTAATGAAATATAGTTTATATTCATGACCATAAAAACAAGTTAATATAATGTAACAAAAAATATTATTATCAAATCCATTGTATAACAATAACGCTCCTTATGCTTACGTGTGGACAACCACGTTGATATATCAATGCGAATATTATTTCATTTCATTTGTAAATGAATGGTATTAAGAATTGATTGTACTAATATCAATGAAATATATACTCAAATAATTCGTTAATGGTGAATAAATATATATTATCCTTTGGATTTATTCATAAAATTAAAGGAAACAACATTAATACTCAAGTACGTTCTACTGTCCTCATGAACTATGTAATACATATTCTATCATTATCGATTATAAATTAATATAAATACATATATAATGAATATATATTTTATTTAAATAATTTTATCATTATTTTGATAACTTATCACTGATAAACGTAAAATTAATGAAATAACCAAATCAAAACATACATGAAAAATGCAGAAATTACATCCAAAATATTGATTTTAACAATAATTTCAAATAAAAGTTTCATAAAAGAAGATAAGTAAATAATATATGGTATGAAATAAATTATTATTTTTATATAATATATTTATTATTAACATTTATTAATAATTGAAGAGTTACATACACATATGATTGCTGTTAAACTTGAGGTAATGATTTCATGTATCACTTTTAATTTCATGAGACATGTGCATTATTCACCAAATATTCCTTAGTGTCATGAAAATAATTTTCATTTTGATATTTTATATCATGAATACATATAAAATAATAGTATTTATGTTTTCACTATATGTTATTAAATTTGTGATTATGTTGATTCAAATGTTACCAAAACAGTAAGCTAGTATTTCCAAATTACATCATTGTTATAGAAATTTTTTGTTTATGTCTCCCTTGGGGAATTATTTGATATTTATTAAATCAATATATTTTTATCTAAACAGGTGAATATTTTTAATTTAAATTAATATTGCCATTTTCCAATTATTTTAACTTAAAATAATTGAGATTTTTTAATGAAAATCTGACTTCATGTCTCTCATCAGTCGAAAATAATTCTTCTTCACAAACAATGATTTCTAAATGTGTTATGTAACTTTTTTTTAGAATTTTGAAAATTAAATACTAAACTCATTTTATAGATCTTGGAAATTTTTTTAAAATAATTATGTGAAAATTCAGGGTGTTTATAAACAATAAACATTTTTTTACAAAAAATGTGAAAGGATTGTTTTTTTAATGTGTACGACATGTATATAATTTATTATAATCATTCCCAATCAGTTTTATATGGAATAAATTTTATGAATGAAATTTTATTTTCAGAATCAATATTTTAAATATATTTTGTGATGTAATCTTTTTTGAAAATAGTTTTTCACCTGGAAGAAGTTATTTTACACAAAAAAATAATGATATTTAAAAGATATTTCTATTCATCAACTACATGAGACCTTTATTGTAATTATGATACAATGGGGATATATGTTATTCATATAATATTGATTTTTTATTTGGATTCATTGTGATAAGTATGATTGGGATTGTACAATTTTATTACCATTAAACACATTATTCGGGATGGTTTATTATTATGTTTATTTGATTGGGGTAACTATCAATATTTTATATGTTTTTTTCTCAAGAAAAAAATGTATGTTTACTCTTTATAATTACTTTTATAAGAGTAATGCATTTGACAATTTATGTGATGGATATGGATTGGTTATGGATATCCCCTAAGGGAATTGATAGGTCTCATGAGACAAATCAGCTAACTAGATTATATGTGTTTTTACTAATATATATAAACTATTTTGTGAACGGTCATGAAAATATGTTTATAATTTATTGTATAATTCCTGCCTTATTTTTTATATCAGTTATTTATTTCAATGTGATTATTCTATAAGTTATAATATACATGGATACGTTTCTAGATAATGTGATTATTTATGCATCTATATTTTATCGTTCTTTGTTACTTCCATATTATGATCATTATATTATTTAAATATAATGTCCTTCTATTATTTACATTTCCATATTGATTATGATTATATTTTATTAATATATTCTAATATATGATTAAAATTCATGATAATCTAAACACAATTCATCTTATGTTTTTCCCCACAATACAAGGATGTGTTTTTTGATTAATATGCATGGATATTCTAAGGCGAATAATAACATTCCTAAAAAACACTGTGTATTTTATTTTTTCAAATGTAAGTAAAAAATATATTTAATTTATGAAAATAAATGAACTATTCGTTCTTTTGGGATGTGATTAGCTATCCTAGATCCATTTTAAAAACTTAGACACTGACATTGGGATACTTGAGTTAGGGCCTATAATGGTAGTATAAAGGAAGTTTAGTAGAATAAATTCGAACTATATTTTGGAAAACATAGATTATGAACTATAACAAAATTTACTACATTAAAGAGAACTATAATTATTCTACAACATACATAATTTTTTGGTAAGTTAAATATTATGTGGTTTTTCTAGAAATACATCCCTATAAATATATATATTACAGGTGTGTGTGGTTTAGAAATAGATTTACCTATGGGTAATTCCTCATAAAATGAAATGATAGTCTTGAATCAGGCATTAATAGATTCATAAAATTTTCCTTATTGTTCAGCACATTGGAAACTCTACGAAAATTTATTAAGGATAGTTCAAAACTTCATTAAAGCTATTATAAAGGATTTGAAAATATTTTTATAATTAAGAAACTTTCACAAAGAAACCATGTTTGTGATTATGAGATTATAAATGAATAAATGTTTCTATTTATGTTATGTGTTTTACTATTTTTGGGATTATACATTATGATAATAGTTTTATGATTCAATATATTGTATTTATTTTTTAAGAAATTTCACATAGTAGAATAAATTGGAACCATGTCAGTGCATATAATCTAAGTAGTAATGAATATCATTTCGTAAATGAGATTAATCCAATATTTCAAAATAAACTATTCTCCCAAACATTCACATTATACTAGGACATATTATAATTTTCTATCAACACATAGTAATAATTGATTATGTATTTTGTATTTAATTAATAATAATAGAAGTAGATGATGGATGATAAAAAAGGGTTAATGGGAAGAAGTTATAGAAGGGGTTTTCCATACGTGACAATTTTGGAGAGAAATAAACTAGTACTTTCTTAAAGGGTAATGACTGTTCTCTTGAAATGTGGAGATAAATTGTACCAGGTATGTGAATGAAAGTATAATAAAGATTCCTTTTATGTTCACTATTTCAAATTTAATGAGATAGGGAACTATGGAAACTAATTCCCCAAGACTAAAGGAAATATACCATAGAACAAGGAAAAGTAAAAACGTCAATCATATTATATTAATATTGATCAAGTGGAATGCTTATTATGATTATATATATATTCATTAATTATTTTATATGAATATTTAATCAATGATATTATTTGTATAAGAAATATGGAATGTATATGGATTTTACTATAATACTATTTGTATTAGCATTTGAGAGGATATATTGAATGCTACCAATGACCATGAAAATTGTTTTAGTGGAAAGGTGGATTTCTTAGATAAAAGATGATAGACATAATAAAACCATTAATATGTGATCCATTTTGAGATAATAATTATAAATGGATATGTAAGGGATTTTATTGGAGACCATGAAATTGGTTAGTGATCATAGGGATTATGTGAATTTTGTTCATTTTTTTATTTATGGAATACATTTTACAACCTGAGATTGTTTTTTTAATAATTTAATTTTTTATTAATTTACTATGGTGATAAAGGTATTAACATATTTTTAATGTTACATTATGTGCTACATTATATTATATGTGGGATATAATTTTTATTTAGTCACCTCCCTTATAATACTGGGATTAAAATTTGGTCATACATATTTTTTATGAGACATAAGATTAACTACATATAGAAAGTATTAAGTAAAACATTGGGTGTTATTGGATGACTTGTTCTAACAATTTGTCTCTTGGAATATTTATAGAGATAGAGGGAATTAATTTTTAATTCATTTATTGAGATTATTTTCCACAAAATGTTATTTTTAGTGGTTTTACATAAAAAATAAAATAGAATAAGTAATGAAGTATGAATTGGTATGATAAAACCCAATGAATAAAATTATAAGTATATTTTCTGGTGTTTACTAACCCAATGGTAATGGATTTTCTTAACTCTCTGAAAAGGATATTCAATCAATAATTTTATGCAATTACCTTCCATTGTGATGAATAAAATATTACATTAACATAAATAGATCAATATTTTAGAGGCCATAAACATTAAAAAATGCATTCAATTTATTATAATCATTGATCTTCTATCGCTCTCAATTAATCCTTGGGCGTTTTCATTCTCTTCCATGTCTTTGTTATCAGTTCTCCTACAATGTTCTCATACATGGAATCATAGTAATGTGTTATTCTAGAAAACCATCATAAATCCCTTTCTTTATTATAAAGAGTAAATTTTTATCACCATTTTTATAATATTGGTACTCAATATGTGTGTTCTAACCCCTGATTACCAAGGTCATGATTAAAATGTGAGGATGTAATTAATTTAAGTGGGTAGAATATAATACTTAAAATTTTTAGAATAGAAACATCATATTCTATAGCATCAATAAAAAAAATCTTTTAAGAGACTGAAATAACTAGAGGCAATATTATATATTTACATTTAAATGAATTTAATCACATTTATTTAATTAAATTCACACAACACAAGGTTTGAAAGAAACATGATTCCCAATTTATGTATTTTTATTTAAACATGACCATTATAAACTAACCGTGAAGTGGGAGGGGATTCATAGTAATAGATTTATTATAAATATTATTTGTTTTACAAATGTATAAAATTAATTTAATTGATATATATTAATTAAAATAAAATATAAAACATTTTAATTAAAATGAAATGTTTTCTAAATTTTTTTCAAACATGTTGTTTGGTCATTCTTTTCACACTTGATTTTAAAATATTTTTTTTCAAATTTAATAATTTTTTTCTGTAAAATTAAACATTATTTTTGAGTTATAAATTTCAATGTTTTATTTTAGTAAATTTTTTATAATTTTCTAGAAAACATTTATTTGATGAAGATTTAAAATTAATGATATTTATCAAAAATAATCATTTTGTTTAAATTATTTATAAAGTTAAAATATTGTTTAAATTTATTAGTTAAATTAGTTAAATTATATTACTATGGAAATTATTTAGGTCATTATAATCAATTACATATTTAATTTTGATATTAAATCATTTTATTTCTTTTAATGTTTTTCTTTGGAAAACCTATTTTTATGCTCTTGTGTGATTAATTTTTAATTGAATTATATGATTTCTATGAAATTAAATTGTAAAAATAGATTCAATATTTTTAATAAAGATAAATTATTCTATTAAATAATATCAACATTATTTTGACCATGATGACTGGTGAAAGTATTAAAAACCCATTATAGCGGTGAAAAAGGGTTCAGTAGGGGTTAAAATTAAGAGATAATATATAACAGTTTATTAAAAGTGTCCCAAAAAAGTAATGGGAATTTTTCAAAAATACAACCTATAACTTTCTATAATGATTTTTTATTCCATTTCTGATGAGAAAAATGTTGGTATCACTTTTTATTTTCAAAAAAAAATGCTTCTTCTCCCCAACATATAAAAGGCCTCCCCACTATTCTCCACATTAAAATTATAAAACCATTTGGTTAAAAAAAATAAAACACAAATACCTTCTTCGCCCCTATTCTAAAATCCTTCAGGCATGTTTTGGATCAGTAATCCATTCTGGGACTAATTTATATATGAACACAGAGGTGTTTTTTGAAGAATAGGTAAATTTCATATCGTGTGTATTTATTTTATTTATTCCTTAACCAACTAGAAATAATATTAATGAATTATAATATAATAAAAACAATATCTCCCATATACATAGATGTTATTATTTTAATGGATTAACATATATCTATCACCTCTTCCAAAAAATTGATATTGAAATCAGTGATCGTGTGTATAGTAAACTACCACCTCAGGAATCGTTGTAATTTTTCCTCTATCACCACATTTAATGGAAGGATATAATGATTAAAATAAAATATATAAAATAAATTTATTAAATTTTTATACATATAAAATTATTACATCACATATTTGATTCACACTTCCAATTACGTGGTTAGATACGTTAACATCACCCACGGGTATGGTGCACTACATCCTCACGAAGTGATGTGATTGATTTTCCACTTTTTCATTACATGAATCTTATTAAGGAAAATTTTAACAAAATTTTTGAGATATTTATGACCTAAAATTATTTATTTAATTATTATATTACTTTTAACTCATTATCTTATAATACATTGGAAAAACAACGTCACTTGTGAGTACGTGCATACTACTATCTCCACATAGTGATGTAAATTGTTTTTCATTTTATTTTTACATGGGTGGTAATAAAGGTGGATTTAATTGATATAAATGATATATAAAAAAATTATTAGTGTATTATTTTTTATTAATATATCATTTTATTTCATTATATCCATCGAAAAATGTAAACAACCTTCCATTATATATACGACTTTCCATTTCCACGCACATCATAATCTATTTTACATATACAACATTTTTAGAGTAAAATAAATATATAAATATATATAATGAGTATATATGAAATTTATATCATATTTATCATTGAATATATTATTTATCCATTTGTGTTGTAATATGATTAATATTACAGAAACAGATCTAATTTGAAAAATGAAGCACTTATTAACCAAAAAAATGTTTTTTACAATGTTTTGTTAATAAATGAATCATAACAGACTATAAGTAAAGACATATATGATATCAAATATATGAACATGATTCTGTAATTGATTTATAATTAACCTATATTTATTATATATATAGTATTGATACATATGAAGGATGTCTATCCCGATGTACGGGTTTCTCATCACACTTTTACATTGATGAGATGTATGACATATTCTAAACTTATTAAATTATATGTTATATATTATTTAGATCTTGATATGTCATATTATTAATATATTTAAATTCAAGTTACTTAAAATTTCATTTTACATTATTACTTTCTTGGGTCATTTGATTAAAATGTTACCAAAATGGTAATGGTTTATTTCACATTCTCATCATTATTCTAGATTTTCTATGTATGAGTCTCCCATAGATAAGATATTTGATATTTAGTAACTCAATATATGTTATTATACTCTAGTTATTCATTATATTTTACAATAATAATACCATTTTTTTACTCATTTGGGCTAAAAATGTTTGATATAGGTTTTAAGAAAATATAACATCATTTCACACTTGAGTCAAAAATCCTTTTTAATTCAAAAACAAGTTGGTTTAAAAATTTTCTGAATAAGTTTCTAACATTCTCCAAATGATTTATTTAAAAAAATTACCGATATTGTTATTTTTAATTAATGTTTTGAATTGAATATTCATATATTTTCCTAAAAAATATTCATTTTGATTTTACACAAAATGTGAATGGAATATTTATTTTAATGTCTATGGAAAGAAAACAAATATCAAACCATTATTAAAAATATGTGATTAAAGTTATACAACATATGTATAAAATAAAATTTTTATTAAAAACTATTTTCATTATATTTTTTGAAATATACTTTTTAAAAATTTATTTTCAAATGAAAAAGGAAATTTTCTTGAAAATGAGTTTTAATGGAATTATTATGGAATTCATATCTATCAATAACATCAATCCTTTTATTTTATTTTTTTTACCCTTGGGATATTTATTTGGATATCATCCTCACAATTTATTGATTGTTTTATTTGAATTTTGACTAATGACGTACAATTTATTGTTATTCACAATATTAATATGGATGGTTTATTATTAGGATTATTTGACTAGTGTAAATATTATCTTTAATTATGTTAGTATTTAATTACGAATGAATATGTTTATTATGTTTCACCATTAAAATGAGGAATGCATTAGACATAGTATGTCAGGGGTGGGGCCTATTATATATCTCCTTGATACATAAATTGGTCTAATGAGACAAATATTTTTTCAAAATTAGATTGGTTTCTACCGATAGATTTAAAATATATTTTGATTTGATTTGACTATTTTTTTTTAATTTAAACCATTTTCTGTTCCCACATTGTGAGATTTTTTTATCTATTTCCCACTGATTATTAAATTTTTAAGAATATACCTCAATAATTTTCTTTCTCATGTGATTGATTATAAGGATTTATTTTATAATCCTTAATTCCATATATAATATTCTCATGTTATCATTTAAATGGAATGGGTTTCAATTTTTTAACATTACTTTTTAACTATCCTTATTTATTAATGATAGATAATACTGTAAATTTAACCTCAATAAGAATATAATATCATCCCTTTATTATGTTTTATTTTCCCTAAGATTCAAGGAAGGGTTTAGTGATTTATATTAAGGGACCTCCAATGGTTAATAATGGAATTCTCAAAGAAAAAACATTATATATTTTATGTTTTCAAAGGAATGTGAAATTTATGTATATATATTGTTTAAAATTAATACTAATCTATTCAGACGTTCTGAATGTAATTACTTGTAACTAGTGAAAATACATTAATGTATATAATAGATTTGGGATATTGGGGTAAGGTCCTTTACATTACCCATTTTATATTTAACATACGATAATAATTTATAACTGTTATAATATTAATTAATTATAATGTATACTACCACAATTTAGAAACTATTTTAATAGTTCACCAATAAATTTTATTTATATGTAAAAAGCTTAAAAACAATAAAAAAATATATTGAACTCATATGACCAATCACATTGAGATATCCTATCCCTATATATTGGGTTGTTACTAAAATTTTTAACCATAAAAATTGATTAGTTTATAACTATTATACATGACTTATTCATCTTATGGGATGACATATGATGATTTGGTGTTTAAGGGTCATTATAATCTATATGAAGGATGTTGTATACAATTTCAATCAAGGTTATATTCTTAAAAAGTATATATAACCTTTAATGTGAGTATTTTTTTAATTGCGGAATGTTTTGTATGAGATCAAGAGTAGGGAGTTAAAGAATAAAGCTTAACTATTAGATTTACTTTTTATAGATACTATATTATTTTTTTCAATGATGATATGAGGAATAATTAGAAGTCTGTAATGGACACCATTTTTTGGGTAGATATTTAATTTTATGATGTTAATTTTAATTCTATTTATCTATAATAATAAAATAAAAACGTGTTATAATATTTCAGTGCATCTAATTAAATTATATCTAAAATGAAATTGATTTACTTCAAGAAAATGATCTCCACTGTGAGTATTGTGGAAAATCATCACATCATTAGTGTGATCGATAGTGATTCACTCCACTAATGTTGTAGTTATAGCCTAAATAGATGAAGATAATGAATCTTATGGATTCCCTAAATATTTATATTAATTTTCAACTTCCTTGTTGAAAAAATTATGATATATGTTCCCCATAAATTATCTTCCTATAATCATGGACCAATATAATCTCCTCACTACTTTTACTAATATTCCTCTTTCTCACTAATCATTTTCTTCTATCACGTAGCTAATTTCTAATTCATCTATAATTTTGTGGTCATAGTGGAAAATAAAATTTAAGAATGAAGTTGATTTTTATTTGTCCTTTTTTATAAGATTATATATATAAATTGTTGTTATAGAATAAATTTTATTGGTAATATCATTATCTATCCTCTCTAATAATGTTAAAATGAGAAATCTATTGGAATTTATTGAATTATATTACTAAGTATGAGTAAAAAATTGTTTTGTTTATTATATATACTTACATAGAATAACAAAAAGGGGTTTAAAAGAGAATAATATATTACAAACACTATATAAGAAAACCACCATTACATTTTTTCCACATGACCCATTCATTAATTTTAATTAACTACATATAAATGAAAAAAAGTATATTTAATGAACTAATCAATCCTTTATTTTATACATGTTCCTAATATATATTCCTAAGAATAAAAAAATAGACTCCATCCTCCTTGGGTAACCGTTAGTTAAATGAATCTACTGACTCTATGGAAGGACTCCCTCTTCCTCATAGTCTATTAAAATTTTATATTTAAAGAGAAAGTGGGAAATGAGATCCATATTTAATGGAAAATCATCCACTATCTAATAGTATTAACATGATATAATTTTAAATAAGATTGAACATTTATATATTATAGTCAAAGGACACTTCATGGGTATTAAATTCAACTAAAACAATTAAATATTTTTTATCCTTTTCAAAAATGTTTTAAACATTAGTATTCATTGAAACATATAATATAATCATACTATTAATTATTTAGTGATATGTTTTTTTTATTTTTTAAAATACTTAAATAACATTTTCAGTTGTTTTATCTAGACTTGATAAATTATAATAGTAGAATTATACAAATTCTTTTCATTATCATATAATTGATTTCCTGTCATAATGAAAACAACATTGTGATTATATAAGAAATCGTTTCACTCAACATAAGTCGCATCATAAGTAAAAACGTGGGATCTCATATATGATACAAATTTTAGATATTTTCTAAAACTCCTTTTGGATTATCAATTAATCATATTTACCACAAGTGACATCATATTTTCCAATTTTGTAAAATACATAAAAAAGTTTTAGATATAACTAAAAACACTTTTTTTAACTTTTCATTTTTGGTAAAATTATTTATTACAAAACATATTCAATATTTAAACATCCATTATGAGTGATATCATGTACCATTTTATTATTTGAAAAAATTTTAAATATATAATCCATTTTAGCGTGTTGATTGTGGGCAATTGAAAAACATTGGAATTCCATATGTTACTATTAGATCTATGTTGATCCACATCAAACTTATGTCTATCAATTCATATATTCCCCAACTATATCATTAAGAATTTTTCATCCTTATATAATATATTTTTCAAAGATAACTATTGAACAATATTACTAGAATATATCCATCAATCATATTATACACATATATTTCATATTATATGAATATAGACGGACTATATGGATTAACACATCATGTGTATGTTTCCCATATAGATGATCACATCATATAACATTTTCCAATATAGATAAGCACATCATATATAACTTATTTTTGTTATGTCCATTATCTTCCTCAATCTATCTCAATTGAGGTTCCATATTTCATTCTCTTTATATAAAAGGATAAATCCCCTCTTGGTTAAACCTCAACCGATCGACTGATCACCAACATACCAAAGTAGAACTAGTTATCATTTTTATAAGGCTAGAATATTATAGGTATAAATGTTTTATGTTTTTCATTTTAATTATTTTTTCGACCTTTAGTAAAAATAGTTCCATATAAAAAATTACACCTATAAATAAATGACAGAGTGTATGAACCACCAACTGGTATGTCTATCTGGCCATCCAGTATAAAAAATACCATTTTTATCTCATGATATAATTTCATATCACAACACAAAACTCAACAAATATTAATGTTCACATGTCATCACTACAAATAATATAACTTGTTGACAATATATTGAACATAAGTCATAGTTATACATTAAGAAGTTAACTAACTTTTCAATTAAAGTGTTATATATATTTGAAATGAAATTATAATTAAGTGGACATCAAATATTTTATAGGAAATTATAAAAAATTTATTCTTAAAAAAATTAAAAATAATAAAAAACTATACATAAGTGTAAATATTTTCATTTAATATGTGATATACCACTAGAGAGGCCATATGTTTTATTTTTAATTTTCTTATTCTTAATAAATCCTAATGTAATACTTTCCTCATATTGATTTATCTATCTAATATTCCTTTAATAAAACACAATTAATGTGTTAATATCTATAAAAAATATATTTTTTTAGTATTAATGATAGTACGATTCATAATCCTCATCATAAGTACATTTAACACAATATTAAAACAACAAGACTTTATAGTATTCTAACATACATAATTAATTACTTATATTGTTTATATACCTATAACACTTTCATAATAACTCTGGATTGTCGAGGATTTTCCTTCAAAATAATTCTTAGGAATAATTTTTTTAAAAAAATTAAATGCAACTCTTCATATTAAGATCATTCTTTTTTAATTTATTTTAAAATAATTTATGATATAATGTGAATTTAACTATAAATCATAATCATTAATTCATGTATATCTTGATTATTTAAATTCTCAAGGTTCTAATATTCATCATCTAGACTCTTAAAATATATAGTTTCTCTCAAATAATTTATTAAAATGAAAATGAATTTAAAAAGAACTTGTTTCATTATGAAAATAAATAATAAATAAACTATTAACAAATGTATATTATATTTCTTTCTCTGTTTGTATATAAATATTCTTAAAAAAGAATATTTTACTAATTAAAATAAAACAATGTTTAATGATGGGATCTAATTCATCCCTCAATCCCTGCTCGAAGGTCCAGGCTCGGAAGAATGGGGCTCGTACCATATTCGTCAAATAGCGCAAGAGGTTGGTAAATCTCACCGAGTACTGGGCAACCATCAAGCTGCCCTGCCGTAGCTATAGAAGCTCTTAGATGCGCACCGCATGGAGGGTGGCTGGGATGAACTCCGAGCAGAAGAGGCTCTCAAAGTCCGTCCAGAGGAGAGATGCCTCGTTGTGCACCTGGAGCATCAAGCTCCACCATCTGCCTGCTGCCGCGTGCAGGAGGCTCGCTACGAGGATCACCATGAGGTCAGGCTGGTGTCCTCACAAACCTGAAAACTTGTACAACTGCCTCCAGCCAATCCTTGGCTGTTTGAGGGTCCATCTCCACGCGGAACCTGGGCAGTCGCTGACGCTAGAACTCGTGCAGTGCACTAAGGCGACGTGCATCGTCAGTGGCTAGCGCTGGAAGCATCGGTGGCTCGGCGGGTAGAGGTATCGCTGGTGCCTCTACTGTCAAAGGGCCCTGAACTGAGGCCTCGTCGCTCAGTGGGTTTTCGTCCCGCACAACGCTCGGAACCCTAGTTGGCTTCCGTCGTGGGGCCATCCTGAAAAAAAAAGGTGTGCCACAGTCAAACAGTATACCTGGTGAGCTGACACAAAATAATCAAAAAGAAAACTTGGAACACACATGAAATCAATGTTTTCGTGCATTAAGTCGGAAATCAGAAGTTAGGGTCCTGGTGTACGGATACGTCGGCTGCTGCACCAACACTGGACTCCCGGGACTGATAACCACAATCAATACTGTTAACACTATTGCTTCACATAGAAAAATATCAGAGTCTTGAGTTCTGCGTTAGAACCGAACTCCTCTGATACCAATTTGTCACGACCCGTCCTCGGGGCCCGTGTCGTGACTACCCCAAGCACATCTTCCATAGGCTGGGGGCTGGCGACTAGCACCAAGCCATAATTCCCGGTAAAAAGGGAAGGCATTACCTTTGTAAAGTAACAAACCCCACAGAGCAAGCAAGAAGAAGTAAACACTATGTAAAAACTAAGTACAACAGTAAGTGCAGAAAAGTAAGTGGGCCAGAATACAAACCCAAACTGAAAGTAAAGTACAACTGGAAAGGGAAAATAAAAATAGAAAGTAAAGCCGCAACGTTGAGTTGTCCACTGCAAGTCCCACCTGAAGGGTGGGTATAGATAGCCTCCACAGCTCCTCGGGTCCAGCTGTCCGCTCCGAGTATGTCCCGCCCAGTGGTCCATCTCCAGGTACCATCCTGCTCCGCAATCCTCAACCACGATCAGCGTTGTCCGTCGCCTGAAACCAACACAATGTAGTACGGGCATAGCCCGTGTAGGGGTGAGTATAAGCTACTCATTAGGGACCCCGAGACCCCTGAATGTCTCCCGGAATCCACAAAGGATAATCCCCAAAGGAAAGATACAATCATAATGTAAAATCCGACACTACTTAGGTATATGCCTATACATATACCTAAGTCATCAATTTCCAATTCGGCTCCAACATCCGAGCCCAAATTCGATCACGTCCACACAAGATAGCACAACACAATCCACATAGGAAAGCAAGTCAAGATTCAGCTCACACATGTATACTTTTTCATATGACGATAGAGATGATCAGATGTAGCCACTGATTCATCTAAGCTGTCAGACCCACACAGGATCGTTAGGTACTAACCCCCGCAATGACCCAGAAAGGATCAATATGTATTAACCCCTTCAATGACCCACAAAGGATCAATAGGTACTAACCCCCGCAATGACCCACAAAGAATCGGACCCACATAGGATCTATATGCACGGGCCCACACAGGACCGCTGAGCGCTGACCCCACACAGGATCTGACACACATAGGATCTGACCCACACAGGATCGGTAGCACTGATCCACGTAGGATCACTGAGTGCTGTAGTCGTCGCCGTCGAATCCACGGAGGATTTCTGTACAGTCATCATCATCGTCGTAGTCGCAGCCTGCTCTAGGGTTCCCGCACACTGCAAGCTTGTTTGGGAGGGTCTGCTTCACGAGATGAGGGGCTGATACATCAAATGACAAGTTGTCCAAAGTTGATGTATCCAAAAGTTCTGTATCGTCAACAAGAACTCAACGACATAGACTGCGCGTCAATCGGATGCCCGGTCTGAGAGTTATTGGCTTTTTTGTCATAGGGTCCCGGTTGGGTTTTTAAGTTAAAACCAACCCGAACGTACTCCAACTACATCTAAACCTCAACCGGAGTATGCCAAAGAGTTCACCTCACTATGAAAAATCCATCAAAGTCGACGGCACGTCAATCAGACGTCCAGAGCTCAAGTTATAAGCGTTTCCACTCCGAGGGCCCGATTGGTTTCGTGTTCGAACCAACCCAGCCGAACCCAAAGTTCTCCAAAACCTTGAATGTAATATACCTAATTGACCGCCTCAATCCAGGGATTGCATCGTAGCTGACGGTGCGTCAATCGGAGGTCCGCAGCCCATGTTATGGGCAGACGACCGAAAGAGGTCCGGTATTAGGGGGTTTGTGCCCGATCCGACCTAGCCCGATACCTCCAGGGTCGGCCCAAACTGGTACGACCCAAACCGGCTTCGAGTCTGGCCCTCATGGGCGTGGTGCGGCCTGGCTGGAGCGGCTAGCGGCCAGGCGGCTCGGCTGTAAAGGCCGAGCGGTGAAGGGGGTGCGCGCTGCCCCCCACATTGTGAACCAGCGGCCCCCATGTGGGGGGGCGCACCTACTAGCCAACCGGGGGTTACGAACCCCCGGTTTTCCCCATGACAGGTCAGCCCACACCTGCCGGCCGGCTTCTGCTGCCACGGGACCGGCGCTGGCCGGTCCCCTGCTCCGACGCTGGTGGCCCGGAACTGGTCGCCGGTCCCTGCTCGGTTGCGGCCTCAGCCACGGCCTTGGTCCATCCGGCCCGGTGCGATGGCTTCACACCCCTCCGTCGCGGCCCTGCTCCAGCCGCGGTGTCTTTGAGGTTCCTTCAAGGTTCTCTGGCGTGGCATGACGGCGCCGCGTCTTTGGTTCGTCTTCAACGGCGTGACGCGATGGCACTGCGCTTCTGCCCCTCTCTTTAATATTTCTCGCGCAGTGCTTCCGCACCGCGTTTCTTGATCATGCCAAAAACAACATCAAACTACCAAAGGGGAGAGGAGGGTCGGATATTTTCGTGCGGTCCGAACCCATCCAGTTATTTCAGTATCAGGCATCTCAAATTGTAATGAAGAAAGGCGACAAAAGAATTCCTGAACAACAATTAAAATAAATCTCTACCTCGTCGAATTCAATGAGCGAGGATTTCGCGGAAGAAGGCGTCGTGGAAGGAGGATATTCACGTCGCTGAGAAAGTATTCGTCGGTGTTGCGTCGTCGATCTCCGAGGATTCGGTATTCTTGTCGAACTTCGTCGGAGGTCGGCGTTCTTCGCGTTCTTTGCGTTCTTCGCATTCTTCGTCGACGACGGAGAACTTCACGGCTTGAGAGAAATCTCCCCAAACCCTCTTGCACGACCAACCCCTAATAAAATAAGAGTTGTCTTATTTTATTAACGCACAAGAAAACATCTTTGAAATTCAAAAACTAAACAATCAATTAAATAAATTAATTGCAACTTTTAAACCGCCCAAATTAATTTAGGCGTTTCATAAATAGAAAAATGCAAGGGTTGACTTTCACTTAGGGGTGAGGGTGTGTTACCTTAATTAAAAGGGGGTTTAGTAAGTTGAAAGAAATGGTGGGGCTCGTGTGGGCCCCACCTCACAAATTTTCTACCTAGTGGTGTAGGATATTGTGGGTCACACTTTAACCTCTTATCTTAGGTTAAACAACTTAAAAATAAAATAAATTGGTCCCACCATTTTATTTAATTCATTTACTTAACCCGAAAACTTAAAACCACACCCGAGCAAACACAACTCAGGAAAAGGCGTTTCTAAGAAATTACCGGCGCTGCGATTCCATCAGTGCCCTCAGAATTCGATTCCGAGCAACAGTTCAAAAGTTAGAAAAACCCGCTCATTCATTCACTGAACGTAACCAAGCCAAACTTCGGAAAATGATTCCGAGCACACCGTGCCTTGGAATCAGGTGCTGTTAGAAACTGCGCTGTTGTAAAATTCCAAAAAAAATAAGCAAAAAATTTCCTTGAATTTTACGGGTCATTAAATGTATAACCACAGTTATGAACCTAAAACCTATGATAATTGTTTAATTAATGTTCCAACATCATTTTATATGAAAAAATAGCTATTAGATTGAGGGAGACACTTTTAATATCTTTTTATTCACTTCACTAATCCTTTAGAAACATTAGTCAGATAGAAAATATATTTATCAAGGAAGTAAAACAGACAACAAGCAATGCTGTTAATAAAATAAATATGTCATGAAATATACTAGGCATGTGGATCATTAGGGTCCCATTATAATGAGGGAACAAATAAATCAATTTCTTAAGGGGCCAAGGGTATAAGAGAATCCAAATCAACAATAATACTAATAAATCCAAAAATTATATGTTTCAATAATTATTGAAATCATTACAACTGTAAATTTCATAATCTATAATAACAATTCCCATCACAGGTAATATTGATTTTCCCTATACATCAGTTATATTATCCTAGAAATAATCTCATTACATAATTCTAATTCAATTCAAATATTTTTTCTACCAAGCCAAATTTGAAAGTAAAAAGGAAAAAACAACTCTAATACAATATTGTAGCATCCTAGGTCTAGTTCACTAATAAGTAACCTGACCATCTTTCCCAAATTTCCTCAATAATGCCTCCCCATAAGCCAAATTCTACTTAATATAAGTAAGGGTCTATGGTGGTATGGTGGACGGAACATACCCTCATGTTATAGTGAATAAAATTTGTATATAAAAAAAATTAATATAGGAATGGTAATAAAAAAACAACATCATAATGACTTAAATAATTAAAATTCTCATGATAGAATCAAAACAATAAATAGAAATATATATAGTATCATATAAAAATTTAATATTTCATGTAAATATTCTACAAAAATGGGAAATAATAGAAACAAGGAAACATGAATATAAAATATGTTATTCAAAAAAATGGACAAGAGTTACCTCAAATTTCATCACGAGCATAATCATTTAACTCTTCTTATATACTCTATCATAGTATAGAGAATTTGGCATTGATATATGGACACTTCCTGTCATCCCATCCTACATACATGATGTCTTTTTGGGTACCAATCGGTGCCCGAATAGGGTATGAGATAAACTCAGTATGCTGACACCAATTGTATCTAGTAATTTTTGGTCTGTGGTTTTATTATGCACAGTGTACATGTAATAGTTTATGTAAAGTAGTAAATAAATGACCTAGTCCATTATATGATACTCTCGAGACACCTGTATGAAAATACCTTCTTCGTCCTAAGGCATAATGTATCTTATCATTTATTATACTACAAACAGTAATAGTTGTTAGTACCGTTAATTAGGTATAGTTAGTTTGGAATGTTATGTACATTAATAATACATTAAAAATGTGGAACGTTGTGTCTATTATTTATTTATTTCCACTATGGAACATCATTTCCATTAACTATAAAATAAATATAATGGAATTCTGTGTCCTTTGATTCCAACTATATAATATGAAGCATAATTTCTATTACTCCCATTTAAAATAATGAAATTCATGTCCATAAAATTCCAGTGAACATACATAAATTATCACATCTGAAATAATTGATAACCATATTGAACATTATTTCTAGTAAAGAAGAATATAATGATTTAATCACATAAATGTGAAATGATATTCAAGGATATGGAAAACTACTCTTACCATTATTCACTTCATTTCATAATTTTAGACATGATGTCTACTAGTAATATAAAATGGTCCATGTAATATATCCCTACCTCTACATTGCTATATTATCTAAATTTATATCATTTTTATAACCAACACCCATGTGAACACACCTATGGGATGTTAATGTCAGAAAAGTAACATTATTAAATATTTTATATAATCTAACTTACCCAAGTGGTGTTTTGGGTTTAGGATATCAACCCATAACTGGTCATCAAGGTCTCATAAAAAGTATATAATAAAGGTTCAAAATTTAATTTAGGGGTTTACCTTTTATTGGAGGAACCCCAAAATTTTTTACCATTCCTCAAAATATAACCATTACTTAAACGACCCTGTTTTAGAAAAAAACATACCTGACATCTTCTATAAATGTGTATTAGACTCTTCATTTGATATTATCCTTTAAATTGGCCATGGATTAATGTAATCAAAGAAATATACAAATACACTAAAAATAGGTCATATTAGATAAAAAGGATTTATCATTCCATACTATAATATATATGAAGAAAAATAAAAAGAGAATAAAAAAGTTTAACAAGAAAGATCAAACACAATGAATGGTGAATTATTCCAAGCACAAAATATTGATATATCAAAATGACTAGATGTAGAGTTGAGGATTTGAATGAGAAAGAGGGTTCATTGAAAATGAGAAAAAAAGGTATTGGTTCTTAAATAATTATATGAAATTATAATTTATTGCATTTTTATGGGTACATCGTTTGGCCTCACTATTGTCCAAACAATGTGCCAATAGTTCCTCATAGCACAACCCCCTTACACAGTATGTGAACTATAAGAAAAACCATGCGCTCAATACATAGATAACATGTTCATCAAATCCACACAAATTTTCTTGGTCGTTTTTCCTTGGGTTTATGGAATAAAAAAACCTTTTGGCACCCTATAGAGTTCGGACAATTGATTTATATACTTATAATTAATCATCCAATAATTTCTCACCCAATCTACTTCTCCTAAAGTTCCGAGATCCAGGATATACATACGACCTACACTATTTCATAGCCTTCCTTTAATTATAGGAACCTTCATTTTGATAAAAGATAGATTAAAACCAAAATTTTAATTTTCCATACCTTCACAAATATATCATATGTTATAGTGCATGCCGTAGTGGAAATAGATATGAAATATGGCTTGGGGTCAATATTGGGTGAGAGAGAAAGTGGAATTGTAGTGAAGAACAAGGTGAGATTATTAGTAAATAATTATAGTAACACCCACCATAAATCTTGAAAATTTCTGGGTATTTTGAAGGGAATATGATATGCAGCAATTTAGAATGTATGAATATTTTATATAGAATATATGATGTAGGTAATATTCATACAAATGATGAACACATAGATTAAGTGATATAGAACTATCATTGTATTATTTCTCTCTAAATGGGTTTCCACTTAATAATGTTAGGGTTTAATCTCTTAGAAAATAACCATGTAAGGTATTCAACACAATGAGAAGCTTGTATCCACCCACTATGAATACTATTGAATCCTTACATGGAAGAAAAAGTTTCAGCATAGTGGGGTAGACATCCAGACTATGAATTCCAAGAAGGCATTGTAAAAAACTCACCTCATGAGGTGAACAACCACACGATTGGAATTTCTTAAGAATCCATGAAATTTATTGGTGGTTCCACAGGAACTAATCCATGTTGGGGAGCTTATTAGTGTCAGTTCCTTAGTGATATAGGTGAATAAATAATCATGGGTTGTTCTATATATTCACACGAAATTTATATTTTCATGGAATTATATTCATGATTCCATAATAGGTTCTCATTATTGATCAAGAGTGTCATGGTTGAGGAGAAAATAGGAATAACTAAATGGTCATGTATCTATTTTTGTATATAGTTTTTGGAATTATATCATGGTTCAATATAAAGAGGAAGTGAATATTAAAATACTTTTATATGCCAGTAAAAGATTCATTACCTCGCTGATTTTGTTTAACAATAATGACACATATAAAGGAGATGTAATTTTTCAATTGTTATATTCTAAGAAAAAACATCAGCATATATGAGACTTTAGAATGTGTCCATATTGACTTTACAAAGAAAGTACATGTGAAGGAGTTAATCATTTTCAAATTCATTTTTCTGTCACTTGATGAATATATATATATCGAATATGTCTTGGATGAAGTGTTCTTCTTCCTAGTAATGTGGGTTGTTACTCCCAGAGAAACATATCTATACGTATATAAATGGTTTTATTTTCATTCTCTCTAAATATATTCAGAGATATATTTTAAGGAAGATTAATGAGAAATCCAACCATGTATTAGGTGAATATATCAAAGGAATTTTATTTTATGTTAATATGATGATGATATAATATTATCTAATAACATATATTAGTACATGAAATGGGTGATGGTTTCCTATAAATAGTGTACGATGGTGATGTAATAGATATAATATTCAATGGATGAAGTTCCATAGTTGGAATCATTAGTTAGATAATCTTGTTAGTTTTGTTTTGTTGTATTATTCTTCTCATGGATAACAAGAGTTGTTATTTTTTATTCCATGTTTTTATAAATTATAAACATGATTACCTATAGGAATTAAGGATTCCCTAGTGTTTCAATATTTTTTGAACTGTGATAAGGGAATTATTTTTAGTAGGAATTATTCATTTTATATATTAAGAGAAATATTTGATTATCACATTAAATTTTTTGATATTAGTTTTTCTTTTTTTTTTCTTTTTTAAACAAAGTGTATTTTTTTGTATTGAGGGAATTTAAATAAGACATAATGAGTGAATATGATGGGTTATTCATAAAAGGTGTTAATATTGAACATAAAATTGATAAACCTAGTATGATGAGATAAATAATAATTGAATCCCTCAATTATACCCATGTGATGAGAAATAACACAACTATATACTAGCGAATATTTTCAAAATGGAATATAAGGATCTTAAATGATAGAAAATTATTCTTATGAATCAATGGATGCACAAAAATAGGAACCCATCATTTAAGAAAAACTAGTGGAAAAATATAATGGGGATGTTGAGTATGAGGTTAAATCATAGGACACTTCTAATGTGGAAGATGATTCATGAACATATCCTTATGACGAAAACCTAACAATTATATATTTATATAATGAAAATGAAAAATAATCCTTACTATAAATGGAAAAATAGAAAGTGGACATTTAATTTGTTGAAATAGGAAATAAAATTGATGAATTCTGTATTTAGTAGAATATGTTTTAAAAATTAGATGTTTTCCATGTTTGGATATCCCATGATATGGTTTTTTATTCTCTAGTATTGTACAACACCTATCCTTAACAATTAATAAAATTGATTCCATTTTAGAAGATGTGTTGTTCCACAATAGGTGAGGGGAAATATCAGTATTGGTTTAATATAGGATGATTAAATTCATAACAATCTAAATTTATAGGGAACAAGAGGAAGTGTTTAAAATAATGACATTATGAAATGTTCATTATTACATAAAACATGAGTTTTTTTATTACATTCGTTGAAAGTAATTCATCATAACTCCATTTTTTAAATCCATATAGGATATACACAATATCACCCATAGTTTTTATTATGATATAATTAAAATGGGACACTAAAATTTTATTATTTAATCTATCTATATTATTTTGTGATGATGAAGGAATAGGGAACTAATGATAAGATAACTAATAAAAGGATAATATTTAAAATATTTGGGAGAACTGTTTTCAATTAATTAACTCCTTTTCATTCCTATTTTTTCATATTAGTTTTATATTTTATGTGTATGTCCATGCCACAAATTTAAATTTCTATTTAGATTTTATTTAGAATGAAAGTTTTCTTAGTAATCCAAAAATTTCTATATTCTAGTTATAGTTTTTAATATGATTGAATATGTATTTTAGGGGAATAATTAGTAGAGATAAGAAAGTGAATATCTCTTTGATAAATCATGATTTTGAAAAATTTTCTAATAAATTTAGATTAAATTGATTTAACCTTTTCAATACACTTATTTTTATACCATTGAATTGATTGTTTTATTTATTTTTATCCATGAAATGAATAAATTTCCCACTATAATCTTCCCCAGTCTAAATGGGGCAGTGAATTTTTTTTCATATTCTTTATTATAACAAATTTTTGAGAGATATTAATGGACTATTAACTATTACAACATTCAATGTTATAGTTTCATCAAAATAAATGAACATATTCTTATGAATATAATTAATGATATTTTTATTTGATACTTTTATACCATTGAAAAATATATTTACCTTTTATATTTAAATTTTATCTTCTATAATCCATGAATGAAATTGATAAGGGAGCTACATTGAATGCCTATTTTATCCTCTCATTAATTAATTTTTAATTTTAAACTTATTCATTTTATAATTATTATTGAATATTGTAACACCCCATGGTTTTGAAAATAAATACTGAATGAATGAAACACAAAGTCCCTATAAAATAACACATTTTATAATCAAGATGTTAAACAAAACATTTCCTCTTCTATGTTTTGAATTTCAAAAAATGGTCTTCCGGAGTTGTTAACAGTGAGTGATTTGAAGTCTGATAGAACCAACTCGATTTTTTTGAATAATAACATACCCTTTTTAATAGTAATATTAATAGTTATATGAACCTTATTATTATTAAATAATGATATTTAATTATTTTCTTAATGTAACATGATAATGATATCTTATTTAATTTTTCAATGTTAATTAAAACTAATTATACCTTTATAATTGTAATTTTTTGAATAAACTGTGATTTTTTTAAAAAATTAAAATAATTATATTTCAAAAATTATTTTTTAAAAATGGATTTTATTTTTTAATTCTAAACATCCAAAAATGTTAATGGTGAACTTTTGGGATTTTTCTGAAAATTGTGATTTTTTATGAATTGTGAAATACGACAAAATACCGTATAAAAGAATTATCTGTTAAATACACTATTTATGACATAATGTGTGATGTATGGCAACATGGTTAGAACTCACATGAACATATAACTATTATGGGTCAAATGAAACGACACTATTGGTTATATTTAGTGAAATAAAAAAACAATTAATAAAATATTCAAAATTCACTCCTCTCCTCCACTATAAAACTGCCCCTCACTCCATCTTCTCTTCACTCCTCCAAGCCTTGATTCTACTGAATTTTCTGCCTAAATACCCTTCCCTAGTCACCCCCCACTTCTAAGAATCTCTTATTCTTTCCAAAAGAACAATCCTCCTTCCCTTAAAGTTGTTCTCAAGGAGGTGGATTCAAGAGGTAAATTCATATTTTATTTCATTCATTTTCATTTCATGTTCCTTCCTATTGTTATCCCCTCATCACATCCTCTGTAAAAATGAAAATTATAACTCCAGTATCATATATATACTAGAATTATATAATTTTAATCGAAGAACCTTCACCAACATTCTTACTATCCCTCTATTATTTTATAAATGAAATCATCATTCGTGAGGTTTCAATTTACAAACTTTGTGGATAATGACGTTTCATTCTTCAACTTCACGTTCCTTACTGGTCATGAATCCATTTTTATGGGATAAATAGAATGAAATTTATTTATTATAATCTACTTAATATTCAGGAACCAATATACGTACATATTATTAAATTATATGACCAAACTAGTTCCCAATAATCAAAATACAGCTAAAATAATCTATGTGAATGTCATTAATATTTCATCTAATAATTATTCCTAATTCCATGTAACCATATGAGATAAATGACCATTAAAAACTATATATGTTCGTAAATAATATTTTAATTCAATTAAATATATTAAAATCCAATCCACATTAACTCCATTACTTAAAAACAAGCGAACCGATTATGAAAATCAAGAAAATGAACACTCAGAAACGACAAAATTCAATAATATAACTTATCAATAAGGACATATATGTACTAAAAAAATTATAAGAAAATAAATACATTTCTAATAAGTTATGAAATAATTTATTAATAAGTCTAATTTTATATTCCATGACATTAGGATTAAGAGTGGAACACATTGAGACTTAAGGTAAGGGTTTTTCAACCGAACCTCCATATTAATTTGGGTTAATTTTATTGTCTACATACCTCAATTAAGTTCTTATGTATTGTTATTTACTCCTTAAAAATTCTGTTTGAGTGTTTTATATATGTTTACAAACAAGAATTATACTTTATTTTAAGGGGATTCACATATTTTTAAAGGGACATTTGAAATATTTTTCTGAAATACTAGCCCATTTCAAGGGAATTTCTCAAATTATTACCTGTTTTCAAGGGAACACTATATAATATTATTGGAAACCATTATATTTATAAAAAAAATTATTTTGAAAACTATAAATTAATTAAATTCTTGTTTTTTTAAAAATACTATTCCAAAAGAAATCTTCTTTTCAAAACAAATGAGTCTCTATCTCAAGAATTACTCAATGATTTTATAAGAGTATTTTCATGTGTTTCCAAACCATTATTGATTATTGTGTATTATTGGGATTAATATTCATTGATATCATCTAACATATTTAATTGGATGGTTTATGAATAGTATTGTTTTGGATGTGTTATCCTAAAACCATCCACCAATTTACTCCAAATGGTTAGTGTTTAAGCATAATGTTTGGGGTATGTTATTTACATTAAATATGTGAGTCTCAATATGAATGTATATGTTGTTTATGTTTATCCCTGATCATATAGATAATTAATTAGAGTTATTATGTTATGGGTGGGGCCCACTATAGATCCTCAATGCAACAGGTCTCTTGAAACAAATAGATGTGGACTTAGTCGAGGACTTTACCATTTTGAGATATGGTTTTGGCCAAGACCATAATTAATTTTAGATATCTTGGATGATGCCTTGATTGTATGTTTCATAATGTTCATCATATTCATTATCCTTATTATGAAGTGAGTAATTTAATGTTCATATGGTTATTTGACAAGTAGAATACCATTGATTACGTTTCATTATAGAATTATTTACTCATCTCATATTTCTTCAATAATGTATTCATGTTTATTATTTGTAAAGAAACGTGTTTCAATTGTTCACCAGGCCAAATGATTATGTTTATGATCTTTTTTTGTATTTCATACTCTTACTACTTGTTTGAGCTCACCCCTTTCTTATGATTTATTTTCCTATGATATTTAGACACAATCATTGAGGACTATAGGTTTCTAATTGAATGAATTAGTGTTTTATTTCCTTTCATGATATAATGTTGATCTTATATATGTATAGTGTCTCAAAATATACAAAATTATTCATTCCTTCGGTATTTTACTTTCTTGTAATCATGCAAATGTAATGTAACAATGCATTGCCTTTGGTAAACTAAGGCCATGTCCTTAAATTTTTTCTCTACCTATTTTTGATAATTTTAAATTTATTAGAAAAAATTAACTAAAAGTTGGAATCCTATAAAATAAATTAAAAAAAGGGAAATCTATTTCATTATTTAATAGAATGGGATCTTACTTATTCAGAAACACATGTAGAGAAAACAACCAAAGATACAATATTTGAACTCATTTGTGGCTCCAGTGTAACACCCCATTGTGTTTTTCAGGTAATCCCTTGTTCATTATTTAATTATAATATATTTTTTGGTGTGTTTAAAGGATTCTAAGGGATGGAGTTAATTTACTAGTGAACATGACCTAATGATTTTGGATTTAGATTTATTTGGATTTATTTAATCCATATATAAATGTGCTAATCGATATTAGGGGTTCTCCCAATGTTTATTGAAATTATCAATTAGTTTAGTCTTCATCTACTGAGAACTAGATCATTCCCTATCTAAAGTGGGGTTACACACAATGTAAAGGCATTTAAATTTTTTTAATCATCACCATGTAGAAGCCGAGAATCTAATATACTTTGTGAATTTTTAAAGACATGTATTTTAACTTCACATTGTGAAATCATAATAGTTTTTTCTTTTATAAAAATGAGATGTGTTTTTCAAAATTTCCATCCTTCTTGAAATCCACAAAGTGTAATGATATTACACACTATATGAATATCACAACCAATACTTTTGGGAACATTATTGGTATTTATTCTTTTATTATATATGAATCCTCCCTCTTTCATCCCAATGAGAACCCTAGGTGATTTTTATGATCTCCTATCATTCCAGATCATTCATTTGTTGGTTGACCAACATGGGTATAGTGGTGTGCTTCTCTAAATAAGTGTTCCTTATATTTCATCATTCATTGTTAATTCTATCTACTTTTTATGTGTTTATTGTCCAAATTCAAGATTGGAAAGTGTTTTTTATCAAGATTTTTTGCTTTATTTTTATGTCATGTCCTTTGATAGCTGATATCATTATTTCTAATCCCCATTGTTGAAGGCGGTTTGGTTTATATTATATTGAGATAACTTGTTCTATAAAATTGGTTAATTTAATGAATTTATTATCATTCATGATAAATTATTTTTGTTTTTTATTGATAATATTTTGTTTTTAATTTCAATATATATCCTCAAAAGATAAATTTTTTTATTGGGTTTTTCATGAAATATATATTTTTTATGATATACAAATGGGAATTCATAAATTGAAGCATATTTGCCGGTATTTAAAAATATTTTATAACTTTTTATCGTAGTATTAAAATTTATTTCTTATTGCATGACACTTTGGGAATCATGGGATCTTTGCGGATCAATATAGGCAACCATAGTGTTTGTGGGGCCACATGTGATTGCTTTATTGATATAAAAATTTTGTGTAAGGGAATGATATCGATGGTAACAAATAGTAGGCCTGGTTTAGGATCTTTTATGTCTATAAAGTATTTTCCAATATGATAGATTCCACATGATAGTGTTATTTCTAATTAATTTTTATTTATCACATGTAATATTTAATTATGGACTGTTTCTCCTAGATTTTTATATGTGTTTGTATCACATGACATTTCATGATGGTATTTTTTGGATATTTATTTACTTTCATACATTATGATTCATGGATATTCATTTATATTTTATAAATTCAAATTTTCTTATTTTCATTTTTTAGAATATGATAAGATTTTATGAAAAACAATGGGAAATGATTCATAAATGATTTGGATTTATGAAATGTATTAGTGATTTTTTTAATAAATAAATTTTTTGCATTGTGATACAAGAACATGTATAGACTATATGGTGGTATCTTTATGGGATTTTTGCTTCATATTTTCTTATGAAATTTAGAGGTTTTATATGTTTAATTTTTGTATCTTGGTATGGGAATGAGTGTCTTGTATAATTCTAGATTCTATTTTTTCTACTAACATTGGTTCATGTTTTTTTAGAGGTGACTATTTTTTATATAGATATTTGATGTTATAAAAGTATTCATACTTTTTGTTTTAATGGGTTATGATTTGATTATATTGAACCAGTTTTCTTATTTTACTTCACTTTAGAACTCTAATTTTATATCATTTTTTGTAATGTTCACATATTCTTCTATTTTATTGCTTCACCTCACCATGTGAAGGATGGATAAGGTGTAAGGTTTTGTTGACTCGTGAGTGTCTTTTACAATTTTTTACCTGCTAAATACTCATCCTGATGTGTAAATAAAATTCCTAATATTGGTTTTGTGTCTTGGATTGATAGGATTTATGGCCATCATAATTTGGATATTAGGTGTATAAAAAGGTCCTAGATATCTCACTTTGGTCACTGAACCTATGTTTCTATGGCTGTTCATCGATTTTTACCTGGGTTGAGACATGATATTTTTAATTTTTTGAATGAATTGTTTTGGATATTTATTTATATCTACCTATTCAATTTTAGTTAATGTACTTAATTCGTATAAATCAGAATAACATTAGATTATTATTATATTAAATAGTAGAATTTAATTATAAATGTGGTCTTATGGTTCTGGATTTTATTCATGATCTAATTGTTTGTTGTATAGTTTTTATTTGGCAATTACATTTAAAAGAGATCATCCAAATCCATGTGAGTAAGCAATGAGAAAATATCAACAATGAAATACACCAGTGGACCATTCATTGGTAAAAGAAGTACCCTACATGATTTATACTCTAGGTCAAGTGGGTATCAACAACCCATAACATGTGAGGGGAGATTGATATGAGTTTACTAAGTAGCATCCACAGTCACCAATAGTGACAATGTTTTATACGAATTAGAGTATGTCTTGATCATGTTAAGTGGATATTAAAAAAAATATTACCACTAAAAACAATATGGTCTGTTTTTTCAGGTATATGCTTGAGGAACCATGAAGGATATTATAGGGATATATTGTGAAATATAAGATTCATGATGATATTATCTAATATCCCATGATGAAAATAACTATCAATTAGTTTCATCCTAATATATTACATTAAAAAGACTCTAGATTTTTTGATATTGTAGTTGGAGGGGAATATTTTTTAGATTATTCTACCATTTTTGGACATTGTTTGTTTGGAATTAGATATTTTAACAAATTAGTACTTAGAGGCATGAAGATTTGAGTTAGTACTGAGGCCTAATATTATGTCGATATTGATTCTCATGTTACATATGTTATTCCCAACAGTAGTTGACAATGAAACACTGGATAAGGTATGCATTCTTGGGAAGAGTATTTTCGGTGGGTCTAGGGATGGTCGAGTTTTTGTCTTGGGTGTATCTTCTAGCCATAAAAATCAGCACAAATATAGCTAGATTAATTCAAGAGTAGTATCATGGGATTTTTCAAGACCTAAGTACACATTTTCAATCTATGTGGTTGGACTACTCATTCCAAGATTAATTGTTTATAGGCTCCCAAAACATGCCATCTATGTGGATTATTTGACTATCTTAGATGTTTTTGTGACATGATATCCCAATTTAGTAATACATTATACACATTCACTAAGGGTTATTAGGTTCATACCAAAGATTCTATGTTTTTGGGTGATAGCCTTAATAAAAGGGGGTTTTATGTCGATATAAAATCATACGTATTAGTTGATAAATAAGATTTTTTTATAGTTATTTATAGACTAGACGAATCTGAAGCAGGGACAACAAAAGATTGAGGTATATTGATTATTTTTTCTTCCATGGTTCTATATTCATTTGATACATGTCTTACTCATTCGATCATATAATAAATGTTAGTTGATTTTTTTGGGATTGTACTCAGAGTTTATGTTTTTCATATTTCATATTTTTTCCCCTTTGAGAATGAGGACAAAATAAATTTTTATGTTTCCCATGAGTCAAGTGATGATAGATAATTTTTAGGTGTAGTGGGACTTCATAGTGCTCGATCATGAAATCTTCAAATTGATTATTAGTTTTCATTGGATGATGAGTGTTAAAGCCTAGATTGAATGTTACTGTCATCATGTGTAGTTCTTATTTTCACACATGTTATTTATAGTGAGTGGGAATCTTGATTAGGAAGGCTGGGGAATGTTATTGATTATGCTAGAGTAATATTTTTATAGTTTTAAGAGATGTTTCTTGATGCAGTTGACCATTTTTTGGTTGGTCGACTTCCTAAATCTATGTCTGAGTACCTTAAGGTCTATTTGTATTATTTATTTGGATTACCACCATCGAGAGAGGTTGAGTTTACTATCGGCCCACTCCCTGGAATGATGAACATTTCTATTCCATATTATTGAATGGAATCTAAAATGATTGTTGAAAAAAAATGTTCAAGCATGAAGACATAGTGGATAAATGATATATTCGACCAAATGTGTCATTATGGGATTCAACATTCTTACTTATAAATATTAAGAATGGAATATCATATATATTTTTTAAAATAAATGGTTGGATTGGGTGACCATTAAAGAAAATATCTTGTACCTATTATTGATAACAATTTTGACCATATTGTAGAGGCTTTTGGTTTTTCAATGACTGATAGATGGTCAAGGTACCACCAATTGATGTTCCATGAATATGACATACCTATGATTGCATTATAGAGACATTATAGAAATCTTGAGTTTCGGGTTATTCCATTTAGTATGAATTACTCTCCTAATATTTTTTAGCTTTAATGAATTAGATCATTCATCATGTCTTGGTATATTTTATTGTTGTGTTCAAGAATGATATCTAGGTGCAATCTGTGAACATAACAACCATGGTGTTATCCATGATAAAGGTGATCTTAGGGACCATTTGGAAATAATTCTTCGATATATGAAAACAATCTATCAATATGTTAAGCATTACAAATGCGAGATTTTTATTCATGAAGTGAAATTTCTGGGGCATGTGGTATCTGATATTCGAATCGTAGAGTTTTATAAAAAGACACATGTGGTTATGTCCTTGTAGAACCATTGAATTTTTTATAATAATAAAATATTCTTGAGATTTTATATTTACTATATATGGTTTGTTCATGATTTCTCTGATATCAAAGTTTTTATGACAACTGTAACCCATAATTCTCTATTTTTTGTGTAAAAACTTTTTTTAGATATATTTTGATGAACTGATGGTGGGATTTACTTCAACACCATTTTCTCCTAGTATTAGGTTTACGAAGTGATGTTTTCTACAATGATTATGGTATGGGTTTGGGGTGTTTTTGATTCATGCGAAACATGTGGTGGGATATCGCCCTTTCCTGTTATTCGCTCATGAGAATTACTACCCTACACATGATCTTGGGTTATCAGTTGTTGTTAATTTGATAAAAATTTGGTGACAAAAATTATTTGGGAAATGGTTTAATATATATTTTTATCATAAGATCCTTAAATATATTTTACCCAGAGGGATCTAAACACACATGTCAGACACTGGATGGAGTTTTCTTAGACTATAGATTTTGATATTATATACACCCCTAGGAAGAAGAACGTGGTTTCTGATGCATTTATCATAAAATTAATGAAATAATAAATGAAATAATTATATGGTCCGTTGTATCTTATTTGTTTTTTTCTAATATGATTTTGGGATTAAAAGATGTATATTCATAGAATTTATTTTCATTTATAGAATATGATTTCCATTCTTATTAGTGAGTACATATGGATAAGGTTGAAGGAATTGAGTGCCATTAATTTGGTAAAACCCTTTAGGGTTTGGAGACCATGAGTGAGTAGTCTCAATCTCCTAAATGTGCTTCTTTCGTAAGTGTTAGGTTGTTTGTTACATTTTACCTAATGAAGATGATGATAGGAACTAGAAATTATTCATTTTGGCCAATGCACCCTAGGGATACAATGATGTATCAGGACTTTATATGCATTATTGGTGTTTAGGGATGAGATGTATGACTTTAGATTTTATATCACAGTATCGTACATCTTAGAGAATCAATTTAGAACAGTATAGGCATTTTTTGTTGTCTCATCCCATATCCATTGTAATATGTAAGAGGTGTTATATTTATATGGATTTTGTCATTTTTTTCCTTAGAATACTAGTGTCATGGATATTATTTAGGTAGTTATTAATTGAATTGTGTAATTGGAGTATTTCTTCCCAATATTGGTGATGATGAAGTTGGAAAAAATATAGATTTTTATGTCCAATAGATTGTGATAATTCATGGGTTTCCCTATAATATTGTATATAATAGGAATATGGGGTTAAAAACCATGTTTTTAATTTTTTAAAAGGAGGTGATGGGTTCCATGATTAGATAGATCATGGACATTCATCAGTCTATATAGGCAATGACATATATTTTTATCAAGGTTCTTAATTATATGCTTTGAGATTATACATTGACTTTTTTAGAATCTTGGGGAAAACATATTCATATGGTCGAGTATTCCTAAAAAAAATTATTGGGAATCAATTCACATGGAACCATTCTATGATTTTTTTGGATGGCCGTGTAGATCTCCCTTATGTTGGGAAGAGGTGGGAGGGAGGTCCTTGGAAGGGATGATTCTTTTTCTGGAGATGATTGAGATGATGGAGTTCATATAGAGGAGATTAATTATGGAATAGATTCATCATAAGTCTTATGTGGACCATCGTCATTATCATCATTAATTTTATTTTGGTGATTGGGATTATCATAGAGATTCAACTCCATTGTGATATCATTGGTTCGGTATATAGGGTGCATTATCAAAAAGGTTTATGGCCCCCTTCGTGATCATTGGATTACTGGGAGAGGTGGGTTATCGGTAGTACATGTCATCTGGAATGACATTTATCAACAACATGATCCTTGATTCCCATTGTAGGTGGAGTATAATGTATCCTTTCCATGTGATTTGACGAGAAGATGTTGATAATGATACCAACACCACATTATTTTTGAATCTATTTCATATTTTGAAGCACTAAGATTATGGGTTTTGTACTAAAAATTTCTAATAGTCTGGGTACGGTGGAAGTGAAGACGATACAGAGATAAGACATGTGATGTGGAATTGCTGCTGATGTAGTCATGTCCCTCAATAATTGAATGACTAAAAATATAATGGATTTATGGGGGGGATAAGTCATCTATTGTGGGGATGTTATAAAACCTCGTTATTCTCTTTAGGTACTACCTTGTTCATTGATTTTTTATAATCCATTATTTGGTTGGTTTAGATGATTCTCAGAGATGGAGATCCATTTATACAGAAAATAATATATTTTTTGGGAATTTATGTTTTTTAGAATCAATTATATTATAGGTATATATGTTTAATTTCCTTTATGAGTTCTTCATATGTTCGACAAACATCCTAGGTTCTTTGATGTTGTTCTAGTGAGAACATTCCATATTTGTTTCTTCTAGGAAATTACATGTTAGGTAAAAGTATTTCATTTTATGTATTTCTAATAGGAAAGAAGCTATGAATTTGGTATTGGGTGTAATTTCTCCATACCATATATTTGGTGTTCAAATAGTGTCAAGGAAATAAAAGGGTTTTTATAAAAAAAGATTGTGCATTTTTTCATTTTGGGACTTCCTGAAATTAATGACATGTAATGGGATTTCCTACCATTTAAACCACATAGCTTAAGTTTTTATGGAACTGTATGAGTGTTTATATATTATTCAACATAAATTCTCCCTTTTTTTACATAAATCTCAACATAGGATATTTTATAGATCTACTCCCCTTCTAGATCATTCATTTGATTATCGGTCATCAAGGTTGTTGTTATGTGCCCCTTTGGGTAATAATTTTGTTTTTTTATTTATTACATTGTTCATGGTCATTGTTTTGGATATGTCTATTTTTTGGATTCCTGATTTGATAGTTTTTTCAATCCATCCATTTTAGTTTCATTTCATGCATTTTATTTCAACGTTCGATCTATTAGATTCCAATCACCATTATCTATGTTGAATGGTTTATACCATTTTAAGATAGGTGTTTCTATAAAATGTGTTAATTAAATGAATTTATTAACTATGTTGATAAATTTCTTTAGTTTGATCATCTTAAAGAACTTATTTTTACTTTTGAATGATTTATTTGATGGTATAATGTTTTAAATGGGCTTTTATTAACAATAGATTTGTTTTGATTTGGAAATGAGGTTTCAAACACTGATGAAAAGTTTATTTTTTTAAAAAATATTTTATAAATGTTGATCATATTTTTATGATTTATTTAGTGAATCATAAAATTTTGGTAAACATGGGTTCAACAGGAAATAGACATAGGGAACCATTTTTTTCACCACTAGAGTTTTTTTAATATCAATAAATTATTAAATCAATTAATGTTTTTTTTGATACAAAATTGTTCTGATTTTAGGATCATTTATGTCTAGTGTGTATTTTTCCATAGGACAGAGAAAAAATGATTGTGTTCTTAGTCATTTACATATTTTTATAGCATTATGATTTTAATCATGGAATATTTTTCACCAGTATCTATATGAGATTATTTCACATGACATACCATGATGGTATTTCAGGGATATGTGTGTAATTTATTACGTAATGATGCAAGGATTTGATTTCCAATTTTATCACATTACATGAATGTTTTTTATTTTTTGGAATATTAATGATCTTTTATGAAAAATAAAGGAAACATGACTCATAAATGGATTGGATTTATGAAAATTCTTCAGAAAAATATTTTATACATTAAAATTTATTATTTTTGAATTATTCATATTATTACTTATGTAGAAGTTTTGGGGGTATCCTACTCGTATTTTTTCTTAGACAGCAATATTTCCTATGGATGGTTGTAAATGTTTGGTTATATGATTTATGTAAACATGATAGCAAATTATATTATATTGGATTCTATTATTATTAGTCCCTTGTGTTTGGGTTGGTTGGGAGGTTATTATTTTTCACATGGAGACTTGTTAGTCTGGAAATATTCATGCATTCCATTTCAGTTATTTTATCTTGGATTGTTTGAATCTCGTTGATTTTTATCTCTTACATAGTATGATGTTTGTATGATTTTTTTATATTCATGACATGTTATGTTTTATTACATCACATAACCATGTGACATCCAGCTAGGGAGTAGAGTTTGGTTGACCCAAGGTGGTATGTTACAACCATCCAAGATATTGGTGGCGAGATATAACCCATTATAAATTATCACTTAGTGACAGATATTGTCCTTGTGTAAGGCATCAATTTCGGAGAGCCAGGACTGGTGGACATAGATTGGAGAAGAACAACAGGAGTATATTAGAAGGGTATTCGAGGTGTTATGTGATAAACAAGTGGAAAATATTATTATTTTTTTTATTTTGGACTCACATTGTGAATACAATTCATGTATATGAAGCTAGTGAGTTTGAGGTGATATAGAATCCCCTGGGTCTTCATTATCATTGGTATGGTTGTCGCATTGGGATTCCACTATTGTGGAACCTAAAAATAGGCATGAAATTACATAAATATTTATGAATAATTGAATCTAAAAATTAATAAATATCGATAATTCCATGCATTGATGATAATTTACATTATTATTGGGGAATAATCATACACTAAAAAGTTAGGGAGAGATTTCATTAGACACTGCATATCATGAAGTGAAGGGGAAACTTCTCACCTCTATCATTTTCAATCAAGGGTTTACATTCACAAAATAATGGAAGGGGGGTTTTATTGTAATTTTTAAAAATTAACCTATCATTCATAACAATTATTTTATAGTCATGGATCCACTTTTATGGTCCCTTAGGAGGACAAATTATATTTTTCTTCTTCCCTTATTCTGGTTCCATCCCTTTTTCATGTATTATTTTTGGTGTCCTTATTTTCAAATTTGGATTCTCTCCTTCCTTTGTTTTCCATACACTAGACACCTTCAATATTCATCATAATGTTTTCTAATGAAATCAATTCTCTCTAGTATCAATTAGCTAATTATTCCCATCTACATTGGGTAATTTTTCTATAGACATTATTGATATCATATTTGTTGATGTCTCATAGTTCTTATATTTGTCTCCCAAACAAGAGTACTATTGAACTATTAATACCCAAGGTTACAGGCTCACTAATGTAACTATGTTTATTCTAGTAGTGGTTGTTTTTCATGTATGGGGTTATTTTTTCCCTAAGGGGTATTCTTTCCTTTTTTTTTTGTCTACTTCATCTTCATGGTGATGATCGGTTATTCCTTAGTTTCTCCATTTTCTTCTTACATACCTTATAGTGGTAGTATCTTGTTTCCTTATCCCTCATTTTTTACAAATCAATTTATTTTTTTATATCATTCCAAACATGTTTTATGGTGACTATGAGACATGGTTAATCCCAATTTTTTACCTATGTTTTTTTATAGTTTCATTATGTTGGGAGTATTATATGTTTTTGATTGATTGTATTCATAATGTGGGTGTGGGATGTGAATACAAATCAATGGTGATGAAATTTCACATTCCTTGTGGTGTTACAAATAAGATCACAGTTTTAATGATAGTTTTATTTTGTTCTATTAAAATAAATTAATTTTATTCCTTAATTTTGGGCTTTCTTCTTGGTGGTTGTAGTTCAGAGATCATGGATTGGTTTTATTCAATCATGATTTATGAAGTTTTGTGTCTCATATTTAGTGTGAATAGTTTTCTAATGGCACGCAAATCTTAAGGATCACATAGAATTATTCAATTATATGGTGTTCCCAGTCATTGCATCCACTCATAATTAATAATAATAACATTCCATTAATACATTATTTATGTATTACTAACTGGTCCATATTTTATGGTCACCCAAGTAATGGTTCAATCTACAGTTGAAATAGTAGGGTTGTTTTTTTAAATAATTAATTTTTCAAGGAAGGATATTCTAAGGTAACTTTGAAGAGTGGTAGAAATTATATAAATATTTATATGCTTTGGGAAGAATGTGTTATTCTATGTTAATTTTAGTTTCTTCATAGACAAATAAAAATAGGTTATATTTATATTCTATGGATATGGTAGAATAAAATCATTGAAATTCATGAGAGTTGAGATCATAACAATGTAGAATCATAAAAATATAATGTATTTAAATGAGTTTTCTTATATCAATTCACGTGTTCATGATCTGAGGTTTATATCTATAGTAATGATGATAATGATTAATTGTTGGTTCATACAATTTTGTGAAATGTAATTCCTATATTTATATATCTATAAGAAGATAAAATATATATGTATCCCTCTACTTGTATGTTTTTGATGAATCGAATTTAGAGAGTTTAAAGAAATATACTAATTTTTTTGAGACACTAATATAAAGAACCCTATTTAGAGAAAAATTGACAAATATAAAACAATTTTAAATGTGATATATAATGATATTAATTAGGGTATGGTTTCCTATAAATAATTATCAGTAGTGCTACACTAGTGAAAAATATCAGATTATCTTGTTCTATAGCCTGAAAATGAGGATAGAATTTCTTCTAGAGTTTGTATTTTTTTTATTTCTTTCTCAAATTCATTTATAATATAAGATATTAATTTCTATTCTATGATTTTATAAATTTTAAAACTGACTTCCAATAATAATTAATGATTTCCTAAGGGAATAAAAAACAACCTTAACAGTTAAAATTTGTATGTAGAGAGTAATAGAATGTAGACTGCTGAAAACCCAGTAAGATTTCTTTTTGGGGGAAAATAGCCTTAATAATGGTTGTGGATATTATAAAATATTCCATTTGACAGGATAAATAATATTTTACCTAAAATCCATAGAATGTTCTCTATGGGAATAATGATACATAGTTATTGTAATATTTTTAGTGGGTTCCCTATGGGTGGTCACCTTCTGTGTTGTTTTTCTATATTGGGGTCCTTATAAGTGGAAAACTACACAAGTATATAAAAATGTGGTCCCTAGTGTTGATAAATTCATTATTTTATATGGACTAGAGGTGGTTATTATATAGTGGTTGTTTTTTGGGTGATTCATGACCTGTAATGTTATGTTTAATGGAATGTAAAATTTTTTTTATATAGAATAAATGAGGTAACATATTTAGATTTTTGTGGACACATATTGGTTGATATATTATTTATTTATTTGATTCATATATACCTTAGTCAGTTTCATTCACATAAACTCAATAGAGTTATAGGGATGAACCTATAATTTATATTTGTAAGATCAACCCACCATTATGTACAATATTTTTTATATAATCTTGATATTTTTGGTTGTGGTGTTAGGTGCCCATATCTCTTGAAATTTGAGCCTTTTTTAAATAGGTGGATTATATTATAATATTAATGAGGTATATTAAATATTATATATCTGTGGTTATTTTTTCATTAATGGATTAAATTTTTATTACATGATGGGTTCATATATGTGATTGGGTGTAAATTATAAATTCATCGATAGGTTTAGAATTTATAAAGGCTAGTTTATTCGCTATAGGTGTTATAATATAGATGCTTTTATAGTCCCAAAAATGTGTCCAATTAAATTTTATCTTTTAAGGCTCCCACTGACATTCATTATATACAATATAAGATTCCTAATGAGGGTATTTCATGAAAATCATCAATATATTGATTAAAACTGGTAAAATGTTTCTGAACGTTTTCATATTATAATTTACTTTTAATTATAAATGGATTTAAAAATTTGATTATATGGTACAGTTTAAAACCTTATCATGAATTAAATGAATCTATCACTACTCTATGTTATTGAGATTACCAATCATATTGAGTATATGAAAATAGAATGAAGATATTTTAGTAATATATTATCTAAATACTTATTTAGAAAGATTATAACTTTAAATTATATCATGTTATTGATTTTAAAGATTGGTATATATATCATCTTAAAGGCATTCATGATCTTATGTTTATTTTAAAATAACAGATCAATAAAAATTATGAGGGAGGGGTATATCAATTGAATTTTACTTATGCTAATCATAATAATCTACATCATTTTTTTGAATATATTCATAATCAAACATATCCAAAAAGGTTTATTTAAACACATATAATATTCTGTATTGTTAAAGAACTATTATTAAATTTTCATACAAATATAATAATTTTATTCATCAAGAAAAAATTTCTATATTTGACCTAAAATTAAAGCTTAATTTTAATTAAATTGATTTTTATTTGATGAGTGTCGTGGTAAAAAATCATTACATAAGGTTTTCTGTAAAAATTGTACACTAAAAAGATTTAAACTTTTTGAAATAGATATCAAATTTCTATGGGACATGATTTTTTTCAATGATGTGAAGGTTTTTCATTCAAATTATTCTCATCGTATAGCTATTTTGCTTGGAAATAATTTCAATTATATCACATTTGAATTTATGATTATTGACCAAACAAATCCCAAAAAAATCAATCATGTAGATTATCCCATCATTATTCTTTTAGAAACATTAATTTTGGGGTTTCCTATATTTGTGCGACCCAAAGCATACAATATGATTTGGTTACCTATATTTTAGGGATTCCCATTTATAAAGAAATATTGTACTTCATTATTTTGGGATATAGTTGATATCAATCGGAGAACTCAATGGGTAGATCCACCTCCGCAGAATAAAATTTACCACCCAGCCATGTGGTATCCCTTTCATCATGAATCCCTTGCATAGATAGTCATGATTTTTCTAGTGCCCACACATGAGAGTTCCTAGGGATTGAAACCTGTATATATCCTCTGATACAAACTATATCAACACAAATATTTCATACATAAAGATTAAATAGCTTTATATGAATATACAATTCATTTGAAAAATACTTTTATGAGGAGTGAAAGGATTTACTTTTTTGGAGGCTATATAATAAATAAACTTTTTTAATAAAATATATTCAACATATCCCATTAAGTCATACCAAAAAATATAATTCAAAGGAAACCCATATATAAACCATTATTCATAAACTAGGGAAATGAAAAATAAAAAATTATGAGGTCATATGTTCAATAAGAGTTAATAGAGGCGATAACAATCAATGATCATATGAAAGAAAAAGAAAATCATAAGGGAATTAGATCATGATAATAACCTAATAACATTATCCCAATCAATCATGGATCATAAAAATGAGTCATCGAATATAAAATTTTCATTACAAAAGATATGTATCATGAATATGAGAAAAAAATCATAAAAAATTCATGAACCATAAGTTCATGGTATATTTGTGTGGTACTATCATATGTATAAAAATAATTTAATATTTTTTCACTAACAAGAAAGTCCATAAAATCATAGGGGATTAGGAATCATCCCCTCATTCACGTAGTGGATAAATAACATCAAATTTTTTCCCGTAGTGGATCTAGAAGATCGACATGTTTCTAATAGTTTATGAAACACATCGACTTGTTCACAATTGTTGATCAAGAACATCGACTGATTTCCCAAAATTATATAATGAGATATAAATCTTCAACCAATGAACTGTAGGAAAATATATATTTTTGAAAAGTAATCACATAATGAAAACAAAAAAAATTTCATGACCCCAACCCTCCAAAGAGAACCCCTCTAGGGATGCGAATAAGAGAAGGATACTGACATCCCAAGTCTCAAATCTAGTAGGCCACACATTGGGGACTAGAACTGAGGGTACATCATGCATATAAATGAGGATAATTACTCTCTAAAAGAAAATTTGGGAATTGAGACATATTATTGACATAAATAACAACTTCTTCTTCAATAAATAAAATAAATATACTGTTCATACATGTAATTTCATAAAAGTCTAAAACAACTAGAAAAGTAACCTGTAAGTACCTCAAAGATAAATGTTACAGTAATTAAAAATCCCAAATAGCTCTAGAAAATAAAAAGAAATTAACATCCATTATGATCTAAAACATTCTCTTTATTCCCTGAAAATTTAATTATACATGTGGGGAGAGAATAATTGTATACTCAGTAGGATCCTCCTCATATCCCTACTTATAAGATATAATTAAAGTATAATAATGCATGGTTAAAAATAAGTTAATGAAACTCATCACCTAAACAGGTATCCAATGTTCCCCAAAAAAATATTTAAATATCTCTAAATGTATTATACACAAGAGAAAATAATTTATAGTAATGAAAAATCAAGGTTACCTACTACTACTATTACATTGGTTTGTCACTCTAGCTTAACACCCCACATCCTGAGCCATCTCCCTCCAAAACTAATCTATCTGGAAGATACCTATGCTATGTATCATAAGAAAAACCTCGTGCCTCACATCATCGCAACATCCCATCAACATCAATATATATATTAACGCATTAGTTTTTAGGGTCCACCACAACCCATATTATTCCTCTCATACATTCAATATTATACATTTATCCATCACAACCCATACATCTTGTAAGGTACCTCGTTCCATCATAGCCTATTCACATCATACCTATAACAATCATTTAGATACATTATCAGAAAATTCATGTGTATTAAACAACCTCATGTAATGACAACCCTCAACAAACATATACATACAGGGAAAGAAACCTCCACAAATAAAAACACATAATTTTAAAAATATAAGAGAGTGGGGCTGGAGGGGGTAGTCATCCATCCATTCAACAACAATGATGTTGGTGGAAAACCTCTCCCATAGTCCACCGGATTTCAATATACCTTGTCAAAATGGGTGGGGTTGTGTACGAAATAATAGAATGGAAAGTATATTATATATATCATTACCAAATTATGAGAATAACCTAGTCTTAGACTCAATTGCATCTAACATCACATGGAATCTTGACTGCCACTATAATGAACCAGATATCAAATAAGCACACATGAATTTTAATGAGATATCTTAAATTACTTCATTCCTTTTTATTATTGTTTATATGTTAATTAATTAATTTAACATTAATAAACCTTTTTCTATAATACATATCTTAAACCATTAATTAGAATTATGTTAACCATTATTACACTTAAGAAATTTCTATCCCCTCTAGGGATAATCTAACCATCCAGGGTTTACCCAAATTAAAATTATCATTTTCACTACAGTAAGAACCAACTCCACATTTTAAAATAGTTTTAATTGTTATTAAAATTCCATAATTCTTTTTGATCTAGAAAAATATCATTTTATCATGCCTCCACTTATCATTTTTCATTAGTGGGAACTTAGATGTAACATGGCTTTAGGTGATATCCCCAAGATGCCAATGGATGGAAATAAACACTGAAATGCTTCCATATAGGTGGGGTGATTTTCCCATTAAGAATAAATCCCCTAACCAACCAATCCATAATAAAATTAACCACCATATGGTTCCTGATATAAATGGAAGATAACTCAGCATTTCATTTATAAAAATCAAACTAAAACAAAGAATCACAGCATAACTCAAAACTAACATCGAATTAAATAGTAGAAGACTATAAACTAGTAAGTCTCGATGATAACTATAAATTTAAATCCCCACAAGCTCTTTAATCCTACATAACCAAAATCCCATGTATCAAAATGTATTGCTAATGATGTGTACAACATTAACTTTTACCATGAACCAGTAGATGACATCAGAAAAAGAACTAATGTTCTAAATTAGGGGTGAGTAGTAAGACTTGGTCAGCTTTCACCCAATTACCTCCCCACTCACACCACTAGGATAGAAATGTTACCAACATTATTTTACAAGAGTATATATTAAAAAAATTTGAAATAGATTATAACTAATTCTAAATTAGTTCCAAATAACCTATTTTATCAAAACACAACATCATGTTCAATAGGAAACAACCAAACAATAGATTGAACTATTTAACAAGTTCCATTTTTTCCTAACCATTTCATTTCACATATCCACACCACCTTCTAAGCATGATTCGTTATGATAGTTGCATACTCAAGAGTGGTCTCTCATCAATCAACTAAGTCTTCTAAAGGTAATTATATCCCATTTTCCACTAATGTTTTGGAATTGAGCACAAGGTTAGATTTCCAACAAGACTTGTAATTAAATATGAACATATAATACCAAGTATCAAAAATAAAACTTGTGAAAACCATATAAATAAAACAAATTTATTTATTGAAAATGACTTTACTGCAAGACATTAAAAACTCCAAAAAATAAATTTTTTAAAATAATCATTTTAAAAGAATGCAGCCAAGGTATGTTACACAACCAAATACTATTATACCATATTTTTCACCAGAAACCATAAATCATCGATAAAGATAATTTATATCATTATTTTCACAACAATTTAAAAAATAAAAATCAATCAATTAGTCCAATTTAAAACTAAAACAATTAGATACAATAAGAGAATTTGAGTGTGAATCAAAAAACCAATAGTTATTTGGAAAAGAAGATAAATGATAGGAATTAACATCAAAAAAATGGGTTAAATATCCCTGAAACTTCCTTATATATCTTTCCCTATCATTAAAAACGACAAATATAGTCATATTTAGAATCCAAAAACTTAAGAATAACAAAATTGTGTGGAGGTATAAGAAACCAAGGTAGGGGATTTTTTTTATCTATGAAAAATAGCGCAAAAGAAAAATAAAATCACTTACCACAAGAAATCAGATTCAAATAACCATTGGAAGCCTTCAGAATCACCTCTGAATTTTTGTGGAAACATTCCTTGACCCTTGAGAGGGAAAAATTCTGGTTTGGGGTCTTTTGGGGGAAGATATGAGCCAATAAAATACAAGGTCAAGCTACATCCACTTTTTTAGGATATAATTTTTAAATTACGCACAATTTAGTCACATGGTTAGGTAAAACGTATGCTAGCCACTACCTAAAGGGTTTAGCCCTTCACATTTGTCTTGAAATGTTTCCAAACTATGCACCAACCTTGCCAAACCCACGCTCTCTTGTAGCATTATTTCTCTATGTCTTCATCTATGTTTAGAAAAACCAAGTGTAGCTCATGTGCCAACACCTTTTCCTATGTACCACTATTCACAGATTCATGGAGGTGTTGCATGGTTTTCAAAAAATGTGCACTAACTATGTGCCTATTGAAAATACCCAAAAAACATGAAAAGTTCTCCAAAATATCCCAATTTTCACCAATATAGTTTATATAATTAGAAATAATATATAAAGGGCTACATACTAGAAATCGGGGGGTGCAACATTCTCCCCACCATTGGTTATTCTATCACCATAATGTAGAAAACCATTATTTCCCTGACGTTGTTACAACCATTTATGTTTAATTTTATTCTATAATTCCCATGACTTATCCTGAATCTCACAACATTTCATCAGAATTCAAACTAAACCAATGGTTTTTTCACACAATAATTTCTACTTCCAATCCAAAATCAGGACTTGGAAATATTGAAATGAAGCATATCGCTCTAGGTCAACATGATCCCATCAGCTTACATGGTCTTCTTTAGGCTAATACATTATCAACGAAGATACTTGGAACACATAATTCAATGTACTAAACTATGGTGTAAATTTCAAATGATACGCCACTCATGAACCCATTCCAATATCTCCAAAGGGTCTATGTATTGAAGATATTATATAATATTTATACCAAAATGACAATGTATGGGTCTTATATTGATCATCAATAACATTTGATCACATAACATGATTGATAATGACCATAGATAATGATCTGCATATGATTTTTGATGACATTGAGCTATTTCCATCTATTTCCATGTAAACTGAATCTTCTCCATTATTTCTTTGACAAGGCTTATCCCAAATAGTGAAGTCTCACCTATTTTCAACCAACAAAGTGAAGATTGAAAATGAAGCACATAAATTTATTCAAATGGATCCATTTGTATCATGGTCTAAAAATGTTTTTATATGAGAACTATATAAATTAAACAAGCTCTTCCCATGAGCCACCAAAATCAATTTCAGAAACCCACAAAAAGCCCTCCATCATTTGTATGGTCCTGGCAGATTGTTCATTTGTCTAAGGATGATATAACATATGTATAGTAGACCGATTCCCAAGGTATTTCTATAAGGATTCCTCGAAAGGATATTTAAAAAATTTGTCTCTGTATGATATGATCAATATTAGTTTGCCTTGTCTCTTTATTAACTCCTGAATGTAGTTTTTTACAAGTCATCCACCGTATGAGATTCAAAAATAGGAATGACATGAGATAACTTGATGATTTGATCCACTATTACCAATATGAAATCGTTTTTCCGAACCATTCATGGGAGAAAAGTAACAAAATCCATAGCCATCTTCTCCAATTTCCAATAAGGAATCAGTAAATACTACAACATACATCTGTTCACAGATGTTCGTTCAAAACATACAGAAAAGTTAAAAACCTTGAAAGAAACTCAATCATTTTACGCTTCATTTTGATCCACCAAAAATATGTTTTCAACACATTATATTTATTCTATATTCTTGGATGAACAACCCATATTAAATGGTGTTACGCATGATGAAGCCGTGTATGAAAAGCCACAGGTATGACCATCTAATTTCTAAGCCACACCATTATGATCTAATCAAGATTTAGTCCCTTAATGGTGTCCCCATAATTGATATTTGAACTCATTTCCAAAATTTTTGAATTTCATTTATGTGCCTCATTTACCATATTCAAAAAATCAGGAGGAAGTGAAACAAGAAATTAAACTACAACATCACCTATTTCATCACATTCTAGGTTCTTTTCTTCTAGGATATACATCAACCATTAATCATCTAAATATTCTTTTTTCCAACTGAGTATATGAATTTCCACTTAATGCATCTCTAACCAAATTTCCTTTACCCATTGTACAAATCAATTCAAATTCGAACATGTGTAGATATTTCATCCATCGTCTTTACCTCAGATTAAATTCTCATTATGATAAAATATGATTCCTTCTGTTATGAGCCATAAACATTGTAAATTTCTCACAAAATAGGTAATCATGACAAGACATAAAAGCATGGATAATTTCACATAACTATAAATCATGTGCTCAGTAGTTCTTATCATTCACACATAACATCCTATATCTATAAGAAACTACATGGTCTCAATTCATTTAAACACACCCTAACCCAAATTAGGAAGGATCACAATACACCATGTACCCTTATCAATATTAACGAAATATCAATATAGGTTCTAATTTAAGGCGATATTTTATATCATGAAAATATTTCTAGCATTATTTATTCCACTATAATAGATAACTATAGTTTTTCAATACTATCAGAGGGGATGATAGTCAGGAAAAATATCCAACCATGCATTAGTAATTACTAGCTAGACTAAGAAAAATCTGTATCTCAAAAACATTATTCATTCACTAAAAAGAGATAAAAACTTCTATTTTATCCAGATACATTGAAACACCCCTTTTATAAATCACAAGGCCAGAAATGAGTAACACTTGTATCCAAAAATTCTACATAAATAATTTAGGATATAATCAAAGGTCTCTCATAATTTCCAACATTGTCGTTAAGTGTTTCACATGCTCAGCCCATGTCCTTGAACACACCAATATGTCATCCAAAAACACCCCCATTATTGAATGGATATATCACTAAAATATATGATTCAATAATTATAAAATGACCAATGGTTAATTGTTAAGACATAAATTCATTGCCACATATTTAAAATCGACATATCTTCTTCTGAAAGATGGCTTGGAAAAATTTTCTTTTCCAACCCGCAATTAGTGATATCTAGATCACTATTTATTATTATTGTATTGCAGAACTATACTAATTTTATAAAAAAGTTCATCAATAGGTAGTTTTAGAAACCTTTTATTTGTAATAATATGTTAATGATTATAATAATCGACACATATCATTAGAGTTTCATCCGCCTTTTCACAAACATGACTTCTGCGGTCGATGGAGATGTACTCAGTTGAATGAATGATCATATTTCCATATATTCTAACTACACTTTCATCTCTCTTAATTATGCAAGTTCCATCCTATAATTTGGAATTAAATAATACTATTATTTGAGATGATATCAATCCTAAACTCCACTCACCTTATAAGTGGTATCCCTGAGAAACTTTTGGGAAACACATTAGTAAACTGGTCACCACCACTAAAACAATGGTATTCTCAGTATCTTTAATCAATCCAAAGTAAAATTTTTCATATATTACGAGATAACTCTAAATAAAAGTTCATAGAATCCCATTTTCCCGGAATTTACACTTCTTTATACTCTAAATTTATGCTCGATCCCATCCTCATTCTCGATCCTAATTGTTCTTCTATAACTGTCGATGTGATCCATGAAATTTTTCAAAAAATCCATACCTAGGATTGTATCATGAATATTAATCATAGATAAAACACATTTTTGATCGGCTCCAACAATGGTTATATATCATTCTCTACACATTAATTCTCGATATTTTCCTTGACTAAGAAGAGTTTGATGTTTTAACACAAAGGAAATCATCTCATGTTTTAAAATATTAAATTCTATATCATAATTAAAAATAAAGGATTGGAATACACTCATATCAAACTTCACTTGAATTAGGTTAGAATTCAAAAGAATTATACATATCATCATAGATGGTCCAGAATAATCACCCAAATCATCTTCTTGACTCCATATAATTGATCTATTGCTGCAATTTTCTTCCAGTTACCATACTGAGATTTACTTTATTGAGGAGTCAAGGAGTTACTAGAATCACCCTGGATATCTCTGTTCTTCTAATGAGATTAATTATACTTCCCTTGGGACATTGAAACATACAGTGAATCGGATACCTGGGAAGTGTCCCGAGCACCTGACCTCATATCACTTTTAGAATGGCACTAAAGAAGGCTGATCATGTTTCACTTATGGTGGTATCTTGTTGGTTTTTTACACTCTATCATCATATGGTCTAAGGAACCATATTGGAAACAACCCACTTTGTTCATTTATCATGGAGGATGACTCATTTATCCAACCATCAAAATCTAACTCATGCTTCCACCGTGAAAATAGGTGTCCCTCTTCTCCCTGATCCCACTATTAAAGATCCCACTAGTTCATGTGGGTATCAACCTACTTCCACCTCCAATAGATCCTAAGATGTTATGTTCATCCAATATATTTCCATTTATCATATCTATATATTTAGTAATACAGAGAAGACCAATCATCAAGTGAATATCTTTTCTGATCTCTAATTGAATGATGCTTCCCATTAATCATGCACTAGAAACTAACATGGGTGAAATGAACACTAAATTCATGAAAATGGACGAATATTTTATCACTAAAATATTTTTTTGTCTTAGTATGATTAAATATGTTGTTCATTGAATTTCGAAGATGTGAGGGTATAATTTTTTGTAGAACTATTCCTCAAAATCCCACTCAACTAATCCATACACTAACTTTATCCTGAAAAACTGGATCACACCACTGGTGTGAAATAAATTATATTATATATGTGACCATATTGACTTTAAACTATTCTGGTGTACCAATGAAATTAAAGAAACTATGCATCACTTTTAGCCACACCTCTACTATTTTTGGTTTAGAATTACCCCAAAATATGCGTGGATAATGATTTTAGAACGGGACTGAATAACCCAGAAGTCTTTGATCATCCCTATTCTTCTCTGTGTGAATTGTTTAAAACCCATGGGTGATCCTCTGAATTAGTTTTAGGTCACCTGGGGCTCTGTGCAACCACATTCTCGGAATCATATTCTTGATCGTTTCTATGATTCCTATATAGATCCATTTTTTATATGAATAAAAAACCCAATATGTCCGAATCTCTAGAAACTGAAGGCATAGTATATAAAATTAAACGAAATCAACTATCATAATAATGTTTTCTAAAACAATTATTTTTCAAGGTTCAACCAATTTTGAAAAAAAAAGGACATGATTCTGATATTCAATCCATTTTTATAATTCCATATCCATGATCTTTTAAAAAATCATTCATTTTAAAACAACTTGATTTTTTTTAAAATCAACAACTTTTCAAAAAATCATAAATTATTACATAAAATGATGTATGAACTTCTATTGGGAAGTCATTCCTCTAATGCATGTAATGATCGTCTCATTAGATAAAACCATGCCAATGAGATTTCAAACCTACATCCAAAACACTTATATGCCCAGTTCTTATGTAAATTGAAGTTCAATAGAAAATGGATTGCTTCATATTTTTATTCTTTATAATTGAAGTCCCATAAATCCTACTCCTTTCTATGATCATAACTCAATGAATAGATAAGAATAAATTCAAATCCAAGAATGATGTAACTGATTACCACTTATTTTTCAATGACAGAACATGCAAATACCCCTTTTCCCAAACCAACATGGGACCAAACAAAACAGATACCATTTGTAACATACCTCCCCTTCTCATTGTCTTGAGAGGGAGGTGAGACATTACTTTTCAAAAAAAATATCCCCTAGATGCCAAAGGGTAGAAATGAATTCCAAAGGCCTGCTGAATACATGGGAGATGATTTTAACATTAAGAATAAAAGAACTAACAATTTAAAACATTAAAAATATTACCACTGTATGATCCATTATATAAATTAAACGCAATTTAACATTTTGTTTATCAAAATAAAACTAAAACCAAGTACCATAGTGGAAGAGAAAAATATAATCAAATAAATAGTGGAAGATAGTAAACAAACAAAACATGAAGACGACTATAACTCAAAGGCTACACAAGCTCCATGTTTGGAATTTACCAAATATCCCATGTATCATGATTTAGGGGGGAATATGTTTGATACTTTACCTTTTCCATGACATGTTAGATGAAATCTTCAAAAGATACAATGTTCCAAAGTAGGGATGAGTACTAAAACTCAGTAGGTTTTAACTATTGACTTCCCTACTCATGCCACTAAGATAGAAAAATTTGATAGATTTATATAATATAATTTATATAATCCAATTTCTAAAAATGCTTATAACTTAATATAAACTAGTTTTGGAGAAACCATTTTTCTATAAACAACATCATTTTCTAAATGATACAACCGAATAATACATTGAACCATTTCATATGATCCATTTTTCTAATAACCATCCCATTCGAAATATCCACCCCACTAACAATTCAAGGTTCATTATGATAGTTTCATATACATGAGTGGTTTATCATTGATCAACCATGTCATAACAAGGAAATTATTTCCCATGTTCCATTACAATTTTGGGAATGATCACAAGGCCAAATTGTTTACCAATCACTGCAATGAAATATGAACACACACTATCATGTATTCCAAAAAAAATGCCAAAACGATTTCAATTAACAAAAAAATTTAACTGAAATCATTTCTATATAAATCCATTAAAAAATACAACAAATTTATATATCATAATAAATATTTTTAAATCAGGAAACTAATGTACATTGCGCAACCAAATACTAGGATTCCATATTTTCACTAAATACCATAAATCATCACTATGTAGGATTTATTGCATGATTTACCAAACAATTTCAAATATAATTCAAGAAATTAAAAAAAATAAACTAATGTAATCATTTTTTGAAATACGAGTTGAGATTGAAGTGATCGACTATGTATGTTTTGATGAAATTGACAAACATCATGTACAGACATCTCAAACCCAGCATAAATCTCCAGGAAAAAACCATAGATCACCTCCCCTGTCACCAAAAATTACTAATAATATAATATTTGGAATTAAAAACATTAATTATACCAAAATAGAGTTTAGGACAATGAAATTGAGTGAGAAGGAAGACTACATATAAGAATAACACCGAGAACGACTAGGAACGATCACTTACCCTAAGGAGTTGGCTTCTATTCACCAAAGTAATTCTTCATATCACACATGAATCGATGTGAGAATGGCCCTTGACCCATGAGAGATAAAAATCATGAGTTAGGGTTGTTTTGGGAAAAAATCTGCCAATAAAACAGAATGTCGACACAGATCTAATTTTTTAGGAACTCATTTTTTAACCATGCATTGTTTAGTTATATTGTTTGGTAATTTTTGTGATAACCATGCACCATAAAATTCCTAAATGGTTAAACCTTTCATGTTTATCCTTCATGGATTCTAAACAAGGAACAAACCCTTCGAAAGTGGACTATATCAAGTATCACAGTTTCTCCTAGGCTAGGACATGGTCTGGGAAAACCGTGTACAACCCGTGCACCATCCCCTTTTCCTCTGTCTCATAGTTCATGGTTTCTTGGCGATGTTGCATAATTTTCAGAAACTGTGAAATATCTATTCACCCATTGGAAATTCTCAAAAAAACACTTTATGTTATCCATACACTCTAAACCTACACCAATATGTCTGATATACATAAAAAATAAAAAAGTTTTACTCTCCAGAAATAGGGGTGCAACAATCATAATCTACCCCCAATAGAGTTATAACCTAGCACATCTTGTCTCCTAAATCAGTAGGTAAAGGAAATAATATAAACAAGAAACATATCCATATGTCCTTTTTTATGATCCTAGTTAGTGAAATGTATATCATAGAGGGGGGTGTATCAATGATTCTATTTTTCATTTAATATTAGGTTCATTTGGAAAAACCTTCTCCTCTTGTTAATGATTCAATTTCCTAATAAAAACAAAACAATAATACGTCCACAGGAACACATGTGTTTATATGGTTCACTATTCAGTAGGAATAGCTACGTCATTGATATGTTTGGATGAAATCTTGTACTATACAGTCAAATAAGAAAATATTCCTTGGATTACAATGTGTATGATATACCCTTACAATCATGAAGCACTATCAAACAATCCCACTGGTGGGTGTGCACCCTCTTAGCACAAAAGGGTATCTTCAACTACTATGTAACAACTCTTATTACCTATTATTCTCTTAAGTAAAACATGTTCATACTAGTGTAACAGAGCTTTTCATATTCCTTATCTGGATAAAAGGTAACGACATCTTGGAAATAATTTAAGAAACATTGATTCCTAATTCCTAGTTCAATTTCTCTGAATCTGATTTTCCATAATACAGCTGAATCATCACAAAATCAGTCTCAGACTAAGTTGAACCTTAGAGAAAACTTCTTTAGTCCTATAATTATCAGTATGGTAAATCCAAGTAATAAGATTCTATATCAATTCTTCCTCGGTCTGAGAAACCCAATGCGGTGAATCCTAGTAAAGAAATCTCGTTACAATTAGTTCAGTATGGTATAATAATTAGATTCAAATTAACATAGCCATGTACTATAGTAATCCAAACCCATCATATATCACCACAAAGTATGTTCAATAAAAGATAGATGGTATCACTTTCTCTCTTTGATGAGTCAGAGAATCTCTCTCTTCCACGATGAATAATACATTGTTTCCAGACCACATAGTACAATGTACTTTCTCTCCCCTTTTATAGGTTCCCCAAAAAGGGTTTATGTGGGAATCCAAAAATTATTTCCTACTTCCCTAAATTCCCAATTATATTTATTTCCTCTAAAATCACAATGCAATTTCAACATCATCAATTCTTATTGATTATTTTGGAAAATTATATAAAATTAATCTCTTCTTCCTTATAGGATGATTACTAAGATTGATTATGTATATTAAGACATTAAGGTTATGAACTATAGATATCAATTTTCCCATGCTGATTTTGGAATCTGACTCATCAGAACTAATTTGAATCAAAATCATTTAAGAAAAAGTTCAGCTCCCCCTCAACATGTTATTCCAAAATCTACAACTCTTTTCTTTTTTATTGACCAACTTGAGACAAAAAATTCAACTTATTAACTTAATGACCAACTAGATGAAGTAAAATTATAGTCCAGAAAAAGACAGAGTCTTTCTAGATATGATCATATTAGGTTCGGATAATATCGGGTACGGTCATCCTGATGCTAGACAACCTTTCACTCGGCATAACTTTCGTAGACTTTTCTTTAATCAGCATCACATTTTTAGTGGTTATCAGCAACACTCTTATTGAATACACATTCATCTGCATTATATTTTCGGTGGTTATCAGCATCAATGTTCTTCACTCCATTTTCAACAGTATCATATTTTCAGTGGTTATTAGTATTACACTTCAAGACACCGCTTTTCCTTCATTCATTCATCAAGAATGTATAACGAGTTCCCACAGTAAATCATGAATTATGAGAGGTATAAATCATCAAATAATCATCACAATTTGAAAATTTTATTTAGAGTGGCTTTGATTCTCCATTAAATTAATGAAACCATCTATTTTTATTCACTCAAAAAACAGTATATGATTCTCCTAAAAATCAGACTCCGATTCATCTAAAATAGATGTTGAAATTTTATCAGAAAATAGGTTCCAATTCATTTAAAAACTATAATTTATTCCAAAATTAGCCTTTTAATTATTCAAAAAATAGATTCTAAATTATTGAAACATAAAACTCCAACTTCATCAAAAGACAGAATCAAGATTCATAAAAATACTCCAAATTTATAAAAATGAAGACTATGAATTCTTCAAAAAATAGATTGTGGATTATTTGAAAACTAGAATCTATTTTCTTAGGAAAACATACTCTTATTTATTAAACATGTAGACTCTGTTTCCATCAAAAAATATTCTATGATTTCTTAAAAAATCTGACTCTAGTATCGTAGAAAAAAATGCTCCAATTTCATTGACAAGAAAACATGGATTCCTTCAAAAAATAGACTCCTATTTCTCCAAAAAGAGCACTCTAATTTCCTATAAAAACATTCTCTAATTTTATAAACAAGAAGACTCGGATTTATTCCAAAATAATATTTGATCCACATGAATGCAATGTGAGGTGACTTTCTTTCTTCAAACAAATTCTTCCTTAACAACAAAAGACAACACATTAGAACCACCACCTTCGTCATTATATTGTTCCTAATAAATTTGACATATTAAAATATCATACATCCTGGTTATCATCATAAAAAATGGGTATTCTATGATTCAACTCATTCCATCATCATTGGTTCCATCCTAGATGACCATGTACATATCCACAGCCATCTCACCACCATGGTGAAAAATCGTCCAACAACTTTAGGCCCCCAAAACTAAATATTATTTTCCATCCAAGGCTCAAATAACATTTATAATCATGCATTTATAGTACATTGATTTATGTAAATAAACATTTTATATAACACAAAAATTACCTTAGATAACATTTTTAACATTTTCATGAAAAAAGTGCTCAGGAAAATCAACACATGGAACTCATCCATTATAAAAACATAATCAGTCTTATCCCAAAAGATCCATCATTATCATCAAATTTATTTTTTCTCTCATTGAATGAAGTGATTTATTATTGACAGGTTCCATCTATTGGAAACCTAATGAAGGAGCTGCATCAATATATTACGATTATTTAAACATGATCTCCAGCATAGAATTGATTTCATCAGACATTTTGAAGAATAATTATAAATAAATAGGCCTTTTATTATAATCATCAATAATCACTAAGCTGATTTAGATTCATTGACCAATATTAATGAAACATTGAATAATAACATCAATTAATCATGTACACTTTCATTAAATTGATTACCAGAAATTATGAGAATGGGTGGATTTTTAATCAATACACATTTTAAAAAAACCTTCAAATTGTTATCAGGTTTATGTTATTTATCTAATTTTACAAATTTAAACATTATAAAATAGTAAAAAAATAATTCTAAAAAATCATTGTATAAATAGTACATTATCAATAAAATCATGACGTAAATTGCCATCATGGTGGAAATTAATAACCTATTATTGATAAAAATGGAAATAAATCACATTCATTAATAGATATATATATTTATTAGATTAATATTATAGACATAAAATGGGAAAAACAATATTAAATTAAATATTTCATATAAATAAAAGAGATGATAAGAATCCCCTACCTCAAACATCTGAAGTTCTTGAATTAGAAATGAAACACTAATGTGGATATCAGATCACCTATCCAGCCAAGAAACCTTGATCCCATAAATACTTCAATGAATTATCAAAACAAATAAAAACAATTAAAAATGCCCTATAACAATGTGGATCGATACCAATATAGTTGATATATGAATTGGAGGAAATATGAAAAAATACAAGAATTTTTTTAAAAAGAGGAGGTAGGACTCGCCTTGAAATACCACAGATTGATAACTAAGAGTCGTGGATCAATCCATTTCCAATTGGGATGTATATGTTTTTAAAAAAATCCCTAGGGTGTCAAGGAAAAGGTAGGTATGAGTGGAGAAATTTTGGTACTAGGTGGGTATTGGGGTATTTATCTACCAACTAAAAAACCCAGCTTTACATTGCATCCATATAGACCACCTTTTAGAACTTGATGAGATGGAAAATTATGTAACATAAGAGGAAGGACAACTTCATATCCATTCTTGATAACTTATGTGTCCAGTATTCGTGGATAGATCCATTAAAATTTTATCATGGAGATTTGGCATAGCCATAAAAAATAAACCTCAAGACCCCTTCACCAATAAAGAGGTTATTCCATAACACAAACATGAAGGCACAACTACCATTGAAAAGGATGTAGCTTTAGAATCCCCATGATCTGCCTATACACTACAACATGGATACCATTCCATTTTTATATTTTATTTTAAAGTGGATAATCATGTTTTTATGATGTGACCACGAAATCCATTCCATTTCCATTTACACCAAGTCATAGCTTTGGGTTCCATGCCAAATCCAGGTCATTTTTGGATGTGGAACCCCCCCGCTCCACCCCCTTACTCAGAAGTTCCTTGAAACATCATGGAACCAAAACATGATCCGGAAAAAAACAAGAAAAAAAAGGGATAAGCTACCAAGATCTAAGACCTTACATTAGATACCACTCAAACCATTCTCACCTGCAAATATTCCAAATCCAACACAGAGAGAATGAGAGAAAAAATGGTATTTGAAAGAGCATCATTGTGAGATAGCTCTCAAGGATTTCACTATCATAGGGTATTAAAAACCTAAGTCATATAAATAAGGAGTAAAATAATAAAACAAATAAAAATAACTCATAAACACTCTCTTAGGGGAGATAACTCTCAAAATTTATTGAATCCGTTATAATAATTAAGATTAATCGATTTCTTAAACCGGGATTGGGTGAATAAACACCACTATATTTACAGTAAGAGAATATCTAAACATTAAACATTTTAGGATACTAAGGTTGTGTTTGTGAATCATGATCCTGTATACTCTCCTCGATGCCATTGTGTCACCACCAGATATAAACCATGTGAATATCATGCCCATTCAGTGCCTTCTCCAAGTGGTGTTGGATAACCATAGGCCACTACTTGAAAGTCACATCATGATTAGTATTGACATCACTCTAATGAATGATGTTGTAGTTGTTGTGATGATAACTCTGGGTATACAAAACATGAAAGAATCATGTGTTAGTCTAATATATGGGAGAACTTATATCAGATACGTTATGGGTCCAATGTGTTTCAACAGATCAAAATGACCAAAACCCTATGATAAAATCTTACTCCCATAAAAACCGTTGATGCCAATGATGAGGAATAACCAGTATAAAACAAATTATCTTCAACATTAAACTCTAAAGGTATCCTGTAATGATAAAAAGGGATTTTTTAGGTTCATTTGTTTCTTGCATCCTTTTGTGAATAACCTAAACCCACTCTCTTGTTTTTTTTTCTAGCTCGAAGAAAATAATTGTTGAACCTATGAACCTAGTCCAAAAAATGGATAATGAAAATTTCATCCATATAAAATATTAATTGGTTCATTACAGTAGTGGAGTGAATTTTATTGTTCTATAAATGTTCAACCAAATTCAAGTTACAAATCTATGAACGTCTGAAATATAGGATAGAAAAATGAAAGATGACATTAAGAGTCTGAATACTTCCCCTAGATTTACTATCATTATATGGAATAAAAGTAGTTTATATTTATATATATAGGATCCAAAATAATGTTGGAGACCTTTCCACCCCCATGATGTAAAATGTGGATCATGATTAGAGATAATAATTTTTTGGAATCCATCAAGCGTCACCACCTCTTCAGGGTACTGCCTCAATAAAACCAACACTGAGCTCTAATCCCCAAACTCTATAGATTGGAATTGTTAAATCAACCAATACACAATAACCCTGTATCATTAAATAAACACTAATTATAAGATTTAAATGAATCAAATTCTATCGATATTTCCTAGCACATACACTGGGGAACATCTAATGGGTTGAAAAAATATAGAGAACATAGTGCTTGGCCATCACCATCTGGTAGACCAAACATCGGGAAACTGAAATGAAAACTTAAAATTGAAACAAATTCTACATAAAATGATCTCTCAAATCCCATTACATATTTTTCACACCTGGTTTTTCACCAAAGGTGATAGATGGAATTCATGTAGAAAGATGTCAACCGTCTACAAAGGGAATAAATTTTTTCCGTAAAACGACATCTGATGATTTTTATCCATCGACCAACCATCATGTTAATAACCAAAATATCCAAATCTCCCCATACCTCCACCTCATAATCCACTAACTCATAATATTACACCCCTTTACCAAATATGGCTACACTATTATCATGAAAAGACATCATATACCTCTAACCACTCCCACATTAAGAAAAACCACAAAGAGTTCATCTATCACAATCTAATAATATTTAGATTCACACATAGAATTAATAAAATACATCATTATAAAAAAATAAACCAAAAAATTTCCCTTTACTATTGTATATGAAATATCAAAGTTGTAATCCTACAAGAATTATATGAACCATCATTTTTTATAGTTAAAGTCATTGTACAAGAAGACAGACCCCTCATTTTTATGATCAATAAAAAATTGGAAGCACTCATAAATAATGTATTATATCAACTAAATAATATAAAATACTTGTTTCACCAAATCAATATCATGGCTGGAATTGTTAAACTCATTTAGATACAACTATAAAACCCCTTAAGAAAAAACTGATCTCAATTTCAATTGAAAAAAACCATTATTGAGACTTGAAGATTCCAAGAAAACCTAAAACTAAAATAATTCTTTAGGAAGATGAGGAACCGGAGAACTGAAATAATTCTACTTTAAGTAATTGAAATTTATCTAATACTGCACAGTCTATAAGAATTCCAAATACTTCTAGTCAATAATGTCAGAGGGGACTCAACCAAATATAAATTTACAACAAACCTCCTTTAATATCATGAAATATTAGGGAATCATCTCATCTATGAAATCGTATTAGGGGATACCATGAAATCCTTTCATTGATCTTTGATGGATTTATAGCTACTCCCTACTATGACATTACATTCCCTAGGAAACATACATCATAATCCCAGAACACACACATTGAAAATTTCCAAAAAGATGTTGATGATAAAAAACACCCAAAACATCACATATATTCTCTACATGATCCCCTTATACATGGATTACCCTAGGTATTCATTGATAAAACCCCCCAAGAATCAATCCATGAATCCCTTGAACATTTTGTTTATGAAACCCATTACAACATGTAGAGAATTCATCAAATTAAATGACATTATAATGAACTAATAATTCTATTAAAATATAGAAATGTTGCTATCAAAATGTCCTCTAATTTCTCCCATATCTGAAAATATCCTAACCATGCATAAATTTTCAAGAACCATACATCTCCATTTAGTTGATCTAATAAAAAATAAATCCATGGATGCAGATATTAGTTCATCATGGACAAATGGTTCAAGATGTGATAGTAATTTCAAAGATGTAAACTACCATTTTTCTTAATAATACACTGAATTGGTGCACCGTAATGTGACACACTTAGATAAATAAATCCTCAATGCAATAGATCATAATTTTCTCATGTACATTTCATAACCTAGAAGGTGTTATAATATACAAAGACATTGATTTAGTAGAAGTACACTGTTGTAGCTTAATCTCAGACTCGGTCTTGTATCGAGGGGGAAGCACTATATCCTCCCCATTATTGACATTAGGGTACTCTTCCAAAATCCTTGGAGGCGTTATTATCAAAAAATTTGATGAACATATAATCAACTCGACCAATAAGTAAAACAAGAAAAAACAGTCTTCTATCATATATGGGGGTCACACGCACTAATGAATATTGACGACCCTCCATCATCATCATAGAGAATAATATATCTCTTAAATAAATCCATAATACTCTATAGTGAATATATCCAATTCTTTTCCAGTATGGTGTCATGTGGATATATCTATAAAAATTCGATGTCTCCCAAAGAGTGATTCTTCCCAATCACTAGATCAAAGTCTCCACATTCTTCATACAAATAAGGTTGACATTAATCTATAATAGCCAATACCAAGGAAATTGGAAGACTCACTACCTCAATTACCAATGCATGGAAATTAGTATGTGATATGAATTAGTATGTGGATCATTTATTAAAAAAACCATGCACCCATACGGAATATAAGCAAAGACTACATCAAACGACCTCTGTCAAACAGGTTGCTCACATTAATAAAAAATTAATCTAACAATTACATTATCTATGGAACATATGCTCTTGAAAAAAACCACCAACATGAATGTTCTCCAAAATCATGGGATAAGTAATATCTAAAGGATTTCATCTACTTACCCCGTATCCTCAATTGATATCCTAGACTAGAACACCCTATTGCAGATTCAACTGTTGAAATTTTCTCAATGGAGGAACTTGAAATGGAACACATGGTGCATGATGATTTGTTTCAATTTTTGGGAACTACCACCATTAATAACCTTAGACTTCACAAGGAAATCATGTATTTGATCCCATGGAAAAGATCTAAAACCTGCCACAACTATAGAAAGGAGACGATGAGGGTTATGACCCATCCCAAAGGATCAATTTTTTTTTCACCGAAACTGGGAACCATGGACCGAAGTTAAACTTTTTTGAGAAATATTCATGACTTCAAGATCATGATGTTTCATTTTGATCAAACATCCCTTAAATTACTATTTCTCTCACCAACACATCGAGACTAGTTGAAAAAATAAATTTGATAACTTGATGAAGGATCACTACATTCAAAGAATTATTTAGATTCCATTCTCTATCCTCTTAATTTGGAAAAAATTATTTAGAAAATAGAAAATGGGTCATAATATAGATCCCAAACAACCAAACAATTGAACATCCCTATCGGAGGGAATATAGTCCCTAGAGATTGGACATCATAAAAATCGATTAAAAAACTCTCTTAATAACAAGTCTCTACAAATAACCTAATTGAACACTTACACCTCATGATCATTGAAGAATATGATCATCCACTACCTCACATCCCCATGGGTCATAATTGAAGCCAATTAAACCTAGTACTCTTTATGGGTATGAATCAAACTAAAATCCATCTCCACCTACTCCAACTAGACTTTTGTGATTGAGTCTGAAATGGGTCCCTCATAATTCTGAATTTTTTGGAATTGAAACTCTTCAAGTTTCCTTCTCCAAGTGAAATTATCATTGGCCTCTACTATGGGGTTATATGATGTAACATCCTATAGAAAAATTTCATTAAGAACCAAATCATGACATTAACCTCGAGCCATGCTTCCAATAATAAAAATTTATTATAGAATACTAAACCTATAACATGTAATATATGAAATTAATTAATTTATTATTATTCTTATTCCTTATGGTTAACCTAATACAATGTTCTACCCATGTCAAGCATAGGCATTATGAATAATGATTCTTAACACTTTCCTAAGTAATTATCCCACAACAATCATCACTTGGTTTAGTAAGATTAGTAAACATGAAGGTTTTTTCACCAGATCATGGGGGTATAAATACATGTGTCTCACCTAGTCTTCTATGTTTACATTTCTTACTAAACATAGATAATATAATATATCTACATTACCAGGAAATATTAATTCTACCTAATTCCAAAACCTATCATATCCTTCTCTCAAAACGTTTTATACCACTCTTTTATAACTCCAACCCCCAAAGAGTACCCCTCCAAGGATGAAAATGAGTGGAGGATTGAGACTGCTTGCATACCTCCACTAAAAGGACTCCGGATTGGGACTAGTACAAATGGTTTAAAATACATATAACGGGAGGTATTATCCTCTAAGTGAAACATGAATAATTTTGAGATAACATAGATTCAAAAATAAAATACTTCTCAGATAGATAAAATAAATACCAAATCTAGACGTGTAATGTGAAAGAAGACTAACAAAACTAGAAGATTAACTCAATTTATAAAAAATGTAAGCATAACAGAGTCAAAAATTTTAAAACATATCATATAAAACCACAAGCTGATAATATCATGCTTGATATTCAATCTTTCCTTTCTAACCTAAAACAAGTTTTTATACATGTGGGGTGAGAATAACTATATACTATGTGGGGTCCTCCAAGGGGACACTTATGAAAAAGATAAATGAAGAATAATAAATCCTAGTTAATAATAATGGAATATAACTCATCACTTACAGTGGTATACTAAGTTCCCAAACTCAAAATGAATATAACCCACCAAGTATCACTTAAAAGAGGACATGTATTATTGTAATGAAATTCCATGTGTACATCACTACTGCTTCCCCAATAGTATTCTGTTCTTCATCAATGTTTCACGTCATGATCCATCTCTCACCAAAAGTATTTTTTCCTGAAGATTCATGGGATCAGTATCAAAACTAGAACCTAGTATATTACATAATCGCATCATTCCATCAACAACTCTATATAAAGTAACCTATTAGTTTTAGGGACCCACCACATCTCATATGATATTTATCATACATCAAGTATTATACCTCAGTCCATCATAGCCCATACATTGAGTAATGCACCTCAATCCATCACAACCTTTAAAAATCATACATATAATAATCCTTATATACTGAATCTGAAGATTCATGTGTGTAAAATAGACACAATCCATCATATACCTCAACACACAAATATGAAGGGAAGATAACCTCTATTAATTACATAACATAAATCTACCAAGAGACTGGTTTAGGGGTTGAGGGGGAAGTCATCCATCAATCTACCTAATGGGATGTTGTGGAAAACAACCTAAAAAGAGTCCATTTGGGATTAGTTTATCAAAATAACATGGGTGGGTTTTTATATAAAATAAAATAATATAAAAGACACTATATAGATCAAAACCAAACAATTGGCATAACCTTGTAACATAATCATCTCAAGAAAACAATCCTTGAAATATTGACTGCCACATCTAAAAACTACATTTCCAAAAAGGCATAATATTTATAAAGATTTATATTAAAAGAGTTATTTAATTTATGTTAATTCCCTTCTCTTATTTAATTAATAATTAATTAACTCTCTTATAAATTAAATTTTTAAAAAAGTTAATTAGCTTTAACCTATAATTTATTATCCCCAAAGAAGTCCATTCCCTCTAGGAAAAAATACAATCGTCCATGGTTTCATAGGAATATAAATATTATTTTCATTGTAGCATGATCCAACCCCATGGGATAAAAAATTATTAAACATTATCCTCATACCATAATTCTTGTTATTCTAAGAAAATATCCAAAGATACCATAAAAAAAGATTCCACCAATAACATCAAGATTCTTCAGGTAGTGGGGAATGTGATGTAGATAAAAAACAACATGGAAATCGGGGCATTAAATTGATTAAAAAATCATCTTAGGTATAGTTATGAAAAATTGGGTATGCCCAACTTTAACCCATTGCATCATCTCCAGTGACATCCCAAACACCGATGTGGATACCACCATGCATCTTGTTACCACATGCATCAACTTTGGACACAACCTTAGGCCTCTTATCCCACATCTCATCTACCATTATCGGATATGATTTCCCATATACATATCATATATAATGTCTTCTGTTCAGATCCCAAAAAACATAGAAAATAAAAAATCAAATACAATAGGAAAAACCCGTCCCCAAAATAAGGCATTTAGACTTTACAAAAAAAAAGGCGCTTGCGGCCCCAAACTCAATGAATATAGCCTTTATAAATGAATAGTCACTATCTACCCCAAATATTTAGCAACAAAAAAAACTAGAAGTTCGTGAATTATCATCTTTAATTTTCAAAGGTTCTAAACATGGGAAAACTAAAGCTTTATCTATAATAATCTATTTCAATTTTTTAAACATTATGTCTTGCATAAAACATGGTTCATCAAATTTTGAGAATAAAATATCACTATTGACATGACTTTTATTATTATTATCAACAAGCACAAAAAAATTATCAAATTTTTTAAAAAATTATATTAAAACATGGCATAACAAATTAAATTAAAAATTCACACTTGAATATGTTAGATTAATATAATGTTATTAGAATCAATGGATTGTTAAACATGAATCTTAATTTTAGATCCATGAAATTATTACTGGGTTTATGTTCTTTATATAATATCATCAATTTCAACATTTGAAATGAAGAATAAAATTATCCAAAAAAATAATAGTAAAGACTATAGACGATCTATACAATCCTGAGGAAACCCATTAACTTGGTAAGAATCAATAACATGTGTCAACAACAACCATTATATATTTCCATTTTTTAATCTACATAAATATATGACTAAAAATTACATTATCATTATCAAAAAAATATTTTGGAAGAATGTGAGTAACCATAAAATCATTCTGAAAAACCCCATAACAACAGAACTAGAGAAAGAAAAAGCCAAGCAAACAACCGGACCTGCCCCACCCCAGCAATTGAGTCATGACTGTAAACCTTCACCACCAGAGGACCCTTCGGCAAGCAGTCTCGTGCTAAAGTGAACATGCATGGTATTGATGGAATATCCATACCCTATCAATAATCCCAATCAAAAAGGCCTCCATTGATGAAGACATCATGCTCTGATCCACTTCTGGTGCAGGTCCAAGTAGAGAGATGGAAATAAGCACCAAACATCCAAATAAAGACAAACAGTGGGAAAAACCAGAGGGCTACACATCTCTCACTAACAATAATATCAAAACAACGATAAAAAACCACCGACATAACCATAATCATTATGAAGAAACTTAATATTACCAGATATCCTCTCCCTAAAAAGTTTACAGGATGGAGATGAAACCTGTAAGTCCACAACCACTAAAATCCTCTTCTCAAACTCAGAACAAATATTTTAACGACCCAATGTTTTTCAATGGAAATTCACTTCTTATAATTATGTCATAAAATAACATGATAACATACAAAAATGAACTTCTAAGTGATGAGTGACCTTTAAACATAATTTTTTCACTTCTATGTTTGGAATATTGAAAATCTAACATACACGGTTGTGTTCAAGATGATTTTTAGAGTCTAATAAAACAGAAATAATTTTTGGTGAATAGTAACCAACCCTTATGAATAGTAACACACCCTTATGAATAGTGATATACCCTTATTTATAGTATCCTTACATATGATAGTATAGAAATAATATTCAAGTGAACGTATGATGTAACTATATTTTATAATAAGTAAATGAATGTTTTAAACTGTTTTTTAGTAATAAACTCTGATTTTAATTAAATATTAAATTAATAATATTTAGAAAATTATTTTTGAAGAATGGAATTCATTTTTGGATTCTACAGGTCAAAAAATGGTTGCGTTAAATTTTTCAGATTTTTCCGAAATACATGAATTTCTGATGAATAATCAAATATCTTAATTTACAAAAATAAGCTAAATATGCTAATTATAGAGTCATGTGTGATTTTATGCTGATGTAATCCCACTTTGTATGGGAGAACATGATAAAATTACTATTATTGGTCATTCAAGACTAACTGTTCTTTTTTTAGGGGAAATTAATAAACTACTGAATTTTATATTAAGGAAACTCCTCTCCACTACACTATAAAAACCACCCTTCACGCCCTCATTTCCTCACACCTCTCAAGCTCCATGAATTCTCTAAACTCATACCAAACATCTTCCCTAGACACTCTCCCACGTCCAAGATCTTCTAGTATCATCCAAATACCAATCCTAGCTTCCTTAATAAGGATCTCAAGAGGAGGATGGAAGAGGTAATTTCTCTCCCTCTACTCCTTTAATTTCCATTCATGTTCAAGTTCATTTATTGATCTCTCCCCACCTATCTTCATCCAAAATGGTATTTTATCTCTAGTATTATACATTTAATTTAATTTGATGATGCTAATGGGATATTATATAATCCAACCCCTTTACCTATTCCATATATTTTATTAAAGAGAACGTTGTTCGTGTGGTGTTAATTTATCACCTTCCAGAACAACATGATTTATTCTTCCATTTCTACCTTCAGATATGGTCATGAAACCATTTTTATGGTTGATAGAGAAATTATATGTATTATTTCCTTTTTTTTGGAAATTACTTATGGACATTTTACTAAGCGATAAATTAAAACAAGATCGTTGTGATCAAAAAACCGCCTAAATTAACCCAAATAATCATCATTTAATTCTTATCTAATGATTCGTCAACATGGATATAATATGATTCATTAAAATATCATTCATTATACTTTAATATCATAAATAAAATTTATTATCAGTTCTGGATGTTTACCCATGTTCTACCCAAACATGAATTTTAGAATACATGTGAACCACCCAAGAAAAACCATAAAATCAAACATCCCCGAACAATGTTTTTAAACTCAATTAGTCATCAAAAGGAACATAAAATTACATAATGATACCATAATGAACCATATTCATGTATAAAGGGTTCTGAAATTTATAATTAATTAATATAATGTCATTACACAGGACATTAAGGAGAAGGAAGCATTCAGATAGAAGGTAAGGGGAAATTCTTGAACCCAATTTTATTCCTTCGGGTTCTCCCTCTTTCACTCCATTTTATTATATATGGTTACTCCATAAAAATCATTTCATAATTATTGTTTTTAATTTTTTGGGATATAAATGTTTTGCCCTGGTTTTAATGTGAAACAAAATGTTTTCAAAAAAGAACTCTTCTTTTAAGAACACACCTTTTAATTCTCACTCAAAGTGGACGGTTCTTGTCACATGTATGTTATTCCCTCTTTATTTTGGGAACCCAATGTTTATGAATGTGTTATTATGAGATGTAAACCATTCCTTTACATGGGTTATTTATGTTTAATTTTGATATATGTTCCATGTGGAACGAATGATAATGATAATGTTATGATGTGACAGGTGCGCCCGGAATTATATGGCACATTATGAATGTTTCTACGTTACGGGTGCGCCCAGAATTATAAAGTGCTCCAATGCATTGGGTAAAGTGATGAATCTCATGAGTAAATGTGAATTGATGTGTGAAAAAGATTCTAGATTGGTTCACATGTATGTGTGGTAGTTAACCACTAAGACATGATGTTTCATTTTTTATGCATCTCCACATTTCAAGTCTTACACTTATGCTTCCTCTCATCTTCATGATCATTTTCCCAAGTTATGATTATGCTCACCCCTTGTTATATTGTTCTTATATATTCTCTTACTAGTATTATAGATCATCCCTTTTTATGTATATCCTCAGGTGGCTGCATGTATTAAGCAGAGGACAAGTGATAATAAGAATCTAGAGAAAATGTAATTAAATTAATGTTTATGCTTGAACTTGTAATTTTTATGTATGGTCCTAGTTTTCACAAGACACTAAACCTTTGGATCCTCTATGTGTAATACTATGATTTTTTTTATATTTAATGGTATTTTATAGTAATTTATGAAAAGGTTAGGTCACTATAGTTGGTATCAAAGGAAAGGTTTAGTTAATTTGGGAATTAGGATTAGTGAACCCTAGATAAAACCTCTAGCATGAGACTAAGTACAAATATGCACACAAGAATATTTACATAAGGATCCCATATGTTATATTTTTTGTATAAATACTTTAAATGAATATGTTATTCATGACTTGCTTACTTATGTTTTGTTCTAACATGTTCTACTTTAGAAAATGGTGGGAACCATGAGAAATCAGGCCAACAACTCGTGCGAGGGCCAACGCAACGATTGCCCGAACGACATCCCCAATGATATGAGAGGTGGAGTTCCAAACCTCATGGTGATTCTTACCCAGTTATCTCGGGTTATGAACAAAAACCATAATAATGGGGAACATCCTCCTTCACCAAATAGGGAGTAACTAGCTATCGAATGTTTTATTCGGCAATGACCATAGACATTTAGTGGATCGTCCAATCCACTAGTTGTGTGAATAGTGCTTCAACTCCATGGAGAAGATCTTTTCTATTCTACACTATTTTGAGATGGAGAAGGTGAAACTATCCATTTATCGTATCGATGGATAACCTGATCAATAGAGGGCTTTGATTAAGAACACCAAGGTAAGGGTGGAAATTGAAGAAATGGAATGGGAAGACTTGAAGAAAATTTTTCTTAAAAATTATTTCCCAAAAACTCTTCGGATGAAGTTTGAGAGAGAATTCATAGAGCTCAAGAAAAATAAGGAGAATCTATCACAACCTATGAAGCGAATTTCACAAGGCATGCAAGGTACGCTTCGCGTTTTGTTATCAACAATGATAGAAAAATTGATAGATTCTTTAGTGGATTAAAGCCACACATTCAAAAGGTTATTGCAATCCGAGACTTTGGTAGATATGAAGAAGTTGTTCGATGTGCCCTAAAAGTAGAGATGGAGTTTGTAGAATAGTCTCATGGCTATGGTGATAAGAAAAGAACGATGGAGTTTCATGCTGGTGGATATATTGATAAGCGTGGGAAGAAAAATCAATGACCCACATGCCAAAATTGAGGAATATTGCCCCATGGGAACTACTTGAAAGGGACTGGGAAGTGATTCAAGTGTTGGAAAGAAGGAAATAATGCTCAAGAGTTTCAAAAAGACATGAAAAGGAAGGAGAATGTGGCAGAAGAAAGGAGAGAACCCCTCATGCTTCAATGGTACAACTGTAGGGAGCTAGGGAACTATGCAAGTTAGTACACCAAACCTCGAGTTCTCAAGGGTAATCAACATCAGTAACCACCAAATCCAAAGGAACAAGGGAAGGATTACGCCATCACTAATACGGAGGAGGATCATGATAATGATGTTATACAAGGTACACTTCCTATTCTCTCATGAATGGAAAAAGTCTTATTTGATTCTGGTTATACACATTCCTTTATATCTTGTAAGTTTGCTAAAACTATATAATTGAAGCCCCAAAAACTTGAAATAGACATATCTGTAAAAACACCAAGTGGTACAGTCATTGAAACCCAAGTGTTTGACTCTTCTCTTATTAGCCTATGTGGGAAGATTCATCTAGAGAATCTTGTAATACTTCCTTTGGTGTAATTTGACGCTGTAATGGGAATGGATTGGCTCTCATTATATAGAGCACATATCAACTGTCGAGAAAATGAAATATATTTTCAGATTCTGAACCATCCCATGCTTCTTTGAAAATGAAAGAATGATCATTAATCTCCTTTGAAAAATCCTTCAATGGTGTGGGTGTTGATTCCCAATGAAGAATCATACCTCCCCAAATGGTTGAGTTGAGGGAAAGTGCCAACCTCGAGGACATGAACATCTTGGGGGAATACGACAATGTATTTCCCATAGAGTTACTCAGAATTACCCCAGATCGTGAGGTAGACTTCTCAATTGAACTCATACTCGGAGCTACTCCTATCTCGAAGGTTCCCTGTAGGATGGCTCCTATTAAACTAGAGGAGTTAAATAATAATCTTCAAGAGCATCTAGACAAAGTGTTCATATTCCCTAGTGCATCACCTTGTGGTGAAACAGTTCTCTTTGTGAAGAAGGATGGAACAATGCGGCTGTGTATCGATTATCGAGAACTCAACAAGATCACTATAAAGAACTAGTTTCCTCTCCCAAGGATTGATGACTTGTGTGACATGTTAAGAGGATATCAATACTTCTCAAAAGTGGATCTTCGTTCTGGATATCATCATGTAAAGGTGAAGAAGGAAGATATTCAGAAGACTACCTTCCGAACAAGGTATGGGCACTATGAGTTTTTTGTGAGGCCCTTCAGACTTACCAATGCCCCTTCAATCTTCATGGATTTGATTTATAGAGTCCTTAGACATTTCCTCGACAAATTTTCGGTAGTTTTTATCAATGATATTCTCATCTACTCTGAGAGGAAGGAGGAACATGAAGAACATCTATGACTTGTGTTGGTGACATTGAGAAAGGAAAATTTGTATTCCATGTTGAGTAAGTGTGACATTTGGATGAAACAAGTCATGTTATTGGTATATGTGACAACAAGTGAGGAAATTTCTTTGGATGCTTAAAAAACAAAGGTTATTGAAGAATGGCCCAAGCCCTCTACTTTCACAAAAATATCTATTTTTCTTGGATTAGTTGGGTACTACTAACATTTTGTGAGAAACGTCTCTCAATTTTCAATCCCTCTAACAAATTTAACAAGGAAAGGGGTAAAGTATGTATGGATGGAAGAATGTGAGGGATGATTCAAGGAGATAAAGGGAAGGTTGATCGCTACATCTGTACTCACACTACCAAAATGTAGAGAAATATTGGTGATATACAGTGATGCTTCAAAGAAAGTCTTAGGTTGCGTACTCATGATAATGTGATAGCCTACACCTCACGAAAATTGAAGATACATGAGAAGAACCACATGCTACATGATCTAGAGCTGGCAGCCATGATATTTGCCTTGAAAATATGGCGATACTACCTTTATAGTGAGAAGTGTGATGTATACACTGACCACAAGAGCCTAAATTATATATTCACACAAAAGAAGCTCAACATGAGTCAATGGAGGTGGATAGAACTAATCAAGGATTATAATTTATCTATTCACTATCACCCTGGAAATGTGAACAAGGTAGATGATTTTCTATGCAGAAAATAACCTGCTACTCTATCCATACTACGGATTGAGAAAGAACCTATCTTCTTGTATATGCAAAGAATGGATTTGGAAATCATAAGGGTAGGGTATACATACTACCTTGCCCAAATGATTGTGAAACCATCCATATAAAGGATTAAGGAAACACAAAGGGATGATGTGGAGATACAAAAGAGGGTGAATGTAGTAAAGAAAGGGAGGTTTCCAGAGTTCCATATCGAATATGATGGTGGGATTCGGTTTGGATTGTGGCTTTGTGTGCCTTAATCACCTAGGATAAAGAAGGAGCAATTGGATTATTCACATAGCCCAATATTATCTATCCATCCTGGGAGTACTGAAATGTACCATGATATCTGGGAACACTTCTTGTGGGATAACATGAAGGAGGAGATTTTGGAATATATATCAAGGTGCTTGGTATGTCAGCAAGTTAAAGGTGTGTGAAAAAAGTCCAAAGGTAAGATGCATTCATTGACTATACCCATGTGGAAATAAGAAAATGTTACTATGGACTTTGTCAGGGGTCTCCCGAAGACATCGAAGGGAAATAATGCGATATGGGTTGTGGTTGACTGACTCCCCATGATTTCCCATTTCATAACTATTTGGGAAGATCTCTCGCTTGAAAAACTTGAAATGATATATGTGAAGGAAGTGGTGATACTGAACGGTGTTCCACTCTCAATTTTCTCTGACTGTGATCCATGGTTCACATCAAAATTCTGGAGGAGCCTTCAACATGATTTGAGTACTGAATTAAATTTCAGCATGACCTATCACCCCCAAACGGATGGCATATCTGAAATAACTATTGAGATGCTTGAAGATATTCTAAGAGACTGCTCTATATAATTCAAAGGTGGATGGGATGAAAATCTCCCATTGGTTGATTTATCATACAAAAATTGCTTCCACTCAATTATTCAGATAGCTCCATATAAAGCTCTGTTTGGAATGTGATGTAGAACTTAAACCTGTTGGGATGAAGTTGGAGGAAGAAATCTACATGGACCCAATCTATTACAAGAGATGACAGAGAGGGCTCAAGTCATACAGAAAAACATCAAATCTGCTCAAAGTTAGCAAAAGATCTATGCTGACAATAGTCGATGGGACTTGGAGTTAGACTTTAGAGATAAAGTCTTCTTTTGAATATCTCCATGGAAGAGAGTCATGTGATTCAGGAAGATAGGGAAGCTAAGGCCAAGGTATATTGGCCCCTTTGAGATCCTTGACCACATATGAGCCGTGGACTATCAACCTGAAATTACACTGAATATGTCTCATGTTCATGATGTCTTTCATGTATCACTACTGAGGAAGTACATACCAGACCCCTCACATGTACTAAACTCAAGGGTGTTGCATCTGGAAGTTTATCACTCCTATGAGGAGTAGCCAGTAAAGATCCTAGACCGAAGAGATAAGGTCATACGCAACAAGAAAACCCATAATGTCGAAGTGATGTGGAGGAACCATATGTTTGAGGAAGAAACGTGGTAACTAGAAGAGGAAATGAAAGAAAAACACCCTCACCTGTTTGTGTAAAGTTAAATTTTGGTGGTGAAATTTCTTAAGGGGGAAGAATGTAACGACCCAAATATTTTCAATGGAAATTCCCTTCTTCTACGTATGTCATAAAATGACATGCGAAACAACATAATGATCTACTAAGTGATAAGTAACCTTTAAACATATGTTTTTCACTTCTTTGTTTGTAGTTTTGAAAATATGACATACACAGTTGTGTTCAAGATGATTTTTGGAGTCTAATAAAATAAATATATTTTTTGGTTAATAGTAACATACCATTATGAATAGTAACATAACCTTATGAATAGTGATATTCCTTAATTAATAGTAACCTTGTCTATGATAGTATAAAAATAATATTAAAGTAAAAGTATGATGTACCTATATTTTAGAATAAGTAAATGAATGTTTTAATACTTTTTTTAGTAATAAACTATGATTTTAAAAAAATATTATATTAATCATATTTAGAAAATAATTTTGGAAAAATTGACTTCATTTTTGGTTTCTACTTGTCAAAAAATGGTTGGGGTAAAATTTTTGGAATTTTTCTAAAATACATGATTTTTTTATGAATAGTGAAATACAGTAATTTACAAAAATAAGCTAAATAAGCTAATTATAGAGTCATGTGTGATGTTCTGCTGATATAAGCACAATTGGTTCGAGATCAAAAGATTCAGTAACAGTTCTTAGTCATTCATGACTCACTATTCCTTGTCTATGGGAAAATTAAAAAAACTAATGAATTTTATATTAAGGAAACCCCTCTCCCCTCCACTATAAACAACACCCTTCGCACCATAATTTCCTCACACATATCAAGCTCATATAATTATCTAAACTCTGCCCAAACATCTTCCCTAGCCCCTCTCCCACATCAAAGATCTTCTAGTCTCATTAAAACAAAAAACCTAGCAACCATAAGGAGGATCTCAAGAGGAGTATTTAAAAGGTAATATCTCTCCCTCTTCTCCTTTAATTTCCTTTTATGTTCAAGTTTATTTATTGATCTCTCCCCACCTATCTTCATCCAAATGGTAATGTAAATACAGAATTATACATGTAATATAATGTTATGATGCTACTGGGATATTATATCATGCAACCCCCTTTCCCTCTTCATTTTATTTAATTAAAGAGAACGTTGTCTGTGAGGTGTTAATTTATCACCATCAAGAACGACATGCTTTCTTCTTCCATTTTTACCTTCTGATCTGGTCATGAAACCATTTTTATGGTTGAACCAGAAATTTTTTATATTTATTTTTTCCTATTTAAAGTTCTGTAAATAAATAATGGCCATATTACTAAGTGAAAAATTAAAATAACTTCATTTTGATCGAAAAACCACCCAAATTAACCCAAATAATCTTCATTTAATTCTTATATAATGAATCATCCACATGGATATAATATGATTCACAATAAGATCATTAAACATCCTGTAATATAATTAATAACATGTAATATCATTTCTTGATGTATACCCATGTTCTACCCAAACTAAAATTTAAAAATACAAGTGAACCACCCAAGAAAAACCATAAAAACGAACATCCACGAACAATGTTTTTATACTCAATAAGTCATCCAAAGGAACATAAAATGAAATAATGAAACCATAATGAACCCTATTCATGTATAAAATGTTCTTTAATTTCTAATTAATGAATATAATGTCATTATGGAAGACATTAAAGAGAAGAAACCATTCAGATGCAAGGTAAGGTGAAATTCTCAAACCCAATTTTCTTTTTTTGGGTTCTCCCTATTTCACTGAATTTTTTTATATATGGTTACAACATAAAAATAATTTCTTCATCATTTTATTTCTTTTTCTAGGATATAAATTTTTTCCCTGGTTTTATGTCAATCAAATTTTTTTCCAAAAGAACTCTTCCTTTAAGAACACGCCTTTTACTTCTCACTCAAAGTGGACGTTTCTTGTAACACGTATGTTATTCCCTCTTTCTTTTGGGAACCCAACGTTTATGAATGTGTTCTTATGATATGTAAACCATTCCATTCCATGGGTTAGTTATGTTCACTTTTGATATATGTTCCATGTGGAAAGAATGATAATAATAATGTTATGATGTGACGGGTGCGCCTAGAATTATATAGCGCAATATGAATGTTTCAAAGTGACTGATGCACCCGAAATTTTACAGTGCTTTAATGCATTGTGTAAAGTAATGAATCTCATGAGTAAATGTGAAATGATGTGTGAACATGATGCAAGCATGGTTCACAAGTATGTGTGTTTGTTAAACACTAAGACATGATTTGTCATTTTTTATGCATTTCCACATTTCATGTCTTATACTTATGCTTCCTCTCTTGTTCATGATATTTATCCCATGTTATGATTATGCTCACCCCATTCTATATTGTTATTATCTATCCTCTTACTGGGATTCTATCTCACCCATTTTGATGTATATTCTCCGGTGGCTACATGTACTAAGGAGAGGAAAAATGCCAATATGAAGCTAGAGAAGATGAAATTAAATAAATGTTTATGCTTGATGTTTTAATGGTTATGTATGGTCCTATTTATCCCATGAAACTATACCTTTGGATCCTATTTGTGTAATAATATTATCTTGTTGATCTTTAACATGATTTAATAGTAATCTAATAAATGTTTGCGTCACTATAAAATTTTTCCCACGTCTGAATGTACTCTTCAATGCCGATTTCCCCTCAATTGAAACCCCATACTAGAATTGAGTCATGTCTGTCAATCGATGAAATTTTTTCATCATTAAGAGACACCTCTAGAAACCTCTGTATTGCCCCGACCCTAGTTACCCAGAGTCGGTGCATTATTACATAACATTGTCATGATCACAAGAAAGATCAAGTCATGAAAGACTGATTAGTTTAGTAGCCTTGAAATAACTAGATACATTAATAAAGTTTACATTATATAATAAAATGAAAACTAAAACAATATAGTCTCTATAGTTCACACTCTTATCCCCTCATACAATCCCTACAGGTCATTCCTAAATTATTTCTTCACATCCTGGGAAAAATAAAACATAGAAAAGCGGTGAGCTCAAATGCCCAGTAAGGATAACAATATAGCCGAAACTTTCATAAACAAGAATAAACATTTAAGGCAATGTATAACTAAAACAAAAGCCTTTTAAACTTTAACATCAACATATTATGGGAAAAATAAAGTGAAATAATGCCATTTACTTATTCACATGGATATTCTACTAATCGAATAATCACATGCAATATCAATAACCACTTTCATAATGATGGAATTCATAATGCCAGACTATCATAACCAAATAGCCAAGGCCTCGTGCCAAGATTACAATTATGATTTTGTAAATGCTCTGTGCCAAGACACTAGTTTGTCTCATGAGACCTATCAATGCATCGAGGAGCTATATCGGGCTCCACCCGTCACATATTATGTCTAATTCATTCCTATATGAAAAGGTTTAAACATAACATAAACATTCGTATAAAAACTAGCATAAGAAATGTCAATACATTCTCCATAAACCATGAATTTTATAAAAATAACACATCCACAGTCAAACATATCACAAAACCTTCAATACAATATAGAAGTTTTTTATCATAATAAATCAACTTCAAATAAGCGTAAAATCCATTAAAGGATGTTGACATAGATGAAATCAAAACTATTTTTAGAGAAATATCACTTTCTATTTTGAAATCATTTAAGAGTCATATATTTATAAAATAAAACATTTTCATTGAAAATATTATTATAATCTTGTAAGCGATGCTTTGATGATTTTATAACGTCAGAAAATAGCCTCACCCTCCATATAAGTTAAAAAAACATTCTAACCTTAATTCTGTCAAAATGGTTAAAAAGGATCTTGTTTGGGAAACGACGGAAATATTACTTTATAAACCTCTTATAAAAAGTCAAAAAGGGTAGAAATTACTTTAACCCATATTCTATTAAATATTAAAAATATTTTGAAATACATTTTTAAGAAACATGGATGTGGATGATAAAGAAGTCCCAGTATATAATTACATATAAACAACCTTGGATAATGAAGAGATTGTGAAATAACCCTTATGTTGTACTTTTCCTTGGTTGGGTTATCTTAACCTCCTTTATAATGGTGAAATAATTGTTATTAAATTATACAATAATCATATACATTAATATGATATCATATATGATCTTTTAACATTGATTTGTTAATAATATCTTAGTATTATCGTTGTTTCGGGTGTTATCTTACTCGATTTCTTTTATATGTTTTGTTACGTAAGACGTGTTTGTCATTGATATGATGTATCTTAATCATATCAATAATGATATCAAGTCCTTAGATACTATTATTAATCATCAAATGAGAATTATACTTTAATGGATATGATGGAGAATGAATCTCATCGCGTTCGTGGAGACGGTAGTCCGTACGTACACACGAGAAACAATATCATTCTTCTGATATTAAAATAATATATAATTGGATGTTATATCATATATACAGAATCATTATCATGTTATATTTATTATTTACATGAATTACACATCATTATTATACCCATCCAAATAATAATTTATTGAATGACAATTACACCACGACGTGGAGACTGTAAGCCTTACGTACGCACGTATGGTGACATGCCATTCAAAGGATGGATAGAATACTTAATATGGTTGTACCATATTTATAATAACATCACAGTTTATAGAAGATACTGGAGTTATTATTTTAGAATAGAAATAACAAATAAAGAAGATGTTGATGAAGAAATGAATTTGAAAAAGGGTGGTGAAAACATTACCTCTTCTTCGAGTTCTTCCTTTTGATTTGATCAAAAGGGAACCTTAGGTTGGATTTATTATCAAACTAAGGCATCTCGGTTGTAGTGAGGGAAGTTGAGAGAGTATTTGGTCCAGGTTTCTCCGAACCAAAAGGCATTGAATGTGTGAATTAGTGAGAAGGGGGAGTGCCCTTTTATAAGAGTGGTGAGGGGAATCTTTGGAAAAGTTAGAAATATTGTTATAATAAATTCATATTCTGTTTATAATGGCTAAAAAGTGAATTATTTAAATGTTAAGGTGGGTATGGGTTAAAAAACACTCAACCAATAGAATTTAGACAGGTTTGGGTCATTATATTAACCTTATCTTTTAGTTTAAACTCTTAGTTAATTAGTTTCAGTTTTACAATGTCTCTTTGTATTTTTATATTATATGGTTAATAAACATAATATATAACTCCAAGGGACCCCAAAGTGGTCCATTAATGATACACCTATCATGATATAAGTTTCGTGACCGAATCATAGATTTTTAGAAATTTAATATCAATTAATACTATAATATTTGTTTTAAAAACTCTTTTATGTCAATTTTGACACTATTCAATAATTGATTTTTCTAAAAATTATAATAGAATTATTACTTCGAAAAAAGTTAATTAAATCAATCATAACATATCATATTAACCTAGAAAATTAGTTTAATTCATCTAAAGTCTCAAATTATATTTATTTGGGTATTTATAATATCAATTATTTTAATTTTTCACTATTATGGTGATTACTGCATCATCATTGTGTCATAAATATATTAAATTATTTAATGTCTAAAAATTATAAATAAAATATCATTATGTAGGAAATATTTTTATCTTTCTAATTAATATTTATAATCTAATTTGTCTTATGTGTAACCCTATATTAAAAATGTTTTAGTAAATAAACATTGATTTTAACTCTTTTAACTCTTTTGTGAATTAAATAACAATAAATGTCCTAATCAAATCCAAGTGGACCTAAATGATAATATTTTATTCCTAAGGTTGTTTTCAGTCGATATACACTTTTCCAATAGAACTAAGACAGGCGTTAGGGTAATATTAATATCATTTTTACCCTTAATTACCCTATTTACTTTTAACTGTGGTAAATAAAAGTAAAAAGTTACAATTCACCAAGAAAAATTCATCCCATTGAACCACATTTTACTCTTTGATATTAACCATGTCTCTCGGATTTTTTAAATTCCACTCACAGAAGTGGTAAAAAAAATTTATGAAAAATTCAGTTTTGTAACTACCACTTAGTGGTTTCACTATTCATTAAAAATTTAAAGTTTCCAGAAAAATACCAAAAATTAGGCCTAAGCTATATTTGATAGTATGAATTAAAAAATGATGTCTATTTTACCAAATTCAAAACATATCAGTTGCATTAATTAATTTAACAATTAACTCACGTCGTCAAAACAAATAGCGTGTTTTTAAGAGATAATAACTATCAAAAGATTGACAGTTTTTTATTTCTGGTTTAATTGTGAAATTTTGTACAATGACCAAAATTTTATTAAATGGTAAAAATATATTATAAATATACTTTAAAACCACTCAAATTCATAATTTATCAATATAAATTATTTTGATTAAAAAATTTGTTTTTAATTAAAATTTAGTAATTTTTACTATTCATCAAAATATAAATGTTATCTGAAAAGTTCCTAAATTTTACCTTAGGCTAAATTTGATACTCCAAATACAAAAATGAAGTCCATTTTGAGAGATAAAATTTATAAAATTTCAAAAAGCAGGTATTACTATTCATAACGGCTAGTTTGATTGGTTGTGGTGTATGTTAGAACTCGAAGTTGCGTACAACACACACTACTGTATTATTCAAAGGAAAGCGTAACGTAGAAGATTGGGGTGTTACATTCTCGTCTCCTTCAAATTATTTCTCCTTCGAAATTTCTAGAATACTACCGCATGAAAAGACTCGGGTGGTTCTTCATCATATGTTCCTTGGGTTCCGACATTGCATCTTCCATCTTATGGTTTCTCCACAAGACTTTTACCAGACGAGTCATCCAGTTTCTCATCACTTGTTCTCTCATATCAATAATCTTGATGGGCTCTTCGCAATAAGACAGATCAGGTTCTATTTCTAATTCATCATAGGTGAGTACATGCGTTGGGTCAGGCATGTATTTCCTCAATAGAGATACGTGGAACACATCGTGAACTTTGGAGAGACTTGGCGGCATTGCCAATCGGTAAGCTACGTCCCCAATTCGTTCTAGAATTTCGAAAGGCCCGATGTACCTGGGACTCAATTTACCTTTCTTACCAAAATGTATGACTCCCATCCATGGAGATACCTTCAGGAAAACATGATCACCGACTTGAAATTCCAAATCCTTCCTTCGATTATCAGCATAGCTCTTATGCCTACTTTGAGCTGCTTTGATGCGATTTTGGATTACCTTCACCTTTTCTATCGTTTCCCCCACTAGTACTGGACCTACAAGTTTTCTTTCACCAACGTCATCCCAACAGGTTGGTGTGCGGCATCACTTTCCATATAACACTTCATATGGTGCCATCTGAATACTCGAATGGAAGCTATTGTTATAGGAAAATTCTACCAGAGGTAAATATTGATCCCACATACCCTAAAAGTCAAGTGAGTAGGATCTCAACATGTCTTCTAAGGTTTGAATAGTTCATTCTGATTGTCCATCTGTTTGAGGGTGGTAGGCAGTGCTCAAATGAAGTTCAGTATCTAAGGCTTTCTGAAGACTTTTCCAGAATATTGAAGTAAAACGGGGATCACGATTAGAAACAATTGATAGGGGTACTCCATGAAGTCTCACAAATTCATCAATATATAGTCTTGTTATACGTTCAAGTGTTAGATCATCTCTTATATCAAGAAAATGTGCTCACTTGGTAAGACGATCAACAATAACCCATATTGCATCATTCCTTCTCGGAGTCTTTGGTAGTCCAATGACAATGTCCATCGTGATATTATCCCATTTCCACTCAGGTATGGGAAGAGGTTGCAATACTCCACCAGGCTGTTGCCTTCCACCTTTCACTTGTTGACAAATCATACATCTCGACACAAAATCGGCAATCTCCCTCTTCATGTTGTCCCACCAAAAATGTTCCTTCAAATATCTTTACATTTTGGTGCTCCTAGGGTGTATAGGGAAATTGGAACTATGAGAATCATCCAGAAATTCCCTTTTTAGATCAGTTTTATAGGTAACACAAAGCCTTTTCCGATATTTAAAAATTCCATCTTCATACACAAAGTCTCTCAATCTCCCATCATTCACAGCTTTAATCTTCTTTTGAAATTCTTTTTCATCGGTCTGAAAACTCTTAATACTTTCTAGTAATGATGGTTTGGAAACCATTTGAAAAAGAGTTGATGTTTCACCTTCCATGGTTATTCCCATGTCCATATTCACTAGATCTATGAAAATTGGATCCCTTTCAATTCTCATATTGTTCAAAACTCCATGATCTTTTCTGCTCAAAGCATCTGCCACGTTGTTTTCTTTCCCCGGGTGGTAGTGTATCGTACAATTATAATCGTTGAGTAATTTAAGCCATCTCCTTTTCCTCATGTTGAGTTCTTTTTTAGAGAAAATTTACTTCAAACTATTGTGATCAATATAAATCTCACATTTTTCACCATAGTGGTAGTGTCTTCATATCTTCAAAGAAAATATCACAACTTTTAACTCGAGATCATGAGTTGGATAGTTTTTTTCATGAATTTTCAACTGTCGTGATGCATAGGCAATAACACTGTCATTCTGCATAAGGACACAACCAAGTCCTTTTTTCGAGGCATAACTATAAAGAACGAAACCATCATTCCCCGATAGTAGAGTCAACATAGGAGAATTGCCTAATCTTCTCTTCAGTTCTTCGAAAAATTACTCACACTCTTTTGTCCAAACAAATTTAACCCCTTTACGTGTGAGCTTTGTTAATGGGTTAGCCAACCGGGAAAAATTCTAGACGAAACGTCGATAATAGCCTGCTAAACCAATAAAACTGCGTACCTCAGTTATACTCGTCAGTGCAGGCCATTCTTGGATTGCCTTGGTCTTAGAAGGATCAAAAGAGATTCCATATTTAGAGACAATATGGCCATGAAAAGAAATCTCCTGAAGCCAGAATTCACACTTGCTAAACATCCCATATAATTCATGTCTTTTGAGAGTCTTCAGGATAATGCACAAGTTATTTTCATGATCTTCGTAGCTTTTAGAGTATACTAAGATATCATCAATAAATACCACCAAAAAATCATCGAGATATTCCTTGAAAACTCTATTCATCAGATCCATTAATACAGAGGGTGCATTAGTCAATATGAAAGGCATTATTGTAAACTCATAGTGCCCGTACCTGGTTCGAAATGCTGTCTTCAGAATGTCTTCCTTATTCACACACAACTGATGGTATCCAGATCGAAGGTCGATATTTGAAATGTATTGAGATCCATGCAGTTGGTCAAATAAATCATCAATGTGAGGTAGGTGATACTTGTTCTTTATTTTTATAGCATTGATCTCCATGTAGTCGATACATAACCTCAAAGATCCATCTTTCGTTTTAACAAAAAGAACAAGGGCTCCCCATGGAGAAACACTAGGGTGAATAAATCCCTTATTGCTCAATTCCTCTGGTTGTTTCTTTAGTTCAAATAATTCTACAATGGCCATTTTATAAGGGGTCTTCGATATAGGCCTTGATCCTGGAATTAAATCAATGGAAAACTCAACTTCTCGTTCTGGAGGATGTCCATGTAAATATTTTGGAAACACGTCTATATATTCATTCACAATAGATAAATCCTCTATTTGAACATTCCTTTCCTCACCCATAGTCATTTCATTCTCTTCCTCCCCAATAATCGAATTTAGTTGAGCTACTGGGGGTGGATCTAGATAAGAATTAGGTGGTGAAAATTCTACTCTAAAGATAAGGTGTTCCTTATCATCATCATCAAAAATCATAACCTCCTTCTTCTTATAATAAATATTTTCATCATGGTCTGAAAGCCATTCTATACTGAGGATTATATCAAAACCAATCATAGGTATGACGATGAGATCAGCGGATAAAGAACATTTATGTGATCTAATGGGGACTGATTCACAAAACATTGTTGTAACGATACTTCCCTTAGGAGTTTTAAATGACAACTGCCTTGTTAAATCAAATTGGAAATATCTAATTTTCATAGTAAACTGGGAAGATATGAAACAATGCGATGATCCAGAATCAAATAATGCATTTTCTAACCTTGAGGAAACCATTAAATTACCTGCCACCATGTCTTTTGGAGCTTCTACCTCAGCAGTAGTGATAGCAAAAGCTTCGCCTTGATCCCCTGGCCTTTTCTGAGGTAATTTCCCCTGATGCTTAGGACATTCATTTGCATAATTTCCCATATCCCTACAATTGTAGCACTGAACATTGGTAGCTTCTTTCTTCCCTTTGCAAATACGAGCTTGGTGGCCTTTTTCATCACACTTGTAACAGACACTCATTCCCTTCAAGCAAGTACCGGGGTGTTTCTTCCCACATTTACCACAGGATGGATATTCAGGCTTCCCTTCTTCCCCTTATTTCCATTCCCAGACTGATCATAAGATCTCTTCTTCTCTTACTTTTCTTTAAAGTCATAAGACTTAAGGAATTCCTTTTTATCTTGATAGCACATGAGACAATGTCTTCGTACGACGAGAAGGATTGTGAAACTAATGATCGATGGAGAAATGGTTTTAACCCATCACAGAAACGATCTAAATTAATTCTTGGATTATGTATATAATCTCTAGCATACCTTTCTAACCTTCTAAAGTTAGCCTCATACATTGTGTCATTCTCATCCTCTTTTTGTCTCAGACTCATAAATTGTCTTTCCATATCTGCTCGATGGTCACGAGGAATGTATTTTTCTAAAAACAGATATTTGAACACCCTACATTCCATATTTGATACTTCATCATCTTCCTTCATGTTTTGAATCAATGACCACCATTGATCAACATCTCCATTGAGGTGGTAAACTGCCATGATAACTTTTTCCCTTTCACTACTCCCCAACACCTGAAATATTTTCTCTAGGGAATTTATCCATTGCTCAGCTACTAAGGTATTTGTACTCCCATTGAACGTTGGTGGTTGTTGCCTCATGAATTGATCTAACATTGATCCTCCATGCTGCGGATCAGGGTGCTCCATATGGGTAAGGTTATTATTCATAACCTGAGTGAGTTGTCCCAGTATGGGGATTAGCTAATTCGGAACTAGTTGCATCACCATCTCCACTATAATTATCTTGAGCAGGAGGGAAATCCCTACATGGAGTGCGTACATTGATGCTGTTTCTATTTCTTCCACTAGGTGCCATATCTAAACAATGGCATAAATAGATAATTTTATGAATCAAAATACATAATTCCATACTTATAAAACACTTAACATAAATTGAACTATTTTTGGATATAATCCATAATCAAAAAAAAAATCTTTGAAGAAGTATATACTCATAAACCCTTCATAATTATTTGTAAATAAAATGAGTGTTATCCTAATCATATCGCCCGGGAGTGTCGTAACCAAGAGTGCAGCAAGGACTATTGTCGTGCACCAGTTCTCGTTCGAGTCTAGCTCAAAGCGATGATTTCGGGTTTTACCACTAGTTACATTTGTGCCAGAGCCGCCTCTACCAGCTCGTATCCAGACAGGGATGTATTGCTCGGAAAACTAAAAAAATCTCTACAATAACAAAATTCAAGGATGTTCTTCTATACTAATCCTCAAAGTCCATCTTAAATATATGTTCTCTAATCAGAGTTTATCTAAATCTAGCTTCCAAGGACTGTACTAAACATCCCCTAATACCAACTGTAACTCCCCGACCCCAGTTACCCAGAGTTGGTGCATTATTACATAACATTGGAATGATCACAAGAAAGATCACTTCTCGATAGAACGATTAGTTTAGTATCCTTGGAATAACTATATACATTAACAATGTTTACATTATATCATAAAATGCAAACTACAAGAATATAGTCTCCATAGTCCACACTCTAATGCCCTCAAAATATCTCTTCAGGTCATTCATAAATTACTTCTTCACATCCTTAGAAAAATAAAACATAGAAAAGGGGTGAGTTCAAATGCCCAGTAAGGATAACAATATAGCGGAAACTTTCATAAACAAGAAAAAACATTTAAGGAAATGTATAACTAAAAAATCCTTTTAAACATGAACTTCAACATAGTATGGAAAAAATAATGTAAAATAATTCCATTTACTTATTCGCATGCATATTCTACTAATCAAATAATCACATGCAATATCAATAACCACTTTCATAATGATGCAATGCATAATGCCAGACTATCATAACCACATAGCCAAGGCCACGTGCCTAGACTACAAATTAGATTTTGTCAAGGCCTTGTTCCAAGACACTAGTTTGTCTAATGAGACCTACCGATGCATCGAGGAGCTATAGCGGGCTCCACCCATCACATATTAAGTCCAATGCATTCCCATATGAAAAGGTTTAAACATAACATAAACATAATATTAAAACTAGCATACGAAATGTCAATACTTTCTCCATAAACCATGAATGGTATAGAAATAACACATCCATATTCAAACATATCACAAAACTTTCAATACAATATATAATTTTTGTATCATAATATATCAACTTCAAATAAGCGTAAAATCCATTAAAGGATGTTGACATAGATGAAATCAAAACACTTTTTAGAGAAATATCTCTTTCGATTTTGAAATCATTTAAGAGTCATATATTTATAAAATAAAACATTTTATTTGAAAATATTCTTATAAGCTTGTAAGGGAAGCTTTGAAGATTTTATAATGGTGGAAAATAGCTGCACCCACTGTATAAGTTAAAAAACATTCTTACCTTCATTCCGTCGAAAAGGTTAAAAAGTACCTTGTTTGGGAAATGATAGAAAGATTCCATTATAAACCTCTTATAAAATATCAATCAAGGGTATAAATGACTTTAACCCCTATTCTAGTAAATAGTAAAAATGTTTTGAAATACATGTTTATGAAATGTGGATGTGGATGATAAAGAAGACCCAGTAGATAATTACGTATAAACAACCTCAGATAATGAAGAGATTGTGAAATAACCTTTACCTTGTACTTTTCCTTGGTTGGGGTAGGTTAACATCCTGTATAATGGTGAAATAATTTTTATTAAATTATAAAAGAATCATATACATTATTATGTTATCATATATGATCTTTTAACATTGATTTGTTAATAATATCTTAGTATTATCGTTGTTTCGGGTGTTAACTTACTCGTTTTATTTTATATGTTTTTTTATGTAAGCCACATTTATCATGGATAGGATGTATCTTAATCATATACAGAATGATATCATGTCCTTATATAATATTATTAATCATCAAATGAGAATTATACTTGAATGGATACGATGGAGAATGAATCTCATTGCGTTCGTGGAGATGGTAGTCCGTACGTACGCACGAGCGACAATATCATTCTTTTGAAATTAAAATAATCTATAATTGAATGTTATATCATATATAAAGAATCATTATCATGTTATATTTATTATTTACATGAAATACACATCATTATTATACCCATCTAAATAATAATTTATTGAATGACAATTACACCACGACGTGGAGACGGTAAGCCGTACGTACGCACGTATGGTGAAATGCCATTCAAAGGATGGATATAATACTGAATATGGTTGTACCATATTTATAATAACATCACAGTATATAGAATATATTGGAGTTATTATTTTAGAATAGAAATAACAAAGAAAGAAGAATTTGAAGAAGAAATGAATTTGAAAAAGGGTGGTGAAAACATTACCTCTTCTTCTAGTTCTTCCTTTTGATTTAATCAAAAGGGAACCTTAGGTTGGATTTCTGTCCTAACTAAGGCCTCTAGGTTGTAGTGAGGGAAGTGGAGAGAGTACTTAGGCAGGTGTTGGCCGAACCAAAAGTCTTTGAATGTGTTAATTAGTGATAAGGGGGAGTTCCCTTTTATAAGAGGGGTGAGGGGCACCCTCGAAAAAGTTAGAAATATTATTTTATAATAAATTCATATTCAGTTTCTAATGGTTCCAAAGTCTATTATTTAAATATTAAGGTAGGTATGGGTCTAAAACCACTTAACCAATATAATTTAGATAGGTTTGGGTCATTATATTAACCTTATCTTTTAGTTTAAACTCTTAGTTAATTAGTTTAACTTTTACAATGTCTCTTTGTATTTTTATATTATATGGTTAATAAACATACTATATACCTCCAGGAGACCCCAAGGTAGTCCATTTATGATACATCTATAATGATATAAGTCTCTTGGCAGAAAATTAGATTTTTAGGAATTTAATATCAATTAATAATATAATATTTTTTTAAAAACACTTTTATGTCAATTTTTACACTATTAAATAATTGATTTTTTATAAAAATCATAACAGAACGATTAATTCAAAAATATTAAATTAACTAAATAATAACATGTCATATTAACCTCTAAAATTATTTTAATTCATAGAAAGTCTCAATCTATATTTATTTGGGTATTTAAAATATCAATTATTTTAATTTTTCACTGTTATGGTAATTAATGCATAATCATTGTGTCAAAAATAAATTAACTTATTAAATGTATAAAAATTATAAATTAAATATAAATATGTAGGAAATATTTTCATCTTTCTAATTAATATTTATAATCGAATTTATCTTATGTGAAACCATATATTAAAAATGTTTTAGTAAATAAACATTGATTTTAACTCTTTTAACTCTTCATTGAATTAAATAATAATAAATGTCCTAATCTAATATAAATGGACCTAAATGATAATATTTTATTCCTAAGGTTGTTTTTAGTCAATATACACTTGTCCAATAGAATTATGACATCTGTTAGGGTAATATTAATATCATTTTCACCCTTAATTACCCGATTTACTTTTAACCGTGGTAAATAAAAGTAAAAAGTTACTATTCACCAAAAATTATTTTCAACTCATTGAACCACATTTTACTCATTGATATTAAATTTTTTTCTCGAATTTTCAAAATTCCACTCATAGAAGCGGTAAAATTAAGTTATATGAAAAATTCAGTTTTTTAACTACCACTTAGTGGTTTCACTATTCATCAAAAAATGAAAGTTTCCTGAAAAATACCAAAAATTTGGCCTAAGATATATTTGATATTATTAATTAAAAAATGATGACTATTTTACCAAATTATAAACATATCAGTTGCATTAATTAAATTAAAAATTAATTCCCGTCGTCAAAACAAATAGCGTGTTTTTAAGTGATAATAATTATCAAAAGATTGACACTTGTTTATGTCTGGTTTAATTGTGAAATTATGTACAATGACAAAAATTGTATTAAATGGTAAATATATATTCTAAATATTCTTTAAAACCACTCAAATTCATAATTTATCAATATAAATTATTTTGATTAAAAAAGTTGTTTTTAATTAAAATTTAGTAATATTCACTATTCATCAAAATATAAATGTTATCCGAAAAGTTCCAAAATTTTAGCTTAGGCTAAATTTGATTCTCCAAATACAAAAATCAAGTCCATTTTGATAGATAAAATTTATAAAATTTCAAAATGTAGGTATTACTATTCATAACGGCTAGTTTGATTGGTTGTGGTGTGTGTTAGAACTCGAAGTTGCGTACAACACACGCTACTGTATTATTAAAAAAAGTGTACCATAGATTCTTGGGGTGTTACAACCAACCCAACATCTTAGTTTCCTCAACCTTAGTTTCATTAATCTTTATTATCCGCTCCGTCACTTATTCTTCAGATCATAAAAGGAGATATGAGTCTTGATCACCTTGTTCCCCTAGCCTCTGAAAGTGCAAGGACTCCTTTTATATATTCTTGTCATTCATCTTCGTTGCAGAGTGAGTATCAAAAGGAGGATGTATGGAGGAGTAGTCATTCTTCCCCATCCTCTTTTTTGAATCCCTAATTACTTCATGGACTTGAATCCTCATCTTCTAGTTGGCAATGTTCACTCCCTTTGGAAACCATCACTCTAGCCCCGTCTCTTTCACTTGGGGTAATGAACATAAAATTCACATCAGCCTCTGGGAGGCCATCAATCCTATTGCACAAGGAAAGTGAGGTCTGAATCGGGTCCAGACGCCCACCCTCATTCACAATTTTAAATTCCCTTCCAGTTCTATCACCACTGCCACCCAAAGTAGTATTATGCATACCCAAACCAGCCTCCCCATCCAGTGACATCTGACCAATTGTATTGGCTTGATTGTAGTGTATGAAGCCATGCCCCATGAACGGAGGTTGCATGAAAAAGACCTCTAAAACCATACCCTATTCAGCCTGATCTGTTTTCACCGTAGGACACTCGTCATTGATTTTAGATTGAGAATCACCTACAAGTCAAGACTGACCATGCCTGGAAACTACATTACCATTAGAAACTGTGACTATCTTGCTCACACCACTGAGATCAACTATAAATATTCTAAAAACATCATAGAATTTTGGATCAGGAGGCAAATCCAGCAGCTGGTCTTTCCTCATCTGGTTGGATACACAAGAATTCAAAGGACCCATGACAACTAAATTTATGCCATCCCCCTTGACTTCATAGACAAAACCTTCAATCTGGACAACCGAAGCAGCACATGGCGGGCTTCTGGCCTCAGTTGATCTATTATAGATTTCCCTAGTTAATCCTTCAACCATTGTACCCTCCACCATGATATTCTTAGGATTTCTATGATCACCATTGCACACATCGTTCTGAAATCTAGTATTCATAGCCTCCCCCAGCTGAAGTTCTCAAGTTAATTGCCCAATTGTTCATAAACATGGAATAAATGGAACCACGACTCATATAAACAAGTTGTTCACACCGGAAATCTTCACTTACAGTGATCCAAACAAAGTCTAATGGCACCCTAGATGCATCCACCTCCCCACACACACAACGATTAACCGGATGACAGATAGAATTGGTTTGACAATCAGAACACATGTATCTTCCTAGTAGATTAACAATCATTTTAACAATTTATGGGTTTTGGAATGGAATAGGGGGATTCGGAAAACATACCTAGGCCTCCACTGAGGGTGAATCAGGCCTCATTTGAAAATCACACTACCATCGGTACAAGTAGAATCGCGAGACATTGTAGTTTCAGGGAGCCCAAGACCTTGCCTTTATCAGGTCTTCCTTTGATAAAAAATAGATCAAAATATTCATGCTATCCAACAAACCTACAGTTTCCATTTCTTGCAAATCCCTAGAACCAGAAAAAAAATCTATAAAGTTGGTCGACTTAGGGTATTCTCTTCCAAAATAAAGCGACTCAAGATAGGCTATGGAGGGTCGAAGAATCGTTAATCTCAGTGACTGAAATCAGAAGGTTGGGGTGTCCATCATGTAGATATGGAACCTTAGGGATGAAGAAACATGGATTGAACAGAAGAAGAAAATACATGTTCATGAATGGGAGAAAATAGGATTTTTCTATTGTGATAGACGGCAGAGGTCCCTCCCTCGGAGGGGGAGGAACCTTCTTAGAGGCCACCACCATCACTATTCGGTAGCCGAAATCCTAGTAGAGGTCTCCTACTCTCTCTACAAAATCCTCCACGCCAAGTGTTCATAAATAACTATTATGTTAAGCTCACTTATATAAAAAGGATGTCAATACTAATTAATATAAAATTTCCCATAAATAAAAGAGAAATAATGAAACCCCTACTACAAACAACCAACATTAATAATTCCAACACAATTCTATGATATCCTTTACCATAATGAAAATTTGATCCCCTAAATTTTCATTCCATGAACTCATCAAAAAATGACATTAAAACCTAAATTAGAATAATGGTGATCCAACAACAAATAATTTCTAGAGGAATGGTGTAAATGATGTTCAATAGAGATATTCACCTTTAAAATGAGTTATAAATCACCTTGGATTACAACATACTGATCATAATGATTTGTGGACAAATATTTATTGAAGGGGGTTGTGATGACATTGTAAAATACCACAATGAGCTTAGTGTTTACATGGAATAATTTGTATATTATGTTGTCCCGACCCATCTCCCAGGGCCCGTTCCGTGACTACCCCATGCCCTCCTTTCATAGTCCAGGGGCTGGCGACTAGCACTAAAGGCATAATTCCATAAAACTGGGATGGAATTGCCTTTATAACCTGTAAACACACAAACAAGAAAACACACATCTGGGAAAAACACCAATAAAATGTATAAAAAAAGTGTACTGAAAGTAAAAAAGGGCCACAATACATGCCCAATAGGAATGTAAAGTATAAGAGTGATATAATACAACTGAAACATAAGGGAAGACAACTAATGGATCATCCTTTGGGGTTCCTACCTGAATGGTAGGTACTGATCGCCTCCTCAGCACTACACGTCCGACCATCTCCTCCATGTACCGACTCTCCATATGGTCCACCTTCAGCTGTCGTCCAGTTTTGGTACTCTCAGCCTCAGTCAGTGCTATCGTCGTCTGTATCCAACATAACAAGGTGTGGGCATAGCCCGTGTATGGGTGAGTACAACGATACTCAGTAGGGACCCCGAGACACTTATGGTCTCACAAAATCCACCAAGGATAATCGAAAAAGAATGAAATCAAAATATAACCCTACGTAGGTATATTCCCATACATATACCTAAGTTATCAAGTGATCCATCTCAATGATGAGGAAAGAACAGAAAAACTGACTCAGCTCAAACAATGATTTTATTCTAGGGGTAGTATCACGTAACATGCCTAGTCACATTGTCGAAACCTCGGCTGCTAATGAAATCCTCCTCTATCGAGTACAGTGGGCCTGCCGCGACACCAAGTGCGGTTCCTACTAACCTTGGATTGCTGAGGTACTCATCATGTCGAGTACCGTGGATCTGCCACATCACCAAGCATGCTCCACATAGTGTGTCTGCCACATCACCAAGCATGCTCCCCCTCATAACCTACTGAGGTACACCTCCTGTTGAGTACCATGGGTCTGCAATGACACCAAGGTGCTCCACATTGTGGGTCTTCCCCGACACCATGGTGCTCCCCACATGACTAGTCGAGTCACTCTGAGTCAAAACGGTCAACAGTCGTCAGGTATCAGCCAACTACTAGGTCTCCGCACTATGCTCACTCATCTCTGGGAGGATCCACTCCACAAGCTACTGGTCGATACTCCAATTGTCATGAAGTATCATGAAGAAGTATCTCAAAGTTCTGCCACGTCATAGGGGTCTCAACGCAATAGACAACACGTCAAAAGGATGCCCGGTCTGTGAGTTATTATCCTTTTAGTCTCGGGGCCTAGATGGATTCATGCTCGATCTAATCTGACGGTTTCCCATCTAAATCCAAAACTCCATGGGAGTAAGCTCAAAGAGACCATCTCGCTCCATGATTTCTAGTACCACTTACAGTTTTTCAAATGGATTTCTGGTGCCAACGTTATGGCCAAAAGAGCATAATGTGTCATAGTGGGCATGGGTCCGGTCCAACCCGGTCTGACCGACCCACCCCAACATGGAATGGGTTGACCCGGTTCATGTTGACCCACCATAACCCACTGAGTTAGACCCGACCAGTGATGCGGCCCGGTCCACTGGGAGGTCCGGCAGGCCAGAGGGCAACTGGGGGCCGCGGAGCCCACATGGGCCATTGGGCGGCTCAGCCGTGGGGGTGCTGCATGGGCGCAGGGCCGGTTTGGCTGGGGCGCTGGGAGGGGCACATGACGGTTTGGCCGGGGTGCCATGGGGGTGTGGGCCTATCCGGCCGGGGTGCCGCGCGGGTGTGGGCTGGATGAGCCAAGAAGGCAGAGCGCAGCGGGGTCGGCGCGGGCCGTGTTGGCCGCAGGTGGCGGTGCAGTAGCCTTCATCGCCTTCACCCTCTTCATCGCCTTCCTCCATTTCAAAGTGTACACCAAAGTAGAACGTTGTAGGGGTCGGTCCATTTTGGTTTGGCCCGCACACTCCGCGTTTAGGGAGGTAGCATTTGGATCATCACGAAAGAAGAACGATGAACTTCAAATTTTACAACCTCTGCAACGATTCTTTCCCAATCCAAAAAAGAAAAAAAGGAATGTATTATCATGAATATAATCCCCCGACCTCGGGTTGATACATCGACGAAGTCTCAGGGAAGAAGATGAATCATCGGGAAAAGACAGACGTTGGTTCTTCATATTCGATGACGTCCTAAGTCAGAGGAAGTCTCGAGGAACAAGGTTGATGTTGGGGTCAACGTTCTTCATTAGCGTTCTTCATTGGATGAACATGACTTCGTTCATAGAAGTAGTTCTTTTTTGAAGAAATTTTCTCCCAAGGATCCACTAAAATGAAAAGTGTGCCAAAATATTAGATTTTGGAATCTATTCTTTTGTTGGTAGAATTCAAAAAGTTTCATTAATTATGGTGGGTGGAAAAATTAAAGCATGAGGGGTGGCACAAATAAAGGTATGTGTATTGGCACAATTAATGTGGAGGACGTCAAGAGGCTCCTTCACATTAATGAGGGGGGTTTAATGTTTCTCTCATTTAATGGGGGGTTTAGTCCCGGCTGGTCCCCACCGCCATAACCTCTCATGTGAGGTTATGGTTTGGGTGGTCCCCACCACCATAAACTCTCATGAGAGGTTAAGGTATGGTGGTTCCCACAGGTCAACTTCCATATGGAGGTTTAGATCCGGTGGACCCCACCTCCCAACACCCACATGGGTGTTTCAAATAAAAATAAAAATTTCATACACTTTTATTTTTATTTTATTTTACATGAAAAACCCAAAAGCCAATGTTCACCCTCGACCAACTACCTTCGAGGTTAATGTTTTCTTAATTGAATACCAGTGTTGGGAGTTCAACAGTGCCCTCAAATTTCAATTCTGATCACCTGTTCAAAATATAGGAAACCATGATTTCATGTTTACTAAACGTACCCAATATAATGTTCAGAAATTCATTTCGAGCACTCTGGCCCTTGGAATCACGCGTCGTCAATTTTCGTGAATTTGTAAAATTCTAATATATTTAAAAAAAATCATGGAACTTCCATGTCTTTACATTCTTCCCACCTCAGGCTTTACGTCCCTGTAAGCCACAATAGAAACTAAGGGAACATGTGGGGGTACTGAGCATGCATCTGAGCCTACCGCCCCCATGTGCTCTCTTGGAGGTTCTCATGATGCCAGTGAATGTTCACTAGAGGTTTCGACCATCCACAAAGGACCTATTCTTGTAAATTGTCAATCCCTAATAGAACCTCTGTAAAAGTTGTTCCATCGTTGACATCCAGTTCGCCATGGTCGATGATGTAAGGAGGGTGACACACATACCTTCTCAGCTACGATATGTGGAAGAAGTCATGCATCCGGTGCAACTGAAGTGGAAGTTCTAAGCAATAATACACCTCTCCAACTCTGCTGAGGACCTGAAACGGTCCGATGAATCTCGAAGATAACTTTCCATCTTGACCAAATCCCCACAAACCTCATTGGGGTGAGACCCGTAGAAAAACGTGGTCCCCATACTTGAACTCCAGAGGTATCTGTCCCCTGTCGTCATATGACTTCTATCTTCTCTGTGTAGCCTTCATCTTCTCCTGGATGATCTGTACCTTCTATGTGGTAGCCCGTACAATCTTTGGTCCCACTAGTGCTAACTCCCACAGGTCAGTCCATCACAAAGGTGATTTGAAAGGTCTCTTGTAAAACACCTAAAAAGGTTCCATCGATGTGGTGGAGTGATAGTTTTTGTTGTATTAATATTCCCCCAAAGGTAAGTGATCCTACCAACTGAGATCAAAGTCAAGGAAACAAGAACGCAACATTTCCTCGAGTGTCTAAATGGTCCGCTCAGTCTGACCATCCTTTTGAGGATGGAAGGCGGTGCTCAAACGAAGCCGCGTCCCAAAATCATCCTACAACCCCTTCCATAGCCAGGAAGTAAAATTCCATTCATTATCGAAGAAAATCATTGAAGGTACTCCATGTAGCCACAAAATCTTATGAACATAGAGGAATCCCATGCGCTCTACTAAACCCTACTCTCTGATCGGTAGTTAGTGGGCCGACATGGTGAGTCAGTCGTCGATCACCCAGATAGAGTCATGACCTCTGGGAGTACATGGAATTACTGTCATGAAGTCCATGGATATTCTATCCCACATCCAATATATGACCAGTAAAGGATGAACTAAGCCAGCTGGTACCTGATGCTCTGCCTTCGCTTGTTGACAAGTGAGGCACCGTGAGACAGACTCTTATACTACTTTCTTCATTCCCGGGTATCAATGCTATCGTCTAATATCCTGGTACATCTTCACCACGCCTAGATGTACCACTAGAGGGGATGTGTGGAACTACCTCAGTACTTACTCCTGAAGTGAAACTGGTACCATGGTACATCCTCTGAAGAGTATGACATTCTCCCTACCTTCAAAAAATCCATCAGGTTCATGTACTATAAATATTTGGGCACGTCATGCCTCACATTTATCATCTCCTCGTTGCGCATCCCTAACTCGCTGAAGAATTGGGGGAGTGACTATAAGAGTCTAATGAAAAGTTGCTCTATCCTTATCCACAAAATATATCTACAAGGAAGCCAGCTGATCCATCGCCTCTCCTAGCAGCTGTATACCAGATCTCTTTTTGGGTGCATCATCTATAACATTCCCCTTCCCAATAGAATAGACTTACTCGAAGTAATAGTCATGGAGGAACTCAAGCCAATATTGTTGTCTAAATTTTAGGTCCTTTTTATTGATGATACACCTGAGACTCTTGTGATCAGAGTACCCTATAAAATTTTCACCCATCAGATAGTGCTACCACATATTCAAGGCGAAGACCACTACTGCTAACTCCAGGTCCTGGATAGCATAGATCTCATCATGTTGTCTCAGCTGTCAAGAGACATATGTGATCACTACATTCTCCTACATCATGAAAAATTTGAGTCTGGTCCCTAATGCATCGTAGTAAACTACATACCCTACTCCCTCCTCTAGAAGCCTCAAGATGGGGGACCAGTCAGCCTCTACTGTAGAGACCCGAAGCTTGACGTACATTGACATTACATTACATTTTCGGAATACTTAGTACATAACAAAAACACACACACAAGGACCGTAATAGTTTAGTGTCTTTGGAAACTCGGAATATAATCCTCTAATCCTGGTGAAAGATCTTCAACATCTCCCATAAAGATCTTCCTTTTTATTATACCTAAAACCTTTCTTTAAATCCTGGGGAAAAGAAAACATAAAAGGGTGAGCTCAAATGCTCAGTAAGGGTAAACAAAAGAAATATCAATCACATCATATACATAAGCAAATAACTTTTGAAAATCATAACCTGTAAAAGAGATCATAATTTCATAACCTGGGATAACTCATGGAAGTGAAATTTAATCACAATAATCATAACTTAAAACATTAAACTTTGTGTCATACACACATAATCATAGAGAATCATTTCTTATTAGTCAAGACTCATTGCCAAGACTATCTTAGTGGACAAAGTCCCTTTCTGAACCGAGTCACCCTCATTCCAGTCCTGTTTCACTGAACCGGTATAACCTACCATTCCATCCATGTCTATCTCATGAGATATAAAATCTTTACCCAATTCATTGGAGGGATATATAGGTCCCAACCATCTCATAATGATACCATTCTTATGTGTGCCACAAAATCATAAACCATATATCATTGCATAACCCATGTAATAAAAATGGGAATCTTAAACATCATGACATCATAAAACAATTCATATATGATAAAGGAATTCTTAAAAATAATTCCATCAAAACATAATCAAATCAATGTAATAATAGGGAAAAAATAGAACCCTTTATCATCTTATAAGGAAAATAATTTTGATAAAACACTTGAACTTCATTCTTGAGGAAAATATTTTTTCTACTTCAAAAACACGTTTCCTTTCATAACATGTCATAAAATTATAAACTAAAAGAAGTTTATTAAAAATAAACTTGAAAACTTGTAAAGGAAGCTTCTTGTAAATAATGTTTTAAAAATCCATTCATGCCGTATAAGTTAAAAAAAACATTCTTCTTGTAATTTGGTCAGAAAAGTCAAAAAAGTACCTCGTATGAAAAACGACAAAATATTCCTTTTATATCATTTACTATAAACTCACCAAAGGGTAAAAATGGATTTAAACAATTTTAGGTGGATGGAAATAATATTACATATTGAGAAAACATGGATGTGGATGATAAAATACACCCCAGTAAATACCAAAGTATAAACAATCTCGGATAAAAATGAGATTTTGATATTTCCCTTACCTTAGGTCCGATTTTCTTCGTAAGTGTCCGAACCTCCTGTATAATGATTTAAATAATGTCATTGACTTATTACAGAATCATATTCATTGTTATTATATCATATATGGTTCACTTATGACTTTATATTACCCATTCTTTTGTAAATTCATGTTAAAGTAGCATTTTGGGTAAAGTCGTCTCATTTGTCGTTCGTGTTTTAACTTGTAATTATTCATATGATTACTTAGATCATTATTACTTAATTATAGAATATAAAACATGATTTATATATAATATATATTGAGAATATACATATATATAATGGATCGATAAATGGAAATAAATACACCATTCATGGAGACAGCAGGTCGTACGTACGCATGAACGCTATTTTCGTTTCCTTATTGAATTGAGTGGAATTAAGTAGATGACATACATATATATACACATAAATCCAGTAGCTTTATAATGTCATATATTTTATTATTATTTATTATATATACTTTATAATCATTCTTAAATGGTTAACATGGAGAATGAATCTCATCGCGTCGTGGAGACGGTAGTCCGTACGTATGCACGAGCGATGATATCATTTCCATAATTATTGAATTGAATTGGAGTGGATGATACAATATATCAAAATAATTATGATTTTATAATAACTATGTATAGTTATTCTTTACACCATAATACCCATCCATGTAAGGTGTTGGTGGAAAAACAGATTACACCACGGCGTGGAGACGGTATTCCGTACGTACGCACGCGCGGTGATTTCGTTTTCCGTAGGATGGATAGATGGTGAATTAGGATTGTTTCATAATTATAATAAAATATCAGTATATGAGTGATACTGATTTTATTACTTCATAATCAAACAACCTAAGAAGAATAAGTGGAAGAAGAAATAAAGGTGAAAGAATTGGTAACAGAAATTACCTCTTCTTTGAAGCGCCTCTTTGAGACCTCCTCTTAGGGCACTAAAATTGGTCTTTGAGGAAGACCAGAACCTCTAGGATATTTCTAGGGAAGTGGATAAGTGATTTTGGCAGGGTTTGACCGAGCTTGATGGTTCAAAGTTGTGTGAGGAAGAGAGGGAGGAGGTGTCCTTTTATAAGGGAGGAGAGGGGCACCTTTGGAATAACTAAAAATATTATTTTATTATAAAGTCAAGTTCGGTTTTAAATATCTTCAAATTGATTTATTTCTAGGATAAGGTGGGTATGGGTCGAAATCCTCTCATCCAATAGAATTTAGACAAGTTTAGGTTCCTATTTTAACCTTATCATTTATATTTAATATTAAGTTAAATAATTTTACTTTTACCGAGTCTTCTTGTGTTCTTATACTATAAGGTTAATAAACTTACTATAAGAAGAAAAAAGAACCCCAAATTGTTTATTATTAATATATATAACCTTATCTAAGTCATTTGGCCGAACCGTAGATTTTTAGGAATAAAATAACAATTAATAATATAATATTTGTTTTAAAAACTATTTTATGTCAATTTTGACACTATTTAGTAATTGATTTTTGTGAAAATCATAACAGAATGATAAGTTCGAACAAAGTTAATTAAATAAAAAATAACATGTCATATTAACCTATAAAATTAGTGTAAGTAATAAAAAGTCTCAAATTATATTTATTTGAGTATTTATAACATCAATTATGTCAATATTTTATTAATAAGATAATTACTGCATCATCGTTGTGTCATAAATAAATTAAATTATGTAATGTCTAAAAATTACAAATAAAATTCCATTATGTAGTAAATCTTTTTATCTTTCTAATTAATATTTACAATCGTATTTATCTTATGTATAACCCTATATTAAAAATGTTTTAGTAAATAAACTTTGATTTTAACTCTTTTAACTCTTCTTTGAATTAAATAATAATAAATGTCCTAAGCAAATCCAAGAGGGCCTAAATGGTCATATTTTATTCCTAAGCATGTTTTTGGTCAAATTACACTTATCCAATAGAATTTGGACAAGTGTTAGGATAATAATAATATCATTTTTACCCTTAATTACCCTATTTACTTTTAACCGTAGTAAATAAAAGTAAAAAGTTACTATTCACCAAAAATTATTTTCATCTCATTGAACCACATTTTACTTACTGACATCAACCGTTTCTCTCGGTTTTTTGAAATTCCACTCACAGAAGCGGTAAAATTATGGTTTAAGAAAAATTCAGTTTTTTTAACTACCACTTAGTGGTTTCACTTTTCATCAAAAATTGAAAGTTTTTAGAAAAATACCAAAAATTAGGCCTAAGATATATTTGATATTATGAACTCAAAAATGATTTCTATTTTACCAAATTCAAAACATATCAGTTTCATTAATTAATTTAAAAAATAATTCATGTCGTCAAAACAAATAGCGTGTTTTTAAGAGATAATAACTATCAAAAGATTGAAACTTGTTTATAACTGGTTTAAATGTGAAATTACATCCAACGACCAACATTGTATTAAATTGTAAAAATATATTCTAAATATACTTTAAAACCACTAAAATTAATAATTTATCACTATTAATTATTTCGATTGAAAAAGTTGTTTTTAATTAAAATTTAGTAATTTTCACTATTCATCAAAATATGAAAGTTTTCCGAAAATCACCAAAATTTCACCCTAAGCTAATTTCGATATTCCAAATCCAAAAATGAAGTCCATTTTGAAAAATAGAAATTACAAAATTTCAAAAAGAGTTTATTACTATTCATAACATCTAGTTTTAATAATATTTTAATAGCATGTCGTTGTTTAGCGAAACTTGGTGTTGCGTACAACACACGCTATCGTGGAAGGTCGCGATTGCGTGTAATTCAAGCCAGGTCAGTGATGTGTGTTGTGAAAGCTCATTTTGTTGTAGCGTATAACAATAGACATTAATGAAATTAAAAAGGATATTTTTCATAAAATCTCGGGGTGTTACATTCTACCCCCCTTAAAGTGAATTTCGCCCTCGAAATTCATCGGGGTTATAAATGGTTTACTACTCGAAAGTTTCTTTAATAGAAACCCATATCGTAAAAAGGAATACCAAAACCAATCTTTAAAAACAAAACTATGAAACGTAACGGTTACCCAAATAAACTAATCATTGGGTTTCCACATAGGTGAAAATATGGATATGGAAGAAAAATCTAACCATCATGTTCTGATGGAGAGTGGTAGAGAACATGGCTATGGAAAAGCCAACAATCACAAATCCATAAATTTGTGACGATCTAAGGTACCATATGATTAATCAGATATAAGAGCACTAGGACAACATTTTTGGTTTTCAAGATCGTTTCCCTAAAGTTGAAGAATTTGAATTAGAATAAATACTTACTTTATTTTGGTACAATCTCACTGTTGTTCGTGCCTTGAACAATTTCCACTTCATCTCTTAAATAAATGAAGTTGAATTTGTTATTCGTGCAGTGTTAGCAGATCATGTGATAGAATGACGGGTCATTCCATCTGTCTCAAACAAAAGGTTAGCAAAAGTTATTAAATATACATAAGTCATTCTATAGTGAGATTAATCATATATGGTTCCTAAAATGGACTTATACTTCATATATCATACTGCTTAATATAATAAAACTAGTTTCTACTAAACAGGGACTTCCTGTAGGCCAATAGTAGGCGATAAAGGCCAGTCGCACTTCGGTTGTGGGTTCGATTCCCACAGCCTTGTCCGACGCGATGGGCTATCGCCCGTCCTGCAGGTTGTCCTTTTTCTAAAACTATATTACTATAACATCCCATCAATAATATTGAAAAAAAACTTTTATCCTTAAAAAATACTAACTTATGTCTAACATAATCAATTACAATCTTTAGGCTTATCCATAATACTTCAGTCCACTCTCATAATATAGTAAAAATGATTACCAGAGATTTAATACCATCTTTGATCACCATACATCATAAGATATGTCTTGTTGGTCACATTCCAATCATTCAAAGGCCTTAATCACGTATTCTCTTGAATACCCATTGAACCTTAGTGAAACCATGAATGCAGTTAAAAGTTATCTCTTTCCACATACCAAAATCCAAAAATTCTATATACTCAAACCATGATATAACCTTCTCCTTATATCAGTCATGAGCTCATGAATACAATCAAATACCTCATTATCTTATTATTCCTTCATTATGCGCATATCATCTACTTTCCAAAAATATCTGAATAACATTTCATGGTTACAAGTACCATTAATCATACACTTTAAAAACTTAGGAATGATAATAATGTAACAATCCTTAGATGTCTCTTTATTCCATAGTACCATGAGATTACTTATACAACAATACACTTGATAAACATGTAATCATTCCACTACCTTCTTAAACCATTGACCGAGCTTCAACAATTCTTTCATCTCACATATCATTTGTAGTCTCTTCATCATCATCAACATAAATACTTCCCATACGACCGTACTAATTCTCTTCATGAGACTTTCCCTTAGGGAATTGGTTTGCATAATGCCCGTACATTCCACATTTAAAACATTTAACCATTGTTGATGTCGTAGCAATACCATTATCCTCATCCATGGTGTTAACTGAACCTTTTCCTTTGCACTTACTTGCTTTGTGTCCTTCTTTTCCACACCTAAAGCATCTTCCAGTTCCTTTAAAACATTCTCCTTGATGCCTCTTCCCACATGATTTACATAGGGGAAATTGAACTTTCTTTCCTCTATGATCATCATGAAACTCCATCTTTCTCTTATTAGTTGAGTCAGGAAACATACCAAATTTTACTTTATTGATCATATTATGAGATTGCTGATTCGGCATAATAATGATGTTTGGACTTCCAAATCCCATTTCATTATGAAGAATATCATTCCATTGTCCATCATATTCTCCATTATCGTGAATCATCTTGTTTCCAACCATTTTCTAAAACCCAAAAAGAATAGTGTGAGAAGCAAAAATCATGCAAGGGGAAAACAACATAATAAAGGGGGAGTACCTTCAATATCTAACATCTTAGGTTTAATTCTATGATCATTAGCATAATTCTAGTACTATAACCTATACGTATACTTAACCTTAGGGACATCCCTTGACATACCTTAGAAATATCTATAGGGATCTCACTAACGTTTTCGCATCCTAGTTTCCAAAGGTTGACTAAACCTTTCCTCTGATACCAACTGTAGAGACCCGAAGCTTGACGTACATTGACATTACAATACATTTTCGGAATACTTAGTACATAACAAAAACACACACATAAGGACCGTAATAGTTTAGTGTCTTTGGAAACTCGGAATATAATCCTCTAATCCTGGTGAAAGATCTTCAACATCTCCCATAAAGATCTTCCTTTTTATTATACCTAAAACCTTTCTTTATATCATGGGGAAAAAGAAAACATAAAAGGGTGAGCTCAAATGCTCAGTAAGGGTAAACAAAAGAAATGTCAATCACATCATATACATAAGCAAATAACTTTTGAAAATCTTAACCTGTAAAAGAGATCATAATTTCATAACCTGGGATAACGCATGGAAGTGAAATTTAATCACAATAATCATAACATAAAACATTAATCTTTGTGGAAAACACACATAATCATAGAGAATCATTTCTTATTATTCAATACTCATTGCCAAGACTATCTTAGTGGACAAAGTCCCTTTCTAATCCGAGTCACCCTCATTCCATTCCTATTTCACTGAACCAGTATAACCTACCATTCCATCCATGTCTATCTCATGAGATATAAAATCGTTACCCAATGCATTGGAAGGATATATAGGTCCCAACCATCTCATAATGATACCATTCTTATGTGTGCCACAAAATCATAAACCATATATCATTGCATAACCCATGTAATAAAAATGGGAATCTTAAACATCATGACATCATAAAACAATTCATATATGATAAAGGAATTCATAAAAATAATTCCATCACAAAATAATCAAATCAATGTAATAATAGGGATAAAATAGAACCCTTTATTATCTTATATGGAAAATAATTTTGATAAAACACTTGAACTTCATTCTTGAGGAAAATATCATTTCTACATCAAAAACACTTTTCCTTTCATAACATGTCATAAAATTCTAAACTAAAAGAAGTTTATTAAAAATAAACTTGAAAACATGTAAAGGAAGCTTCTTGGAAATAATGTTTTGAAAATCCATTCATGCCGTATAAGTTAAAAAAAACATTCTTCTCGTAATTTTGACAGAAAAGTCAAAAAAGTACCTCGTATGAAAAACGACAAAATATTCCTTTTATATCTTTTACTATAAACTCACCAAAGGGTAAAAATGGATTTAAACAATTATAGGTGGATGGAAATAATATTACATATTGAGAAAACATGGATGTGGATGATAAAATACACCCCAGCAAATACCAAAGTATAAACAATCTCGGATAAAAATGAGATTGTGATATTTCCCTTACCTTAGGTCTGATTTGCTTCGTAAGTGTCTGAACCTCCTGTATAATGATTTAAATAATGTCATTGACTTATTACAGAATCATATTCATTGTTATTATATCATATATGGTTCACTTATGACTTTATATTACCCATTCTTTTGTAAATTCATGTTAAAGTATCATTTTGGGTAAAATCGTCTCATTTGTCGTTCGGGTTTTAACTTGTAATTATTCATATGATTACTTAGATCATTATTACATAATTATAGAATATAAAACATTATTTATATATAATATATATTGAGAATATACATATATATATATAATGGATCGATAAATGGAAATAAATACATCATTCATGGAGACGGTAGGTCGTACGTACGCATGAACGCTGTTTTTGTTTAATTATTGAATTGAGTGGAATTAAGTAGATTACATACATATATATACACATAAATCCAGTAGCTTTATAATGTCATATATTTCATTATTATTTCTTATATATACTTTATAATCATTCTTAAATGGTTAACATGGAGAATGAATCTCATCGCGTCGTGGAGACGGTAGTCCGTACGTACGCACGAGCGATGATATGATTTCCATAATTATTGAATTGAATTGGAGTGAATGATACAATATATAAGAATCATTATGATGTTATAATAACTTTGTATAGTTATTCTTTACACCATAATACCCATCCATGTAAGGTGTTGGTGGAAAAACAGATTACAACACGGCGTGGAGACGGTATTCCGTACGTACGCACGCGTGGTGATTTCGTTTTCCGTAGGATGGATAGATGGTGAATTAGGATTGTTTCATACTTATAATAAAATATCAGAATATGAGTGATACTGATGTTATTACTTCATAATCAAACAACCTAAGAAGAATAAGTGGAAGAAGAAATAAAGGTGAAAGAATTGGTAACAGAAATTACCTCTTCTTTGAAGCGCCTCTTTGAGACCTTATCTTAGGGCACTAAAATTGGTCTTTGAGGAAGACCAGAACCTCTAGGATGTTTTTAGGGAATTGGAGAAGAGATTTTGGTAGGGGTTGTCCGAGCTTTAAGGCTCAACGTTGTGTGAGGAAGAGAGGGAGGAGGTGTCCTTTTATAAGGGAGGAGAGGGGCACCTTTGGAATAACTAAAAATATTATTTTATTATAAAGTCAAGTTCGGTTTTAAATAGCTTCAAATTGATTTATTTCGAGGATAAGGTGGGGATGGGTCTAAATCCTCTCATCCAATAGAATTTAGACATGTTTAGGCTCCTATTTTAACCTTATCATTTATATTTAACATTAAGTTAAATAATTTTACTTTTACCAAGTCTTCTTGTGTTCTTATACTATAAGGTTAATTAACTTACTATAAGAAGACAAACGAACCCCAAATTTTTTATTATTAATATATATAACCTTATCTAAGTCATTTGGCCGAATCGTAGATTTTTAGGAATAAAATAACAATTAATAATATAATATTTTTTAAAAACTATTTTATGTCAATTTTGACACTATTTAGTAATTGATTTTTGTTAAAATCATAACAGAATGATAAGTCCTAACAAAGTTAATTAAATCAACAATAACATGTCATATTAACCTAGAAAATTAGTGTAAGTCATAAAAAGTCTCAAATTATATTTATTTGAGTATTTGTAACATCAATTATGTCAATATTTCATTAATAAGATAATTACTCCATCATCGTTGTGTCATAAATAAATTAAATTATGTAATGTCTAAAAATTACAAATAAAATACCATTATGTAGTAAATCTTTTTATATTTATAATTAATATTTACAATTGTATTTATCTTATGTATAACCCTATATTAAAAATGTTTTAGTAAATAAACTTTGATTTTAACTCTTTTAACTCTTCTTTGAATTAAAAAATAATAAATGTCCTAAGCCAATCCAAGTGGGCCTAAATGGTCATATTTTATTCCTAAGCATGTTTTTGGTCAAATTACACTTATCCAATATAATTTGGACATGTGTTAGGATAATAATAATATCATTTTTACCCTTAATTACCCTATTTACTTTTAACCGTGGTAAATAAAAGTAAAAAGTTACTATTCACCAAAAATTATTTTCATCTCATTGAACCACATTTTACTTACTGACATCAACCGTGTCTCTCGGATTTTTGAAATTCCACTCACAGAAGCGGTAAAATTAAGTTTTAAGAAAAATTCAGTTTTTTTAACTACCACTTAGTGGTTTCACTATTCATCAAAAATTGAAAGTTTTTAGAAAAATACCAAAAATTAGGCCTAAGCTATATTTGATATTATGAACTCAAAAATGATTTATATTTTACCAAATACAAAACATATCAGTTTCATTAATTAATTTAAAAATTAATTCCTGTCGTCAAAACAAATAGCGTGTTTTTAAGAGATAATAACTATCAAAAGATTGACACTTCTTTATAACTGGTTTAAATGTGAAATTACATCCAACGACCAACATTGTATTAAATTGTAAAAATATATTCTAAATATAATTTAAAACCACTCAAATTAATAATTTATCACTATTAATTATTTCGATTGAAAAAGTTGTTTTTAATTAAAATTTAGTAATTTTCACTATTCATCAAAATATGAAAGTTATCCGAAAATCACCAAAATTTCACCCTAAGCTAATTTCGATATTCCAAATCCAAAAATGAAGTCCATTTTGAAAAATAGAAATTACAAAATTTCAAAAAGTGGTTATTACTATTCATAACATCTAGTTTTAATAATATTTTAATAGCATATCGTTGTTTAGCGAAACTTGGTGTTGCGTACAACACACGCTATCGTGGAAGGTCGCGATTGCGTGTAATTCAAGCCAGGTCAGTGATGTGTGTTGTGAAAGCTCCTTTTGGTGTAGCGTATAACACAAGACATTAATGAAATTAAAAATGATATTATTCATAAAATCTCGGGGTGTTACATCTACCTCTGCTTCTAAAATTTGTGCTTGAATCTCTCCAGCCACACAAAGGTTTTCCCCTTCTTCGTCAACGCTGAAGGTGAAGCTGCAACTCTGGAGAAGTCTGGAAAAAACCTTCGGAAATATCTAGCTAGACCCAAGAATCATTTTACCTCTGTCACACTCCTAGGTGGATCCCAAGAAAGTACAACCTCAATTTTCACTAGAGCCACTACAACTCTAGCATCCAATATGACATGTCCCAGAAAGTGAACCTCTTAGATCCAAAACTGGCACTTCGAGAGCTTACCATAAAACTGGTGCTCTCGGAGTGTGTCCAGTACTACCTGAAAAAGATAGGCATGCTCCTCCTCATTTTCTTAGTAGATCATAATGTCATCAATGAAGACCACAACAAAGTGATCAAGGTACCACTTAAATATCTTGTTTATGAGTCCCATGAACAATGCTAGAGTGTTTGTTACACTGACTGTCATAACCAAGAACTCATAATGGTCGTACCGACATCTAAAAGTTGTCTTCTCCACATCCTCGTCTTGTACTCTGAGCTGGTGATAGCCTGATCAAAGGTATATATTTGAGAACCACCATGCACCCTTCAAATTATCAATGAGTTCGTCAATCCTCGGGATTGGGTACTTGTTCTTCATGGTCAACTGGTTTAGGTGTCGATAGTCAACACAACTCCTCAAACTCCCATCCGCCTTCATGGAAAAAATAATCATGGATGCCTAAGGAGAAACACTAGGCTGAATGAATCACATCCCCTCCAAGTCCTCAATCTATACCCACAAATCACAAAGCTCCGTAGGAGCCATCCGATATGTTGGAGTAGATATCAGTGTCTTCCCGGGGTATAAGTCAATGGAAAAGTCCACCTCTCTCCGAGGAGGTTAACCCAAAACATCATCAGAGAAGACATCCGCGTACTGGTCCACCGCTACAGGATAACTCAGACTCTCCACATCAACAGCTCCGAGGGTAAGGCTATCCAAGTGATGAGTGATCAGTTATACTCTGCTCCAGATAAGTCCATCCTGTGCTGCAAAGGCTCCCTTATCAACAGTGAAGGAAAACCTGGGCCCATATGTGCGGACACACCACACTCTGTGCCTAATACAGTATATCTGAGCATGGACTATAGGTAACCATTCCATACCCAAGATGACATCGTAAGGCCTCGACACCGCTTCTAAGAGATCCATGCTGAAGCTCTCGCCTCCTAGAGTAAACTCACACTACCGGCACCAGTTCATAATCATAAAATTTGCTCCTGTAGGAGTCTTTAGCCGTAAGGATTGAGCCAACATCTCCGTTGGAATCTCTGAGCTCTGAATGAGAGTATTGGAAATAAAATAATGACTAGAAACTATGTCTATAAGTACTGTAGCTAAGATGGAGTAGACATAGATCGTACCACGTATCATCTCTGGAGCACCATGGTCATAGGCCTCAGCTGCCTGGAGTTGAGCTCTCCCCTGTCTACCTACTCTCTGCAGTCGGGGCTGGACCTCCTGGTAGTGTTGGCAGTAATATCTCCAATTGTCGACCACCGCCAGGTTCACAACAAGCTCCTCTACCATGTCTGACTGCTCCCTATGGACCACCTCAATCGAATGTCTTTCTCTGCCTGGGGGTCCTTTCACCATCTACTGATCATCCAAATGGATGTTCGGACAGTCACGAGCAATGTGACCCTACCCGTTGCTTGTGAAACATGGCCCGCTCCTGGTACTTATGTCTCCACATCAGGTGCCCCATGCAACCGATCATGAGTTATGCAATCGTCCACCTGTAGGTCTGGTCCTCTTGGACCTTTGTGATGTATGTCTGCTTCCAGCTATACAAGACTCCACTACGTGATGACTGGTAGTGGGTATCACTACTGGTTTCTACTCAACAAAGTGACTCTCCACCAAGAGGTCTCTCTCTAACACCCTCTCTTGAACCGGGATGCTAAGTGAGATCACTAAAGCTCTGTTCTCCCACCCGAGTCCCTGATCAAAGGTCAGGGTCCTAAAGAATGGGTCATGAACCATATTGGTGGAGTATCATGAGAGGTTTCTGAACCTCACTGAGTATTGAGCTACAGTCATACTGCCCTGCTGCAAACCAAGTAGCTCCTGAATGCGCACTGCGCGAAGTGTCACTGGAACAAACTCTTCCCCAAAATAGGCTCTCAAAGTCATCCCAGAGAAGCATCAACTCATCGTGAACTTGGAGCATCATGCTCCACCGTGTTCCCACTACTACTTTTAGGTGGCTGGAAGCAAGAATCAACTTGAGATCGACTGGGGTCCATACCAATAAAAAAACACTCACGATGGCCTCGAGCCAATCCTCAACTGACTGTAGGTCCGTCTATCTCCTGAACGTATGTGGCCTTTGGCATTTGAACTCATGCAACATGCTCAAGGGGTGTCCACCGTCTACTGCTGGGGCTGTTGGAATTGGTGGCCCAATGAGTAATGGTATCGCTGGTGCCTCCTATGGTTCCTCTACTGGAAGAGGGCCCTGCACCGAGGCCTCATCGCTCGGTGGACTATTAGTGCGGACAACTCTCACAACTCTAGTGTGGTGTATGTGTAGAGGCAGCCTAAAATGAAACATGTGCTCTAGGGTCAAAAAGTTATTCCTAGTGATTTGACCTGGTGAACTAACTAAAAGAATTTTTTTTGAAATAACACACGCAATCAGTGTTTTTGTGCACTGAGTCACAAAATTAGAATTCAGGGTCCTGGTGTATGGATACGTAGGCCGCCGCACCAAAACTGGACTCCCTGAACTGAAAACCACAGCCACAACACTTAACACTATTTCTTCACATAAAATATCAGAGTCCAATTTTCTGTGGTAGAATTGACTCCTCTAATACCAATTTTTCATGACTCATCCCCTGGGGCCCGTGCTTTGACTACCCCAAGCACACCTTCCATAGGCTAGGGGGTGGAGACTAGCACCAAAATCATAATTTCCTAAAACTCGGATGGTATTGCCTTTTTTAACCTATAAACACACACACTAGAAAGCACACAGCTGGAAGAAACAACAAGTAAACTGTATAATAATAGAGTGCTGAAAGTAAAAGGGGCAGAATACAAGCCCACTGAGAAATTACTAGTACAACAACGATACAACAAAATTGTAAAATAAGGGAGGAAACCTACTAGATCATCTTCCAGGGTTCCGATTGGAAGGGTAAGTACATATCATCTTCTCATCACTCCACGTCCGACTATCTCCTCCATGTACCGACTCATTGTATCGTCCACCTCCAGGTACCATCTATTCCTGGTACTCTCAGCCTCAGTCATCGTTCTCCGTCTTCTGCATCCAACACAATATAGTGTGGGCATAACCTGTGAATGAGTGAGTATAACGATACACAGTAGGGACCCCGAGACCCTCAATTTCTCATAAAATCCACCAAGGATAAACTACAAAGAATGAAATTAACAGATAACCCAACCTAGGTATATACCCATACATATACCTATGTTATAAAGTTATCCATATCAATCATGAGGAAAAAATAGATAAAATGACTCAGCTCAAACTGGGATTTTGTTCTAGGGGGCAGTATCATGTAAAATCCCCAGTCAAATTGTTAAAACCTCGGCTGTTAGAGAACTCCTAATCTATCAAGTACAATGGGCCTACCGCGGTACCAAGTGCACTTCCCACTATCCTTGGATTGCTGAGGAACTCCTCCTGTCGAATACCATGGATCTGTCAGGTCATCAAGTGCCCTCCCTACCATGGGTATGCCACATCACCAAGCGCGCTCCCGTTGTAGCCTGATAGGGTACTACTCCTGTCATGTACCATGGGTCTACCACGACAACAAGGTGCTCCCCACTATGGGTCTAAAACGACATCAAGGAGCTCCCCACATGACTATTCAAGTCACTCCGAGTCGAAACAGTCCGCACTCGTTAGGTCTCAGCCAACTACTAGGTCTCCCCACTACGCTCGCACGCCTCCATGAGGATCCCCTCCACGAGCTTCTGGTTGATAATACAACTGTTACGAAGTCCCACGAATAAGTATCTCAATGTTCTGCCACGTCATCGAGGTCTCAACACAACAGATAGTGCGTCAAACGAACACTCGGTCTTTGAGTTATTAGCCATTTAGTCCCAGGGGGCCGATTAGATTCATGCTCGATCCAACATGAATATTTCCCATATCAATCCAAAACTATATTAGAGTATACTCAAAGGGACTGTGTCGCTCCATTATTTATAGCACTGATGACAGATCATCATTCTGACATCCGGTGGCATAGATATGGCCAAAAAATTGTAAAGGGTCATAGTGGGCCCCTGTCCGGTCCGACCGTGTTGGACCGACCCGGATTGACCTAGAATGGGTCAACCCAGTTCCGGTCGACTATGCCCGACCCAATAGGTCTGGCCCGACCTATGAAGTGGCCCGGTCCGCTAGGAGGTCTGGCAGGCCGCGAGGTCCATGAGGGGCCGCAGAGCTCCCGGGGGCCACGGGGCAGCTCGACCATGGGGGTGCCATGAGGGCATGAGGCTGATTCGGCCGATGCACCACAAGGGGCACGGGACGGTTTGGCTGGGGCGCCCTGAGGGGTGCAGAACTATTTGGGGGGGCGCGGGCCGGTTCGGCTAGGGTGCCGGGAAGGCGGAGCTACGCGAGGGCGGCGCGTGTCATAGTGGAATCGTGTGGGGACACTAACTGTGAGGCACGATGTTCTCAGATATCCATAGCACATGCACCAAATAGATTTTATGAAGGTGGGGAGCATGTAATCCTCTTCAAGGGACATACCATGAAACCTGTGTCACTTCATGAGGATGTGTTGAGAGAGTTCCACACGTCCCCTCTAGCAGTACATCCAGGTGTGGTGAAGATGTATCGAGACCTCTGACGACAACATTGGTGGTCGGGGATAAAGAAAGCAGTAGCAGAGTTTGTCTCTTCATTACTAACTTGTCAGTAAGTGAAGGTGGATCATCAGGTACAAACAGGCTTTGTTTATCCTTTAAAGGTCCCAGAGTCGATGTGGGATGAGATATCTATGGACTTCATGACTGGACTTCCTCGTACATCCAGAGATCATGACTCTATCTGGGTGATCATCGTCCGACTCACCAATTCATCCCACTTCCTACCGATCAGAGAGTAGGGTTCAGTAGTGGGATTGGGATGCCTTTATGTGCATGAGATTGTGAAGCTACATGGTGTACCCTCAACGAATGTCACTGATCGTGATACACGTTTTACCTCCCGACTATGGAAGGGGTTGCAGGAGGCCTTCATGATGCTGCATAATTTTAGCACCACCTTCCATCCCCAGAAGGATGGCTAGACTGAGCTGACCTTTCGTACCATCTAGGACATGTTGCGTGCTTGTTTCATTGACTTCGGTCATAACTGGGAGGATAACTTGACTTTGGTTGAATTTTCATACAAAAACAGCTATCACTCCACCATTAGGATGGCACCTTTTGAGGCATTGTACGGGCAACCTAACAGATCACCTTTGTACAAGACTAACCCAGGGGAGTCAGCACTAGTGGTACCCAAGATGGTATGGGATAACATAGAGAAAGTTCAGATCATCCAGGAGTGAATGAAGAATGAATAGAGCAGGTAGAAGTCTTTTGCCGACAGGAGACGAAGACCTCTAGAGTTCAAGGATGGCGACCACAACTTTTTATAGGTCTCACCTCAACGAGGATTGTAGAGATTTGGAAGAGGATGAAAGTTATCTCCGAGGATCATCGGACCCTTCCAGGTCCCCAACAGAGTTGGAAATGTCGCTTACCTCTTAAATCTTCCACCTCAGTTGCACCGGGTTCACGACATCTTCCTCGTATCCCAGTTGAGAAGATATGTGCATTACCCTTCTCACATCATCGACCATTGCGAGCTAGAAATAGATGATGGGGTGAAGTTATCAGAGGTTTCTGTGGATATTGAGGATTGATAGGAGCAGGCCCTTTGTGGGAAGTCAATACCTCAGGTGCACGTTCACTGCAGGATGGGAACCTCTAGGAGAGAAAATGGGAGTGGGAGGATCATAGGCATGCTCAGTACCCCACTTGTTCCCTTAGTTTGAGTTTCGGCTTACAGGGACATAAATCCCTCAGGTGGGGAAAATGTAAAGACCAGGAATTTACATGTATTTTTTTATATATGGAATTTTTATGAGTTTTCAAAAATTGATGGTGCGTGATTTCGAGGCCTGGTGTGCCCGGAATAAATTTCTGAACGTTGTTTCGGGAACGTTCAGTAAACATTCGACCAGGTTTTTATAACATTTAAACTAGTTATTGAAATTGAAATCTGAGGACATTGTTGATGTCACAACACCCATATTCTTTTAAAGATACCATTACCTCGACCGCAGTAGGTTGAGGGTGAAAGATATTATTTCAATTTTTTGTGGGAAAATAAAAATAAAATTATTTCCCATTTTATTATTATTATGGAAACCTCCTTTAATTTATGGAGGTGGGGACCACAAGTGTTAATCACCAAAATTGAATTATCAGTGGTGGAGACCACCCGAGCCTAAAACCACCCCCAATTTGAATTTCATGGAATAGACCGACCGAACCCTCTTAATGGGATAAACCTTTTCAACATTCTCATTAATGAGGAATCAACCAATGGACTTCCTCCCCATTAATTAATCTCCTAGTTAATTATGCCTCATCAATTGATTAATGTTTCCAACTTCTTTTTTTCCAAAAAATATAATATTGGACAAACAGCCTTTATTTTGGTTGGATATTTTATTTGAGATAATTCGTTGAGAAAATGGTTGGTGAAGCTTTTGGGAGAACTTGGAGGAACACATCCTCCCATGAATAATTTCGACATTCTCCAACAACTTCGACTCCTTCCTCGTGACATCCTCTAATGGTGGATGTCTTCAAAAATGAATGACCACCTCCATCAAAGAGAGTTTAACCGACGAACGACCTCAGGATTGCACGTGTGTGGCTTTCGTGAATAACGTCGACATCTTAGACATATCTCTCACAACAAAACAACAAACCTTTGAGGTAGGGATTTTATTAAGTGTGATTATGGATTCCCTTGTTCTTCCCTTCTAAACATAAAACGCAGAACAACTCTTTAACTAGTTTATCCGCGGATGATTTCTTTTTCTCTAGGTTTGGAAATAATCATTATAGGGAGGTTGTTTGAATATCTTCCCCTTACATGTTCTTGATAATTCATCGTAATAATCATGAAGAAATTATAGCTACTTTCTACTGCTCTAACGCATAGAGTGTGGGACAAAAAAACGTGGACCAAACTCTCTACAAATCGTGTCTTTAATTTTTGTGTTCTTCGCGATGGTGGAGGACGGAAACCAAATTTGGTGGGGCATTAAAATGGCAGTCAACACCGCCATCAGCTGCGATGAATGCGACAACACAACGACGTCGCCCCGCGGCCCCTACGCCTACCATGGCCTCTTCTGCTCGCGGCCTCCACCGCTTGTGGCCTCCGCCGCCAGTAGCCTGTGCCACTCCGCGGCCTCGCGCCATCCGCAACCTATGTCATCCCGCGGTCCGGCACCCTCCGTGGCCAACACCTCCCTGTGGTCTCACCCCGTTCGTGTCCTCCACTACCCGCAGCCTCCGCCACCCCGCAGCCTCATGCTGCATGCGGCCTCTCCATCATGCGGCCTCACACCGCCCACGACCTCGCCATCTCACTGCTCTTCATAGACTCTGCGTCCTTGCCGCCCCCACGACCTCGTCTCCCTTACATCCTCTACAACGCCCCCATGGAATTTCACCCACGCCCTCGCGACGTTGCACCGCTCTACGGCCCCGGCACCACCAAGCGCATGAGAGCAGGATCCAGAAGGCCAGGCTGGGCCCAACAGGCTGGGTTACCCAAACTAGATCAGGTCGGCCCATGCAAGGTTGGGCTGGGTCATTTCGACCGGGTCGTACCGGACCCGGACCAACTATGATTTTTTTGCTCTATCGGCCATAACATTGGCACCAAGCGTCCGTTTTATGAACCATCGAATGCGATATTTAAATTTGAGGGATATGTTCCTTTTAGTAAATCCCAATTGAGATTTAACTAATGTTGGGATACGGTCGTGTTGGATCGAGCACGACTCCAACCAGGCCCTCAGGACTAAATGGATAATAACTTACAGACCGGGTATCTAATTGACGCACCATATTTTGTGTTGAAACCCCTATGATGTGGAGGTCCTTTGAGATACTTATTTATGGGACTTCATGGATGCTGTAGTATCGACCAGTTACTTGGGGAGGGGACTCTTCCAGAGACGAGGAATCTTAGTGCATGAACCTAGTAGCTGGCTGTGATGTGAAGAATGAATAACGATCCTATGTAGTTAAACACCTATAGATCCAATGTGGGTCAGCACTGAGCGAACCTATGTGGGATAGCACCTTGATATCCTTTGTGGGTCAGCACCGAGGGATCCTGTGTGGTTCAACATCGATCAATCCTCTCTGGGTCACAACCAAGTGATCCTGTGTGGGTCAACACTGAGCAATATTGTGTGGGTCAGCACTGAGAAATCCTGTGTGGGTCAGCACCAAGCGATCCAATGTGGGTCAGCAACAGAGCCTCTTAACAGAGGTAGATGATTCATTAGTTATATATTATCATCTATTCAATAGTACCTAATAAATACTTAGTGTGAGCTGAGTTCGTACCTGTGTGGTACATCCCTTCATGTTAATACCTTGGTGGTATTATTCTGTGTGATGTACATGTGTGGTACACCCCTTCATGGTATTCTTAGATTTATGGAACAATTGAGCTTAAGAATTTTGGGAGGTACCTTGTGTTTCATCGTGATTGATATGGGTATACATGGTAACTTAGGTATATGTAAGGGAATATACCAATGTAGGGTTTTCAGTTGACTTCATACTTTTTGGTTTATCCATTATGGATTTTGTGAGACCTTGAGGGTCTCGGATTCCCTACTGAGTATCATTATACTAACCCCTACACTGGCAATGCCTGCAACATTTTGTGTTAGGTGTAGAGGACGGACAACGTTGATCGAGGCTGAAGGTACCAGGGATAGATGGGGCCTAGTGGTGGACCATATAGTGTGACTGTACACAGAGGAAAAGGGAACACATGGAGTGCTGCGGAGGTGATCTGTACCTACCCTTCAGGTGTGAACCTTGGAGGACGCGAGTAGCAGCTTTTATTGTTTTTTAGTTGCATTGTATTGTAGTTTTACTTTTACCGTTACTGTTGGGATTCTATTCTGGCCCCTTTTTTACTTTCAGCACTATTTATGATATACAATTGACTTGTATTGGTATGTTTTTGTGTTCTTGGTTGCATTTGTTTACAAGTTATAAAGGCAATGCCTTCCCAGTTTTAGGGAATACGTCTTTCGGTGCTAGTCGCTAGCCTCTGGCCTATGGAAGGAAGGCTTGGGGTAGTCATGGCACAGGCCCCTCGGGACGGGTCGTGATAGACTTGGTTTTACCCCAATGAAAAATATTTAAATAAAAATATGTTTATTTAATTTCTGTGATTTCATTTAATGGAGAGTATTCAAAAATCATTATTTTGAAACGCCAATGTGTTTTTTTCTCAACTATATCATGGATTTATTCTGGGGATCTCATCCCCATATGATCTATGATGATTATATTTTTTAAAACATCTTTATGAAAACCATTTCTTATTATAATATATTTTTTATAAAAAATAATTAGATTTTATATTAATACAACATATATGTTGATGAAATATGAATATTTTCATATAAATACATCATCATTATGTAATGAATCAAGATAATTGATTTGTTTTCTATATATATACCAAATTAATAAGTATATAGTGCACATTAATTATGAATTTGTATCATACCAATGCATCCTTATGTATGATCATGGCATTATGTTGATACGACATAACCTGGTTCCTTGTGATGAAAATCAAGGGTGCACGAATCATTCACTACCATTCCATGCACCCTTCATTAAATTAATTAATGGATTTGTATACATTAAATTTTTATATTTAATGAACTAATAGATTGGATAGAAATCAAGGATTACATTTAATGACAACTGACACATTTGATGTGTTCTACATTCATGTTGGAGAATTGATTTTCTACTATATAAATTTGTTATATCATTGGTAGTGGTTAGTCATGAAATCATTCAAGGGGATAGTTATCAATTGTTTCTAAAAAATATTTCTAGAAATTTCATCACATATATATTTTATTTTTATACAGAAATGGTGATACCAACTCTATCAATGTAGGAAAATTCTATTTATATGATCATGGATCTTTTGGATTGGGTAATACCATAGCAGACAATAGGACATGTTTTTATACTATAATGATATTTATCAAGCACACACAATTTATGAATGTTATGAAGTCCATTTTACTCTAATTCTTTGTATAATTTATCTTCAATGATTTTATCTTCATTATTTTTTGATTTTTTTGATAATAGATTTACCATTGTTTTTAAATTTTCATTCAATTCATACGATATTTGGAGGATTTGTAGTTTACCACAAGTGGTATCAAGTCCATTAACATTGACAGATCATAGTATTTTATTCATAGGTATTAAATTTCTTCTTATTTAATAGTTTTCATTCAATCTATGTTATCTAATATCATAACATAATAATGGAATATTCTAAATCATCTATGTCACTTTGTCAAGGTGTAAATATAATCTAGAGGGAGAATCATAATTAATTTCAATTGATAGCACTACAATAAATGTGAATAAATAGAAAAACGAGAGTCATTTTCATTATTTTTAATTAAATTTTGTATCAATGGGAAGTCAATATGATATTTAGTGTTATGAATATCATGCATCGGTAGTTTTTGTATATCTAGAACAATATAAGTGTCCCTGTAAAAAAAAGTTCCCTATAAAATATATCATATATTATAATATCATTTTTAAGGTACTAGTTTATTACCCATGATGTCAAAAATATTCCAATGTAAATCTGTTATAATCACCTCATCGACTACATCTTTCGACCCACACTACAAAATTGTGGCCTTCCCAGATTCACCCTGTGATCCTTTATACTTGTTGCAACCTGTATAAGATCACGCAATATCATTTTCTAGTAATTTCCATCTTTTAAGATTGTAAATTATCTGTTGTATATCATTGGTTTCATAGATGAAATAACTAAGGGATGGATCTATTTTCTGATAAATATAATTAAGGGTTTCATTATTAAAAATACAAGGAACTAATTTATTATATTTTATTAATATTATGATAATGTTAATATTTTATATTATTTTTGAATCATAGGAATTATAAAGTGGAATATTCATACCTATATTAATGTATGGAGAAAATTATTATTTATTACCTTTGATAAATACATATTTGATTTATTTTTAAATTATCATACTTTTAAAATTTATTTGAAATTATAATTGTAGGATTAGTGAAATTAGTTTTACTATCCATTAATAAATATGAGAAATTGACATTTTTTTCATATTAAATAAAGTGTTCACGCATATACGTATTCCATTTATATTATTCATATTTAAAACCTGTTTATAGAATATGAATAATCACTATGATTATATATATGTTATAAATTTATTCTATGAGATAGATCATTTCATGACATACTGTGTATGAGTTTATAAAATATATATTTTTATCTATATTTACCAAAGTTGTTTTATGATTTATGATATTGATATTATATTTTGAGTATATTAGGTGTTATATATGTAATTAATTGAATTCCTCTTGGATAAAGACTGTCCACTGTTAGGAAATTTGTGTTGGAAAACCCACTAACCCAAATTCATATGTCTCAATCTATAAATGTTACTTGTTTAGAATCTATTTCTCAAGGATTAATCATAAATATTTTATCAATTATATATAACTCAATGAATTTACATTAGAACTATGTATACCTTGTTGATTCATTTCCTGATATCTCGTCAATTATTGTAAATATAAACCCTATTTTTTTCCTTCTTTCGTGGTTATCCTACACATCTTAGGTCTCAATTTGATTTCAGGTGGGAAATCTCCACTAATGTAACAAAATAACAATTGTTTGGTTAAATATGATGATGCTACTTACCAATAGAGATTGAAGATATCATCAGTTCTGGGAGACAATAAGTTTTCCAACAGCTCCCTAGTTCAGTCTATCTTCATTGGATCTTATTCCTTAGAGGAATTTTCAAAAAATCTAGCTAACAGAATGTCCTCAGATACTTTAATACTTCTCTCAACCTCTCACAATACTAACTCAACTCATATTTTTAAGATGGGGTATACTTCTTGAGGTATTTTGTGTTCAGAAATGGAATCCAAGATAATAATATTTTTGTTACTCTATGATTCAGAGTATTATTCAAATGATGTGGGAAAATGAACAAAAATTGGAAGTCTTTGTATGTAGACTCTGTTACACCATGTGCATTTCTAATTGAAAATTCCTTCCAATTTGGTGTGGAATCCACCACATACTCTATTAATTCCGAACAAAATAAAAATGAATGGGGATTTGGTTCGGTGTATCTAAAATTGGGATCTCTTCATATCCATGATGGAATCCTTACTTTCACCCATTTGAGGTAAGATAGTTTTCTATGCATGTTTGGGTTATAATTTTAAGTTTGAATCTCATCTACAGGTAACCAACAATATTATTTTATATTGATTCCTCAATTTGATTTCTAGTTAAAATGGATAAAATATCAAAATAATCTATATTTAAGAATCTTACCAGAGTATTTTTGGAGGTATACATGAGTTTACTTCTAACCATTATGGTAGTGTTATCCACTAGGAATTGGGAGTTGAATATCCATATGGAATATGAATACTTTCCTACCTTCTTCCCTATTTATAATGAAATTGTACAAGATATAAATTTATATAGGATGTATCCTAGTTGAGTATTATATCTCTATTATGGACATGAATCCTATACCAATAATAAATATATGTATATGAAGAATCAATGGTTTTATGTTTTCGAGTCTAATCATAATTAGAATACTATGAATGAGAAACCATATGGGAAGAATCCTAATGATTTTCATGGATATATGAATTATATAGAATGGATGGCCACATACCCACTAATAATGTCTACTGTGGTTTAACCTTCACAATATCATTCTATTGTATATACCTAATTCTATGCGGATGATGCTGTTATCATGGAAAAATATCTAAATAATAGTATAAATTCTCAGTCTGTGATAGAAAAACATTGTATTTCAGTGAGTAAGATGGTCTAAAAAGTATATACTAGATTAATATCACCTAGGGATGAGCTGTGATGTTCACCTATTACAATATCAATTTTTTTCAGTATCTATTAAGTAGCTTTTAAAATATTAGTTGTAGATGCTACCCATATTTTGGCAGATGGGGATATTCCCTAGTTTTCAGTAGTATGTGTTGCTAACTAGTTGTTATAAGAGTTTTAGTATAAGAATATGGATCATAACCATGAAACCATTGGGGTTGAAAAAATTTTAGCGAAGGAAAAATAGGAAATTGACATACATCATGCTATAAACTGTGATTATAATATTTCTAGAATAACTGTAATATATGGTCATATTTACAAAGTGTATGAAGGTGAAAATGTATCTAAGGGAGGATATTTTTATAGTGACACAGTTCTACAGATTAGGAATATTTATATTGATGGATCTGATTCTCCAATGATGTAAATAATACCAATAAGTGTTTATTCCAACCTCTTCTCATGATGAGTACTAGGTCTACAACTTTGGTAACAAGAATTGTGGTGGACTCTAAATTGTTTAGCTCATTGAGTAATGATTGATATAATATATGATACTAATTCTCATATTTCTAATATATGAATTTTAATATCTATTCACACACATATATATATATATATATATATTTACAATTTATGTTTTATTTTTGAAAACTATTCCTTTTTTTAACACAATATATCCCTTTTTCCATGACTTTTTTATACTCATTAATAAAATTCACTTAACCATAGGTTTTTGGTCCCTATATGATCATATTTGGATTTTTTATGTTTGAAATATACATAATTTCATGTGTGTAAAATGTTATATAATAAATTCATGTTAACATGTAAATATGGTTAATGAAGTAGGGATTTCAAAAAATAAATCATTTTTAGAAGACAAACAGGAAGAAAAAAACCTAACAAGTTAAAGGTTCAAATGACACAATAGTTATGAAATTATGATTAATATGATGTAAATATTATTGGTGATTATATTATAATATAAAACACTACTATGTGTAATATTCAATCTAAATATGAAATTATTTTGACCTCAATCATTCAACGGGGTTGGTCATGCTAAAGATGGGATCCATTAGATTATAATTTATAATGATAAAAAGTAATCAAGTGACCCTAATGGTTAGGTTCCATGTTTATTGTTTTTTCATTGGGTTACATTGCTTTTTAAACCCTATATTGTTTATTCTAAAGTAATATTTTTTAGTAAATACATTTAATTTATTGGTTTAAAAATATTTATGTACTCATGTATCTAATAAAAACTTGTTATATTATTTATAATTTTTAGTCATCCATATATTTTCTTGTATTATTTACATGCTCAAAAAAGTGAAATTCGTGATAAAATATGGATCATAGATTACTAAATATTAATGATATATGTGGTCCTCAATTTAGTTGTATTATATTCATCAAAATTTATTAATGCAAATATATAATACATCGAACTCACCCAAATATATTTCTTTGTTATAGGTTATGTATTACAACATGATATTATTATTTTTGTCCCTAATATATAGGAAATGTAAAATTATTTTTGATTGGTATATAAGGTTGAGAATATTCCTCAACATGAAGTATTTAGAGTCTTGAAATGTAGATTTCATAGAGGTCAATTCCACTAACATTGAATCATCTTCATTTCATATTAAGTGTAAATTTCATATTTTCATAGATAGATATAGACTCAATGATAATTTGGAATTGATAAAGGTTGGAGTAGATCTTAATTTCTATAATATAGAAGGATTTTTCCATTTTTTGTTTGTACCAATGATATAGAAAATAATTTTGGATTAGTCCTAGAATTTTAAAAATGTTATTAGGTATCATTCACAAGTAAAAATAAATTTATATATCCGGATTTGAAAATAATGGATTTAAATTCACTATTAAGAATATTATTTATTCAATATATATGTATTATATATATCATTTAATTTGAAATATGATATTGGTTCATATATTCCAGATATGGATAATTATGTGTATCATATCCAGAATAATAATGTTAGGGTTGATTATAATCTCAATAAAATTTTTCACTGTCTCCATAAATAGATAAATAATAAATATATCTAAAACCCCCATAACAATTTACTGTGGAATATATTAAATTATGATTCATTTCAAAATTGTGAAGCTTATTTATGTTTAAAAATTATTAAATAAAATCCAAAGAGCATAAAGAGATAATGTATTATTGGATACAATACAAAGTGATTTTTGTGGATGAATGAGTACTCCACAATGTGGTAGTTTTGGTATACCCATTTCATTTTTTATGTATTAATTTGATAAGGATTTGTTTTTATAATGATACAAGAGTACAAAAAATTTATAAAATCAAATAATTTTAGAAAAAAATATAGAATTTACCGGGATAAATTATTAAAATTCTTGGATTGTATTGGGGAGGTGAATACATAATCCATGAATTCATTGATCATTCAAGAGATTTTGTAATTGTTTCATAAGTCACTATTAAATGATCAAGAAAATGGAATAATGTGAATGATAGGAGGAATCGTAACTTTTTTACACATGGTATTATCGATGTCGAGTCATTATTACCTTCCAAATTTTTTTTCTAGAGTTATATTATATATGATGCCTCATTTCTACTAAACAATATATTATTTATTCTAGTTATAAAGTCACCGAATGAGATATGGATTATGAAATGTATTGTTATGTATCTACTAATATTATAAGTTGTGAAGAATTCAGATGATGATTTACTTCTATTAATATTGATGAAAAATACAATAATTTATTTCTTTTTAGTTTCCAATGGATATTATGTTATTTTATTTATATATTTCAACTAATTACAAAGTATTGATGGATTTACGTGGAGTTGTTCATAACAAATAACATGTTATTTTCGGATTCTATGGTAGGAAAGTGAACATAGATTATTTCAAGATGAAAAAATGGAAATGCTTCAAATATGGAAGATGATTCGGTTTTAAAAAGAGTAATTCAATAATAACATAACATGAATACCAAAAATCCTCAATGGTCTGGTTTAATTTATTAGGGTCTCATGAGATATGTATTTCTTATAGAAAATTACGATGAGGTAAATTTTATAGATTATTTACCTACCACCCATATGAACGTTATCAACTGTTCTGATTATGATAAATGTATAAAAGTCATGGAATTTAAAAAGAAAACCATGCACCCTAACCGTATTTACATCTTTGTGGATACACCTTAATGGGTAAACCCATAAGGATAAAGTTGATTTATTTTATGAAAATTGGAATGGCTGGTAAGGTGTCTTTCAAAAAATCATTTACAGTGGGAAAAGGTTATAATAAAATTAATTGTATTAATTATGATGAATCTTTTTCTGTTAATGTGATGATAAATCCCCTCTAGATATTTCATTCCATAGTAGCTCACATAGATTTTGAGAGGTATCAAATGGATTTCCATACCATTTTCATTAATGGGACACTAGTCAAAGATATGTATATGATAAAACATAAATGTTCGGAAATACCATGTGAGACTATTAATTATGAAATATACAGTGTACCATTTATGAATTTAATTAATATTATAAAATTTGGAATATCTTGTTTAATTATGAAATAAAATTGTTTTGTTTCATTAAGAATATAAAGTATTCCTATGTATATAAATAATTTATTTGGATTTTTGAATATTTTCTACATCTTTATGTGGATGAAACACTCATTATAAATGATACCTCAACACTTCATACCTTGATTATGTGGGTTAAAAACGACTTCTCAATAAATTTAATGGGTGACGTAACCTACATACATAGCATGAAGAGTTAAATAGATATATCTAAAGGGAAATATAATATCACTTATAAAATCTAAATTTTTTAATTTTTAATGATAATTATTAGTGATAACTCTAAAAAGGGGTCCTCACTTGTGTTTTATTACACAATTCATGGGAAGATTCAAGATCATTCTTATGTGTTAGAAATGATGGATAGAAATATTTATACATCTTACATCGGATATATTATGTGTGATGTGCATTATCATCAACCTAATGCCACCCATTTTCCATTCATGACTAGATATACAAATATATTACTAGTTAAATATAATTTATTGATGTGAAGAACACTATTAATTACATGAGAGATGATATGGATATGTAATTTGTCATTGGAGGTGGTGAGGAGCTCTATATAAATTTTTTTCCATGATACTAGTTTCAAATATGACATATATGATATCAAATATCAATATGGATTCTTATTTTACCTAAATAAGGGATATATGAGTTGGAAATGTTATCTAAAATCCAATATAGTTCACTCAAATACATAGGCGGAGTAATTTTTTTTATAAAATGTTGCAACGGATTTTTAATATATTAAGATGTTCATTACTAAAATTTTTGTGCTTCCATGCATTGTTGGAGTTATCCAACATTCCATTGAAAACATTTAAGCTATTTCCTAAGATAGGGAACCAATGAATAACCATAATAATAAACACATACTTACTAAATACCATCTCATATTATATATCTTAATGAGGGGTGAAGTAATGATAAGGTGGGTAGCAAAATAAAAAATATAACAGTTCCGTAGATGAAATAATTATATCGATTATGGTATGAGAGTCAAATAGAATCAATTGGTAAAAAACATTAGTGATATTTATGTAAATATTTTATAATGTGTCATATTATTATAATAAATAAAGCGCCCAATAATAATTCATTCTTGTTTGATTCAATTAACATCATTGGTGGTGGAAAAAATTCCCCTTTAAGTATAATATTGATTTGTTCCAAATTGATAATCATTATGATTTATTATGAGTTGTGATGATATTTTATGATTATCCTAAAAATAAAATTTTACTCATTAAAAATTGTTTTATATGATATATGAATAATATATTCCTTTGGTATTAATTAAATACATATTACATGGATTGTTCCACCAAATTATATCACATGTAATTTTATACATTTATTGGTAAAATTAAGTTTGTATACAAATTATAAATCCTAATATAATAATGTTGGAGAGAGAAATTACATGAGAATATTTATTCATAAAGAACCATATAAAATTTATTTTTACTTACCTAATCTGGGGGTGATTGGGAATGATGATTATTATATTATTAGTTAGAGAACAACCAAGAAGGGAAATTTCCACTTGTATAATTTGTAATGAAATAATTCATTTGATTAGATTATACTAAGGATGTTTTTGGAAATTCTAAATTTGTTTATAATTTATTTATTCAGCTTCATGGAAGAGAGATATGTGATGTAATCATCAGTTAAACTCATTACATGTGATTTATTCATAAAATATTTTAGTGTATATTTTAGAATTGGGAAATGATAACATTGAAAAAACTAGATTGAAATTGTTATGTTTCTAATGGTCACTTAATTTCACTAAAAATGGATAATTAAGGAGTATATATTTTTTATATTATATTTCTTACTTTGAAAATGTTTTTATAGAGATATGAATATGTCTGATGGATATCACAACAAAATTCATAGTAGATTGACTGAAATTAATTTTTAACAAGAGATATCACTTATTAAACATTTATGAAATATGGATTTCATATTTTTTATCAATGATACTAAGGAAAATAGTGTGACAGTGTTATTCCTTTGATAAGGATTGATATTTAAGATGAAAATTTTGATTCAATGTGATGAGATATTGATGATACCATAACCAAATGATGTTTTGGACAAATTAAATAAGTTTTATAATGTGTTTCACAAATTCAATCGATATTTTTATCAATGTAGAAGATTATTGTATGTTAAAAAATTAGAATATTTGTAATTCATTATACTTAAGAATGTGATTCCCAAAAATTCATCCTTATTTATAATAATGATGTTATTCTGATTATGGAATAACATATTTTCATTTGATGAACCTATTGGTTGAATTCATACACCACATTTATCTCTTATGATTTCCAGAATATTTTCTACTTTACTTATATAAATTCATTGAATGGGTATAATGAAATCATCAATGATATTTAGAGAGAGTGTGGAATTTTATGACACATAATGTGTCTATTTTATTGTTTAGTTATGAATGATAATTGGTTGTCTCTAGTATAATTGTTCTATGTCGTTGGATGTTATCGACCATGTGAGAATTTGGAGTGTTTTATAATCATTTTATAAAAATATTTCTAAAAATAAATTCACACAATATCATTATCCATTAAATAATGTTAAGCCATTATCACACATATTAATTCTTGATAATCACAATAGTATGATTTTAGATCGTCTTACTAGTGTTATTCCGTTAGATGTAGGAGGGTAACTTCAACAGCTATAATGATCCTTATCATGTCTACACCACCATATGTTAAAAAAATCCTTAGAATGTGTTAGATGATTATTATAATGAAATATTTTTGAGATCCCTTTTGTAGAATCTGATGTTTTACTTGGAATTGATTTTCAATCATTATTTGAATTTAATTTCAACTACCTTGATATGTAAATCATGTTCCATGAAACATATCATCCTTAGGATTTATTCTTATGTAAGGATGTAGATAAATATTATTTTGAAACATATTATCAACAAGGGATAGTGTTTTTTTATGATATGGCATATCATTCTCCAATGACTGATACAAATGAGAGGGACATCCTTGAATGCATTCCCATTGTGAGGGAATATGATAATTAATTACTAGAATATTTTCCTTCCCTTATTTATGTCAAAGAGTCTGAGTCCACAATTGAACTTATACCAATCAAACTACCCTTATCCAAGAGTATATATATATTAATTCCTATTGAATTTAAATAATTGAAGAAGAAACTATAGTAAAATTTCATAAGGGGTTCATAAACCTAAGTGCTTCACCATGTGGTATGTTGATCCTCTTTATCAAGAATAAATATTGGATAATGCACCATGACATTAATTATCATAGACTCAAAAAATCATTAATAAGTACAAGTATTGTCCTTAATGGATTTTTTAATTATTAAATTATCATTTTTGTGACTAATGATTCTATAATGTATACCTTTGGTTAGGATGTCATCAATTCGTGTTAATGAATTAGGATATTCCCAACAACTAATTTCGTAAAATATATATACATTATATGTACATAGTTTTTCCCCTAGAAATCACTAATACCTTAGTAGATTTCATATATGTGATGAATTGATTCATTATTGATTTACTCGCTATGTTTTGGATAGTATTTATAGAATATTTCGTTTTATACTTATAATTAATTAAAAAACATGTGGGTAATTTGAGTATTGTGGTAAAAACATTGATAAATTATATGTTATAAGTAAATTGTTGTAAAATTCTATTTATGTTTAGTGTAAGAAACATTATTGAGACAAATATCCCAAATATAGGATAGATATAGACCCATTAAATAAAAATACATTTAAATATTGGATTAGATAAACATATATAATAGATATCCATAGATTAATTAGATTTTCGAGGTATTACTGATGATTTGTGGGGAAACTATCTTAATTTTCAAACCAACTAACGAAGCCACCTATGATGGGATTATTTTTTTCCTAGAAAAAATAATTTGAGCAGAGATTCATGGAATTAAATGAGAGTTTAATTATCATAACTATACTAAAAACATCAAATTAGAAAGGATTTTTGATCTAATGTGACTGATAAATTAACTTTTTAGGTTTTATGATCATGAAAAATGATAAATTGATTTCCCATTCATCAATATAGTTGGAAGGGAATGAGAAGAATCATCTAGTGCATAATTTTTATATTGTTGTGGTAATCAATGGATTGGAGATATATATAAGTTATATATTTATTGGAAATTATGAAATATATAAATATAAAAATATATTGAGTTATAAAATCATATAGAAGGATCTCAATATGCACTAATGAAGATGGTTGATCTGATCTAGGACAATAAATGCACATTAAATTACTATTGTGGGAAAGAAAATAATGTATAAGTATCAATAAATAAAATTTCTCTTCAATCATTATCTCAAATGGGGATCAAGAAGGATACAATATTTTTAAATAACGAATGAATAGACTTAGAAATCATAATGGAAGGATGAAAATCTTACCTTGATCAAATAATTACTCAACCATCCATTTTGAAGATGATTAACAAAGCCCAATTGAATAATATTACGACACAAATGAATGTTTATTATATTATAAAGGGATAAAAATCAATTTTAAACTATTATGAAAAATTATTTGTGAGATTTGTGACATGAGAATATGTATGATCAAATCCAATGATAAAGAAACAGCTAATAAATAATTCCCATGGATCAAAATTATCTATTCCATGAGGGGCACAAAAAATGTATGGTGATCCCCAAGTGAACTACTAGTAGGAATGTATGGGGACTGATATTTTTATACATAATATAATTCTTGGTATGATTTCATGTTATGTAATAAAGGTAAAACCACATACTTATTATGAAACCATTACTGATACCTATATGAAAATGATAGAACATCAGCCTTGATTTTATCAATGGTATAATAGATGTTAAATTGAACCATATTATTAATATGTATCAACTAATTTTCATTCAAGGGGACATGAAACTTATTCAACATCAAATGTTATACATTAATTATAATGTGATTTTTCATGGAACAACACCATATTTTTTTATTCAGTTTAGATATGAGTATCAATTAAATCTTTTAGTGTATTATTCAACATTCTTATGAGTACATAGTTGAGATTTTGTGTTCTTATTGCTCGGATATCTATAGAAAATATAAAATGAACATTACTAAAAATTTGGAAATAAATATATCCTACTCTATGGAATTCAATGAAAGATGGGATCAATATGTTCCACTAGCTGAGTTCTCATATAAAAACATTTTTCACTCATGAAATCTTGTGGATTCTTATAGAACAACCTTATATGAATAAATGTATATAATAATTTTTTTTTGGAAATAAATTTTAAAATTTACCCTATTGGGACCAGAATTGAATTATTAAATGTCAAATAATGTCTAACGCATTGAATAATACATCTGAACCACACTGAGTCGACAAAAGAGAAATTCTGACAATTGTTAATGTGTATAGATGATTTATGTTAGAGATATGGATTTCTAACATTTATTTTCAAGGAAGATAGACTTGATGATTGAGTATAAGGGAAATATATTTCCTATATTCAAAACCCCAATGATATTATTAATCTCATTAGAGGAGATAAATATCACCTAGAACTCCCAAAAAACATGTCTTAGTTACATGATCTCTTCCACGTAACCCTCTTGAAAAATTAAATAACAAATTCCATACAAATACTAAATATATGGGTGGTATAGTCATAAAATTATTTTTATCATTCGTAAAATGTGATGAAAATCTTTGATCATTTAAATAAAGTCACGCAAAATAAGAAAACAATCCAGGTTTATGTACACTAATGGAATAATAAGTATGAAGGGAATACATGTAAAATAGATGTAGCATTGAAAAAAATAATCTACTAATATTTATATTTTAGTGTATTCAATAAATCATAAAAGGTGAAACATTTAAATTAGTGAGGAATTTAATGACCAATATTTGTATATAATTAATCTTCCTTCAAAATACACTTTTTTATTTCATATTTATTTCTATAGTACAATATAAAGTACATGAACAAATTAATAATTAAATAAAAACCACTACTATTTATTTGAAACCATGCATACAGAGAAAATAGACTATTAATATATAAATGTTTGGAATTATGAACACATGATGATTATGACCATTTTTAATGTAGTCATTATAATTGACCATTATGATTAGTGTATATAAATAGAAATTTCAAGATGTAAATTTTAATAAACGGATAAGTGATGTCGACAAAAATTTGTATTATACTTTATAAATCTCATTTATCAGAGACTGGGAAGTGGCTAGTAACATTTGTGTTTTTCCTATTGCGAATATGGATTCCCTAGGTCCAACATAAATATTCAATTCTAATTACCATATCATGTATAAATTGAATTATGAATTTTATATTATTATGATAATATTATTGATAATTTCATTTCTAATATTTACATGTTAAATTAATTGTTTTAAATGACATATAAATATGTTATAAGATTATCAAACTATAATCAGAACCTTCATATACTATGACAGTAATCATCAAAAAAAATTATATGGTATAGATACATCATTATAATAGGGTAGAGATGATTTATGAATATCATGTGTTGTGTTATTAATTGAATTTAGACCTATTATCATTAATTGTACACTTTTTTATCTTAGAAATTGAAATACTTGATGACTTGATGACCAATAGGAACAACACAAATTTATAGTGTTATTAGTTTCTTCTATTTCCGAGAATGTGTGTTGCTCTCTTAACATGATATTATTATCAATTAATTCTATTTCATTATATAATTCGATGAAAAATAAAAACAATGATATTTATATTATTTCATGATTTCATGAGTTGGTGTGTGAATGGTGTTATGGAATTGATTGAAGGATTACGATATCATATTTTTATTCTCAAAAGGAAGATATATCTCAGAACAAGATGAAAGGATAATATTAAAATTATCAAATCTAGGGAAATTATATAATGAGGTATGTTTATCATTTAGGAACATGAAATAATAATAGAAGAAAGGATGAAGAAACAAAGTGTTCATCTTTTTTTATGAGATATTGTGTGATAAGGTGATTATATTATATCATGTGTGTTCACAAAAGGTTATCGTTACTTTTAATGACCCATTTATATTAAGGGTTCTTGATGGGTTATTTAATATATCTCTCGTACTATGGGTATGACTCACTTTTATCTTGGTTAGGGATTATATAGTGACACACAATACATATTATAATGATTTCCCAATTCTACAAAATTAGATTTTAGTGCATGGTTGACCCCACAATTGGGAATTGTAAATGTCCATGTTTAATAAATCACATGAAATAAATTAATTAAATTTTAGTCATGATTATAATAATATGTGTTGAAATTTTTTACTCAGTCAATTCTCAAGTTATAATTGAATATGAGAAGTAAAATAATATATTTTTTATGAATGATTATTTATTATTCATGGTTTGATAAAATTATATTGGAATTGAAGAAATTAATTATGTACTCAATTTTCATCATGAAATGTGTTTTTTATGTTACACGTGAGTGATTAAATAATTTTAATATGTGTCATGTTTTGTTGGGGATGTTGTATGACCTCTTTGGATGTTTATTTGAGTTTGAGGTCCAAAATAAATTTTTTCAAAACTAATAACCAATATAATAGTAGAGACATGCACAAATTTGAGGTGATAATTCATTATGTGATTTTGAGAAACCCTATCACATCCCTCCTTTCCTAGAGAGACAAATAGGTGATATGAGAACCTTATTCCATGTTCTTCTTCATGTATCAAAGATATAAGATAACGGTTATTGTGAGAAAGTTAAATGATTCATTATTCATCAACTGAAACACTATAAAATCGATTATCAATGATCCAAAATGATTTTAAGTATTTTTTAGATGATCTAGAGGATTAGATATTCAGTTCCTTCATCCAATGATTTTTCATAGGGAGGGAAACATGCGTTTGATCAAAATTTAATGTTGTGAGGTATTGATTTTTTATTAATATAAATTTAGTTCATAGGAAAATAACTTGGTGGTGCACCACTAGATAATATGTTATGAAATTTGTCACACTGTGAAATATTTTTATTTTCATATTTTTTATGACTTTTTGTGTGTTTGGTACAAAAAATTTGTATCAAAACTATCATGTGTTTAATTTAATTTAATGACAATAAATATTTTATAAATCCTAGTAGAGTGCATCATTATAGTCCAAACACAATTGATGAAACATATAATCAATGATGAATAGTCATCATATGGCCATTTTAAGATCAATATACTTATTTGGGGATAAATAAAATAATATGAATATATAGTTATTGGTGGGGAGGAGTGTGAGAGGCTTGATCCTTGTAAACTAGTGAATTATAATCAGGGATAGTCTATATTTTAATGAACGTGTAATAATAATAATAATATAAAATCCTACCATGTGTCATCATAATGAAAAAATTAAAAAAATTATAAATAACCAATGGTTGTGTATTTCCCATGGATGAACTGTAACCCATTGTGAATAGTACTGTTAATAATAATCATGATTTAATATGTTAAAAAAAATTGTTTTCTTTTTTCGGAGCGGTTGAAATATTGTAGTTATTAGTTATCCAATAATTCCAAATGTGTCATGTACCTCCCACAACATGGATACCATGCTGGATCACCCTAGCATTGTGTTGGACAAGTTTTCATCTTATGACCTTCTCGTTTTAGTCTTATGAAAATAATGGCATGGGGCCCCCACATGGAACAATTAAACAAAACATAGGTATCATAATACATGCTAAATTTTTTCAAAAAATTAAATTAATATGAGGAATTATATATAATTATTTTAAAGACCATGTGACTAGTTTTTTAGGAATTTAGAATAGTTTAATAATTTTCATTCAATATTGAATTATTCAAGACATCGAACTATCAGTTTTTAAAAAAAGGTAAAATACATGATAATTTGGGCTCTTATATTTCCATTCATGATGTTTTGGATTGTAACAAGAACATTCCTCATCTAATTGATTTTCCTTAGATTTACCAGGAAATATAATAAATAAATGTCACTTTTCTTGAGGGTATCTTAGCCACCCTTTCTCGTTACTAAAAAACCTTGTACCCATAACTGAAGAATCTGATTGTTAGATGATAGATGAGAAATTTTTTCTATCCTGACATCAGAACGTCCAATACATTGCAAGGAATTTACCTTAAAAAAACTACATTGAAAATTCGGTAGTTTATGGGAAAAAAATTATTTCTACCCTTCATATGATAATCTTACCAAGCTGGGTACCTTGGAATAAGAGAGCTTGTATTTTTTCCATACGACTTGAAATAAAATCTTTCTCTATCATCTTCCATAAAGAAGCACATTGACTCATAAAACTCTATGAGTAAATATCGATACACCATGTCTTGAACACCTGTCTTAGATAACCAGACATCTTCATATCCATTTAACATGATATTCTTAGAAATGATAGAATCGTACTTGAAAAAGTTCGGATGCACCAACCATTCCCTGTATACTTACCATTTTGAGATTGGCATCATGGTAGACATTTCTTGATAAGAGGCTTCAACAGACATTCGGACTGGAGGAACTCGGAGGGATTCAAAATAGGCTTAAGAACTGAGGCAGAGCTTCGAGACGGAAGAGCTTGGAAACAGATGTGGGACACCATTGGGGGTCCCCATTATATATGCGATGGTGGGGACCTTTCAACTTCCAAAACCAATATAATGGTTGAAAAAACCTCTGATCTGATATAACGGTTGAAAACAAACCTGCATGGAAATCTTGAATCTGATCTTTTGAGGTTTTAAGAAAAACATTCCCATTTAAGGAAAAAATATCTGAAAAGATAAAATACAAGAGAAAATACCAGAAAGTAAAAATGATTTGGAAAACATAAGAAAAGAAATCATACATTTCAGATTCGCGAGGATGATTATTCGTAATAGGTGATATTCTTCTTGGAGAAAATTTGACTACGAAAAAACTTACTACGAAAAACTCATTATGAAAAACTTAAGATCGAAAAGTTTTATTGAAAAATTTTTGAGTACCAAAACTCGATTATGAAAATTACGAGTACAAAAATTCCCATTCCGAAAATTCCCATTACAGAAATATACATTATGTAAATATATATTGCAAAAATTTCAACTATAAAAATTTGAAAAAAAACTAACTACGAAAACTTTCTTTATAAAAATTTGAAAAATTGACTTCGAAAATTTTCATTACGAAAATTTTGAAAAAAAAAATATGAAAACATTCATTATGAAAATATTGAAAAAAAGACCATGAAAACTTTCATTATGAAAATTAAAAAAAAAATACTATGAAAACATTCATTATGAAAATTTTGAAAAACATACTACGAAAACATTCATTACGAAAATTTTGAAAAACAGAATTCGAAAACATTCAACACAAAATTTTTGAAAAACATTAAAAACAGATGTAATACCACTATGAAAAGAAGTTTATTACTATAAGAAGATTGGTTCATCAGAAAGTTAATGGAGGAAGATTACCTTACAGTTATCATCCCTAACTTCTGTTTAATGTATTCAAATCTATCAGCAGGTAAAGATTTTGTGAAAATATCAACAAGCTGATCTTGCATTCTGATGAATTAAAGAATGATATCTACTTGTAGTGTGTGATCCCAAAGAAAGAGATTCCTAATGTCTATGTTTTTTTAATGATAGTGATGTACATGGTTTTTACTAAGGGCAATGGAACTTGTGTTATCACATAAAATTTTAGTCTTAGTAAAACTCAAGCCATAGTCTGTGAGTGTGTGTTGCATCCACAACACTTGAGCACAATAACTTCCAGCTGCTATATATTCAGCTTCATCAGTGGAGAGTTCTACAGAATGTTTCATCATGCAATACCATGAAACTAATGAATCTCCTAAAAAATGAGATGTTCTGGATGTACTCTTTCTATCCATTCTACATCCACCAAAGTCAGAATCTGAAAAGATTTTTAAGAAAAAATTATTTCTAGAAATATAAAATAGTCCTAAATACACGGTTCCGTTTAAATATTGAAAAATTCTATTCAATACCTTTAAATACGATTAATTAGGATTGAATTGATATATTGCACATAAGCATGCTGAAAACATTAAGTCTGGAAGACTAGCTGTTATGTAATGTATAATTCCTATCATACCTATAAAAGATGTTTGATATATTGGTTTCCTAGCTTCATCAAGTTCAAGTGTTTTTGAGGTACCAATAAGAGTACTTATACTTTTAGTGTTTTCATATCCATTATTTTTAGGAAGATATTTAATATACTTATGTTGGGATATATAGATTCCTCCTGGTTTTTGAGAAATCTGGAAACCTAGAAAAAATGGTAACTCACCCATCAAACTCATTTCAAACTCGGATTTCATTGGATTTTCAAAGGAATCAGTTAAGGATTGCTGATTTGAACCAACTATAATGTCATCAGCATAAATTTGAATAATCAAAACATTTTTCTTGTCTTTGTTTATAAAAATGGTTGGATCTGCATTTCCTTTAACATAGTTATTTTGAATAAAAAATCATGTAAGTCTATCATACCAAGCACGAGGGGCTTGTTTAAGGCCATAAAAAGCATTTGTATGTCTAAAAACACTATCAGGATGTTTTTTATCTTCATAGTCAGGAGGTTTTTCAACCAAAACATTTTCTTGAACATAACCATTAAGAAAAGCACATTTTACATCCATTTGAAAAAGTTTGAAATTGAAGAATGTTGTAAAGGCACCCAAAATGAAAATAGATTCAAGTCTAGATACTGGAGAATATGTTTCTTCATATTCTATTACTTCTTGTGGATTATAGGCTTTATCAACTAATCTTTCTTTATTTATTATGATGATTCAACTTTCATCACACATATTTTTGAAGACCCATTTTACTCCAATAACAGAAGATTCATTGGGTATTTCAACCAAGGTCCAGACATTATTCCTTTCGAATTCATTTAGTTCATCTTGCATGGATTTAATCCAATAATCATAACTTAAATCTTCATCAGTGATTTTTGGTTCTAATTGGGAATGGAATTCTAGATGATCTACTTCATTTCTTAAGGAACATCTGGTCCTTACAAGTTGATTAACATCACCAATGATGCTATCACTGGAATGATTCTTTAGAAACAACTGGTTCGGGTTTTGTAAAACATGTTCATCTACATAGTGTAGAAAATATGCTACGGTAAATTTTTTAGTAGTATCTTCTTGAACAATTTCTTTATCAGAAGGATTTTCTATCAAAGGATGATAATATGTTTTTTAAAACAAATCCAAGGATGTAGGTTGGGGTTGTTTAAAATAAAAAGGATAAGTTTCATAAAATTTAATATGTACTGTCTCTTCAATAGTACAAGTGTTTTTATTTAAAACTCTATATGCCTTAAACGTTGTGTAGTAGCCTAAGAAAGTTCCTTACTCAGATTTTGGTGAAAACTTGTGTAAGTTATCTTTAGTTTTCAGGATGAATACCTTGCAGCCAAAAACCTTAATGTAGAAAAGTCTAGGTTTTCTACTGTTCCATAACTCATAAAGTGTTTTATTAAGAAAAGGTATAATAAAATCACGATGTATAGTATAACAAGAAGTACTTACAACTTCGACCCAAAAAATTTTTGCTATAGAAAGCTCACTCAACACGGTTCTAATAATCTCATAATGAATTATATTTCTTCGTTCAACAACACCATTCTGTTGAGGTGTTCGGGGTGCTGAGAAGTTTTGAGTAATAACATTTCTACTACAAAAGGTTTAAAAATCAGAATTTTGAAATTCTCATACATGATCACTGTGGATAGTTTTCAATGGAAGGATTTTCTCATTTTTTACTTGGGCTCTAAAAGTTTTTAAATATGAGAAATCATCAAACTTCTTTGATGGAAAATAGACCCACGTAAATCTAGTGTAATCATCAACTAAGACAAATACATAATACTTTCCCCGAATGCTTCTTGTTTGTGTTGGAACAAAAATGTAGAGACCCAAACCTTGATGTACATGGACATTACAATACTTTTGCGGAATACTTAATACATAACAAAAACAAACACACAAGGACTGTAATAGTTTAATGTCTTTGGAAACATGGAACGTAATCTTCTAATCGTGGTGAATGATCTTCAACATCTCCCATAAAGATCTTCCACTTTTTGTTTCCTTACCTAAAACCTTTCTTTTAATCCTGGGGTAAAATAAAACATAAAAAGGGTGAGCTCAAATGCTCAGTAAGGGTAAGCACAGATAAAATAAAACATACCATATACATTTGAACTTAAAAACATGAACATAATGTTTAAACATCAAAATCTTGAGAAATGACATAAAACATGGAAGTACGTAAGGAATAGATCATAAAGAAACATTAAGAATGATAAAATATCATGGGAATAAAACATGTAATTGTGGAATCCATTAAGCACATGTAATGATTTCTATAGTATCCAAGGCATTGCTGCCAAGACCATATTAGTGGACAAAGTTCCTTTCTGAATCGAGTTCACTCCTCGTTTTAGTCCTATTTTACTAAACCGGTTTAACCTACCGTTCCAGCCATGTTTATCTCATGAGATATAAATCTTTACCCAATTCATTGGAGGGAGAAATAGGTCCCACCCATCTCATAATGAAATCATTCTTACTTGTGCCCCAAAATAAACATACACCATTCATAATAACCCAACAAATAAAATTGGTTTAATAAACATCATCCCATCATCACATAATCCATATAAAAGAAATGGATATCATTTCATAATGAGAAAAGTGAAACCATGTAAATCATAGAGAATTTATACTTCAAACATACACATATGAAATAATGTCATCTTAGATGGAAAATGGTTTTGATAAAACACTTGATATGAATTCTTGAGAAAAATATCCTTTATTTTTAAAAATCATTTTCCTTTCACAAAACATCATGAAATTTTAAAAGAAAAATATTTTTTTAAAATAGTCATGATTTATTTTGGAGGAAGCTTCATGAAAATATGGCTTTATAAAACCGTAAAAATCCTTTCATGCCGTATATGTTAAAAAAAATTCTTCTCGTACTTTTGCCGGAAAAGTCAAAAAGTTCCTCGTAACGTGAAAAAAAGAAACACTCCTTAAATACCATGTAGTAAAAGTCAAAAATGGTTAAAAAGATCAATAAACATACATGAAACCATTTTTAGAAAACATGGGCTTGGATGATAAAGATAACCCCAGTAAATACTTACGAATAAAAAATCTCGGATAAAATGAGATTGTGATATTTTCCCTTACCTTAGGTCTGATTTGCTTCGTAAGTGTCTGAACCTCCTGTATAATGATTTAAATAATGTTATTGACTTATTCCAGAATCATAATTATTGTTATTATATCATATATGGTCATAATCATAGCTTCTTATTAGTAATATTTCATAACTACTTATTATTCGGGTGTTTATTACTTTTTGTTCCTATGCGTGTTTTGTCGAATAAATTATTATTCTTCTCTTTAGGTTATAGATACCTAATTTCCAGAATTTTATTAGTGTAATATATATCATATACATTCATTAAATTCATTTATATAATCATTATGCAATTATGATCATGTAGAACGAGTCGCATCACATCGTTGAGACGGTATTCCGTAGGTACGCACGAGCGAAGATATCGTTCCCATGATCATGGAATTGTATTGGAGTGTTTTTATACTATTTAAAAATCAATATAACTTTACAATTATCATATATAGTTATTATTTACACCATTATACCCATCCAAGTAAGGTGGTGGGGGGAAATAGATTACACCACGGTGTGGAAACAGTATTCCGTATGTACGCACGCGCGGTGATTTCTTTTTCCGTAGGATGGATATATGGAGAAATAGGGTTGTTTCATTATTATAATAACATATAATTATATGAGTGATACTGATTTTATTACTTCATAATGAAACAACTAAATAATAAGAAGTTGAAGAAGAAATAAAGATGAAAGAATCAGTAACAGACATTACCTCTTCTTTGAAGTGATTCTTTGAGACTTCCTTTTAGGGCACTAAAATTGGTCCTTGAATAGGACCAGGACCTCTAGGATGTTTCTAGGGAAGTGTATAGGATATATTGGCAGGGTTTGGCTGAGCATGAAGGCTCAAAGTTGTGTGAGGAAGAGAGGGAGGAGGTTCCCTTTTATAAGGGAGGAGAGGGGCACCTTTGGAGTTCTTAAAAATATTAATTTATAATAAATCTAACCCCACATAAAAACAGCCAAAAATGACTCATATCCGAATATTATATGATATAGGGTTGTAATATTATCAACCAATAAAATTTAGACATGTTAGGAATTTATTTTAAACATTATCAACTTGATTTATCCTAATTTAATCAATTTAATTTAATTTGTGGTAATAAAATTCTAAAATTTAAATTATAACAAATATTTAATAATTTATCTTGAATTGTCTATAATTGGATTCTATATAACATTTTATACCATATAAATTTAAATTTATAATTTTTAAATATATTTGTGATTTTTAATCAATTTTATAATATATTATTTTTATAAAATAACAATAGTGTCAATTTTGACACTATTCAATTATTTGAATTTAAATAAAATATATACAGAAGATATGTTCGAAATAAAATCCTTAATATAATCATAAAAGGTCATATGTATATAGAAAATTAGTTCAGCACATTAAATAGTTCATATAATATTTATTTTATTATTTTTAAAACCATTTATTTTGTTTATCTCTAAATAGAATAATTGCTAAATCATTTTTGTATAATTATTTAATATACTTATTTGTTGCATAAAAATTAAAAAAAAATCCTATGATGAAGATAAATCTATTAAAATTTATAATAATACTTTTACTCGAATTTATAATCTTAAAATCACAATATTTAAATTTTTATATTTATTAAATTATGAAGGTGATAACTTTGGCATTTTTTAAAATAATATAATATAAGTGTCATAATTTCTTTTATAAGGCTCCAAATGGTCAAATATTAGACCATTGGTGGATTATGGTTTAAATGTACATGACCAATAAGTTTTGGTCAGGGTTTTGGTCATTTTATGGTTACTATTAGTTTAATAAAAACTATATTCTTGATTTTTCACTAGATAAACAATTTCTGCATCACTATTGTGTTACAATTAATGATAATTATTTAATCTCTAGAAATTATAAATAAATTCATATGATGTAGATAATTTCACTATCTTTCTGGAGACTATTCATGTTCAATGTTTCAGAAAGTTTTTCACTAAATTAAAATTAATATAATTATATGATCTAAGAGAGTGACATGTTGTCACCTTCTTTGGTTTTATAATAATTAAGTTATTTTCATGGACAAAAGTCCATTAAATGATTCTAATCCGACCCTTAGGTGATATGGGTCGACTATTAGTCATCCAATAGGATTTTGGCAGGTGTTATTGTAATTTCTTTAATCTTATATTTCCCCTTAATTACCCGATTTACCTTTAACTACGGTAAATAAAATTTACCGTAGTTACTATTCATAAAGCCCAAAAATAAAAAGTAGTCTATTAATATAATTTGGACCCACTGATTACAAATATAAAATCCATTTTTTCTAAATTCAACACACATAATTTGCAGAAATTAATTTAAAATTAATCTCGTTGTCGAATGAAAACGGGTTTTTGTTTAAAACATTAAAAAAGATTGAATTGATTTAACCTACGAATTCAAAGTAAAATCAATTCTAATGACATAAATTATATTAAATGGTAAAAATATATTCTATTTATACTTTAATACCATTCAATATTATAATTTAACCACATAAATTATTATGATGAAAAAAGTTGTTTTTAATTAAAATATAGCGTGTTTTTACTATTTAATAAAATATGAAAGTTATCAGAATAACATGAAAATTTTATCCAAGGCAAAATTTTATATCCTTATTACAAAGAAAAATTTTATTTTGTAAAATTAAACTTATAATATTTTCAAAAACTATATTTAATGTGGGTGCGCCATCAAAAGGCGGCAAAACTGCATTTTTTGAAAAATACTTATTTTACCTGAATTTTTTTTTGTTATTATACCATGTTCTAGAAAATGTGTAAGATGAATAATAATGTTATAAAAATAAAAAATTAGTTAATACTATTCATAAAGGCTAGTTCATAATAATATTATAGTAATATATCGTTGTTTAGTAAAACCCGGTATTGCATACAACACACGCTACCGAGGAAGGTCACGATTGCGTGTAATGGAAGCCAAGTCAAGGTTACGTGTTGTGCAAGAATCCTTCATTGTTTCATATAATATAATCCAGCCATATTTCATTTATACATTGAATATATATATATATATATATATATATACTCAATGTTGCATAGAATAACTATTATCAAAATCGTGTGTAACACGATCCAAAAATAGTGTTGTGTATACTGCAAGCTAATACGGTGTTGCGTATAACGCAAGATAATCTTGGTGTAACATACAACACAATACATTAATGAAATTAAAAGAATATTTTTCATAATATCTCAGGGTGTTACATTCTACCCCCCTTAAAATGAATTTTTCCCTCCAAATTCGTCAGGGTTATAAATGGTTTACTACTCGAAAGTTTGTTTAATAGAAACCCACATCGTAAAAAGGAATACCAAAACATGGATTTAAAAACTAAAGTATGAAATGTAACGGTTACCCAAATTTACTCAAGACTGGGTTTCCACATAGGAGAACATAGGTGAAAATATGGATATGGAAGAAAAATCTAATAATCAAGTTCTGATGGAGAGTGGTAGATAACATGGCTAAGAAAAAGCCAACAATCACAAAGCTATTGATTTGTGATGATCTAAGGTACCATCTAATTCATTGGATATAAGGGAACTAGGACAACATTTTTTGTTTTCAATATCATTTCCCTAAAGTTGATGAATTAAAAGAAATACTTGCATGATTTTGGTACAATCTCACTGTTGTTCATGAATTGAACAACTTCCACTTCAACCCTTAATGAAATGAAGTTGAATTTGTTATTCGTGATGTGTTAGCAGATCATGTGAATGAATTATGGGTCATTCCATCTCATTAAAAAAAAAGGTAGAAAAAGTTACAAGTACATCTTATGGTTAAATTAATCGTATATGGTTCCAAAAATGAACTTATACTTCATATATCATACCACTTAATAAAATAAAACTAGTTTCTACTAACCAAGGACTTCCTGTAGGCCAGTGGTAGGCGATAAAGGCCAGTCGTACATCGGTTGTGGGTTTGATTCCCACAACCTTGTCTGATGCGATGGGATGTCGCCCATCCTACAGGTTGTCCTATTTCTAAAACTATATTACTATAACATCCCATCAATAATATCGAAAAAACTTCTATCCTTAAACAACACTAACTTATGTCCAACATAATCAGTTCCAATCTTTAGGCTTATCCATAATACTGCAGTCCACTCTCATAATATAGTGAAAACGATTACTAGAGATTTAATACCATCGTTGATCCCCATATATCATAAGATATTTCTTGTTGGTCATATTCTAAACATTCTAAGGCCTTAATCATGTATTCTCTTGAAAAATGAATACCCATTGAGCCTTAGTGAAAACATGAATGCAGTTAAAAGTTAACACTTTCCACATACCAAAATCCTCAAAATTCTATATACTCAAACCATGATATCACTTAGTCCTTACATGAATACAATCAAACATCGCATTATCTTCTTATTCCATCATTATGCACATATCATCTACATTACAAAAATATCTGAATAACCTTCCATGGTTACTGGTACTATTCAACATATACTTTCAAATACATTTAGGAAAAACAATAGTGTAACAATCCTTATATGATTCTTTATTCCATACTCCCATTAAATATACAACATAACTCTCGATAAACATACAATCATTCCACTACCTTCTAAAACAACCGACTGAGCTTCAACACTTCTTTCAGCTCATATATCATTTGTAGTCTCCTCATCATCATCCACATAAATACTACCCATATGACCATGCTAATTCTCTTCATGAGATTTTCTATTAGGTCATTGGTTTGCATAATGCCCATACATTCCACATTTAAAACATCTAATCATTGTTGATGTCGTACCAATACCAGTATCCTTGTCCATGGTGTTAACTGAACCTTTTCCTTTGCACTTACTGGATTTGTGTCCTTCTTTTCCACACCCAAAGCATCTTCCAGTTCATTTGAAGAAATCTCCCTGATGCCTCTTCCCACATGATTTACATGAGGGAAATTGAACTTTCTTTCCTCTATGATCATCATGAAACTCCATCTTTCTCTTATTATCTGAGTCAGGAAACATACCAAAGTGGAGATTATTGATCATATTATGAGAATGCTGATTAGGAATAATAACGATGTTTGGACTTCCAGATCCCATTTCATTTGGTTTCTCATGACGAAAATCATTCCATTGTCTATCATATCCTCCATTATTGTGAATCATCCTGTTTCCAGCCATTTTATAAAACCCAAAACAAATAGTGTGAGAGGAAAAAATTTTGCTAGGGAAAACAACCTAGTAATGGGGGAGTATCCTCAATATCTAACATCTTAGGTTAAATTATATGATCGTTACCGTAGCTCTAGGACTGTATCCTATACGTATACTTATCCTTAGGGACATCCCTAGACATACCTTAGAAATATCTCTAGGGATCTCACAAACATTTTCGCATCCTAGTTTCCAAAGGTTGACTAAACCTTTCCTCTGATACCAACTGTAGAGACCCGAAGCATGACGTACATGGAAATTACATTACGTTTGCGTAATACTTAATACATAACAAAAACTAACACACAATGACTGTAATAGTTTAGTGGCTTTGGAAACCTGGAACGTAATCTTCTAATCGTGGTGAAAGATCTTCAACATCACCCATAAAGATCTTCTACATTTTGTTTCCTTACGTAAAACATTTCTTTTAATCCTGGGGGAAAATAAAATATAAAAAGGGTGAACTCAAATGCTCAATAAGGGTAAGCATAGATAAAATAGAACATACCATATACATTTGAACTTAAAAACATGAACATAATGTTTAAACATCAAAAGCTTGAGAAATGACATAAAACATGGAAGTACATAAGGCATAGATCATAAAGAAACATTAATAATGATAAAATAGAATGGGAATAAAACATGTAATTGTGGCATCCATTAAGAACAGGTAATGATTTCCATAGTAGCCAAGGCATTGCTGCCAAGACCATCTTGGTGGACAAAGTCCCTTTCTGAATCGAGATCACTCCTCGTTTCAGTCCTGTTTTACTGAACCGGTTTTACCTACCGTTCCAGCCATGTCTATCTCATTAGATATAAATCTTTACCCAATGCATTGGAGGGATATATATGTCACACCCATCTCATAATGAAATCATTCTTACTTGTGCCACAAAATAAACATACATCATTCGTAATAACCCAAAAAATAAAATGAGTTTCATAAACATCATCCCATCATCAAATAATCCATATAAAAGAAATGGATATCATTTCATAATGAGAAAAGTGAAACCATTTAAATCTTAGAGACTTTATATTTTATACATACACATATGAAATAATTTCATCTTATATGGAAAATGGTTTTGATAAAACACTTGAGATGAATTCTTTAGAAAAATATCCTTTATTTTTAAAAATCAGTTTCTTTTCACAAAACGACATGGAATTTTAAAAGAAAAAGATTTTTTTTAAAATAGTCATGAAATATTTTGGAGGAAACTTCATGAAAATATGTCTTTATAAAACCGTAAAAAGCCTTTCATGCCATGTATGTTAAAAAAACATTCTTCTCATACTTTTGCCGGAAAAGTCAAAAAGTGCCTCGTAACGTAAAAAAAAGAAAGATTCCTTACATACCATGTAGTAAAAGTCAAAAATGGGTAAAAAGGACAATAAAAATATATGAAACCATTTTTAGAAAACATGGGCTTGGATGATAAAGATAACCCCAGTAAATACTTATGAATAAACAATCTCGGATAAAATGAGATTGTGATATTTTCCCTTACCTTAGGTCCGATTTGCTTCGTAAGGGTTCGAACCTCCTGTATAATTATTTAAATAATGTTATTGAATTATTATAGAATCATTATTATTGTTATTATATCATATATGGTCATATTCTTAGCTTCTTATTTGTAATATTTCATTACTACTTGTTATTCAGGTGTTTATTACTTTTTGTTCTTATGCGTGTTTCCTCGAATAAATTCTTATTCTTCTCCTTAGGTTATATATAACTCATTCCCATAATGGTATTAGTGTAATATATATCATATTCATTCATTCAATTAATTTATATAATCATTATGAAATGAAGATCATGTAGAACGAGTCGCATCACATCGTGGAGACGGTATTCTGTACGTATGCACGAGCGAAGATATCGTTCCCATGATCGTGGAATTATATTGGAGTGTATGTATACTATTTACGAATCAATATAATTTTAAAATAATCATATATAGTTATTATTTACACAATTATACCCATCCAAGTAAGGTGGTGGGGGAAAATAGATTACACCACGGCGTGGAAACGGTATTCCTTACGTACACACGCGTGGTAATTTCTTTTTTCGTAGGATGGATAGATAGTGAAATAGGGTTGTTTCATGCTTATAATAACATATTAGTATACGAGTGATATGGATGTTATTACATCATAATGAAGAAACTAAATAAGAATAAGTGTAAGAAGAAATAATGATGAAAGAATCGGTAACAGACATTACCTCTTCTTTGAAGTGATTCTTTGAGACTTCCTTTTAGGGCACTAAAATTGGTCCTTGAAGAGGACCAGGACCTCTAGGATGTTTCTAGGGAAGTGGAGAGGATATATTGGCAGGGTTTGGACGAGCTTGAAAGCTCAAAGTGGTGTGAGGAAGAGAGGGAGGAGGTTCCCTTTTATAAGGGAGGAGAGGGGTACCTTTGGAATTCATAAAAATATTAATTTATAATAAATCTAACCCCACATAAAAACCACCAAAAATGACTCATATCCGAATATTAGATGAGATAGGGTTGTAATATTATCAACCAATCAAATTTAGACATGTTAGGAATTAATTTAAACATTATCAACTTGATTTCTCCTAATTTAATCAATTTAATTTTATTTGTGGTAATAACATTTTAAATTTAAATTATAACAAATAATTAATTATTTGTTGTGAATTCTCCATAATTGGATACTTTATAAAATATTATACCATGTAAATTTAAATTTATAATTTTTAAATATATTTGTGATTTTTAAACAATTTTATAATATATTATTTTTATTAAACAACAATAGTGTCAATTTTGACACTATTCATTTATTTGAATTTAAATAAAATATATACAGAAAATATGTTCGAACTAAAAGATTTAGTTGATTTTTGTAAAACTCATAACAGATTGATTACTTCGAACAAATTCAATTAAATCAATCCTAATATATCATATTATTCTATAAAATTAGTTTAATTCATTAAAAGTTTCATATTACATTTATTTGGGTATTTATAATATCAATTATTTTAATTTTTCACTATTATAGTAATTAATGCATCATCATTGTGTCATAAATAAAATAAATTATTTAATGTCTAAAAATTATAAATAAAATATAATTATGTAGGAAATCTTTTTTTATTTCTAATGAATATTTATAATCTAAAATCCAACATATATAACCTTATGTAACAATTGTTTTTCTAAAAGATATATGCTTGTGTCATTTTTGTATTCATTTTAACTTAATTAAAATAAAGTGTCATTATCACTTACAAGTAGATCCATGGGGTCCCAAAATCGACCCAAAGATGCCCATGGTCGACCATTTATCAACCAATAGGGTTAAGACACGTTTTAGGGTAATTTAGTATTATTATAATATTATTTTTTTAACCCTTATTTACCGGATTTACCCTTAACCATGGTAAATAAAATATTTACCGCAGTAATTATTCAAAATGTCTAAAAATAAAAGTTACCTATTTACACAATTTAAACATCCTGATTCCAAATATGGAATCCATTTTCCTAAATTCAAAACACAGAAGTGGCAGAAATTAATTTAAAATTAATTCCCGCTGTCAAAACAAAAAGCGTGTTTTTAAGAGATAATAACTATCAAAAGATTGACACTTGTTTATGTTCGGTTTAATTGTAAAATTATGTCCAATGACCAACATTATATTAAATGGTAAAAATATATTCTAAATATACTTTAAAACTACTAAAATTCATAATTTATCACTATTTATTATTTTGATTAAAAAAGTTGTTTTTAATTAAAATTTAGTAATTTTCACTATTCATCAAAATATGAAAGTTATCCGAAAAGTACCAAAATTTCACCTTAGGCTAAATTAGATATTACGAATCCAAAAATGAAGTCCATTTTGAAATATAAAATATATATGATTTCAAAAAGTAGGTATTACTATTCACAACAGCTAGTTTAATTAGTTGTGGTGTGTGTTAGAACTCGAGGTTGCGTACAACACACGCTATCGCATTATTCGAAGGGAAACGTACCGTGGAAGCTTGGGGTGTTACATTCTACCCTCCTTCAAATAATTGCGTCCTCGCAATTTCTAGGGTATTACTGCATAAAAAGACTCAGGTGGTTCTTCATCATATGTTCCTCGGGTTCCACGTTGCCTCTTCCATCTTATGATTTCTCCACAAAACTTTTACCAGACGCGTCGTCCGGTTTCTCAGTACTTGTTCTCTTGTATCAAGAATCCTGACAGGATCTTCACAATAAGACAGATCGGGTTCCAGTTCTAATTCCTCATAGGTGAGTACATGTGTTGGGTCAGGCTTGTATTTTCTCAACAGAGATACGTGGAACACATCGTGAACTTTGGAGAGACTTGGTGGCATTGCCAATCGGTAAGCTACAACCCCAATTCGTTCTAGAATTTCGAAGGGTCCGATGTACCTGGGACTCAATTTACCTTTCTTACCAAAAAGTATGACTCCCTTCCATGGAGATACCTTCAGGAAAACATGATCACTGACTTGAAATTCCAAATCCTTCCTTCGATTATCGGCATAGCTCTTTTGCCTACTTTGAGCTGCTTTGATGTGATTTTGGATTACTTTCACCTTTTCCACCGTTTCCTCCACCAGTTCTGGGCCTACAAGTTTTCTTTCACCAACGTCATCCCAACAGGTTGGTGTACGACATCTCTTTCCGTATAACGCTTCATATGGTGCCATCTGTATACTCGAATGGAAGCTATTGTTATAGGCAAATTCAACCAGTGGTAAATATTGATCCCACATACCCTGAAAGTCAAGTGGGAAAGATCTCAACATGTCTTCTAGGGTTTGAATAGTCCGTTCTGATTGTCCATCTGTCTGAGGGTGGTAAGCAGTGCTCAAATGAAGTTCAGTATCCAGGCATTTCTGAAGACTTTTCCAAAATCTTGCAGTAAAACGGGGATCACGATAAGAAACAATCGATAGGGGTACTCCATGAAGTCTCACAACATCATTAATGTATAGTCTTGCTAGACGTTCCAGGGGTAGATCTTCTCTTATAGCAAGAAAATGTGCTGACTTTGTAAGGCGATCAATAATAACCCATATTGCATCGTTCCTTCTAGGAGTCTTTGGTAGCCCCATGACAAAGTCCATCGTAATATTGTCCCATTTCCACTCCGGTATGGGAAGAGGTTGCATGACTCCTCCAGGCTGTTGCCTTCCAGCTTTCACTTGTTGACAAACCATACATCTTGACACAAAATCAGCAATCTCCCTCTTCATGTTGTCCCACCAAAAATTTTCCTTCAAATCTCTATACATTTTTGTGCTCCCAGGGTGTATAGAGAAATTGGAACTATGAGAATCATCCAACAATTCCCTTTTTAGATCAGGTATATTGGGAACACAAAGTCTCTTCCCGAATTTCAAAATCCCATCTTCATACACAAAGTCTCTCAATCTCCCATCATTCACAGCTTTAATCTTCTTTTGAAATTCTTCATCATCGGTCTGAGTACTCTTAATCCATTCTATTAAAGATGGTTTGGCAACCATTTGAAAAAGAAATGATGTTTCGCCTTCCCTGGTTATTCCCATGTCCATCTTCACTAGATCCATGAAAATTGGATCCCTTTCAATTCTCATATTGTTCAAAACTCCATGGTCTTTTCTACTCAAAGCATCTGCCACCTTGTTTGCTTTCCCCGGGTGGTAGTGTATCGTGCAATCATAAACATTGAGTAATTCAAGCCATCTCCTTTGCCTCATGTTGAGTTATTTTTGTGAGAAAATATACTTCAAACTCTTGTGATCAGTATAAATCTCACATTTTTCACCATAGAGGTAGTGCCTCCATATCTTCAAAGCAAAGATCACATCTGCTAACTCGAGATCATGAGTAGGATAGTTTTGTTCATGAATTTTCAACTGTCGTGATGCATATGGAATAACTCTATCATTCTGCATAAGGACACAACCAAGTCCTTTCTTCGATACATCACTATAAATAACGAACCCATCATTCCCCGATGGTAGAGTCAATATAGGAGCATTGTCTAATCTTTTTTTCAGTTCTTCAAAACATTCTTCACACTCTTTTTTCCAAACAAATTTAACCCCTTTACGTGTGAGCTTCGTTAATGGGTTAGCCAATCGGGCAAAATTCTGGACGAAACGTCAATAATAACCTGCCAAACCAATAAACCTGCGTACCTCAGTTATACTCGTAGGTGCTGGCCATTCTTGGATTGCCTTGGTCTTAGAAGGATCAACAGAGATTCTATCTTTAGAGACAATATGGCCAAGAAAAGAAATCTCCTGAAGCCCGAATTCACACTTGCTAAACTTCCCATATAATTCATGCCTCCTCAGAGTCTTCAAGATAATGCGCAAGTGATTTTCATGAACTTCGTAGGTTTTGGAGTATACCAAGATATCATCAATAAGTACCAGCACAAATTCATTGAGATACTCCTTGAAAACTCTATTCCTCAGATCCATGAATACAGAGGGTGCATTAGTCAATCCAAAAGGCATTACATTAAACTCGTAATCCCGTACCTGGTTCGAAATGCTGTTTTCGGAATGTCTTCCTTATTTACACACAACTGATGGTATCCAGATCGAAGGTCAATCTTTGAAAAGTATTGGGCTCCATGCAGTTGGTCAAATAAATCATCAATACGAGGCAGGGGATACTTGTTCTTTATCGTTATAGCATTGATCTCCCTGTAGTCGATACATAACCTCATAGATCCATCTTTATTTTTAACAAAAAGAACAGATGCTCCCCATGGAGAAACACTAGGGCGAATAAATCCCTTATTACTCAATTCATCTAGTTGTTTCTTTAGTTCGACTAACTCTACAGTGTCCATTCTATAAGGGGTCTTCGATATAGGCCTTGATCCAGGAATCAAATCAATGGAAAACTCAACTTCTCGTTCTGGAGGATGTCCAGGTAAATCATCCGGAAATACATCTACAATTTCTTTCACAACAGGTACATCCTCTATTTGAACATTCCTTTCCTCACCGACAGTTATTTCATTCTCTTCCTCCCCAATAATTGAATTAGGTTGAGCTACTGGGGGTGGATCTAAATAAGAATTAGGTGGTGACGATTCTGCTCTAAAGATAAGGTGTTCCTTATCATTATCATCAAGAATCGTAACCTCTTTCTTCTTACAATAAATCTTCACATCATAGTCCGAAAGCCAATCTATACCGAGGATTATATCAAACACAATCATAGGTATGACGATGATATCCGCAGATAAAGAAAATTTATGTGCTCTAATGGGGACTGATTCACAAAACATTGTTGCAATGATACTTCCCTAAGGAGTTTTAACTGACAACTCACTTATTAAATCAAATTGGAAATATCTAATTTTCTTAGCAAACTGGGAAGATATGAAACAATGCGACGATCTAGAGTCAAATAATGTATTTGCTAAACTTGAGGAAACCATTAAATTACCTGCCACCACGTCTTTTAGATCTTCTACCTCTGCAGTAGTGATAGCATAAGCCTGGCCTTGATCCCTTGGCCTTTTCTGAGGTAAGTTCTCCTGACGCTTAGGACATGCATTTGTATAATGCCCCATCTCCCTGCAATTGTAGCACTGAACGTTGGTAGCTTCCTTCTTCCCCTTGCAATCACGAGCTTGGTGGCCTTTTTCACCACACTTGTAACAGACTCCCATTCCCTTCAAGCAAGTACCAGGATGTTTCTTCCCGCATTTACCACAAGATGGATATTCAACCTTTCCCTTCTTCCCCTTATTTCCATTCCCAGATTGATCAGAAGGTCTCTTCTTCTCTTGCTTTGCTTTAAAGTCATAAGTCTTAGAGAATTCCTTTTCGGTCTTGATAGCACATGAGACAATGTCTTCGTACGATGAAAAGGATTGTGATAATAATGCTCGACGGAGAAATGGTTTTAACCCATCAAAGAAACGATCAATATTACTTCTTGGGTTGCGAATATAATCTCCAGCATACCTCACTAACCTTGTAAAGTTAGCCTCATACTTTGTGACATTCTCATCCTCCTTTTGTCTCAGACCCAGAAATTGCCTTTCCATATCTGCTCGATGGTTGCGAGGGAAGTATTTTTCTAAAAAAAAATCTTTGAACTCCCTCCATTCCATATTTGATACTTCATCATCTTCCTTCATGTTTTGAACCAATGACCACCATTGATCAGCATCTCCAGTGAGGCGGTAAACTGCCATGATAACTTTTTCCCTTTCACTGCTCCCCAAAGCCTGAAATATTTTCTCTAGGGAATTTATCCACTGCTCAGCTACTAAGGGATTTGTACTCCCATTGAACGTTGGTGGTTGTTGCCTCATGAATCGATCTAACATTGATCCTCCACGCTGCGGATCAGGGTGCTCCATACGGGTAAGGTTATTATTCATAACCTGAGTAAGTTGTCCCAGTATGGTGATTAGTTGATCGGCACCAGTTGCATCACCATCCCCACTATAATTATCTTGAGCAGGAGGGAAATCCCTACATGGAGTGCGTGCATTGATACGGTTTCCATTTCTTCCACTAGGCGCCATTTCTAAACAATGGCATAAACTAGATCAGTTTATCAATCAAAATACATAATCCCATACTTATAAAACACTTAACATAAATTGAACTATTTATGGATATAATCCATAATCATAAGAATGTTTTCTTTGAGGAGGTATATACTCATAATCCCTTCAAAATGATTTGTAAAGAAAAATTACAGTTATCCTAAGCATATCCCCCAGGAGTGTCGTAACCAAGAGTGCAGCAAGGCCCGTTGTCGTGCACCAGTTCCCGTTCGAGTCTAGCTCAAAGCGGTGTTTTCGGGTTTTACCCCTAGGTATATCTGTGCCAGAGCCGCCTCTACCTGCTCGTATCCAGACAGGGATGTATTTCTCGGAAAACTCACAAAATCTCTACAATACCAAAGTTCTAGGAAGTTCTTCTATACTAATCCTCAAAGTTCATCTTAGGTCTACGTGCTCTAATCAGAGTTTATCTAAATCTAGCTTCCAAGGTTTGTACTAAACTTCATCTGATACCAACTATAACGCCCCGACCCTAGTTACCCAGAGTCGGTGCATTATTACATAACATTGGCATGATCACAAGAAAGATCAAATCTCGAAAGACCGATTGGTTTAGTATCCTTGGAAACACTAGATATATTCATAAGTTTTACATTACATCATAAAATGAAAAACTACTACAACAACATAATGTTTCCACAGTCCACACTATAATCCCCTCATAATATCCCTGCAGGTCATTCATAACTTACATCTTCACATCCTGGGAAAAATAAAACATAGAAAAAGGGTGAGCTCAAATGCCCAGTAAGGATAACAATATAGCGGAACATTCAAAAATAAGCATAAACATTTAAGGCAATGAATTACTAAAACAAAAGCCTTTTAAACTTGAACTTCAACATAGTATGGCAAAATTAAAATGAAATAATTTCATTTACCTTTTCACATGGATATTCTACTAATTGAATAATCACATGCAATATCAATAACCACTTTCATAATGTTGGAATGCATAATGCCAGACTATCATAACCACATAGTCAAGGTCTCGTGCCAAGGCTACAAATAAGATTTTTCCAAAGCCTTGTGCCAAGACACTAGTTTGTCTCAAGAGACCTATCGATGCATCGAGGAGCTATAGCGGGCTCCACCCGTCACTTACTAAGTCCAATGCATTACCATATGAAAAGGTTTAAACATAACATAAACATTCGTATTAAAACTAGCATACGAAGTGTCAATACTTTCACCATAAACAATGAATGGTATAAAAATAGAACATCCACAGTCAAACATATCACAAAACCTTCAATACAATATAGAAGTTTTGTATCATAATAAATCAACTTCAAATAAACTTAAAATCCATCAAAGGATGTTGACATAGATGAAATCAATATTCTTTTTAAAGAAATATCTCCTTTTATTTTGAAATCATTTAAGATACATATAAAATAAAACATTTTCTTTGAAAATATTCTTATAAGCTTGTAAGGGAAGATTTGAAGATTTTATAATGGCGGAAAATAGCCGCACCCGCCGTATAAGTTAAAAAAAACATTCTTACCTTAATTCTGTCGAAAAGGTTAAAAAGGACCTTATTTTGAAAACGACGGAAAGATTCCTTTATAAACCTCTTATAAAAAGTCAAACAAGGGTATAAATGACTTTAACCCATATTCTTGTAAATAATAAAAATGTTTTGAAATACATTTTTAAGAAACATGGATGTGGATGATAAAGATATCCCAGAAGATTATTACGTATAAACAACCTCAGATAATGAAGAGAATGTGAAATAACCCTTACCTTGTACTTTTCCTTGGTTGGGGTAGGTTAACCTCCTGTATAATGTTGAAATAATTGTTACTAAATTATACAAGAATCATATACATTAATATGATATCATATATGATCTTTTAATATCGATTTATAATAATATCTTAGTATTATCGTTGTTTCGGGTGTTAACTTACTTGTTTTCTTTTATATGTTTTGTTACGTAAGAAATTTTTGTAAAGGATAGGTTGTATATAATTCATATCCAGACTTATATCAAGTCCTTAACATCATTTTTAAATCATCAAATGATAATTATACTTGAATGGATACGATGGAGAATGAATCTCATCGCGTTTGTGGAGACAGTAGTCCGTACGTACGCACGAGCGACAATATCATTCTTTTGATATTAAAATAATATATAAATGGTTGTTATATCATATATAAAGAATCATTATCATGTTTTATTTATTATTTACATGAGTTACATATCATTATTATACCCATACAAATAATAATATATTGAATAACAATTACACCACGACGTGGAGACGGTAAGCCGTACGTACGCACGTGTGGTGACATGTTATTCAAAGGGTGGATAGAATACCTAATATGGTTGTACCATATTTATAATAACATCACAGTATATATATGATACTGAAGTTATTATTTTAAAATGGTAACAACAAAGGAATAAGAAGTGGAAGAAGAAATGAACTTGGAAAAGGGTGGTGAAATCATTACCTCTTCTTCGGGTTCTTCCTTTTGATTTGATCAAAAGGGCTCCTTAGGATGGCTTTCTAATCAAACTAAGTCCTCTAGGTTGTAGTGAGGGATGTTGGGAGAGTATTTGGGCAGAGTTTGGACGAACCAAAAGGCTTTGAAGGTGTGAATAAATGAGAAGGAGGAGTGCCCTTTTATAAGAGGGGTGAGGGGCACCTTTGGAAAAGCTAGAAATATTAATTTATAATAAATTCATATTCGGTTTCTAATGGCTCCAAAGTTGATTATTAAAATTTTAAGGTGGGTATAGGTCTAAAACCACTCAACCAATAGAATTTAGACAGGTTTGGGTACTTATATTAACCTTAACTTTAAGTATTAACTCTAAGTTAATTAGTTTCACTTTTACAATGTCTCTTTGTATTTTTATATAATATGGTTAATAAACTTACTACATACATCCAAGCGACCCCCAAGTGGTCCATTAGTGATGAAAAAATAATGAAATAAGTCTCTTGTCCGAACCTTAGATTTTTAGGAATTTAATATCAATTAATAATATAATATTTGTTTTAAGAACTCTTTTATGTCAATTTTGACACTATTCAATAGTTGATTTTTTGTGAAACTCATAACAGATTGATTACTTAGAACAAAGTCAATTAAATCAATCCTAATATATCATATTATTCTTTAAATTTTTTTTAATTCATTAAAAGTTTCATATTACATTTATTTGGGTATTTATAATATCAATTATTTTAATTTTTTACTATTATAGTAATTACTGCATCATCATTGTGTCATAAATAAAATAAATTATTTAATGTCTAAAAATTATAAATAAAATATCATTATCTAGGAAATATGTTTATCTTTCTAATGAATATTTATAATCTAAAATCCAACATATATAACCTTATGTAACAATTGTTTTTCTAAAAGATATATGCTTGTGTCATTTTTGTATTCATTTTAACTTAATTAAAATAAAGTGTCATCATCACTTACAAGTGGATCCATGGGGTCCCAAAATCGACCCAAAGATGCCCATGGTCGACCATGTATCAACCAATAGGGTTAAGACACGTTTTAGGGTAATTTAGTATTATTATAATATTATTTTTTAACCCTTATTTACCGGATTTACCCTTAACCATGGTAAATAAAATATTTACCACAATAATTATTCAAAATGTCTAAAAATAATTGTTACCTATTTACAAAATTTGAACATCCTGATTCCAAATATGGAATCCATTTTCCTAAATTCAAAACACAGAAGTGGCAGAAATTAATTTAAAATTAATTCCCGCTGTCAAAACAAAAAGCGTGTTTTTAAGAGATAATAACTATCAAAAGATTGACACTTGTTTATGTTCGGTTTAATTGTAAAATTATGTCCAATGACCAACATTATATTAAATGGTAAAAATATATTCTAAATATTCTTTAAAACTACTAAAATTCATAATTTATCACTATTAATTATTTTGATTAAAAAAGATGTTTTTAATTAAAATTTAGTAATTTTCACTATTCATCAAAATATGAAAGTTATCCGAAAAGTACCAAAATTTTACCTTAGGCTAAATTAGATATTACGAATCCAAAAATGAAGTCCATTTTGAAATATAAAATATATATGATTTCAAAAAGTAGGTATTACTATTCACAACGGCTAGTTTAATTAGTTGTGGTGTGTGTTAGAACTCGAGGTTGCGTACAACACACGCTATCGCATTATTCGAAGGGAAACGTACCGTGGAAGCTTGGGGTGTTACAGATATAGCATAATATAGACCACGATCCATTACATTCTTTTGTGATATACTTCTTTGATTCATGATACATTTATTTTTATAGTGACTCATCTCATTATAGATGAAGCATTGTATATTAGAAACTTTTTTCTTTCCCATTAAATCAAAATCAGAGTGACCTTTATCTTCAGACTTATACAAAATTCCAATTCTTATTAAGAAAACACTAGGGTATTTATTTCAAAAATTATAACATTTTGGAAAATCATTTTTTCCATTCATCCTGTTAGACTTCTTTTTCCCTTGTATCCTCTTATTCATTTATTTCCCATCAATGACATATCACATATACAATTATTTCTAACTATTTTTATCACATGATACTATATTATTATATCATGATAAATCATGATATATTGTTTACCTTAAAAGGATTTTTTTTAATCCTATCAACTAAATTATCATTTTTACTCTATGGATTATGTATATTGATCTGGTTCAAATTCCTTTTGTTAGGCATTATTTAAATATAATGGAATGAACTATATTAAACTATATAATTTTGAAACATAATTTCTAGTATCAAACCTTTTTAAATACCAAATCCTTAATATTAAAAAAAATTATTCACAACTAATCAAATATTTATAATCATGGATTCCTTGAATATATCTATAAATCCTTCATAATTACAAGTAAGGAAAATGTGAATTGTTGTAAGAGTATCTCCCAAGAGGGTCAAACTAAATGTGTAGTATGGCCCATTTCATGTACTAGGTGATTAATGGGTCAAGAACAATGTTCTAATTTAGAGATAGTACCACTAGGTGCATCTCTCGAGAACAACTTCAACTTGTAGTATCCATACGTGATCATTTTTAATAGAAAACCCATATAATATATGACTTACCAAAACATTAGGATGTTCTCATACACTAATAATCAAATTATCTCAGAGGGTTATGCCCATAATTTATGGTTTTCGAAATCTATTTCTGAAGGATTCTACTAAACATCCTTTAATTCTGACTATAACGACCTTGGCCCTAATAACCCAAAGTAAGTGCCTTATTTTTTTTACATTGTCATAAGATTTGGTGATATCAGATTCATGGAGATGTTTAAAAATAGTGATTTTTATTATTAAACTATAATCATAATAAACATTGAAATATAAATAAGTTAACACACTTTCGAATTTATGTAACATGACTATCATGTTAATATAAGTATTAATCAATATGGAAAGGTAAATGATTGAAAACACATGCCATTTAATCTATAATTTGGGATTTAAATGAATATAGAGATAATATCATTATAAAAATATCATAGATAATAATAACTAAATTATTAATGTAGAAAATTATCAATTATTAGACTTCATATTTATGGTACATTACACCTCAACAATCAATATTTATCCCTAATATATAATAAAATTGATGGGTATAAACCCATTTATCTTTATCTAGAAAACTAATTATTATCATGATAAATTTATATGCATTGATATCTTATCAATAAATATTCCCCAACCATGTTTATATGTTTATAGCATTACTCATATATCAAATAATCAATTTATGTCATGAAAGATGTTCCTTATCATCAAATATTATTTTTGACTATCAAATTGAGAATTATAAAAACATTTCAATATATGAAATTTATTATCAATGTATGAAATCATATTTAGAAATGTATGTCAATGATAATTAATATTGTTATTTATGGGAAATTTAATTTTCAATGATCACAAGTATGTGAATATTTCATGGGGAATTTATGACTAAAAAGTAAATCAATAATGTGAATGTCAATACTTCTTATGGAAAAAATGATCACAACCCATCCATAAAAATAATAAGTGTTTTATAAATATATCACATACCCATTGGAGTAATAATAATGGGTTGTGGTCAATAATTAATATATATACCATAGAATGATCCTAGAAATATTATAGAGGAACATATCCATTTTATTATGAAAATGACTTGTAAAAGAAAACATGTCATAAACCATTGTGAAAATAATATTCATTGAAAATAATATATTAATATTCTAATGGAAGATTTATAACAAGTATTTTACATGAAAATATGATATTCTATACATTTTGTGGACATAAAAACAAAAAATCATTTTTTTAGTAACAGTCAAAGAAGCATTATTTTGAAGAGGATAAGAAAATTCTGTTAAAAACTTTTGTGAACATTAAAATTTTATAAACTCTCCCAAATAAATACTTTATAAATGTGAAAAATATTTTTAATATTTTTTATAAAACATTGTTTTGGAAGAAAATGGATTTTCATCTGAAAAGAGTAATGAAGTAGGATTTCCTTAAAAATAGTTTCTCAGTCATTTTATGTACAAAAGATTGGAAAAATTGTATTGTTACTATAAAATTTCATTAATAAGAATAGGATAATAAAAAATATATATTTTATTATTCATTGATCATATAGTTTTATTTAATGGAAATTCAAGACTAATTAATCCTGATTAAATTGACATTGTGGAAAAAACATTACAAATATCAATGAGTTGGGGAGATAATTGACTAATGAATTGAGTATGCATTTCAAATAAGATTATTTATTCAACAATAATATTATTGAGACATAACATAACATTATTTATTCAATAATAATATTATTACCCCGAATTGAGAATTATATTCACTTGATATAGTAAATTAGGTGACTAGCAGTACAATATTCCAAAATGACGGGAAATTGAGGCGAAGTCCCCTACCTCACCATCCCTTTTGGAAGAACATGATTTAAAATAATATTTAATGGATCTAAGAATGCTATTAATTTATACCATAATAATATTTATATTTTTAATTTCATATATTTTCCTTTTATAACATCTTATCACTCATTCATTAAAAATGTATCATTATTTTCATTGTTTCAGTTTTAGTTGCCTTATTTTCTCTTGTGCGTTTGGTCATTAAATATCTAGATATTTCACATATTATATTGTCACATGATACAACTAATAATATTATTGAAATAATTATAATATTTATAAATAAATTATAATTTTAATACATTTCATGGATGATTATTATGGGAAATGGGATATGTTATGATCATAGAGGCGGTATGTCATATTTATTCACAAGTAGCATTTCCATTTTCATCAACGATCACTATAGAAAGCATTTAGATAGTTTATTATCATTATGAACTGACAATAATATTATGTGTGTGTGTATATATATATATCCTTTTATTTATTTAATTAAATTGACAAATATTACCCATGTGGTATTTGGCTGAAAGAAGAGTCACATCGCTTCGTGAGGCGATAGTCCAAACAAACACGAACAATGTTATCAATTTTCAGTGTATGAAATAAAAAGAAATCTTTTTTATTGGTAAAAAATTAATTAATCTAGTAAATATTTAATATATATCTCACATATTCATTAACATTATCCATATTACCTTCCATGTAATGTGTTAATGAATGATGAATCACATCACTTCACGAGGTGACAGTCCGCTGTACAGACGAATAGTGATTTCATAACTCATTTAACAGAAATGGAGTCAGATATATGTAATTCCCAAAACATAACAAAATAACTTATATAGAATATAATGAGGTTAAAATATAATCATGGTTTAATAATAATTCATTTCGGTGAAGGAGGAAATAAAATAAAAATGCTCGTTGAAAAATGTTGTAACTTTTTCATTTAACATCATTTGGTTTGTACCCAAATCCTACCATGGGTGAATTTATAAAAAAATAATTTCTTATATTAATACGGTATTGTATTTTGGATGTTATTTGGGAATGAATTTGTTAAAAAATATTTTTTAATGGTTTGATGATGATATAATCAGGGGTGGCATTTTATATGTGAGGTGAGTGGAACACGTGAAATTCACCAGAAGAAAAAGGTGTACCCAGGTTATTGATATAAAAAAGGGAATAAAAGGGTGTATTATCGACCCTCGAAAGTAATAGAGTTTAAATTTGGCTAGAAAATATATTTTTGACAAGTGTTTAGGTCATTTAAACCCATATCTTATTAGTTTAATAGCCCCGTATATCCATTTTTACGTTAACTGTGGTAAATAAATTTTCTCTATTCACACTATTAATTTTGGTAAAATTTATGATTAAAAAATTTGAGAATATATATTTCCTTATTCTACAATAGGATATTAATTTAAAAAAATCCATTCATAGAAGGGGAAAATTCTAATTTAATATTAATTATACCAACACGATGAGAAATAATGTTTTCACAGAGAAAATCATATAATGTTTTCAATAATTTAACATAATAATTCTTTATGAAAATCATTCCACATTCCTAATTTGTATTAAAGTTATATAATTTAACTAATTTTACTTTAAAACCAATTAAAAATAACTTTTAACTAATGTTAATTTTTTAATTAGAATTCAATTGTTTCCATTATTCATTGAAAAATGAGATATTTCAAAAAAATCCCAAAAACACACAACTAATATAATTTAGAAATTATTATTTATAATAAATATTGATTATTTTTTAAATATATATTTTATAATTTTTTTAATAATTAATTTTAAATTATGTGTGCAATGTTTTACTAAACCCTCCTTTGGAAGAAATATATATTATTTATAAAATATATCCTTTTCAATTATAGTATTCTTATATAATTTATATTCTATATATGACATAAATTTTCCATTTTTTATAATTATATAAGTACTCTATAATTTAATATCTCATTTTATGGGTATATTATATTTTGATTCATTTAGGTTAGGTGTTGCACTTTAAACAGTCTATCAACGAGATTATATTTAATGAAAAACATTTCAAGGATTTTTTATTCTTTGTGTTGAGTGTCATATACACTATTGAATATAGTGTTTTAATTATATAATTTTGGGGTGTTACATTTTTTGTATGTTTTTCTAATATGTTAATATCTCAATGAAATTTATATATTTAGTTCTTATGGTGGTAAATTTGAGGGAAAATAATGAAAACCACATAAATAAATCTATATCAATAGATATTTTACAGTAACATTATTTAAATGAAATGGTAATGTGGGAGAGCATTGAAAATGAATATATATGTTTTATATAGAGAAATAATGTTTATTAGAATATAAATTTCAATAAATTTAAAAACAATAAATAAAAACATTCTTATTAGGATCATTGAACATTGAAATATAAATTTCAAAATTTATTCCTGAATTTTAGATTCTATATGTGTTTGAAATATTAGTATATAAATAAAATAACCATGGAATTTTAGGATCAATATTTAAGTTATATTCTCTATTGAACATGATCAATGTGAGTCAAAATTTCTTATTTATAAGCACATAACTTATTATTTTCAACTATATTTATTATATATGAATTGTAGTTAGGTATTACCAAAGAATATATCTCATGCTTCCATTTTGTACATTGTGAAATTATTTTATTTTGGAATGAATTTATTTTTGGTGTTTCATACTCATCAAATTTTTCAATAACACTTTAATCAATAGTAGTAAATGATGAATATATAATATAAGACTCAACAATTACCATTTGTTGCAAGATAAATCATTTTGAAATAAATCTAAATGTTATTGTCAGCAATATACTCAGTATGGTGTTTCAAAACATTAGTGATAAAAAACTTATGTTTTATAAAAATACATACTTTTCATGTTTATACAGAGAAACCATTTGAAATAATGGTGGCCGAAAATTCTTCTCCAGATTGTTTTCCTTAAATATGATAAATATTTTAAAGAGAATCTGGAGGTATGTTTATATAGATCAATAGATTCCAGTACAAAGTTTATTGAATTTAAAATTAATTAAAGAAACATTATTTGTAAGAATATATGATTTTCTCTGGGAACGTGAGAGGATAAATATCATAATCACATATTCAACGATCATGAAAATGATGGGCGTATTTATTCCAAAACTCATATTACCTCACCCACAGAAGATTCATGACATCATAAAAAAGAGGATCGATAATGAATATTTCAGTCATTCATTGATCATTATAATGTAAAATGGATTTATTCCTAAACTAACACTAACTTATAGAAATCACACATATGATATTTTTTCAAGGATGGTCAATGATGATACTTATAGGTCACAAGAAGATTCTTATTATCCATTCAAGATGTTCTTCCAAAATAATGGAATTAACTAAAAACCATATCAAAACTGAAATGATTAATGATTGTTATATTAGTTTTTTATGAGATAAATACATTATATCACAAAATATGAGTCTATATACAATGGGTGTTTATGGTATAGGTCAACAAGAAAAGGCAAATCAATGAAAAATAAAGAGTTCTTTTCAGGTAATTATCCTAAGATGTGAAAATTGAAATATTATAGTCATGTGAGAGAATATATATTTAAATGGGTTTCACATATCTATTTGATAAAGTGTTACAAATATTGTCTTGGATTAAATCAAGTAAATATATGAAAAGAATCATTTTCAAAAGAATAACATCCAGTAGTAAAGGTTGAAAGGGAATATTCTAGAGACACATACTACAAAGGATTACTAGAACTATAATTTGTTATTATATTCACTATAGTGGGTGATCTATTATCTATTAATATTAATAAAACCTATAATTAGGAAATATAAGGAAATGGGAAATGATGAGAATATTTATATGAATTTAAAAATGGATTCCATGTACCGAAATCGGGGCTATTTTATAGTAGTTTCTCTATTTGATGTAATATCATTGATCTGTCTTAAACAAAAACAATAGATTATGGTAAAACTATAGTACAAATAATGTTTTATTATTTATAAAAATTTATCATCCTTAAATTCATTGTAATTATAATTGACATAGTAAGTATTCAATGGTTTTTATTTTTGGAATTGGATGTGAATACCACCTTTATTGAAGAAAACCTTGTGGATTATGTATATACTACACAACCATAAATTCTAGGTGACACCATAAATTATCAATAATGAATTTAAGTTACAGAGATCAATTTATTTATTACAGAAATAATAAGGATCATATTATATTCATTTGTAATGATTGTTTAATTTTTATCTATAATAGTTTAGTGGGAGGACCATATTTTTCCAATGAAAATATATTGATTGCATATTGAAAATAGTAATTAATATTATATTTATTTTATAAAAGATCGAGATAAAAACTCCAAATATTGACTTCACACAGTAACCCATGTTTTAGGGAGAATTTTTTAATAAGGCTGATATATGGATGTCATATATATAGTCAAATAAAACATACTCATAATATATTTAAAAATAAAAGTTAAAAATAAAATAGATTTATTTCCAAGTTGATATTTTATAAATCGATCCAATAGTACATGTGTGAGACATAGGATGATATTATAACGTTAATTATAACTCTAAATGGATTAGTGATGGATCTATCACATATTCAATGTTATGTACTAGATTTTAAATTTCAAATAAATACATTATATAAGGTAAATAATATGTAAATCATGGAGAATTGTATGGGATGGAGTTATAGAAGTCAAATTATAAATTATAAACTATAAGGAATGTGTACTTATTACCTAGAGATAAAGGAAAACATGTTGTATGGTGACACAAACTAATCTTCTTAAATATTAATTTGACATTATATCACTGTAACTATAAGAAAATGAGATATATGATCTCATTAAATCTAGTGGTATACATATGTACAAATATTGAGTGTGTTGACGCTTCTGTTGAAGGTAAAATATTTTTATAATTTATTTATTGAATTTTCCAAGTTCATGGAATCATACCAATGATACAAGATAATATTTCTATATTATGATAGATGTAACAAAAGATATAGTCAATGTAATCATATATAGATGGATTTTACTAATTAAATTGAACATTCTAATATAAATGTTACCACCTAGTAAAACATGGTAGATCCAATGACTAAATAAATTACATAGTAGAATAATGATGGTTCCACATGAAACCTAAAAGGTTTCTAGTTATCATGTCAGATCTAGTGGGGTTGTTAATGTTTTGAAATTGGGTTCCCTAGGCCCAGAATGGGTTCTAATATCAAATTATTATATCCTGTATATGGTGGGTGATACATGATTTATTTTTACAATCACTACTGGAAATCCAGCGTTTCCCAACGGTTCATAACCGTTGGGAAAGGCTGCAGAACCGTTGGTATATGTTATACCAACGGTTCTGCAAACTGTGGGGAAGTAAGCCGTTGGGAAAGGCTTTTCCCAACGGTTTACACAGAACCGTTGGGATAGGTTAGAAAAAATAAACCAATCCCAACGGTTCTGCCAAACCGTTGGGAAAGGCCTTTCCCAATGGTTTGGCCCGTTGGGAAATCAACAAAGCATTTTCTTTCCCAACGGTTCCATGAACCGTTGGTAAAAACAACATTCAATAAAGTATCCCAATGGTTTCAAACCATTGGGATAGGGTGTTTTTACCAACGGTTCAAGGAACCGTTGGTAAAAACAGCTACATAGAGCCTATGCCAACAGTTTTCAAACCGTTGGCATAGGCTTTACTGTGCAAATTGCACAGCAGCCTGCTCTGCAATTTGCACAACAGATTTTTGGGCATTCACCCTAGGTTTCAATTCAATTTTCAATCCAATTATTCCCTTGTTTTCAATTCATTTTTCAATACAATTATTGTACCTGTAACACATATAATGCATACATATAGAGAACAAACCAACACATACAAATAATGAAAACCAACCAACCAACACATATAATGCATCCTCAAAATATACTCATCCATAATTAAAGTAGAATTCATAACATAATTATAAACATACATAATTCATTTAGAATTCATTTTAAAATTTAGATGACAATCATATGTGGAATCCGGAATTCAATTCATAATTTGATTCGTTCTTCCGTATGTCAGTTGATGCCTTTCACTTAAAATGACGTCCTTTTGAAACAAAAGACGGACACATTGAGTGGTGTCAGCCGCACCGCATGTCGGATTGAAGCAGGGATGATTCGTACACGTCACATATGACCCATGGATCGTTCTCCTAAAGTTTCAACGGAAACCGAATCCGTTTGGTCGTTTTTCCGTATGTACTTAAAATGGTGTCCATTTTAAACAAAAAAGAGTCACTTAGACTTATCCTGGCCACACCGCGACTCAGATTCATCCCGGGTTGGCTCATACCTGTCACATATGACCCATGGATTGTTGGGATAAATTATCAAAAGATTCGGAATGCGTTTGGTCGGTTTTCTGTATGTCAGTTGATGCTTTTCACTTAGAATGACGTCCTTTTGAAACAAAAGACGGACACTTTGAGTGGTGCCAGCCACACCACGTCTCCGGATTGAGCGGATACCACCGTGCAACATTCTAATTATTATTCGTGACGTGTACGCGCAGACGGAACGTCAATCAGACGTGTAGTTTGCGCGGTACGGCTCAATATTCGTGTTTTAAGTGATGCGCGCGCTTTGTAAACGCGCGTGAGGGGGGTCCAAATGGGCCGAACGAAGTAGGAATGGCCTGAAATCAGACGAAACATACGGTTGAGTGATTTCTGAAGTGGTCAAGTAGACGGCATGTCAATCGGACGTGTCGTGTGCCCGCGGTGACCGACAACGCAGTTCTGGTGTTATAAACGGCCAAAACGGGCGTCCAACGGACAAATTCATAGCGTACGACCTTGGATTGAGCTGAAACCACCGTGAAGAATTCTAATTATTATTCGTGACGTGTACACACAGACGGCACATCAATCGGACGTGCGATTTGCGCGGTACGGCTCAATATTCGTGTTTAAAGTGATGTGCGCGCTTCGTAAACGCGCGTGAAGGTGGTCCAAACGGGCCGAACGATTTCGGAATGGCCTGAAATCAGACAAAAAATACGGGTGAGTGATTTATGAAGTGGTCGAGCAGACGGCACGTCAATCGGACGTGCCGTGTGCCCGCGGTGACCGACAACACAGTTCTAGTGTCATAAACTGCCAAAACAGGCGTCAAATGGTCAAATTCATAGCGGACGACCTCAGATTGACCTTAAAACACCGTGAAAAATTATAATTATTATTCGTGACGTATACGCACAGACGGCACGCCAATCGGACGTGCGGTTTGCGCGGTACGGCTCAATATTCGTGTTTTAAGTGATGCGCGCGCGTCGTAAACGCACGTGAGGGGGGTCCAAATGGGCCGAACGAAGTCGGAATGGCCTGAAATCGGACGAAAAATACGGGTGACTGATTTCTGAAGTGGTCGAGAAGACAACACGTCAATCGGACGTGCCGTGTGCCCTCGGTGGCCGACAACGTAGTTCTGGTGTCATAAACGGCCAAAACGGGCGTCCAATAGTCAAATTCATAGTGGAGGACCTCAGATTGAGCTGAAACCACTGTGAAATATTCTAATTATTATTCTTGATGTGTACGCGCAGACGGCACATCAATCGGACGTGCGGTTTGCGCGGTACGGCTCAATATTCGTATTTTATGTGATGCACGCGCTTTGTAAACGTGCGTGAGGGGGGTCCAAATGGGCCAAACGAAGTCAGAATGACCTGAAATCAGACAACAAATACGGGTGAGTAATTTATGAAGTGGTCGAGTAGAAGGAACGTCAATTGGACGTGCCATGTGCCCGCGGTGACCGACAACGTAGTTCTGGTGTCATAAACGGCCAAAACGGGCGTCCAACAGTCAAATTCATAGCGGACGACCTCAGATTGAGCAGAAACAACCGTGAAATATTCTAATTATTATTCGTGATGTGTACGCGTAGATGGCCTGTCAATCGGACGTGCGGTTTGCGCGGTACGGCTCAATATTCGTATTTTAAGTGATGCACGCGCTTCGTAAACGCGCGTGAGGGGGGTCCAAATGGGCCGAACGATGTCGGAATGATCTGAAATCAGACGACAAATACGGGTGAGTGATTTATGAAGTGGTCGAGTAGACGGCACACCAATTGGACGTTCCACGTGCCCGCGGTGACCGACAATGCAGTTCTGGTGTCATAAACGGCCAAAACGGGCGTCAAACGGTCAAATTCATAGCGGACGACCTCGGATTGAGCTGAAACCACCATGAAACATTCTAATTATTATTCGTGACGTGTACGCGCTGACGGAATGTCAATCGGACGTGTGGTTTGCGCGGTACGGCTCAATATTCGTGTTTTAAGTGATGCGCGCGCTTCGTAAACGCGCGTGAGGGTGGTCCAAACGGGCCAAACGATTTCAGAATGGCCTGAAATCAGGCGAAAAATATGGGTGAGTTATTTATGAAGGGGTCGAGTAGATGGCACGTAAATCGGACGTGTCGTGTGCCCGCGGTGACCGACAACGTAGTTCTGGTGTCATAAACGGCCAAAACGGGCGTCAAACGGTCAAATTCATAGCGGACGACCTCGGATTGACTTGAAACCATCGTGAAACATTCTAATTATTATTCGTGATGTTTAAGCGCAGACGGCACGTCAATCGGACGTGCGGTTTGCGCGGTACGGCTCAATATTCATGTTTTAAGAGATGCGCGCGCTTCGTAAACGCGTGTGAGGGGTGTCCAAACGGGCCGAACGAAGTCGGAATGGCCTGAAATCAGACGAAAAATACAGGAAAGTGATTTATGAAGTGGTCGAGTAGACGGCATGTCAATCGGACGTGCCGTGTGCCCGCGGTGACCGACAACGCAGTTCTGGTGTCATAAACGGCCAAAACGGGCGTCCAACGGTCAAATTCATAGTGGACGACCTCAGATTGAGCTGAAACCACCGTGCAACATTCTAATTATTATTCGTGACGTGTACGCGCAGACGGCACGTCAATCGGACGTGCGGTTTGCGCGGTACGGCTCAATATTCGTGTTTTAAGTGATGTGCGTGCTTCGTAAACGCGCGTGAGGGTGGTCCAAACGGGCCGAACGATTTTGGAATGGCCTGAAATCAGATGACAAATACGGGTGAGTGATTTATGAAGTGGTAGAGCAGACGGCACATCAACCGGACGTGCCGTGTGCCCGCGGTGACCAACAACGCAGTTCTGGTGTCATAAACGGCCAAAACGGGCGTCAAATGGTCAAATTCATAGCGGACGACCTTGGATTGACCTGAAACCATCGTACAACATTCTAATTATTATTCGTGATGTGTACGCGTAGACGACACGTTAATCGGACGTGCGGTTTGCGTGGTACGGCTCAATATTCGTGTTTTAAGTGATGCGCGCGCATCGTAAACGCGCGTGAGGGGGGTCCAAACGGGCCGAACGAAGTCAAAATGGCCATAAATCAGACAAAAAATACAGGACAGTGATTTCTGAAGTGGTCGAGCAGACGACACGTCAATCGGACGTGCCGTGTGCCCGCGGTGACCGACAACGCAGTTCTGGTGTCATAAACGGCCAAAACGGGCGTCCAACGGTCAAATTCATAGCGGAAGACCTCAGATTGAGCTGAAACCACAATGAAACATTCTAATTATTATTCTTGACGTGTACGCGCAGACAGCACGTCAGTCGGACGTGCGGTGTGCGCTGTACGGCTCTATATTCGTGTTTTAAGTGATGCACGCGCTTCGTAAACGCACATGAGGGTGGTCCAAACGGGCCGAATGATTTCGGAATGGCTTGAAATCAGACGAAAAATACGGTTGAGTGATTTACGAAGTGTTTGAGTAGACGGCGCGTCAATCGGGCGTGCCGTGTGCCCGCGGTGACCGACAACGTAGTTCTGGTGTCATAAACGGCCAAAACGGGCGTCAAATTGTCAAATTCATAGCAGACGACCTCAGATTTACCTGAAACCACCGTGAAACATTCTAATTATTATTCGTGACATGTACCCGTAGACGGCACGTCAATCGGACGTTCGGTTTGCGCGGTACGGCTCAATATTCGTGTTTTAAGTGATGTGTGCGCTTCGTAAACGCGCGTGAGGGGGGTCCAAACGGGCCGAACGAAGTCGGAATGGCCTGAAATCAGACGAAAAATACGGGACAATGATTTCTGAAGTGGTCGAGCATACGGCACATCAATCGGACGTGCCGTGGGCCCGCGGTGACCGACAACGCAGTTCTGGTGTCATAAACGGCCAAAATACTGTCCATTTTAAACAAAATAGAGACACTTTGTGTGGTTTCGGCCACACCGCACCTTAGATTGAGGTGGCATTGACTCGTAAACGTCACATATGACCCATGAATTGTTCTCATATAGTTTCAATAGAAACCGAATGCGTTTGGTCGGTTTTCCGTATGTCATTTTTTGTTTTCACTAAAAATGACGTCCATTTTAAACAAAATAGAGACACTTTGAGTGGTGTCGGCCACACCGCGCCTCGGATTGAGGTGGAGTTGACTCTTACACGTCACATATGACCCATGGATCGTTCTCCTAAAGTTTCAAAAGAAACCGAATGCGTTTGGTCGGTTTTCCGTATGTCATTTTTTGTTTTCACTAAAAATGAAGTCCATTTTAAACAAAATAGAGACACTTTGAGTTGTGTCAGCCACACCACGCCTCGTATTGAGGTGGCGTTGACTCGTACACGTCACATATGACCTATGGATCGTCCTCCTAAAGTTTCAACAGAACCGAATGTGTTTGGTCGGTTTTCCATATGTACTTAAAATACAGTCCATTTTAAACAAAAGAAAGTCACTTAGAGTGGTCCCGACCACACCGCATCTCGGATTTAAGAGGGGTTGACTCGTACACTTCTCAAATGACCCATGGATTGTTGTCTTAAAGTATCAACACAATCCGAATGCGTTTGGTCGGTTTTCCGTATGCCAGTTGATGTTTTTCACTTAAAATGATGTCCTTTTGAAACAAAAGTCATACACTTTGAGTTGTTCCGACCGCACCGCGCCTCGGATTGAGGCGGGGTTGATTCGTACACGTCACATATGACCCATGGATCGTTGTCCTAAAGCATAAACATATTTCGAATGCGTTTGGTCAGTTTTTCGTAGGTCACTTTTTGTTTTCACTTAAAATCTTATGGAAATTCATATAGAATATTTTTATATCATATTTAGTATGGATTAGATTTTAGTTGATCATGCTATGAAACATTTCAGAGCTAATGAAATTAAGGAAGGTGGAGGGGCTGTCCGGGGGGCTGTCTGGGGGGCTGTCCGGTGGGTGTCTGGGGGGCTGTCCGGGGTCAAAGGAGGAGGGTGGGTGGGCTGTGCGGGGTCTGTCCGGGGGGGTGTTTGGGGGTTGTTCAGGGGGTTGTCTGGGGTTGTTCAGGGGGCTGTCCGGGGGTTGTTCAGGGGGTTGTTCAGGGGTTGTTCAGGGGTTTTTTAGGGGTTGTTCAGGGGTTGTTCAGGGGTTGTTCAGGGGGGTTGTCCGGGGTTGTTTGGGGGCTGTCCGGGGGGTGTTTGGGGGGTTGTCCGGGGTCCAAGGGGGAGGGTGGGGGGTTGTATGGGGGGCTGTCCGCGGTCCAGAGTGGAGGGTTGGGGGCTATACGGGGGGCTGTCCAGGGGGCTATCCGCGGGGGCTGTCCGGGGGGGGGGGGGCTGTCCGGTGGGTGTCCGGGGGGCTGTCCGGGGACCAAGGAGGAGGGTGGGGGCTGTGCGGGGTCTGTCCGGGGGGTGTTTGGGGGTTGTTCGGGGTTGTTCAGGGGGTTGTCCGGGGGTTGTTCAGGGGGTTGTTCAGGGGTTGTTCAGGGGTTGTTCAGGGGGTTGTCTGGGGTTGTTCAGGGGGCTGTCCGAGGGGTGTTTGGGGGGCTGTCCGGGGTCCAAGGGGGAGGGTGGGGTGGGGGGGGGTTGTCCGAGGGGCTGTCCGGGGGGCTGTCCGGGGTCCAGGGTGGAGGGTTGGGGGCTGTCCGGGGGGCTGTCTGCGGGGCTGTCCGCGGGGCTGTTTGGGGGGTGTTTGCGGGGTGTTCGGGGTCCAAGGGGGAGGGGGGGTTGTCCAGGGTCCAAGAATGAGGGGGGTTGTCCAGGGAGTTCACAAACACACAACCACTAAAAGACAACAACATCCATAAAAACAGAAAATATATAAAAATAACTCAACTCCAATACTATACTACGAGTCTAGACAAAACCAACAACTAGAATAGATTAAACATCAAATCTCAGTAATATAAGTAAAAAATGTAACGGATCAATATGACCCACATCACCATCACCATCACCATCATCATCATCATCATCGGCCTCGTCATCGTCCTCACCCTCCACAGCACCTTCCTCCTCGCCTTCGCCCTCCTCCTCACCCTCCTCATCTCCCTCCTCTTCCGCATCAGACTCCTCGCCATCATCATCTTCAAGATAGACATCGGCCTGACCACCACTGTAACTGACACCTGGTGCACCATATATAGAATGTATCGACGACATGTATTCATCAATCGCTGGGCTGGCCTCTGCTGGAAGTGTTCGACGTAGAACTTCAATAAATTTCATAAATGCACTGTTTGCCCTAGCAGACTGTTCTTCCATCTCTGTGGACCTTTTCTCAGCCTGTTCTGCCTGTGCCCTAACTTGCTGCAGCTCGGTGGCACTAAAACTCGTACCTGAGGCAGGCCAATACCTCTTCAGGGCTATCCTAGGTCAGTAGCATACTCTGCCAGAATGATCCTCTCCCAACACCTGATGTAAGTGATCAGATGACCCAAAATTGTCTGCTTCTTGGGAATCGAGGTCCTCTAAAGCATCCTATTACAAATATAAATATATTATTAAGTTACAAAATAGATATTAAAATATAAAATCAACAGATTAAAACTTACAATCTGCTGCTGAGTCGCTTCGTTGACAGCACTTCCATCCTTTTTTCGTCTACTCGAGCAAAACAGTTTTGCTCGAGGCACACGTCCTTCAATATTTTTTACTTGCCTCTAAAATGACATTGAAAACAAAAGTTATATAAAAACATTAGCAAATAATTAAATAATTGAGGAAACAAAAGAAAATGTAAGTTGTAAAGAAAACTTATAAACAATTTTCATACCTTCTGCCTCTCATGATCTGGCATCGTCGTGCGTCCTAGTGTATGGAGGTATTTTTTTGCATCAATGTTTTTTTATTTTTTCTAGATGATTCCTAAATAAAATTCGATAATGCAAAGGATAATATTAATTCAAAACTTGAAAGTTATTATTTAAATACCTCAAATGTAATTCATACCTTAAACTGGGTACTCATCCAATGAGTAATCATCTGACGATACTGCTCTATAGGACAATAATCCACGACTGGTACCGCCTCTAACTCAGTGCCAACTCTAGCACGCCAGCCAATATACAACTCATGCTTGTAGGCTCTCCAATGCTCTCCTAAATCCTTTAGACATTCCAGTCGTGCACCCTCACCATTGGGAAAATTAAATCGAAGCTGAAATCAAAATATTAATTCATATAAATACAAAAATAATTCATGGCATTATATAAAACAGATTTTTTTACCCATATCTCTGCCCAAGATCTATCTTTGACCTCATGTGGCAAATGTCTCCACGACAGCGGGCTGACGGGAATGATGTCGGAGTATTTGGAAAGCGTTGCCATAAAACTCCGACATTGCTACCCTGTTTTCTCAACCATCTGATTGTCTTCATTATATTCCACCATAACCTGTGTGCGACGGTTCCACACCGAACGCATGCGTGTACGGCCCTGCCCCCGCCTCCTGTCAGTAGATGTATCTGTCATGAAAGAAAAAAAAATATTTCATCAAAACATGTTATAATGAAAATAAATATTTCTATAAAAATTTGTTAGGGTTTTATAAATATACCTGTGCTAGTCTGATCAATGAGTGGCGCCAGATCCACATAACCTGATGGAACACCCTCTGGTGGAACAGGAGTCGAAGACGATGGAATATAAAAGCTCAGATACACAGAAGTAGAAGGATAAAATGATGGAACAGTTGTATGGCCTGATGCTGACTGGGGAGTGGGAATCATCATGGGATGTGAAAATGATGGGGCAGAAGATGCAGAAGGTAGCGAAAACATGGGAGGTCTAAATATCCCATGTGTCCCTAACGACACACCGGGATCAGAATGTGGGAAGTTTGAAATGTCAGTGGGAGGGGCAGGGTCTAGTCGGGCACGCGCAGCTCTACGTCCACCTCTGGTACGAACCCTCCTCGTACCACCGGCCTGAGTACTAGGACCAGTACTAGGCTCCTCGTCGAATAACTGTCGACGTAATGGTGGATCCTACAAAAAAGTTTACAAAAAAATTAATCACATGACATTATATATTTTGTAAATATATATATATATATATATATATATATATTTGAAATAAAGTACTCACTGTAGGCACTAATGGTGGAATGTCCATCTCCTCCATCCGACGATTGTTCTCCGCCATTTTTTTTCTTCATCTCTCTTCAATTGGCTGCATTTCCTGCATTGGAAAACAAATATGTAATTAATTAGAAAAAGAAAATTAATGTGTAAACCAAAAAACTAAATATATGAGGGAATGAGGGGATTCATTGGTAATTTAGCTATCAATTGTTTTAGAAGAGCTTGAATGAATTTAATAAAACATACAAGTTGTAATGTTCACCAAGTTAGAAATATTGTTTGATTTGGTTTGAAAACAGTTCAATTCCAAATTAGAAAATTCAATTCAAATAAAACAGCAACCAATAAACATTGAAAATTCACATAAAGGTCAAGTCAACTAAAACATATTTGTGATCAATACTAAATAAATATGAATATTACAAACCTTAAGAACCCAACTCAAGGTAAACCAAAAGAATTGAGAACATGGATGAATGATTCTATATATTTCCAACCACAACTTCAGTTTCACAATAAACTCTGACAATTGAGCTATTGGAGTCATCAAAAGAAATAAATGGATTGGTTCCAATGGAAATAGGGACAGTGTCAATTCCATCATCAGCATCATCAAAAATATGTCTTGGAATTACTTCAACTATGACACCAAATTCAGGTGGAAGTTGATCTTTGACATAAAAAACCTGTTTATCCATTGATGCCAACACATATGGTTCTTCGGTTGCAAGAGTACGGGTCATATTAATTACTCGAAATCCAAAATCATCAATAAATGTGCCATGTCTCATCATCGAATCAAACCAATGTCATTTCATCATTGTGACTCGTCCATGAGAGTAATAATCCAACATTAATATTTTCACAATGACTCCATAATAACCCACATTTTCAAGTCGCGGTCTACTATCTGATGCACTGGCATAACAATCTGTTTTGGTAGTAACCATAATACCATCATGTTGTGTTCTCATGTTTTTGGCTCGTTCAGTGACAATAAATCTGTACCCATTGATAACAATTAATTTACAGTCACGAACCACGGTATTAGGACCAAAAGCCAAAGCTCTTATTTCCTCAGAGATAGAGTCAGTAGACAAACTCAATACCTGCAATATAAATGACAGTTAAACTTAAGTAAATATTGAAATAATTAATTTAAACAGTAATATTTTTACCTTCAATTTTAACCAAGCAGAAAACTCTTTGCTATGCAAAGTCTCTCTCCTTCTCAAAGATAAAGAACGATGCTTCCTATTTATCATTGTTTTATGTTCCCTGTAGATAAAAAAATATGAATAGTTTAACAGATATATATGTAAGATATACATATTCAATTTTTTTACCTGATATAGTCATCGAACAAATCACAGTTGAACAAAACTGTGCGATGTGCCATCTCCCGCTCTTCATGGCATAATGTCTTCAAGGTATATGATCTAGGAATTCCTCCTGTTTGAGGAAGTGATGGAAAACTGGGTTCAATTTTCTCATATTGTTCTTCTTCATTTCTCATTGGTCTGTTCATTCTTGTAGTAAGATCAGACAAATACATTGAACAGAAATCCATACATTCTTGAGCTAAGTAACCGTTCACGATAGAACCTTCGGGATGATTCTTGTTTCGAACATAAGACTTTAATGTGAACATATTTCTTTCAGTTGGATACATCCGACGAAAAGAAACAGGTCCTCCGAGAAGTATTTCAGTAGGAATATGGAAAGTCAGATGCAGCATGCATGTGAAAAATGATGGGGGAAATATTTTCTCCAACTCACACAAAATTAATGGGGCATCTGTCAACATTTTTTGCAAGAAAGACTTGGACAACTTCTTAGCACAAAGATCTCTAAACAAATGGCACAACCGAATAACACCCACCCTTACATTATTGGACAAAAGATGACGGATTGCTATTGGAAGCAACTCATGCAGTAGAACGTGATAATCACGAGTCTTCAAAGATTTTAGCTTCAACTCTCTTCTGTTGACCCGTTTAGATATGTTTCTCGAATAGCCATCAGGAACTCTAATAGTCTCTAAAACTTCCAAAAATTGTTTTTTTTCAGTAGGTGTCATCACATAAGAAGCACATGGAAGTTTCCATTTATTTTCACTGATACGCACAGGATGTAATTCTGGTCTGATGCCCCAATCCACCAAGTCACGTCGAGATCGTAAATCATGTTTTGTCTTCCCCTTGACATTTAGAAGAACTGAAATCTACATTTCACATATATTCTTTTCAATATTCATTACGTCTAAGCAATGACGTAGCAAATTGGTTGACCAATAAGGCAAATCGAAAAAGATACTCCTCTTCCTCCAATTGTAACAGGTTTCTGTGGAAACATTCTTTCTCTTTCCAAATTTCATTTGACCCTTCCCGAACGAAAAACTGAAATCTTTGAATTCATTAAGCACATCTGTTCCAGACATACGCTGAGGTGGATCATCGGTCTCTATAGTATTATAAAATCTTCGACGATTCATTCTATATGGATGATCCTTTGGAAAAAATCGTCGATGTCCCATAAAACTGAAACTACAACGATGTTTCAGTCTTCTGGATCGTGTATTCTTCATACAAACTGGACATGACAGTTTTCCCTTTGTGCTCCATCCAGACATCATTGCATAAGCCGGAAAATCATTGATCGTCCACATAAGCACAACACGCATCAGAAATATGTCTTTCGAACATGCATCATATGTGCGCACACCCACATCCCAAAGAAGTTTCAACTCTTTTATTAAAGGTTGCATGCATACATCAATGTCAATGCCGGGATCAGAAGGACCAGATATGAGTATACTCATGAAAGTGAAAGTTTTTTTCATACACAACCATGGGGGAAGATTATAAATGTGTATAAAAACTGGCCATGTGTTGTGTGAAGTAAGCATCTGCCCAAACAGATTAAAACCGTCGCATGAAAGACCCAGCCTCACATTACGCACGTCAGCTGCAAAGTCAGGATTTTGAGCATCAAATCTCTGCCATGAAAATCCATCTGCAGGATGAACCAACTCATCATTAGTCTTCTTTCTCTTGGTATCATGCCATCTCATTTTTATTGATATGTCATCAGACATAAAAAGATTCTGGAGTCTGGGGATCAATGGAAAGTCCCACATTACATTCTGTGGAACGCGGGATGGTGTTCCATCAGATTTTGACTTCCAACAGGATGTGCCACATTTTATACATTCATTTCATTCAGCGGTTTCTTCCCAGAATAAACTGCAATCTTTCGGGAAAGCATGAATTTTGTTTTTGGAAAATCTAAGTTCTTCAACTAACTTCCATGATATATAGTGGTTTGAGGGAATATCTGCATCATCTGGAAGTAAATCCTTCAAGAGGGTAAGAATGTAATCGATTGCTGTATTAGAAATCCCATACATAGTTTTTCCATGAAACAATCGGACTAAAAATTCCAGCTTTTTTATTTTATCGCATTGTCGATATACTGGAGTCGTGGCAGCATCATTCAATTTTTTCACCCTATCAATATCATCATTTTCACTAGATGGATCAGTTGTCCTCATATCGACGTCTTCTTGAGTCGAAATACTTTCTTTTTCATGATGACGAATAAACGGAAACCGATCATCTAACAAATTCTCCATTCCAGTCCTTTCATTTTGATCATCACCAATTTGAGATTTCATTTTCTCCCCATTGTGGTACCACACAAAGTAGTTTTCTTGAAAACCATTTTTTGTTATGTGGTAGCTGACTTCTTCACGACTCAACCAAGGTCTACCAACATAATTGGAACATGGGTAGTGTATGCGACCACTATCTGAGGCATTGTGAAATGAAAAATCTATAAAGCTCTCCAAATTGTTTTGAAAATCTCTTGAGATACGATCGGTTTCATACATCCAACTTATGTCCATTCTGTAATAAAATTCATATAAGTCATTTTGTCATAAACAATTCAATAGGATTGAACTTTAATAGAAAATACATTTATGTAAATGATAAAGGAAGAAAATAATCATGGTATCAACTAGACATGTGAAAAAATAATAATAATGTGTTATTGAAAAAATGTAAAACCAACAAGAACTTAATGTGTTATCACATTAGAGCATGCCTCATCCCATAACCATATTAGTAGGGTACCCTCGTGGACAGCCCCGCCCACCCCCGTGGACAACCCACCCACCCCCGTGGACACCCCCTACCCCCTAGATAGCCCAACCACCCTCGTGGAAAGCCCACCCACCCCCCTCGACACCCCTTCTCCCTATGGACAGCCCCCCACCCCCTTGGATAGCACGCCCACAACCCTGGACACCCCTACCCCCTGTGGCCAGCCCACCCACCCCCCCTGGACAGCCCGCCCACCCCTCCTTGACAGCCCGTCCACCCCCGTGGACAGCCCGCCCACCCCCGTACCCCCTAGACACCTCGTACCCCCCCCCCCCCCCGGGATAGCCCCACCCACCCTCCCAAACAGCCCACACCCCCTCCCCTGCAACCCCACCACCACCACCTAGACATACCAACCCCCCTAGACACCCCACACACCCCTCCCCCACCAGGACACCCCACCCAGACCCCCAGGACAGCCCACACCCCCTGGACAGCCCCGCCCACCCCCGTGGACAGCCTTTCCCACCCCCGTGGACAGCTCCGCCCACCACCGTGGACAACCCACCCACCCCCGTGGACGCCCCGTACCCCCTAGACAGCCCAACCACCCCCGTGGACAGCCCACCCACCCCCCTCGACACCCCTTCTCCCTATGGATAGCCCCCCACCCCCTTGGATAGCCCGCCCACCCCCTGGACACCCCTACCTCCCGTGGCCAGCCCACCCACCCCCCCTAGACAGCCCGCCCACCCCTCCTTGACAGCCCGGCCACCCCCTTGGATAGCCCTTCCACCCTTGTGGACAGCCCGCCCACCCCCGTACCCCCCTGTACACCCCATACCCCCTAGATAGCCCTGCCCACCCTCCCAAACAGCCCACACCCCCCTTCCCTGCAACCCCACCACCACCACCTAGACATACCACCCCACCTGGACACCCCACACACCCCTCCCCCACCAGGACACCCCACCCAGACCCCCATGACAGCCCACACCCCCTGGACAGCCCCACCCACCCCCGTGGACACCCCCTACACCCTAGACAGCCCAAACACCCCCGTGGACAGCCCGCCCACCCCCCTCGACACACCTTCTCACTATGGACAGCCCCCACCCCCTTGGATAGCCCGCCCACCCCCTGGACACCCCTACCCCCCGTGGCCAACCCACCCACCCCCCATGGACAGCCCGCCCACCCCTCCTTGATAGCCCGACCACCCCCATGGACAGCCCGTCCACCCTTGTGGACAGCCCGCCCACCCCCGTACCCCCTGGACACCCCATACCCCCCTGGGTAGCCCCGCCCACCCTCCCAAACAGCCCACACCCCCCTCTCCTGCAACCCCACCACCACCACCTAGACATACCACCCCCTGGAATGTGTAGAAATAACATAAAAATACATGATATATAGATAGCACAAAATACTCAACCTATGGGTTCACATTAACTACATAATCACACACTTCACTACTACCATAAAACACATAAACCACACCACCACCACACAAGATGCATATCATTTCTCACATTCATTTATAAGCCACTTCATTCACACTTACATTGTCCATTCATTTAATATTAAATTAATTAAATCCATTTACCACACATCCATTTCTATTCCATCTCATTTATTTAATATCTTGTTTTTTTATTTTAACAGCATAATTTATTCCATAGATAACCAGGAAACTAATAAAACCACCACACAACAACTCACCATCTCACAATAACCATCGACACCATGTTACATTGACCAACCATCTCACCAAAACAACCACATATCACAATTAAAATATTGCACATCACAAACCACCGCACAACCAAAACCACCTCACCACATTATACACCACAACTTCATCACACAACACCTCCACACGACACAACACCACCACACATCATCACTATCATACAGCTTCACATGACACATCCATTCCCACTAACCATCACATTACAACCCCACATATCACAAAGCCCAACTGGTCACCTCAATCCCCATAAAACAGCCTACAACATACAATGAAACACAAAAAAAACCTCTCATAGAGGCAACATACCCCAACTTCCACAATTTATTTATTCAAGGTCTTTTATTACATTACCCCTTTATTTAGCATGGACACTACAACACAACTGATATTCCAGGGGAAACTAATTAATTAACAAAATATTTATTCATTTACCTATTTTACACAGTGAAATCAAATCAAAATCCAAACTTAAAACTAAAATATTAGATCAAAAACAATAAAAACAAGGTACCATATGTGTATAAAGAAAAAATTACTTGATTTGAGATGATTCAAATGGGTTTTCACCTATTCGGATGGGGGATTTGCAGAGCAGCAGAGAGCTGGAGGAGGATTGATAACTTAAAACTAAAATACTAAAGCAATAACAAAAAAAATAAGGAAGTATATGTGTATAAATGAAAAGATACATGATTTTAGATGGTTTTCACCTCTTTGGATAGGGGATTTCGCGAGAGGAGAGCGGTGGAGCAGATGAAATTAGGTTCTGTGCGAATGGGGGAGAGCAGCCTCGCACTGGATTTGGGGGAAATAATTCCCAACGGTTTTAAAGAACCGTTGGGAAAGAGATTCTAAGGACCCCTTTGCCAACGGTTTGAGGAAACCGTTGGCAAAGGGGTGACCCTTTCCCAACGGTTCCTTTGAACCGTTGGAAAAAGGTGATTAACACACCCCTTTACCAACGGTTTCTTCAAACCGTTGGCAATGGGGTGGCTTTTCCCAACGGTTTCAATGAACCGTTGGGAAAGGCTTTCTTAATCCTTCAAGCCCAACGGTTTTAGCAAACCGTTGGTAAACACCCGTTGGGAAAAACAGCATTTCCAGTAGTGAATATTAACGATGGTCCTTATTTAGAACATTTAAATGGTAATATCTTATGATTACATGTCATATATACAGGTTACAGTAGTTCCTACATATAAATAGGACCCTACGTTACTACGAAAGTAATAATAATTATATGTCATGTGGACTAGTTATGTGTTTTTGATGTAAAAAATATAATGTTTGACTATTATGTAATGGGGGGTCATATTCATTAAGTCTGATTCTATGATCATAAGGATTATCTCCCTAATAGGACGCCACACTTTTTGGTTGTAATTAGTTGTTTATTTTTATAACACATTTGTTAATATCTTTACTTGATGCCATTTGAAATTTCTACTCTTTAGTCCTATCTTTTAAGAAAAAAGAAATCCATGATATTTAATTTTTTGTGAGTTATTTTATGTTTAGTGTGTCATTGGTGGTATATTATTGACTAAATGGTCATGATTTTTTTTAGATTCCATAATGGAAGATATATGTTGGTCCTAGTTGACTAGGATGCATGTTATAGCGAACCATCTTAGGGTGACTCTCCCATTCACCAAATAAATAGTTCCACAAGACAAAAAGTGTGTTATAGATTTCAATGGGTTGGAAAAAATAACCACAGTATCACAAATAACTTATTTTTAATATTTCTACCCTTGTAATATTGGATTGAACCATCAAATAATTGGATGACCACACTAACTGAATAAAAATCATGAAAAAATATAGCTGTAAAAATAGTAAATTATGTAATTAAAAATTTAATATATCATAACATACTGACATAAAAAATTTAAAACAAGATATGAGAATATTATAACCATAATCAAGACACAAAAGATAAAATAAGACCAAAAAATAACAATACATGTATTTTAACAATGAAAAATACAAGAATTTCTCTATATTATCTAAAATCTATGAGAAAATATATAAACCATCCAAAACCAACCTAAGCATCAAAAATCAAGAAGTGCATTTTAACTATAAGGTATAATTTCATATAAATTTTCCTAAAAAAATGTATACATTTTTCCAAAGGCCTATGTAGTTCATGAGGAATAATTCCCAGTAGGATGCGCCCATTAGTCTATATTTTTCATTTACCCCTGAAAACCATTATTTATTAAAATAGTTTTTTCAAAACAAATTCCACATTTTAAAATAATGTTCTCATGAAAAACACTTTAGAAATCCATTTAATTTTTCTCAACAAACCATCCTTCCACATCATTAAGAATAAAGATCAAATAAAGTGATAAATACAACTAGAATAAACACTCTTTACACACCATTACATGAAAACCCAATTTTAATAAGTATAATATTATTATATCACAAAATAATTTAAATTGAATAATCATAATTCATCAGTACCAAACAAAGAACTAGCATAAATGATATTAAAACATATCATTTATTAGTAGTGTTCACCGAGGATATAACTAATAAGGTCTAATCTGACCTATTCGTGGATATAATTTTTTTAGTCAGATAATTAAACAATTAAATGATTAGGAACTATGTCAGTCTTCATTATGCATGACCATAATTCTATGGGAACTCTCAGTTAACATGGCCAGGTTTTGGAAGCTCATTCGTCTCCCTCAAAATGGATCCCTCAATCCCTTGAAGAAAGTTTTCAATATATTCCAAGACTAAACTAATGTTTTGTTAGTTGAATTAATTCATACACACACCCATGGTCTTCCATGTTTTATGTAATTCCAATCCCTAAAACATCAATAACGGTCAATAATGTAAGCCATATAAAATACAATTTTCATAAATCCTCTATTAATATAATGAGTCAATACTTTAACATCGTGATATATTTCTTTGAAAACAATTTTAAAAACAAATTTTAAATTATAAAACAACATTAAAATATTTTAACAAACACATGGATTCCATAAAATCCAACTCCATTTTAACAGGCACTTAAAACCATTAAATTTTTAAATTATTAAAAAAACATGGTTAAAACACCACTAATAAATCAATTTGGGGTAAATTTAATAAAAACCCCAATAAAAATAATTAATCAATAGAAAACGGGTAAAAGATATAATAAATTGAGATAAAAACGATTATAATAAGCCAAATCATGTTGTCTTAATGGAAAATCCAATGATTTTAGTACAAGAGATCCCTATACACCAAAACCAAAGAGAAATTTAATTATGCCCCATAAAACCCTAAGTTTTTTAAAACCATGATCAAGGATATCCATATTGTATGAAAATATATGAATACGGGTGAAAAGGAGGAAGAAATGAGAAATTATGAATAAAAAATTATAATCTCCTGATAGAACACAAATATACCACTGAGATTCCGTGAATATGTGGGATGGGTGAAGCTACAGAGCTAAGGGATATGTAAAAACAATTGTGGGAAAGAAATGAGTCCTTGGGGAGATTTAATTAGTACCCAAAATAGTCAAACCCCCTTTTAATGACCTTAAGAAATTATAGGGTTTAGCAGAATGGTTTGAAAAAAACATGAAATAACTATGCAGGTGCCAGTATGTCCCTAAAACATAATTTTCATTGTTTCTATATATCAACTAATGATTATATAAAAATTTAAAAAGACATAAATATACATTTATTTTCAAATATCCTTCTATTTTTAATAACATCATTATCTGAATAAACAAGCCTCAACTAGGAACCGAGACATGTTTTCCAAAAAAACTAAGGTCCTCAATCTCCAACTCCAAAAAACATAGAATAGATAAATTTAAATTAATATGAGATTTTTAAATGACCTTATGTGAATAAAAATTCTCCCCAGAATTCCACATTTAACTTCATAATGTCCTCAAATATCTTCATAAGAAAATAAGGAGGGACATTTCACCCTAAAAACAATTTCATGCTCCCAAATCTTGTTGATGTTTCCTCCTGGGTGAGAAATAACATAGACTAACCTGATATGATTATCATGGGGAACATCTTTCTTCTAATACAAGATATGATAAGGCTACTCCACATTGGATGAGTCATTATATACCTTAAATCATCCCACTCTCTCTTATAAAATAAATCTGGATAGTACTTCATCAATTAAGATATCCATAAGACATCAGGGGTCGAGGACTACTTTGATTTGAAATAATATAGATTCATCCACTATAATTCCCTAAATACTATGTCTCATATAAACAAATAACTATTTTAAAAAAATCACTATCCTCAAAATCTAGATGATGATAATGATGATCAGAATAGGATTTCTGGTGACTTTTTACAACCAACTTACTTCTTTCAAAATAATTATAATTTCTCTTTTTTATCATGATTTATTTATAGTATTAAAAATTAATTCTCATCTAGATCATCGCAATGTATTTTAGATATTCATGTACACCCATAAAATTCGTCAAAAGTGGATATCTTGATCCAGTCTTGGTAACTATTTTTGTATAAAATTTAATCTGATGAAAGGCACCAATTTCAATAACACCCAAATTCAAGCACCCAAACAGTAAGAATATCAACATGAATTATGTGGTCCCACTCCATATTAATATATTTCTATGTGTGATAATCAATTCTCAACATGAACTATAATCCAATGAGATCCTATAAAATATTCTAAAATAGAGAATTAAAATTAAAATAATAGTCATAAAAATTGCATAAAATCACATAATTATGCCTAATGATAAATTGGAAAGACAGGTGTCTGAGATCCCCCAACACTGTCAACTCCCTTAGCAGAATAAAGTGGGACTAATTAATCAGAAAATCTCTAATCCCGTAAATAGATTCATCCATACTGGATTTACGAGGTAAACTGATCAAAAATCCCACGGATAACTCTTCTCAATTCCACATTGGGATGGTAATAGGTTATTACAACCTATCTAGCCTCATATTCTCCACTTTGATACTATGTCAGGTTATTCCTCAGGATACATAATACATAAATTGACGAAATCATATTAGAACACTAAAAATCACTGCACATATCTAAGACATATTGGTATCCCCTATATAATCTCCAACAAGAATAATTCCCCTTGTGAATAACCTTCTACCTCGAGGTTAAAGATAATTACAAAAACTTCCTCAAGAAGAAGGTAAAATTAAAATACAGTGACAAATCACCCATGGTCTCCCCATCAATTAAAAATCATTAAATATGATGTAAAATTGGGTTATATGTATTATCATAATAAACTTGAGTAATAGGAGAGGGTGTGTCCTGAACACTACTAAATTAATCCTTCTCTCTCTATTGGAATAAATAATATTTGTGACTAGTTATTTATGATATATAATAATTACCTCATAAATAATAGAACATGATGGGTTATTATATACAAAAAATAGATTCTATCACAAATAACCATAAATCCTATGTATTTTTTTATGTCACATGTTCCTTGTATCAATTGATTTGGATATTATTATACATCTTTCAGTGGAAATGTTTCTTTGGGAGAGGTCATCACAAATAATCAAGAACTTTTTTCTGATGAATATAATTTTCAATCTTTGTTAATATTTCCTTGATGATTAATAGTGATATATTATTTAGTAAATTATTATTATTCATAGAGGATATATCAATAGTGACATATGTCATTATCAATTGAAAATTTTTTACACAATTATTTATAGAAATGGAAATTCAATCTATAACCAACTATCACTAGTAATCATCAATTAAAAACATGTGATACCTTTACTCTCCCCTACTCGCATAATTTTCTTCTCCGTGACTCTTAGTTATTTCCAATGTGCATACCTTGAATGACCCACCCACATAATCATATACCGCACCTGATGTATTCTATATTTATTTTCAAATACCCTAATTATCTCTTCTTTTTCTCCCACTATTCATTACTTTAATGCTTTCCTATTGAATTTTCAATAAATTAGTTCAATTAGACCCAATGATATAAAATTTAATTGCTTTTTATTTTCTATTTATAATGTATGGTAACTATAAATTTATTTTTCCTTATTTGGGTGTTCAACATCAAATACAACATGTTTTTTCTCTACAAAATATTATTCTAAATTATTTTTGGTATTTTTTTATAATGTAAAAAATTTATATTTGATTTTTTTTCTTTTTTGGTGTTCTTATTGTTTATTTTGTGGTTTTGGGCCACCCCACAAACTCCCGATGGACATGGGACTCCTAATGTCTCACACACTTCATGTATATATATAACCATATATATTTTTAATATTATGTATATGTATATTCATATATACATATATATATGAAATATATTAGATTTAATTTTTTTGATATATATATATATATGTTGAATTTTTTTAGACCTATATTTTCATATATATAATATTGTGAAAATAGTCTGTTTAGTTTCATTAATAGATATTGTAATTTATTATTTTATTTTATTTTTTGAAATATAGTTACTATGAAAATTATTTTTTGGGATGTCCAATATTTATATAAATGTCGATTTTTTTGTATAATTCTATTTAATTTTTTGATTATTAGTATTGAAAGAAATTTAAATAATGGAATTTAATATATACATTAATGAATTAATATTATTCTAAAGTATGAGTAATAGTAGTTGAGTATTTAATAAATGCTAACTAATGCTCGAAATAATATAATTTACTATTTCAAGAAGGTAAAAAAGAAGATTTCACCCATCTAAGCATACATATAAAAATGTCATAATTGTATTTAAAGTCCTGTTAAAATGAACCATTTAATTCAAATATAGTGAATGTTGTTGAATTTATTTAAAAAGATTGTCAAATATAATGCCTAATTTATATTGTTTTAAAATAAATTATATGGAAATATCATTTTGGATGAATTATGATATTGCTCAAATTTTTTATGTGATGTTAAACCGTATTTGATTTTTCATGACCCGTCCCCCGGGTGTTGTATCGTGACTACCCCAAGCCCGCCATCCATAGGCCAGGGGCTGGCAACTAGCACTAAAGGTGTAATTCCCTAGAACTGGGAAGACATTGCCTTTATAAAATGTAAACACACACAACCAGAGAACAAGATGAAGAAAAAACTATGTAATGCAGTATAAAAAACGCGACGAAATAACAAGGGGATGAAAATACAATCCCAACAGAAAGGTATAGCTACAACTAAAAGAAAGTAAAACTGAAAAGACAAACAACAGGAAGATTGAAGCAGCTCCTGGATCATCCTCCGAGATTTTAACTGAAGGGTGGGTAAAGATTTCCTCCACATCACTCTGTGTCTATCGGTCCGCTATGTGTGCTGTCACGCTGAGTGTGCATATCTGGGTACCATCCAGTCCTCGTACACTCTGCCTTGGTCATCGCTACCCGTCGTCTGCATCCAACACAACGAGGTGTGGGCATAGCCCGTGCAGGGTTCAGTATAACGATACTCAGTAGGGACCCAGAGACCCTCAAGGTCTCAAAAAATCTAACAAGGATAAACCAAAAAGTAATATATCAATAGAAAACCATTACTTAGGTATATGCCCATACATATACATAAGTTATCAAGTAACCCATCTAAATCATGAGGAAAACACAAAGGTCATTGACTCGGCTCAAACCATGATTTTAATTATCAAAACCACAAATGCTGGAGAACTCCTCCTCTGTCGAGTACATTGGCCCTATCGCAACTCTAAGGCGCTACTCACTAACCTTATACGGCTGAGGTACTCCTCCTGTCGAGTACCGCTGGTCTGTTTCCCCAACATGGTAGTGCTCCCCGCCATGGGTCTGCCACCCCAACACAGTAGCGCTACCCCTAATAGCATATAGAGGTACTCCTCCGGTTGAGTACCATGGGTCTGCTGCCAACCTAGGTGCTCCTTCTGCCAAACCGGGCGCTTGGTCCACTAGGCTAATCGAATCACTCCGAGTTGAATCGGTCATGCAGTCGTCAGATCTACTGCTACTAGGTCTCTGCATTCTGTATTCTCATCTCCGGGAGGGTCCGCTCCACGAGCTACTGGTCGATAATTCCATGTGTCACTTAATCGCATGTGGAAGTATCTTAAAAGACCGCTTTGTCATAGGGGTCTCAACGCAACAGACGGTGCGTCAATCAGACGCCCGGTCTGTGAGTTATTAGCATTTCTGTTCCAGGGGCCCGGTTGGATTTCGGGTACAATCCAACCCGGACATACTCAAACCACATCTGAATCCTATTTGAAGTATGCCAAAAGGTCCTTACCATCATGAGGAATCCAACGTAGTCGACTGAATGTCAATCGGACGTCCGGTACTTATGTTGTAAGTGTTTCAGCTCTGAGGGCCCGATTGTTTTTGGTTTCTAACCAACACAGTCGTTTTTCCAATTTCGTCTAAAACACACATAGAGTGTCACAAAATTATCACATCATAGTGAGGGTCCCATTGTCGTATAAGTCACGTCGATCAGACGGGCGATCCTCATGTTGTTCACGTTTATGTGAAAACGGGTCCGACCCGTTAAGCCCAATGTGATGGCGGGTCGTCTCAACCTAGAGTTGGCGGGTTCGATGAAATGCATGACCTGGCAGCTCGGCCGACTGGACGAATGGTCTGAGGTGGGGGGGGGGGGGGGGGTTCGGTCCCCCGGCTGCCCGAACCGACGGTGCCAAGCGGCACCGTCCTCCCTAACCGGCCGACCGAAGTTGGTCGTCCTTCTTGGCGCACGCGGCCTGCTCGGGTGTGTCGCGGATCTGCTACGTGGCACCTTCGGGTGCCACAGACTTCCTCCGCCTGACCAGCTGTCGAGCCGGATGATTCTTCCATAGAAGCGGCACGCCCTTTGCGAGTCATGGTTCTCCACAGCGCGGCGTCGTGGGGTGCTGTGGTTCCTCCCTTTGGCCCGACCAGTTCTTCATCGGTCGAGAGGGCCGCGGTTGCAGGCCGTGGTTCTTCTCCACGCGGAGGGCATATGGGTGCCACTTTTTCTCTAGTCGTCATCACTCTTTCTGTCAATGTCACCATCCAAAATAAATGAGGATCAACGGAGGATCGTCGGGCCATTTTCATTCAGCCCACGCCCTCCGCAATATGTGGTATCATGTGGCCGAAGATAAACATGGTTTCACGAAGAGCGAATAACAATTTTATTCAAATAAAATTGAAGCAATCCACCCTAACTCAACTTATGGTTTGCGGCGGTTGGCGTCACAGAAGATGGAATCTCAAGAAGAGGATTCGTTGACGACATCAGAGTGCATCCGAGAGGGAAACAACGTCTCCTATCTTGTTGTGGAGATGAGGAAGGAAGGCACGTCATCGTTGGCGTTCCTTGCAGGCGTCGTCTTCTCCTTTGGCTTGTCCGAAGAACAAAGGTTATGATTTGTTCTTCGATGGTTCTTCGTTGGAAGGAGATGGTGTTCTTATTTGAGAGAAGAACACAAATCTCTAAATCCTCTCAAGCCGCAACAAAAATTTTCCAACCAAAATAATAAGACAGATTTTCCCCTATTTTTAAAAGAATTTCCAACCATTTAAAAATAATTCAAAAATGAATTGTTGACACATAGATTAATTAATTAAGAGATTCATTAATTTATTGGGTGGGGTGGTGCAATCAAAGGGCAGAAGTTGGAGAGGCTGCACAATTAATTTAGGGGGAGTTGTCAAAGAAATTAATGAAGGGGACAGTTACGGGGAGTTCAAGAGAGTTATGGGGAGTTCAAGAGTTTATGGAACGTGTGGGCCCCACCCCACAAATATCATCTCATGGGAGGTTATGTGGGTGTGGGTCCCACCTCTAACACCCCTTGGGAGTAATTAACCACCATCCAAAAATAAAAATATCTAACACATATTTTTATTTATTTTTTAAATAACAACCCGAAAATTAAATTCTCCTCCCGTCAAAATGCAACTATGGTAAAGGTCCCCTTAGTCGAAAAACGGTGCAGCAAGTACATTGGTACCCTCAGATTTCGATCCCGTGCACCGATTCAAATGATAGAAAAACTCGCACGTACGTTTACTGAACATACCCAAACACAACTTCAGAAATTGATTCCTGGCACACTGGGCCTAAGAATCAGGTGCCGTCAGAAACTGCAGACCCGTAAACTTCCTAAATATTTAAGAAAAAATTTTCCTTGAAATTTCCAGGTTTTAAATTACCCCCACCTAAGGGATTTACGTCCCCGTAATGATACATAATACACAAGGGAAACAAAAGAGGGTACTGAACATGTATTTGAGCCTCCCACTCCCATGTGCTCTCCTGGAGGTTCTCGTACAGCCAACGAACACGCACTAGAGGTATCAACCATCCATATAGGACTCCCTCCTAGGATTCTAAATCTCCATTGGAACCTCTGTGACAGTCGTCTCATGGTCGATGATGTGGGATAGGTTGTGCACCCGATGCAACTGAGGTGGATGGGCCATGCGGCAATCCACCTTGATTACTCCACTGAAGAAAAAAGAGGAGTGACTGCAGATAAGATGTACCATCCCTATCTATAAAGGATATCAGCAACGCGTCCAGCTGCTTCATTACCTCTCCTAGAAGCTAAATTCTTGAACTTCTACTAAGAGAATCTTCTACAACGTTTCCCTTCACAGGAGTATAGACTATCTCAAAGTCAGAGTCCTGGAGGCACTCACGCCATCACTGATATCTCAGGTTCAGGTCCTTCTAAAAGAAGATACACTTGAGACTATAATCATTACGTTAAACCACAAACCGTTCACTCAACGAACTATGGGTGAGACTAGACAATTGTAAGAACTTGACTTCACCCTTCCTCATCTACGTTTTATAGGAGCTGCTATGATTTCTCGTTTTCCGAAAAGGGAAATCCGGTCTCATCCCCGGGATGAACCAAATCCTTTACATAATAAAATCAATACTAACGTAAATCATATTATTTCATTCCATGGACGACGTCATAAGGGCCCGACGCTACTACCATGAGAGCCAACCATTACTCTCGCCTCCAAGGGTTGAGTCACAGTGTCATCATCCGTGTGTGGTTTCTGGGTCTCCTCTAGTAGAAAACTCAAAAGTGAGGTTCATGTCAACAGTTTTAATCCGAACCTCTAAGAATTAACAACACAAAAAGGGCAGGAAAGAAAACATCACAAGGACAACTGTCTTTTATTACCGCAGCTCAAGGTACAAGACACAAAGCAACCACAAAAAAAACAACGAAGCTAGAAGCACCAAGAACAAAGGCCTCCATCACTAGAACTAGTCCCTCTCCTGTCCACATATTTCTAGAGCTCCATAGTCTTATAATTTAGCTGCCTGAAGCTGTGATCTCCCATATCCAGTCGTTCCTCCTATCGGGGTGGACCTCCGGGTGGTGGTGGAAACACCTCGAAGCGTCGGTCACCACCGACTGTACGGCCAGCTCCTCTTCCTCAGTCTGGTAGGTTCCACTACTACCTGATGCTCATCTTCTGGATGGGTCGGGCAGTCTAATGCCAAGTGATTATGCCAGCTGCATGCATATCGCATCCTTCTCCTCGTATAGCTGGCTCTGTTTTGGGTGCCTCACACAACCGAACCGATATCCCGATGTCACCCACCTGTTGGACTAGTCCGCTTGGTCTTCAGTGCCATCTATCTATTACTGGCTACAGAAGACTTCTCTATGGTCAGAAAGCCCTACGGAAAGAGCTGTAGCTTCTGAGCCAGCACATAGCGTAGAGTTGCTGGTACAAACAATGCCTTGAAAAGACCCTCTAAATATCCCTAGGTGAAGGTCTCCTCATCGTAAAACTTTAGAATCAGGCTCCACCACCTCTCAGATGCTCCCTGAAAGAGACTAATATTTAGTTACACCTTTAAGTTAGAGGGTGTCCCAAATGTGTGGAAAATTCCTGCTACACCCTCCAGCCAGAACCAATCCATCTAAAAATATGTCCCGCCTTGAATCCCCGAAGGTCACTATTGCTGGAACTGAAGCAACGCACTCATGCGGCATGCACTCTATGCTAGTGCCTCAACTAGAATAGGGCCATGTACCGAGGCCTCGTCGCTCAGCGGCCTTCCAGTATGTACAACTCTCGGCGCTCTAGCTGGTCTTCCGCAGGGAGGCATCCTGAAAGAAACAGATGCGACATGGTCAACGACAATACTTGGTGAGCTGACCTGGTTTGAGCTGACTTAAAAGAAACCTTTTAAAACACACTCGCAATCAGGGTTTTCGTGCACTGAGTTGGAAATTAGAAGACAGGGTCCTAGTGTATGGATACCTCGGCCGCCCGCACCAATACCGGGCTCCCTGAACTGAAAACCACACTTAGTACCCAAAACACTATTGCTTCACAGGAAGAAAATATCAAATTCCTAAGTTCTGCAGTAGAACCGACTCCTCTGATACCAATTTGTAACGACCTGTTCCCTGGGGCCTGCATCGTGATTACCCCCATGCTTCCTTCCATAGCCCAAGGGCTCGCGACTAGCACCAATGACGTAATTCCATAGAACAGGGAAGGAATTACCTTTATAAAACGTTAACAAACAAAACTAGAGAACAAGAAGAAAAAACACTAAGTAAAGCAGTATAACAAAGTTGCTGAAATTACAAGGGGCCAGAAATACAAGCCCAATAGAAAGGTATAACTACAACTGAAAGAATGTACAACTGAAAAGGAAAACAACTGGAAGATGGAAGCAGCTCCTGGATCATCCTATGGGTTCCTACCTGACATGTAGGTACAAATGTACTCCTCAGCACTCCGCATCTATTGGCCGGCTCCGTGTGCCGTCACGCCGAGTGTCCAACTCCAGGTACCATCCAGTCCTCGTAAACTCTACCTCGGTTAGTGCTGTCTGTCATCTGCATCCAACACAACGAGGTGCGGGCATAGCCCATGTAGGGGTGAGTATAACGATACTGAGTAGGGACCCAGAGACCCTCATGGTCTCACAAAATCCAACAAGGATAAACCACAGAGATATATCTCAACAGATAACCTTTACTTAGGTGTATTCCCATACATATACCTAAGTTATCAAGTAACCCATCTCAATCATGAGGAAAATACAAAGGTCATTGACTCAGCTCAAACTAGGATTTTCATTATCGAAACCACAACTGCTGGAGAACTCCTCCTCTATCGAGTACAGTGGCCCTGTCGTGACACCGAGGCACTAGTCGCAAACCTTATAATTCTGAGTTACTTCTCCTATTGAGTACCGCAAGTCTGTCACCCCAACACAGTAGCGCTCCCCCTAATAGCCTACAGAGATACTCCTCATGTCGAGTATCATGGGTCTGCTTCCAAACCAGGCGCTCTGCCCATCATGGGTCTACCACCAAACTGGGTGCTCCGTCCACTGGGCTAATCGAATCACTCCGAGTCGAATCGGTCCAGCAGTCGTTAGGTCAACAGCTTATAGGTCTCCACACTCCATAGGCTCGTCTCAGAAAGGGTCCACCCCACAAGATACTGGTAAATACTTCCAAGTGTCACATAATCTCATGCGGATGTATCTCAAATGACCACTTCTTCATAGGAGTCTCAACGCAACAAACGGAACGTCAATCGGACGCTCGGTCTGTGAGTTATTAGTATTTATGTTCCAGGGGCCAGTTGGATTTCGGGTACATTACAACCCCACCATACTCAAACCACATCATAATACTCTGTGGATTATGAAAAAAGGTGCATATCATGAAGAGGAATACAATTTAGTTGATGACACATCAATCGAACACCGGGTCCTTATGTTATAAGTGTTTCTTCTCCGAGGGCCCAGTTGGTTTCTGTTTCGAACCAACCCAGCCATTTTTTCAAATTCCTTAAAAGATCACATAGAGTATAACAAAAGGAACACCTTGTAGAGAGGGTCCCAGTGTTGTAGATGGTGCATCGATCGGACGTGAAGTCTTCATGTTATTCATTTTTACGTGAAAATGGGCCTGACCCGTTAATCCCAGTGGGCTGGCGGGTCGGGTCCACCCAGAGTTGGAGGGTCCGATGAAATGTGTGGCCCGGCTCGAGGGCGCAGCCCAGCCAAGCGCGGCGTGACCTGGCTCTTTGTGGAGCAGCCTAACCTAGTGCGGCCTGGCTGGGATCCGGCCAGCAGGCTGAGCAGTCCGAGGCGGGGGGCGTGACCCCCCGGCTGCTCGAACCGGCGACGCCAAGCGAGGCCTCCCTCCTAACCGGCCGGCCAAAGCGGGCCTGCCTCTTGGGCAAAGGCAGCCCGCTCGGGAGGGCCACCGATCTACTTCACGGAACCTTCGGGTGCCGTGGCCTTCCTCCGCTCGGCCAACCGTCGAGCCGGTAGGTTCTTCCGCCGAAGCGTCCCTCCCTTTTCGGGCCGCGGTTCTCCACAGCGTGGCGTCGTGGGGTGTCACGATTCCTCCCTTCGGCCCTGCTGGTTCTTCATCGGTCGAGCGAGCCATTATTGCGGGCCGTGGTTCCTCTCCACATGGTCAACATACGACCACTTCTTTTTCTCCGGTCTTCATCACTCTTTCCATCAACGTCTCCATCCAAAGGAAATGAGGATCAACGGAGGGTCGTCGGGATGTGTTCGTTCGGCCTGTGCCCTCTGCGTTAGGTGGTATCATGTGGCTGAATATAAACATGTTTTCACGAAGAATGAATTACAATTTTATTCAAATAAAATTGAAGCAATCCACCATACCTCAAATTATGGTTCGCGGGTGGTCGGCATCGCGGAAGACGGCATCACGGGAAGAGGATTCGTTGACGACATCCATGTGTGCCTGAGGAGGAAACGACATCTCCTCACCTGTTGTGGAGATGAGGAAGGAACGTCGCCATTGGCGTTCCTTGAGGGTGGTTCCTTCTCCTTTGTATTGGCCAAAGATAGAAGGTGATGATTTGTTCTTCGATGGTTCTTCATTGGAAGGAGATGGTGTTCTTCATTGAGAGAAGAACACTAATCTCTAAATCCTCTCAAGTACCAACAAAAATTTTCCAACCAAAATAATAAAAAGGCTTTCCTCTCTTTTTAAAAAAATTTACATCCATTTCAAAACAATTCAAAAATGAATTGTTGACACATAGATTAATTAATTAAGAAATTAATTAATTCATTGGGTGGGGTGGCACAATAAAAGGGTGGAAGATGGGGAGGCGCCACAATTAATTTTGGGGGAGTTGTCAGAGAAATTAATGAAGGGGAGAGTTATGGGAAGTTCAAGAGAGTTATGGGGAGTTCAAGAGTTTAGGGAACGTGTGCCCCCCTAAATATCCTCTCATGGTAGGTTATGTGTGTGTGGGACCCACCTCTAACTCCCCTTGGGAGGAAATAACCACCATCCACAAATGAAAATATCTAACACCTCTTTTTATTTATTTTTTTAATAACTACCCGAAAATTATCTTCTCCTCCCATCAAAATGCAACTATGGTAAAGGTCCCCTTAGGAGAATACCGGCGCTGCGAGTTCATCCGTGCCCTCATATTTGGATTCTGAGCACCAGTTTAGAAGATAGAAAAACCCACACGTAGGTTTACTGAACGTACCTGAACAAAACTTCAGAAATTTATTCCGAGCACACCAGGCCTCTGGATCAGGTGCCTTCAGAAAATGAGGACTCGTAAAATTCCAAAGCATTTATGAAAAAACATTCTTTCAAATTTCCGGGACATTACATGATTGTTATATTATGAATTGATTTCATTTATTTAAAACATGTGAAAATTGTTTTGTAATTATTTTGATACACACATATATATATTAACATGTCAATATACATATATAAACATTTATAAAACTATGCATGGTTTTTTATTGTGGGTGTGTTAGTGTGTGAGTATATATAGTCTTGATATCTATATTTTTTTAAAAAAAATAGTGTAGACATATATTTTCTATATATAAATATTTATATATTTGATTAATAAATCATGTAATGTGAATACATATACATACACATATATATATATATATATATAACATTTTAAATAAATTGGATATGAATGTTTTGTTAAAATTATGAGTAAACGAATATAAATAAAATATTTGAAGGAAAAATTTCAACAAGAATTAATTTATTAAATAATGTAATAAAAATTGTTTTAGAAAATTTATTAAGATCATTTTAATAAAGAATTTTTTTAAATATAGTATTAATTTTATAATACCTTCAAAAAATAAAAATAATTATTAATTATTGAAATCTCTCAATAATTTGTAACAATTTAGTATGAATTTTTATAATTAGAAATAATCATTTTAACCTAATAATTACTAAAAATTAGATATATTTATTAATAAATTATTTATAATTAATAAATTATTTTTATTAATTGAAAATTATTGTATCAATTAGTAAAAATTATAAACTATTTGTAATAATATCACAATAATTCCAAAAACCTTGTAAATTTTATAAAAATAAACTAACAAATATTCAAAAAGTGTAATTTTTCATAATAATGTAATTTTTTAAATATAATTAATAATGATCAGTAAATATTTTTTAATTATTAATAAATAATTTTCCAATAATGTAATTATTAATAAATATTAGTATTCATTAATAAATATTACTAATAAATTTTAAATAATAGTAATTTGCGATAGTTTTTAAAAAATTATGTAGAAACTATATAAAATAAAAATTATTATTAAAAGTAAATAATATTTATTTTATTTTCCATTATAATTATTAAATAATTTTTATTACATAATAGATAAGTGTGACAATTAGTAAAAATTTCAAAAAAAATTATAATTTTCAATCATTTCTAATACCTGGTCAAAAAATACTAACAATTATTAGAAAATCATAATTATTATTAAAAATAAATTATTTAAATTTTTTTTTTAAAATAATTATATAATTTATAATATTTAATATATAATTTTCCTTTGTTATAAGTAATTATTAAATGATAGAATATTTAAAAAATATAGTTACTAATTTTTAAATTTTAGTACAGTGCGAAAAATATGTTATAAATTCTATAAAAACCATATGAAATAAAAAAACGTCTTAATATTCTTAATATTTATTAAAAATTCATATTTATTTAATATTTTTTATTACATAATAAATAATTATATAATTAAGTATAAATATAAAAAATATTGTAATAATTACTAAAAATTAATAAGAATTCCTCATAAGCTGTTATAATTACCCATAGTTAAATATAATAATAAGTTGTAATTAGTCACAATGTGCAATAAATATTCTTATTTTTATTTTTTTAGATGATAATCAACCTATTAAGTAGTCACTTGTTTCTATTATATGATCATAATTTTATATATCATTGAAAAAATACCAAAAAAAATCGTATAAATCATATCTATGTTAACTGTGTTAAAACATTTATATCATATTCATCATTAAATTTAGAATTTGTTTTTGAATGAAATATTAAATTTCTATGAATGAAATGTCATCCTAGGTGACTTAAACCATTTTAAAATGTTTCACATAAACAACATGGTTTTGGTTTTTTGAAAGATAATATTTTTCTAATATCAACATAGTGAATGGAGTTTACTTTAAAATAAATAAATAGTTCCAAATAAATATATTTTTAGTGATTTAAAATTTTGGCCCATCTATTCAAGAAACAACAACTCAAAAATATATTATTAATATAGAATAAATTTCATCACACTTTTACAATTGCTTTAAATCACTTAATTAGGACATATATTTGGGATTCCTTTTTAGAAAATATGATGATGTTGCAAAATTTATGGCTATTAAATATGATTTTGGAATATAAAATAAATGTTTTGATCAAATATTTTCCATGGTTAATTCTATGTTTCCGGATGAAAATATTTTACATGCACGCTTCTATGAATGTAATAGGATGGTCTATAATGTTTGTATTATTTATTAGAAGATCCTCATTTGATAAAATGACTACATATTACATTATGATAATTTTGAATCATTTTTTAATTGTACAATTTGTTGATAATCAAGGCATAATTAGTAATAAAAATTAATTTCTAGGATCCCTATTAAAAAACTGTTGTATTTTCTAGATTGAACTTGTATACATTGTCTATTTATGTCAAACAACACAGATACATTAATGAAATGTAATAAATAAAATATATACATTAGGAAAATAATAATCCATACATGAAATGGTGATTACTATAAACAATTCTATTAGATGCATCCTTCATTTTCTTCAGAACCTCGTAATATAATATTTACCATTTTTAACTTATGGTTTTCTCAATTTTGTTCTCATGGTATTCAATATTCTTTTTGGAATGTCTCTATAACCCCATTAAATATACCTTCACAGATGTTGATTAAGGAACTATATATATATATATATATATATATATATATTTCAATATCATTTTTTGGATATCTGAAGAATAGTATTGATATTTATATGGATCCTCTAGTGGATGAGTTAATTTCAGTATAGAATGATGGTGTAGTAATATATGATATAGTCCCATATCATAATTTTTCACTGAAAGTTAAATTAATGTGTAAAATCAATATATTTCTGATGTATGGAAAGTAATTTTGAGGTTGTATACATGTTCTAAGATAATTTCTATACTACATGGATGAAAATAATGTGTTTATGATTATTTATGGAAGAAAGGCTAGTTATATTTACTTATAATTGAGATTTCATATAGTAGGAAACCCTTTTTATAGGAAGTGAAATTATTTTGAAAAAGATAGAGTTTAAAATGATAAACTACTTGAAGGGATTTCAGGTATTCAGGTACAATTAATTGTCAATTCATTTCTTATAATTATAACTGGACCAACTAAAAATGTATAAAAAATACATTTTTTGGGTGGTATCATATTTATATAAATGGAATATTTTTTGGTACCTTCCATATTGGTCAATTTTTTAGTTCTACACATGATATATGTACCTCCCATTGTTAATAATTTTTTATAACAAATTTTATACAATTTATCACTCACATAGTATTTCCAAATGTAATGTAATGGTATGTTGAGATCATGGAAAAAAAATTTGGTGTAATAAACAAGAATTATTTGAATATAAAAGATAACACAATTTAATTATGAAAAGATAATCCAAAGATGTTTCTAAAGAAGGTCATTTATTAATCTACAAATGGATTTGAGATTTTAGTTCATCAGATGTTTTGATCCTAATTAGTTTCATTGTATAAAAAATGGACATATTATCATATTCAATGTTCATGACTTCCAATTCATATTGGAAAGTCTACTTCTTTTCAGAGTCATATGGATATTATATTCTTCATTTTCGGACATGATAGTCCTAATACTATGATTATTTCGAGATATTTTTGTTAAAATATCATTTTAGGATGTATTAATTATGTTATAAAAATATGCTCTTTTAATTTTTAATATAATATAGATAATATTCCCATCAAATTTTGTGACTCAATGGAATATATAATATTTAATTTTCTATATGAAAATAAACACGATGGTCTGGTAGATTTCTGATGGATGTACCTATTATAGAGATGTGTGAAAAAAATAGAATTTGCTTCACAAAGAATCAGTTTAAGGGTTACTTTCATAATCATGCTAACCGAAGAAAATTTAAAACATATACTCATATTATTTTCAATCCAAATATCATCAATATATAATTTCATGGGTTTTAATGAGTTAAAGGTTGATCATTTCAAACACCATCAATTTTCATTTATTAATCGATCCAAGCATGGATTTGGTGGCTTTCGAGAATGATGGATTTTACATAATGAATTTCATAGATATCATATATATGTTCTTATGAATTTTTAATTAATGTCATGATTTGTGAACTAAAATATAATTTCTAATATGTTTTCAAATTTTTATAATATATAAATTAATTTATTTTTTGTAGAAAATATTATTACTATATCAATGAATAATTTATAAAAATGAACCATTTTTCATTTAAATGATGTCTTGAATAGATATCTTAATATTTTTCTTAAATAGAAGTACATTAGGATGATTTTGAAGGAATAATAAATAAATTTGGTAATTATATATATTATTTTAAATTTTTATTTTTTATAACACTCATGATATGATTTTAAAATTGATATTTTATTAAGTGTGATAAAAACCCACCCTCAAAGTCAGTAAAATATAATAATGGTTATATTGTTAATGGATTTATATTTCATAGATGCATATATGGTGAATCAGTGAAATTGATAAATATGGATGTTTTTTTAAAGTATACATTCTAATTATTGTTATGTTGACACGTATAATATGATGGTTGAAAAAAATTTCTTTTATTATATGGTTCAAAATTACGTATCATTTTTTAAATTTCCCTTGGTTAATACTGACCAAGGAATGATATTTGATCCATGAAATATAGTGATTTACGTTAAATAAAATAGTCTTCTTACATCAAATGAACCATTTATATTAGATAATTACGAACATTAATTTTTTTTATGAATATCTTTTTTTTAAGATATTGAAATTTCTGTTGGATTGTAATTCAAATGATATCTCTTGGGAATAGTTTATTTTTTCAAAATGAAAATTATTTTTTGGAAGTGAATTCACATTGAATTAATTCATGAAACATCCCCAAGTATATCTCTTATCAAATGTAATTTAAATATTGATTATAAAACCCCCTAGGTAAGGGTGGATGATCTTGATAATGCTGATGGTGTTATTAGGGTGGATGAAAGTAAAATCTATATGAAATATATTGATGCTGAAGATGAAATTTATGAAATTTTCATTGATGAATATGATGATAAAAATGTAAAATTATGTATTATATTCATCTATTTAATAGTTTTTTATATTTGATAATTTAATTGACAAATAATTCATGGTAACATTGTTTATTTTGATTTTTGGAGACATTCTTGAAGATCTATTATATCCCCTCACATCTTATAATATTTATTAGTTTTTTATATATGATATTTATAATAAAAATTATTTATTTTTAATAATATTATTTTCTTCATTGTATTTAATTGTTTCTTATATATGATATCAATATTTAATATTATTTATACCTAGTATCATTATATTCTAGTATTTATTTTTTTGGAAATTATTATATTCTAGTATTTGTTTTGTTATTTATATTTGATATTTTTATTAAATAAAAATTACAGGTAACATTATTATATTTTGTATTTATTATTATTTTTATTTAAAATATATTTCTTTTTAAAAATTAAATTCTCTTTTATTTGTTCCATATTTTTGGAGATACTATTGAGAATATATATTATTATCTTTCTTGCGATGTACTACTCGATGATCAACCAAATTCATCAAAACCACATGATTCGGTTATATCATTGTTTATTAGTTAGGGGGTGCGACCTTGAAGAATTAGTTATGTTGGACACTATTTGAGAAATATGTCCTTCTCTAGATTTTGATATGTTCTTACAAAGGTATGTTAAATTACGTAGGGTATTTATTTTATATTAATTTATATTAATTTTTATAATAATACTCTTAGTAATTTTTTAAATTCATTAGTTTTCACAATATGTTATTGGGAAGCCACATGTGATTCTAGGACATCTTTTTTTCTACACCATGGGTGTCAGTGGATTTTATTCTCATTGATTTTAGACAAAATATTTTCAAACATTAGATTTTATATTAATCAATAATGCATTTTATTTTATAATAATATAATTATTAAAATGTTGGTTTTAATTTCATTTCAAATTTTATGGTCTCTAGTTGATGATAACATGACTGTTTCAATCTCGGAGGATTGAGATATATTTATATGTAACAAATCTCATTAATTTTTACACATACTAAGAAGGAGATAACTTGAGGGAGTTTATGTTAATTTTTCAAAAAAATATTCTTATCATATTGACCTAACAATATCTCAGCTTATGTATTTGATATATCTCTCTCTTACTTGATAGGATATACTTTTTGGATGTGGTCATTATCTAGGCATTAGAACCTTAGGAGTTATGAGGTCACACATATGGATAATATTTTTACATTTGCTATATATCGATAATATATCATGAGTAGTACTATTTATTATTTTACGTATATATTAAGTTTAAATATAATAATATTAGGAAGGTATATACTGATGACTCTATTATATATATAAATGTTAATAAAATTATGTATAGTTGTCCCTGAATGAGAAATATTGTCGGTGATGAACAATGTCAAATTTTGGTTAGAAATTATTTTAAAAATTTTAATGATTTTAATTATATTGTTATTTAATTTATAATTATATTTCAAGAAAACATATATAGTTTTCTCTTCTTATTATTCAGAGAGTCAAGCTGAGAGTGAAGGGTGTTACACTTGTGAATGGTGTTGGTGTAGAGTTCCCCCAACCTGATCCTTCATGTGATCCATCTCACCCACATACTAGTTTACTATAATTTTGATCATATTGTAAATGCTATGTATTTTTTATTGGTAACCATATTATGTGTAAAATGGTGTAATAATGTTTTTTAAATATTTATAATATTTAATTAATTATATATTTATATTTTGTTTTAAATTTTGTTAATAAAAATGTATAACTAATTGTGTTGGATTTAGTGATCCTACACAATTAGTTTTTAAAAAGGTTTAACAACTTAATTTAGAATGAAATACACTTAATACAAAAATAATATTTTAGATGGTCCATCAAAATTAGTGGATTTGAAATAAATTTGATATTATTTTTTATGGAAATATGTATTCATCATAATAATAAAAAATTGTTATAGGTCATCTCAATTAATTATATTTTGGATTCCATTTACTATGAGGGTCCTTTTTCAGTGAACAAAAGTCACAAATGTATTTTAGAGACCAGAATCACACAGAAAATCATTAAAATATTTTTGTTTCTCTAATATAAAAGTATATTATATCATAATCAGAATGAAAATCCCTTAAAAATCCTCTCATCAAATAATTTTTTAAATTATTGGATCCTTAACATTCTCCCCAAGGAATTTGTGACCACATTCCACCTCCCAAGGTTATAATTGATATCAAAATAAATGATAAAAAGGTAATCTGCATAGTGTATTTTATTGTGATTGAATTACTTCTTTTTGAATATTTAGATAAAGATCATATGAATTGAGTTATCTATAACCCACTTATTGATGAACTAATGGTTCCAATTCATCAATCCATACATCACGTCGGCCAACTCTAAGTTAGGTGTATGGTAATTCCTCTCATGTGGGACTAGATGAAGATATTCGGATGCCACGATATGGCTGTAAAACATTAGAACAACCCCCCAATCCTTCACTAGAGGCCTAATATTAATCTAATAAACCCATAACATGCTTATGATGAATCAAAATTTGAGATAATTTCAAAAAAACACCAAAAGCACAAAAATAGAATATTGTCTCTTATCACTCCATCTAAACAACACCCCTTTTCAATGAAACAAAATAATGTGAGAAAGTTTCATATATAATTTCTCAACAAACAAACATTAATATTTAGTAAGACTAAAACTGCTCCAAATCTCAAAAAGTATATTTGGGTTTTCTCAATACATAACCTCTTGGAATATAAAAATTCACATAGTTAAAGTATCAGATCCTAATGTATGTTCTAGAAACAACATCTTCTAAAACCCTTAAATGATGGTTCCCTAACATTATTTCCAATTATTAAACCCAATAGGATCCATCATATTGGGTAAAAAGACAATCAATTTATTGAAATGGGTATTTTTTTTCTTAATAATCATTGGATTAAGATTAAATTCTTATATAAGAGGTTCGATACTCACACATTCCTTATTTTAAAAACTAATTAGTGATTACCATGGTGACATGCTAAGATTAATAAAACCATTGAATTCATGTTCCACTAAAAGAAAAATTAATTCATTTATCTTTAGAGGAGTCATCTAGTATGATAGAAATGATATGGGACTTGTCTCAATGAGTAGACCAAGATTGAACTCCACCTCTTCATGTGGAGGTAACCATGAAAAGATATATAGAAATACCTCAGGGTAACAGTCTCATACCATAGAAAGATGATAATTTGATTAAAGATCCACAATATCAATGAAAATCTAAAATAAATGACATGCATGTTATCCCACAACATGAGTAGTGGGTCCTTTCCTCATAGAATATGAATCTCGCTAACCATGGATGACACGAGTGTACCCTATAAGAAATAGTAGTTGAACCAGGTAATGATAATAGTCAATATGAGCTTTAAAATTGATTATAAATTCCATTAAAATGATGCGGATGAAAAAAAAATTTCCAGGACGATGATTTCTTACATAACATCTATGCTAGGGATTTTAATGTGCCACTCCTAAAACATAATAACATTCTGTTTATTACTTCACAATAAGGTATTTAAATAGAAATAAAAACTAATCAACTATGTTTTCATCCCTAAAGCATGAAGAAACTATAATGAATTAAATTAATTAGATGTATCTATATCAAACAATAATAAACTTATAGAAGAAGAGATAAGATATGAACTTCTTATGGTTCTTGGAACAAGTTTTGGTCCTCATTTTCCTTGAAACCACATAGTGGTATCCTAATATTGGACAAATCTATGACTTCTTAGTTATATAAGAATCCCCTCTATGAAAAGGCTGAGATATAACACCCTTATACACATATAGTCGCACTAAAAAACCCTTGAAAAAAAGAATCAATTTCACTCCCCTAAAGGGAGGACTTGGAGAGGCACTGAAGATTACTAGTATTCCCATAGTGCATCTACATCATTAGAGATCCTAGAAAATTGTGTTTTGTATGAGAAAGGTTCACACACTGATATAAAGTCACCAGATTATGCCTAGAAGAATCCACATTTTTTTTAAAGTTAATTATATCTTGCAAACCTTTACAGTTCATTGATGTGGGTAATCCATCATCCACTTGTGGCTAGTGTAAAAACCTTCGCTACTACCCACTATAAAAAAGAATCCCACAAAGGCATACCTTCCTTGATATTTTTTCCTCATCCAAAACCTCATTATATGAAACCTCTATATATGTTTATTAGAAAAGGATAAAAACATTAATTTTATATAAACCATTGATCACATTTCAAAATTTGTCTCTAAAAGATTTTCCTTTATGAGGAGCTCAAAAAAATGAAATAACATAGAAATATGAGTAGCATACTCTATTACATAATGGTCTCCATTATATTAAATCACAAACTCATAGGGTGTTATCATCTTTATGTCTCATGAAAAAAATTATTATTAAATGTATATTTAAAGTATTTTAGGTGAAATTTCCATGCCTCTATTCTTGCACCATGGATTCCACCATTTCCAACCAGTTAATTCAAACATATAAATGGATAAGCCTACTCTCATGGTTGTAGTGGTCTTCAAAGAACAATGATATATTCTATCCTCACAATCCATTTATATGGATCATTGGTAACAATGGTACAATAAAATCTTAGGGGATTATACTTAGTGAACCCCTTATCATGTTACATTATTTATTCCTAATCCTTTTTTCCCTCATTATCTAAATATAAATTGTTCCGATCACTGGGTAATACAAAACATGATCAACATAACCATTCCTTTATTGGAAATTCTAGGAAGATTTCTCTATACAGTAAGGAAAAATCATTTTAGTAGGTATATTCTATGAAACCGGAGATATGAATCATTATAGAAATAATTATGTTTCAAAAAACATCAAACATGGAACAAGAAACACTTAAAATACATCTCATAAAAACATAATCAACATAAACAAAACATTCATATGAATACGGTGTGAAAACATAAAAAATATATAATTTTTTACTATTAATGGTTTAGACACATGGTCAGAAAAACCATGAACCAACCATGGGAAATAACACTGGAAGATTAGAAACATGTTTACATAGTCTTCACACGGTTACCAGAAACCATGCAACTAAATCATTTTTTGTTATTTTCATCCTAATTCCACCATGAAAATGTAAACGCCTGAAAACAGCTCATAGAATATTATGAAACACATCTCTAATAATTAAATACATCATGTAAATTTTAAATATCCTTGAGTTGGGTTCAAATAATATGATCAACCTCATACCACCCATAACTATAAATTTTTACCATGAGGAAAAGATTCATAAGGACACCTCTACAAATAAAACTTGATCACTAATGTTGTAGAATCTGGACTAGCACCAAAACCCAAATAATAAGAGGTCTTATATACCATTTTGTAGTGAAAAAATATTCTTTCACCCAACCATTCACCCAATACTAAATAACACAATACCGTAACTGTGTTTTCAATCTCCAAATCCTAGTCAAAAGTACCAAATCATCATAGATACCATTTGGGAATACTCTTTCCCTTAACAATCCAATATGAAATATCCTTGAATTATATAACACCACCTATTAAATTAGAAACATTAAAAAATAAAAATATAAAACAATGTTAATTTTGCAATTTCAATTTCATGTATTATAACTACCCCACATAACAAATCATAAACAAGGAATATACATAATATATATATTGAAAAAATTGAATGAGACCAAAAATTCCAATGCATAAATCCCAATGATAAGAAACCCCATATATTATTCAAAAAATATACGCACTGTGTTACGATATCATCACCATCCAAAACAACTTTGGATGTCCGTACTCAAGAAGTGTCATTATATGTTATGCTAACATTTAATTTACATGTATCCTATAAATCACGGAATGTAAATGCCTAGCGATATATGTAGGGTGTGATGAAAATATCCTAGTTTAATGACATTATGAATCTGTATAATTCAATTACCCATGAAAAAAATAAATAATAGTTTTAAAATTAATTTTCCACACCAATTTAACTTTTTAAAAAAATATTCAATTTAATACAACTCTTAATAAATCCCTTTGCCTGTTTGAAGTAACCATATTTTGAGAACATGGTGAATAATGATCCATAAAAAGAGTAATTCCTCCTAAAATAAACTTCTTTAGCAGAACCAATCATAAAAATAAAAAAAATTATATAACCAACTATTAAATTGAACCATAATAAGATATCACTATGAAAATTTGAATTATCATCATTTATAAGTCATATATAACCTACAGGGCATAAGTAGTAAGATAAATGGGGTCTAACCATTATGGTATATCATAACATATTATAAGACCATTTTTTTATATTCAGTTATTTAATGTATAACAGGTTTGAGGGATCTATTTATCATACCTAATCCCAACCATAATTCCATTAGAACTATTGTTCGACATGGCCACATTTTTGATGATTTCATAGTCTCCACCTTAAAGGCTCCCTTGGTCCCTTGGATGAAATTCCCCAAATATGATAAGACATAGGTTTTGGTTCTGTTTTTCTAATTCATAAACTTAGATACACAATTTATCCCATGTGCGACACAATTCGAAACACATAATCATAAAAATTTCCAATTGCATCATCCATTTAACAAAAAATTATCAACCCATTCATTACAATAACATGTCAAACATTTAATCCAAATAAATAGGAAATTTAAAATAATTTTCAAACCCATTTGAAATTATAAAAAATCATTACGAACGTAAAATAATTACATGGAATGTATCAATGAAAAAATCCCTTTACAATGCCAAATTAAACAATTAATTTTCAACCCCATTTCAAGAACCATTAAATAATGACTAAACAATCATTAAAAACTAAAATTTTGGGAAATTATTAAAAATAAAAAAGGGAAATCAAGAAATAACTGAAATTATTGTAAAAAAAGATTTGGGATAGACACCTAACTCAAAACTAAACCAAATCATTCCACCTTAAACAATAAAAAGAATATTTTAGTCTCATACGAACTCACATGAAAAAGAAACAAGTAAATAAATAAACACTAATATTAACACCACTAGGTTTGGAAAAATCATAATAGAGGGTATCCATATGCCCTAAAAATGGTTGAAAATTGTAGAATAATAGGTAATGAAGGATAAATCATCAGTAAATCAATATAAAATCAATTTATAACACCTAATATCTGAAGAGAATCTAGTTAAAAAATAATGAAGAAAACGAAATTATAATGGAGTGGGTTTTGTAATAATGAGAAAAGAAATAAAACAATAAATAGAAGAAATTTATATGGGTAAATATATGAAATAAAATTTTTAATGACCTAGACAATCCATATGGTTTGGCTATATGATGAATAAAATAATATTCCAACCATAAGGTAGCCACTATCTCTCCAAAAGACAACATGTTTGATTTTTTGAGATCCTCACACAATTAGAAAAACCATTCTCAAGCCATGCAAAACATGGTTTTTCCACCAATAATCTGTCTTACACAGTTTGCTACATGGGTTCATTAATCATTAATAGGCCATGAAACAAGATATATTTCCACAAAAAACTCAGGTTCATAACATTTAACTCAAAAAACCAAAAAATAAATATATTAATATATTAATTTGAAAATAAGGTATACAAGTGACCCAGGTGGAGTTATAGTAGTTGAATTATTAAATCCATGTCCATGGTAGAAGAAGGTACCCCAATCTATTATGTTCATCAAATAATAATTCATGAAGGAATGAAAAAATAAAGTGTGCATCTATGTTTGTGAGATATTGAGATTCAACGAGAGTTTATTTCAAGTAATTTTCTCAGAGGTGGTTTTTATTACCTTGGTTAAACCTTATCTCCTTAGGAAACTTTTTTTGCAACAATATACCACTATTGGATTGTGGGTATAAACAATTACTATCACGAAAATCACATATAGGATCATACAGATAGTGTATTCAAATGAATAACCAATGCAAATGAATTTTAATTCAAGGAAATTTGTACCCCTTGTTAGGGTTCAAGATATATCCCATTTTGGTCAAACATAAGAAATAAATAAATTCAATATTATTTTATTATTTAAAAATATGTTTTGAATTTATTTAATCAATGTATTCACAAGTTGAAAGGTAATAAAATAATGAATATATATATATATATTGAATTAATAATACATTTTTCATGTTTTAATAAAAAATATTGTTGAGATAATTTTTTTTCTAATTCAAAATTTATCATGTAATGTATTTTTAATTCCACATGTGGGTGTTAATATGATTTCAACATTTATATAAATTTTTAAGTATCATTGGTATCGTCTTAGGGCTTAAATATAATTTTATTTATGTTCATGGGAGAAGTTGAATTTCTGAAGAAATAAAAATTATTTATAATCCAAGAGAGGATAAAATTCAAGGTGATTATTTATCCCATGATTTTGAGAACCTCCCTTTCCTCCCTCCTCATTCTTGGAGGGATAAAGATATTATTTGAGCACCTCGATCTTTCTTTTTCTTGCTATATCTGATGAATAGTTTTTCACAAACTACATTGATATTAATTGATTTTTATATTATCATTATTATACACTAAAAATTTATTATTGATGATCAATCAAATGTTCAAAGGGCATATTGATGCTCTAGAGTTTTTTGACATTAGTTACTTATAGTAATGATCTCCAGCAATAAGTGGAACACACGTTCAATAAAAATTGAACAATATAGACTTTTGATTTTAATATTAATTAATTCACATGAGCTAATCATATAGATAAGTAGTTTTTGCACTAATTATGATGCTATTAAAAAATTATGCATGGTGTGAAAATTTTAAAAATTCATGGCTTCACACACTTCCATTATGAACTTGAATCTAACACGTCATTGACCATGTTAATTCATAACATAAAAAATTAAGAATCAAGTGTAATAATCTATATGAGAAGTTCTATTTAGTGGAATAACCCCACGAGATCATGGTTACCTATATCACCCCATGAAGGTACTACCATTTTACACCGTATCCTTGGGGCCTATATTTGTGTTATAAGGGGTCATATATCACATGGATAATTAGTATTAAAATGTATATGATTTTATAAATAACATTATGTTTACCCAAATACAAGAAAAGTTGACGAAAAGATGGATTTTATTATATATTCTGAATGAGTAAAGAAAAATTCAAAAATGTTGAAATTTGGTATTTTTTTATAGAAACAGTGAAATAATATTTCATCATCCTTGTAAATTAAAAATGAAGATATTTTAAATATAAAATATGATAAATTAAATGTTTGGAACAATGGAAAAAATTTAGTTTTTTATTATATATATATATATCATTAAATTATATTTTATCATAAATGTTAATTAAAATTAAAATAGAATTTTTTTGGAAGAAACACATTTTAAAATAAAACTATAACATAATTTTTCTGAAATATTAATTAATGTTATAAAAGGAAGAAAATTTAATTATGCTATAAATATTATTAATTAAAAAAAATTATTTAAAAAATAAATTTCTATTATTTAGTATATAATTTTATTGAAATGGATGACACTTTTTGAATTGGGAAGCTGAAAAATGGTTATGATAATGCTCATGTACTTTTTATAAAAATAAAATATCAATTTTAATGGTTAAATTCCATATCTGTACTACAATTTTAAATTATGTATATCAAATATTTTTATTGGTTTTTAGAATTTATATGGAAGGTTTATTATCCCCTTTACTCTAAGTCACAATCATCTTATTATTTTTTAAAATTCTAGATCACTAATTTTATATATAATATATAATTTTAATAATTTTTTCTAAAACACCCCTCTCTATCTCTTATAAATACCACCACTCACCACCCAATATTTCTACATGTTCTAAACCAGATAGATCACCAAAATTAATCCCATATCTTTCCACAACCCATATTCTCCCACTGTTGATGTTTCATCCACACCAAAAGAATAATTTAAGAAGTCAGAAGGTGTGATATTAAAAAGGATATCCTAGGAATAAGTAATTTCTTTAATCATGTTTTTTAATATTATTTTTTTACACCTCAACTAGATATTTTAAATTCACTATTATATAAAATCATCATAATCATATGTATAAGGAAATATAATTGTATCAACTTAATATCAATTTTTAAACTCTCTCCCACTACATAATTCTTAAAATAAATCATCACACATATTGTGACTAGTTTCCTGCCTCTATGGATGATGTGTATCATTTTTCATTATTACAATAAAGGTATATAATTAAATATTTATTTAATTAATAAATAAAATGTTCCTGAAATTATTAATATTATATAAATTAAAATTATATTTATATTACTCATAATAACAAATAACGAAAAAAAGTTTTAACCATTCAAAATAAGAAACTTGATATACATTTCGTAGTTTGAAACTATTTTATACGACCCATTTGAATGTATAAATTTATTTATAGTACATTTACAAATAATATAAAAATTTATAATATTGGAGATTATAGAAATATTTGATAATAACATTCAACTGGATCAAAATAAATTTTTTTTAGAGAGCCTAGAAAAAAACCTCAACTGGCCAATGTGAGAAAAAAAAATCAATAATAAAAAGATATATAATAAAAAATATATGATAAAAATTTATATACAATACAAAATGATTATTACAAATTTATTTTATACACTTGATTTTTTTATTCTATATAGTAGATACACATACTATGTGAGCCGAGATCTAATGAATGTGAACTTTTTAACCACCTTCTTTTATTTCAGGTTATACGTTATATACCTATACCTATTTTTCACTAATTATTCTTATAAATTTATTCTTTTATATTTTTTATATATTTTCCTCACATATACACCGATTTTAATTCTACTTTATTTTATGGGGATATATATTCTTTTAAGGGTCCCTTCTAGATTTTGTATTTTAAGCAAACCTGATAAAAAAGAAACTTATCTGTTTCTTATTTCATATAATTTCTCACTCTATAGTAAGATATTACAATTTTATGTTTTTTATAATACTAATTATTTTTTTCAAATTTTTCTGTTTTATTCTAGTATTAAGTAAATCATAATGTTTTTACCTTATTTAAATAGTTTTTAAAAATTTAATAAAACATTTCTTATGAGGTTTCTTTCCATACCATCATCCATAAGGATTTCATATGAGTTATCCTATTTTTAAATCCTTATTCAGGACCGATCATTTTTTTATCAAAATAATATAATATAGAAATCATGAAATATTTACAAATTTATAAATATTCATGATATATCATTTTGTTATTCTTTGAAATGAGAACATGTAACTCACTTTTTCATGGATTTTTACCCATATATTTTGTATTATTTACATTTGTAACATAAATAATATTACTAAAATTATGATATATCGCTCTAATTAAAAGGGTAATTTTCTCATCTCACAATATATAATTTATAATGTATAAAAATTATCCTAGTACAAAATGTTATGATGTATTAGAAGTGATCCTTAAATTATTATTTTGATGTTTTGTTTTACTCTATTCAACAATTTATTATACCATGACAATATGATATTATTTTCATTTTACAATGATCTCATGTTTATGATCCTTCTATTTATGATATCCTGAAATATCTCTTAACTCCTAAGTATTACTTCACAATCTTATTTACTCAAATAATTCCCTTCCTCACCTTATAGATCAATCTTATTCAATATATATTTACCTAGGTTATCCTCTATTGTAGAAAAATATAACATATAGTACATTGAATGAATTAAATATTTATTACTTAATTTATTTAGATGTTAATTTATATTTTATCCATCCTCCCAAAGACATTTTAACTCTATATTTATGGGTATTATTTTTTGGCACATTTTTTAAAAATATTGTAATATAATGTATATGACACGTCAGTAGTTATATTTGGGAATCAAGGAATCTTTTTTTATCATCTTTTATCTCTAATTCAATTAATTTATATTTACTATATTAATTATTTACAATTTTCTATTATTGTGAAATTATCACCGTGCGATGTTTAACTTTTTTTAAATTCAGTCATCACCTTTCTTCAGTAACTCTTATTCACTTTAATTTTTAATTTTATCTTTATTTTAATATTTTGATTTGTTTCACTATCATAATATTATTTTCAAGAAAATACTCATGTTAGGATTTAAATATATGTTCATTATATCTCTATTCATCTTCCCCGTCAATTCTAGAGGTAACTCATGTTCTTTAACAAAATCCATGTTAATTTTTTTATTTGCTAACATCATATTCTGATACCCTACATTATGATGAGTATTAATCTTCCTTTTTGTTTATCATTATATTTATTCACTTCCTTCATGTAATATTATTCTTTTTAATATCATTATTTTTATTTACTCCCCATATCTTATGTCAAAAAACATCTTGTTGAACATATTTATATATCTTCCTATTATTTTTCATTAGAATATGATCTACGAGATATCATATTCCACAAGAATTAAATATTTTTAATAACGGACATAATTTTTATTTACCAAATCATACTCATAAAATTATTTTTAATAACTAGAATGTTCATTTCATTCTATTAATTTTGTTCATCATCACTAGGGTTTTTAAAAACCTCTTCTTAATTCTCTTTAATTTTCTGCTATTTCATTTCATTGAATGTCAAATATCCACATCTTAATTATTCTTATTTATAATATGGAATCATAATATCTTATAGGATCTATTAATACTATGACACTCATTAGTAGAAAACTCATACTTACCTTCTGATTCATAAGTACTATTTCGTCAAGCATGTTAAGGATGTTTCCCACTTATTTAATGAAAATGATAGAATTTAAAAATGTGCCTCTAAATACTTTGTTAAGTTTAAAAATCTCATCCAGAGTTGTTAGGTAGTCATGAATAGTATCAAACCTAGTGACCCTCATGTCATTAATTTTTTATCCCCAAATCTGACACTCATATTTCATTGGAATTATTGAATCCCACTACCTTTTGTATAGTTTTTTAGATAAGGACATCAAAATATAATTCCTTTTCATTCTAATAAATTCCAAATTATTTAAATCATTATATGTAATGGGATCATTTTTATTAATTAGATTATCCCAAATATTATAGGAATTAATTTCATCTAATTCTAGTGGAAAAGAGACATGTAAACATTATTTTAATCTCTCAATGATATTTTTTTTCTATTAAGTTAAGTTTTTCCCCAACTGTTGACAGAATTGATATTCTTTATAAACTATTCAATCTTTTTAAGAAATTTTATATAGAAAATGTATTTCTTTAACAATAATGGATGTTCCTTGGTGTTTTAATTATTTAATTATAGATTCATGGATTCATTACTCTCAAAATTTATTTATAATTTTCATCATGTTAACATTTAGGACTTCTTATGTACAATATCCACTTGGTATTTGAAACTCATACATACCCATGAGTATTAAATATAAATATAAATATAATTTCAAATTATATGTTTATATGTTTTGGTCATAATATGGGAATCTACATACCCTCTTTGAATCCTTCATGCTTAATACACAAATATATCAGTAATTTTATATTGTGATTACATGAAAGGTGTATATAATATCATGTAACATAATAATCCCATAGTTAAATGATGAATAAGTTATGTACTTTAATAACCTTCCAGCATGTTTTTGGTTTATATTTTAATAAAATTAAGAACATATCTTACATATCAATCCCTCACTTCCACTTAGTGTCCATTTATTCAACATTAATAGAATTATTAAATTTGAACACCAATTTTATTCTAAATATGTTGTATAATTTTAATTATAATACCCATAGTGTAATGATTGTTTATACTATAGTTCATAGAAAAAGTTAATCCACATTAGAAACATTTTAGAATATCTGTTAAGAAAAAAATATTAGTAAGGATACCAAAATAAAGGAAACTGTTATTTCATTATGAAAATCATGATACATGATAAAAAAGTATGCACTTTCCTAATTATCCTTATACTCAAATTAATAATTTATAAACTTTAGAAATAATCTTTACATTCTAAAAATATTAATAAGTATTTTCACATGAAATATTAATGGGAAAATAAAAACTGGGGTGTTTTTTTCCAAACATAGGTACTCATGAAAATATTTTTTTAAAAAATTAATTTTATCCTTTAATAGGGGAGAATCATAACATCAAACATAATCTCATTGGTTTACCATATAAAATCAAATGTATTCCATGAAAAATAATTTTTATGTATTTAAATTTTTTGTAGGTAACTTTGTCAATCATTTTCATATTTCTGTTACAAAAAATATTATAAGAACTCCTATAAATGGAATAACCAACTTAGTAATTTCTTTCTTATATTCATTGGTGAACAAAATTATTAACCAATTAATTTTAAAGATGTATTAGGATCTCATATCATCAAGAGTAATTTACAAGGACCATGAAATATATAAAAACATAAAAACATTCATTTCGATTATATATTCTAAAAAATTATTAATTTTAACACATATGAAGAATAAATATTCTGTTACATATAAAAATTATGAAAAATATATTAATCAAATTAAAACTCTTAAAAAGAAATAATTAATCCTAGATGAAAATGATATGAAATCTTCTATGAATCGCCATGAACAATTTTGGTTGATTATTCTTAAAAAATAAATGTCATTATGGATAGAGAATATGATATTGGAAAATAAATTAGAAAAATCATTTTACCCTTTGGTTAAAAAATTTAAAAATTAACCTTAACATATAATTTTAAAACATCACTTTTTATTCCTTTTTAACGGAAATAAAAATAGTATATACTGAAATGTAATTGTCGTTGAATTATTAATATTATCTTTCATGAAACATTTAATAAAACATAGAAATGTAAGATAATTATTTTGAAAGGAAAACATTAAAACATGTATTTAAAGAAAAATAACATTTCTCTTCCATAACTAACTAGCCTGGGTCATCCATTTTAAGGATGCTTGAACCATCCCACAACTACTCTAAAGTGTGTTACCAATCCCAATAGGAATAGAAAATAATTTTTAGGAATCACAGGAATAGTCTTGATAATGGTTTCATTGTATAATTAGTGTAAATGTGATAACATATATATATATATATAGTTATATATATATATGAAAAAAATCATACATGTCATGTCCACATGTCAGATTTAGATACCAAAATAAATGATACTTGAAAAATTAAAAAATAATGTAATATAAATTAATTAAACAACAACATAACAGAAAAATACCTCACATCTTAGTATCCATCTAATATATAGAAATAAAGCTAATATAAAATGCGTTTTTCCACAGCAACCAAAAACTATAGTTACACAACTTCCATTTATAATAGTAAAAGCGTAATTAATCAAAATAAATTATTTAAAATGAAACATTTCATAAATTATTTTTAAATAAATGAAGTTGTTGTTTAATTCATTTAATGTTAATATATGTCTTAATGTATTAAAATAATGTTAACCTTAGATCAATCAACAGTCAAAGGGTTGTCAGGGGACTAGACTAGGAACCTATAACTCCCCAAAAAATATGTATGAGAACATAAGAAATCTCCATGCCACCAAAAACATCAAAATCCATGGAAATCCCAAAGTAAAACAATTTATAAAATTATTATTTTAAAAAAATTTATTACTTATGTTTTTACATGATTTTAAAAGAAAAAATATCAAAATTCCATAAAAAAATTTGAAAAAACTACCTTCTGTATAAATTAAAAATATGGAGTGTTAAACATTTTAATTTAAACCATTAATCTAAGAGGAAAAACCAAATATCTTTTCCGAATTTTCCAACATCACATGAAATAATCATTTTAATATATTATTCATGGATAATATTATTTTTCTATGACACATAAAAATACCAGAACTATTTTCATTTTATCACTTGAGAACACTTTTCAAAGTCATATCAAAAGTATCTTAAAAGAACATTATAACTTCAATTTATTTTTTCCCATCTAAACAAAATTCAGAATTACTTTAAAAAAATTTAATAGTAAATCAAAAAATGACAATGGAAATAATTCATAAAGAACATTGTGTAAAGTAAAACAACTTGAAGGAATAAATGGAATGAACATATATTCCAAATAAAAAATAATCCCCATGAGATATAAAAAAACAAAAAGGTAAATCCATTAAATGAATTCACCATCAAAAAAAGTTTTTAAATTCGGTATACCATAGTTCTTAACATTATACTCTCCTAGAATTCACTCAAAGACCAACCAAACATCCGACATTAAATCTAATCAAAACCCATTCAACTCGTCTACACCTAGCCTCATCAAAATATAAAACTGCATGTAGCTCGGTTTCATGATAGTGGAGACACTAGTATTTTTCTGGTCCTTAGTGCAACGCAGGTCTATTTTACAATCATATACCCTGCTCCCCAAAACAAAATAATATTAAGGAGGTGAGAAATCAAAAAATTTATGTATCAAATGTAATAAAATTTGGAAATAACCCACTCCTCACCTATGTCACCCTCATATGAAATGCGTCGAAAAAGATATCAATTATTGATAATCAAATGGTATATATCAATTTAATGCATCTCCCAGGAGGTCCAAAATATAAAATTTAAAGATAAATGCATGAGGTTCATGTGGGTATCACTAATTCATAAAACCAAAGTGAAAAATATGACTTATGAATTTAATGAAAATCGCTCGAGCTGACAATCCACATATTGTATTTCTAAATTCACTTGAAATATAATTTCAAATGCCACATTGAAATTGTATCGCACAATATTTAAACAATGATTTAATAGATCTTGGGAAACTGGACCATTTTAACACTCTTTGATAACCCTCCATTTAAATATCTACTTGTAAACCTAACATTGTCTATTAAGTAATCATTGTGTTACCAAAGTTATTTTATAAATAAAACTAAGATAAATACACTTTAAAAATACTTTATTAAAATATTTAAATACCTTTAGAAAATCATATAAATAACGTAATCCCACACCTACCTTGCTACCAATTTATATGCCAAACCTTTAAAACATTCAGTAATCCAACCAAACAAATAGTATTTTCGAATGATTTTCAAATCTAGGGGAAATTGTTGCAAAATTCATGAAATATATTTAATGATCCACACTATAAATTTTAATAGAACATGACATATGAACAAGGGAAACTAAAATTTCTAAAAATCAGTGAAAAATAATTTCAATAATATTAACATATTTAATTGGATTTTAAATTTACAAAAAATAATTAAAATTAAAATATAATTTCTTACACTAGTACAATGGGTTCCATAGAGAAACATACATGAACATGATGGCATGTGAACTAAAATACTCTAAATTTAGGTCCTCTAGTATTGATTGATAAAAAACAATAAGGTGACCCAAGAGTCCTATCTCATTCTCTAACAAAGACAAAATCTAAAAAATGATGTTATAAAAATTGTCATATGGTTCAAAAAAACAAGATGGGGAATTGAGAGAGACAAATGATGGGAAGATGATATAGGAAGGGATAGAAGATATTATATCGACAATTCATCCATGAACATCAATAAATTCAAAGCATGGAGGTGGGGGAGGTGAGGATTCGAGGATGATAAGTACCCCCACTAGGGGGTTCAGCCAAAAAGGGTTACATGAGGGAATTTCGAGGAAATGGGGTGAGAGAAATAAAAACATTTAGGAATAATATAATTAAAAATGAAATAAAATATTGAATATAATTTTTCATTATTACTGGGAAACATAAATTCTTTACCCACATGGCTTAAAAAACCGTGTTGTGTCCATTCAAACCACAGTGCACTGAATATTCAACATTATTTTACATGGTTGCTTCTAAACATAGGATAGTCTAACTAACCATGAGTTAACCATGAAAACTGAAAAATTCCTTAAATATACCACAATCCATTGTTTCAACATATTTACTCTTATCCATGCAAAACCTATTTGTGGTATACACATTTTTGATGATTTGGAAACTTAATTCTGATGATTATAAAAATATAAATAACACAATACTAATTAATTAAATTAATTAATTAATTCCACAGTGACATATAGGGTTTCACAAACTCCCCCCCCCCATTCCACTTTCTCTCCCCCAAGGTCCCTGGTCAAGGTTATGGCATCAACCACTTTGACATCTAGTATACAAATAGTCAACATGCCCCAAATTTCACGAAACAACTAAAATCCTCAATAAATTATTATTACCTTGAATGGGAATTTTATAGAAGGATATAATAATAAAATCAAAATAAAGGTAGAGCAAACATAGGTATCCCCACTATTTAATATTAATCTAAATGATGCAACATCAAATTTCCACTCCAATAATGGGAGTGTCACCAAGATTAGGATGATTACCTAAAAACTAAATTAGAATTCAATATTCCATTGTCCATATATATCTATAATTAACTAATATCCAAATAGGTAAAATGGTCATATATACACTCAAATAATCCCATATCTAATGAAAATTCAAAATCCTATAATTGGGTACCCAAAAATAAACCACTTCCAAAACAACAGAAACAATCTAAACACAAAAACATGGATGTTAAAACCAACACGTATTCAAGGAACCCATTGAAATAAATGAGGAAAAACATGAATCAATAATGGATATGGGATGGAACATTAAATGACATAGAAAAACTGAAATAAACCAAAACATCATACTCATGTTACCTTCTCATTTTGAATCCACCATAATTTATCTATGACCCACTAGTGCATAGCCTCAACTTGTTTCACTCTAATCCTTGAAAAAAAATCTTGCAAGGCCCTAAAATTTCTACAAAATGAACCACAAATCATACACAAGAAACATCATAGTGCTAAAATCACAAAAAATTACCATATAATGAATGAAAAGAGAGAGGTGAGAACCACTAAAATTGTCACCACTCAAAAAGGAGCTTCCAAGGATCACACCAACAAGAGGCCACCTTAAGGATACAAAATCGTGAAAACGATCATGTTTGAAACCTAAAGATATATCATCATATAATGATAAAACATAATCACAAATGATCTTGAAGATCGATCCTTGTCAAGATACGCATGTGATTAATCATGTGTCACCCGAACTATTTTTCCAAAAAACCAATAGCTAACACTCTTCAACATCACCAAAAATTGTAGGGTTAATGTAAAAATCTTTCACTGACATGGATTCTAGGATCGATCCTAAATAATAAGGTAGTAATTTCTCTTAAAATAAAATTCCCCAACATTATTGAGGCCCTTATGGGAGGTGTAATTATAGTAAAATGAATCATAGAGCCAACAATATGTTATTTAAAAAATAAAATCAACATGTCCTAACACATAGAAATGGATAAATAAAATAACTATAAAAATTGAGAATAACATTCTAAAACCACACTATTTAGAAGAAATATATATTCTTAAATAAGGAGAAAAAACATTTCCAAAAACACATACACTTTTATAATAACCCAATTCTTTTATAAATATCCAAAAACATTTTCAACTAATTATTGAAAATCATATGAGCCTCTAAAACCATAATATTTAAAACATTTCATAAAATTTTCTTATCTCATATTCATTAAATGAAAAAATAACTTCTTCAAAAATCATCCCACTATATTACAAATTTATTATAAATTATAAAACCAATGGTTTCCAAAATTCAAAATTATTTCCAAAAAAACAATCATCTTTTTCTCATTAAAAAACCCCTCACCACTTTGGAAAACAATTCCATTTTATAAATATTCAATATTATAAATTCCAAAACTAAAACTAGTTTCCTTAAATCTGACCCATTTTCAAAATAATCTTGAAGGATATTTTAAAAATAAAAAAACTTCAAACAAATACTTGTTTTTAAAAAAAACCATATTTCACCAAAATATGGCACCCAATATGAGGAAAATAAAAAATTTATCAAATCTCAATCCACATAAACAACAAACCACCAACCCATCCATGAATCATCCCTCTCCATTATGGATATCTCAATATTTTACAAATCAAGAAAAAATTGAATGTGAAATCATAACTATCTTAACGAAATGTCCCAAAATGCCTCATCCATACATGAAGAAAATACTCACATGTTTTAGGATTGATCATTTAGTCATTTTCTAGTCAAATAGGTAGTGAAGACATTCCCCACACGACTAAAAAATTCTTTATTTCATCCAAAAATCTAATCATGGCCCCAATGTTGCGCAATTAATCCAAATAGTATTAACACATGATCAATGTTAAATAAATTAAATATTAATTAAATAGTAAATCCCAATTCTAATTGAAACTCAAGGATCATTAAAAAATACATAATTGGAATCTCTATTGACCTACATCTTGAGTTCTAATGACACATTTTATCTTGATTATACCCTGAGACACCAAATAAAAAAAATGGTGTGCAAGAGTCTTAGGCTCCTATGAAAAGGATGAACTAATTCCTCATATAAATTTTTTTTAATGAACAAACCATGGTTTTCTATCAAATGGATGCCTGAACTAGTTACCCCAATAGTACGATGGTAATTCCTGATCTCCATGGGATAGAAATTAGTTCATGGGAATCATATGAACACAACTCAGAATAGTCTCACAAATAATCAATGAAAATATGATAGCATTAATATTATTTAAAATATGATTTGACTTATTAATATGTCATGCATCTGCATCGAAACAAAGAATATGTTTGAAATAATAAACAAATATTAGAATGTAAAAGTTTCACTTGAGAACCAAAAAATAAATTAAACTTTGGTCTCCCTCTCCTTGAATGAAAAAGATTCCCACCAAATACCTTTATTCAACCATAATTAGGTATAGTTATCCCCCATACAAAGAAACATGTAAAATTAGAATTTTCCATAAATAATATTTTTAATGGTAAAGAGTCTATAAATCTACTAAAATTAAATCGGATCCTTTTAAATTAAAGTATTTCTTATATATTTCCAAAATAAATAAAATAAAAATACCCATAGGTAAATCAATGATTAGAGAGTTGTTGGGAAAATGATCTATGAACACTCATGTGAGAAAACATAAGAATGAGCAATAAATCACTTTGGAGGCCACCTAAACCCACTGGATCTATGTAAATATCATTGTAAAATATTTTATCAAATAAAAATTTTATCAAAACTAATAAAATTGTTTATTATAGGATTTTAAATAAATATAGATCAAAATGACACTCTATAAATTTTGAACAACATCCTTTTTATAAAATAACAACAAGACTAGATAAAAATTCATGTATATTAATTTACAATTAGGAAGAAAAAATATATATCCCACTTTTCAAACAACACATGAAAGTATAATTTTCATAAAAAACTAAAGGAATACCCATTTTATTTTAATTATTTAAATAAAAACCCAATCGATTTTCAATATTATCAATTGGGAACGGTTTTAAAATTTTTTCTCAACAAAATTGATATCACATTAGAAATATAATTTATTTTCCCATTTTTAAAACAAAAAAATTCTTCCTCAGACATTTCAATGGTAATGAAATAAATACGTATGAAATAACACTTCTTGGAAAACAATGTCAAGTCACACATCAATGATGAATAAATGTAAAGAACATATGTTCTAAAATATAAAATGAGTAGAGTGTGATAAAATCAAAGAATAAAGGATAAATCCATTAAATAAATAAACCAACCAATTGAATCAATTTCATGGGCTCTACCTAGGATTATAAGATGATACCATCTAATAATTTCCTCAATGAACCAAAATATTGGCCTATGATGGGTCCAAAAAAAACAACCAGAATAGTCTGCACCTAGCCTCATCATAAAGGCACAACCATTCTAGAATAATTTCAAGATATAATGGAAAAACTAGTATATGGATCCCTAGTGATTTATATGTCTCTAACCCTACTTATTTATTGTGATTCCCATAACCCATAAAAACCAAGAGGTGAACTATAAAAAATTAAAGGTACCATTTGTAAAAAATTAAGAAATAACTCAATCATAACCCCCTTTAACCTAAAATGAGATGTTCCACCAAAAACATCCAAGTAATAATATCACAATGTATGTATCAATATAAATTAGCACCAATGGGGTTACAAGCCACAATAGGCAATGAGAAACACGCTAGTCTTTAGAGTGATACACTCATTCATATAACCATTTAATGTGTTGAACATGCCATGAACCTTTATAAAACAACACTCATGATGTTAACTAACATATCATATTTATCTATTTAAATATGATTTCAAGTACCACATTAAAAAAATCCCATAATGTTTCAACTAGGAAGTCATAATGCTAGGGAAACTAATCCATTTTCACACATTTTTGAAAACTCACCCTTTAATATCTATTTGAAATTAAAACATTTTCCATGAAATAAAATTTTGGTTAACACAACCATATAAAAAATGGATTGGAAAATAGATTTTTGTTAAAAATATTTTGTTGAAATATTTAAATCTATTTAGAAAATCCAAAAAATAATTTATTCTGATTATTAAAAGGTGTTCAAGGTCTATACCAAGCCTTTAAAGTATTTTTTTATTTTAAATACAAAACCATTATGTTTCTTAACACCAATACTTTTTAATGGGAAACATTTCAAATTTATTGAAATATTTTTAATATTCAACAATGATAATTTCACAAGAACATGGCACGTGGCTGAGTACCATGTAATGTGGAAAAAACCAATCCAGAGTCGTTTTAAGAATATGATGACATATAATATATTTTTAAATTTATACATTAATGTTTTAAAATCATGCATGAAATTTTTAGCATTTAATAAAATGGGGACCCATAAAGGCTTCTCTAAATGATAGTGTATGGGAAAAAATGGTCTAAAACGCTTCGACGTCTATAGTGGATGTGAAAACATGCATGAAAGAAAATGGACACACTAATAATACACCCTAAAAATATTAAATTCTAAAAAATAGGTCAACCACCTTAATCTAGGGTTCGAAAAAATGAGAGAGACGATAGAGATAGGGACAATGTGGAAGAAGATAAAGGATGAAGGGAGATGATATCAAATAATTATGAATCAACCATGATTTTAGAAGAATTTTTTTTAATGAGAATGAGGATAAGAGAGAACAAGGGTGAGAAGTGTCATCTCATAGAGACTTTGGTTATAGAGGATAATGTACAAATATTGGAGGAAATTAGTGGCATATAAATAAAAAAAACGGCATAAAAATGATGAAATGAAAATAAAAATAATAAATTTATTTTTTACAAAATATTGGGTAAATCAGATAGTATACCTTCAAGGATTACTAAACAATGTGGTGACTATGCATCCCATATTTCCTCATAAAAATATCCTATAATGGTTACTCATATGACCTTATAAGGTCCATCTAACCATACCCCAACTTTTTCAATGGAACTATACCATAAATAGATCCTCACATATAGTTTCAACATAGTCATTCCTAACAATATATAACCCGTGGGTAGTAAAAAAATCCAAAAAAAAGATTAGTCAATCCTAGGTATTTTGAAAAATTATATAACACATATTAAAATTTTCAGATAATTATTTATTTCCATAGTGATAGAGGGTTTGTGATAATATTTGATGCTTTTTTATCAAAATAAAATTCATGAAATATACAGAACAATATTGTAAAAATCAATAATATTGGTAAATCGATTATAAAATACATCCATATAGGAATTTTACACACACACACACATCAACAAAATATGGTGATAATTAAATAAGTATCAATGAAAGGATGTTAAGAGGATAAATACATTACTATGAGTCATGGATAGTTTCGTATAAAATTTTACTCTTATATAACAAAATTTTATAAATTTTTAACGTTATTAATAAATATGTTTACAAGTCATTTACTTTATTATTATTACCCATATTATTCCGTTTATTAACAATTCATATATTGTTACAAAATGGGTTAAATTTATGTCTAATATATTGATACACTTTTGATTATAATTTCAAAAATAACTTTGTTATATTGAATTTTGTTGAAGAGTTCACTATTTCATAACAAAAACTAAATTAATCATGTTATAATTATCTTGGGTATAAAATAAAATAGCACTCATCCATTAATTTTCTTGGTGATATCAACTAATTCCATAAAAATTATGCACTACTAAATTAAAAAACATGATACACTTCCCAAAAAAAATACATGTTCCAATGTTCCAAAAAACATCCACTGCTCAAATTAAAAGCCTCATCCTATGCTAAGAATGAGTACATGATCCAGTTTTGAAATACATATATCCCACGTGATATTTAGTTGTGTAGAATAATATTATAACTAAGAAAAAATAAAAATATCCACTTCCCATTAATTCCCTTGTAGCTTGTTTGTTCTAAGAGGTTGTATATCTCCAAAATCAATTTATAGTAATCTTTATCACATTGTATGTAAGAAATACATAATGAATTAATATTTACTACATTGAATATATTAAAAACATAAAAATGTGTTCTAAATTATAGTAATAAAAGTGGACACCAAATTTGAATATTGTTAAGATAATGGAAAGATTAAAGGATAATTACATTATACTTATTTACTAAATCATTATATAGAATATCTTCTAATAGAATCAAAAAATAATGTACACAAAATTTAAAAAATTACAACCAAAATATACAGGGGGACATGTCATATTTAATCACCTCTTATTGTAGATGTTGTTTACAATATCTTTTATTGTTCATGTTCAGTACAGTATTATTACTATTTTTGTTATTGTACATGATTCATAAAATATTTATTATTGTAAAACTATTATTTTACAAGTTCTGTATAGAATCTATACAATAAGGATTAGTAGTAATGAAATATTACGACAACTATATACACTGTTCTCTTTGATGGTATTATATATGATTCAAAATATGATGTATTTTTCTGTACATAATAATTGAAATATTGCAACAATAATATATGGAGTACATGTATACTTTATGAAAATATTATTGGATAGGTTATGTATAATATATTTTATTTTTAAATGTTCTTTATAGTAACTATAAAATTTATATTATTGTACCAGACATCTATAATATCTGTTATTGAACAATTTCTGTATAATATCTATTATTGTACAACTATTATTGAATATGTTTTTTTACAAAATATGTACAATAAAATTATGTTGTAATGAAATATGATAACAACAATGTATACATATGAAATTGTTGTCTTAAGAATTATATGTAGCATATAAAACACATATATTTGGACATTAAATCCTTAAATATATCATTGATAACAAAATAGTTTCTATAGATATATGAACAAACACAATCAAACCAGAAAACATATCCTACAAAACCAGAATTACGTACAAAGAACATATGTCATACATATCCAGTAGTAGAGGGTCAATCACGTAACAGGGTAAATATATTCAATTTTCTATTTATGTAAACAACAAAAAATAATACCCTTTTGGGGGTGATTATTTAATCAGAAAACAAATATGAAGATAAACACAAGAATCAAAATGTATTTTTACATACCATTTGTAGATGAAAATTTCAGTCATCATTTCTAGTTTTTAACAACTTTATGATGATATGTGAATTTTCCATTGTTTATAACATCAATAGAAATAATATAGTAAATACATGACAGAGTATAGATTTTATTTTCATGAAAATGAAATAATAAAATGTGTATAGAGGAAAGACATGTTGTTGAACCTCAATAGTATGAACAACTACAAGGAAAAGATTTATGTTAATGAAATAGAGGAGTAAATATTCTATTAAATAATAACATTTTCAACATTATTAATAGTAGTTATGAAGTTATTTACATGTTTGTTACTTCTCAATGAATCATACATCACATAAATCTTCTATTAACTGATCGTCCATAAAATTAAAAACTCTTGATACCATATGTGGTTAGTCTGATGGATGCAGTTTGTTATATGTACTAAATCTAGAAATTTGAATCCGTTTTGGAATTCCAGAACCCATTAAAAACAATCTAGACACCCTTATCAATTACATATTTTCATATAAAATTGGTAATTATAAATCATATACCTAGTACTTCCAATAAATATAGATATTAAAATTATACTCTTCCGCGTAAAGACCCATCACAGTCACCTTGAAAGAATGTATCTTACAACCCATTGTATAGTTCAACCATCAATAGATTCTTAATTAAAGAGAATAAAATAATTTCTTCGAAACTCTATCATTGTATAAGAATCAACAATAATCTATTTCAATAACCTTCTTGAAGGTAGTAATATTGATGCATCATTTTAACGAAACTACAATTGATAAAATAAGTACTCTCACATTGAAGCATTTTAGATATTTTTACTTGTACTTAATGTTTTAGGAACATGAAATATGTTGTCAACAAATCTATCTTGTATGACTATGAAAATTAGTGGATATTGTAATGTAAGATACAATGTGTGATTCTCATTAAGGTGTTTTAAATCAACACTTTTTCTTTGAATGATAATATCTCTTTCATGTTTGTGATATTTGATGTCACCAACAATAATCACAGAAACATCAGAAGTTATAGGTATTTCATATGTCACCCCATTTTTTTATATTATTTAATGAAGATTAATATTTAAAATTGGAATTTTATGATGATCAAGAACATCCCTAACACTTTTAAAATGATGAGGTAATTTATTTGTTTCATGAATCATAAGATTTAGTTTCTCAAAAAAAAATTAAATTAAATAGATGAGTTCTAATTTGATTCATTATAGCTTAACAATAAATCAATGATAAAATGAATTCAATATATTTTATTCATTTATTTGGTTACATTTCAATTTATGTATCACCTGATGGCCATAAAACTATTGTGAAACTCATTAGCAATTTCGTACACGTATATTTTTTAAACGATTGTGATTCTCCCTAAGGATTAAACAAACAACATAGGTGGTGGTAGTTTTTCCCATTTAATTTGAATATATTTGGAGCGTGGGCATTGATTACTATCATGTTATCCTTACCACCTAATTCTGTGAATTCCAAAATGTAATTGTAAATATGCATGAGTTTTTGGAATAATCATTCCCCATCTAAATTATTTTGGAAGACTAATGTTCTATGGCTTTGAGGATATGGAAGGAGTAAGCCCAAAGCAATTTTACCCAGTGGGTAGAATATAGAAAATCATGGGTCTTATTAATTGTTCATTTTCTTATTTAACCCATCAAACCAAAAAAGTGATCCACAATAATGACAAAAATTAAAAAGATCAAGAATATTCAAATATGTTGTGAAAAATAATGATTCAATAAAATGTGTTATTAAGAAATTATCATCAATATCAGAAACACATTGTGAATTTCATTATAGAATATTCATTGGAAAAATTACTACACTACCGTGTATTCTCTACTATTTGTAGTTTTGTTTCATTCTATAGAATCATTTATTAAATTAATAATTATAATACATGTGAAAAAAATAAAACATTTAAAATAAAACATGTATATTTTCATACAAGAAAAAATTATATCTGGATATCTTACAACATGTCTTCTTACATGTGTCCCTGATAATACATGATTAATTGTATATGAAACCTCTGTTAATAGGGTAGAACCCGCATCAAAATTTAAATTTAATACTAGAAAACTGGTGTTTTAAATTATTGTTCAATATTTTAGGGAATATAGAATGATTTATATATATATACATAATGGTGAAAGTATGAGTTCAATTTATAAAAAAAATGGGCATGAAAAGGAATTCTGGTTACCTATAATTAATGTAGAAAAAAACTTATATTTTGTAAAGATAATATATAAGAATTTACTTTGATTTTATAGAGTAAAAAATATGTTAATGTATGAGCCGTGCTTACTATGATGAGGAGGTAGTTGATGAGTATGCATTGTATATTATCTGTACTTATGAAAGCAAGAAAAAAGTAATGAAATTACACAACAATTTCCCTAGTGAGATGTAGAGAAGAAATCATGTGTTTTATTTGTTGCTGTATTTTTCATTTCTCTCGTAAAACTAGAAAAGTGATCCACAATACTGACAAACATTAAAAGGATCTACAACATTAAAATATGTTCTAGGAGCATCATGATTCAATAAAAAGTGATATTAAAAAGTATCAATAGTAATAGAAATGCATTATTTATTTCATTTTAGTATAATGATAGGTAATGTCACTACAATGACCCATATGATCTTTAATTTGATGTAGTTTTTTCATTTCTACATAAACGTTTTAAAAAGTTTTAATTTTAATACAAATGAAACAATTTTAATCATTTAAAATTAAATTTGTAGACACACATAACTGAATGATGTATAACAAGATGTCTTACTACATTTCTTCTTATATGTGTCTCTGACAATACATGAGTCATTGTAATTGATACCTCTATATGTAGGGTAGAACATGCACAAAATTATTTCCTAATACGCACAACATGATATTCTATATTACTAATAAATATTTTAGTGAGTATAGAGAGATTATTGTATATATATGTAAATAAATTCAAAATCATGATTTCATTTCGTAAAAAACCAATCCATAAAAAACAATGTTGGTTCCCAATAAATGTAGTAGAAAAAAATATTTATTTAAAGGGGAATATGTAAGAATTTACATTGAATTTAAATGATTAAAAATGTGTAAATTTATGGGTCGTTTTTACTATTATTAGGAGGTAGGTGATGAGCATGATAGAATATTTTCTTCATTTGTGAAAGCTAGTAAATATAATGAACAAAGAGATAGTTGTTAAATAGTTAGGACATATAACCTTCATGCTATTTATAAGAATGCATTGACGCCCTCCTTACAAAAGGGAACATGATAGTATGTATTGTTTTTTTGACATTGTTTTATCTTGCTTGTTCTAATATATATTTTTGACAATGCTTCACATTCATGAGGCACTATCAATTATATAGAAGATTTAATTAAATAATTTTGGGTATTTTGACGTGAATTAATAAATCTAATTAAATGAACTAGTAAATTGAAATTGAAGATACCATTCATAGGTAATTCTGATAATGGTATGTGTGCTCATCATTCGGTGATGCAATTTGTTTATGGAGGTTCACATGTTGTACTAGAACACATGTTATTGTAGTCCATGGGATAATTGTCTGCACATGTAGAAACATTTATCATAGTAATATATTAAAACAATTATTGTAATAATGATAAATGGTAGCCTAATTTAATTTAAATATAATACATAACTCAAAGTTATTTTTTCATTCTCTCAGTTTTACTCTCTTCTGGAACCTTTCATCCCTATATATTGACAGTGATTGCATAATCGAATTGATTTTTTTTTTGGTGAATTTTCATGGTTTTAAAGGAAACTATACTATGTTTCTATGTGGGTACATTGAATAAAATATATATTGGGGAGACAAACTGGTAACTAAATAACAATTGATGGAAAAAAAATTTAATTTCATTGACCATTAAATAATTCATGAAAGATAATAAAAGATAATTTTAGGTATTGTTAAAATAATTCTCTTTTATCAGTGGTTTACTATATGATGTGGTGCAATAGATTGATTTCAATACTGGTAGATATGCATTTTAAATGAAAAATTGCAGTTTAAAATTTTCTATTGAGTTATTATAGTGGATATGTAGTACCAATTTTTGGGAAATATTTAGCAGTTTCCTATGACATAACAATCACATATGTGTTGTAGTATTTGTTACAACATGTTGATTTACCTGTTCAAAAAATTTGAATAGATAAGTAGATATAACGGTGAATCAAACTGAAGCTATCATAGGTGCAGAAGACATAATTGAATATGTAACTTGGTGACCAGTACGAAGGTATGATGAAGTTATTCTTGAAATATATAACCAATTTAGAATATCTATTAGTTCATGGGGGAAGCAATTCATTTATGTTTTATAGGACATGGGGCTATAAGCTGATGAAATAAAGTGTTTCTATAGTTAGATTAAAATTTAATCATCATCATAATGTGGTATTTTAGTGCATCAATGTTACTATAGTGTAATTGATTGGTTACATCAAATATAGGTGGTAAAAATCATGATCCAATAATATAATCAAGGAATTTATTGATATTTTGTGATATTTGTAGTTGTTGAAGTGAATCATTTGGAGTAGAAACTTAGAGCATGACGCTGGCCTTCAACTGAAAGAACCTGTCAATGGTATTAGTTGAATAGAGATGATCTCCCTTTGAACTGGAGGACTCAAACAGTGAGGAACCCTAGGCAATGAAGAGTCGGCTAGAGGATTAAGGGAGGAGGAAATACTAGTGGGAACCATAGGTGAGGAAGAACATGAAAATTTTATTTGGATGGGATATAAATAGTGGATACATAGTTTGAATGGAATTTGGGAGGCATCATGGGTAAGTGATCTAGCTTGAAATTTTAGAGGTAATAGGTGAGTTGTCCTGGGATCACGATCTTGCTCGCGATTTTGAAGGTGGGGGTTTTTAGTGATATGGAAGCATAGTTGGGTGACATGTATGAATAATTCACCCATATTTGGTATATATAGTTAATATAATTTTCTAATAATCCATGCACGGTGTTCATCAAAAATGAATTACATCATTTCATAGATATTGTAGTTTATATGTACGCATTAATGATGCTCCAATTATTCTATTGGGTGGAAAAGAAATAATTTAGATAACTTTTAAATTTTAGTTAAAATTAATTTTTTTTAAATATGATTCTTATTTATCAGTTTGATCTTAATTTTCTGCTATGTTAGGTTATATTAAAAAAAATCACATGGATTCAGAGAGGTGGTAGTCCACACATATAAATGAGTTGAATTATCATATTATAATTAATATAAGTGAAATAAGGTAAGTAATATATTATATTTAAATAAATATATTTATGTCATAAATATTAAGTATTTTAATTAAATATATCGTTAAAACAATCCATGTGAGTTGGTGAGGAAAAATTAAACGCATTGCTTCATGGATACAGTAGTCTGTACGCACAGACATGGATGTATTCATTCTGTATTGAATTGATAATATGATTAAAAATATATTTTCCCATAATAATTATAAAATAACATTATATTTAAGATAATGATGTTATTATATCAAAATGATTATATAATATATGAACAATATGGAAGAGGAAATTAATATGAAAACAATATGTTATGAGTTATACCTCTTATTTGGAGAAGTCCTTTTTATTATAACATAACCCTTCCAGGGTTGACCCTTGCTAATAACAAGACCCCTAGGATTCCAAGAAAAAAATATGGCTGATTTTGGAGTATTTTTTATGATATGTCAACATGATTTTCATTTTTCTGTTGTAGAAGCGAGACATTTTAATAGACAGAAATAAATGGAGTCTTCATAAATGTTTAGTATTTAATGATCATGAATGTAATTTTAAAAATTAAAAGTGCGAGATAAAAGGACCATTCTTGATAATATTGATAATATACCATATAACTAACTTAACATTGTATTTTTACAATTTTATAATTATTTAAAAATAAATATAAACCATTAAATATCATTTAATTTCATTTTAATGAAAATTCACATATCTTGACATAAGTTTAATGAATATCAATATACAATTTGAATAAAAATACATTAACCACCTATAAAATAATTAAATTATCTAATTAATCCCTATAAAACTAGTATTCATCAATAACATATGACATTCAATGTTTTTTAAATCATTTTATTAATTTCTCTACTACTTACACAAGTAAAGAATCAAGATTCTGTAAAGAGTCACGGTAATTATACGATCAAAAAAATTTCAAAAAAACTACAATCATATTAATAAATTATAGAGATTAAAAATAAAAAATCATCACTTATTTATATCCTTTGTAAAACTTATTAGTTATATTAAAAAAATTGTTATTTTTTGTGATTATTTATCAAAAAAATAATATAAAGCTCACAATCAAGGAAACTTTGAACCAAATTTTAATATTTTTTATATTTTTAGGATATAGTTTATAGTAATATAATCTAATAAAATTTTATATATGTTATTTAATGTTATAAAAATGTATTAACATTAATTAACATGTTTTTATCTTTACTAATGTGAAAAAAATGTACCATGGACACTATTAATTATGAAAAAAATGTAATTTAAAAAATTAATAAATTCTATCCTCTGTATCCCAAATATGAAACAAAATTTTCAAGATTCAATTTCTAAATTTGTATGTAATTTAATTTAATATATACTTTCAAATTTTTATGAAATAATGTTTTTCTAAAAACCAATTTTTAGTATATAAATTATTATATATTAACATAATATATAATGATGATTCATATCAAATTATTTAGATAAATTTTAATAAAATGAATCATATGTAATATTAAAATTAATCCAAAATGAAAATGAACATTGAAATTTATTTGATTAAAAGAAAATAATTGATCTCCTTTTTAAAATCAATATTTTTCATTATTCAATCAAATCAAAATCCATTCGATAAATGTAAAAATCTATATTATGTATTTTTTTACATACATATTTAAGAAAATATTTCCATTTTATCATATTTAATTTTTAAATGTTTCTGAAATTATTCATAGTATACACGAACAAAGTAAAATTAAAATCTGGTATGAAGGAAATGTACTTCTGAAGTCTAAAATGAAATTATAAACATTACATATCTAATAACCCCCATTATATTAATATTCAATTATTTTATTAATTATAATATATTTATATATTTCATTAAAATCATTCATCATTAGTAATTAACATAATTCATATTTATAAATATACATTGTTCTCATAAATTAGTTTTATGAAAATATCAATTTTTCTCATATATGATCTTATTTAAAATTGGGAACTTATTTTCTATCCATTAATTAATAAATTTATATTAATGAATTTTTTTTTACAAATATTTTATAATTTAGGTTCTCCTATTCGTATGCACTAATCCAATGGCTAGGTTATTACTAACATATTTAAATACTAATATTTCTATAATATATTGTGATTATTTTAATCTTGATGTTGAATTTTTAATAATGAAGATAATATAATATTAATATAAAAACTATCTTAGTGTGTTACATAATCGACCATTTAAATTAATTTTTTCATAAAAATTCTAATTTCATTCTCCCAAAATGAAATTATTATAATAGACTAATAAAAACATATGTATATTTTAACATATACTTTAAAATATATGTCAAGACCAGAAAACATATAATTTAATAATCTCAAGTACCTCTATAAGAATCATACTTATAGGTGAGTTTCTAAAAATGTACCTTGATTGAATATTGTTTTTGTTTTTACATAACATTCGGTATATTTGAGAAAATATTTTACCATTAAGATAAATATTTTATGAAAATATACATGATTGATTTAGTTACTTTTCACTTGTTGAATTTCATCCGTCAATTCTGCTTCATTCAATTTTCTTCCTTTTCTTCATCTCATATAAATAAAAAATATTAACTTCTTTGTATGAATGATGAAAATAAAAATTCAATAAATCCTAATATCCAATGTAGGATGAAAATTTATTCCTTTAGTTTCTATCCATTAACTAAAAAATATTTAGCATATGAAAAATAATATCCAACAGCTATAAATATTTAATTTAAGAAATAATACAATAATATCTAAATACTCAATAATAACACCAAGATTTAAACATAAATCATTCCATAAATAAGTGACCTTAAAACAATTCAAAATATGTCAGATCAAAAACAAAACCAAAAAATTATGAATATCTTATCACATATTATTCCATGATCATCATAACATTTATTTCCAAATAAAATTAATATTTATTAATATTACATACTAGAAATTTCTTTTCCCTAATCATTTAATCTATAAAATATTCTTATACATTCCAAAAATAACCTAAATAACTCTAAAGTCATAATAGAATAATATATTATTAAAAAAGATAACTTATCATTTATTCTTGAAATAAAATCACATCTTATCCAATAACATTTCAATTTATCTGAATCTTATAATGTTCGCAATATATTGAAATTATTCAAAAATAACAGAAATCACACATTATCGAAATCATTTTTCAATCCCTTGTTTATATACATGATAAGACATTTGTTCCTAATATGTTTTAACACTTTATCTCAATTTAAAATATTTACACAAATATGATTGATCTTGTTAACCCTAAACATTATCAATATAATTATACTTATTTACAGAAATATAAAATCATTTTCAGTCAAATTACTATTTAGATACCTAAAAATTTAAACATAATGATTAAATATAAAATAATACTCTAAAAACTCATTAAATGTCTCCCAATGTACACCCATCACATAGAAATTCCGAGGATTATTAACGACTTCTAACTAATGATTATCAATAAATTTTTCAACCCTTATATAAAATACCACTACATCATATCTCTCATATCCATATATGTAGACACCTAAATCATCAAAATTTATTCATAATCCTTTAATAATGGTTTTTATCTTTCTGCATTATAATTGTTTATTTTTATCAAAAATATCAATCATGTATTATGATAAATCAATATCAATCTAATCATTTTTCTCACATGATAATATGAGAAACCTAAAAAAAATATATAAATAACTTTTATATGTTATATGTATATTCTTCATTATCAATATATAACTAAGATAAACCTGTATTCATACAATCATACCAACCATCTTCATGATATTTTCTCCTTGGATAATTATTTTCATAATGTCTATACTCCCTACATTTAAAATGAATTACTATTCCTCTAATATGTTTCTACATGTTCTGGTTCCCATGTTCTAGACATGTTAGAAGTTTACTAATTTAACCTTTATGATCATTATCTCATAAAAATAACTAAAACTCAATTTTTATTATTTTTAGTGTGTCATGAAATTAAAAATTGATCTAATTGTTAATAATAACACAAAATATCTAGTAGGAAAAAATAAAAAGTGTTTTCAAAATATCTATTATAAAATTTATTTTCACACATAAAAAAATCACCACATTTTCCATCACATCCATTATTAACAGGTTTCCCACTTATTCTAGATATTTCATAAAACCATGATAGTTAGTGTGATTGTATAAAAAAAATCATCACAAACCATCTTATTAGAGGAGAAACACTATGATCTTCTTAACCAATTTGGTAACATCTGATATTATCCATGAACTATTTTTAAATATTATATGTATTTTTTTGAGACCAACTGCTGAGGAAGAATGCAATTCCGAGGCCCATTGTTCCCAGAATAAATTTTTGACATATATTAAGAAAATTAAATAGCACAGATAAACTATTTTTAATAAAAAGTTGAATAACTTATATACAGATTCCTATATCAGAAATCATAGGGTACCGTTGTGTTCAGATAAATGCATTTACCCGAGGCGTGACATAATATTAGTTAGCATGGGGATTTTTGGAAAAAATGATCATAGGTATTAAAATGAATATAATTTTTTATTAAATTAATTTTTATATGTTTCATTGATTCATAATTTTTATAAATCATTAAAGAGATATTTTTTTTGGAAATATAGGTTATTCAACATTACCATAGAGACACTAGAGGCCCCTTAGAGAGAGATCTGATGAATTCCCTAAGGTGAATGACGATTGATCCAAGATCAAATCAAGGATAATTGTGCCAACTGAATCTTTTCACCTTGTTAATGATTGAAACACAATCTTTCTTCATCAATAGTAAATTGTAACACCCCATGATTTCATAGAACATTATCTCATTAATGTAATTCAATAGTTGGCGCTACACGCAACACTGAGTTCGAGCACATCACAACTTACCACACTAACCGTTCAAGAAGAGGTTATGAATAATAGATACTAAATTTTGAATCTTATATACTCTATATAATTTTTACATTAAAGTTATGTGTTTCTTAGAAATAATATAAGAACAAATTCAATTTTTCAGATCAAAGAACTATTTTTTAAAAAATGCAATTTTACCGCCTTTTAATGGTGAACCCTTCTTAAAACCAATATTTGACACTTATATATATTCAATTTAATGAAATTAAATTTTTCATTAGAATAAGGACATAAAAATTTATTATAGATAATTTTTTGGTAATTCTCTGATAACATTCATATTTTGATGAATTGTGAAAAATACTATGTTTTAATTGAAAATGTTTTTTAAACAAAATAATTTATAGTGATAAATTATTATTTATAATAGTTTGAAGTATTATTATATTATATTTTGTTCATTTAATACAATTTAGGTTATTATAAGTAATTTCACATTTAAATTTGACAAAAATACATGTCAATATTTTTATAGTTAAGACGTTTTAAAAAACCCATTTTTTGGTTTCGAAAATGGGAAATAATTTTAAATTAATAAATTCGATTTATATGATTTTTATTTTCTAAAATATACTTCATTTTTGAATTCAGTGTATCAAAATTACCTAAGGGTAAATTTTTGGTATTTTTCTGAAAACTTTCAATTTTTGATGAATAGGGAAAGACATAGAGTTATTATGTAAATCCATATTTTTATTTAAATAATATAATATTTAATTTTAATATATTTTAGGTCAAAATAGATACATAATAACTATATATTTTCATCATAATTCATTGAAGTCATTTTATAAAAATATTATATATGTAAAATTTTATCGAACATTTTACCGTCTTTTACGAACCTTCGAGAAGCATTTGCAAATTTGTATAAAATATAATGTTACGGCTTTTGTGAGTTGAATTTCAAAAATTCTAGATACATGGTTAATATTAGTAAGTAAAATGTGGTCTAATAAAATGCAAATAATATTTGGTGAATAGAAACTTTTAAACTTTATTTACCACGGTTAAAAGTAAATAGGTAATTTAGGGTTCAAATGTTATCATAATTACCCTAAAACGTGTCTTAGTTTTATTGGATAAGTATAATTAGACCAAAATCAACCATAGGAATACAATATGATCCTCTTTGGTCCATTTGGATTAGATTAGGACATTTATTATTATTTTATTTAAAAAATAGTTAAATTCAATGTTTAATAACTAATCAATTTTTAATATAGAATTATACATTATATAAATTCAACTATAAATATTTATTAGAAATATAAAGATATTTCCTACATAATAATATTTTATTTTCAATTTTTAATCATTATAAAATTTAATTTATTTATGACACAGTGATGATGGTGTAATTACTTTATTAATGAAATATTAAAATAATTGATATTATAAACATCCTATTATATGTAATTTTATAATTTTGATGACTTAAAATAATTTTCTAGGTTAATATGACATGTTATTATTGAACATATAAATTTTTTTATGATGTAAGAGTGTTTTTAGGACTTTATCCAGAATCATTTATCAAATAATGTCAAAATTGACATAATTGAGTTTAAAAAAATACAATATTATTATCTGATATAATATTCTTAAAAATATAAAGACCAGCCAAAGGGCATTAATAATATAATATATGTAATTATTGAACCTATTGGGGTTCTTTATGAAGTTTATTGTACGTTTGTTAACCTTATAATATAAAAAATACAAAGAGACATGGTAATGTCAAACTATTTAACTAAGAGTTAAATCTAAATGATATGTTTAACATGACGACCGAAACCTGTCTAGAACCTATTGGTTGAATGTTATTCGACACTTCCCCACCATAGCCTTGAAATAATTCATTTTTGAGCCCTTGGGAACCGAAAATCATCTTATTATAAAATAATATTTCAAACATTTCTTAATGTGACCCTCACCTCTCTTATAAAAAATCACTTCTCCTTCTATTAATTGCACACCTCCAAAGCCTTTTGGCTCAGCCAAACCCATCCCAAATATCCTCCAAAAATTCCTCTCTTCATCCTTTTGGCCTTCATTTGGCCATAAATCCAACCTATTCTTCCCTTTTGATCAAATCAAGAGGAAGAACTTGAAGAAGAGGTAAATAATTCATCATCTATTTCATGTTCTTTTCTTCTTCCACTTCCTCTTTCTTTTTTTCCACTATAAAATAATTAATCTCGGGGTGTATTTTGTTATTCAAACACATCATTATTTGTGTGGGTATAATAATGAGTATAACTAATGTAAATAATATTTATAACATGTTAATAATACTGTATATTTGATATAACATCCAATTACATATGGTTTCTCCATCAATATAATGACATGTTCGCTCGTGCCTACGTACGAATTACCGTCACCACGACGCGATGAGATTAATTTCCATGTTCACCATTCAACAATTATTATAAAATATATATCATTAATAAGTATTTAATATATCACATAATAATTCTACAAGATTTATATATATATATGTACTTACATATATCTTATTCACTTAGTTCTGTTCAATATGATATGAAAACGGAAAGAGTCTTTATGCATACGTATGGCCTACCATCTCCATAAATGGTGTTTTCATTTCATATATAAGTATACTATAAATATTTATATTCTTAATATATACGATATATAAGTCATGTTTTATTTTTTGGATGTATTAAAATCATGATCTAAGTGATACAATCAAGTGTAACATGTTAAAACATGTACGATAAAGAAATCGATTATTACCCAAAATGATAATTTAACATGGAAAAAATTATTAAATAGATAGTATAAATCCATAAATTAATAATGTATGATATCATAAATATTAATATGGTTCTGGAATAATTTAATAGCAAACTATGGTCTTTAAACAAAAGGTTAAATGTACCCTCGACTAAAGGAAAGTGCAAGGTAAGGGTTAATTTCCCAATCTTTTTTTTATTCAAGGTTGTTATTACATAAGTATCTACTGGGACATATTTATTATCGATGTCCATGTTTCAGAAAATATTTTTCAAAGGGATTATTTTTAAGGTACCTTTTTACTAAAACATCATTTTAAATGTGTTAAATATTTATTCTTCTAAATCATTGTCATTAATGTCCATGTTTTCAAAATGGGTTTTATGGATTTATTTATATGAACATGAATGTTTTTAAAATGTTAATTCCTTTTGAAAGATTCAAAGTGGTATGGGAAACTTTGATTAAAATATTCCTTTGAATGTATTCCTTTATAAATTGTTTTACTTTAAAATGTTTTTAGGGAAAATGTACATTTACCTTAAAGAGTTTTACAAATTTTTTCATCTATATCAACATCCTTTGTTGAATTTTAAACATGTTTGAATTTGGTTTATTATGATACAAATATAGAATATTGTATTGAAGGTTTTGTGATATTATTGACTGTGGATGTGCTATTTTTATATAATTCTTGGTTTATGGATAATGTATTTACATTTCGTATTCTTTTTTTACTACGAATGTTTGTGTTATGTTTAAACCATTTCATATAAGGAATGAATTGTACTTATTAAGTGACGGATGGATCCCTTTATAGCTCCTCAATGCATCAGTAGGTCTCATGAGACAAACTAGTGTCTTAACACAAGGACTTGACAAAATCATATTTCTATTCTTAGAACAAGGCCTAGACTATGTGGTTATCATATCTGTCATTATACATTCCATCATTATGAAAGTGGCTATTGATATTTCATGTGATTATTCGACTAATATAAAATAAATTTGAATAATTAAATGGAATTATTTGATTTTATCTTTTCAATATTATGTTGATGTTTATGTTTAAAAGGCTTTTTTTATTCTAATATATTACCTTAAATGTTTATGGCTATTCCTGAAATTTTTGGCTATATTGTTATCCTTACTGAGTATCTGAGCTCACCCTTTCTTTGTTTTATTTTTCCCAGTATGTGAAAAGTATTTTATGATTGATAAGAAGGGTTAAGCAAATGGGTTATTGTATTTCTCAATGGATCATTTATTTTGTGTTCTATTTTCTAATGTGTAATGTAATTTTCATGTATGTAATCTATTTTCGAGGAATGCTAAACTGACCAGTCATTAGGGACTGGATTCCTTGAAATCATTATAATTTATTAAAATAATGCACTAATTCCCATAATGGGGGTTAGGGATTTACAATTTGTATTAGAGGAAGTTTAGCAATAACCATGAAAACTTGATTTAGAAAAACTCTGATTATAGAACACTACCCTAACTTAGAATTTGTTGATTAGTATAGATAATCTTCCTAGAATTTAGGTACTATAGATATTTTTTGAGTTTTACAAGAAATAAATCCATGTCTGGATATGATCAGGTAGAGGTGGCTCTGGCACATATGTACCTAGGGGTAAACCCTGAAAACATCACTTTGATCTAGACTCGAACAGGAAGTGGTGCAACACAACTGGCCTTGCTGCACTCCTGGGTGACGACACTCCCAGGGGATATGCATTGGATAATTCTCATTTACTTTAAAAACTAATATGACGGGTTTATTAGTATATACCACCTCAAAGAAAACATTTTTATGATTATGGATTATTTGCATGAACTGTTAAATTTATGTAAACTATTTTATAAGTTTGTAATTATGCATTGAGATTCATAATTAACCTAGTGTATGCCATTGTTAAGAAATGGTGCCCAGTAGATGGAATGAGACCTCCAAAAATACACATGATCCAAAGAGTAATAAGGATCATATATTTCATGGTGTTAATATGACATTTAGAAAAAAATAGTATCCCATGTATTATCATCATATGAAGAAATAATATTATGTGTTAATAAGATAAGTAAATAATTTTCAAAGTCCTATAGATTTTAAGGGAAGCCAGAGAAGAAAAAGTTGGTAGAGAGAACGATGGATAAAGGGAATAAGGGAAAGATGGATTTTCCCATACACGATAACTGTTGAAATAATCACCTTTGTAAATTATTAAATGGAATGGGAGGTTTTTATAAGTGTGGAGAAATAGGACACCATTTACGTGATTACAAGGGTGAGAAAAAGGTTTTAAATATTCAATGCATCATCTGCTAGGAGTTGGGACACTAAGCGAATCGATGACCAAATCATCAGAGTATACCACAAATGCTACCATTGGAAAATAATAATGTTATGATACTACCGAAGATGAAGAAGAATGATTAAGAGTTGTTATATTTCCATTGAAGCATTGTTTCATTTGTGTATTTTATTAATGATTTACATGTTTTATGAATTTTAGGGTATCTATGGATTGTACTGCAGTAATATTTCCTTAAGGACTTGCGATTTGTGGATCCAAGAAAAGTGGCTTAAAGGTAAGTTAAAATTCATGGAAAAACATGGCTAAAGGAAAGGAAAAAATCTAATATGGTCCTGATACTGAGGTACTGATTTTTGAAAAAGAGATGATTGATTTGGGTAAATTATATTAGATATTATTGAAATCCTGGGAACTGTTTAATGGTTTGTTTATTCCATCATTGTTGGAGTTTACGACATTTTTGGATATAAAGAGTATATCCAGTATTATATAAGTAATAATGGAGAATGAATGTAATCAATACGATTATATGACAATTCAGGGTGTTTCCATGTTTTAAAAGAATACATTATGAAGGTAATCAAATGTTATTACGTGGCAAAAAATATCTTCATTGGGTTTACCTTCTTTATAAATTTTGGATTGTGAGTTGGACATAAGTATTTTGGATAAGTCTAATGGTTGGAATCAATTATGTTTGACGTTGGATACAATTGTAATGTTTAAATTATTTTTTGAGATTATTTTTTTATTATCATTAAAGGGACAACCCGGATGTTGGACGACAACCTATCGCGTCCAGAAAGCACATGATTCCTGAACCCGCAACTGAAGGGTGACAAGGGTGTATCACCTACAACTAGCCAATGTGATTTCCTAGTTTGTATAATGTATTATATTAAAATAGTCAGACAAATGAATTATAAGTTCATTTTTTTCAAACCCTATATAATTAGGATAAATAGAGTATTTTTGAATTCTATTATCTTTTGGAGTGAAAGATGCGTTTGTGGTAGGAATTAGTTGAAGGATGAAACTCTACTTGTCATGTGTATATATATATATAGTTTTACCCTTATCCAATGAATAAATTAATTCTTAAACTTTAGGGAAGGTATCTTAAAACCAAAAATGTGTTACCCTAATACCATAAGTTTTGTTGAACCGGTGATATTTTACATCAGCTTAGATTAATGGGTTTGAGGCCCTCAATTTTATAGCTGTTTGTCATTGATGACCTCAATCACTACCTATAAATATTTAAGTTATCCTTCAATTATGTGTCTCTAATTTCCCCCAATTTTCTGCTAATCGAGATCATAATTTGGTGTTGACTTTTTAATATCCCTTTCCCTTTTAATAAGAATAAATTTTATTGACCTAATTTCTTAGGTTGTTTTTACACCAAAGTAATTTCCTATTTTGAACAATTTATTTTCCAAGAACAATTTCACATTGGAAGGATACAATTTATTGAATAACGGTAGAATGAAACACCTCATGATTTCATAGTATGTCATCTCATTTAAGTAATTCAATAGGTTTCACTACATGCAACACTGAGTTCGAGCGCAACACAACTTACCACACTTACCGTTCAAAAAGTGGCTATGAATAGTATTAAATACTTTTTGAATATTATATATTCTATATAATTTTATCATTTATAATTTTTTTCTTCAACATAATATAAGAACAAATTCATTTTTTTAGATAAAAGAATTATTTTTAAAAAAATCCAATTTTATCGCCTTTTAATGGGGAACCCTATTTAAAAACAATAATTGACACTTCCATATATTCAATTTAATTAAATTACATTTTTCTTTAGAATACATACATAAATATTTAGTTTAGATAATTTTATTGTACTTTATTTATAACTTTCATATTTTGATGAATAGTGAAAAACATTATTTTAATTGAAAACATCTTTTTAATCCAAATAATTTATAATGATAAATTTTGAATTTTGAATGGTTTGGAAGAATAATAATATTATATTTTTATCATTTAATACAATGTAGGACATTATAAGTAATTTCACAGTTAAATTTAACATAAACACATGTCAATCTAATGATAGTTTTTACTATTTAAAAAACCCGCTTTTTGGTTTTGACAATGGGAATTAATATTAAATTAATAAATTCAAGTACAATTTTTTGAATTTTTTTAAATAGACTTTATTTTTGAATTCATAATATCAAAATTATCTTAGGGTAGATTTTTTGTATTTCTTTGAAAACATTCAATTTTTGAAGAATATTGGAAAACACTATGTTATTATATAAAAAAACGTTTTAATTAAATAATTAGTTTTTTTAATTTATATTAGGTAAAAATATATACATAATACCAATATATGTTAAATTTAATTCATTGGAGTCATTTTATAATAATTTTATATGTATAATTTTTTCGAACATTTTGTCGTCTATTACCAACCTTCTAGGAGCATTTGGAAATTTGTATAAAAAATTATTTTACAGCTTCTGTGAGTTTAATTTAAAAAATTAGAGAGACATGGTTAATATCAGTAATTAAAAGGTGGTTCAATATGATGAAAATAATTTTTGGTGAATAGTCACTTTTGACTTTTATTTAACACAGTTAAAATTAAATAGGGTAATTTTGGGTAAAATGATATCATAATTACTCTAAAACATGACCAAATTCTATTGGATAAGTATAATTCGACCGAAATAAACCTTAGGAATAAAATATGATCTTATTTGGTCCACTTGGATTAGATTAGGTTATTTATTATTAGTTTATTTAATGGAGAGTTAAAAGAGGTAAATTCAATGTCTAATAATTAAACAATTTTTAATATGGAGTAATACATAATATAAATTCAATGATAAATATTCACTAGAAATCTAAAAATATTTCATACATAATGATGTTTTATTTATAATTTTTAAAATTTACATAATTTAATTTGTTTATGACACAATAATGATGTAGTAATTACCTTAATAATGAAATATTAAAATAATTAATTTATAGATATCAACATAATTGTAATTTGGGACATTTGATGAATTCGAATAATTTTATAGGTTAATATTACATGTTAGGATTGAATTTATGAATTTAGTTTGAACTAATAATGTTGTTAGTACTTTAACAAAAAAATTTATTAAATAATGTCAAAATTGACATAATTGAGTTTTTAAAACATATACTATATTATTGGTTGATATAATATTCCAAAAAATATAATGTTTGGCCTAAGGTCCTTAATAATATTATATATTTCATTAATTAACCTATTGGGGTTCTCATGGATGTTTATAGTATGTTTGTAAACCATATTAAATAAATATACAAAAAGACATGGTAAATGTCAAACTATTTAACAAATAGTAAAATCTAAAGGATATGGTAAATATGATGACCTAACCCAGTCTAAAACCTATTTTTTGAGTGGTTTTTGACCCATACCCACCTTATACTTTAAATAATTCATTTTTTAGCCATTATAACCCGAAAATTATTTTATTATAAAATAATATTTCAAGCATTTCCTAAATTGACCCTCACCTTTCTTATAAAAGGGCACTTCCCCTTCTCATAATTTCACACCTCCAAAGCCTTTTGGCTTAACAAAACTATGCCCAAATATCCTCCACACTTTCTTCCTTTAATCCTATAGGCCTTTCTTTGGTCATAATGTCATCCTAATGATCACTTTTGATCAAATCAAAAGGAAGAACCCGAAGAAGAGGTAAATATTTCATCATCCTCTTCAATTTCTTTTCTTCTTCCACTTCCTATTTATTTGTTGTTTCCATTCTAAAATAATAACTCCTGTATCTTCTATATAATGTGATGTCATTATAAAAATTTTACAACTATATTCATTATTCTATCCATCCTATAAATGAAAAAGTCACCATACGTTCGTACATACGGATTACCGTCTCCACGTTGTGGTGTAGTTTGTTATTCAAACACTTCATTATTTGGATCGGTATATTAATGAGTATAACTGATGTAAATAATAAATATTACATATTAATAATTCTTTATATTTGATATAATATCCAATTATATATGATTTTTCCATCAATATAATGATATTTTCACTCATGCGTACATACGGATTACCGTTTCCATGACACACTGAGATTCAATTCCACGTTCACCATTCAACGATGATTATAAAATAAATATCATTAATAAGTATGTAAAAGACGAAATAATAATTCTATTGAAAGTATATATAAATATATTTATGTACTTACATATATCGTATTCACATAGTTCCGTTCAATATGAAATGAAAATGGAAACATCGTTTATGTGTACATACAACCTACAATCTCCATAAACAATGTTTTCCATTTCATATATATGTCTATTATACATATTTATATTCTAAATATATATGATATATAAATCATTTTTTATATTCTTGAAGTATTAAAATCATGATCTACCTGATACAATCAAGAGTAACAAGTTAAACCACGTACGATAAAGAAAGGGATTATTACCCGAAATGTTAATTTAACGTGGAAATTATTATAAAACGGGTAGTATATAGTCATAAATGAATTATGTATTATATCATAAATAAATATATGGTTGTATTATAATTTAATAACATACTACGGTTTTTTATATAGGAGGTTAAATGTACCCTCGTCTAAAGGAAATTGGAAGGTAAGGGTTAATTTCACAATCTCTCTATTATTCGAGGTTTTTTTTACGTAAGTCTCTAATGGGACATATTTATTATCCATGTACATGTTTCATAAAATAGTTTTCAAAATGGTTATTTTTTAGGGATATTTTTACTAAAACATCATTTTAAATGTTTTAAATATTTATTCTTCTAAATCATTCTCATTAATGTCTAAGTATTCATAATTGCTTTTAAGGATTTATTTATATGAACATGAATTTTTTTTAAATGTTAATTCCATTCAAAAGTTTCAATTTGGAATGGGACACTTTGATAAAAAATGTCTTTAAATGTCTCAATTTCTAAATTGTTTGACATTTAAATGTTTTAATGAAAAATGGATATTTCCCTCAAAGAGTTTTACAATTCATTTTCATCTATATCATCATAATTTGATATATTTTAAACTTTTTTGAAGTTGATTTATTGTGATAAAAATCCTCCATATTTTATTGAAGATGTGTTATTTTTATACCATTCATGGTTTATGGATAAATTACTGACATTCCATATTCTAGTTTTAATACGAATTTTTTGTTTATGTTTAATCTTTTTCATATGAGGAATGTAGTGGACTTAGTAACTGATGGGTGGAGACCGCTGTAGCTCCTCGATGATCAGTAGGTCTCATAAGACAAACTATTGTCTTGGCACAAGGCCTTGAAAAATTATTATTTTTAGTCTTGGCATAAGGTCTTGACTATGTGGTTATGAAATCTGGCATTATGCATTCCATCATTATGAAATTGGATATTGATATTGCATCTGATTATTTGACAAGTAGAATATCCTTTTGAATAAGTAAATGGAATTATTTGATTTTATATTTGACATGATATTTTTATGTTTATGTTTAAAAGGATTTTGTTTTATTTTCATACATTTCCTTAAATATTTATCCATATTTATGAATGTTTCTGCTATATTGTTATCCATAATGAGCATCTGGGCTCACCCCTTTTTATGTTTTATTTTTCCCAATATGTGAAGAAGTATTTTATGATTGATATGAAGGGTTAAGCTAAGATATTAATGGTGTTGTCAATGTATCATTTATGTTGTCTTTTATTTTCTAATGTGTAATGTATTGTTCATGAATGTAATATATTTTCCAAGACTAATAAATAGATCGGTATTTTGGGAAATGATTCCTTATAATCATGCTAATGTATTAAATTAATGCCATGACTCCCATAAGTGGGTTTGGGCCGTTACATCAATCCAAGTTGATGTAGGATATTTCTTTTATGTCCATTCTTCCTTATTATTATTTCTTATGATAAACAGAAATCAATCAATCAATTCATGAATTTTTTCATTGATCACCTTATTAGATGTTATTATTTTATAGGTTTTAGATGTGAGAATCAATTTTAAGATTTTAATTTTTTATCAGAGGGAAATATCAAGATCTACATGAAAAACAATCGAGGTTCGTTCCTCTCATTTTCTCATGTTCTTTTCTCCCCTGATCCATTTATTGTCGCAGTTTTTCCTCATATAGACCATGAATCATCACATATAGATCAGTCGATCATTACACACTCGTATCTTGGTGAAATGATCTAGTATCATAGATTTGAGATCTTATTGATGGGATGAAGGTGAGAAGATGGTTGTAGTAGTTAAATAGATGATGGTGGATGCCTGATTCACCACTCATTTTTGTTCTTCAGTGTGTAACAAATAAAGATGATTCAATCTATTTTGTGAGTAGTTCTAACGATGAATGTGTTGTTCAATAATATAAGGGTGTTGAAGAATATGGATCATTATTTTGGTGGTAAAATTTTCATGGAATCAAAGGCTTAAAGTTCCAGATTGAACATGGGGAAAGAATGTTGGATTCTAGAAAATATTGCAGAACATGGAGTGTAATCTGGGAATACAAATCATGTGGGTCCCCATAGCTACAGAGCTAGAATTTGGTCGAAGTTAATTAATACATGTTGTGTGACCCCTATAAAATTATATGTGTCCCTTTACAATTGACTTAGATGAGTACTTTATAGAGTATATGAGTAGGGGTTTGAGTACACATTCCTTGAAAATCTATGTACTCCCACACCTACATGGCTTAGAGAACACGTACATGTATATGGACATGGCATCGGTACACGAACATGACCAAGTGAAATGGTAAGGAAACTATGTGTCTCCAGACACAATGTACTCTATCTACCCTACATTTTTATGGAGAGTACATGTCCTTTGAGGCTCTTCCACATTGGAATGATATAGGATATCTATACACATCGTGTTCCCATTGGGGAATGACATGTACTCCCATCAAGAGTGCTTGAAGATCTTTGTTTTCTTAGTTTGGATAAATATATGTTGAGTTTGTTCCCATGGTAAATTATATCAAGGGTACAATGAATTATTACATCCATATACTTCGGTTGTGATCCCCTCTAAAGGTCGAGTCTCTGATATAGTTTTGGTGTCCCTCTATGTGACTAGAGTATGATCATATGTCATCCTTAGTTCCGTAGATTGATTTTATGGAATCAACATGACGTCTCTAAACATAGTATTCTTAATATATATAACTTGGATCACTGGTATGGTTTGTATAATCCTTGATTATGATACCCTACGTAGTTGTTTCATCCATATTGGGTTCATGGTGTCCTGTAGTGGTTCTAGATGTAACCCTACCATCATTGTGTCATAGTATTCTTTGACAATTTCATTTTATTTGGGTGGCGCTCAATTATATATTACTCTTAATCTAATTTCGTTGATGATAATAGGGATCACAGAGTGAGTTCCCTTGGAATGATTATTGCATATAGCAGATATTGTGGATGATAGTTGGTTATGATTTCCCGAAAGTGTGGTGTCTTTCTTGAGTATATATGTGTTCTTTTTTTCTTGTTATACATTGATTTATATATCCTTTATTGAGATGAATACACTGGGTGATATGTTCAAAGTGTTTTTTGGTGTCTTACCAACTTTTGTAATACTCACCTCTGCAAGGCCTTTCCACACACATTCCATGTCTTGTGCAGACGCTGACCCTTTTGACGGTGTTCTCAAATGACATGGTGGGGGAGCATAACTGGAGCTTGACAGATCGAGGCATTTTTTAAGAGCATAATTTTGACTTATTCATCACCCTTGGAGCATGTTGTACTCTTTATTGTTTAGTTTGTCTTGTATTGGGACTCTTTTATTCTTTTCGGTACATTACTATCGTAAAATATTGTGGGATCGTATGTGTTTGCACGCATTGTTTCAATTGTTTTTAATTTCATCATTTTTTTGGGCCTCGAGATGTGTGTGTGAGCGTCGGTAATTCGGAATAATGCATCCCAATTGGTGGATATTCTGACTCAACAATGCTGGAAAGCCCTTGGCCAATTAGTCGTGGGCTTGAGATAATCACAGGACAAACCTCAGTGGGTTTAGTCATGACAATGTCATCTTCTATTCAAATATTTTAATTAAGTAATAAAAAAAATTATTCATAATATACTAATCATTAAGGTTAAAAAATATTTCTATCTTATTCTAAAATGATATCATAACTTCTAAATATATCAAAAACCTTTTCTTTTATACCAACAATATTTGTTCATAACATAATCAACCATTAATTACATGTTATTTATAAGGGTTTAACTTTTCTATATTTATAAGATATTTTAGTTTTATATTTTTATACAAATAGGGAAAAACCTATCATATAAATCACTTAGTTCCCCTCAATTTCATTTTTCCGTGAAATACAATTCATAAATATAAACTGCTATTTTATTCTTACATGAATTCTTATTTTAAGGAAAATCCACATAGTAAGTACATATCATGACATATTTCCTACAAATCCTTATGGCCTATGAATAAAATTTGAAAATATGGATTTAGCATAAAATTTCAATATAGTAAAAAAAATATTAATGTAACCTATTATTTTCTTTTTAAAATCATCAACTTATGGAGAATATTTTCTTTATATATAATTTACCTTGATCTGAAAAAATCATTCACATACTTGAGAAATAAAAATCACATCTCAAATGATTTAATTAATCGTATCATACAAAATTATAAAGGACAAAAAAACTATGTCATGGGGGGTTCTTGTAAATCATGATTAGTCGTGAAAAAATATTCATGAAACGATACTTTTTACCCTTTAAAGGAGACTAAACTTTTTATTAAACATTAGTTTGTTGTCTTACTATATGACATCAAAAGGGTTCTATGAAAACTCATTTGAAATAATTTAAAATTAATATAGTAACCTTAAGGCATCATGTTTATATCAATCATATAATCAATTTTATAAATGGAATAACCTAATTGGTTAATTCCAATATCTATTCCCTAGAGAATAAAATTATTACACATTTAATTCGAGTCGTATATCAAGATCACTGATCAAAATGAAATAATTTAATGAAAAATAACATAAAAATAAGCCATATATACTTCAATTAACATAATAAATACTAGTAAAATATATCTTTTTATATTTATAAACAAATACATTTGAGATTCACGTAAAAAATGAGATTAATGTTTTTTTCCTATGAAAACATATTAAAATTTAAAATTACCAAAATATTGTGAAAATAAATATTCATTGAAAACACGTGAATATTTAAAGGGATATATTTTTATAAATTTTAGTTATTTTGGTGTGAAATTATACTCATTCCATGTACTTTAATAAAATTATTTTCACATTGGAAAAAAAGTCAAAATTGGCCAGTGAAGAAATTATTAAAACATTACATTGAAAGTATTGTAAGGAAAGTGAAATACAGTTAAGAATACACTATAATAGTCAAGTAATTGAAAATAATAGAATTATTGTAACATTTAATAGAACATTGATATGAAAGGGATATATTTTTAATGGAAAACCACAAAATAATACTATGAGAAATATGTAAATTCTCAGACCCCAATAGCCTATAATAGATGCCTTACGTAATTAAATTGGTAAAATGAAGAAGCATTTACATCCCAATGGAATGAATATTTTTTTATATTGATAAATATAGATACAAAACTAATTATCACATTGAACCATGATATGAAATACAGCATAGAAACTCCATTGGAGACACCCATAAACACCTAAACAGTCCCTACAAGTCAATCATAATATACATCCAGGAATCCTATGGGAAGATTAAACATATAAAATGGGTGATGTTGAATTCACAATATGGGTATTAAATACATTAAAATATATCATAAAAAATAATTAGTCATGGTGAATATCTAAAAAAATGAACAATTAAAACACAATCTTAGGAATAATTTGGAAGGGAAACAAATTATTAATTATTTATATAAATAATAACATGATAAATAAAATTAACCATGAATATTTTTATAGTAAAAAAATAACATGGATTATCAATTAACAATATCATAATGTGGGGATTCTAATTTGAGACATTATAACATTCCATGAAGGATTCGGTTAAGACACTAAAAACAGGTAAGATATCAGCCAATATGCAAACTCGTTTTTCTCAAGAGAACTACTGATGCATAAATAGGCTATAGAAAACCCCAAAAATCAAATAAAATTCTAATTCAATCATCATATTAATTGGGAGAAATAAAACATCAAAATATATATTGAAAAAATGGCATCTAAAATCTGAATAATTCCACTATAAAATATGAATAGCACGTCTAATGTCAAAATATTCATAATCCATTTAATAAAATATGGTATATGGTATCATATTAGGTCTAACAATATCAAATAATTAAATTCATCAATGGGTCTTAAATTAGATTAAAAAATCGAATAAAACCCTTAAGAAATTCTTTATAGGAATACTCTTTTTTTACTTGGGAAATTATAGCTATTTTGGAAAAATAATTTGAATAAAATCATATTGTAGTCCTGTTTCTCGCATAAAAAGATGTTAAGTAAAAAATTAATTGTATTTAAGTGATAAATTACGGGTAAATGTTTTTTGATTCATGTATATGTTGTCTTTAGAAATAATCCACTATAGTGTGGTTTAAGAGAAAATATAAAAGAGTCCTTAAAGTGGAAAATGTTTATTTGATTTCATTAAACCAAAAAAGTAAAAATATGTATATTTCACGATAAGAATAATTATTTTTTAAAAAATATTGTTTCCTTATAAAAAATAAGTGAGTGTACCGAAAAATGGATAAAAAATTGGGATGTAACCTTTAATCAGACATGCTTTTCAGGAGCAATTGAAAAGGGAAACTTATAAAACATGTATTTAGGCATCAAAGAAATATAAACTGATATAGATTCAATATTATGGAACATATAAATAGAATATATATTAAGAATAAAAAAATAAATAGGAATTTAATTTTTGTAATGAGAGAGAAATCATAACCTGGATGAAAAATGGTTGTTCAGGGAGAATCCCTTACCTTATGTCTAGAAGAATTATACACATAAACATAATTTCCTGAAAAATTAAATTAGACTCATTAGTAATTAAATTTATAACCCATTAAACATCTATCTTATTAATAATAATTTTTTATGTTCATTTATGTTGTTTTTTAAGAATTATTTGTTTTAATTTATTCATTCAGAAGGGTTTGTTTCATTGTTTTTTCATGATTGGCTCACCTGTATACATGTAAGAAAGTTCATGTGAAATGGGAATTTGTAGACAAGATAATAATATTTTATTATTAATGACTTTATTTTATTTTTAGTGGTATAAATATCTTTTTATTTCCAAATATAAGGTTGATTTATTATATAAAACATTAATGATAAACTTTTAGAATCTTTTGGAATCTTTTCTGATACTCATGCACTAGTTTTGTTTTATTAATTAATCATATATTTATATATACTTGTTCCATAACACTAAATATGTTTTAATATACATATTATAATATTTTTTAATAAAAATACTTTATGACCATCATTGAAGGTGGTATTAGTGAATGAAGGACTCATCATCCATAAAGGGAGTGAATTGACATCTCAGAGATGACGTTTTCATTTTTAGAACAAAAAAGAACAAAGAAAAGAATTTATAGTGGATATCCCATTATAAAAATAAAATTATATTATATATAATATACTAGAGTTATTATTCATTTTTTATATAGTATTTAATGAAATTATAGGAAAATAAAATAAAATTAAAAAAATTAAATGAATAAAAACTGATTTTACATATTGAATTACAATCCATGAAAACCTCCTTAAAGAACATTGAAATGGTATTATGGGTGTAACCGTAAGGACCAAAACGTGGGGGGAGGTTTGGGAGTGGTATTGGGTAGTAGTTTCATGTTCTTGAAGTCTTTCGTGGTTTGAGAAGTAGAGGTGGTGAGTTAAGGTATTTATAGTGGAGGGAATGGTGTTTTATCAATATTTTATTCATTTGTTTATTATATTAGTAAAATACTATAAATAGTTTTTGAGTTATCCATTAATATATTAAAATAATTATGTGTATCTCAATACTTTGGTGCTTAAATAAAAAATTATTCCATGTATAGTGTATTTATCATATAATGTATTTATACCATAAATTAAGGTATTTTACTATTCAAAAAATTATAGTATTTCATACAAAGTAAAAAAATCACTCAAACCATTTTTCGATGTTTAAAATTCAAGATTGAACACAATTTAATGAAATTAATTTTATAAATATAATAATTTTATTTTTTAATTAAAATCATTAATTATTCAAAAAATACTAATTTTAAGATTAAAACTATTTTTAAAACACTTTAAAAAATTAATTAATATATCAGAAAACTATATTATAATCCTAATAAAACAAAATATTAATTTATAAATATATTTTATAAACTTAAATTTTATTATAAAAAATTATATTAATTATAAAATAATTAATATACATTTAAACTTTAAAAAAATAGAAACACTTTATTTACCTTTTTTAAAAAAAATTAATTACATATACTAAGATAAATATATCATATTTTTTCATAAGATATGACGAAATAATTTATACATTCATTGGTTAATTTTTTTTTCCTAATGGTCACATTATTATTCCAATATTCATACATAATTTTATATTTTAGTTTTAAACTCAGTGTGGTGTGAAGCCTAAACTATCAAGGATATTAAATTTTAAAAGTGGCATACCAAAAAATCATGGGGTGTTAAAAAATATCTCATACCACTTTGATAACTTTTGAATCAAAAGAACATTTTTGGAGAGAACAAGGAATAGATTCATAAATGAATTAAATTTCACTAAATGAATGATAATATACATAAATATGGTATTTTATACACCATAAAAAGAAAAAAAGTGGTAAAAATTACATAACTTTCAATCAATAGAATAGAGATTAAATACCCTTATATTCAATCTGAACTCATTTCTTTTATACTATAAATCCAATATAATTTTTTATTTATTATCCAGCTTATTATGAACCATTTTCATCTTAATTCCCAAATTAAGATCTATTTTAATTCATTTATTTCCATTTCTTATCAGGATACTAAATTGGTTAGGTTTCTATCAAATGGATTTTGGAAATTTTGTTCGTAGTTTCCAAAATAACATTGATAGGATCACTATGGTCAGATGGTTCAATGTTTTTTCATATTCTAATTACTAGAAAAATTATATTTATTATTTTTTATAATCAATATAATTTTATAGTTTTTCATATAAAGTGTTCATGAGAAATGAATTACATCATTTCATGGAGATGGTAGTGTATATGTACATGGGAAAAGTCATTTAATTTTATCTAATGTGTGGAAATTAAATAAAAAATGTAATAATTTAAATTAACATAATAATAAATATGTTATAAAATTCATAATTATTCATCATTTTTATCTTTATTCTTATCCTTGTGATATAGTAATGAAAAAAATCACTTCACTTCATTGAAGGTCTTAGTCCACATGTACAAACGAGCGACCATATCATTTTCCAAATTATTGTATGGTAAGATGGTAACTAATATATTATATTTAATGAAAAATAATTCTTTCAAAAATATAATATATTTTCAATAAAACAATCAGATAACGATCGATGATAGTTGGTTATGAAAAATGAAACTTTTTTATTATTAGATATGGTAGTCAATACCTACTGAGAAGAGAAATTTTAATTTTACATTTTATAAAAAAGGTGGTGGAAATTGTTTTGAATTCCTAATAATAATAAATAATAATAATATATGAGTTATTTATGTTATTATATCATCATGGAGATAGAAAATATAGTTGATGATAAAGTCTAATTAAACATGAAATCAACCAGTTAAGTGTTATAACACATCATTGGAAAAAAAATTTGGAATACACCTTAAGCCTTGTAGGATTTGTTATTTTTCTATAACAAGACTAATATAATATTTTTATTTAAATTTAGAGTTTTATTTGTATATATTTTTTAGATAAAACATAATTTAATTATTTTCTAAAATTATATATGTGAGTCCCTTTCTATATGAAAAATTCATTGGTAGGGTCGTAAATGTAATTTTAAAAACATTCCGGTGTAAAATAACTTCAATGTTAATTACAGGCTACAAATATACATTATTATTGACTTATTATAATATTTATATGATTTTTTAAATTATATGAAATTAATTTTAAAATACTCAACATCATTTAATGCGATTTTCATGACTATTCACATATCATGATTCTAAAGGCATCAATATAATAATATAATTAAAATAAAAATTATTTAAAAACAAAAAATACCTTTTAATTATCCAATAAATTCATGTAACATAATATATAATCAAAAAGTGTTAAATTTTATGTTTTTTAAAATTAGTTATGTTATTTTTCTACATCTTTCATGAGCATTGCATCGGCGCTGCATAATCATAGAAGTTAATTGTAACACCACTATGATTTCAAAATAAATTACTATCATTATAAAATTTAATAACATTAAAAATATCAATTTATATCCATTAATAACATCTTCTTATCTATATGAGAAAATATTAGAGATATAAAAAACAGAGTTACATTTTATAATCATTCTTCACATAAATTTAAATAAAATATCCTAATTAATGGTAAGTTACAAAAAAATAAAAATATTTAAAATATATGGTGATATGGTTCTATATAAACTCATAATATAATAATTAATATTATATCATGTAACCATGACATATATTTCTATTCTAACTTAATATGTTTTACCATTTACCATGGTGAAATTTTTTATCATGGTTACTATTCATTATGACCACATATATAATTAAAAAAATTAATGAATTTCTGAATATTTATTCTAAATATGAAATATATTTTTTCAATATTAAATTTTAAAATGTGTAAGAACATACTTTAGATGTCAGTTTTCAAAAAAGAATTAAAAATTGTTTTAGAAAAATACTCATTTTATGAATAATAATTATTTTATTCCAAAATCAAGTACATGTTTATTTAATTAGCGTTAATTGAATAATATTTATTAATATAAAACATAAATTAATTTTACAAAAATTTAAAACAAAATTTCACATTTTAATTTAATTGGTTAAAAAACATACATTTTTTGCAATATCGAGTTTTCCGCTATTCAACGAAGAATAAACCCTTTCAGGAAAATATGAAAAAAATATTTTAAGAATATTGGGAAAGGATTGTTTCAAAAAAATATTTCCATTTCATTTAATTTAAATTTTAAAATTGTGATATAGTAATCATAACGTCCATACCCTAATGTTAATAATAATCATTTTTGAAGAAAGTGTATTTTTAAACCTTAAAATAATTATAGAGTCATTACTTATATAATAACCACTAGTATATGAATTTTCATTAGTTTTATGTTTTATATTGTCTATATATTTTATTAAAATCCTTCATTTTTAGTGATTATATTAAGTTGCATTGATAAAAATACATTATGTACACAAATCTATCTTCTAAAAAAATCTTTTAATCATATGAGATATTATGTGTAATTCAGTTCTTTTTTTATAACAAATAATTAGTAAATTATTTTTTCATAATAATTATTCATTAAATTATTATTTAATAAAACTTATTCTAATAATTCTCAAAATTTGGTTACTCATGTATGTACCTTCCAATTTAAAATCTTGGTTATAACATACACATTTTAATAAAAATATTTCTATAGTATATTTTATTTATTTCAAATTTAGTTGTGTGTGGTATACTAAAATCTAGTATAGTTTTAATTTTAATCCAAAATCATTGTGTTTTTATTTTCATCATTAACTGGAAATTAATTTTCATCTAACTTATGTCTATCTAATCTTATTTTAACTCAATCATTCTATATTTACAAAAAATATTTTATGAAAAATAAAAAGTTATTATGTATTCTATAGGATAGTTTAGCGCCAAATAAATAATATATTCTTTAGGAAATTAAAATTTTTAGATTAAATTCAATATACCCCTTTAAAAACATTGGCATTACTAATTTTTTCTATTTTAGTAGATTTATAATATTTATCTCTAAAAATAATATATCTCTCTTTCTCTATTCTATAACATTTTAGTACTCACCTCCACTAATTTTCACCGCCTTACCCACATTTTTTATTATAAAATAATATCCTCTTTTATTATATCACATATAAAATCATATATTCAGTTTATCTAATATTAAATTCATTAGTAACTGATAGATATTATCCGATGGTATCTAAATTAATAAAAAAACTTTAAATTATCAAACTCACATATAATAAAAAAAAATGAAAAAATGACTTCCTATATGATGAATATCCTAATTTTACTTCCATTTTTTTAGCCACTTCTAAAATTATATCCAATGATATTTCACAAAATCTCATAACTTCTTTCCACATCATTATAAAAAATGTAATAATATGATTATAATGATATGCTTCTTCTCATAGTGGAATATTCCTTCTTTATACAATAAAATCATGTTATATTGAATGAGGATTACTATGACTTATTGTGAGGTTTATATATTTGAATAAAAAAACATCATCACATATATATTGAACCACATAAATCACATGATGTTTCAACTATATAATCCTAAACAATCAATCAATTTTCAAGCATATTATTCTTATATAGCCTTAAGATACATCAAATTATTACAATGAAAGACAAATTATCTTATATGTGATTAAAATAATTCTCATATATCCTCTAGAATCATAAAATTACTCATATGTGTCAAAATATTATACTTCTATATCACTAAGGTTAATCGTCCGAAAACATAGGGACATTAGAGTAAATGTTACATATAAGGATCTATTTTTTAATGTTCTATTTTAATATTATGTATAATGGGGAAGATATGGGTTTTTAACATATTGTAACACCTTAATATTGTGTATTATGATTGTCTTTAAATAAATTTCTTGTGGTTGATATATTTCTTTATATGTGACGCTAAGCTAAAATGTAGTATGATATATTATGGAAACATGGTTCTTAAATGTGAATATTATCCCACAATGTTTGGATTAATATATATAAATTTGAATTACTAAAGAATAACAATAATTATAAAAATTTTCTTTAATGTCAATGTGTTTAATAATTCTATGTCATTAAATACTCTATTTTAAATATTATAAATGAAATCATTTTATATTAATTTTTTGGTTTTCCAATTTATTTTATTTTCATATATATTGTATATTCTATTAAAAAAATATGAGAAGAATTAATTGTATTTATTTAATATTATAAATTTAAAAAATATTTATTTACTAAGTATAAATTAATTATTATTGATGATAGAATCATTTCAATTTAATCGGAGTTATTTTTCATAATAAAACTTTTCATTTGAACATGATATTTTTATGACATTAAGTTAAATTTACCACTATTGATGAAATTTTTTAATTAAATGTTTATATAATGTATTTTATAAAATATAATATCATTAATCTAATTGTTTTATTAGGGATAAGAATGAGAATAAAATTCTTTTGATGATTAAGAATTAATTTACTCTAAAAATGGGGTTTATGTGTTTTGTGTGAGGATATTAATGTAACATTATACCACTTATAGTAGTATAATATTTTAAAAGTTATTAAATAAGAGGAAACATAATGATTACTATTTTATTATAATGATAACATATTGTTTCCTTATAATTAAGAGTGACCATAGTAAAAATATAATTTCCAAAGAAGATGTTGAAAGGGATAAAGGAGGGTTAACCAAGGAGATATGGTTTAAAATATCAAAAAAACATAATTCTATAATATTAATTTGTTATATTTGTACCTTACGATTCTTATATTTTAATATTTTTCAATTTGGATCCTCATACCCATGATAGTGACTTGTTTTTATTTTAATGTACTGAATAATTAGTGGTTTTCCACCCACCTCACTTATAAAAGAGAAACCTAAAAATATCACTTATAAACACCACCAGATACATTTAGATCAACCAATATCTACCAAAATAATCTAAAAATAATTTTCCAATAATTATAGATGTTTTTTTATTTGTAAAATACCACTATAAGAATTCATAAGGGGTATTAGAAAGAAGATTTTCAAAAGTATAGGTATATGTGCTTATTCACCTTCTTTATAATTATTTATGCTTAAACCTCCTCCTACTATTATACAACCATACTCAAATAATTTATGGAATATTTATACTATTATTATAATTTATTGTGTAATTTTATTTAATATTCATTAAAAAATGGTAATTTTAATTATAATGAAGTGATATCTAGTAATATGTATACTAATATGGTTATATAAAATATTCATAATAAATATATATTAATTATTAATGTTTTTTTATACTAAGAAATATGTGACATGTGGTAAGGGTTATTTGACTCTGTGTTGTTTCATTGAGACATGTTTCATTTTATGCACATATTTTGTTTATATTATATATATAATAAACTTCATAAAAATTTATCATGAATGTATTCATTTTCATGTAATTTAATTTTATAATTAATTAATTTACATCATGGGGGTTATGATTAAAAAACTACCAACTAATTAAGGTCTTATGTTATAATCTCATTTCTATTTGTAATTATCATTACAATTTTTCCATTGATTAAAATAACATGTTCCTAAAATTTTAATCCCAAATTTTTTTAATATACAACAATTTTTCCCATAATTATCAGTTATTTGTAATATTTTACTCTTGTTGGTACACTAATTGATCTAAAAAAATTTTATTATAAAAATAAATCCTTATTTATATTCTTTTGGTTAGAAATGTTTTTATTCATTGTCCATGGTTTCAAATTGTTTTATGAAAGTTCTTATTTGTGATAAAATTCTTCAAAATTTTATTTTTTTATCTCTTCTTTCTTACATTGTTAATTTTTATATGTAATCATTTTAAAATTTTCCATGGGAGTTTTTTTATTTCATTCTAGTAGTGTGAAATGAGTTTTTAATTTAACATTTTTGGAATGAATGGATTTCAACGTTATCATGCCCCTTATTCTCTATGAACATTCTTTTAAAATATTCGATTAATATTATAGATCAAAATATTTTCCTTATTACTCTATTAATTTTAATTTTAAAACTAAAACAAAATAAAATGATTTAATTTATGTTTTCAAATAAATTTTCAAATGCTATTTTAAATGTATTTTCCACCTATATTGTTATTTATTAAGGATTTTTATCTTCACTTGCGATATGATCATATGATACCATCCACTTTGTTTCTGTGGACATATTATTTTGATAATGTTTCAGTTGATTTTTTGAAACCCATTTGATTCAATGGTATATTATGTTATGATTAAATTGGAATGAAATCCATTTGCTTTCCATTGATTTTGATGTGATTAATTGATAAATGTTTTATAAAATTATGGAACACATATATAGTTTTTCCATTATCAAAAAGATAGAATACGAATTATATATCCCTCTAATGAATTAGGTAAACATTAATACCTCATCATATAATATGGAAAACAATTCGGAGTGAACTTATTTTTGAATGGGACATTGTCCACTCTGATAGCCATGGGATTATACCATGGTTAATGAAATAATAGAATGAGGAGTTAACCCAATATACAATGAGACTTTTCACACTATGATAGTCTTGAAATTAGTAATTAACTAGGTAATATATTTTCAATTCATATGGATATAACTCAAATTTATGACATGTTCCTATGATATGTTCTCATAGATCAGGATTAATTATTGATTATTCTATACTCTTAAGACCTATGTTTTTTTCATGAAGATTAATTATGCCATGACCCAGGATTAAAGATCATTTAGTAGTTGGGTATGACATTTGTAAGTCATAATGATGTTCATAAACCATTATAATAATGGACTGATCACTTATGATTAATGATTGATATCTCTTTTGTTTACCTATACTATGAAATTTAGCACACTCTTTCTTATGTTTCCATTAACATGGAATATCGAGGGATTATTTATATAGGGTTTTTAAATAATGGGGTCTATCTTATAATAACCTTCTACAATATGTTGAGAATATTTTATGAAATATATTGATTTTGTATAATGCCTCAAAATACATGATACCATTATTGTTGTGGGGGTTTATTATTCTGATAGGTATTTAATATTCATATAAAATTATGTGATACGTATGTATGTAATAGTTAGGGGTCCAATGTTGTCACCAGAGTGGGGTTTATTATTTTTAGAGATTAATATTCAAAACAATTATTGAATATATGTGGGATAAAATTAATTATTTTATTAAAACATGATATTTTGTTGAAATAGAGATTCAATGGGTTTATAGTAAATACATCAATGTCAAGAAAAATTAACGTGGTTACATGATCATGCATAAATGCTACTATTCATGACAAACCTAATTTTTTTTATGCATAAATTTGATCTTGACCTGGTAGATAAAAAATACTCCTAACAAAACACCTTTTTTTACACTCCTAATGTATATTATTTGGTTTATCACCATTTTCAATACAAACCAATATTGTAAATTATTGGATAAAATATGGGAAAACCTATAATAATATATTGTGATTTGAGATGAAATTAAAGTGTCATGGGTTGAAATAAGGTGTCAAAATTTTGTACATCATTTGAATGATATTAATAATCATATAAAAAATGTTTTGTATTAATGATTATTGATTATCACACTATGATTTTTATTTTTATTATGGGATTAAAAATTAAAAAATGATGTTGATTAGGGTATATGTATTCTCTAATATTGAAGAATATTATTTATTATTAGTCATTTGTATTCAATTATTTCCTGAAAATACTCTTGGAATATTATGTCATATTCTGAATTATTATATATTTATTTAGATTTAAAAACTCTTAATGGTATTATGATAACAAATTATGTCTATTCCTCCTCCCTGATATAATTTTTTTTAGAATGTGATTTATTAATATAAATTTATTCTCTATATGGTTTATGTTGATTTTTTCCAAATACTATATATATATATATATATCATATGTCTATTATTCAGTATGAGAAGTAAAATTTTATATTCTATGTCAATATATCATCATTTATTAGTGTAAGGTTAAATATGAACATCTAATGGAAGTTAAATCCATTATATGGGTCTTACTACCTATTATTGATGGTTATTTATCTCAAATGGTTGGGGAGAAACACAAAATTGAAGAGATACATATTTTTCCTTAATAATAAATTATATTTTTTAAAGGATCTCCTATTATTACTAGGAAATAAAAACTTCAAATTTATATAGAATACATACCTGGTGCTATAAATTTTCTAAAATCCATGTAGAATAGCTCTCATTGAGTTGCAAGAATTGGTGATTCAAGTTTATAAGACTCTGGATAATGGATTAATATACACTAATAAATCATCATGGGGTGAACCTATTATATTTTAAGATGAAATGTGTGTCAATGATTCATTTATTTGATCACTGGGAACATAAAAAGAACAATATGAAGAAGAAATATATTTTTCCTTCTATTGATGACTTGGTAGATCAACTACATGAGGTTTAATTCTTTTATAAGACTAAAATTCATTATGGATATCAATAATTGAGGTTCAAAATGGGAGGATATATCCAATATGTCCATCTATTGGATATTTCGACATTATGAATTTAGAGTGACACCATTTTGACATACCAATTATTCTATTATATTAATGGATATAATAAATTGAGGCTTTATAGATTACCTAGATCAGTTTATGCTAATAATTATATAAGATATTACTATATATTTTATGATTAATTAAGTTCATAGAGATCATTTTAGGATCATGTGAGAGACTATGCTGAGGGATATTTTTTATTAAAAATTTAAAAATTTAAAAATTAGGATATATATAGTTTCATTCTTAGACCATATAATCACATGAGAAGTTATATTTGGTGGATCTTTCAAAAAATTGAACTTGTTGAGAAATAACCACAATTACTGATATCTATAATTTTCTTATAATCTATCGATACTCAGAATAAATTGAAATATATTTTCATCTCTTATAAAATATAATAAAAAATATGACTAAAAATGGATCCATGTACCATTTGACAGATGAATCATAGAAACATTTCAAGGGTCTAAACAGAAGTTGTTATGCACATGTGCTAACAATACCATATGGTGGAAAATGTTATGTGATCTATAGTGATTTATAAATTAAGGGACATGGAAAATTAAACAAACATAATTATATGGTAATATGTTTTCCATTATTTCAATTAAAAATTCATGAACTAAATTTACTAACTCATGAAGGGGATTTTGATGTAATAATTATTTCATTAAAAATATATACACATTATAAATATGGTTAAGGATTTTATATATATAATAATCCTAAAATCATGAATTATATATTCAGATTGAAATATTTAAACATGTTCTAATGGATATGTTTTGAGTATATTAATGATTATGATTCCTCAATACAGTACCAACTTGAGAAATAAAAAAGGGGGTTAATGCTCTAAGTGAGAAATAAGTGTCATGTTTTTGTGTGAGGATGATTTAAAGGGATCAATACTTTTTTAATTTTAGTCTATTTATTTTAGAATAATTAGGAAATATGATATATAATAGCTTTCTTATATGAATGTATAATAATCCATAAATGTGAGTATTAAAGAGGCATTGAATCAAGAATTGGAACAAAAGATGACGGTGGGAAATGTTTCTAGTCCAACAATGAATATGAAATATAGATATGGTTCAAGAACCTTGTATTCTATCCCAGAAGTAACATATTTAATTGAGATAATGGATTAAGATAAAATTTTATATTTATATATTCATCATGGAATTATGAAGATGTATAAGAGTAATTTAAATGGGATAAAATGAAAGGTTATATTTTAGAGTATGTATCTCATTTCTTAGTGTGTCAAAAATGTAAGGTTAGAGGAAAATATTATAAGGGGATGAAACAACCATTACCCACACTAGAATAAAAATGGAAAAATACCACCAGGTATTTATTTCATTATACTCACCAAAAAATCTAATGACCATAATTCTATTTCGGTTATATTAAATTTCCTTTAAAATTCAACAAAATTAATTTATAATAGAGATGTTTCCTAAAATTATAATATATCCACAATTTAAATTAAATATGGGACCTTATTTCAGTCATTACTACATTATATAATACGCAAAGTAAATATGCGTTTTTTCCAAGGCTCTCGAAAGTATTCAAAAATCCTTGAATATAGAATTTCACTTTAACACTACATATAATCCTCATAGAGATGTTTAGTCTCAGTGGAATAGTCAACAAATAGATGATATATTGGTGCATTTTTATACACATTTCAATGTTGTTTAGGATCAAAACCTTCCTCTAATCAAATTTTCTTCAAACAGTATCTTTCACTCTAGTTTTCAGAAATATCCTTATAAAGACATATATGATAGGAAGTGTAGAACTATGATGTATTGGAATAAATTTGGATAACAAAAACTGTTAAATCCTATGAAATTTGAGTAAATTCATAGAATATTTTATCTATTCAACTTCATATTTGGGAAGCTCATATTTGATAGAAAATATATGCTAACAATCATCCATTATATATTTATTTTAAAATTGATGATAAGTTATTCCAATGAATATATCCCCAGAAAATGGTTATGATATTTTGAATGTAGGGTAATATGGACCATATATATTTTCTTCTTTGAGATTTATCATCATATTGAATGGGTAACATACCAATCAGTCTTCCAAAGAACCTCTCATGTCTTTATGATGTGTTCATTGTATCTCTATTAATGATGTGTATACATGATCCTTCACATGTACAAAAATTCCAATTTATACTACAAGAGAATGATCTCTCATACAAAAAAATAGCCAATTTATTATTGTTATTCAAGAAAGAAGTTATTTCAAAATCATACTAGTCACCTTGTTAATGTTTTTTGGGAAACTAGACAATTTAAGTATCTATTTGTGAAGCTGAAGATGTTGTGAGGTGGAATTATCCTCATTTTTTGTGTAATAGTGAAAATGTTTTTAGAGAAAATCATTAAAATGGGAAAGAATGTAAAAACTTGATATTTTATGTTATAATTATCTTCAAAAATATTTGATATGTAGTAGATATTTATTTATATGCAATGTCAAGCTTAAAATAAACAAGATATACTTTTAACATATTTTTTGAAATGTAATAGATTACACCAAGTTGTTGGATTTTTAGTTATGAATAGAGAAACGTAAATTATAGAAACAATTTATAATACTTTTCCTAAATGTAAATATATTGATTTATACTAGGTAAACAGTATATTGATTTCAACATTAAAAAATATGTCATTTTATATAAAAAGGACAAATTTTCGAAGTATTTTTTATATCTATATGTTTATATTTTGATCACAAATGAAGAATTTTTTTTATGAATTTTGTTAATGGAATATAAATAAATTAATAGCTATTAAATGATTAAGAGTGAAAATATAATTATTTGAAGGCAACAAGAGTTACCTTTCATAAAACTATTTTTACTTACAAAGTGTATTATTATCTTAAAAAATTATGTTAATCATTTCTTATGAATAATTCTCATGTAGTTTTTAGATCATATATTTTATCAAGTAATTTAAAATTCATTTGACAGTTGTTACCAGACAAAGAATGATAATAAAATCATTTTTATGCGTACAAATTATTTTCCTCCATTTTTTTTAAAAAGAATATGTTTGGATATAAGAATTAATTTCTTCAAATTATGATAGTTTAATCATGTAAAATATTTTATATATTTTTAATTAGAATAATTAATATTGGGTTATAATTTTCAATAAACCATTCTTCATAATGAATGGTAATCATCTTAAAAATCATGTTTCAATAGAAAAGGAAGTGTAAATATAGTTGTTAACCTCATATATATTGTTTAAAATATAATAAAATCATTGTTTAATTTTATTTTATGATATTATTTTTATATTTAAATTATTTAATTTCATTCTTTTGACATCTGTAACCACTTTAATATTTGATGGAAATTATAGAATTTTAATATTCTTAAAATTTACAAGTTTTTCACTTTCCAGACATATAAAAAGAGACATCTATTCTCACTTATCTACACAACTTTCTCGATTTACCCGAACCCAATATTGAATAAAATAATCTTCAAAACTATCACCACTCATAATATATGTTCTTTTATATATAATATTTTACTAAAATAAGGATTAAGGTGTCAGTTTGAGGTGGTTTTCCAAAGATGATGTACATGCTCCTATAATCACTAGTTAAGTTTATTTCATCATAAACCTGCTCAAAATGTTATGGAAAAAAAATAATAATTACGTTTAATATTCATATATTTTTTTATGTTAATTTTATATCCATTTAATGTCTTCTTCTTATAAAAACGAAAATGATAATGCCTCTCATGTGTATGTGTGGACTACCTCCTCTATGAAGTGATGTGATTTTCATCATCATATATTTAACTGAATGTTGATAGAGATATTCAAAATGAAAATATATTATATTGATGATATTTTTATAAATATAAAATAATTAATTTTTTTATCATTTCTTTCTTTCAATCCATCATGATTTATAAACATCACTAATGTGTATATTCACACTATCGTCACCATGATATTATGTGATAAATTTGTCATTACCATTGTATATCAATGGTTATTTAATTATATAAAATGAATAAATTTGATAGCTATGATATTTTTTATTTTCCATATATGATGAAACCATTACCATCGTGAAGGAATAGAATCATTGAACCAAAATGTGTATGGAAAAGGGACATTTTTCTCCCAAATACTAATTTTAATGAAGAATTGATAATAATGTTTCAATAGTCATTTATAATGGAATTTTATATAGAAATATGTATATAAAAATGTTTTTTCTAAATATTTATATTAAAACTATCGTTATTTTATAGTTTGTTTGAATAAATAATTTCTATGAAGGGATTTGAGGTAAGGGTTCATCCCTTCATTATTGTTTCCTCGATACATGTTTCATATTATGCAACATTGTGTGTTTATTTGGTGTTATAGTGAAATATTGATTTATTATATCATAAGTGTATTTATATTCATGGTATTTAAATAAAGGCTTAAATTTTTTCATTCATGGGGTTTTTATTCAAATGTTATCAAAGTATTAAGGGTTTATCTTAGAAACTATTTTCTTTTTTGTATTGTCATAAAATTTATATGGATTGAAATTTTACTATACTTATCTTTTAGGATAAATATATATTATTCAAATATATTTATTTCTTAAATACTCATTTATTATTACCATTTGATTATTATCGGTACACAAAAAAACATCAAGGGAATTTTTTTATTAAAATATGATATTATTTCTCTTATTTTTTTATAATCATTTTATTTCAAGTACATGATTTAATTTTTTTTGTAAATGTTATTATTTAAACTTAAATTACTTCTAAATGTAATTTCCTAGACTCAATAAATTTAAATACAAATTATTAAAAACTAAATCCTTATAACATTCTCTATATGATTCATTTTGTTATATTCCTTAAAAAAGTGTTAAAAAAATTACGTTTTCATTTTTATCAAATAAATAGATTTTCCTACCATCATGATATTATTTTCATTGAAGATTCATTTTATATATTTATGGATATTTTCAAAAAAAAATCTCAAAATTATTGGATTTTTTAGTTTTTATGGATGCCAATATTAAATGATGTTTCTCATGTTTTCAATTAAATTTTCAACTGATCAATTAAAGTAACTTTTATAGATGTAAATTTCCATCAAGTATTTTTCCGATTCACTGGGAATAAATTTTTGTTATACTATCCAATTAATTTATTTGCATGGAATTTGATAATGATCATTTAAGAATTCTTTTCTGGAACCCCTTTGCTTCCATGGGACAATTAGGTTATAATGAAATCATTTTAAAAATCGAATCATTTCAATAGGACATAATATGATGAATTAATAAAAATATTTAACAATCTACAAGAACATTTATTTATGGTTTCAGTGATGTGTTGGGTGGAAATATAAATATATTTACCTAAAATTATTCGGGTGATGATGTTATGTATCATTAGTTAAGAAAGATTAGAATGCTCAGTGATAGAAATTCAATATCAGACTCATTCCACTATGATAGTCTTGGGTGTGATCCTTTTCTATGGAAATGATTGAATAGTTGTTAAAAAAATCCACCATGGAACATTATAAACAATTATATTAATTTATGTGAAAGATGAATAAGGAAATGATTTTATATTCTTATGTACATTTCACAAATTCATATATTTTTCTTATGATATTTTCTCATTTTTCATTATTAATTATTGATGAAAATTCACTCTTATAATTTGTGTCATATTTTGCAAATCCATATTACATGAATCATGATTACATATCATTAATTGATTTTCACCCCACCAAACACTTATTCATGTTGTTGTTTTGTTTTTATTATTTTATATTTTCATGAGGGGTTTAGTGTAACCCCGCTAAATTTTAAAGTAATAAAATTCTATTCGATAACGTTTGTGACACACAACACCAATCACATAAGAGAATATAATAAACCAATAATATTTGATATAATTAATATTTTAAATAAATTATATATAAGATATATATTTCAATAAAAAAATTGTAATTAATCTTTCTATAAAGGGAAACATTATCTTGTTCAAAATATTGTGTTGCACAAAAGAAAATGTTTTACTGAACAATAATATATTATTAAAATATTAAAATTTATTATAATAAGAATTAAAATTAAAATTAAATTATTATTTAAGAATTAAATTATATAAATTTTAAAGATATTTTCATTATATATCTGATGAAATATTTCTAATATTCATGCTATTAAATTTGTATGCATTATATGAGAACAAACACAACTTTGTAAATAAAACAAGTATTTTTTATGAAGGTATTTGTGCCGTCTTTTAATAGAGAAACTATTTTAAATTATATTTATGTAACTTTTATAAATTTTATATAGGAAAATAAAATTCATTTTTATTGAGAAAACAGATGCTACGGTGAAATTTTTGGTATTTTTTGGTGAAGATTAATTTATTGGTGGATAGTGAGAAATAATGAAATTTAGTTCAAAAGTTATTTTTCTTATTATTTATTTATAATGTTCAATTATATTTTAAATTTTTTTAATGTTTACAAACATTAGTATTTATAATTAATGCTATATAAGTCATTTTATTCAATTTAACGTTAAAATTGGATATAAAACTCAGTAATGTTTTGAACATTTTTACTTTAAAAACTTGATTTTTCATCCCACACGGGGGATTAATTTTAGATTAACATGTGGAAATTATATTTATTAATTTTTATAAATTTATTACATATTTGGAAATATTATGATTTATAATATCTATTAATTTCAACTTAGTATTTTACAAAAAATTATAATGAAATAAACTAAAATTAATTAAAGAGATAAAGTGGAAAATTAGTTTAACAATGGGATAAAACTTAATATTAATGCCCAAAATAACCTATAAACATTATCAGAAGCCATTTTTGGAAATATTTAAACCATATCCTGCCTTTTTCTCTAATTTTGACTATTATTGGATCCAATTTCAATAGAAAAAATGTGTGTGAAATTACATTTTCAAAAAAATTTACTAGAATGCCACTCATATTCCACTATAAAAAGACACTCAACCCTACCACTTATTCAAACATATCAAGCCTTTTAGATCAACCAATATCTACAAAAATATTTCTTATAAAACACTTCCTTGAACTTATAATCCTCACTTTGGGCATAAATCCATTCAAGAAGGCCCTTTGTTGTAAACCAAAAGGAGTTGACCAAAGAAGAGGTAACATCATTCCCCATCCTCAGTAGTTTTATTTTCATTATTAACAACATAAACTATTCGTATTCTATAATAATATACTGAAAACGATCCTCAATATATGGATATTTGGGTCTTTTAAATTTTTAGATTTCACTTACACACACATTTATCAAATGGGTAATGAACTTACCATTTATGTGCATGGTGAACTACCTCCTCACAAAAACATTGTCGTTCATTTTTCCATTACCAACTTTCACAGTTGGTAATTATGATAAATAATATTCTTATATATTATAAATATACTCTTTTTATTTCATTTATCATATTTTAATTCTTTTATAACACAAAAATTTATACTTTCCATTTTGAGTAAATTTGATAACATAGTTTGTGGAAGTGTGGAAAACTACACCATTAAAGCGATGTGATTCACTCACAATATATATGAAATGTATAAAAAATGGTTTCAATAATATTATGTAACATATATTACATAAAGATGATACTTTAATAATAATATGCATATATATTATTTACTTTCCATTTTTTTAATATGGAAATGAGAAGAAAGTCACATTCAAGTATATGTATGGCCTAACATCTCTATAAATGGTGTATTTCATTTATTATCTCAAAATATTATTGATTATTATAAATACATATACACTGAATAGAAATATTATAATAAAATCGTGGTTTACATTCTAGAGATGATTATATCAATATTTAATTAATAGGAAATCATGTAACAAGTAAACACATAGTCAAAAACTAGACATTTAATACCTGAAATGGTGAAGATAATGATATATTGTTAACAAATAGGAAATAAGATATTATAATATGATAATATATGATATAATAAATAATAATATGGCCATATCATTATTTATTGACGTTTTATATACCATTTTACAGGAATCTAATGTACGTCCACCTAAAAATTAATGCAAGGTAATATATTTTCATCTCATATTTTACATCCATGAGATAAATTTCATATTCACCACTTACTTATTTAGTATGGTGTATTTGCTTAACTTTGACATTTATTTAATGAATCCCATTATCCTCATGTAGTTATAATTTTTATTTAATATTATTACTTCATGGGGATTATGATTCAAATATTTCAAATTGGTATGGGACACATTGTAATGTTTAAATATTATTTTCATCAATAATATTTTTAATGATCTTCCAAGGGTATTTCCATTCACTGAGAAAAACATTGTTGTTTTCAACCTAATTTATTATATATGACATACATACTATCATAATGAAATGTAATATCATGATTCATTAATTATAAATTGTATTTTTAGTTTCAATTTTAATTATTTATTCTAAGGGGATTTGTGTTAAAAGGTACCATGTGGTTAAGAAGTTTCATAAACTGACACCATTTCATTGGGTTATATTACTTTATGGTTATCATTAATATTATATGATTATCTATGTAATAAATTTTTTCTATATATTATTTCATTTAAAATTATTATATGAGGATTTAAATTTTACACACAAAATACTTTCCTTATTTTATTTTCACCTAAACATTTTAAGCATTTTAAAAGTATAAATTAGAATCTCATTTTATTCGTGATTATTTACAATTGAATCTTTATAAGTAAATATTATATTTTCATTCCCTATTAAACCATGTAATCTTCTTCTCATATGTTTATTAAAAACCTTTATCATGTAATAGTTCCATTTTACAACTATTTGTAACTTAATATTCTTTATAAAATGTATTTAAGAAATCTCGACTTAGATTATTTCTTTATTGAGAGAAAAAAATTATTTCCCTAAAAACCTATTTTATAAAAATTATTTTCTAAAAAATTCAAAATGACAAAAATATTATCAACATTAATAATTTTGAATTTACTTTTTATAGTACTCTTCTTCATCAAGAAAAACAAGCCTTTATTTTATTTAACATGGGATATGTTGGATTGATACTATCATTATTTTTCTAATATATGGGTTCTGATTCTTTTCAACATAGATAGTTTTGAAATTCACTGCCTTGATTCCATTATTAGTACAATTAGAATATTAAATTTCTTATGATCACTGAACATTTAATATTACACTCAATATTCATATCATTTTTCTGGAATATGATTATTTTCTAGACTATATAACATTTTTACCTGAGGGGCTTACATTGAATATTATTTGATTAACGAGGGAAATAATAATAAATCCATATCATATAATATATATTAATATTTTTTATAGTACATTGTTACGTCAATTATTCAATAAATGTGGAATTCATTGGATATGTACACATGGGATCGGGTCAATTAAAGATAGCCCCTTAATGCATCAATAGTCTCTTAGAACGAGTTAGCTGGGTAGACTTAGATCTGTTTTTACTTTATACACAAAACCATATTATGAAAGGTATTTATGGTAAAGGTAATATATACCAAGGAAACATTGAATTGAATAATTAAGAATTTTCCCCATTTAAATTCATTTATTATTTTTCCTTGAGGTTTTCCGTTCACAGATCTATGGATGTATTTATTTTTTCAATTCATTGATTTAATGTCGTGTATTTTAGTTATTTTGCATTCTATATTAATTATGATTTATCTAGTTATTTTAATGGAAAGTGTTTTCAATAATTAATTTTCTATATTATATATCCATTTAGATTATTAATTATATGGAATGTGTGTTTAGTTATTACCATTCCAAATTGTTTATCCACTCCTTTTATTGGTTATATGTCATTTTTGTTCAGTTAATACCTTTACATATTAACTAATATCATTGAAACATTATTAATTCCACTATACGTGACCATTATTTAATATTTATGTTTACCCTTATTATGATTACATTCTATTGGATTCCCTATAGTATACATAGAATTCTATTCAAGGATATTCTATATGGAATAATGATATTATCTCAAATGAGAAAAAAAATTAATTATTTTATTCATTTTTAATATAAGACCCATGTATGTATTTGGTTTACCATGACTAATAAACAGTTCTGTCCTTTGGGACATTAATTACATGTATATTATACCAATGAAATGGTAGTATGGCACCATGTTCAAGCTTTCTATGGTTGGGTTTCAATAGTTGGTATTAGAGAAAGTTCAATAGTATCTTTTTGAAATAATTTTATTGAAACATAGATTTGATAACATAACCCTAATAAATAATTTTAGTTTTTATTATTGAAAATCCAAGAATTTTGGTAATTTATACATTATGTTGGTCTTCCTATAATACATATGTTTATGGATACTACTTGTGGACATTATTCTGGAATAGATGTACATTGGGGTAACAAATCTAACAAGTTTCAATATCCTGGAGTCAGTGTATCATGGTACATAAAAACTGGCATTAATATGTTACTCGTTTTACACTCTTAGTGGATATGTATAAAATAATTCACATTTTATTAACAAAATATTTTAAAGGATTAAAAAATTTAATGACAATGAGTGACATTGTAGAGACCCGAAGCTTGACGTACATGGAAAATACATTAATTTTAAGTAATACTTAATACATAACAAAAACAGACACACAAGGACTGTAATAGTTTAGTGTCTTTGGAAACTCAGAATAAAATCTTCTAATCATTGTGAAAGATCTTCAACAAATCTGATAACAATCTTCCCCTTTTTGTTTCCTTACCTAAAACCTTTCTTTACTACCTGAGTCATATAAAACATAAAAAGGGTGAGCTCAAATTCTCAGTATGGGCAAACATAGATATCATAAAACAATCCATAAACATTTGGAAACAAAAACTTGATCATGAAATTTAAACATCAAAATCTTGAGCAAAGACATAAATCGTGGAAGTACGTAAGGCATATATCATAATAGAACATCAACCATGATAAAATGGGAATAAAACATGTTATTTTGGTAACAATTCAGCAAATTTCATGATTTCCATAGTAGCCAAGGCATTGCTGCCAAGACCATCTTAGTGGACAAAGTCCCTTTCTGAATCGAGTTCACTCCTCGTTTCAGTCCTGCAACACTGAACCGGATTAAATTACTGTTTTAGCCCTGTCTATCTCATGAGATATAAATCATTACCCAATGCATTGGAGGGAGATATAGGTCCCACCCATCTCATAATAAAATCATTCTTTCGTGTGCCACAAAATCATAAATCATACATCATAGCATAACCCATGTAATAAAATGGGATTCATAAACATCATGCCATCATAACATAATCCATAAATGTTTGATATCATTTCATCATAAGAAAACTGAAACCATTTAAATTATAAAGAAATATTACTTGAAAAAAACACATATCACTACTGGAAAACTGCCCTATACCCACGGTTCAAAACCGTGGGTATAGCCCCCAAAACCGTGGGTATAAGCTATACCCACAGTTTTGGGAACCATGGGCTGGAACGGCGTCGGGATAGGGGGGTCGACCTATACCCACGGTTTGAAGAAACTGTGGGGATAGGAATGCCACAACATGGCAGGTTCATGGAAATGCTGGCACCGCATTTACCCCACGGTTTGAGAACCGTGGGGATTTAATTTTTTTCTTCAAAAAAAAACGCCAGGGGGTTTTGAACCCAGACCTCGCGCTACGTGGGCAGTCACGACTGCACAAACACACCACTCGAGCTGCGCCTTCAATCTATTATATATTCATATATCTGTTCATTTATATTAATATGCGGTATTAATATTCCAAAAAAAATCCAGCGTGTTTCGAACCCGAACCTCCCGAATATTCTCACGGCCGCTCCACACCGAACAGCCAACCAAGCTGTGATTATTATTTATTTGTACACAGACATCTGCGTATATATATAAATATAATCGAAATGGATATTAAAATTCAAAAGATGCGGCGAGGGGGATTTGAATTCAAAAAAAATTCCCAGCGGGGAATTGAACCTGCAACCTCCCAAAGCCTCAAGACCGCGCCACACCAAGGGACCAACCAGTCTATCGCCATTATTGATATATAATGATAATTTTATTTTAATATATTAATATAACAGTTATAATGGAAAAGAAAAGCCTTCCGGGTTTTGAACCCGCGCTTCACAATCGCTGGACAGTAACTACGACCAACTGAGCCAACTTTCCAATTGATATACGGTTATAATTATATATTCTTATAATAATATATCTGCTACAATCAAAAAATAACAATACGCGGGTTGTCGAACCCGCGACCTGTCCTAAGGGATTTTAGGGAGTGACCAACTAACCTAAATATTTTATACGCTTTAATAATTGATATCCCTATATTTATATTATTTCATATCGTCTTTTCACCCAAAAAAAATTCGGTCCCGCGTAATTTTTCGTTCCCGCCATAACGCGGGAACGATATACCCACGGTTTTGACAAACCGTGGGTATAGGTCTTTGAAAAATTTACCACCTATACCCACGGTTTTCACAAAACGTGGGTATAGGTCTTCAAAAAAAACCTATACCCACGGTTTTTCCAAGAACCGTGGGTAAAGGGGACTTATACCCACGGTTTTGGAGAACCGTGGGTATAGGTCCCAATACTATCCCTATACCCACGGTTCCCAAAACCGTAGGTATAAGGGGGGCCTATACCCATGGTTTTATGTAGAACCGTGTGTATAGACCCATTTTCCAGTATTGTATGAAATAATGTCATCTTAGATGGAAAATAGTTTTGGCAAAACACTTAAATGAATTCTTGAGGAAAATATCCTTTCTTCTTTAAAAACATTTTCTTTTCACAAAATTACATGAAATTTTAAAAGAAAAGGGTTTTGTTGAAAATAATCATTCAATATTGTAGAGTAAGCTTCTTGAAAATGAGGCATTGTGAAACCGTAAAAATCCGTTCACGCCGTATAAGTTAAAAATAACATTATCCTCATACTTTTGTCGGAAAAGTCAAAAAGTACATTATATGGTAACCAAAGGAAAGATTCCATTCATACAATGTGGTAAAAATTCAATAAAGGGTAAAAATGACTTTAAACATTCATGGAAGAATTGTAAGAAATTTATGAAAAAAAATTTAGAAAACATGGTCATGGATGATAAACATAACCCCAGAAAATACTTAGGTATAACCAATCTCAGATAAAAAATGAGATTGAAAATTTATCCCTTACCTTATGTCCGATATGATTCGTATGTATCCTAAACTCTTGTATAATGATTTAAATAATTTCATTGAATTATTAAAGAACCATATTCATTTTTATGATATCATATATGGTTCACTTATGACTTTATATTACCCGTTCTTTTGTAAATTCCATGTTAAAGAGCGTTTTGGGTAAAATCGTTTCATTTATCGTATGTGTTTCGAATTGTCAGTATTGATATTATTACTTATATCCTGATTTATATAATTACATAATGTAAAACATGATTTATATATAATTTATATTCAATATATATATATATTATAGATAGATAAAAGGAATGAAATACACCGTTCATGGAGACGGTAGGCCGTACGGACGCATGAACGCTGTTTTCGTTTCCTTATTGAATTGAATGGAATTGAGTATATGACATATATATATATATATATATATACATAAATCCATTAGAATTATTATGTCATATATTTCATTATTAATCATAATATATACTTTATAATCATTCTTGAATGGTTAATCATGGAAAATGAATCTCATCGCGTTCGTGGAGACGGTAGTCCGTACGTACACACGAGCGATGATATCATTCCCATGATTGTGGAATTTTATTGGAGTGTATGTATAATATTTAATAATAAATATCACTATACAATAGTAATTTATTTACACCATTATACCCATCCATGTAAGGTGGTGGTGGAAAAACAGATTACAGCACCGCGTGGAGACGATATTCCGTAGTACTCACGCGTGGTGATTTCATTTTCCATAGGATGGATCGATGGTGAAATATGGTTGTTTCATAATTATAATAACATATAAGTACATTAGTGATACTGATGTTATTACTTCATAATGAAACAACTAAAAAAGAAGAAGTGGAAGAAGAAATATAGTTGAAAGAATCAGTAACGGGCATTACCTCTTCTTTGAAGCGCCTTTTTGAAACCTCCTCTTAGGGCACTAATATTGGTCTTTGAAGAATACCAGAACCTCTTGGATGTTTCTATGGAAGTGTAGAAGAGAAATTTTTAAGGTTTGGCCGAGAATTAAGGCTCAATGTGGTGTGAGGAAGAGAGGGAGGAGGTGCCCTTTTATAAGGGAGGAGAGGGGCACCTTTGGAATACCAAAAAATATTATTTTATTATAAAGTCATATTCGGTTTTTAATAGCTTCAAATTGAGTTATTTAAAAGCTAAGGTGGGGATGGGTCGGAATCCACTCATCCAATATAATTTAGACAAGTTTAGGTTACTATTTTAACCTTATCATTTAGATTTAACTTTAAGTTAGATAATTTTACTTTTACCGTGTCTTTTTGTGTTCTTACACTATATGGTTAATAAACTTACTATAAAAAGACAAAACAACCCCAAGTTGTTTCTTATTAATATATATAAACTTATCTAAGACATTTGGCAGAATCATAGATTTTTAGAAATATAATAACAATTATTAATATAATATTTGTTTTAAAAACTATTTTATGTCAATTTTGACACTATTTGGTAATTGATTTTTCTAAAAATCATAACAGAATGATTAGTTCGAAAAAAGTTAATTAAATAAACACTAACATGTCATATTAAGATATAAAATTATTTTAATTCATAAAAAGTCTCAAATTAAATTTATTTGGGTATTTATAACATCAATTATGTCAATATTTCATTAATAAGATAATTACTGCATCATCATTGTGTCATAAATAAATTAAATTATATAAAGTCTAAAAATTAAAAATAAAATATCATTAGGTAGGAACTATTTTTAGATTTCTAATGAGTATTTATAGTCGAATTTATCTTATGTATAACCCTATATTAAAAATTATTTACTTATTAAACATTGATTTTATCTATTTTAAACATTCTTTAATTAACTTAATAATAAATGTCCTAATCTAATCCAAGTGGGCCTAAATGGTCATATTTTATTCCTAAGGTAGTTTTTGGTAAAATTAAACTTATCCAATAGAATTAGGACACGTGTTAGGTTAATCATAATATCATTTCTTCCCTTTAATTACCCTATTTACTTTTAACCGTGGTAAATAAAAGTAAAAAGTTACTATTCACCAAAAATTATTTTCATCTCATTGAACCACATTTTACTTACTGGAATCAACCGTGTCTCTCAGATTTTTGAATTTTCATTCACAAAAGTGGTAAAATTATGTTTTATGTAAATTTGCAAATTTTCCTAGGAGGTGGGTAAAAGACGGTCAAAAGTTCAATAGAATTTTTATATATCTAAAATTATTAAAAAATGACTCCAATGAATTACATTGAACATATATATGTATTATGTATCAATTTTGACATAAAATAAATTTAAATAAAATAAATAATTATTTAAATAAAAATTCGGTTTTTAAATAGTAACCCAGTGTTTTCACTATTCATCAAAAATTGAAAGTTTTCAGAAGAATATCAAAATTTCACCCTAGGCTAATATCGATATTCCGAATCCAAAAATGAAGTCCATTTTGAAAGATGAAATTTTCAAAATTTCAAAAAGGGGTTATTACTATTCATAGCAGCTAGTTTTAATAATATTTTAATAGCATATCGTTGTTTAGTGAAACTCGGTATTGCGTACAACACACGCTATCGAGGAAGGTTGTGATTGTGTGTAATACATCCAAGTTAGGGTTGTGTGTTGTGAAAGACTCTTTTTTTGTAGCGTAAAACACAAGACATCAATAAAATTAAAAAAAAATATTTTTCATAAAATCTCGGGGTGTTACATTCTATCCCCCTTAATATGAATTTTTCCCTCGAAATTCTTCGGGGTTATAAATTGTTTACTACTCAAAATTTTATTTAATAGAAACCCACATCGTAAAAAGGAATATCAAAACCAATATTTAAAAACTAATGTATGAAACATAACGGTTACCCAAATTAACTAATCACTGGGTTTCCACATAGGAGAACATATTTGAAAGTATGGATATAGAAGAGAAACCTAATCATCATGTTCTGGTGGATAGTGGTAGAGAACATGGCTATGAAAAAGCCAACAATCACAAAGCCATATATTTGTGATGATATAAGGTACCATCTGATTCATCAGATATAAGGGAACTAGGACAACATTTTTGGTTTTCAAGATCATTTCCCTAAAGTTGAAGAATTTGAATTAGAATAAATACTTACTTTATTTTGGTACAATCTCACTATTGTTTGTTCTTTGAACAATTTCCACTTCATCTCTTAAGGAAATGAAGTTAAATTTGTTATTCATGAAGTGTTAACAGATCATGTGATAGAATGATGGGTCATTCTATCTGTTTCAAACAAAAGGTTAGAAAAAGTTATCAAATATACATAAGTCCATCTATGGTGAGTTTAACCGTATACAATTCCAAAAATGAACTTATAATTCATATATCATACCGCGTAATAAAATAAAACTAGTTCTACTAACCAAGTACTTCTTGTAGGCCAGTGGTAGGCGATAAAGGCCAGTTTCACTTCGGTTGTGGGTTTGATTCTAATAGCCTTGTCCGACGCGATGGGTTGTCTCCCGTCATGTAGGTTGTCCTTTTTATAAAACTATATTACTATAACATCCCATCAATAATATCGAAAAAAGATCTATCATTAAATAATACTAACTTATGTCCAACATAATTCATTCCAATCTTTAGGCTTATCTAAAATACTTCAGTCCAAGATCATTGTATAAAGAAAATGCTTACTTGAAATTTCACATAACAATCATGTCAATGCCATCATTTATCACCCATATATCATAAGATATATCTTGTTGGTCAAATTACAAACATGTGAATACCTTAAACATGTATTCTCTTGAAGAATTAATACCCATTGAACCTTAGTGAAAACATGAATGCAGTTAAAAATTAACACTCTCCACATACCAAAATCCTCAAAATTCTTTATACTGAAACCATGATATCACTTAGTCCTTATATCAATCATGAGCTCATGAATACAATCAAACATCTCATTATCTTCTTATCCCTTCATTATGCGCATATCATCTACTTACCAAAATTTCTCAATCACTTTCCATGGTTATCGGTACCATAAAATTATTAAAAACCACAATTGACCAATACATAAATATTCCAATATTCCACGATACTAAAGACAACATTATTTTGGAATCCCATTTCATAAACACTTAATCATTCCACCACATCATTGTCATATTCAACATCTCCAATAGTGATCGCATGTTAATTTCCTCTATCCTTTGCCTTAAGTGGTTGCTCATGTCGATCATCATTAACCCTTGGATTAGGGCATTGATTAGCATAATGCCCCATTTAATTGCACTTGAAGCATTGATGTGTTGTTGGTGTGTTCTCTGCAGTCTTTTCTTTATTCACACCATTAGCAACCCTTTTTCCATTACTTCGACACTCAGCTGCTCGATGACCTTCTTTTCCACACTGAAAACATATTATAGTCCATTTAAGACAATCTCCAACATGCTTCTTTCCACACTTTCAGAATAAGGAAACATTCATCTTCTTTTCTCCATTATTATGAGATTTCTCCTTGAACTACATCTTTAGTTTCTTGTCAAAACCATGAGATGGATATGTAACACCAACATCCATTTCTACCTTGATAGCACAACGCACAATTTCTTCATAGCTACAGAAGTCTCTTATAGCTAATGCCCTTCTATGATTTGGTTTTAATCCACTGAAGAATCTATCAATTTTACTTTCAGGTTGGATGATAAAGCCATATGCATACCTTTCAAGAATTGTAAAATTCGCTTCGTATATACCAACAGATTCATCATCCTTTTGCTTTAGTTCATGAAACTCCTTCTATATCTTTGTTCAAAGAATTCGAGGGAAGTACTTATTGAAAAATATATTCTTGAACTCATCCCATTCCATGGACTCAATTTCATCTCTTGGCCTCGTATTCTTGGTAAGATTCCACCATTGATCAGCATCACCTTCCAAATGATATGCTGATAAGATGACATTATCATGTTCAGAACATTGAAGAACTGAAAATATATTTTCAGTGGTACTGATCCATTGTTCAGCAACAAGTGAATCAGAAGACCCACTGAAAGAAGGTGGACGTTGCCTCATAAAGGAATCAATAGAATATTGTTCCCTTCTCTTCTCATTTTGAAGTCCAGAATGATTCATAGCTTGTGTAAGTATAGGAATAATATTTTTCACTTCATCTCCCATAAAATTTGTTTGTTCAGGAGGAAAATCATTGCATTGTCCATTACATTCATCAACACGGTTCCTTTGGGTTCCAGCCATCGTCTAAAACCCAAAAAGAATAGTGTGAGAGAAAAAAATCATGCTAGGGAAAACAACACAATAAAGGGGGAGTACCTTCAATATCTAACATCTTAAGTTAAATTCTAAGATCTCTACCGTAGTTCTAGGACTATATCATATACTTATAATTATCCTTAGGGACATCCCTAAACATACCTTAGAAATATCTATAGAGATCTCACTAACTTTTTCGCTTCCTAGTTTCCAAAGGTTGAATAAACCTTTCCTCTGATACCAACTATAGAGACCCGAAGTTTGATGTACATGGACAATAAATTAATTTTTCAGAATACTTAATACATAACAAAAATAGAAACACAAGGACCGTAATAGTTTAGTGTCTTTGGATACTCGGAATAAAATCTTCTAATCATGGTGAAAGATCTTCAACAACTCCCATAACGATCTTCCCCTTTTTGTTTCCTTAACTAAAACCTTTCTTTAATTCCTGAGGAAAATAAAACATAAAAAGGGTGAGATCAAATTCTCAGTAATTGAAAACATAGATAACATAAAACAATCCATAAACATTTGGAAACAAAAACTTGAACATGAAATTTAAACATCAAAATCTTGAGAAAAGACATAAATCGTGGAAGTACGTAAGGAATATATCATAATAGAACATCAACCATGATAAAATGGGAATAAAACATATAATTTCGGCAACCATTCAGCGCATGTCATGATTTCCATAGTAGCCAAGGCATTGCTACCAAGACCATCTTAGTGGACAAAGTCCCTTTCTGAATTGAGTTCACTCCTCGTTTCAGTCCTGTAACACTGAACTAGATTAACTTACCATTATAGACATGTCTATCCCATGAGATATAAATCTTTACCCAATGCATTGGAGGGAGATATAGGTCCCACCCATCTCATAATGAAATCATTCTTTCGTGTGCCACAAAATCATAAATCATATTTCATAGCATAACCCATGTAATAAAATGGGATTATTAAACATCATGCCATCATAACATAATCCATAAAAGTTTGATATCATTTCATCATAACAAAATTGAAGCCATTTAAATCATAGAGACATATTACTTGAAACATAAACATATGAAATAATGTCATCTTAGATGGAAAATAGTTTTGGAAAAACACTTAAATGGATTCTTGAGGAAAATATCCTTTCTTCTTTAAAATCATTTTTTTTTCACAAAATTCCAGGCAATTTTAAAAGAAAAGGGGTTTGTTGTAAATAATCATTAAATATTGTAGATGAAGCTTCTTGAAAATGTGGCGTTATGAAACCGTAAAAATCCGTTCACGCCATATAAGTTAAAAATAACATTATCCTCGTACTTTTGTCGGAAAAGTGAAAAAGTACCTTATATGGTAACCAAAGGAAAGATTCCATTCATAAAATGTGGTAAATATTCAATAAAGTATAAAAATGGCTTTAAACATTCATGGAATAATAGTCAACATTTTATGAAAACATTTTTAGAAAACATGGTCATGGATGATAAACATAACCCCAGTAAATACTTACGTATAAGCAATCTCAGATAAAAAATGAGATTGAAAATTTATCCCTTACCTTATGTTTGATATGCTTCATATGTATCTGAACCTCGTGTATAATGATTTAAATAATGTCATTGACTTATTATAGAATCATATTCATTGTTATAATATCATCTATGGTTCAATTATGACTTTATATTAGCCTTTCTTTTGTAAATTCCATGTTAAAGAGCGTTTTGGGTAAAATCGTTTCATTTATCGTATGTGTTTCGACTCGTCATTCTTGATATTATTACTTATATCCTGATTTAAATAATTACAGAATGTAAAAATTATTTATATATAATATTTATTCATTATATACATATATATTATAGATCGATAAAATGAATGAAATACACCGTTCATGGAGACAGTAAGCCGTATGTACGGATGAACACTGTTTTTGTTTCCTTATTGAATTGAATGGAATTGAGTATATGAAATACATATAAATATATAAACAAATCCAGTAGAATTATTATGTCATATATTTCATTATTATTCATTATATATAATTTATAATCATTCTTGAATGGTTAATCATGGAAAATGAATCTCATCGCGTTCGTGGAGACGGTAGTCCGTATGTACGCATGAGCAATGATATCATTCCCATGATTGTGGAATTGTATTGGAGTATATGTATACTATTTCAGAATAAATATCACTTTACAATAATAATTTATTTACACCATTATACCCATCCATGTAAGGTGGTGGTGGAAAAACAGATTGCACCATTGCGTGGAGACGGTATTCCGTACGTACGAACACGTGGTGATTTCGTTTTCCGTAGGATGGATAGATGGTGAAATAGGGTTGTTTAATAATTATAATAAAATATCAGTATATGATTGATACTGATGTTATTACTTCATAATGAAACAAATAAAGAAGATGAAGTGGAAGAAAAATAAAGTTGAAATAATCGGTAACGAGCATTACCTCTTCTTTGAAGAGCCTTTTTGAAACCTCCTCTTAGGGCACTAATGTTGGTCTTTGAAGAAGACAGGAACCTCTAGGATGTTTCTAGGGAAGTGTAGAGGAGAACTTCGCAGGGGTTGGACGAGCTTTATGGCTGAAAGTGGTGTGAGGAAGAGAGGGAGGAGGTGCCCTTTTATAAGAGAGGAGAGGGGAACCTTTGGAATAACTTAAAATATTAATTAATTATAAAGTCATATTCGGTTTTTAATAGCTTAAAATTGAGTTATTTAGAATCTAAGGTGGGTATGGGTCGAAATCCTCTCATCCAATATAATTTTGACAAGTTTAGGTTCTTATTTTAACCTTATCATTTATATTTAACTCTAAGTTAGATAATTTTACTTTTACCGTATCTTTTTGTGTTCTTACACTATAAGGTTAATAAACGTACTATTACAAGCCAAAAGAACCCCAAGTTGTTTATTATTAATATATATAACTTTATCTAAGTCATTTGGGCAAACCTTAGATTTTTAGGAATATAATAAAAATTAATAATATAATATTTGTTTTAAAAACTATTTTATATCAATTTTGACACTATTAGGTAATTGATTTTTGTGAAAATAATAACAGAATGATTAGTTCGAAAAAAGTTACTTAAATCAACACTAACATCTCATATTAACATAGAAAATTATTTAAATTCATATAAGTATAAAATTACATTTATTTGGGTATTTATAACATCAATTATGTCAATATTTCATTAATAAGATAATTACTACATCATCATAGTGTCATAAATAAATGAAATTATTTAAAGTATAAAAATTACAAATAAAATATCATTATCTAGGAAATATTTTTATCTTTCTAATTAATATTTATATTCGAATTTATATTATTTATAACCCTATATTAAAAATTATTTACTTGTCAAACTTTGATATTAACTATTTTAACCCTTCTTTAAATAAATTAATAATAAATGTCCTAATCTAATACAAGTGGGCCTAAATGGTCATATTTTATTCCTAAGGTTTTTTTAGTCGAATTACACTTGTCCAATAGAATTAGTACATGTGTTAGGGTAATAATAATATCATTTTTACCCTTAATTACCCTATTTACTTTTAACCTTGGTAAATAAAAGTAAAAAGTTACTATTCACCAAAAATTATTTTCATCTCATTGAAACACATTTTAATTACTGGCATCAAACATGCCTCTTGGATTTTTGAAATTCCATTCACAAAAGTGGTAAAATTTAGTTTTATGTAAATTTGCAAAATCTCCTAGGAGGTGGGTAAAAGACGGTCAAAAGTTCAATAAAATTTTTATATATCTAAAAATATTAAAAAAATGATTCCAATGAATTACATTGAACTTATATAGGTATTATGCATAAATTTTGACCTAAAATAAATTTAAATAAAATAAATAATTATTTAAATAAAAATTCGGTTTTTAAATAGTAACCCAGTGTTTTCACTATTCATCAAAAATTGAAAGTTTTCAGAAAAATACCAAAATTTCACCGTAGGCTAATCTCGATATGCCAAATCCAAAAATGAAGTCCATTTTAAAAGATGAAATTTTCAAAATTTAAAAAGTGTTTATTACTATTCATAACGGATAGTTTTAATAATATTTTAATAGCATATCATTGTTTAGTAAAACTCGGTATTGCGTACAACACACGCTATCGAGGAAAGTTGTGATTGTGTGTAATGCAGCCATGTTAGGGTTGCGTGTTGTGCAAGACTCCTTTGTTATAGCATAAAACACAAGACATCAATAAAATTAAAAAGAATATTTTTCATAAAATCTCGGGGTGTTGCAAACATAGGTTAAACATGAGGTGTCTTAGATTGAAAACAATGGGTCATGATTTTGATATCCTAAAAATGATTATATGGTATTTCCAAAATTATAATTTATGTTCACATTGTTGTTTTTTTGTTTTAGGAAATTCTCTATTCTAAATGATAAACTCTATAACAAGAAATGACCTATGTAGAAATTAATATATTAAGTATTTATGTATTAGGGTGTTATTTAAAACCATAGTTAAAATGATTTTTAGTGATTAACACTTTATCAGGGATGCCCAAATTATTTTTTTATGAAATTATATTAATTTAGTTTTTGAAATTTATAACATGTATACTGGGTGAAAACCAATCAAATTTACCATGGTAGGGGGACTAGAACCCATGACCAAAAGTCGATAAGTTTTTAATTCGAACCACTAACATATGTAATGTCATTAATATTATTTCATTTTTAATGGTACAATTTAATGAATAAATATTAATGATGAACTTTTAGTATCACTCTTTATGTTTATAGATTATTTTATTAACCATTTTGTATTTCAATAATAGTTAGAGACAAATAGTTTGACTTATAACTCTTTTATGGGCCTTAAAATAAATTAAATGTTATTTTTTGAATATCTTTTTCATGAAGTAATAGAACAGTTAGAAATTAGTAAAATCTCAAACAAAGGATGAAAAAAATTATATAAATATGTTTGGTAAGTATAATTATTCGTATTCGTAGACATCAAATTAATTACTCAACATTAATTAAATGATCAAAAAAAATTCATAATAAAGTATTTTTTAACCAATGGTATTCTAAATTATTATAGATTTATGACATTGTGACCCTTTACCATCAACTTCTCAATCAACTTTTTTTGTATGAGACCTTAATCACTCACTATTAATATTAAAACTTTTCCTCAATGTCCATATTTTCACTTCCCACTAATGTTCTACAATGTAGAAACCTAGTAATATGTTATTCCATTTGACATTGTACTTACCATTCTGTCTAACCGGGATGATATTTTATGGACCATTCATACAATTTGGTATATCATAATTGTAAATAACCAACAACCATTTACCAAGAATGATTTATAATTTGGAGTATAAAATTTATTTATTTTAGGGAGAATGTAACACCCCAAAATTTTAATGTAAGAAAATTGTATTAGATAGAATTTATGACACGCGTCACCAAGTGCGCAAAGGAGTAGAATATCATGATACATTAATATATAATTACAATATTAATCAAATTCAATCTATGATATAGATTTCAATTAAAAAAACTCAATTTTAGCTTTATTTAAATACATGAATGATCTTAGTCGATAGATTTTGTTGCACAAAAGACCGAGTTATTCCAAACAACAAAAAAACAATAAAATATTATTATTTAATATAATGATACATAACCTATAAATTAAATTTTAGATAATGAATATTATTTTCTATGTTATGATAATATATTTATTATATATCCAATTAATTTTTTTCATATTTCATAAATTTATTTTATTGGCATAATTTTACCACAAACCCAATTTTATGTATAAAAACCTATATTTTTATAATGGAACATTTACCAACATTTAATGGTGAAGCTATATTAAATCCAATTTATGGAACTTTAGTAAATTTTATATGTCAAAATACACATAATTTTTTAAATTTAAATATCAAAATTAGGTTAGGGTGAATTTTTTAATTTTTTTATGAAGATTCATTTTTGGAATAATAGTGAATGAAATGGAATTTTAATTTAAGATACTTTTTATTCTCTTTTTTTAAGGATAAATTATATTTTAAATTTTTTTGAATGTTTAATAAGATCAATTTTTGACTAATTAATCAAGTTATGGTCATTAGAATCAATTTTATTTTTAAATTTGATATAAAAGCATTGAAATCTTTTGGACATTTTTCATTAAAAACTGACAATGTCATACCATTTATGGGATTAATTTTAAATTAATTTCTTCCACCTCTATTTTTTGTAATTCGTAAAAATATATTCCATATTTGGAATCCAAGTTATTTATAATATCTAATATGTTAATCCTTTTTTCGAAAAAAAATATTACGGATGTTAATTAAAAATAATTACACAGATTAAGAAGAAAATTAGTGTAACAAAAGAATAAAAATAATCTAAAAGCCTAAAATGACCTATAAACATATCCAAAATTTCATTTATGGAAATATATCACCCTATCATAACATTTATATAATTTTTACAATTATTGGATCCACATTCATTGGGAATAACATGGTTGGAATTCCCAATCAAATAATTTACTAGAATTCAAATCATCAACTATAAAATGGAAATCACCCCTAAAAATTATTTGAACCTCTAAATTCTGTTGGATTGACCAATATCTACCTAAATAACTCCTAAACATACCTCCCCCATCCGAGAATCCTAAATATAAGAATAAATCCATCAAATTATTCCATTTGGGGAAAACAAAAATGAGTTACCAAAATAAGAGGTAACGTCTTTTCCCAAGATCTTTATAATTATTTTAATTCTCAACCCCTGAAATCACCTTTTTCTATGATTATTTTATAACATAAATATCATTAATATACTGATAATTTCTTATTGTAATTTTTTTACTTTCACTTTCACACACTTTCATCTAATGTGTAAAAAACATATTGTTTATCTCTATTGAGAACTACCGCATCACAAAATGATGTCATTAAATTTTCCGTTACAACCTTTCATGGATGGGGAAAAAGATGGAAATTCTGTTTATATATGATTTATATAATATTTATAATGTCCTTATGATTATATAATACTTTTATAACACATATCTTTATTCTTTCCATTTTTTTGTACGATAACATCATTTGTGGAAGTGTTGACTATCACCCCATTAATGCAACATTATTCAACATGATTATACATGGAATGTAAAAAAGTATGATTTTAACAAAAATAATTAACATATATTAAAAAATATTATACTATAATAACAATATAAATATATATCAATTAATTTTAATTATTTTAGTATTGAAATAAAATTAATTTAGTGTTCATGCATACATAAGTCCTGCCGTCTCCATGAATGGTACATTTCATTTCATATCTCCAAATTTTATGGATTATTATAAATAAAAATATATAAAATATATATATTATAATTAAATAATGTTTTACATTCTCAATATTATGAATTCAATATCTATTTAATGGAAACAACCAGTGACATGTCATAATATACTCGAAAAGATAGACAATTAAAAGAGATCAAAAAACTTTTTGATGCGACTCATCCACCATTAAAATTCCTCATACCATCCTAATTACCTATGTGATGTCAATCATACTGGTCCCTCCCTCCTTTATGGAGGATGGACCTAATCCATTCTATTATGGCTCATGTTCGTTTTTCCTTTTTCTATCCCTGAATACCTCCCTTCCTTTCCCAGATATCATTTAACCCAACAGTATCATAGTTGTTCAATGTATTTATGCAGCTTTTGATCTAATTCTCAATGTTCATCGAAATATCTTATCTACTGAATCTGATACTGATAGAATTATTCCATAAATTTATATTTTTTGTAGATTTATTCAACCAATACATTTTAGGTTCTTGGGATTTAATGGATAGATAAATTCTTTGTCTTCTAGATGATAAACACATAATGGTTAGGTTCAACTCCGAGGATGAATTTCTATGGGACTTGTTAAATCTCTTCCCACACCCCAAACAGATCCTGATTTTTTTTCTTCAGGTGGTCTTACGAGTTCCACAAAAATGTGATTCACAAACCATGTCAATTTGGGTCACATTTCCAAAACTAATGCTTCTTTTTCAAAATATTTTTCTTCCATAAAAGGCGATGGAAGATTATTGTATGTTATCTATGTTATGATTTTATGACATTAGCAATTTAAACCCTCTTTCCCTATGTATATGTGTGGATGTGGATGTTTCAAAACTGCATGTTGACATTATTTAGGTTTTTGTTTTAGAGTATATCCACTAAAAAATTGTTTTCTTATGAGTCATGGATTGATTTATACTCCTATAAGAATATGTGTAATTTTTTTCATAGTTTAGGCAAGGTACATCGAACCCATTTCAAATGATGGTTCTAGGGTCGGTATGCAACTATGATTAAAGGGAACCTAATTCGGGTGTTCAGCCTATTCCATATCAAATTGGAGTGTATCGTAACCTAAGATTTTTGTGAACTAGAACATATGACAGTTGGGAACTATCTAGGTCACTACATTCTAACTAGATTTTCAATCATCATGATTTCAGTGCTCTAAAATATTCACGAGTGGGGTCATGCACTTTGATTTCAATTTCTAATTTGGTTGTTCAGGATACCGTAATGATCTCTCCATTATAGAAGAAAAAACGAAAATATTTTCAATGGATCTTGGATGTATTAAAAACCTTGAAGAATGATTTAGGTCTCACAAAAAAAAAGATAGAGATATTTCAAGAAGATAACTGAACATATTTAGATTATCCTTCCAATAGTGTGATCATGCTAACCGGAGGCCTGATGGAAGGGTATGAGGTTGCCCCATATTCCTGTTTCACTGAGGATAGTAACTCTACATTGGTGGAGTAAGACCATAATGAATCAAGGGTCTGGATCATTGAATATCTAGGAAGTAGGATGAACTAGTGCATCGTAGTTAGAATTCTAAAAAAGCGGATGCATCTCTTACATCAGGTTAGAGGGGTCCAACAGAAAAATACAACTAAAATGGGAATAATTAAAGAATTTATAATGTCTAAATCAAGAAATGATACAAAATAAATCAATATTGAAAATCACTTTGATTTATTGGAAGATGATTATTTGGTCTAAGAGAATAAAAGTCTAGGGGCTTCGAGCCTTGACCAATTAAAAGTGGATCTTATAGATCAGGGCATGCATATTCCATTAACAAATAGAATCCCTCAGATCACAATACCTTCTATGAGGATATCTATGATGATGATAATTCTATATAAGTCTCTATTATATGTGCATATGGAATGGACATTAGCAGAATTTATAGCACAAGGAAGAAGAAGTGATAAAAGGGACAATGATATGTAGGGGGTACATTGTGGTTAATGTGATGAAAACTATGGGGACAAATGACTACATCCATCTACAAAATCCAATGAAAAAAAAGATCATCTAATTTGGATAAGTAAAGGGAAGATGTATTATGGACTAAAGAATATGTGTGAAAGTTGGTTTTGAGTCTAAAAAGGGTAATTATAATAAAAATGTATTTATACATTATGAATCAAGGGAAGTGGGTGCATTGTAGGAGGAAAATGAAGATCATGATAATTAAATGGATCTAATTATTCATTCTAAGGAGTAAATTCAGGATGAGACCATCAAACATAATCCACAAGGAGAGGATGTGGAATGAATTTTAGAAATAGTGTTCTGAATTGATATTGGAAAGGACTAATGTTACTGGATCAATCAATATGATTTTATTTTATAAGGGGATTAAATGCAAAAATATTAGGATTGAAATGTATATCCAAACCCGTGACATGATAGACACTAACTTTGAAGACTTAATTCAGAATTATCCATTTACAAAGACTAAATCACTTAAATGAAAACTCTATTTGGTTAGTGAGTCTTACAATCTCAGTTGTTATTTTTAATGATTATGAGATTTCTTTATATGTTGAATAATATTTTTCTTTGGGATTTTTCAGTTTCAATCTTTTCCTACAATAATTTTTTGAATAAAATTAAAAACCGAGTTAGTGAAACACTGAAAATGGTGAAGATAATGTAAGATTGTTAACAAACAGGTGATAATAAATTATAAGAAGATCATATATGATATCTTAAATATTATTATTCTAATGGAATAAGTTAGTAACATGTTTAAAACCATTATACAATAGTTTTAAGGAGATTCACATGAAATGAAATGCTAGGTAATGTATTTTCATCTCTTTTTTTAAATCAGTGAGTTAAATATCAAATCCACTACCTACTTCTTTTGTTTTGTGGATCTACTACCCTTTCAAATGTTATATCATAAATCTACTTATTCTCATGATATTATAAATGTAATTTAAATGTATTCTATCTTGGGTATTATGACTCAAATGTTTAAAAGTGGTATGAGGCACATTGTAATGTTTGAAGATTATTATCCTCAATAATGTATTCAATGATCATCCAATTATATATCAATTATTTGTCAAATACTTTATTTTTATGCACCTAATTTATTATATAAGATGTATATATAGCCATATTTACATGTATTGTCATGATTCATTCATTGTTAATGTTTTTTTTAGTTTCAATCATTTTTATTTATTTTAACGGTATTTGAAGAAAATATTTCTTAGTCGTGAATGAATCTAATAAATATACTCCATTTTATTAGGATATATTACCTCCTCTTTTTAATTTATATTCTATGAATATGTGTGTAACAACTTATTGATATTTTTTTCCATCATTTTACATGTGGATTTACATTTTACACCCAAAATATATTTATTGAGTTATTTTCATTTAGATATTATAATATTTTCAGTGGTTTATATTACAATATCATTTTTTGGGAAAGTTCAATCCTTAATTTCCATTAGAGTAAATTATTTGATCACTATATATTTAACCATTTAATATTCTTCTCCTATAGTAATTCATGACCTTTATCAACTAATAGTTCCATTTTTCTACTATATTGTAAATAAAATGTTTCAGAATTTTTTTTTATAAAAACATGAAATAATTTATATCTTTTGTCAATGAACATATTTTCTTCAAAACCCCTACTATCTAAAAAGGTTTTTCAATATTATTTCAAAATTAAAAGGATATTTAACTCAATATTGTTTTTAAAATAACATCTTGTATTATTTCCATTAATCAATGACAAAAACAATATATGTCAATCAATATGGGATATTCTTTATTTATACCAATCTTATTACTCATATGGATGGTTTATAATTCCTTTGATCAAAGATAGTATTCAAATTCACTTAGTTGGTTCCGTTGTTAGACCCCTTGAAATATTTATTTTCCAAAGTTCATTAAACATTTAATTTTCTACTAAATATGAAAATAATTTATCATTGATATGATTATTTCCTAAACAATATTGAATTTTTTAATACGGTGGTTACATTGAATGTTATTTGGTTAACTGGGGAAATATTGATAAAAATGAGTCTTTTACTATATAAGAATATTTTTCAAGGATAATTGTTTAATATATTATTCGATATATAATTAATTCCAAAGATAGGTATGACATAGGTTGAGCCTGGTTATCGATATACCTTTAATGCATTCGAATCCTTCTGGGAAGAGTTAGTTGTCTAGCATGAGAGTGGTTTTTACTCAATATGCTAAAATTCCTTGTAAAAGTTATTTATGGAAAAGTTTCCATGTACCTATGAATGAATCATAAAATAATTATGAATTTACAACATTTTGATTCTTTTATTATTTATCCAACAAATTTTTCAACTACATATCTATGGACACATTTCACTCTCATTTCATTGATTTAATGGAATATGTGTCATTTATTTTCCTTTCCATGTTAATTATTCATTTTCTAGTTATTTTAATGGAATTTGTTTTTCGTTATTACCTTTCCATATTATTTATGCATTAACTTTTTTGATTATATATAATGTGTTTTCTATAATTAGATTTCTATATTATTTATTAAATCGGTTTGTTGATTATATGGCATGTTCTTTCAGTTAGTACCCTTCTATATTTACTTCTCTCATTGATTCTTTATTTATTCCACTATACTTCATCCATGATGATCATTTTAACTCACCGTAATTATGTTTTTATTCCTCAAGATTCTGCATAGTGTACCTGTAATGTTATTCCTAGATAGGTAGGATGTAATATATTTATTATCCTCAAACGAGAAAAAAATAAGTTGTAATCAGTGTATTCATTTGTAATAAAATACCCATGTATATATATGGTTTACCAATACTACTAAACTATTCGGCCTTTGGGGACATGATTTACTTATATCTTATGTCAATGTAAGGCTTGCATGACAGTGAATCAAGGCTTCTTGAGGTCGATTGTCTATATTTATAATTATAGTTTTTTATGAGATCAATATATTGGTTGTTGAAGGATTTTTCTATAGGATCATGGTTAGAAATCACGATTACTTCTTATAATGATGAAACAATATAAGTGGCACTACCATTTTTATATAGCAATATTTACATGATTCCATATGGGTTTCCAAACAACATGTTGATTCCTTAAAACATTGTGGGGGTGTTTTTTGAGTCTTGGGTGAGGTACATAGTTTTAAAAAATTATGTATTGTTTTAAGATAAATTATACCACCATTTTTTCTTTAGAATAGGCTAGGGAATAGTTGAAATATAGTTTAGAATATCATGTGGTCAAATTTTCTTCATTTCATTGTGGTTAAAATTGGGAATTTATAATTTTCCCTATTCGAAATTATGCGGATTTAACCCGACTTATCCCCTAAACACACATGATGGACCATGGGATCATTAGAGACGCTCCACCTCATTCCTCCTCTTGATCCTTTTCCATTAAATTGGAGTTTTTGATGAATATTTGAGGTATTACATCACCTCTTTCTCTCTTATACATGTACCATTCATTTTACCATGGTTTTAGAGACCCCCATGATTTCTATATCCTGATTGGATGATTTTAGGGTTCTATTTGGATGTAATGTAGAATTATTTGTGTCAATAATTATTAGATGTACTTTATATTCACCTTGTTATGATATCCATTGAATGTGACATGTTCTAAATCATTTTTTCCTGAATATAAAATTTTTTAGATAATTTTTATTCGAAATTGATTAATTTTTTAATTCAAAGTGTGCATGTTATTTTTAGATACCACTTTTATGAATGTATGAATATATGTGATATATCATTTGTTATTTGACACCATTTAATTGTGTTTTGATCTAGGTATATATTAGTTTATTTTTAAATTCAATATGTTCATGTTTAAAATGGAATATTTTATTTGGATAAGGTTTTTTAGAAATTCCTTGTGGAATTTGAGATGGTTTAAGTGTAATTTTTGGATTTCAAAAACGTATATTTTTTTAATAAGTAAAAATTATGTTTCAAATGGAATTGTATTTTGAAATGGGGTGTTGGCCTCAAAATTCTCTTTAAAGGGGTTATTTAATGGATTAAGGTGGTGATTTTAAATGCCTTTAGGATTTACTTCTTAAGTTAATGACTTTATGAATCCTTTAAAATGATTTAATTGAAATTGATGGAACTTACCTTGTTTATTATTTCAAATAGAGAGATACTTACTGAAGGTTTTTGTTTAATCTTTGTGAATGTGTTGGGATTTCCATCATTTTTAACATGTTTTTTTTGTAATGGTATTTGGAAAATGATGAAATGGATTGTAATATCAATCAATGTATTGGTGTAAAGTCATAGTTAAACCATAGATTTTAAATAGTGGTTGTGAACCAAACCCCTTGTCTATCCACTTAATTTTTTTCCCTTTTTGGGTAGTTGATCTCTATGAGATATTGGTTTCTCCCCATTGGTTGGAATTTTCTTATTATGTCGTTGGTGAATTTTATCAGGGGGACTATTCACCATTTGGTGTTATGGGTGAGGGTAGGTGTGGTTATATATTTTGTGTAAAACAAAAATTCTCTTATTTTACACCTCACATCCATTATTGGGTATGGGAAACCATATACTATGTGGATGATCTAATTTGTTCCTCTAGTTAGTTCACACATCGCTCGTTTCCCACAAGTCGTGACAGGCCGAAAGGGATATCTGGGGGTCTTCTACTATAATGAGTCTTGTTTGGGATAATTTGATGACTTTTGGATGAACTTAATCATATTTTTGTAGCTAGTTCGTGAGTGGTATACACTTATATGGCTATGTGCATCACACATTCATAATCCCAGGGTAGGGCCATGGATAATTTTATTTTTTGATTCGTTAGTGATTGAGGTGAGGTTTATAAAGGTATTATTATATCATTTATCCTTCATTTATTGTTATGGACCCTTATTTTTGTTATATTTGATATGTTCCATGTGATATCTGATTCCTGCCTTATTCGTCTTCACCCATGACAATATTTTTGGTTGTTTAATTATAAAAGGAGTTTTTACAAAATTTGTGGAAGCCCTTTTTTTAAAATTAATGACAATTACATTGGTGATTCAATGTGTATTTCAAAAATAGTGTTTCATTTTTTGATATGGATTTGTCTGGTTAAATTATTTATGGTGGATGTTTTAATTTAAATAAAAAACATTAATTTTTTGAGAAAATTTTATTGTTTTTTTATTCAAAAAGGAATCGGTTGGTTTATTTTTTTAATGTATTTGTTAGGTTTTGGATAAAAAAATAGATTTTTCTTGAAGTGGATAACTAAAATGTTTCTGTTTTTCAATAAATTATAATTAAAAAATTATTAATTTATATCTTATTTTCATACTATAATTGAAAAATATCACTATGAATTATATTGAAAATATTAAGTAGGTATTGTGGTCCTTCTGAAATTTTTATCTCTCACTTGTATAATTTAGTTTCAAGGATTCAAGTTGGATCAATATTGTCCATCATGGTTTTATAGGGGTGAGTTGGGTTGTGAAAAAAACTTGTGGTTACACAATGATCGTTCACTATTAGGTTGATTTGGTTTCATTACTGTTATATATATTGAATATGGTTTAATATTTAAACCATTGTATGTACTAAATATATATGAATTTTTTTTGATTATTTGAGTAAGGGTTGATACGTTGTAATATTTTTTATCTTGTATTCTTTTATTAATTCCATTATTATTTATCTTGGTTTGTGTGAAATAATTCCCAAAAAGATTAATGAGATTATTAATCACTAGAAGCTAGCCTATGGGGATTGGGAGAACCGTTAGAGCCTTGTGATGAATCGGTATGGGTGGTGGGATCGGTGTAAGTCTACTTTTGTTAATTACAAAACGGTATTATAGTGATTTTCTTAGTGGGACATAGGATTTAAAATGTCCATTAAAATTTGAGGTTTTCAGTTCCACACAAATAACACATTTTTATTTAGATATTTCTTGTATAAATGAGATTAGGGTTATTTAATCTTAAGAGGAAATTTTTTTTGGGAGATTTTTGTTTTGTCTTCTGTATCCTGATCCTCATCCTTCAAGGGGAAGCTGGGTTTCAAATTTTTAATTCATGTTTTTTTACATATTTCATAATAATATTCATTTTGATAACGTTTTAGTATGTGAGTAGTATTATGGATAACACATTGGTTTTAGAGTGTAATTGGAGGATAACTAAATTTTCATGCCATAAAACATATCTACAGAAACCATGAGGTTCCTCTGATGTTTCGTTTTCCACCATAGTATAATGTGATACTCGCTTCGTAGATGTCTAACCAACCCATTTGGAAAAGCATGAAAAAAACATGGTTTCTTACATATTTATCATGTTTGACTCCATTAAACTCTGTATTTATTCAAATGTGACTTTCACTTTATGGAGGTGTACTGAAGAGTATGGTAATGCTCATTGTGTATGTGATTCCAGTAAACTTTTTTCGGATTGTTATGTAATTTCATGGTTGATCATGGTATTAAAACAATGTTTTGTAAAAATGAATAGTCTATTTTCAAATTTACAATTTCAACCTTGGTATTATATAATGTTTTAAAAGATAGTTATTTCAAACAATTATTTTTTATTAAAAAGGGAAATGGGTTTTGATTAGTGATCTTCATTCACTTTTTTTTAATATGTCATTGAATTTATAATGGGTTTTTTTTTGAATTTCTTTTGTGGGGAAATGTGTGTGTGATCCACAAAGGTTTTTTTGGTTTTAATTATCGACTTGGTTTTATTTTCATGAAAACATCATGGAGGATTGTGATTTCAAAATTCCTTGGTGAGATGGCTGTTTTAATAGAAAATAATTTTGGAGTGATTGATGTGTTCCATTTCTAAGGGAATGTTCTCTAGGCATAGATTTGTACCACATCATGGGAAAATTTTGTTTGTGTTTGGAGACATTAATTGATGATTTATATATATTAAATTGTTTCAATCTATCATGTAGGATAATAGAAAACTTTTCATCAGTTTTTGTACCTAATCTAAAACCTAGTGGATTTGTGGAAAATGAAGCTTCCTCGATCATAGGCCCAATTTTAGAATTCTTGAATCATAATCCACCTATTTTCAATGATTATCATGTACAATTATAATTACTATGGTTGTTGGAAGATATTTATGTGAGCTGTGTTTTTTTAGGACACCTGAATCTTTGTAGGTGGGAGCTGTTTGATGTTTTATCATTGGTTTTTTCCATATTATGTAGGAGTCGATGGTTCCTATACTATTTCATGAAGGATTTTATTTTTGGTAGAATTTCATGATTTCATTTATTTATGGATTCTATCATGTGTTAGGGAAATCAAAGATAGCACATGATCTTGTGGGATTGCATTAGGATGACCAATTAGTAAGGTATTATATCAATGAATTTTTTAAGCTGGTTATACTTTCTCTTAAAATTCTCACCGAAGATTCTATAAAATCTTTTTTTGGAGGTTCTATTTTCCCAATTTTTTCTCTAGTAATATTGTAATCTTGTTTGAAATTTATTCAAGGGGTTCCCAACAAGGTCATTCGACTGTGAGCAGGCCGGTCTGTAAAACCTCAAATGTGTGATTCCTTAGTTCCATCAAACATGTGTTGGTGGGTGTAAGGATAACCCACCGAGTGATGAGACGCATTAGGATGAGCCACATATTATGGAAAGGATCATTATATTGTATGAAATATATCTATCATGTGCTTCTATTATGGGGATCCAGGGTATGTGAGCCCTCTTTTTTCAATTCTTTGAGATTTATTCTATTTTGTGTCCATTTAGGTCATCATCAGTGGTTTTATATGCATGGTTTTTGGAAGAGGTCAAATGATTAATTTTATGTTGATGTGTTTTTTGTTTTTCAACCATTCCTTTGATAGTTTAAATCCTATTTTATGGAGCATTGGTTGGTGTTGTTTTATGCTTTTTGGATGAATTGAAATTTATTTATGACATGCCTCATTTTTTTGGGGCTTATTAGGGTTGTTCCCATTAATTTATTAATCTTTGGAGGTTTTTATTGGTTTCATTTTATAAAGACCATGTATGACTGATTATTTAAATAATGTGTGTATTTTACTTGTTTGGTTTTTTATACTATTTGGTAATTGTATCTAGCCATTCAGATGAACCATGTGAGGGTGATTTATGTTTTACCGTAGGTTGTCCATGTGCATCGTCACTATTGGTCAGAGCTCTTGCATTCTTTTGATACTTATTATGGTTTTTACCTCCTATATTAGGTTTGGATGTTATTTTAGTATAGTGGGTTTCACTTGTGGTTTCTTTGTTATTTAATGGAGTATCACTCAATAGTTATATTTGGCCCCACCTTCATATAAGAACATTAATCGTGAGGAGACTAGGATAGGTCTCCTATGATTAATATGAAACATTGTTTGATGTTCTTTTCAAAGTTGTACTTAGAGAAATTTAATAATCTTGTGATCGATATGTCAGATTGTTTTGTGGAAGTATTTCATTTTTTAAGGTTGAATCATAATTAGTTCTTATTCTGGGATAGTTCCTCCTTGGATCTCTTTTGTTTTCTCCCTCAAATTATTGACCATGGAATTTCTTAGTGAACATTGTGGAATGGTTCTGGGTCTATCACTCCCCCATGTCACAGTCGTTTTTTAATTATATTAATTTATTCTGTCTCATATGGTTTAGGGTTCCATTTTTTGGTGGGATTGAAATTTTATAAGGGTTTTCAAAGTACTGCAATTATACTAAATAGTAAGTACATGCCATTTGGTTCCCATGAAATTGGTCCTCTCATTCTTAAAGTGTCGTCTTTCATAGATTCCACATGTTTTCAAAAAACATAAGGATATCCTTGGATGTTTGGTAGGGATTTGATAGTGTCTAATGTGAGGTGTACCATTTTCTCAAACCATCTAGAATCCCATTATATACTAGGATGACTTTTTCACTTGGGACTATATTGGATCATAGTTTGTGAACAGTTTAGAAAATTATTGGTCAACCATAAGACCTATCCAACTATTTAAAAATTTGTAATTTCTCATTATTCCCTTTTAAATTTAATGTTTTTTAATGTAATTATCCCCCAAATGTTTTATTCAACCCTTGGGAGGCTCAAAGTAGATCCTCTTTATTCACACTGTTGGTCAATTCCGTCTAATTGGTGTATTCCATGTAGATTTGAAGTATATATTCAACTTTTCCTCACTTCATCCATTAGATTTTATTTTCAATAGTTTTCTTCATCCAAAATAAATCCTCTATCCCTAGTTGTTGATTCTATGGTTCAGAGTGAATATAATATTGTGTATTTTTGTGTATTTGTTTATATAATCTGTTCATATTCATTTTTGAGTGGTTTCTATTGAAGGTGATGCATTCTGAAGTATTTATTCTTGTTTCCCAACGCTTTGTGGAACGTTTTTCTTTTAAATTGTATAATTTTGGAATTTATAGTGTGTTTTTCATTTCCTAATTCCCATTTTATGAAATTCTCATTGGTGGTATGAAGCAACATCAGTGTGTTTTAGGAATATTATATGGTGTATTATTTTAAAATTCCATGTTTTCATGTTGAAAATAAAATGATTTATTATTCAATGTTTTTTCCTGAAATTTAATGTGCCTTTTGAAATGGGTTTAAAAGTAATATTTTTATTTTGAAATCTATTTTAGTTTAAAATACTAGAAACTAATGTTTTAAAGAAAATTTGGATTTAAATATGGGTGTTGACCTCAAAATGGATTATAAAGGGATTCTTTAATGAATTTCAAATGGTGACTTGAAATGTGTATTTGCTTTATCCCTTGTAAAATTTCATTTATTGTTTCATTAAAAGAGTTTTATGAAAATCGATGGACCATGTCCTTATTTTTAATATTTCAATATTGAAGACCATTTTTGAATGGTAGATTTAAATGTTTCTTAAAGTGTTGGTGATACCTATAATATAAAAATGCAGTTTGTAATTCAATTTTATAAAAACTGAAACATTTTGATGGTCAAAGACATATTTTTATGTTAATATCCCAGTAAGAAATTTGTATTTCCAAAGGATATTTTGATAGAATACCACTGAGTTCCCCCTGGATTGTTTACCATTTGTGTAGGTTATTGATCTCTATGTGATATTCATTAATCCCCTTGTGTGGGAATGTTTTTTAATGTCATCTATGAATTTTATTATAGGGATCACTCATTATTATTGGTTATGGCTAATGGTGTATTTTTTATTCCTTGTGTGTTAGAAAATTATTTTTTGATTCAATTCCTCAATTATTATATTAGTGAGGAAAAACATGGTACAAAGTTAATTATATATCTTATTCTTCTAGTCTATTTATATTCTACTAGTTTCCAAATAGTCATTCTAGGAATATAGGGCTAGGTTGGTATTTTTAATTATAATGACTATAATTATGGATAATTGGATGACTTGTGGTTTAAACAACATTATTGGTTGATAGCTAGTTTGGGATTGGTAAACTGTAATATGATTGGATGATTTACACATTAATAATCCAAAGGTAGGATCATGACCAATTTGATTGTTTTATTTTTTTAGTAATTGAGGGGGGTTTGATTAAATAATATTTTATATCATTTCCCTCACTTTAATTTCTACCAGGAATTATTTTTTTTTATATTTTATATGTTCAATTTGATATATTGTGCATGTTTTATTTTTCATGGCTAGTGTGGGTGTGTTGTGATGTTTCTTTGGAAAAGTTTTTTAAAATATGTTTGTGAAAACACCATTTTTTAATTAAATGATCTTTTATTGTTCTTTAATGTGTTTTTCAAAAAAAAATATAGTTCTAAAGATTATTTGTCCTGAAATGTGATTTAATGTGGTCATCTCTAATTAAATAAGAAAAATGGGTTGTTTTTGAAAAATTCTAATTGTGTGTGTTGTTTTAAAAATACATTCTCAATTTTATTTGTTCTCAAAATTAGTTTATTTTGTATCAAAAAAAGTATTATTTGTTTATAATGGATTATGAAATTTTCTTCCATAAATTATATGTGAAAATATTACTTTCTAGACTATTTTGAAATGATAATTGTTGAATATCATTACCAAACATATTTATTAGATTCATTGTTTTGTGTTTACGTACTTTAATTTTTTTCACAATGCTACATACATCATGTACCGAGTTTCTTATTGGTTTTAGTTTCATTCAACATGGCTAAAATTGTGCAATTTGTGGTTATGAGTGACTAGAGGTTGTGTAGATATGGTTTGTTTTCATCTTGATTTGTTTCCATAAGTTATTTTTAAATTTATTCAAAATGGATATATACAGATATTATAAATGTCGTTTAGGTATATGATACTCGGATGGATCATCTGATTTGGTTTTGACATGTTTTCATGTTTATATGTCTAGGAAATTGTATTATTTTATTTATTCAGCAGTCGTTTATCTCTTTTTGGGGGTAATCATTCTGAAATGGTTATTTTTGATTCCACGGAACTAGCTTCCATCTCAAGGGTATTTTGAATGTCATTCATGATTTGTCTTCAATCGAGTTAGGTTATGGGTTTGGAGGAAGCCCGAACAGTCTCATTACAATATTGTATGGGTTACATCACATATCATTAATAATATCATACATATCCTCCAAGAGATATTACATATCATAAAATTTCAGTTATGTACTATTAGGGTGATGTTAAATATCAAGAAATGACTCTTATGTATCAAAGAGCATATTCCATAGTACATTACCAATTCTTAATTTGATAGATTCAATGTATAATTTTTAATTAATTTCAAACTCATAGTTATTATATATAAACTTCATAATTATTTAAATCAATTATTAACTTCCAAAACACATATTAACGATTCTCAATATGCCTTCCAAACATTCTCAAGAAAATCAAGTGATTCTAAATGATTCTCATTTAATTTTGACAATAAATACTACAATATTGGGAAAATACCATTGGTTATTAATGAATAATATATAGTGGGGGATTAAATTTAAAACATTATATTAATATAAAAATTCCCAATAATTGATTCTTGAAAAAATTATTAAAAAGTATAATAAACATGGAATGAATTTTATAAAATATTATTTGATTATATTTTATGAGAAATATATGTGTTATAGAGTACAACACATATTTTATTTTAAAATGATCAAAAGAAATGTTATTTATCAGAGAGAATATGGATATAGAAGGTAAGTACAGAAGATATGTGGTGGGATTTTTCCATTACAACATCATATATTTATAAAGTATGAATCGAAAAAAGTGGTTCATTAAAAGTAAATTTATATTCCCATGTGAAATAAAAATATACTTTTATATAGATAAGTGGTTGGATATATCATACAAATAGTAACATGGTAAAAAATGTAATATCAGTACTCAGCGGACAATGATTAAGTCAATAAAACCATTAAATATGATTCATGCATTCATGGTAAAAATAATTTCCCTAAATAATCTTCTTATATATATTACTAATTTAAATAAAAAGATTATCTATATTTATTTTAAATAAAAAATTAATTTATATTGATTATTAACATTTATTAATCATTCATTGTTAATATTAATCACTAAGAGTTAATTGTTTAGTTTATTCCATGACTGCTTTGGAATGATGGTTTCGGTCCTTGATCATTACTCATGGGTTCATAAATGCCAAAAGTTTTGTAGAAATTATATATAAGTGTTTGATATATTTTTAATGTTCCATGATTATTTTATAATTGTAACAGTATTAGTTCATAACGAATGGTTAGATATTCTCTATTTTTATGATTTCTGAGTCAATAAAAAATAATTTTATAATAAAAAATATTTTCTATATTAAAATTAAATAATATAAATAAGAATATTAATTTTCTTTTAATAACCTATATTTATAGACCTTAGTTTTTAAAATCATATATAAAAATAATATTATAACATAGTTCATTGATGTTGTTTTACTAACCCAATCGAGAACACATCAAGATTTAATCGATGAGTGTGATCTTATTTTATTATAAAATCATTATAAAATACTGGCTATGATATTATTTGTATTATATTACTATTTTAAATAATATTTATGAGTGGGTAGAATATAATGTAAAAAGGAAATGAAAAACAATGTTGTTACTTATTATGCATAAGCATGACCCACTTTGGAATCCTTTTTTGGTATTAGGGGATTTGGGGAACCTAATTGAGACTAGGTTATTCTGAACATGGGATAGGGTTATAACAGAGTGATTTTTAGTAGATATTTGAGAGGATACCAAATTAGATTTGTGTTTTATGTGTGTATATGAGAGGTTCTTTTACTGGTGATTTTAAGTGGAATTTCCACAAATAATCATGTCTTATTGTGAAAGGAATGTAATGTTATAGGGAAAGTGGAAAATTTGAAAAATAATAAGGATATACCTTGAAATACCTAACATGAACTTTTTTAAAAAATATATTTATTTCATAACCATAAACGTTAGTTTAACATTTTTCCACATTTTACACTTTACCTGCAAAACTCACTTTTTTCATTGATAACATATCCTTTACATTAAACTAAATTAACCATATTAAAAATTATTTTATTGTTATGCCAAATTTGAAATACATTTTATTATATTTAGTTCGTAAAATTTAGCAAAAAAACATTCAAATTAATATTCATAACATGTAAAAACAAACCCTATAAAAAATTATATTTAATGATTAAAATAATTTATTCCCATTTATTACTAATTAATTTTCATTCTAGGAATTTTATTTTTTATATATATGTTTGTATTAATTTATACTAAAATAAATCATTTCTAAAGTGATAGTTTAAAATTTTATACAAAAAAACATGAAATAAAAATATAAAATTATTTAAAGACATGGTATATTTACTAGTATATTATTATATTTATGTTTTACCCTATATTTAATTAATATAAGATAATTAAATGTCAGATATATCATTTATAACTCATTTTTAATGAATACATTTCAATTATAAAATATCCAACCAATTGGATACATTTATACCCAATATTCATATATCCAATGACCATATATCCAATTACCATATACCTATATTCCATATGATGGTTATATTACCCTTTTTTATTAATATATATAAGGTTTCATAATTCTATAAAAACATCATCTATTTTTTTTATTCATTTCTTATGATCAGGATGATGACTATTTCAATCTTGTGGTGTATTTATATACTTGTTTTGGAATTAATATTTTAAATTTAATATTTATAATTAATTTATATTTAAATAAAATTTAATCATATAAATTAATTATTTTAATACTATATATTAAATAAATTATTAAATATTTTATTTTATAATAATGTTCCTTGTGAAACTAATTGTCCAAACCATGGGAATAAATAATGTTAATTTCACACTAAAAATATGTGGTGTTGTATTGTCCACCCACAAATAATTTCAACTTGTAAATTACACTACATATATAAAAGAAGATTCAGGTACTTATTTCTCATTACATATTAATTTTCACCGGTTTCTTCCTCAAACATATAATTTCTCCATTGAAAATTTTTCATGTCAGTGGTCTTATTTCATTTATTTTAATTCTACGATCCATGATATCCTAAAATTATTCCCTGTAAGTAATATCATGCTCAATTTCTACAAGATATGAGTCCCTCACATATAATGGATGTGTTATGAACTTCATTAATATTGATTCATGTAACACATCACACATTTAGTATTATTTTTCTGATGTACCAAAAACAAGATATTTTCAACATGTAATCAAGAATATTGATGAGATTGTTGTTTCTTGGGATCAATATTTCATTATTCAATAACCTTATAACCCTATTCCATGTTTAAATTTAATACGAAACTTAATCACCAAATTTAATCATTACAAATCATAAATTATTAGCAAGGGTTATTTTTTCTAATATAAAATATCATTTTATTAATTGAACCTTCTCTATCAAGTCCTAAAAATTATTTAGTCCCATTAGATTTCATATTCTAATTTTATCCTGAGATGTTTGTGTTCTAAATCACATCTCATAGGGAAATTTATATGGTTTCATTTGAATTATTGAGTGGAAATAATTTATGGCTGAGAAAGTGATCAAAGGAAAACATTGATCCCATTTTACTTCTACATCCATCAATAAATCTATCAATAAATAATCCAAAAAATGTTAATTTTTAAAATAAAATTACCTAAATTATTATAAGTTGTGTACATGTTCAATTTTTTATGTAAGTGTGACAATTTACCCATATCAGTGGATAAATGTTGCTGAAATGGTGGTTACATGTCCTCAAGATTGTCTCCCCATACACTAGAGGTTTTTTATAGTAGTTAGTGTTTGTAAGGGTATGGTGGATAGTTTATACACTCATTATTAGAGTTTGATACTGTGGAAACATAATATCATTTTATAGAAAAAAGAATAAATGAATAAATAACAAGTAGTGGAATAAGTAAATATTCTAGTATCATAGATATAGTGGTATAAATCATAACCAATTTCAAATAAAAAGTTATTTATTTAATTTCACATTGATATAAAAAAGAGGATGGTTCATGAGAAATTGGTGAACATGTTCGTATAATATTATATTCAAAAACATTGAAAATATCTATAATTTATCTCTTCTATCATGTCATTTATAGAATCAGTCCTCTTCTCTTGAGAACCATCATAGCATTAGAAATTAAGAATATATTATTAGAGCACTACATTTTTTCGAAATTCAAAAAAATAATTCTATTCAATTACACATCACCAACCCAAACAACATGTGTGATACACATAGTTGGCCACCCGTAAAAGAGTCTTTAAAAAATTTAGACCATGCTTATACAATATAAAAGAGTTCATATATAATAGAAATAAAGCTGTAAATATAACTAGTGCAGTTTAGTATAGATGAAAAATATATCATAAGTATTATATTAATTAAAAATATGTTATATAGGTAGAAAAACTCATCTACAACCTATAGAAACATATCAATATTTCATGAAATTATAGAAAATGTTTAATATATAAATATATTAAATGTGAGGGCTAGGACCTTGTTCTATTGGAAAATATTTTCTCGTTGAGTTAATGGATCATTTTTGATGAATATTCATTTTAATGAAGTCCTACATGGTCTAGGACCAAAGATCATGGTGGAATTAATATTATTCCAGTCAATATATCACATCCACAGAAAACACTGTAATTGACTTTGTGGATCCCACAAAGTATTTCCAAGGAATTCCAAGGAAGATGGACCAAAGGTAGAAATCTAAATAATCCAGTATTAAATATATTTGTTTTTCATTTGTTTTATATTGCGCCACTAATTATCACCATAATTTATATAAGGATTTAACGGTCTGTTTTAGTGACTATCCCCAATATCAATGTAATCCATCATAATAATTTCATTATCATTTTACTCACAAGTGATAGGGAAGGAGAAAATGTTAGTGTCCTTGCCTTTAATAAATTACTTTTAACAAATAAAAAATTTGATCAAGGGTCCAATGTTAGTGTACAATCCTTATATAATTTTAATTCATCATTTTCAATTATCATATCAATTCAAATACATGTTATAAAAATAATGTCCAAGCTAGTGACCATTCCACTTCAGTAATTAATTACATAAAAATCAGAAAGTGATAGATTTTCTATTTCATTCTAGAAGTTCCATTTTAATCATTTGTCTCACCTTTTCTTGATGAATGAAAATGCGGTAAACAATTTAATCATCCTTTAATATTCATTTTATTTATATTTCCCTACCTTTAATAAAAAGTGATCTAATATCACACCATGTATGGGATAAATGTGGTCAATATTACAAACCCACCTCAATGGTGGTTTGGGTTGAGTTTGAAAACCTCAAACCATACATATTGGATTAATTCATGTTTTAATCACAGTTTCAACATCCAATTAATGTACTATTAATTTATGGAGAAACACATGAAAATTATTATGTGGAGAAAATGGTGAAAGCTATAAATCACCAAACATTTTATAGAAATGGTAAATACCGGATACCTTATATGTTTAATGGATTCCTTTTCCATTAGTAGCCACTGATTTGTTCTAGATCCGGAAAAATCAAACAAAGAGATGAACATCCAAAAATAGGGAAAACAGCTTGAATGGATTTTTCATTCCATAAGAAAAGATAAATTAACGTAATGGATTTATTATATCACCAATACTCATAGAACATGACTAATTATAATTGAATCATACACTTTTTAAAATACCCATCTCAAAGCCTAGGTGAAGGTGGAAGGGATCTCTGTGGAAGGAAAGTGGATCTATAAAAAAGTGAGGTGATGATGTATTTTAATTAATAAAGAAGGTAGTACATAATTTTATATTTCTGAAATTTTTAAGTGGGATAATGGTTTTACCACATGGTTTACCAAACTCTGAGCTTAACTATGAATCTACACGGCTAAATTGGCCATATGTTTCGGGCACGGCATATAGTTTGGAAAACCATTCCCTGACTGTATGGATCCCCTATATAGTTTCTCTATATACCCGCACATGGTCGTGTGGCCTACCTTCCAGGGCCTAAAAATTATTCTCCTCCACTTATAGGTTCACACTATTGAGATGCATGGTTAGACCACGTAGTTACTACTATTCATGTGCCTCTTCCAATTCCTCCAAAAGGGATATCAAGGCTCTAAATAAAACACAGACATTCTAGAAAAAATCCATAAACTATTAAGAACAGAAATTAGGATAAGATAAAGAGAATTTGTTGAGATTTAATGGTTTCAGACCTCATATAAAAAAGGTGATATTTTAAAAACATCTCTCCTTGAAACAACTCTTCCTCAAGTTTTATTTCTAATACGGGTCATGCATCATCTAAGAATAACTAAATCCGATGAGAATTTACATAGACCTCCCCCTTTTAGGTATCATCCTATAAATGACCCTTATAAAATTGTAACCAAACGATTTGAGCTATAACAACCATATATTTTTGTGATTTTTTAAATTTATTTTATCTATTCAATATTATTATTTTCTCTCACCACTAAATAAATATTTTGTTATATAAAAACCCATATTAAACTCATTTTGTAAACAACACCACATAAAGTGTCCTATGAATGTTTCTTTTAGATTATATTATAGTACACACAACACTATGTTCGTATTATTTTACACACAATATAGTGTTCCTTTGATAGCTTGTGTTATACACAATACATAGTTTAACCAAAATATCAAACTACCACCTACTATTAATATTATTTTTAAAATATTATTACTATTCACACATAGCTATTGGAATGGATATTATGAATAATATTAATTAAATTGTAAAAATATGAGTTAAACATGTTTATAAAATTAATCCATTGGTTATCAATTAAATAGATATGAAACCATGAACTATATGAAAATACTGAAATTCATTTTCCAATTAAATTATTTTTAAATATACCAATATGTTTTATCTTGATAAATTTAACAAAATGACTTTGATGAATATTTCTAAAAAATATATAATATGTATTAAATTACTTTTTTATTTTTATAATTATTTAATAGATTTTATAGGCATAACATACAATTAAATAAAATTCTATTAATGAATACATTTCATTTTCAGGAAGGTAATTTTAGTATCTTTTAATGTCGTACCAATTTTAAATCAAAATTTTGACAGATTAATAATTTTAATGTAAAAAAATAATTGTAAATTTTTGAATGTAAAATATAAAAATTTGCATTGTGTTAATTTTTAAAATTTCTATGAGAGGATCGATTTTTTGATTAATAGTGAAAAAATCCTAAATTATTATTTACACTTTATTTTTCATCTAATTTATTTTTATAGATAAATTATGCTTTAATTTGGTTTTAATTTATTATTAGATCAATTATTGATATTTTAATCCTATTTAGGTCATTTTAACTGATCTCACGTGGAAATTGTACATAAGAAATTACAATCGTTAGGACTTTTTCACATTAAAATATTGTCATCTCATCCCATATATGGCATTAATTTTTACAAAATTTCATCAATTTCTCAGATCATAATTTTGAAAAACAAATTACACATTTGTAATCAAAATAATATAAAATTTCTAATATATTATTTTTTTTTCTAGAAAAAATATTATTGAATGTAATTAAGATTAATTACAATGATTAATGTAAAATCATTCTTAATTGATGACTGAACATAGAAATAAGGTGTTAAAACTGCCATACATTTGTCTAAAAATAATTTTGGGTCATATTTTCACCATTACCCCTCTAAAAATCTATAATGGTATATTTGAAACCCTTGAGGGATAATTAAAATGCAGGGAGGACCCAAATGTTTTAAATAATATCCAATTCTCCCTTTTCCACACTTATAAAAGGCTTCTTATCCTCCTCACTTAATCACACATATCATAAACATTGGCTTATTAAAACGCTACAAAACTTAACTCACAAAATCCTCATATAATATTATAATACTATATATGGGTAGAATGAAACTTCAGATATTTATATGGTGCAAAAAAATTGAATTACACAAAGAAGAGGTAGCATCCTCCAACAAGAACTTTCATTTTATTTCATTATACACCCATTTGTTTCTACTAATTCCATAATTATATAATAACCATAGTATCATAAATATATATATATATTTTATTATATGATTATTTCCTACACCCATATACACTTCAATCAAATGGGATATGCAATCATAATTCGTGTTTATAGTGGACTACTGCCTCACGAACTGATATCATTCGTTATTCCATTGCTACATATCATGGATCATAATAATGATTGGATTTATATTTTTATATAATATATACGATATTAATGGTTTATTTCTTATTATTTATTTATTATATAACACATAACATCCTGATTTATGTATTTTTTAAAAATAATAACTTTATCTGTGGATGTGTGGACTACCACCTTTTTAAAGAGATTTGATTCATTCAAACACTGCATTGAATAAATAAAGATTGGGTTTAGAATATTATTATGATAATTATGAAATAGTAATCCTACCATATTGATTGTATATATACATAAATTTAATTTAATTTCTTTCTTTCAATACGATATGAAAATGGAAACAACATTAATGTGTAAGTACAACCTACTGTCTCCATGAACGAGGTATATTTTTTAAATCATAAAATCAATTTATTCCAATTTCCTAAAAATTATTAATAATTCCATTATTGTGAATTTATTTATATATATATACATATGTCATATTTAATTAAAAAAAATTATTTAAAATTAATAGATATAATCATTACAAAACACAATATAATGTATACAAATAAATAATTCATACAATATATGGTATTTAGAACACTAAATTATTATCATTTAATTTTTCATAAAATATTTATTATATGATAATTACATATTAGATATTTTATTTATATTTTTTTAGTATCTTCTTCATTTCAAATATAAAATCATAATTATTCCTATTGGATATATTTGAGCATAATGAATATATATCAGATAACCCTATTTATTATAATAATGTATCTGAGGGTCATATATTGATCATATTTCACCTTTAAATTTATATATATAACCATAAATACTTCTTTAATGATTATTCATATGATTCCCTCTTTTTTCAACCTTTTTATTTATCATATATCTTAATTTTTTCATTCTGTCAACATTTATCATTGGTGGTATGATATTAATGTGAGAACAACATGATGAGTATTTCAATCATATAGAATTTTTATTTAATTGTTGTATTATTCCACATGTAATGTTTCTAATAAATTTTATTTGAAAATTCGTGTGAATTTTTTGATTTAATTTTTTCGTATATTATATATTAATGAAAAAGTAATGTTAACCTAATATTGTTAATAATAAATTTTTTCGAAATAAAATATCATCGTCAGGAGAATTTTATTATTATAACATCAGTAAACATTAAGAGTTTTATTTTCTCTCTTAGATAAGAATATAATTTATCACTATCAAACACAGAATTACACTTTTATAATATTCCGTGGTAAATATGGTATTTTAAAGCCATAATTAAAGTATTTTATATTAATAATTTTAATATAAATTTTTTACCTTATAATTGAAAATTATTTTCTAATGTGGTTTTTTAATTTCAAAATATGAGAAACTTTTGTTGCTTATAATAATTTTAAAATAAATATATAGAAATAGTATGATGTATTCATAATAATTTCATTATATTTTGAAGAAAAAATTAAGACATGCCAATATTTATTTTCTTGGGATGTCAAAGGTTTAAATAAATATAAAGTATATGATATTTAAATATTTTCAGTCATTTATATTGTTAATATAAAATTTTCATATCAATATAAAATGTATAAAGTCTTTTTTGTAATTGGTCTTATATTTAAAAAGTAAAGGAATCATATATATATAATGTATAGAAAAAGAATATTTCATATTTTTGTTATGAATACAAAATTTTAATATTTATACGTATTCTCAAAAAAAATATAAATTGATATTTTATGTTTTACTTTCTATTAAATGTTCACAAATACAAATTTATTGTTGAAATATTTGAATTATATATTTAGTTTTATATTTTTGATGTTAGTTAATTTTTGAATATAATGTGTGGTCATTATGAATGATTGTATGATTCATATTAATGTTTTTAAAAATATAAATATAAATTTTATGTCATGCATTTAATGAGTTACATGATAATTAAGACATAAGATATAGAGTAATTCAACTAATACTATTGTTTATTAATGGAATATGAACTCAATAATATGAGTTTAAAATGATTTACAAATATTAAGTGATTGGAATGAATTGAAATTAAGATACCTCTTGGGTATTGATATCAAGATAATGGAAGTTTAGAATAAACTTCACTGGCCTATGGATTTTATTTGTTCAATAATGATCATACGACTACCCATTACATAATAATAACAAATCAAAACTATTCTGAATACATGTGATTTTATAATTTTATAAATAAAGGTTTAATGTAGATAATTAATTAGTTACATATAAATATATGAACATATTATTACATTTTATTTTTGGTATATGACACAATTCATTATTAAATTTAGAATAGATTAATTTTTTTAAATATATGACATTAAATTCAATAATTATAATTATTAATACATATATAATTTATTTGAGTTATAATATACATGATAATTATATTGAATGTTTGTGGTGAGATATTAAGAACCATTCAAAATATCAAGTGTTGGATTCCTCAAAATAGAACAAACTCCAATACCGTGATCTCCATTGAGTTACATCATTAAAATACTAGGAAACCATTATTAAATTTTGGAAGGATTTTTTTTGGTATTGTAATACCCCATCCCAAAACCATTATGTATTATATTGAGAGAAAAAAGACATCAAGTGTTCTTTCCCATAAGTATGAGGCTACCTTTAGCAGCGAAGTTCCGAATGATATTTTTGGGGAGAATATATCATAATAAATAATAGTCATGCACTATAAACATAAATATAATAAACAAAAACATAGAGTCTAAATGTAGATAATTATGTAAAATAATGTGACAAAAAATCATGTATTATATTAAATTAAACTATCAAGGAAGCAAATGAAAAAAAATAACCTATAGAATGAACAAGTAGATTAAAAAATCAATGTGGAATCCTCTAAGAAATCCATGATACTACTACTAGCTTTATTATTCACTTCTTAGCTATCTTATATGGGACCCATATCATTACCTAGATCTCTATACATGATTTCTATATGTGCATTGAGTTGTCCATACAAGGTGTGAGTAAATAAACAATGTAGGTAACCAGTAATGCATTCAAAACATGTTTATGAGGCATAAAATGTGTATTCAATGCTAAAATTAAATTTAAAATAAATCAATAACAATTACATATTGATCAAACTTGTTTAAACCAATCCACAACATTCTTCATCCATGCCAGGATCAAATCTATAATTAAAGTAAAATAGAGATATATTGAAATTGATCAATAACTAGCCACAAGGCTACATAACATGTTACTCTATATATAAAATTCCTCAAGTCTCAATTAAAACCATATGGTCATTTGGTGATCATGTTACTCGGTATCTAAAAGGCATCGACTTCTAGGTCAGGCCACATGGTAGACTATTGAACATGTTATATGGTATCTAAAAGGTAACATGTTCCTTTTCATTCCTCACGGTCATCATTACCAAAACCTATATATGGTCTAATCATATTCAACACCACATTTCATTCTCACTCACTTACTGAGTAATAACCATAACACAGGGTCCTCTAATTTTATGCTCCATAGGAAATATCTCAATATTCATTATAAATAATCCCAAGATGGGGTAGAATAAAAATTAAAATCATAACATGTCACCAGGAATATTCAGTAGAAAATATACCAAAAAATGAGAAAAATCATGAATTTGAATAATCTACAGTAATGGTAATCAGGGATTCAATCATCATGTTTGGGTTGTAAAGGCTATGAGCACATGAAAACACCCACAAGATATCACTACCATGCATAGTGAAACATGCTATTCAGAAACAAAAATCATATTAAGAAAAAAGTGTATATAATGGCCCTAAATATGAATAATCTTCTTGAATAATTATTTTTTATGATGTACATCAATATTTGTTAAAGGGTTAAAGCTGAAACCACATTGATCACCCATAGAATCTAGTTTACACATCAAGTAGGCCTATATCAGGATCGAGTTCATAAAAGATGTTTTATAGAAAAGAATCTTGAGGATTTATCCCTTTCCAATAATTTTATTTTTTAAATTTCATATGACACATAATATATCAATGGAACTAGTCTTTGAATATATGGATGAAGATGATATTAATTCACCAGAGTCATTGTTGATTAATGAATGGATCATGAATTCCCTTAAAATATTTTTAATAATACCAAGGCTATACATACTAAACATAGATTCACTAATACATCATAATTAGAATATAGATCTATAATGATATTATAGAGTAATAAAGTCTAGAGATAGTATATCTATGATAACTTACCAAAAAACATCCATCAGTCCTGATATATCTTAATTTGATCAAAGTAATATAATTGACATTTCGTATTCACCACAATTGTAGACATGATAAAATAATTCATATTTATGAGGAATATGAATCCACAATTTGGGAAAATAAATTTTAGATCTATGATTTGATTTATGGAAAAGCGGAACATCTATAGGAAACCTAAAAATTGAGGTTTTCAGATCATATATCTAAATTCTTGATTAGTAACTCACTATGATACACCATAAACAATATTTTTATAAGAGGAAGACATGATGTAAGGGATATGGTGAATCTTATTTTGAAAGGTATTTTTATAGAAATAATATAGGGTCAAAATGGATTATAGATTGATGTTATTGTGGATTTTCGGATGATAAATTCTTGTGAATATGGTTTGGTTGCACTGTTTGGGGTCTGGGTTTTCTGAACCATGCCCCAACTATATTGTTCCCTCCTAGAGTGTCTCAAATTTTTCTACAAGTTAAGAAACATGGTTTCCCATACTTTACTCTATAACATTCTTCCATCCCTTAATGTACTACCACTATGAAAATGGATTTCTAGAGAATCTTCATGGTTCGGATGAACTATGATGAAACCATGCAGCTTAAAAAAGGCCTCTAGAACTCTTCAAACCCCACTTGAAACCCATTGAATTCATCCAAATCAATTTATAGTTTAAAAACGTGATTAAAGGATTAAATATAATTATCATGTGTTTGAAAGATATAATACCTTAAAATATCCCCTTCTAAATGTTTATCAATATTGAGAAGGATCTCTAGGATTTTTTTACAATTTCTATACATTTGTCCCAAATATCATATTACTACTCCCAAAATATTGGATTCATCTATGACATCATAGGACCTAGGAAAGTGTCACTATCCTTCTCTGTATCACATTATCACTTTATTATATAATCCATACTATGTTTTCCATGTAAACTGCATCAATATCGGGTTCAATGTCCTCATAGTCGATGACATGCGTATGATCAAGATTTTACCATTAGAGAGGTGATGCATGAAATAGATTTTACACCCTTTCATAAAATGACTAAGTTTAAAATAATAATACATATTCCTCATATGGTGAGGAATATCAAGTAGCCTTATTAATCTTGGAATAATATTTCTTTATTTGTGAAAACTCCAATTCCCTAGCCGAGGAGTCACCCAGAAGAAAACTCAATCACCAATATCCAGCTACAGAGGACACCTATTCCTATGATCATAAGATCTCTAACTTCATTATGAATAACTCAAGTACTCCCTAGTCATATTATTTCTCTCAGAGGACCTATGAACTAAAAAATTTCACACCACAACACCCTCACCAATACTTTAAACCAAAACTTTTAATGACATGGTTAGCCATAGAGACCCTCAATCTATTCCATCTACATAAAATCCTAAAATAAGTTTCCGTAAAAAATATTAATGCAACAATATATTCTCATCCATTATACACTAAAGAATATGATATAATCACAAATCATATCTTAATGGATTTTATTCATTCAATGTGAATATATTTTTATTTGGAGATGATATTAAGTGCTCAACCTTAGATGAGTCCCTAAGGACATTGAAAAACCCTATAAAAAAATAAATATATAATGTGTATATGTTATATAAAATTTAAATGGAAAATAAATTTAATATCACAATAACATGGAAATAAAAAAAAATTAAACTCATCTATTAATGTTGTCTTAGGTATCAATAAGAAATTAGCAACTGATGTTAGCAGGACAAAAATCTCCCAAATAGTGACATGAATATTCCGGGTCCAAAGTAAAAACCCCATGATGTCTATAAGAATTTCCTCTCACTTGCATATGGCCATATAAGGTGGATATAGAAATATTCTATGAATATGGTTTTTGATCATTATCCTCTAGTATGTATGGTATAGGGAAATAAAATACAAAATTTTCCCTCTTTATCCTTATCAACAAAAACTATAACCTAAATTCAGGGAACTTATCATCAACTATTGGATAAACTACCCATTTATAGACCTAAAAATATCTCATAAAATATTTCCTGGTGGAATCAGGTAGTATAACACTACCATAAAATATTATCACATCATGTTCATCTGATAACCACACAGATGTTGGTTCAAAACCTACTAGTTGTTCCTATATCACATCAAACACTATTTTAGATTATTGACTAGAAATCAACCAGTATAATAAAAAAATTTTGATACGTTATGTTGAACATTTCATCGATCATGTGTCTCAAAAAATATCCATCCTCTTTAAAATCAATAAGATAATTAAGAACCACAATTTTTCCATAGGTTGTTCACCAAGATCTTTTTTATGTAAATTTTTCATAAACGATTATCTACAATGATGATATTATTACTAAATGCATAGGCCATCTAAAATTTGAACATTTAATGGTACTCTACCCGATGTATATAACTCATATTTTGTTCTTACTATGAGAATATATAATATTTTATATTGAGTTACATGTTGACAACAAACCACATTCCAAAAATATAGTCTTTATAGCACTTAAAATCATGGAACACATTTGTCAGCTTCAAGTCATGTGTCATGTAGTTCCTCCAATGGAGTTAAAATTTATGAGTCCCATAAAAAAGTACCTAATAATTATTCATAAATAAATAAGAAAAACAAAACGTGATGCATCTCAATACATAGAATATCTAAACCCAGTATCTGGAAGAATCAACACTAGAGTTATAGTAAACCTCATTTTCCACTAAATAAAATCCTTCCCACACATGTCTGGCCTCTAAAACCATACCCCTTTATTAAAGAAGTCATGTGTACTAATTTATTAAGTAAATATATAATAAAAATTCCATAGTATCCATAAAAAAATTAATCTTTTGATATCGAACATGTTTTCAGGATACGACAAGAATAACAAAAAAATTTACATTATATGTGTCCACTAATATAAAAATCATAGAAACCACATCACCTAATATTTGAACCTCTCGAATTCTAGCGTGGCATATCAACATGCCTTAATAAATTTTATTTTATCAAAGTGTACCCTGAAATATGTTGAGATTTCAAAGATTATACACTATAGATTGTGAGTAAATAAAGATACAGTTAAAAATAATAATGAAAAACGAGTCATAGTATGGGAGGAAGATATTGTACATGAGGTCTAGGAATACTTTTGGAACATTATTCCTTTCAAACAAAAACATAAAGTACTTTTATTGTCTATAACTTCTCCAAAATATCATCATTGGAATTTCCTTATCAATAAACTATATCTGTTGATATTAATACTGAGGATACAAATTGGTGAAACACTAGGATAACCACAACCCATCAAAGAGATCATCAATCCTGGGAAAAGGGTACACATTCTTTACTATTTCATAATATGGTTTCCAATGATCTATGAAGAGTCCATGAATACCATCATCCTTCTTGGTGAATAAAACATTTTCACCCCATTTTGATTTAACTTTTTGGATAAAACTCTTCTACATTGAGTCATCGAGCTTCTGATTGAACTCCTTCAACTTAGCTGGGAACCTAAGTTAAGAGGGTATGAAAATTGTTAACAGAGCAAGAATAAATTCTATCTTGAACTCCAAACCTCAATTAGGGTTATGAACATGACGTCACATTGGAAAATGAACTAATAATGATCAACATTTTGATTAATTGAATTTAAGGGTACTATTAATACTATTTAATAATCATACCCTAAAATCTATAGTATAATTTTTCAATGTTGGCACATGATTGAACCCACACTACTTACTCCCAACACCCTCTAACCATTAATCATGAACCTCTCTCCCTTGTGAAATGTAAATGATATCAATATCTATTAGTAGTCCATGTGGGATATATTTATTATCATCCAATCCATGATAAGGATTACATTGAAGCACATTTTCTCTATAATTACTTGGTACCATATATTTCCATATCTTACAATGATAATAAGATAACATGGGAATCACTAAGGATGGTCAACATTCTTACGCAAAGGTGTATAAAAGAAAAAAAACATAGAAAATATCATGACTGGTATGTTAATCCAAGAAGAAATCTGTTTAAATTTAAAGGATTGACATGTACTCATATCCCAGAAAAACAATTAGATATTCTAAAATTGATTAAGATTGTTCATCAAATATTATATAATCCCTCCCCACCATTTTATGGATCTTGGTACACTACATACAATATTTCTTCCTCATCTCCATGACCCTAAACCTAAGGTGTATTAATAAGTTATGTCAATATCAATAGAGGATTCTGAACCGTTTTTTGGGATCCCTTCTAAATCCATAGGTTGTAACTCTCATATTCCCAAATAACCTTATAGAAACTCATCAATGATTCTGTAGATCATAAAAAATATACATTCTTCATAATGTCAACATGATTATAATTTCTATGATATAATAGGAAGAAACCACATTAATTTCTATCAATTCCACTATTGAAGCACAATGTAACACCTCTTGAGGGGGATGTAGATGCCATACTCTACTCATCCTATATACCACAACAATGTTTCATGTCCCTAATATTTCACTTCCTGATACTAGAAGAGAATCTCACCACCTTAATAGGAGGTCCAGCTACCTATGTACTAAAAGGTGAAAGAAGACAAGCCCTTCCCAATAGTAAAGTCCTTACATAGAACCTTCAGGTATATCATTAGTTCAAAAAATATAACATTCTTCCGAATGTGAGGGAAAAACCAATTTCAATATTTTGTTCATTCTATAAATCTTATATGGAAATGATATGATAAAATAGAAGATGATCAATCATCTAGGATGAGAATGAAGATATAACCATGAATCCATAAAGGATATCCATAGGTTATTTATCATGTTACAACTTTTTTTGGGTATAAAATTACATAAAGAACATTTTTATGATGGCATCCATTGAAATACCCTCATGTAGGCCAATTTGACCATGAATCCCCACCATTTACAAGAAAGTCCTAAATTATAAACATTTATATGTTGAACCATCATTCTTCTAGTCTCTAGACCAAGTTGAATATGAATCCAATTATTTTTAACTAGTAATTGATTCATATGGTATTCTAGATAATTAAAAGTCTATTAAATACTAGATATAGAGTTCAAAAGCACAGTCAATCATTATTCTATGTACTCCTCCACCATTGGATGATACCATTATAGGAAATTTAGATTGTAGGAGATCGAAATACTATGCTCTGTGTGAATGTTCTAGAGAATACATATCTAGATCCTCCTATATAGACTAATGTAAAATTGGACTATCATGATATGAAAAATAATTCAAGTGTATCTGATGTGAAATTTATCTGAAATGAAAATTTAATATTAAAAAATCTATAGCTATTAAGAAAAATAATAATTAATAAGTGGGATCACACATGCGTTCTCCTAGGTGGATACCCATAAACTATGGTACATCCCTCTATTCAAAAACCAAGGTTCTCTTTACCTGCACAATTGTCACAAGTACATATATGTGAAACATAAAATCATGTTCAATATCAACTAAATGGTACCAAAACCTAATATATCAAATTCATAGAAAAAATATATATATCAATCAATAGAAAAATAAATTTTATCCAAAATATATTTTATTATAATTGCATTTGATTAAAAATATAATATGTTGCACACAACATGTATTTATATGAAATGAAATCACTCTATATTATCCATGATTCCCAAACACACCTAAACCCCATAAAACGCTAAAAATAATCCCATATATGGTAACTCATTGTTATTTTATATATGAGTTATCCAAGTAGAATGAAACACCCAAAACTAAGTTCCATAGAGCATGTATCTTTCCTATCATATCCCAATATAGACAAAATAAATATAATGTTAATGTATATAATACATATTTGTAACAACTAGAACCAAAACACTAGGTCCAAGACAGAGATCCATGAGACCTCATGAATAAATCCCCATTTTATAATGTATTTTAATGGAATTGATTATTTTAATTCCACCAGGGATTAGACAATACCCTTTTTAATCATATCCATGCATCATAAACATAAATATAAAGAAAAAATAACAATTATCATGGTGTAAGATAAAGTAACATAATTTAACACTAAATTTCACATATTTTAGTCAAGTAAATTAATCATGATCTCAATTTTGAAAGGACACCCAAAATATTGAAGGTATATGTAGAAAAAATTGAACATTTTTGAATTCCCCAAAGTCCATCCTCATACCTCTACTAGCTCTATGCTCCACTACTCAGCTATCATCTAGGCGACCCTTTACCTCTCCTGGATCCATATACATAAAATCTACAAATTCATTTGGATTTATTTTTAGGGTGTGCGAAAGAAAACTTTTGTAACTCCCTAATATTTCATAGAACGTTATCTCATTAAAGTAATACAATAGATAGCGCTACACGCAACACAAAGTTTGATTGCACCACAACTTACCAAACTACCCATTCAAAAATAGGTTATGAATAGTATTAATTTAATTTTAAATCTTATATACTCTATATAATTTTAACATCCATAATATTTATTTCTTTGACATAATATAAGACCAAATTCATTTTTTTCAAATAAAAGAAGTATTTTAAAAAAAATGCAATTTTACCGCCTTTTAATGGAGAACTTTTTTTAACTGATATTTGAGACTTTTATATATTAAATTTAATGAAATTAAATTCTCCTTTAAAATAGGGGCAGAAAAATTATTTTTGTTAAAATTTTGGTACTTTTTTAAAAACATTCATATTTTGATGAATACAGAAAAATATTAAATTGTAATTGAAAACATATTTTTTAATAGAAATAATTTATAGTGATAAATTTTACATTTGAATGGTTTGGATATATAATTAGATTATATTATCTTCATTTGATAAAATTTAGGTCATTATAAGTAATTTCACATGTAAATTTGACATAAACACTTGTCAATCTTTTGATAGTTTTTACATTTTTATAAATTGAATTTTTGGTTTTGAATACCATAAATTAATTATAAATTAATAAATGAAACTTCTATGTTTTGAATTTGGGAAAATAGACTTCATTTTTGAATTCGGAATATCCAAATTATCTTAGGGTGAATTTTTGGTTTTTTTAAAAACCTTTCATTTTTAATGAATAGTGAAAAACACTATGTTAATATTTAAAACCGACTTTTTATTTAAATAATTATTTATTTTATTTAATTGTATTTTATGTAAATAATATATATATAATACCTATATATGTTCAATTTAATTCATCGGATTCATTTTATAATAAAATTAGATATATAAATCTTTGTTGAACTTTTTTACGTTTTTACCCCCCTTCTAGGAGCATTTGCAAATTGGCATAAGACATAATTTTACAGCTTCTGTGGGTTGAATTTCAAAAATTAGAGAGATGGGGTTAAAATCAGTTAGTAAAATGTGGTTCTATAAGATGAAAATAATTTTTGGTGAAGAGTTACTTTTGACATTTATTTACCACGGTTAAAAGTAAATATGGTAACTAAGAGTAAAAATGATATTATAATTACTCTATCACATATCCTAATTCAATTGAATAAGTGTAATTAGACCTAAAAAACATATTCATAAAATATTATCATTTAGGTCAACTTGGATTTGATTAGGACATTTATTATTATTTAATTTAAAGAAGTGTTAAAATTGTTAAATTCCAGTTTTCATAAATAAAACATTTTTAATATGGGGTTATACATAAAATAAATTTGAAAATAAATATTCGTTATAAAGATAAAAAATTTCCTACATAATTTTATTTTATTTATATTTTTTTAACATTAAATAATTAAATTTTTTACGACACAATGATGATGCAATAATTACCTTATTAATAAAATATTAAAATAATTGATATTATAAATACCAAAAAAAATTCATTTGAGACTTTTGATGTATCATACTTATTTTAAATGTTATTATGTCATGATATAGTTTATTAAATCAATTTTTTCGAATTAATAAGGTTTTTATGATTTTAACAAAAAACAAATACCAAATAGTGTCAAAGTTGTCATTAAATAGTTTTTAAAACAAACAAATATTATTGGTTGATATAATATTACAACAAATATATGGTTTGGAAAAAGGGATTAAATAATATCATATATTTTATAAATGAACCACTTTAGGTTCTCATAAATGTTTAGAGTAAGTTTATTAACCATATAGTGTAAGAATACAAGAAGACACGGTAAAAGTTAAACTATTAAACAAAGAGTTAAATCTAAAAGATAAGGTTAATATGTTTACATAAAATTGTCTAAAACCTATTGGTGGAGATTTTCGCGACAAATAACCACCTTATCTACTAAATATACCATTTTTGAGCCTTTAGAAGAAGAAAATTATTTTATTATAAAATAATATTTCAAGGTTTTCCTAAAGTAACCCTCACCTCTCTTATAAAAGGGTACCTACCCTTCTCTTAATATCATACTTCCAAAGCCATTTAGATTTTCCAAACCCTAACCAAATATCCTCCCAACATTCCTCCCTTATTCCTAGATGCCTTACATTGGTTATAGAGAAAACCTAATGAGCCATTTTAATCAAATCAAAAGGAAGAACCCGAAATAGAGGTAAATATTTCATCACCTATTTCATGTTCTTTTCTTCATCCACTTCTTCTTTCTTTATTGTTTCAATTATAAAATAAAAACTCCAGTATCTTCTATATAATATGATGTTATATAAAAATTTTACAACCATATTAATTATTCCACCCATCACATGAATGAAAAAGTCACCATACGTGCGTACGTATGGCTTACCATCTCCACGTTGTGGTGTAGTTTGTTGTTAAAACACTTCATTATATGGATGGGTATAATAATGAATATAACTAATGTAAATAATAAATATAAAATGATTATGATTATTTATATATGATATTACATCCAATTAAATATTATTTCACCATCGACATAATGATATTGTTGCTCGTTCTTACATATGGATTACTGTCTCCACGACGCGATTAGATTCATTCCCACATTCACCATTCAATGATATTGTAAAAAAATATTATTAACAAGTATGTAATATAAGAAATAATAATTCTACAGGATATTAATGTGTTTGTGTGTGTATGTATGTACTTACATATATCTTATTCACCTACTTCCGTTCAATATGATATGAAAATGGAAACAACATCTATGTGTACGTACGGCCTACCATCTTCATAAATGGTGACTTACATTTCATATATCTATCTATTATAAATAGTTATATTATAAATAGATATGATATATAAATAATTAATTATATTATAGATGTATTAAAATTATTATATAAATGATACGATCAGGAATAACAAGTTAAAACACGTACGATAAAGAAAGTGATTATTACCTAAAATGTTAATTTAACATAGAAATCATTATTAAATGGGTAATATAAAGTCATAAATGGATGATATATGTTATAATAAATATGAATATGATTCATTTATAACTTAATAACATACTAATGTCATTATACATTAGGTTAAATGTACCCTCGACCAAAGGAAAGTGCAAGGTAAGGGTTAATTTCACAATCTCTTTATTATCTGAGGTGGTTTTTATGTAAGTATCTACTAGGAAATATTTATTCCACATATCCATGTTTCATAAATGAGTTTTATAAAGGGTTATTTTTAGGGATACTTTTTAATAAAACATCATTTTAATTGTTTGAAAAAATTATTCTTCTAAATCATTCTCTTTAATTTCAATGTTTTCAAAATGGATTTTAAGGATTTATTTATATATACATGAATGTTTTTAAAATGTTAATTCCTTCCAAAAGTGTCAAAGTTGTATTGGAAAATTTTCTTAAAAATTTTCTTTAAATTTTTTCCTTTTAAAATTGTCCAACTTTTAAATGTTTTCATGAAAATGGGATATTTCTCAAAAAAAATTTACAAATCATTTTCCTCTATGTCAACAACTTTTGATAGATATTAAACTTGTTTGAAGTTGATATATTATGATATAAATCTTCCATATTGTATTGAAATTTTTGTTAAATTTTGGATTGTGGATGTGTTATATTTATACCATTCATGGTTTATGGATAAAGTATTGACATTTCGTATGATTGTTTTAATATGAATTTTTATGTTATGTTTAATCCTTTTAATCTGTGAAATGCATTCGACTTAGTACGTGACGAGTGGAGCCCGATATAGCTTCTCGATGCATTGGTAGGTCTCATGAGACAAACTAGTGTCTTGGAACAAGGCCATGAAAAAATATTATTTGTAGTCTTGGCACAGTCCCTTTACTATGTGGTTATGAAGTTTGGCATTATGCATTCCATAATTATGAAGGTGGATATTGATATTTCATGTGATTATTCGACTATTATAATATCCATGTGAATAATTAAATTGAATTATTTTATTTATATTTTCCACATTATGCTGATGTCTATGTTTAAATGGTTTTTGTTTTATTTTTATACATTGCCTTAAATGTTTATGCTTATTTGGGAATGTTTCTGCTAAATTATTTACCCTTACTAAGCATTTGATCTCACCCCATTTCTTATGTTTTATTTTCCTTGGATCCCAAGAAGTGTTTTATTATTAAGATGCAAGGTTAATATAAGGGAAAAATTGAATTAACAAAGGATTATTTATGTGGTTTTGTGTGTTAGAAAGTATAATGTAATGTCTGTGTATGTAATATATTTTCCAAGACTGCTAAACGGATCAGTCCTTCGGGACCTGATTACTTGTAATCATGCCAATGTACTAAAGTAGTGCACTGACTCTGGGTAACTGGGGACAGAGTGTTATAGTTGGTATCAGAGGATGTTTAGCAAAATCCTTGGAAACTAGATTTCTCTAAACTCTGATTCGGAAACATTAACCTAAGATAGAAATTGAGGATTAGTATAGATGAACTTCCTATAATATTGGTACTCTATGGATTTTGTGAGTTTTCTAAGCAATAAATATCTGTCTAGATATGAGCATGTAGAGGAATCTCTAGCACAATTGTACCTATGGGAAAAACCCGAAAACACCACTTTGAGCTAGACTCGAATGAGAACTGGTGCATGAAAACGGGCCTTGCTACACTCTCCGTTATGACAATCTCGGGGGATATTCTTAGGATACATCAAATTTTCAGTATAAGTCATTATGATGGATTTTGGAGTAATTACTTCCTCAAAGAAAACATTTTTATGATTATGAATTATATCCATAAACTATTCAATTTACATTTGGTGTTTTAAAAGTTTTTAATTATGAATTGTGATTCATAAAATAACATAGTGTATTCCTTTGTTTATAAATGGATCCCAGTAGAAGGAAGGAGAACTCCATCAATATGTATGATTCAAAAAGTAAGAAGGATCACCTCTTTCATGGTATTAAGACAACATTTATAAGGGAGATAGTCTCCCATGTAATCTCAACATATGAATAAATAATGTCATGTCATAATAAGATAAGTAAAGAATTATTTGAGTCATATGGATTTGAAGGGAAGCAAGAGAAGAAAAGGATGGAAGAAAGAATGATGGATAAAGGGAATAAGGTAAAAATGGAATTTCCCATATGTGATAACTGTGGAAAGAATCCCCTTGGTAAATACTTGAAGGGAATGGGAGTTTTTTATAAGTGTCGAGAGAAAGGAAACCACATACGTGATTGAAAGGGTTAGAAAAAGGTTTCAAATATACAATGCTTTATCTGCATTGAGTTGGGACACTATGAGAATCAATTTCCAAATCATCAGAGTATTCCCCAAATGATGTTATTCGATAATAGTCAAGGTATGATACTACCACAGATAAAGAGGAATGACTAGTGTTATTATTTTATTATTATATAATTATTTCATTGGAGTGTTTTACCATTTGATTTACTGGTTATATTAATTATTGAAATAAATAAGGATTGTACTACAGTACAATTTCATTTTGGATTTTGGAATTGTATGGTACCCAGTAAAGTGACATAGTTTCTGGCCAAATATTTTGGAAAATAAATGGTTGAAGGAAAGGTAAAATATAATATGGTCTAGATAATGAGGTAGTGATTCTTAAGTAATATATAATTGATTTGGGTAAATTTTATTGGATATTCTTGACTTCCTTGAAACTGATTAATGGTTTTTTTATTCCATCATTGTTGGAATATTCAAAAATCTTAGATATAAGGAATATATATAGTATTTTATAAGGAATAATGTAGCATGATTGTAATCAATAATGTTTTATGTAAATTCATGGTGTAATAGTTTTTTAAGAGAATACATGATGAATGTACTCACATGTTATTACGTGGAAAAAGGGATCTTCATTGTGTTTACCGTCATTATAAATTTTGGACTGTGAGTTTGGAATGAAGTATTTTGGATAAGTCTAATGTTTTAAATCGATTAAGTTTGACTTTGGATACTATTGTTAAGGATAAATCATTTCTTGAGATTATTTTTTGATTGTTATAAAAAGGAAAACCTGGAGGTCGGGTGACAACCTGTCGCATCCAGCAAGGCCGCGAGACTTGAACCCACAACTGAAGGGCGTAAAGTGTTCATTGACTACCACTGGCCTACGTGATATCATCATTTTTATAATGTAGTTTTTTTAAATAGTATGACAAATGGATTATAAATTTATTATTTTTTTGAACCATATATGATTAGGATAAATAGAATATTTTGAATTCTATTATCTTTTGGTGTGAAAGATGAGTTTGTGGTATGAATTAGTTGAAGGATGAAACTCTACATGTCAAGAATATTTTTTCCATCATATTCTATGAATTAATTAATACTTAATATTTAGGGAAGGGAACATAAAACAAAAAATGTGTTATCCTAATAAATTATGTGAGACTAACAATAGTTTAAATCATCATAGATTGATGGCTTTGAGGCCCTCAATTTGATACTTGTTTGTGATTTATGACCTCAATCACTCCCTATAATCATTAACTTTTTCCTCCAATTATTTGTCTCTAATTTCCACCAATGTTCTACTAATCGAGATCATAATTTGGTGGTAATTTTTCATCCCCTTTCCCTCTTATTAAAAGTAAATTTTCTTTACCGAATTTTCGATCTGGGTTATCCAATAAGTTATTTTTCTATTTTCAAAATTTAATTTTCGATGAACAATTTCAAATTCTAAGAATGAAATTTATTTAAGGAGGGGAAAATGTAACACCCCAATATTATATAGTACTTTATCTTATTGAACTAATTAAATAGCTTGCGCTACATGCAACACCGAGTTTGAGCACACCAAAACTTACCAAACTAGCCGTTCAAAAAGCTGTTATGAATAGTATCGATTTCATTTTGAATCTTATATTCTCTATATAATTTCAACATCTATATTATGTTTTTATTAGACATAATATAATAACAAATTCATTTTTTTCATACAAAATAAGTATTTTTTAACAAAATCAATTTTACTGCCTTTTAATGGAGAACATTTTTTGAAAACCAATATTTGTCACTTTTATATATTCAATTTTAGGAAATTAAATTCTTCTTTAGAATCGGGACATAAAAATTTAGTTTGGATAAATTTTTGGTACTATTCTGATAACATTTCAATTTTGATGAATACTGAAAAATACTAAATTTTAATTGAGACACCATTTTTAATCGAAATAATTTATAGTGTTAAATTATAAATATGAATAGTTTGGATGTATAATTAGATTATATTTTAATCATTTAATACAATTTTGGTCATTATATGTAATTTCACATTTAAATTTGATATGAACACAAGTCAGTCTTTTGATAGTCTTTACTTTTTAAAAATCCCACTTTTTGGTTTTGATAATGGGAATTAATTTTTAATTAATAAATACCACTTAAATTTTTTGAATTTGGTAAAATAGAATTCATTTTTTAATTTTATAAAATATGAAACATTATTAAATGGGTAGTATAAATTCATAAATGAATCAATTATGATATAATAAATATTAATATGGTTCTGGTATAATTTAATAGCATACTATGGTCATTATACTGGAGGTTAAACGTACCCTTGAACAAAGAAAAGTGCAATGTAAGGGTTAGTTTCACAATCTATTTATTATCTGAGGTTGTTTTTACGTAAGTATATACTCAGGCATATTTGTTATTCATGTCCATGTATCATAAAATATTTTTCAATGGGATTATTTTTAATGGACTTTTTTACTAAAATATCATCTTAAATGTTTTAAATATTTATTCTTCTAAATCATTCTCATTAATGTCCTTGTTTTCAAAATGATTTTAAGTATTTATTTATATGTACATGATTGTTTTTAAAATGTTAATTCCTTTCAAAAATATTCCTAGTGGTATGAGAAATGTTGATTAAAAATGACTTTAAATTTCTTCCTTTCTAAATTTTGTAACTTTTAAATGTTTTCATGAAAAATGCATATTTCTCTCAAAGAGTTATACAAATTTTTCCATCTATATAAACATCATTTGATAGATTTTAAAATTGTTTGAAGTTGATATATAATGATTAAAATATTCGATATTGTATTGAAGGTTTTGAGATATGTTTGACTGTGGATGTGTAATTTTTATACCATTCATGGTTTGTGGATAATGTATTGACATTTCATATGCTATATTTAATATTAATTTTTATGTTATGTTTAAACCTTTTTATATGAGGAGTGAATTGGACTTAGTATGTGATGGTTGGAGCCTGATATAGCTCTGTGATGCATCTGTATGTCTCATTAAAAAAACTAGTGTCTTGGAATAAGGCCTTGTTAAAATCTTTTTCGCAGTCTTGGTATAAGGCCTTGTTAAAATATTATTTGTAGTCTTGGCACAAGGCCTTGGCACTGTGGTTATGAATTCTGGCATTATGTATTCCATCATTATGAAAGTGGCTATTGATATTACATGTGATTATTCGACTAGTATAATATCAATGTGAATATGTAAGTGGAATTATTTGATTTATATTTTCCACATTATTCAGATTTTTATATTCAAAAGGCTTTTGTTTTAGTTTTAAACATTTCCTTAAATGTTTATTCTTATTTGTGAAAGTTTTCACTAAATTATTTACCTCTACTGAGCATCTGAGCTCACCTCTTTATAATGTTTTATTTTCCCAGGATCCCATGAAGTGTTTTATGATTGCGATGCGGGGTTAAGATAACAGGACAATGGCGTTCTCAAAAGATTATTTATGTTGTGTTGTACATTAGAAAGTGTAATGTAAAATTCATGTATGTAATATATTTTCCAAGACTACAAAACTGATTGGTCCTTTGGGACATGATTCCTTTCAATCATTCCAATGTGTTTATGCATTTCCCCGATTCTAGGTAACTGGGGTCAGGGCGTTACAACTTTTTACAAAACCACCAATGTATCCATAACATTTATTCATAGGTCTAAAAAGTGTATTCCCTTACAGTAACATATTTACAATAAATAATAAACAATAAAACATTATGTATTCATGTTCTAACAAAGCCACAATGGTCCCTAGTCATACCTACATCAGATCTCTGCCCAAAGGGTAATAAAATGACATGGAAAATCCAAAAAAAAGATTATTGATGAATTTCTCCAATAATCATTAAAGGATCAAAACCCTAACCATTTTTCACAAACACTAATAACTAGTTCACATTTCATAGATGATTATATCTGCTTCTTTTTCATCAATGTATTTATTTAGAAAGGATACATGATGATATTTCCATTATAGTAATGGTAATCATAGAGTTACATACCTCATAGATTCTATAAACAACTAGTTCTTTAATATTTCAATTTTTTTAATGAAAATTCATTGGATATATAATTGATTAATTTTAGGATCAATAATTACCATATAAATCTATAGAAGATCCTTTGGTATAGTCAGCGAATAACAATCCACCAATAATTCATCAAAATAATAGATATACAAGGTGAGATTCCAGAAGAAGAATATATCAATATTCTCAATATATGATTACATACCATAAAAAATGAACCGTTCATGAGTGATCTAACTCTGGTAATAGAGGTTTCATTGACACATTGAACAAACTACCGTTCTAGAAAAAATCTTTGAATTCATCATTAGATAGAATCAAAATCCATATATCCAAAAACAAAATTCTGGTTATATGATTTTGTTGAAATGAAAAAGATAGATATTTAAGATACCCAAATAATGGATATTTTGATCACATATCTCAATTATCAACCATATACTAACTATCATCTACTAGAATCATGCTTTATAGGGGAATAAACAACGTGGAATAGATACGTTTTATCAAGGATCAGATGAGATTCCTATAGAATGAAGAACTAGTAAAAAAGACTATAAATAGCCATTAATGTTTATTTTAGAATAATAAAGTCATGTGTGCATGTTTTGGATGGATGGTTTTGAAAAACATACACCGACCATGTCGGGAATTCTATCTCTCATAGTTACCATCATTCTTATCACACAAGTATTTCCAAACCATGCAGCAACCATGTTGTTTTCTAATAGAGTATTTCCAAGGGGTTTTCAAGGATGGAATCATAATTTTTCATAAAATTTTCATTATCCATGAACCAATTATTATGTTACATCCAGTAGGTAAATTATTTCTTAGAGATTCATCATGGAATTGTAAAATTTACATTATGTTGTGGACCTTCGAAAAGGCCTCTAAAGTACTATAATCCCCACAAAACCCATCCAAATGAAATAATTTTCAAAAAATATGCATTGAATGATAAAATTAATTCATAAAAAACATTAGAAGTTTATTAATATTGTTTTCATGAACTAATTAATATAATATAGAATGTGATATGGGCTCATTACAGCTCATGTGATTCAAACTATACTTCCATCTTAGAGGTTATGATTTTATCGATAGTGGGCTTGTGATATGTGATATAAATTATTTAATTACTAATTTATATACAATAAGATATCATATATGAATTATAACTCACTTGATGTAGTTTATTATGGGGTTTATATAATATATTAATTTTTTAATGTTTAAACAATTAATATATTTTTATGGTTGTATGGTGACAGTGTTACGAAATACACCATCATTTTAACATTTATGAAATATTTTAATTGATAAGGGAACATAAATATTAATGATGAATTAAATACTATAATAGGTTCATCATGATATAATCATGAGTATTATTTAATTTTTAAAAGCCAATGTGGGTAATATACTATATAAATAAATTGAGAAATATAAAAGCAAGGTCTTTTTATGTTCTCCAGTTAATACAAACTCTGTACCAAAACATCAATGTTTGAATACACTACTTAGAAGAGTTATTAGTGATTTATAATCATATATTATATATCATTATAGATGTTTTTCCATTTCATAATTATAGTAATCCTAATTAATTGCTGAAAATAACAGTTTACTTAAATAATAGTAACTTGCACTCTCTATATATTTATTATATTATTTAAAACCAATCGTGGAATGAGCTTGTTGAAAATATTTTTTTATTTATATTTTTGTATATTTAAGCATTGAGATAACATTATAAACCAAAATTTAAAATATATGAATTCATTAAATATTCAAAAATGAAACAATTGAGGAAAAAATATTATAACAAAGAGGGACTAGAAATCATTGAAAATTATTAATAATAGGAATATAAATTTTATTTGGTTTGAAAAATAAGATATTACTCACTGAAATACTATAAATTAAAATATATTATGATTATTTTAATTGATAAAAAGGATATATAAATAGAAATCCCCAACTGATGAAAAATATTCTTAATCCTTAAAGAGATAGGGATTTATAAAATATTTTTTGAATTTTTTCACCAATAGGAACCAATAAGTTTATTACTAGCATAATTAATTATCCAGGAAGGTTAGGAGGAAAAAGGAGTCTAGGGGAAGATACCCCCATGATAATAATTGGTTATATAATATATCTAAGAATAATATTGGTATCCTATTAAAGATCTAAAATCAATGAAATTTTTTTATTTAAACTCTCTCATGATGAAGATACTATAATTGAGGAATGATTATGAAATTCTTATAAAAAATCAACAAAGTTCATATCATCATAAGGAAATATATTTATATATCAATAGAAAAATATCCCTTTTAAAAATAAAAAATGAGGGTTAAATTTAATAGTTCTTATTAAAAAAAGTAAATGAAAAGTTTGGAAAAAAATTGTTGTGTTGAATCTTGTAGAAAACCATGTCAATCATTTTAATAAACAATATATAAAATAAATTCATGGATAGAAGATGGGGCATATTTTTGGAAAAAATTCCTAAATATAACATTGATCATTCACTATATTTAATGCTATCACAAAGAGGAAAACTAACTATAAGGAGGTTAGGAGTAATATGAAGGTCTATATTTCTATAGTATATGCTTGACTAAATTTTAACTAGTTGGTATGTCAACTAGAATCAACTAGGAATACCTGAAACACTCTAATGGGTATTAAAGAATAATATTTTTTATAAAATTAAAAGTTGTAATTTTATTATAGAGGGGGATATTCTATGTTTTTATTTCGGTGGAAACCATAAGTAACTCTTGTATACAACAACATACTATTTGTTATTAAAAAGAATTTAATTGTATTAATCTTATTTTTTATATAAAATATGTTCCCACGATATGAGTGAAGTGATATTATTGATAACATTATAAGATATATTAATTAATTTTTTTTACTATAAAAAGTTATCTCAAGTTTAATTAATTGTATTTACTACATTCCTCTTACAATGAAACCCTTATTAATTTATTCATTAAATTATTAATGATTCCTTCAATAACAGAAAACAATTAAAAAAATTAAATGTTTTAATTTTTAAAATATGGTATAGAACACAATATTATTAAGTATGTGGGAAATATATGAGTTTTCCAAAAAAATATTTTTGGCCACATAGTGGGAGATAAGTGACTTAAATCCATAACAATGAGTTTGAGAAGGCATAAACCTAGAAAAGAATAGAGGGTGGAATTTTGAGGGGAATTATTTCTTATATTTATGACCATTTTATCATATTGATATATATTTAATTCAGTAGTTAGGGTGAAATTTTTATGATATTTAAATATATTTAATTTTTATTGTGGTTGATGATATTTGACTATAAATTAAAATTGGGATAAGGAAGAACCCTTCATATTGTAGGGATATTAAAATACCAAGGTGTTGTAATTTTTTTAAATATATTAGATAAATAAAATATGTAATTTTTTAATGTAACAAAAATTATGTAATAAATAATTAAATGATAATAGATATATTAAAACTTACTAACAAAAAGATCACACCAAACACTATGAATCATAAGAAGAAAAAACCAATAAAATAATTAATATTAAGAAGAAAAAATGGTCTAAACATAAGAGTATGACCATTAAATTAATGATATTGAAATAAGTTTAAATATTACGAACAATTTTATAAAATTTAGATATTTTAAAATATTGTTTTGTAATTTGTTTTTTGATTCAAAATGAAATCATTTTATACACATAATATATATTGTATTAATTTTAATAAGAAACGATGAAAAAATTTTCATGACAATGATGCATGTGAATTAATTTAGATAAATTAGTGAATTATTATTTAAATGAATATTTTTTAAATAGACAACAATGATGAAATTTTTATTCATTTTGTGTATAATTTTTTGATGAATAATGAAATCACCTTCCAGTATAAATAGACTAATGGAACATAACATATTCTATGTCAAACACATTGAACCGTCGAAAAATAATTTATTTTTCATCAATGATACATGATTCTTATGGGTAAATAAGAATATTAATATTGATTTACATTATTCTTTTGAAAAATAATAATTAGTTTAATGTTTTCATCCCTTCATATAATAATCTTTAAAACATAAAGATACCCACTTTTATATTGAGGTGAAAATTAACTGAACGTACTATGTGAGGTATAAAAAATAAGTATTTCTTCTATACATACAAGAATAAGTTAATTTGTTAATATATTTTTTAATACTAATTGTATTATTTACAATTTTTATTGTATTTAGAAGAACAAGTTATCATTTATTGATCAAAACACAAAAAAGAAAACATGTATTGTACAAATATTTTCAATATATAAATCATTATTTCTTATACCATATTAAACAATTGAAAACAAAAGTTGTTAATGTCACGACCCGTCCCATAGGGCCTATGCTGTGACTACCCCATTCTTGCCATCCATAGGCTAGGGGCAGGAGACTATCAACGGATATGCATATCCCTAAAACTGGGAAGGCATTTCCTTTAAACATTTAAACTCACACAAACCAATCACTAAGAAAGACACAAGAACAAAGTAAAATATATAGTAAGCAGGGTGTGTAAAGTAAGTAAATGGGCCAGAATACAAGCCCAACTAGAAAGTACAAGTAAAACATGAAAATATAATTTTAACTGAAAAGAGGTCCTATGAATAACCGCCAAGGATCTTTCTTGAATGGTAGGTACACCTCTAAAACGGTTGTCCTTGTGGTACGCCTCATCTAAGATCCACCTCTGTGCTAGTCCAATTCCCGATACCCTCGTCCTTAGTCAGCGTTGTCCATCGTCTTCTCAAGACACCACAAGGTGTGGGCATAGCCCATGTAGTGGTGAATATAACAATAATCAGTAGGGACCCCAAGTCCCCCGAAATTATCTCAATTACACAATGGATAAACCAAAAATCCTGGAAACAACAGTCAACCCTACTAAGGTATATTCCCATACATATACCTATGTGGTCAATCATACCCATCATGTTCATGGGGAATAAAGGCCCACTACTTTAACCAAATGCACAACTATTCCACGAAGGAATGAACACCGTGAAGGTAACAATAGAAAGGTAAGTACCACAATGGTAATTCCACACAAAAGGATACCACGTACATATCGCCATGATGGTAAGTACTACAAAGGTAACACCACACAGAAGAATACCACACATGTATAACTAGGAAGGTAAATACTCTGCTCACACCAGGTTTGACTTATGTAGAGAAGTACAGTTTATTAGTTGTAAACTAGATCATCTTATTCTATTAAGAAGCACTACTGTTGTCCAACATAGGGTAGATATGTAACTAAACCTTATTGACCCACACTGGATCGATAGGTAACTAACCCCTTCTGACCCACAAAGGATCGGTATGCGCTGACCCACACAGGATGGTTGAGCGCTGACTGGAATAATATCAGTATGAGCAGACCCAAAAAGGATCACTAAGTGTTGACCCATATAGTATTTGAAGATGACCCACACAGGATCTGAAGATGAACTACATAGTATCTGAAGATTCGTCATGTACATCCAGCTGTAGGGTTCTCGCACTATGCATTTTTGATTCGAGGAGGTTCTGATCCTCAATACATGAGTCAATACTTCAACTACCACAAATTCCTATGAAGAAGCATCCCAATTGTTCTACACGTCAAAGGGACCAAATGATACTAATGATGATTCAATCACACGCCTGGTCTACAAGTTATTCGCGTTTCCATTATGAGGTCCTCGTTGGATTCTGGATCGATCCAACCCGGTCGTACTCCCACATTATACAAAACTCATGTGGAGTATAACAGAAGGACCGTATCGATCCAAGGATCTTTGTGTCATATAAGGTTCTCAAATAGATGCCTGGTTCACAAGACATGGCCAAAAAGGCCTATCTTGGTCCAGATGGGCCCAGGTCTTGTCTGACCTGGTCAGACCCAACCTGAACCGGTTCGGGTCCGGCCCACTTTGCTGGTTTTGGTCTGCATTGTCAGTACTCACCCTAACCATTACCCGGGGGCTCCCCTCGGTAATAAGAATGATATGTGGATCATTCGACTGGTGCGTGATGGCAGGAAAGACCCGCCTGAGCAGTCACACTCTGTGTGGCATGGGTGGATGTGGCTCTAGTCGGCTCTTGTCTCAGTAGTGCGATGGCGCCGCTGTGCACCGTGGCCGGCCGGATGTCGGCCACCCTCTGACCTCTGTTGCAGAAAAGCGGCCAATGTCTCTAGCTCCGGTGGTGTGGACGCAAGCTGCTGCTTCTCCATGAAGCCGATCGGTGTTCCGGCCACCGTCCCCTACTATGTCGTGGCCAACGGGCCACAACATCCACTGCTACTGGCAGCGCAGACATGCACCGCCCCAGTTCCATGCGGTCCGCCAGGGTGTCAGCCTCCATCCTTCCACCGCCGCTTGTTCCTTATCATCATCGGCCACCTTCCTCCTCTGCCGTGAAGTATGCCTCGGTAATAAAGATGAGGAGGGGTCGGTACATGTTCATTTGACTCATACCCTTCACGTTAGATCAGTAGCACAATGATCTAGGAGAAAGATTAAATGTAAATTAAATAAAAGAATAATTAACATAAAGACACCCCTACCTCAATTTTCCATTGGAGATGTCGTGAGGGGGAATATGAGGTCGTTGAAGGGGGTGTCGACGTTTGTCGCTCCTACAACACGTTTCCAATCCGGGCTCATGCGACGTTCTCATTCTTCCTTGTGGGGTAATTCTTCTTTGGAGGATTCTCCCACACATGGATCCTATCCCTTTCGCAAACGAAAAAACAACCCTCCAGAAGAATAAATAAAATAACTCTTAATTAACATGTTGGGTCATTAATTCAAGCTTAATGTATCGTATTAATTAAAAAGAAAAGTTGTTACACATTTTGTGTAATCAGGCATTTAATTCCCAACATTAATTGCCTGACCACCCTCGTGTGCTCCACACCATTATGATTCAAAATGGGAGGATTAAAAAAATGTTGTTTTTTCATTTTATTTTTATACTTTTTACTCTACCTTGAAAATCCAGAAAACTAACTTCCACCCTCGACAAACTGCAATCAAGGTGAAGGTTTCATTAATCGAATATCGGTGTTGTGAGTTCAACGGTGTCCTCATAATTCAATTCTGAGCACCGGTTCAAAAGTTAAAATTTGTCGCGTGCGTGTTTACTGAACGTACCTGAAAAAAAAGCTTCAAAAATTAATTCCGGGAACATAGGGCCTCAGAATCATGCGCTATAAATTTTTATAGACTCGTAATATTTCATATAATTAAAATCAATTATGTGTAAAAATTAGGGTCTTTATAATGTTCCCACCATAGGGATTTCCTTCCCCAAAAGCCACAACACAAACTAGGGAAACATGTGGGGTTATTGAGAATGAATATGAACCTCCGTCTCCCATATGCTCTCTGGGAGGTTCTAGTGCTACCAACGTACATGAACCAGAGGTATCGACTGCTCACAAAGGAATATCTCATGTCGATCCAAAATCTCTACTGAATCCTCCGAAAATGTTTCTCCATCATCTATGTCCAGCTCACCCCAGTAAATGATGTGTAAAGGATCATGTACGTATCTCCTCGGTTGGGATATGTGGAAACGTCATGCACCAAGTGCAACTAAGGTGGAAGAGCTAAGCGATAAGCCACCTCGCCAACTCTGTCGAGGACCTAAAAGGGTCTGATGAACCTTGAAGATCTCTTTCCACCATGTTAAAATATCTAAGAACCACTTCGAGGTGAGACCCATAAAAAGACATGGTCACTATCCTCACACTCCATAGGTCTCCATCTCCTGTCAGTATAATACTTTTGTCTTCTCTGTGCTATCTTCATCCACACCTAGTTGATCTGCACCTTCTCTGCAGTAGCCCATGCCATCTATGGTCCCATGAGTGCTGACTCCCCTAGGTCAGTCTAGCATAGATCTGATCTAGAAGTTTGACCGTACAATGCTTTGAATGGTTCCATACTAATAGTGGAGTGATAGTTGTTGTTGTACGCGAACTCCACCAAAGGCGAGTGATCCTCCCATCTACTACCAAAATCTAGGATGCAAGCACATAGCATGTCCTCTAGGGTTTAAATGGTTCGATCTGACTTACCATTCATCTGAGGATGGAAGCCGGTGATCAAATGAAGTTGTATCCCAAACGAATCCTACATCCCCTTCCATAGCTGGGAGGTGAAACATGCATTACGATCAGAGACAATCGCAGAAGGAAATCCATGAATCTGTAAAATGTACTGCATGTAGAGGCATCCCAATATCTCTACTGTTCTTGGCTCTCTGATAATTATGAAGTGGAAGAACATGATGAGTCAGTCAATGATCACCCAGATAGAATCATGACCACTGGTCGTGTGTGGAAGTCCTATCATGAAGTCCATGGAAATTCCATCCCAAATTCTCTCTGAAACTTCATGTGGTTGAACTAAGTCCGCTAGAAACTGGTTCTTTTCCTTCACTTGCTGACAAGTCAGGCACCGTGAGACAAACTCTACCACTACTTTCTTTATTCTCGACCACCAATGCTGACGCCAAAGGTCCTAGTACATCTTATCGACTCCTGAATGTACTGCTAGAGGGGATGTATGGAACTCCCTCAACACTTCCTCTCGTAACGTCACAGGTACCACATTACGTCCTCTGAAAAGGATGACAGCATCCCCACCTTCAGAAAATCTATCAGGTTCCTGTCATGTTGATATCTGAGAACGTCGAGCCTTGCGGATAGTGTCCCCAAGCTACGCCTCCCCGAATCTCTAATGCAGTGGGGGAGTTCCAGTCAACGACTAAAGATACAATGTTGCATATCAATACACGTAGGATATCCACAAAGCATCTAGATGTTTCGTCACCTCACTCAAAAATTATACACTAGATCTCTTGCTGAGTGAATCTGCTACAATATTCCCTTTCCCAGGAGTATAGACTATTTTGAAGTCAGTGTCCTGGATGAACTCAAGCCAATGACGTTGTATCAGGTTTAGGTCCTTCTTAGAGAATATATACCTCAGACTCTTGTGATCTGAGTAGACTATTAAATGATTGCCCATAATGTAATGTCGCCACATCTTCAAGGATAAGACCACTACTGCTAACTCCAAATCATGGGTAGCATCATTCTACTCATGGTGTTTCAGCTATTGAGAACCATACGTGATCACTACTCACTCCTTTATCAGGACACATCCCATCCCAGTCCTTGATGCGTCACAGTAGACTACGTACCCAATGCCCTTCTCTGGTAGCCTCAAGATGGGGGAACTCATCAGTCTCTACCTCATCTCCAAAAAAATATTTTGGTATCTCTCCGACCACACAAACGGTTTCCCCTTCTTTGTCAACGCTAATAAGGGTTCCACAACTCTGGAAAATCCAGGCACAAACCTCCGGTAGTAACCGGCCAACCCAAAAAACTCTGCACTTTTATCACACTCTTAGGTGGATCCCAAGAAAGAACAACCTCATTCTTCTCTAGATCCAACGTAACTCTAGAATTTGAGATGACGTGTCCCAGGTTATCATCCTCTTAGATCTTGAACTAGTAGTTCGAGAGCTTACCATAAAGATAGTTCTCTCATAGTGTGTCTAGAACTATCTACAGATAACAAGAATAATCCTCCTTCGTCACTGAGTTTATCAGGATGTATTCTATAATGACTACCGCAAAGTGATTGAGGTATGGCTGGAAGATCATGTTCATGAGTCCTATGAACACTGTTGGGGCATTGGTCAGGCCGAATGGCATAACCAAGAACTCGTAATGGACATATCGACATCTGAAGGCTATGTTCATCACATCATTTGTAAAGTCCCTGAAATTTGAATATTTTTTTTTCTTAAATACATTGGAATTCTACGAGTACGCAGTTTCTGACAGCACTTGATTCTGAGGCCCGATCTGCCCAGAATCAATTTCTGAAGTTTAGCTCGGCTACGTTTAGTGAACGAACAAGCAAGTTTTTCTATCTTCTGAACCAGTTCATGGAATTGAAATCTGAGGGCACCGATGAGCATGAAAAGCCAATAATTGCTTAATAGGACCGTCACCGAAGATGCATTTGCACGAGAGGAGAAGTTAAAAATTTGTGGATTAAATGATATGTGAATAAAATTGTGGAGCAATTTTATTTATATATCTAAGGAGGTTTTATCCTACATGGTGGAGTTAGAGATGGACCCACTAGCACCTAACTACCCATGTTAGGATAAATGTGAAGTGGGGCCCACATGAGACCCAACCTTTCACATTCCCTAAAACTCCATAAACCCCCTCTTAATTTTGTAAACTCCTCATTACTTGTGAAACCTTTCCACCTTCTCTCTCTCTCTTAACTCTTGCCAACACACTTTAATCAATTAATTGAACCACTTCAATTAATTAATAACGTGTTGAATATTAAATTTTGAATGCATGGAATGATTCAATAAAATAAGAAGAAGCCTTATTTTATTTTTGGTTGGCATGTTGTGTGGATATTTTGGGGAGAATTTTCTTGAGTTTTGAAGAATGCTTCATCTCCTTTGTTAAAGAATGCCAACTCTCCGACAAATAAAATCGACTCGGCAACCACAGTTCTTCATCCTCTTCTTCCTCCATGGCAAGGGAGGAGACACCGACGTGGGAACTCGCTAACGACGGGGAACCATCTATTCTTCTCTCCATGACAAAAAGGGGAGACGTCACTTCCTCGGGTGCACACCGACTACAACGAAAATTACATCGTCATTCACAATGCTTGTCAACCGTGAACATCTTTTCATGCTGGGGGTTTATTCTTGAAATTGGATGTTTACGTGCCCTGTTCGCGTTGGAAATTGTTTTAATATATGGCCGATTTCTATCGTTTTATGTGGAGGGTGCGGGCCAAACAAACACGACCCGAAAACCCTTTGTTGTTCTCATTTATTAATTAATAATTGGAAATTGATGGCGGAGGAAGCATGACTCCATCACGTCATACAGGGAACATGGCGAAGGAAACTGGTGTAATCGTGCTGGTTGTGCGGGGAGAACCGCGGCCCACTACATGGGCTGCTTTAGAGGAGCAACCGGCCGGACCGTCGGCCGGTCGGGTGAAGCCGGACTGCGGCGCCGGGAGGGTGCCGCAATGGATGAACGGCGGCCTGCCCATGCGGGCCACATGCACAGAAGACCGGCCGGTCTAACCGGCCAGTTTGGGGAAGGGGGGCGCTACCGGTGCGGAAAACAAGGCCCCCCTACCGTTGGAACCGGCTCGGCCAGCCGGCCGAGCCACCCGGGCCGTGTCGTGCTGCGCTGCTCCACATCAAGCTAAGTCGTGTATTTCTTAGGACCGGTCCGACACCCCTGATGGGGCGGACCCGTTACACTGTGTCAACCCGACCTGTCGGCCCACTGGGCTAAACGGGTCGGGTCCGTTATTCACTTAAACGTGAATAACATAAGGACCGTATGTCTGATCGACACGCCGTCAGCGAAAATGGGACTCTTTCAACGAGACAGTCCTTTTGAGATACTATAAGTGAGTTTTGGATGATTTTGTATATCCACCAGGTTAAAAATGAGCGTATTTCTAACCGGGCCCCTTGGACGGAAAAGCCAATATCTCTCAGATCGGGCGTCCGATTGATGCACCGTCTGTTGCGTTGAGTTCTTATTGATGAGACAGAACTTAAGGATACATCAACTCTAGACTTTGTGACAATTTATGTATCAGCCCCCCATGTCTTGTAAAGCGGCCCCTCCTAGAATCGAGTGTGCTGTGTGCGGGAACCCTAGATCTTGCTGCGACTGCGACGACGATGACGACTGTACTTGTATCCTACGTGGGTCTGGCAGTGAGGATGACTATACTTGGATCCTTCGTGGGTTTGGTAGTGATGAAGGCTGTGTATGGATCCTATGTGGGTTTGGTAGTGATGGATATTGTACTTGGATCCAACGTGGGTTCGGTAGCGACGACTTTTGTACTTGGATCATACGTGTGTTCGGAAGGGGAGATGATTCAGAGGCTACATCTATCATCTCCACCCTCTTCATGAGTAGTATACCTGTGTGGGCTGAGTCTGGAATTTCAATCATTATCATCGATGTGATTGACTTACTTTCCATTGTGTATGAGGTTGTGATTTCCTGTGTGGGCTGATTCTTGACTTTTAATCATTATCATCGATGTGATTGGCTTTCTTTCCCTTGTGGACTGGGTTGTGATTTCCTGTGTGGACTAGGTTGTAATTGCGCTCGTGAGTTGGAGCCAAAATAGAATTTATCACTTAGTTATATGTATGGTCATATACCTAAGTAGAGTTGGTTGATACTTCATGTTTGTATCTTTCCTTTGTTTTTTATCCTTTATGGATTCTGGGAGACCTTTGGGGGTCTCGAGGTCCCTAGTGAGTATCGTATACTCACCCCTGCATGGGCTATGCCCGCACTATGTTGGTTTGGATGCAGACGACGTACAACACTGATCAAGGTAGAGTCTTGTGGAGCTGGATGATACCTAGAGGTGGACCACTTGGCGGGACGTACCCGGAGCAGACGGCCAGAACTAAGAAGGTGAGGAGACCATATGTACCCACCCTTCAGGTGGGATAGCCGGAGGACGAATCAGTGGTTGTTGATTTACTTTACTTCTGTTGTACTTTCTTTTCAGTTGTACTGTACTTTCAGTTGGGTTTGTATTCTGGCCCATTTACTTTTCAGCACTTACTTTCTGTTTACACCAGCTTGCAAATTCTATTGTGTGTTTACTTTTCTAAATGCAATTACATCACTTTTTTATCGAGTTTTACGCCTTTGGTGCTATTCCCCAGCCCCTGGCCTATAGAAGGCGGGCTTGGGGTAGTCACGGGATGGGCCCCGAGGATGGGTCATGACAAATTGGTATCAGAGGAGTCGGTTCTACAACAGACCTTAGGACTCTGGTACTTTCATTTATGTGGAGCAATAATGTTATGGGTATTGAGTGTGGTTACCAGTCCAGGGAGTCCAGTGATGGTGCGGTGGCGGACATATCCATATACAAGGACCCTGGATTCTGATTTCCGAGTTATTGCTCGAAAACATTGATTGCATTTGTGTTTTAAAAGTTTTATTTGTGATTACTTTGTTTCAGCTCAGCGGGTTTACTGTTTAACCGTGAAACACTTGATTATTTTCAGAATGGCCCCACGAAGGTAGCCAGCCAGGGTTCCTAGTTACGTGCGAGATGGCAGCCCATCGAGTGACGAGGCCTTGGTGCAGGGCCCCATTACAGTGGAGGCACCAGCGGTACCTCTACCCACTGGGAAACCGATACTACCAGCCCCAACAGTGTAGGGTGCACGCCGCCTGAGTGCATTGCACGAGTTTCAATGATAGAGGCCACCCAGGTTCCACGGAGAGACAGACTCTCAGGCAGCTGAGGAATGGTTGGAGGCTATCGTCCGAGTCTTCATATTGGTAGGGACACCAGCAGATCTTATGGTGATCCTTGCGGTGAGTCTCTTGCACGCAGAAGCCGGTAGATGGTGGAGTCAGATGCTCCAGGTTCATGAAGAGGCATCTCTACTTTGGACATACTTCGAAAGCCTCTTCCGCTCGGAGTTTTTTTCCATCCACACTCTTTTTGGTGTGCATCCAAGAGTTGCTATAGCTGCGGAAGTGTAGCTTGAAAGTAGCCCAATACATGGCGAGGATTACCAACCTCTCGCACTACTCTATGGACAAGGTACAAGACCCATTCTTCTGGGTCCGAACCTTTGAACAGGGACTGAGGAATGAGATTAGGGCTTCGATGATCTCCCTCAGCATTCTGACGTAGGAAGGAGTACTGGAGAGAGCCCTTCATGTGGAGAGCTTCCTTGCTGAGCCTACGCCAGCAGAGAGGACTACTTCAAGGCGACACATAACCGAGTCTTCTGCAGCCGGTAGTAGACATATGTCGCAGAGGTCCTAGCGGACCAGGCCATCAAGTGGGATACCTTAGGATATTGGTTCATAGGTATGGGTCACACATAGTAGAGTCAGTCATACAAGAGGCAAGCAGTATTATGCATGCTGAGGGCATGAAAACATGTCTTGTGACTGCCCGACCCACCATGCAGAGGAGCAGCCAACGGTTGAGGGACCACCCAGGCAGAGGCAGAGGTTTGACTGTGGTGGTCTGTAGGGAGCTAGAGGACAAGGCAGAGGATCTGGTTGAGTAGAAGGTGGTGGACGACGCATCTATTCTCTACCACCACCACCACCAGGAGGACCACCCCGACCACATGGAGCTAGCAGACAGGGGCAGGCTTAGCTCCAGGAAGTCGAGGCCTATGACCAAAACACACTTGAGATAATTATAGGTAATATTTGTGTCTAATCCACCCTTGCTTAAGTAATTATAGACACAAGAGAGAGTCATTATTTTGTTGTCGCTGCACCTGTTCGGAGCTCGTAGATTTTGACGGAGACGTTGGATCAATCCTTACAGCTAGAGACTCCTACGAGAGCGGACTCGACGATTACACACGGGTTCTGGCAGGGTGAGCTTACACTAGGAGGTGAGAGCTTCCGTTGGGATCTTCTTGTAGCGGTGTCGAGGCCTCATGACGTCATCTTGGGTATGGACTTCTTATCTATAGTCCATGCCTAGATTGACTGTATTAGGAACAAGGTGCATTATGTCCACCTAGATGGGAGCAGGTTCACCATCACCAGCGAAAAGGGATCCTTTGCAGCGCAGGATGGGATTATGCAGAAGGGAGTGCAGTCGATCACAAATCAGTTTTCTAGTCTCATCTTCGGAGCGGTTGATGTGCGGAGTCTGAGTTGTCTCGTTGTGGTGGATCAGTATGATGATGTTTTCCCTGAAGATGTTCCAGGACTACCCCCTCATAGAGAGGTAGACTTCTACATAGACCTATACCCCGGGGCAGCCCCGATATCAACTCAAACATACCAGATGGCTCCCGCCGAGCTTCGTGAGTTGCAGGTATAGTGGGAGGATTTGCAGGGAAAGGGATTCATCGGACCCAGTGTTTAACCCTAGGCTTCTCCGATTTTATTCGCCAAAAAGGAGGATGGGAGCTTATGACTATGTGTCACCTACCGTCGCCTGAATCAGGTGGCCATAAAGAACAAGTATCCACTCCCGGGTATAGAAGACCTCTTTGATCAGCTCAAGGGAGCATGATGGTTCTCAAAGATAGATCTTAGGTCATGCTCTCATCAGCTCAGAGTTCGAGATGAGGATGTGTAGAAGACGACCTTCAGATGTTAGTGGACACTATGAGTTATTGGTTATGCCTTTCGTTGTAACCAATGCTCCATTAGTGTTAATGAGTATCATGAACATGATCTTCCATCCTTACCCTGATCGATTTTTCATAGTTTTCATCGATGACATACTGATTACTTGACTATTGAGGAGGAGCACACCTACCACTTGCGGGTTGTACTGTACATGCTTCGAGAGAACCAGCTTTATGGTAAGCTCTCGAAGTGTCAGTTCTGGATTTGAGAGGTCCACTTCTTGGGGCACATCATCTCGAAGGTGGGAGTTGCAGTGGATCCTGTGAAGATTGAGGCAGTATTTGCTTGGGAGCCACCCAGGAGTGTGATGGAGGTGCGGGTTTTCCTAGGTCTGGCTGGGTACTATCAGAGGATTGTGCCAGACTTCTATAGAGTTGTAGAACCACTTTCCTCTTTGAAGAAGAAATGGAAACCCTTCTCGTGGTCAGATAAATGTCAGTAGAGCTTCCATGAGCTGAGACGGAGATTGACCAGTGCACACATCTTGAGACTACCTAAGGAGGGATAGGGTACGTAGTTTACTACGATGAATCTAGGACCATACTCGAGTGTGTCCTGATGCAGGAGCGGTCAGTGATCGCTTATGGTTCACATTAGTTGAGGAATCACGAGCATAACTATGATACCCATGAACTAGAGTTAGCATCAGTGTTCTTCGCCTTGAAGATGTGGCAGCACTATCTGATGGGCAAGCACTTTACAGTCTACTCTGACCAGCAGAGTCTCTGGTACATCTTCTTACAGAAGGACATGAACCTCAGACAACGACGATGGATTGAGTTCCTCTATGACTATGAATTTGAAATAGTCTCTACTCATGCGAAGGGGAACGTAGTACCTGATGCTCTCAGCATGAGATTGGGCATTCAGCTAATTGGAGAGGTGATAGAGCAACTGGTCGCATTGAAGATATCCTTCGTGGATAGAGATGGAGCAACCTTTCTACAGTCACTCACAGTCACTCCTCCACTACTTCATCGGGTCAGAGAGGCACAGCGTGGGGACGTTGATTGTGAGACGCGACGTGCACAGATATCCACAGGACATGCGCCTGATGGATTTTTTGAAGGAGCAGAGTACATCATCCTCTATAGGGGATGTACCATGGGACCAGTTGCACTATAGAATGAAGTTTTGAGGGAGTTTCACACTTCCCCTCTTGTGGTACATCCAGGAGTGGAGAAGATGTACCAGGAGCTCAGACGACAAGTCTAGTGGCTGGTTATGAAGAATTTTGTGGCATAGTTTATTTCATGATGCCTCACCTACCAGCAGGCGAAGGCGGAGCACCAGGTACCTGCAGGCTTGGTACAACCCTTAGAGGTCCCATAGTGGAAGTGGTACGGGATATCCATGGATTTCTTGATGGGGATTCGACGTACTTTCAGAGGACACGACTCCATATGGGTGATTGTCGACCGACTCACCAAGTCAGCCCACTTCCTATCTATCATATAGCAGAGCTCAGTGGAGATCTTAGGATGCCTCTACGTTCAGGAGATCGTACAGCTTCATGGTGTGCCATCGTCTATCGTCTCTGATCGAGATGCTCGCTTTACTTCCCGGCATTGAAAGGGGTTACAGGAAGCTTTTGGGACGCAGTTATGCCTGAGCACCGCCTTTCATCCACATACGGATGGCCAGATAGAGATGACCATTCAGACTCTCAAGGACTTGCTCCGTGCATGTGTCCTTGACTTTGGTCGCAGTTGGGAGGATCACCTACCCTTGGTGGAGTTTGCGTAAAACAACAAATACCAATCCACCATTGGGATGGAACCATACGAGGCACTGTATGGCCGACCAAGCTGATCACCTCTGTGCTGGACTGACCCTGGGGAGTCAGCACTTGTAGGACAAGAGATGGTTCAGGCTATGACAGAGAAGGTGCAGATCATCCAGGAGCGGATGAAGACTTCATAGAGTTGACATATGTCTTATACTGATAGGAGGAGGATACCACTGTTTTTCTGGGATGGAGACCACGTTTTCCTATGGGTCTCACCTCAAAGTGGATAATGGATATTTGAATGGGGTATCAAGTTATCTTTGCGCTTCATCAGACCATTCCTGTTCATCAATAGGGTAGGCGAGGTGGCTTATCACCTGGCCCTTACACCTCAGTTGCACCGAGTGCACGACGTCTTCCATGTATCTCAGCGGAGGAGATACGTGCACGACCCGATGCTTATCATCGACCATGTGGAGATAGACATTGATGACGTGGCTACATTCACGGAGGTTCCTGTGGAGATCGAGGATGGACATGAGCCGGTCCTACGTGGGTGGTCAATTCCTCTGGTGCACATTTGATGGCAGCACGGGAGCCTCCAGGAGAGAACATGGGAGTAGGAGGCTCAGATGTGTGCTCAGTACCCTCGTTTGTTTCCCTAGTTTATGATGTAGATTTATGGGGACGTAAATCCCTGAGGTGGGAGTAATGTAAAGACCCGGAAATTTAAAGGAAAATTTTTCCAAAAATACTTTGGAATTTTTCGAGTACGCAGTTTCTGACGACACTTGATTCTGAGGCCCGGTGTGCCAGGAATCAATTTACGAAGATTAGCTCGAGTTCGTTCAGTGAACGAACGAGCAAGTTTTTCTATCTTTTGAACCGGTTCTCGGAATTGAAATATGAGGGCACTGATAAGCTCGCAACGCCGGTAATTTCTTAAGAGGAACTTTATCAAAGATTACTTTTCATGGGAGGAGAAGTTAAAATTTTTTGGATTAAATGAGAAGTGAATAAAATTGTGGAACAATTTTATTTTTATATCTATGGTGGTTTTATCCTACATTGGGGAGTTATAGAGGGACCCAATAGCACCTAACTACCCATGTGAGGATAAATGTGAGGTGGGACCAACATAATCCCAAGCCCTTCACATTCCCTAAAACTCCTTAAACCCCCTCTTAATTTTGTAAACTCTTAATTACTTGTGAAACCTTTCCACCTTCTCTCTCCCCTTCTTAACTCTTGCCAACACACTTTAATACATTAATTTAAGCACTTAAATTAATTAATTAATGGTTTAATTTTAAATTTTGAATGCGTGGAATGATTAAAAAAATAAGAAGAAGCCTTATTTTATTTTTAGTTGGATTGTTGTGTGGAGATTTTGGGGAGAAAGATCTTGAGTTTTGAAGAACGCTTCATCTCCTTTGTTGAAGAACATCAACTGCCTGATGAAGAACATTGACTCGAAAACTGTAGTTCTTCATCCTCATCTTCCTTCGTGTAAAATGAGGAGACACCGATGCGGGAACTCACTAAAGACGGGGCACCTTAAATTCTTCTCTCCGTGACAAAAAGACGAGACGTCACTTCCTTAGGTGCACACCGACGATGAAGGAAACGACACCGTCATTCACAAAGCTTTTCAACTGTGAAAGACATTTCGAGGTAGGGGTTTATTCGTGAATGTGTATGTTTACATACCCTGTTCTCATTGGAAATCATTGTTAAATATGGCCGATTGAAATCCTTTTTTGTGGAGGGTGCGGGCCGAACGAACAGGGCCCGACAACCCTCCGTTGTTCTCATTTATTAATTTATAATTTGAAATTGATGGTAGAGGAAGCACGACATCGTCATTCCGGTTGTGTGGGAAGAATCACGGCCCACTACACGGGCCGCTTCAGCGGAGGAACCGGCGGGCCCGTCGGCCAACCGGGCAGAGCTGGACCGCGGCGCCGGGACGGCCCGCGCTGGAAGACCGGTGGCCCGCCCATGCGGGCCACGTGCGCAGAAGCCCGGATGGTCTAGATGGCCGGTTTCGGCAAGGGAATCATCTACGGTGTGGAAAACATGCCCCCCCCCCCTTGGCACCTGCTCGACCTTCGGCCGAGCCACTAGCCTAGCCGGGCCGCGCCGGTCCGTGCCAAGACCGGCTGCGCCGGGCCGAGCCGTGACAAGCCACGCCCCGCCGGGCCGCACCACACCCCTTCGGGCTGAGTTGTGTATTTCATCAGACCGGTCCGACACCCCTACTGGGTCGGACCCGTCAAACTGGGTCAACCCGACCCGTTGACCCACTGGGCTAAACGGGTCGGGCCCATTATTCACTTAAATGTGAATAACTCAAGGACCGCACCTCCGATCGACGCGCCATCTATGGCACTGGGACTATTTTGATAAGATGGTCCTTTTGCAATACTCTAAATGAGTCTCAGATGAATTTCAATTTCAGTCGGGTTAGAAACGAGCATATTTCTAGCCGGTCCCCTTGGATGGAAAAGCCAATATCTCTCAGACCAGGCATCTGATTGACGCACCGTCTATTGAATTGAGTTCCTATTGACGAGATGAAACTTTAGGATACATAAACTCTAGAATTCGTGATAGTTGATGTGTCAACCCCCTTTGGATCGTGGATTGAACCCTCCCGGAATTGATCATGATGTGTGGGGGAACTCTAGAGCTGGATGCGACTATGACGATGATGACGATTGTACATGGATCCTGCGTGGGTTTGGCAATGAGGATGACTGTACTTTGATTCTCCATGGGTTCGGCAGCGATGACGACTGTAATTGGATCCTACGTGGGTTTGGCAGTGATGGATATTGTACTTGGATCCTATGTGGGCTCGGCAGCAACAACTTCTGTACATGGATCCTACGTGGGTTCTGTAGCGGAGATGATTCAGAGGCTACATCTACCATCTCCTCCCCTATTCGTCAGTAGTATACCTGTGTGGGCTGAGTCTAGACTTTAAATCATTATCATCTATGTGATTTACTTTCTATCCTATGTGGACTGGGTTGTGATTTTCTGTGTGCGTCGAGTCTCGACATTCAATCATTATGATCAATGTGATTGACTTTCTTTCACGTGTTGACTGGGTTGTGATTTCCTGTGTGGATTGGGTTTTACTTGGGCTCCTGAGCTGCAGCTGAACAGGAATAGATGACTTAGGTATATGTATAGTCATATACCTAAGTAGAGTTGGTTGATACTTCATGTTTGTACCTTTCCGTTTGGTTTTTTCCTTCGTGGATTTTGGGAGTCTTTTGGGGGTCTTGGGGTCCCAACTGAGTATCGTATACTCACCTCTTCATGGGCTATGCCTGCACTACATTGTGTTGGATGCAGATGACATACAACACTGATCAAGGTAGAGTATTTTGGAGCTGGACTGTACCTAGAGGTGGACCACATGGCAGGATGTACACGGAGCAGACTGCTAGACCTGGGGAGCTGAGGTGACCATCTGTACCCACCCTTTAGGTGGGATAGCCGAAGGAAGACTGAGTGGTTGCTGATTTACATTACTGCTGTTGTACTTTCGTTTTAGTTGTACTGTACATTTAGTTGGGTTTTTATTCTATCCAATTTACTGTTCGGCACTTACAATGTGTTTACTCTAGCATGCATACTCTGTTGTGTGTTTACTTTTCTAAAGGAAATGCCTTCCCTTTTTTATCGAGTTTTATGCCATTAGTGCTAGTCGCCAGCCCCTGGCCTATGGAAGGAGGGCTTGGGGTAGTCACGGAACGGGCCCCAAGGACGGGTCGTGACATCCTCGTCTCATACCCTAAGCTAGTGGTAGCCTGATCGGAGGTCTATCTTCAAAAAAAAGCATGCTCCCTTCAGCTGATCAAATAGATCTTCAATCATAGGGAGTGGGTACTTGTTCTTCATAGTCACCAGGTTCAATTGTCGATAGTCCACACAGAGTCTCAAAATCCCATATAGCTTCTTTTATAACAAAATCGGGGCTGCACAAAGAGATACACTGGGCCTAATGAACCCCTTTCTCAGAAAGTCCTCCAGTTGTACTTGCATCTCTCGAAGCTCTGCGGGAGCCATCCAATATGCTGGTGTAGATAAAGGTGTTGTCCCATAGAACAATTTGATATAAAAGTCCACCTATCTATGAGGAGGTAGATATGAAACATCATTAGGGAAAATTTTAGTGTACTTATCCACCACTTGAGGATAGCTTTGACTCTTAATGTCAACCGCTTCGAGGGTAAATCTAGACACCTAAAGTGTGATTGGCTGCACCCTCCTCCGGGTAATTCCATCCTTTACTGCAAAGGTTTTGTTCTCACTGGTGAAGGAAAAAATGGTCCCATCCGTTCGAAAAAACCTCATTTTGTGCCAACTATAGTCGATCTGAGCTTGGACTATAGATAACAAATCCATACCCAAGAAGACCTTGTAAGACCTCGACAACGCTACTAGAAGATCCAAGTCAAAGCTTTCTCTTACTAGAGTAAACTCACACTACCATCATCAGTGTGTAATCATCGAATCCTATCCTGTAGGATTCTAAATCCATAAGGATCAAGCCAACAGGTCCACCTGAATCTCCGAGCTCTAAACAAGATCCATGGCAATAAAAGAGTGACTGACTCTTATGTCAATAAGTATTGCATTTAGGGTGGAGTCGACACAGATCGTACCTCATATCATCTCAGGAGCGCCATAATCATAGGCCGCAACTACCTAGAGATGAGCTCGTCCCTGTCTACCTGCTCCATGTGGTTGGGGTGGACCACCTGAAGGTGTTGGCGATAGAACCTCGAATCACCGCCCACAACCTGCTCCATAGCCAGCTCATCTTCCACTTCTGCCTGCTGCCTATGGACCTCCTTGATCGATCATTGACTCTCCCCAAGAGGTCCTTAGACCATCTGTTGGTCATCTGTATGGTGGGTTGGGCAGTCACGAGCCTTGTGACCTTGCCCATTACATGAGTAACAATGAATTTTCCTCACCTGCCCTGCTCTGTCTCGAGAGCCCCACACAACCGACCCTATATCTAGTGGTCGTCTACATATAGGTCTGGTCCTCTTGGACTTCTGTGTCATCTGTCTGTTTCCAGCTATAGATGTATCTACTACAAAGCATCTGGTAGTGGGTCTTTCTACTGGTGACTGCTCAGAAAAGAAGCTCTCCACTAAGAGTTCTTGCTCTAACATCCTCATCTACATTGGGATGTTGAGATAAATCATCAAAGATCTAATCTCTCGTATGATCCCCTACTCTAAGGCTTGGGCCCTACACCAAAGCCTCATCACTCGGTGGATTGTCATCACATACTTTAACATGAACCCTGGTTGGCTGTCTTCATGGTGTCATCCTGAAAAGAAACATGTGTGACATGATAATTATGTTATACCTGGTGAGCTGACTCAAAGTTATCAAAAAGAAAAAATTTAAAAAACACACAAGAAATCAGTTTATTTGTACAGTGAGTTGTAAATCAAAAGTCATGGTCCTGGTGTATGGATATGTCAGCTTCCACACTAACACAAGACTCCCCAAACTGTAAACCACACTAATAACACTTATCACTATTACTGATTAAAAGAACAGAGTCCATGTTCTTCTATAGAACCAACTCCTCTGCTACCAATTTTTCAAGACCTGTCCCCCGGGGGCTGTGCCATGACTACCCCATTCCCTCCTTCCATAGGCCAGGGGCAGAAGACTATCACCAAAAAGTCATATCCATAAAACTGGGAATGCATTGTCTTTAATCCTGTAAACTCACACAAACCATGCCCGGATCAAGAAACATGCACAAAGTAAACTATATAGTAAAAATGTTTTGTACAATAAGTAAAGGTTCTATAATCAAGCCCAACTAGAATGTACAAGTAAATCTAGATAGTACAAGTAAAAATAAAAACATCTCCTATGAACACCTACCAAGGATCCTACCTAAAGCGTAGGTATAGATCTCAAATGGTCTTCTTTATGGTACTCCTCATCTATGGTTCACCTTTGAGCATCCTCCAGTCTGGGTACCCTCATTGTCATTTAGTGTTTTTCGTAAACTACACAGGACACAACAAGGTGCGGGCAGAGCTCATGAAGGGGTGAGTATAACAGTATTGAATAGGGACCCCGAGACCACCGATGGTCTCTCAAATCAACAAAGGATAAACCAATAATCATGATACAATCATTCAAAAAAACATATGTATATTCCCTTAAATATACCTATGTTATCAAGCATACCCATCATTTTACTGAGGAAAACAAGGCCGACTTCTTTAACGAAATGCACAACTGTTCCACAAAAGAATGATTACAATGAAGGTAACACCACAAAGGTAAGTACCAAACAGGTAATTACATATAGAAGGATACCACACAGGTATCACTCCAATGGTAAGTACCATAAATGTTAAACCACATAGAATAATACCACACAGTTGTCACCATGAGGGTAAAGACTCATCTCACACCCGGTATAACATAATTACAGAAGTACATATGATTGTTCATAAACTAGATCATCTTATTCTGTTAAGAAGAACTGTTGTCAACCCACACTGGATTGATAGGTAACTAACCCCCGCTAACCCACACAATATCGATTGGTAACTAACCCCCACTGACCCACATAGGATCCATAGGTAACTAACCCCCACTGACCCACACAGGATTAGTATGCACTGACCCACACGAAATCGATGAGCGCTGACCCACATAGGATCGGTATAATCTGACCCACAATGGATTTCTAATCACTAACCCACACAGGATCTGAAGATAACCCACATAGGATCTGAAGATTGTTCAAGTACCGCTAGCCACAGGGTTCCCACACTAAGCATACTAGATTCTGGGAGGTTCTGATCCTCAAGACATCAGTCGATACATAAACAACCAAATAGTCCCACAAAGAAGAATCCTAAAGGTCCATCACAACAAAAGGGACCCAACACAACTGATGGCATGTCAATCATACATCCGATCATCATGTTATTAGTGTTTCCGTTCTTACGGCCCGATTGGATTCGAGTTTGATCCAACCCGATTGTACTCTAAAATTATCAAAAAATCAAGTGAATTATACTAAAAAGACTATCTATATCCAAGGATCCTTGTTCTGCATAATGTTTTTCCAACAGATTTTCGGTTCTCATGACATGGCCAAAAAGGCATATCTGGGTCCAGATGGGCCCGGGTCCGGTCTGAACCGGCCTAGGCCGACCCGACCAGAATGGGCTAGACCGCGGTGGGCTCGACACGCTGGGCTACAGTCCGACTCGACCTCTGCTAGGGATGGACCACTAGGCACGACCCGTTGGGGGCGTGGCCTTATCATCTAGTGTGGTTAGTCGTGGCGAGGCCTACCCTAACCGTTACCCTGGGCAAACCCCGGTAATCTGAACGATCCGCGGACAATTCAGCTGGCACCTTCTAATGCGCGAGATCTTCCAGAGTGATACCACTAAGCGTGACATGACCCCCCAATATTGGCTTCCCTCCGACCTCTTCCGCAACCAATCTACCGCGGTCTCCTTCTCCGATGGTGCGGACGCCCACCGCCGCTTCGCCACGTGGTCGACCGGGGTGATGGTCATCGTCCCCTTCTCTGCCGCAGCTGACGGGTCATGACCTCCTCTACTACCGGAAGCATGGATGCACACCACCCTGGTTTCATGTTGCCGGCCAGGGTCCCGGCGGCCATCCTTCCACCACCAGTTGTTCCTTACAAGCACTGGTCATTGTCCTCCTCCGCCATTAAGAACACGTCAACAATGAAGATGTGGAGTGGCCGGGCAGTGTTCATTTGGCTCGTACCATCCACGTTAGATACGAAGCACACGAATCAAGGATAAGTATTCAACATAAAATAAATTAACAAAGAATAAACATTAACACAACCCTACCTCAATTGTCTATTAGATATGTCATGAGGAGGAAGATGAGGTCGTTCAAGGGGACGCCCGTGTTCATCGCACCGGCAGTAGGTTTCTGATCTGGGCTCATGTGTCATCCTCGTTCTTCGTTGGGGGGTGGTTCTTCATTGGAGGATTCCCCAACAAATGCCTCCTCTCCCTTTCTCCAATGGAAATAAAACCCTCAATAAAAGTTAATAAAATAACTCTAAATTAACCAGTTGGTTCATTAATTCAAGATTAATTTATCCTAATAATTAAAGTGAAAATTGGTTACACATTTTTTGTAATCGGGCATTTAATGCCCATCATTAAATGCCTGACCACCCACATGTGGTCCCCACCTTCTTGATACAAAAAGGCAGTTTTGAAAAATAAAATAAAATAAAAGTTGGTGTTTCATTTTATTTTTATTCTAATAAACCTCCCATGAAAATCTGGAAAACTAACTTCCACCCTCAACCCACTGTTGTCAAGGTGAAGGTCTCCTTAAAAGAATATCGGCCCATTGAGTTCAATAGTGTGATTAAATTTGAATTCTGATCACCAATTCAAAATTTACAAAATGTCGCTCGTGCGTTTACTGAACGTACCTGAAAAATGACTTCAAAAATTCATTACAGGTACACCATTCCACAGAATCATGTGCCGTCAATTTTCATGGACTGGTAATATATCCATATAATTAAAAAACATTAAATTAAAAAATACAGGTCTTTATAGTTAAGGTGGGTTATTTTTTATAAGGTGTAAAATATTTTTTGAGAAGAATATATTTTGATGTGAGTGTGTGATGATAGTTTACTAGGGTCCAAAAACACATTTTATTGTATAATATAAAAAATTAGGCTTGAGTGATGATATGGTTATGAATATCATAAATAATGTGTCACATTCTAGTTATGAGTTTTTTTAAATTACATCTCTATATTGTTATGAAAAAACATATTATTTTAAAATATAGAATGGATTTTAAATACCCTAAATCAATTTTTATAAGTGAAAAAATAATTTTAATAATAATTGATTCAATGTTTAATTTTGGAAGAAAAATGATAATTATTATTTAAAATTTTTTGTAACATTGATAATTGAATATTGTTTTTTGAATTCATAGATCATTCACTAAATAGAATGAATTGTTTTCCAAAATAGAAAAAAATTTGTGCAAATATAAGTCTATTATATTTTTATTAATGTGACATATATCTTATCAATTTTAATTTAGAACCAGGACATAATATTGTATTTTACTATTGAACTATTAAATATTTCATCTTGAATATTTATTTAATATTGATAGGTAGTGGATCTAAATGGTTTATAAATAATCATCATGTGAATTATATATCCTCACATGAGCACTTGAATGACTGAACATGTTGAAGATGAAATGAATAGTTTTAAATTAATTTGTTTTGATTTTTTATTTAAGTATAGTTTTACAATAAGGACTATATATAATAAATAAAAATTCTATAAAATATATTTTATGACATCAATGTAGAAATTTAAGATGGTGGTAGCTATTTCATGTCAACCAAAATATTAAACTGAATTTATAAAAAAATATGAAATTTTGTATAGATATATAACAACATATTTTGTGTATGAAATATTTATGATCACATAAAATATATATAATTATAATTTTTCCAAGTTTTCAATGTTCCTTAGGAATTAAAATAAACACATCCCATAAAATATATTCTCAAGCTGTGAGAATTTGGAAATGGTCTAATGTAAAAAAAACATCTCATTGAACATATGTCATGAAAACATTTCATCTATCAAATAAGATTTATTTAATGTTCAATGATATTTTTATTTAAATATTTAATTATTATATGGAAATTTAATTGGAGATATTTTTATTTAATATTTTTATATATCGATGAAAATATGGTATATTTTGTTTGAAACAAGTTGTAATTTCAATCCATATTTTTTAGAAATTTTATTAGATAGAGTGTTAATGATTAAAACATAATTGGATAAATTAAATTATTAGTGATGTATTTTGAATTAATTTCTTAAATTTTTATAATATTTTATAAATATAATTATGGGATTTATGTACCATTATTTTTTGAAAATGTATTCCAAACACGTCTTATTTTTTTAAGAAAACTAATTTATAAATAAGTTTATTATTTTATATTAATTTTTGTATATAGTTAAAAAATGAATGGATAATAATAAAATATAGTAATTTATGCATAAAGTCCTACATTGATTATTAATAGAATTAAATAAGAAGGATACATATCAACTAATATATAATTGAAGATTATTATGTAAAGAAGCTGATCATGTTGAATTATGAAAATAAGAAGAAGAGGTGTTGGGATATGAAAAAATGTTTCATGTTATTATAAGGGCATAAAACATAATGATGTTTATGAATAATAAGAATATTTTTAGGATGCTAAAATAGATTTATAAATGGATTATTTTCATCTCTACATGTGTTTCATGACCATAATATGTTCATTTCACTTATGATTTCGAGTGATGGTCGTGGATGTTCAATGAACTCTCTAGAATTATTTCTCAAAAAAATAATACTATAGAAGTGTTCATCAAAGAAAATTTAATATTATAATGAGTTTACTTGAAAAATGATGAAATTGAATTGGGAGGATCTCCATAAATGTGGGAAGGATGTCCGGCCAATATGACCGGTTGTGTTTCCCATAAAAGGAAGCACCGAAAAAATTGGTAAAGTAAATAAACCTATTGAATAGTTCATTTTAAAACATCATAGTGGTGAAAATAATTAAAGAGTATTTAATTTTTAATAATTTTATTACCATAATATATTTTTTAGTCTATTGTAATACTTCTACCATCAGAAATACCAGAATGGATATTATTTCTTCCATGCATGTAGGACCACATATCTAAATCATTTAAATAATTTGTCTTCCTTTATTGACGTATGTACACTCATTTAATGTATTAATATTACTCAAATTTTAATTATTTTATATTACTTATATTTTTATTCTTATGTGTATGTAATATATACCTATTATTGTTGGTAGGGTGATTGGAATTTAAACTTCCAATAAACCAAGTTGAGGGGGAGAATTCTAATATAGGATTAGATTACCACTATGTTGATATTTGTTTCATCATATAGTGTATTGGTTATTTATGTCGTTAGGGATCTAAAAATATCATAAGTGATTTTATTTCCAATGTTTTTTATATTTATGATTGTAGTTTTTCCTACTCATTAAGTTGTATCAATGTAAATATTAAACACATCAGGGATATTACTAGTACAGAATCATATGAATGTATGATCTAGATTAATAAATTAAATGGAATGGATTTTGAATTCTGGTGTGTGGACAAAGAATTTTATCTGATCCGAAACAAACCAGATATCCGATTGGAAGGTGTTAAGTAATAACAATTGATATCATAGAACTGTAAAAGATGGGAAGAATGGTTTTGGTGCTAGGATAAATATCCCTAGAATGAAATTTTTCTTTAAAAATTTAATAGGGGATATCTATTAATGATGTTATAAATAACGTGGTGAATATGTATGAAAAGAAAACAACACATAAAAATGTTTTTACTATTTCTATGGATATTTGTTTTATGGTAGTAGAAATTATAATCTATAAAGTATTTTGTGAATGAATTTAGCATGATTCATGGGAATATTTGACAAGTGATGGTAAAATTTACTAATGATATGCAGATGTTTCTTTTATTATCATCTGTAGTAATATCTATGATTCTATTATAATTGTGGTTAGTAACTCTTGCATAAAAGTACCTTTACAGTTCCATAAATTCAAAATTTTACCATTAATGAGGAATTCATGTAGATTAATGTTCATTTACTATTAATAGTGTACATAATACTATGAAAGGGGTGAGGTATCCCTATAAGAAATATAAATATGAAACAATATAATAAATGTATCATGAAAATAGTCAATGTATCTTGGATAGTCCAGGTCCAACATGCTAAAAATTTATAAGGAATATATATATCAAGGATGATTGAAAAGGGGACAAGGAGAAATTTGGAAGTCCACATACTTTAACAAGATCAAATTTTTTTAGTGTAATATTGTGGAGAAATAATTACTTTTTGAGAATGATCTCACTAGTTGATGTTTGGTTAATTGACTCAAGTGTATCTTTTTATTCAACAAAATATCATAGATACATACTCAATTATGTATTTGGGATGCCTTGTGAATTTCATGTAGTGGGTCAAGAATCCCTCTATATAGTTACAAAAATAGGTGTAAACATATAGATAATGGAAAAATATTCTTGAATTTTATAGATTTTTTCCACAACCATAATTTATAATAAATTATTATTTCTATTGAGTAACATGATAAATAAAGATATGAACCTAGTTTTGAAAATGTGGTGTGAAAGGAAACCTAATGGTATTTTCTAGTTACATAAGGATTAAAGGATGGTACCCTTTAAATGATTTTAAATTTAGAAGGGTTTTTTGTTTCTGGAATAATAATTTTCAATAATCTTGGAGTTTGAAATTGTAGTTTTGTTTAGCTCAGTTAGAATAATATGAATGTATTAAAGGATAAGGTAATACTGGGGCTTGAACCCATAAATATAAGAGCTTGTGAAAGTTGTGTGGTAGAAAAAATAGAGAATCATTTCTCTAAACATGAAAATATTGAAACTCAAGAATTAAAAGTTATGGTTTTCAATCTCATATGTTTGGGGACCTTCCCTAATAAATCCTATAGTTATCCCCATATTTTATAACATTAATTTATGGTGATACTAATAAAGTAGAGAGTTTATTATTTAAGAATAATTCTAATGTATTTTATATTTTTACACTGTTTAATTGATTGGAAAAAATATAATTAAGATACAATCTTAATTTCATCCATATGAATAATAGTGGTGATTAGACTTGACATATCTTATAGAACATATTCTATGAGAAAGGAAAAATTCATGATAAATCTAATATCAGAGCTCTAAAAACGAATAGTTTCATTGAATGAATTATTTGAAAATTAATTGAAACCGATTAATTTATGAGGGTAAACTCAAAAATATATAATCTTATTTGGATTAAGGTACTCAATATATTAGAACATGTCATTTATAAATGTTTGACATCATTAGTTAGGATAGAACATCTGATGGAAATATGGTCTTGAAAATCATTTAAAATAAAACATATTAGAGTCTTTAGTATTTTATCATATGTACATGGTTATGACAATGAAATATATAATCATTAAGAAAAATCTAAACAAAATCAATGTATATGGGGAATAATATTTTGGATATCATTTAAAATATAATGAAATAAAAAAATTATCTATATTTGAGATGATGTCTTCAATGAATAGATTTTATAGAAAATATAAAACAAGCATGAGATATATTTACTAGTTAACAATAGATTTTTCATGTCTATATTAATTAGAGTATGATTACCAGATGTTTTTATGTTCTAGAGAACCTTCAAGTTACTTTTTTAAATCAGTGAAATTATAGGAGTTAGACCATTGGAAATATCATAGTGTTTAGTGAATGATAAATCTTAGGTGGGAGCATTGGATGTATGTTCTATAATATATTTTGTATTACACTTTCAGATATAAGAATAAAGATCTCAGCTGAGTAGTAGTGTTCAACCAATTTAGATGAGGAGATCAGGCTAAATCAAAATATTAGAATTGAGGCTTGGTGGTTGTATAAGTTATCTACTCAAAATGGAGGTCATAGAAAATAAAGGTTTATATAATTATCATTTATCAATGATATAAAATAGTAGGATATATATGAATGAAGTTATGGATTCATTACAATTTAATAAAACATGAATTATGGTTGAGCATCTAAAATGTCAAAATACACATGAAAATAACTATGTTAACTTAATTAAAAAATCATCTCAAGGAAAGACAAAAAATGAAATGTCTAATATTTGGTGAAGGGTTTCAAATATAAGGATGGATAAAATTTCAAGGAAATATTCTCATCAGTTGTTAAATATTCGACAATCCAAACAGTTATACATATGGTTGAATTCAAAATATTTATACTTGTACTTAATGGATCAAAAACACATCTATTTTCTAGTGAGTTAGAGTAAATAATTTACTTGAAGAAAAAAATGGTTATACGAGGAGTATGGAAATAACGATTTTATTTTAATTAATGAAATATTATATGTACTTATTAATCAAAATGACATTGGAATAGATTATTCAACATAATTATGTTGAATAAAATATTGGGTAGATGTATCATAAATCCCTGTTATTACCTAAAAGTAATTGGATGATAGGAATTTCTTTATATTTCATGTGAATATTAATGACATATTGTTTGTTTGAATGGGTGATTGAAATATTAAAACATTGTAAAATATTTTTTCAAGAGGTTGTGAGGTGTAATATCTCTTCCGAGAAAATAATATATTGGACATGAGGATAGAATGTGATTATATATCCAAAACTCTAGTACTATATTAGAAGGATTACATCCTTAAAATAATTAGATCCTTTGACATGGCTAGATGAAAACCATTTGCTACTCCAATTTTTAGACACTACTATGTATTTAGAGAATAATCACCAACAATGGAAGAAGACAATTTGTTCATGAAGAAAGTGACATATGTTTAATTATTCAAAAGATAAATGTAGGATATAAATTTAACTCATATGAATAATTTTTTATTTTGGGACTGATAATTTGGTTTATATATAACTTAGGAAATAAAATTTTGGAATAATTAATTGGATACATTATTATTTTAAATTAATTTATGATTAGTCTTTTATTTTGTTGAGATTATGATACATAACAAGGACATTGTGATGAAAATTTTTATGGATACATGGACAACCAAAATAGAAAAATATATGTTTATTACTATGGAGTATCATGATTTAGTTATAATTAAATATTATAAAGGATATTTACACTGAGTAAAATTGATGTTGGGTATGTATATGAAATAGATGTAAGGAAAGAGATATTTAGGTTTAAGAATTCTCCAAAAGAATAGCATTGATTTCAAGGAGAGATTGTTTTATGGGATAGATAAATTCTAATTTAGATGTATAAAAATTCAATTTTATCATGAAAATAGAAAACACATTGACTTAACTTAAAACATCATTAGAAAAAAATTATAGGAGAATGTATTAGATCTCTATAAAGCATCGGGTATCCAAAATCCAATAGTTATATTTAGTAAAATGTTATTTTAGGAATGTCCTAGGAATCATCATGCCTTAGTGGGACAAGGGTAAATAAGAAAAGGTGGTGGAACACATAATAATGTGTAATAAGGGAAGGAATGTATTTTATGAAGATTTCCCTATGTGATTTCAAAGAAGAAGTATTCAAGTGTTAGATTATTGGTATGTAAAACTCATTTCGGGTTATCGGAAGGTCACACATTTGATTTTTTTATTAAAATTATGTTCAAAAGTAGAAGGTTAAAATCAAAGTATAAACATAAATAGTTAACTACATCATATGTATCAAGACCATCCATTTTTCATTTTACCGAATGGTTTAATAAAAATTAAAAATATATTCAGTGAACTCTCTATAAGTTATTCTCTCATTGTATGACTCTCAATGTGTTTAGAAATATAGGTTGTTGAGGCCAATTATATTTTGAGAAATAAAAATTCATATTATATATAGAGTATCTCTTTGAGTTTTGGAATCTAGTGTGACTATTTGGACAAGAAATGTTTCCTATAAAAGGAATTGTGGACTAACGATATACACTAGATCCTAATCATGGATAGTACATGTGAAAATTACTCTATCTGTATGAAATAAGTATGCTTTAAACACAAAATGTGTTTTCTTATAAAATAATATATACTTGAGAAATATTATATTATATAACATTTTATGGATTAATATATTACCATAAAACATGGGAAAGGATTGTCAATAATCATTATTAAAAAAATTCATGAAATATATAAATTATAATCTTGTTTTCTAGGTTGAACATAAAGGCATTTAAAGAAATTGCTATCTAGTTAGCAAATGGATTATAATGTGAAACTATACCTACCAGTACAACATGTATATTATATCTAAAAATAAATAATTATATTATTCATTAGTAAGATATATAATTTGGCCACACACATCACAAAAATTTATATACAATAAATAAAATACTTGAAAATGAATTTATAAGTGAGTTTGTATCATGATATTTTATATCATGTCATTAATCATCATAAAAATGAAATGATTAATTTATGTGATCATTTGGTTATAAAATATAATATCATTAAATTGTAAGAATTAAAATAGAAAAAACATTCCACAAAAAATAAAATATGTTAAAAAATAATGATTAAATTTTCAACAATTACCCTAAAGAAGGTATTGTTTAAGGAATAATAGAGCATATTGTTTCCTTGGTGACTGGGATATGAGAATCTAGAACTACCTACAATAAGGGATGAATCTCAAAATCATAGATGGCCCTATACGAGGCATAATCGAGGACTGGTTTCAGGGATCAGGACAACTTGGGGTGGACATCAAGGTTTTGGGGAATGGTTCTTTGGGTAACATGCTGAATTGATTGAGAAGCTCAAAATAAAGAAAGGTAGAGTGTTTTGATTTCTAGTATTCATGTACATGTGAAGGTGGAGATCATAATGATAGAGATGGGGTGCTGATAAAGAATGATGGTTAGTCTATTATATTAAGGAGTTTTCTTCCTAGCTACAACACTAGTTTAGAAACAATCCAAGATAACCAGGGTTGATGGGTTAGATGGAAAACCCCCTACTTGGGTATTACACTGAATGTGGAAGGGTATTTCTTGAATGTAGAGATGAGAGGGGTTGGTATGGTTCTTGATAGTTTGAGGTTCCATGCTTTGGGGTTTTTCTGCCTTTTTTCATGTAGGTAATTCTATGGATATAGAGGAAAAAGATTTCATGTAGGTTTCTCCTTGTGCAGGTAGTTCAACATAACAACTACATATGATGAGAAAAAGTAATTTATTTTGGTCGAGTTACTTTATGAGAACAGTGATGTTCCCTAACAGCTAGTTTAAATAATCAGGTAATACAGAACTTACATCAAACCAAATATTTTGGTCGGAAAGACATTGCATAAAGGGAACATTGTTGATGATTTATTATCTATAAAAGTTACACCTTGAGAGAGTGTGGTTTTTTATAAGAGTATGTTCTCCCTACCTGATGATTTTAATCTTATTGATAAAAATGATTCTCTTGGCCTCCTTTACTTCTGTCTCTTGATAAAATTTGACCTAATAAATTTTTATGCTACATTTTGAATAAAAGGTGAATTTTGAATGATAGTAAGTGAAAGAAATAATTTTAAATAATGGAGGATAAGTTATTTATATATATATTGTAACATTATTATATATTGAAAAATTTATATAAATTGGATTTAAAATTTTAGAAATGGGTACATTAATATTGATCCTTAAATAATATTTCTTTGCATGCTCATTAATAGTTTTTTTAAAATGGATTCTTATATAATATAAAAAGTGAATGTTTACTACACTATTTAATATATAATTTTATTTCTACACAATATACCATGTATCTTGTGAATAAATGTTTTAAATTGATTATTGGAGATGTATTTGTGATATGTATATACATTTAATCAGATGCATTATAGTCTATATCACCGCACATCATTGAAATTTTTGGGTATAATGAACTTTAGTGTTACAATACTGTCTTAGAGACTATGTATACCATTTTTAGTTCTGAAAAAAACTACATTTCTACTATATAGCTCTGGGGACATTATATATTGGCCATAATGTCTTGTATTAAAGGCATGGACAAATATTTTAATGCCAAAAAACCTTATGAATAATTGGTAATCCCCTCCCAATCTTTATTGGGTGATTTATATGGTCATTTTGGTGATCTCCCAAAATCTCATCATTGATCAAAAGAGATATTTTCATATTAGATTATGAATAAAAAGTAAAATAATAAAACAAATTTATCCCTAAAATATTTTCTATTCCTATATAAAATCCTGTTGTAATGTTGTTATATATTCAAATTTATGTCCATGGGTTAAGGATTCTTATTCCTATTGGTAGGGGGTTATGGAACTCATAAAATTATCATTATATTAAGATTGTTTAATTATGATATCCTAACTAGGTAAATGGTTATAATATCTTTCATGCAATGGATAATTTCATATACATAATGGTGGATTCTGATCAATTGGGTAATCCATTATTAAATCCATGTAAAACTATATATCTATAAAAAACATAGATATTGGAATAATCGATTAGATATTGAATTAATATTTTATTGTAACAAATTATTTTGTAAGGATATTGTGTATTTCAAATGGTTATTTTAAATTATATTATTGGATTTAAATTTTATTTTCTAAAATTCAGTGTTTATAGGGTAAAATTGATATTATTAGTGAAAATTGAAAATTAGTTTTTAATGTGAAATATGTGCATCATTTTGAAATTAAAAGAGATATGTTAATGGGGAATTATGGATTTGGTTTCGATTTCATAATTTTGAAATTTAGGGAAATCTATTTTTATTTTAAACATTTTTAAATTGTTTATTAAGGTGATTAATAAAGACACATAGATTTGAACATGTGTTTTGGGATTTCCTACATTAGGTGGGTGTGTATGATAAAAATATTTTACTGGGAATTTTTTTTATTCCAATATGTTTCACAAATAATCATGGGTATCTTAGGAAGTTTATTTTAATGGGAGAAGTGGTTGGGATAATAAGTGGTAAAAAATAAACACTCTCAATGGTGTGAGTTTGGATATATGAATAAGGATTTTGACCTACAAAAATCTAGCCATCATGGACATTTAGAAAATGAGGGGTTTTTTATTGTATTATAAGAATTGGTTTTTGTTTTGATAGGTATATGAGAATGGATATTTTATAGAATTTGGATTTCTCTAAAAAATTCAATTTTCAAAATGATACCTTTTATTTTGGTGAAATTTCAATCAATAAAAATGTGGAGTCCTTTATAAAGAATATTCTGACATTAAAACATTGATAAATAATTTTTTTAGTTTGAAAACTACTTATTCTTTATTTTGACTTATCATCCATAAATTTCCATTAGTATTTTCATGTATATTCATTAAAATCATGGTAATGTCATAAAAATATCATACTCACACTATAAATGTTCACTTTGGTGTAAAAAGATAAATGCTAGTTCCTGGTATATTTAAAAGAATGTTTTTATTTTTCCGCTTTGGTGTGTTGTTGTTCAAAATTATAGTTATGGAATGAGGATATAGAATTTCCTTAGTTGTGTATTCTTCCCTATTGTAACTTTGTTTGTATCAGTTACATTGTACATTGAATTTTATTTATTTAAATAATAATAATTAATATCTATCATCGATGTTTTAAAAAAATTTATTTAAATGGATTTCTCATGAGTATCCACCATTTATAGATTTTAATTTGTGGTAAAATTATTCCCTAAATTTCCTATTTTATCCCTATATTCTTATTTATAGATCTACGTGGTCATGGGATACACATGAGGCTATATGAAATACTATCTCAAGTATCTAGATTCAGGTTCTCAGATAATGGTTTTAAAAAAAGTTATTGAATATGGGTTGTAATAATTTATTTGAATACATGGTAATCATAGATAATATAATGAATTAAACCCAACATTAATTCAATGGTATTATAGGAAAAATATTCATAATGAGTGGTTGATGAAAATAAATAGAAGAATTATGTTTTTTAGTACTCAAAAATCCATAATGATTGATTTTGTTTCATATTTGTGGGAGGTATTGTCATAAAAGTGGTGGAAATCTATTTTTAAGGTAGATAAGGAATTAATAACTCAACTATAATGGATTATAGAAGATATTTATTGATCAATACAAGTATAAGGAGCTGAATTTTGATCTATCTTGAGATATCATATATATTTGGAAAATAAATTATTCAATGATGTAGTATATATCAAATTTCACAAAAACTACTGAACCATTTACCATATATTTTCAAATATATATATTTTAGGGATAAAAGTTTAAAATGATGAAATATGAAATTATTTATCAAGAATTACTATTTTAAATCTTCCATATTATGTGGGGTTGGTTGGTATAGTAGCTTCCATAGTGCTTGATATTGTGGGAACATTAAAATATACTTCTTCATACCATGGTTATGTGGGGGAATAAAAAATCATTAGGTAGAAAGGAAAGTGTTTGAATTTATAATGGAAATGGCTGGGGATAAATCTTAGTTTTCTTTAATAAAATAAATGATAGAATTATTCTATTATAGAGATATGGGCTACCCATTATTAAATTGTCTAAATCAACATCACATATTCTATTAGTGAATAATCATATGAAATTTGAAGACTGAATTTATGTTTTTCTCATTAATAAATGTTTTGATTCATTCAATAAGGTACATACTTAAATGATTTCTTGTTGTCTTCTAATTTAGGAGATGTTACATAATTTTTTTATAGTAGGATGTCCTCATCATTAGGATTACTCAACGCCATTGAATATTGAAGGAAATATATTCTACATTAAGTACATACCAAAGGAAAAAGTGGTTGATTTATGGAAATCCATGTTGTGAGGTACCATATTAATTTATTCACTATTATTTTTAATAATATTTTTACTATAGAATCATATTGTTTTATCTTTTCATGTTTGGTTGATCTTTTTTGGTTTCATGAAGAATCAATTCTATAATCCACGAGGGTATATTATCCACATGGTGAGAAAAATAAAAAAGGGACCCAATGTATAACTTTCATTATCCTGATTGGTAGTTTATAAATATTATGGTATTTTGGGGTTCATTTGGGAAGTAATATTTTTTAATCATTGGGAAGGATTTACTAGTATAATTTAAAATAGAATCTACTATTACAAATGATGACTGATTTTCATAGCACTAGGTGGGACTATCCATGATTTTATGGGATATGGGGATATTTAGGTAATATTTAATGGTCCATTGGTTGAGGGTGTGGGATCATTGATTTTTTTAGTTTTTTTGGTTATTTAGCCCATAGAAATACTGATCACCTCTACATTTAAGGGTGACAGATCAATATCCCATTGTTTTTTCTGAGGTATTATTTGTGAAATCTCCTAGGAGTGTTGTAAATTTTTCTATTGACTTAATTTATTGGTTTTGGCCTATTTTGATTCCATATTGCTATATGTAAAAATTGAATCAATGATAATTGATGTAGTAAATTTATGATCTAGAAAAAATGGGAATCATTCCCCTATGTGTTTCACCTTGGGAGGAACCAATTTAATTCATAAAAAAATTGTGTTATTTAGAGGATATATATATATAAATATGAATATTGGAATACAAACCATGTGAAAACAAAGAATAAATTTCATTTTATTCTAATTAATAATATATTTAACAACATAAATGGAGATTATTTTATTGTTAAAAGTGTGCTTCAATATGGTTATCATCGGTGGTGGTTTAAAGAAAAGTTTATCCTGAATATTTCTTTTCATATCCAATATGACCATTATATATTTTTGGTCATTAATTTTGAAGTTACCATGTAACCCTTTTTTAGTGACTTTATGAATAGTTTATTATACATATAAATTTAATTATTCATCATGGTAATCAAATGTTAAATTCATATCATTTCTAGGATCATATAATACAATGAAAATCATTTTGAAATTGTTTAAGTGATTTTATATGATCATTGTAATTATAAAAAATTCTCAAGGTTTTTTATGTATATTATTAAGATATTATTCAAGTAATTTTACTAGTAGATTCTCCAATAAATGTCTTGAATAAATTTAAACCAAGGTTTAATTAGATGAGGAAATATAAAGTGGTAATTTATGGGAGGGCATACTTCCTCACCTAATATGATTCTATTTAAATCAGTAGTTCGTAATGATGGTTATTTCTGTTAATCTTATCTAGGCTTGGGAATATCTTGATTTAGGGGAGTAAAATTATGTTGTATGGGTTTAAGAATTTGATCCCTCATTAAATAAATAACCAAAATATTTAAATGGGGACTGATACTACCTTATATTAACCAAATTCATAGTGTAATTACAAATTTGGTGGAAAAATAATTTATGTATACTATGATGTCCCATGATTTGGCACTCTCTTATGTGGCCAAACCAAGTTGGTTACTTGACCTCAAGAATTTATTCTGGTACTCTAGATTTTATCCACTAGAACTCAGGTTTTAAGGAACATGGTAAAGAAAATATACCCCCATATATAGAGTTTCAATAACTGTAGAATAAATACCAGTGTAATGAAAATATAAAAAATAGTGCAATAACATTTTATAAACAAAATAGTGAATGAAATTTTCTTATCCTACAATATAAATTATAATGAACTGAAAAACTATAATGTTTGTAAATTTTATGTTTGCATTAATATAGCTGAATGAAAAAAAACAAGGAATACACCCAAGACCCTTGTCTCGATCCCCACGTCAGTATCATCTCCAAGATCCAATTCATCCTATAAGAAATAGTCAACAACAATGACCTTTTTACTTGTCCAAAACTACATTCATATATATTCTTGAATTCCCAATGTAGGCCTCAATAAGGTGTGATTAAATCTCAGTAGCTCAACAAAAACATGATTAAACAAAACTAAATTTATAGTAAGTCAGTAAAATAAATAAATAATATCTATTATTAATTAATCAATTAGTATAATTTAAAAAATAAAACTACCAACCCTTGAGTTCTATGTTGATAGTTAAGGCCATGAAAACATAATTCAGTTCCTTGTATGGATTCTACATCACATGGTTAATCCTCATGTATTAGGATTGATCACATGTTCCATTTATCAAGAGGTAGAACTAGGCTATATGAAATGCCCCGACCCTAGTTACCCAGATTCGGTGCATTATTACATAACATTATCAGGATCAAAAAATATCAAGTCTCGAAAGACCGATTAGTTTAGTAGCATCGGAAACAGTAGATATGTTCATAAGTCTTGAATTACCTCATAAAGTGAAATACTAAAACAACATAGTCTCCATAGTCCACACTCATATCCCCTCAGACTATCCCTACAGGTTAGTCATGAAATACTTCTTCACATCCTGGAAAAAATACAACATAGAAAGGGGTGAGCTCAGATTCTCAGTAAGGATAACAATATAGCGGGAACTTTCATAAATAAGCATAACCATTTAAGGCAATGTATAAATAAAAGAAAATCCTTTTAAACATGAACTTCAGCATAATATGGAAAAAATAAATTTAAATAATTCAATTTACTTATTCCCTTGGATATTCTACTAGTTGAATAATCACATGCAATATCAATATCCACTTTCATAATGATGGAATTCTTAATGCCGGACTATTATAACCACATAGTCAAGGCCTTGTGCCCAGACTACAAATAATATTTTGTCAGGGCCTTGTTCCAATACACTAGTTTGTCTCATGAAACCTACCGATGAATTGAGGAGATATAGAGGGATCTGCCCATCACTTACTAAGTCCAACGCATTCCTCATATGAACATGTTTAACCATAATATAAACATTCGTATTAAAACTAGCATATGAAATGTCAATAATTTCTCCATAAACCATGAATGGTATAAAAATAACACATCCACAGTCAAACATATCACCAAACCTTCAATACAATATGAACGTTTTTTATCACAACAAATCAACTTCAAATAAACATAAAATCCATCAAAGGATGTTGACATAGATGAAATCAATACTATTTGAGAGAAATATCTCTTTTTTTGAAATCATTTAAAATTAACATAATTATAAAAGAAAAAATTTACTTTAAAAATATTCTTATAAGCTTTTAAGGGAAGCTTTGAAGATTTTATAACGGCAAAAAATAGCCGCACCTGCTGTATAAGTCATAAAAGACATTCTTACCATTATTTTGTCGAAATAGATAAAAATGAAATTGTTTGGAAAACAATAGAAAAATTCCTTTATAAAGATCTTATAAAAAGTCAATCAAAGGTATAAATGAATTTAACCCATAGTCTATAAAATATAAATATTTTTTTGAAATAAATTTTTACGAAACATGGATGTGGATGATAAAGAGGTCCGAGTTGATAATTACGTATAAACAATCTCAGATAATGAAGAGATTGTGAAATAAATCATTACCTTGTTCTTTTCCTTGGTCGAGGGTAGGTTAAACTCCTATATAATGGTGAAATAATTATTATTAAATTATAAAATATTCATATTAATATGATATAATATATGATCTTTTGACATTGCTCTGTTAATAATATCTTAGTATTATCGTCGTTTCAGATGTTAATGGATTCGTTTTCCTTTAAAGTTTTTGTTATGCTAGTCATATATGTTACGGATGGGAAGTATCTTATTCATATCCATAATTATATCATGTCTTTAAACATTATTTTAAATCATCTAATGAAAATTAGTCTTGAATGGATACGACGGGGAATGAATCTCATCAGATTCGTGGAGATAGTAATCCATACGTACGCACACGCAACAATATCATTGTTTTGATATTAAAATAACATAAAATTGGATGGTATATCATATATACAGTATCATTATCATTTTATATTTACTATTTACATGAATTACATATCATTATTATACCCATCCAAATAATTATGTATTGAATAACAATTACAACACGATGTGGAGACGGTAATCCATACGTACACACGTATGGTGACATGTCATTCAATGGATTGATAGAATAATGAATATTGTTGTAAAATATTTATAATAACATCATAGTATATAGAAGATACTATAGTTATTATTTTATAATGGAAGTAACAAAGAAATAAATTGTGGAAGTGGAAAAGTACTTGAAAGAGGGTGGTGAAATTATTACCTATTCTTCGGGTTTTTCATTTTGATTTGATCAAAAGGGCTTCTTATGTTGGATTTCTGACAAAATTAGGGCCCCTAAAATGAAGGGAGGACGGTTGATAAAATATTTGGGTAGGGTTTGGCCGAGCCAAAATGCTTTGAAGGTGTGAATTCGATAGAAGGGGGAGTGCCCTTTTATAATAGGGTTGAGGTCACCATAGGAAAAGCTAGAAAAATAATTTTGTAATAAAATAATTTTTTGTTTCTAATGGATCCAAAATAAATTATTTAAAGGATAAGGTGGTATGGGTCGAAAACAACTCAATCAATAGGTTTTATACAGGTTTGGGTCAATATATTAACTTTATCTTATATATTTAACTCTTAGTTAAATAGTTTTACATTAACCATGTCTCTTGTTATTTTTATATCATATGGTTAATAAACATACTATATACATCCAAACTAACCCAGGTGGTTCATTAATGATACTTCTATCATTATATAAGTCCTTTTGAAGAACCTAAGATTTTTAGGAATATAATATCAATTAATAATATAATATTTATTTTAAAAACTCTTTTATGTCAATTTTGTCACTATTTGGTATTTTGTTTTTTCAAAATTCATAATAGATTTATTATTTAGAAAAAAAATTATATAACCAACCATAATAAGTCATATTAACCTATAAAATTAGTGTAATTTATAAAACGTATCAAATTACATTTATTTGGATATTTATAATATCAATTATTTCAATATTTCAATATTTCATTAATTAGATAATTACTGCAACACCATTGTGTCATAAATAAATTACAATTTTTTATGTATAAAAATTATAAATAAAATACCATTATGTATTAATTATTTTTAGATTTATAGTGAATATTTATAATGGAATTTATCTTATGTGTATCCCAATATTATAAATGTTTTAGTTAGTAAACATTGATTTTAACACTTTTAACTTTTCTTTGAATTAAATAATAATAAATGTTCTAATCTAATCCAAGTGGAACAAAAAGGTTCATATTTTATTCCTAAGGTTGTTTTTGTTCGAATTATACTTATACAATAAAATTAGGACATATGCTAGGGTAATAATAATATCATTTTACCCTTAATTACACTATTTACTTTTATCTGTGGTAAAAAAATAAAAAGTTACTATTCACCGAAAATTATTTTTATTTTATTAAAACATATTTTACGCCTTGATATTAACCGTTTCTCTCAGATTTTTGAAATTCCACTCACAGAAGGGGTGAAATTAATTTTAATGTGAATTTTTAAATTTTTCAAGAAGATTGGTAAAAGACGTTGAAAAGTTCAATAAGATTTTTATATATCAAAATTTATTATAAACATAATCCAATAAATTAAATTAAAATTATATAGGTATTATGTATATATTTTGACCTAAAATAAATATAAATAAAATAAATAATTATTTAAATGAAAATTTTGTTTTAAACTATAACTCTGTGTTTTTCACGATTCATCAAAAATTGAATGTTATTAGAAAAATACCAAAAATTCACCCTAAGCTAATTTCAATATTCCGAATCAAAAAATGAAGACCATTTTGACAGAAAAAATTTATAAAATATAAAAAATTGTCTATTACTATTCATAATGTCTAGTTTGAATGGTTGTGGTGTGTGTTAGAACTAGAAGTTGAATAAAACACACGCTACTGCATTATTCAAAGAGAAGGGTACTATGAATGCTTGGGGTGTTACATTTTCCCCTCCTTCAAATAATTTTGTCCTCAAAATTTCTAGAATATTATTGCATAAAAAGACTCATGTTGTTCTTCATCATATGTTCCTCAGGTTCCCACATTGCCTCTTCCATCTTATGGTTTCTCCATAGAACTTTTACCAGACGAGTTGTCCGATTTCTCAGCACTTGTTCTCTTGTATCAAGAATCTCGACAGGATATTTGAAAAAATACAAATTTGGTTCTAGTTCAAATTATCATAGGTGAGTACATGCATTGGGTTAGGCATGTATTATCACGACAGTGTTACGTGGAACACATCATGAAAGTTGGAGAGATTTGGAGGCATTGCCAACGATAAGCTATAGCCCCAAATCGTTCTAGAATTTCGAAAGGTCATATGTACCTGGGACTCAATTTACCTTTCTTATCGAAACATATAACTCCCTTCCATGGATAAACCTTCTGGAGAATGAGATCTCCAACATGAAATTCCAAATCCTTCATTCGGTTATCAAAAATGCTCTTCTGCCTACATTTAGATGCTTTGATGTGGGTTTGGATTACCTTCACCTTTTTCATCGTTTCCTCCATATGTTCTGGGCCTACAAGTTTTCTTTCACCAACATCATCCCAACAAGTTGTTCTACTATATATCTTTCCATATAACTCTTCATATGGTGCCATATGAATACTAGAAAGGATTCTATTTTTATAAGAAAATTCAACCTAAGGAAAATATTGATCTCACAAACCCAGAAAGTCAAGTGAGAAGGATCTCAACATGACTTCTAAGGTTTGAATAGTTCGTTCTGATTGTCCATCTGTTTGAGGGTGCTAGGCAGTGCTCAGATGAAGTTCAGTATCCAGGGATCTCTAAAGAATTTTTTAGAAGTTTTGATGTAAAATGTGGATCACGATCAGAAACAATTGATAACGGTACTCCATGAAGTCTCAAAACTTAATTAATATATAGTATTTCTTTCCATTCAATTGGTAGATCTTCTCTTAGATCATGAAAATGTGCTAACTTGGTAATATGATCAATATTGACCCATATTTCATCGTTCCTTCTAGGAGTCTTTGGTAGTCCCATGATAATGCCCATCATAATAGTATCCCGTTTTCACTCGGGTATGGGAAGAGGTTTCATGACTCCTCCAGGTTGTTTCCTTCCAGCTTTCATTTGTTTAAAAACCAATCATCCAGACACAAAATCAGCAATTTCATTCTTCATGTTGTCCCACCAAAAATTTTCCTTCAAATCTCTATACATTTTGGTCCTACCATTGTTTATAGAGAAATTGGAACTATGAGCATCATCAAACAATTCTTGTTTTAGATCAGGTATATTAGGAACACAATGCCTCTTCATGAATTTCAAAATCCCATCTTCATATACGATGTCAATCAATATCCCATCATTCACAACTTTAATCTTCTTTTGAAACTCTTCATCAGCAGTCTGAAAACTCGTTATCCTTTCTAGTAAAAAAATTTTGGAAACCATTTTAAAAAGCATTGATGATTCACCTTCCATGGTGATTCCCATATCCATCTTTACTAGATCTGTGAAAATAAGATCCCTTTTAACTCTCATCTTGTTCAAAACTCCATGATCCTTTCTGCTAAAAGCATATGCCAACTTATTTTCCTTCCCTAGGTGGTACTGTATGGTGCAATCATAATCCTGGATTAGTTCACACCATCTCCATTGCCTCATGTTGAGTTCTTTCTGTGAGAAAATATACTTAAATCTCTTGTGGTTGGTATACATCTCACATTTTTTCACCATAGAGATTATGTCTCCATATCTTCAAAGTAATGATTACAACTGCTAACTCAATATCATGAGTATAATAGTTTTTATCATGAATTTTTAACCATCGTGATGCATAGGCAATAGCCCTATCATTCTGCATATGGACACAACCAAGTCATTTATTTGAAGCATCAGTATAAATAACAAACCCATCATTCGCTGATGGTAGAGTCAAGATTGGGGCACTGACTAATCTTCTATTCAGTTATTCGAATTATTCTTCACAATTTTTTTTCCAAAAAAATTTATCCCCTTTACTTGTGAGCTTCGTTAATGGGTTATCTAATCAGGAAAAATTCTGGACAAAACCCTGATAATAACATGCTAAACCAATAAAACATTGTACCTCAGTAATACTCGTTGGTGCTGGCCATTCTTGGATTGCTCTTGTCTTAGAAGGATCAATAGTGATTCCATCCTTAGAGACAATATGGACAAGAAAAGAAATCTCTTGAAGCGAAAATTCACACTTTGCTAAACTTCACATAGAATTCATTTAATCAAAGAGTCTTTATGATAATACACATGTGATTTTCATGATCTTCATAGATTTTGGAGTATACCATGATATCATCAATAAATACCACAACAAAGTCATCAATATATTCCTTGAAAACTATGTTCATTAGATCCATGAATACAAAGGGTGCATTAGTCAATCCAAAAGGAATTACTGCAAACTTGTAATTCATGTACCTGGTTCGATATGCTGTTTTTGGAATGTCTTCCTTCTTCACACACAACTGATATTATCCAGATCGAAGTTCAATCCTTGAAAAGTATTGAACTCCATGAAGTTGGTCGAATAAATAATCAATGCGAGTTAGGGGATATTTGTTCATTATTTATATAGCATTGATCTCCTTGTAGTCAATGAACAACCTCATATATCCATAACTCTTATCTAACAAAAAAACAGGGGCTCCCCATAGAGAAAAACTAGGGTGAAAAAATCCCTTATTACTCAATTACTCTAGTTTTTTCATTAGTTCCACTAATTCCAGAGTGTCATTCTATCAGGGGTCTTCGATATGAGCCTTAATCAAAGAATTAAATCATTTGAAAACTCAATTTATCAATCTGGAGGATGTCCAAGTAAATATTCTGGAAACACATCCACATATTATTTCACAATAGGCACATCCTCAATTTGAACATTTCTTCCCTCACCCACAGTATTTTTATTCTCTTCCTCCCAAATAATTCAATTTAGTTGAGCTACTGAGGGTGGATCTAGATAAGAATTAGGTGGTGACGATTCTACTCTAATGATAAGGTGTTCTTTATCATCGTCATCAAAAATATTAGCGTCCTTCTTCTTACAATAAATTTTAGAATCATGGTTTGAAAGCCAAACCATACCGAAAATTATATCAAATTCCATAATGGGTATGATGATGAGATCCATAGATAAATAACATTTATATTCCTTAATGGGAACTGATTCACAAAACATTATTGCAATGATAGTTCCCTTAGGAGGTTTGACTGAAAAATCCCTTGTTAAATAAAATTGGAAATATCTAATTTTCATAGAAAACTGGGAAGATATGAAAAAATGAGACGATCCAGAATCAAATAAAGCATTGGCTAAACCTGAGGAAACCATTAAATTACCTACCAGCACATCTTTCGGAGCTTTAACCTCAGTAGTAGTGATAGCGTATGTTTGGTCTTGATCCCTTGGACATTTCTGAGGTTAGTTTCCCTAACACTTAGGACATTAATTTTCATAATATACCGTCTCCCTGCAATTGTAGAATTGAACATGGGTAGCCTCTTTCATACCCATGCAATCACGAGATTGGTGGCCTTTTTCACCACACTTGTAATAGACTCCAATTCCCTTCAGGCAAGTACGAGGGTGTTTCTTCCCACATCTACTACGGGATGGATATTCAACATTTCCATTCTTCACCTCATTTCCATTTCTAGTGTGATCAGCAGATCTCTTCTTCTCTTGCTTTTCTTTAAATTATTCAGACATAAAGAATTCCTTTTATTTCTTGATAGCATATGAGAAAATATCTTTGTAATACGAGAAGGATTTTGTGACGAATGCTCGATGAAAAAATGGATTTAAGACATCAAATAAATTATCAATATTACTTCTTGGGTTATGTATATAATCTGTAGCATGCCTTGCTAACATTTTAAAGTTATACTCATACTTTGCAATATTCTTGTCCTCCTTTTTCATCAGACTCAGAAATTATCTTTCCATATCAACTTGATGATCATGATGAAATTATTTTTCTAAGAAAAAATCATTAAACATTCTTCATTCCATATTTATACTTCATCATCTACATTCGTGTTTTGAATAAATAACCACCATTGATCAGTATCTCCAGTGAGGTAGTAAACTTCCATGACAACTTTTTCCCCTTCACTACTCCCCAAGGAATGGAATATTTTCTCTAAGGAATTTATCCATTTCTCAGCTACTAGTGGATTTGTACCCCCATTTAATGTTGGTGGTTTTTTCCTCATGAAGCGATCTAACATTGATCCTCCATATTGTGGATCAGGGTGCTCCATATGGGTAAAGTTATTATTAATAACCTCAACGAGTCGTCCCAGTATGGTGATTAGATGATCAGCACAAGTTACATCACCAGCTCCACTATAATTATCTTGAGAAGGAGGGAAATCCCTACATGTAGTGCATGAATTGATACAGTTTATATTCATTCCACTAAGAACCATTTCTAAACAATGGAATACACAATATTAGTTTATGAATCTCAATACATAAATCCAAACTTGTAACACACTTAATATAAATTGAACAGTTTTTGGATATAATCCATAATCATAAAAATGATTTCTTTGAGAAATTATATACTCATAAACCCTTCATAATTTTATGTAATGAAAATGAGAATTATCCTAAGCATATCCCCCATTATTGTTGTAACCAAGAGTGAAGTAAGACCCGTTTTCATGCACCGGTTCCCATTAAAGTCTAGTTCAAAGCAATATTTTCTAGTTTTACCCCTAGGTACATCTGTTCCAGAGCCGCCTCTACCTGCTCGTATCCAAATAGGTATGTATTGCTTTTAAACTCACAAAATCGCTACAATACCAAAATTCTAGGATGTTATTCTATACTTATCATCAAAGTCTATCTGAGGACTATGTGCTCTAATCAGAGTTTTTCTAAATCTATATTCCAAAGATTTTACTAAACTTCCTTAGATGCCAACTGTAATGCCCTGACTCTATTAACCCAGATTTGGTGCATTATTACATAACATTGGCATGATCACAAAAGATCAATTCTCGAATAACCGATTAGTTTAGTAGGCTTGGAAACACTAGATACGTTAATAAGTCTTACATTACATCATAATGTGAAAAACTAAAATAACATAGTCTCCATAGTCTACAATCATATCCCCTCAGACTATCTTTACAGTTCAGTCATGAAATACTTATTCACATCCTGGGAAAAATAAAACATAGAAAAGGGTGAGCTCAGATGATCAGCAAGGACAACAATATAGCGGAAAATTTCATAAATAAGAATAAACATTTAAGCCAATGTATAAATAAAACAAAATCCATTTGAACATGAACTTCATCATATTATGGAAAAAATAAAAAGAAATAATTCCATTTACTTATTCACATGGATATTCTACTAGTTGAATAATCACATGAAATATCAATAACCACTTTCATAATGATGGAATGCATAATGCTAGACTATCATAACCACATAGTCCAGGCCTTATGCCTAGACTACAAATAATATTTTGTCAGGGCCTTGTTCCAAGACACTAGTTTGTCTCATGAGACATACCAATGAATCGAGGAGCTATTGCGGGCTCCACCCATCACTTACTAAGTCCAATGCATTCTTCATATGAAATTTTTTAAACATAACTTAAACATTTGTATTAAAAGTAGCATATGAAATGTCAATAACTTTTCCATCAACCATGAATGGTATAAAAATAACACATCCATAGTCAAACATATCTCAAAACCTTGAATACAATATGGAAGTTTTGTATCATAATAAATCAACATCAAATAAACTTATAATCCATCAAAGGATGTTGACATAGATGAAATCAAAACTATTTGAGTGAAATATCTCTTTTTTGAAATCATTTAAAAGTAACATAATTATAATAGAAAACATTCAATTTGAAAATATTATTATAATCTTGTAATTGATTCTTCGACGATTTTATAATGGTGGAAAATAGCCACACCTTCCGTATAAGTTAAAAAAGTCATTCTTACATTAATTTTGTCGAAAAGGTTAAAAAGGACCTTGTTTGGAAAACGATGGAACAATTCCTTTATAAAAATATTATAAAAAGTCAAAAAACTGTATAAATGACTTTAAACCATATTCTATAAAATATTAAGAATGTTTTCAAATACATTTTTAAGAAACATGGATGTGGATGATAAAGAGGTCCTAGTAGATAATTACGTATAAACAACCTATGATAATGAAGAGATTGTGAAATAAACCATTACTTCATACTTTTTCATGGTACAGGGTAAATTACCCTCCTGTATAATTGTGAAATATTTTTTATTAAATTTTACAAGAATCGTATTAATATGATACCATATATGATCTTTTAACATTTCATTGTTAATAATATCATAGTATTATCGTTGTTTCTGGTGTTAATGGTTTTGTTTTAATTTATATACATTGTTATGTGAGTCATATTTGTTTTGGATGTGATGTATCTTATTCATATCTATAATTATATCAAGTATTTAAACATTATTTTTAATCATTTAATGAAAATTAGTCTTGAATGGATACGATGTGGAATGAATCTAATCACGTTTGTGGAGACAGTAATCAGTACGTACGCACGAGCGACAATATCATTCTTTTGATATTAAAATAATATATAATTGGATGTTATATCATATATAAAGAATCATTATCATGTTATATTTATTATTTACATGAATTAAACATCATTATTATACCCATCCAAATAATAATGTATTGAATACCAATTACACCACGACGTGGAGACGGTAATTCATACTTATGCATGTATGGTGACATGTCATTCAAAGGATGGAACAAATAATGAATATGGTTTTACCATATTTATAATAACATCACCGTTTATATAATATATTGGAGTTATTATTTTATAATTGAAATAACAAATAATGATGAAGTGGAAGAATAAAATAACTTGAATGAGGGTGGTGAAATTATTACATCTTCTTCGGGTTCTTCCTTTTGATTTGATCAAAAGGGATCCTTATGTTGGATTTCTGACCAAAAGAGGGCCTCTAGGATTAAGGGATGACATTTGAGAGGATATTTGGTCACATTTTGTCCAAGCCAAAAGGATTTTATGGTGTGAATTAGAGAGAAAGGGGAGTTCTCTTGTATAAGAGGGGTGAGGGGAACCTTAGGAAAATCTAGATAAATTATTTTATAATAAAATTCTTTTCGGTTACTAATGGATTAAAAATGGATTATTTAAATGATAAGGTGGGGATAGGTCTATAACAACTCAACCAATAGTTTTTTGATCAGTTTGGGTCACTATATTAACTTTATCCTTTATATTTAACTCTTAGTTAAATAGTTTGACATTTACCATGTCTCTTTGTATTTTTATATTATATGGTTAACAAACATACCATATACTTCCATGAAAACCTCAAGGGGTTCGTTAATGATACAACTATAATTATATAATACCTTTTTAATAACCTTAGATCTTTTGGAATATAATATCAATTAATATTATAATATTTTTTTTTAAACTCTTTTATGTCAATTTTGACACTATTGGGTCTTTCATTATGCTAAATTCATAAGAGCATTATTACTTCGAGAAAAATTCCTCTAACCAACCCAAATATGTCATATTAACATAAAAAATTATTGTAATTCATAAAAAGTCTCAAATTACATTTATTTGGATATTTAAAATATCAATTATTTTAATATTTCATTATTTAGGTAATTGCTGCATCACCATTGTGTCAATAATAAATTAAATTATTTAATGCCTAAAAATTATAAATAAAATACCTTTATGTCGGAAATTGTTTTATATTTCTAAAAAATATTTAAAATAGAATTTATCTTATGTGTAACTCTATATTAAAAATGTTTTAGTTATTAAACATTGATTTTTACTCTTTCAACTCTTCTTTTAATTAAATAATAATAAATGTCCTAATCTAATCCAAGTGGACCAAAGAGTTTATATTTCGTTCCTAAGGTTTATTTTGTCTACATATGACTATCCAATAGAATTATTACATGTTTTAGGGTAATAATAATATCATTTTTACCCTTAGTTACTCTATTTACTTTTAACAGTGGTAAATAAAAGTAAAAAGTTTCTATTCAAAAAAAAACTTTTTTTATCTTATTGAACCACATTTTACTCCTTCATATTAACCCTGTCTCTAAATTTTTTGAAATTACACTCATAGAAGTGGTAAAATTATGTTTTATGTGAATTTTCAAATTCTCCTAGGAGATGGGTAAAAGACGGTGAAAAGTTCAATAATGTTTTTATATATCTAAAATTATTATAAACAGACTCTAATGAATTACATTGAACTTATATAGGTATTATTTATCCATTTTTACCTAAATTAAATTTAAATAAAATAAATAATTATTTAAATAAAAAATTTCTTTTAAACTATAACTCATTGTTTTTCATTATTCATCAAAAATTGAAAGTTTTTAGAAAAATACTAAAAATTCAAAGTAATCTAAATTCGATATTCCGAATAAAAAAATGAATTCAATTTTGAAATATAAAAATTAAATAAATTAAAAAAGTGTTTATTACTATTCATAACGTCAAGTTTGATTGGTTGTGGTGTGTGTCAGAACTCGAAGTTGAGAACATCACAAGCCGCTGCATTATTAAAAGAGAAGCATACCGTGGAAGCTTGGGTTGTTACACTCTATTCGAATTTTGATAAATATGTCACATACATCTTCCATGGGCGTCATACCTTACCATGGGGAAAGAAGAAGTACCATGATTATAGGAATTAGTTTTTTGGACAATAATTGAATGGAAAATTTATAATTTTATCTATTTTATAGTATATCTCTAAGTTATGATAGGTGGATAATGAAAAATGGGGTATTTAAATTAATTTTCAATTTTAAATTTTAAACATGAGGACATGTCTATGGAACTTCTTATTAGATTTAGAACGTCACCATTGAAGTGCGATGTTGTTTTTTGTGATATTACGTCATTTATTATGGTAATCATCATTCTTTCCTAATAATAATTATTTTCATATAATATGTTTCAAAATTATATGATTAATAGTGTTACACTCTATAGAGTCCTATAGTTGATAATCCTAAAATGAAATCATATGTTTACTTTGTGATCGTATATTTGGATCTATAATACTATATAAAAATAGTTAAATAACATTATAGAATATCAACAATTGAAAAATATACAAAATGAGCATATCATCTAATTTTTATAATTTATTCTTATATAATGGGTTCTTGATTTTGGATTATCTTGGGAGGGTCATCATCTATTGTTATATTTCATTGATAATAATAGTAATCTATCATCGATTTGTATGGACTTATTAGAGGATTCATATGTTTAACCATTTTGGTCACTGTAGTGTTGGGTGGAGACTAGTGGGAGGCCTCGTATGGGACCCAGTTTGGAATAACATATAAATACTGTAATGAATTGAGTTTTAGTAAAATATTCCTCTTCAAAAAAAAATACAATGTTTCATGGTTTACTTCAATTGAAACACTAAAATAATAAAAATATATACTTTTGTACAGTAGATGTATAATTGAAAGGTATAAATAATAGTAATGAAATTATGAAATATATATATTTATTATATAAAAACAGAACATTACATATTAATTTTAACATAAAATATTGACCCAACTATTGTAGATAAGAAAAAAATAAATCATTTTTCTGAAATTTACATATTTTTAAAATGTAATATAATTATATATGAATAATGTATTAAAACTCCTATAATTATTACATTATAGGATGTAAGAATAATAATATCTAATATAAAAAACATTATTTCTTGTAAAAATGCCTTTCAATATATTTTATGTTTTTAAATAAATTTTTTATAAATTTTAGGATGTGAATATGAAAAAATAAACAACGTTTTGGAATTATCCTATAGATGATGGCTGAAAATTTGTTTTTTTGTAATTTTTCATAAGAGATATATTTTTTGGTTAATTGTGAAAAATTCTATTTTGTCAAATATCATAACTTGTATGTAATTATTAGTTTATAAGTAATAATTATAAATTCATCAATCCCTTTTCTAAGGAAAATTTTTTGTTGTACAGATGACCATAAAATTTTTAAAATTTATATATTAATTTATAAAACCATATTTAACATTTTAGAACTCAAGACATATTTTAAAAAACTTATTTAGTGAATTAGACATTTATTATTTTAAAATTATGTTTTATCATATTTATAAATGTTATATGACAATGTTTACTTAAAATTTTAAATCCATGGGTAAAAATTGTGTAAAAAGGAACATTTTATTTTATGTAATCATGGATTAAATACATAGGTAGGAAAATAGTTACTGTGATAAAAAATAAATAGGTAAAATAAAAAAAACTCAGAATAAATGACCAATGACTTGTTATAAAAAAATTAAATTTAATGGTTGAGGATTTATTATCCAAATATCACCCCACACTTAAATTTTGTCCAATATTTGAACTATAGACCCATGAATGATGTTTGTTAGAATTATTATTAGAAAAGATACCTACCACTTCATTATAAAGAAATCCATTCACCCCTTCAATTGCACTCTCTTTTAAAATCCATAAGATTGAGAAAAACACTTACCAATAATCTCTTAAACATCCTTATTATGTCCTTGAATCTATGTCCATTAAAAAGTCAATGTTTTGGTTTCGTAAAGTGTTTCTCAAGATATATCATCCAAAGGAGAAATTTAACATTATCTTCTAATCTCCCATTAATCATTATACTATTTTACCACCTATTAAAGCAATTTATCCCATTATATTATAATGAAAATAACATTTCTAATATAAAGAAAAATTATAATGATTAAATATTCATCAACCAACCGATCTCGGTTACTTTGGAATATGGAAACCATATATATTTAAGTGCGGACTACCTCCTCCTTGACTAGCATGTTTTATTTTTCCCCACTACCATTAATATATAGTTTAAATGTTATAATTAATTTTTTAATATTATATTTATATCATCATAAATTAAATAAAATAATATGTTCATTTACTCTATTCTTTCCATTATAAAAAAAATGAATGTGTCTCCTGTGCATACATGAAAACAAGAACCTATATGAGATTATTCAAATCAATTCCCTTAACCACTTAACATTTTTATCTTTAAAAATATATATCATGCATAAAAATTTTGGCTAGGAAATTTTTTATATTATTAGAAAGTAATATTACGCATTATATATGTGATACAAAAACTAAAATGTCATAATAAATTTAATCCCCCAATGAAGAAAATATCGAGGTATATTTCTTAATCTTGGTTCATTTTAAAAAACTATATAGGTGTCAAAAATTATAAAAATGGAATAAAAAAACAGAAACACCTCTACCATTCTTGATATTATGATGTTATTTTATTAAACATTTTGCCATGGTCAAAATAAAATTAATTATTATAGAGAAGTTGAATGAACCATCTATAATAAAATGATATACATAAAAAATTATAATAAAAATTATAAATTTATAATAAATAAACCTTGTATAATTAAGTAACGATGAATAAAATTCATAATAAGGCCTTTAGTGAACTTAAATTTTTAATTTAGGAAGATGTGTACATGTGGAGATCGAATCAGCACCATGGTAAGTGTTTCGTTAACCTAAGTTCTTATTCATTAGTTTATAGTCTTTCTTACATTAATATAATCATAAATATTTTACTAATTCAACCATTTGAAATTTCTTTTTTATATTTCTACCTGTTCTAAAAGTTATTTTTCCATCATCATAAATAGAAATTTATTGATAAAAAAATTTGCAAAATAAAAGTATGACATTATTAAGAATAACACACATTCATAACAATCTATCTTTTTTCTTCAATGTCCTGGTTATCCCTATCAAATTTATTTTCCTTAATGAATGATGTTTTTCTATATAAAAATTTTCCTATACATTTTTTATGAAATTAATGTCTTTTGATATTTCTCTAATGTTGTTTTTATTTAAAGGAACCTAAAAATAATAAAAACATAATTTATTTTCATTTTTACCAAGATGAGTTTATTAACATTATTTTATTTGGATATTTTTAGGGATTATTTTTTAAAAATATTTATGATAAGGTTTTTTTGATTAATTTATTTCCCATCATAAATTGTTATATATATTTTCACTTTATATTTTATTCAGAAAATTAAAAGCATTTATATATTTTTTCTTTTTAGTAATATTTTTCCTCAAACTTTTTTCTCAAATTATGTAATGATTTGATCACATAGTATGTTATATTATGTAATAATTCATTTCTAAAAATTATATTTCTAACATATCAGGATTTATTATGTTCATTTTATGTGATTTTTTTTCAATTTTTAATAAACTCTTTCGTTATTCCGGGGATCCTTATGATAGGATTATAGTTGACATTAATTGGCACTAATATGTATGGATGTTTATTTTTTGAGTTATTTATCACCATCTCATGAATTTGTTAAATTTTATGCCACATATAATTTTTAGGTGTGGAGATAATCAGTTTATTCACATATGTGGCTCAATGATGGGTTTTTTCATGGTTTTATGTATAATTATAATGATTTTGTTCACTTAGAAATGAGAATAATGGATTTTTTACAGTATGGATTTTCAATTATTATGGTTCTGCCACATTTCCATGTTGTTTATCATGTTATTTAATATTTCCACGTTGTTGATCAATTTATGCAATATTTCCAATATACTTTTCATTTACATGATATACAAAGCTTTCAGGATTACCAATTATTTTTAAATTATTTTGTACTTCCATTTCATGGTCATATAATTTGTGACTATAGATATTTATTATGATACATTTATGAACATTTGTTATTCCTTAATTATCAATTTATCATATTATATTTCTCTATCATGTTTTATGATTATTATCTAGGGTCTTAAAATATATTTTTAAGATACTTATGTTTTCATCATTTACTCAATGAAGCTTATGATCTAACACATTATGATATTTTCTTCCCTTATTGATAGTTAAAGATTAAAATTTACTTCTTTTTATGACTCACATCTTATGAAGATTTGTATATTATATAGTACTTCTACAAAAGGGTCTAGAGGAGCATCATTATGGAGATAAATTTTCATGTGTTGTAAATTAGTATAATTATGTAGATAATCACAGATATTTTAATCTTTTAGGACCTTGGGTTTTCAAACTATTCATGAGATGTAATTTTTAAATCTAGATATTATTATTTTATTTTATTCATGTTTAGACTATGTCTCTTTAGTTCTTATAATAACAGGGTTTCATTTTTTGGGTATAATTTTAGTTAACTTGGATGTTAGGGTTAGATAATCTTAGTAAAAACTCAATATTTGAGTCCATGAATGGGATAATGGCCCATAATGTTGAAATAGTATGGATAGATTGGTTCTTCTAGAAATGAAATCCACTCATGGAAACTATAATTCGACGCATGCTCGGGAAAAATTGTACCTAGGTATAATAACCATAAAAAAGTGTATTCGTAATTAACTCGATCACCCCCTAGTTCACAAAATAGTGGTCTAACTATAAACCTATCAGGACTATACATGGGTATATTCATTAGTCAATAACATTATCATTATAAAAGATAATTATGGTTTTGAGTATTATATTAACTAAATATTATAGAGAACCTAATAACAATAAGTCCATGGATAACCTAGATTGAATTTTATAGATTCCTTAGAATATATATTCTTTTTATTTTTGAAATCATTTTTCTAAAATTATAGTTTACTATTATATACATTCATTAAATTAAGCATAATTATTATATATTCTACCCCAATAAATGTTTTTATTTTAACCTCAATGAACCGAGTCAGAATTGGGTGGAAAAGATAATGTAGAGATTGTCCCAATAGGTAGCCTGATGGGAATGTGAATGGAATTGAAAACCTCATGAATATATTCACCAATATATCTCAATAAATGTATAATAATCCAAATCATTTTGATCTCCCAAACATACCAATGATAGATAAAATTTCTATCATTTAATTTTTTGAGGTGACATCCATCATCTTTTAGCATGTATTCAAATCCATTGGTTTTTGATAAGTGGTTTAATAATACATAAAATATATGTTTCACTGTCTAGTGATGAGTCCATGAGTATGATTATTTGGTAGTCTATTTTATTTGTGGTGACATTGACCAATTGTGGGACCTCACTAATATTCCACAAAAAAGTTGAATAATATTCTATTTAATTGAATTTTTAAATAAATATATTTATTACTAATATTTTCTCTCAAACTCTTTTAATAAAAAATTGACGAGGAATTCATTGAATTGAAGTAAAAATTATGAATCGATGGGATCATATGAAGAAATTATCAAAAGTATCATCAGGTATGCCTCTAGAATCATATATGATATAGAGCGAAAAATAGATTTCATATTTAATATCTTATGTCCCAATAATCAAAGGGTGTTATCCATAAGATATATTGGTATCTATGACGATATTTCTCGATGTGATCTTAAGGTTGAAATTGGAAGTATAATGTTTGAATGTTATTGGAAACTAGAAAAGGAATGTCTAATATCACGGAAGTACTAATGATATGGCACACGGTGTTGTACCTCTCGAACCCCTCAAGGTTTTATTTTCATGATCACAATCACCCTCATATTTATCTAATCCTCTTTCAAGTGTTTTTTGGATGATAGGAATCAATTCAGGTGGCCAAGGAATTAGGCCAAGAAAGCATGAAGCAAAACTGGACTGAAATTCAGTCCACCGGCCAACCGGTGGCTTCACCACCGGTCGACCGCTGGACCCTGGGCAGAAGGCAGAGCCACTGCCTCACCACCGGCCAACCGGTGGCCGCAGCACCGGTCAGCCGGTGGCACCTGCACAGAATGGCAAGCTACTGTCTTGCCACCGGCCAGCCGGTGGCTCTGGCACCGGCCAGCCGGTGGAGGCTGAGCCGGAATCCTATGCCTTTTTGCACACACCGGCCAACCGGTGGGACTGTACCGGCCAGCCGGTGGGCCCAGTCAAACTAGCCGTTGCAGTTTGACCAGGCTGGCCCACTTGGCTCCCAACGGCTCTTTTAGCCTCTCTGACGGCTCCGAAGCCTCCCCAAGGGTTCCATGCCTATAAATAAAGGCCAAGGAAGCCTCGGACATCTACCGGAACTATACGGAAGCCCACAGACATATTTTGCATCAATTGGCCAACCTCCGGCGACTTCCTCCAAGGGAACCCCAATAGCTCCAACAACTTCCACATCCAAGGAGCCCCTTCAAAGAATCTTGGAAGCAGCCTTCAACATCTCCAATCAATCAAAGGCGCCCAAGACTTCTCCAAATACGGTTTTTTTTGTTTTATTCTTTTTGAGCTTAAATTTGAGTTTGTGCCTACAAACTCCCAATTTTCTCATCCCCTCTTTCCTTTGGGTTTCACATCACCACTAAGGTGTGAAAAGGTTGCCAAGCTTTCCTTTAAATAGCTTGAGACATAGGTGAGTTATCCTTCACCTGTAAGAAGGATAGTGGGTTCTTGCTAAACCATTAAAAGCAAGTGGGTTCTTGCTCAACCAATAAAAGCAAGCTGTAATAGGTCCTAGTGCTACCTCAAAGCCTAGTGGGTTTCTTGCTAAAACCATTGAAAAGAAAGCGGTAGGAATCTCTCAACGTTTGAGTTGGGAGCGGAGACGTAGGCCGGGTTTTTGGCCGAACTCCGTTATCAATTTTGTGTGTCTTGCCTTCTTTATTTCCGCTGCATTTTTAACTTTGATTTTAATTTGTTAATCATTTTTTTAAAAGGCAATTCACCCCCCCTCTTGCCATCTTTTCCTCGTTTTCTCCGACCCAACAATTGGTATCAGAGGGAATTTTGAGTAATACCCTAACCTGGTTTCAAATTTAAGATCTTTTTTTGATGGCATCTACCTCTTTCGCCCCCGAGGGCTACTCATTGGGTCGGGCTCCTTTTTTTGATGGGACCGACTATAATTATTGGAAATCCCGCATGACTACCTTTCTTAGAAGCATAGGATATCCCATTTACAAAATTGTCATGCAAGGTTACACTCTCTCTTCCCCCGATGAATCCAAATGGACCCAAGCCGATATTAGAAATTTCGAGCTTGATGGCAAAGCCATGAACGCTCTTCATTGCGGCCTTGACTGAAATGAATTCAATCGAGTGTCCACATGAACCTCCTCACACGAAATCTGGAAACTTTTGGAGGTTTCCCATGAGGGGACCAACAAAGTGAAGGATACTCGATTAGATATGTTTCGACAAGATTTTGAATCTTTCTCCATGCATCCAAATGAATCTATTTCTGAAATGTTTACTCGCTTTACTAACGTTTGCAATGGTAGAAAGTCCCTTGGAGATAACATTTCTGCAGAAACTATGGTGAAGAAGATCCTATGGATCCTACCGAGCTCATGGGCACCTAAAGTGACGGCAATCCAAGAAGCTAAGGATGTCAAAAACATGCCGGTCGAGGAGCTCATTGGATCCCTCATGACGTACGAGATCACGATGAGGAGGCAAGCTCAAAAGGAGGGCACACCTATCAAGACACCAAAGAACATCGCCCTCAAGGTACAAAAAGAAGTAAGCTCCTCCTCCTCATCTTCCTCATCTACTTCATCTTCAAGCGGCGACTCGGAAATGGAGAATCTCGCCCGCCAAATGCACAAGTTTATGAAGAAGCACAAGAAGAAGAAGAAATATCGCAAGGCGCGAAAGCAAGAACCCACCGCAAGATCCGAGCCCAAGGTAAAATGCTACGGGTGCGGCGAAAAGGGACATTACAAGCCTGATTGCCCACTCAACAAAAAACGGGCTATGGAAAAAGGAAAGAAAAAGGTCCTCAAGGCGACATGGAGTGACACCTCCTCATCATCCTCCTCCTCCTCCTCCTCAAGCGACAACGGTAAAAAATGCCTAATGGCATTTCATGAGGTAACATCTTCCGACTCCTCCTCCTCTTGTTCTTCAAATTCAAACTCTTTAAATCATCTTTCTTATGAATAACTCTCACACGCTAGAGACCAACTAGAAAAAGGTTTTCATGCTTTATCGTCAAAATTTGTTGCTTTAAAAAAGTCTTTCAAAAAACTCTCCTCCGAAAAAGAACATCTTCTCAAAGAGAAGGAGGAGATGTCCCTCAAAATCCAGAATTTTCCCGATGTTGATTCTTTGGAATCAACCATTAAAGACCTAAGGGAATCTTTAGCCAAGTTCACCCAAGGTGAACAAAATTTGTCCAAACTCTTAGGTTCTCAACGAGTATTTAGAACCACCAATGGACTTGGCTACACCAATATAGCTTCCTCCTCCCATGCACCCACTGTTTTTGTAAGGGGGGGCTCTAGTTTTAAATTTTGTAACTATTGCAAAAAACCCGGGCACATGATATATGAATGTAATTGCAAAAACGCCCGGTATGGTGGCCCAAATCGATTTTTTATTCGGACGAATTTTATAGGAGAAGACCCGCCATGAAACAAATTTGGATTGAAAAATACCTTTTGGCGAGTCTCTCCGGGCCAAAAGTCGTTTCGTTTCCCCGATGATCTTTTGTTTTTTTTAGGGGGAGAAATTTTCTTAAATTCAAAAATTTCTTTCGATTCTTTTTTCAATTTAAATTTTCAATTCATTATTCAAAACTCTTAATTTCAAAAATTTCATTTGGTTTCAACTCTCAAATTTCAATTGGTTTTTGATTCAAAACATTCAATTCAAACTGTTATTCAAATTTTCATTTAAATTCCAAAATTTCAATTGACTTTCAAATCTCAAATCTAGTTTTTCAAACCCGATCCCTCAATCAAGTTTTATGCCCCGTGCTATTTTGATAATCACAAAGGGGGAGAAATTTTTTGATTGATTGGGGGAGAATCCTTTTCATCATGCTTAGCATTTCCTTTCAATTTCTGTATTTTACTTTGATTGTTTTGGTGATTGTGATCATCAAAATAGGGGGAGATTGTTGTACCTCTCGAACCCCTCAAGGTTTTATTTTCATGATCACAATCACCCTCATATTTATCTAATCCTCTTTCAAGTGTTTTTGGATGATAGGAATCAATTCAGGTGGCCAAGGAATTAGGCCAAGAAAGCAAGAAGCAAAACTTTACTGAAATTCAGTCCACCGGCCAACCGGTGGCTTCACCACCGGTCGACCGATGGACCCTGGGCAGAAGGCAGAGCCACTGCCTCACCACCGGCCAACCGGTGGCCACAGCACCGGTCAGCCGGTGGCACCTGCACAGAATGGCAAGCTACTGTTTTGCCACCGGCCAGCCGGTGGCTCTGGCACCGGCCAGCCGGTGGAGGCTGAGCCCGAATCCTATGCCTTTTTGCACACACCGGCCAACCGGTGGGACTGTACCGGCCAGCCGGTGGGCCCAGTCAAACTAGCCGTTGCAGTTTGACGAGGCTAGCCCACTTGGCTCCCAACGGCTCTTTTAGCCTCTCCAACGGCTCCGAAGCCTCCCCAAGGGTTCCATGCCTATAAATAAAGGCCAAGGAAGCCCCGGACATCTACCGGAACTATACGGAAGCCCACGGACATATTTTGCATCAATTGGCCAACCTCCGGCGACTTCCTCCAAGGGAACCCCAATAGCTCCAACAACTTCCACATCCAAGGAGCCCCTTCAAAGAAGCTTGGAAGCAGCCTTCAACATCTCCAATCAATCAAAGGCGCCCAAGACTTCTCCAAATACGGTTTTTTTTGTTTTATTATTTTTGAGCTTAAATTTGAGTTTGTGCCTACAAACTCCCAATTTTCTCATCCCCTCTTTCCTTTGGGTTTCACATCACCACTAAGGTGTGAAAAGGTTGCCAAGCTTTCCTTTAAATAGCTTGAGACATAGGTGAGCTATCCTTCACCTGTAAGAAGGATAGTGGGTTCTTGCTAAACCATTAAAAGCAAGTGGGTTCTTGCTCAACCAATAAAAGCAAGCTGTAATAGGTCCTAGTGCTACCTCAAAGCCTAGTGGGTTTCTTGCTAAAACCATTGAAAAGCAAGCGGTAGGAATCTCTCAACGGTTGAGTTGGGAGCGGAGATGTAGGCCGGGTTTTTGGCCGAACTCCGTTATCAATTTTGTGTGTCTTTCCTTCTTTATTTTCGCTGCATTTTTAACTTTGATTTTAATTTGTTAATCATTTTTTTTAAAGGCAATTCACCCCCCCTCTTGCCATCATTTCCTCGTTTTCTCCGACCCAACACACGGTGGGTAGAAACTATATCTTTATACAAGTAATAAATATCATAAATAGTACCAGAGTTATTTTTACTGAGGATCAGGGAAGCGTTTTGTCTGTACTAAACAAGGACATGTAGCCCAAAACTATCGAACTAAGGCTTATAAGATTATTATAGTAACAAAAGAGAAAATATACCAAATAATTATCAATCCTAACTTAAATGATTAAAATGAATTCAGTTTGGATATTATTTTAATCAATGCCCCAACCATGAAAAAAATAAGGAAAATTATCCCTTTAAACCCCCCAATCTAAGCGAACAAGTAATGTCATTTACACTCACTACAGCTGAGGTAGATCATGATAATGAAGTGATACAATGTACACTTGACCTATTTTTTATTATTGGTAAAACCTTATTTTATTCTGGTTCATCAAATTCATTTATATTATAATAATTTTCAATGAATATGGAATTACTCCCCCAATGAAATTGATACAAAACTTATAATGAAAACCCATGGTGTCACAATTATCACATGAATGATTTCTATATGTACTCTGTTCAATATTTTTTGGATATACTTTCTTCATATCTAATTATTATTTATTTCCTTGAATTTGAGATAATATTCGGTATATATTGGCTTCACCTACATAAATCACATATAAATTTCATGGATAAGGAAATCACATTTCATATATGAAATAAATATATTATTAAGTATAAATGTAAGGTTTATCATGAAAAACATGTGGAAGTATAATATAAAATATCAGTCCAATTACGCAACATTTGGAGACTCTTGACATAATTGTTCAAGGTGAAGTAGATATTGATCAAATACATATAGTACAATAATATACTAATGTATTTTTGGATGAACTATCATGTATTGCCATAGATTATTACATTGAGTTTTCTATTTAACTCATACCATGACATATTACTATCTTGGTGATTCTATTTATAAATTTTCTCGTTTAGTAAGAGGTTTTCAAAAATACACTTCAACAGAATTTCGAAAAGGGTTTTATACACCCCAGTTCTCTACTGTGGGGTCCACTAGTATTGTTTTTAAAAAATATAGATAAATCAATTAATATTCAAATTGATTATCAAAAGCATAATAAAATCATAATCCAGAATCAATGTCTTTTACCTCATATTTTTTACCTATTCAACCAACATAGAGGATCATGATACCTCTAAATGATTTACCATAGATCTATATATCATCAGAAAATAGGTAAAAAATATTATAATTCTATGAAATATTTTCATCCAATGTGTTGACACTATAAATGTATAGTAATTACCTTTAAGCTTATGAATTATACCATTATATTCATATATCTAGGGATTAGAGTCTATAAATACTACCTTAATCGAATTTTAGTTTTATTTGTAGAAAGTATTCTTATATATTTAATGAATAAGAATGGGTATGAATATAAATTATAATTTGTGTTCAATACATATTGAAATAAGAAATTATATTCTACGTTTATAAAATTTAAGTTATGAATGCATAAAATATCATTCTTAGTTAATATAATTACAAGAAATGGAAGATCATTAAATCTATAAAAGATTAATGTTATCAAAAAATGTTTGACACCAACCTCTATAAATGCGATCCATTACATTATTTTGTTTTCAAGATATTTCCATCTCATTGGGAGAGACTTATCACTAGCATAAAAGACACTAACCATGTTAAAATTTAAGTGAGTAAAGGTCCTTTTGATATAGGAATGTGAGGAATGACTCATGGAACTAAAAAAGAGGTTTTCCGTTACTCTTTGTTTTATATTACCCATTACAAGGGAAGAGTTATTTATATATAGTGATTCATTATAAAATGTCTTAGGTTGTATTCTCATGACAAATGATATGTTAATTATTTATGCTTCATTCCAATTAAGGACTCATGATAAAAATTACCCAACGCAAAAAAAGGATCTTGAAAAAGTGACCATTGAATAAAAGATTTGGTGAAATTACATCTATAGATTAAAATGTGATATATATAATAGTCTCAAGAGGATGATCTATATATTTATAGAAAATGAGAATAATATTCACTAAATGAGAAGGCATGAATGGAATAAGTAGTAGTACTTCTCGATGCATTACCACACCGGGAGGGAAAATATGGTGGTTCATACACTTTTTAGAAAAACGGATGTGACTATATCCATGATTAGGATTGAAAAAGACTCAATAATTGAGAATTTTTAGTGGATTTATATTGAATTTACAATGGTAGGTGGTTAATCCTATCTTAACTAACAAACAGATCATCCTGCAATTCACATAATGTTAAAAGAAGTCTATAATATGAATCAATAGCAATAAAAAATGGTAGCAAATATTCAGATGTAAAAATTCTACAAACATAAATTTATAAGGTTTGGAACATGGATATATATCCAACCTAAGATGAAATTGAATAATAATATTTTGGCTAATACAAATATATCTTATTTCACTATACATCTCATAATCACGAAGATATATTGAGATCTAACACAAAAAATCGGGCGGGATACAATAAAGTAATAAATTTTATAATATATATCTCGATTCTTAGTATCCCATCATGTTAAGGTTAAATAAAAAAAGTATAATTTATATTGAAACCATTACCCATAACATTTGGAAAATCCAAAAAATTTCCATAATATTCATTTTAGGAATCCTTAAAATATATAAGGCATGCAAAGTCATTTCATTTTTAGTCAATCACCTTATGAATTCAATATATTCAATTAATGTATTTCTCCCATTAAAAAATCACTAATATATTTATAAGGGATGTTTTTTACGATCCATAGAGAACCACTATCCATTATATCTGATTATGTGCAAAGGCATACATTGTGGTTCAAAATATGTCTTTGATAATTATTATAGATCGAGATATGTTTTAGAATTTCGTATCATCCTCATCTAAATAATCAGTTTGAGTGGAAAATTCCAAATCTATGGGATATATAAATATTTAATTTTATTGATTAATAAGGTTATATGTGACAACATATCTTCTTATAGAGCTCTCTTATTACAATAGTTTCACTTCTGGAATTCAGTCGGCTCCATAAGAATCCCTTTATGAAAATATATTTATGATTTCAACATGGTGGGATGGAGTTGGAGATAGATAATTTATAGGTTATTTACATTCCAAGAAATGCATGATATGATTTAAACCATCATCTTGAATAAAAATATGGCATAGATTTAGTAAAAAATTTGTGCATATAATCATCACTGAGTTCTTCTGTTTGAATTTAGTGAAAATGTTCTCCTTTGAATATCTACATGGTAATGGATTATGATATTTTGGAAGAAAGGGAAGATTATCCCTTGATACTTCAGTCATTTCATGATCCTTAATCATTTTAGGGCTTTATTCGATCACTTATCACTCCCTCCATGCCTCTATCTAGTACATGATGTGTACCACATATCGCTTTTGAGTGACTAAATAAATCATAGATAAGATATACTAAGCTCTAAACATACACAACTAAAACATTACCTTTTATATGATGAATAGTATATAAAATTAATGGACTATAGAGAAATGAATTATAGAAACCATATCATCCATGAATCCAAATTACTATAGAGAAATAATTTACCTTAGGAGGATATATGGGAACCTAAGGATGTGTAGAGGAAAAATTATCATCTATTCATTTCCTCTATGTTATATTTTTTTTGGTGATATCCTTTCTAATGGAGGTAGAATTTAATGAACATGTTTTTATTAAAATGTATCTACATAATTAAATGATATGATTTATAATGTTCTCCACATATAACCCTAAAACAAAAAAATTTATAGACAACTGTTAGGTTGTTGAAGAATATAAAGGTATAAATGGTAGTATCATGATTATAAAATGTTTATATATATAAGAAAAAGTAAGAAAACAAATTTCACATTATATGTTGACTAAAATATTTTAGCTAAGAAACTCTGAAAATATTTTAAAAATATATATATTTATTTTTTAACAATATTATATGATTATATGAATACGAGATTAAAAATATATTAAATAGTAATTTATAAGAAATGGGAAGATTAATAGATAATATACCAATAGTTATTTTCCTATATATTTTTTTTATATATAGTTGTTGTTTAAAATTCAAAATAGAATTTATAAAGTTTTGTTTATGAATTTGAAAAAATTAATATTAATCATTAATATAATAATGAAATTATAGATTTAGATGATTTTTTTGGATTTTTTTTAAACAAATTTTCTATTAATAAAAAATAAGAGATATTCTAAAATGGAAAGTCTCTTATATTGAATAAAATGGAAATTATAAAATTATGAATAATGTTTTTTTTAAAATATCTATTTTTGGAAATGAAAAATCCTCATCTGGTATGTCAATGATCCGAGTTAGATCAGGAGTGGAACCTCTTATGTTTACAATCCTATCAGAAAAATAATTTTCTTCATGATATGCATGAGTCAAGATATAATTCATGGTAGAAAGAGTTTCCATTCAATTAATCCATATGGTAATAAGATTCCCTGAATGGTGGAGAGTACGATTTTGGATAACATTCACAATAGCGGTGAAATCACAATAAATCCATAAGTTCCTAAAATCTCACTATTTTTTCACATAAACATCATATACAATGTCTAGAATTTAAACATAGAAAGATATAGTGTATCCAAATGAACCATAGAGGTATCCCATGACATCTCCATTTTAGATTCTAAATATTTCTCAACATCAAGAAGGTAATGGATATCCCCTTGATTCTATAATAATGTTACATTTTATCTATCGCATAAAATAATGCCACATTACCACATAAGTTCTAGAAGGGGATCCTAATAACCTAAAATAATGAAATGATTCATTACCATGAGACCCTGAATAGAGTTGTTAAAATTTGAATTTTGCAGTGTTTTCCTACTTTTCAAATAAAACATAATTCAAATCAGTGATGATTAAAGATAGAGATCACCATATTCATGAATTATTTTGTTTTGTATAAACCATATCAAATGATTGACATTAATTTTTACCATAAAAAAGTGGTTGAGAAACTTTTGAGAGAGAGGAATACTCAAAAAGGAAGATAAATGGTCATGGATTCTAGTTTTCAAGGGAATTAAAACCTGAAAAAATCCCCAGTCACCTTCCAAAATGTAGTAGTCATGTCATGAATAAATAATGAATGTCTAATGTCATCCTTATATTGATTTAATGTTAAACATATTGATAATAATTTTATTCAAAAATTTAAGGTACTCATCATTAGGTAGGTTATAATGCATCACCATTCATGTGATGAAGGATCTAGATGGAAGGATCTATTAATTGTTTAGACCTCTAGTTCAACTAATCACATGCCCTTATACTGCCTCATGATATACCAATGTGGAGGTGAACCACCCATTAGTGGTAGGTTTCCAAATTCATATGTCATCTCTATTGAAAAAAAAAATAATGGAAAATATTTAATTTATTTTAGTAGGAATTTCATCTAAGTATTTATCTATTTTCTTTCATAATTTACACATAAATTTCAATTGATGGGTTAATATATTTTGATAGATTATAATGTTTATTACCAGTCTAATTTTTGAACCATAAATTTTGAGGTGAATTATTATGGACTAGCTAGTGGTAGTTCATTGATATAGTGGAAAAAGAATACTCGAGGTTAATATATATAGATAAGTCCACATAGTTCAAATTACCAACATTGATCCTAATTTAAAATATGGGTCTCATAGAAGAAATAATATTAAACCTTCCATTGATGATCCTCGATATAAAATGAGCCTTTAAATATTGATTACTGTTACATATATTTTTAATATTAATCCCTCCATGAAAAAGGGTCTAACAATATTGCTTCCATGAGACTATGAAGATCTTTTTTTCAAGGATGAGTCAACTCAAAAACAAACTTTTTGGTTGACATTTGAATATGTATTAATAGAGATGTTTTCTGTTTATAGAGCATAAAAAATTAATCATGGTTAATCACTATAACATCATTCACAAGGCTGACCCTAACTTCCAAAGAAAGTGTTTTTCCTTTTCAGGATGTTAAATTCTTTCTAATATACTCAAAATATGATTCAAATGATATACGAGTGGTTTCCACAAAATCATAGAGACACCAAAGAAAGTGAAATGAATCACACCTTAAATTTTTCCCAACTCATTGATGATATCAAAATTTCTAGCAAAATTTATATTCATACAAGAAAATATTTTAAATAAATTATATATTAATAAATTTATAACTAAATTTCTAAATTTTATGAATTTATAATTGATAAGTGGATAACAAAATTAGGAATATGTATTTACAAATTATTTAAAACGTGATGTATTATTATCATGAATAATGTATATATTACATTGGTAAAAACCATTTAACATGACAAAAAATGTAATTGAAAAAGTAAAATCTATAAGAAAATGACCTCAACCATGTTTAAAAGATGTGTTAAATTTTTTAGAGGAGTTTTTCTCAACCCAATATCACCCCACTTACAAATTTTGTCAAAAAATAGAACCCTTGAACTTTGAATAGTTTTTTTCTTTTTTTATTACAATTGTTCTCCTCCATTCGATTATAAAAAGAAACCTTTACCCCTTTACTTTCACACTACATCCAAGTCCCTAAGATCGACCACAACTATGAACAAGACTCTCCTCAACACCATATTCACTTATAATAATCGTTGGACTTTATAAATGTGCGTGCATAAGTTTCATAGGTGGTTTCTCAAGGGATATCATCCAATGGAGAAGTGTAATATTTTCTACCAACCTCTAATAAGTAATTCCTTACTTTCGCCAAAAATTTTAAGATATTTTTATCATTACATTATAAGGGAATAAATATTGACATTATACTATAGTGACTTCATAATTATATAATGTCTAATTACTACCCTATCCCGTTGAATTATAAAAATTAAAACATAGTCATGCATATGTGTGGACTACACATCCATAACTAATGTGTTTGATTTTTCATCACTACAATTTATAGAACGAAATTATGGGGTATTAAATGTTTAATTATATATTTATAGCATCATTAATACCTACAAATCACAATACCATTTCATTGTTTCATTTCATTATATGGTAAATGAACTTGTCATCTTTGAGTACGTTCGGACAACTACCTCTATGAAATAATGTACTTTAATTTTCCTAACCACCAAACATATATATATTTAAAAATATTTTTTATGTATATAAAATTTAAATACATTTTATATATTTTAGATTAGTAATATTATAGACTCTGTAATTAATATTTACACTAAACTATATTAATAAATTCCATTTCTTAAGAAGATTCTATCGGGTTTTATTTTCTAAAAGGAGATCATTTTATAGAAACCTATATAACTAAATAATTTTATTAAAATGGGGTAATAAAATAAATAAACCTATATAATTGTGAATATTATGAATTCATTCAACAATACCATTGAACATCACCAATATACCAAAAGTGATAAATAGAAGGTGATAGAACCACATAAACTAATAGATATAAAAAACAATAAATAAATAAAATAAATAAAAATAAATAAATAAACCACAAGAAATTAAGTTGTAGAGATTAATATTCTTATGATTTTTTTTGATAAACTAAAATTATTTATTCATGAAGACAGGTGAATGTTATGAGAAAATAAAGACCACGTTAAGGGTTTTATCAGCCCAATTTCATAATCATTGTGTCATGGATTTATTTACATGAATATTATAATAAATACTTAATTGATTCCAACATTATCATATTTTATTAGTTTTTCATTATATTTTTATAATAAAAATAATATTCATCTCCAATAATAACTTCTCTGATGATATTTTTTTCATGATAATGGTATAACATTGGTCGAAATAGTACTAATTATTACCAATGGATTATTTTTTTCCATGTCTATGATTTTCCTCTAGAAATTATTATCATTTAAAAAATAAAAATAGGTTTTAAATTTTTTGTTCTTCATGATTTTCTCTACCTTTTAATGAAATGAATGTCGTTCAACATTTCTCTAGTGTCACTTTCCTCAAAATGACCTCAAATACATACGAAAATAATTCACCTTCATTATTTACCACTTCATATATATTAGATTAATTTTATTTATTCGTTTTCAAGGAATAATTTTTTTATCTATTAATAATTAGGACATTAAAATTATAATCTTCCATTTCCCAACATAATATGTTTTTGTAATTTTCACTTTTCCTTTTATAATAATACATAAATGTTTGTCTAAAAACATTTGTATTTTCACTTTTATATACCCTACATGGTTTATATATCATAATGTGTGGATTTTATCACCCCATATAATTAATTAGTATGTTATTCCTTTTGAAAAATGAAAATTTTAATATCTCATTATTGGTGAACTTCATGATACAAGATTTTGATTATAGTATAATGGAACATTTCCGTTTTCCATTAGTTCTTTAATATATGATTATAGTTGATGTGTCCTAGATTTATGTGGATGATAAATGGTGTGGTCCTATATCATCTTAAAGTAAAATAGATTGTCTTTAAATCATATTTTTTAATTATGAATGCACATAATTATTTTGTTCACATAGGCATGGGCATAGTGGGTTTTCTCAAATTTTTAGTCATAGGAATAATAAATTATTTCACATGGTCATGAAAATGATTGTTTTTATAAATAAATTATTTCTTATCCTTATTTATGTGTTACATTTATAAGGTAATTATAATGTTATGGAACATTCCAAATGTATTTATACAATTATTCCTTATTTCCATGATGGGTTTATTTTTCATGATATGAAATTTTTAAATGAATATGACTTAATTTCAAGGTATTATTCACATGTATATCATGTTCACTTTTGAGATTATCAATATGTATTTTTTTCTATATAATGTCTTTTATGATTCATTAATGACATAGTTAAAATCTTATGTTTCTAAATATTGTTTTGTGAATATAATATATGTTCTTATGGTCTTTTATTATGATATTTATTCCTTATTCGTGTTTTCATTCATGTTTATGATCTAACACATTATTATATTCTTTTCCCTTATTGAGAATCCAAACTCATTCCTTTATTGTGTTTTTATTCTCTGGGTTATTAATAGTGTTATACAATATGATATTTGTAGTAAATATTATAAAGGATGGTGATTACAGAGAAATGTCTACAAGTGTTTTAAAAAATATGGTTATGTAGTGATTCTTTCGGTCAATAATCCTTTAGTTTCATTAGTTGTGTGATTTTTTATGATTTTCAATTTAAATCAGGATATTTATGTATTCATTATGCCATATTTGTCTTGAAAAAATTTAACAAAGCATTCTATGTTGATTAAGAGGAAAATTATTTTAACCTAAAATCAATTGAAATATTTTGTTAATAAACATAAATTACCATTGATATTTGACATGGGAGATTTTATAACATAATTAGTGAATCAAAGGTTTATGAACAAAAGGTCTAGGAAACAAATAAAACGGTTCATGTTATATGGGGATGTTCGAAACCATTGAGAAATTTTTTGATTTTTCTTATCGATTTTTATTACAAAAATGATATGTGATGTTTCATAACATTTTCCATGTTTCTTTTTTTTCGATCCATTGGAATATTTTTAATTTTCCAGAAAACGAACTATTAATGTTTTAGTGAGAGTCCACTAAACATTTACAGAATAAAATCCAACCATTTCACATTCAATGATCCATGAATTCAAAAAAGAAAGAAAATAAACCCAAAAAATCATTCTAATTCAAATATATTTCTAATTTGGGGTATGAGGTTACCTGATCATTCCTTAGGTCCTACAAAGACATGATGACCAAATACAAACCTCTATATCATTCTCAACATGTTTTCATCGACTCCTCATCACAAAAACCAATAACATCATAAAAAATGTAGCTTCACCAACAATTTCAAGAATGAATACTACGAAATTAGATAAAACACAAAACTCTAATATAAAAGAACTACATATCATCAATATCATGTATTATATGAGCCCACATAAGAGGCAGAATAATTACACGACTTCAAAATTATGAATTATTAAAAATCCATCCCATGATCTTTTTGTATTATTTTTTTAGAGAATTATGACAAAATAATTACTAACAAAACTCATTTTTTAACTAACAGAGTTGTTTCCACTAGATTATAAAATGAAAAATCCATAAAATTGGTAAAATCTCCCAAAAATTCTATACATAAGATACTCTTCTAAAATCCACTTATGTGTTACATTTTTCATATCCTGGGGAAACCTAAACATATAGAAGGGATGATCTGAAATTTTTAGTATAGATAAAAATAAAATATAAAAATTAATGATGGTAATGAATAAGAAAATGAGTGCATGGTTATAATAAAGATACATAATAAAATCATAATAAATAAAACCTAGAACGAAAATCATAATTAATTGAATAATTCATTGCATAACATAATATGTCAATCAAAAGATTATGGAAGCACATTTCAACAATCATGACCCATAATTGCATAACATAGGAATAAGAAAATGAATAAGATGATTGAATAAACATAGTCATAAAAAATATGTCATTTTAAACATAGATTAACCACAAGAATATCCATGTGTATACCTATTTTCATAGATTAAGAAAATTTATAACATAAAAATCAATCCAAAAGCAATGCTTCTGACCATTTACTAAATAAAGGAAGAAGTACAAGAAAGTGGTGTATGGGGTCAAACAAAGATATTTTACCTCATCAAAAAAATCAAAAAATAAGTTAAAGATAACAATAACAATTTTCATTTCCAAAATCAATTTCATCAGTAGTTTCCCACTAATATTAACATTTACCATGGTTTGAGATCTTCCAAATTCTTGTATTGTCCATTTATGACATCTTATAAGAACACCGAGTAGAAACAGTTTGTGTTAGGGTAGAATAGTCCATCTTTTAGATTCTCTTAGATGTAGAAAGACTAAATCCATTAGTGTTAATAAAATTTTCATTAGAATATATAATTTTATCATTAAAAGAGGCATGACCACTACTACCCAATTCGTTCAGGTGAGGTTTTTTCACGCCTTCATCAGTATATTTGTTTCCCTACTTCACATATATCTTGTAAGAAGAAAATATTTTCTGAATTTTATAATGATAATCAACATGATGTTGAGTATAAATTTGATTGATATCATCAACCTGCATGGTTAGTATATTATAATCCACCAACATGATGCATCCTTTCACCAAATGAGATTGTGAAGGGATATCCTTTTAAACAACCAGAGGAGTCTAAACATTATTAGCAGTTTCCAGGGAATGTTACATACCATCAACACCCAACTCAGGTAGATTTACATCAACCTACACATTATCAATTGATAAATGATTATAATCTATATGATGCACCAGATGATAAAGAATTGAGCTTCCTTGTGGACTATAACTATTTCAGGTAGTCATTCCAACAGTAAACTTACGACCATTCCCCGTCATCGATCGTCCACCACTATGATCCACCTCATTCTTAACCTTCGATTTCATCCTACAAAATGTATCATCATTCATGTTTATAGTTAAATATGAGAAAACCACATTTCTATGGCATGAATTTTTTGACATAAACAATTTCTTGAAAATACACACAAAATAGGGAACTATTTCATATTCTGCCTTAAGAGGGATATCATCATCCAATGCTGACATAACTATATGGTTAATTAAGAATATGCTCTAATAAACTTCCACCAGTGCCCTAAAATAATGCATGAACCTAGAATCCTTTGTGGAACTATATATTTTTACAGGAATTCCAATAAAATATATAATATCAAAAAGAATCATGGGATGACATTACATCCAATTAAGACCAATAATATTATTGCAGACATTTGTGTGAATATTTTTTAATGAGAATTGGTTAAACCAAAATTGACATTCATGAAGGAAGTTCATACCTAGATTTATTTCAATTAATCTAATCCCCAAATCCATATGCTTCAGTTAATCTGATGGTAAATTATATGGATGATTCCCCAACTCATGAGTATAAATTTATAATCATATGAATTCCATATAGAGTCTATCTTTTGAATATAGTCATCAATGTTATGATGTTTTTCAATAGTAGGGAGAACCATCCCAGTAATGATGGAGAACTTTTCAATCTTAAACCTATCAAAAATAACCTCTTTACTATAACTCGCATGAGTTATATCACCCTTCTATACAATACGATCTGAAATAGCATCCTTAAAATGTGTGAAGTGTCTTCTACTTGAATCCATGTCATGTTCTGATGAGGGTATTCTCTTTCTATTCTTATCCATCGTCCCCATCAAAAAACATTAAGTCACATCCTTTTAATCGGGTGTGAAAATCCCCATTAGGTCACACCATACATCATTAATTCCTCTCTCCACTATGAATTGAGTCCTCTCAGACAACAACAACATAGAACCATGCCTAACGTCATTGTCAGCCACTGTGAAATTTGATCTAGTCTCAACCCATTCTGTATCAATAGATCAATGCTTATAGATTCCTACATTGGGTAATCGAGGATCATCAAAGGTCTCACCTCCATTCAAATCTTTTATAACCACCCTAAATGATGTTCCCATCACAGATCTTCTAGATATGTTTTTTTCTATAATATCTTACCATTTTGGACCCATTTTACGACTCTTATTTGATAGCCAATGATTTTACTCAAAGAGGGATTCTATGTTCCTTGCCTCTATGAAGACTATGTAAGCCGATGAAATAAGGAAATACCATGATGGGAATCCCATGTCTTGAATAAAGATGAAATCACATGAAACAGAATCAGAGAAATCATGACCCCCCTCAATCCCCATACCAAATAATCTTTACCAAATTTATAATCATTCAGAACTATTCGAAGAATGTTAAACTATAATTATACACCCAGATAAAATTTTCAATATATCTAAATATCAGTTATTCCCAAATAAACAAATAATATTCTCATGAGATATAAAATATTAACCAATTCATTGGAGGGTGATATAGAACTCTACCCATCATTATACATTCATGTGTTTAAAGCATAAAATTTTTCCACTTTTCAAATTGTTAATCACCCATAGAAATAAATGTGGGTTTTTTGAAACAATCAAAAGGTATATAATTACATCTTGAAATAAATTGTTTCATACCAAAAACATGATCACCTAGAATAAAAACATGATAAATAAAATTAAAGGGTAAATCATGAATCCTATCTTAGTTGGAGGTATATTATCTTCAAGATATAGATGAAAATGAAAAGTAAATCTCATAGTTTTTTTTTAGAAAATATTTTGTAATCATTGATATACAATTCATTGTCATCAGTCACCATTAAAAAATTCTTCTTTGATAACATAAAAAATTAAAATAAAAACTCATAGAAGTTTATTTGAATAAAAAAATATTTTCACATAGTATATAATATTTAAATTATTTTAAAATTAAAAATATAGTGAGGAAAATGGAATGAAATTCATGAAGAAACATATTACTCAAAAATAAAAGTATGAGTTTCAAAATAAAATTATCAAATTAGAAGTTTTACGATAACACCCCATGAATAAAATTATTTAAAATGAATTATTAAATAAAAATAATATTTTTATGATCATGATACAAAATATTAAAGGGGTTTTATTTATACCAATCAAAAGAAAACATGGTTTATAATAATAAGTATGTTTTATCGAATTGAAAATTGAGACAAGAAACCATTAACATGGATTTAAACATAGATTATCACACTCTATACTTCATTATAATTAAAATAAACATATTAATGATTTTTTTATAAATATTATTAATAACTAAAAACATTTATAAACTCCATCTATGATTATTCTTTATATGTTTATTAATTATTTTAACCTATTTTCTAATATTAGTTTTGAGAAATCTTTATCAATTTTAATTAGTTTCATAATAGAATTTTATTAATTAAGTATTCTTCCAAAATTTATCATTAATAATTCATAAAATGAACTATAATTTAATTTTTAATAAATTTTGTAATCATATAATTTCATTCTGTGAGATATTTAGTTATGGTTCTTATAGATGAAATTGGTGATGGGAATGTTTTTATGATTTCTAAAAAAAATGGTTGTAAATTAATTAATTAGTTAAATATTTATTACATAAAACCATAAAAAAATAAATCATTAGTTTCATATTAATTTTTATTATTAGGTATTCAATTCAATACGTGATAAAAACATGTACAATTTTTCATGCTGGGGGTTAAACAAACCAAAAAAGAATATACTTCCTTCTATGTGTGAGTGTGTCTATGGATGAAATTATTTTTATATAATGTCACTAAAATAATATTATAAAGAAATATTTCAAATTTAATTAATTTTATGAATTGTAATTGGAAAGAGTTAAAATAATAATATAAATTAAAACGTTTTTGTCACTTATAAATAAAATTTTTCTCCTCTTTGAATATCAGTTTTGGGCTATTAGTTTTATAATGATATTGTGTTAATATGATTAATTATATAATTAAGAATATATATTATAAAATTAAAAATAATTACATATATATTGTATCTATTCAATAAACCCATTTCCATTACTATACATGAAAGGCGAGGATGAAAAATGAAAGATGTCGTTCATAGAGTTGGTTGTTTACAACACGCATGAGTAACATTTTCATTTTCTCGAATTAATATGAGGGTAATATATAAGGGATATGTCATAAATATAATAAAATGTAATTATATTAATTATAATTACATAATTATAAAAATATGATTATAATTTGTAATAGGATGGTGTATGAGGAGGATGAAAAAATACGAAAAAGGGATTGTAATGAAATGTTGTGAATGGAAAACTTATCTTGAAATATCTTTTGTAAATGACGGAATTAAGGGAAATTAAATTATAAAGGTTATTCTAATGATTAATAGGGGATATAAGGTAATATAATTTGAAGTATTTTTTGGGGATTTATAACTAGGTGTGTGGCATGAAATAGGTGGAAGTAGTGTCCTTTTACAATTGAATGGGAGCGACAAATCATTGGAAAATATTGTTTAGTAAGTGGTAAACAAAATTGGGATAGTTACATGAGTTAGGTGGGTAATTTCTTGTGATACATATAGGTTTTATTTAAAACAACAAAAATTATTCTATAAATTATAGGAATAAAATTGACTTTGTAAAATTTTAGCCACATTAGATAACATATTTTAGCACATATAAATCATGATTAATATTTAACCAATTTAATTATTTATTCAAAAAATAATAATAATATGACCATTATTAAAATATTTTCACAATATAAATCCTAATTTCTACACCATTTAATTTAATTCAATGTCTAAACAAAGAAATATTATTTTTTTAATTAAAAAATATAATGTGTTGAAAACTATCCTTTATAAAATATTTATTTTAAACCTAATGTTTTCCTAACAACATATTACATTAATTATCAAATGAAATACTAATAATTACTATTTATATATGTTTAAAAAACATATATGAGTCTTAATTTCAAATATATATTTTTAATTTTAAAAAATATAACATATTATGAAAAGTGCCATTATTTGAAAATTAATTTTTTTTAAGTTTGTAACTATTACTTATCCTCATATATTATTCTTGTGCCAAAAACTGAAATTGAAATTATTAAATAAAATAAACACATTGATATAAAATATAATAATATTATTATAAAAAATTCTAATTTTTTTAAATTTTAATTTTAATATTGGTGCATAAAAACAATTTTTTATAAAATTGTCTTCTGAATGTACAAATTTATATATGGTGTTAATTTACCATTTTCAATTCATTTCCTAATTTAAATTGTCTTATTAGAAAAATATTCCTTCAATACTTCCAAATCAATAGAAATATAAATATTACCAGTAATATTTTTAATTAAAAGAATATATTGAATATAGTTTTAAAATTAGAATAAAATCATTCTAATGTGAAAAAATATCAAAAGATTGTTTTCTAAGTTTAAAATAATGTTTTCAAATATTTTGTTTTACTAATTCAATAAGAAATTAGTCAAATATGTTTTTTAACTTCTAGGTCTTGATCAAATATTGATTGTTTCATAATATTAATAATGATGGTAAAAACTGTCTTTTTCACTATTTACATAATAAATTATTTGAATGAAACATAAAAAATTATATTCGAATAATATTTATATAATAAATTCAAAAATGAAATGAATTTTTTAGAATTAAAAATTATAAAATATATATATTCATATATTATATGAATAAAATTTTTATATAAGGAAGAATAAATTTTATTTAAGAATACCCGTTAAGAACAATAGGTTTTTTCAATCCTACATTATATAAATTTATAATTTTTTACATTATTTTTATTTACAATTTTTTTAATTCTTAAAAAATGTTCTTAATATATTCCTCCTTATATTTAATTGCTCATTTATATTTGGTGTTACATGTGAAGTAAGGTATCAAATAGAATACTTATTTTTGGAAAATACATACTAAAATATCATGAAATTATTACTCATCTCATTATTTTAGGATAAAACTAATCCTCCAACACTTTTCACTCAAGATTGATGAAAAAAGATGTGGATCCCAAGGATATTCCTACTTCATTTCAATGCACATGTTATTCAAGTTCACTTATTCTTTCATCATCATCATCTCCCAAAACATTATCCAACCTCCAACAACAACCCCACCACTATCAAAACCACCATCTCTGAAAACATAAATACATAAAAAGGGAACACCACCAAACCAAAAAAAAGTTAGTGACATCCATAATTGAATATATTATGAAAATCAACCATACACATCAAAATTATTTTTATTGCACATAGTCAAGATAGAAGTCAATGATTCTTATGTGGGATGGTTCATTTTTATGGTAGATCTTTTATAAAAGCGCTTTATGTAACAGAGTGTTATATTATTATGATTATTATGTCGGTATAAAACAATCTAGGACGAGGCATGGGAGAGAGATGCTAACATTTTTATTTTGTTTCCAAAGATATTCATTGATGAAATTACCCTATGAATTTTTATGGATGAAAATTAAAATGGAGGGGAGAATTATAAAACATATGTTTTTCGGATTTAGTGTTGATTGTTGAATAATATTTATTTCTATACTAATGATTAATTTTTAAAAATAAGTTTTTATGATATCTCAATAATGTATTTTAACTACACCATTTGATATAAAATGTGTCTTTTGCACTAGGGAACAAGTTGTGTGTAAATATAAGTTGTAGATAAGAGGTAATTTAGATAGTACAGTCTCTTATATTGTCATAAAAAACCTGTGGATAATAGAACATGGTATTTTTCTATGGTGGGTCGGTGGGGGAACTTGGGAACCCTAGGCTGAGGGTCCTCTTCTATCGGGGATGATGGTGGCTCCCACGCCAGTCTTTCCCCCCTCGGTGGGGGAGGGATCTTCATCACCCATCAGGAAAGAAGTAGCCCCATTTCTCCCCTTCTCTAATCCCGCCTTCCCCAATTTCCAAAAGCTATACTGATACCTCTTGTCTAGGAGTTCATTGACGGTTTTCCAAATCATTATATTTTTACCTTAGAGTTCACGGAGATCTCTGCGCTCTTGAAGCTCACCTTGGTTGCGCGGTTCAAGCATCGAAGGCCTATAGTGGGTTCCTTTGATAGATTCTTCTTCGACTCCTGGGACCTCCATGAATGGGCGACAGTAGGATTGCTCGACTATAATCGCATAATGATCATATTTTCATCAGAGGAGGACCTCATTAGCACCTGATCGAAGGCCCCCGGTGCTGCTATTGTTTCAGGTTCATTTTATTTCGATGGTCGTTTGATTTTCATATGAAGTGTGACCCACCTTTTTCCGTGATTTGTGTCAGCTTCCCTAACCTTCCACTCCCTTTCCAAAATACCTCTATGATAAAAATGCCTAAAAACCTTATTGGTAGATATCTTTTCTTAGACAGTCGCACAGAATTGGTTTGTCACCCGGTGAATCCGCGAGTGTGTGTTGAGATGGATGTGTCTAAAATTCCCTTTGATTATGTATGGATAACAATCAGAGAAGATTATAGGTGTAAACATCGTGTGGTTTATGAGAGTTGGCCTGATTTTTGATCAGCTTGTAGGCGGCTGGTACATCTCTCTGATATATATCGACGGGGGTCTGCAAAGCTAGTGGTTAGGGGTATGGGTAACCGAGGTGTCCAGATGGCGACCATGATGGTGGGTAGGGAAGAAAAATTAGAAGCAGGAAGAGTGCATAGTGAAGAGTAACATCAGTTGTTTCGGCTGATGAAAGAACAACACGACAACCCTTCAGCGGACTCGGATGCGAGTGGTGAGGTTGGTTTGGGTTCTGAGGTGGGTAAGAATTCTATGGACCATCAGATAAACCTAAGGGTATCCGAGGTTTTTAGTAGGCTTAGTAATGATATCAGGGGTCCTTCCAACTGTGGTGTAGAGAAAATGGCTCGATATGAAGATGTTCAAGTGGAAATTCAGAAGAATGAGAGGGATATGGCCCTGGAACAGAAGACAGAAGGTGTGCAGGTGGTTTTGACTGCTTTGTGTGCAGTGGAGTTAGAGGAGAGCAATGGGGGTGTGAGAAAGGGGAAGCATAGACTAAATACATAAATGACTGTTTCTAATAGAGTAGAAGATTATGGAGGTTCGGGCTTTCTTAAATGGACTCCAGTACACTTGAGAAACTGATTTGAAGGCCTTCTAGAGGCCGATGTTCGATCTGATTTAGATTTCCTTGAGAAGAGAGGTGAGGGCTGTGGGAAAGATCTTAGTGGGGTTGAACCTGAACTCTCGAAAGTTGAAGCTCCGAGCCTTAGGAGTAGCCGGAGTAGCAGGAGTGTTAGCATAAGGAAGGGGAGGAAGGATTACTCCTCACTCCCACCTACTTTGGGGACTTGTTTGGAAAAAAAGTTAAATGGAATTAAATTTTCCAGTGAGAACCAATGCCCTCAAAGAACAGATGACCAAGATGATCAATCTTTGGACTTGATTTTAAGTTCCAACTAGGAAGCACTCGAGCAGGTATTGGTTCTGAATGAAAATGAAGAGGAGGTAGAAAAGATTATGGGGAGGTCCCTAAAAGTGTCTCTTAATGAGGAGAAATAATCTTGGATTGAAAAACATGATATCATTTTGGTAGGGGGATTCAATAAAGGTCTGATCAGTATAAAAGAGTATATCTAGTCTTGGAATCATCTAGCTTCTGAGGTCGAAAAGCTGATGACTAAGGTACCGGACACTGAAGTCTCATCTTTATCCTGGAAAGTGTTCAGGGAAGCGGGCTTTGGCGACCTTAAGTTACACTTTTATGAATCTGTTTAGGTTGGATTGCTGAGTTTTCCTAGTTTGGTGGACTTTTGTGCATACTTTACCTATGTTAGGTTCAATGATCTAGTTAATTATGCTGAAACAATTTTGGAAGCAGTAATCACTTCACCCAGATTTTCTCCAAATGGGGATTAGAGCACGAAGTCTTCAACAGAGTTATCCTTTCAAATTTGGTCGTTAGGAGGGAATGGCTTTGCCATCGATATCGTGCTCGTGCATTCGCACGGGACTTCTTGTCGAAGGGTCATCCTCTGATGAAGGCTGGGACATGGTGCAACTACTGGGGAGGAGCCTGTTCCGCATTTGTTCATTCTATTATGGTTTCATTGTGGTTGGTGTTAGATTCCATGGTTTCTCACTTTTCCTTAAAAGTGTTTTTATAATAAAAAAGTAATTTTCAGTCCGTATTTTTCTGTGGAATGGTTTTCAGGGTCATAGTACAGACCAAAAATATCCACAAAGTATATACGATGTTTTTTAAAGGAAAACAATCCCACAAATCTACCACATGATCCTTGGGATCAAGGGCAGTGGCCATACTATTAGGTTTTGAGGGAACAAAACCTTATTTTATCACTCTAAACACCTATAAAATGACTCTTCCCCCCCCATCATACATGGTTTATTAGTAGCTTGATCTAGAGTAAATTTGGAGATATTATAACCAACCATAAACTGATTGAAGTTGAAATCATTGGATTAGATGGTGAGTCCTGGGGAAAACAAAGATAGTTTTCTTTCGTTATTTTTCCCTCATTATCTATTTAATCCAGTAACTAGAATTTCATATCATAGAAACTATTGTCATGGATTTAGTATTCATGTTCATCATGATAAGGATTTATGGAATTTATCTTGATGGAATAATATTTAGACTATAGAATTGGGAAATATTTTTTACATGCATGACTACATAGCTGAATCTATTCTATAATATTGTTTTGGCTATTTTCATATACATTTTTTCTATAATGTTATCTATTGAGGGATTCTTGATAAATTTCATCTAAAATTAATTATTTTAGGAAAAATATTATTTTAGAATAATTTTTTTGATAGAATAATTTCGGATATTATAAATTATTATTTTGGAAATAAATTAGTTGTTTGAAAACAGATATATTTAAATATGTGATTTGATTTTGCTTTAAATTTTTCAAATGGATTTTTATAAAGTAAAAATTGGTATGATTGATAGATTTGGAAAAAATGATTTAAATGAGGAATAAACCGGTTTATTTTGAAATTTAAATGTTGATTTAAATAACGTATTGTGGAATTACTAAAAGTTTAGACATTATATAATTAATTGAAATATTATTTTCTTTCAAACTATATAATATGGATAGTGAATTTTTCAAATTGGGATTTGTGGATTTGAACATAGATTCATGATTTATTTCATTTGGTTAATGTGAGTGTGTCAAAATTTTAATAGAAAGACCTTGTTTGTAAACTTCTATGTTGCATCCACATGGATGGGTGGTGTTGGGAGTATGCATGAATCTGAAAAATGATATGAATAACCCGGATAAAAATGTGACACTTGCTATGGTGTATTCTTGAATTTTTAATTAGGGGTCATATTTATTTTAATTCATGTAGTGTGCATTAATTGAAAATATATTTTTTCAATTTATTTTATGATATTGTTTATTTTCATTGAATTTATTATTGGAAATGGTATTTTTCTTATTTGTGTGTTTTTTCTAAGAAATGTAATTTTTTGCAAAATTATAAAATATATTTTTTTGAAATTTATTTAGATAAAAAAATATAATGAATAATATAGAATTTTTTTTCATTAAAACGTGTATAAATCCAAAATTTTCATTTTCATACTATTATTTATTTAATATAAATTTTCTTCATTACATTTTGGAATCACTATTTAATGAGAATGCAGTAGAGTATTAGGGAAATCCTACAGATCTTGTACTCACCCCGATCATGGTCACCATAGTTAAAATAAAGACATTATTGGTCTTGATGTATGTAAATCTAATATATTTTTTCATTAGTGGTGTTCCATTATTCAACCATGGATTTGCACAAGTAGAAATGGTAGGTTTTTGTTTAAGAATTAGTCAATAGTGGAAGTGTGATTGTATCATTTATTTTATAAATTAAATTTTGTATATTTTTTAAACAAAATTGTTTTTTTCTATTGAGATTTTTTAAATAAATTATTGAAACAAATATTTCATGAATATGTAAAATGTATTTTAGATAAAATAATTATTTAAATGGAATGTTTTATCCTTCGACATCATTTCGTATGCTCTAATGAATAGGACATGTATTTAAGGATATGGTGCATACTATCTTAAATCTCATGATTTAGGTTATTGGGAAGATGCGTCGTATATAAAAATATATTCTTTGAATTATACTATAAATATATACATATATTCCAACGTTTTACATTATATTATAATACTAATGTTACTCTTAAAGGAAATGGTAAAGTATAAATTAGGCATACAAGACATATTCCCCTAACCATACTACCTATCATATTTTTCTTCAAAACATTATTATATATATATATTAAAAACATATAAGGAGTATAAAATTAGACATATAAAGGATTAAAACCTATTTTCAGAAAAATTAATCATATAATGACCAATTAAATTAAATTTTAAATAGAATGTAATGAAAAATTAATTACCAAAACATTAATTATGTATTCATGAATTAGCACTTATGACCATAAAAATGTTCCAAAACGTGATAATATACTAATATTGATTGATATAATGATCAATTTAAATATAAATGAAAATTATTTATGAATAATGGGGTTGATTTTTGTGTTCTTTTTAGGGTAAGGATGGTGAAATTTTGTAATATGAAATAATAAAATTTAATTTATGTTCAAGTCTCAGTGTAATAATTATTATTTCGAATTAATAATATATAGAGTGTTATAATGTTTATTTATCTTCTCAAAGCTCTAAACTTTTTACCACTACATACTATTGAATTATGTTATATTTTATCAACCATAATTATTTAGGTTTTTATTCTTTAATTTATGAAAAATTACAAAACAAAACCCTTTCAAAATTTTGAAACCCTTCATACAAAATTGAAATCAAAATTATGAACATAAACTTATAAAAAAAATAATAATTATTATATGGAAACACGAAGTCCATTAAAAATCATGCATTTAAAGACCGAAATATTATAAAATAATTATAGGAAAAAATTATTATTCCTAGAAGTGAATGTAAAATTAAATTATTTTATAAGTATTCATATGAATTATTAATATTTCATGAAATACTATTTGACATAATATTTTTTTATTGAAATGGTTACATAATTTTTACATATTGAAAACCCCAATAGCTACATTATCACCTTCCAATATTCATATATGAATCATTATAAATATACTAGTTTTTATAAATTCCCTTTATTTCTACTAAAAAAACACATCTATTTTAATAAATTACATCCTTGAAATCTAGATGTATCTTATAATGTTTATTTTCCTTTGCTGATAATTTTCTATTTAATGTTAATAATTCACATAGTTATGATGTTTATTATTTTCCCCAATCTATGATATTTACAACTCCAAGTTGTGCTGTTTATTTTTATTAATGTTATAACATAATTTTTTAGAATTATAATGAATATATGTCTATATTTTAAATTATCATTAATATAATGAAAATTTAATGATTAGATTTTAGAATTAATATATTTTTTATGAAATTACTTCACACTAATTTTTGTGTTTTGTAAAAAATGTAATGAAATTTTATTGAAAAATGATACATGTATTAGTTAATAGGGAAAATATAGGTCTTATTTTTAATAACCCATGATTTTGTAACCTTTAATACAATAGTAATAACCATATAAAATGATATTTATATAGACTGAAAATAATAATCAACTATTATATGAAGATTCATTATTTTAAATGGGTTGTCTTGAAATTATTTTTAATAAATTAAAAGTATTAGATACATATATCTCTTTAATATATATATTTTTTAAAAATGGATTCATTTTGGGTGGTATTCATTGATAATGAATGTTGGAAATTATATATTTTATTCTTAGGACCATTTGTGAATCATGTGTTTTGTTTGGAGAAGTCTAGAAAAGTATGATGTTTTTTCCTCATGATTGGAAATCACATCGCAACAATGTCTACAACCCATTGAAGAATAAGCTCACTTCATAAGAGTGGACCCATGCTTTTATAGTGCATAATTGTTTTTGATAAAAGGATTATTTCTTATTAATGAATAATATTCATCTCATTAATATGTGATACCTATATACAGATTATGGATCAGTAGAAAAAAATATCACACTATGATATCATATGTCATTTAATGAACAAGAAGGTTACATTGTAAATGGGACCCCAAAAAATTTGGTGTAGCTCTCGTTAACTGAGGTTCATGAATTTCACCTTGCATGTCTTTTTTCCATTAGGGATTATTAAATAATGATATATCAAATATGATATTATTTTTTAGGATGATTCATGATTATTAATGGAAATTGTAATTCTTTCATGATGGTTGTGGTCACATCATGATATTGTCTAGTAAAAGTGATTACCTATATATTAATGTTATTATCATTTTAAGATTTTATGAGATATTAATTTATAGTGGTTTAATTAGATTTGATGGATGGTATTTCATGATTTCTCCCATCATATTCAAGGTAAATTGATGATTTTAAAAATGTTAAATTTTGTGATTCACTTATGATCAAATATATATATATATATATATATATAATAGAAAATAAGATAATTTTTTTCTAACATGCCCATAAAAAGAGATGATTTTAATATATATTCTAGATGATGAGTGATAAATTTTGGAGATTATCTCTGTTTAATATTAATGAGAATTATTTTGGGGATAAATGTGGAGTTGATAACTACAACCCCATTTGTGTAACCAGTTGTTCTAAAATTACTGAACATCATAGAATCTCATGAAGGAGTAGTCATTTTGTCTATGTGAGTTGGGAAGAAATTTCATTACAGTGGGGGGGGGGTTCTAAACTAAGAGATTAAGTGAGATCACTATGAATTATATAAAATAATATGAACACCTAGTGAATCCATTACATTAGAATGTTTCATTTTATACTCTTTGGACATGATCTAGTGGGAGTGAATTGAGTAGAACCTTTTGTCTTTATATTTATTTCCTCTACTAATTACTTAGTTATTCATGATATAAGAAATATTTAAAAAATAATAATTGGAATGGTTATATGAAATGAGAAATCCTAAATCAACCCCCCCACATACTATAATAGAATCTTCCTTGTTTTAGAAAAACTAGGGGTATTAATGTTAATCGTTCAAAAATACCATTTACTATATCGTTGAAACCATAGGTGTGTTCATAAAAAAATGTAAATTTTATATTCAATGGGAACAAATTTTAATTATAGAATAATTGAATTAGAAACCTATTTGGTATAATTTATCATAGAGTTTTACATGACTAACATACATTTAATATTAATGAATTTAGAGAGAAGGGTATTATATAAAAAAGACCATAAGGATTTAGATTTTGATGAATTGGGAATCGATATGTTACTATCATGTCTATATAACACAATATACAAAACGATTATGTCATATAAATCCCACACACTTTGTGGGGAAAGTATCTGACCACATATGAAGGTAACTCAGTGGTATAAAAATCTAAATTGTATGTTCTTTGAAACATATAGGTTTATAAATAATCCAAAATGAATCTATTAATACGTTCATTTATAAGAAAATTTTATTATAGAGGTTATATGTGTAATTTTTTAAATCATCATGATATTAACATAATTTGGTGCACATTAAGAAGACATCCACCTGGACTGAGCCTGAAGATCACTCAATTTTAGGAAAAAGATCTAATGAAGATTGTATTGGATAGTATTTTAAAGAACTCTCACTTCATAAGAGATAAAGTCAAACTATATATATTCTATAGAAAATGTAAACACTCAAGAAGTGGAATTCAAGTAACTGAAGAAGATATCAAAATAGGATAATCCCAAAAACTGGATGGTTGATGTATTCATGTATTTCCTTCCATCAAATCATAAATTTGGATATATTAATTTTTAATAGAAACTTCCACTAAAATGGTTTCTGTTTAGAAAGGCTTCATACAATTCTATAATGTTTCTCAAGAACTTATGAGTCAATTAATAATATAAACAACTTCTGATGAAATCATAATGCATTGTCTAAAATATAAATTAGTAAAAAATAAAAACTATTGTTATCATGAATATTTTATAATTAATAAATTATAAGCATGATAAACTGGGGACTCTAACAACCTCAACAAAGATCCTCTTATAGATATCATATTAAAACCAAAAAGTGGAATCCAAATCATTTATGGGGTGATGTAGATAATGAAGATTTATTATTAACGTACATTTGGATGATACTATAGAAGAAATTTATGCTTCTTCTGATAGAATATTGATGTTTTTATTTAAAATTAATAAATATTGAAATCTATGAAACGTGGATATTAGAGATGATTACTGACTTTGATTTGATGAGAATGCCAAAATAATTAAAACATTGACTAGCACAATGAAAGAAAAAGTCAATAACAACGAGGAGATGATAGAATAAATAATCATACTAAATTTAATGGTAATTTATCAAGAGATACTTTTTTAATAATATAATGGAATCATGATGTTTGATTAAATGGGCATTGAAATATAAGAATGAAAAAAAAATTATCCAATGAAGAATTTTCAGGACATTCAATATGGTCAATGAATCAGTAATAAATTCAAATATAATGGTGGTATTGATAACAATAAAAATGTGTACATGGTGGATTCTAAGACACAACGACAAACACCATAGTGAAATATTGATATGATTAATCTCAAAAACAATAAGAGTTAACTATATAACATATAATTATATAAAATAATATACCAACAATACGGTGTTATAACTATTTTAAATTGGGTTATACATAGTATGAGTTCTCTATATAAAAAACTGAACTTCACTGAATAATTGAAATGAGTAAAAAAGAGTATAAATTCATATACTGAATATGTTTACAGTGGACACTATTTTTGGAGTGATGTTTATTGACACAAGGAAATAAATTTCGCATTATAGATTTAATAGAAAATTACAAGGTATACTCAAAGAGGATATTCTTGAAAGAATAATAATTTATTGAGAAATATTAAAACACAAAATAAATTTTAGACATAAAAGGATGATGTTCCATAAAATGTGGTTGAGGAACAATCATATTGATTAGTAAAAGAGTTTAATAAAAGGATGTTGATTAAATATAATGATGTTTTAATGGAATTAATTATGTAAATTGTTTCGAAAAAATATATCAATCAAATATATAGAACATTCATAGTATGGATTCATACCATGTAATGAAAAATAATTATCATTTAGAAATAATTAAGTCCAAATTGAGTTTTCATTAAATTTCTCAATATTTATTTGTTAAAGACAATTAGATTAAAGGAATCAGACATTTGAACGAAATACATATGCCACATAAATTTTTGGTCGATGAAGGATTTTGAAATATTTTTATAGGAGTTATCCAGTTATGTGACTTAAGTCATAAAATCATTGTAACATAGAATACATGAGTCATAAAACAAGCAGATGAGAGAATTGTAATGTAATGTATGTTCATTAAAGATAAATTATGCCTCATTTGTGGAGAAGAGGACATATTTTTTGATATCTACAGATGATGAGAAATTTTTTTGGCAAAAATATATTAGAAATTTGAATAAAAAATAATTATATTGGTTAGTAAATATAACATATCTCATGATATACCAAATATTTTACATGATATATTTCATATGTGTGATATATTACGAAAGAGAAATAAAATTCTGATGAGTTATAGGTCAACTGAAAAAGACAAAAAGGCTTCTTATGTTTGGACATATTCATGGTTGTGGTCTGATGTCAACAATATCCATTGAATGGAAAAGGTAATTCATTTTATTCATATATTATTTATGATTGATGGCATTTTCATGGAGATTAAATTCACTTCCATAGTATTACATGACATAACTTATTATAAATTATTTGATGATTCAATTCTTAGACAAAAAAATCAAAATAGAAAAATTTCAGGATTATGGTTTGAGTTCACTATGTAGTAGTTTAGTTAGTGTATGGAGGTGACCCTGATAAGTGATTTAGTAGTATGTTAAATAATTCAAGAAAATAAATGGTTGAGTGAAATAAAACTATTAATATGTTCTTAATACTGATATATGATGTTAGAATAAATAGATAGTGTATATGGATAAATTATCTTATATATTACATAATATAATGGAACTACTTAATGATTTGTTGACAATTTTTCTTATTCCATCATTGATGGAGTTTACAAAACTTTTGGATTTATGAAATATATCCAATGACATGTGTTTTACAGAAGTAATAAGAAACCATGTTTATTTCCAATAAGGTTGTGTGGGATTTAAAGTTATTAAATATATTAAGAGAAGACGTGATGAATATATTCACATGTTTGGACATTGAAAATTTAGATCTACTTCAATTAAATTAATGGCTAATGATAAATTTAGTAACCTTCCTTCAAATGTGCTGGACCACAATATTTTGGAAAATACATTTATTTATGAAATTATTCAAATCTATGTTTTCATATATCCCTATATATAGATATAATACAACACTATATGAAGCATCATGTGCTATGAGATGATGTAGAAATTGTTTAAGGGACAATCAAATAGATAGATTATGTTAATATAAATTTATATTTTTTTATAGTTCTTGATAGTGAAGGAATTTATCAAATATAGGATAGGGGTATTGAAACAAAAATATTGTCCTAATATTATCATTTTTATGATATTAATGTCATTTTCACACCTCTATTTTATGAATTTTTTGTCATAAACTTTCAGCTAATCTTGTTCTATATCACTCTCCATCGGAACATAGTAGTTTTATTTTTCTCCCATTTACATGTTTTCACTAATGTTCTCTTATTTGAAATCCTATTTCGGTTGTGAAATTCCCATTTACTTTTCCCTCTATTTAATAGGATATGTTATTAACCCTATATATGATGTGGGGTTTCCTAATAATAGTATTTTCAAATAAAAAACCCTATATTTCTGAGACCATGTTTTAATAATGAGAATATGATTTATTTAATTCCAGGAAAATGTAACACCCCAATAATTTAAAATATTTCCTATTAAGTTAAATTAATTTTTATTTTTTCATGATTTATACATAAAGTTCATTTTACGCTACAAACAACACTATGTTAGCTTTTTTACACACAAGACTGGGCTTTACCTACATTTAATAAAGAACCTATTTTAAAACAAAAATTAAGAATAATTATAAAATATATTTGAAAAAATAAAAATAATTTTTTAGTTTTTAATGTCAAAATCATCTTAGGGTGAATTTTTTATATTTTTCGGAGCATTTTTATTTTTTGATGAATAGTGAGAAATAATACATTTTAGATGAAAACTGCATTTTCTTATAATAATTTATTAATGATAAATTATATTTTCTATTTGTTTTAATGTTTTGATATATAAATTATAAATCTATTAATCCAATTCATTTCATTAGAATCATTTTTAAATTTAATTTTGATATAATGTCTTATTGAAAAACTAAGCTTTCTCATATTAAAAACTCCCTTTCTCACAGTGTCTATGGAATTAGCATTAGACATAATTTTTTCACTTTTATGATGTCGCAACCCACCTTTACCAAGGTGATAAAATGAAAAAAACTGCCAATCCCTTCTTAATGAAAAAGGATGGATAATGACCCCCGAGTCCCACATTAAATAGGCCCCAGAGTGGCGACTAGCACTAAGGGTATAGAATCACATGAAATATGGAAGGAATTGCCCTTTTTATAGTAAAGGATCAGGAGATAAGATGGTAAAACTCATTCAACTGCAAACATTGAAAGTAAAAGTAACACCAAAAGCCCATTTTTTCACATTCATGTTCAAAATAAAATTCTACAAGGTACATGAAATCTCCAAAGGGAAAATAATTCAAAAAGAAAAGAAAAGTAGAAATGTTAAATCCAGACGCCTGAGTTAGTAATGTCTAGCACAGTCTCCAATGTCCTCATGGAATCCAGAAAGTAGTTTTTTATACCTTGGGTGAGGATACTGGTTTACTCAATAGGGAAAACCAAAATCTATCATGTAATAGGCGTAGTCATTCTCATTCCATGTGGAAAAAAGAGATAACCATAGCGCCTAATAAGAAAAATATCCACCCAAACCGTACCAAGGCACACTCCCCGAATAATGCAAGTCATGTGAGGTAGTATTGATAACACATTGGTGTTTGGGTACCCTACACCACATCCCCACTGGTTATTTAATACATCCTACACATCAGACCTGCCCTACCATTTTTTACTACAATCCCATTGTTTCCCTAATGACAACCTTTTGGACCAACACAATAATGCATACCGCCCACAGACACCAGGGCCACAACAACCACACACATCCACACAAAAAACCACCTAGTACAGAATTACAATTTCAATCCCTAAAGACAGCTCGGACTCATCCCAAAGACACTTGGGAAAGAATCCTCCCACACATACAAGGGAAAACTACCACAACACACCCCTGCCTGAAGAATCTGGGCCTATAATGGATGATAGACCATAAAATCCTACTCTAAGAGTCCTGGGCTACATGGGAGAGGCCGCAGAAAAAGGATCTAATAACCAACCACTCATGGGAGTGTTGGAAAAAACACCCTCCCCCGTGATATGGGGGTGTTCAGCACGAAGTGACCAATGTGGGTGGGATGCGAATAAGAAAAACAAAAACTAAATTTATACACATAGGTATACATGCACTCCTCCCAGCCTTAGGGTTCCAAAACTAGACCATACACAAACAACCTCATTACTATTCATTATAAAAAATCATAACTACCACAACCAAGGCACAACTCATTCATAGAAAATAATTCCCCATTGAACCCATTCTTGATATCATATTCATGTTATTACATTTATATAATTCTTCACTTCAAGGAAAATAACAGGAATATGCACAATCCAAGTAATGAAAAAATCAAAACAATATTATAAGAACTCACAGGTAGTTCTCTTGTAAAGTAACAACAACAAAAGGGATCCATGATATCACTTGATGCATTGGAACCAATGCAATCCCAAACATACGGCCCTACATGGCCCCAAATCGACAACCATCAACTAAAAAATAAAGGATCCCATTTCTATCCCTGTCACCTCCAAAGAATCAAGAACAATAACCCTACTCATCACCATAACAGAGGAAGGGAGTTTCATATTTAATCACACCATTAATTATGTTAATTCATTCTGTTTGGTTAAATGGGATGATCACACAAGGATTCTTGATAATTGGGCATCCATTTAATAAACTGATTTTACAGGATTAAACAGTTTCCATGTTAAATCCATTAAATCACAAGATTATCCTGAAAAAATAATGTTCATAAATGTCCAAGAAAGTACTGCCAATGGATATGATTTTTAGTGGAAATTGGCCCATACAATTCAAAACATGTAATGTAAATAAAAGAGTAAAACATCAACGTCAAACACACCCCTTTATTCATTAAAAACCATTTATTATCATAGTTAAGGTTTGGTTTCATCCATCCCCAAAAAAACACTATCGTACCCACACATCATGTTACATAGTAAAGAGAGACGAAGGAGAACCGAACTTGGCTGTTCAACAATTGTTCTTATCTCCTTGCTCCAAGAATTGGGGATGCATGACTTGTAGGGGAGGTACTCCAAGGACTCCATGAGTGAGTAGGAAAGGCTTCAGCAAGGGCGCACAACTAACCTTTTAAATAGGGACTCCAAAAACACCAATGAAAGGAAAATATACCAACCAATAATAAGATATAAACTTTGTGTGATAAATGGTGAGATCATGGTGTTAAGAGATAGAAAATCTTGAATGGAATTAAAGGTGGATCATGGTTTCCGCACGCGATTGGATGGTTACACATGATCAAATTAATGTTTATTTAATAATTCTCATCAGAGAGGTGGTGATAATGTTGGGGTATTAAAGGGATTCATTTAAATGGGTAAAAACCATGTAATAGAGGCACTCCTAAAATCACGGGAAAGGGTTTCACAGAGATGAAAAAGCCACACATTTTGGTATGTCAAGGGTCGAGTTGCTCTTGGGGGATTTTAGATATCATTTATAGGATTTAAAAGGAATTTATAGGGGTACTAAAACACTTTTACATCAAAATATATGTTGTGGGAGAAGAACTGGAAATAGATAGAAAGTAGAAAAAAACAAAGGGTGGGACACTATTTGGTGAGACCGTGTAACAGTGCCACTAGTTTGGTGGACCACCGTAACCAATGCCACTGATTTTGTGTGAGACCTCTATGGTTCCACTATTGTGGTGCCACATTGAGAAAATGTTACGATGCATCCACAATGGTTCCAATATCATGGATCCACCTCCACAGTTGAAGCATCACAATGCTTCCATGACTAGTGCCACTATCACAGTTCCATCGTTACCGGTGCCACCATTTCGGTGGAAATATTTGGTGGAACTGCTTTTTTTTTAATCTCTTTAATGAGTCACCAATTGTCCCTCGGACACCCAAAACACCATGTATTTATAAAATTAATGTTCTAGGAGGTTTTGGGTAATTACATCAGATACCCATCAAATTATTCTCGTCCTCGAGAATCCAAGAGTAAACCCAATGCAAAGAGAGCGGTCTGAATGACCACCTCATAAGATACCTCTCAAGAGTAAACCTCCCTATCATATAGAGAGACATCTCCCTAATACTGATCAACTGTAGAGTCACTGCCACTCCCCTCCCTTAAGTAACCACACAATCATGTAAAGGTCATACCATCTAGTCACATGGATTAGGGATTCCCTTCTTCCATGTCAAGATGTTAACCGCTTTGGGCGGCACTAACTCGCCCTCAAGATTTTAATCACAACAAAATTGATGTTTCTTCATTAGGGTTCAGGTCTGCCCCTCCCCACAAATAGGACTCTTCAGTCATTCAGAGAACAAAAGAAACAATCCCTCTCACAGTTAACAAGGTCATGAATTACATCATTGTCAATAACAAAACAACCCAAAAAAAACCCCAAACAACTCTAGGTACTGGGCGCGCATTTCTGCCTCCCATTCCCAGGTAATTCACTTGAGTCCACCATGCCTCTATAACACATGAACCAAAGAAATGGTTCATCCATGAATATCCTTCTTCTCATGATCTCTGATCCTCATTGTTCGCTCTACAAATTTAGCATCATCCTCAATATCTATCTTCCCCTAGTTGAGGACGGGGAAATCATCATGTACAAACCGACAGAACTATGAGCCATGGAAGATGCTATGAACCCTCAGTAGTGGTGGTGGTAGAACCAGCTGATAAGACACTTTTCGGACCTACCACAACACCTCGAAGGGTTCGATGAACCTGGTATAAAGCTTACTTCCCCTGCCGAACATTCGTTTCCCCCGCCAAGGGGAGACATTCCCAAAGACATGGTCACCGATCTCGAACTCCTATGGTATTATCCTTTAAAAAAAATATGACTTATGTTGGTCCTGAGTTTCCTACATATTCTCATGTATAATATAGACCTTCTCCATCGTGTTCTATAGCACCTTTGGGCTAAGAACTCTTACTTCCCCAACCTCTATCCAACACACTGGTAAGCAACACAGTCTCTCGTACAAGGCTCCAAACGGAGACATAACAATGGCAGTGTGATAGCTATTATTATAGGAACAATTTTCTAGACAAATGTGTGAATCCCACAATACCTTGAAGTCTAAAATACATGCTCGTAGCGTATCCTCCAATGTATGGATGGTCCGCTACGTCTTTCCATCTGTCTGGGGGTAGAAAGTAATGTTGAGGCATTGTTTAGTGCCAAAAGAATGTTACAATACATTCCATATCCATGAGGTAAATAGTGTATCCCGATCTAAGACTATGTACCTTGAAACACCATGTAACTACCCCACCACATCCATGTACCTCTTTTCTAAGGTATCCACCGCACTCGACTCCTTGATTTCCAGAAAGTGAACTGATTTAATCAGCATATCCACCACATGCTTGATATCATTGTAGCCTCCTTGAACAATGGGTAGTTTTGTGGTGAAATCCAACGATATTTCATCCAAATTCCTCTCAGGGACATCTAAAGGCTGCAACAGACCTCCTAGGGCGTGGTGTTCAACATTCACCTGTTGACACATGAGGCACTTCGCCACAATCTCTTCTAGTCCAGCTTTATCTCGGGTGAGAAAAACTAACCCCTCAAGCCCTGGTGCATCTTAAAAACCCATGGGTGTGCTTTCATGGGTGATTTGTGAAACTCACCAAGAAACTTCCGTGCATTTCCACTGGGAGGAACACCTTTCCAAAAATAACATCCGGTTTTTTCCATATTTTTACCATACATCCAGAGCATTTCCCTAGATAAAACTATTGTAAATCACTTAATCCTATATTTCCCCCCCAATGATACTACTCCAACTTCTAAAACAGAGAGGAATAGACTGTCATCTGGAACAGAAAACCTCTACCATCATCCAACCATTCATCTAGGTGTACGGTATCCAACTCTCCCATCACCTTCCAAGCATCTAATGACTCTCAAACCCCATCCTTCTACAACTTCCATATCAATGCATTGACCACCACATTCCCCTTTCCTATGTTGTAGTAAATCAGGAATATATTGTCCTAAAGAAACTTCATCCACCTCCAATCCCGCAAATTCATGTCCCACAGGGAGAAGTTATACCTCATGATCTTCTGATCAATGAATGCCATGAAACGTTCCCTGATGAGGTAATGTCACCACAAAATTAGTGAGAACATGACCGATGCAAGATCCATATCATTGGTGGAATAGTTATGCTCATGGGAACATAACTTCCTAGACCCATAATATATAACCACTATTGTTTCATCAGTACAAACCCCAAAACATGGCCAAAATCCCCACATCACCCACCAAATGTCACCCCTTATTCTGGCTATCTCAACATTGGGGCACTAACCAAATTCCCCTTCAGATACCTAATTGTTCCTCGACAATTCTCACTCCATACAAAAGCCTAGATTTTCTTGGTCAAGACATTCAATGGTGTTACAACTCAAGAGAAGTTCAGTAAGAATCTCCAGTAGTAACCTTCTAGACCCATGAAACAATGAGATTTTTCTATGTTTTTGGTGCAACCCAAGAAACAACCTCTTCGAACTTCAATGGGCTCACTTCAATTCCCTTCTCGAACACCATGTGTCCAACGAAAAAAGGGGCTCTACTCGCTGGCTACCCTCCTAGAAACCCCACTAGCTGATGAAAGTCTCATATTGACTTTCCATATCTGAAAACAAGACCCTTCTTCAGAAGAATTAGATAATAGTACACACATATAACAGCCTTTCAATTCCAAAAATGACATCATCCGGCTACAGTTGTATCCAAAGAAGGTCCCCATTGGATTGATGTGGCCCCAACATCAGTTTGCATCCCCGAAAAATATATGACAATTTTGTCTTAACACCGACTAGTGTACTCAAAACCACAGGCTCAAGAATTCTCTATATACCTAGACCTATAGTATTGCATTGACTGGGTGAAATAAAAGGAGTTCGATTCTCTTAAATAAATCAAGGTGTATGAAATAGTTCTAAAAAAGATTATCATACCTTGAATGACTTTAGGACCTACTGGAACAGCTGCCTCCGCGGCATGAAACTACCCATGCCCACCTCGTTTTCCCATCAACTATCTACCGCCTCCATAGACATGCCCTGGTCGAGGTCCCTGAGGAGATCCCTGAGGTCTTCCTCCTCTAGCCATGTCTACTCTCGAAGGAGAAGGAGCTCCCGAACCCTATTTCTCCTGGAGAAAGAGCCTACCTGAAACTAATACTACCGAGGTGGCTGCTGAACTAGCACACCCCCACTATATTGCACTCGGTATAGGCACTAATTCCAAAGGATCTCATGGCTAACACAGATGAAGCATCTCATTCATGGGACCGCAATGAAAGGGTGAGGATGGGAAGATCAAAATCGGAATTCTTAGGGCCTACTAAAAACTTTTTGAAACATAGGACCTAACACTAGAGGCCTATTATTGGTGGCCTTCCCCGTTGATGATACCAACTTTCTATAATCTAAAGTTAAACCTCCCAGCATGTGAATCCTCTCCACCACTTCATCCTTCATCTGATCCTCCAATTATGTCGGTAGAGTAAAGGGAGTAACAACATACTGAAGAGAATGTTAGAGTGCCGCCCGTAAATGTCTCACGCAATACTCCTCATCTAGAAAGAGGTCTAGGGAAAATGAAAAATATCTTTAAAGTTGATCCTCAACTCCCTCACAGACATACTCTCATGCTGAAGGGAGAGTGGTTCTTAACTCTTCTCAGCATTCATCTTGGAAGAGAGGAATTCTGCCCAGAACTCCCTCTTAATCGTAGTCCATGAAACCTCATCCTCCCTCTTCTCCCCTAGATAAAGAGGCCACCACAGACGTGATGCTCCCTACATCTAGGTTATAGACAAAGGAACCCAATACTCTGTTGGATTCTGGATCAAGATGAATGCTATCACTTACTCCTCAAGCCAACTTTCTACCTCCATGTCCGAGACACTTCCCCTGTACTTTTTGATGGTCAGTAGCTGAAAGGAACAAATTATCTTCTACCACTGATTATCCTCCTCCTCCCGATCATCCCTCTAGTGATTAGCGAAATCAACCTCCTGGTCCTCGATAACCAACACTTCCCATGGTTGTCGTTCGGGTTCCATATATGTACGGTAAATAAGGAAATGCCTAAGTCCGAGTAGCGTAGAAGACCTCCTTTAAATTTTTCATAAAATTTTTATTTATTTTAAACTCCCCAATCACCCAGAACACACATGAACATAATCCATTATTATGCATGTAATTTTCCTAGGGTTTCTAACCTGAAATAAATGTAGCCCCCCCTAGTTGTTCACTAGGTCTAGATTCCTTGCATCGGATCACAGGGGGGCATAAAATCCCATGTCTTTTCCTGTCTTCCCTAGCCTATTTCAGGCACGAAGATTTCCTAGCATTATTGCCAAACCATCCCATGAAATCTTCATGGTTCCTAACTCTAAACAACATCCTATCTCTAAACCATAACCTCTGCTACAATTATTTCATGACCCGCCTTCACCCTGATTAGAGAATCGATGGAAATCATCTAGACATATCCTTCTTCGTGTTGAAGGATGGATCACGACCCCTAAGTCCCGCCTTTTATAGGCCTTGGAGTGGTGACTAGATCTAAGGGTATATAATCATATGAAATATGGAACGCATTAGCCATTTTATGGAAAAGGATCGGGAGATAAGATGTTAAATATCAAACAACTCTAAAGGAAGAATGCAAATGTAAAACCAAAAGCCCCTTTTTTCACATGCATGTTCCATGTAAAATGATACAAGGTACAAGAAAAATCAAAAGGAAAAAAATACCAAAAGAAATGAAAATAAGAAATGCCAACTCCAAAAGCCCGAGCTAGTAATGTATGTAATGCTCCTCAGTGTCATCCTGGAATCCTGAATGAAGTTTTATATATGTAGACTGATTACACATCTAAACTAAATATGAAAAACCAAAAGCTCTCATACACATTTTAGAAGGCATTCTAATCCCAAGTGAGAAAAATATATAACCAAAGCACCAAGCAAGGAAAATATCCACCCAAACCTCACCAAGGAACACTCCCTAAATAAAGAATGTCTTTTAATGTTGTAGTGATAACAAAACATTGTTTGGGTACACTACACCACTTCCCCACTGGTTATTGAAAACATCATATGTGTCAATCCTCCCCCACCATTTTTCACTGTAGTCCCACTACCGCCCCAATGACAACCTTTTGGGTCACCACAACCATGTATCCTGCCCACAAAAACCTAGTCCAAAACAGCCACACACATCCATGTCCATAGACATATGGGCCACAATAACCACTACCAGGCCAGAGACACCTGGACCTCATCCCAAAGACAATTAGGAAGCAATCTTTACCACAAACACATAGGTCATCCAGCACAACGTACCCTAACCAAAGAATATAAGGCTATAATGGAAATCAGTCTATCAAAGCATGCCTGAAGAGTCTTGGGATACTCGAGAGAGGGAGAAGAAAATGAACTAATAACCATCCACTCATGGGAGTGTTTGGAAAAACAATCTCCCTCATGAGATGGGGGTGTTCGACATGAAGTTCCCAACGTGGGTGTCGTGCGAATAAGAAACCCAAGAACTAAATTTATACTCTTATATAGACATGAAATCATCCCAACCTAAGTGTTTAGAAACTATAGCATACACAGACACCCTCATTACTATTGATTCATACAAAATCACTACAGCCACAACTAAGGCACAACTTATTCGTACAAAATAATTCCCCAATAAACTCATTATTATTATCATATTAAAGTGTTTCCATTTAAATAATTCTTCACTACTGGGAAACTAACAGACATAGCAACATGATGAAGAATGAAAAATAGCAAAGAAACAATTTAAGCATTCACACCCAGTTCTCTTGTATTTTCACAACAACGAAAAGGGATCCATGAGATCCCTATAAGCACATGAACCAAACCAGGCACCAACATATGGCCCCACATGACCCAAAATACCAAAAACATCAACTTCAAGGTAGGGGATATTATCCCCTTCCAAGTCACAACACAAGAATAAAGAATAACAACCCTACTCATTACCATAACAAAGCTAGAGTGTTTTCAGTTTTAAACATACCTTTCATGAAGTTAATTCATTCTGTTTGGTAAATCAGGGCTATCACACAAGTATTCTTATCCATTGGGCATCCATTTAATCAACTGAGTTTACGTGATTTTCAAGTTTATATGTTATAGCTATTCAATAAAAGGATTATCCAGAAAATAAAGGTTCGTTATTGCTCAAGAAAGGACTACAAAAATCCATGATTTTTAGTGGACATAGGCCCATACAATACACAATATGTAAAATAATTTATAATAGTACAACATCATCATAAAAAATACCCCTTAACTCTCTGAAACCATTTATTATCTTTGTTATGGTTTGGTTTCATCCATCCCCAAAGGAACATTATTGTACCTACCACTTATTTTACAATGTAAAGAGAGAAGAAGGATAACCCATGTTGTATGATCAATGATCAATGTTTTCTCCTCGCCCCAAGAATTGGGGATGCATGACTTGTAGGGGAGGATCTAAAAGGACTCAAAGAACTCCAAGAGTGAGTAGGAAAGGCTCCAGCATGGGCACACACTTGCCTCGAGATGAGGGAATCCAAACACACCAGAGAAGTGAAAAGATACCAGCCAAGAAGAAGAAATAAACTTCATCCGATAAATGGAGAGATCCTAGAGTTACTGTATATTAAATCTTGAACGACATTAAAGGTGAATCGTGGTTTCACCATGTGATTTGACGGTTACACATGATGTAATTAATCGTTATTCAATATTTCTTATCAGAGAGGTGGAGATAACGGATTTCAAAGAAAGGGTTTCCTTTAAACAGGGGAAAACCCACATAATAGAGATGAAGTTTGAAACAGGGGAAAGTGTGTGACACCAAGGAAAAATTTAGACGTTTGTGTAAGCCATTAGTATTATGGATCTTTGTAGATCTTTGATATCATTTATGGGATTTGAATGGATTTTAAAGAAGTATTAAAACACTTTTATGCCAAAATATACATTGCGGGAGTGGATCTGGAAAAAGTCTGAAACTGGAAAAAAAAAGATGGTGGGACACCATTTGTTGAGGCACCCTAATGGTGCCACCATTTCAGGGTAGGACTGTGATGGTGCGACTGCTACAGTTCTACCGTTATGGTGGAATTTGTTTTGTGAAACACAGTAAGCGGTGCCACCATTTTGGTGTATGACTGTGATGGTGCGACTGTTGTGGATCCACCGTCATGGTGTCATCACCATGGTGCCACCATTACGGTGCCGCTGTCACAGTGTCGTTGTGACCGGTGCCACCGTCACGGTGCCACTATGACTGATTCTACCATCAAATTGCCCCAGTGACTAGTACTACCGTTTTGGGGGAACCATTTAGTAGAATGGAGTTTTTGGAAAACTCTTTAATGTGTCACTGTTGGTCCTCGGGACACCCCAAACACCATAAATATGGAAAAGTAATGGACTAGGAGGGTCTAGGACATTACAAGTGAATTGAATTTGAAAAAATGAATGTACATCCATTTGATCAGTATTATATTTATAGTATAAAAATATAAAAAACATTACAAAAAGGATTCTAAAAATTAATTAAAATTCAATATAGTGATTAATGAAAAATTAATAATAACAAGGGACTAAACCATAAACATAAGGGCCAAAATGACATAGAAACTTTTCAAAAAGCCATTGTATTCCAATAATTAGACCATATACCCTATTGGATCAAATATTATGAGTTAGTGGCACAATTTTTTATAATATTCACCCATATAATACGTTATGTAAGGAAAATGAAAAAAGGAACCTTCCTTACATTTAAAATTTAAAAAGCATTAGAAACATTATTTTAAATGGTAAAAAATATTATCCTGTAAGTTCAACATTAATATCTAGAGATGATATAATTACAATAAATTCTTAACAAATGCAGACGCATGGATTATTTAGTGAATAATTATATAAGATTAATTTTGATAAATACCATAAAAGTAAGTTATATTTAATGAATTATTGTGTTGAATTATTTTTGTAGATGAATATATAATGTTAAATATATTTGGACTTAATCATTTTAAATTGAAATATTATTTCCATATTTTTTTAATTAAAATTAAATAAATAATTTCAAAATTCACAATATGTTTTTTAATAATAAATTATAATTTATTAAAAGATTTAAAATTTATAAAAACATATCTCTTTTAAGAGGTTGTTTTATGTATTAATAAATTTATGATATGTTACATTCGTGGACCATTTGGTATTTTATATTTTACATATTTACCCATACATAGAAAAAACATTGCTAGCATGGTCATGGTTAAATGTAGTGGTTTTGAATGTTATACACACTTGGTTTAAAATTAATTTCCAATAAATGGGATATTTATTGTGTAAATTATTTATAATATTCATAAATAATTGGGTTTATATTTTCTAAAAAATATCACCTTAATTTATTATTATTCATTAAATTAATTAGGTTAAAAAACTAGTTACTTTAATAAAATCCTAAAAAGAAATGTGAAACAGAGATGTTAAGGTACAAAATTATAATAATAGAAATATTTTTGTGTGTTGGAGGTTTTCATCGACCATAAATATCATTTACTCCATTATATAAAATTTTTTAGGCATGTTGACTAAGGGAGATCTCCCAATTGTGTATTGCTTTTGGTATTTGAAATAATTCCACTCCCCCTCCATTAGAAAAAAGCATTCACATTGTCCCTTCCTCGCACCTATCAAGCCATTTTGGGACATCCAAAATCATCAAACATTATCTATAAAAATACCTACCCTCATTATATAAGAATAACCTTGTTCATAATGAAAACCATAGAATCACATTGATGAGAAACAAAACATGTTACCTGGATAATAGGTGCAAATCTTTAATGTGAAATTATGCTTTACTTATTTCTCGACCTCTTCATTTATTTTTACTCCATGATTATATAATAACATATTAATCCTAAATATAATGAGTTATTTTTATGTTATTTTTTCTACCGACACTCACTTGCAAAAAATGGGTAACAAACATACTATTCATGAATAATGAATTATCGCCTCGCGAAATGATTTCATTCGTTTTTCCATTAACACATCTCATGGTTAGGAATTATGATATCTAAATTGTTTATATAAGATATATATATCACATATTTTATTTTATATTCTTATTTAATTTTTATGTTTCATATTACTTTTACGTTTTTAATTTCTTTTAAATATTATTACATAGTTTGTGGACGTGTGGACTACTGCCTCCTCGTAGTAGTGTGATACGTTCACACATTACATTGAATGTCTATAAGATGGTTTTAGTAAAAAATATGTTAAATAAATGAAATATATATTATATTAATTAAATAATTACCTTTCTTAAAATATTTTATATTATTTTCATTATTACCCTTTCCACACACTAGAAAGTGATAACGTCGTTCGTGGATGTGTGGACTCTTGCCTCCTCAACGTGATGTAATTACATTTACATAAAAAGAATTATATATATTATAATAAATGATTAAATGAAAAGTTATTTATGATAAAATTATACTTTTGTAATCATATGATGCTAAATACCTTTTATTTGTAACGATCATTCAAAAATGGGAACTTTAGTTATTCGTATCTATGGCCTACAATCCTTATGATTGTAATGTTGGTAAATTTTTCATAGAAATCATTCAAGATTAGTTTTAAAATTATAATTTATGTATAAAGATGATAATTGTTTCATGATAATTATTATTTATATATTTATATACTGACCCCTTCAACCATAGTTGAGCTACCAATGTCATTTTTGACATTTAAACTGTATATAGTCAAGACAACAAACATATAATTATTTGTTTTGGTAGTTGTATACACCATTGTAATAAGTTAAGTAAATTTAATAATAAACATGCATAAGGTTTTTTAATTTATTAAGAAATTAAAATAAAGTTATTATTAATGAAGTTAATTAATGATGTGTGATGATAAAGTCAAAGTAAGGGATTTTTTCTAAATTTACATTCTTATTGAGCCTTATTTATTATTATTCACAAATTCAGTTTAATGTTATGAATATAATGCCACTTTTTCATTTAATATCATGATTCCATCATAATTCTTAGCATATAATGGTTCAATTTATAATATATCATCAAAGGGGTTATATAATAAAATATCTATGTGGTAAAGGGTGTCGTTTCAATACCACTTTGTTTATTTATTGTTCACTTCCTCTTGAAATAATGACATATTTATTATTATTTTATATTACATTAAATTTATATTAAATATCCATAATTTCATGAAATTCATATTATTATCTCCTAAACCATATAAATTTTTACATGTGGTGTCTAATTTAATAATTATTTTATTAACTGGTAAATACATAACCTACAAGCTAGAGACCGGTTAATGCAATCCCCTAAATGCATCGGTAGTATTGTGAGAAGAAATTAATTGGGGAAAACCACTTTGAATTTGTTTCCAATAATAACATACTGGTATGATATGGGTTGGGGGAAGGCTAATGCAATCTCCTCAATGAATTGTTTGTCTCGTGAGAGAAATAAATTAACCAATCAGATTAGTTTAAACAGTCGTGAGAATAGATCTTGTTAGTGTAGTGGTTTATGTGTTAGATATTTGAAATCCAATATTAAAACATTTTTTCATTTATATTTCATTTCATTTATTATCCATATTATTTAAACATTTATAAAATATTCTAAAACATTTTATTCTGTAGACTATTGATTAAATGGAATGTGTTTTAGGGATTTACCTTTCCGTATTGTTTGTTCCTTGTCTAGTTATTTTAATGGAATGTGTTCTCATTTATTTAATTTGACATGCACTTTATGCTTTCTAATTCATTATTTCATATGTTTTCCATACACTAATAATTAATTTTATGTCAATCTTATTTTTTTCCTTTCCCCATGTTATTTAGTGGAATCCTTCGAATGAGTTTCAAGGATGCTAAACTTCTATTTTCATTATGTTTTATTTTCAATTTTCCAATGTATTAAGGGTATAATTTATGTAATATGGTCTTACCAAACTAATAAATTAAACAGTAATTTGGGGTTAAAATCTTGTATATATACATATGTAATAAATTAATTCACTGGCTCCACGCTTCTGGGGTCTGGGTATTACTGTTGGTACCATAGCAAGGTCAAAAGAAACTTTGAAAGCAATATTTTGAATACTTATAAATCAGAACATATCACTACATTATAATATATAGATGATTATAGAATAAGATACCAAATAAACCATGTTTATGATTACTAGAATAGTAACACAATTTTTTTCATTTTTTGTTATGTATTTCACTTGTTTTCATATTTAACATTGTATGATCTAATTTAGTAAATGACGTCATTTAGAAATAGTTTCTCTAAGAAAGAATGTGAACCTCACTAATGAAGTTGGTGTAAAGAGTAATAATGATAATATAATATATGTTATTATAACAATATTTAGAAGTGAATTAGTCACCCAGGAATTGTCATCAGATGAGGATATAGTATCATGTGATATGTGAAAAAAAAAATAATTATCGAATTATCATGGCTTCAGAGGGAATCACAATAAAAAGGTGATGGATGTGGAAAATATGGATAATGTGAATAAGGGAATATTGTTTTTCCCACATGTAATAACTATGTACATAATCAATGTATTCCTTGATTAAATGAAATGGTAGTTTTCTAAACATATTGATAGAAATGTCATGTTCTTGTGATCGAAAGGATAATAATATGCTTTCCAATATACATTACTTAAACTACAATGACATGAGACACTACACAAATTAGTGTTTCGCGTATCAAAATAATATACCACAATAGAGGATAATAGGTCATGGTTATGACTATTCTACTACCATAGATGAAGAATAATGATTAATTTTCTTATGTTTAGATTCTTGAATTATTTCATTTGAGTATTTTTTTCAAGGATTTACTATGAATTATGTAATATATAAGGATTGTTTTTCATTATTTTTTCATAATTTATTTAAAATCATTTGCCGATGGGTACCAAAAACCATGAAAAATAATTCAATAATAAGTTTATTTTTCTGAAAAATACATGGTTGTGGGAAAGATAACACTTTATATATTCCTGGTAATAAGATATGATGTTGGAATAAAATGATGATTGATACAGATAATGTAGTTTGGATATTACAAACTACCATAGAACTAATTAATGACCAAGACACTTATAAAAAATCCATTTCATTGCAATAGTTGTACCTTATCCTATATTGGTTCTAATTTTTAGAGTTAGTGGGACAAATGTTCTTAATAGTGAACCATATAATAACTTCTGTATGGAAAAATGTAATAATGGAATATTCCTTACCTTTAACATTTTTTAAAGATTTAGAGTATTGAGGAAGCTATATAGAATTTTTTATAAGAATTATATATAAAGTTACATAATTTTTTATCATAGTAATTTAACACAAATGTTTAGAGATGATATAATTACATTAAGCTCTTAACAGACCAAAATGCGCGGATTATTTAGTTAATAATTAAATAAGATAAATGTGGCTAAAAAATTAAAATTAGTTTGAATTTAATGAATTATTGGTTCCATTTTTTTTTAATGAATATACCATGATTCATATCCATTAACATAATAGATTCGAATTCAAATATTTTTTTTGATATTTTTTAAATTTAAATTCAAAAGATAATATCACACATTCCATTAATGTTATTTTACAATAAATGATAATTCATTAAATGATTTAATATTAACAAAAATGGTATCTTCATCCAATAGATTTTTAAGTGTTACTAAATTAGAAATATGGTCCATCAGTGTTAAATTTTATCTTTTATGTACAACATATTTACTCATAGACAGTAAAAATATTGTTATCATGGTATGAGCAAAATGTTGTTTTTCTGCATGTTACATGCGCTTAGATTAAAAATAATCTCCAACACACATGGGATTTTTATTTTTCAAATTAGTTACAATATTTATATCTTAGTGGGTCTATATTATATAATAAATCTAAACATAATTGAGACTTAATTATAAAATTAAATTAGTTATTAAACTAGATAATTTATTAAGAACAAAATTGATATAATTGGGGAAACATAGAATTTGAGGAACAAAATTAAAAAAATGAACCTTTTTTTGTGTGTTGGAGGTTTTTCTAGACCCTAATTTTCTTTTTAAATAGTATTCCTCCATTTTGGAGTAACACGATGTATGGTATAAATATCAATAGTGTATAACATTCGGTATTTAAAAGAATGCAACCCCACACCATTATAAAAAGGAATTAAATCATCCCCTTGCTCTCACCTCTGAAGCCATTTAGGATCATCCAAACTCTTCAAAAATTGTATATAAACATACCCTGCCAAAAACTGGATGCCTAAACATGGGTAAAAATGAAACTATATAACCCCTACATTGTAAACCGAAATGAGTTACCCGAAAAATAGTTTACATTGGTCAATGTGCATTTTTGTATTAATTATTTCTCCAACCATTACTTTTATATTAGTAAATTATTTTATAATAACATTTATATCCTCTATATAATGTTAAATTGTTATCTTTAGGGTCCAACATAAACCTATAAACACTTCCATAAAATGGGTAACCAACATACCATTCATGTATGGGGAACTACAGCCTCATCAAATGATGCCATTTGGTTCTCCATTACAACCTCTTGTGAATGGAAATTATGAAATAAAATTTGTTTTTATATGACATATCTGATATTTATTATGAATTTATTATTCTCTAATTTATATATAACAAATTACTTTATACTTTCCATTTGTTGAAAATATTATAACATAGTTTTTATGGACGTGTGGATTTCCATCTCCTCAAAGCGATGATATGTGTTCACACATTAGATAGAATGTATTATGGATGATATTAATTAAAAAAATTGACGTAAATTAACACTATATTGTATTAATTATAAAATTAAATTTATGAAAATATATTATATCATTTTCTCTATTACCCTTTTAACACACTAAAATAATGATAACATAATTCATGAACTTGTGGACAACTACCTCTTCAATGTGATATGATTAATTTTACATTAAAAAAATACGTATATATGTGAAAATAACATGGAATTTAAGATATAATGACCATTAATGTTACTTACCTTTTTCCTATAATGATCATTGAAAAATGGGAATGTTAATCATGCGTATGTGTGGCCTACCTTCTCCATGATTGTACCATTATATCATTTTTCAAAACCATATTCCATGATTGGTTTTAAAATTAATATTGATGTTTAAATATTATAATTATTTCATTATTATTATTCTCTAGGTGTTTATATAATGACCAAATTGACCATTTTTGACCTACCAATGTCACTATTGACACATAAACTAAATGTGGTCAAAACACCCAACACAATGTCAAATGGTTAAGTAATGCAATGCAACATTGTAGTAAGTGAATTTAATGTAATAATAATCATGATTTTTTTCTCCAAAATGTAAATAATTAACATATGTTTGTTATTCAGGATGATAAATACACATGTGACAATCCGGACATGAGGTAACTTATTTTTTCTCAATTTACATTTTATTAAGAGTTATTTGTTATTATACCAAATTTCACATTAATATAGTATATATTCTACCCCACTGACATTTGTTATAATTATTAAAAAATATTTCTTTGTAATTATGTTTCATTTTGACCGGTCTCTTATAAGGTGTTTTGACATGAAAATTACCATGTGGTAAAAGTTAACTTCTCAATATCACTTGATTTTGTTATTGTTAAATTTCTCCAGAAACAATCACATAATTACAATCATTTTTATTATACATTATAGTTATCTTAAATATAAATTCTATCATTAAATGGATATTATTATTTCATAAACTGTATACCATTTTAAATGTGATGTTCACGTTGATTGTTATTTGAATAACTAGTCAATGAAAGCCCTACGGTTTGCGGAGTAGTTAATGCAAGCCCCTAGATGCATTGATTGTTTCATGAGATAAAATTAATTACAGAAAATGCCTTAGGTTTCTTCCAAGACGCATAGACAAGTATGATATGGTTTAGAGAATGGTGAATTCAAGCCCCTTAATGCATTAGTCTCATGAAAATAATCATTTGGACAAATCAGATTATATTAAATTGTCATTAGAATAGATATTGACGGTACAATGGTTAGTGTTTCATTTACATGAAATCCATTATTAAATCATTTACTTCATTCATAATTCATTTTATTTATTATCAATATTATTTTATCTATGAAAAAAACAATAGATAGATTTCATTTTCAAGCTACTGATTAAAGGTTATATGATTCAGTTATTTTAATGGAACGTGTTCTCATTTATTGACCTTGATAGGTTCATTGTTCTTATTGATTCATTTTTAATTCTTCTATACTTACCCACGCTGAGAAATTGATATCACACTAATTTTTATTTCATTTCCCCAGGTTATAAAGATTAATCCATTGAATTAATTTTAAAAATGTTGATCTTTTATTTTAATTATGTTTTATTTTATATTCTCTAATATATTAGGGGTATCATAAATATATTATAGTTATGAAAAAAATCAAAACTGATCAGTCCTTTAGGATAATAATCATCTATCTATGATAATATAATAATGTAATGTGTCTACTCTGGTCTTTTGGGTTAAGGGTGTTGCAAAATCTGTACAAGCTCTTTTTCTCTATTTCTAGTTTGTTTTTCTAACATCTTAATTTTCCTAGTTAAATATCTGATTAGAGGATGATATTTTATGAGTAAGATCCTTCAAGGCTAAGGTAGGTGGTTCCATGATTTCTCCTTATTTATATTTTTTTATGTGATGATCATTTAAATACACGTCATTGGGGATTGTTTGGGTGAATCCCTTTGTTAATGAAATATTTAATTTATGTTTATTTATTCATAATGTGATATGTTAATGGGAATTATCTTGAGTTTTTATCAAATAAAATATTTTGTAGGATAATATATGTTTTTTAAGGTTATTCTGGTGGCTTTAGTTTTACTTATAAAATTATGGGATAACTAAATTTGTTCCATAATAAAATGTGGCACTTGTCCAAAGATATGTGGGGTGGATATTATCACCATGATTGAGACAAATAGGTTTGTTCAGTTGAGGGTGATTATTTACCAATGTGAGGTAGTGTTAGGCATATGAATTGTATTTGATGTGATTGAATGGTTGACGTGGATGTCAATGGTCATGACATAGATGGTCGATGATGTTCATGTAAGGTAAGGTGGTTTCAAATTTGGGTGTCCTAGTTATTTTGTTAGATTTTTTTCAACATGATTGAAAATTGAATCATTGAAGTTGTATAATAAAAACATTGGAAAATGTTGAGGTTATTTTAACCACACATTGTGAGTACAGGTAGTTTTAGATTTTTCAGTTTATGGGATGGTGTGGACCATTAGTATGGATAATTTTCTCACCATTGCGTGCCCCATTTTCTGGTGATTGATACAATCAGTTAGGGGATGAGGATTTTCTTATATGTTTGGGATTATGTTCTAGGATAATGGTACGATAAATATCATATTTCCTTGGTATGTTAGGCTGTTAAGATGATAGTGGTATATTAATAAAGGATGGATCTCATTGTTCCTTTGAAAATCAGGAGGTTGAGATGACATTGGTTTATTATTCATTGAATGATGGATATCACAATTCTGTGGGACATTTGGATATTTATCAAATAGTGATTTGATGAATGAAATTTTATTATAATTGTGATTTTTTCTTGGATGTAAAAATGGGACACAAATTGTACTTGATGTGAGGATTCATTTGGTATTGGATGGAATGAGGTGTCAAGTGACATGTATGTGGAGGAGATACCAATATGCTCCCTATAAGACTGATGATGGATATATCATTTTACATCAACATTAGTCATGGTTGTTAGTCACTTCTTCGGGGATGGTGAGAAAGAATAATGTGTGGTCTTTATTTATTCATTACTACAGTTTCTATTTTTATGTATAAATACAATTAATTAAATATGTATTTAATATAGGCAAACATTGATGGTGTAATATTGACTTCATATTTATCCCTTACATGGGCCCCCTTTGAATCATGTATAAATTATGTTTTTGAGATCATGTCAGTGATAAGAGACATGGGATAGACCTTAGGGATCAAGGATGTATAGGGTCATGGGATAGATGGTCGATGGACTGTTGTGGTTCCTTGAATCAGGATGGAGTCTCTTCTAGGGTTTTTATGTTTTTTGTATATGATCATCTATGGGATATCTTATATGAATATTTTTTTATTACTTATGGACATGTATACCTTTTTTATATGTATGTTTTGTGATATTGTCTTTATAATTCCATTTCATATGCTCACGTTGAATCTATATTCATGTTTGCATGGATTTTTTATATTTGTTCCACAAATATATTGTATTTTTTTCAATATTATTACTATTATTATTATCATAACTAGAGGTTATGGTCACCACACAATAACTTAATCATAAACTTATTTCTAGTCAGATTCCTTTGGCATAGGAGGAAGCATTCATATGTCCGAGTGGACCTTGGGCTTGGAGAATTGTTTATGTGGCTCCCGGGTTGGGGTGATACTAATGTAATTAAATTAGAAACTTATTTTGTGTTTCCATGTAGCATCAAAAGTCCCATATATATATTTGGTAATTTTGTTTCAATATTTCGTGTTGCCTTATTATTTGGGATATAATAGACTCAAGACTAGGATCTCAATGGATCTTGGTAAAAAGATCATGTTTAAGTTCATAAAGAATGTTTCATGCGGGATATAAAATGTTTATAGGGGTTTGAAATTGAGATTATGATTTACTCATATATAGTTTATTAATATCATCATTTAATGGCACAATTGGGGGTTGTTTTATTATAATATGATGTTTGACCCTTAACATGGTATGAAATGGGAGGCATATTTATGAACCTTGGAAGGAAATTTGGGTCAAATGATGTGTGTGTGTGTTCCTTTTCTAATAAATGGGGACCTATAATATTTAGAGAGTATTTGGATTTTTTTAAGTGTCTAAAAAATACTAATTAGTTTTTTTCTACATAACACTTCTGGGGAAATTATAATTAGCGATCCTATGTATTTGGTTCCTAATGGGATTAATATGTGCCACTATACATATATGGTATATATTTTCCTGACACATATATGGGTAGGATGTAATAATGAATGGGAGTGATCCATTTATAATTTCAACAAAATTATCAATAATGTTTCTTGTATATCCTTTTGTGGAATTCTATTAAACCACCCAAGATTTATGATATCTGATATGCATTATATGTGATTCCAGAATCTGATATGTGTAGGTAAGGGGCTATAAGGACAGATAATATTTTATATGGGTTAGGTATGTATGTTTAAGGGTGGTGAAGTGTAATAAATATTACAAAATTATTTATTTTCAATATTTATGAAAATTATTGTAGTTATAAACCATGGTATTTTTTCCATAGAATGATGCCACATGGATGATCCCTAGTGGTGCATCAGAAGTACATATATGTAGTTCTATTAGAGAATACATGGTATGATGTTCAAGAGGGTTAGGATAATTCCCTAAATGTTAGGGTAGAATATGATCTATTTCTAGATCATCCAACATAAGCTAGAAATTATCCATTGATGGAGGATTTGGACTATAGATATATGAGAAACTAAAGGCAAGCTTGAAATGAGTCATATGGATTACTGACTAGTTGGATCAGGGAAATGATACATCCATATAATATCTTATGTGGGACTTAATGTATCATAATCCAATGTAGTTTTAGGGCGAGGGTAGAAAGTGGAAGCAGTGAATTTGATCGAGTCTCTTGGGATGATATTTCACAAACTTGAGACACCCCCAGGTCAGAGAATGGAGTGAGCTACATACGTGTTCAGTGGAATAAAAGAGAACCCATTGGACATGAAGTTGAAATATAGTAGGCATAAGGAACATAAATATAAGGATTTTATTTCCATGTTCTTTGTAAATTCATTGGAAAATATGTTCATAGAATACCATGCTCGTGATTTCATGAAGTAATAGTAACGGTATAAACCTATTATGGATTAAGAGAAACTTTTCCCAGACCTATCACAATACAAACCATATATAGTCAGTGATGACATCTCAATGGTGAGCTGGTTAGAAGATAGCCTAAAACATTCCATCATGGTGCAATTCAACATACTTAGGTAGACCTTGGTCTTAGAAATGGTGAACTGTACATTGATGGATGTAGGGAATATGATAGCCCTGACCTTTTCGAGTAGGGTGATGACATCATGTGAGGTAGTATGTGATGCTTCAAGTATCTAAAAGTGGGGGAATGTGGAATCTCACCCTAGAGGTCATTCCAGAGACTATGGAAGACCTTCATGGAGTGGTTCATTGGTGGTGTTCTTCCAGTGTGGGAAGCAGGGTCATGTTGAGACCTAATGTGGGAGACCACTAAAGTAGTGTCAAGAATGTAAAAAATGGTGCACATTGAAAGGTTCTATAAGAAGAATCCTCACGTATCTAGTATTCATGAACCAGTTGAGACTTATGGATATGAAGTAGGATATAGAGTGGTGCCAAGAGATGGTATTTGGGATTCTACTACATGTGCATGTCATGGGATATATATATATATATATATATATATATATATATATATATATACCTAATAGTGGGTTGAATGGTTATTAGCTGGTGAAACTTCTTAGAGAGGATATCCCTATGATGTATGGATTTATTCTAGGTGGATGAGGTTGATCTAGAGGAGTTAGAGCATGCCAATTGGTATATGAATGTTATATATAAGCCTTAAACATGGTGTGTCCTTATATTATTTGAAAGACTAATATGGGTGCACAACGTGCATGTGTTGTAATTTAAATAACCAAGAACTAGTTAGTATGTGGTTATCTTGTAGAATCCATGACTGTATGAGATGTGTTGGAATTAGAACATTTTATACCAGACCACAACCTACACTCCCATATCCTACAATGAAATCATAAACCATAAATTTCTAACATTGATTCTGATAAAGGTGACTAAATTGTTTCTATCCAAACCATATAACATCAAAACACAAAAATGGATCAGTTAAATACTATATGACCTTTTAGGTTTAGAGTTTTATTGAATTATGAAAAGAACCCAACATAAACAATTCACATCATGTTAAATGATAATTTATCCTACCTAAATAAACATTTCATTTTTTATATTAAGACAACATCATCATATTTTTGAAATCCCGTCTAAACATAATTCATCTAAACTATTTCTTTTTAACCTAGTGATATGAAAACAAAATATGTGTGATATTAAATGATTGTTATGGGAAAGAATTCACCTTTGAAAATTTATTTCCTCAATGTGAATAAGTATTTAATAAGGTTATAATGACACAATAAAAGTGAATGAGTATAACAAATGAATATTCATACACATCAATACATGGATCAATAAACATGAAAACAAGCCCCAATTAACTAATTAATGAATGTTCAAAATAATCAATAATCATTTTCCTTAAGATATCAATCTCAGTAAAATGAATCATAATAAACCCATTCCATGAATAGATAGAACATATTGGTATCTTGTAACATCATCTCATTCAACCCATAAAGAACCCTTACAGAAACCTTAAAAATTGGAATAAAAATACAACCAATATTAAATATATTTATTGATAGAACATAATAATTACCCAATGCATTAGAGCACCATATGGGGACTCCCATTATTTAATCTATAATGGTCTCACCCTATGATATTTGGGTGCACACATCATGTAGAATTTACAATAACCACAACATAAATAAGATACATAAAACATTAATCACAAATCATCTATAAACTATCATTATTATTATATAAACTACTTAACACATGGAATAGAAATGGGTTTCCTATCAATCTCTTTGAAATATGAATAACCGATGGAAAAAAATGGGTTCCATAACAATATATTAGAAACATTATTCATCTATCCAGAGAAAGAATGATGATTGTATAAATACTGAATATCCCTAGTAGAGGATAAGTAACAAGAAAGGATTTTTGATGTTGATTAATGTAAATAAATTTAAAATATTACTAAATTATTTTAAATAAATTAACATTTTGATTTTGAAATCACTTTTTAAAAAATATATCTTTTTCAAAATCGTTTTATTCGAAAATAGACATGGAAACATGTGAAAATTGGTTAAATTAAATTAAAATACAATATTGTTAAAATATCCTTTTTTCATTGAAAACTATTTTAAAAAAATTACACATTTTTATAAAATATTTTTTCGGAATAAAACAAATTTCTGATTGAAGAGATAAATAATGTATGATTTTCATAAAAACATTTTTTCAATGATTTTATGAACCAAAGAGTGGAAAATATATATTATTACTTATAAATATAATTTATAAATAATTTATAATAAAATTAATTATTTTCATGATACATGGATCATAATATCTCATCATTTGAATCATAATCATAAAAATCTAGATAAAACGTGAGATTGTAACAAATGACTCCTAACACTTTTGTAACATTGAATTATAATCCCCATGAAATAACAACATTAAATAAAACATATATTATTAGTAAAATAATGAGATTAATGATATAAAATTTAAAAATTGTAATTGTATACTCCTCTTAAAATAAGATATGTTCATTACATAATAAACACCTCAAAGAATGAAAATTGCGGAAAAAATATCTTACCGCTTTGATAATATTTAAACCATAAACCCCATTAAAGAGATATCCTAAAATGGATTTGAAAATTAACATAAATTTATGTATAATAACCATATAATACATTCATCGTAATTATATACACCAAAAATTAAAAATAATTGGGCAATATGACATGTATCTCACAGAAATAAAAAGTGCGATGATAAAAAACTGATACCTCATGTGTAATTAATGACACTTGTAATTTATCTTTTTGATTTATAAACATATGTAAATTATTTAATATTTTGAGATAATTTTTTAAATTTATTATTAATTTTATTTCACTTGTATACAAGTTATATATATGTACTTGATAATTTATGTATAAGTCTGCTGTTTTGACAATATTCACCTTACGTGTCAAAAACAACTTACGCGGTTTGATTATGTTTATAAATTAAATTATATAAGTATATGAAGAATAATAATAATTAAATAACTAGTATATATACAAATAAATAATAATTTTAAAACCAATCATGAATGATATCTTTGAAAAATGTATTAATGTTTTGATCAAGGATATCGTAGGTCGTATGTACTCATTAGTAACATTTCCATTTTTGAATTATATTTTTGGAAAAAAGGTCAGTAATATTGTATCTATATATAATGAAATTTATGTAATAAAGAACATTATTAGTAATTATATATACTTATATATATGATTAGTATGATGTAAAATGAATTTCATCACTTCGAGAAGGCAATAGTCCACACGTCCACAAATGATGTTATCACTTTTCTAGATTGGGGAATGGTAAAAATATAATGATATTATATTTTTCAAAAATATAATAATGTGGTTAATATAATAGTAATTTCATTTCTATATAATATATTAATTATCTTTTCCCTTTTCATGTTCCATTTATTACTTTAGTGAAAGATGGTTCACATCATTTAAGAAGGTTGTTGTCTGTTATACACACAAGTTACATTATCGTATCCCATATAGTATGAAATGAAAAATAGTGGTATATTATTCAATGACTCATAATCTATAATTATGTTATAAATTTAAAATATATCATATATAAATAGTTTGTTCATTATTATTTCAAACATGAGAGGTGGTAGTGGAATAATGAATGACCTCATTTCACAAGGCAGTAATCTGTCGTACACACAAATATTGATTTAGTAACCCATTTGAGGGATGTATGTGTATTTTTAGGTCATAAAATTCAAAAAAAAACAACTTATTATGTTTAGGATAAATAATAAATTATATATTATTGTTATAATAATTATTTAATGGGGTGTATAAATAAATAATATAAAGATGAATTTTTTTGAATGGCACATATACTTTGGATAACTACTTTTGCTTTGATAAAAATGAATTCCTTGGATGGATTTATATCCAAATTAAGTATTAAATGATTATTTGTGGAGTGTTATAATTCATTGGTCAAGCAATTTTCTAAAACAATTAGTTTTTGATGTGTGAAGATAAGAAGATAGTGGTGTGATTTTATAAGTGAGGGAGATGTTAAACTTTTCTTTTCTTAAATTAAGTTTAGTGTGCCCATGTTTTTACCTAATACCACGCCATAATAAAGATATATATATATATATATATGATTTTTACGGTCTAAATATGGCCAGAAAATTTATTCTTGAAAATACTATATGTCATTTTTTCCCTTTCGATTAATTTTTGGTCACTTGGTAAAGTCGTTTTTTACGTTAATCACTCGGTTTAATTTCACCTATTTTCACTATTAGCATTGATAAAAAATTACTTTGACCATATTATAAGATATTAATTATAATTATTCAAAATATGGGATCAATTAACCAACATTAAATTATTATAAGTAGTAATTTTTTATTTAATATTAATCATGTAGAAGTTGTGAGACATCACGTTTTTAATGTGAAAATATTCAAATGTTTACTATGTTTTTATATAAAATTTCAACATAATATTTTTAAAATAAAATTAATTTTATTGGTAGGATAATAATTAAATTAAATAAAAATTATAATTATTTTAAAATAGAATATTAAATTATAAATTATTTAAACAAAATGTCAATTTTCAATTAAAATATTATACTTCTCGTTATTCTTCAAAAAATAAAACTTGTCAAAAAAAAATAAAAAATATAAACTAATTTAATTATCACCATACTGTTTCTAAAATTGTGTTTATATTTGAAGATTAATTTTTTAAATATTTAAAAATCTAGTTTTAAAACAATTGCACTACTTAAAGGTGGAAAACTGCATTTTGATAAATATTGTTATTATGCAGAAAAATATGTTGTTTTCTTATTTTATTCATATAAAATCTATTGGATGAATGTAAAACAAATGTTGAATATATAATATATAAATAATTTTATTCTAATCTACTAATAATAATAAATTTAATTTATTATGATAAAACATCTTTGGAGCAAAAAATATTTATTTATAAAAACACTTCCATTATATAGAAATTCTTTTTATATTAATTTATAATTTATTGGGGGCCAAATAATTCAATCATATATTTTTATATGTTAGTAAACCATATTTATAACTTCCATGTGTAGGAAAAAATTTCATTTTAAATAGTATTTTTAATAGTATATTTTTATTCAATTAAATTCTACCTTTTTTGTAAGGAATGTTATTCAAGGAACTCCTTATTGCGTGTAATGAAAGCAAAATAAATTTTCTCTTTAATGATAGATAGACTCATAGTTGTGTGTAATTGGTGATAACTTATTATTTAATGTAATGTATAATATCGAATAAAATTTTCTCCCTTCTAAAATCTAATGGTGTTATATCCCTCCCCAATTTAATAATTCATGTAATAAATATTTGAACATTATATTGATATTTAAAGGATGGACACCTGAAATTTTTTTTATAAACACACTTAAAAAAAGATAATAAAATGTTTTCTTAATAATATAGAAAGATAAATAAAATGATTATATGGAATGAAATATAAATAGGATTCTAAATAGGATACATAGGTGGGAATATAAGAAAAGTGTAAAACTTTATTAGGAGTTATTGAGGTCATTGATAAAAAAATAAATAATCAATGGAGAGCTATGAAAATAAAAATAGTAAATCTATGATGATCTAAAAGGCCATCGGTTCATCAAGAATAATGTTACTATGATAGCATTTTTTCAATATACTTTTCATTTAGTTAAGGAATTCTATTACCATCTTAATTAAGGGAATATGGAAATATGTTTACATCCTTTATAAAATTTCATGCTTTTTTAAATTCTTATCTTTTTCTTTAAATGAGTAGTATTCAATATTAATTTATAATGCATCATGCATTGAATCCATATTTTAATGCCAAAATAACCAAAAAATGATATCCATGTAAATACACCTATCAACAGATATTACCCAAAACAAAAATAGATTTCACATGGTAAAAAAATCCCCTAAATCAGTAAACCTTCATATGATACATTAATCTTAATGTTTTAATAATAATAACCAAATTTGAACCTAAATTATTCCACAAATAATTTTTCATTAAAATTATTAAAATATTTACTGACTATGTTGAAACCTAACGATTAGAAGGATTAGAACATTTATTATTTGAAGATAGATAAAAAATTATTAATCAAATAAAACTCCATTTTTTTGAAATAAAATTCAACTAAACCTATAGTAATGTTGTACTAAAGAGGACATAACATAGCCTAGTGGTAGGCATAAATCATTATCGATCATTGGTTAAGGGTTCAAACCCCACCACCTAGCCAGATGTGATGGTTGTAACCCAACATATGGTTAGTCTCCTTTTTTTAATTAATCTTGAAAAATAATTCCTCCATAATTTTACTTTATTTTGATCTTAGGAATTACAAATATCTCTACCCAATAAAATTACTCCAAAAAATTCATTAATAACATAAGATATCACCACATGGAACCTCAATGGGATGTATAAAACATTGAAAAAATGATCATACTTATCTTGTAGACTTATGAATGTATGAATAACTCTTAACATAACCTCACCTAAAAACTACCTAATATGCATAGTTATATAAACCATCCATTGATATCAACTATAACAACCCCAAACTCACACTATCAGGTCTTGTGATAAAATTATAATCATTACATTTTTGGCATTGATGTCGATAAATGTGGCCCTATTTTCTCATTCCAACCCATAAAGAATCAATAGGACAATATTGGATCACATACATCATAAAGAACCTTTTAGGGTTATAGTTTTATATAATTAATGATAGCTCCAACACAAATAATTTACATGACATTAAATGAGCATTTCTCCCACATAACCCAGCATTAATTTTTCACATTAAAAAAACATCATCATCTAAATGTAATAACTTCTAGACATAATATGTTCTACATATTTTATTATAACTTATTGAAAAGGAAAAAAGAGGGGATATCTTAAGTGCTCAGTAATGGAAAACTTTATCAAAAAAAAATAAATATCCATTGTGATTATAAATAGAGCATATGGGTATGATGAAACAACCAATATGAATGAGTATACTATATTAATATTCATACCCATCAATACCTGGATCAAAAAACATGAAAAGATTGAGTAGATCATTGAAAGTGGAAAATTCATAATAATCAATAATCAATTTCAATGTAGTAGTAATCTTGATCAAATGAAATATCATTGACAAAAAAATCACAGATTGATCATATTTCTATCTTCGAAGATAATCTCATGTAACCTTTACATAACCCTTATATAACTCTTAAAATTTGAAAAAAAAAATATTTCCTTCTTTCAGGTTAATTATTCAAAGAACATAATCATTACCCAATGCATTAGAATGTTATCTGGGTGCAGCCACTATTTATGTAATAACGGGCACATCCGATTCTTTCTGGGTGCACCTGTCATATATAATATCAAATAACAAAAAAAATATTATTATACATAGTTATTTCATTAAAATCCCCATATAAATAATTATTATTCTTCTACAACCTGATTAACCCCTGAAAAAGTAATGGTTTTCATTTTAATATTAGTGAAACTTGATTAATCCATTGAAATGAACTGGGTTCCATAACAATATCATTGAAAGAATCTTAATCACTCCATTTAATTAATGATGGTGGTCTAATTAAAAAATATCCCTAGTTATGGATATGTAATATTAAGTGTTTTTATTTTTATCAATGGAAATTGCATTAATATATCATTAATGAATTTTGAGAAAAAACCATTTTCATTTTGAAAATCAATTTCTAAAACATTAAACAATTTAAAACACATTTTATTTGAAAAAAACATTGAAAAAAATAATTAATGTTTAAGAAATTAAATATTTTCATTATTAAAAGTTTTAATTCGTCATTATAAAACACTTTCAAAAGTTTTTTTGAAATCATTTTTAAAAAACTGGTTTTGAAGAAAACAAATTTGTCCGAAAAAATAAATAAATTAGTATTTTCCTGGGAATAATTTATCAACAATTTTAATTATAAAATAGTATAAAATGTTTTTATTAATTTATAATATCATGAATAATATGAGTGTACAAAAATTCATGAGTTTATTGATATATAGAATAAGATCCATCAATGGGATTATAATCATAAACATTTTTGATAAACAATGATATTGAAACAACAGAGTCATACCACTTTTAAAAAATTGATTAATAAGCACCATAAAATAATAAAATTAAATGAAAATTATAATATCATTAAAATAAGTAGAATCATGATATAAAATTTTAAAAGGACCAGTGTATACATGTCACTAACTAAATATGGATTCCATTAAAAGCCGAACCAAAATCAGCACATGGAAAGCGTTGAAGGTAATTCCTTATACACATTAACTTGAACAAGTTCCCGAGTATCATAAAAATTGTTTTGTGAATTATTTACCCAAGTTTAGAATCATTTAACAACCAAAGACAATCAATTAAATAAATTTGAAAATTAAAAACAAAACAATCCTTAAATAAAATTCAAAACTGAATACATGGTCTTAAACATGAAACAATACGCCAAATGTTATATATAATTTCAAGACAAATATCCCAAAGAACACCACACAATAAGTGGTCATCACCCATGACCCTTCTCTAAAACACCCTTACATAGAAGGAAATTAACAACTGGAATAGTCATCACCCAAATACTTTCTTTAGCTGGGCCAATCATGATCTAGTCAACATAAATTGATAGATGTAGGTAGGGTGTGATCCTAATCCCAATAGTATACCACCCAAATATTACATATAGTATGTAATACAACATAAGAAGAATGCATGTTTTAATAACTATGAAATGGTGGCAATAATTTCTAAAGAACAAAACTTTTAAATGTAAATAGTTTTCAATGAGAAATTTAAAATATTGAACAAATTTCAATAAAACATGTGTGCTACAGAATTTTCCATCCAAACACAACATAATCAATGAGAAATACAAAATGTTCAACTAACACTAACCTCCAGAACACCCCTAGTAACTATTTTGTTTTGGGGCCCACATACCTCGTATCTCTATGTAAAGTAACCATAACCATATTTTTTCTCATGAAAGAGCCACAAGTAATGAACATAACAATAACCTAGTGGTCCCTTATCATCATAATTATAGTCCTTTTAGTGTTTTCAATGTTCAACTTGATAAGTGAAATAATGACAAAACCACTCTGGATCCCAAGCGTGCCAGTACATGTCCTCCCACCTAGATACTCGGGCTTCCCCCTTTGTGCTAAAACTATCTACACATGTTACCAAAGTCCATTATCACATAAAAACATCAATTCTCATCCAAAACATTCAAAATAGTACCTACACATGATTTTCACCCTTCATATATCTCAATAAACCAATTAGAATTTCCATAAAACAATTTCGTTGAATGTAACGAAACATTGTACATACAATTCGTCTAAAATACCTCTATGAAAATACAATTTCCACTAATATCACCCCAAAGAATAATTTCATGTATAATTTTTTTTAATAAACCTGTTCCATGAAGTATAACTCATCCCCAAGTGGTAATACATCAAACACACATGTTAAACATCGATTTTCACACAAAAATTGAATTTAAAAAACATTTGTTAATCCAATTTCACAAAAAATAATTTTTTCAGAAATAAATATGAATTAGTAGTATGCCAAAAATATAAATCAAGCATGTATAACTCATCTCGTAGTGCTTATACATTGAATCACCTACCAAAACTGTCAAAAACACCATTTCATTGGGTGAATGTTCAACTGCACCACTGCCGCACAATAAGGGTGTTAAATAAAAACTCAAAAGACAATATTAGACCACTAAAACTAATATCAAGCCCTAGTTTCAAATCTCTAATTAATGTAAATTCGTAACTTCACGAAAAATGAAAAACAAACCCTAACAAAATGGGATGAGGAAGGAAGGAAACCCACTTACTTTAGAGATATTGATGAAATCAACACAAATACACTAATAGGCGAATCTCCAATCATCCAAAAATGATATTAAGGTTTGAATATGGATGAGGAGGTCATGTGGGAACTGAAATGGGGGAAATTTAAAAAATGAAGGAGTTATGAATAAAATAAATTACATTTTCAAATATGGCTGATTTGATAAATCTTGAGAACCTTTTCCCTAATCTGAGATGAATATGAGCACCACAGAGGTAAAAACGAACATGGGGGTGTTCCTACAATCATTGGACTCAATTGAGAGTTAAATCAATAAATATATTAAAAAATGAAAAAATTACAAAAGAAACAAATTATTTTTTAAAAGAGGAAATCAACTCCATGTTTGGCCTAATACATCAATAAATAACCCAAATACACCATGATTATGGATTCTTAAGGGGTCCAACTAGATATGTTTGTTTTAATAGGTCTTTGGAGGTCAAGTGGGAGGTATAATGGGAGGAAAATGTTTAAAAAGAAGGATTAATAAAAGAAACAAAATTTATTTTGGAATTTGGAAATGGGCTCATAGTTTGGCCAAAATCATGAAAACCCACCCTTTCCTCCAAATATGAATTGGAAAATAATTAAAAAAGCATGAATAGAAATTTCATGAAAAATATCCTTCACATAAGTCATGTATGTGAAAATTATCCCCACCATAAAAGTATTTACACCTCTTAAATTCAAATTGAATCTTGATCAGAAAACAAGAACAAGTACTCTTTCTCAACCCACAACTCCCACTCTCATGTTTCGTGGAAATCATTCCCAAGAATCCAACAAACCTGAACCAGTGAACTAGAATTCCCAAGAATCACATTCTACTGGGAATAAACTATTCACACCAAATGCTCAAAGGCAGAAAAATATGTCTTTATATCTTACTTCTCCCAATTCAACACGTCGGACTGATCCAGGTTATACTTTTTCAACTAGGAGATATGGAATATGTTATGAATGGATTATAATTGAGTAGGAAAATACAAATTGTATGCCACCATGCCAATACACTCGGTGATTTTTAAAGGTCTGACATACCATGACATTAGCTTCTCTTGAATTCCCAAATGAAGATGGGCCAGATGAGGGCCACATTCAAGAATACCTGGTCACCCAAAGAAAACATTGGGTCTTGACGCCTCTAGTTTGCATAAAATTTATGGCGACTCTGACCTATCAATAAGTATTTCCTTATCAACATGACCTTCTCAGACGTATCTTGAACAAGGATATTCCCCAAGAGTGTAGTATCACCTATCTCAGTCCAATATAAGGGGACCGACAAGGCCAACCATATAGATTCTTAAAAAGAGCCATTTCAATTGAGGATTGGTAACTTTTGTAATAAGAAAATAAAACCAATCGAAAATGGATATCCCAAGAACATCTAAATTCCAGAATAAATGCACAGTGCGTTTCCCCCCAGTATTTGATTCTCCCACTATGTCTAACCATACATTTGAGGATAATATGTCGTGTTCATCTTAATCTTCGTCCCAAGGCCATTTGAAGGCCATCCAAAAACCAAGAAGTGAAATATGGGTCTCTATCTGTTACAACTACTGATGGGTCACTATGAAGATTTACCACCTCTTGAAGATACAAATGGACCAACTCAACCACTTTAGTTCTACCTTTGATCAGGATGAATTAGTCTGATTTTCTTAGATGATCAATTATTATCTAAACTGAATTCTTACCCCGAGGTGTATGAGGTGAGAAAATAATGAAGTCCATAGAGAACTCTTCCCAATTCTAATTAGGAATGGGTAATGGATGGAGATAACTAAATGGATTTTGTTTCCATTATTTCAACTACTGACATATGTAGAATCTCGACATCAATTCAGTTATGTCTCATTTCATACCTATCCACCAAAACATCCAACACACATCTAAATACATCCTAGAGGCACCATGATAGACAACCCACTAATACTGCTGGCTATCCAACATCATTTCATTTCCTTGAGAATACATAACTACTGATCGGGCCTTGAAGCACAAGAAACCCCCAGATGATGACAACTAATTAGAAGAATTATTCCAACAAAGAAGAGACTTTTTCAACCTTTGAAAATGCTCATCACTATGATTTTATCGATGAACTAGATTTATGAGAGGGGTCAACTAAATTCTTTCCAACAACTACCCTACCATATACTCCTTGGTCTCCACATGCATATGAGAAAAGAGCCCCCTCAGATTCCACTCATCAATGGACTTCATCAAGGATTTCACTGGTACATTTATACTCAAGGCATCCACCACCACATTTACATTGACTGGGGTATATACAATTTTAATTTCAAACACCTACTAGTACTCAATCCAGTGGCGTTGCCTCAAATTGATATCCTTTTGAGAGAATATGTATGACATTATTTTGTGATTATGGTAGACCAAAAAAATCTCCCCAATGAGTTAGTAACGCCCAGTCATCAAAGCATGCATCACATCTGCTAACCCCAATTCCAGGGTCATAAATTATTTTTGTGTGGTTGAAGTTGGAGAGACCCATATGCCACCATGTGATCACCCGGAATAAGCACACACCCGAGACCCATACTAGAAGCATCTCAATACACCACATAACCCTTTCCATCCTCAGAAAAATCATTATGGGTGGAGGAGGTAGTAAACTGCATCTTTAGTTCCTCGAAGGATGCTTGAAATTTTGGGGCCCATAAAAACTTCACCCCATTTTGGATGAGCTCGGTCATGAGAAAAGAAAGATGAGAGAAATCCCAAAAAAACTGGTTGTAGTAACCATCCAGGCTGTGGAAACATCTAATCTCGAACACCTTCTTTGGATGCTCCCATGACATAACCGTACTAATGTTTTATGTGTCCACTAGAACCCATTACTATGATATCACATGATCCAAAAACATCAACTCCCTAATCTAGAAGGAGAACATGGACAACATTGCATAGAGGTGGTGTTCTCGTAATGTTCCCAACATGATCTGCAAATAATGTTCATGCTCCTCCCTACATCTAGAGAAAACAGGTATGTCACCCTAGAATACCAGAATAAAAAGTTTCAATATACTCATGGAACACCCTATTCATGTGTTATATAAAGACCATTGGATAATTGGTCATTCTGAAAGGCATGACTAGGTACTGAAAGTGGTCGTACCTGCATTAGAATGCTGCCTTCGTAATATCAGCCTCTTTCACCCTATATTGGTGATAACCGGAATAAAAGACTATTTTTGAAAACCATCACCCCCCCCACTTCAACTGGTCAAACAATTCATCTATTTGGGGAAAATGATATTTATTCTTTATGGTTACCTATTTCACCTTATGGTAATAAAAACACAAATGTTGTGATTTTTCGTCCTTCTTTAAAAAAAGAACTGGAGCGGCATAAGGAGTGGTTCTCGGGTGAATGAATCCTTTGGATTATAAATAGTATAGTTGTATCATTAATTATATCAGCTTGGTGTGGGCCATACAACATGAAGGAAGAGATATTGGATTTGTTCCTGGTTTGAAATCAATCGAGAAATCCACAACCCGCTCAAAAGGTAATCTTGAAAATTCATCTAGGAATACCTCAGAAAACTCATCCAATACATGTGTCAGTCCAAATTTAAGAGCATGACCATATTCCCCTTACACAATTGAAGATAACTGGAAGAAAATATTCCACAACTCTCATAGTGGAGGTCTTGCACAAACTCACTATGTATCCCAATCCCCAAGGAAAAACTGATGATGAGCATCTGGTTCACTAAAACTGACTCGACGCCTTTAGCAATCTATGTGCACTTGAAAGAATACCATTCAATCCATTCCAAGTATAACATCAAACCGATCCATATCTAAGACCGGGATGTCCCACTCAATATTTACCCCAGACATAGAAATTTTACATGAAGGGCACATGAGACCATGCACGTTGTTCTTTCCCTCTAGCATCAACAATTCCCTCGCAAAAGACAAAATCTCTGTTGGAAAATTCAGTGTGTTCAAAAAACAGGTAGAGATGAATGAAATAGAGGCATATATTACAAAAAATGCAGCAACTATATATGATTCAATGAAAAGGGTAGCCCATAAAGTCGACGGTCAAGCCTCTGATCCCTCTGGTTCCTGATCTACCACATGAATATTTCTACAATCTACCTAAGAATAATAGCTACCCAGTGGCTCTTCCTTGAACATGATCTACTTATACGATGAGTCAAACCTTCCACCATGTCCACTAAACCAATATCCCATCATTCTATATGACTCATACATAATTTCCACACCTCCGGAAGCCACATATCCTACCCCACAATAGATTGGACGTGCCATAATGAAAAATAATTGCAAGTGTCACATACATCTATACCCATAATAATGTTTCAAAGGATATGTGAATGTTAGTATTTTGTTCCCTCACCTCCCACACTGGTGGCACATGACGAACCTTGCATGAGAAGACACAAATGAAAATTGACTAGAATGTTGGCATGAGCTGCCACCTCTCTTCTTCCCCTACTCATCTTTCTTACTTTTAATCTTTAGAGAACTACCACTACCCATTCCCAATACTGCCCTTGAGAAACCCGACCTCCTATTTGGGTCAATCTCTACTATGCAAGCTCTATTAACAACTTTAGCATAGGTTTTCATCTTGAATATAAGACCTAGGAATATATCTCTGGCCGTAAACCCTTCTCAAAATTCTCGGTCTTCATCTTCTCATTGGAGACCATTTTTGGAGAATACCAGAGAAACACAGAAAATCGGTTGGTGTACTAGTGAACGTTCGTCCACCAAGATACACTGGATTCCCCCTTTGTACTCAAACAGTTTACACATTTTACTAAAATCAATTTTCACATAAAACATAATTTCTGGTAACACACATTCTAAACAGTAGCAACACATTCTTTTCACCCATTATATAACTGGATAAACAACTAAGAATTTTCATAAAATAATATAACGGAATGTAACCAAAATTTTCACATAAAATTCATCTAGAATCCATCTTTTGAAACAAAATTCCCACCAATATGACCCCAAACCATAATTGGTAGTAGAAAAACATTTTAATAAAACCCTTCAATGAACTATATTATATCCCCAAGTGGTAAAACATCGAACATACATGTTAAACACCCATTTTCATGAAATAATGGCAGTAAAAATCAATTGGTTAACAAATTACACCAAAAATAATCTTCATAGAAATCACACTGAAGTAGGAGTATGCTAAAAATAGAGATAAAGGAAAACTCATCTAGTAGTTCTTACACACGGAATCACCTACCACAAGTGTCAAAAACACCAAATGCATGTGTGAAATTTCAACCACACCACTAAATCATCAAAAGGGTGTTAAATACAACCTAAAACAACAATATTAGACTAGAAAACCCAAGATCTAACCATATTGTAGAATCCCTAATTGCTGTAAATTAAGAACATCATGAAAAATTTAAGAAACCATTTTCTAATGGTGGGAGGAAAGAAGGAAACCCATAGACTTGGGATGTCTTGATGAAATTCCCACAAATACACCAATAAGTGAATCTCCAAGTATCCAAAAATGATATGGAGGTTAAAATAAAGATGATGGGGTCAATTGGGAACTGAAATGGGGTGAAAAGAGTAATAAATGAAAGGGTTTTGAAAGAAACAAATTACCTCTCCAAATATAGCTAATTAGAGAAAGCCTGAGAGATTATTCCTGGCTCCGCGATGAATATGACCTCCAAATACGGAGAAAAGGACATAGAGGTACACCTTGGGTCAGTGGACTCGAGTGTTAAGTGGAATCACTGAAAAATGATAAACAAATGAAAATTATATAAAAGAAACGGTTTATTTTATTTAAAACTGGAAATGTGCTCATAGGCTGGCCCAATACCTTAAAATTGATTTATGAACATTTTCTAGTTTATTGTTTCCTTTATGTCATTTTTATTAAAGATAAATATAATTACATAATCAATTAAGCTTATGTCAGATGTTTTTGACAATATTTGGCTTATGTGTTAGATATGACTTTGTTAGGTTGATTGTGTCTAAAAAGATCATTATTTAAACATCACTGGATTAATAATAATGAAATATTTTTCATAATTATAAATAAATTATATTTTCAAAACCAATCATTAAATATAGTTATGAGAAATTAACTAACGTTATGATCATGGATACGGTAGGTCATATGTGCGAATTATTAGTGTTTCCATTTTCAATGAGGATTATGGAAATAAGGTATGTAATATATAATCATTATATATTTACCATTATATAAAAAATCCACTTATATATAACTATATGTACTTATATAAATCATTCTTTTGATGTAAAATAAGCCGCATCTCTTCATGGTGGTGGTATTCAACACATCCACAAGTGATTTCATCACTTTTCTAGTATGTGAAATGTTAAGAATAAAATGATTTAGTATAATTATATAAATATAATTATGTCTTTAATATAATAATTATTTTATTTATATCAAATATATTTATTATAGTTACACTTATTTCCGTTCATGTAACACGTTAGTCGAAAATGTTTCACATCACTTCGCAAGGCGGTAGTATATCGTACAGATGAGCATCGTTTTTGTATCCCCTACAATATGAAAAGTAAAAAGGGGGAACATGATATAATAAATTCGTATAATAATTATTTTTCAATTATCAAAAATATAATATGTAAATTTTATTTTCTCCATTGTTCCTAATTATGTGAGGTGTTAACGGAAGAACGAATATCGCCGTTTCATGTGGTGAGAGTTCTTCGTACACAGAAATAATGATTTCATAAACTATTTGAGGAAATGTGATAACCTTAACATAGAAACATTTCAATGTATTATGGATACATATATTTTTCAATAATAATGGAATAATAATAATTTATATCCGTAGAGAAATAATTAAAATAGAAATTCATGTTGATGAATGTTTCATATTCATCAAGTAACTCCTTATAGTTTTTAAAAATATAATTCCTTTGTGGGATATATTGCCAAATTAAGGATTGTCGTATGATGTTTGCGATTTTTATAAGTTATTATATATTTTATTTAATGATCCAATTAATTTTTATGGTGTCAATATATGAGGAGTGGTTGTTGCCTTTTATAGAAGAGGTAGTGGACATATTTTTCATTTTTTAGAAGAAGTTCAATGTGCCTGCATTTTACATACCACAGGGACCCAAATGTGCAATCAATTATATAAATGAATTTTTAAGGTTGTAATATTTCCATACAATGGGTTATTGACATTTTTTGGGTCATTTTACCATTTTTTTATATTTATCCACATGGTAAACTCATTTCTTACCTTAATCATTGTGGTTATTTATTATTGTTTTCACTAATCACTTGGGTAAAAAACTAACATTAGCATTATATAAATTATAAATTTTTCTGAGTCTAAATATTGAATCTATTTCTCCAAATTAAATTCAAAAAAGTGCGAATTTTTAATTTAATATTATTCCTGCATATGCGGCGAGAGAGCGTGTTTTTAGAGTAAAAAAGTTCAAAAGATTATTAGGGTTTTATATCTGAATAAAATATAAAATTGTTAATGGGGTGTAAATTAGATTGAAATATTTATAATTGAACTAATTAAACTTCTAAAACAATTTATTATATAATTTAACATACTCAATTATTCAAATATAATGTCGATTTTCAATTAAAACCTAGTATTTTTTCACTATTTAACAAAAATAAACGATTCTTTGAAAAAAACAAAAAAATCAAAAAAAGTTAATATTGAAATCCCACATTCAAAAAAAATTATACTTTCCAAATAAAATATATGAAATTTTCTTAATTTAGATTTAAAAAATTAATCCAATAAAATGATGAAAACCCCCTTAAGAAAAATTATTCTAATTTCTATAAAACTGGATTTGTTATTATTCTATTCCTATAAAATATATAGGATTCAGGTAAAAAAATTATTGAATATAAAATACATTTATTTCATTAATACCATCCACTAATATTAATTAATTATATTTATTAAGATAAAATGACATCGGTAATTAAGAAAATATAAATTCTGAAAATAATTCTTTGATATTAAATTGATTTTTATATTCATTTTGAAATAATTAGTAACCAAACAATTCAACCAAATATTTTCATATATTAGTTAATATAATTCCTAAATTATAGCCTACTGGATTGGAGATAATTTTCATTTCATATAATAATAGTTAAAGTATATTTTTTATCATTAAAACATTGTATTGCATGTAATGAAAATTGTTGAAGGAACTCGTTATCACGTATAATGAAAGATAAATCAATTATGTGTGAAACACAAGCTAAACTCATCATTTTAATTAATTAACATCAACATAGTATTTTGCTTAATATATTCTATTGAATGAAATTTTCTTCTTTTCAAATCTCATGTTGTTACACTTTTAATGGGCATTCATATATGTATATATGGTACACGATTTTTGGGAATCAGATGTGATACAGGGAATGTTGGCCATCGACTACCAAGATTTACTTTATGGGTGTCATGTATATAATGTTTATGGAATAAAAATTTTATGAGCTTTAGGAATGATGGTATGTTATTTGGAGACATGTGTTTTTGTATGGTCCATAGAGGAACCATCAGAATGTCAAGTTGGGTCAGTGAGTAATCAAGTATTCACTTCATAAGGTTAACAAACATATGAGGAAATGGCCCGGGAATGACAAGCTAGGGTAGTCCAATAAAATTATTATTATATGAGTATATTCAATATAATCTTTTCATGATTCCTTATATCTCATGTATGAACATGTCATACAGGGGGGAGGTTGTAACATCCTAGGTTTCTGAAAAGGTCATTTTTTAGTGTAAAATTGATTTTCTACTTTATATGGATAGAACAACATTTAAAATGGGATTAAGAGAGTAATTTTGAAAATGAAAATGTGTTATTATGTTGATATAGATGGTTTTTAATTCTTGATATGTGTTTCATAGGTCCAATTTATTTCTAGATCATTGGGATTCAAGGACCATTGTCTATGGGACACATCTCTGGGCTCATGGTTGGAGCATAGTTAGTTCTAACCATGATGACCAAACTATGTGGCCAAATTATACTAGTGAATAGTTAGAATAAACCATGTGTGGTGTCTAGAAAACTGTATGAGTCACCTAGAACAAATTTTATGGGGTTCACATTTTTTTTTCATGGTTTTCTATACCGTGTGGGCTCACTCACATAGTCAATGACACATAGGCTATGAGTGTGCACATTTGGCTTAGGGTTATCCAAATTGTGCATCCAAACCACACGACCCATAATAAACTAGATTCCCTTACAAAATGGAACTATATTATGGGTTCAATATTATCCAAACTATGAAACCTAAGTGTGTGGTTCATTATTATAGGTGATATTTCTACACTACCCTCCATCCTTTTATCTACAATCTCTTATTTTCTCCTCCCTTTAACAAGAACAACATATGGGATATCTCCCATTTATTCATCCCCTAGGATTTGGTATACTTCCATAAAATGATCTATAATTTGGATGTATTTGGGTCCAATGGAAGAATATTGGTATATCATTAACTCTTGTTACTTCCTTTTATCTTTTATCATAGTGTTTGGAATGATAGCTCCATGTGAACCTATTTTCCATATATCCAATTTATTTGTATAAAATTAGGATTTTGTTCATTTCATTGTGGATTTGAGGATTTTATTTGATAAGAGATAATCTATAAACTTTTTTATTGTGGATCCTAGATTTATCCATATTCTTTTCATTTAATTGGATAATGATTTAAAAACCCATGAGTTGGGGTTGTTCAGGTGAACCATTATTAATTAAAGCATAATTGTTTATTTTTTAATTGATATTTTCAGATTTTTAGGGTCATTCTCTTTCCTATAGCTTATTTTAGGCCATTATTAGGCCAAATTATATTAAGGAATGTTATTCTAGTTGATTTAATTTATTTAATTAAAATACGGGACGACTAAATTTTTTCCATGGAAACATGTAGTGATTTCCCCAAGATGCAATTGGTGATATAGATCAGCAGGATTGAGATGGGGAGTTTATTTAGGTTTATTGTGTGTCTTGAGATGTGTGGTTTGGTGTCGACCATCAGAACTCAAGATTTATTCTCATCAAGATGAGGAAATTTATGATGACCTTTCTGGAAATGGGGGATGTTGTTTTCATTTGTAAATGAGGTTCCATGTTGGCGTGACTTATGTATCGTTGGTTATTTTTTCCCATCATCACTGGACAATAGAATCGTTGTAGTCCTCTTCAAATAGAATGGTACATATTTGAGATGGTTTTAAAAAATCGTTTTTGTTGGATGCCTTAGAAGATTTAATAGTTTAGGGGCTTGTTTTGGAATACGGTTTGGAGGAGGCTCTCACCATAGAAAGACTCATGTGATGGTGTTTTAGATAATGTTTTAGGGGTTAAGTCTCATCCTTTAGGTTTCAGATGATGGGACATGATTATGGGATATAGATCTCATTTTAGCTTGAGACGTTAGGTTTTTGAGCTAACAATGAATTAGTATTTATTGAATGAAATATCTCTTCACGCCATGAAACATCAGGTTGTTTATCTGATGGAGGGTTATGATTATTTGAAGGATGGATCTTTTGGTCATTAGGATGTCCAGTTGTAGAGATGTTGGTAATTTGATGTATATAATTCCATGGGACTTGTGTCATATTTTTGTGGTGTTTTGTTGGGGCATTGGTTATACTCAGTGAAAGGCTGCATATGATATTGGATGGAATGATGTCTCGGGTGACATATATGTTGATGAGATACCATGATTCTACCAATATAACTGACTATGGATATATCGTTTCAATCCAACTTCAGGTGATGTAGGTGAAAACTTTTTCTAGGCTATTGATAATGATTAAGGTGGGTTTTTTTTGAATCAGTGCAGTTCATATTAATTTTTCATATGTATAAACTTTTGTATTTTTTGATTTAAGATAGTCACACATTGGTGGTGGTCAACTTGGTTCATACTCACACCCTACGTGAGAACCTTGGATTTCATGCGGACTTTTTGGTTTTAAGATTAGCTAAGAGATCTGGCGTATGGGGATAGACCATAGAAATCATTGATTAGAAGGTGCATGAGATTGATAAAATATGTACTATGGTGGTTCTTTGCATCAAGTTGGAGTTTATTTTATATTTTTGAGTAAGGTCATATATGATCGATCAAGGGTAATCTTACATGTCTACTTTTTAATGAGTTATTTACATGTTTAATATATATATATATATATATGGTTGTTGTTATTGGATTGTTATTTCCAGTACTTGTAATCCTGTAGTGTCTATATTCATGCTTCCGCTGCATTGGTTAAATTTCGTTATTTGAGTTATGGTATTATAACCACTACTATTATCATCACCATAGTGTATACTCTCCCTACTATCACATAATAAACCCTTTTATACTAGTTTGAATTATTTGGAATAAATGGAGGCATGCCAAATTCCCAGTGGACCTCAGACCTAGGGCATCAGTGAATTGGTTCCTAGGATAGGGAACTACAAAATATTAGACAAAATCCTTTTTGTAAATAGAGATTAATAGATAATTATATGAAAATAAGGGCTTTAATTTATCTAATGTGTACTCTTGAAATAGATTAAGGCCACCCAAATCTATCTGTGATGCTAGTTTTATTGAAAGTGAAAGTGGTGAGTAAGAGATAAATTGGATGAAATGGCTATGAAAAAAAGGAAAATATAAAGGACTATAAATTAATGGGTTAAAATATTACCTTAAAAAAACTCCACTATTTTAAAATTTTACTTTTGAATTTATTCTTAGTAGTTGATATAGGTCCATTAGGTATGTGATGGTCCATTCAAACCCACCAGACCCTTATCAAGTACCTAATAATAGACCATCAAGTATCCCATTCCTTTCCAACCTCTTCCCCTTCTCCTTATATCTCCCAATCCTTCACAAAATAACATAATTTTCCACTATCCTAGAATTACCCCCAAAATGAAATTTAAACCTTTTTAGGGACTACACATAAAAAATGTTTGGTGTCTTTACATGATTAATAATCCACTAAATTTGTTTAATACATCTACTAAAAACAATGGAATTTCAAAAGAAAATATATTAACTTTAATATTATAAAATATTGGATTGAAATATAAGACTCTTAGTGGAATTAACTACTTGAAAACATTTCATCACTACTGTCATGGTAATCTCCAAAATGAATCATAAAAGATGATAACCACATTTAAAACTCTAATATTGGTGATAATGATATATTTATTTAAAAATAATATAAAAATAATGAAAACTATTAATATATTCCAAATATTAAATATTATTAGAAATAAAAAATTATATACTTACACTAGAATATAATTAATTTGAGATGAAATCTTTATATAAAAATTAAACCTACGAAAAAATATCCATGATATATTTTATTTTCAAATATTGACTTCCAAGACATGTTTCAAGATAAAAAATTAATATTAAAGAACTATTAAAATGGAATAAAAATTAAAAAATGATTTTTTTGAAATTTTTATGAAATTATTCTAGTAAGGATAAAGGGAAATATGTTTTGAATTCATGCTTTTAAATTATATATAAAATCAGTTTTCTACTGAAAACTACATAGAATGATTGATATTATAATAAAATGAATTTCATAATTATATAATACTACTTAATGTTCATGTAATTGAAAGAACCAACAAATACTATCTCTATTATTCAATATTTGAGATATGTATTGAAAAATTCCAAACTTACTCAGTTATTTAATAAATGTTTTAATGTATTTAGATATGAAAATTCATAAACCCCTTGTTATAAAATTTTTTATAGAAATTATGGGAAGATAACTAACTAAACATGTAATAAATTTAATCCTCTATGTTATATTTTTCATAATGAAAAAAATATAAACTGTAATTTACATAAATGGGAAAAAACATATACTATGGGTACTAAGAGATAATTTCCAAAAACAATATTGTAGATATAATTATTTATAATTTATAACAAATATTCTCTTATAAATATTCTTTTAGTCATATAATGATCATAGAAATTATTCTATATAAAATAATTCATTGATAATTTCATTAGACATTATAAAATCTAAGGTGTATCAGAATGTGTTGGTTTCGAAAACATTTTTTTAGTTTACAATATTTATATTAAATTATATACTCTTGTATAAGGTGAATGTGACAAAAAATAAATTAATTTTAAATAAAAAAATAAAATAAATTAAATAAAATAACGCATACCTCATATGTCAACTAACTCTCTAGGGAGGCTAGACAAAGTAAAAAATGACATAGAATTTTTCCATTAGTGTTAACCTTTTCAAAATGCAATGAAACAAGATTAATTTGATAAAGAACATCATTCTATATTACTCTAACTTTACCTAGCTACATATGATAATGATATAAATAATCACATATAGTAAATATGATTTTATGTGAAAATTATGTCAATGGGGATCCCAAAAAATATTCTCAAAGTGTACAGTCGGGTCTGGGTGGGGAGTTACATGATTTGGATAAGAAGGATGCACATGTTGGTTCTATCTCAATATATCAGAAAACATTAACTATAAAATTGATCAAATTATCTCACTTATAAAATTTTTAATATTAAAAAATATCCTTCAAGTAATATATTTCTTCAATTTTTTCTAACTCCCCTAATGCTATTTTAATTCATCAAACAAGATTCTAATACTAACATCCATGCATATGATCTTACTTGTCTTATGTGTTCTTCCACAAATAAATCAATCGCAATGAAGTCCCTCAGGTTTGAAATTACCTTATATAATTTTTACCTAAATGGTCTCCTAAAATAAAATATGTAAATTTCATATTACTATGATATATTTATAATATATATATATATATGAGGAAAATTCTAATAAATTTTCTACAATCAAAACATCTATTTGTTTTGATTGATCAAAATGGTACATCCCTATCTAATTCAATCCCATTAGAAAGTTTCATAGTGGGTAAGGTGATAGGGGGATGAAATTTAAGGACCTAAAAATCTCTATATGATTATCCTCTTAATTCCTCAATTTTTTAATGTTGGGAAAAAATCCCTCAAGGTATCATTGAAGCTTTTTTGAGCTGATTGTGTTTGTTGACAAATTGGAAATCTGAGTAGTGATTGTTGACAAAGCAAAACAATGACATTCAAATTTATTGACAAAGAGGATTTCATGGTGGATTATCGAGTTAAAGATCTGAGGTCAACGATCCATGTTTGATTCAAGAACGTCGATAAAAGGAATGGATGATCTGGAGGAGGTACAAAAGAACAGATACAAGGTGGCGCCATTTTCCAGTGTTTGTCAAATTTTAGGGCCTGAAAATCGGAAAATGAAGAAAAGTGTTTTTGGAAAAAGGACTTGCACGCCGAGGACTTGGAGAATAGGAAGCTTGCGCGCCATATGTTTTTCAAGATCAGAAGATCAAAATATGGCAAAGGAAGTAAGTTCGCGCATGTTTGGGAGTTGGTCACGCAAGTGTCCAAAAGGACAGAAGACTTGCGCGCCGAAACTGGGTCGCGCAGGTGACTTGTGCGTCGTCACGCAGGGTGGTCATATTGCCTATAAATACTGGACCATCCCTCCTCATTCTTCACCGGAGTTCAACTCATTGAGAAATCAGAGCTCCCGTCGCGCAGGTGTGGTGGTCGCGCAAGTGGTGAGTGTGGGTCGCGCAGGTGGAGTTGTGCGCCAGTAGTAGAAGTTGTGCTCCTGTGTTAGAACTTGCGCGCCAGTGTGGAGTTGCGCGCCAATATTGGTTTGAGCGTAAAATGAAGTTAGTCTCCCAAGTTTGGAGTTGAAGAAGCTTGTGTCGCGCAAGTGTCAGAGGAGGACTTGCGCGCCCGTTGTAACTTGCGTGCTGATACTTGCGCGTCGAGGTAGACTTTCTCTCCAAGTAAGGTTTGTTCCAGTAGTGTTTTTCGGACTGCGTGGAAGCTGGAAGTTTCCCCGATACCTTCAGTACAAAGAGATATTCATCTTCGGTTGAAAGTTGTACTTCAATAGAGCATCTACACATAGAGGAAGATGCATTCATTCATGCAAAAGAAGAGACCTACAGTTCTATAAACTGTGAGTGGATTCCTTCCAAGAGCAGTGAGCTTAGGAAGAGGAAGAAGGTGGTCCTCTCCACCGGCAGTGAGCCAGAGAGAGAGAGACAGGGAGTGACCCTTGGGAAAGCAGTGAGCTGACCCTAAATTTGTAAAGGCAGTGAGCCTGGGCATAGAAGTGATCTAGCCCGAACCTTGTAATCCACAGCTAGTGAAGATTAGTGGAATTTGGTACGACCGACAACTTGTCGGCGTATGCTCCTTCGACGTAGCCCTTAGCGGTGAACCATGTAAAATTGCTGTGTCATGTGCTTGCTTTACTTTATTTTTATATTGTGTAGCAGGAAAGAGAGAGAAGAGTGTTTTTCTTAACAGTGAAACAAGATCAGCACGGGCTTTAATTTTTAATTAGTCATACCCTGATTCAACCCCCCTCTCAGGATATTCAGCTTAGTGGACCTAATAAGTGGTATAAGAGGGAAATAATGAAAGTTGTTCTTCTCTCAATGGAGGTAACCAATCATAAAGGGATTCCGATCTTCGACGGATATAATTTTCTGATATGGATGATTCGGATGCAACACTATTTCCGATCCTTGGGAATGGATGTGTTTTCAGCAGCTATGCATGGTATCAAAGCTGATATTAATAGTGGTCCTTTATCAGAAGATGATTATAGTGAGTTGGATGTTGATTACAAAGCAATCAATGCCTTAGGGGGAGCCCTTTCCAATCCCATCTACATGAAGGTGATGTCATGAAAAACGTCACATGCCATGTGGGAAAAGCTTTTTAATATATATTAAGGGGACACAAAAGTCAGAGAGGCAAAGCTGCAGGTGTTGTTGAACAAATATGAAGATCTGAAAATGAACTCGAATGAGTCTGTTGACACATTCTTTGACAGGGTAAACATTTTTGTGGATGATATGCGAGGTCTTGGAGAAATCATTGAAGACATAAAGATTGTTAAGTGCATCTTGAGGAAGCTTCCACCTCAGTTCAATCCGAAAGTTTCAGTACTAGAAGATAAAGATCCAAAAGAGCTGACATTGGACAATTTTCACAGTACCTTGGTTGCATATGAAATGAGGAACGATGATAATGAGGCTGTGGAAAAGGGGAAGTCTAAAGAGGTGGAATTTAAGGCCTTGAAGAAGCTCACCATTGATGATTCTAATGAAGAAGAAGAGACGGATGAGGTGATGTCATTCCTTTCTTCAAATCTACAAAGAGGAAGAGGAACGTTTAAAGGTAAACATCCACTAGAATGCTTTAGATGTGGAAAGGTTGGTCATCTTGCGGCAAGATGTCCCAAGAAGTATCAAGATGATGATGATGATGATGATGACGTTGAAATTACCAAAAAGAAGACTTCAGCTTTTGTGAAAGGGAAGAAACAATTCAAGAGAAATTTCTTCAAGAAAAAGAATCTTCTTTCACAAGAATTTGAAAGTTCAGATGAGTTTGAGGATGAAGAAGTTGAGGAAATAGAAAATTGCAGAGATCGTGGGGTAAATGCCTTGGTGGAAATTGTTGGTAGTTCACAAAAGGGAGAAGAAGCTGAGGCTAAAGAAGAAGAAGAAATTGAAGGGAGAATTGATATGGAAGCCGAATTGGAAGTAGCTCTTGAGGAGATAGATGTTTGGAGATCCAAAACGAAGAAATCCAATAAAGAGGTTCGTGATGCCAAACTCTATATGCAACAACATGATGAAGAAAAGTCTGATCTGTTAGAAGAAATTGAAAGACTAAAATCTTCAACCCTAGAGAGCTCAGAAAATATTGTGGAGTATAAGATTAAAATTGAGGAACAAAAGAAGGAAATTGATTGTTTGAATAACACAGGAAAGGAGAAGGTTAGACGTATCAAAGAGCTTGAAGAAGAAGTGGTCAGTCTACGACAAAAACATAAGGATCAAGATAATCTCTTGACCCCTAATGTGATATCCCAAATGCAGGCCATTCAGAAGACAGAGAAGATGAAAGCTGAGCCTAGCAGTTCAGTAGGGAAGAAGAAGCAATTGAGCTCAGATTATAAGGTCATTTCTGGGCTTAGTCAAGAAAAAAAATTTGCGAAAATTGCAGTCAGACCGCAAGCACTCATCCCGAAAGTGAAGGTTGATTTGGCCACAAAACAGAATTAGAATATTCAGAGATCTCAAAGGGAAAATCATAGTGCTGAAATATCATGAGGGAATGCATCCTATATCAGGTGTTATTGCTATGTGAAAATGGGACATTCACAGTATGTGTGTTCCATACCCAAGAGATACAGAAGGGAACATGAACAGAGATGGCAGCCAAACAGAGAACGGTTTTCCAAAACACATTTTGAAGGACACTATTTTTGGTGCGGAGGATTTGGACACATGGCTATGTATTGCACTTCAACCATTCAGATAAATGTGTCAAAGCAGAATCAAAATGTTCACAAGCAGCAGATCAATAAACCAACAAGTGAGTTAAAAGTTCAGAACAGATTTGCAGATCTGCAAGATGAGGGTGGTCCATCATACACTGAGAAAGAACAGAAGTCTCAATCCATGCTGAGTGTGAAAGAAAAAGTATGGACCAAGAAGAAGAAAAATGAGAAGGCTATGGTGGCGGAGATTGCCCTTAAAGAATCAGATCGATCTGGTGTTTGGATCCTTGATAGTGGTTGCACATCCCACATGACGGGTAACAAGAATCTTGTTACAGGCATCAAATATGAAAAAGAAGGAGTTGTCAAATTTGGAAATGATGAAGGCCTGAAGATTGTTGGCTCAGGGAAAGCCATGTTTGGGGGCAAAGAGATGAGACGTGCTGATGTCTTGGTAGTAGAGGGTCTCAGTCATAACCTACTCAGTGTCAGCCAACTATGTGACTCTGGGCACTCTATCCAATTTACCAAGAAGATGTGTGTTGTGAAAGTAAAAGACGGAGCAGTTGTTCTGCAGGGAAAAAGGTCAAAGGGAAATCTCTATCTTGTAGGTGGGGAAGAAGATATTTGTCTTTTATCCCGAGAGGAAAAAAAACCTATTGTGGCATAAGCGACTTGGTCATCTATGCCAACCATCTATGGAGGATCTCGTTAAATGTCATGCTGCTAGAGACCTTCCCAAACTATCACGTGATCGCACTCATACGTGTGATGCTTGTCAACAAGGGAAAATCATCAGAAAGTCATACATGCCAAAGGAACCGAAATCAACTAGAGTGCTCGAATTGGTGCATGCTGATGTATATGGATCTATCTCACCACGAGCTTTAAATGGGCAAAGGTAATATGTTCTTTTCATTGATGACTATAGCATAATGGACTGGGTATTCATCATAACCCATAAGACAGAGGTGTTCAGTTGCATAAATCAGTACAGGACGGAATCAGAAAAGATGATTGGGCAGAAAATTCTGAAGTTTTGTACTGATAATGATACGGAATTTACAAACAGTCAGGTTGAAAACTATATCAAGAAACATGGGATAAGGCATCATGTTTCATCAGTAAGAACTCCCCAACAGAATGGAGTAGTTGAAATGAGAAATCAGATCATCAACAACATGGCCAGAACAATGCTTATTGATAAGGACCTGCCAGAGAAATTTTGGAAGGAAACAGTTTTGACATCGGTCTATGTTTCAAACAGGTCCATGTTATGTCCGAAGCAAGGGAAGACTCCATATGAACTTTGGTACAGAAAGAAGCCAACGTTGAAGTACTTTCGAATCTTTGGAAGTAAGTGTTTCATTATCAACAAAGAACATTATAGGAAGTTTGAGGCACAAGGAGATGAAGGGATATTCCTTGGATATTCTGGGAAAAGAAAAGCGTATAAATGTTTCAACAAAAGGCTGGGAAAAATCATTGAAAGCAATGATGTCACTATAGTTGAAAATGAGAAGAATACTCAACGATCCAGTGAACAGTTCCTCGATGAAAGTGATGATGAGGGAAGCAACCCAGGGGGAGAAGAAGTGGTAGAAGCTGACTCAGAAGAAGATACTGATGATGAAGAGGAAAATGTCAAGTCGGTGTCTGCGAGGATGCCAAAGAGTCGAGCTGAAATTGATAGGAAGAATATCATTGGTGATCAAACAGCTCCAGTTCAGACTCTAAGAATGAAATCATCACAGCAAGCATCATTTTTGTCTCAAGTGGAGCCGAAATGTTTTTCTGATGCAGCTGAAAATGAAAACTGGGTTCAAGCCATGAACGAAGAGCTTGATCAGATTGAGAAGAACCAGAAATGGGAGATTGTTTCGAGGCCAGCAGACAAGAATGTCATTAGGACTAAATGGTTCTATCGCAACAAGATGAATGAAGATGGCATAGTGATTCGGAACAAAGAATGACTAGTGTGCAAGGGATACTCCCAGATAGATGGAATAGATGTTGATGAAACATTTGCACCAGTTGCAAGGCTGGAGACAAACAGATTATTTTTGGCCATTGCAGTGCAAAGAAAGTTCAAAGTGTTCCAGATGGATGTCAAATCCACATTCATGAATGGGGTTCTGGAAGAAGAGATGTATATTGAGCATCCAAATGGTTTTCTCATTCATGAGGATGAGAACAAAGTTTGTAGGCTGAAGAAGGCGTTGTATGGGCTGAAACAAGCACCAAGGGCATGGTACTCAAGGCATGATAAGTACTTGAAGAAGCTTGGTTTCCAGTGTGGAGGAGTTGACTACAACCTCTATTTCAGTAATGACATTAATCAAAGGATGATGGTGCTAGTGTATGTCGATGACATAATTTTTGGCGGATCAGATAAAGCTCAGTGCAGACAGTTTTCCGAATTCATGAAAAATGAGTTTTAAATGTCAATGATTGGAGAGCTAACGTTTTTCCTTGGTCTACAGGTGACACAAGGAAGGAATGGAACTTTCATTTCTCAATCCAAATATGCCAAGGAGGTTCTATGAAGGTTTGGAATGGATAATTCAAAGGAAATGAAAACTCTGGTTGCTACCCGGATGAAATTATCAAAAGATGAAGATGGAAAGGCAGTTAATATCACAGAATACATGCAAATCATTGGAAGTCTATTGTACTTAACTGCAACAAGGCCTGATATTGTTTTCGCCACATGCCAAGCAGTGAGATATCAGAGTAATCCCAAGGAAAGTCAAATGCTTGCAGTGAAAATAATACTTTGGTATATCAAGGGAACAGTGGACTTCGGCTTGACATACAACGACAAATCTCAGATAGAGTTATTGGGATATACTGATGCAGACTGGGCCGGTTCAGCAGATGATAGAAAATCAACGTCAGGTGGTGAATTCTATCTTGGTGGATTGTGTATTTCTTGGCTAATCAAGAAACAAGATTGCATTTCATTGAGCACCGCAGAAGCTGAGTATATTGAGGCCACTCAAGCATGAACACATTTATTGTGGATGAAGCAGCATCTTGAAGATATTGGAGTTGAAGTGAAGTCTCCGATCGGAATCCAGTGTGATAACTCAAGTGCTATAAATCTCAGCAAAAATCCCGTCCATAACTCAAGGACAAAGAACATTGAGATTAAGTATCATTTTATCAAGAAGAAGGTTGAGCAGGGAATCGTGAAGTTGGAGTACGTGCCTACAGAGCTACAGGTTGTAGACATTCTGACAAAGGCCTTAACCAAGGAAGCTTTTGAGAGGAATCTACTGGCTCTGGGAGTTCAGTCGATTCCCCACACTTGAAATAGTGTGGATGTGGGACCCCCCCCCCCCCACTCTCCCCGAGGTATGAAGTGTTTTCCCTAATGTGCTGACTTGTTCTCTACTCTGTTATAGTCTACCAAGGACTGCCTTTGGGTTCGATGACAAAGGTGGAGAAAATAGTGATTTTTCAAGGGGGAGACAATGTGGAGATTTGATAAATCTTGAATGATATGGGGAGAAGCTGACAGGTGGAGCAGCCAGATAGGGGGAGTTGAAGCCAGTTGAACGTGCTTAGCCAGAGCTTAGCTTGGACAACACAAGAAGTATGGCTAAAGAGGTGTTGAAGCTGTGAGCAGAAAGGGGGAGCATATTAAATCTGACGATGCTAGAAATGATCGATCAAAGAATAGATATCACGATGACATCTGAGGATAGTGATAAAAGTAGAAGAGTGGTGTTGGAACATGGTAAGAATATTTCCAAAACCAACATTGGTCTTCCAACAAATCCATCAACAATTGGTATCAATTTAGTACAAATTGGTATCAGTTTGGTGTCAATAGTGGATGTCAGAGATAAAGTGATTCATTGATGAACTTTTCATTTACTCTTGTATCTCACGCCGAGCATTTCTCACGTGGGCTTAGAGTATGTGTTGAGTAAATCCTTGATCGCTATCAGAATCGCAATGAGGCAAATGGAGGCTGAAGAATCAATGACGTATCTTTGTTTTGGAAGAGTTTTCAACAAAACCAAAGGGGGATATTATTGGGAAAAAATCCCTCAAGGTATCATTGAAGCTTTTTTGAGGTGATTGTGTTTGTTGACAAAGTGTACATCTGAGTAGTGATTGTTGACAAAGCAAAACAATGACATTCAAATTTGTTGACAAAGAGGATCTCATGGTGGATTGTCGAGTTCAAGAGCTGAGGTCAACGATCCATTTTTGATTCAAGAACGTGGATAAAAGGAATGGATGATCTGGAGGAGGTACAAAAGAACATATACAAGGTGGCGCCGTTTTCCAGTGTTTGTCAAATTTTAGGGCTTGAAAATCGGAAAATGATGAAAAGTGTTTTTGGCAAAAGGGCTTGCGCGCCGAGGACTTGGAGAATAGGAAACTTGCGCGCCATATGTTTTTCAAGATCAGAAGATCAAAATATGGCAAAGGAAGTAGGTTCGCGCAAGTTTGGGAGTTGGTCGCGCAAGTGTCCAAAAGGACAGAAGACTTCCGTGCCGAAACTGGGTCGCGTAGGTGACTTGCGCGCCGTCGCGCAGGGTGGTCAGATTGCCTATAAATACTGGACCACCCCTCCTCATTCTTCACCGGAGTTCAACTCTTTGAGAAATCAAAGCTCCCATCGTGCAGGTGTGGTGGTCGCGCAAGTGGTGAGTGTGGGTCGCGCAGGTGGAGTTGCGCGCCAGTAGTAGAAGTTGTGCGCCTGTGTTAGAACTTGCGCGCCAGTGTGGAGTTGTGCGCCAATATTGGATTGAGCGTAAAAGGAAGTGAGTCGCGCAAGTTTGGAGTTGAGGAAGCTTGTGTCGCGCAAGTGTCAGAAGAGGACTTGTGCGCCCGTTGTAACTTGCGCGCTGATACTTGCGCGTCCAGGTAGACTTGCGCGCCAAGTAAGGTTTGTTCCAGCAGTGTTTTTCAGACAGTGTGGAAGCTGGAAGTTTGCCTGATACCTTCGGTGCAAAGAGATATTCATCTTTGGTTGAAATTTTTACTTCAACAGAGCATCTACACACAAAGGAAGATGCATTCATTCATGCAAATGAAGAGACCTACAGGTCTATAAACTGTGAGTGGATTCCTTCCAAGAGCAGTGAGCTTAGGAAGAGGAAGAAGGTGATCCTCTCCACCGGCAGTGAGCTAGAGAGAGAGAGATAGGGAGTGACCCTTGGGAAAGTAGTGAGCTGACCCTAAATTTGTAAAGGCAGTGAGCCTGGGCATAGATGTGATCTAGCCCGAACCTTGTAATCCACAGCTAGTGAAGATTAGTGGTATTTGGTACGACCGGAAACCTGTCGGCGTATGCTCCTTGGACGTAGCCCTTAGCGGTGAACCAAGTAAAATTGTTGTGTCCTGCGCTTGCTTTACTTTCTGTTTATATTGTGTAGCAGGGAAGAGAGAGAAGAGTTTTTTGCTTAACAGCGAAACAAGATCAGAACGGGCATTAATTTTTAATTAGTCATACCCTGATTAACCCCCCCTCTCAGGGTATTCAGCTTAGTGGACCTAACATTTAACAATCAATCACTCATATAGTAAGGAACATCTCCAATGTGAAAATTTAAGTGGGAATAAATTTTTTGAATAAATATCCTATAAATACCTCATGGATTCCTATTTTAAATGAATAAATTAATATTAAATTATTTAATTACCAAATAATTATATAATACATTTTATAAAAATAATTAGCAATTAGAAATGGTTTCCTTCTTCTGGTTAATGATAAAATATCTTATGTATATGTATTTAAAAAACTATATTTGAGGCATTAAATTTCATTATTTTACTTCTAAAAAATAAAATATAAATTCATTGTTGATTTAAAATACCTATTATCAAATTATTTTTAAAATAAATACAACTCTAATTAGATAATTTGATATATAGAATATCTAATATTTTTAGTAATTTAATATATAAAATATAAATAATATAAAATATAAAATATTTAAGAAATTGAAAAAAATAATTTATTCTGATATTTTATTATCATTCATTCCTACAACTATTCATGAGTTATCCGTTCAAAGTTTTTCAGATCAAAGTATAATTTTATGAAATTACCACAACTCAAAATGGCCCTGAAATTCTTATCCTACATCACATTTTGGCTAATGGTTTTAATTTTATTATCTAATTACATTGCTATCCTATTATCCTTTCCAAATGATAGTGAATATTTTATGAAATATGAAATCAGAACACTACTAACATTGGGTACCACATTCTATACAGAACCAGAATACATAGAAACACCAAGATTACTTGTAGTGTTGTAAGTAATTCCATTTAACGTAATTTATATTTTCTCACTAATTTTATTAGTGTATGTATTTATATATATATATGAATAGATGCAAACAGAACTCACTGTATGTTCCACTTCCTTAATTACCATCAATTAAATTTATGTATGGTAATTAAATGAAATTATTCCTACATTTTTTTAATAGTATTAATTTATTTTCAAAAGTAAATATTTTATTTTTCATAATAATTTTTATGTAAAAAATATTTTTTAACCGACATAACTGAAAATGGATATACATTAAAAAGATTCATTAAGTTAAATAGAAATTAAAAAATTATAATGTCATGATTATTCAAATAAAAAAATGTATACCTAAAACTATTTACTTTTCAAATTAATATGAGTATAGAAGAAATGAAAATCATCTATATTTTAACATAAGAATATTAAAATTTAATGTGTTCTTACAATTTTAGGTTTCATTGAAAAACATAAAAATATATATTAACATAGATTTGTATAAGTGTAACAGAGCGGTTTTTCTTATCCGATATTTTATTATTATTATGCACGACATGTACCTTGTATATATCACATTCATTTTTATCCTTATGATATCATGTGATAGATGAAAACATCTCATTTATGCCCGTAACATCAATGAAATTCTCCTTACGTAAGTGAATTTCATTCCACAGTAAAATAAAGAAACCACTTATCATTTGATATGACACTAACATAAAATATATTCTTTCTATAGACCACTATAATAAATGGACACTCTTTGAAACTAAAAATATTCATATCAATAAGTGTAAATCCATAATTATAAGGTTTTATAACTATATTATTTTCAGCCTCGTAACACATAAACAACAATATATGAAATTTAATATAATAAATTTCTAGTATATCCTTCAAAAATCTAAAATATGATATTTATGTGTAAATAGTGTTTTTATCCATTGTACATCAGCAATTCAATGATTTAGGGACAACCATTATTCCAATATTTTAAAAAATAAACATATTATATTTACTTTTTGAAAAACAATATAAAACCATTAATGCCAAAAGTAGTCCATGTGATCACATTAAAACATGTTCCCCAATCTAAATATTATTGGGTTTTTAATATAGAATAATTAGTGCTTTCATTTTCCTTAAACCACAAAAAAAAATTTTACGCTCACTCATCAAGAATTTTTCATTTATCTTTAAATATATTATGTTTGATTTGGTAATATATATTGATATATATAGTTAAACCTTACCGTTGTTGTTCGAAACGAATAAATTAACCGACATTATTTCATGATATGAAATTAAGATCACTTTTATGCCACTAATATCTATGCCTTAATGATAGATTATAAATAAAGAGATGTACAGAGACCAAAATACTCTAAATCATACTATTATTCAATGAAAAACACACCACCACCTCTGATGTATGTTTTTGAATAATATAGAAAAATATTCAATAGAGATATTAACATAACATTACAAAATGTTCTTATATAATTCAAAACGATATATCCATTGTAAATATACAGACCCATATAACTGTATCTCCCACACGAAATGAATCCTTATATGTTCTATTATATCAAAAAGTTATTGTATAAATTATATCTATAATTTGGAATGTAAAATTATATCTTCATAGTTCAATTCATATTAAAAACATTTACATTGATTAATTAAAATTGAATTGAAAAACGAACACAAATTGATGTAATCTTTCAAACATACACCTTAAATATTCCATCTTGTCAACTAAACAATAGTTATTGTATTAGCATATAAAAACCATGATATTTCATGTCTATTAACTTCAAATAAATAATATAATAAAATTTATCACATTAGATGAACTTCCCCAATGCACATTAATACCATTATGAATTTGAAAAAAAATTAATATTTCACTCATAGTTTACTTGTGACATGCCAAATGAAAATATGTTCTCTTTCTATCGACATAGGTTGATAACACCATTCATATTCCTATTGATATTAATTCTAATATTAGATATATTCTATCACTAGTATTTCCTGTTATATCTAAAAAATATCAATAAAACTATTTTATTTTTTCACCGACAACATGTTATCAATGTTAAGTTTCATATCTAGGAATCTCAAATAAGTAAGATCAAATAGGATGAACTATATCACAATATTTTTTTGTGACCCATACTTTCTGTCTACGAAAATGTGACATAGATATTTATCACATGTTCAAAATATTCACCAGTTAAAAATGTATGTGGAAGAAAATAACACTATTATTAACAACTAAATTTATTTTTAATCATCAAAATCCATTATCCAAAAACAAATATTTGATCACCCACACAGTTTATCTTAATATCATTATGTAATTGATTATATGATGTCCCTTCCTTACAAATTGGACATGGTTTATCTCTCTAAAAATTATATATAGATAAATTCGATATGTGTTAAATTCATTTATAGTGAACATTATAATATCATGTATAATAAAATTCTCTTTCTTGTATATATAAAACACTTTTATACATATCTCCTATAAAATGGTCAAATCATCAACTAATGGTGATAAGAAAGCATTTATATAATGTCTAAGATATTTTGGTCTATTATTCATCAACTCTTCATAATATATTTTTTATCCATATATAAATATATATGGGGATAGTTTATAAATATACAACATAATTGGCCATGAACTTTGTCAGTTATTGAGGTTCTGATATGAATTCATTCCATCTATACAATAACCTATACTAAAATTTCTAAATTCATTAACTAAATCTAATAATTTTTTATCAGATCACTTAAAATATGGTATATAAGTTGGGAAATTTAGGTTACAATTATATATTAACTCATATGCATGAATTATTAGCCTCTTTATATCCATTAAATATGAGAATAGATTCTTAAAATAGGGAATTAATTTAATATACTAGTTTTGTATAGTTGTTAGTTTGGTTCTTTTCCCATGGGATGAATCATAGTTAGATCTTTTATTTGGTTTACATCATAATGACCAACATTTAGGAAATTTTTTTGAACATTCATATTTCTTTCATATAAAATAGACAATCATTACAGAAATCATGTATTCTGTTTTTCCCATATATCATTAGATATAAAAAATCTATGATAATTGGGATTTGGAGATATTCATTTTGAAGTTTGTATTTATGACGATCATGTCATTCAGTGAAGCCTTATACACATTAACAATTTTACTCTATTAATTATACCAATATCAACTCTAAAAAATCATGGAAATTTTATTATAAACTGAAACCAATGTTTTCTTGAGATCTCCATTCAATTTTTTAACAATCATTTTTATAAATTATATCAACATCTAAAATATGTATTAACTCATCCAGATGGTCCTCTGTCACATAATAAAAATATTCATCAATTATATATATATTTATAATTCTATTTTATTTCACCATGATTGGGTCTATATGTATAATTATGATCAAACCCATTGATATTCAAATGGCTGAAAATTTCTACGGACAAAAATTTGTAGTTATTATAACATGTCATGCGTAGACAAAAAAAATAATCTACTTTCAATATTCCTTTAGAAAATCTAAAAAAACCTCATTAACATTCTCGTTTATTTAGTTTTTATTAACCCCATTATAACATTATGATCCTATAATTAACTTAATAAAAATTAAAATTTACAATTTGTTTATAAATATAAACATATAAATATATACAAATATAATAAAAACACACACACATATATATATAATACATTACCAATAAAAATAAGTAATAAGTAATATAAAACAGGTAAACAAACAATCTAAACCTTACAAATAAAATAAATTAGAGAGGTACACAATAAATTAATACACTATATAAACCAAAAAATGTAATAGAATGACATGGTCAATGACTGATATTTCATAAAATTGGTTAATAATTCAAAAATACTGCATGATCCTTCTCCATGTAACAAGTGGTCACCAATCAAGAATCATAAAAAACATAAAGAATATATATATAGAACACTGAAAAATTAGGATGACCCATTTTTACTACCTATATTATATGAAACCAAATATATATACATGTAGTATTATATATGTACGGTGTGATAAAATTCATGGTAGGATACCACTATGAATATGTGTAATTACTTTTATAAGAATTTTAATGCAGAATTGAAATTCAGATATAAAATAACATTCATATATGATTATAGTAAAGAAAAATAATCACATACTTACCTCTTTACTTTGAATAAATAACTACATAGATTAAAAAATAAACACAAGCCAGTGACTAATATATCAAAACAAATCTCAAGAATATAAAACCGAAAAAATGTTAAAATATAATTTAACCAACTTCCCAAAATAAACGATTTCATGTGATAATAATCAACATTAATTAATGTCAATATATGACCAATATAATTATAAACATATACCAACTTATGATGCGATCTTAGGAAAAAATAACTCATCTTACTCTCATTAGTCTTTCTATGTTGTAATCATCTTTCTAGGGAATGAGCTTTTCTAGTTATAAACTAACCAATAAATAATAATAAAAAGTTCAAAAATCATCCTATATTTTCCATATAGCTTCCTATGTATCCCATGTAACTAACAACTCCAAATTATAAATAAAACAATGAAAAATATTAAAGTAAACTCGCATGTCTATTAAACAACAACTATATCAATTCCCTATGTCAATATTCAATATAAAAAAATAAAACAATTACACCAATATATCAAGGTTATTACATATAAAAGAGATTTTCAACAATAAATAACAACATCAAAAAATCCAATAATGATTTTAAAATTTATAATATAAGATAAAATAAAAAAATTATGACTAATAAAATTATAAATCTTTTAAAACATATTTAATAAATTCATCTAAATCAAAATAATTCCCAAAAACATTTTATCAAACACATTATGGGTATAAAATATATTTCTACAAATGTAAACATTATATTCCATTAAAATTACCTTTATTTCAAAACTAAAATATGAAAATACATTTCAAATCAATTATCTCTTTATTAAAAATAATTTACACAATTTTTAATTTGATAACAAAAACACTATGAAACCGTATGTACAAAGAGAATATCCAAAAAATATAATTACATATAACCTTCAACCAAAAAGCATTAAGATCTATTCCCATTAATTATTTAATGAGATATTTGGGCATAAGATGACCTTCATGATCTATAAACCTAAAAACCCGAAATGGTTTAGACCAAACATACAAGGACCCAGTATTTAACAATAAGATTTTTTTAACGAAAGACTATGTTTGATAAATTATTTAATACAGACCACTGAACTAAAAAAATATCTGACCTAATAAATAAATAATATTATGAAAACAATTCTAAATATAAAACCATCCGTTAATAATATTATATTATTCAACAAATAATTATTACATTTAGTGGATAATTGATAAATGTTATTTAATTTTTCTTCGTTAAATAATTTTTAAAAGTATTGTATACTTTTTCCAAACAATCTAAATCAACTAATTCAATAGGATTTTATATAAAATTTAAATATATAAAATTATTTACTATCATCATAAAAAATTTGAGTTGGTATGATATAATAATAAGCACACCTAATGTGTTGAATATACTTATTCAATAAAACTAGTTTTCCTTCTATTTTGTATATTATGTTAAAAACTAAATTCATATATTTTTTAATTTAAATATTTTAAATTTGAACTCATTTAAAAATTCCTTATATCAAAATAAACTTACAATTAATTTATATAATTTTTCAAAGATAATTGATTTTTAGTTGAAAATTAAAGAATATAGCCTTTTGACATATTGACATTTATTACATTGTTTGTATTTAAGGAGGAACTATGATTTTATAAAACATATTAATTGGTAAAATACTTATTTATGGAATAGATTTCTAATTTTAAAATAACATATTACAAAATTTATAAAATATAATTTTATCCTTAGAAAAAAATACAATATTTTAATTCTAACAAAAATTATTTTTAATATATTATTTTAAAATTGTATTTTGATTATAAAATTAAGTTTTCCACTGATTTTAAAGTTGTGTAACATTTTATTTTCTATAAAAACAAATTTTAATATTTAAATTTAAAAACATTAATGATTAATCCTATTCAAAAAAATTATTCTTAAAAACTTAATTTCCTTAAACATTTTTCTATCAAATTACGTGCATTTATTGTAAAAATATTTTTTACACTATTAGAAATATTATTTCATAAAATATTTTCCATGTTTTAATTCATAGTGTTTAAATTAGTAAAAAAGGTAATTTTGGTATTTTTAATTAAAATAACTGATTATTGTTAAAAATCAATTTCCCTCACAAAAGTAAAAATGGTAAATATTAATTTACTAAGAAGAAACAAACCAAAAGAACTTAAAAAAATTTCAAAATGGATTTTTGGGTTTTAATCTACCAATGATCGCCTAAAATTCCTGTTTTATCTCTTTTCAGCATTTTATCCTTGAATATTAAATTTACATTATCGAAAATATAATGTGTTATTCCAAAATTTCCCCCTCTTCACATATAAAAGGGAACCATTCCACTACATTAAATTACAAATTAACATCAAATATAATCCTAATTAAATATGATTACTCTCTCCATATGTATCTATCCAACATTATAAATCCTCTTCTCAGAATGATTTAGTGTAAGGCATCCATTTCTAAGGATATTTACAAGGGAAAACTAAAGATCTAGACTTAAGTATTATCTCTTTCTTTATCATTTATTATTAATGTTGCACTTCCAAAAAATTTATAATAAAATAATTATTTTGAAACTATTATAATTAAAATAATAATTTGTTATTATATTAAATTAATAAAACTTATATTTTCATTGACACTAATATGAAAAATTAAGGAATGTTGATAGTATGTACATGCGGAATACCACTATTTAGAATAAACATCTTTAATTTTTCATAACAACCATTCATGGATGGTTATAATGATCAAATTTAAGAATATAATTGGTATATATAATAAATAAATTATTCATAATTCAAAAGTTATTATTGGATTTCAACACCTCTAATTCTATGAAAAAATTAAAATGTTATGTGTGCGTACGTGATGACTACCTCTTCCATGAAAGTGAGGAATTTTTTTTATAAAGTTTATAATTTTTTTAAAACACTTTTAAATTTAGATTAAGGGCCTTAAAAACACATATATATTGTCTTTTTTTACTTTTGAAATAATTATATTATAACTTAATCACCCCATAATCAAATCTTTCCATTAATTATCGCATGTTCATGTTTTGGTCGGTCTAACCACCTACATAAATGATCTAAGAAATTTATATCATGTGTGACTATAAAAACATAATTTATGGTGATTTTGGATAATAATGACTAAATAATTATATTTAAATGTTTTTTAAATATAATATTGGATATTATTAAGTGATATTTATAATAAATAGTCATGGTAAATTTTACCGACCAAAAGGAACATTTCTGGTTAATGTTCATACATGGAGTCCATTTAAGAGTCCGATTGATATTTATGAGTTATTTTTAATAGAATAATAAATTAAATTGATCTATATAAATTTTTAGATTTTGATGAAATTTTTAACCACCATTGTAAATTTGAAATATTCAAAATGACTTATGGAAAAATTCGACAAACAAACCCGAGTATCTCAAATAATAAAGAACTATATTATAAATAAATAAAATATGATAATATATAAACCTTTTAATATGAATTATAAATTAATAAGTTTCATAATTAAGATTTTAGAGACTTTATTATATGATCAATGTCATTAATATCATGTTTAGAATGAACCAGTAATAAGGCAAGGGTTTATTGTCTCAAATTTTACCACTTGAGACATATTCCCTATTATACAAAATTAATTTATTTAGAATTATTTATTTAGTTAACCATTGATATTTTTTATCATTATTAAATTTTATTTCATGATATTCAATGTTCTTCGTAATTTTTTCACACATTAGGTTTTGAATCAATAATTATAAAAGTTATAGGGATTTGTGCTAACTTATTTTTCCCACATTGAGTTATTAGAATTAATATTGTTCTCTATGGATTAAATATTATTTATTATAAATAATGAGTAAATTATAATTTATTTAAATCTAAATTTATTGGTTTTTACAATTATTTCTTGGGACCTCAGTATAAAATGAATCATACCTCAGAGATTCTACTTCTTGTAAGGGTTTCATTTCATAAATTTGAACCCAATGGGAAATATATCTTATTATTCAACATTTTATCTTTCTAATGGTGTTTATACTAACCATTTAAAAATTTTTATATATATTATCTATTTATTCAAGGTATTTAATATTTTATTTGAACTCATATCATTCAAGGGTATATTAATATAAATTTTAAAATTTTTTAATGGTTTGTTTTCTAAAATTAATTTCATTGAGGTATGTTTATTTTATAAGAATAATATTTTTCAAGGTTTACATAAAATGCATTTGACTAAATAAAAAATTAAATACAAATAATTAAATATATTATAAGATAAATTTGAAGAAATACCTTATTTTTTGGTTTTTGATTTAAATGTTACGTGAGCCATAACAATTATCTTGACTCAAATTATTTCCCCATAAGTAATAAATTATCAATATAATTATTATATTTTAAGCCAGAATTTTCCTTAAAATTATTTTATCATTAATATTTTCAAATTTTCTCTAAAAATGTTACTTATTTTCATTGATATCATCATCCTTTAGAAAATAAATTCTCAAATATAAATTTGACATTAGAAAAATATCTCTCATTCATTCCAGTGGATGTTTTCTTCCCTGACCATATTTTCATTATTTGTAAAGTTATATTTTGTTTTTTGGAACTCTAATATGAATTATTTACTATGATCCTCATAAATATATTGATATTATTCAAAATCAAAATATGACACTGTTTTTATGATTTCATATTCAATAAAAATATTTTAGAATATTTAAAAATGTATTATATCATTTCAAATAAAATTTTAAATATCTCATTACACAATTATTTATAATCATTGATTTCTTCTAATGGGACTATTATTAAAATTTATTTTTCAAAAAAAATAGATTTTTTCCAATGTTTTAAAATCACCTATTTTAATGTCTCTTTTGAGAGGACATGTAACTTCATTTTTTTGTTCTATTGTTATGAATGTTTTCTAACATATCCTGCTATGTATTTTTTTTGTGAACACATATTTACACTAACATTATAACTTTACAAGATTTCTTCTTCTCATATTTACATGGTTTCTAAAATAAATTATTTTTTCCTTATTTTATAAAATATTTCTTTTTAAATTCCTTTTAAAAAATTAAGGATATTTCTTATTTTCCATGTGAATTTTCTTAAAGACATTAAATGTGCTTTTTGACAAACTAATTATCCTATTATATATATTTATTTTGATAAGGGATCTTGAAAAAATGTTACCATCCACCATATTTCTCTTAATTGATTACATAATGTTCTTCTTTATTGAATATATGATCTATACCTATATTTTTTTAACCATTCACCCTAAAGAGTAAAAAACATTATTCTAATTCCATTAAATTTTAAAAACACTATATTTCCTTTTATTGAATTGTTTTCACATGTATTCCATGCATATTTTTATATAGTATTTTTTTTAATTAATTGAATACACTTTACCTATATATTATAAATATCATATTCTATAGTATCTTGATAATGTTTTATTTACCAAGACACACAGGGAATATGTTTGAATGCCGATATCATTTCCACATGTATATCATGTTATGATTATTTATGGAATTTGGAATTTTATCTGTAGGAGATTCACTTCTAAAAGTATATGATATCCATTTTTATTTCTTAGGTTCATTTTGACATAATGAAGATTTTTGTGGCACGCATATATATGGATAATGATGTGATGTGTCCTGTATCATTCTATAATGCCTTGGATTATGTTTATGACTCATTATCTAAAAAGGGTACATGTGAGGATTTATCCCAATACAAATGGTACTTGTAATGATATATCTATAAAAATGGGAACATGTTAGGATTTATCCCAATCTCGAAGGTATATGGGAGAAATATCTCAATCCCAAAAAGGTTCAAGGGTGGCTTTACAAATCTACAATTTGATTGTTATATTGGAAAGTATCCTATACATATATATTACGTGTTTATTTATATTACATAGTTTTATGAATATTCTCTTGACTATGTTATACTCTCTTAGCTTATGTTAATTGACTAATGCTTCAACACTCTTCTTGTTTATGTATTATGTTATGTTAACCCTTATTCCATGATGCATGGTTTATTATTTATTGGCTATAACATTCTTATGTGTCCTGGTTATCTATTTATTCTCATCCTAGGATATCTTATAATCATTGAATATTATTTTTTATGTTTACCCTTACTGGGTATCAAATATCACCCGTTTATTATGCTTCTATTTCCACAGGTTAACAATAAAAGTAATGTTTAATAAGTATATAGAAGATTATAATATTTGTAGGATTTTGGGGGATTATAAAGTATATTATTATGGATTATGTATTTTCTTATTCATTAGAATTTTTTTTATACAATGATCATGGTTTATTCTAGTATGTTATTTTTATAAACATTCTAAGACTCCAAACGAAAAAATTCCTTTGGTTGTAAAATATTTATTTTCAGTTAATTATGGATGTTAATTAATTTTACTGTGTAAATTTTTTTTTCTTTTTAGAAATAAATCCATTCTTTTGGGTCTAGGGTCCATATGTATGAAAATATATTTTTGATAAATATAAATTTAATGATTTTATTTGTTATAGAAAAATTAATAGTGATAATGGTCATTAAGGATTAATAGGTTATGTTTGACCTTAGTTTTAAATGTATAGGTAAATATTTATGTTATTTATACTGAATAGTTTATATGGATTGGGTTTTAGGATAATATAAAATTAGTGAAAACCTACAGATAAGACTAAGTATAGTATAACATTCAATATTTTGGTAATATTGGGATTTTGTAGTACCCCATGAAATTACATATATTTATAAATAATACAAGTTATTATAGTATATGGAATATATTTTCCAAGGGTTACTAAACCTAAAAATATAGGATTTGATATAAAAATGATCATCACTCGATGAATGATAAAGAGGCTTAAATACATTTCCAGTTTGACACTACTATAGAAAATTCTAAGGTTATAACACGATCTATTTAATAGACCATTGAGAAGTATTTAAGAATGATGTTTACCAAATATGTTAGAGAAATTAATACTAAATAATTCATGCATAACAATGAATTGAACAATGATAGTCTTAGGTTGAATCAAAATTTTATTATGTTAAATATGAAGTTGTCATAAGGGAATAAAATATTGGACTGTTATTTTAATATTCTTATTTTATATATTTTAAAAAAAATTGGTTTTTTAAATTGGTTGATAGAGGGTCATGGGAATTAATTTGTGAAAGGTATATATCTAGAAACCCTAATGTCCTATAACTGTATAAAGGAGAATACTTTAAAGGGTTAAAATCTTACTATGTGACTATTATGATCATAATGGTGAGTTTTCTAGTGTTACATAAGGTAATGAAGTTGATATCTTAATATAAATTAATTATTGATACTCTTATATATTTTCATTAAATATTGATATTTTTTGATGTCATTCTAGGATATTATATAACCTATATTTTATATATGAATCTTCTATGGATTTTTATTAACTATTTATGATTTAATGGTATAGAAGCATATTTCAATTCGTATCAATAACATTAAAATTTTATTTTCTGACAATGTCACATTTTTGGAGATAAATATTGATGAACATATTATTGAGGTACATAAAACTATTAGGTTTAATATATTTTTGATGTTGAGGTAATATAGGGTTGATTGATTTTTTGAAATGTACGTTATATATTATTAATAGCTTTATAAGTTATGATTAATTTATTGAATATCTGATCTATCATTTTTTTTCAGCTTTTTTCACATTTTTTGAGTGTGATTTATATTTAATAGCATGTAAATTTTTGGACTAGTGGTTCATCTATTTGAGGGATGAATAAATAGTTGATTTTTAGAGGAATATATGATTTTATAATGGCTTAATTTCTTATAGATTCTTATTGTTTTGAGAAAGGTAAATTTTATAGAATATATTATTAGGTTATATACATATATTATTATATGATTTCAAGAATGATTAATGTTCTTTGATGATGGATATGAAACATTCAATAGACTATGTGTGTAAGGTAGATGTCATGATAGAAGTCATATCTCAAATGATGACTATGTTAACTGCACCATTAACTACACTAATTTATGAGTAATAGTTAATAATTGTGAGCATGAAATTTATCTATGGGGTAAGAATGTAATGACCAAGGATTCCATAATATTATTTTTTCCATTCAATAAACATTATGTTTGATAAATATTTATATGTTCTCCAATAAAAAACATTTCATCATGTTATAGAAAATAAAATTAATAAAAACATAATAAAAAAAACCGTTAGTAATTAATAAAATATTATCCAACTAAAAATGATTAGATTGAATAATAAATAATAAATGTGAGTAAAATATTCTTTTTCAAATAATTTTTAAAATTATTCTGTATTACATCCTAATAAACTAAATTGTGAAATTTAAAATGATAGTATATAATATTATATTATATGAACTAATATATAATTTTTCTCAAAAATTTTAATTAGTATGAAATTATTATAAGGATGACTAATTTTTTAAAAGTTGATTTTTCAATAATAGTGTTTTTCTTTATACTTCGAATTTTAATTGAAAAATAAATGTTAAAATATTGAAATTATAAATTATTATCATTAGATTAATTATTCAATTATTTAAATAATAATAACTTATTATGATTTTTTTATATTTCTATGATATAAATAAATTTTAGGTAAAGAGAAATAAATAACATTTTTATAAATATAATGAATTTTATTACTTTATTAGTACATTAGTAGGGCCCAAATTTTTATAAAACCTATTATCTGGTAAAATATGTATATAATGTTATTTTTAAGGAATTTTAATTATATTTTTTTTAAAAAGGTATAAAATATTTGATTAAGCTTATATAAAATTAATATTTTAATTCTAATGTAATTTTTTTATTAATTTATCATAATTAGGTATTTTAATAGAAAATTTTGTTTTTAGATTGTTTTTAAATTAATATATAATTTATTAGTTTTTAATAAACCAATTTTATAATTTTAAATCAATAACATTGATAATTTTATGCAATATATTATTTTATTCATAAAAACATGTTAATCCTAAAAGTTGTTTCCAAACAGTCTACGCATTTTTTAAATAATTAATTTTTTAAAATGGTAATTTTTAATTAATTACATAATTTTTATTTTGTTATTTTTATGTTTCTAATTAGATTAAAAGGGTAAATTTTAATTTATCTCATTAAAATTTAGTAATGAGGTTTAAAATTAATTACCATCATAAAAGTAAAAAATTGTACAAATTGATTTGTAAAGATGATATATCCCAACCCCATTAAAAAGGTATTCCAAATTGATTATTGAGGTATGTCTCAATCGAAGAAGGGATCCCCTTCCTATTTTCCCCCTATTTAAGCCATTATCCCTTGAATAGAAACAATACATTTTTGAAAAATTTAAGTGTGTTTCATGAATTTCACTCTTCTTCACTTATATAATATAATCTCCCGACCAACTCTTGAAACACATTCCATATGAATATATTCCAAAAAAACATACATTTTTACTCATAAAATATCTATTCCACTTAATTAAGATAAATTCGTCCATTAGTTAGATTAAGGACTCTATGTCATGTCTTATTTCTAAGAGAGGACTCAAGCTCACGACATAAGTACTATTCCCATCTTAATCATTTATTTTTAATATTATTATTCCTAACATTTTCTAAAAAATACTTTCTTATATAAATATAACAATTAGTGATTATATTAGTACGAAACCCCTTATTTATTCATTTTTATCCAATAATAAAAATAATGGTATTTTGATAGTTCGTTCTGGGGACTACTACCTCCCTGAATCAACGTCTTCATTTTCTCAAAACAGACTCACATGAATGGTTATAGTGATGGAATAAATGAATAAATTTTATAAACAAAATATATTTTGGATTCTAAAATTGAAATTTTTTTTACATTAAATCCCTCTAATTTTTTAAAAAAATTAAAATCTCATATGGGCATATGTGTGAACTAACACCTATATGAATGTGATGTATTTATTTTTTCATCTTTTATATACATATATGTAAAAATATTTCAAAATATTATTATACCATTTAATAAAATATAACAAAATAATTAAAATTATATAAAAATTATAAAATAATTAAATCACCCCATAATCATTTGAATCCATTAATTATCGCATATCCATGTTTTGGTTGGTTTTAACAGCTAAATGAATGATATTATAAATTTATATCATGGGTGACTATGGAAACATAATTAATAATGATATTATGTAATAATAATAAAATAATAAATTTTAAATATTATGGAAATATAATATTGGTAATTTTATAATAAATATTATAAATAAAACTTTACTTTAAATTTACCTGCCAAAAAATGATATTTTCATGATACATTTCATACTTGGATTCCATTTACGATACCTATGGTGATATAAATTTTTTTTTGTTATTTAATAATAGTTTAAAAAAATATTTAAATTTACAAATAATGATTCAATTTTGAAACCATGTACAATTTTCAGTATACATAATGGCTTCTGATAAAATTGAACATAACAAACCTAAGTAAGAATATTAAGGAAAACAATATAATATATAAATAATATATGATACTATATAAACCTAGTATTATTAAATATAGATGAAAAAGGTAATTTATATTTGTTTTAAAATACAATTTTGTTATCCATTAAGATTAACACATGCGTCGAAATAATCAAGAAGAAGGTAAGTGTTTATTTCTCACTTTTAACCCTTTGATCTATGTTTATTATTACACACAATATTTTATTTATCATATTCTTTTATATTGAATTTTATATTTTATGTCATGTTAATTTTATACTTCATGATATTCAATGTTTTTCCAGTTTCGTTCTCTCATGTTGTTTTGACTACAAATTTAAAAAATCTATAAGGTTTTGTGCTAGCTAGAATATCTTTAATGAAGTAACAACCCTTCATAATAAAATCTATTATTCTATGATGTTTTATTATACATAATGAATAATTTATATTTTATTTCATAATTTATTTTCTCATTATTTACAATCATTATTCACAACCTCATTATCAAATTTCACTTACCTTAGTGATTATACTTCTTGTCAAAGATTATTTTATCAAATTATTCTGTATTGCACTTTAAATATTCACATTATTTTTTTGTATAGTGTATTTTAATTCTATTGGATTCTTTAAATCATGAAATTCCTTTCATTTATAGTTTTATTTGTTCATTTTCATCATCTCCCCCATTTATAGGGTTTTTATTTAAATGTTAATCGAGCCATAATAGTTTTGTCCAGTCAAATACATTCTCTTTATCTCATAAATTTTCATCATAATTATGATCTTACAAAACGAAATTGTCCTTCCAACCCCATCTATCAATGGTAATTTATTTTATAATATAATGAAGTTACTTATTTTTATAAATACATTATTCCCTATAGAAATACCATTAAAAATAGAAATTTACCTTTTTAAAGAATAACACTCATCAGTACTGATGGATATTTTCCTCCACATGTATATTTTATTTAATGAAAAGGTTCTCCACCATTTTTGGGAACACTAATGTGGAATTTTTTCTATGAACATAAAAAGTACATTTAATTTTTTTTAAAAGATAAATAAAATAATAATTAATTATTTTTTATCCAAAAATGATATTTAAAAATATTTAAAATGGTTTTCTATCTTTTCCAATAATTTTATTTTATTCCACCACACATTTCTTTTGATAACATTTATGTATTTTAAATTGATAATTATTGATGTTTCTCTCTCATAAAAAATTAAATTTTTTCTAAATATTTTACTCTCTTTTTTTGAAAATAACTTTTTAAAGAAACTTTTAACATCTTCTTTATGTTATTATTTTTAAAATATTTTATAAAATATGATTTTAGGTTTTTATGTGTGTAGAGATATATTTCCATCAAAATTTTAATTTCATATGAAAATTTCACACCACATGTTGATGTTTTAGAAATGAAATTATTTATATCTTTATTTATAGAATATTTATTTTAAAATTAATTTAAATGAAAAATGATAATTCTTATTTGTAGAGTAATTTTTAAAAAACGGCTAACAGGGTTATTTCATTTTTTGTTATTTTTTATTGATATATCTTATGCTTGATCAGGGATATTATTAAAATTTTACCACCCCATATTATTTATAAAGATGTATTTTTTATTATTCTTTTCTATAAATGATATGATCCATTACTACATTTTCTTTCATATCAATCACTATTAATTTGTAAACTTTTATTTTAATATTTTTTCTATATGAACACTCTATATTTAATTCTATTAATTGAATATTGTTCACCATAATGATATATATCAATTGATATAGTAAAATTATTGACCTAACTATATAAAATATAACTATATGTTTAAAATACCATATTTTATATTATCATGCTTAAATAGTATTTACATATAATGTTACATAATTTCATTAGATATCTTTTTATTTTCTATGGCCGTATCTTACTGTGATTTTTTATGGAATTTAGAAACTCATCCTTGTTGAATTAAATTTGAAAAGGATTTGTAAACCATTTTTTGTATTTATGTTATTTATAATATGGTGATTATTTATATGGAAAACAAATGTATGGATGATGACAGGTGGGCTCCTACATCACCCTCCAATTCATTAATTTATGTTTATATCCCATGATATTAAAAGGGATCATGTGAGGATTTATGCAGAGACAAAGGATACAAGGGATGATATATCTCAAGCCAAAGGGTACATTAGATGATTTACCCAATGAAAAATAGATACAAATGAGGATTTATCTTTATCTCAAGTGTACACTATAGAATTATCCCAAGACCCAGAATATAAACGGGTCGTTAGTTCAATCATATTTTGTGATGATATTTTGTGTGTATTCTTATAATATAGTTTCCATACTAATTTCTAAGCCACTAATTTTTTATTCTCTGGTTTGTTTCATAATACATGGATCATTTTTTATTGAAATACGTTTCCATACTACTCATATCAAACCATTATAATATGTCAATACTAAGGCCAATATTTTATGATCTATGAATTATTGGGTATAACATTCTTATTATATATCATAATTATACCCATATTATCATCTTATTCTCAATTATGATCATTGATTTTTATTGCCTATGTGAAATCTTATAAAGCATCTGATCTCACCCATTTGTTATGCCTTCATGTCCACGAGATATAAAGAAAAGTAATTCATATGATATATCCAGAATATTATCTTATTATGATGAATTATGGGATTTTATTTCGGAATATAATTAGTGGGAAAATATAGTTTTGAAACATAAATTATGTGTTCTACTAGTAAATATTTTTCATCACTCTCTAAAAAAACATGAAAAGATATTTTGGTAATAAATATTTTTTTTTCTTGTAATTATGGATGTGAATAAAATAAATTACATACATTTTTTATACTTTCATCAATGGATTTTGGAATGTACTTAAGGTTCACCTCAAAACACAACCCTTTCATTTAAACCAAATGGTTAATCAGTGATAAGGAAATTGAAGAATAAATAAAGTGGAGAAGAGATGAGGAATAATGAAGAGAAGGGAGTGTACTCCATAGGGAAATCACTATAAATCAATGGATAAGTATAAATTAATCAATGAGGAGGAATGATGGATGGATTAAACACCCAACACATGACTCTAATAAATCCCCAATACTTAGATGGGGGAACACACCTAGAATAGGTATTCAAAAATTACATACTATTAAATATGTTGAAACTTTCATTCCCCCAATATATGGTTACACATACAATGCAATTGTCATGGTCGTATATTTTCACCAAATGTACAGATTGAATACATGGTCAAGTGGAGTAGTTGGATAAAATAAAATATATTAGGGGTGAAATTTTTTTTAAGGAATGAAATTTAACATACTAATTTGATTTTTTTCCCATTTCAAAATAGTTTATGGTGGTTTAGTCATAACATCCATTAACACATAAGTGGAATTAATACCATATAATTTAGGGGAGTCCCAAAGGATTTTAACATTAGTCGGTTAGCCTGGACGCCTAATATTAAAGATTCTTCCCACTATTTATACATTACAGGGATAACCCAAACTCCCACATGAGAGTGACAGAAGGATTACCATGGAGGTTATTAATAGAGGATAACCATGTATCCCATTATATAGAATCTAAAAGGTTAGCTGAGGTCTGAATAATTAACTGGGTTCATGAAGGTCCATGTATCTATATTACCAAAATAATCTTTATAATGTTAATTTAATAGTGATCCACTACAATACCTCTATAATATTTTTTTTTCTATGGCCTTTTATAATACATCTCAACTACATTACCATTTTTATAGAGCTCTAATACAATACCTCTTGTATTAGTGTTCTTGTAACGTAGCCTCAAAAGAGTTCCCAACTATTATATCTATATAGGGATTCACTATAGTACCCACATTACATTTATGCACTATAATCACTAACAAAATTCCCTGTAAAATAAATATTATTATTATAATTTATAGTACATTGTACTTTTCATTGATATTTTCCCTTATTATAGTGCTCCAATATAGTTTCTATAAAAATATATTATATAAATTATCGTTTTATTAGTTGTAATATTTTCTATAATTCTCTATAAAAAAAATTTCTTTAGTACTCAAAAAATTACATCCGTCCAGATAAAAACTCTAGTCCTCGATGATAGAGAACCTCCTAACATAACCAAATAGGCTAAATGGATTAATTTAGAATCTGTTATATTAGTCCTTATTTCATATTTTCTCAATTTTAATTTATATAAATCCTTTATGTTTATTTATCTCACATATACAATATTTTATTATGAATCTATTATCCACCTCTTCATTGTATAAGTAAAAAATCCATTTTCTCTCCCAATCAGTGTCTTCTCTTCCAACTCCTTAGAAATTAAAAGTCTCCCTCCATCTATATGTAGTGATTATCTGGAAATATCATGAGTCAAAACATATTTATCTCTCTCAAGAAATTATTCCCTTTTCCAAATTCGCCCTCTATGTAACCAAGTTGGGTTTATGGAGGTGTTTGATTTTATTTTCAAAGTAATATTTGGTTTATAATTAATTTCTTAGCACCAAAGGTATCCCCCTAGTATTTGGTTTAGGAGTTGTTGTTTTTGTTGAATAGTATATGATTTGTTCCACTGACTAAGGTGGTTGATCTCCTATAATAGTGGGACATGTGAGAGATATCTCATAGGGTGGATGTTTGGATGACCCCTTTCATTCTCTTCTCTTTGGGTTTTGTTTAATTATTAAGGATATCTATTTTTAAGAGGAATCTAATGTAATGTACTGGTCCCTATGAATCTTTTTAAATTTCTTTCTCAAGGGATAGTAGGATCCAAAAAAGTGTTTTAAGAGAGGTGGTTTCTACGGACAATATATTCCAGTTGTAGTTTCTTGAAGTTTCACACTTAGTCTGGTGGTTGTAGCTAATGGTAGAATCATAAAAAAGAACATTAGTGGTATAATACTTAGTGAAGTAGTAGTGGCTGGAATTAATAAGACGTAGTCTAGTGGTAGGAGATAATGTTATTATTTGGTAGTAGAAGTCTGGTGGTAGCATAATAAGCCTAATAATAGTAGACATATCATGGAATTAGTAAGTGATGGTATCATCTATGGATATAAGACATAGTTTGGTTGTTCTAGTGGGTGGTAGTAGTTAGTGCTAGAAGGTTCATGTTTTTCAAAAAAAAAAAGCCATTTTGTTTTTATGTTTTATTGACATAAAATGGTTTTAAAAAAATAATTAATGGAATTAATAGTTTTATTAGAAAATAATTTTTATATCCTCTATTTCTTAAAAGGTAATATGTTTTAAATTGATCGTCTGCATAGATGAAATGGAAATCACAATTAATGATTGAATCAGGAGATAAAATCATGTTAGTTCTATGTTTTTGTCTCACATTTCCTTTATTAAAATGGTGGTATGATTTATTCTGTTTTATATTGACCGTAATTGTTCTCCAACCACATATAATTACCTATATTCTCCCGGAGCTACCCAATTGACTTTTTGTAAATTTCAATAGTTCAGGTGACACTCTGTTATTGGAGCATCCTGTTTTATTTGAGTCTATGTAATTATTTTGATGAATCAATGTTATAATTATCCATTATAGTTAGGTGATTCATTACTTACACATTACATCCATCTATCTCTATGGTTACCCATGATTATCCCATTGAATGGAATTAAAATTTACCATAATATATATTTATCTAGGTTAAATAAAAATTAATTGGTTAGTATTTATATTTGTAATTACATGGATTTTCCATGTATTATTTTTGTATGGAGAATTTTTTGACTAGGTTCTGAGATGCTGTGAGATTCCAAGGCCCTATGCGCTGAAATTAAATGTTTAAAATATATTAATTATGATAAATAGTATGTTCACATAGTTTCTTTGAAAATGTTTAATATCTTCTAAATGTGGGAACATATTAGTAATATTAGGGTACTGTAGAGTTTAGAATGAGGTTTTTACACTTTGAACGACTTAACCTTTTTTATAAAATTCATTTTTAGGAAATTAATCCCCATTGTGGAAATGATTAAAATTATTAAATAAATTATTATTTTTCAATTTCATTGGTATAGTGACTGGTGGGTCTATAAGTAGAATACAATGAATAAATACTCAGGTTATACAAAAAACACTAGAGTCATTGAAGATAACATTGGAGGATCACATTTTAAAAACATACAGAAGATCCAGGATCTGCAATCAACATGAAACAGATACAAAGTATATCGCCAATTATACAATATCGCTTCACTATTTATCAATGACTGATCTGAATTTGGGTAGGTCATCTTTTTACTGGTTTCTCTTCCCCTTTTTAATTTTTATTAATAACAATAATCAATCTACTAACAATTTGATTCATCAATCGTTCGTATTACAAGATGGGTATTATTGCAGTGATTTTTAATTGGTGTTTTTAACTTTTTATTGTTCTTCTTTAGTCATTATAATAAGTCAAATCAATCATGGGCAATGTTCATTCATATTTTTTGGTGTTTTGTGATTTTATCTAATTGTTCTACGTGTGTTAAACATCGGGGTCTCATTTTCTAAATTTTTAGACCCAAATATCAAGGAATTGAATATTGAACACACATTTCTTTTTGAAATGATTCGACATCACTGATCCAGACTCAGTATGGCATAGGTATCCTATGATGATGATGATAGAGAGTTAATCGGGACTAGATTGGATCATTGGGAAGTGGTACATTGATGTGTGGTGATGGTGGATGTTTGAGATGCTTCTCGAATGAATGAGGCTGTAGGAAATGATCTATCAAGAAATGATTGTTCTATGTTGACCTAATGTTGAGTTTTATAGGTGTGATAAGTGGAGATGATGGTGGATCTAGGTATTATAAGAATAGATGAAAATTCATTGAATCAGATCTAGGAATATGAAAATTTTAGAACTACATGGTGTGTAATGTGGAGACACACTGTATGTGGGACCCTCTTAGAAATTACTGGGGTTACGAAAGGAAGATAAGTATCATTTTGTGTGTGACCTTATCACAGGGTGTGTGGACCCCATTGGTGAAATATTTGTGTACCTCATAGGGTACACACAGATGGGGTAGAGTACAAGCACATGGTAATTCAGTCTATAGTTATTAATGGTGAATATGGTGGTGGATCTAGGCGTCAAATGAACAGACCACAACATATGGAGTCAAATAAGGAAATTTGGAAATTTCCAAAATACATAGTATGTAATGTGGAGCCACATGCCATGTTATCCTCTCCTAGAATTGACTAAGGTTTTATATGGATGATAAGTATCCCATGGTGTGTGACCCTATCACGGGGTGTGTGGCCACCATTGAGGAAATCTTCATGTACCTCATAGAGTACGCAGACACGGGTTGGAGTAAACCTGCACATATATTCCATTTACTCCCCTAAATTAACATGTGATATAAAAAAGAACCCATGATAAGCTCTGTACTGGTACATTGACAGAGTACACATATATCCAACAAATAGTTTATAGTTTCACAGAAACGAGCCTAAGGATGGGGCATTTACATGTCAAAGAATAGATGTCAGGGGAAATGGAATGTAACCCATCAATATGTCATTAAAATTATAAAACGTGGATTAGTGGAATTTTTATTTGATTTATAGAAAACTTTCATTAGGTTTTGTTCCCCATTTTCAATCCCAGAGGGTTAGTATGGAATCTCCACACACACATAGGACAGTGACCCCTTCAGTGGGACTTCATTGATTGATTTATAGGAATACATCAATGAGGCCTTGAGTGTGATCATCTATCTATTTTAAATCCCTAGTTGGAGTTCTTGGTATCATCATGACCAACATTACATGGGCACTAGTAATCTACATAGCGGGTTAATATAGACTGATCCATTAGTCTATCCCATGGCAGTGGGAGTGATCCTTGAATTTTTATCATTTATATTCACAATTATAGTATATATTTCTAATTGTGATACACATAAAAACTATCTCCCTAATATATGTCATCATTTTTATTCAACTCAGAAGTGTATTCTTCTGGAAGGGTAATTTGTGAAACCATCAACATAGGACCCGAGGTTGGAATTTTAGTTGTAACTTACCATTAGATTCTGTGTCTTTTTTGAGTATGTATTTATATTATTACTGTAATTTATGTAGACGTGTACCTATATATATAGATTTATTATTTTATAGTTCTCATTATGGTTTTGTGGTTTCTAACCAAGTACTATTTTACTCACCCAAGCAAGGGATTCTGCACATGTTGTTTATTGTATAGATGACCGATCATTTTAAAAATTCATAGGTAGAATTAAACCAGACTGTGATTAGTGATATAGAATTGAATGAGGTATGTTTTTGTGGGATTTTGATATAAGTTCCCAGTATAACTTTTTGGTATGGATTATTTATAAAATCTCAGTGGTGGGATATTATTTTTCATTATTTACATTCCTTTACATATTTTTATACTCTAGTTGTGGGATTTAGATGTATGGGTGCATGTTTTTTTAGTTGATTTTACATTTCACCATTGTCTAGGATTGAATATGGGTTGGGGTGTACATGTACTTAGTCTAATGCCTCCAATGTTAGTGTTTTTCCTTCCCGGGGTTAGTCGCTCACCCCTTGACTATTGGAGATCAAATTTTGGAGTCACTACATTTAAGACACTAGAAATGGTCATTATAGAGTGGTACCATAATGGCATATTCAACCATAGGACCGGATATTATGAGATTGGTATTGGGAAACAATGTTAAGTGATTCGATATCATATTTTAGACAATAGACCGGGGTGTTAGTTTGGATGATGATGTCTCCATAAACCAGGACTCTGATCACCTGGTCTTTAGTTCAATACATAAAAAATTTGGTTACTGGGAAAATAGTAGTAAATTTATCATATAATAATGGGTTTTTGTTTCCATGTCCTTCTGTAGTCAAATCTCTAGATATACTCATTGAAGGAGGTACGTCATGTTTACATTTAAGATTCCTTTACAACATATTATAGAAAGGATTTAGCTTTAGGATCTTGAGGGTAATACCTTCGTTGATGATGCATTGATACATGGACCATTTCATGAGATGTTACCTATAGGTGGTGCACTAGTTATACCACCATCGTAGATAAGTTCATGGTTCCTATAGTAACAACAGATGAGGTGCACAAGCTATGCACACATCATGAGTTTCAGTGATTGAGGCCCCTGAGGTTCTGAGTTGAGCTCATCCCATATGTGGATAATCACTAGTTTGTGGTGGTGACCGAAGTTTTTTGTGTGGCTCGAACACCAATAGATCGTATAGTGGTTCTATTAGTGATCATTCTCCACGGATCAATAGAACTATGTTGGGGGTTAGTGAGCCAGTGTTATGGTGAGGAAACAATTTCATGGATGGATTTTGATCTCCTTTTCAAAGAGGAGTTACCTATAGTTATATTGATGGTTTTTCACATAAAATAGATTCTGAATCTCTAGTAGGGAAACATGATAGTAGATGAGTATGAAATAATGTTTAACAACCTCTCTATGAGATCATGGGATATGCTTTGTATCCAGTTCTTCATGGATTGTAACTTCTAGTGATGAATTTGTAGATACTTCTGAGAAAGTTCCATCCCTCTATGCATTCCTACCTATTCTGGGGATCTATAGTGTGATTTTGTGTTTGAGAGTTTCAAGGATGATCATAGACCACCAATGGTTTCCGGTACTGGGAATACAAGATAAGATTCCAGAGAAGTAGGAATATAATTTCAGTATTAGGGGTTTGGATGTGTGAGATGTTTTAAGTTGATTTCCCAAGATACAGGTTCCAAATGTTTAGGATCGCAGTGTGGGTCAAGTTGTCCCATAGATAGGAGGTGCTAATCATGTGATGGAAGAGGGAGTATTGAACATGATTGTTTGACTTATCGTACTATGGACATAGAGGTCATGGATGGGCCACCAAGGCCGAGGTAGTAGCAGTAATAGAATGGTAGATAGGGAATGAAACATCACAGAGGAGATGGGAGAGTAGTAAGAGATGTTAAATCCATTGAATTATTACCAGCAACACCCCCAAGTGGATCATTCTAGGTTCAAGGAGCAAGAGGAAAGGGGCGGTGACAAATATAGGCTGTCGAAACATACAACCCAGAGGCTCTGTGAATTATTAAATGTATAATATATGTATTTTATACCTTATATATAGTAATAATAGACCTAGGTTCTATTCATTCCTTTTTTCCACCCATCTAGTTAGAGATATAGAGAATCCAGTTGCTTTATTGGCTTAACCCTTACACTTTGAAACTCCTAATGGTGATGACATAGTGATCACACATTAGATCCAACAGTGATACCAAACACTTATAGTTTATATTTTCTATAGGGATATTTTGGAGCATCAATAAGTCCTTACAATTTCATCATAGGTATGGACTAGTTATCCACAATTCATATCCAACATGACTATTTCAAGTGGACATTGTAGTGTGTCTGTGTGGATAGGACTTGGTTATTATTTATCAGTGATAAATAAACCCAAGAAGTATAGGATGAGTTATTTCATATGAGGGTCCATATGATCACTAGTAATTTTAATATCCTAACCTTTAGTGTCGTGGATGTTATTTGTTTCTAGTTCCTTGAAGTGGTGGATGAGTACAAAGAAGTCGTCCTTGATGATGTTAAAGGATTACATTCCTGTTGATATAAATTCATCTACATTTATTTAATACCTAGGATGGTATTTTCATATGCACCATCATATCAAATGGATCCATTTATTCTTGATGAGTTGTGGGTTCATTTGGAGGAATTTCATAGGAATATATTTTCTAGAACCATCATTTCACCATGGGTTGTCCTAGTGGTCTTCGCCATGAATGTAGACCAAATCTGGAGGTTATTTGTGGACATAGAGTTCTTTAATTAGGTGACTGTGTATATCAAGTAACCATTATTGAGGATTGATTATCTCTTTGATCATTATAGAGGGGATAAATGTTTCTTTAATGTTGAACATAGGATTTCTATCACCAGTAGTGAGTATGTCATTAGGATATACAGATGAAGACATTCATATGTAACTATAGTCACTATGAGTACTTGTGATGCTCTTTGGGATGATTAAGACCCAAAGTGTGTTCATGGGAATTAAAAACCCAATCATTCATCTGTTATTAGATTGATTCATGGTAGTATTTATAAATGACATACTTTTGTACTTGTAATCCAAGGATAAGCACATCAGACACATGAGGATGGTTATGGATGTACTTCAAGATCCCCATATTTATAAGAATCTACTTAAGTTCCAATTATAGATTAAATTGGTCCACATCTATGACATGTTATAATAGCGGATGGTGTGGTAATGGAATCAGCCATGGTCAAGGAAGTATTAGCTTTAGAGCCACCCAAGTGAATGATGGAGGTGTGAAGCATCCCTAGTATGTAATGATATTACCAAAAACTCATACCCAATTATTCAAGGATATCAACACACATGACATAATTGACCCAAAATATGTATCCTTTCGACTGTAAGAAGAGTTTCTAATAGTATTTTCAGCTATTGAGGAAGAGATTGATAGGCACCACCATATTGAGATTGTCAGAATAAGGTGTCAAGTACATAATGTTTTTTGATACATCAATAACCAGTCATGGTTGTGTTCTAATCTAGAAGCAGGCATTGATTTCTTCTGGTTAACATTAGTTGAGAACACAAGAGAGTAATTATATGACTCCCGATCATGAATTAGTAGTGGTATTCCTCACACTAAATATGTCGAAACACTACCTTATGAGTGAGTTGTTTATCATCTATTACAATCATATGAGTCTCAAGTATATCTTTTGTGATAAGGATATTATCATGAGATAGAGGGGATGTCTAGAGTCTTCTGGGATTTTGACATTGAAATTTTCTATACATCTAGGGAGTGGAATATTATAGTAGGTTGACTCTGTATGAGATCATGTTTGTCAATATTAAATAAGAAAAAATGTTGTTGGCCTCATAATAGTTATCCTTTTTTGATTGAGATGAATCATATTACCTCCAGTCGATGGTTTTCACCCCTATACTTTCTATTTATGTCAGGATGCCTAGAATGGGGATAAAAACTATGAGAATATACATACTCATATATCAACTAGACATGCTCTAGATGAATTTTCTAAAGGTGTGTAGCATGTTGTTCATTCATAGGATGCCCTATGGTACCAAATACATTTTGGGTGGATTTTCTTAGAAACATTTTTACATCTCCATTGGTAGTACATACAGGTGCGAAAAATATTTTCCAAGACCTATGATGTATGTTTCAGTAGCCAAGTATGAGAATGGTGTTTCATTGTTTGGATCTTGATGCCTTAATTTTCAATAGGTGAAGGCTCAGCACCATGTCTTAGTTGATTTAATCTAACCCCTTGAGGCTCTAGAGTGTAATTTAGATGGTATATACTTGAAATTAATGATGGGATTACCATGTATGTTATGGGGACATGATTAAATTAGGGTGATTTTAGAATAACTCACCATGTTGGATCACTTCTTATCAAATCGGTATTAGATTTTAATAGAGATCTTGGGATGCCTCTACCTATAGAAGATAGTTTAACTCCGTAGAGTTCCATTTATGATCATTTCTAATTTTCATTCTTACATCACATCCTAGTTATGGATGGGGTTTCCATAGGCTTTTAGGAGTCATTTATTCTTGAACATAGTGATCCTCTCCCCAAAAAATGTACCAACATAGTGAACCATTAAGGGTGAGGAGGATGTGGAGCAAGATTGCATGTTAGACTTTGTCCATATATGGGAGGATCACCTACCACAAGTAGATTTTTCATACAACAAAAGAAACCATTCCACCATCAATATGACTCCATTAAAGGTATTTTATGGGTGTCCCTACATGTCCTCAATTTTCTAGACTAACCCAGGAGAGTCGGAACTCATGGATCAAGAGTTGGTTCAAGTAACTACAGAGATGATGCAGATCATCCTATATTGGATAACTTCATAGAGTCATCATAAGTCTTATTCTGAGAGATGAAATAGGACTTTGGAGTTTGAGGGAGGAGACCATGTGTTCCAACAGGTTTCACCACAAAATTCTTTGTGGAATTTTTCCTAGGGTTGAAGTCAATCCATGATAATCTTTATCTCATTCTAGATACTACATTGAGTTGGTGATGTGGAATTCTTCCTATCTCTACTGGCATAGACAGATTGGGTACATGATGTCTTACATTGGTCGCAACTGAGGAGGTTTGTGCATGACCCATTGCACATTATCAACTAGGGAAAGATGGACATAGAGGATAACGTTACCAATTTTGGGTAACATATAGATATTGGGGATAATTTGGAGAGGATCATCATGATTGAGTGATTCCTTTAATGTCTGTCTAGTGGTATCTCATGAATCATCAAGAGATAACATTAGAGTGGGAGGCTCAGATTCATTCTTAGTACCCTCATATCTTAATGTGGGCCTTTTTTCATTTTAATATGTAAGTCCCCATGGTCGGGGGTATTTAATAACTCATGTAATGCCCCAACCCCAGTTACCGAGAGTTGGTTCATAATTACATAAAATTGGCATGATCACAAAAGATCATTTCTCAAAAGACTGATTAGTTTAGTAGCTTTAGAAACACTTGATACATTCATAACTTTTACATTACATCATGAAGTGAAAAACTACAAAACATATTATCCATAGTCCAAAATTTTATCCCCTCTTACCATCCCTGCAGGTCAGTCATAAAATCCTTCTACACATCCTGGAAAAAATAGAACATAGAAAGGGGTCAGCTCATATGCTCAGTAAGGATAACAATATAGCAGAAACATTCGTAATTAAGAATAAACATTTAAGGCAATGTATAAATAAAACAAAAGCCTTTTAAACTTGAACTTCAGCATAATATGGTAAAAATAAAATGAAATAATGCCATTTACTTATTCACATGGATATTCTACTAGTCAAAAAATCACATGCAATTTCAATAACCACTTTCATAAGGATGGAATTCATTATGTCAGACTATCATAATCACATAGTCAAGGCCATGTGCCAAGACTACAAATATGATTTTTTCATGGCCTTGTTCCAAGACACTATTATGTCTCATGAGACCTATTGATGCATCGAGGGGCTATAGAGGGATCCAACTGTCACTTACTAAGTCCAATACATTCCCCATATGAACAGGTTTAAACATAACATAATCATTCGTATTAAAAATAACAAACAAAATGTAAAAACATTTTCCAAAAAACATGAATAGTATAAAAATAACTCATAAACATTCAAACATATCACAAAACCTTCTATACATATGGAAGTTCTGTATCATAATAAATCAACTTCAAATAAACTTAAAATCCATCAAAGGATGTTGACATAGATGAAATCAAAACTATTTGAGAGAAATATCTCTTTTTTGAAAGGATTTAAAAGTATCATTATTATAAAAGAAAAAATTTACTTTCAAAATATTCTAATAATCTTTTAAGGGAAGCTTCTATGATTTTATAACATCGCAAAATAGTTTCACCCGCCGTATAAGTTTAAAAAGACATTCTTACCTTAATTTTTTCGAAAAGGTTAAAAAGGGCCTTGTTTAGAAAATGACAGAAGGATTCATTTCTAAACATATTATAAAAAGTGAAAATAGGTTATAAATGACATTAAACAATAGTCTATAAAATAGTAATAATGTTTTGAAATACGTTTTTAAGAAACATGGATGTGGATGATAAAGAGGTCCCATTATATAATTAAGTATAAAATACCTCGGATAATGAAGAGATTGTTAAATAAACCCTTACCATGTAATTTTCCTTGGTCAAGAGTAGGTTAACATCCTGTATAATGGTGACATAATTTTTATTAAATTATTCAATAATCATATTAATATGATATCATATATGATCTTTTAACATTTCTTTTTTAATAATATCATAGTATTATCATCGTTTTGGGTGTTAATGGATTCATTTTTCTTTATATTATTTATTATGTGAGTAATATTTGTTATGGATGGGATGTATCATGTTCAAATCCTGAATTATATGAAGTCTTTAAACCTTATTTTTTATCATCTAATGAAAATTATTGTTTAATGGATACGACGGAGAATTAATCTTATCGCATTCGTGGAGACGGTAATCCATACGTACGCACAAGCGAATATATCATTCTTTTGATATTAAAATAATATATAATTGTATCTAATATCAAATATAAATAATAATTATCATGTTATATTTATTATTTACATGAATTACACATCGTTATTATACCCATCAAAATAATAATGTTTTTAATAATAGTTACACCACGACGTGGAGGAGGTAATCCGTACGTACACACATATGGTGACATGTCATTCAAAGGATGGATAAAATAATGAATTTAGATGTAACATATTTATAATAACATCATATTATATAGAATATACCAGATTTATTATTTTATAATGTAAATAACAAATAAAGAAGAAGTGGAAGAAGAAAATAACTTGAAAGTGGGTGGTGAAATTATTACCTCTACTTTAGGTTTTTTTATTTGATCGAAAAGGCTCCTTAAGTTGGTTTTCTGACCAAAGGAGGCCCTCTAGGATGAACGGATGATAGTTGAGAGGATTTTTGGGCTGGGGTTGGATGATCCAAATTTTTTTGAAGGTGTACATTAGAGAGAAGGGGGAGTTCCCTTTTATAAGAGGGGTGAGGGGCACCTTAGGAAAAGCTAGAAATATTATTTTATAATAAAATAGTTTTCGGTTTCCAATGAATAAAAAATAGATTATTTAAAGTATAATGTGGTTATGGGTCTAAAATCACTCAACCAATAGGTTTTATACAGGTTTGGGTCACTGTATTAACTTTATCTTTTAGATTTAACTCTTAGTTAAATAGTTTGTCATTTACCATGTCTCTTTGTGTTTTTATATTATATAGTTAATAAACTTAGAATATATATCCAATAGAACCCCAAGTGGTTCATTAATTATAGACCAATCATTACATAAGTCTTTTGGCTGAACCTTATATTTTTAAGAATAGAATAACAATTAATAATATAATATATTTTTAAAAAAAACTCTTTTATGTCAATTTTGACACTATTTGGTATTTTGTTATTGCTAAATTCATAAGAGAATTTTTACTTAGAAAAAAATTCATATAACCAACCCTAATATGTCTTATTAACCGATAAAATTATTTTAGTTCATAAAAAGACTCATATTACATTTATTTGGATATTTATAATATCAATTTTATTAATATTTTATTAATTAGGGAATTACTACATCACCATTGTGTCATAAATAAATTAAATTATTTAATGTCGAAAATTAATAAATAAAATACCATTATGTAGTAAAGATTTTTATCTTTACAATTAATATGTATAACCAAATTTATCTTATGTTTAATCCTATATTTAAAAAATTTAGTTATTAAATACTAATTTTAACTCTTTTTACTCTTATTTAAATTAAATAATAATAAATGTCTTCATCTAATCCAAGTTGACCAAAGAGGCTCATATTTTATTCTTAATGTTGTATTTGTTATAATTATACTTATCCAATATAATTAGGCCATGTGTTGGGGAAATAATAATATCATTTTTACCCTTAATTACCCAATTTACTTTTAACCGTGGTAAATAAAAGAAAAAAGTTACTATTCACAAAAAATTAATTTTTAACTTATTGAAATACATTTTACTCCATGATATTAACCGTGTCTCTTAGAGTTTTGAAATTCCACTCACAGAAGTGGTAAAATTGTGTTTTATGTGAATTTTAACATTCTCCTAAGAGATGGTTAAAAGAGGGTGAAAAGTTCAATAAAATTTTTATATATCTAAAATTATTATAAATAGACTCCAATTAATTAAATTAAACTTATATAGTTATTATGTATCTATTTTGACATAAAATAAATTTAAATAAAATAAATATTATTTAAATAAAATTCTGTTTTAAACTATAACTCAGTGTTTCCACTATTCATCAAAAAATGAATGTTTTTAGAAAAAAAAATTACCCTTAGATAATTTCAATATTCTAAATCCAAAAAAGAAGTCCATTTTGAATGTTAAAATTTATAAAATTTCAAAACGTGGGTATTACTATTCATAAATGCTATTTTGATTGGTTGTGGTGTGTGTGTTAGAACTCGAAGTTGCGTACAAAAAATGCTACTACATTATTCAAAGAGAAGCGTACCATAGAATCATAGGGTGTTGCAACTCAGATATTTCTTATATTATTATTGGAAATTTTATAGATTATTTTTGAGATGCGTCACTATGATGATATTTAATTTGGGGTCTTGGTGTGCCCAGAATAAATTCATGAAATATATTAAATATATTAAATAGAAAGTGTGTGATGTTTTTAAAAAATGTAATATATTATATGAATAAATCACCAGGTTATATATATAACCCTAAAAGAATTTGAGAGTGATTCATAGGATCTCTCTCAATTGAACCTCCATCAGATCTTGGATCGACAATTTCCATGCAATGAAATCAGACGATCTCTCCAACGCCAATGTCACCACATTGCTCATAATCCGTGATCAATCCAAATTTAAGTAAGGCATTTTGTTATTGGATTCTTTCCCTATGAATAATTTCAATTATGATCCAAGAATCAATTGAATAAAATATTTATTCTTAGATCAAGTGTATTGGTGGTGGGTTTTATTATGGGGATTTATATTGGGATTTTTATTTATTTATAATGGTTCATTGTCCATCATTCTAACGGTAATGAATCGAGATGAATATGGAATGGACAGGGATCATTACAATTTTGCATGTTTATTTGGTTTTTATCATTTATCTACATTCATTCATAACAGGAGTCCCATCTTCCAAGTGATTCAACCCAAATACCATGAAATCAAACATTTCAGACCGGTTTCGTAGAACAACAATTTGATATCATATATCTAGAATCGGTATGGTTTAGGGAATATGCGATGATGATAGAGATGTGTGGATCATGACTATGTTTCCATGAGTATATGAAGTTGTTGGATGCATGTTTAATGTGAAGTTTGTGATGATTCATGAATAAAAAGTGTGAAAAAATAACCTTTCTAAAAATGATCAATCTTGGTTGAACTAGATCTAAATTCTTATGTCTTGATTGGTTGTGATGGTGTGGGATCCGAGCATCAGACGAATGGATGGAAACACATGGATTCAGATATTGAATATGGAATTTTCATAACAACAAAGTGTGTATCTCCGAAAAACATTCTATGTGGGTTGTGGATGATATGGTTACCGGAGGAACATAAGTATACCACACTGTGTGGCATTATCGCTTGGTGTTTGGACCCCTTTGATGAACCTGATTTGTACCTTGGAGGGTACACAGACACGGTTTGATGAACATGGTCATGGGAATGACTTTTACATCCCTACACTGACATGGCCTTGAAAAAGTACACCGGAGTAGCCGTGTACCGGTACATGGGATGAGCTGTGTACTGGTACCTAGGAAGAGTACATGGGTAGCCACCATGTTATGTATTTTTACACAAACATGGTCATGATAAATGGTAAATTCACACTGGTTGAACCTTGATTCGAGGGATGAAATGTGTAACAATTATATATGCCATTTTTTATTGAACATGAAATGGAGAAATTATCCTATATATCTTTGATAAGTATATTTAGGTTCTGTTCCCCATATCCATTTTGTTAGGGTTAATATGGAGTTACCTCCCACACATAATTTTGTGATCCAATCCAAGTGACTCTATGGAGGAATTTTTTGGAATGATTTTGTGATGAGAGGGGTGAGATCCTCTATTCATCTTCATTCCCTAGGTGGTGTACCTTGTATCATCATGACCGACACTATATGTGCATCAATCCTCAACATAGCACATAAATCCATATATAGTTCTTAGTATACCAATGGCCTTATGTGTGATCATTTAATGTGTATCATAACTCTTCATACAAACAACTTATATTTCAAATGGAGTGACTTGATGAGAACCACATCATGGACCGATGTCGTCTGTGTTATAAGACTCAAGAGTGTGTTCTCCCCGATGAGTACTTTGTGGATCCTTTGAGATGGAACCCGAAACTAGAAATACATTTGTGAATTTACATTAGACTACGTATCAGTATTGAGTATATTAGGGTATACTTTTTATATTTATTGTAGATATATACCTATGTAGAGTTGACTATATTCTTTTTATTGGGTACTTTTATAATCACCCCTACATGGGATTTTTCTACGTGTGTCATGTCTTCTGTATACTATCGACCATTTGACAGAGTCCTAGAAAAACCATAACTAGATGGTGTTAGTGAAACTAAATAAAATTATTTGAGTTTCTATAGCTTCTTGATAGTTGTCCCTAGTATTACATTATTGTTGGTATTTTTCCATAATCATAGTGGCATGATTGTATTCGACCATGTTTACTTTCAATTACTTCCTATCATACTCTATTCATGGGATTCATAAGTATAAGTGAATGGTTATTTATTTTACTCTAAATTTATTCATTTTATAGTATTTTATATGTTTTTGTGTGTGTACATGTACTTAGCCTATGGTCTCCCATGTTTTTGATATGACTACACGACACTAGTCCTCAGCCCCTGACAACCTAGAGGTAATCATAGGGATTCACAGTACAGGCCCACTAGGAAGGGTCATTACAATAGAGATCACATGTTTTTTAGTCCACCCATAATAATGATTTTCCTTTTTTATATTGTATTCTTTATACCTTATTCTTTTTTGCATATTTTTTCCCTCATTGCATAGCATGTTTGTTGGAAAATTATAAGGAACATAAATTTGGAATTAATTTATTTGGTTAATAAACTTATGTTGCATGTTTAATGATTCCAAAGATTCAAATAATTTTATATTTATAAAATTGATAATAAATTTATTTTTTTAAAATTTTAATTGTATTTTTTATGTAATTATTAAATACCTTGAATCTAAGAATTCATGGAAGTGATGAAAATAAAAAAAGGCATGTTTATTGACAATTTTTCATCTCACATTTTGATTAAAGTTGTTTTATGTTAGGAATAATGTTAAATTAATTTTATATCTTGTTTTAGAAAATTTGTTAGGATTCTAATATTTGGATCTTATGATAGTGAAATAAGTTATTTCATGATGGATTAAAAGTTATTTTTTAAAAAATAAAAATAGTTTTGGGATGTGAGATTTCATTTTCTTATGAATGATGAAGGCATTATTATTTGTTCGAAGTTATAATATTGATTATTATTTTTTATTTACTACCTTATGTTATGATTTGGATATGATCCTAGGTTTTTGAGCATTTTATAAAGGATCATAAGGTCAGGGAGGCCCAGATGTTGTGGCAGAAGTTATTGCCAATGACCGTAAGATACACAGGGTCAGGAATGGGTGTGTTGGGGATATAACTATAGATAACATAATAGGTTAATTTTAGGGTTACCCATTAATGTTACAAAATCATGGATTATTTCTACAAATGAATAAATTTAATGTTCAGATATCCATGTTTCTTGTTTAATATACTTTCCTTTCCCCACCAATTATGGCAGTTATATGTTCTTTGTTTCATCACTCTTATGGTACATTTGGATATTTTATAGAGTTAGTAGAATTATTTAATGTTTAATAATGTTTAATAATTATTTTATCCATGGGGTTTGTTTTCCAAGAATCAAAATGTTAATTTTAGTTTTGAAAAATCATGGACTCTATTGGATTAGGCTTAGAGGGCTTGAACTTTTGTTTTTGGTTAATGTAATGAAATAAAAATAACATTAATTAATGGTTAATATATTATTTAATAAATTAAAAACTATAAAAAAAATTAATTAATTTTAATGTATATACTTTTATGATTCTGTTTTAATAGATTCTAGTCTCTAACAGTGGAAGTCGGGTGTCCGAGTGATGATAGTTTTAGTTGATCATATGATGTGGTTATTCCCAAAATGTGATCTTGAGAAATATTTTTTATACGATTTAATAATATACCCCACCCATATTGGATTGGGTGAATTAATTCTAGTGTACCCTAGGAGAGTGATTTCTCCCACATCTAGGTTTTTGATGAATAGATGGCTAACATCCCCATCTAGCCATGCTCTCTTCTCCTAGTAGTATTATTTGTTGGTATTATAAGGCACTGACCATAATCATTAATTAATCTTGAATTATATTAATAATTCAATTTGAATATATTTTCATGTCTCTATATTTAGATAATTAGGTCATAACATATACATGACAACTTGAATATTACATGTGGACACTTTTACTCCGTATCCATTTTTTTCATAAAATGAAAACACATAAACGAATACAAGAATTATTTTGTTGATATAAATCTTCTTGAATTATTCCTATATCTTACCCTTCCTTATACCCTATGGAAAAAATTTCAAAAACATTGGATGAGCATTAAAATCTTAGTAAGGCTTATAAAATAAAGAATGAAAACATTAGTCCATCATTACATACAAAAATTATGCTCTTTAACATACCTCAGGAAATCAGAATATTTATGAATAATATATATAAATCATAAATCATAATGGTAACTTGTGGAATCCATATCATACTTATATTTTATCCTTCACCACCACATAGGGAGTTACATTTAGAATACCCATCATGGTATATTCCATAAATCTCTTAGGAGAAACATTAATGGTTACCTCTGTCATGTTACCCAATCCATTGGTGAGATATCTCGGGCTCACCAGTCTGAGGTTTATCACGGACCCACCCATATATGTAAATAATTCTAGAAAACCATAACATAATTATAAAGCGTAATACAAGCATAAAGGAAAGATAAAATTTCAGCATTACAATCAAAATATATCATCCCAGATATTGACATTATCAGCTCATTTAAAACATTCAAAAAGAAGAGTTTTGAATCAATGTGTCCCATACCAATTTGAGTCTTTTTAAAGGATTATAGACTTTAAAACACTAATTTCCATATAAATAAATCCTTAAAATAATTTCTAAAATATGGACATGAAGGAGATGGATTTATAAGATTAAATCATTAAATCATTTAAATTGATTTTTTAGTTAAAGAATCTGTTACCAATTGAGAAACTCATGAATAAAAATCATTAATGAATAACATCAAAGAAAACTATAAAAATCAGGAGAAAATATAAATTCATGACATAAAATACCAAAAGGGTTGTATATACACATTATAGGATAATAAATGTGCACAATATAAAGATATTCCTCAATAAATTGAGATTGAGACATAGTCTATTACAAAGATTGTATCATTAGATTGAAGTTAAATTAATGAAATAATTATGTGTGAGAAATATAAATACACCCAATATAAGTGGATATTAATTATAAAACAAAAAAAAATTCATTCACACATATTCCTAGGGCGACATAATCAAGAATTAGAAGTACAACCCAAAGAATTGAAATTGGGTTGAGTTGTTCCCTTACAAAAATACAGTAGCCTAATGGTGTCACTTAAAAATTCATAAAACGGGTTGATGAGATAGATAAGCATCTTTCATAACATGGAAATAAAATATACTCCAATAAGGATATAGAAGAAAAAATCCTAACATAATAAAATGTATAATGAAAGAATTTCCATAAAATAAGTCTTCGACTAAAAGAGGAGGGTGAATGGTTACCTAACCTTGTGTTTGACTTGTCTTGTTCATTATTTATATAAATAAATAATAAACATAATTTAATTCTACATGATTCAGAAACTTTTTCAAGTTTATTATTCCTTTTATATCACTTGTTTCCTTTAGATAACAATCATGTGATTATTAATGTTCATATTCATCTATTTTTTGATGTTCTGTACTTGAGTAAATATTAAATTGTTATAATTAAAATTTTCCCATGTTTTAAAAATTACATTATCCCTAGAATGATATTAATGATTTATATAATATATATATCATATATATCAAGTATATATGTATTTAGAATAGTCCATATCATTTGCAGATAAGAAATGAAATGCACTAATCATGGAGACGGTAAGTCATATGTACGCATGAACACAACATTCGTTTTTATTTCTTATTTAATGAAATGAAAACATAATGATAAAAAGGTATATTATAATTCAAATAAAACATCATATTTTATATACATTACATATGTCCATTAATACCATCCTTTATACATTCCATGTATTGAATGAACGAGTCATTTCACTATGTGGGGGCAGAAGTCTGCACTTCCTTAAATGAAATTATCCTATTTATACAACATGAAAAGCATAAAGGTATGTTCTAAATGGGAATTACAGAAGCATAGATATAAAATAAATATTATAAATAACAATTATAATTACAGTTCCATCATAATGAACACTGTGTGAGGTGGTAGAAGAATATTTAAAAAACATCTTTTTGTGAGGCAGTAGTTCACCATCCACAAAAACAATATGTTTTGTACCAATTAGATGGAGGTGTGTCACGAACCAACCCAGGTTGACCCTGAACCAGTCAGCCGAGCTGGTCCGCGACATCTCCCAAGGGGCATTCCCAATCCCCCCAGGCTGGCCACCAGTTTCGGGCATCAAATTACACATGACGGAACAAATTAATCCCATGAGGTAATACTATGACCAGAAAAATAAATAGAACAAAAAGAGCATGCAGATAAATAACAACTAAACCTTAACTAAACAAATAACTGATCCAGATATGACGTACCACAAAAAAGAACAAAACTAGAAACATGACCTCACTATAATGATCTTTGGGTGACTCATTGGTCACCTACAACTACAATCCCAAAACAGCTTTCACACAAGAAGCCACTAATGAAAATCCTGAACAATATAAAAACCTACAAATGATATGGTAAAGAATAGGCTTGAGCACAAAACATGCTTAGTAGGAATGTCAAATGTAGTCCACTGAATCCAAGTGTTTCCTTTCCCAATGGTGTGTTGGGACAAATTTGTGTATACGGTTTTATTTTTTGTCAATAGTTGTCAATGAAGATCAAAATGAAGGAGATAAAGAAGTACTCTAATGAAAAGGGGGAATGGAAATTCAGATGATTGTTGTACTGATCATAAGTTCAAATAACATGTGTAAAAGGTGACACATTGTTTTCAACAGTGAAGAATGGTGCAACATAATACATCTTCGGATTAAGAAGAATACGTGACAGTTGATTAAGACCATGAAATTCTTCATGATTGCATGAGAACCATGCAAGAGACTTCTTGAATAATAGAATCGATTTCTTTGTAATATGTAAAGGAATGAAGGTTGAAGAAGAAGACATTGTTGAAGGGATTGGAATTCTGAGATGGCCATGCACTTCACATTGTCTCAAAATATGATGATTCTATATCTGTTCTTTAAAAGGATATATATCACAATAATGGTGTTTGTGATGAATGTAGAAGAGTTGTTGAAGAATCCAAATCACAAAAAAGAATCATTTTTGAAGTGTTGTGATTGTTGACAACAGAAACAATGACATACAACATTGTTGACAAAGGGGATTTCATGGTGGCATGTCGAGTTCGAGGGCTATGGCTAACGATCCATGTTTTATTCACGAATGTCAACAAAGGAATGGATGATCTGGAGGCAGTACCAAAAGAGCAGTTATAAGGTGGCGCTGTTTCCAAGTGTTTGCCAAATTTTTGGGCCTCAAAATCGGAAAATGAAGGCTTTGATTATCTGCAAAAGGAGGTGGGCACAAAGAGGAAGTAGTGCGTGTAAAATAAGGGTTGCGCACGAAATACATGAGCTGGTCACAAAAAACAGTGTGGTGCACAAAATAGTGGAGCGAAATTTTTCACGCAAACAGTGTTTCAGAATCAGAACGTTGAAAAACGGTAAAGGCATGGGCTGTGAGAAAAACCTAAGCTGTGCGCGGAAAAATGGGAATGTGAGTGGAAAAAATTTGTGCGTAGAATATCTGGGTGAATTTTTCGTGCATTTCAGGTATCGAATCAGAAATACAAGAAAATCGGCAACGGAAAGAGTCGCGTGAAAAATCGAAGAAGTTCCCGCCATGTGCACGGAAAAACAAAATGGTGTGCGTAATGTTGGATGTGCGCAAAATGTGGGTTTGAAGTATTACACGCAAGTGGGGATTCATGTTAATAATGATAAAAAATGTAGAAGTAATGATATGCACGAAAAAACAAGGCAGTGTGTGAGAATAAAAGGAAGGTGTACGTAATTCAAAGAACTGAGAGACCGATTTACGCACAGGAAGGGGTTTTACGCACATGATCAAAAACGCATATAAATATGAGGTGAACGCCATTCATTCAGAGCGGCTCGATACTTAGAAAGATCCTAAGATCTGGTGCGTGGAAAAATTGAGGTATAAAGTGGTGCACGAAAAGAAGAAGGGTTGCATGAAAATAAGGTGTTGCACGAAAAAGGGAAGATTTGCACGAAAAATAGGAGTTTCGTGAAAATCCTTTTACGCGCCAAAAGTTATTTTTATGCACAAGGTTTATATTTTATGCACAAGGCACCAAGAAGGGTGCATGGAAATTTTGGGGTCCCTCAGGCCTTTAACAGGTGCTTATCACTATCAAATCTTCTTTGCGAAGATGGAAGAATAGTAAACCATTTCGTTTTATGAATAAAAGTGGTACCTCAGACATATGACCGGTGTTTAACATCCTCATTGTGCTTTGCGAAAAGAAGAAGAACGGTTTGTGCAACTAAACTCAGATCTGCACAGAAAGAGGGGAATATATCAATACACTCAGGTGTTAGTATTGAGAATCAAAGGGAGCGAAGAAGAAGATCTAGTGCATTCAGTCATTTCACTAAAGAAGAAGGATTGAACTAAAAAGAGCATCAACTCTGAACCCTGATGCAAGAAAAGTCTCATGCTGAACAGGAGACAAATAACTTCATGTCTATCTATTGAGATGACTGTCACGTCTATAAACAATGTGGGACTTCACCAAAGGCAGTTAGCCAGGGGGAGTCAATGGGAGTGACCTGAGGGAAGCAGTGAGCTATCACTGAACCTTTGTAAAGGCAGTGAGCCTGGTATAGAGTGTCTATACCCGAACCTTGTAATCCACAGCTAGTGAAGTATAGTGGAATTGGGTACGACCGGCAACTTGTCGGCATATGCTCCTTGGACGTAGCCATTAGTGGTGAACCAAGTAAAAATTATTGTGTCATCTCTTTGCATGTGATTGTTTAATTGTTGTTCATGTCCATAATATAGGTTTTACTAGTTCTTACCAATGTGGGAACAAGATCCACCACATTATGAATGAATAGTTGACACCCTGATTCACCCCTCCCCTCTCAGGGTGTCCCGGGGTCCTATACGGTGTCCAATGACACATGTTTATAAATTAAATTACAAAAATAAGGTATTCCAATTTAAAATAAATAACACCAATTTCCCACAATGAGAACCAACTCACGATATATATTATTTCAAAGAAGAAAATAATTTATAATTTTATAAACAAATAAAAAAAATTAATATCATGGATGTAGAAAAGGGATACAGGTAAACAATACAAGATGAAAATAAAATAGTGTAGTAGAAAATAATAAAACAATACAAGATAAAAGTAAACTAGTGTAGAAGAAAATAAACAAGAAATGCAAGTTGTATCCATGGGTGATCCTGAACATCCCTAGACAACACATGGATGCACTCGGTTCGGAACCACCTGTCGGTATATAGTGAAACCCCATAGTCTATAACCCATTGATCAACCTCATGAACAAATCAACAGTTAATCCCACATAGCTTCTATGTCGACTTGGGGAACAAACCCATCAATTCAGGGCTATTGGGTAAAAGTCACTCAATAATCTATAAGACGCCCATGACCCAATGGTGGTTATAGTAATATTGTGTAAGTAGAACGCTCTCACATGTGTGATTCATCGCACTACACTTTCCTACTCCAAACACAAACACCAATATACAATAACTCCCAAGGGATATCCCTTCAATAAAGTTTCCCCAAATGTATATACATACAATTCATATCACACGAAGGTTCCAATCAAGCTGCTATAACATATAGACATTAATACATTTCAGAAAACATTTATGGTTTCCAAATGGGCACACACATTTATTCAAAATATATTTCAAAAACAATTCTTACATTTACAAAGCTAAATGGGCTCTTATTTTCTAAACGCACTTTAAAACAGTTCACAATTATCAAACATGATTTTACCCTTTTCTGACCCACAAAAAAAATCAAACCGAATGGCCGAACTGTAAAGAACACTTTATAAACCATTATTTCCAAAACAATTTACAAAACCACATTTTAAATACCTTTTTGAAACCACTATAGGGGAACAACTTTATTTGAAAACCTAAATCCATTTTGAAAACTAAACATCCAGGAAAACAAAAATTAACATAAAACCATAACCGGACACCTACATTATTTATAGAACATAAAACAATCCAAAAAAATTAAATTCGTTCCAACACATTTTAACACATTTAGCATGTTATACCATCATCAAACAATACACACCCAAAATACCCTTTTAAAATCACAATGCACACCATGACATCATTTTCAAATATTTCCCATTAAATCAATACTTACCCACATTTTTTAAAGGAACACCAAATAAAAACATTGAATTCATTAAACCCTTAAAAAAGTGTTATAACACGATAACCAACCCATAGCACAACCAAACCATGTTAATTAATAAACAATGTCATTGTAACATAATAACGGTGATAAAATTTTTAAGGGCACAATTAATTCTTAAATAATGATAATAAATTTAAACAATCTTTCTAGGTATTATAAAACTATTCAATTTATACTAAAACCCATTTAAAACATACTTTTAACAGATCAAATAAATTCCGAATTTCTATAATAATTTAAACTAGGGTGACATAGAGTTGCACAACTAATTTATAAATTTATTTAAAATTTAAAGAATCAAAGGAAAGGATTTAGGATTGAAAAAAAATAGAAACACCTACTCAAACCTCATGCGATTGGAATGAAACTTCAATGGGAGTAAGAAAGACACCCTGTGGACTAATTGTACACCCTAAATCCAAAGGAAACCCAAGATACACATTAACCCTAACATTTAGGGTTTTGGAAACAAGAATACCCATTTGAAAACCCTATAAATCAAGTGAGAAGAGGAGAATAGTGTAAAAGAACTCAATGGAAGGAACTGTCGGAGGGAGGAGCAGCTACTAGAAGGAGCACTGTAGGGGAGGAGGCATTCATGAGAGTGCAAGGGGAAGCGGGTTATATGAGGGAAAATTGGGGAGAGAGGCTATAAGGGGAATGTGGGGTGGTGTGTGGGAGATAAAAATAAGAAATCAATTCATGGGGATAAGGCTGGTGCATGATGGGTAATGGAATAAGGGTTGTGTGATTGGAGAGAGGTATGAGTGGAGAGAGGGATAAAAAAGGAAAATAAATTGGGACAGAGGGGGATGCGTGAGAGATAAAGGGGACATGGGTGAATGGAGAGAGGAAAAAAAGCAATGATGTAATTTCGGAAAGAGGGGTGAGTGGATAGAGGGAGAACGTGAGATTAAAAATAGAGGGAAGGTGTGAGAGAATAAGGGGAGTGGGGTGTCCGTGGGGGGTTAATGGGGAGGGAAGTGTGAGGTACGAAGGATAAAAAAATAAAACATAGACTAAAACCCTTTAAAATATAAAATTAGCTAAAATAAAAAAATGTTAATAATAATAATGATAATGATAATAATAATAATAATAATAATAATAATAATAATTTAAATAATAATAAAAATAATAACAAAATTTTAATGACTAAATTTATAATAATATTAATAATTATTTAATCAGAACAATGTCATTAAGTCTCTTAATGATAATAATAACAATAACAGTAATGATTATTATTATTATAATCATAATTTTATTCAATTTCCTTTAATTAACAACAATAGTAATAACCACTAAATAATAACTATATTTTAACTATTTTAATGACAATAAGATCATTAACAATTTTAATTAAAAAACATTTTTATATACCTTATAATAATAATATTATTATATCTTTAACATTTAATTTATTTCATACTCATAATGTTTTATTATTTTATGTAATGGGTAACCGCATGGGCATTCGGGTCGACCGCACAGTTACAACCAACCGTCTGGTTCCCTTCCACAAGTCCAGAACCCTCCAAATATATAAAATATCAACAAAATTTAAACATGTAGTCAGCCCACACCATGTTGAGACTAACTGAATCTAAGAAATAATAAAATAAAATAATTCAAATTGTTGTTGTGTAATAATTATCCAACCACAAATCATTCATCCCCTAGAATGTCACCCAGCAGAAAGAAAACCAAAACACATGTCAATTCCTGATCAAAACTGTAGGGAAAAAATTTGAGCCTCGAGATGACTATTCACAAAACAAGTTACACCCAAACCACTCAAACAGAAACCATATAAAAAAAGGGGTTAACACATGAGGGTTCTCCCCACCATAATAATTACCCATATGTAAGAATTTATAACTCAAACACACCACCCTAGGGGGGCTAGAAACTCCCAACCAAATATACAGATTTATCAACATGTGTTGAACAGGGCCGCTGAGACGTAAATTGAAAAGCACTAAAAGGCCACCCAACTTACTAGGTCACCAGAATAACGAACTCTATATAACAACACCACCAGAACTACGAATTTCATACACTTTTCAAGAACTCTTGAACACCTCGCTTATAAAAATGAACACTAATAAAACAAGAACCAACCCACACAAGGTCCAAAAAACGTTAATGAAAAACTAACTATTATAGAGTTCAAATTTAGTATAATGCAACTACTATGATCATGGAAGGATATGTTCTTCCCACTATTAAAAAAAAGATGAACTTACAATAGAATGAAAACAATAACAAGAGAACCCCGAATGTATCTATTCCATGAAGAATGATAAAGAACCTAGAAAATGTCTTACATGCCTCTGACAAGATGAATACGCGTGAGATTCACTCTGAGACCTATGCCGGGAGCTCTAATGGCTGAAGCATCTTATGCCTCATAGTCAAACACTAGAATCCCCTAATTAGAACTCTTTCCTCGAATGATGATTCCCACATAACTTCCCTCGGTGAGCCGAAAGTCACAATGATGATAGGACTTCAGACGGATGCGGCCCGGCCGCATGGAATGCTAGAACCAGCCATTTCTATGGCATTCCTAAAGGAATTCTGACAAACTAGGTGCCATGATCAATGAAGATAACCTCTTAGGGAAGGTTCCTCTTGCAAGCACTACTTCGCCATATAGGGAACTTTAACCAAGAACAAACTATCACTAAATACTCCCCAAAATCCACCGACGATATGACAACCAACCTCCATTGGTCCCAAACTGAACCCTTAAACAAACCCAGAATGACACAAACATTAACAACCTAGGGAGTTCCCAAACACCCAATGATAAAATCCACTTCCCCAAGTCATTCCACCACCTCAAAGAGACCTCCAACACCTCAACGGGGGATGTCACTTAAAATAACTGAATGATGGGCATGACTCATTGGTAAGTCTAGGGACCTTTCTAGGTGGCATACTACAAAGAACATAAGAAACACAAAACCAAAACATTCCTCAAGCCAAAACATAGTTGAAAATAACTCCCCAAGACAATACAATTGGCCCGTAAGCCAATAAAATATAAACACTTCCAAAACCCTCTTTTCCAAAACCACCATTTTCATTTAAATTTCAGAACATCCTTATCCAAATGTCATTATTAAAATACAAAAAAAAATTCACATGACATAAAAGATACACTCCCCTAGGAAAAACCAATTTCCAAAACTATAATATTTTTAAATGCACTCAAGGCATCGTATGGATAACCACATGTGTGTACACCCATTAACATCCACATCACTCATAAAACATTTCCCCCACACACTTACCATACACACCCACACACATGTTATCTTCCTTAATGAGTACCAAGGGATACATCCTTTCCTCATCGAAACCCAAGCATTTACTAAAATGATTCCTATTTTATGATTTCCTTTACAAGTTTAAAATAATTTTAGAGAACACATTTTCATTTTAAAACACAAATCCCACTAACATTTCCAAAAGCATGCTTTCACCAACCAGAACCAAATGGAGTACAACTTACAAAGAACCACAGAAATGAGGAACTAGTAGTTACACTTAACCTGGTGACATGATAGTGATCCATGAACAATGTAAGTGTTAACAACTAAGAGGAACATAAATTGTGCACTCAGACTCCAAATGCGTCACTACTCAATGTGAGGTCATGACGTGTCACTTACTTGCCTCTCTTGTCACCCCTCAAACCAAAACAAATACAGAAGACTCAAATCATGGACTACCCCTGGTGACTTGATGTTCAGAATGAGAAAGGGTTCATGATTCCCTTATCATACCTACCTCATATGTCCCGACAGTACTAATATCCATTTACCAAACACCCCATGTAAGAAGGGCCTCCATTGATACAATTATTTCACAAACCTACCCATGTCGACCCTGAACCGGTCACCTGAACCTGTCTGTGACATTTCCCAAGGGGCGTTCCCGATCCCCCCAGGCTGGAAACTAGTGTTGTGCATCCATGTACAAATGATGGAATTATTAAAGCCCTTCAGATAAAACTAGGTTCAGATAAATAAATAGAACAGAAAGTGCATGTAGAAAAACAACAACTAATTCTTAAATAAACAAAGAACCGTACCATATAGAAACTGCCTCTAATAAACAAAATTCGAAACAAGTTTATACTAAAACGATCTCTGTGTGACCCCTAGGTCATCTGCAGCCATAAGCCCAAAACATCTCCCACACAAGCAGCAACAAATGAAGAGCCCAATCAATAGCTGAACCTTCAACAGAAATGCTAAAGGTTAGGCATGAGCACAAAAATGCTCAGTAGGGATGCCAATAGTAAACCACAGAATCCAAGTGTTTCTTTACCCAATGTTATCTTATGACACAAGTTTGGAAATACATTTATACAAATATGTTTTATATATTTAAAAAATATAACACCTATTTACCACAATGAAAACCAACTCCCTCCATATGTTATTTTAAAAAATATTTTACCATTTTATAAACAAAACCAACCAGGTAATATCAGGGCTGTGAAAAATAGAGATAGGTAAACACTACAATATGAAAATAAAATAATGTAGGAGAAAATAATCAAACGATACAAGTTAAAAGTAAACCAGTGTATCAGAAAATAAATAAGCAATACAAGATAAAACCATGGGCGATCCTACACATCCATATACAAACGCTGGACACACTCATTTCGGAACCACCTACTGGTGTTTGGTGACTCCCCATAGGCTATAACCCACTGATCACCCTCACGACAAAATCAGCAATAAATCCCACCTGGCCTCTCTATCTACGTGGGGGAACCAACCCATATAATTGGGGAAGGTGAGTAACCATCACTCGATACTTACAAGACTCCACGGATGCCATGGTGGCTATAGTAATACTGTGTAAGTAGGACGCCCTCTCACGCATAATGCATCTCACCACACTTTCCTACCCAAAACACGAACACCAGTATATGATAACGCTTATGGGATATCCCTCCAATAAAGGTACCCCATATTTATATACATACATTTCATATCAAAAGAAAGTTCCAACTGGGATCCTATAACATATAAACTTTAAAACATTTTAGAAAACATTTAGGTTTCTCAATAGGGCACAAAAATTTATTCACAATATATTGCAAAAAAATATTCTTACATTTAAAAATATAAATGGACCCTTATATTATAAACACACATTCAAACATGGAACAATTATCAACCATTCTTTTACCCTTTTTCTACCCACACCAAATAATGTTTCAACCCAAATGGCCAAACCATAAATAACACATAATAAACCATGATTTCCAAAACACATAAAGAAACACTTTAGGAAACCACATTTAATATACTTTTTAGAAACCACTCAAGGGGACCAACATTATTTGAAAACTAAAATCAATATCGAAATCTAATCTTCCATGAAAACACCAATTACCTTAAAACAATAACAAGCCACCTACTTTATTTATAGAACATAAAATAATCCAATAAAACATTAAACACTTTCCAACACATTTTAACATCTTTAGCAGTGTATATCAACATCAAACCATATACACCAGAAATCCACTTTTGAAATCAAATGCACACAAAGAAAACATTTTAAAGTATTTCCCATAAAATCACTTCATACCCACATTATTTTAAAGAAACGCCAACTAAAAAAATTGAGTTTATTAAACCATTTAATTTTTTTTAACAAAATAACAAAGCCATAACACAACCAAACCATGTTCATTAATAAACAAGGTCTTTGAAACATAATAACGGCGATACATTTAATAAGGGCCCAATTCCTTCTTAATGAAACATAAGCAATTCAAACAAGATTTATAGGTATCATAAAAATATAAAATATACACTAAAAATCATTTAACATATAATTTTAACAAATATAATAGTAACAACCCAAGATTTTATAGTACATTTTCACTTTAAAGTAATTCAATAGCTTGTGCTACATGCCACATCGAGTATGAGGGTACCACGACTTACAAAACAAGTCATTCAAAAAGTGGTTTTGAATATTATTAACTGAATTTTGAATTTGATATACTCTATATTGTTTTAAAATATATATTATGTGTTTCTTAGACATAATATAAAAAAACATTATTTCAGATAAAACATGTGTTTTTCAAAAAATGCAATTTTACCATCTTTTATTGGCGAACCTTTTTATGAAACCAATATCTAACGCTTTTATATATTAAACTTAATGAAATTAAATTTTTATCTAGAAGTGGGACATAAAAATTCAGTTTGGATAAATTTTTGGTACTTTTTTGATAACTTTCATATTTTGATGAATAGTGAAAAATAATAAATTTTAATTGAAAACAACTTTTTTAATCGAAATAATTTATAGTGTTAAATTATGCATGTGAATGGTTTTGAAGTATAATTAGATTATATATTTATCTTTTAATCCAATTTTTGTAATTATAAGTAATTTTACATTTAAATCGTACATAAACACATATCAATCTGTTTTATGGTTTTTACTTCTAAAAAACCTCCTATCTGGTTTTGACAACGGGAAATAATTTTAAATTAAGTAAAGAAACATATAGGTTTTCAATTTCATAAAATAGATATCATTTTTGAATTTGTAATATCCATATTAGTTTAGGGTGATGTTTTTTTATTTTTATGAAAACATTCAATTTTCAATGAATAGTGAAAAACACGGCGTTATTGTTTAAAACCGACTTTTATTTAAATAATTATTAATTTTGTTAAATTTATTTTGAAATAAAATTATATAAATAATACCTATATTATTAAAATTTAATTTATTTATGTCATTTTATAATATGATTAGATATATAATATTTTATTGAACTTTTAAACGTCTTTTACCCACCTTCTAGGCACATTTTCAAATTTCCCAAAAACCTAATTTTACCACTTCTGTAAATTGAATTTCAGGAATCCAAGAGATATGGTTGCTATTGGTAAGTAAAATTTGGTTCCATAGGATGAAAATAATTTTTTGTGAATGGTAGCTTTTGGAATTTTATTTACCACGATATAAAGTAAATATTGTAATTAATGGTTAAAATGATATGATATTTACCCTAACACATGTCTTGATTCAATTGGATAAGTTTATTTCTACCAAAAACAACCTTAGAAATCAAATAAGATCCTTTTTATCCACTTGTATTAGATTAGGAAATTTATTATTATTTTATTTAATGAAGAATTAAAAGTATTAAATTCAAATATTAATAACTAAAACATTTGTAATATAGATTTATACATAATATAAATTCGACTATTAATATTCACTAGAAAGATAAAATTATTTCCTAAAATATGGTAATTTGTAAATAATTTTTAGACATTATATTATTAAATTTATTTATGATGCAATGATGATGTAGTAATTACCTTTTAATGAAAGATTTAGATAATTGATATTATAAATATTAAATTAAATGTAAATTGAGACTTTTTATGAATTCCATGATTTTTAAAGGTTAATATGACATGATGGGGTTGATTAAATAAATTTTATTCTAAGTGATGAAGTTTTTATTACTTTAACAAAAACCAAGAACTAAATAGTATCAAAGTCGACATAAATGAGTTTTTAAAACAAATACTATATTATTATATGATATAATAATTCTAAAAATATAAGATTCATCCAATGAAATTATATAATAATATATATGTAATTAATGAACCACTTGAGGTTATATTGGAATTATATAGTATGTTTATTAACTATATAATATAAAATTACATGGAGACATGGTAAAAGTTAAACTAATTTACCAAGAGTTAAATCTAAAAGATAATGTTAACATATTGACCTAAACATGTATAAAACATATTGGTTTAGAGGTTTTTGACCCATAAACACCTTATACACGAATTAAATCCATTTTAATCCATTAGAAATCGAAAATTATTTTATAATAAAATATTATTTCAAGCTGCTCCCAAAGTTCCTCTCACCTCTCTTGTAAAAGGGAACTTCCCCTTCTAACGGATTCTCACCCGCAATGCCATTTGGATCGGCCGACCCTTGGTAAAATATCCTCAAAACAACCCTCGATTAAACCTAGAGGCCTTACATTGATCATAAATCCAACATAAGGAGCTCCTTTGATCAAATAAAAATAGATCACCCAAAGAAGATGTAATTATTTTATCACCTCCTTTAAAGTTCTTTTCTTCTTCCACTTTCACTTTATTTGTTATTTCCATACCAAAATAATAAATCCTGTAACTTATACTTACTTTAATGATATTATAAATATGTTACATCCATATTCATTATTTTATCTATCCTATAAATGATAATATGACCATGCATGTGTACGTACGGCTTACCCTCTCCACGTCGTGGTGTAATTTGTAATTCAAAACTACATTATTTGGATTGATATGATGACTAGAAATATGTATATAAATTATGAAAATAGCATGCTACTATTTTTGTAAATTTATTTTTCCTTCCAATTTCATACCTTTATAATAATTAAGAAAGTGATATCATCGCTCGTGTGTACATACGACTTACCATATCTATGACACAATGAGACTCATTTCCATGATCACTATTCAATGATGAATATAAAAATTTGTATTATTATTATGTATAAAATATATTACATCATCATTCTACAGAAATATGTGTGTGTGTGTGTGTCTGTGTGTGTGTGGGTGTGTTTTTATATATATCTCATTCACTTACTTCTGTTCAATATGATATGAAAAAGAAAAAAACATTTATGCGTACGTGCGGCCTACTGTCTCCATAAACGGTGTTTTCCATTTCATATATCTATCTATCATACATATTTATATTCTAAATATATATTATATATAAATCATTTTTTATATTCTGTATGTATTTAAATCATGATCTAAATGATATGATCATGAATAGCAAGTTAAAACACGTACGATAAAGAAAGAGATTATTAACTGAAATGTTAATTTAACAGGGAAATCATTATTAAATGGGTTTTATAGAGTCATAAACGAATCATGTATGATATAATAAATATGAATATGGTTTTTTATACTTTAATAACATACTATTTTCAATATAAAGGAGGTTAAAAGTACCCTTGAGAAACATAAAGTGTATGGTTAGGGTTAATTCCTCAATCTCATTATTATTCAAGATTGTTTATTTTTATGTATTTTCCAAAAAATATTTATTATCAAAGTCTATGTTACATAAAAGACTTTTTAAAATTATTATTTTAAAGTAATCATTAACAAAAACTTTGCTTTTAACGTTTTAAATATTTATTCTTCTGAATATTTCTCATTAATGTCCATGTTTTCAAAATGGATTTTAAGGATTTATTTAAATGGAAAATATGGTTTTGAAATGTTAATTCTTTTCAAATGTTTCAATTTTAATGGGATACTTTGATTCAAAAATTCTCTTTTAAATGGCTTCCTTTTTAAGTGTTTGACTTTTAAATTATTTCACAAAAAGGGATATTTATCTCAAAATGTTATACTGATCATTTTCAACTATGTCAACATTCATTACGGGATATAATTATTGATTAAGGTTGATTTATTATAATAAAATATTCTACAATATATCGAATTACTTGTGATATGTTTGCCTGTGGATGTGATATTTTTATACCCTTCATGTTTTATGGTTTATGTTTTTACATTTCTTATACTAGTTTTAATACAAATGTTTATTCTATGTTTCAACATTTTCATATGAGAAATGCAGTGTACATACTAAGGGATTAGTGGGGCCCACTGTAGCCCATCAATGCATTAGTAGGTTTCATGAGATAAACTAGTGTCTTGGTACAAGGCCTTGACAAAAAAATTTATTATTAGTCTTGGCACAAGACCTTGATTATGTGGCAATGATGTCTGATGTTAGGTATTACCTCATTATGAAATTAATTATTACATGTGATTATTCAACTAGTAGAATATCCATGTGCATGGTTATATGATAATTTTTTATTTATTTTCTCTATGTTATGTTCAATTTTATGTTTAAAATACTATTTTTTTTATTATACATCTTGCCGTAAATTTTTATAGCATACGCTAAATTTTTTACCCTTACGAAGCATCTGAGATCACCACTTTATTATGTTTTGTTTTCACATGATTCCAAGAAGTGTATTATAGTTGATATGCATTGTTAATCTATGGTAATAATGGAATTCTATAAGGAATATTTATGTTTTGTTTTATGTTTGAATATGTATTGTAACATTCATGTATGTAAATTTTTTTCAAAGACTGCTAAACTGAACAATTTTTTGGGACTTGATTCCTTGTAATAATGCTAATGTATTAATCTAACGCATCAGATTCGGGCTTCATGGGTCAGGTTGTTATAGTTGGTATCAATTTTTATTTAGTAAAAACCATGGAAACTAGATTTAGATAATCTCTGATTAGAGAACATTACCCTAAGATGGAATTTGAGGAATAGTATAGAAGAACATCCCAAAAATTTGGAAGTGTAAATAATATGTCTGTTTTTTAAGCAATACATGACTATCTGGATACGATCAGGTAGAGGCGACTCTGGAATAGTTGTACCTAGGAATGAAAACCCTGACTAGATGTTTTGAACTTGACCCAGGTTATCCTAGTACTCGACAATGGGTCTTGCTTCACCCTTGGTTACGACACTCCCACGGGATATGATTAAGATAATTCACATTTTCTTTTCAAACCATTATGAAGTATTTATTGGGTAAATATGTCCTCAAAGAAAAAAATTTATGGTTATGGATTATATGCATACTGTTTTCAATTTATATTAGATATTTTACAATTTTTGAATTATGTATTGTGATTCATAAACTAACCAAGTGTATGCCATTGTTTTGAAATGGGGCCTAGTAGAAGGAATGATAACTCAGAAATACGCATGATCCAAATAGAAAGATGGATCATATAATTCATTGTCTTAATCCATAATTTAGTAGAGAAATATTGTCCCACCTAATCTCATCATAGGTAGAAATATTATCATGTTTTAATAAGATCAGTAATGAATTATGTTAGACTTATGGATTTGAAGGGAAGCAAAAGAAGAAAAGGATGGTAGAGAGAATGATGGATAAAACGATGAATGGATAGAAGGATTTTTCCCATATATAATAATTGTAGAAAGAATCACATTGGTAAATTATTGAAGAGAATTAGAGTTTGTTATATGTTTTGAGAAGAAGGATACCAAGCACGTCATTGCATGGGTAATAAAAAAGTTTCAAATTTACAATGCTTCATTTTCATGGAGTTGGCACACTATATGAATCAATGTCCAAATCATCTGAGTATACCCCAAATGATTCTATTAGATAATAATCACGTTATGAAACTACCATAGATAAAGGGGAATAATTATTGTTCTTATATTATATCATTTTAGTGTTGTATCAATGATGTACTGGTTATATTAATTATGAAAATAAATAAGTATTGTACTCTAGTGTTATTTCATTGAAGATTTGAGATTATATAGTACTAAGAAAAGTAACCCAACAAAAATTCAATCTTTTTGGAAACTACATAGATGAAGGAAATATTAACCTTAATAGGGTCTTGATAATGAGGTAGTGATTTTGAATTAAGAGGTGATTGATTTAGATAAATTAAATTGGATATTCTTGACTACCTTTGAAATGATTAATGGTTTTTTATTCCAACATTGTTGGAGTATTCAAAATTTTTGGATATATAGAATATATCTAGTATTATATAAAGAATAAGGGTGCATGAATGTAATCAATAATGTTTTTTTGTAATTCATTGTTTTACAATATTTTAAGAGAATACATGATGAAGGTACTCACATGTTATTATGTGAAAAAAGAGATATCCTATATGTTATGTTCACTTTCCTTATAATTTTTTGGACTATGAGTTTGGACACAAGTACTTTGTTTATGTATAATGGATTGAATGGATTAAGTTGGAAATTGGATACTATGGTTTAATATTAAAACATTTCATCAGATTATTTTTGAATGTTTTATAAAAATCACAACAGGAAGGTTGGGAAACAACCCGTCATGTCCGGAAATTCTGCGAGACTTGAACCTGAAACTGATGGGCCACAAGGGAGAATCACCTAAAACTGGCCTACGTGATGTCTTGGTTTGTATAATGTAGATTTTTTAAATGATCTAATAGATGAATTATAAATTCATTTTTATTGAATCCAAATACTATTAGGTGTAATCGAATAGATTTTAATACTATTTTCTTTTTGAGAGAACGATTAGTTTGTGTTAGAAATTAATTAATGGATGAACCTATACGTTTCAAGTATAATTTTTTTTCTTATTATATTAATAAATTTACTCTTCGAGAATGATATACAAACCAAAAATGTGTTATCCGAATACCATAGGTTTTTTTAACCTGATAACATTTTTATGTATTTGAGACCATCAATCTTCCATTTATTGTTCACTTTTTGGTGATTGATGACCTCAATCACTCCATATAAATATTTAAATTTTCCCCAAATTATGTGTTTATAATTTTCACCAATGTTCTCTTATTCTAAATCATAATTTGGTGGTGACTTTTTCTTTTCCATTTCTCTCTTATTAAGACTAAATTTTATTAACCCTATTTCTGATGTGGGGTTTCGAGAAAGATATTTTCTATTTTAAACCTATTATTTCTGAAGAAAAATTTCAAATTGAGAGGAATAAATTTAATAAAGGATATAATAATTTAATTCCCCATGATTTTATAGTACGTTATCTCTTTAAAGTTATTAAATAGCTGGTGCTACACACAAAACTGATATCCAGAGCACCATGACTTAAACAACTAGCCGTTCAAAAAGCGGTTAGGAATAGTATTAACTGATTTTTGAATTTTATATACTCCATATAATTTTAGAATCCATATAATGTATTTTGTAGACATAATATAAGAACAAATTCATTTTTTACGATAAAAGAAGTATTTTTCAAAAAATGAAATTTTATCACCTTTTAATGGTGTTCTTTTTTATAAAACCAATACCTGAAACTTTTATATTTTCAATGTAATGAATTTAAATTCTTCTCTATAAGAGAGATATAAAAATTTTGTTACATAAATATGTGGTAATTTTTAGATAACTTTCATATTTTGATGAATGGAGAAAAATAGTAACTATTAATTGAAAACATCTTTTTTGATCAAATTACTTTATAGCATTCAATTATGAATTTGAATTTTTTTTAAGTATAATTAGATTATAGTTTTATCTCTTAATCCAATGTTTTTCATTGGAAGTAATTTTACATTTAAATTGGACATAAACACATATCAATCTTTTGATAGTTTTATTTCTCAAAAACTTGCATTCTAGTTTTGACAATGGGAATTAATGTTAAATTAATTAATGTAACATATATGTTTTGAATTTGATAAAATATACATAATTTTTGAATTTGGAATATCAAAATTATCTTAGGGTTATTCTTTTTGTAATTTTCTGAAAACTTTCAATTTTTAATGAATAGTGAAAAACATTGCGTTATTGTCAAAAATCTACTTTTAATTAAATAATATTTATTATTTTACTAAATTTATTTTAATTTAAAAATAAAAACATAATACCTATATTATTTTAATTTAATTCATTAGAGTCATTTTATAATAAGATTACATATAGAAAATTTTATTGAACTTTTTGACTTCTTTTACGCACCTTCTAAGCACATTTTCAAATTTACATAAAACCTAATTTTACCACTTCTATGAATTGAATTTCAAAATTATGAGAGACATGGTTTATATCTGTAAGTAAAATTTTGTTCAATAGGATGAAAATTATTTTTGGTGGGTATAAACTTTTGAATTTTATTACCATAGTTAAAAGTAAATAGGGTAATTAAAGGTAAAAATGATATTATATTTACAATAATACATTTCCTAATTACATTGGATAAGTTTATCTCGATCAAAATCAACCTCTTAAATATAATATTATCCTTTTTATCCAAATGGATTATATTTCGGACATTTATTATTATTTTATTTAAAGAAGAGTTAAAAGTGTTAATTTCAAATGTTAATAAAAACCCATTTTTAGTATACGGTTATAAATAAAATAATTTCAACTATAATTTTTAATTATAAATCATAAAACATTTCATACATAATATTATTTTATTTATAATTTTTAGGTCTTAAATAATTAAATTCATTTATGACACAACGATGATGCGGTAATTACTTTATTAATGAATGATTAACAGAATTGATATTATAAATATTAAAATAAATATAATTTGAGACATTTGATGCATTCAACTAATTTTATAGGATAATATGAAATGTTATGATTTATTAAATAAATTATATTCTATGTTATTATGTTTTTTTTACTTTTACAAAAACCAAATACTAAATATTGTCAAAATTGACATAAATGAGTTTTAAAAAAAAATACTATATTACCAAATGATATAATAATAATAAAAATATAAATTTCTCCCAAAGGACTTATATAATAATATTTATGTCATTAATGATCCACTTTTGGTTCTCATAGAATTTTATAGTATGTTTATTAACCATATAATATAAAAATACAAGGAGACATGGTAAATGTTAAACTATTTAACCAAGAGTTAAATCTAAAAGATAAGGTTAATATGTTGACCGAAACTTTTATAAAACCTATTGGTTGAGAGGTTTTAACCCCATAACCACCTTATCCACGAATTAATGCTATTTGGAGCCATTAGAAACTGATATTGATTTTATTATAAAATAATATTTCAATCTTTACTTAAAGTTCCCTTCACCTTTCTTATAAATGGGTACTTCCCCTTCTCTCAAATTCACACCTCCAATGCCATTTGAATCGGCCAAACCCTACTCAAATATCCTACCAAAAACCCTCAATTAAACCTAGAGGCATTAAATTGATATGAAATCCAATGTAAGGAGACATTTTGATCAAATCAAAAGGAAGTACCCAAAGAAGAGATAATTATTTTATCACCTCTTTCAAAGATCTTTTCTTCTTCCACTTTCTCTTTATTTGTTATTTCCATACCAAAATAATAAATATAGTACCTTATATATACTGTGATGTTATTATAAATATGGTACAACAATATTCATTATTCTATCCATCCTATAAGTGATAATTTTACCATGCATGTGTATGTACAGCTTACCGTCTCCACGCCGTGGTGTAATTTTTTTTCAACACTGTATTATTTAAATGGATATAATGATGAAAAATATTTATATAAATAATGAAAATAACATTCTAATTTTTCTGTAAAATTAATATAAAATCCAAATCCACAATTTTTAATCATTAAAGAAATGATATCGTCGCTCGTGTGTTTGTAAAACTTACCATCTTCACAACGCGATGAGATTAATTTCCACATTCACTATTAAACGATGATTATAAAAAATATATATTATTAATAAGTATGTAATATATTAAATAATTATGCTAATGATATATATATATATATATATATATATATTTGTGTGTGTGTATTTACATATATCTCATTTACTTTCGTTCAATACGGTATGAAAACGAAATCAACGTTTATGCATACGTACGGCATACTATCTCCATAAACGGCGTTTTCTGTTTCATATATCTATATATTATACATATTTATATTATATATATAATATATATAAATCATTGTTTTATATTCTAGAATTATTTAAATCATCATCTCAATGATACGATCATGAATAATAAGTTAAAACACATATGATAAAGAAAGATATTAGAACCCGAAATGTTAATTTATTAGGAATATAATTATTACATGGGTAGTATTAATACATAAACAAATAATGTATGATATAATAAATATTAATATGGTTTTTTTATAATTTATTATCTTACTATAGTCATTATACAATCAGTTAAACATACCCATGACCAAATAATAGTGAAAGGTAAGGGTTAATTCATCAATCTCATTATTGTATGGGATTGATTCGGTATAAGTATTTTCTGGGACATATTTATTATCCATGTCCATGTTTCATAAAATCCATTTCAAAATAATTTTTTATTTTAATATTTAACTAAAACATTATTTTAAATTTTTTAAATATTTATTCTTCTAAATATTTCTCATTAATGTCCATGTTTTTAAAATGATTTTAAGGATTTTATTATATAGACATGATTATTTTAAAATTTTATTTCCTTTAAATAGTTTCGAAGTGGTGTGGGACACATTGACTAAAAAATTATCTTTCCAATGAATTCCTTTATAAATGTTTGAATTTTATATTATTTCACAAAAGGGGTATTTATCTCAAAAAAATTTATTGATAATTTTCAACTATGTCATCATTCTTTACTAGATATTATTCTTGATTAAGGAAGATTTATTATAATAAAATATTCCATATTGTATCAAAAGAGTTATGATATGTTTGACTCTGGATGTTCTATTTTTATAACCTTCATGTTTTATGGTTTAAGTATTGACATTTTGTGTGCAAGTTTTAATATGAATGATTTTGTTATGTTTTGACATTTTCATATGAGGAATTTTAGTGGACATAGTAAGTCACGGGTGGGGCCCGCTATTGCCCCTTGATGCATCTATAAGTCATATGAGACAAACTACTATCTTGGAATAAATCCTTATAAAAAAGTTAATTAGTAGTCTTGGAAATAGACGTTGACTATGTAGTAGTGATGTCCAGAGTTAGGTATTCCCTAATTATGACATTAATTATTACATGTGATTATTCTACTATTAGAATATCCAGGTGCATGTTTATATGGTAATTTTTGATTTATTTTTTCTATATTATGTTCATTCATAGGTTTAAAAGGCTATTGTTTTTAGTACACATCTTTCCTTAAAAGTTTATAGCTTCTGCATAATTATTTACCCTTACTGAGCATCTGAGCGCACCCCATTTTTATTTTTTGTTTTCCTATGATTCCAAGAATTTTGTTATGTTTGATATTAATAGTTAAGGTAGGGGAATAATGGAATTCTCAAAGGATTATTTATGTCGTGTTTTATGTTTGAATATGTAATGTAACTTTTATGTTTGTAATATATTTTCTAAGACTTCTAAACTGATCAGTCATTCAGGAAATTATTCCATGTAATCATACCAATGTATTAAAATAATGCACCACCTATGGGATTCTAGGGTCATGGCGTTGCAAAAATAAATCCCAAAATGCTATAATAAATTAAACAAGGGTTCCATAGAGCTACGAAACTATTTACTAGATTTATTTAAAATGTAAATAATTAAAGGAAAGGATATAAGAACAAAAACCCAGGAAACACTAACTGAAACCTCATGATATTAGAGTGAAACTTCAACAGGAGGAAGAACGACTCCCCATGCACTAATCTCACACCCTAAATCCGAAAGAAACCTGAGATAATATTAAACCTTACAATTATTTTTCTAGAAACATGAAACCTCATATGAAATCCCTATAAATTGAGTGAGGAAAAGATAATAGAGGAAGAGAACTCACCAGAAGTAACTGTCAGAGGGAGATGTGGCATCCGGAAAGAGTGCAGGATGGGAGGAGGGGTTTATGAGAGTTTAAGAAGAGGAGGTATCTTTGAGGGAAATTTTGGTAGAGAGTGGGTAAGGGGAAAGTGGGGTTGTGTATAAGAGATAAAGAATGAAATGAATTCATGGGGATAAGGTTTATGGGTGATGGGTAAAGTAATAAGGGTGGTGTGATTAGTCTGAGGTGTGAGTGGAAAGTTGGATAAAATATTAAGAAAATAAATGGGGAGAAAGGGGGTAGGTGTGGGTTATAAAGGGGAGATGGGTGATTGGAGAGAGGGAATAAAAAATAATTGAATTAATGGTGGAAAAAGGGTTGAGTGGAGAGAGGGAGCACATGAGATAAACAAATAGAGGGGAGCCATGATAGAATAAGGGGAGTTGGTGTTCATGGGGTGTTAATGGGGAGAAAATGGTGAGGTGTGGAAGAAAATAAAATAAAATAGGGACTAAAACCCTTTAAAAACTAAAACTAACAACAATAACAAATAGAAAAGGTTGTTAATAATAATAATTATAATAATAATAATAATAATAGTAATGAAATTAAAATAATAATAATAACTACAAAATACTAATGACAACATTCATAATAATATTAATAATTATGTAGTCATAACAATGTCATTAATTTTCTTAATGATAATAATAATAACAATAAAAATAATAATCTTAATAATCATAATTTTATTCATTTTCATTTAAATAATAACATAATTAATAACAACTGAATAATGACTATATTTATAACTATTTTAATGATAATAATATCATTAACAATTTTAATTATAAAAACATTTTCATATGCACAATAATGTTTTTATTATTATATCATAAACATTTAATTTAATTCATTATAATATTGTTTGATTATTTTAAGTAATGGGTAACCACATGAGAATTCAAGCCGAACACAAGCTTACCTCAAATCATGTGGTGCCCATGCACCAGTCTAAAACCCACCAAAAACATCATATATCAAAAAAATTAAACATGTATTCAACCTACACCATGATGAGACTAACTGAAGCTAAGAAGTAATAAAATAAAATAATTTAAATGGTCTTGGTGTGACATGGTGTGTGGATGTTTAGATGGAATACTTATAATAGAAACTACCTAGTATATTGTGTATACTTTTTTAGTTATGTAATCAATCAATAAGAATATCATATGGAGTGGAGAATGAAAATTAAAAAAAAACTTGAGAGAATACATTACCTTTAAATCAGGTAACTCCATTTTCATTGAACCAGAAGGCTTTCTTAAATTTCTTTATGCCTAAGGAAAATCATATAAGATTAATAGAGGAATTTTTGGAGCTTATTGTAATATATTTTGGATGAGTCGTGGGGCCTGAGATTTGTGAGTAATGGGTTATAGGTGGTGTCCTTCTACAAGAGGGATGAGTGGCACTTTAAGAATGTTTGAAAGTACTATTTTATCATAAATTGAATTTCTATATCAAAATGTCCCCATCAATTTTTATTCAAAGATAAGGTGAGGATGGCTCTAAATACTGTTATAAAATGGATTTTAGACAAGTTGAGGGTAAAACATTAACCTTGTCTTTTAGCTTTAATCTTTAGTTAACTAATTTATCTTTTACCATTTCCTCTTGTATATTCATACTACATGGTTAATATATTTACTATTATATTACAAGAAACATAAAAATGGATCATTAATAAAATATTTAACATCATATATATCAGTTGGACGAATCTTCTGAATTTTAGGACTAATTTATCATTTATTAATATAGTATTTTTTTAAAAACACATTTATGTCAATTTATAAACTATTCAGATTAAGACGTTTAAAAGATACATAACAATTTATTATTTCTAAAACTATTTATTAATTAAAATATTTCAATTTATAATCATCCATATAATTTTTGGATGGCATAACAACATTCAAAATAAATTTAATTTATTAGTTATAATCTCATTTTTTTAAATAATTCATTAATAAGGTAATCATTACATCACCATTGTGTCACAAATAATTTATTTATTTGATGTCTAAAATTTATAAATAAAATACCAGGATGAAGAAGTATTTTTAGATTTATAATGACTACTTATAGTAGAAACTATGACTTATATAACCCCATTTAAATTTTTTTACTAATATATATCTGTTTATGTTACAATTTCCTTAACATTAAATTAATTTTTATAAAATGTAATTTTCAATTACAAGTGGCTCTATGTGTCCCAAAATCGACCCAAGGATTCCCACGGTCAGATATGTATTATCCAATATGGTTAGTACATGTGTTAGGGTACTTTAATATTATAATAATATTATTTATTACCCTTATTTAAAAGATTTACCCTTTAACCATGATAAATAAAATATTTCCTAATATTACTATTCATAGTGTCTAAAAATAAAAGTAACCTATTTAAAAAATTTGAACATCATACTTCAAATATGTAATCCAATTTTCAAAATTCAAAACACTAAAGCTGTAGAAATGAATTTAAAATTAATTCCCATTGTAAAAACCAAAAAGGGTTTTTTAAGTAAAAACTACCAAAAGATTAACATGATTTAATGTCCAATTTTAAAGTGAAATTACTTTCAATGACCAAAATTGGATTAAATTATAAAAAATAATCTAATTACAATTTAAAACCAATTACAATTATATTACAATGATATTTATAAATTAGATTAAAATGTAGTTTAAAATTATAATGTAGTATTTTTCACTATTTATCCAAAAATGAACTTTATCATAAAAATAAAAAACTACCCAAGGTAAATTGTGATGTCCGTCATCTAAAGTAGAATCTTATTTTGTCAAATGGAACATATAAAAGATAAAAAAGTATATTTAAAAATGATTCCCCATCAAAAGGTGGTTAAACTATATTTTAATAATATTATAGTATTTATGCTTAAAATTGGATTCATTATCATTTTAAGCCTATAAATGTTATTGGATAGATGTAAATACATTTATAAATCATGTGTAAAAATAATTTGGTTAGTTCTAATAATTCCCGCGAATATAATGTTTCGGTGTAAACTATAATTGAAAATAATAATATTATTATATTATTTTTCAGTATATCTCAATGTTTTGTGCAATGAAAGATTTCAAAGAAACCAGTTGTTGCATGTTGAGTGCTCTATCAGACATAACATACCCTTTAAGGTAAAAATAATATTTATTTCAGAGATACTAATGAATATGAAAATCACATATTCTTTATTTACTTGGGATGTTATAGTTATGCATAGTGATTACTTTCCCAAATACGTGAGTTGTGTTTTGTAATGTCATGTAGTTGTTCCAAACACATGTATCTCTAGATAATGTATCTAACGGATTATTATATGTTTTATTTTTGATGGTTGTGATGGTTTGAGGTGCCTCAGATGGTGTGTGGGTTGTAAATGCTTGAGGTATAATACCCAATATATGATATACATCATTCAGGATGTGGTGGGTTATAGAAACTACATGGATACAATATGTAAATGAAGAATTTGATTATTTGATGATGGGATATATTAAGTTCATGTTCTAATACTTATCCATGGTTTTGAAAGGATAGATTGATTTTTTTGGTAGTTGGATCAGGACTTGTGATGTTGGGGAAGAGTGGTAAACCAATAGGGAAGTTACAAAATGGTACCCTTGTTGATTTATTATCATAATATAATTCATTTTATATGTTACTTGGTGAGATATATACATGTGGATTCAGAGATCCTAGTATACCTAACTTGATGGTGACTTAGTGACACTTATTGGTCACAAGTATTAAGTATTCATTAATTTTATTTTACCAGAGAGAATTCAAGGAGTATCCTAACGAGTATACTGGTTTACTCACCCCATGTATATAAAAAAAATTTCTAGTTCATAATGATCAGGTTGGATATCTTACTTGATATTACGTTCTTGTGGTTTTTTAGGAGTTGTTTGGGCTGTATTGTTGTTGGAATATTCCCCTTTTGGTACCTATATTTTTCCTTTCTAGTTTTTTCTATTTTATATCACATTACATGTATCTAATTCATATATATTTTTATATCCGAGTATTATTTGATTGGTGTATAAGTATTATAAATATTTTCTACATGATTCTATTATTGGTTAATTCCTCTAATTTATATTTATTATACACCCCTAATGCTTTTCTCAATCCTGGTGCCTTCTGAAGGTAAGACTCAGGTAGCCATCATCCTCATTCTCTCAATTCCAGCCTAATATGGGAACTCTATGGGGGGGGGGGGGTTAATGACACTACTGTTTTTATCATCACCTATCCCTATATTGATTTTCAAGAACCCACTATGACCTTATAAAAAATATTGATGGATTAAAGGCCTTCTCAAGATGAAGTGTCCCAAAGGCCCTTGATTTTCAAATTGTATAGAGCCTCCTATGGCCTAAGGGCCCATCAAAGGTAGCCTGATGGACTATTTTTGAGATATGTACTACTAATACAATTCACTTACTGCTAGCGTAATTAGATAATATCATGATAGAGATATTGACAACTAAATTTATATAAAATTCAACTACTACAACACTTCTACAACAATTCTACTATTCTATGAACAATCCATATAATATGGTGGTCCTCGGGGTTTGAACCACCAACCTCAATCTTTCGAGGATAATGGCTGAACTACCCAAAGAAATGGTGCTAACAAATGTACTGTTTATATATATATATACAAATGAATAAAAATTTAATTTTTTTACTATTTATACATAATTAATAAATAATTTAATGTTTTGAAGGGAAATTCAGTAAAAAAACATTATGTTATGCATTTATGTTTTAACAAAATAAATATATCGTTGATTATGGTAGATTTTATTAAAATCTATAGTTTATATGTGTAATAATTAATTTATCACGAAATTAATTATTGTATATTGATATTAAATAAGAATAAGAACACGTAACATTTACAAAATCATTATTTTATAAACTGAATTTTTTATATATATTTTAGGTTTCATCAAAATGTTAAATTTATAGAATTTAGGAACATTATTAGATTAAATAGGGCCCATAGTTGTAATCTCCATGTGTAAATTAGATAATATGGGATATATATTATTTTATGTCAAAAATAATTGTTGTGGTAAATAATTAAATTATATAAATTAAAGTGAAATTAAATGACATTATTTTTCATAATTATTTTTTATAATCTGGAGAAATACATAAAAAAGGCGTCAACTATAAAGTCCAATAAAATAATAACAAAAACATAAAATGATTAATGTAATAAATGTGATCCAATGGAGATATAAATGAGACATAAAAGGGGTAATAATCTTAATCTTGAGTAATGATGAATGATATAACATGATAACTTCTAGGTATCATCGGAAAGAAGAAACCATATAAAACATTAAAAAGAATAATGTAAGGATAAATTCTAAGACAACGTTGCATGGTGTAAAAATCCCCATATCAGAAAAGGTTCACACGACAATCTCATACATAACTTCTCATGAGAAAAAAACATTACACATTGCATTGGAGGGATATATAATTCGGATCCCACCTGTCACAACCATATCATGTACATACATTAGTGTGTCACAAAGATCAAATAAAATAATTTAATTTTTTAACACTTTAAATACCATTATTAATGGGTGTGTGTTACATAAAAGTAATTCCAAAATAAATGAATGATATTTATATATCGGTGAATATCCTTGAGTGGAAATGGGGATCAGTATTTACTCCATAACTATTTGGCATTAATCATTGAATAATATTGGTAGAATAATGAAGATATGTAATAAAATATACAGGGGACTAATGGTAGTTAATGGGGTCTATCATCACTATTACATTTTATGTAATATAAAAATAATTTTTAAAACATATACCAATATGAAAAATTAGGAATCAAAGGGAATAGTATAAATAAGATGATTGAAAAAAGAGGAGTAGAGTATCCCTTACCTTGGGACGGTGTTTCTTAATTCTTGGGGTACGTATTAAGAGATTGGGGGCACCTTAGGATGGATATAGAGAGGGATGGTTATAGTAAATTCATGATTCAATATTTTATATTGAAGTTTAATGATATTTTGGTTTCAATTTTATATAAAAATAATTATGGATTATTTATTAATTTCAAAACATTATTTTTATACTCTATATGATAATGTAATTAAAACCAAAAACCATGCCAGGGTTTTTTCCATGGTTTCTTAAAAGTGGATTTATATTCATTATTTTATAATCATAAGAAGAATAATAACTAAAATAATTACATTAGTGATGTTTAAGTGATTCATGTTTATAAAGAATTTATTTAAATGATAAAATATATTATTGGTTTTGGAGGATTCATTAAGGCATTATGATATAAAATAAATAAATTCAAAAACCCATTACATTAAATGGAAAACATAATTTGGTTTTTATTAATTTTATTAAATATATTACATCATTCTTGGGTGGTTATGATGTCATAATAAGCACTATATATATATATATTATTTAATTTTCACCCAACAATTCGATATTCTATGAAAATTATGAAAAAAATACCATTGTAATATTTAAATATCCATATTTAAAAATTAATATTCATTCTTCCAAAATAGATATGTAAATATTATAATCTACTATTTTATATAAAAATTCCAATTTATTAATAAATTTTTTATTCTTTATAATAATAGTTTTCAGATTCTTCAAAAAATTATATTTGACTTATTAAAATCATTTTACCTTTTATATTAAATGAGTATTATTTCATAATAATATATTAATGAAATATAATTTACTATGAAAATTATTTAATTCATCAAAAAGTTTTTAGGTATTGAAACGTATCATATCCCAAAAAAAATTCGGTTTCATTGTATCAAAATCTAATTTTTTTCAAAAATCGTATTTAATCATTTTAAATTGATAATAACAAAAAAGACCATTAATTTATTTAAAAAATAATATCCAAATTCATACTATTAGTTTCTAAAAACAAAAAACATTATTAAAATATTAAATATCCTATGGTTAAGGTCCCTGATTATGAGATTTTCATTGTATGGTTTAGTAAATATGGTCTGGGACATGATCTTGATGATCTTGAACTTCTCCCATAAATGGTTTTATTCATGATTTAGTTACTAAATTTATTCTTGGTAATAGTCATGGTAAAATCCAAATGATTCTATCTCCATCATATGATCTTATAAATTGGATCTATAGGGTATGATCCAACAGGTTGAGGTCATCACTTCTATGGTTTGTGTCAAAAGAATTTATCAAAACCCTATTTATATACTAATCATACAATAACTGTATAACTATTATACTATCAATTTTTATGATTCTTAATGGTATTTTTAATATGGTGGGATATATCTTTTAATGTTTCAAAATATCAAAAGTAGAACATCTATTTACAATAATTTTATTTCTTAGTTAGGAATTTACCGATTTAAAAAAGGGAACTTCATTTAAAAATGTTCAGGTCACTATTTTTTTCCCATTTATAATGTTTAGAATGTAAATTTTATTCATAAACCAAAATAAATGTTACTACTTTTGTTTCATCGACTATTTTGGTTCCCAAGTTACTTGCTCAAAATTGTTTTCTTACTACAACACATTGAAGAGGTGGTTTGTCTTGGATTTTGGGAATTTGTTTCTATGATTTAAGAATTTCACTAGCTACTCCTGATATGGGATATTGTTCTCCAGTGATACAACTTTTGGATTTGGTACATATGAGAGATTTGGTGTATAATTCTTCAATAGGGATAAAAATAAAACATCTTTCACTTAAGATATGTACAATGAGACTTCTTGTCTATGGACCATAGCTATGATGTGATTATGTATCTCAGTGGGGATAATTTATCTTGGAATATTTTTTCTCTTCATCCCAAAACTATTGAATTTATTCCAGGGAAATCTATTAAGGAACACATTATCTCTAACTTCAAACTCCATATCTAATAAATGATTATCTACAAAAATTTTCTGTTGCATTTGAGATGTTTTAAAAAGATGTTAATTTGTTTGAACCTTATCTGTTAGCTCTTTGAAATGTTTGTGTCCCATAATCATATTCCCTCCAACTACATCCCAACATGTTGGAGTTTGAAATGTCTTCCCTTATAGAGAATCATAAGGATCCATTTGATTACTACAATGGAAAACCTTATTATATTATAACTCTATTAGGGGGAAGGTGATGATCCCATCATCCATGGAAATACATTTAACAAGGTCATGGTATCACTTCTATGTTTCAACTAGTTCTTTAATATTCACAATTCTACTGAGGGTGAGAATAAGAGTTGTAGCTCAATTCTACATCTAATTCTTACTGAATACTTCGCCCGAACTTTTTGTAAACCTTGGATCTCAATTAGATACAATATAAGTTTACACTTCATTCATTCTTACCACTTATCTTATGTCTATCTTTAAGATTTGGTCATGATAGAAATTGTCCTTGATAAAAATAAAATGTTCTAACTTGGTAATGTGATCAAATTCGACAAAAATGATTCTATTACCTTCATGTTTTTTGGGGAGTCATTTGTTGAATTTCATTATTTACTTGTCCCATTATATGCTATTATAGGTAATGGTGGAATCATAACCTCGGACTTATGTCATTCGACCTTGAATTTTTGGCACAATAAGCATCAAGATAATTTATGAAGAATACCTCTTCATGATATCCCACATTATTTTTTGAATAATTTCTACATACATATTATTGATTCATAAATTAATAGATAAGTATTACCTATGAACATCATTCAAAATTTCCCTCTTTAGTTATAGTTTTTATGGAATTAAAATTCAAGTTCCAAACCATATGAAATCTTTTTTAGAAATGTTGAAATCTAGATTACGAACTACCTTAATTTTTAGAACCTACTAATCTTTTTGGGCCCCCTAATCCTCTCATCAATAGATGGTTCAATAGTTATATAATAAATATGGAATGAATATTCTTTTATTATTCCCATTTCTATCCTTCACATGTCCAAGAATATCGGATCCCTTGTAATCCTCATCATGTATAGGGTTTTAGGATCCTTTCTACCAAGAGAATTTTCCACTTTATTTAACTTTCCAGGATGGAAATGGACTGAATAATCATAAACATTCATCATATCTATCCAACTTATTTGGAACATATTGATCTCATATTATGTGAATACATACATACGAATTTTATTATCTATTTATATGTTATAGTTATCCCCATATAAATTGTTTCAGCAAATATGTAATCTATAGATCATTATATACAATTATAGATATTTTTTTGGGTAGTTGTTCTCATGGAAATTTAGTTTTTATGGGGCATATGAAATTACTCTTTTTTCTTCCATGAGTACACAACCTAATCCATTTTTTCATGCATAATTGTGGATAATAAATCCTTCCCTACAAGTGGGTAATTTGACCAAATGTTTAGTGATTATACTCTTCTTCCACTATTTAATGCTATCTTCTCATCCATAAATCTAGAAAAACTAGACTCATATTTTAGTTATCATAGTATGTGGGATTTAAAATCATGATAAGTTTCTAAAAAATCGATGATATTACCATGTTGATATCTGAAAACTATAGATTTATTTCCTATATGTTAGTTTGGACCATCCTTCAATTCGCTCTATTGTTGAATGATCCATTTATATCCCCTTTTAAATATAACATTCCTTGGGAAGGTGAAATTATCTATCCAAAATGGAAACTATTGTATTTTTCAAATAGCATTTACTTTTGAAAATTCTATATTTTGACATTCAAATAGTCCTCATGTTTCTCTATAATTTTGGAGATAAAAATAAAATCATCTATAAAGGTTGCCATAATTTTTTCATGGTAATCTATAATGTCTATATCCATAATGTAAAACAAGATTTTTAAATTATAAGTGAGTCCACATGTAATAACTATGTACTCATAGTTCCCAGACCTCGTATGAATATCATTCTTGGGGTTATCCAACTTCCTAATTATTACTTAGAAATATACCATACAATGATCCACCTTGGATAAGTATTGGGTTCTATATAGATGATTAAAAACATCATAAATATATGGTAAATGATAGTTATTCTTTATTTTGATCTTTTTGACTCATAATAATTGATGAAGAGGTGCATTTACCCATCATTCTTCTTCATGAAGAGGACTGATTTGCCCTTCGGTGAAGAACATGGATGTATAGATACTTTACCCAAATTTTCTGATAATTGTTTACCTATCTCCTAGAGTTAAAAAACATCCAGTCATTATAGATAATTAGATATTAAAAATCATCCATGTATAGGTTTGATAGATAACTCGATTTCTAATTTAGGAGGAAAAGGAAGATATTATATAGGAAACACATCTATAAAATCCATTATAATAGGCATTCTGTAAAAAATGATCTTTTATTTAGTCACAATAATTTTTTCTTTATATGGTTGATTACATGAAAATAATATCCATCCATGATATTTTCATACTAAATATGATTCATCCTCATCTTTTCACAAATATAGAATCGAAGTACAATTAAGGATTCATTGGGAGCTTTCATTCCCACATCAATTTATGATGGATCTATATAAGAAAAGTCAATCCAAACCCATAATATCAATAAATTAAATTAAATGGTGCATTATATAGTATTCTATGAAATTAATCCCAAAAATGTTGACATGGTTGGGGTTATATACTTGGGATGGAATAATTATCTCAGTTCTCAGTTTCACTGATATCTCTACTTCAATGTTTTTCAGTTATATTTGTATAATTCTACATAACATTAATGATGTGAATTAATTGTTTAAAAAATAATCAAATAGTATTTTCATTATCCTTTATTTAATAAATATAATAAATTTTTTCACATTTTTGTCAAGATCCACCCCAGTATCAAGGATAACATTTGTTATTCCTTTCTCTCTAGGCCATATAGGTTGTTTTATTCAGTTATAATTAATAGCCCTTGGATTAATGAATTAATATACATAGTTATATCATTCCTTCCAGTTGAAACATTGAGAAATAGTCAAATATTTGACATGAGAATTTCATTCTTCTTCCACATGGGTGCCTTTCACTCCTCGTAAATCACTAGCTAAGTACCATTACTTCCTTCACCGAAATCATTTAATTTTACCATTCAATAATTTTTTTGGATTCTCTTTATTACACTTATGAAATGTGGGATATTGTACTTTAATTTCGTATGATATCTCCTCATAACATTGATAGAATTCAAATTCATTCTCTTATTCTTATCTCTATACTGAATAGATCCTTGATTTTTTTTTCTATTTTTGATATGAGGGAACAACATCCAATTATCAAATCCCTCCAAAGCCTTGAATTTCCATGTATTGTTATATATTAAGAATTATCTTACTGAAGAAGAGGTCGGAATTACATTGTATAGAGATAAAAATTATAGATTCATATCATGAAACCCTTAGAATGTTCCTTTCATGTGATAAGATGGATTCATCATCCTTTTTCTTAAGGAAGGGGAATTCAATCTACATTTTAAGTCAGAGAGTGTGAGGAAATTATTTTTCTGAAAATAATTTTTTTAATTCCGTTCACACATTTTAATAAACATCCACCTCGTAATTAACTTTTTTACAAACAAAACCATTTTTAGATTATTCATCTATAGGATAAACATCCATCATGACCATCTCTTTCATAGAACAGTGAAGGGAAAATGAGATCATTTCAGTAATGTTAACTCACAATTCCGTAATTAATGGATCTGTAGATGTGCTTAATGTTAGAGTCATTTACCAAATAAATGTTTCAAATTTTCACTAGCACATTAATGGTTAGTTTTTGGAATTCTATATGATTTAGGTTTTGGGTCAAAACATAAGTTAATTGAGAAAGTACTATGATGAAGGGTTACGGTAGGGGAATCATGGAATTCTCAATATATTATTTATATCATTTTTTATGTTTGAATGTGTAATGTAAATTTTTTGTTTGTAATCTATTTTCTAATAATTCTAAACTGATTGGTCATTCAGGACATAATTCCATGTAATCATGCCAATGTATTAAAATAATGCACCAGCTACGGGGTTTTGGGGTCGTGGCGTGGCACAAATAAATCCCAAATTTCTATAATAAATTAAACAAGGGTTCCATAGAGCTAAGAAACTATTTATTAGATTTATTTAAAATGGAAAGCGTTAAAGGAAAGTATATAAGAACAAAAAACCTGGAAACACTAACTGAAACCTCATGAGATTAGAATGAAACTTCAACGGGAGGAAGAATAACTCCCCATGGACTAATCTCACACCCTAAATCCAAAGGAAACCTGAGATAATATTAAACCTTACAATTATTTTTTGGGAAACAAGAAACCTGATATGAAAACCCTAGAAATTGAGTGAGGAGAGGATAATAGAGGAAGAGAACTCACCATAAGTAACTGTCAGAGGGAGAAGTGGCATCCGGAAAGAGTGCAGGATGGAAGGTGGGGTTTATGAGAGTTTAATGGGAGGAGGTCTCTTTGAGGGAAAATTGGGGAGAGAGTGTGTAAGGGGAAAGTGGGGTTGTGTATAGGAGATAAAAAAAGTAATTAATTCATGGGGATAAAGTTTATGGTTGATGGGTAAAGTATTAAGGGTGGTGTGATTAGTCTAAGGTATGAGTAGAGAGTGGGATAGAAATTTAGGAAAATAAATGGGGAGAAAGGGGGGATGTGTGGGAGATAAAGGGGAGATGGGTGATTGGAGGGAGGGAATAACAACGAAATGAATTAATGGTGGAAAGATGGGTGAGTGGAGAGAGGGAGCACATGAGATAAATAAATAGAGGGGAGGCATGATAGAATAAGGTGAGTGCGTGTGCATGGGGTGTTAATGGGGAGAAAATGGTGAGGTGTGGAAGATAAATAAAATAAAATAGGGACTAAAACCCTTTAAAATCTAAAACTAACAATAATAACAAATAGAAAAGGTTGTTAATAATAATAATGATAATAATAATAGTAGTAATGAAATTAATATAATAATAATAACTAAAATTTTTTAATGAAAACATTTATAATAATATTAATAATTATGTAGTCATAACAACGTCATTAATTTTCTTAATTATAATAATAATAACAATAAAAATAATAATCTTTATAATCATAATTTTATTCATTTTCATTTAAATAATAACAGAATTAATAACAAATAAATAATAAATATATTTATAACTATTTTAATGATAATAATATCATTAAGAATTTTATTTACAAGAACATTTTCATATGCACAATAATGTTTTTATTATTATATCATAAACATTTAGTTTATTTCATTCTCATAATGTTTTATTATTTTAAGTACTGGGTAACCACATGGGAATTCAAGCCGAATACAAGGATACCTCTAACCATGTGGTGCCCATGCACAAGTCCAAAACCCACCAAAAACATCATATATTAAAAAAATTAGACATGTATTCAACTTGCACCTTGATGAGACTAACTGAAGCAAAGAAGTAATAAAATAATATAATTAAAATGGTCGTGGTGTGACATGGTGTGTGGATGTTTAGTTAGAATACTTATAATATAAAGTACCTAGTATATTGAGGATACTTTTTTAGTTATGTAATCAATCAATAAGAAGATAATAGGGAGTGGAGAATGAAAATAAAAGAAACAATTTGATAGAATACATTACCATTAAATCATGTAGCTCCCTTTTCATTGAACCAAATGGATTTCTTAAATTTCCTTCTGCCTAGGGAAAGTCATATAAGATTAATAGAGGAATTTTTGGATCTTATTTTAATAGATTTTGGATGAACCATGGGGCTTGTGATGTGTGAGTAATGGGTTAGAGGTGGTTTCCTTCAACAAGTGGGATGTGTGGAACTTTAGGAATGTTTGAATGTACTATTTTATCATAAATTGAATTTCTATATCAAAAGGTCCCCAACAAATTTAATTCAAAGATAAGGTTAGGATGGCTCTAAATACTATTATAAATTGGGTTTTTGACAAGTTGAGGGCACAACATTAACCTTATCTTTTAGCTTTAACCATTAGTTAAATAATTTATCTTTTACCATGTCCTCTTGTATATTCATACTATACGGTTAATATATTTACTATTATATTACAAGAAAAATAAAAATGGATCATTAATCAAATTTCTAACATAATATATATCATTTGGACGATTTTTATGACTTTTAGGACTATTTTATCATTTATTAATATAGTATTTTTTTTAAAACTCATTTATGTCAATTTATAAACAATTCATATTAAGACTTTTAAAAGATATATATAACAATTTATTATTTCTAAAATGATTTATTAATTAAAATATTTCATGTTATAATCATCCATATAATTTTCGGATGGAATAAAAACATTCAAAATAAATTTAATTTATTAGTTATAATATCATTTATTTAAATCATTCATTAATAAGGTAATCATTACATCACCATTGTCTCACAAAAAAATTTATTTATTTGATGTATAAAATTTATAAATAAAATACCATGATGGACGAAGTATTTTTAGATTTATAATTACAATTTATAGTAGAAACTATCACTTATATAACCCCATATAAAAATTGTTTACTAAAACATATGTGTTTATGTTAAATTTTCCTTAACATTAAATTAATTTTTATAAAATGTCGTTTTTACTTACAAGTGGCTCTATTGGTCCCAAAATCGACCCGAGGATTCCCATGATCGGATATGTATTATCCAATATGGATAGTACATGTGTTAGGGTAATTTAATATTATAATAATATTATTTATTACAATTATTTAAAAGATTTACCCTTTAACCATGATAAATAGAATATTTACTAATATTACAATTCATAGTGTCTAAAAATAATAGTTCCCTATTTAAACAATTTGAACAACATAATTCAAAATATGTAATCCAATTTTCAAAATTCAAAACACTAAATATGTAGAAATTAATTTAAAATTAATTCCCATTGTAAAAACCAAAAAGGGTTTTTAAAGTACAAACTACCAAAATATTAACATGATTTAATGTCCAATTTTAAAGTGAAATTACTTTCAATGAACAAAATTGGATTAAATGATAAAAAATAATCTAATTACAATTTAAAACCAATTACAATGATATTATAATTATATTTATAAATTATATTAAAAGGAAGTTTAGAATTATAATGTAGTATTTTTCATTATTTATCAAAAAATGAAATTTATCATACAAATAAAAAAACTACCGAAGGTAAATTGTGATGTACATAATCTAAATTAGAAGTTTATTTTGTCAAATAAAACATATAAAAGATAAAAAAGTATATTTAAAAAGGATTCTCCATCAAAAGGCGGTTAAACTATATTTTAATAATATTATATTATTTATGCTTAAAATTGGATTCATTCTAATTTTAAGCCTCTAAATGTTATTGGATAGATGTAAATATATTAGAAAAACACGTGTAAAAATATTTTAGTTAGTTCTAATAATTCCTGCAAATATAATGTTTCAGTTTAAACTATAATGGAAAATAATAATAATATTATATTATTTTTTATTATAACTCAACGTTTTGTGCAATTGGAGATTTCACAGAAACCAGTTGTTTCATTTTGAGTGCTCTATCAGACATAACATACCCCTGAAGGTAAATATAATATTTATTTCAAAAATATTAATGAATATGAAAAACACATATTCTTTATTTACATGGGATGATACAGTTATGCATATTGATTACTTTCCCAAATACGTGAGTTGTATTTTGTAATGTCATGTAGTTGTTTCAAACAAATGTATCTCTATATTATGTATCTAATTGATTATTATATGTTTTATTTGTGTTGGTTGGGATGGATTGAGGTTCCTCAGTTTGTGTGTGGGTTGTGAATTATTGAGGTATAATACCCAATATATGATATACATCATTCAGGATGTGGTGGGTTATAGAAACAACATGGATACAATATGTATATGAAGAATTTTATTATTTGATGATGGGATATATTAAGTTCATGTTCTAATACTTATGCATGGTTTTGATAGGCTAGCTTCATTTTTTTGGTAGTTAGATCAGGACTTGTGATATTGGGGAAGAGCCGTAAACCAGTAGGGATGTTATAGAAAGGTACCCTTGTTAATTTATTATCATAATATAATTCATTTTATATGTTACTTGGTGAGATATATACGTGAGGAGTTAAGGATAATAGTATACCTACCTTGATGGTGACTTAGTGTGACTTATTGGTCACATGTATTTAGTATTAATTAATTTTATTTTACCATAGAGAATCCATGGAGGATCCTACCGAGTATACTGGTATACTCACCCCATGTATATAAACAATTTTTCAGTTCATCATGATCAGGTTGGATATCTTACTTGATATTACGATCTTGTGGTTTGTTAGGAGTTGTTTGGGCTGCATATTTGTTGGCATCTTCCCTTTTTGGTACATGTATTTTTCCTTTCCAGTTTTTTCTATTTTGTATCATATTACATGTATCCACTTACTATATATTTTTTATATCTGAGTATTATTTTATTGATGTATAAGTATTATAAATATTTTCTACATGATTCTATTATTGGTTAATTCCTCGCATTTATATGTATGATACACCCTCAGTGCGTTTATCAATCCTGGTGCCTTCTGAAGGTAGGACTCGATAGCCATCATCCTCCTTCTCTCAATTCCATCTGAATATGGGAACTCTATGGGGGGGAGGGGTTAATTACACAAGTTTATTTATCATCACCTATCCCTATATTGATTTTCATGAACCCACTATTACCTTTTAAAAAATATTGATGGATTAAAGGCCTTCTCAAGATGAAGTGTCCCAAAGGCCCTTGATTTTCCAATTGTATAGATCCTCCTTTGGCCTAAGGGCCCATCAAAGGTAGCCTCATGGACCATTTTAGAGATATGTACTACTAATACAATTCCCTTACTACTAGAGTGAGTATATAATATCATGATAGAGATATTGACCACTATAGTTATATAAAATTCAACTACTACAATACTTCTACAATGATTCTACTATTCCATGAAAAATCCATATAATATGGTGGTCCTCGGGGTTTGTACCACCAACCTCAATGTTTCGAGGAGAGTGGTTGAACTACCCAAAGAAATGGCGCTAATAAATGTATTGTTTATATATATATATATATATACAAATGAATAAATTTTTTATTTTTTTACTATTTATAAATAATTAATAAATAATTTAATGTTTTTAAGGGAACTACTGTACAAAAAACTTATTGTTATGCATTTATGTTTTAACACACTAAATATATCCTTGTTTAAGGAATATTTTATTAAAATATAGAGTTTATATGTGTAGTAAATAATTTATCACTAAATTAATGATTTTATATTGATATTAAATAAGAATAAGAACACCTAAAATTTACATAATCATTATTTTATAAAATGAATTTTTTATATATATTTTACGTTTCATCTAAAAGTTAAATTTATTGAATTTAGAAACATTAGTAGATTAAATATGGTCCATAGTTGTAATCGCCATGTGTAAATTAGATAATATGCGATATATATTATTTTATGTCAAAAATAATTGTTGTGGTAAATAATTAAATTATGTAAATTGATGTGAAATTAAATGACATTATTTTTAATAATTATTTTTGATAATCTAGAGAAATACATAAAAAAGGGGTCAACTATCAAGTCCAGTAAAAGAATAACAAAAACATAAAATGAGTAATGTAATAAATGTGATCCAATGGAGATATACATGATACATAAAAGGGGTAATAATCATAATCTTGAGTAATGATGAATGATATAACCTGATAACTTCAAGGTATCTTAGGAAATAGGAAAAAATATAAAACCTGAAAAAGTATAAGGTAATGATAAATTCAAAGACAACGTCGCATGGTGTAAAAATCACCATATCGGAAAAGGTTTACACAATAATCTCATACATAACTTCCCATGAGAAAAAAATATTACACATTTCATTGGAGTGATATATAATTCTGATCCCACCTGTCACAACCATATCATGTACATACATTAGTGTGTCACAAAGATCAAATTAAATAATTTAATTTTTTAACACTTTAAATCCTATTATTAATGGGTGTGTGTTTCATACAAGTAATTCCAAAATAAATGAATGATATTTATATATCGGTGAATATCCTTGAGTGGAAATGGGGATCAGTATTTACTCCATAATTATTTGGCATTAATCGTTGAATAATTTTGGTAGAATAATGAAGATATGTAATAACTTATAGAGGGGACTAATGGTAGTTAATGGGTTCTATCATCACTATTACATTGTATGTAATATAATAATAATTTTTAAAATATATACCAACATTTAAAATTGGGAATCAATGGGAATAGTATAAATAAGATGATTGAAAAAAGAGGAGTAGAGTATCCCTTGCCTTGGGACGGTGTTTCTTAATTCTTGGGGTACTTATTAAGAGATTGGGGGCACCTTAAGAGGGATATAGAGAGGGATGTTTATAGTAAATTCATGATTCAATATTTTATATTGAAGGTGAATGAGAGTTTGGTTTCAATTTTATAGAAAAATAATTGTGGATTATTTATTAATTTCCAAACATTATTTTTATACTCTATATGATAGTGTAATTAAAACCAAAAACCATACGTGTGTTTTTTCCGTGGTTTATTCAATGTGGATTTATTTTCATTATTTTAAGATTATAAAAAGAATAATAACTAAAATAATTACATTAGTGATGTTTTAGTGATTCATGTTTATAACGAAATTTTTTAAATAATAAAATATGTTATTGGTTTTGGAAGATTCATTAAGGCATTATGATATAAAATAAATAAATTCACAAAACCATTACATTAAATGGAAAACATAATTTTGTTTTTATTCATCTTATTAAATATATTACATCATGTTTGGGTGGTTATGATGTCATAATATGCACTATATATATATTATTTAATTTTCACCCAACAATTTGACTGTCTAAGAAAAATATGAAAAAAACACCGTTGGAATATTTAAATATCCATATTTAAAAATTAATATTAATTATACCAAAATTGATATCTAAATATGATAATCTACTATTTTATATAATAATTCTTATTTATTAATAAATATTTTATTCTTTATAATAATAGATTTCAGATTCTTCTAAAAATTGGATTTGACTTATTAAAATCATATTACCTTTTATATTTAATAAGTATTATTTCATAATAATATATTAATGAAATATAATTTACATTGAATATTATTTAATTCATCAAAAAGTGTTTAGTAATTGAAACATATCATATCCCAAAAAAATATTTTATTCATCGTATCAAAATCAAATTTCTTTCAAAATTATTATTTAAGCATTTTAAAGTTATAATAACAAAAAAATCATTAATTTATTTAAAAAATAATATCCAAATTCTTACTATTAGGTTATACAAACAAAAACCTTTATTACAATATTAAATATCATATGCTTAAGGTCTCTGATTGTGAGATTTTCATTGGATGGTTCAACAAATATGGTCTGGGACATGATCTCGAGGATCTTGAACTTCTCCCATAAATGGTTTTAGTCATGATTTAGTTAGTAAATTTATTCTTGGTAATAATCATGGTAAAATAAAAATTATTTTATCTCCATCATATGATCTGATAAATGAGATCTATAGGGTATGATCCAACAGGTTGAGGTCATCACTTCCTTGGTTTGTGTCAAAAGAATTTATCAAAACCCTATTTATATACTAATCATACAATAACTGTATAACTCATATAATATCAATTTTTATAATTCTTAATGGTATTTTAATTATGGTGGGATATATCTTTTAATATTTCAAAAATAACAAAATTAGAACATCTGTTTACAATAATTTTATTTCTTAATTAGGAATTTACCCATTTAAAAAAGGGAACTTCATTTTTAAATGTTCAGGTCATAAATTTTTTTCCCATTTATAATGTTTAGAATGTAAATTTTATTCATAATCTAAAATAATTGATATTACTTTTGTTTCATAAACTATTTTGGTCCCCAAGTTACTTGCTCAAAATTGTGATCTTACTACAACACATTGACTAGGTGGTTTGTCTTGGATTTTAGGAATTTGTATCTATGATTTAATATTTTTATTAGCTACTCCTGATATGATATATTGTTCTCCAGTGATACAGCTTTTGGATTTGGTACATATGAGAGATTTGGTGTATAATTCTTCAAGAGGGATACATAGAACACATCATGCACTTAAGATATGTACAATGGGTCTTCATGTCGATGTACCATAGCTATGATGTGGTTATGTATCTCACTGGGGATAATTTATCTTGGAATATTATTTCTCTTCATCCTAAAACTATTGAATTTATTCCATAGAAATATTTGAAGGAACGCATTATCTCTAACATCAAACTCCATATCTAATCAATGATTATCAACAAGGATTTTCTGTTGTCTTTGAGATGTTTTAAAAAGATGTTAATTTGTTTGAACCTTATATGTTATCTCTTCAACATATCTGTGTCCCATAATCTTATTCCCTCCAACTAAATCCCAACACGTTTGAGTTTGAAATGTCTTCCCCTATAGAGCATCATAAGGTTCCATTTGAATGCTAGAACGGAGACCCTCATTATATTATAACTCTATTATGGGGAATGTGATGATCCCATCATCCACGGAAATACATTTAACAAGATCATGGTATCACTTCTATGTTTCAACTAGTTCATTAATATTTATCATTCTACTGAGGGTGAGAATAAGATTTGCATCTCAATTTTACATCTAATTCTTACTGAATACTTCTCCTAAACTTTTTGGTAAACCTTGGATCTCAATTACATACAATATAATTTGACACTCTAAGCATTTTTTCCACTTCTCTTATGTATATCTTTATGATTTGGTCATGCCATAAATTGTCCTTGATTAAAATGAAATGTGCTAACTTGGTAAGGTGATCAAATACCAGAAAAATGATTTTATTACCTTCATGTGTTTTGGGGAGTCATCTTTTGAATTTCATTATTAGGTTGTTCAATTTATATGCTGTTATAGGTAATGGTGGAATCATAACCCTGGACTTATGTCATTTGACCTTGAATTTTTGGCACAATAATCATCAAGATAATTTACGAAGAATACCTCTTCATGTTATCCGACATTATGTTTTGAATAATATCTATATACATATTATTGTTTCCTAAATGAATATATAAGTATGTCCTATGCACATAATTCAAAATTTCCCTCTTTAGTTATAGTTTTTATGGAATTAAAATTCAAGTTCCAAACCATATGAATAAAAATTTCGAAATGTTGAAATCTAGAATATGAACTACCTTATTTTGTAGAACCTAATACTCTTTTTGGGCCCCCTAATCCTCTCATGAATAGATGGTTCATTTGTTATCTAATAAATATAGAATTAATATCCTTTTATTATTCCCATTTCTATCCTTCACATGTCCCAGAATATCGGATCCCTTGTAATCCTCATCATGTATAGGGTTTTAGGATCCTTTCTACGTAGACAATTTTCCACTTTATTTAGCTTCCCAGGATGGAAATGGACTTATTAATCATAAAACTTCATTATATTTAACCAACTTCATTGGATAATTTGGATCTCATCTTATCCAAATACATAATTACGACTTTTATTATCTGTTTATATGTTATAGTTATCCCCATAGATATTCTTTCACCAAATATCTAATCTATAGATCATTATATAAAATTATAGATATTGTTTTGGGTAGTTGTTCTCATGGATATTTAATTTTTATGAGGCATATTAAACTACTCTTTTATCTTTCATGAGTACACAACCTAACCCATTATTGCATGCATAATTGTGGATAATAAATCCTTCCCAACTGGTGGGTAATTTGACCAAATGTTTAGTTATTATACTCTTATACCACTATTTAATGCTCTCTTCTCATCCATAAATCTAGATAAACTAGACTCCTATTTTAGTTATCATAGTTTGTGGGATTAAAAATCCTGAAAATTTTCTAAAAAATCTATGATAGTACACAGCTGATATATGAAAACTATAGATTTCATTCATATATGTTAGTTTGGACCATCCTTTAATTCGCACTATTTTTGAATGATCCATATATATCCCCATTTTTAATATAACATTCATTGGGAAGGTGAAATTATCTATCCAAAATGGCAACTATTGTATTTTTCAAATAGAATTTCCTTTTGAAAATTCTTTAATTTGACATTCAAATAGTCTGCATGTTTCTCTATACTTTTGGAGAAGAAAATAAAATCATCTATAAAGGCTTCCATAATTTTTTCATAGTAATCCATAAAGTCTATATCCATAAATTAAAATAAGATTTTTAAATTATAAGTGAGTCCACATGTAATAACTATGTACTCATAGTTCCTAGACCTCGTATGAATATCATTCTTGGGGTTATCCTACTTCATAATGATTACTTAGAAATATACCATTAAATGATCCACCTTGGATAAGTATTGGGTTTTATATAGATTATTGATAACATCATGAATCTATGGTAAAGGATAGTTATTATTTATTTTGATCTTCTTTACTCATAATAATTGATGAAGAGGTGTATTGACCCATCATTCTTCTTCATGAAGAGGAATGATTCGCCCTACGGTGAAGAACCTGGAAGTATAAATACTTTATCCAAATTATCTGATAATTGTTTACCTATCTCCTATAGTTAAAAAACTTACTTTCATTATAGATAATTGGATATTAAAAATCATTCATGTATAGGTTTGATAGATAACTCGATCCCTAATTTAGGAGGAAAAAGAAGATATTCTTTAGGAAACAAATCTGTAAAATAATTTTTGCTTTATATGGTTTCTTACAAGAAAATAATATCCATCCATGATATTTTCATACCAAATATGATTCATCCTCATATTTTCACATAAATAGAATCGAAGTACAATTAACGATTCATTGGGAGATTTCATTCCCACATCAATTTATGATGGATCTATAGAAGGAAAGTCAATCCAAACCCATAATATCAATAAACTAAATTTAATGGAGGACCACATAGTATTCTATGAAATTAATTGAAAAAATGTTGACATGGTTGGTGTTATATACTTGGGATGGAATAATTTCCTTTGTTCTCAGTTTCACTGATATCTTTACATCAATGTTTTTGAGAAATATTTGTATAATTCTACATAACTTCAATGATGTGTATGAATTCATTAAAAAATAATCAAATATTATTTTCATTATCCATTATTGAATAGATATAATAAATTTTTCCACATTTTTTTCAAGATCCACCTTATTAGCTAGGATAACATTAGTTATTCCTTTCTCTCTAGGCCATGTAGATTGTTTTAGTCATTGACAATTTATAGCCCTTGGATTAATGCATTAATATACATAGTTATATCATTCCTTCTAGTTGAAACATTGGGAAATATTCAAATGATTGACAGGAGAATTCCATTCTTCTATCACATTGGTGTATTTCACCCCTCGGAAATCACTAGCTAAGTACCATTCCTTCCTTCACCAAAATCATTTAATTTCCCCATTAAATAATTTTCTGGGATTCTTCATATTACACTTATGAAAATTGGGATATTGTACTTTAATTACCCCATGATATCTCCTCATCACATCGATAGAATTAAAATTCATTCTCTACTTCTTATCTTTATACTTAAGATACCCTTGATATTTTTTGATCTTCATTTTGGACATGAGGGAACAACAACCAATTATCACATCCCTCCAAAGCCTTGAATTTCCATGTATTGTTATAGATTAAGCATTATCTTACTGAAGAAGAGGTCGACATTACATTGTATGGAGATAAAAAATATAGATTCATATCATGAAACCCTTAGGAAGTTCCTTTCATGTGATAAGATGGATTCATCATCCTTTTTCTTAAGGAAAGGGAATTCAACCTACATTTTATGTCAGAGAGTGTGAGGAAATTATTTTTCTAACAATTTTTTTAATTCCGTTCACACCTTTTAATAAACATCTTCCTTATGATTAACTTTTTTACAAACAAAAACCATATTTTAGATTATTCATTTATAGGATAAACTTCCAGCATGACCATCCCTTTCATAGAACAATGAAGGGAAAATGAGATCATTTCAGTAATGTTAACTCATTATTCCATAATTAATGGATCGGTAGATGTGCTTAATGTTAGAGTCATTTACCAAATAAATGTTTCAATTTTTACTAGAACTATCAAGCTTGGATTTTGGAATTCCATATGATTCACGTTTTGGTTCAAAACATAAGTTAATTGAGAAATTACTATCACGATGGGTTAAGGTAGGGGAATAATGGCATTCTCAATTGACTATTTATGTCGTGTTTTATGTTTGAATGTGTAATGTAACATTCATGTATGTAATCTATTTTCTAAGACTTCTAAACTGATCAGTCATTCCGGACATAATTCCATGTAATAATGCCAATGAATTAAAATAATGCACCAGCTACTGGCTTCTGGGTTTGTGGCGTCGCACAAATAAATCCCAAATTGCTATAATAAATTAAACAAGGGTTCCATAGATCTAAGAAACTATTTATTAGATTTATTTAAAATGGAAATAGTTAATGGATAGAATATAAGAACAAAAAACCCGGAAACACTAACTGAAACCTCATGAAATTAGAATAAAACTTCAACGGGAGGAAGAACGACTCCCCATGGACTAATCTCACACCCTAAATCCAAAGGAAACCTGAGATAATATTTAACCTTACAATTATTTTTCGGGAAACAAGAAACCTCATATTAAAAACCTAGAAATTGAGTGAGGAGAGGATAATAGAGGAAGAGAACTCACCAGAAGTAACTGTCAGAGGGAGAAGTCGCATCCGGAAAGAGTGCAGGATGGGAGGAGGGGTTTATGAGAGTTTAAGGGGAGGAGGTCTCTTTGAGGGAAAATTTGGGAGAGAGTGGGTAAGGGGAAAGTGGGGTTGTGTATAAGAGATAAAAAAGAAATGAATTCATGGGGATAAGGTTTATGGGTGATTGGTAATGGAATAAGGGTAGTGTGATTAGTTTGAGGTATGAGTGGAGAGTGGGATAAAAATTTAGTAAAATAAATGGGTAGAAAGGGGGATGTGTGGGAGATAATGGGGAGATGGGTGATTGGAGAGAGGGAATAAAAAATAAATCAATTAAGGGTGGAAAAAGGGGTGAGTGGATAGACGGAGCACATGAGATAAAAAATTAGAGGGGAGGAGTGATAGAATAAGGGTAGTGGGTGTGCATGGGGTGTTAATGGGGACAAAATGGTGAGCTGTGGAAGATAAATAAAATAAAATAGGGACTAAAACCCTTTAAAAAGTAAAAGTAACAATAAAAAAAATAGAAAAGGTTGTTAATAATAATAATGATAATAATAATAATAATAGTATATAAATTAAAATAATTATAATAACTACGAGATTTAAATGACAACATTTATAATAATATTAATAATTAAGTAGTCATAACAACGTCATTAATTTTCCTAATGATAATATTAATAACAATTAAAATAATAATCTTAATAATCATAATTTTATTAATTTTCTTTTAAATAATAATATAATTAATAACAAGTGAATAATAACTATATTTATAAGTATTTTAATGATAATAATATCATTAACAATTTTAATTACAAAAACATTTTCATATGAACAATAATGTTTTTATTATTATATCATAAACATTTAATTTATTTCATTCTCATAAACTTTTGTTATTTTAAGTAATGGGTAACCACGTGGGAATTCAAGCTGAATACAAGGTTACCTCTAACCATGTGGTGCCCATGCACCAGTCCAAAACCCACCAAAAACATCACATATCAAAAAAATTAAACACTATTCAACCTGCACCTTGATGAGACTAACTGAATCTAAGAAGTAATAAAATAATATAATTTAAATGGTCATGGTGTGACATGGTGTGTGAAAGTTTAGTTGGAATCCTTATAATAGAAACTACCTAGAATATTGAGGATGCTTTTTTAGTTATGTAATCAATCAATAAGAAGATCATAGGGAGTGGAGAATGAAAAAAAAAGAAAAAACTTGAGAGAATACATTACCTTTAAATCAGGTAACTACCTTTTCATTGAACCAAAAGGCTTTCTTAAATTTCCTTCTGCCAAGGGAAAGTCACATAAGCTTAATAAAGGAATGTTTGTAGATTATTGTAATAGATTTTGGATGAGTCATGGGGCCTGAGATGTGTGAGTAATGGGTTAGAGGTTGTGACCTTCTACAAGAGGGATGAGTGGCACTTTAGGAAAGTTTGAAAGTACTGTTTTATCATAAACTGAATGTCTACATCAAAAGTTCCCAAACAAATTTAATTCAAAGATAAGGTGAGGATGTCTCTTAATACTCTTATAAAATGGGTTTTAAACATGTTGAGGGCACAACATTAACCTTATCATTTAGCTTTAACATTTAGTTAACTAATTAATCTTTCACCATTCCTGTTGTATATTCATACTATATGGTTAATATATTTACTATTATATTACAAGAAACATAAAAATGGATCATTAATCAAAATTTTAACATCATATATATTAGTTGGACGAATTTTCTGACTTTTAGGACTATTTTATCATTTATTAGTATATTATTTTTTATAACTCATTTATGTAAATTTATAAACAATTCATATTAAGAATTTTAAAAGATATATAACATTTTATTATTTCTAAATTGATTTATTAATTAAAATATTTCATGTTATAATCATCCATATAACTTTTTCATGGCATAAAAACATTCAAAATAAATTTAATTTATTAGTTATAATCTCATTTATTTAAATCATTCTTTAATAAGGTAATCATTACATCACCTTTGTGTCACAAATAATTTCATTTATTTGATGTCTAAAATTTATAAATAAAATACCATGATGCAAGAAGTATTTTTAGATTTATAATGACTATCTATAGTATAAGCTATCACTTATATAACCCCATATAAAAATTGTTTTACTAAAATATATGTGTTTATGTTACATTTTCCTTAACATTAAATTAATTTTTATAAAATGTCGTTTTCACTTACAAGTGGCTCTATAGGTCCAAAAATCGACCCAAGGATTTTCATGGTCGGATATGTATTATCCAATATGGTCAGTACATGTGTTAGGGTAATTTAATATTATAATAATAATATTATTTACCATTATTTAAAATATTTACCCTTTAACCATGTTAAATAGAATATTTACTAATATTACTATTCATAGTGTCTAAAAATATAAGTTACATATTTAAAAAATTTGAACATCCTAATTCAAAATATGTAATCCAATTTTCAAAATTCAAAACACTAAATCTGTAGAAATTAATTTAAAATTAATTCCCATTGTTAAAACCAAAAAGGTTTTTTTTAAAAGTAAAAACTACCAAAAGATTAACAGGATTTAATGTCCAATTTTAAAGTGAAATTACTTTCAATGAACAAAATTGGATTAAATGATAAAAAATAATCTATTTACACTTTAAAACCAATTACTATGATATTATAATTATATTTATAAATTATATTAAAAGGCATTTTAGAATTATAATGTAGTATTTTTTGTTATTTATCAAAAAATGAACGTTATCATAAAAATAAAAAAAACTACCGAAGGTAAATTTTGATGTCCATCATCTAAAGTAGAAGTTTATTTTTTAAAATGGAACATATAATAAATAAAAAAGTAGATATAAAAAGCATTATCTATCAAAAGGTGGTTAAACAATCTTTTAAGAATATTATAGTATTTATGCTTAAAATTGGATTCATTGTCATTTTAAGCCTCTAAGTGTTATTGGATAGATGTAAATACATTTAAAAAACACGTGTAAAAATATTTTAGTTATTTCTAATCATTCCCATGAATATAATGTTTCGGTGTAAACTATAATTGAAAATAATAATAATATTATATTGTTTTTCATTATAACTCAACGTTTTGTGCAATTGGAGATTTCACAGAAACCAGTTGTCGCATTTTGATTGCTCTATTAGACATAACATACCCCTTAAGGTAAAAATAATTTTTATTTCAGACATATTAATGAATATGAAAATCACATATTCTTTATTTACTTGGGATGTTACAGTTATGCATAGTGATTACTTTCCCAAATATGTGAGTTGTATTTTGTAATGTCATGTAGTTCTTTCAAACACATGTATCTCTAGATAATGTATCTAATAGATTATTATTTGTTTTATTTGTGTTGGGTGTGATGGTTTGAGGTGCCTCAGTTGGTGTGTGGGTTTTGAATGCTTGAGGTATAATACCCAATATATGATATACATCATTCAGGATGTGGTGTGTTATAGAAACTACATGGATACGATATGTATATGAATAATTTTATTGTTTGATGATGGGATATATTAAGTTCATGTTCTAATACTTATACTTGGTTTTGACAGGCTAGCTTGATTTTTTTGTTAGTTGGATCAGGACTTGTGATGTTGGGGAAGAGTGGTAAATCAGTAGGGAAGTTATATAAAGGTCCCTTGTTGATTTATTATCATAATATAATTCATTTTATATGTTACTTGGTGAGATATATACATGTGGATTCAGAAATCCTAGTATACCTACCTTGATGGTGACTTAGTGTCACTTATTGGTCACAAGTATTTGGTATTCATTAATTTTATTTTACCAGAGAGAATCCAAGGAGGATCCTACCAATTATACTGGTATACTCACCCCATGTAAATAATCAATTTTTCAGTTCATCATGATCAGGTTGGATATCTTACTTGATATTACGATCTTGTGGTTTTTTAGGAGTTGTTTGGGCTGCATAGTTTTTGGCATCTTCCCTTTTTGGTACATGTATTTTTCCTTTCCAGTTTTTTCTATTTTGTATCATATTACATGTATCCACTTAATATATATTTTGTATATCTGAGTATTATTTTATTGGTGTATAAGTATTATAAATCTTTTCTACATGATTCTATTATTGGTTAATTCCTACCATTTATATGTATGATACACCCGTATTGCTTTTCTCAATCCTGATGCCTTCTGGAGGTAGGACTCGGTAGACATCATCCTCCTTCTCTCAATTCCAGCCTAATATGGGAACTCTATGGGGGGAGGGGTTCATGTCACTAGTGTTTTTATCATCACCTATCCCTATACTGATTTTCAAGAACCCACTTTGACCTTATAAAAAATATCGATTGATTAAAGGCCTTCTCAAGATGAAGTTTCCCAAAGGCACTTGATTTTCAAATTGTATAGAGCCTCTTATGGCCTACGGGCCAATCAAAGGTAGACTGATGGACCATTTTTGAGATATGTACAACTAATACAATTCCCTTACTGCTAGCATGAGTAGATAATATCATGATAGACATATTGAACACTATAGTCATATAAAATTCAACTACTCCAATAATTCTACAACGATTCTACTATTCCATGAACAATCCATATAATATGGTGGTCCTCGGGGATTGAACCACCAACCTCAATGTTTTGAGGATAGTTGCTGAACTACCCAATGAAATGGCACTAATAAATCTATTATATATATATATATATAAATGAATAAAAAATTAATTTTTTCACTATTTATAAATAATTAATAAATAATTTAATTTTTTGAAGGGAACTTCTGTATAAAAAAACTTTAGGTTATTCATTTATGTTTTAACACACTAAATATATCCTTGTTTAAGGAAGATTTTATTAAAATATACAGTTTATATGTGTAATAAATAATTTATCACTAAATTAATGATTGGATATTGATATTAAATAAGAATAAGAAAACCTAACATTTACAAAATCATTATTTTATAAAATGAATTTTTTATATATATTTTACGTTTCATCTAAAAGTTAAATTTATAGAATTTAGAAACAATATTAGATTAAATAGGGCCTATAGTTGTAATCACCATGTGTAAATTAGATAATATGGGATATATATAATTTTATGTCAAAAATAATTATTGTGGTAAATAATTAAATTATGTAAATTGATGTGAAATTAAATAACATTATTTTTAATAACCATTTTTGAAAATTTGGAGAAATACATAAATAGGGGCCAACTATCAAGTCCAATAAAAGAATAAAAAAAACCTAAAATGATTAGTGTAATAAATGTGATCCAATGAAGATATACATGAGACATTCAAGGGGTAATAATCCTAATCTTGAGTAATGATGAATGATATAACCTGATAACTTCAATGTATCATCGGAAAGAGTAAACAATATAAAACATGAAAAAGAATAAGTTAAGGGTAAATTCTAAGACAACGTCGCATGGTGTAAAAATCCATATATCAGAAAAGGTTCACAAAATAATCTCATACATAACTTCTCATGAGAAAAAAAATATTACACATTGTATTGGAGGGATATATAATTCTGATCCCACATGTCACAACCATATCATGTATATACATTAGTTTGTCACAAAGATCAAATAAAATAATTTAATTTTTTAACACTTTAAATCCCATTATTAATGGGTTTGTGTTACATACAATTAATTCACAAATAAATGAATGATATTTATATATCAGTGAATATCCTTGATTGGAAATGGGGATCAGTATTTACTCCATAATTATTTGGCATTAATCGTTGATTAATTTAGGTAGAATAAAGAAGATATGTAATATCTAATAAAGGGGACTAATGGTAGTTAATGGGGACTATCATACCTATTACATTGTATGTAATACAAAAATAATTTTTAAAACATATACCAACATGAAAAATTGGGAATCAAAGGGAATAGTATAGATAAGATGATTGAAAAAAGAGGAGTGGAGTATCCCTTGCCTTGGGACGATGTTTCTTAATTCTTGGGGTACTTATTAAGAGATTGGGGGCACCTTAGGAGGGATATAGAGAGGGATGTTTATTGTAAATTCATGATTCAGTATTTTATATTGAAGGTGAACGAGATTTTGGTTTCAATTTTATAGAAAAATAATTGTGGATTATTTATTAATTTCAAAACATTATTTTTATACTATATATGATAATGTAATTAAAACCAAAAACCATACAAGGGTTTTTTCCATGGTTTCTTCAAAGTGGATTTATATACATTATTTTATAATTATAAAAAGAATAATAACTAAAATAATTACATCAGTGATGTTTATGAGATTCATGTTTATAAAGAAGTTTTTTAAGTGATAAAATATATTATTTGTTTTGGAGGATTCATTAAGGCATTATGATAAAAAATAAATAAATTCAAAAACCCATTACATTAAATAGAAAACATAATTTGGTTTTTATTCATTTTATTAAATATATTACATCATGTTTGGGTGGTTATGATGTCATAATATGCACTATATATATAAATTATTTAATTTTCACCCAACAATTCGACTGTCTAAGAAAATTATGAAAAAAACACTGTTGGAATATTTATATATCTGTATTTAAAAATTAATGTTAATTATACCGAAATAGATATCTAAATATGATAATATGATATTTTATCTAAAAATTACAATTTATTAATAAATATTTTATTCTTTATAATAAAAGTTTTCAGATTCTTCAGAAAATTGTATTTTACTTATTAAAATCATATTACCTTTTATATTTAATAAGTATTATTTCATAATAATATATAATATTGAAATATAATTTACCTTGAAAATTGTTTAATTCATCATAAATAGTTTAGTGATTGAAACGTATCATATCCCAAAAATTAATTCTGTTTCATCTTATAAAAATCCAAAAAAATTCAAAATTCTTATTTAATCATTTTAAAGTGATAATAAAAAAATCAATAAATTATTTAAAAAAAATATCCAAATTTATACTATTAGGTTATACAAACAAAAACCATCATTACAATATTGGAATACTATAGTTAAGGTCTCTGATTGTGAGATTTTCATTGGATGGTTAAGCAAATATGGTCTGGGACATGATCTCGATGATCTTGAACTTCTCACATAAATGATTTTAGTCATGATATAGATAATAATTTATGATTGGTAATAGTCATGGTAAAATCCAAATGATTCTATCTCCATAATATGATCTGATAAATGGGATCTATAGGGTATGATCCAATAGGTTGAGGTCATCACTTCCTTGGTTTGTGTCAAAAGAATTTATCAAAATCTTATTTATATACTAATCATACAGTAACTGTATAACTCTTATACTATTAATTTTTATGATTGTTAATGGTATTTTAAATATGGTGGGATATATATTTTAATGTTTCAAAATAACAAAAGTAGAAAATCTATTTACAATAATTTTATTTCTTAATTGGGAATTTATCCATTTAAAAAAGGGAACTTCATTTATAAATGTTCAGGTCATTAATTTTTTTCCCATTTATAATGTTTAGAATGTAAATTTTATTCATAAACTAAAAAAAATGTTATTACTTTTGTTTCATAAACTATTTTGGTTCCCAATTTACTTGCTCAAAATTGTGATCTTACTACAAGACATTGACTAGGTTGTTTTTCTGAGATTTTAGGAATTTGTATCTATGATTTAATATTTTCACTAGCTACTCCTGATATGAGATATTGTTCTCCAGTGACACAGCTTTTGGATTTTGTACATATGAGAGATTTGGTGTATAATTCTTCAATAGGGATACATAGAACACATCATGCACTTAATATATGTACAATGGGACTTCTTGTCGATAGACCATAGCTATGATGTGATTATGTATCTCTGTGGGGATAATTTATCTTGGAATATTATTTCTCTTCATCCCAAAACTATTGAATTTATTCCATGTAAATCTATGAAGGAACACATTATCTCTAACATAAAACTCCATATCTAATCAATGAGTATCTACAAAGATTTTCTATTGTCTTTGAGATGTTTTAAAAAGATGTTAATTTGTTTGAACCTTATCTCTTGGATCTTCGACATGTTTGTGTCCCATAATCTTATTCCCTCAAACTACATACCAAAATGTTGGATTTTGAAATGTCATCCCTTATAGAGCATCATAAGGTTCCATTTGAATTCTATAATGATGACACTTATTATATAATAACTCTATTAGGGAGAAGGTTATGATCCCATCATCCATGGAAATACATTTAACAAGATCATGGTGTCACTTCTATGTTTCAACTGGATCATTAATATTTAACATTCTACTGAGGGTGAGAATAAGAGATGTAGATCAATTCTACATCTAATTCTTACTGAATACTTCTCCACAACTTTTTGGTAAACCTTGGATCTCAATTAGATACAATATAAGTTGACACTCCATGCATTCTTACCACTTCTCTTATGTCCATCTTTAACATTTGGTCATGATAGAAATTTTCATTGATTAAAATATAATGTGCAAACATGGTAAGGTGATAAAATACCACCAAAATGATTTTATTACCGTCATGTGTTTTGGGGAGTCATCTGTTGAATTTCATTATTGGGTTGTTCAATTTATATGCTGTTATAGGTAATGGTGGAATCATAACCTTGGACTAATGTCATTCGACCTTGAATTTTTGGCACAATAAGCATCAAGATAATTTATGAAGAATACCTCTTCATGTTATCCCAAATTATGTTTTGAATAATATCTATATACTTATTATTGATTCCTAAATGAATAGATAAGTATGACCTATGCACATCATTCGAAATTTCCCTCTTTAGTTATAGTTTTTATGGAATTAATATTCATGTTCCAGACCATATGAATAAAATTTAGAAATGTTGAAATCTAAAATATTAACTACCTTATTTTGTAGAAACTAATAATCTTTTTAGGCCCCCTAATCCTCTCATGAATAGATGGTTCAGTAGTTATCTAATAAATATGTAATGAATATCCTTTTATTATTCCCATTTTTATCCTTCACATGTCCCACAATATCAGATCCCTTGTAATCCTCATCATTTATAGGGTTGTAGGATCTTTTCTACCAAGATAATTTTCCACTTTATTTAGCTTCCCATGATGGCAATGGAATGAATATTCATAAACTGTCATCATATATAACCAACTTTATTGGAACATATTGATCTCATCTTATGTGAATAAATAATTACCACTTTTATTATCTGTTTATATGTTATAGTTATCCCCATAGAGACTGTTTCACCAAATATCTATTCTATAGATCATTATATACAATTATAGATATTGTTTTGGGTAGTTGTTCTCAAGGAAATTTAATTTTTATGAGGCTTATAAAATTACTCTTTTATCTTCCATGAGTACACAACATAATCCATTTTTTCATGCATAATTGTGGATAATAAATCCTTCCCCACTGGTGGGTAATTTGACCAAATGATTAGTGATTATACTCTTCTTCCACTATTTAATGCTCTCTTCTCGTCCATCAATATAGATAAACTAGACTCCTATTTTATTTATCATAGTTTGTGGGATTTAAAATCATGAAAAGTTTCTAGAAAATCGATGATAGTACCCATATGATATACAAAAACTATAGATTTGTTTTTCATATATGTAAGTTTGGACCATCCTTGAATTCGCTCTATTGTTGAATGATCCATATATATCCCCCTTTTAATATAACATTCCTTGGGAAGGTGAAATTATCTATCCAAAATGGAAACTATTTTATTTTTCAAATAGCATTTCCTTTTGAAAATTATTTAAGTTGACATTCAAATAGTCATCATGATTCTCTATACTTTTGGAGAAGAAAATAAAATCATCTATAAAGGCTGCCATAATTTTTTCATGGTAATCCATAAAGTCTATATCCATAAAGTAAAAAAAATTTAAATTGTAAGTGAGTCCACATGTAATAACTATGTACTCACAGTTCCCAGACCTCGTATGAATATCATTCGTGGGGTTATCCTATTTCCTAATGATTACATAGAAATATACGATACAATGATCCACCTTGGATATGTATTGGGTTCTATATAGATGATTTAAAACTTCATAAATCTATGGTAAAAGATATTTAATATTTATTTTGATATTTTTGACTCATAATAATTGATGAAGAGGTGCATTGACCCATCATTATTCTTCATGAAGAGGACTGATTCGCCCTACGGTGAAGAAATTGGATGTATAAATACTTTATCCAAATTATCTGATAATTGTTTACATATCTCCTAGAGTAAAAAACATCTATTCATTATAGATAATTGGATATTAAAAATCATCCATGTATAGGTTTGATAGATAACTCGATCCCTAATTTAGGAGGAAAAAAAGATATTATTTAGAAAACACATCTGTAAAATCCCTTATAATAGGAATCCTGTAAAAAATGATATTTTATTTAGTGGCAATTATTTGTTCATTATATGGTTTCTTATAAGTGAATAATATCCATCCAGAATATTTTCATACCCAATATAATTCATCCTCATCTTTTCACAAAAATAGAATCAAAGTACAATTAAGGATTCATTCAGAGATTTCATTCCCACATCAATTTATGATGGATCTATAGAATGAAAGTCAATCCAAACCCATAATAACAATAAATTAAATTAAATGGTGAATCACATAGTTTTCTATGAAATTAATCACAAAAATGTTGACATGGTTGGGGTTATATACTTGGGATGGAATAATTTTCCCATTTCTCAGTTTCACTGATATCTCTACTTCAATGTTTTTCAGTAATATTTGCAAAATTCTACAGAACATGAGTGATGTGAGTGAATTCATTAAAAAATAATCAAATAGTATTTTCATTATCCTTTATTGAATAAATATAATAATTTTTTCCACATTTTCGTCAAGATCCACCCTAGTAGCTAGGATAACATTAGTTATTCCTTTCTCTCTAGGCCATATAGGTTGTTTTAGTCAGTTATAATTAATAGCCCTTGGATTAATGCATTAATATACATAGTTATATTGTTCCTTCTAGTTGAAACATTGGGAAATAATCAAATGTTTGATAGGGGAATTCCATTCTTCTGTCACATTGGTGGCTTTCACCCCTCGGAAATCACTAGATAAGTACCATTCCTTCCTTCATCGAAATCATTTAATTTCCCCATTCAATAATTTTCTGGGATTATTCTTAATACACTTATGAAATATGGGATATTGTACTTTAATTCCCCCATGATATCTCCTCATCACATTGGTAGAATTAAAATTCATTCTCTACTTCTTATCTCTATACTGAAGAGACCCTTGATATTTTTTATCTCCATTTTGGATATGAGGGAACAACAGCCAATTATCGCATCCCTCCAAAGCCTTGAATTTCCATGTAATGTTATAGATTAAGCATTATATTACAAAATAATTGGTTGACAATACATTTTATGGAGATAAAAAATATAGATTCATATCATGAAACCCTTAGGAAGTTACTTTAATGTGAAAAGATGGATTCATCATCCTTTTTCTTAAGGAAAGGGAATTCAATCTATATTTTAAGTCAGGGAGTGTAAGGAAATTATTTTTCTGAAAATATTTTTTTTTTAATTCCATTCATACCTTTTAAGAAACATCCTCCTCATGATTAAATTTTTTTCACACAAAAATTATTTTTTAGATTATTCATCTATAGGATAAACATCCATCACGACCATCCCTTTCATAGAACAATGAAGGGAAAATGAGATAAGTTTATTAATGTTAACTCACTATTCCATAATTAATGGATCAGTAGATGTTCTTAATTTTAGAGTCATTTAATAAATAAATGTTTCAATTTTCACTAGAACTTTCATGGTTCAATTTTGGAATTCCATATGATTCAGGTTTTGGATCAACACATAAGTTAATTGAGAAAGTACTATCATGAAGGGTTGAAGTAGGGGAATAATGGCATTCTAAACAGATTATTTATGTCATGTTTTATGTGTTAATGTGTAATGTAACTTTTATGTATGTAATATATATTCTAAGACTTCTAAACTGATCCGTCATTCGGTACATAATTCCATGTAATGATGCCAATGTATTAAAATAATGCACCAGCTACGGGCTTTTGGGGTTGTGGCGTTGGACAAATAAATCCAAAATTACTATAATAAATTATAAAAGGGTTCCATAGAGCTAAGAACCTATTTATTAGATTTATTTAAAATATAATGTGTTAAAGGAAGTAATATAAGAACAAAAAACCTGGAAACACTAACCGAAACCTCATGAGATTAGAATGAAACTTCAACAGGAGGAAGAACGAATCTCCATGGACTAATCTCACACCCTAAATCCAAAGGAAACCTGCGATAATATTAAACCATACAATTATTGTTTGGGAAACAAGAAACCTAATATGAAAACCCTATAAATTGAGTGAGGAGAGGATAATAGAGGAAGTGAACTCACCAGAAGTAACTCTCAGAGAGAGAAGTTGCATCTGGAAAGAGTGCAGGATGAGAGGAGGGGTTTTTGAGAGTTTAAGGGGAGGAGGTCTCTTTGAGGGAATATTTGGGAGAGAGTGGGTAAGGGGAAATTTGGGTTGTGTATAGGAGATAAAACATAAATGAATTCATGGGGATAAGGATAATGGGTGATGGGTAAAGGAATAAAGGTGGTGTGATTAGTCTGAGGTATGAGTGGAGATTAGGATAAAAATTTAGGAAAATAAATGGGGAGAAAGGGGGATGTGTGGGAGATAAATGGGATATGGGTTACTGGAGAGAGGGAAAAAAATAAATGAATTAATGGTGGAAGGAGGGGTGAGTGGAGAGAGGGAGCACATGAGATAAACAAATATAGGGGAGTCATGATAGAATAAGGGGAGTGGGTGTGCATGGGGTGTTAATGGGGAGAAAATGGTGAGGTGTGGAAGATAAATAAAATAAAATAGGGACTAAAACCCATTAAAAACTAAAACTAACAACAATAACAAATAGAAAAGGTTTTTAATAATAATAATAGTAAAGAAATTAAAATAATAATAATAACTACAACATTTTAATGAAAACATTTATAATAATATTAATAATTATTTAGTCATAACAACGTCATTAATTTTCTTAATGATAATAATAATAACAATAAAAATAATAATCTTAACAATCATAATTTTATTCATTTTCATTTAAATAATAACAGAATTAATAACAAATGAATAATAACTATATTTATAACTATTTTAATGACAATAATATCACTAAAAATTTTAACTACAAAAACATTTTCATATGCACAATAATGTTTTTATTATTATATCATAAACATTTAATTTATTTCATTATCATAATGTTTTATTATTTTACGTAATTGGTAACAACATGGGAATTCAAGCAGAATACAAGGTTACCTCTAACCATGTGGTGACCATGCACCAGTCCAAAACCTACCAAAAACATCATATATCAAAAAAATTAAACATTTATTCAACCTACACCTTGATGAGACTAACTGAAGCTAAGAAGTAATAAAATAATATAATTTAAATGGTCATGGTGTGACATGGTGTGTGGAAGATTAGTTGTAATCCTTATAATAGAAACCACCTAGTATATTGAGGATACTTTTTTAGTTATGTAATCAATCACTAATAATATCATAGGGAGTGGAGAATGAAAATAAAAGAAAAAACTTGAGAGAATACATTACCTTTAAATAAGGTAACTCCCTTTTCTTTGAACCAAAAGGCTTTCTTAAATTTCCTTCTTCGTAGGGAATGTCATAAAAGATTAACAGATGAATGTTTGGAGCTTATTGTAATAGATTTTGGATGAGTCATGGGGCCTGAGATGTGTGAGTAATGGGTTAGAGGTGGTGTCCTTCTACAAGAGGGATGAGTGGCACTTTAAGAAAGTTTGAAAGTACTATTTTATCATAAACTGAATTTCAATAAAAAAAGGTCCCCAACATATTTAATTCAATGATAATGTGAGGATGGCTCTAAATACTCTTATAAAATGGGGTTTAGACAAGTTGAGGGCACAACATTAACCTTATCTTTTATCTTTAACCTTTGGTTAACTAATTTATCTTTTACCATGTCCTCTTGTATATTCATAATATATGGTTAATATATTTACTATTATATTACAAGAAACATAAAAATGGATCATTAATCAAATTTGTAACATCATATATATCATTTGGACGAATTTTCCGACTTTTAGGACTATATTATCATTTATTAATATATTATTTTTTTAAAACTCAATTATGTCAATTTATAAACAATTCAGATTAAGACTTTTAAAAGATATATAACAATTTATTATTTCTAAAATGATTTATTAATTAAAATATTTCAAGTTATAATCATACATATAATTTTTGGATGGCATAAAAACATTCAAAATAAATTTAATTAATTAGTTGTAATCTTATTTATTTAAATCATTCATTAATAAGGTAATCATTGCATCACCATTGTGTCACAAATAATTTTATTTATTTGATGTCTAAAATTTATAAATAAAATACCATGATGGAAGAAGTATTTTTAGATTTATAATGACTATTTATAGTAGAAACTATCACTTATATAACCCCATATAAAAATTGTTTTACAAAAATATATGTGTTTATGTTAAATTTTCCTTAACATTAAATTAATTTTTATAAAATGTCATTTTCACATACAAGTGGATCTATAGGTCCCACAATCGACCCAAGGATTCCCATGGTCAGATATGTATTATCCAATATGGTTAGTACATGTTTTTGGGTAATTTAATATTATAATTATATTATTTTTTACCATTATTTAAATGATTTACCCTTTAACCATGATAAATAGAATATTTACTAATATTACTCTTCATAGTGTGTAATAATAAAAGTTACCTATTTAAAAAATTTGAACATCATAATTCAAAATATGTAATCCAACTTTCAAAATTAAAAACACTAAAGATGTAGAAATTAATATAAAATTAATTCCCATTGTTAAAACCAAAAAGAATTTTTTTAATGTAAAAATTACCAAAAGATTAACACGATTTAATGTCCAATTTTAATATGAAATTACTTTCAATGACCAAAATTGGATTAAATGATAAAAAATAATCTAATTACAGCTTAAAACCAATTACAATGATATTATAATTATATTTATAAATTAGATTAAAAGGCAGTTTAGAATTATAATGTAGTATTTTTCATTATTTATCAAAAAATGAACATTATCATAAAAATAAAAAAAAACTACCCAGGGTAAATTGTGATGTCCATCATCTAAATTAGAAGTTTATTTTTTCAAATGGAATATATAAAAGATAAAAAAAGTAGAATTAAAAAGGATTATCCATCAAAAGGCGGTTAAACTACCTTTCAAAAATATTATAGTATTTATGCTTAAAATTGGATTCATTCTCATTTTAATCCTCTAAATGTTATTGGACAGATATAAATACATTTAAAAAACACGTGTAAAAATATTTTAGTTAGTTCTAATCATTCCCGTGAATATAATGTTTCGGTGTAAACTATAATTGAAAAAAAAATATTATTATTATATTAATTTTCAGTATAACTCAATGTTTTGTGCAATGTAAGATTTCACAGAAACTAGTTTTTGTATGTTGAGTGGTCTATCAAACATAACATACCCCTTAAGGTAAAAATAATTTTTATTTCAAACATATTAATGAATATGAAAATCACATATTCATTATTTACTTGGGATGTTACAGTTATTCATAGTGATTACTTTCCCAAATACGTGAGTTGTATTTTGTAATGTCATGTAGTTCTTTCAAACACATGTATCTCTAGATAATGTATCTAACAGATTATTATATGTTTTATTTTTGTTTGTTGTACTGGTTTGAGGTGCCTCAGTTGGTTTGTGGGTTGTGAATTCTTGAAGTATAATACCCAATATATGATATACATCATTCCGGATGTGGTGGGTTATAGAAACTACATGGATACGATATGTATATGAATAATTTTATTATTTGATGATGGGATATATTTAGTTCATGTTCTAATACTTATCCGAGGTTTTGACAGGCTAGCTTGATTTTTTTTGGTAGTTGGATCAGGACTTGTGATGTTGGGGAAGAGCGGTAAATCAGTAGGGAAGTTATATATAACGACCCATACTTTACATACATTGTTAATACTTCAAAATTGAAGCACACTTATTACAACATATGACAAAACCACAAAGGACCGTATAGGTATAGTGTCCTTAGAAACTGGGAAACATAAACAACTGGTTCATAAATCTTCTACAGTGTCTCCCATTTATTTCATCATATCTAGGGTCCCTTTTAGCATATTCTACTTAATATCCATCTTCCTAACCTGGGGAAAAGAAAACATACAAAAAAGGGTGAGCTCAAATGCTCCGCAAGGGCAAATAAAGGAAATAAAAATCATATCATATCTTTTTGAAAATCCTAACCTGCAATAGAGATCATAATATCTTAATATGTAATAAATCATAGAAGTGAAAATGATATCCCCATAATCATAACATGAAACTTGAAACTTTGTGGCATGCAAACATAATCATGGAAAATCATTTCTTGTTAGTCATGACTCATTGCCAAGACTATCTTAGTGGACAAAGTCCCTTTCTGAACCCAGTCACCCTCGTTCCAGTCCTATTTCACTGAACCGGTATAACCTACCATTCCATCCATGTATATCTCATGAGATATAAAATCATTACCCAATGCATTGGAGGGAGATATAGGTCCCACCCATCTTATAATGAATCCTTTCTTATGTGTGCCACATAATCATAAACCATACATCATAGCGTAATCCACGTAATAAAAATGGGATTCTTAAACAACATGACATCATAAAACAATTCATATAAGATAAAGGAATTCATAAAAATATTTCCATCACAACATAATCAAATCCATGTAATAATAGGGATAAAAACAGAACCCTTTTATTATCTTAGATGGAAAATAATTTTGATAAAATACTTGAACTCCATTCTTGAGGAAAATATCCTTTCTACTTCAAAAACATTTTTCCTTTCATAACATGTCATACGACTTTTAAATTAAATAAGTTGATTAAAAATAAACTTAAAAACTTGTAAATGAAGCTTATTGGAAATAATGTTTTAAAAATCCATTCATGCCGTATAAGTTAAAAAAACATTCTTCTCGTACTTTTGTCGGAAAAGTCAAAAAAGTATCTCGTATAAAAAACGACAAAAGTTTCCTTTCATATCTTTTACTAAAAACTCACCGAAGGGTAAAATTGGATTTAAAAAATTTTAGGTGGATGGAAATAATATTACATATTGAGGAAATATGGATGAGGATGATAAAATACACCCCAGTAAATACTAAAGTATAAACAATCTCGGATAAAAATGAGATTTTGATATTTCCCTTACCTTAGGTCCGATTTGCTTTGTATGTGTCTGAAGCTCCTGTATAATGGTTTAAATAATGTTGTTTAATTATTACAGAATCATAAATATTGATATGATATCATATATGGTCATATTCTTAGCTTCTTATTAGTAATATTTCATTGTTACTTGTTACTCAGGTCTTTATTGCCTTTTGTTCTTATGTGTGTTTTGCCGAATAAATTCTTATTCTTCTTTTAAGGTTATAGATACCTTATATCCAGAATGGTATTAGTGTAACATATATCATATTTATTCATTAAATTCATTTATATAATTACTATGTAATGATGATCATGTAGAACAAGTCGCATCACATCGTGGACACGGTATTCCGTACGTACGCACGAGTGATGATATCGTTCCTATGATTGTGGAATTGTATTGGAGTATATGAATACTATTTCAGTATCAATATCACTTTATAATAATCATATAAAGTTACTCATTACACCATTATACCCATCCTTGTAAGGTGATAGTGGAAAAATAGATTACACCATGGCGTGGAGACGGTATTCCGTACGTACGCACGCACGGTGATTTCATTTTTCCGTAGGATGGATAGAAGGTGAATTAGGGTTTTTTCATATTTATAATAACATATCAGTATGTAAGTAATACTGATTTTATTACTTTATCCTGAAACAACTAATGAAGAAGAAGTTGAAAAGAAAGAAATTGAAAAGATCGGTAATTGATATTACCTTTTCTTTGGAATGCTTCTTTGAATCCTCCACTTAGAGAACTAATATTGGTCTTTGAAGAAGACCAGGACCTCTAGGATTATTCTAGGGAAGTGGAGAGGAGAAAATGGCAGTGGTTGGCCGAGCTTGAGTGCTCAATTTGGTGTGAGGAGGAGGGGGAGGAGGTGCCCTTTTATAAGGGAGGAGAGGGGCACCTTAGGAATATCTCAAAATATTATTTTATATTAAATTCAAAATCAGTTTATAATGGTTACAAAGGGTCTTATTTCGAAGCTAAAGTGGGGAAGGGTCAAAATACTATCAACCAATAGGATTTAGACAAGTTTAGGTTATTATTTTAACCATATCAATTAGATTTAACTCTAAGTTAAATAATTTAACTTTTACCGTGACTTTTTGTTTTCTTACACTATATGGTAAATACACATACTATAACATGCCAAAAGAACCCCAAGTTGTTTATTATTAATATATATATCCTTATATAAGTCATTTGGCAGAACATTAGATTTTTAGGAATAAAATAACAATTAATAATATAATATTTGATTTAAAAAATATTTTGTGTCAATTTTGACACTATTTGATATATGATTTTTTTGAAAGTCTTAACAGAATTATATGTTCGAACCAAATTGATTAAATCAACAATAATATATCATATTAACCTATAAAATTTGTGGAATTCATAAAAAGTCTCAAATTACATTTATTTGAGCATTTATAACATCAATTATGTAAACATTTCCTTAAAAGGGTAATTACTGCATCATCGTTGTGTCATAAATAAATTAAATTATTTAATGTCTAAAAATTACAAATAAAATACCATTATGTAGGAAATATTTTTAGATTTCTAATGAATATTTATAATCTAATTTATCTTTTTTATAAACCCATATTAAAAAAAATTTAGTTATTAAACTTTGATTTTAACTATTTTAACTATTCATTAAATAAAATAATATTAAATGTCATAATCTAATCCAAGTGGACCTAAATGGTCATATTATATTCATAAGGTTGTTTTTTGGTCGAATTAAACTTATCCAATAGAATTAGGACATGTGTTAGGGTAATAGTAATATCATATTTACCCTTAGTTACCATATTTACTATTAACCGCTGTAAAACAAGTAAAAAGTTACTATTCACCAAAAAATTATTTTTATATCATTGAACCACATTTTACATACTGATATCAACCGTGTTTTTCGGATTTTCAAAATTCCAATCACAGAAGCGGTAAAATTAAGTTTTTTGCAAAATTCAGTTTTTAACCTACCACTTAGTGGTTTCACTATTCATCAAAAATTGAAAGTTTTCAGAAAAATACCAAAATTTCACCCGAGGCTAATTTCGATATTGCGAACCCAAAAATGAAGTACATTTTGAAAATTAAAATTTATAAAATTTCATAAAGTGATTATTACTATTCATAACGGCTAGTTTTAATAATATTTTAATAGCATATCATTGTTTAGTGAAACTCGGTATTGCGTACGACGCAAGTTATCGAGGAAGGTCGCGATTTCGTGTAAAACAAGCCAAGCAAGTGTTGTGTAGAAAAATATTCCTTTGATGATTTATATATCATAAAAGTCTCGGGTGTTACATTCTACCCCCCTTGAAAAGAATTTTGCCCTCAAAATTCATCACTTTGTAACAAACAGATGAGGATACCTCTCCCTCATCATATCCTCAAGCTCCCAAGTAGCTTCTTCTAATTGGTGGTTCCTCCATAAAACTTTCACCAAGTGAGTGGTCTTGTTTCGTAGGACTTTTTCGCTACGATCCAAAATCTCTATCGGCTGTTCTTCATAAGAAAGATCTTGCTCCAGCGGTACAACTTCTGAGATGAGTACATGTGAAGGATCAGGTATGTACTATCTCAGGAGAGATACATGGAACACATCGTGAACTTGAGAGAGATTCGGTGGAAGCACCAATCGGTAAGCTACCTTCCCAACACGATCCAGTATTTTGAAAGGACCGATATATCTAGGGCTCAACTTCCCCTTCTTTCCAAATCTCATGACTCTCTTCCAGAGAGATATCCGTAAGAACACTTTATCGCCCACTTAAAACTCTAGGTCTTTTCTTCGGTTGTCGGCATAACTTCTATGTAGACTCTGAGCTGCTCTTATGTGTTTTTGAATAGATATGACCTTTTCTGCCATTTCATCAACGAGATCAGGTCCTAATAGCTTTCTTTCCCCAAATTCATCCCAGCAAGTTGGAGTCCTGCATTTCTTTCCATAGAGAGCTTCATAAGGAGCCATCTGAATACTGGAGTGAAAGCTATTATTATAAGAAAATTCCACCAAAGGTAGGTTTTGATCCCAACCTCCTTTGAAATCCATAGAGTAAGCTCTCAACATATCTTCGAGGGTTTGAATTGTTCTCTCAGACTGACCGTCTGTCTAAGGATGATAAGCAGTGCTGAAACTCAACTCTGTATCCAGAGTTTGCTGAAGACTTCGCCGGAACGTCGAGGTAAATCTCGGATCCCGATCAGATATAATAGAAAGTGGTACTCCATGCAATCTTACCACTTCCTTTACATATATCCTGGCAAGCTGATCTAGAGAGAAATCCTCTCTAATAGCAATGAAGTGTGCAGACTTTGTAAGACGATCAACTATGACCCAGATAGTATTATTGCCTTTGGATGTTTTAGGAAGTCCTGTGACAAAGTCCATAGTGATATTTTCCCATTTCCATTCGGGTATGGGTAATGGTTGTAACATCCCCTTAGACTTATATCTCTCATCTTTAACTTGTTGACAAACCAAGCATCGAGAGACATATTCAGCAACATCTCTTTTCATGCCATCCCACTAGAAGTACTCTTTTAGGTCCCTATACATATTCGTGCTTCTAGGATGAATAGAGAATGAAGAACTATGAGCCTCATCCAGCAGCTCCTTCTTTAATTCGGGGATGGGAGGAACACAAACCCGATTCCTGAACTTTATTATCCCATCACAATCAAGGTTGAATTCAGGAACATTTCTCAACTTCTTTTGTAACTCGACATCTTCTTTCTGTGCCTCTTTAATCTTCACATGTATAGATGGTTGAACATTCATTTGAGAAAGATAAGATTTTTACCCTTCCATTATAATTCCAAGATCCATACTTTGTAAATCCATAAATATTGGATCTTTTGTGATCCTCATCATGGATAAACTAGAATGGTCTTATCGACTTAATGCATCTGCCACATTGTTTGCTTTCCCAGGGTGGTAATGGATTGAGCAGTCATAATCCTTAATCAGCTCCAACCATCTTCTTTGACGCATATTCAGCTCCTTTTTTGTGAAAATATACTTTAAACTTTTATGATCAGTATAAATATCACACCTTTCACCATAAAGGTAATGCCTCTAAATCTTTAATGCAAACATTACCGCAGCTAACTCCAAATCATGTGTTGGTTAATTTTGCTCATGGATTTTCAACTGTCGTGAGGCATAAGCTATTACCATATCATTTTTCATAAGAACACACCCCAATCCCTTCTTGGATGCATAACTGTAGATCACAAACCTTTCTCCACTACAAGGTAGTGTGAGCACAGGTGCACTGGATAACCTTCTTTTCAACTCCTTGAAATTCTCTTCACATTCCTCCGTCCAGACAAACCTAACTCCTTTCCGAGTCAACTTGGTGAGTGGATTAGATAATTGTGAAAAATATTTCACAAAACGTCGATAATATCCAGCCAAACCAGGAAAACTTCGGATCTCAGTTACTGTTGTTGGTCTCGACCATCTTTCGATAACCTCTGTTTTTGCTGGATCCACAAATATCCCCTATATTGAGATTATGTGACACAAAAATGCAACTTTTTGAAGCCAAAATTCACACTTGGTAAATTTGGCATAAAGCTTCTCCTTTATCAGGGTCTTCAATATAATTCTCAAGTGATCTTCATGCTCTTCCTTTCTCTTTGAATAGACAAGAATATCGTCTATAAAGACTACCACAAATTGATCAAGATAGTCTCTAAAGACTCTATTCATTAGATCCATGAAGATAGCAGGGGAATTAGTAAGACCAAATGGCACCAATATAAATTCATAGTGTCCATACCTTGTATGGAAAGCCATCTTTGGTATATCCTCCCTTTTGACCCTTAATTGATGATACCCTGAAAGAAGATCAATCTTGGAAAAGTATTGAGCTCCGCGTAGTTGGACAAATAAGTCATCAATTCATGGGAGAGGATATTTGTTCTTGATAGTGATCTTGTTAAGTTCTCGATAATCAATGCAGAGTCTCATTGATCCATATTTCTTATTAACAAATAGAACAGGTTCTCCCCAAGGTGACGCACTAGGGGATATGAATCCCTTATCAAGATTCTCTTGGAGTTGCTTCTTCAATTCCTTCAACTCAATTGGGGCCATTCTATAAGGTGTCTTTGAAATAGGCAAAGCACCCGGTACGAGTTCTATTGAAAACTCAACATCACGATTTGGTGGAAGACCCGGTAATTCCTCTGGAAAGACATCATAAAAATCCCGTACGATGGGCATATTCTTAATCACGAGTTTCTCACCAACAATTTGAGATAAATAACCTTCATTTAGTGGAATCAATACCCATAAAATGGAAGAAATTTCCACTGGAAGGTTATGTTCATCCTTGCATTGATAGACAATCATAGATTGATCTGGAATATGAAATGTGACTTCCCTTCTTTGGCAATTGATATGAGCGCCGTATAAAGAAAGCCAATCCATGCCAAGAATCACATCGAATTCCACTAAAGGAAGGATCACAAGATTTGCAGGAAGCACTTTCCCACAAACGTCAATTGGAGAAGAATTATAAACTTTTGATGCGATTGATGTGCCATTAGGTGTTGTCACAGCTAACTCAACATCTAATTGTTGAGTTAATACGGTGATACCCTTAAGAAATTTCTTTAGAAATAAAAGAGTGGGTGGATCCATAATCAAATAAAACATTTGCTACTTTAGAGTGGATGGTAAGTGTACCTTTCACCACTTCGTTATCGTACTCCACATCGCTGATAGAAATTGCATGTAACTTTCCTTTGTCTTTAGCCTTAAGAGTTTTTTGACGTTGACCATCATCATCGACCCTTGGATGTGGGCATTGATTGGAATAATACCCACATCTACTTGCACTTGAAACATTGAAGTGTAGTAGGTTCATTGTGTGTTTCCCTTCCTTTGTTTGCATCATTAGACATCTTCTTCCCATTATCGTGGCATTCAAATGCCCGATGACCTTCCTTTCCACATTTGAAACATTTACTTGTCCCTTTAAGACAACTCCCTCCATGTTTCTTTCCACACTTTGAGCATAAGGGAAAGCTCATCTTCTTTTCAGTGTCCTCTTTAGATTTTCCTTTGAATTCCATTTTCCTCTTCTTATCAAACCCATATGACTGATGGGTTACTCCAATCTCCATCTCGACTTTGAGAGCACATCAAACGATTTCCTCGTAGCTATTGAAGTCCCTTATGGCTAACACCCTTCGAAGACTTGGTTTTAAGCCACTAAAGTATCGATCGATCTTACTCTCAGGTTGGATAATAATACCAGAAGTGTACCTTGCAAGTCTTGTAAAATTTTCTTCATAGGTACCAACAGATTCATCATCCTTTTGCTTTAGTTCAAGAAACTCTTTCTCCATCTTTGTTCGGAGAATACGAGGGAAGTACTTATTTAAAAATATGTTCTTGAACTCGTCCCATTCCATGGACTCAATTTAATCCCTTTGCCTCGTATTCTTAATAAGATTCTACCATTGATCAGCATCTCCTTCCAAACGATACACTGCTAGGATGAATTTATCATGTTTAGAACATTGAAAAACTGAAAATATCTTTTCAGTAGTACTAATCCATTTTTCAGCAACTAATGGATCAGTAGACCCGCTGAAAGAAGGTGGACGCTGCCCCATGAAGGATTCAACAGAATGTTGCTCTTTCCTTTTCTCGTTTGGAAGTCCTTCATGATTCATAGCTTGAGAAAGTTGTGTGAGCATGGCTACAAGATTTTTCATTCCAGCTCCCATGTCATTTGGTTGCTCAGGGGGACAATCATTGCATTGCCCATCGCATTCCGCATTAACACGGTTCCTTCGGGTTCCAGCCATTGACTAAAACCAAGAAGAATAGTGTGAGCAACACTAATTATAATAGGAAAACCACATAATTCAAGAATAAAATTTTCACGCTTAAGGTCTTATCCTAGGTTATTCATGGCCATTTCTAAAACACTAAGATTGTGTTCTATGCTTAAACTTATCCTTAGGGTTCTTACTAAGGCTTTCACATCCTAGTTTCCAAAGGTTGACTATAACATTCCTCTAATACCACTTATAACGACCCATACTTTACATACATTGTTAATACTTCAAAATTGAAGCACACTTATTACAACATATGACAAAACCACAAAGGAACTTATAGGTATAGTGTCTTTAGAAACTGGGAAACATAAACAACTGGTTCATAAATCTTCTACAGTGTCTCCCATTTATTTCATCATATCTAGGGTCCCTTTTAGCATATTCTACTTAATATCCATCTTCCTGACCCGGGGAAAAGAAAACATACAAAAAAGGGTGTGCTCAAATGTTCAGCAAGGGCAAATAAAGGAAATAAAAATCATATCATATCTTTTTGAAAATCCTAACCTGCAAAAGAGATCATAATATTTTAACATGTAATAAATCATAGAAGTGAAAATGAGATCCCCATAATCATAACATGAAACTTGAAACTTTGTGGCATGCACACATAATCATGGAAAATCATTTCTTGTTAGTCATGACTCATTTCCAAGACTATCTTAGTGGACAAAGTCCCTTTCTGAACCGAGTCACCCTCGTTCCAGTCCTGTTTCACTGAACCGGTATAACCTACCATTCCAACCATGTCTATCTCATGAGATATAAAATCTTTACCCAATGCATTGGATGGAGATATAGGTCACACCCATCTTATAATGAATCCTTTCTTATGTGTGCCACATAATCATAAACCATACATCATAGCGTAATCCACGTAATAAAAATGGGATTCTTAAACAACATGACATCATAAAACAATTCATATAAGATAAAGGAATTCATAAAAATATTTCCATCACAACATAATAAAATCCATGTAATAATAGGGATAAAAACAGAACCCTTTTATTATCATAGATGGAAAATAATTTTGATAAAATACTTGAACTCCATTCTTGAGGAAAATATCCTTTCTACTTCAAAAACATTTTTCCTTTCATAACATGTCATACGACTTTAAAATAAAAGAAGTTGATTAAAAATAAACTTGAAAACTTGTAAAGGAAGATTCTTGGAAATAATTTTTAAAAAATCCATTCATGCCATATAAGTTAAAAAAAACATTCTTCTCGTACTTTTGTCGGAAAAGTCAAAAAAGTATCTCGTACGAAAAACGACAAAAGTTTCCTTTCATATCTTTTACTAAAAACTCAACGAAGGGTAAAATAGGATTTAAACAATTTTAGGTGGATGGAAATAATATTACATATTGAGGAAATATGGATGTGGATGATAAAATACACCCCAGTAAATACTAAAGTATAAACAATCTCGGATAAAAATGAGATTGTGATATTTCCCTTACCTTAGGTCCGATTTGCTTTGTACGTGTCCGAAGCTCCTGTATAATGGTTTAAATAATGTTATTGACTTATTCCAGAATCATACATATTGATATGATATCATATATGGTCATATTCTTAGCTTCTTATTAGTAATATTTCATTGTTACTTGTTACTCAGGTCTTTATTGCCTTTTGTTCTTATGCGTGTTTTGCCGAATAAATTATTATTCATCTTTTAAGGTTATAGATACCTTATATCTAGAATGGTATTAGTGTAACATATATCATATTTATTCATTAAATTCATTTATATAATTACTATGTAATGATGATCATGTAGAACGAGTCGCATCACATCGTGGAGACGGTATTCCGTACGTACGCACGAGTGATGATATCGTTCCTATGATTGTGGAATTGTATTGGAGTATATGAACACTATTTCAGTATCAATATCACTTTATAATAATCATATATAGTTACTCATTACACCATTATACCCATCCTTGTAAGGTGATAGTGGAAAAATAGATTACACCACGGCGTGGAGACGGTATTCCGTACGTACGCTCGCGCGGTGATTTCATTTTTCCGTAGGATGGATAGAAGGTGAATTAGGGTTGTTTCATATTTATAATAACATATCAGTATGTAAGTAATACTGATGTTATTACTTTATCATGAAACAACTAAAGAAGAAGAAGTTGAAGAAGAAAGAAATTGAAAAGATCGGTAATGGATATTACCTCTTCTTTGGAATGCTTCTTTGAATCCTCCACTTAGGGAACTAATATTGGTCTTTCAAGAAGACCAGGACCTCTAGGATTATTCTAGGGAAGTGGAGAGGAGAAAATTTCAGGGGTTGGCCGAGCTTTAGTGCTCAATTTTGTGTGAGGAGGAGGGGGAGGAGGTGCCCTTTTATAAGGGAGGAGAGGGGCACCTTAGGAATATCTCAAAATATTATTTTATATTAAAGTCAAAATCGGATTATAATGGTTCCAAAGGGTCTTATTTCGAAGATAAAGTGGGGAAGGGTCTAAATCCTATCAACCAATAGGATTTAGACAAGTTTAGGTTATTATTTTAACCTTATCAATTAGATTTAACTCTAAGTTAAATAATTTAACTTTTACTGTGACTTTTTGTTTTCTTACACTATATGGTTAATACACATACTATAACATGCCAAAAGAACCCCAAGTTGTTTATTATTAATATATATATCCTTATCTAAATCATTTGGCCGAACATTAGATTTTTAGGAATAAAATAACAATTAATAATATAATATTTGATTTAAAAACTATTTTGTGTCAATTTTGACACTATTTGATATATGATTTTTTTGAAAGTCATAACAGAATTATATGTTCAAACCAAGTTGATTAAATCAACAATAATATATCATAGTAACCTAGAAAATTAGTGGAATTCATAAAAAGTCTCAAATTACATTTATTTGAGCATTTATAACATGAATTATATTAACATTTCCTTAAAAGGGTAATTACTGCATCATCGTTGCGTCATAAATAAATTAAATTATATAATGTCTAAAAATTACAAATAAAATACCATTATGTATGAAATATTTTTAGCTTTCTAATGAATATTTATAATATAATTTATCTTATGTATAAACCCATATTAAAAATGTTTTAGTTATTAAACTTAGATTTTAACTATTTTAACTATTCATTAAATAAAATAATATTAAATGTCATAATCTAATCCAAGTGGACCTAAATGGACATATTATATTCATAAGGTTGTTTTTGGTCGAATTACACTTATCCAATAGAATTAGGACATGTGTTAGGGTAATAGTAATATCATATTTACCCTTAGTTGCCCTATTAACTATTAACCGCGGTAAAACAAGTAAAAAGTTACTATTCACCAAAAAATTATTTTTATCTCATTGAACCAAATTTTACTTACTGATATCAACCGTGTCGGTCGGATTTTTGAAATACCAATCACAGAAGCAGTAAAATTAAGTTTTATGCAAAATTCAGTTTTTAACCTACCACTTAGTGGTTTCACTATTCATCAAAAATTGAAAGTTTTCAGAAAAATACCAAAATTTCACCCTAGGCTAATTTCGATATTGTGAATCCAAAAATGAAGTCCATTTTGAAAAATAAAATTCATAAAATTTCATAAAGTGATTATTAATATTCATAACGGCTAGTTTTAATAATATTTTAATAGCATATCGTTGTTTAGTGAAACTCGGTATTGCGTACGACACAAGTTATCGAGGAAGGTCGCAATTTCGTGTAAAATAAGCCAAGAAAGTTTTGTGTAGAAAAATATTCCTTTGATGATTTATATAACATAAAAGTCTCGGGTGTTACATTATAGAAAGGTCCCTTTTGATTTATTGTCATAATATAATTCATTTTATATGTTACTTGGTGAGATATATACATGTGGAGTCAGAAATCCTAGTATACCTACCTTGATGGTGACTTAGTGTCACTTATGGGTCACAAGTATTTAGTATTCATTAATTTTATTTTACCAGAGAGAATCCAAGGAGGATCCTACCGAGTATACTGGTATACTCACCCAATGTACATAAACAATTTTTTAGTTCATCATGATCAGGTTGGATATCTTACTTGATATTATGATCTTGTGGTTTTTAGGAGTTTTTGGGATGCAGAGTTATTGGCATCTTCCCTTTTTGGTACCAGTATTTTTCCTTTCTAGTTTTTTATATTTTTTATCATATTACATGTATCGACTTCATATATATTTTGTATATCTGAGTAATATTTGATTAGTGTATAAGTATTATAAATCTTTTCTACATGATTCTATTATTGGTTAATTCCTCCCATTTATATGTATGATACACCCTCAGTACTTTTCTCAATCCTGGTGCCTTCTGGGGGTAGGACCCGGTAGCCATCATCCTCCTTCTCTCAATTCCATCCTAATATGGGAACTCTATGGGCGGGGGAGGGGTTCATGACACTAGTGTTTTTATCATCACCTATCCCTATACTGATTTTCAAGCACCCACTATGACCTTATAAAAAATATTGATGGATTAAAGGCCTTCTTAAGATGAAGTGTCCCAAAGTCCCTTGATTTTCAAATTGTATAGAGCCTTCTATGGCCTAAGGGCCCATCAAAGGTAGCCTGATGGACAATTTTTGAGATATGTACTACTAATACAATTCCCTTACTGCTAGCATGAGTAGATAATATGATGATAGAGATATTGACCACTATAGTTCTATAAAAATCAACTACTACAATACTTTTACAACGATTCTACTATTCCATGAACAATCCATATAATATGGTGGTCCTCGGGGTTTGAACCACCAACCTCATTGTTTCGAGGATAGTGGTTGAACTACCCAAAGAAATGACACTAATAAATGTATTGTTTATATATATATATATATACAAAGGAATATAAATTTAATTTTTTTACTATTTATAAATAATTAATAATTAATTTAATGTTTTGAAGGGAACTCCAGTACAAAAAAACTTTATGATATGCATTTATGTTTTAACAAACAAAATATATCATTTTTTAAGGAAGATTTTAATAGAATATAGAGTTTATATGTGTAATAAATAATTTATCACTAAATTATGATTGGATATTGATATTAAATAAGAATAAGAACACCTAACATTTACAAAATCATTATTTTATAAAATTATTTTTTATATATATTCTACTTTTCATCTAAAAGTTAAATTTATAGAATTTAGAAACTTTATTAGATTAAATAGGGTCCATAGTTGTAATCGCCATGTGAAAATTAGATAATATGGGATATATATTATTTTATGTCAAAAATAATTGTTGTGTTAAATAATTAAATTATGTAAATTGATGGGAAATTAAATTACATTATTTTTAATAATTATTTTTGATAATCTGGAGAAATACATAAAAAAGGGGTCAACTATCAAGTCCAATAAAAGAATAACAAAAAAATAAAATGATTACTGTAATAAATGTGATCAAATGGAGATATACATGAGACATAAAAGGGTTAATAATCTTAGTCTTGAGTAATGATTAATGATATAACATGATAACTTCAAGGTATCATCGGAAAGAGGAAATAGTACAAAACATGAAAAAGAATAAGGTAAGGATAAATTCTAAGGAAACATCGCATGGTGTAAAAATCCCCATATTGTAAAAGGTTCACACAATAATCTCATACATAACTTCTCATGAGAAAACAATATTACACATTGCATTGGAGGGATATATAATTCTGATCCCACCTATCACAACCATATCGTGTACATACATTAGTGTGTCCCAAATATCAAATAAAATAATTTAATTTTGTAACACATTAAATTCCATTATTAATGGGTGTGAGTTACATACAATTAATTCCAAAATAAATGAATAATATTTATATATCAGGGAATATCCTTGATTGGAAATGGGGATCAGTATTTACTCAATAATTATTTTGCATTAATCGTTGAATAATTTTGGTAGAATAATGAAGATATGTAATAACTTATAGAGGGGACTAATGGTAGTTAATGGGGTCTATCATCACTATTACATTTTATTTAATATAAAAATAATTTTTAAAACATATACCAACATGAAAAATTGGTAATCAATGGGAATAGTATAAATATGATGATTGAAAAAAAAAGAGTAGAGTATCCCTTACCTTGGGAAAGTGTTTCTTAATTATTGGGGTACTTATTAAGAGATTGGGGGAACCTTAGGAGGGATATACGGAGGGTCTTTTATAGTAAATTAATGATTCAATATTTTATATTGATGGTGAACGAGAGCTTGGTTTCAATTTTATAGAAAAATAATTGTGGATTATTTAATAATTTCCAAACATTATTTTTATACTCTGTATCATAATGTAATTAAAACCAAAAACCATACCAGCGTTTTTCCATGGTTTCTTCAAAGTGGATTTATTTTCATTATTTTATAATTATAAGAAGAATAATAACTAAAATAATTACATTAGTGATGTTTAAGTGATTCATTTTTATAATGAATTTTTTTAAATTTTAAAATATATTATTCGTTTTGGAGGATTCATTAAGGCATTATGATATAAAATAAATAAATTTAAAAACCCATTACATTAAATGGATAACATAAATTTGTTTTTATTAATTTTATTAAATATATTAAATCATGTTTGGGTGGTTATGATGTCATAATATGCACTATATTTATATATTATTTAATTTTCACCCAACAATTCGACTGTCTGAGAAAATTATAAAAAACCCACCATTAGAATATTTAAATATCCACATTTAAAAATTAATATTAATTATATCAAAATAGATATCTAAATATGATAATATACTATTTTGTATAAAAATTTCAAATTATTAATAAATATTTTATTCTTTATAAAAATAATTTTCATATTCTTCAAAAAAAATTATTTGACTTATTAAAATCATATTACCTTTTATATTTAATAAGTATTATTTCATAATAATATATTAATGAAATATAATTTACTTTGAAAATTATTTAATTCATCAAAAAGTGTTTAGTGATTGAAAAATATCATATCCAAAAAAAATTTTGTTTCATCATATCAAAATCAAATTTTTTTCAAAATTCTTATTTAATCATTTTAAAGAGATAATATTAAAAAATCATTATTTTATTTAAAAAATAATATTCAAATTCATAATATTAGGTTCTATAAACAAAACCCGTAATTAAAATATTAAATATCATATGTTTAAGGTCGCTGATTGTGATATTTTCATTGGATGGTTCCACAAATATGGTCTAGGACATGATCTCGATGATCTCGAACTTCTCTCATAAATGATTTTAGTCATGATTTAGTTGCTAAATTTATTCTTGGTAATAGTCATGGTAAAATCCAAATGATTATATCTCCATCATATGATCTGATAAATGGGATCTATAGGGTATGACTCAATTGGTTGAGGACATCACCTCCTTGGTTTGTTTAAAAAGAATTTATCAAAACCCTATTTATATATTAATCATACAACAACTATATAACTCTTATACTATCAATTTTTATGATTCTTAATGGTATTTTAAATATGGTGGGATATAACTTTTAATGTTTCAAAATAAAAAAAGTAGAAAGTCAATTTACAATAATTTTATTTCTTAATTAGGAATTTACCCATTTAAAAAAGGGAACTTAATTTATAAATGTTTAGGTCATTAATTTTTTTCCCACTTATAATGTTTAGAATGTAAATTTTATTCATAAACTAAACTAATTGATATTAATTTGTTTCATCAACTATTTTGGTTCCCAAGTTACTTGCTCAAAATTGTGATCTTACTATAACACATTGACTAGGTGGTTTGTCTTGGATTCTAGGAATTTGTATCTATGATTTAAGATTTTCACTAGTTACTCCTGATATGAGATATTGTTCTCTAGTGATATGGCTTTTGGATTTGGTACATATGAGAGATTTGGTGTATAATTATTCAAGACGGATACATAGAACACATCATTCACTTAAGATATGTAGAATGGGACTTCTTGTCAATTGTCCATAGCTATGATGTGGTTATGTATCTCAGTAGGGATAATTTATCTTGGAATATTATTTATCTTCATCCCAAAACAATTGAATTTATTACATGTAAATCTATGAAGGAACGCATTATCTCTAACTTCAAACTCCATATATAATCAATGATTATCTAAAAATATTCTCTGTTGTCTTTGAGATGTTTTAAAAAGATGTTATTTCGTTTGAACCTTATCTGTTACCTCTTCGACATGTTTGTGTCCCAAAATATTATTCCCTCCAACTACATCCCAACATGTTGGAGTTTGAAATGTCTTCCCTTATATAGTATCATAATGTACCATTTTAATGCTAGAATGGAGACCCTTATTATATTATAACTCTATTATGGGGAAGGTGATGATCCCATCATCCATGGAAATACATTTAACAAGATCATGATATCACTTCTATGTTTCAACTAGTTATTTAATATTTAACATTCTACTGTGGGTGAGAAAAAGAGTTTCAGCTCAATTCTACATCTAATTCTTACTGAATACTTCTCTTAAAATTTTTGGTAAACCATGGATCTCAATTAGATACAATATAAGTTAACACTCCAATCATTCTTAGCACTTCTCTTATGTCTATATTTATGATTTAGTCATGATTGAAATTGTCCTTGATTAAAATGAAATGTGCTAACTTGGTAAGGTGATCAAATACACCCAAAATGATTTTATTACCTCCATATGTTTTGGGGAGTCATCTGTTGAATTTCATTATTAGTTTGTTCAATTTATATGCAATTATAGGTAATGGTGGAATCATAACCTTGGACTTATGTTATTTGACCTTGAATTTTTGGCACAATAAGCATCAAGATAATTTATGAAGAATACCTCTTCATCTTATCCCACATTATGTTTTGAATAATATCTATAAACATATTATTGATTCCTAAATGAATAGATAAGTATGACCTATGCACATCATTCAAAATTTACCTCTTTAGTTATAGTTTTTATGGAATTAAAATTCAAGTTCCAAACAATATGAAAAAAATTTAGAAAATGTTGAAATCTAGAATATGAACTACCTTATTTTGTAGACCCTATATTCGTTTTGGGCCCCCTAATCCTATCATGAATAGATGGTTCTGTAGTTATCTAATAAATATGGAATGAATATACTTTTATTATTCCCTTTTCTATCCTTCACATGTCCCAGAATATCGGATCCCTTGTAATCCTCATCATGTATAGGGTTATAGGATCCTTTCTACCAATAGAATTATCCACTTTATTTTGCTTCCCAGGATTGCAATGGATTTAATAATCATAAACCTTGATCATATTTAACCAACTTCATTGGAACATATTGATCTCATCTTATGTGAATTCATACTTACAACTTTTATTATCAGTTTATATGTTATAGTTATCCCCATAGAGATTATTTCACCAAATATCTAATCTATAGTTCATATATACAATTATAGATATTTTTTTGGGTAGTTGTTCTCCTGGAAATTTAATTTTTATGAGGCATATGAAATTACTCTTTTATATTCCATGAGTATACAACCAAATCCATTTTTGCATGCATAATTGTGGATAATAAATCCTTCCCCACTGGTGGGTAATTTGACCAAATGTTTAGTGATTATACTATTCTTCCACTATTTAATGCTCTCTTCTCATCCATCAATCTAGAAAAAATAGACTCTTATTTTAGTTATCATAGTTTGTGGGATTTTAAATCATGAGAAGTTTCTGAAAAATCGATGATAGTACCCAACTGATATATGAAAACTATACATTTCTTTCATATATGTTAGTTTGGACCATCCTTCAATTTTATCTATTGTTGGATGATCCATATATATCCCCTTTTTAATATAACATTCCTTGGGAAGGTGAAATTATCAATCCAAAATGGAAACTATGGTATTTTTCAAATAGCATTTCTTTTTGAAAATGCTTTAATTTGACATTCAAATAGTCCTCATGTTTCTCTATACTTTTGGAGAAGAAAATAAAATCATCTATAAAGGCTTCCATAATTTTTTCATGGTAATCCATAATGTCTATAAACATAAATTAAAAGAAGAATTTTAAATTATAAGTGAGTCCACATGTAATAACTATGTACTCATAGTTCCCAGACCTTGTATGAATATCATTCTTGGGGTTATCCTACTTCCTAATGATTACTTAGAAATATACCCTTAAATGATCCACGTTGGATAAGTATTGGGTTCAATATAGATGATTGAAAACTACATCAATCTATGGTAAAGGATAGTTATTCATTATTTTGAACTTTTTGACGCATAATAATTGATGAAGAGGTGCATTGACCCATCATTCTTCTTCATGAAGTGGACTGATTCGCCCTACGGTGAAGAACTTGGATGTATAAATACTTTATCCAAATTGTCTAATAATTGTTTACCTATCTCCTTGAGATAAAAAAACATCCATTAATTATAGATAATTGGATATTAAAAATCATCCATGTATAGGTTTGATAGATAACTCTATCTCTAATTTAGGAGGAAAAAGAAGATATTTTTTAGGAAACACATCTGTAAAATCCCTAATGATAGGCATTCTGAAAAAAATGAACTTTTATTTAGTCAAAATCATCTGTGATTTATATGGATTCTTATAAGAAAATAATATCCATACATAATATCTTCATACCAAATATGATTCATCCTCATCTTTTCACATAAATAGAATCTAAGTACAATTAAGGATTCATTGGGAGATTTCATTCCCACATCAATTTATGATGGATCTATAGAAGTAAAGTCAATCCAGACCCATAATATGAATACAATAAATTAAATGGTGTATCACAGGGTATTTTTTTATATTAATCCCAAAAATGTTGACATGGTTGGGTTTATATACTAGGGATGGAATAATTTTCCCTGTTCTCAGTTTCACTGATATCTCTACTTCAATGTTTTTCAGTAATATTTGTATAGTTCTACAGAACTTGAATGATGTGAAAGAATTCATTAATAAATAATCAAATAGTATTTTAATTATCCTTTATTGAATAAATATAATAAATTTTTTCACATTTTTTTCAAGATCCACCCTAGTAGCTAGGATAACATTATTTATTCCTTTCTCTCTAGGCCATGTCGGTTGTTTTATTCAGGTATAATTAATAGCCCTTGGATTAATGCATTAATATACATAGTTATATCATTACTTCTAGTTGAAACATTGGGAAATAATCAAATATTTGATAAGAGAATTCCATTCTTCTGTCACATTGGTGGATTTCACCCCTCGGAAATCACTAGCTAAGTACCATTCCTTCCTTCACCGAAATCATTTAATTTCCCCATTCAATAATTTTCTGGGATTATTCTTATTACACTAATGAAATGTGGGATTTAGTACTTTAATTCCCCCATGATATCTCCTCATCACATTGATAGAATTAAAATTCATTCTCTACTTCTTATCTCCATACTGAAGAGACCCTTGATATTTTTTGATCTCCATTTTGGAAATGAGGGAGAAACAGCCAATTATCACATCCCTCCAAAGCCTTGAATTTCCATGTATTGTTATAGATTAAGAATTATCATACTGAAGAATAAATCGACCTTACATTGTATAGAGATAAAAAATATAGATTCATATCATGAAACCCTTAGGAAGTTCCTTTAATGTGATAAAATGTATTCATCATCCTTTTTCATAAGGAAAAGGAATTCAATCTACATTTTATGTCAGAGAGTGTGAGGAAATTATTTTTCTGAATTATTTTTTTAATTTCGTTCACACCTTTTAATAAACATCCTCCTCATGATTAACTTTTTTACAAACAAAAACTAAATTTTTATATTATTCATCTATATGATAAACATCTAGCATGACCATCCCTTTCATAGAAAAATTAATGGAAATGAGATCATTTCAGAAATGTTAACTCACTATTCCGTAATTAATTGATTAGTAGATGTGATTAATGTTAGAGTCATTTACCAAATAAATGCTTCAATTTTCACTAGCACTTTCATGGATGGATTTTGGAATTCCATATGATTCAGGTTTTTGTTCAAAACATATGTTAATTGTGAAAGTACTATCTTGATGTTGCTAACTACACTTTCCAACTATTTGAAACACTACCCAAATGATCTATAATATAGTTTATGAAATTTATAAAAATATTTTGGGATTTCAAAGATACCTTTCAATATTTTTACTTGGAATTTCAAGTGATACTTGAAATGCCCCGTATTTCAAAAAAAAATCAAAACTCATTGAAATATGGTGATAGTTTTTCATATGGTTTGAAGTCATTGGTTATTGATGTAAATAAAAGGCTAGGGTTTTAGACCCGTAAAATAATTTTAGTGAACGTGGGTTGATTCTTTAAATAAATTTCCAAGTGATTTTTTTTGTTTTTTTCAATACTCTTAGAACCTTAATTGTGTTTCAATGTGTTGGAATGTTTTGTATTAATGGATGTCTAAAAAGGGATCATTGATGTTTTATACATTCATGGTTTAAATGGCTAAAAATTCTTATAATTATGTGTTAAATTCCTATTTGGAACTTCAAGTGGTTTTATAAAGTGTGTGAGACACTCATTTGAGCTCATGTGAATAATCTTCCCATTGGGGCTTACACCCCTTTAAGAGATGAATGGATTTTTATGAATGTTTTGGTTGTTTTACATGAATAAATTGAATGGGTTGTTTATTTTGAGTGTATAATTGGTTAGCTATTATTTTCCTTCAAATTATTTAAACTTTTTGTATGTGATTTTCTATTTCTATCCTCCATTTGACTTTTAGATGGATCCATAGAAACACAATATATGAACTATATGATAGAAATGTCACCTATAGTGATGTTTGATTTCTAGTTAATATTTTATGGATACAAATTATTGGTTAGAATGAGCGCTATTGTGAGTGTTTTTGAGAAAGAAATATTTTTTGTCTCATATTAGTGAAGGTACTCCTAGGATATTTATTTGTAAATATTCTGATAGGACTATCAAGGACATGTACATGTTTAGTATTGTCTTCCAAGGTTATTTTCCTCCAATTGTGTACTTTATTACAATATCCCTAGGGAATTTTCAATGATTTATAGATCCTATTTTATTGTGATTTAATGTATTTTGTTTGTTATTCTATTTCATCCCCGTCCCATTGATTGTCTATGGTCACCATGTTTCCTTTTTTCCATTATGTTATGTTTGGATTTTTGGGTTCCTATTTTGCAAAGTTATATTTTATGGAAAGTATTATCTTTTTAAATTAGTTTGTGAAGTAATTTTTAAATCATGTTTTCATTAAAATAGGAATGTTATGTTTTTTAGAGAGTATTTTAAAAAAATGGATTAAATGGTATGTTTTGTGTATGGATTTAAAATCTACATTTTTTTGGTTGCAAAAATAATAATCAAAGGCCTTAATTTATTATTCAATTTGAAATTATATTTTTAGTCCATTTGGTCCATATTTTTTATTCAAATATTTTTACCAGGGTTTGGAAAAAGATGTGTAATTGTATAAAAAAATATGGAATTTGGTTTGGTTTTATCCAATATATGTATTGAACTACAATTTCCTATCAATATATTAAAATAGCTCGAATTTAGATCTTTAATTATTTTTTTTGAATTTTATAAGGTGGTATGTGGCCAAATGGTCTTGTTTATTCACACACCTATCATATATTTCAATTCCACGATTCTATTCAACACTCAACCACTAAAGGAGAGTAAATTATTTCTATCTTTGTCTTCCCCCAGGATCATAAATAGGATAGTATCTATTTTACAATATTTATTTTACTTACTACACTATCCATAGTGAATTTTAATATTTTATAGTATAGTTTTTGATGGACAAACATTATATTTTTAGAGGTTGTAGTGGTACTCATAAATTTTACATTTAAAATTAATTTGAGGAGATTAGAGGGATTACATTTACTTTTAATCTTTTATCCAAATATAAGTTCCGATTATTTAAATTTGCTTCCTATTTCTTCTTATTTAATTTTGTGTGGATATAAAAATTATGGAAGAATATTTAAATATTTTTTGGTGAAAGTCTCATTTCCCATAAACACTAATTTAATGGATAAATCACTCTCGTTTGTGTTACATTTCATCTCAAGTAATAATTTACAACCCATGGGGATTAAGAACCTATTTGGGGCTAGTAGTTGACCTGGATAGGTTCCTATTACAATGGAAACATTAAATCAACTATTATAGATCCTTGTTTTTTTATACTAGATGTTATAACATTTTCAAGCAAGTGGGAATACAAGAAAGTAATTTTGTTGGCTCAGTATTCATTTATCTAGTCTTACACCATCTTCATGGGCTATTATCTTATTATTTTATAATAATATACCATGTGATGGTTTATATTCTATTATAACATTAATTTATAAGTATTTATGTTTCATTCTCATAGTAACCATTTCAATTGATTTTTATTTTAGAAAACAGAATGTTATTGGGGATATCTGCCCATATTTTCATTTCTTGAGGCATATTTCAAATTATATAACCAAAATTATATATTATGTTGTACTTCCAATCCCATTAACTACATTTATAACAAATATATTTTTGTACATATGATTTGAATGTCAGTTTTGTGATATATTTTTTATGTACATTTGATTTATAAATTACTAAATTTATATGGGTTTCCATGAATCATAGTTATTTTCATTATGTCAACCTCTTTCCCCTTAACTACATTCTCTAAATCATGGTAAATTAAGACCCTTCTCAATCTCGTGCTTTATTTTCTCTTTAGTTATTAGGAGATACCACTTCATTTAAAAAAATTCATTAGATTAATACTTACTAATGACATGTCAACCTAAAGGAAAACATTCCCTTTCTATCTTGGGTAATTTTCATCCACATCCATACTCTATCATAGAACAATATATTATTTTATAAATTTTTAATATTTAGTATGTATTCTCTTGTGTTTGTGCCACATTCATATGTTATGGTCATATGTCCCATGATGATTGTCTCATATTATCAAAAAACTATGCTAGGGTGTATGTTGTCCATTCATTAAATTTATTTTACGGTTGTATACTATGATCTATGCTATTTTATCACATCTTTTCATTCATGTGATTCAAAATACTATTTAATGATTTAAATATTCTAGTCAAGTTTTTATCAAATTTTTATTTCTTCTTAAATATTTATTTTCTAATCATATTTTACATATTGATATGCTTTCCCAAACATAGGGTTTTATCTTACTCCTCATATTTCTGATTTTTTTAGTAAATTATGTGTAGTAACAATTATAGGATATTATCATGTATATAATATTTTTGGGAGATAATGATGCAACAATCATTAATATGATGATCATGTAGATAATATATAGACACACTAAACCATTAGGTTTTAGTATTTTGTTTAATTTTATATATGAAATGAATAATTATGGGAAATAATTTAAGATATATGAATTTTATGTTCAGGTCATTAAAGATGGTTCCACTACAAGGTTTAGCTATTTGTTGGGATATGATAAGAATTGTAGTAGAAACAAACTTGAAATATAAAAGGTTAAACAAAATGATTTTTTGATCAAACTAGGTGAGTTGTATAATGAAATGAAATAATTTTATGTTAACCTATTTCTATCATAGGTGAACCAAAGGGAGTGTATTTTTTACAGATATTCCCATAGTTGAATAAATAGTGTATTGAGTTTTAGTGAAGGTTTCATAGAGTAATATTATCAAATCATTTTTTATTATAGAAACATTACTTGTAAGTGTTTAGTGTGAACTCTAAAATTATTCAATAACAGGTAGTATATAAAAATAAAAAACTCAATAAGCATATATCACACCACATTAACACTCATTACTAATATTTGTGTTCAAAGAGAATTATTTTCTTAGATATGTCCTTGATGTCATGAAAAATTGATGATGTAAATATTAATTAATTTTTAAAGTAATAATTCAAGATACCAGATGGATATCAACAAGGAGGGTAAGATATATGAAATCAACAATATTAACATCGTGTATTGACTAATACCATTTCATTGTCTCTTTTTTAAATCCCTGTGGGAGTATCTTGTTTAGTAAAATTTGATAGGTAAAATTTATCATATCCATATGATGGTTTATTATTATTTTATAATTATTTACACTATCCCTTTGGTTTTAGTTGATGGATAAATGTAGGAGGAACAACTCATCATTGAATCTGTTATAAAATAATGAAAATTATCCTTTATTGAATCATTCGACCAATTAATGGTGGAAAATGGATCTATCTGAATGGAATTATGTATTTTCCATGCATCAACATTTAAAAAATAATCTTTTAAATATACCTCTTAGAATGTGAAGTACATAAATGGTTTACACTAATCAAGACATCATAAGACGTTACTGATATGCCTCCATAATCTCATATATGGGATTTATAACATCTAAGAAATCATACATGGAGAAATTTGTTAGGATGAATAAAAATTTAAAAATATAATATTTTTGAAGGAAATTAAAAGTTATATACTGTTTTAGTTGCTACTAAGGCAGATTTATCATTAAAATTTATTCCAATTATAAGAATAATCTCACATATTTTTAATTGGTAAAAATATTAATCAAATTTGAAGCATAAAATTTTTTTAGGGGAGGAATGTAATGTCCGACATTTAAATAATATTTTTTATTCCCTATGTCAATTGGTTTACTCTATAAATTGAGTATAAAATAAATAATATAATACATCAATAATATTTACAACCCATTATTTACTCATAATGAAACATTATAACAAATGTCCAGGAAAACAATTATTACATATCATGAATAATTACGTAGAATAGTTGATTGTGTCCCTTAAAATATCATACAATGAAACAAGTTAATAATATTAAAAAGATAATATATTAACAACTAGGAAATACCAAGGATCATCTTCACCCATTGGAATCATTATTAATATAACTATAACTAAAATGAGAAAAACATAATGAAAAGATAAATCATGGCTTAAGATCCTAAAAGAAAATTAAGGGGATGAGATGTATGATTTCATATTCTAGAATGGAATGAATTTATATAATTTATTATGTTAAATATAATCATTATTTGATAGTTATAAAAGGTTCATAGCTTTTGGGTACAACAAGAGTGAACATAATAACATTTTTGAATTATTAGTATGAAATTAAAATAAATCAATTTTTATTAGATGATAAATAAATATATATATATATACTTATGCATTATAAATAATTTAATATATATAATATCAATTATATTAGAATAAAATAAAATCATAGTAATTCATTTTTGATAATATATGTTATTTTAATAAAATCATTTTTACGCATTATATATTTAAGATAAACTTATTAATTTCTAAAAATTATTTTTTAATGGATTAATAAAATTGATAAAATTATTATTAAAATAAATAAATAACACCAAATGAATATTTATGAAATTATATAAAATTATGTTTTCATGTTTGTGTAAATATAGTTCATTTTAAAATGTTTTTCTTATATTATAGATGTTATTATTCAACATTAAAATGTCATATATTTGTATTATGAAATATATTAAATTTTATTATTATATATAATTATAATTTTTAAATTGATTATTAATTTTATATATATAATAATTAAAGTATTTAATTTTTTAAAAGGATACTTTTCTAAAGATTGTTTTTATGTGCACGGCTTTTTTATTTTATAAAACTAAATATTTCTTCGATTCAAGATGATTTTATTAAATATTAATGTTTGAAAGGGTAAAAAACTATTTTATCACTTATGGAATTGTTATTCATTTAAATGAAATTATAATTATATTACTTAATGTTTAAAATAAATTTTTTATAAATAGCCATTATATATATATATATATATTTAAAAATTATATTTCTAATATTTAAAATTTAAATTATATTAAATAGAATAAAAGTTTTCATTAAAATGTTTAAATTAGTTAATGGGGATTATATTTTATTTTTTTTAGAAACAAGATATTACTATAGTAAATAAATAAATGAAATAAATGAGTTAAATTAGGAAAGGACTTATAGAAATTTTTTAACAATTAAATTGAAATTTATACATTATATAATTACTTTATTATGTGCAGGAGTTGGTAAAAAAATAAAAAAATATGTATTTCTTCACCTAACTCACCTAAATCCCAAGGAATTCCATGTTTTCCCTTCACCTAACGCAAGTTTCCAAAAAATATTTCACTCATTTCCACCTATAATATAACATATCCTTCATCAAATTAAAAAAACCCCAATATTCAGGTATATAATCTCAATATAACACATTTATTTCCCATATATGTCTCCCTCTTGTTTTTAATCCACATTTCTCAATAGTATTCTTTAAATTCGTTAAAACTACGATGGATTTAACGATAATATATGAATCCTTCTTTAAAAGTATTGACTTCATATCCTTATTTTTCTTTTATAGTCTTCTTATATCTCATTATAAATAAAAAATATTATTTTAATGACATCAGAATTCTTCTTTAATGATGATTTTATAATTATATAACTTCTTATTTATACACATCCATTTAGTATGCTATTTACATATTTGGATATATTTAACCATAAATATAGATGATGATATAAATTAATACCATAGATGGATATGAAATCATAATTAATGGTAATATATTATTTTGTTATTAAATTAATACATTTTCATGGTTTTTGAATGGAAAAATCATAGTTTAACTCATTCTTAAAATAATATATTATGTTTTATAAATTTTATACAATAAGCTTATTATATATTCCATCGTAGAGAACCGTATGCAAAACATCCGTGAAATAGAAATGTAACATAATAAATTATGAAAATAGTATTGAACTACCTTTAATATTTTGTAAATGGTGAACTTGTGAATAAAGAAGTTTGACTAAGAAATCTAAATCAAAATTGACAAGGAACAGATGAAACAAATAAAAAATACTGTTCAATATTAACTAAAAAATATATATTAAATATATATTAAATGATTAAAAATATTAATATAAATGGTAATACATATTAATATAGTCGAAAATAGATTAATAATTAGTCATTTTTTGTTATATTGGATGTAAGAGCACATCTGATCTGGTGAAAATCCAAGGTAATATTTTTTTGTGAGTGAATCTTCTTTCACTAAGATATAAAACACTTTTTTATATATTCTTTATAGTTTAGTTTACTTTAAATTATAAATCTACTAATTTATATGGCATATTTTTCAAAAAAAAAATTACAATTCACACTCATAACAATATTTTCAATTAATTATTATATTATACAATTAATTGTTGCAAGTGTTTTTATCTTAATTCTATTCCATGAGACATTTTTTCGATTATGCACATTTTCTTCATTGATAAAATATATTTTCTATACCATTTGTTAAATTTAACATAAAACAATTTTTATTCATGTGATTTGTAATGTCATTTCATGATCTGTTTTTAATGTTCTTTGGATTTATACATTAATATTGCTAAATGTTTTTTTGACTCAATAATTAATTCATTGAATCAGTCAATTTAAATATTACGATATTATCTAATGATTATAATATTTAACAGCTTCAGTATCTCATGTGTAAATTTCTCTTTATATTATTGGATATTTCAATCCCTTTTCAAAATTTTCTTCTAAATACTTATTACTAAATATATTTCAATTTAAATGAAAATATATACTTTATGTCATAGAAAGTTTCCCACTACCTAAATATTATTTATAACCATCACCCAATACATTCTTATTTCAAAATTTTATGTATGCATTATTTTATATACCATTAATTTTTTTAATGTCCCCTGACTTAGACCACTCAGAATTGTCTAGATTGTAGATTCCACAAGGTCCGTAGGCACGCCTCCGAATATTCTAGAGGATGATAAATTATTATTAGTGTCTAGAGTAGTACTTGGGCGAGATTATACCCTCATATAAGATTTCATATTAACTTATCAATAAACAAAAATCATTCATAAAAAATAATAAAAATATATGGAATAAATAAAAAATACTCATCAATATGAATAATCTATTAAGGGGCATTAATTCCTCAAAATACATAGTCATACTATTATACAGCCCTAACTTCCCAACTAGATGATTACATATACAAAACTAATAAAATACTAGAATACATTGATGTTATACTATTATCATTTGGATTCACCTAACCTATTATCTAATAACATATGAGATATCCCTTTTTATTAATCTACTCTAAGCATCTCCCCTACATGAAACTATTATTAATGAAATTTGATTAGGCACCCATGTATCTTGAAAGCCTAATTAGTTTGGCAGGAAAACATAGAAGGGAACCACTGACATGGTTTTATACATAACTTATAACTATAGTGTACTTTTGTGATATTCTGAGATGAATAAATAAATACGATTTGGATCTAAAAACCCAATATTATATGTTATATTTATTTTTAAATATATATTATTTATTTAATATTCCTCTTTATATGAAACATTGAGTTTAGACAAACTATGGTGTCTTATTAGTATATTATTATTTAATATGATATTATTCACCCAGACGTTGGATTAATGAGTATGAATATGTCTAAAAATTTATAAAAATTTATTTTTTATATTCTTTTAAAATCAATATATTTCCTATCAATTAGTTATAATTGATTATAAAATTATGTGAATGTAAGTAGAGACGTTTTTCAAAAAAATAGTTTTTAAATACAGAAAGTGTTTTACCTTCAAAAACAAGATTAATATGTATTAATAAATGATTATTATAAAATTTAAATATTTATATTTTGTAAAGAAAATTAGCATTCGAAAAATTGTTTTTATGTGGCATGGAATACGAATAAATCTAGTTTTATGGTTAAAAAATCATTTTCCTAAAAACAAATTTCATTATGTTTTGTGTGTTTATTTTAAAATTAATTTATTAAATTTATTGAAATTTTATCTTGTGAAATGGATTTCATATTTTCATTAATACTTTTTAATAAAATATAAAAGTTTATAATAATTTTTTTCAAAATGAATATTTAAAATAGTAATATTTTTTTATAGCGGTTAAGGTTAAAATAGTTTAATAGTTGGGGGTTAACCTAATATATGAGGTTTAAAATATCACATAAATCATTTATTAATTTATTGGTTGATTTAGTTTCAATATAAGTCTTATTATATATGAATTTTGTCAATTTTTATCCACATGAATTTAGTAATACATTAATCTATTTTAATCATTTAAAAAACATCCAACTATATCATATTAGACCATTATAAATAGATACCACTTCTCCTCTCTTTCTCAAACTAAATAACCCTTCTAGGTATTCCAATACCTAACCTAATTATTTATTAACATCCCTCCACACATCCTATAGGACCTGGATTGTAAATAATACCACATATTTAATGAATAAGGTGTAATATAAAGGGGGTTTCTCAATGATAGTTATAACTATTAACTGAGTAGTTTCAATTTGATTTCATATTAAACCATATAATAACATATTGTGTCCATCATTACATTAGAAATATAGTATCATATAAACAATTATATGTTATTAGCATGATTATAAATCCATTTTAGTCATTATTTTTATTAGAATCAATGAGTATCAGAGCTTGTGATTTTGGACTTCGAAGTTGTCAAAGGTTGTAGTCCAAGAATCAATTCTAAAATGGATGATATGGATGATAACCAAGAAGGTATATAAATGGTTATAGATCATTAATTTAATAATTAAAAATATGGTTTCTATAAGTCTCTCAAGACTATATATTTGAAAAATATTTTTAAAATGTTTATCTCAAAGAAGTAAATCTATATGGAATACCAAAGAAAGTTGTTGAATGGTGGGATTCTACAACTGACAAATATTATGATCATAATTCCATATTAATTAATTATATAATATATGGGTTAAGGCCATATTATTTCAAGATATATTTTAAAATTCAAACATCTCCTGAAATATTTACCACTATAGCAGTTTTGTGTGAATGTGATACAATCTGAAGTCTCATAGATACGATACGACCAAGATTATGTTTGATAAAAAAAATTAAAGGAGAAATAATTTCATAGATTAATGGAATACTAACTCATGTTATAAATAAAATTGGTGATCTAGGAACACATATCACTGGTCCATAGAAAATATTGAAATTTCTCGGTGTATTACCACTTATGTGTAGAGGAATCTCAGCTACTACCACAAAATATACATAGGTCAAAATTTTCCAGATAAAATATATAATTGAAAATATTATGGTTTATGGAGACAAAATGGATGAATATTCTAGAGAATGTAATGTGATCAATAAATAAATTGCTGCCATGAAGGTTTCTACTTCTTATAATGACTATATGATCAAATGAATAAAAATATATCAAACATCAGAAGAAGAAGACTCTTCAAGTCATTCATGATGGAATGATGAACCATAGAATCTTTCTAGAAGGTTACAAAATCTATATAACAAGAGAAAAGGTTTCATAATAAATTTTAAAAAGTCCAAGAAGAATGGTGAAAACTCTAAATAATTATGACATTATGAGTGGAAAAATATTGCATACATCAACCCAGACTTTCTGAAACATCATGAGACAAGAATTCTAAAAAAAATTCATCATGAAGGTTAGATATGAGAAGAAATATAGTTATGATATCAAGGCCACATGGATTTATTCTGAATATTATAGAAAATATGCACCCCTGGAATCAAAATTTGATTCTCTAAATTAAATTTCCAACATATGATTTATATAAAATTTGGCGATGGAACCTTCCAAATGAACTACAAAGCAGAATGGTTTATAGAAAGTGGTAGTTTATGAATGTTGAATGAAAATTTCTAAAACTCACTTACTATCCAAGACCAATAGAGGCTATTTAACTGTTGGTGATAATGTAAAATGAAAAATTATAAGCATTGGCTCTATAAGAAATCCTCTTTATATTCTCATAAATTATGTACCTTATATTTAATTCTTAAAGGAAAAAAGATAAGTTTTTCTAAAAAATTTAATGATAGTTATTTTGTTGATTTTTTGTAAAAAATAAATCTTAAATTTCAAAGATAAATCTCTAAATTTTAAAGCACCTATAACTGATATTTTATATATATGAGATCTCAATTATTTGTATAAAAAGAATGTAAATTGTTTCAATTCATAAATTGATGAAAAATTGATTATTATAGAAGTCTTAGACATTGTAATGTTCAGTCCATGAAAATATTATCTAAGAAACATTTGATTTTTATCTTTCCTTGCATTAAATTGGACAAAAAATCATTATGATCCATGTTCAATAGAAAATAAACAAGTTGAATCTTTTAATACATTTGAATATGTTGATACATCTAGACCAATAGGGACTTTCCATATGTATATTTTTATTCATTCTAGAATTTCAGGTTGTGTGGGAAAATGATTTTCATATGTGTTGGTAGATTATTTTTCAAGACATGCATGGGTTTTATTTTTTAGACTGAAAAGTGAATCTTGTTCTATTTTTATTAGTTTCTATAAGATTATGAAAAATGAAGAAATTTTGAATTTGATTATTGTTCATCGAGGTGAATTTTATAATCTTGGATTTAATTTGAATTACTGAAAAAATGAATTAAACATGCTTTTTATACCCGCATGACACCCCAACTGAATGGTGTTTTTAAGAGGGGGAATTGGGCATCAAATTAAATTTCTATAACCTTTTTATGTGAATATAACATTACCACAAAATTTTCAACTAATGTTGTTAAGACCACATGTTATATTATTAATACAGTTCTAATAATATATATCTTAATGAAAGAAATATCTGAGTTATTGAATAATAGAAATCCAAAAGTATGGTAATTCAATGTATCTGGATAAAATGTTTAAATTATAAACAATGAGGATAATCTAGGTAATTTTTCTCTAAAAGGAGACGAATGTATCTTCCTAATATGTTTTGTTACTTCCAAAACCTATAGAGTATAAAACAAAAGGGAAAGTGTTTTTGAGTAATCAACTCATGTGATGTTTGATGGGGGTGATACTTTTGATCATAAAATTACTCAAACTGATGTGTTTAATGATTCTCTTATAGTCATGATACTTTTGTATATTTTTAATAATAACAAGGATGATGATTTTTAATGTGACTATTTGGAACCATATCTAGTAATTATTGATACTAGTAAACTAGAATATTTAATTACAAGATTACCTTGAAATATTCAGGACCATCCTTTAGAAATAGTTATAAAAAGCCTATATGAAGGAGTTAGAACAAGACGAAATATAGGGAAATTTGTATAATTATTTTCCTTTTTGTCCCATATGGAAGATAAGTATGTAGATAATGATTTATCTGATGAAATTTGGTTTTTAGTTATGCTGGAAGAGTGAAATGAGTTCTCTAAGAATCTAGTTTTTCAATCAGCTTGGGATCCATTAAATTTCACTCTAATTCCATATTTTTGACCTAATATGGATGCCTGGTGGGTTAGTGAAGGTCCTGAGGGTGTTCAGGGTTGGTTTGGAACTTTAAACCCATCCTTTTTCAATGATTGGTTCTACCGCATGTTTAGAATAAACTATATGGGTGTGGCATATGGTAAGATCTAACCATGTGGATGGTCTGCATTTTTGTGAAGATCCATATTACAAAGTTGTTTCACTATTTCCCTAATTGTGCATCTTAACCATGAATCCTAACCATACAGTTCAACCTCTTCTCCAAGTACCCATTATGGGTTGGTGCACGATTTCGAAATCTGTTTGGTAAAACTGTGCAATAACTAAATTTTTTGTTATTTTACCTTTCTACCCATAATGACCTACATAAGACTCTCCTTCCCTATTACGATTTATAGTCGTATTATCCTCAATTTTCATTAACTAGAATCTTTTTGAAAATCTAATCTTGTGATAATGAGATATCCTTCATCTGAGATCTGCTCAAGCTTCTGTTTATCATGTTGGATGTGAAATAGTAAGTACTCAAGTCCATTTGATTTGTTCCTCTTCTCTCTTTACCTTGACCTAGTCATTTAAGTGTGAGATTTTTAACATTTCCTCATATATACAATGTTCCAATCCAAATAAGATTCTAATAACCTAGGAGGAGAGTTATACGGGCCTAAGTTTGGTGTTTTATAACTCATCTCTCAAGTTTGGTTGATTTTGGAATTGTCATGTGGGGCACACCGATTTCATCGGGTGCAGTTTAATGAATTTATATGTCGTCATTGTAATAACTATATCCATAAATTTATCATATTCCTAAATATGTTATTAGTTTTTAGTGGTTACACCCAAAATACATCCATCCCATATAGGAATTTATGACATAATTATTGTTTAGTGTTTTTACATGTTTGAGCCATCGTTCATGTGTGCCTCGGCTTGACCCTTCTAAGGGTAAGATATTTTATATTACATGGCTTGATTTAAATTTTTAATTTCATAATGTAATTTACCATGTATTCTCACCCCTTGACCAACCTAAGGCATGTGATTCAATTTTATAATTACATTTAGAAAGGAAATTTGAATGTGTACTAAGTATATGTCTTGACCTTTTTAAATGTAATTTAATAATAGTTGCATATCTGTACTACACATAACCATGTTGATGGAAGGTAGCAGAGTGAGACTTGATTATTGAAAATTACATAAAAGGATTAAATGAATAGGTTTATCCTACATAGCCTTGTCACATTAATGAAAGGAAACTCTTGAACCAAATGAACTTATTGATTAAAAATTAATTGATTAATTGGTTTCATGCATAATTATCCTTATCAAACTAATTAAATTTAATGCCTTGAACCTTATTAAAGGTTATATGAAATCATTATCAAATATTACTATCCTAACATGAGGTCACCTTGGATTCCATTTGGAATTCCTTGATCACTCGGGAACCTCATTCATGATTTAGGGATGCAGCTTGATTTTGTTGAGACCCACCAAGATACCAATCCTCATCTAACATTGGATGCCTGGTTTGACAATGTAGGATCTCTTCAATAATATATGATGATTCCTTGGATACACTTCGTGGATCCTACATTAAAAATATGTTACATGGTTAAATCACATTGGTCGTAGTAATTTCTTATCGTCATTTAACCTTGGATGAACCCCTTGGACTCAGTAGGCATATTTTTTGGAATACCTTGGAATATTCTCCCAGTATTACACTCTTACATTTATCCAAGATATAGTCATTACTATTTTGGTGACCCTTGAGGTTAAAATTTCCTTGGATGTTACCTTCGAACATCATTATTAAATATCATTATAGGTTTCCTTGTTACATCATGTAACCTTCACTTTTTCTAACATGTGACTTATTTATAAACTGGTAACAACCACTGAATGACTTGGTTATATGTTTAGATTCTAGCTGAAGGATGAAGTAGGTACATGGGTATTTAGTTACATTGTATTATTTTCCTTCATATATGCATCATCTTACACTGTTACATTTCCATTACACTGGCCGGATGTTATATAAACTATTCATGGTGGCCCATTAAGATTTATATAACACCCTCTCCAGCTAGTATTTGGAACTCAGGATCGATTACATGAATGAAAATATTTGTAAAGGGAATCATACATCTTCGAGCATTTAATTGGTTGCTTTTTAGGATGGATCTTGATAGCAGATGACCGAGAAGGATCTTGGTATGCTTGGGATAGTAATTTTATTTTCATTATACATTCTGGAACATGTTATGTATATTGTATTGTACCATGTTTTTCAGTTCTCTAGAGACATGGAATATCATCATCAGTTGTTCTAGTAGATACAATTATAGTTGTCCATATATATCTATTAGTTTTGTATGCTTCTTCTATTTACATATATTGCATCTGCTATTTACATCTGTTTATATTTACAAATTTTCTAGACATTGGAAATGAGGAAATAGTCTCACCATGGACACAACATAGGCCCTCGAAGCTAATTGGTAGCCTATGGCATTTAGGTAGATGTGCCTAAATCCAGGTGGCCCACAAGGCTCAAGGAACATATTAAGTGGCTTTTAGGTTTGGGATACCACAATGTGGCATCAGGGGGTGTCCTTTCTTGATTTACTATTTAAAGACAATAAAATGGAAATTTTGAATGGTATGTTACTTGGTCATAAGCTGTTCTTAGGCATCATGAACCTAGGTTCAGTAGAAAAGACTAGTTATGCAAAAATATAATTTTCATTTATTTTTTCCTATTATAGTTTATATTATTACAGGGTTGGGTGACACACATGTTGTATTGTGGTTATCATTATTACAATGTTTTAGGATTTATTTCATCCATGATAGATGATATAAGGGTAAGGATTATTCTTACATGCATCATTATAGGAACTTAGATTCCAAGTGTAATGCATATTACCATGTAATATTGGTGCATTCCATGGTTTTTCATTTCTTTATATGCTTTTGATTTCTGAGTGATGTTGTGATAGTTAGCTTATTCCAGTATTACTCTTATTCACAATTAAGTGATTTCACATCTCAAATTATGAGGTGTATGGGCCCTCATGGGTTGGGATGAGTAATTTACTAATTCAATCCATTATGTTATAAATAATGGGTGTTATTTTCAATTATAAGGGGTATGGGAACTGATTCAGTGAGAATGGATATCTATTATAAAGTGTAACATGACAATAAAAATAAAAAGGTTTGATATCCTTATACCACATTTTCATGTTTATGAAAGGTAAAGGGGTGATACTGGAAATTAAATATAAAATGAAATGAAACTTAAACATGAGAAATTATGTAATACCCTATGCTTCCATGGTATGTTTCCCTTTGAATAATGCAATAGCATTCCTTGTATGCAACTTCGAGATTTTAACACACCACGACTAATCTAACTAGCCATGATGAATAGTATTACCCACATTTTGATATTTTATAACTTATATTTGTAAAAATGGACTTCATTATTCGATTCAGAATATCAAAATTAGCTTATAGTGAATTTTTGGTACTCTTCTGAAAATATTATATTTTTTATAAATAGAGGAAAATACTAAATTTTAATTAAAAACAACTTTATCAATCAAAATAATTTATAGTGTTAAATTATACATATGAATTGTTTTTAACTATCATTAGATTATATTTTTATCATTTAATATAATTTAGTACATTTGATGTAATTACATATTTAAACCAGACATAGACAACTATCAATCTTTCGATAGTTATTATTTCATAAAAATATGTTTTTTATCATGATAACGAGATTTAATTTTAAATTTATTTCTTCCACTTCTATGTTTGCAATTTGGAAAAATGGATTCTATTTTTTGAATCAAGAAGTAAAAATTCTATAAATAGGTAACTTTTATTTTTAGGCATTATGTATAATTACTTCGGTAAATATTTTTTTTACCGTGGTTAAAGGGGTAAATTTGATAAATAAGGGTAAAACATAATATTATAATAACATTAAATTACCATAACACATGTCCTAACCCTATTTAATGATACATTTCTGGTCATGGGAATCCTTGGGTCGATTTTGGTACCCCATAGCGCCACATGAGAGTGATAATGACACTTTATATTAATTAATTTAAAGTAAAGACAAAAATGACATAAACATATATATTTTAGTAAAACAATTTACATGGGGTTATATAATTTATCTCTTCGACTATAAATATTCATTTGAAATATTAAAATATTTAATAAATCATGGATATTTTATTATTTTTAGACAAAAAATAAATAAAATTATTTAGGACATAAGAACAATGCAGTGTTTACGTCATTAATTAATAATTTAAATAAATGAGATACTAAAAATTTAAAAATATTAAAAACTTTTATAATTATTATTGGATGATTTTATTTAAAAAATGAGTCATCTTATCTTCGACCTTAATGTGTTTTGGACATTTAGAACCCAAATATAACTATATAATAAAATTATAGTTTCATACATTCCTAAAGCGCCCCTCCTCCCCTCATAAAAATTCCTCTCCTCTATCCCATTTTTTACACCTCTAAATACCCTTGTATCAACCAAAATCTTCCCAAATAATCTCCCTACATCACTTTCTTCCTCGTAGAAGCCTTATATTATGCAAGAGTCACTTCAAGGAATCCTTTTGGTATGAAACAAAGGGGGTTACCCGATTTAAAGGTAAAATCTCCTCTTAAGTTCTTTTCTTTTATTTTACTTCTCCAACCCCCTGAAACCTATTTATTAATTTCCTATAAAATAACACCAGTATACTTAAAATACTAGGTTTTTTTTATTTGATTTATTTTAGCTACACTTACACACACCTCCATCTAATGGGTATAGTACATAATGTTTCTGTTGAGGCGAACTACTACCTCACGAAATGATGATTGTTCAATATTCTACAACCACCTCTTATGGTGGCCATTATGATGACACTATAATTATATATGATATTTATTATATTTATTATATCTATAAGATTATGTAATTCACTTTTATAGAATAACCTTATTATTTTCATGTTGTATATATACGATAATTTTATTTGAGGAAGTGCAGACTACCACCCCCTCAAAGTGATATGACTCTTTCATACCATACATGGAACGTATCAAGGTTGGTGTTAATGAACTTATGTAAAATATATGAAATATTATATTATACTGGAATTATAATATTCCTATTTATCATTCAGTTGTATTTCATTTCAAAATAAAAAATTGGAAGTAGTGTTCGTGAGTACGTAGGGATTATCGTCTCCACAAACGTGATGAGATTCATTACACATCATAAATATTCAAGAATAAATTTTAGTTGATTATTAATAATAATATTTAAGAATATAATAACATTCTTGATATGAATCAAGTACATCCTATCCATAAGAAACATGACTTACATAACAAAACATATAAAGGAAAATGAATCAATTAACACCCAAAAATATGATACTACTGAAATTTTATTAACAAAGAAATTTTAGAAGATCATATATGATATCATACTTTTTAATTTAGATCTTTATAATTTAATAATAATGATTAAACTATTATACAGGAGGTTAATGTACCCTCTACCAAGGAAAATTACATAGTAAGGGTTAATTTCACAATCTCTTTCTTATCTGAGGTTGTTTTTATGTAAGTGTCTACTAGGACCTCTTTATCATCCACATCCATGTTTATTAAAAATGTATTTGAAAACATTTTTACTATTTACTAGACTATGAGTTAAATAAATTTATACCCTTATTTGACCTTATATGTTTTGAGAGGAATCTTTCCTTCATTTTCTAAACATATAGCTTTATGACCTTTTCGACAAAATTAACGCAAGAATGTCTTTTTTAACTTTTACGGCTGGTGCGACTATTTTCTTTCATTATAACATCGTCAAAGCTTACCTTACAAGCTTATAAGAATATTTTGAAAATAACTTTTTTTTTTCTATTATAATTATGTGACTCTTAAATTATTTCAAAATAGAATGTGATATTTCTCTCAAAGAGTTTTGATTTCATCAATGTCCACATCCATTGATAAATTTTACCCATTTTTGATGTTGATTTATTGTGAACAAATATTCTATATTTTATTTAAGGTTTTGTGATATTTTTGACTATGGATGTGTTATTTTTTACAAATCATGGTTTATGGTTAAATTATTGCCTTTTTATAGTAGTTTTAATGCCAATGTTTATGTTATGTTTCAACCTTTTCTTATGAGGAATGTATTAGACATAGTAAGTGACTAGTGGAGCCCAGTATAGATCATCGGTGCATTGGTAGGTCTCACGAGACAATTAGACATGGAATTGGTTGAGGCCTTTCTCAATTTGAAATAAGTTTTAGGCCGAGGCCTTAATCATTTTTAGACGTCTTGGATGAGGCCTTGAAAAAATGTTTCAGAATGTCATGCATTTTACATTTCCTCATTATGAAAATATTATTGATAGTTCATGTTGTTATTAAGCTAGTAGAATACCCATGACTATGTTTTATTATGGAATTATTTACTAAACTCAAATTATTTCAATAAAGTGTTCATGTTTATTATTTGTAAATTCATTTGTTTTCAATTATTCACCATGAATAATGTTTATATTATATTCTGCTATATTGCTTACCCATAATGAGTGTTTGAGATCACCCCTTTTTTAAGTTTCATTATCCCATGATACGAAGAATTTAATTATGGGTGACTTGCAGGAATAATCTAAGAGGATTGGATATTACTAATTGAATAAATTAGTGTTTTATTTCTTTTCATTCTATAATATTGAACTTATTTATGTATCTTGTTTTTTTAATAATACTAAATGTATTGGTCTTTCAAGAAATGATTCCATGTATCATGACAATGTTATGTAATAATGGATCAACTCTGGGAAACTGGGGTTAGGGTGTTATAGTTTGTATGAGAGGAAGTCTAGTACATACCTTGGAAGCATGATTTAGAAAAAATCGGATTAGAGAACATTACCCTAAGATAGGATTTGAGGATTTTTATAGAAGAACTTCCTAGAATTTGGGTAAGGTAGAGATTTTGTGTATTTTCCAAACAATACATCCATTTTTGGATATAAATAGGTAGAGGAGGCTCTGGAAAAGAAGTACATTGGATTGAAAACTCCAACAAGGATTTTCGGGCTTGACCGAGGTTATCCTAGTACACGACAATGGTCTTTATTTCACTCTTGGTTATGACACTCCCAGCGGATATTATTAGAATAAATCAAATTTTCTTTACAAGACATTATGAAGAGATTAGGATAATATACCACCTCAAAGAAAAAAAAATTTATGATTACGGATTATATCCATAAACTGTTCAATTTATGTTAAGTGTTTTACAAGTTTGGAATTATGTATTGTGATTCATAAACTATTCTAGTGTATGCCATTGTTTAGAAATGGCCCCTAGTGGAAGGAATGAGAATTGTATAAATGCATGTAATCCATGTATGGATTTTCCTCCTACTCAAGATAATTATAATGGAGCTGGTGATGCAACTGGTGCTGATCAGCTTCTTACCATACTCGAACAACTCACTCAGGTTATGAATAATAAACTTACCCGTATGGAGGACCCCAATCCACAATGTGAATGGTCAATGGTAGACCGATTCATGAGATAACAAACACAAACATTCAATGTGACTAAGAATACATTTGTACCTGTGTAATGGATAAGTTATTTAGAGAAAATATTCCATGGTTTGGGGAGAAGCAAAAGGGAAAAAGTTATCATGGCCATTTATCACCTCAGGAGAGATGCAGATCAATGGTGGTCATTAATTAAAAACTAAAAGAATGATGAATTAGTATAAAATATATAAAGGAGGGAGTTTAAATAACTTTTAATAGAAACATACTCTCCTCGTAACCATCGACCGAATATAGAAAGAAAATTTTTAGATGTCAGGAAAAATGTGGATGAGAATGTGTTAATGTATGAGGATAACATTACAAGGTTAGCAAGTGATGCTACAGATTATATACACAACCCAAGGAGTATGATTTATTGACTCTTTGATGGGTTAAAACCATTTATCCATCAATCATTAGTCTCACAATACTACTCATCATATGAAGATATTGTATCATGTGTTATCAAGATAGAATATTAATTCTCTATATCTTACAACTTTAAAGAAAATAAAGAGAAGAATATATCTTCTAAACACTCTAGGAAATGAAATAAGGAAACAAGGAAGAAGGGAACAGTTGAATTTCCACCCTGTGATAATTGTGTAATGAAGCACCCTAGTGCTTGTCTAAAAGCAAAAGGATTGTGCTACAAATGTGGATATAAAGCCCATATTCCTGGTGATTGTAAGGTGAATAAAAAAGATACCAATGTTTAATGCTAAATTTTAAAGGATATGGGACATTATACACATAAATTTCTTAAAATCCAAGGAAACTTAACATATAAAAGGACAAGGGAGAAAGGCCATTCTTATTCGATCACTAAAATTGAAGGTGAAGCTCCGAAAGACGTGGTGGTAGGTAATTTAATTGGTTTCTCAATTTTATCCAATGCGTTATTTGATTATGGATCATCTAATTGTTTTATATCTTTGCGGTTTTCTAAGAAAATTAGATATTTCCAATTAGATTTAACAAGGGATTTTTCAGTCAAAACTCATAAGGGAAGTATCATTGCAACAATGTTTTGTGAATCTGTTCTCATTAGGGTATATAAATGTTCATTATCTGCTAATCTCATCATCATACCCATGATTGAGTTATATATAATACTCGATAAGGATTTTCATTCTAACAATGATGTGAAATTTATTTTAAGAAGAAGGAGATTACAATTTTTGATGAGGATAAAAAGTACCCTGTATTTAAAACAGAAATGTCACCACTTGATTCTTATCTAAATCCACCCTAGTAACTCGACTAAATTCAATTATTGTGGAGGAAGATAATGAAATAATCGTGGGTCAGGAAAGGAATGTTCAAATAGAGGATGTACATATTCTTAAAGAATATGTTGATGTGTTTCCAAGTTATTTACCTGGACATCCTCTAGAATGAGAAACCGAGTTTTCCATTGACTTAATTCCAGGTTCAATGCCCATATCAAAGACCCATAAAAGAGTGGACTCTTTGGAATTAGTGGAACTAAAGAAAAAACTAGGGGAATTGAGTAATGTGGTATTTATTCACCCTAGTGTTTCTCCATGGGGATCCCCTATCCTTTTTGTTAAGAATAATGATATATCTATGAGGTTGTTTATTGACTATAGGGAGATAAATGCTATAAAAATAAAGAACAAGTATCCCCTACCTCACATTGATGATCTATTTGATCAAATTAACGGAGGTAAATATTTTTCAAAGATTGACATTCAGTCTGGATATCATCAGTTCTGTTTGAAGAAGGAAGACATTCAAAATACAGCATTTCGAACCGGGTACATGCATTAAAAGTTTACAGTAATGCATTTTGGGACGACTAACGCACCCTCTATCTTCATAGATATAATGAATAGAGTTTTCAAGGAACATCTGGATGAATTTGTTGTGGTATTAATTGATGATATCTTGGTATACTCTAAAATCTAGAAATATCATGAAAATCACATACGCACTATTTGAAACACTCTTATAAGAAATGAATTATACGGAATGTTTAAAAAGTGTGAATTCTAGATTTAAGGGATTTATTTTTTTATAAATATTGTCTCCAAGGATGGATTCAATGTTGATCCTTCAAATAAAATAGCTATCCATGAATTTCCAACACCACAGAGTATAACTGAAGTACGCAGTTTTACTGGTTTAGCAGGTTATTATCAGCATTTTGTCCATAATTTTTCCCGATTAGCTAACCCATTAACCAAGATCACATGTAATGGGGTTAAATTTTTTTCAACAAAAAAGTGTGAAGAATATTTTGAATAACTATGTAGAATAATAGTCAATGATTCTATCTTGACTCTACCATCGGGGAATGATAGTTTTGTTATTTATAGTGATTCTTCAAAGAATGGTCTTGGTTGTGTCCTTATGCAGAGTGATATAGTTATTGACTATGTATCACGAAAGAAAAAAATTCATGAGCAAAACTATCTTACTCATGATCTTGAGTTAGAAGCTGTAATAATTGCTTTGAAGATATGGAGACTATATATCTATGGTGAAAAATGTGAGTTATATACCGATCAAAAGAGTTTGATGTATATTTTCTCACAGAAAGAACTCAATATGAGGAATAAGAGATTAATCGAATCACTCATGTATTATGATTTCATTACAGACTACCAATCAGAGAAGGGGAATAATGTGGAATAAAATTTCTTCTGAAACGATCATGGTGTTTTGAACAAGATGAGAGTTTAAAGGGATACTATGTTAATTGATCTAGTAAAAATGAATATGTGAATAATCCTGGAAGGTCAGACATCGATACTTTTTCAAATGGTTTCTAAACCATCATTACTAGAAAGGATAAAATGTTATCAGGATGATGATGTGGAGTTTCATAATAAAATTAAAGCTGTGAACGATGGGAGATTGATCGACTACTTATATAAATATGGGATTTTGAAATTTGGGAAGAGACTTTGTGTTCCTGACATAACTGATCGAAAAATGGAATATTTGGATGATTTTCATTGATCCAATTTCTCAATACACCCTAATAGCACTAAAATGTGAAGATATTTGAAGGAACCGGTCTGGTGTGACGACATGAAGAGGGAGATTCCTGAAAATTTGTCAAGATGTATGGTTTTTCAATAAGTGAAAGCTTAAAGGTAACATACTAGAGCAGTCACACAACCTCTTCTCAAAAAATAGTGGAAATGTGATGATATTATAATGGAAATTATCACGGGGCTACCAAATACTCTTAGAATGAATGATTCAATATGGGTCATTATTGGTCATCTAACCAAGGTAGCTCATTTTCTTTCTCGAAGAGAATATTTACCACTTGAATGTCTAGAAAATCCATATATTAATTAAGTTGTAAGATTTCATGGAGTACCCCTATCGATTATTTCTGATCGTGATCCCCATTTACAACAAGATTCTAAAAAAGTCTTCAGAAGGCCTTGGATACTAACCTTTTTTTTGAGCACTTCCTATCACCCTCAAACTAATGGACAATCAGAATGAACTATCAAAACATTATAAGACATGTTGATATCTTGCTCACATGACTTTCAAGGTATGTGGGATAAGTATTTATGTAACGACCCAAAGTTTTTCAATTGAAAATTCCCTTCTTATATCTATGTCATAAAAACACAAAATAATGAACTACTTAGTGATAAGTGACCTTTAAACATAATTTTGTCACCCCTATGTTTGGAATTTTAAAAATCCGGCATACACAGTTGTGCTCAAGATAGTTTTTGGAGTCTAATGAAACAAAAATAATTTTTGGTGAATAGTATCCTACCCTTATGAATAGTAACCTACCCTTATGAATAGTAATATGAACCTTATGAATAGTAAATAAGAGTAACTTTACCTATGAATAATAAAATAAAATTTATCCATCATAGAAAGTGATAATTTGACTTTAGTAAACATTTTTGATATTTTATAAATCATAAATGATTAATTATAATTAATTAATTAATTTAAAAGAATATTTATTTTCCTGAAATATATTCAAAAATTATTGAATCAATGTCTATTAGTTTTTAGATAATTTTATAAGACCCTACGTAATTTTTGAAAGAACTATAAATTCAGTTTTAATCTTAAAAATTGTTTATTCTAAGTAAATTATGATTTTATTTAAATATTAAATTAATAATACATAGAAAATTATTTTTGAAAAATGGACTTTATTTTTGGATTCTACACGTCGAAAAATGGTTGGGGTAAAATTTTGGGATTTCTCTAAGATACTTGAATTTTTGATGAATAGTGGAATCCGATAATTCACAATAAAAGCTAAATAATACATTGATTGAGTCATTGCTGATGTTCTGCTGATGTAAGCCCACTTGGTTCGGGATTACATTATAAAATTACTATTATTGGTCATCCAAGACTCACTATTCCTTGTCCTTGGTGGAATTAATAAACTAATCAATTTAATATTAAGAAAACCCCTCTCCCCTCCACTATAAAAGCCACCCTTCACTCCCTCTTTTCCTCACACCTCTCAAGCTCCAAGACTTCTCTAAATTATGCCCAAACACCTTCCCTATCTCATCCCCCACGTCCAAAATCTTCTGGTCTCATCAAAATACCAAGCTTAGCTGCCTTAAAGAGGAACTCAAGAGGAGGATTCTAAAGGTAATTTCTCTCCCTCTTCTCCTTTAATTTTCTTTCAAGTCCAAGTTCCTTTCATGATCTCCATCTATCTATCTTCATCCAAATTGTTCTGTAAATCCTGTATTATATATATACTGTAATATTATGATTCTAATGTTATATTATATCACCCATCACCCTTTCCCCCTTCCTTTTATTTTATTAAAGAGAACGTTGTTCATGTGGTGATAATTTATCACCTTCAAAAACAACATGCTCTCTTCTTCCATTTATACATTCAATCTGGTAATGAAACCATTTTTATGGTTGAACCAGAATGTTTTATATGTATTATGTTCTATTTTATGTTCTGGAAATAACCTATGGCCATACTACTAAGTGAAAAGTTAAAATGAGTTGGTTGTGATCCAAAAACCGCTCAAATTAGCCCAAATAATCTTCATTTAATTATTATCTAATAATTCGGCCACATGGATCTAATATAACTCATTCTAAAATCATCCAAGATTCTGTAATATCATTAATTACATGTAATATCAGTTCTGGATATTTAACCATGATCTACCCAAGCATAAAATTAAGAATACAAGTAGACCGCTCAAGAAAACCATGAAAAAGAACATCCCCGATCAATGTTTTTAAACTCTATAAGTCATCCAAAGGAACATAATATGAAATAATAAAACCAGAATGAACCCTATTAATGTATAAAAGGTTCTGTAATTTCTGATTAATGAATATAATGTCATTATACAGGACATTAAAGAGAAGGAGGCATTCGAGTACAAGGTAAGGGGAAATCTCGAACCCAATTTTCTTCCTTCGGGTTCTCCCTCTTTCACTCCATTTTTGATATGGTTACTCCTCAAAGGTCTTTTGTTCATATTTTCCTTTACTTTTCTGGGATATACATTTTTGTCACTGGTTTTTATGTCCATCAAAATGTTTTCCAAAAGAACTCTTCTTTCAAGATCTCACATTTTACCTCTCATTCAAGGTTGATGGTTCTTATATAAAGTATGTTGTTCCCTCTTTCTTTTGGGAACCCAAAGCTTATGAATTTGTTATTATGAGATGAAACCCATTCCTTTCCATGGGTTATTTATGTACATGTTTGATATGTGTTCTTTGTGGCAAGCATGATAATGATAATGTTATGATGTGACGGGTGCGCCCGGAATTATATAGCGCAATATGAATGTTTAAATGTGACGGGTGCGCCCGGAATTATATAGCGCTCCAATGCATTGGGTAAAGTGATGAATCTCATGATTAAATGTGGAATTATGCGTGAACATGATTCTAGCTTTGTTCACAAGTATGTGTTGTAGTTAACCACTAAGACATGATGTTTCATTTTTATGCTTTGCCACATTTCAAGTTTATTGTTTATGCTCCTCTCACGTTCAAGATCTTCTTCCTATGTCATGATTATGTTCACCCCATGCTATATTGTTCTTATCTATCCTCTTACTGGGCTTTTAGCTCACCCCATTTGATGTATATCCTCAGGTGGCTACATGTACTAAGGAGAGGACAAGTGCTACTAAGAAGCTATACAAGAAGAAATTAAATGAATTTTTATGCTTGATGTTGTACTTGTTATGTGTAGTCCTAGTTTGCCCAAGACACTAAACCTATGTATCCTCCATGTGTAATACTATTATGTTGTTTATCTTTGAAATGATGTAATAGTAATGTAAGAAAAGGCTGGGTCGCTATAGTTGGTATCAAAGGAAAGGTTTAGTTAATTTGGGAATTAGGATTAGTGAACCCTAAAGAAAACCTCTAGCATGAGACTAAGTACAAATATGCACACAAGGATATTTACCTAGGGATCCCATATGTTATGTTTTTGGTATAATTGTTTAAAAGGATAAGTTATTCATGACTTGTTTACTTATGTTTTGTTCTAACCTTTTCTATTTTAGAAAATGGTGGGAACCAGGAGAAATCAGGCCAACAACTCTTGTGAAGGCCAATTCAATGATTGCCCGAATGACATCCCCAATGATTTGGGAGGTGGAGTTCAAAACTTCATGACGATGCTTACCCAATTATCCCGGGTTATGAATAATAACCATAATAATGGGGAACGTCCTCCTTCACCAAAGAGGGAGTAGCTAGCTATCGAAAGTTTTATGCGGCAACGACCACCGACATTTTGTGGATCTTCCGATCCACTAGTTGCGGAACAATGGGTCAACTCCATAGAGAAGATCTTTTCTGTTCTTCACTGTTCCGAGACAGAGAAGGTGACTCTATCCGTTTATCGTCTAGATGGAGAAGCTGATCAATGGTGGGCTTTGATTAAGAACACCAAGCCAAGGGAAGAAATTGAAGAGATTGAATGGGAAGACTTTAAGATAATGTTTCTTAATAAGTACTTCCCACGAACTCTTCGCACGAAGATGGAGAGAGAATTCATAGAGCTCAAGCAAAAAGAAGGAGAATCTGTCACAACCTATGAAGCAAATTTCACAAGGCTCGCAAGGTATGCTTCGGGTTTTGTTATCAACAATGATAGCAAAATTGATAGATTCTTTAGTGGATTAAAACCACATCTTCGAAAAGATCTTGCAATTCGAGACTTTGGGAGTTATGAAGAAGTTGTTCGGTGTGCTCTCAAAGTGGAGATGGAGTTTGGAGAATGGTCCCATGGCTATGGTGATAGGAAAAGATAGATGGAGTTTCAAGCTGGTGGATCTAGTGATAAAGATGGGAAGAAAACACAACGACCCACTTGCCAAAAATGTGGGAAGTTGCACAGTGGGAACTGCCTCAAAGGGATGGGGAAATGCTTCAAGTGTGGGAATGAAGGACACCTAGCTCACGAGTGTCGAAGAGACATGAAAAGGAAGGATAATGTAGCCGATGAAAGGAGAGAACCACTCGTGGTTCAATGCTACAACTGTAAGGAGCCAGGGAACTATTCAAACAAGTGCACTAAACCTCGAGCTTTCGAGGGTAATCTGCGCCAACAACCACCAAAGCCAATGGAACAAGGGAAGACTTATGCCATCACTTCTGCGGAGGTGGAACATGATAATGAAGTCGTACAAGGTACACTTCCTATTCACTCAAGAATGGCAAAAGTCTTATTTGATTCTGGTTCTATGCATTCCTTTATATCTTGCAAGTTTGCTAGAACTATAGAATCGAAGCCCCGAAACCTTGAAGTAGAGATATCTGTAAAAACACCAAGTGGTGCAATCATTGCAACCCAAGTGTTTGATTCTTCTCCTATTGACGTATGTGGGAAGATTCTTCCGGCAAATCTCATAATACTTCCCTTGGTGGAATTCGACGCTATAATGGGAATGGATTGGCTCTCGTTATATAGAGCACATATCAACTGTCGGGAAAAGGAAATATATTTTCGTATTCCGAACTATCCCATGCTCCTCTACAAATGCAAGGAAGATCATGAATCTCCTTTGAGAAATCCTTCAATGGTGTGGGTGATGATTCCCTATAAAGAAGCATACCTCGCCCAAATGATTGAGTCAAAGGAAAGTTCCAACATTGAGGAAATTCCCATCGTAAGGGAATACGGCGATGTATTTCCCGAAGAGTTACCCGGAATTCCCCCGGATCGTGAGGTAGAGTTCTCAATTGAACTCATACCCGGAGCTACTCCTATCTCGAAGTGCCCCTATAGGATGGCTCCTATCGAACTGGAGGAGTTAAAGAAGCAGCTGCAAGAGCATCTTGACAAAGGGTTCATACGCCCTAGTGCATCACCTTGGGGTGCGCCAGTGCTCTTTGTGAAGAAGAAGGATGGTACCAAGCGGCTGTGTATCGATTATCGGGAACTCAACAAGATCACCATAAAGAACAAGTATCCTCTCCCAAGGATTGATGACTTGTTCGATCAGTTAAGAGGAGCTCAATACTTCTCAAAGGTGGATCTTCGTTCTGGATATCATCAAGTAAAGTTGAAGAAGGAAGATATTCAGAAGACTGCCTTCCGTACAAGGTATGGGCACTATGAGTTTTTGGTGATGCCCTTTGGACTTACTAATGCCCCTGAAATGTTCATGGATTTGATGAATAGAGTCTTTAGACATTACCTCGACAAATTTGTGGTAGTGTTTATTGATGATACTCTCATTTACTCCAATAGTAAGGAGGAACATGAAGAACATCTAAGACTTGTTTTGGCGACATTGAGAAAGGAGAAGTTGTACGCCAAGTTCAGCAAGTGTGACTTTTGGATGAATCAAGTCACGTTCTTGGGACATGTGATAACAAGCGAGGGAATTTCTGTGGACCCTTCAAAGACAAAGGCGATTGAAGAATGGCCCAGGCCCTCTAGTGTCACAGAAATCCGTAGTTTTCTTGGATTAGCTAGGTACTACCGACGTTTTGTGAGAAACTTCTCACGATTGTCAATCCCGCTAAATAAGTTAACAAGGAAAGGGGAAAAGTATGTATGGACGGAAGAATGTGAGGGAAGCTTCAAGGAGCTAAAGAGAAGGCTGATCACTGCACCTGTACTCACACTACCAAAAAGTGGAGAAAGTTTTGTGATATACAGTGTTGCTTCAAAGAAAGGCTTGGGTTGTGTACTCATGCAAAATGATAATGTGATGGCCTACGCCTCACGACAGTTGAAAATCCATGAGCAGAACTACCCGACGCATGATCTAGAGCTGGCAGTCGTGATTTTTGCCTTGAAAATCTGGCGGAACTACCTTTATGGTGAGAAGTGTGACATATACACCGACCACAAGAGCCTAAAGTATATATTAACACAAAAGGAGCTCAACATGCGTCAAAGGATATGGTTAGAGCTAATCAAGGATTACGATTGCTCTATTCACTATCATCCTGGAAAGGCAAACAAGGTAGCTGATGCTCTAAGCAGGAAAGAACCTGCTACTCTATCCATGTTGAGGATTGAGAAAGACCCTATCTTCTTGGATATGAAACGGATGGATTTGGGAATCGTAAGGGCAGGGGATACATCCTACCTTGCCCAAATGATTGCGCAACCATCCATCCAACATATGATCAAGGAAGCACAAAGGGATGATGTGGAGATACAAAAGAGGGTGAATGCAGTAAAGGAAGGGAAGCTGCAAGAGTTCCATATCGACGATGATGGTGTGATCCGGTTTGGAACGCGGCTTTGTGTGCCTTCATCACCCGAAATAAAGAAGGAGCTATTGGATAATGCACATAGCACAACTTTCTCTATTCATCCTGGAAGTACCAAGATGTATCGTGATCTCCGAGAACACTTCTGGTGGGATAACATGAAGAAGGAGATTGCAGAATATATATCAAGGTGCTTGGTGTGTCAACAAGTTAAAGCTGAGCGGAAAAAGTCCAAAGGTATGATGCAGCCATTGCCTATACCCATGTGGAAATGGGAAAATGTCACTATGGACTTTGTCATGGGCCTCCCGAAAACGTCAAGAGGAAATAATGCGATATGGGTTGTGGTTGACCGACTCACCAAGACTGCCCATTTTATCGCTATTCGGGAAGACCTCTCACTTGAACAACTTGCAAGGATATATGTGAAGGAAGTAGTGAGGTTTCATGGTGTTCCACTCTCGATTGTCTCTGACCGTGATCCAAGGTTCACTTCTAAATTTTGGAGGAGCCTTCAACATGCTTTGAGTACTGAATTAAACTACAGCACGGCCTATCACCCCCAAACTGATGGCCAGTCTGAATGGACTATTTAGACACTTGAAGATATGCTAAGATCATGCTCTCTTGAATTAAAAGGTGGATGGGATCAGCACCTTCCATTGGTTGAGTTCTCATACAACAATAGCTTCCACTCGAGTATTCAGATGGCTCCGTATGAAGCTCTTTATGGGAAGCGATGTAGAACTCCAACCTGTTGGGATGAAGTTGGAGAACGAAAACTACTTGGTCCCGATCTTGTTCAAGAGATGACAGAGAAGGTTCAAGTCATCCAGAAACATATCAAAGCTGCTCAAAGTCGGAAAAAGAGCTATACTGACAATCGTCGAAGGGACTTGGAGTTCGACGTTGGAGATAAAGTCTTCCTTCGAATATCTCCATGGAAGAGAGTCATGCGATTCGGGAAGAAAGGGAAGCTAAGCCCAAGGTACATTGGCCCCTTTGAGATCCTTGATCGTATAGGAGCCGTGGCCTATCGTCTGGCACTTCCACCGAGTATGGCTCAAGTTCACGATGTGTTTCACGTATCACTACTGAGGAAGTACATTTCAGACCCCTCACATGTACTAAACTCGGAGGTGGTACAGTTGGAAGATGATCTCTCATATGAGGAGCAGCCAGTAAAAATTATGGACCGAAGTGATAAGGTTCTACGCAACAAGACAACTCGCCTTGTCAAAGTGTTGTGGAGGAACCAAAAGTTTGAGGAAGCAACTTGGGAACCGGAAGAGGCAATGAAGGAGAAGTACCCTCACCTGTTTGTGTAAAGTGAAATTTCGAGGGCGAAATTTCTTAAGGGGGGAAGAATGTAACGACCCAAAGTTTTTCAATTGAAAATTCCCTTCTTATATCTATGTCATAAAAACACAAAATAATGAAATACTTAGTGATAAGTGACCTTTAAACATAATTTTGTCACCCCTATGTTTGGAATTTTAAAAATCCGGCATACACAGTTGTGCTCAAGATAGTTTTTGGAGTCTAATGAAACAAAAATAATTTTTGGTGAATAGTAACCTACCCTTATGAATAGTAACCTACCCTTATGAATAGTAATATGAACCTTATGAATAGTAAATAAGAGTAACTTTACCTATGAATAATAAAATAAAATTTATCCATCATAGAAAGTGATAATTTGACTTTAGTAAACATTTTTGGTATTTTATAAATCATAAATGATTAATTATAATTAATTAATTAATTTAAAAGAATATTAATTTTCCTGAAATATATTCATAAATTATTGAATCAATGTCTATTAGTTTTTAGATAATTTTATAAGACCCTACGTAATTTTTGAAAGAACTATAAAATCAGTTTTAATCTTAAAAATTGTTTATTCTAAGTAAATTATGATTTTATTTAAATATTAAATTAATAATACATAGAAAATTATTTTTGAAAAATGGACTTTATTTTTGGATTCTACACGTCGAAAAATGGTTGGTGTAAAATTTTGGGATTTTTCTAAGATACTTGAATTTTTGATGAATAGTGGAATCCGATAATTCACAATAAAAGCTAAATAATACATTAATTGAGTCATTGCTGATGTTCTGATGATGTAAGCCCACTTGGTTCGGGATGACATTATAAAATTACTATTATTGGTCATCCAAGACTCACTATTCCTTGTCCTTGGTGGAATTAATAATCTAATCAATTTAGTATTAAGAAAACCCCTCTCCCCTCCACTATAAAAGCCACCCTTCACTCCCTCTTTTCCTCACACCTCTCAAGCTCCAAGCCTTCTCTAAATTCTGCCCAAACACCTTCCCTAGCTCATTCCCCACGTTCAAAATCTGCTGGTCTCATCAAAAGTCCAAGCCTAGCTTCCTTAAAGAGGAACTCAAGAGGAGGATTCTAAAGGTAATTTCTCTCCCTCTTCTCCTTTAATTTTCTTTCAAGTCCAAGTTCCTTTCTTGATCTCCATCTATCTATCTTCATCCAAATTGTTCTGTAAATCCAGTATTATATATATACTGTAATATTATGATTCTAATGTTATATTATATCACCCCTCACCCTTTCCCCCTTCCTTTTATTTTATTAAAGAGAACGTTGTTCATGTGGTGATAATTTATCACCTTCAAAAACAACATGCTCTCTTCTTCCATTTATACCTTCAATCTGGTCATGAAACCATTTTTATGGTTGAACCAGAATGTTTTATATGTATTATGGTCTATTTTAAGCTCTGGAAATAACCTATGGCCATACTACTAAGTGAAAAGTTAAAATGAGTTGGTTGTGATCCAAAAACCGCTCAAATTAGCCCAAATAATCTTCATTTAATTCTTATCTAATAATTCGGCCACATGGATCTAATATAACTCATTCTAAAATCATCCAAGATTCTGTAATATCATTAATTACATGTAATATCAGTTCTGGATATTTAACCATGATCTACCCAAGCATAAAATTAAGAATACAAGTAGACCGCTCAAGAAAACCATGAAAAAGAACATCCCCGATCAATGTTTTTAAACTCTATAAGTCATCCAAAGGAACATAATATGAAATAATAAAACCAGAATGAACCATATTAATGTATAAAAGGTTCTGTAATTTCTGATTAGTGAATATAATGTCATTATACAGGACATTAAAGAGAAGGAGGCATTCGAGTACAAGGTAAGGGGAAATCTCGAACCCAATTGTCTTCCTTCGGGTTCTCCCTCTTTCACTCCATTTTTGATATGGTTACTCCTCAAAGGTATTTTGTTCATCTTTTCCTTTACTTTTCTGGGATATACATGTTTGTCACTGGTTTTGATGTCCATCAAAATGTTTTCCAAAAGAACTCTTCTTTCAAGATCTCACATTTTACCTCTCATTCAAGGTTGATGGTTCTTATATCAAGTATGTTGTTCCCTCTTTCTTTTGGGAACCCAAAGCTTATGAATGTGTTATTATGAGATGAAACCCATTCCTTTACATGGGTTATTTATGTAAATGTTTGATATGTGTTCTTTGTGGCAAGCATGATAATGATAATGTTATGATGTGATGGGTGCACCCGGAATTATATAGCGCAATATGAATGTTTAAATGTGACGGGTGCGCCCGGAATTATATAGCGCTCCAATTCATTGGGTAAAGTGATGAATCTCATGAGTAAATGTGGAATTATGCGTGAACATGATTCTAGCTTTGTTCACAAGTATGTGTGGTAGTTAACCACTAAGAAATGATGTTTCATTTTTATGCTTTGCCACATTTCAAGTTTATTGTTCATGCTCCTCTCACGTTCAAGATCTTCTTCCTATGTCATGATTATGTTCACCCCATGCTATATTGTTCTTATCTATCCTCTTACTGGGATTTTAGCTCACCCATTTTGATGTATATCCTCAGGTGGCTACATGTACTAAGGAGAGGACAAGTTCTACTAAGAAGCTATACAAGAAGAAATTAAATGAATTTTTATGCTTGATGTTGTACTTGTTATGTGTAGTCCTAGTTTGCCCAAGACACTAAACCTATGTATCCTCCATGTGTAATACTATTATGTTGTTTATCTTTGAAATTATGTAATAGTAATGTAAGAAAAGGCTGGGTCGCTATAATTTACCTCTGGTAGAATTTTCCTATAATAATAGTTTACATTCGAGTATTCAGATGGCACCATATGAAGCATTATTATAGAAAACGATGTCGCACACCATCTTTTTGGGATGATGTTAGTGAAAGAAAACTTGTTGGCCCAAAACATGTTGAGGAAACAGTGGAAAAGGTGATGGTTATCCAAAAACAAATTAAATCATCTCAAATTAGGAAATATAGCTATGCCGATAACCGAATGAAAGATTTGGAATTTCAAGTAAGAGATCATCTTTTCTTAAAGGTATCTCAATAGAATGGTGTTATACAATTCTACGAGAAAGGAAAATTATTTCCCATGTACATTGGACATTTCAAATTTCTAGAGCTAACTAGAGTTGTAGCTTATCATTTGAAAATTCCTCCAAATATCTCCAATGTTCGTGATGTGTTCCACGTATCACTGTTGAGAAAATACATGCCTGACCCAATGAATATACTCACCAATAAAGAAACAGAACTGGAACCCGATCATTCTTATTTATATGTGCCTATCAGAATTATTGATACTAGAGAACAAGTGTTAAGAAACTGGACAACTCGTCGGGTGAAAGTTCTATTGGGAAATCATAAGATGGAAGAGGCAACGTGGGAACCCGAGGAACATATGATGAAGAACCAACCAAATCGTTTTATGTAGCAGTATTCTAGAAATTTCAAGGATGAAATCATTTGAAGAAGAGAAGAATGTAACACCCCAATCTTCCATGATATGTTTCTATTTGAATAATGCAACAGCTTGCGATGTACGCTACTTCGAGATTATAACACACCACGACTAATCAAACAAGCCGTTATGAATAGTAATACCCACTTTTTAAAATTTTATAAATTTTATTTTAAAAAATGGACTTCTTTTTTGGATTCAGAATATCAAAATTAGCATAGGTATAATTTTTTGTACTCTTTTGAAAAAAATTCATTTTGGATGAATAGTGAAAAATACTAAATTTTAATTATAAACAACTTTTTTAATAAAAATAATTTATAGTGTTAAATTATAAATATGAATGGTTTTTATGTATCATTATATTATATTTTTATCATTTAATATAATTTAAGTCATTGGATATAATTTCACATTTAAACTAGAGATAAAAAAGTGGCAATCTCTTTGTAGTTATTATTTTTTTAAAACGTGCTATTTTTCTTGACAATGGGAATTTATTTTAAATTAATGTCATCCACTTATGTGTTTTGAATTTGGGAAAATGGATTTCATATTTAGAATAAGGAGTTCTAATTTGTGTAAATATGTAACTTTTATTTTTTGATATTTATGAATAATTACTTCGGTATATATTTTATTTACCATGGTCAAAGGGGTAAATCCGATAAATAAGGGTAAAAAATAATATTATAATAATATTAAATTAATCTATGATGTGTCAAAACCCAAATTATTGATACATGTCTGACCATGGGCATCCTTGGGTCGATTTTGTGACCCCATGGAGCCACTTTATAGTTATAATGACACTTTATATTAATTAATTTAAAGTAAAGACAAAAATGACATAAACATATATCTTTTAGTAAAACAATTTTTCCATGGAGTTATATAAGTAATCTATTTGAATATAAATATTCATTTCAAATATAAAAAAAATTCCTACATAATGGTATTTGTTTATAATTTTTAGACATCAAATAAATAAAAATATTTATGACACAATAATGATGCAGTGTTTACCTCATTAATGATTAATTTAAATAAATGAGATTATAAATATTAAAAAATATCCAAAACCTTTCCAATTCTTATTGGATGATTTTACTTTTAACTTGAGTCATCTTATCATCGACCATAATTATTTTTGGACATTTATAACACGGAAAACATTATATACTAAAATAATATTTTCAAACATTCTTAAAGAGCCCCTCCTCCACCTTATAAAAAACCCTCACCTCTAACACATTTCTCAGACCTCTCAAGCCCCTTGGCTCATCCAAACACTATCCAATTAAGATCTATACATCCTGGTATTCCTTCTAAAAGCCTTACTTTAGGAATATGTCACATCAATGAATCATTTTGGTTCGAACAAAATGGAGTTACCAGATTTAAAGGTAACATCTCCTCTTAAGCTATTTCTCTTATTTTACTTCTCCAACCCCCAAAGATCTCTTTATTAATTTATTTTATAACAACACCAGTATCCTCAATTTACTAGGTTTTTTTATGATATCGGTTTGAACTACACATACACACACCTCCATCTAATCGGTATAGAGAATAATGTTTCTATGGATGGAGAACTACTGCCTCACGAAATGATGTTTGTTTAATAATATATTACGACCTCTTATGGTGTCCGTTATGATGGGACTGTATTTATATATGATATTTATGATATTTATTTTATCTACAAGCTTCATTAGTTCTATTTTATATAATTCCTTTATTATTTTCATGTTGTATATAAACGATAATTTCAATTGGGGAAGTACGGACTACCGCACCCTCAAAGTGATATTACTCATTCATACCATACATGGAACGTATAAAGGATAGTGTCAATGAACTTACGTAACATATATAAAATGTTATATTATAATAAATTAATAAATTATCTATATATCATTTGGTTTTCATTCCTTTTAAAATAATAATATGTAAGCAATGTTTGTGTGTACGTACGGATTACCGTCTCCACGAACGCGATGAGATTAATTCCCCATCGTAAATATTCAAGAATAATTTTAATTTGATTATTAAAAATAATATTTCAGAACTTAATATAATTTTGTTTATGAATCAAATAAATCCTATCCATAAAAAACATGACTTAATTAACATAACATATGAAGGAAAATCAATCAGTTAACACCTGAAATAATGATACTACTAAAATATTATTAACAAACCAATATTAAAATATAATACATGATATCATATTTATGTATTTAGTAATTTTATAATTTATTAACAATTATTTAACTATTATATAGTAGTTTAATTTACCCTTGGCCAAGGAATATTACAATTTCACAATCTTTTTGTTATCAGAGGTTTTTTTTGCGTAAGTATCTACTATGGCCTCTTTATCATACACATCCTTATATCTTAAAAATGTATTTCAAAACATTTTTACCATTTACTAGAGTATGGGTTAATTTCATTTATACCCTTATTTGACCATATATGTTTTTAAAGGAATTGTTTCATCGTTTTCCAAACAAGGTACTTTATTTATTTTTCGAAAAAATTAATGTAAGAATGTATTTTTTTTAACTAATACAGTGAGTGCAGCTATTTTCCATAGTTATAACATCGCTAAAGCATACCTTAAAAGATTATAAGAATATTTTAAAAATAAATGGTTTCTTTTATAATAATAATACTCTTAAATGATTTTAAAATAGAAAGAGATATTTCTCTCAAATTGTTTTGATTTCATCCATGTCAACATCCTTCGATAAATTTCAGAGTTGTTTGATGTTGATTTTTTATAATACAAATATTCCATATTATATTAATGTTTTTTTATATGTTTGACTATGGATGTGGTATTTTTATACCATTCCTGGTTTATGGTTAAAGTATTTAGATTTTGTATTCCAGTTTTAATATGAATGTTTATTTTATGTTTCACCTTTTTCATATTAGAAATGTATTGGACTTAGTAATTGACGAGTGGAGCCTGCTATGGATCCTTAGTGCATTGGTAGGTATCATGAGGCAATTAGATATGGAATTGGATGAGGAATTTCCCAATTTGATATATGGTTTTGGTTGAGGCCTTAATCATTTTTATAAGTCTTGGCTGAGGCCTTGACAAAATGTTTTAGAATGTCCCGCATTGTACATTCCCCCATTATGAAAATATTATTGATGGTTCATGTGTTTATTCGACTAGTATAATACCCATGACTATGTTTTATTATGGAATTATTTACACAGGTCATATTCCTTCCAGAATGTGATAATGTTTATTATTTGTAAAGGCATGTGTTTTCAATTATTCACCATGTCTAATCATTATGTTATCTTCCGCTGTATTGCTTACCCTTACTGAGCGATTGATCTCACCCCTTTCTTATGTTTTATTTCCCCAATATTTGAAGAAGTTAATTATGAGTGTCTTGTAGGAATAATCTAAGAGGATTGGATGTTTCTAGTGGAATAAATTACTATTTTATTTCATTTAAAGTTGAAATCTTGAACATATTTATGTATCTTGTTTGGAATAATACTAAATTGATCAGTCTTTTGGAACACAATTTATTGTATGATGAAAATGTTATGTATTAATACACTATCTCTGGGTAACTGGGGATGAGGTGTAACAACATACCAGTACTTGGTCATATAGGCTGGTAGTGGGGGTAGTATCCCTTGGGTATTGATGTTTCATATATTCAAATTCCATTACTAATGTCATATATCTTCTTAGAGCTTTTTATAAGACTTATTCATGGCATTTGAATGCCAATGTCACCATAAAGTTCTCGTATTGCATGTTACAAAGGTGGAGATGACCATGATCCAAATGTAGTCAAGCCTGATCCATCATTCTTACTTCCAGGAGTTCCATTTGAGGCACCACCTATTTTACCTGATCTGGGAACTGATTCCCATATTGGTGATAGTTTCTTACATCTGATGTAGTATATACATGGTTCTCCATGAGTTTAACCTACAATGGCTGATTTGACTCATGAGTTCCTGTAGTAGTATCCTACTACTTTCTTGTCAGATGGAAGTCCATAGGCCACTGAGTCTTGGACAGAGGCCATAATTTCTATCTTTGAGCATCTAGAGACACATCTGGAGTGGAGGGGAAAACATTCTAATTACATGTTATGAGATTCAGCCAAACATCATTTGGATGTCATTACCCTATCTGGTAGTAATCAAGGCATGTTTTGGGTTGATTTCTAGACTGCCTTCTATGATTAGTTCACTCCTCAGATGCTAAGAGCTAAGAGAGCCAGACAGTTCACGATTCTTGTATATGGTTCTATGTCTGTTATGGAGTATGTTGGGTGTTTCACTAAGTTACAAAACATATCCCCGCTTCTATCCGGTGATGAGTTTTTTTCTATATTATTTGAGGATGGGCTTGTGTACACTCTGTACGTAGGTGAAAGACTTTAAACTACCTAATTTTTCTCAAAAATTATATCATTCTATAATCATTGATCACAACTTGAGGGATGGAAACAAACTTGGGCTTAGAGGTTCAGGTTCTATTGTAGGATAGTTTTTCTCCAAATGGAATAAAACATTCCATCATGATTTTTTGTAAGGGATGTAAGAAACAAAATACCCATTTTGATAACTTCACTGTGTGTCAATGGTGTGGATGAAAGGGGAATCTGAAGCCTTAGTGTGATTGAGGCCCAAGGGAGTGTCGATCTTGCAGCCGTATGGGGAATCACCATAGATTCTATAGGACCTTTCCACCAACGTCAAGTGAAAAAGGATCTGTACTAGCTCCACATCCAGGAGAAGGTTCTTTTTCACCTCATCAGTAAAAGTGTTGGAATATCATCGGTAGGACTAGACATGGAGGGCGTCATGGTTGCAGTAGTTGGACTCATGATTACCAATAGTTCCAGTAGAGTAGTTATGACCATAGTAGTCTACCATTTGCATAGAGTTATGAATCAGGCTAGTTGCATACATTATATCTGATACCCAAGGATCAGACTATGGGGCCATCTAAAGTACAAGGTATTATTCTAGTTTCATCTACTATAGTATCTACTCTATTCAATACAGGTTCTTCGAAATATTTTATCTTTGTATCTATTGTGAAAAGTCTCATACTTGAGATACCATATTTCTATGCAGTAATGACCCCAAATACACCATTGGGAATGTAATCAGAGAAAATACAGCAGTGTAGGGATTGTCTCAATGAGGTAGGAAGATACCCTTTCTTATGGAACCTCTTCATTATCGAGATGACATGTGTTGATGTCATTATCATGATCGATTCGTTTTTTCAGGTATTAAGATTTTGTATACTTATATCATCACAGGGTAACTTTTACATCACTAGAGGGTAGCAGTTATGAATATAAGGGTGATTGGGATGTCCAAGCTAGTAGAGTAGGACTATATCATCATTTTCTAGGTGGAGAAACCATCCATATTGAACATATCTTCCTAGATGATCATAGTTTATGTCACGATGATTTTCCACCAGGAGTAGATCATTTCAAGGATGATTTTCCTGATTACTTTTTTGAATTATCTCTTTAAAGAGAGTAAGAGTTTATTATCAACTGTAATACCCAATGATCTCATAGTACGTTATCTCTTTAAAGTAATTCAATAGCTTGTGCTACATGCAATACTGAGTTCAAGAGCATCACGACCTACCGAACTATTCATTTAAAAAGCAGTTATGAATTGTTCTAACCACATTTTGAGTTATATATATTTTCTATATAATTTTAGCATTCATATTTTTTGTTTTTTAGACATAATATAATGTCAAATTCATTTTTTCAGATAAAAGAATAATATTTCAAAAATGCAGTTTTTCTGTCTTTTAATGGAAAACCATTTTAAATAAAATATTTGACACTTTTATATATTTCATTTAATGAAGTTAAATTCTTCATTATATGTAATACATAAACATATATTTTGGAAAAAAAAATTGTACTTTTCTAATAACTTTCATATTTTGATTAATAGTTAAAAATAAAATATTTTAATTGAAAACCACTTTTTTAATCTAAATAATTTATAGTGATAAATTATGTATTTGATTGGTTTTAAAGTATATGTTTATTATATTTTTATCATTTAATGTAATGTTGGTCATTGTAATCAATTTCACAATTAAATTGGACAAAAACACATTTCAATCTTTTGATAGTTTTACATCATAAAAACCTGCTTTCTAATTTTGACAATGGATTAATTTTAAATTATTTAATGCAAATTATATGTTTTAAATTTGGTAAAATAGACACCATTTATTAATTTATAATATAAAACTCATCTTTGGGTAATTTGTTTGGTATTTTTACGAATTCGTTCAATTTTTAATGAATAGTGAAAAATACTGTGTTATTGTTTAAAACCGACTTTAATTTAAATATTTATTATTTTAATTTTAATTTATTATTATGTAAAAATAGATACATGACACCTATATTGTTTCAATAAAATTCGTTGTATTCATTTTATAATAATATTAGATATATAAAATTGTATTGAACTATTTAACGCATTTTACCTACCTTCTTGGTAAATTTTCAAATTTGCATAAAACGTAATTTTACGGATTCTATGCATATAATTTCAAAAATCCAAGAGACACGTCAGAAATTAGTATGTAAATTTTTTTTCAATAGGATATATTTTTTTTTTGTCGATAGTAACTTTTTATTTTTATTTAAAATTGTTAAATGTAAATAGGGTAATTAAAATCTAAAAATCATATTATAATTACCCTAAAACATGTACTAATTTAACTAGATAAGTTTATTTTGACCAAAATAAACCTTTGGAATAAAATATTATCCACTTCGATCAACATGGATTAATTAGGACATTTATTATTATTTTATTTAAAGAAGAGTTAAAAGTGATGATTTCAAATTTTAATAAGTAAAACATTTATAATATATGGTTATACATAATATAAATTCAACTATTAAAATTAATTATAAAGATAAAAATACTTTATACATAATGGAATTTTATTTATAATTTTTATAAATTATTTAATTATATTTATTTATGACACAATGTTGACTCAATAATTACCTTATTAATGAAGGATTAAAATAATTGATATTATAAATATCAAAATAAATTTAAATTGATAATTATTAGGAATTAAAATAATTTTATAGGTTAATATGACATTTTAGGATTGATTTAATATATTTTTTTCGAAGTAATCAACTTTTGGTGACTTTTAAAAAAACCAAAAACTAAATAGTGTCAAAAATGACATAAATGGTTTTTTAAAACAAATACTATATTATTAAATGGTATAATATTCCTAAAAATTAATGTTTCATCCAAAGGACATATATAATGATATATATTTTATAAATGAACTACTTGATGTTATATTGGCATTTTATAGTATTTTTATTAAACATGTAATATTAAAATACAATAAGACATTGCAAAAGTTAAACTATTTAACTAAGTGTTAATTCTAAAATATATTGTTAATATGGTGACCTAAACATTTCTAAAACCAATTGTATGAAGGGATTTCTACTCATACCCACCTTATCCATGAAATAAATGAATTTCGAGACATTATAAATTGAAAATGATTTTATAATAAAATAATATTTCAAACTTTTCCTAAAGTGACCCTCACCTCTGTTATAAAAGAGTACATCCCCTTCTCATAATTTCACAGCACCAAATCCATTAGACTCATCCAAAACCAGATAAAATACCCTCCCAACAAACCTCAATTCAACTTAGACTCCTTACATTGATCATAAATATAATCTAAGAATCTCTTTTGACCAAATCAAAATGAAGCGCCCGAAGAAGAAGTAATAATCGCATCACCTCTTTCAATGTTATTTTCTTCTTCCACTTCCTCTTTCATTATTTTCTCCTACCGAAGTAATAATTCCAGTAATATATATACATTGATTTTTTTATAAATATTGTACAATGATATTCATTATTCTATACATCCTATGAATGACAAAGTCACCATACATACGTACGTATGACTTACTGCCTCCACGTCATGGTGTAGTTTGTTATTCAACACATCATTATTTGGATGGGTATAATAATGAGTATAACTGATGTAAATAATAAATATAACATGTTAATTATTCGGTATATATAATATATTATCCTATTATATACTATTTAACCATTAATAGAATGATATTGTCACTCGTGCGTACATACAGATTTCCATCTCTATGAACGTGATGAGATTCATTCCCCATCATAACCATTGAAGAATAATTTACATTTTTATTGTTTAAAATAATTTTTAAGAAAATAATATATCTCTTTATATAAATCAAATACATCACATTCATAAAAAAATGACTTACGTAACAAAACATATAAAGGAAAATGAATTAGTTATCACCTAAAACAATGATACTACTTCAATATTATTAACAAATCAATATTAAAAGATCATATATGATATCATATTTATGTATGTTGTTGTTTTATAATTTAATAAAAATTATTTAACTATTATACAGAAGTATAACGTATCCTCTACTAGGTGAATTTACAAGATAAGGGTTAATTTTTCAATCTCTTTACATACCTGATATTGTTTATACGTAATTATCTACTAGGTCCTCTTTATCATACGTATCTATATTTCCTAAAAATGTATTTCAAAACATTTTTACTATTTCCAGGAATATGGGTTAATTTCATTTATACCCTTGTTTTATTTTTTATTTTTTTTAATGTAATCCTTCTCTCATTTTCCAAAAAAGTTACTTTATTACCATTTCGACAAATTAAGGTAGGATTGTTTTTTTAACTTATATGATGGGTGTGGATATTTTCCTTCATTATAACACATTTGAAGCTTACCACACTAGATTATAAAAATATTTTCAGAATAAATGTTTTCTTTTATAATTACATGACATTAAAATGATCTCAAAATAGAAAGAAATATTTCTGTCTAGTTTGGATGTCATCTATGTCAACATCCTTTGATGGATTTTACACTTGTTTGATGTTGATTTATTATGATACAGTATTCCATATTTTATTGATGGTTTTGTGATATGTTTGACTTTGGATGTGTTATTTTTATACCATTCATGGCTTATGGTTAATGTGTTGACATTTCGTATTCTAGTTTTAATATGAATGTTTATGATATGTTTCAACCATTTAAAATGAGGAATGCATTGTACTTAGTAAATTACGGGTGGAGCCCATTATAGATCCTCCATACATCGGTAGGTACTAGGAGACAAACTAGTGTCTTGACACAATGTCGTGACAAAATATTATTTCATGTCTTGGAATGAGGCCTTGACTATGTGGTTTTGATGTCTAACATTATGCATTCCATCATTATGTAATTAGTTTTTGATATTACATGTGATTATTCGACTAGTTGAATATCCATGAGAATAAGTAAATGGATTTATTTGATTTATCCTTTCAATATTATACTGAAGTATATGTTTAAAATGATTTTTCTTTGTCTTATATTTTTTGTTAAATGTTTATGCTTATTTAATATAGTTTTTTCTATATTCATATCCTTAATGAGAATCTTATCTCACTCTTTTATTATGTTTTATTTTTTCTAGGATTCTATAAAGTATATTATGATTGACTAGTAGGGATAGGCTAAAGATATTAGTTTTTTAAAAGGGGACACAATGTTGTTTTTTTTATTTCATGGCATAATGTAAATTTTTTTTACGTATCTTGTACTTAAAGGCTACTAAAATAATAAATCTTTCGAGAAATGTTCTCTTTTGATAATGCCAATGTTATGTAATAAGGAAAAGAATCAGGGTAACTAGGGTTGGGACATTACAGTTGGTATCAGATAAATTTTAGTAAAAACCTTGGAAACATCATTTAGAAAAACTCTAACAAGAGAAAATTACTCTAAGATATACTTTGTGGATTAGTATAGATGAACTTCCTTGAATTTTAGTAATGTAAAGATTTTTTTAATTTTCCAAAAAATTCATCCCTTTTTGGATACGAGTAGGTAGAGGTGGCTTGGGCAGAGATTTATGTAAGGGTTAAACGGGAAAACCCCACTTTGAGCTAGACCTAAATGAGAACTGGTGCCCGAAAATGGGCCTTACTGCACACTTGGTTACGAAAGATCCAAGGTACATGCATAGGATTATTAACTATTTCCTTATAGTCCACTAAGATGGATTTATGAGTAAATAATTCCCCAGAGAAAACATTTATTATGATTATGGATTATATGCATAAACTGTTCAATTTATGTTCGGTATTTTACTAGTTTAGAATTATGTATTGTGATTCATAAACTAACCGAGTGTATGTCATCATTTAGAAATGGAGGCCAGTAGAAGGAATGAGAACTCTATAAATACTCATGATCCAATGAGTAAAAAGGATTATATATTTCATGGTCTTAATCCAACATTTATAAGGGAAATATTCTCCCATGTATCTACATCATAAAAAAACATTATTATCTGTTAATAAGATAACTAATAATTCCATGAGTCCTATGGCTTTGAAGGGAAGAAAGTAGATAATAGGATTGAAAAAAAATGATAGATAAAGGGAAGAGGGGAAATAAGGATTTTCCAACATGTGACAACTTTGGAAATAATTACCTTGGTAAATTTTTGAAGGTAATTGGAGTATATTACAAGTGTGGAGAATGATAACACCACTTTTTTGATTGAAAAGGTAATAAAAATGATTCAAATCTAAAACGCTTCATCTATAAGGATTTCAGACACTAAGTGAATCAATATAAAAATCAGGAGAGTATTTCTCAAATGATGCTATTAGATAATAATCATGTAATGATACTACTATAGATGAAGAGGAATGACTAGTTTTTTTATATTTTTATTAATGAATTATGTCATTTGATTGTTGTATCAATGATGTACTGGTTATATGAATTATGGAAATAAATAAGGATTATACTAAATTACTATTTCATTGAGGATTTGAGATTATATTTTTCTAAGAAAAGTGACTCAATAGGATGTTATTATTTTTGTAAAGTACATGGTTGAAGGAATGGTAAATCATAATATGGTTCTGATACTGAGGTAGTGATTTTGGAATAAAATATAATTGATTCGGATAAATTATATTATATATTATTTAAAACCTTGAAACTAATTATTGGTATGTTTATTTCATCATTGTTGGAGATTACAATATTTTTGGATTTAAGGTGTATATCCAGCATTCTATGTTTTTCAGAAGGAATAATAAAGTATAGAACTATTAAAATAAGGTTTTATGGTAATTCAAGTTGTTACGATGTTTTAATAGAATATATAATGTTGGTATTCACATGTTGTAATCTGATAAAAGAAATCTTCATTTTTTTTATGTTGACCATCCTTATAAATTTTTTGGACTGTGAGTTTGGACACAAGTATTTTGGATAAGTCTAAATGTTATAATTCAGTAAGTCGAACACTTTATATTTTCTTGGGGGATAAAGTATTATTTATTGAATACTTTGACCAAAAATTTTGGTTTTTATTAAAGCTTTATATAATTAAGGGAATTCTTTTGGACCTTATGATTTATCAAATGTACTTTAGGCATAAAAAATATTTTTTTAACATTAATTTCCTTGTGTAAGGGTTGACGTGAAAATAGATCGAAGAACTACTAAATGATGAGAAAATGATTATGACAGGTAATAGAATCAAGTATGTTTTCTTGAGTTCTTATATTTATATTAAATTAATCCCTCCTCTTCAAAAAAATAATGTATATAATAAAATTTGTTATCCTAATACCATACATTTTATGTAACAGATGATACATTATATCATCTTAGATTGGTGGCTTTGAGGCCCACAATTTTACATTTATTGTTCACTTTTTTTTGATTGTTGACCTCAGTCACTCCCTATAAATATTTATTTCTTCCCTCTATTTATGTGTCTATAAGTTCCACTGATTTTCTCTTATTCAAAATCCAAATTTGGTGGTGAATTTTTCATTTCCTTTCCCTTTTATTAAATCTAAATTTTATTAACCCTATTTCCAATGTGGGATTTAAAAAAAGAATTTTCTAATTTCAACCTTTTATTTTTGAAGATCAATTTCAAATTGAGAAGATTAAATTTATTAAAGGAGGGTTTAATGTAACAATACCACGATTTCAGAGTGTGTTATCTCTTTAATGTAATTTAATAGCTTGTGCTGCACCCAATACTGAGATCAAGCGAATCACGACCTATCGAACATTTCATTCAAAAAAAGTTATTAATAGTACTAACCAAATTTTTAATTTTATATAAATCCTATATTATTTCCACATTTATATTTTCTATTTCATAGAGATAATATAATGATAAATTCAATTTTTCAATTAAAATAAGTATTTTTCATAAATGCACTTTTTCACCTTTGAATGGAAAACCATATTTAAATCCAATATTTGAAAAATTAATGTATTGAATGTAATGAAATTATATTCTTCTTTTTAAGTGGGTCATAAAAAATTATTTTGGCTTTTTTTAGTACTTTTCTAATAGATTTCATATTTTGATGAATAGTTAAAAATAATGTATTTTAATTGAAAACAACTTTTTTAACTGAAATAATTTATAGTGTTAAATTATAAATTTGAGTGGTCTTAAAGTATAATTATATTATTTTAATATCATATAATATAACTTAGGTCATTGTAAAAAATTTCACATTTAAATTTAACATAAACACATGTCAATATTTTGATAGTTTTTACTTCATAAAAATCAGCTTTCTGGTTTTGACAACAGGTATCAATTTTAAATTAATTAATGAAAAATATTTGTTTTAAATTTTTTAAAATAGAAATAATTCTTGAATTCTTAATATCACAATTATCGTAGGGTAAATATTTTGTATTTTTCTGAAAACATTCAATTTTTGATGAATAGTTAAAAACACTACGACATTGTTTAAAACAGAAAATTATGTAAATAATTATTATTTTTATTTAAATTTATGTTAATGTAAATATATATATATATAATAACTATATTTTTTCAATTTAATTCATTAGATTTATTTTACAGTAAGATTAGATATATATAATTTTATTGAACTATTTAACGCCTTTAATCCACCTTCTAGGCACATTTGCAAATTTCTGCAGAACGTAATTTTACCACTTCTGTTAATTGAATTTAAAATATACAAGAGACATAGTTGACATTAGTATTTAAAATTTGGTTCAATATGATTAAACTAATTTTTGGTGAATAGTATCTTTTGAATTTTATTTACAATGGTTAAATGTAAATAGGGTAATTAAATGTAAAATTGATATTATAATTACCCTAAAACGTGTACTAATTCTATTGGATGAGATTATTTTGACCAAAATAAATCATTGGAATAAAATATGATCCTCTTTGATCCACATGTATTATATTATCACATTAATTATTATTTTATTTCAAAAAGAGTTGAAAGTGTTAAATTCAAATTTTAATAAGTAAAACATTTATAATATAGAAATACACATAAGATTAATTCGAATATAAATATTAATTAAAAATATAAATATATTTCATAAATAATGGTATTTTAATTATAATATTTATAAAATAATTAATTAAATTTATTTATGACACAATGATGATGCAGTAATTACTGAATTGATGAATGATTAAAATAATTGATATTATTAATATAAAATTAAATGTAAATTGGGACTTTTAACGTATTAAAATAATATTTTAGGTTAATATGACATTTTAGGATTTATTTAAATTATTTTTTTCTATGTAATCATGTTTTTTTACATTCATAAAAACCAAATACTAAATTGGGTCAAAATTGGCATAAATGGGTTTTTAAAACAATTACTATATTATTAAATGATATAATATTCCTAAAAACTAAGGTTATTCCAAAGGACATATATAATGATATATATGTCATTAATGAACCACTTGAGGTTCTCTTGTCATTTTATAGTATGTTTATTAACAATGTAATAAAAAAATACAAGCAGATATTGTAAAAGTTAAACTATTTAACTAAGAGTTAAATCGAAAAGACAAGGATAATATTGTGACCTAAACATGTCTAAAACCAATTTTATAAGAGTATATCGACCCATCCCCACCTTATCCTCAAAATAAATCTATTTGTAATCATTATAAACCAAAAATTACTTTATAATAAAATAATATTTCAAGCTTTTCCTAATGTGACTGTAACCACTCTTAATAAAGGGAACTTCCCCTTTCTTAATTCCACATGTCCAAAACCATTTGTCTCGCCCAACCCATGATCAAATATCCTCCAAAATACCCTCACATAAATCTTGAGGCCTTATATTGATCAAAAATCGATTTTATGGTTCCATTTTGATCAAATCAAACAGAAGCACCTGAAGAAGATGTAATAATTTCATCAACTCTTTCAAAGTTCTTTTCTTCTTCCACTTCATATTTCTTATTTTTTTCCTTAAAAAAGTATTAAATACATAACCTTATACAAACAGTGATGTTATTATAAATATTTTAAAACCATATTCACTATTTTATCCATTCTATGAATGAAAAGGTCACCATACGTGCGTACGTACGACTTACCGTATCCACATTGTGGAGTTGTTTGTTATTAAACACATCATTATTTGTAGGGGTATCATAATGAGTATAAATGATGTAAATAATAAATATAACATGTTAATTTTTAACTGTAAATAATATACCATCCAATTTCATATTATTTAACAATCAATAGAATGATATTGTCGCTCGAGCGTACGTGCAGAATACCATCTCCATGAACGCAATGAGATTCATTCCCCATCGTAACCTTCCAAAAAAAATTATAATTTTATTATTTGAAATATTGTTTAAGAACATAATATAATTCACTATTTGATTCAAATACAACCTATATATAAAATGATTTTTTACATAACATAACATATAAAGGAAAATGATTCAGTTAACACCTAAAACAATAATACTACTATAATATTATTAACAATGAAATATTAAAAGATCATATATGTTATCATATTTATGTATGTGGTGTTTGTATTATTTAATAAAAATTATTTAAATATTATACATGAGGTTAACGTACACTTGACTAAGGAAAATTACTAGGTAAGGGTTAATTTTACAATCTCTTTACTTATCCGAGGTTGTTTATAAGTAAGTGTCTTCTGTGACCACTTTATCACCCACATCCGTGTTTCTTAAAAATTTATTTCAAAATATTTTTAATATTTCATTAAATATGGGTTAATCTCATTTATACCCTTGTTTGAATTTTTATAAAATATTTTCATTGGAATCATTATATTTTTTTCCAAACAAGGTACTTTATGACCATTTCGACAAATTATGGTAAGATTGTTTTTTAACATATATGGCGGGTGTGGATATTTTCCATCGTTATAACACCATCATGGCTTCCCTTACAAGATTAAAAGAATATTTTCAAAATAAATGTTTTCTTTTATAATTACGTGACTTTTAAATTATTTAAAAATAGAAATAAATATTTCTCCCAAATATTTTTGATTTCATCTATGTCAACATCCATTGATTTATTTTACACTTGTTTAACATTGATTTATTATGATAAAATATTCCATATTGTATTTAAGGTAATGTGATATGTTTAACTTTGGATGTATTATTTTTATATCATTCATGATCTATGGTTATTGTATTGACTTTTTGTATTCTAGTTTTAGTATGAATGTTTATGTTATGTTTCAAACTTTTCATATGATGAATTAATTAGACTATGTAAGTGACGGGTGGAGCCCGTTATAGCACCTCGATGCATTGGTAGGTATCATGAGACAAAATATTTTCTTGGAACAAGGCCTTGAAAAAATATTATTTGTAGTCTTGGAACTATGCCTTGAATATGTGTTTATGATGTCCGACAATATGCATTCCATCATTATAAAATTAGATATTGATATTACTTGTGATTATTCGACTAGTAGAATATCCATGAGAATATGTAAATGGAATTATTTGATTTATCTTTTCCATATTATGTTGATTATTAATTTTAAAAGGATTTTTTAGTTTAATACATTCCATTAAATGTTTATGGATATTTTCAATAGTTTCTGCTATATTGATATCCTTACTTAGCTTATGAGTTCGCACCATTATTATGTGTTATAATTCCTAGGATGCGAGAAGGTGTATTATGATTGACCTCCAGGTATAGGCTTAAAGATATTAGTGTGTTCAAAGGAGACACAATGTTGTTTTTTTTATTTTATGATGTAATGTAAAACATATGTATGATTCTAGTAATTCCAATGCTACTAAACTAATATGTCTTTAGAGACTTGATCTCATGGGAGCATGATAATTTTATGTAATAATGCATCAAATCTGGGTAACTAGGTTCAGGTCTTTACATCGACCTTATTCTATGAGAATATCCAATGTCTATTATTCAATATAGAACGACACCTATAGAGCTACAGGAGGTCAAGTAGAAGTTATAGGACTTGTAAGTCAAATGTTTCACATGGCCTAGAACTTCCTATGGGGGTTTTCCAGGGTTTTTTAGAAATAAGGTGGATGGAACCATACATATATGCATGGATTTTATATTATTGAACCATCTTACTATAAATAACTAGGATCCACTACATCCAATAGATTATTTCTTCAACCAGATCTGAGGAGCTAAGGTCTTCTTTAATATTGATATGATATTGGGATATAACCAGGTGAGTGTAATGGAATTAGAAATACATCATACAACATTCCACTACAAGTATGCTCAGTATGAGTACATTGTTAGGTTGTTCGACTATACAAATGCACTCTCCATTTTCATGGCTCTTATGCATATTGTGTTCAAACCAAATTTCTATTCTTTGTTGTAGTCTTTGTGGATTACATTTTTGTGTATTCTCACACTCATAAAGACCATTATAAACACCTTGATATCATTCTTATTACACTAAGAGTGCATCATATTTATTACATGATTTCAAAGTTACACTTCCAGATCAAAAAAGATCACATCATGGGTCACATTATCTCAGAATATAATGTATCAATTGACCCTAAAACAGATAGTGTTGTATTTTCCTAGGAGAATTTGAAGAAATTGTTTTACATATGGAGATTCATGGGGATGATTGAATATTATAGGGGTTTCATATAGGACATCTCACACCATTCATAACCTCTCACTAACAATATAAAGAACAGTGTTAAGATCCTATGGTTAGAATAATACAGAAAATCCTTTTAGAATATGAAAGGGTGGCTTGTATTACAATCTATTTTGACTCTTCCATAGCCAATAATAGGTTATTCTATCTAATATAATGCATTAGGCATCAGCCAAGGGGCAGTGATGATGTAGTTTGGGAGATTCATTATGTACAGATCTTGATAATTGAGGTTTCATGAGATAAACTACTTGATGCAAAACCATGAACTAGTAACAATTTTCTAGGCCTTACTTTGCTCGAGACATTATCTGTTGGGTGAGTGCTCTGTTGTGTACATGGAGCACAGGAGCCTCAAAAATATTTCTACACAGTGTGGCATGAACCTCAAATAGATTACATGGTTTAAATATCTACATTCTTTTGATTATTAAAATTCATATTCTCTTGGAAAGGGAAACATAGTTACTGATATTCTTAATCAGAAAACTCAAGAGCATGTCGTATGGGAATCCAGTGATGAATGGAAATTAATGGCCCTATTCTCTGATATGCATATGTAGATTCATGATAGTCTTGAGTAGTCTTACCTATCATCTTTGACAATTACCTATTCCCTCCTTGAGAGTTGAAGGGTGGAAAATTTTAGATCCTGAGGTCTTGGATCTCCATGAGGGTGTATCATTAGATAACCCGCATTTGATTGGTCTATGGATTGAGAAGACATCATGTGCATACATGGAAATTTTTGGGTTCGTATAGATATGATAGAGGAGTTGATATAAATGACTTACGCTTCACAGTTGGCAGTTTATCTAGGCATGTACAACATGTACTGAGATATGCTCCACCAATATTGTTGGACTGGAATTAAATGGTAGATAGAAGGATTTATCACTTGGGTTTCCACCTATTAGTAGGTTAAGGAGAATCACTAGATAAAAGAAGGCTTGTTACAACTACTTGTAGTCCCTGATTGGAAATGGGGTGATGTTTCTGTGGAATTTTTAGTGAGGTTTCCTAGGTTGATGAGGGGTACTGTTGATATAAGGATAGTTGATATTGTACTAACAAAATTTTTTCAATTAATTCTTATTTGAGAAACATTCTCAGTTAATAAGCTAGGAAAACATTATGTATAGATGATCATATGACTACACGGGATCCATCATACTATAATTTTAGATAGGAACACTCATTTCACACGTGATTCTATGAACAAATATTCATCCTCAAGGCAATGGACAATCAGAATAGCCAATACATGTTCTAAATGATATTATCTGAGCATGTGTCAAGGATTTATATGGTTCTTGGGATAAAAATATCCCTCTCATTGTATTTTAATATAATAATATATTCCATTTGATGATGCAAATTGATCCTTTTGAGGACTTATATGGTAGGCCATGTTCTTCACCCATGTGCTGGATAGAGGTAGGTGAGGAAGTAATACTTGGACCTCATATCATTTAGGATATTTCTAAGCAGGTTCAGCTAATCAGAAAGTGTTTGAATATTTCTCATTCTAGATAGAAATCTTTTTTCAATCACCATCAAAAAACACTAACGTTTGAGGTTAGGGATCATTTTTTCCTTCGGGTATTGACCTGGATAAGGAATAGATGGTTTTAGAATAAAGGGAAGTTGTAGCCTCATTAGGTAGGGCCATTTGATATTCTAGAGAGAATCTGGTTGTTAGCCTATTTGTTTATCTTACCTCATAGGTATCTTCTTATTCAAATCGTCTTCCATGATTCATAGTTTGGTGAATTTCATGTCAACCCATCTCATACCATTGCTCATAAGGATGTTTAGTTAGCTATCAATTCTACCTTTAATGAGTATCCAGTACGAATCATTAACTAGATAACAAAGGCTCTTTGAGGTCGGTATGTCGTTATAGTATGTGTGTTATAGAAGTATGACCATGTGCATGATGATAATTGGGTGCAGTATGCCGACATATGTGTCCAGGGGCCAGATTTGAACTTTGATAGTATTTCCCCTTTATTGGATGGTGAACTCGGGGATGAATTTTTTTTATTAGGGGAACACTCTAAGAATTTTATTTTTCTCTTTAGTATATATCCTTTAAATTTATATCTAATTCTTTATTTTGGACATAATATGGATTCCTAGTTGGTTAGTGAACATTATGAGGGCGGTTGGGTATTTTTCAGAGCTCAAAACCATTAATTTTGGGAATAATGGTCATGTCGAATCATTTGAGTAAATTGTGCGGCTATGCGACACAGTTAGATCTAACCGTGTAGATGTTATATAATTCAAGACAGAGCCAACTTGAAAAGTGGGAGGATAGTCTTCTTAAATGTGAAACCTAAACATGTCGTTCGCCCTCTTCACTAGGAACCCATACTTGGTTGTCTCATGGTTTGGAAAACTGAGAGGCCAAAAAGAGCATAAGGAAAATTGTGGGTAATTTTACTTTTTAACACTTAATGATATAATTATACACCTTCTCTTTACATGTTGCAATTTCTAGCAGATTAGCCCCTATTTCTCAAATTATGGAGATTTTTGATGTTCGATTATAGGGATCTATTGATCTCTATCATACATGGACCATTCTAGCTTCTATTAGTCATGTTGGATGTGAATCAGTAAGTACTCGAGTCTGTTTGAACCTTTTTTCTTCTCTCCTGCTTTCGACCAAGTTATCGAGGTATGATATTATTTACCCTTTTCATTGATCTAACCTATTCCATTCCAAATCATAATCCAATACCGAAGGAATGTAATCATACAATCCTAATATCGTTGGTCTATAACTCATCCCTCATATTCGTTGATTTTGGAATTTGTGTGTGGGGCCCACTAATTTCTTCGGGTGTCATTTATTAAATTTTTATGTCATGATTATAATCTATATAACCTTATGTTTATGACCTTTTAAAATATGTGAATAGTTATAATTGGTTATTCTCATAGCTCCATACATCCCATATAGGATGTTATGCCATAATTATCATGTTAGGGTTTTGACACGTTTGAGCCACCGTTCGGGTTCTCCTTGGCTTGGCATTTTATGGGTAACATTTTCTATATTAAATGAACTGATTTAAATTTTGAATTCTATAACAGAAATTCCCATTTATTCTCACCAATTGAAATGCCTAAGGTACGTTCTTCAATTTGTTAATTAAATGTGGAATGGAAATTTGAGAGTATGCTAAGTATATAACCTGTCATTTTAAAATGTAATTGAATAATAGTTTTCATGTCCATAGCACCCCTTACCATGTTAATGAATGGAAGTTAAGTCGACCATGGTTATTAAAAATTCATTAAATGGATTAAATGAATGGTTCCATGCTACTTTTCCTTGTCACACTAATGAAAATCATGCCTTGAACCAAATAGACTTATTGATTAATAATGACTTAATTAAATTGTTTCATGCTCAATTTTCCATATCACATTAATGAAAGGTAATGGATTTAACCTTATAAAATATTATATGACATCATTATCAGATAAGAGTTTCATGAATCCTTCTATCCTTGCTTTTTCTAATTAATTCCTTGAGCATGGGGAACCCCATTCTGATTCACGGATGCAACATACATTGGTTGAGACCCACCTAGATCCTGATCCTTATCTAAATTTGGTTACCCAATATGACATTGTATGATCCCTTCAATAGTAATAAAGGATGCTTTGGATACACTCCTTTGATCCATCATTGTCATGTATGTTCAATAATTAAAACCCATGAGGCCCACTCATTGTTTAGCCCCGTTTCACTACTGACGGACTCATTGGACTTGGTAGGGTTATTATTTTGGAATGCCTTGGACTATGCTCTAAACATTACCATCTTTCTGTTAGCCAAGATATATTCATTGTTTTGTTGGATACCGTTGTATTCTATGTTTCTTAGTTTATAACGTAGGAACATTATTATAAAATATCATTACAGGTTAAATTATTACATCTTGGAACATCCAATATTGATAACATACGACTTATTTATAAATTGGTAATAAAAAATTAATGAACTGGTTAGATGTTAAGATATGAGTTTTTGTCTGAATTAGGTACATGGGTATTTAGTTACAAAAAACTAAATTAATTTATATATTAATTCTTGCACACTGTTATATTTCCATTACACGAGATGGATGTTATGGAAATCATTGGTCATCGCCCACTGAGATTTATCTCATACCCTCTTCAGGTGTTTTTTGGTACCTAGGAAATATTACATGAATGTATGTATTGACAAAGGGAATCATATGGCTTAAGACTCTTAATTTATTTATTTTTATGGGTCTTCATAGAAGGTGACCGAGACAAAGCTAGGGATGCTTGGGATATTATTTTTCTTTCTTTTATACTTTGTGTAACATGTTATGCCTGATTTTTTGTACCATGTTTTACAATATTATAGTGACATGAAATATCATCATCTATTATTCTATTTGATGCCTTTATTTTTATACTTATATATGTATTATTTTTGTGTACTTCTGCTGTTTATTTATATTTATTCTAATATTAACATCTATTTATATATATATATATTATGCTACACTCTAGTAATAAGAGAACACTCTTCTCGTGAACACATCATAGGACCTTGATGCAAGTAGAAAACATCTCACATTTGGGGTAATGTTCTTGAGGCCATGTGGCCCACCTTACTTAGGGTACCTATTATGTGGCATTTGGGTCCAGGAAATCACAAGTTAAAAAGGAATAAAGTATGGGAATTCGTTGATAGACCCTCCAATTATCATATAATTGTATCAAAAGGGTTATTTATAAAAAAAGTTTAACAATGTGTAATCACTAAAAATAAGCCTAGATTAGTTAAAAAGGGTTACAATCATGATGAATGACTAGATTATAAAGAAACATTCTCCCATATTTCCACTTTAGAAGAAATTGGAATTACTATAGAATAATAAATTTAAATGAATTTTAAATTATATCATATGGATCATAAATCTACTTGTTAAAATATATTTTTACTAGTTTAATCTTATAAAGAACATCCTTTTAGTTTTGAAGACCCACATAATGAATATTATTTTTATAAGTATACTATATCAATATATGGACATAAAAAAGAACACCAAGAAAAATGAATGTGAGATTGGGATATTTTATTTTATCAAATTGTTTTAAAGTGGGAATGGATGATCCTTCATTATTTGAGAATAGTCAATCCTCACATATTTTTTTTGTCAAAATATATAATGATGATGATGTTATTTTTGGATCCAAAAGATAAACAATTTTGTTATGATTTTTCAAAACATATTCCAAATAAATCATAAATGACTATTATGGATGAGTTAATACATTTCATAGGATTTAAAATTTTCCAAAAAAGATTTTGAAAATATATTAAGCCAGAAATAATGTATACAATATTAACATAATATGTTTATACTTGAAAACATTAAAAATTATTCAAATTTTGTGAGTTCCAATATTAAACATGACATAGATGAAATAATAAAACCAATTGACCAAAATTATTATATAAGAATAATAATATGTTTATTTTATCCTAATATAAGTAGACCTGATATTATTTTTTCAGTATCTCTCTGTGCATGATTTCAATCAAATACTAAAGGCTTATATTTAAATGGATCCAAACTAAATTTCAGGATTTTAAATAAAATTGTATCACATTGCCTTATTTTAAAAAAAACAACTAAATTTATTCTAACTTATCATTCATATTCAATTTTTTCTAGTTATAGTCTTGATTGGAAGTGAACCTTCGGAACTTATAATATTCCATGAAAATATAATGTATCTTTTATAATTATGAGAAAACACTCTTTTTCATTATGAACTACGGAATTAGAATATATTACAGTTGGACGTTGTTATGTGAAAGTGTTGTGGTTGAAACACACCCTGATGGATTTTGGATCTAATTTTAATTTTGATCCAACCAAATGTGATAACACTATATATTTTAACAATTTACAATATCCATTTAACTAATTAAGTAAAAAGTAAATTTTTTGAGACATAATTTCATAATAGATCATGAGTAAAAGAGTGATATCTCTTCAGAATTAATTTTCATAGAAAATAAATTAGAATAAATATTTATTATATCATTTACTAATTATTGATTTGACTTTATCAAATATATGATAGGTTTATTTGAATTTAATATTTCAATATTATATTTTTATTAGATAAATTTTATATCTAATTGATTATATAATTATATTATATTATTGGAGATTTAGAGTCTTTATTTTAGGTTTTAGTCACATTAAAATAGGAAATTTCATCAATATATTACAATGATAACTCTTCACATCATTGTTTAATCCCATGATTTCCAAAAAAAATGTGTCAAATCTATATGTAAAACATTTTCAAACCTTCAAACCCATATTCTCTATGCTATCCAAACCTTTTTTCCTTAACCCTCCAATATTCCAAATCATGTCATCAATGGGAAAACCTATGAGAATTGATGATTGTTACTCAATGATAATTAAGTGTTAAAGGACATAAAGGAATGTTCTATGTATGGGAGCATAGGTTTTACTTGGGTGGATCGAATAAGAATATTTCCAAATAAAATTATCAATAGTTCAAGGTTGTAATTTTTATTTGATGAAATAAAAATGAGTTTGTGATTTATAAGGAATTTTGGGAGTTCTATAAGGCTGTAGTTTTTCATGTTAATGATAATGATGAACTCTTCACTATAACCATGAACTAAAAAAGTTTTTCAATAAATATTTTGTAATGGATGTAGTGTTTATGTTTCTTCATGAAGGCTACAGAGACATTATTACTTTCTTGCCTGTTATAGATAATGTTAGTCCACCAAAGATCATGATATCTATATTTAGTTTTGTATGTATTGAGACGAATACTATGAGGTTCTTAGATCCAGAAGGAAATATTTTTCTAATGTTCATTCAATCTTCCATCACATGGTGCAAGGGTGAATTTGAATCATTTTTATTTTAATATATTACTTTATTGAAATATTGTATTATGTATCAAGTGAAAAATGATGTAATATTCATAATTATTGGATTTCAAAAGATATAAACACACTAGGAATATAATTTTGATGTTTTGAAAATGAATTTTGAAGATATACACATTTTTTAGGAATTATGAACTCAGAATATTTGGGAGATCAAGAAGAATTAGAGGTTGATGAATTTGTTGAGCCTCTATAATGAATAGTATCTTTCAGAAAAAATAATTTTTTTCAGTTGACCATTTTGATTGGGTATAAATTAAAATTTATAAATCATTAAAGAACTTAATAGTCAGTTTCTCTAAGAGGGGATATACACAAACCCTCTCTGTAAATTTCTCACATTAAATTGGGAATAAATTTACAACCCTTATAAATTGATGTAATAATTAAATTGTAAAAAATGTTTTGATGCTTGAGATGATACTTTCTTTCATATTTAAGGGAAAAATATACCTATAACTCTCTTATTTGACACCCTACTTCATCTTCTCAAAGGATTCCAACACTTATCAGAGGGGAAATCTTAAGTTTTCTAAAGAAATAATTTTTTCCAATACCCAATCAATCATCTAAAATATCCATTATACCAGATGATAACATTGAAATTGTTAAAACAAATCAATATTATCTCAACATCCAATCCAATTATATATGGATCTCGTAGTGCGACTGAGCATGACTTGTAGAATCTCTACTAACATTGGGTAATGTTTTTGGGGAAATGGTTAATGCTCCTCTTCCTTAATCTTCATTAACTATTGACCAACCTCTCTCTTCTAATAAACCACATCCAATGAATGATTTCACATTTTATAGATGATACAACTTCCCAAATTGTGTTTCCGATTGGATATGATTTTAAAAAACATTTAAATCATGATTGTTTTTATTGGTGTTCCTAAAACATTTGAATGATTGCTTTCATATTATTCATGTTTCTAATGAATTTTTTTATTCAAAATTAAACTGTTTTGTAATATGTTTTCATTAGGATACTATCTTATTTTCATCATTTATTCACATATTCTTGTCTTATGATTTTATTCTCTATTTCATTTGAAATATAAATTTTGTTTGAATATTTTTATATAAATATTGTCAATATATTTCTATTTTATTCCTAGTATATATTCTATATCAGAGTTTTATGTTTAATTTTCCATAATTACATAATGATCACTACTAATAATTTTCTAACATGAATTTTTACAAAATTATGTTCAAAATTAATACTATTAACTCTTTATAATTGTTCACTTGCAATATTAATTTTATTCAGTTTTTTCTACATCAGTTCGATATCATAAAAACGGAGATATTAAAAAGGATGATACAATGATATAAATGGATGAAAAATTGTATATGGGAGAAGAAAAAAGGAATATGAAATTATAAAATCTAAATATATTCAAAAAATAAGGGGAAAAGAAAAAATAAAAAATACATAATTTAAAAGATTGTTTTAAAGGCCTCATTTATGAATCGTTTTTCTAATTAAATAGGTTATATGATCATAAAAAAGGGGGGAGGTTTTTAGATAGACTTATTTGTTCTAGAATATCTTAGTTACTATGTTTTTTTTCAAAAAAAAAATCATATTTTTATTCTAATGAATTTATCTAAAATGTTTTAGACAGTAATTTTATGAAAGGAACTAATCCTACACTAACTCTACAATTTTACCATTAAATGTTTAAAAAATTCATTCTATGAAAGGTATTTATCTCATGAGATTTGAAATTTTGAAATAATATATTTCATATACCCAAAATATGAAAACTCTATGTTAAAATATTACCTTACTATAGAAATTATTGTCTTGTAAAGAGAATATTTGAATTGTTGTATGTCTGATGTCAGATACTTCAAACAGAATGAAGTAGTGAGAATTATTTATCATAATAAAATGATATTTCTAAAATATTATGTTACAAAAATTGGTAGAAGTTGTGAAATTGAATTATCACTCTTAGTAAGATATCTATCTTAAAAATTCAATTATACTACGTAATGTAGAATTCATTTTATCTTACTCTCTAATGAAGATGAAGATCATTTTTATCTTACAAAGTCTCTCATAAGATTATTAAATGAGAAACATACTACCAACTAGATATCTTATGAATAATTAGATTTTATATAGAATGTAAATATTACTTCATTATCTCTTGATAAATCATTTAATTATTTTAGAGAATGTCAGAACATGGTTTTTCCAATTATGGAATGAAAGATTTGTATAAAGTGGAATTTTTCCATGAATGAAAGTATCCAAAGAACGAGATCTGTATTAGTTATACCACATATGTTTATTCTATATTTTGAAATAATTTATTCACTCCATTATTATCCTATCGTATCAAATATTCAATGGATTATTAACACAGATGTTGTGATCATCTCGTAGCTTAAGCTCAAAATAATAGAGAACCTATAATAAAAAGAGTTAGTTTCTACATGAATAAGTATTAGAAGACTGATAGAAGGTATATACATATGAATACTCTAATAGTAGTAACAATAACTATTATACATAGGTACCATTATATAAATCACTCGCATACTATGTTTTCATATCTAGAAATTGCATTCAATGATCATAATGAGTTGTACCTTGAATAATATCATCTTATAAAGACATATCTTCAACTAATTTCAATTATTATTACATCTGTGTGATGAAATAGTTCATATAAATTTTATTTATGCCTATTTTGTTTTAACTCATTTGAAATGATTTTTCTAAGTCTATAGATGGGTCTTGTAAGGGAGTAACCTTGTCGAAATATCTTGGTCCTTCTTAATAAGAATCATCTACTTATACTCAGTTGGGAGCCCTCAATAAAATATTTTTTATAGTGAAAGTTGTCAATATAAAGGAATAGTGTGTTTGTGGAGTGGACTTGGGGATTGTTATTCCTTAAACAAGTATAAATCTCATGTGTTCAATCTATTTTTGTTAAGATTTTATATTTCCATTGTTGATTCGTATTAATGGGACCATCTGAACTCAAATATCTTGATGATGGTTTTTTTATACAATCAAATTTTTCGGAACAAAATTCACGCCTATTGGGTTTTCAGATATCCCTTATATGGGATAACACTTCCCATCAAATGAGAAATAATAGTGTCATTCATGGTTATATGTGGACTTTCGCCTTAAAATAACAGTATGATTACTTTTCGTCATCATATTTCATGGTAGGTTTTTAGGATTTATTTATTAAATTTTTTTAATTAAATAATTATAATTTTTTAATTAAAATATCTATTATACCTTTTTACCATTCTATTTTTTAGGAAACGATATTGTTATTCACACACATGTGTATACTATGAGAACCCTAAAATGATGTGAATTTTTTTTTCTTTACCATTTAATATTGAAGGTAATAAAGATAGATTAATTGAATAGATATGAAATTAATGAGAAAATAATGATTATGTTAAGGTGATTTATTTGTTACCTTTTTTCCTCTTCAGTCAATGAAAAGTAAAAACATTACTTCTATGTACATACCTAATACTGTCACCATGAATAAATATGATTCATTTTTCATTATTAATTTATGTGAATACATATAAAAGTGGATATAATGACTAAACATGATACTTAAAAATTTATTATTATTTTCTAAATGATTAATCAATGAGAAATATAAAATTTCTAGAACCATAAAATTGAGACACGCATGGAAAACACACTAACCATCACATAAATAATCTCTTTAATAATGAAATTGTTAATAAACTTGTAATTGGAAATCATAAAAAAATTATAAATTGTAAGTTATGAGTGAATATTATTATATAATATATGAATAATAAATAAATTTATTTATTATATAAAATATTAGAATTTATATGAATCAAGATAAGACTTGAGGAAAGACGATTATGTTACGATATCATTTATTTTTGATAATGTAACGCTAAATTCCTATTGGGGAAAACTATATGGATCTTATACATTAAACCCCATGTATTTTATTTTCATTATATTATTTGTTAATTTAATATATATTAGTACCATTTTTCTATCTATTCTACTTATAAAGATCTACATTATGTTTTTAAGAAAAAATTTACCTTATTTCCAATTTGGTTGATGGAATTTTTTTTTTCACATGCATATTATTAAAAATTATTTTTTAAAAGTTATTATGTATATTATGAATAGTTTAAAATGATTATTTTCACTAAAATTAAATTTTTATAAAAAAAGTTTAATATTAATCTATCTAAAATATTTCCTAAAAAGTATTTTATGACTTTTTACAAACTTATTGAATGAATGTTTTGTTTTATCACATATAGATTGGTTTTATTTTATCATCATTTAGATAATTCCTTAATTTTAATCTTACATTAAATTTTTTTTGTAGTTTAAAAAAAAATTATTTTCTCAATATTTTTCGAATCATTAGTTAGATATTAAATAAATTTTAATGATATTTTCTCATGTTTTCAATGAAAGTATTTAATGATCATTGAAAGGTATTTTTCATTTATGTCAAAATCCATTAAGTATTTTTATGAATCATTGGGGATATGATCTAATGATTCCATCCAATTTAATTTTCTAGATTGATTATGAAGATGAAGATTTGAATATGATTCTATGAAACTTGTTTCTTACCTACGAGTTATTTAAATAATGATGAAACCAATATGAAACTTGTTTATTTTACCTGGGTTATGGTTGGATGGAAATATGAAATGGATACTAAATTTATTTATTTTAAATAGGTTATACTATATAAGAATTATGAAATATATATGAAACTAATTTCCTAATCCATTTTTTAAGATATGATGATATGATGAATAATTTATGATCTTTTGGAACACATAGGTATGGTTCTCATAATGTGATAGGAGGGGTGGGATTATATTACCCTTCAATGCATTGGGTAATAATGTTGGAATTTAAAATCTCGTGAGAGGAAATAAAAAATGTCCCAGGCATTTTGAACATAAATTTCATAAATTTTTAGATGAATACTCAATAAATTTCATAAAAACATGACCGATGACCATAATAGTTTAGTCTCACCGGAGAATAGAAATACGATATTCTTATTTCATTAAATTAATCAATATTTACCAGAAATACCTTCCCAAATATAAATATACTTAAACATATCAAATATAATACCTTTCATTGTAACATGGGGAATGGAAACATAAGAAAGGGGTTGCTCAGATCCTCAGTAAGGGTAATCAAGAAAGATATAAACATATAATGAGAATAATGTTCTTAGAATATAATAATAGAATTTAAAATCCATAAATTGAATATAATACATCATAAAAATGATTCATATCATAATTTTGAGCCGTTTATAAGACACAACTCATAATAGAATCAACGAACACATACAATGAGAATATAAAATTTTCATAAGGCATAAATTTTTGGCATGCACAAAAGAATATAAAATAACTTTCTTATTATTTCATGACTGATTTTCCAAACTATCATAGTTTAATGGGTTTACTCCTAAAACCATTATAGTGGTCAAGTTTCACTCACAAGACTATCATAGTATATTGATCCCCTTATTTAATTGGGTTGGCTTCCAATTCCAGTCTTATTCAACTCATTAGATATCAATATTTACATAATGAATTTGATAGAAATATAGGTCCTACCCATCACACAATGAAATTCATATATACATATTCCACAATATCATAAAACTTTCATCGTATCATAACCCAAGAGAAAAATTGGTTTCATAAAAATTTCCTTATAACATAACCTTTTGGAAAGAAAACTAGTTTCATAATAATTTCATCATTTCATCATAAAAAGACCCATGAAAAAAGAAGTGGATTTTTAAAGAATTTTATCGTCGGATAACCTATGAAAGAGAAATGGGAATCATGAGAATCATTTGATCATAAATATAACCCATTTATATAATTAATAAGAATGGTTTCATTTGATTATATCCCCATAAAATCATAAGTAACATCAAAGGATGTCATCTTATATGAATAATTATTTCATAATATCACTCTGAACCATTCAAGAGGAAAATAAGTTTTTTTAAAAATCACATTTCAGATATAAAACATCATAATATAATTTTTAAAACCTTTTCATTCAATATAGATTTTTAAAATTTATAATGGGATATTTTAAAATAATTTAAAACATTTCTTAGGGGAAATACCCTTTTCAATTTTAAGATCTATTTTTTAAAAACATAAAACTATTTCAAAATAATTTTATTTGTATATAACCTTGTAAACAAATAACATAATAATTAATGTATTGAGTGTCTATGAAAGTATAAAATTCAATATGTTTAGTATATCTCATAACAAAATTCCTTTTCATTTTTGGAAAAAAAAAAGAGAACTTGTTTGGAAAATTACATAAAGATTCCATTCAAAACAATCAATAAAAATTATATCATGGGTAAAGATTTATTTAGTAAATCTTTTAACAAATTCTATAAACATTTTTGAAAACATGTTTAGAAGACATGGTTTTTATAAGAAAATGTGTTTATGAATGAATGGACAAAAAGTGATTTTTTATTAATACATTCCTTAAACTCATGAGTACATAAATAGAGTAAATTATAAGGGAAATGTTTATTTTCCTGAAATAACCAGAGGATAATAAAGTTCATGAGGTTATTTAGTGTTTTATAAAATTATTTCATCATCAAAATCATTAAAAATAACAATCCTAATAAATGATGATATTTTACAATAAAAACATTTCCACATTATTAAATTGAATAAAAATACCCAATAATGAATAAGATTAAATAAAATTTAATATATAATGAAAATAAATAAATCTAGTGATATTAAATTTCTGTGGGGATGTATGTGAATCTCACAAAATAATATAGGTGAATAACATAACATATTTACCAAAGAATAAAAATCGACACAAAATTCTCTTACCACATTAATACCATTTTAACCGTAAAACCCATTAAATAGATATACTAAAATGGTTATGTAAATACAAATAATTTTCCTTATAATAATCAAAAATTAAATTCATGGGTAGTATAAAAACCACATATGATAAATAAGTGGTGAATATGTTATTATTATATAATAGAGAATTTTTTTATAATTATATTAAATAAATATAGTTGAATACATCATGCCATATATGATTTAATTATGACCTTTTATTTCCCTTTTATTAACATTTAATTATTAATGTTGTATTTCAAGCAATAACTGCTTTGTTTTCATGTATGTTTTTTATTTTTTATGTTTAGTCCAATTAATTTTTTCAGGGATCCAAAATATCCATAATTTTTAAAATAATATAAATGTATTATTTATATATTATATATGAATTTACAGTAATCAATAAAACATATAGATAGAAAATGAAATACACCATTCATTGAGATGGTAGGTTGTATGTGCGTATGAACGTTGTTTACATTTTCATGATGAAATGAAATAAAGAAATTTAAACTGTATAATAAAATTATTGGAGATTTTTTTATTATTTATTAAATATATTAATTATATCCATCCTTATTACCTACCAGTTAGAAAGTGACTGAATCACATCACTTCGAAATGTGGTATACCACCTTACATACAAGAAACATTATCATATTCACAATGAATGGAAATTAAGATGTTAAATTTGATACGATACTTAATTAAGTATAATAAAATAATATGTATAATATATGAATTGTTGTTATATCATTATATCCCGACATGAGCTACGGTAATTGAAAATGAATAACATAAGTTTGCGAGGCGTTTGTCTGCCATACACACAAAATATTGTTTATTATCCCATTTCATGGAAGAGGATATTAATATACATTATGAAATTAAAATAATAACTTATTATTATATTCAAGATACTGTTTTTAAAATTTTATCATAATAAAATGAGGCTTTGTGGAGGTGAAATAAAAAATAATTCAAAAAATGAATGTTTAATAATTTACCTCTTCTTTAGAAAACCTCTTTAGGTTTATACGTAATGTTTTCCGTGGAAGTATTAATAAAAAAAATAACACCTATAAAATTTGGGGAGTGGTTTTTGGAAGTTATTAGGGTAGGTATTTTATGAAAAAAAAAGATTCTTATTGTTTGATGATGAGAAGAGAGTGTGTAGCCTTTTTTAAGTGAGCTGAGTGGCCCACATATAATTCTTATAAAGAAAAAGGTGTATGCATCTTTTTAAAATATAAAGGGCTTGAAAATTGTTCATTATATATTAATATATGTGATATGGTCTAAATTTATCCATTAATTATTTTTTATCAGGTTTATAGGTCATATTACCCCTTATCATTTTAGATTAACCCCCTACATACCTATTTTCACCATAACCGTGGAAATTACATTTTATTAATTTTTTCAATTCATAATGTTAAAAATTTAATTTTACCTTATTATAAAATATAAAATACTATAATTACAAATAATTAATCCATATTTTAAAATTCCATTCATATAAGTAGAAAATTTCAACTAAAAATGAATATCACAGATGTGATGAAAAAGTGATTTTCTAAAGAGAAATGATTTGAATGTTAAAAAAATTAAATAAAAATTATATATTAAATTCATTAAAAACTGTAAATTGAATTAATGGATATTTAATTGAACTATGTTTACTAATGAAACAATATTAACATATTTTTCATGTATTTAAATTCTCTAAAATAAATGACTATTTTTAATATAAACAAGTATTTTTTGTTATTCATTGAAATATTTATCTTTTTAGAAAATTCTATAAAATTAACTCAAAGATAATCTTGAAATTATGGTTTCAAAACAAGGTTATTTCCAAAAAAATTTATAAATGTGGAAAATATTGGTTTTAAAATAAGTTCATAGAATGAAACAAAACTATTTTATTGAAAAATAAAGTTTTAATAGGAAACATGGATTTATTAATACCACTTATCTAGAAAACACATAAGATGAAGGTTAAATATTTCATTGAATATATGATACATTAAATTCCAAAAAAAAATATCCCAAAAAACTATTTTATATATTTATTGGGGATAAAATCCTTTATGTGCGTAAAAATGGGTTTTAAAAAAAGTATTCCATTATTTTTAAATAGTTCATATTTTCATTTATAATTAATTTATTACCAATTATTTAGTTTTATAAAAATATTTAAATCAAATATATTTTTTAAATTTATTTATTCTTATACATACCTTCCATTCCAAAGGTAAGTTGGTCACTATCATATTAAATAATATTATTTTAATAGTATGTCAAATTTCATTTAAACTCAATGATTTGTGTATCCTAAGATAAAACCAGTGTTGGGTGTAATTAAATATAAACTAAATACTATGTATAATGAAAAATATTCAAAAATTAATTTTTTTAAAAGTATTCATAAATTAGTAGGATGTTGCTTTCTACACCACATAAAATTTTTTCCCCAAAATTCGTCACTCTTGAACCAAAAACTATGGATTATTCTTCCTCATTACATCCTCGTGTTCCCACATAAAATCCTCAAGCTATTGGATTCACCACAAAACATTTACCAATTGATTGGTCTTGTTTTGTAGAACATTTTTTCATCTTGAATCTCAACAGATTTTTCCTTATAATAATGATCATTCTCTAGAATTATGACCTTTGAGTGTGGTGTAAGTGATGGATAAGGTATATATTTCCATGATAGAGATAAATACAATACATCATAGACTTGAGAGAGTTCAGTAGCCACACCAATCGGTAGGATACCATCACGATATGATCAATAATTTCAATGTGATGGGACAACCTAAGGATTAGCATTCCTTTTCATCATAAGCACCATTTCATACATAATTTATACCTAGAAAAATTTCCAATTCATCTCTTTATCTAATAAATGAAGAGGAATTACATATTCCTAAATCAATAATGGACAAAAATATTCATAATAACATAATAATTAATTCTTTATGTCTCTATTTATCACTATAAAAAAATGGTTATCACAAGTTATATAATATTAATAAATGAATATATAGTGAATTAATACCTCATCAAAAATTTCACATAAACCATTACATAAATCATTAACTTTGTCACCCATTCAAAAATAAAAAATTATAATCAAAATCAAGAAATTCCCCAAAATCAATAGAATATTAATTCCCCAAATTTCAATAAGTATCTCTTAATGGTCACAAACCAGACTTGTGATTATATTTGATATATATTCTCCAGAAGCATGGAAATATCCCAAATTACTATAAAACCATAATAAAAACAGACCTGCTTCCTAATTTTTTAAATAGTAATATATATTATTGAATATATTTAATAAATAAAACACACACTGTAAAATACATCAATGATAACATGTACCAATATATCAATAAATAATTAATAAGTTATGGTGTCATCAGTCCTATGCATGTTATATTATCTATATCATTCAACTATTGATCCAAAATAAACTCTTTTTTTTCAAAATTAGGAAAATAATAATTTTTATCTTCACATAATTATTCTTATTTCATTAAATATAACTATTCCATTAACTCACTTTTCTAGGTAATTAGTATCATTCAGCATATTCTTGCATGTCCTTAATGAAAAACGTGTACATAATAATCCTTATATATTTCATAAATCATATAACAAAATTATTGAACTAAAATATATAAATACATCAATAATTCCACTACATTATTAAACCATTCAATAGGATTCATCAAATTATTCCTTAATACATCTTTCCTTTCATATTTCATTTGTGGTATCTTCTCATCTATAGTATAACCATTTCTCACACCACCAGGTTGACTATCCTCATAAACATTCTCCCTAGGAAATATATTCATAAATTTCCCATTATATCTAAATATATAATATTATAACATTAATTATTCTTTTGGAAAAATTTTATTCTCATCCATTGGGTTAACTAAACATTTCATTTTTCATTCTAAAAAACTAACGATTTCCTCTTCTTCTCCACCCATAAATAATATTCTAATTCAATTGAAACATTCAGTAGAGTTATTATGTAACGACCCAAAACTTCATTAATGGAAAATCCATCTTGATCCAATTAAAAGTCTCATTATGAAAAAAAAATTTATAAGATGTCAACTTCTTTGGTTTTATGTTAAGAATTTTGACCGTTCCTAATATAGTCGTTGATTAGTAATCACATGATTAGTATAAATAAAGGACTTTAACAAATCGAATTTACTCAGACAAAGGAAGTGATGGCCTCATCCAGTAGAATTTCCCCTTACGAAGCCCATTTGTCGAAGCTCGGAAAAGGGGTGGCATCATTGGGCTTCGCCCTTGACCAAGCCCAAGCTGAGCTTCATCATGTCAAGCTCGAACGTGACTGTCTACGGGAAAAGTGGAAGTTTATTGAAATTACCACTCGAGCGATGTTATCCAAGCCACCCCAAGAGTCTGTCACCATCGCACACCTTACCCTTAAGTCTTATGCAGCTGTTTTAAGGGGTTATGTACCAATTAATTAGTACTATGTTCATGTACATTATTTTTGTATATAATAATGAATATAATTTATAGTCATTTTTGATACATTGTAAAAAGTTTTTAAAGTACAAATGGTGTTTTTAGTTATTATTTAATTAAGAAATCTATTTTATTAAATTAAGGGATTTTTGAATTAAATAATATTTTAATAGAATAATAATATTATAATTAAATTAATTTTTTATTAAATATAAATGATCTTATAATATTATGAATGCAATTAAAAATAAATTATGGTTTGAAAGCCATTTTTTGTCAAAACCCGTGAATTTTCGATAAATGGCGGTTTTTATTTTAAAAGTAAAAATTCACATATTTAGAAAATTATTTAGATAAAATAAATGTTATTTCTGAAATTAGGACATCCAAATTATCCAACGGTGAATTTTTCATAATTTTCTGAGACAATCAAATTTTTGGGTAAAAATTAAATACCGTTTAAATATATAATGTGTTTTATGACATCATAATGACCCAATTGTGAGGTAATAAAATACCATAATCCTTATGTTCGGCCAATATATGTTTTATCATTAAAATAATGTAATTTTGGGTTTGTTTGACTTACTTTTCAAAGCATTAATGGACCCCTCAAGACATATTCAACACTTTGCCTTTATAAATTAATTTCCATGGGAGTGTGACTCACCTCCACATAAGAAAACTTATTACTGTAAGAAGTTAGGACTTGGGCCTTATAAAATATTTTTTTTCCTCTTCCCTTTTCCAAAAACCCTGGGCAAAAACCATGGTATGGTTTGTGGTTTGGATTAATTTAATGTAAGGGGACCCAAACCTAAATAATAAATAATTCCCTCACCTTTAATATATAAACCCACCCAATCTCCCACTTCCTCCTGACTAAAATCCCTTGGAGTTCGTCCAAAATCTTCCCTACTCTCTCTAGAATCCTCCCAAGGTTTCCCAATCTCCCATGAAGCCTTTCACAAGCTTCTCTCTAGCCTTTGGAAGTACACTTCCAAGTAAGGGTTTTTTCTTCCTTTCACATTTTGTCCAATTTTCTTTAAGTTGTTTTGCCCTTTTAATTTCAATTATAAATGTTTGGGTATGGTTTCCCACCTACCTCATACTGCCCTATTAATGATTTAATGATGAGATACCCTTTCTCTCTCATTAGATGCCTCCTATGTACACCTGTTACAATGCCAAAATTCTGAAAGGAACTTTTCTCTCCTCTTTTACATTCAAGCAATATTTTTGTATCATGATTCTAAATTCCATTAAAATTGTATGGAAATGTATCTATATGATATCCTTTCTGTACATTCCATGTACATATGATGAGTAACCCATTTCTCTCTCATAAACCTTTTTTATTAATTCTTATGTCACGTCGTTACGCTGCCGAAATCGCACCGATTTTCTAAGCCAATGTTATTGTGTATTGAATACCATGTCCATTTCTCCATCAAGGGTATTCACCTTTATGCACATTTACATATTTATTGTCAGGTTTCATGTATGAATTCCATATTCCTTTATCAGAGAATAAATGATTATGTTTTATGAATCCATGTGGCACACTTATGCATGAAATGAAATGTTTAAGAAGGGTGCGCCCTTATAGACCTCCAATGCATTGGGTAAAGTATAGTATCATGATACATCATGCGAAATGAGTGTTGTATCATGATAATTCAAGTGCAACAAGGGTTTACTCATGCTTTATGTGCAATTAATATTTACTCATGCTCCATGTGCAATGAGCCTTGGCTCATGCTAATTCCATGTTATGTGTTGTTGCCACATTTCCATGTAATGATTATCATGCTTTATCATGACATTATGTTCATGTTTTTCTTATTCCCTATTGATATACCTATTGTCTAACATGTATTGTACTCCTCATGTTATTCCATTTGTACTCCCTTACTAGGATTTATATTTCACCCTTTTCTTATTCATGTCCTCAGGTTATCCCATGCAATGCTATGTACGAGGGAATGTAGTGGTTATGTAAAGGAAGTTTTCAATAATGATGTTGTATTTCATGTTTTATGTTTTTATGTAATGAACCTAAGTCCCAAAGACACTAAACCTCTCGATCTTCTTTTTTGTATCCAGTGACGTTTTATGTAATGAATAATGTTTAAGATGTAATAAAAATAAGGGTTGTCATAGTTGGTATCAGAGGATAGGATTAGTTATTTTAAGGATTAGGAAATCCTAGTAAAGCATTAGATACAAGACTAAGTATATTAAAAACATCCCTATGTTTTGGTAAATACTAAGTAAGTGGTTTATCAAACAAATACATCCCTGTCTGGATACGAGTAGGTAGAGGCAGCTCTGGCACAGATGTATCATAGGGGTAAAACCCGAAAACACCGCTTTGAGCTAGACTCGAACGAGAACTAGTGCATGACAACGGGCCTTGTTGCACTCTTGGTTACGACACTCCCGGGGGATATGTTTTGATAAATTCACAAGCATAGTATGAACCCTTATTAAGAGAATCAAAAAAATTCCCGTACAAATATATGTTATAAACTAGATCATGAAAAGCCTAGATTGAAGCCTATAGACTCATGAGTAAGGAAATAAAAGTTTATTTATAAGTCATCAACTTTTTTCTTTGGATTACCCTTTATGTGTTACCCCTAACTTTCCTTTTATTCCAGCCAATGGCCGGTATTAGGGGGTCTTAGGCTAACAACTGTTGTAAAGATCAGTGTGATGATTTTACTAATGAGATGCCCAATCCATTGGGAGCGGGAATTGCAAACTTTTTCACGCTTCTCTCTTAGCTAACTCATGTTTTGAATAGAAACACGGGAAAAGAGGAACATTCAACCCCCCCTAAGAAAGAAAAAGTCACTATCGAGAGCTTCATGAGACAAGGGCCTCCTACATTTAGTGGGTCATCTGATCCCATGATCGTTGAACAATGGATCAACTCCATTGAAAAGATCTTCTCCATCCTTCAATGTTCTGAACAAGAGAAGGTTCCCCTGGCTGCATATCATATGGAGGGTGAAGCTGATCAATGGTGGACTTGGATCAAAAATAAGAAGCCTGAGGAGGAGATCGAGGCGTTGGAATGGAAGGATTTCCGAAAGATTCTTTTCTTTATGTATTTTTCGCGCAACCTCCGTCTTAAGATGGAGAGGGACTTCCTTTCCCTCATGAAAAAAGAGGAAGAATATGTTGGAGCGTATGTGGAAAAATTCACAAGGCTTGCAAGATACGCTTCCAGCTTTGTCGTTACCCCAGAATTCAAGGTCGACCGCTTCTTTGGTGGGCTAAAGCCTAGATTGTGGAAAGCATTAGCGATCCGTGACTTCGACAGCTATGAGGAAATTTTCTGATGTGGAAAGAAGAACCCTGGAAATTGCCTTAAGGGGACGATAAAATGCTTAGGTGTGGAAGAGAAGGGAACCTAGGTGTTAACTATCGGCATGAAAGACGTGCGACTGCGACAGAGGAAAGGAACTCTCCATTTGCACCTCAACACGTTGTTCAATTCTACAAATACAGAGAACCGGGCCATTTTTCAAATCAGTGCCCTAATCCAAAGGTTATCATAGGCAACCAACAACCTCCAAGATAGAAAGGAAGAGCTTTTTCCATCACTTCTACCGAAGTGAACCCTGACAACAAAGTGGTGATAGGTACGCTAGTTATTCATTCAAAAAATAGCAAGCATACTTTTTGATTTAGGTTATACGCATTCTTTTATATCTCGAATGTTAAGTAGAACAATCCCAGCACCACCACAATTCATTGAAGTAAAATGTCGATGAGTACGGCAAATGGGGAAATCATTGCATCCCATAAATATAAGTCCTCCCATGTTATAATCGGTGGATAGAATTTCCCAGCGAACCTCGTCATACTCCCTCTGGTGGAATTTTATGCAATTCTTGGCATCGATTGACTTTCCTTATATAGATCCAACATAAATTGTCGGGAGAGGTAAATCACACTCCATATGGAGAATAGACCCCCGATTATTTACAAGTGTCAGGCGGAAGATAAATCTCCTTTAGATCCATCATCTCAAGCATGGATATTACTAACCTATGAGCATGCTTATCTGGATCTGATGATTGAGTCCAAGGAAGAAACCACTATTGAAGAAATGCCTATTGTGAGGTAATTTGCTGAAGTGTTTCCCGAGGAACTAAATGGTCTTCCTCCTATAATAGATGTTGAGTTCTCAATTGAACTTATACCTGGGGTGTTACCAATATCCAAGACTCCATATAGAATGATTGTTGTTGAGCTTGAAGAGCTGAAGAAACAACTATAGGAGAATCTGGATAAAGGGTTTATACGCCCAAGTGCTTCACCATGGGGTGCACCAGTCCTCTTCATCAAGAAGAAGGATGGTTCAATGCGGATTCGCATCAATTATCGTGAACATATCAAAATCACGATAAAGAACAAGTATCCTCTCCCATGAATCAATGACTTGTTTGATCAGCTGCGTGGAGCACAATACTTCTCCAAGGTGGATTTGCGGTTGGGATATTATCAAGTAAGGGTGAAGAAGGAAGATGTCCCCAAGACTGCTTTTCGTACAAGATACGGGCACTATGAATTCATATTAATGCCTTTCAGACTCACCAATTCTCTAGAAATATTCATGGACTTGATGAATAGAGTCTTTAGAGATTACCATGACAAATTTGAGGTAGTCTTTATAGATGATATTCTAATATACTCCAAAACCAAGTAGGATCATAAGGAGCATTTAAAAACTGTACTAGAGACTTTGCGCAAGGAGAAGATCTATGAAAAGTACAGAAAGTGTGAGTTATGGTTGAAGGAGGTCTCATTATAGGGCCATATCATCACAAGCAATGGAATATCTGTGGTCCCCTCCAAAACAGATGCAATTGAGGGATGCCCAAGGCCAACATTGGTAACGAATATCCATAGCTTCTTGGGGTTAGCTGGAGACGATTTTTGAGGAATTTCTCACGATTGTCTAACCCTCTTACCAAGGTAACTCGAAAGGGAGTAAAATTTTGTTGGAGTGATGAATGTGAACAAAGCATTAAGGAGTTGAAAAAGAGGCTTATCACTGCGCCCGTGCTCACTTTACCCACAAGTGGATAACTTTTTGTGGTATTCAGCGATGCTTCGAAGAAGGTCTTAGGCTGTGTGCTGATGCAGAATGATTAAGTGATATCCTATGCCTCAAGGAAGATGAAAATCCATGAGCGAAACTATCCAACACATGATCTAAAGTTGGCGACTGTGATCTTTTCCTTGAAAAGTGGGCGGCATTATCTCTATGGAGAGAAATGTGAGATATATAATGACCACAAGAGTCTTAAATATATATTCACACAGAAAGTGCATAATATGCGCTAGAGAAGATGGATAGAGCTCATCACAGATTATGATTATTCAATACATTACCACCCTAGGAAAGCGAACAAGGAGGAAGATGCCCTAAGTAGAAAGTACCCATCAATTCTATCAATGATGAGAATTTAGAAGGATCCAATCTTCTTAGAATTGATGAAGATGGATGTGGGATTCATAAAGAAGGGAACATCATCAATCCTTTCACAATTTATTTCTTAACCATCTCTTTTGGAAGGGTTAAAGGATTCTCAAAAGGATGATCTGGGGATTCAAGGAAAAGTGGAAGCTATCAAAAAGGGTAAATCCTCTGAGTTTAATGTTAATGAAGAAGGAATTGTGTGGTTAGGGAAAATACTATGTGTTCTATCAAGTCTGGAGCTGAAGAAGGAACTTTTAGATGATGCACATAGATAAAATTTCTCTATTCACCCAGGGAGCACAAAGATGTATCGAGATCTCCGAGAAAACCTTTTGTGGGATAATATGAAGAAGGAGATCGCGGAATATACATAAAAGTGCTTGGTGTGTCAGCATGTGAAGACCGAGAGGCATAAGTATAAGGGGATGATGTAACCATTTCTCATACGAGAATGGAAATGGGAGAACATCACCATGGAATTTGTCACTGGACCTCCAAGGAAATCCAAAGGCAACAATGCAATCTGGGTTGTTGTGGATCATCTAACAAGGACTGCACACTTCATTGCTATTCAGGAGGATTTCTCATTGGATCAACTGGCACAGATATATATCAGGGAAGTGGTAAGGTTTCATGGAGTACCACTACCTATTGTGTCTGACTGAGATCCAAGATTAACTTATAAGTTTTGGAAGAGTCTTCAGCATGCTCTGAATACTGAACTGAACTTCAGTATGGCCTATCATCCTCAATCTGACGGCCAATCCGAGCAGACTCTCCAAACACTTGAGGATATATTGAGAGCGTGCTCAATGGACTTTAAAGGAGGATGGGATCAACATCTTCCTCTGGTTGAGTTATCTTATAATAATAGTTTCCACTCGAGCATCCAAATGGCACCATATGAAGCCTTTTATGGGAAAAGGTGTAGAACACTGGTATGATGGGATGAGGTCGGTGAACGTAAGATGCTTGGACCTGAAATGGTCGATGAAATGGTGGAGAAGGTAGAAACCATTCAGTAGCATATCAAGGTAGCTCAGAGTCGACAGAAGAGTTATGCAGATAATCGTCGATGAGACCTTCAGTTTAAAGTTGGAGGCATGGTTTTTCTATGCATATCTCCATCGAAGAAGGTCATGAGTTTTGGAAAGAAATGGAAGTTAAGTCCAAGGTACATCGGCCCCTTCGCGATTCTTGATCGTGTTGGGGCTATGGCCTATCGACTATCACTTCCACCTACCCTGGCCAAAGTACATGATGTATTTCATGTATCCCTCTTAAGGAAGTACATACCAGACCCTTCACATGTACTCTCTTCCGAGGTGGTACAATTGGAAGATGATCATTCTTATGAGGAGCAACTAGTGAAGATATTAGATTGTAGAGAAAAAATCCTACGAAATAAGACAATGCCCCTCTTCATGGTGTTGTGGAGAAACCACATGTTTGAAGAAGCGATTTGGGAATCGGAGGAAAAGATTAAGCTAAGTTACCCACATCTGTTTTAGTGTGGGAAAAGGAAAATTTCGAGGGTGAAATTTTTTAAGGGGGGAATATTGTAACGACCCAAAGCTTCATTAATGGAAAATCCCACTTGATCAAATTAAATGTCTCTTTATGAAAAATATTTTTTTATAAGATGTCAACTTATTTGGTTTTATGTAAAGAATTTTGACCTTTTCTAATATAGCCGTTGAATAGTAATCACATGATTAGTATAAATAAAGGACTTTAACTAATCCAATTTACTTAGACGAAGGAAGCGATGGCCTCATCCAGTAGAATTGCCCCATAAAAAGCCCATATGTCAGAGCTCAGAAAAGAGGTGGCGTCTTTAGGCTTCGCCCTTGTCCAAGCCCAAGCTGAGCATCATAATGTCAAGCTTGAACGTGACCATCTACGGGAAAAGTGGATGTTGATTGAAATTACCACTCGAGTGATGTTATCCGAGCCACCCCAAGAGTCTATCACCATCGCACACCTTACCCTTAGGTCTTATGTATCTGTTTTAAGGGGTTATATAACAAATAAGTAGTACTATGTTCATTTAAATTAATTTTTTATATAATAATGAATATAATTTCTAGTCATTTTTGATACATTGTAAATAGTTTTTAACGTACAAATGGTGTTCTTAGTTATTATTTAATTAAGAAAACTATTTTATTAAATTAAGGAATTTTGAATTAAATAATATTTTAATAAAATAATAATAAAATTATTAAATTAATTTTCTATTAAATATAAATGATCTTATAATTTTATGAATTCAATGAAAATTTTTATTAAAGTTTGAAAGCCATTTTTGTCAAAACCCGTGAATTTTCGATAAATGTCTGTTTTTATTTTAAAAGTGAAAATTAACATATTTAGAAAATTATTTAGATAAAATAAATGTTATTTCTGGAATCAGGATGTCGAAATTATCCAACGGTGAATTTTTCACAATTTTCTGAGACAGTCAAATTTTTCAGTAAAAATTAAATACCGTTTAAATATATAATGTGTTTTATGACATCATAATGACCCAATGGTGATGTAATAAAATACCATAATCCTTATGTTCGGAAAATATATGTTTTATCATTAAAATAATGTGATTTAGGGTTTTTTTGACTTACTTTTCAAAGCATTAATGGACCCCTCAAGACATATTCAACACATTGCCTTTTTAAATTAATTTCTATGGGAGTGTGACTCACCTCCACATAAGAAACCTTATTATTTTTAGAATATAAGACTTGGGCCTTATAAAATATTTTTTTCCTCTTACCTTTTCCAAAAACCTTGCGCATAAACCATGGGATGGTTTTTGGTTTGGATTAATTTAATGTAAGGGGACCCAAACCTAAATAATAAAGAATTCCCTCACCTTTCCTATATAAACCCACCCAAGCTCCCACTTATTCCTCCCTAAAATACCTTGTTGTTCGTCCAACCTCTTCCCTACTCTCTCTAGAATCCTCCCAAGGTTCCCCAAGATCCCAATAAGCCTCTCATAATCCCCTCTCTGGCCCTTGGAAGCACACTTCCATGTAAGGATTTTTTCTTCCTTTCTCATTTTTGTCCAATTTTATTTTAGTTGTTTTGCCCTTTTAATTTAAATTATAAATGTTGGGTTATGGTTTATAACCTACCACATACTTCCCTATTTATTTTTTAATGATGGGAGACCCTTTCTCTCTCATTAAATTCCTCCCATGTACACCTGTTACTATACGGAAATTCGGAAAGGAACTTCTCTCTCCTGTTTTACATTCAAGCAATATTTTTGTATCATGAATCTAAATTCCATTATAATTTTTGGGACATGTATCTATATTATCTCATTAATGTCCATTGCATGTAAATATGATGAGTAACCCATTTCTCTCTCATCAATCTTTTTTATGAATTCTTATGTCACGCCGTTACGCTGCCGAAATCGCACCGATTTTCTAGGCCAATGTCATTGTGTAGTGAATACCATGCCCATTTCTCCACCATGGGTATTCAACTTTATGCACATTCACATATTTATTTTAATGTTTCATGTATGAATTCCACATTCCTTTATCATGTAATTAATTATTATTTTTTATGAATCCATGTTGTATGATCCATGTGGCACACTTATGCATGAAATGAAATGTTTCAGAAGGGTGCACCCTTATAGCGCTCCAATGCATTGGGTAAAGTATAATAACATGATAAATCATGTGAAATGAGTGTTGACTCATGATAATTCAAGTGAAATGAGGGTTTACACGTGCTCTATGTGCAATGAGGATTTACTCATGCTCTATGTGCAACGAGCCTTGGATCATGCTAATTCCATGTTAAGTGTTGTTGCCACATTTCCATGTTATGATTATCATGCTTTATCATGCCTTTATGTTCATGTTTTTATTATGACCTATTGATATGCCTACTGTCTAACATGTACTGTACTCCTCATGTTATTCCATGTGTACTCCATTACTGGGCTTTATAGCTCACCCTTTTCTTATGCATGTCCTCAGGTTATCCCATGCAATGCTAAGTACGAGGGAATGTAGTGGTCATGTAAAGGAATTTTTCAATAAAGATGTTGTATTTCATGATTTATGTTTTTATGTAATGATCCTAAGCCCCAAAGACACTAAACCTCTCGATCTTCTTTGTTGTATCAAGTGAAGTTTCATTTAATGAATCATTTTTAAGTAGTAATAAAAAATAGGGTTGTCATATATTATTACCACATTATAAATATATAAGAAAAATAATATTCTTTCCTTTATTTCCTCCATCACCTGAACTCTCAATAAACTCTATCTTTCTCTTCATTTCTGATTTAGTGAGTTGGTAATGCTGAATGTTGTTAATCATATATCCTGAGAACTTCCTCAAATAGTCACAATATATTTAACTCCAATGATCATACCATTTGGATTCTAATTAATAAAGTGTCTATCATATTCAACGTTAATCTACATCCCTATATTTCCCCCCATTGAAAAAATACAAAAAAAATTGTGTGAGTAATAATATTTATATAAGGAAACCACATAATCATAAAAAATCACATATTGGAATTTTAAATCATGAAAACATATTTTAAATATATTAAACTATATTGTTATCCAAGATTACATAGGGTTATTATTTAAATCTTACATTATGTTTCATAATGAGTCTCTGAATTTCAAAAGCATTTCCACATAGAGTGTTAAACTAGGTGTGAGGAATGACTCATTTTCATGGATTAAGTGATGATCGAGTTGATTTTAATGCACTAATTTCAAATTTATTACCCATAGGAACTTCTATTATATATTAATTCCCACATTTAGTAACTATATAGGTTTTTAATTTCATACAAACCACTATCTCTATCCTTTACCGAAATCCATATACATGTTTCTATACTTGGATATGTCATTAGACCTATCTTTAGACATATCTTAAGAAATATACAAAGACATATCCATAGGGATATAAATAATGTTTTCACATAATAATTTAAAAAGGTTAACTAAAACTATCCATTGATACCGAAAAAAATGAACCATTATTTTCAAAAATAAATTTCACATCTTTTTAGGTGAATATTCATCACATTTCATTAACAGGTGTCTGGGGACCAAAATGGTTCCTGGAATTTGGAGATAATAAACACAATATTATAATTTAATAAATGATATTCAACATCTCCCATAATGGTTTCCCCAAATAGTACTCTTCTTATACATATCATACATAATACCTTTCCTGAAAACCTAGGTAATGTAAACCTAAGAAAGCTTTAGGTCTGATACTCTATAATGGTAATCATGGTAGATATCAACATATCATGAGCATAAGGTTATGATGACATGAGAATAAAATTTCAAAACAATACCACTTATATCGTATATAACATACATGATTAATTTAATAAATTTTAGATTTTCATAAGACAAAAATCATAATCATATTAAATAACATGAACCATAAGAACTTAAAATTGGAATATGGAAGAGTTTTATCACATACACATATGTAAAATAATTATTTCCATAGTAGTTCAAGGATAATGTCAAAGACTATCATATTGGAATAGTTTCACTCCAAAAACCATTATATTAGTCAAGGTTCACTAAAAAAACTATTATATTGGAAAAAGTAACTTACTAAACTCAGTTCACTCCCCATTCCAGTCCTTTTTATCTTTGTAGATATCAATATTTATATAATTTCTTGAATGTAGACTTATGCCCCACCCATCACATAATGAAAATAATATATACATGTGTAACACTATCATAAAACATCCATAATATCAAAAACCATGAAAATTAATGGGTTTTATAAACATTTCTTCATAACATAACATGCGGAAAAGAAATAGGATTCATGATTATTTTTTCATTTCATAATTTGATTATATCATAACAAATGGAAAAAAAAGAAGAGGGTTCAATAACAATTTTATAATTTTATAAAATATAAAAGAAAAAAAGTTTAGAAAAAATATTTTCTACCAAATCATAAACCATACATATAAATAATAATAATTTTATCCTTAGATCATATCTTTATTAAAGAAAATGTAACATCAAACAATGTCATCTTGGATGTGAAATGATTCCTTAAGATCACATGGAATATTTCAATAGGAAAATAAACATTCATTGAAAATAAATTTTTAGTACTAAAACATCATAATATTTTTTGGAAATCCTTTCCATTGAAAATAAACTATGAAAAATTCTAGAGTTTTATTGAAAAATCATTTTAAACATTTCTTGAAGAAAATTTACTTTCCACTTTGAAAAAAAATTGAAGAACCATTTTCAAACTATTTGTTTTTTGAAAAAAAGTAATAAATATTATAAAACAATATTTGAAACATTTATTTATGTTGATGGTGTAAAATTTCACACAAAAATTACACATTAAAACTAAAAATCGTTTTACATTTATTGTAATAATGAAATGGGACTTGTTTGGAAAATTTCATTAAGTTTCCTTTAAAAAAATTATATAAATCATTAATTGATGAAAATATATTTAATAAATAATTATAATAATTTCAATATAAATTTTTTAAACAAATTATAAAACATGGTTTTTTAATGAAAAACTAATTTCCTACCAAAAAGATAAATAACAATAGTTTTTCATGAAACATTCCTATAAACTCATGAGTATATAAAGCAAGTAAAATGAAAGTAAAACATGGATTTTTATTAAATTAACTTAGGATAAAAAAATTAAATATTTTCATGATATAATGATCATATTATTACCTAATAAAAAGAATAAACATAAACAATCCTGATAAACGATTTGATTGTACTATAAAACCATTACCACATTGTTAAAAATGAATCATTAGACCCATGGCAGAATAAAATTAAATAAAATTAAAAATATGATTATTATAAATAAATTCATTATATTATTGGTCAATTTAATTTTATTAAAACTTTATAAGAACATATAGGTTCCTGATGTTACATATGTCTCATTTAATGAACATTGAGACAAAAATACCTTACATCTTTGGTTACTTTTGAGTCGTTAACACTATGAAAGTGATGCACAAAAATTTATATTTAAATACAATGAATTGTTATGAGAAAAATAATAAAACACATTCAATAAATATATATAAACCAAATAAAATAAATAGGTTGTGAATTTGTTATGTGTCTCATAGAAAATATAACTTATACAGATATCTCTTCCCTTAAGTATCAACTTCTTTAGTACACATTAAAAGATTATATAAAATAATTATAAGTTTATTATATATATTTATATATTTATAAACTACAATAATAAATATCATAGCACATATGTGTTACTTATGACCTTTTATTACACGTTTATTAACAATTATATGTTAAATTAATGTTTCGGTCGATAAATACTTTGTTATTTTATATATTTTTAGGTCTTATTGTGTGCCATATTTCTTTGATTGTGGATCCATAATATAATGAATTTTAAAAATTATATAAATATAATTTATATTCAACACATATGTATTTATAATAATGCATAAATTCTAGACATAGAAAATATAATGCATTGTTCATGGAGACGGTACGTCACATGTATACATAAATACTATTTACATTTTCTCAAAAGAGTGATAGAAATAAAGGGAAATAATAAATTATAATTAAATTATAATTTAAATTTCATATATAACATATATTTCTTTTAAAACTACCCATATTACCTTCCATGTAATGCAAGAATGAATCACATCGATTTTCGGGATGGTAGTCTACCACACACATAGATAACATTATTATATTCCCAAAAAATGAAAATTAAGAAGGTATATTTTATATAAGAATTTAATAATTATAATAATATAAAATATATCATATAAAAAATAATGCATCACTATATCAATCAATGATTGGTGGTGTTGGAAAATGAACAACATCGTTTCGTGAGGCGATACTTCACCGTACACAGAAATAATGGTTTCATATATAATTTGATGGAGGAGGAGAAAAATTATGGTTATTAAATTATCATAATAAAATATATTTATATTTGATATACTATTTTTAATATCTCAAAACAATGTATTAATAATTTATGAAGGTGGAAAAAAAATAGAACAAAAATTCATGGTTATGAATTTACCTCTTCTTCAGAGAGCCTCTTTAGGTTTATACATAATGATTTTTTGTAAGGAATCATAATAAAACCAAGACCAATGTATTATGGGGAGTTAATTATTTAATTAATTCAGTTGTATATTTTACTAAACAAATTTATTTGAATTTTTTAATAGGAGAAAATATGGGGTATTCTTTTATAAGTGAGGTGAGTGGTACACTTGTAATTTTTTGATATAAAAAGGTTTAACCACGTTTTTCACATTAAACATTGCTCAAAAATGGAAAATTATAAATTCTTATAGGTTTTATGTTATACATATGTACATAAATTGGTTTTTGATATGTTTTTATGTCATTTTACCCATTATCATTTTAGTCCCCCCAGATAAACTCATCTCCACCTTAAGCATAATTATTAATTTGTACTTATTTTACTTTTCATAATGGTAAAAAATTTTGTTTAACCTATTAGATAACATAAATTATTATAATTAATAATTTTAATATAATTTTCCAGGGTCAATTTATATTAGTGAAAATTTAAAATTTTAAATTAATCATGCAAACATAACGAAAAAAGTAGTTTCTGAAGGAGAAAAGTTCCAAAATATTAAATAGTTATTCATTTAAAAATTCAATATTAAGTTGATCATATTGAAATAAATTTTATTAATAGATATTTTATTGAACAAATTTTATTTTTAGACATTTTTAAAATAATTCGGGTGTTTCAAAATGACCTTAAAAATGAAAATTTTTAATAAAAACAAGTATTTTTCACTATTTATCAAAAAACATATCTTATCAAAAAAATTATAATATTTCACTCCAAGATAATTTTTACAAGTTGATTAATAATATTTATTATTTTTTAAATAAGCATTCTTAAATATGAAAATAATAATTTTAAAATAAGTGCTTAAAATGGGACAACAACTACTTTTAAAAAATTACAGTTTTAAGTTTTATGTTAGATTTATTCATATATAGTTTCTATTAAAAAAATTATATTAATGTTAAATTGTTTAATTAATTTTATATATATTTGTTTAATTTAAAATTTTCACCCAAATTATATTTTTAAATTTTTGGATAAAAAATGTGTTTTTGTTCATAAAAGAAAATTTAGAAAAATATTTCATTTAATTTCAATCAATTTTTATTTTCATTTCTTATTAAATAGTCACTAATGAATTCATTTTATAAACATTTTAATACCACATATATTAATTATTTAATCAATATTATCAATAACCATGTTTCCAATTTCTAGGTTATAACTATAATATTAAATAACAATATTTTAATAGTATGCATGCTTTGATTAAACTCGGTGTTGTTTGTATCCTAGGATAGACTCAGTGTTTTGTGTAAAATGAGCTTAAATTATTGTTTTCTATGAAGAAATATTTCAAACACATTATATTTATTCGAAAAGAAAATTTTCCATAATCTCTTTGAGTGTTATAATAATGGTGCTAATAAAATCCTAAAAGATGATAGAGTTTACTAGATGTAAGTTTCTCCTTAGAGAATGTTGGAAGTAACTGGGAATTAATTTCCATTACGAGACTTTGTCCTTATTGATAGTTTTGGGTGTAAAACTTGTATTAAGAAGTGATTTTCTCTTCTTATGTGTATTCCACAAAATTATGTCTTATTCTTATGATATATTCTTAGAGATAATTATTTATTATTGAGGACTGTGCTAACTTATAACTTGAAAATTTTTTATGAATAATACATATAACAATATTTATGAATAATGACATTTTAATTATTGGGTATGATTATGATATGTTATGGTAATGTTTTCACACACTTAAGTATATAATATTCTCACTTTTTATCATTGATTGATTTCTTTTATGTTTACCCATACTGAGTAGTAGAGATCTTCATTTTTTTAGTTGTATTCACCAGGTTACGAAGAAATTTCTTATATTGGGTATCATTAAAAAGTGTAAAAAGTGATGAAATATTTGGGGTGGTTAATATCATTCAGGAAATAATACCATTACATATCTAGTCTCTAAATACACTAAAAAATTATTTATAAGGGGTGTCTTTTTTATAATTTTTATTAAATATTTATCTAAGATGATGTAATATGTATGTATTCAATACTTGAATCACCTCATAAAAATAATAAATAATAAACCATTGTCGATCCTTCAATTATATCATGAAACCAGGGATCAACCAAAACCTACATTGGAAAATGTTAGAGTGTCTTAGAGAATGTCATGTAACAATTAAAACCCATATCAGTCCCATGGTTGTATCTAATATCAAAGTCATAGAAAATATAGTAATATCATTTCTAATGTATTATTACTATGATCTTGTAATATGAAATATAAATGTAGAAACCATGAACTAAATCCAAGGAGAGTGTCAAAGGCAATCCAACTTAAATACCCATGAGTGGAATCCCAAGAGCATGTCAAAGTAATTACACACCAAATGATTGTGAGCCAAATATATAGAGTGTTTCTAAGGCATTATAACACCAATAACTATAAGAAATATCCAAGGAGTATATATAAGGTATTACAACTTAAATAATCTTGATCCAAATCTATTGATAAATATCCTAGATATTCTAACCCAAAAAAACCAACTGAATCCAATGATAATTTTAAATGGAATTATAGCCTTGGGACCATAAGAAAACTGGGAGGGTCTCTTCCCCTATCCCAAAATTAGAAAATAAAATATATGGAATTCCAAAATAATATTATACATGATGCCTAGATCCTGGGATTATATCTGAGGAATCCCATGTATCTTAGCACATCTTGATGGGAAATGCATCCCACCACAACAACCTCACATAAAATATCTCAATTAATCCGCCATATACCTACACATGTCACATAAATCCATGGTTAGCCTCTCATGTGCAAGATATGTTACTATCAAGGTCATAATAGGATTATATAATCAATTATTATTCTAAGGTGACACATTCAATCATTAGTACCCATTTCACGAATTCAGCATTTCTAGGGTAAACATATCACTAGGTAACCCATCGAGGTCCCTTAGTTCACCACATAATTCAAATAATCTATATGGATTTTGTAATCTATTAGTAAATTCTTGGATCAACACCCATCCCCCAGAGTTTATCATGACCCATGGCATGTCTATAAAAATTTTTATGCTTAAATAACCTCTTTTATTAAGTCATATTAGCATCAAATAGAGATATGTCATAGTGACCATCTCAATTCCAATTCCATTATAGGTCATTCCTCATGCACCCAACCCATATAAACCTTACCTAAGGAACACCTACCTTTATTATCACACATTAAGTGGGCAGGAACACTCTATCTAATGATCATATCATTATCCCATAGGATATATAAAATATTAAGGATAAACAAAGACCTACTCTGGAGATACACTCTGAGTACAAAAATATCTTGTATTATGATGAATCAATGTTAACTATGTTAAGTGCTGCTACTTTTATACATTTCACCTCCAACAACCCTAGGATTATTATATCATATAGAATTAATATTTATCGAAGACATGAGCCATTAGTGGCTATAGAATCAATATGTTTCCAAGGATCCATTAGGTTCCCCAAACTCATACTCTTTGGTCATTTTCTAAAAACAAAAAAAAATAAACATATTATTTTATGTTAATTGAGATGGACTAGGAAATAGATAATTTTTTACATCATTTCCATATGTTTTATCTTATATCTCACAATAATCAAACATTACCAATAGTAAATTTTTTCGTGTATTTGAGGATCATATGTATAAGAAACATATTTTATAATATTTAAGAACATTTCTATATAATCAAACCACAACTAAACACCATTCTAGACAACTCATAGGTTATACACATTTTCATAAATTTGGAATGTAATCATAAGAAGGGGTGATCTAGAAATCTCATTAAGTGAAAAACTAATCAAATTTTTATTGATTCTTGGATCATATGTGTATGATAAAACATGGCCATAGAATAAATAACTAATTATAAATAATAGGTAAAAATAATAGTTACCCATAAGTCATAATATCAGGATATATTATCTTAATTAAACTAACATGTACCTTGTAATAGGGGTGTGAGATAATAAACAAGATATATATATAAATAATAGGTATAAGACAAATACATTTCAGAATAATAGGTATAATAAATCATTTTATTCTTAATAATTTAAATAGAAATCATGTCCAAACAAAATCTTGTGAACAATGAAAAATTTAATCATCTCTAAGTAAAATCATGTGAAAAAATAAATATGGAATCATGTCCACACAAAAATGTGTGGAAGAAAACTATATGTGATAATTTACAAGCACAATAATTTGAACAAATATATATGAGATCTTGTCCACACAACATCGTGTCATCAAATTATAATGTGATTATGTTCACACATAACCATGTATACAGAGCATAACTTGATCTTGTGTTTAAAAACATTCTATTCTCAGAATATATAAAACCATAAACAATAAATTTCATGGTGATATAGAAAATCATCCCTCATCATCCATACATATGGATTCAATAATATATCAATATTTCAACATATAATTAAAACCAATAAATTAAAATGGGTTTTATATCATTTCCAAATGGTAATGAATAACATTAAATAAAAAGTCCATTAGTTGATACCAAAATTTAAATACCCCAAAATGATTATTTCTCGAAGGAATTTAGAATTTTATTCATAAAATTAGAATTTATATTATTTGGACCTTTTAAATAGTAAAATTTATTGGAAAAATGAAAAATATATATTAGAAAAAATATCTGAACAACTTCCTTAAGATATGAAATTATAAATACGATTCAATGATTATTTTCAAAAAGGTAAAATGAAATTTTTTTCAAAACACCACTTCAAAATAAATCTAAAAAATAGATACTTGAAAAATACGTAATGGTTTTCCATGGTAATTGTAGAGTGGATGCTTAAAATATGAACTTGAATGGAATTGTTTTTCATATTTTTAAAATACATTTATTGAAACCTAAAACATAACAAGATTTGGAAGTTATCCATTTGAAAATAGTTAAAGAAAATATTTATAGTAAAAATATATTAAATTTATATCAATTATAAAATAAGAAAAGAGAAAAATTGTAAGAAAGGGGATAAAGCGATGGAAAAGTAGATCATTTAGGGTGATGGGAATAATTTTTAACATAGTAAAATTTATTTATAAATAAATCCATAAATATAATTCACATCAAAAGGAAGAATTTATAGTATCATAATAGAATATAATAAAACTATCTTCTAAAACCATATTTAAAGAGTAATAATTATGACTCAATATAAGATGTTATATCAAGAAAACCCATAAAATCATCATATTTTAGAAGTAATATTCATCTTTAGAGAATTTATAAGATATAAATGTAAATATTGATAAAAGAAATAGGCAATAATAATAAAATAATAGTGTAGGATATACCCAACATAAAAAAATGTATTTTTATAGGAAAAATTATAACTCAACAATATTATATTGTGTTAAGAAACACCCTTACCATTTACTCATATCATACACAAAATCTCTTTAAAATGTTTTACCATAAACATGTTGATCTTAATAAAATTTTTCACAAACATATTAAAATATATTTCCATTTTTAATCATTAATTTTACGAATCTATTTTAATGTTATTAAATAGTAATAATTTATTTTTATCATCAAATCTTATTGATTTTGATTATTTCATGAATGCCTTAGGGTGTTGATGTTATTCCGCAATAATTTATACCATGTTAATAATTTTTTGATTTTATAAGGTACTATAAAATAATTTTATAATTATTTTAAAGAATCTAACTCAATTCTATGATAATTTTAATCATAAATTGTGACACCTAAATACCTTCCATCACGTATTTTTTTTATTTTTCCCCTTTTTTAGTGTGTTGTGAGATACTTGGGAATATTGAACCTTTTATGAGTAAAATGACATAAAGTTTGGTGATATATATTTTTCTGGATTAATGGACTCCAAAAATAATGTTTATATTGAATTTAAGGTCGATCATTGGGTTTAGTGGGCCATAAATTTTAAGTTGGAGGTTTTCTATATGAAACTAGAATGAGCACTGCCTGCTAGACACTTTCGTGTTGTGAATGGGTTCAATGAATTGAAACTATAATAAGGAATATGTCATTATTCTTGTATATAGTATGAATGTTTATCACGTAACAAAACCATTAAATGATATGAAAAAATTGATACATATTTAATTTAACCTGAGGTGAAACATTTTTCATCAGATTTATAGTTTATAGGATTTCACATATTGAAAGGGATTAATGACACTAATTCCTCAAATTCAAAGGTTTTAAAATATCTTTCATGCCCTATTCTCTTTTCATTCACTGTTCATGATTTATTATCGAACCAATATGTGATTTTTTGTGATTTTAGGTAGTGTCTCTCTCTAGATCACTCTGTTCAGTTTTTTACTCAAATGGAATGTTAATTTTATATCCCTAGTAAAATTAATTTCAGCTTCTTCATTATCTTTTGTAGTAACAGTAGTTTTGGATGTGTCCATGATTCATATTCCTAATTTATTGGTGTTTTATATTGATCATTATCGGTTTATTTTAATGTTTTTTTAAATGATAATATTTTTTTACATATCTCTATTCCCAAATTAAAATATATTTCTATCATTTTTCATATTTTTGTATCTTTGAAACTGTCTCTAATTCTTGAAGTTCTATATATACTTTTTGATATTGTTGGGATCTTCATTGAAATGTATTTGATTTTATATATAAAAGATATTTTATTAAATGTTATCATGGATTTTGGAAATGGGTTTGTATAAACATAGCACAGTGGGATCCTTTGGAGAATCTGGAAATGTATATAGGTAACCCTAGTGTTTGTGAATCCACTAGAAGTTACTTTTTTTATATTGACAGAATATGGAATGAATAGATATAAATTGGAACCAACATATTTCTAGTTTAGTATTCTCTTATGTTTACTAAGTATTTCACTAGGCTAGATCCAAAATGGATATCTTTTTCAATTATACCATGATTATCACAAGATGGACTGTTTCATGGTTGGTTTTTTATATGATTATCTTTTTATATTCCAGGATTTGATGAACATGGAATAAATTTATATAAAATAGAAGAATATATATAAATAGTTATATTTGTGATTTTTTTATAAAGATGGATTTTTTTAAATCTACAACATTTTCATTCATGATATTACAACTTGTATATATTCTTTGGTGATATAAAACTTGGATCTGTTCCCATACACTAATTTTTCTTTTAGTCGGTTTTAAGACTCATTCTGTAGGACTCATGGAATGGGAAAATCATCATTTAGAATGTCAGGTTTTCTTTTCATCTATATCCATCATTTTTAGTGGGACTGGCAATGATAGATGGTCACATGAAGAATTTATTTTTCTAGTTTTATTTATCTTTATGGTTTGGCCGGTGGGTCTTAATTATGTATGTCCTATAGATATCTCTTTCCTTCGTCTGCATTGTACTTTGATTATTATTCATTTTTTAAATGAGGCTTCTAGTTCTTTTTTATATCTCACCAAGTGTCTAACCATCTTGGGTGACATGTTTAGTCAACCTAGGATGGTTACTTAATAAATAGAATCAAATGGAATAACTATTAGGAAGTGTTTTTGAAAGTTCTAGGGTGTGGTTATGTGTTTTCGTAGACCAATGTAATGACAATCAGAATTTGGGTAGAATGTGTGGAAAAAGGGCATGGTTAGCTCAATTTTGTTTCTAAATCCCAGTTAGCATGGGTGGCCTGGTATTTCTTACAAGAATGAGGCTTTGTTGTTGAGGTTATTTGAATGAACCAAATGTGGAGTCTATTTAAATATTATTTTTATTTTCTTAAGGTTTCATCCTTGTTCTAATAATTCATAATATAATTAAATTCTTATTATTTCAAATCATTCATATGGATTGAAAAAAAATTTCCAATGAATTTTTGAACATGCCCTTGATTGGAAGTTTTTTGTCTTTTGATTTATTGAGAATTCATCTTATAAGGGTTCTTCAGAATTTGAGTGAGGATGCTATGAGATAGGTTCTATAAGAAAATCTGCTGGAAGAACCCTATTTTGTAGAGGTTGTATTCTAAAATATTTAAACTATGGGTTATGTATATGTTATAAACCCTAGATGGGTAGTGTATCATGGATTATAATTTTTAAAGCAACACCCACTTATCATCGATGCTGACGAAGGACACTAGGAATCTAATGATGGGGAGAAGATTGAGGGTATCTACAACTTTCCAACGACACTCGAGGACTCTAAGTTGTACGTTTCTATGTATATTCATCAAGAAAATAGATTGAGGTGGTGGGAATCTATTTTTCATGATAATATACAGGAGGATATCACCATGGTATCATTCAAGAAGATCATAAACTAATAGTTTTATCCTATGAAATCATGTTGGGAAAATATAATGATATTTTGACCATAGAGTTGTGATAGAATATCATTATTGAGGATTCCTCATATTTTTTTGAGATGGTTTATTTGGAAACATATATAGTCACCAATGATTACCTAATGGATTGAAGTCTTATGTTGGGGTTGAAAGATGGTATATAGTTGAGACAAATCCTCATGGGCCTTATGAACTTTTTAGAGGTTGCTGATAAGGAAACATTGGAAATGGGAAAATAGTTTGGGAAATATTTTTGGGATGAGATACAGTTGTAACTATCATTATTGTGGTATATCATCTATCTATAAAAGGATGCACAATGTTAATTTTTTTTGTAAGGGCTAGTTTTAGCGGACTCATCTTGACACTGGAAGGTAATTTTATATCATCGGGGGAATCCTGGTCATGAAAAGACTAATTTTATAGAGGCTCCTAATACATTTTTTCATTTTTGAAGATATTTCGATCTAAAGTAATTTTGTTAAATTTTTTCCCAAGGAAGTAGGTATGGATCAACAATCACCAAGGTTTTAGAGTTTCATGCTGATGTATCTAGGGGTGGTGGATCTTATCATCAGATTAAGGGAAATTTATGGGGATAATAAATCACAATGAGGGGCTAATATGGGATATACTAATGCGGTGGAGTGTGTACCAAAGGAATCTCAAGCAGTGATAACCAATATTATGTGTAGGGTGTTTATTTCACCTTCTTTGGTGTTATAAATTTTTACTAAAGGAGATAATCATTATTTTAGATCATTATGTCTAGTTGACATGTTTGTATTTAATTTGGATTATATTTCATTCAAGTTGGATCATTCCAAGCCTTTTGGAAATAGTTTTGAACTAGGTTTCATGTTCCCCACATGTTGAGTGATGATTGAAGATCGTGAGGTGGAGTGGGACTTCTTGGTGGTCAAATTTAACATCTTTGACGTGGTTATATTTAAGGGTTATATGATCACTGTTAAGTTCAGGATATACTTTTATCACTAATTGGATCAGTTCTTATCTGCTGATGGAGTAACTCCTTTTTTCCAGGTGAGTGAGACTCTATATCTGTAAGGGTGGGGAATATTGTTCCTTATATGGTGGAATTATCATTCCAGTTGTTAGATATGTTTCTTGATTCATTTAACCCTTTTTGTAACATAATTACATATAGTGGGGTGTCCATTCACTAAGGTCTCTTAGAATTATTTTTCTAGTTTACCTCTTTAGAATGATGTCAAGTTTACAATATACCGACTACCGGGTATGATGACCATTTCTATCTCATCTTATCGAATAGACCCTAGTGTGTAAAAGACATAAATTTTGTAAAATATTTTTTAATATAAATATAATCTTCTCTATATTTTCTGTCACAAACATCATTAGGTTTATCTTCCATTACCGTCAATAACAAGCTTCTTCAAAAGAATTTTTGACATGTGACATAGAGATTCTATAAAGAATTAAATAATATGAATTTAAATATGACCATTATAACCTGGTCATTAAGTAGGTGGGTATGAATAGTATTATCTACTTAATGAAATATACATAAAAATCTCCTACACAATATAAATATTTTTTTAATTCTATGTAAACAATCAATCTATTTTTTGTAAAGAAATTATATTCTCCTAAAAAATTGGTTTTCATCAAAAATGATTTTAATTCTTTTAATGAATAAATATTATAATTAATTACTATAGAGTTTAGAAAGATAAATTATGTAATGAAGTTAATTTTTTAAATCATCATATCTAAATTATCTTTTGTAAAAATTTTGTGATTTTTCAGAATATATTGAATTTTTAATGAATAGTTATAAATAACAATTTTGATGACACGTTCATTTATGTTCAATAAATTATGTAATTTAATGGCCCCATTATGTTATAATGTATCATAATATTTAACGATATATATTTAATCAAATTTAATACTTTTAAATCATCTTTATATTGTTTTTTAGTATAATTTTGTTTTTTGGTTTCGAAAAGGTTTTTTTTCTAGAAACTGTTTTATAGTGCAAGATGATTCTCTGTTATAGTTAATTAAAATAAAAATAATGAATAATGACATAAGTTAAATTGACAGATTACAAATAAACAAATTTTTAATATATATTAACAAAATTATTATTATTATTAGACTTGATGTTAATATAAAATAATCTTGTTCTTGTAAGATACACTTCTTGAAAACCGGTTTCCAATCACTTCTATGGGTTCTGTTTTAAATTTAAAGTTTTACAATTTTAGAAAATTTAATTTTAAAATTAAAAATAATTTTTTAATTCATAATGGAAAATTAATATTAGGTTTATTTGTAGAGATTTTTATGAATATTTTATTTCATTTTATTAATACTTTAACACCATATAATTTTGATTAAAAACTGTCTTTTCGTAAAAATTATTTATGAAAGTAAATAATATTTGAAATTGGTTTTACAGTAAAAATAGTTCAATTAGATATCTACTAATAAAATTTATTTTATTTTAATCATTTTCATATTAAATTTTGATATAAAAATATTTCTAAACTTTTGAACATTTTCTCATTAAAACAATACTTTCTCATCACATGTGTGGGACGAAATTAAAATTAAATATTTACACTCTTTATAATATAAATTGGAAAATTTTATTTCATATATATTATAAGAATAATTTATATTATCTATTTTTTCCAGATAATTTTTTCACTAAAATTAATATTAAAAATAATAGAAATTAATTACCATGGTTAAGGTAAAAATGGGTTTACGGGGGTGTTAAACTAAAAAGATAATAGATAAAATAACCAAAGAACATGTATAAAATATATTTTATGGACATTTTCCGACTGTATTATTTATATGGATAGGTAATAATTTATTTTTGACCCATATTTCATGTGAAAAAAATTGGTATACATTTTTCTTTTAAAAAAATACAAGTGTGTCGCTCACCTCACTTATAAAAGGACACCCATATCATATCCACTACTTTTAACACGTTCAAACCCTTTCTAATCAACCAATACCTCCCAAAATCACTGAAAAAATTCACTCATCCCATACTAGAATCATTATTCTTGATATAAATTCAATCTAGGATGTATTTTGGTGCAATCCTAAGAGTTTACCAGATGAAGAGGTAATGTTCTTCAATGTTCATTTTTATTGTATTTCTTCCTCCGTCACCATAAATTCTTATTAAATCATTGTGATATTGTAACCTATGTATCATCCATTTAATGGGATATTTTTTATTAATTTAATTTATTAAAAAAATCTAAAATTCAATCATATGCATTTTGAAATAATCAGTTGTGTGTATAGAGGAGTACCGCCTTGTAAACCAATGTCATTCATTTTTCCATTACCACCTCTCATGATTGAGTACGTAGATGGATATAATTTATATATATAATATATCTATAAAATAATTAAACCAATTGATTAATTATATAATGTATACCTTTTTACGTCCATTCTATATGGTATTCCATAACGTCACTTATTTGTATTGTGAATTGATTCCTCATGAAGAAGTGTGATTGGTTTTTAATAACTCTATACAAGGAAGATAATAAGGAAAACACAATTAATATATATGATATACATGAACCATTATGATATTAATTATTTATTTATTATTATTAATTGATAATATATCATCATTTCCATACCCTTTCACTCACTGAGAGATAATAACATTGTTCATGTACATGTGGACTACCACCTTCACAAAGAAATGTGAATCTATTTTCATCAACACACCACACTATTTAAATTTATAAATATATTTAATGATATAATATAGTATTTATCATATTATTATATTTATAGATATATATTTTGTGACTTATCTTCATTCAATATGGATAATTTAAAAATGTCATCGTTACTCATGTATGCATATGACCTACCATCTCTAAGATCATGTCATACTTAATTTATCAAAACAACATTTAATGCTTGGTATTATAATTATAATTTATGTATAATTTTTATAATTTTTTCTTCATTTATTTTTATATTATTTAATCATGATCAATGTATTATGACAGAATATAACAAATCAAAACATATTGAGAATACCAAATGGTTACTACCCAAAATGTGACTTTAAATGAAATTTTTAATAAACAGTTAATAAAAGGAGATAAGTTAATCATATATGGTAAGATATATGTGTTTCTGGTCAATATATTTATAATAAACATTTGTTTATTATATAAGAGGTTATAACGGGTTTGAAGGATGATGAGGCTTACGGTAAGGGATTTATAGTCACTATTTTATTGTGGGGAGACATATGCAAATTCAACACTCATTTATTTTGTGTGGTGTAAATTCTGAACCATTGATTTGATATATCAAAAATATAATTTTTTATGGATATTTAATGTTTCATTTAATGTTATTATTTTTTGGATCATATGATTCAAATGATACTTAAGTAGTAAGGGATTTTTCTCTCAATTTTCCTTCTCTGAGACATATTTTCTGTTATGCACCTGTCTTCCATTATGAGGAATACATAAGGACCCCTTGATATGTAATTCCATTAATTTATTTATCCACATGATATTTTTAGTTAAATTTTATTAAATTCATTCCAGGATCATATGATTCAATGTTTCCAAAGTGGTAAATATTTTATGTTACAATCTATTCATTTATAAAGATTATTTATGATTATGTTATTGATTATAAAATATTATGCTCCATATCTCAAGAAAATCATGAATTGTTGTATCCTATGGTTATTCAAGAAAATAATAGTACCATTTTTTCCACTTCATGGTACTTAATATAGTTAATCTATTTTGTTTATGAAAATCTAACATTATTTATCTCTTCACATAGAAATTTGTTTTCTTAAAAACAGTGTTTTCCAAAAATGTTTTAAATTTTTTTACTATTATAATATGATTTATAAAATACATTTTTACCCATTTTGAGTTTCATGATAAATATAAGGAGTCTTCATGTATTTTTTTAAATAATTCCCTTTTGGATTTTATAGAAAATTTAGATTGAATCTTTGTTTCAATATTACGGCATGAATGAAACTTTTGGAATCATGATGAATATTTTTATATTATGCTTACTTTATATTTTAAATGGTTTTCTTAAAATAAAATATAATTCAATTTTTTTATGTCATAAAATATTTTCTTCAAATTGGAATGGATATTTCCTGCAAGAAGTGATTTAAATTATTTATTAAATATTCCTTTATAAATATTAAAGATTATTTTAATTGAAAATTATTTAAAAATATTTTATTATTTTTTTTAAAAAAAAATTAATTTTTAATGAAAATTTATCATTCTTAATAAACATTGTAATTGATATATCTTTCAAAATCATTCTCCATATAGGATGACTTCCATTTCGGTAACTAATGCTATGCATGTAATATAAAACAAGGATTAAATTATTAATCTTTATCTAAATGGTTTATAATGAAAATATGGTTATGAAAACCAGTTCTCTTCTACAAGTTATACCATGATAAAATTATTTTTAAACCCACTTTTTCTACCCTAATTTATTCAATGATTAAATGATTTAATGATTTTGAAACCAGCCTCTTTTCCCATGGTTAAGATATGATAAAATGTTTGGGAACCCCATAAATTTCATGGGTTATTACATGATGAATTTTTTTTATCTAGTGGGAAACATATGAATTATTTTATTTATGTGATGGTTGGGCCCAATATCTCACTCCAAAACATTTGGAAAATATTTATATCTCGTGAGATATATAGGACTTGAACGAGTAGTGAAACTGGTTTATTAAGGGACATTATACACTATGAAGGTCATGTGAGTACAACGTAACTACTATGATGGGTTGAGGGGTGAAATAATTCAACTAAGATGTAATGTTAAATTATTATTGAGTATTATTCCATAATAATATGAAATTTTTCAATGTTATACTCTCATCTATCATGTTATTTAATTCCGGTATGATTCATGTATTATGAATTATAATTCCTTATTTCATGATTCAATATTATGATATTTGATATGTAGGGTATTTTTGTCATCTTTTATACTCATGTACTAATATGCATATAATAATTTTATTCCTATGTATCTACCTCACTTACCCTTACGTTGTATCTTAGCACACACTTTCTTATGTTTCCTTTCCCAAGTTATAAAGTATTGTTTAAAGTGTGGTATGTCCTTGTAGAGTACTAATAAGGAAGTTATTTAAATGAAAATTTTAATACCATTCTCTATATTAAAATATTGTTTAACTTGTCTTCAATGAAACTAAAATATTATATTCCTCAAGGGATTGTTTGTGTAATTTATTGATTATTTTTAACACACCAAAATGATAAAGGGTTAAATGACCAAATGATATGACTCATGGAAACAAGGTGCCCATTCCTTTTCAGGAGCCTGTCTGATTAGAACTCCACATTTAAGCATGTGTTTGGCCTGGTGTAGTGATCAGGATGGGTAACCTCCTGGGATGTTTCTTAGGGAGTGTGTGAGTGAGGAAAAAACACACTAGAAAGGACATTTGTTGGCCTATAGGGACTGTCATTAGTCAGATAACCCGTTCGAGTATGTGGGTGGGACCTAGGGTGGGGCCCACGTGTGTGCGGGGTAACTGGTAGGTATAGACCAGTTTTCACAATTGGTATCAGAGGATGTTGGTTCTACCACAGAACATATGACTCTGATATTCTCTTTCTGTGAAGCAATAGTGTTAAGCGTATCGAGTGTGGTTTTCAGTTCAGGGAGTCCGGTGTTGGTGCGGTGACCCACATATCCATACACCAGGACCCTGACTACTGATTTCTGACTCAGTTCACAAAAACATTGATTGCATGTGTGTTTACAAATGTTTCATTTAAATTTTCTCAAACCAGGTCAACTCACCAGGTATAATCATTTGGCAGTGTCGCATTTGTTTCTCTTAGAATGTCTTCACAGTGTCAGTCAGCGTGGGTACCGAGTGGGGAGCGCTATGATAGCCCACTGAGTAGCGAGGCTTCAGTACAGGGCCCTCCACCAGTTGAGACACCAGCTGAGAGAGTGCACGCCTCTTGAGCACATTGCAATTGTTCCAGCGACATGGGTCTCCGAGGTTTCGAGGCGAATCAGATTTTCAGACGGATGGGTACTGGGTGCAGTTTGTAGCGTGAGATTTCCACACAATTGGGACACCCACTGACTTGATGGTGTACCTAGCTGTTAGTATCTTTTAGGGAGAAGCTGAGAGGTGGTGGAGCCACATGTTCCAATTTTGAGATGAAATGACCTTCACCTAGGAAGACTTCAAGACCTTCTTCAGGGTTGAGTTTATACCTGTGACTCTACACTCTGGGCATGCTCAGGAGATGATCCCATTACCGCAGGGATTTCCTTCAGTAGTCGGGTCATCTGCTGGCAGTAGACAGATGACACAGAAGTCCAAGCTAACTAGGCCAACATGTGGGCAACCTCGGGATTGAGGTTCAGTTGTGCAAGGCACACGAAACCGAGCCATCCATACGAGGAGCAGTAATTGCTATGCGTACGGCAGTGTGACTCGACCTAGTGACCATACACTTATGCCGACAGTGTGACTCGACCCTTGGAGGCGAGAGTAATGGCTAGATCTCTTGGTTGTAGTGTCGAGGCCTTACGACATCATCCATGACATGAATTGTACTGTTCATGTTAGGATTGACTGTATTAGGCAATGAATGTGGTTCATCCAGGGAATGAGACTAGATTTGCATTTTTGGAAAAGGAGAAATAGAAGCTGCTCTTGTAGAACGTAGGCGAAGAAGGGTGAATTTGAGTTATTACAATTGGCTAGTCTCACCCATAGTTTGAGAGTGAACGGTTTATGGTTTACTCCAATCTCGATGATAGGGAGACTTTCACGGAGGTTCTAGTGGAGATTAAGGATCGACAAGAGAGGGTCCTTCATGCACGATCGATTCCCTTGGTGCGCATTCGCTGGAAGCACGGGATCCTTTAGGAGAGCACATGGGAGTGGGAGGCTCATATGCATGCTCAATACCTTTTTTTTGTTTCCCTAGTGTGTGTTGTAGCTTTACGCAGACATAAATCCCTGAGGTCGGGGTAATTTAAAGACCTAGAAATTTTAGGGAATTTTCTTTTTTCTAAATTCAATGAAATTTTACGAGTCCTCAGTTTCTAGCGGTGCCTGATTCTGAGTCCCATAGTGCCCGGAATGATCTGTCGAAGTTTTTTTAAGCTTAAATTAACGTATGTAAGTAGTTTTCCTGAAAAATTGGAATATCTCTTAAACGGTTACTCAGATCAAAAATCAGAGGGTACGATTGCGCTCAGGATGGCCAGTTTACCCTAGGCGTGACTTAAGATTAGTCGGCGTGGGCCTCCTGTGAAAAATACGAAAATGGCATAACTGTAAATAAAATGATTAAATAAAGTTATTTTATTTTTCAAATGCTTATAACTCACAAACGGTATCTCAGATTAAAAATACGATACCACCGCTGAACTCATGATGGCATGCTTTGTTTGAGTAGATACAAACTTTGGCCAGCGCGAGCCAGTAGAAAAAGTTAGTTTTTGGCCGCAAATAAAATAATTAAGTGAAAATTATTTTATTATAAAATTCATAAATTCTAAACGGTGAGTCAGATTAAAAATCCAAGAGTACCGTTGGGTTCTTTGCGGTGTGTTTCACCTAGGAAGATACTAACTCCGACCGGCGCGAGTCGGGGGAGACTGATAATAATTTTCCAAACTTTTTTCAGGTACGTTCAGTAAACGTAAGTTTGGGATTTTATATCTTTTGAACCACTGCTCGGAATTGAAATATGAGGGAACCATTGAACTCACAGCGTCGGTAATTGATTAGTGAGACCTTCACTGCATTTTCATTCGGGCGAGTTTGGAAGTTAGTTTTTGGATTTTTATTAATGAAAATAATAATAAAATAAAGTATAACACTTTATTTTATTTTATGTTTTCATGTGTTGTGTGTGAGGTTAGTTGGTTAAAAGCTCCACTTGGAAGTTAGTGGTGGTACTGCCGCACCCTAACCTCCCATGGGAGGATAATGGGCTGGGGATCACCCGAGCAGCATATCCTCCCACGAGAGGTTATGGAGTGGGGTCCATACATGGCTTAACCCCCCATTTAATGGGGAGGGAGAGGAAACCTCACAACCCCCCTATCAATTAATTTTATGTGTCGACGTGAAATTAATTGTTGTCAATTAATTTTATGTGTTGACATGATATTAATTGTTTTCATTTAATTTTTTGTGTCAACATAAAAATTAATTTTTGTCAATTAATTTTATGTGTCAACATAAAATTAATTCGTGTATTATGTTTTGACACAGGGTGAGTGGGGGAAACTTCTTGGCATCCTTCCCTTTTAATTGTGCAAACGCACCTCTTAAATTGCGCCATCGCAATTTAATTCACCCGACCCACTTTTTAAATTAAGTAACGACATCGTTGGAATTTAGGAAGGTACCAAATAAATGAATTGTCATAAATTCCACGATGGTTACTTATCTCTCAGACTATCCTATATATAGGGAGATTGGGAGATTGTTTTTGGACGGCTTCACCAAGCGACGAAGCACTGGTAAAGTCTCACGATGCCCAACACTTGTGGAAACTTATCCACTCCCACTTAGAACGCGAAGAACATCGTCGACGATCTTCCACATGATTTTTCTTCGACCTTTATTCCCCAGACACCTACCCTCTGCAACATCGTCAATGAACCTACGCAGCTCAAAATTCGATACATGTGGCAGATGCAATGAACGACAGTCTTCATCATCTTCCTTTCGTGACTCTGCCAACGAGCGACGAACAAGTGGTAGGGGTTTTATTTTATTTAAATTATTAACTTTTCCCATGTTGTTCCTTTCTCTCAAAATGAAGAACAATTGTTTTTGAGCTTCATACATGCAAGAACCTATTGCTACCACCCTAAACGCGGAGGGTCCAGGCCAAACAAACATGGCCCAACCCCTCTGTTGTTGTTTTTGTGATGACTCCGCGATGGCATGGAAATGAGGCGATGACGACAAAGGCGACGAGCAAAGGCCATGGTACCCGTGGCCTCAGTGAACTGTGTTTCCCCCGCGGATCCTAGGCGTGCACCCTGGCACCCATCCGGTGCACCCTGGTGCCATGTCGGCGCACCCCAGCACCCTGTCGACGCACCCCGACACCCTGCCGGCGTAGCCTAGTGCCCCCCGGTGTGCTTCCAAGCCAACCCAATGCACCGCACCCTTACCGGCGGCCTTCCGGGTGCCCCCAGTGCCCCTAACAGCAGCCTGCCTGGTGCACCCCATAGCCCCCGCAGTGCCCTTCTGCGCTGCCTGACGTGCCCTCGCGCGCTGCATGGCGTTCGGCACCCTACCCGGCGCACCCGCACACTGCTCGGTTCACCCGCGGCCAGCCCGGAGACCAGCCGACCCGCCCACGCCCCGTGCAGCCTCCCAGTGGCCTCCTGGTCACCGGCCTACTTAACCGGCCCACCATGCCCCCATGGTGTCACTGGTCGAACCGTCTCGGTCTCCTAGGACGTGTTACAGAGCCGCCTACATGGCAACTATCGGGCTGAACCGCCCTCGCGGTCCGCTGGGTTGGGTCTTGCAGACCATGACAAAGATTAGTGAGCTGACCCGCCCAATGGGTCGGTTCAGACCTAGTGAGTCAAACCAGGTTGACCCAGACAGGGTCGGCCCAGTTTGGGATGGGCCACGTCGGTCCGACCAGGTCGGACCGGACCCGGGCCCAATACTGACCCATTACCTTCTTGGGCCATATCATTGGCACCAGATATCTTTCTGACGAACTTTTAGTGGAACTGGAAATCTTCGAGCATAGTCGTCCCGTTGAGTATACCCTTGTGGATTTCGGGGTATAGTTGAGATACGGTTGGGTTGGTTCGTACACGAAACCAACCGAGCCCTGGGACAAAAAGGATAATAACTCAAAAAACTGGGCATCTGATTGATGCACCATATGTTGAGTTGAGACCCCTATGACGAGGCAGCCCTTTGTGATACTTATACGTGAGACTTCATGAAACTTGGAGTATGGACCATTAGCTTGTGGAGTGGATCCTCCCAGAGAAGAGCAGACAAAGTGCCTAGACCTAGTAGTTGTAGACCGGACGAATGCTTGACCAATTCGACTCGGAGTATTTTGACTAGTCCAGTGGATGGAGCGCCATGTTTGGTGGTAGACCCACGGTGCACGGAGCGCTTGGTTTGTCTGCAGACCCACAGTACTAGACAGGAGAAGTACCTCTGACGGCTATTAGGGGGAGCGCCCAGTTTGGCGGCAGACCCACAACGGAGGAGCACCTGGTTTGGCAATAGACCCACGATACTCGATAGGAGGAGTACCTCAGTAGTCTAAGGTTAGTGAGTAGCTCCTCGATGTCAAGACAGGGCCACTGTACTCGATAGAGGAGGAGTTCTCCAGCAATTGTGGTTTCGTTAATAAAAAATCTAGTTTGAGGTGAGTCAATGACCGTTGTGTTTTCCTCATGATTTTGATGGGTTACATGATAACATAGGTATATGTATGGGCATATACCTATGTAAATGTTATCTGTTGAGATCTTTATTTGTGTTTTATCCTTGTTGGATTTAGTGGGACTATGAGGGTCTCAGGGTCCCTACTAAGTATCATTATACTCACCCTTGCACGGGCTATGTCTGCACCTCGTTGTGTTGGATGCAGACAACGGATAGTGATGATGGAGGCCGAGTGTACAAGGACTGGATGGTACCAGGAGGTGGACCTCTCCACAAGTCGGTACCCAGAGATGGACCTCACAACGAGTCGGTACCCGGAGGAGGTTGACGGACGAGGGCGCTGAGGAGGCTATTTGTACCTACCCTTCGGGTAGGATCCGTGGTGGACGATCCAGGAGCTGCACTATATGTACCTACCCTTCACGTAGGATCTGTGGTAGATGATCCAAGAGCTGCTTATACCGTATACTTTACAGTTGGGATTGTAATTCCGCTCCCTTTATACATTCAGCACACTTGTTTTACTGCTTTACTTAGTGTTTGCTTCCACTTGTTCATTGGTTGTGTGAGTTTTATAAAGGCAATGACTTCCCAGTTATAGGGATTTACGCCTTTGGTACTAGTCTCCAGCCCCTGGCCTATGGAAGGCGGTCTTGGGGTAGTCACGGCACGGCCCCCCTGTGAAAAATCCAAAAATGGCATAACCGTAATTAAATTAATTGAGTGAGGACAAAACACACTAGAAAGGACATGTGTTGGCCTGTGGGGAATGTCATTAGTCAAATAACCCATTTGGGCACGTGGGTGGGACCTAGGGTGGGGACCACATGTCTGTAGGGAAACTTGTTGGAAGGGCCTAGTAGTCACATTAGGTATCAGAGGTGGTACCCAGCCTTAAGTGCAGTGTACTGCCTCGGTTAAGATGTAGGGGCCACAACAAGGACGTTGTGCTCTAAAGGGGGGTGATTGTAACACCCCTGAATGATGAAGGGTTAAATGACTAAATGATATGACTCATGTCCACATGGTGCACCTTTCATTGAGTGTGGACAAAACACACTAGAAAAGACATGTTTTGCCTTGTGGGGACTGTCATCAGTCAGATGACTCGTTCGGGCACGTGGGGGGACCCTAGGGTGGTCCCCACCTGTTTGCAGGGCAATTGGCGGTACCTAGTAGGCCATGACCCGACGACCATGTAAAGGCAGGGTGTTTGTGCTATCACTGGGACCCGGTTGTTTCATTTGGTATTAGAGTTGGTACCGAGCCTTAAGTGTGGTGCACTTACTGGGTTGAGATGTAGGGGCCACAACGAGGACGTTGTGCTCTGAAGGGGGGTGGGTGATTGTAACACCCCAAAATGATAAAGGGTCAAATGAATAACTGATATGACTCATGGAAACAAGGTGCACCTTTCTTTTCGGGAGCCTGTCTAATTAGAACTCCACATTTAAGCGTGTTTGGCCTCGAGTAGTGATCAGGATGGGTGACCTCCTGGGAAGTTTCTTAGGGTGTGTGTGAGTGAGGACAAAACACACTGGAAAGAACATGTGTTGGCCTATGGGGACTGTCATTAGTCAGATAACCGGTTCAGGCACGTGGGTGAGACCTAGGGTGGGGCCCACCGATCTGCGATGCAACAGGTGGGCAGGGCCTAGTTGTCACATTATTCATCTAGAAAGTTATAATACCTATATATGAAAATCATGAGTCATTATATTTGGTATAAAAGGATTGTTTTAGATAACAACATTAAATAAGAATTAGAAAACCTTTTGTAGGATCCCTAGATATATTTATAAATATATTTATAGGGATGTCTCTAAGGGTAATTCTATATATGAGTACAATTATAATAAAATTTCATTGAATTTAGGTAAAGGAGAGATAAAGTGGTTTCCATGAAATTAAATCTCTTTCTGGATAATAAAAGTGGATGTGGATCAATTATAAGGGTACATAGGGGTAATAAAAATGAAAAAGGTGATTTGATATTGGGTGAATCGCCACATGGTTCACACCTGATTTGACAATCCTATGGGATATGCTTCAAAAATTCACAAACTCTTTATGAACCATCATGAAGGATTTAAATTGATAATGATCATGGATGGACTACGATAAAATGAATGTTTCTTATATTTAAAATAATGTGACTTGATTTATACCTCTTATAGAGGGTTGTCTTATATTATTTGGTTTTTCATTTTGATTAGTGTTTCTCCAATGATAATTTTTGTTTTAGTTAATGGATGGAACTAGATTGAACTGGGTTAACATTCAATGTGATGGAAGTGTTTTTGATGAACATCCAAATAGGATAATGATTTGAGTTAATGATGTTTGGATTATGACTAATATTTTTTTATGATATATGATTAATAATGTTCAACATAACTAAATATCATACTCATCAAATAAAAGAAATATAGAGTTCAATGAGTATTTGTGTAATGGAGATCATGGAGGAAATAATATTTATCTTCATATATGTTGAGAATGTGGGAATAAAAACCCATGATAATGTCTTATAGAGAAGTGAAGATGTTTTTAGTGTGGAAAACAAGGAAAAAAACAATTATGTGTGGTGGAAAAATGAAAATGTTGGTCAACATAATGGTTGAGAATAATGGCCTCCCTAATGTATCAGTGGATGAATGTTTCAAATGTGTCAAGTTAGGGAATTATGAAAACCATTGACCTAAAGGAAAATCTCATAAAGAAATTAAGAAAGGATGTATGTGAAATTGTTATATTGATAATGATTAAGAGATTACAAATTCTATATGAATTGAAAGAGGTATTCAGTAATAAGATAATAAATCCTAGTTAATTGTTTGAGAATGAATCGTGGTGCATATTCTATAATTTTTAAATACATAAGGATTGTTCGGTATATTTTTTTCATTAAGGGTTTTAAAGAATATATTGAATGGTGATGATAGATTATAAAATTGATTTAAGGTAAAGATGATATTTTATGAAAACCAAATGATTAATGGAAATATAATCGGTAATTTATATCCAATGTTTATATAATGAGGTTTGGTTAATGAGATGATTAATATAGATGATGTAAATTTAATAGAACTAGTTATATAGGAACTGATTAATTATTTTTCTATAATGTGGATTTGGTTATCATTAATGGAGTTTACAGAATTATAGGATTTATATAATGTATTCAATAATCCTCAGTTTACTCTTGGAATGAGAAAATATGTATATCTTCATTGTGGTTTTATGGTAATTCAGGTTATCAACATATTTCAAGACAATACATGATCAAGGTATCCACTTGTTTGGTATGTAAAAATATATGTATACTTTATTTTTTTGGGATATTAATTATAGGTGTAACACCCCAAGCTTCCACGGTACACTTCCCTTTGAATAATACAGTAGCATGTGTTGTACGCAACTTCAAGTTCTAACACACACCACAACCAATCAAACTAGCCGTTATGAATAGTAATACCCACTTTTTGAAATTTTCTAAATTTCATCTCTCAAAATTGACTTCATTTTTTATATTCAAAATATTTAAATTGTCCTAGGGTAAAAATTTTGAACTTTTCGGATAACATTTATATTTTGATGAATAGCGAAAATTACTAAATTTTAATTAAAAACAACTTTTTTAATTGAAACAATTAAAAGTGATAAATTATGAATTTGAGTGGTTTTAAAGTATATTTAGAATATATTTTTACCATTTAATACAATTTTTTTCATTGGACATAATTTCACAATTATATCGGACATGAACAAGTGTCAATCTTTTAATAGTTATTATCTCTTAAAAACACACGTGTTTTTTTAACAACAGGAATTATTTTTAAATTAATTTCTGCCACTTATATGTTTTGAATTTGAAAAATTGGATTCCATATTCGGAATCAGGATGTCCAAATTGTGTAAATAGGTAAATTTTATTTATATACATTTTGACTAATTACTTTGGTAAGAATTTTATTTACCATTGTTAAAGCGTAAATCTGGTAAATAAGGGTAATGAAATATGATTATAATAATAATAAATTAACCTAAAACATGTCCTAACCTTATTGTTTGATACATTTCCTACCATGGGCATATTTGGATTGATTTTGGGACCCCATGGAGTCACTAGTAAGTGATAATGACACTTTATATTAATTAAGTTAAAATAAATACAAAAATGACATAAGCATGTATCTTTTAGAAATACAATTTTTAAATAGGGTTATATATGTTGGATTTTAGACTATAAATATTCATTATAATGATAAAATGATTTCTCAAATAATGGTATTTTATTTATAATTTTTAGAAATTTAATAATTAGTATTATTTATGACACAATAATGATGCAGTATTTTCCTTATTAATGAAAGAATCAAATAATTGGTATTATAAATGTTAAAATTAATATAATTTAAATGTTTTGATGAAATAAATGAATTTTATTTCTTAATATGGCATTATATTATTGCTTAAATGATTTTTTTTCGAATTAATATGTTTTTATGACTTTAACAAAAATCAGTTATTGAATAGTGTCAAAATTGACTTAAAAAATGTTTTTAAAAAAATATTATATTATTAATTTATATTAAATTCCTTAAAATCTAAGGTTCAGTAAAGAGACTTATATCATGATAGGGGTATTATTAATGGACCACTTGGGGGGTCTCTTGGAGATATATAGTATGTTTATTAACTATATAATATAAAAATACCAAGTGACACGGTAAGTGTCAAACTAATTAACTAAGAGTTAAAACTAAAATAGAAGTTTAATATAATGACCCAAACCAGTCTAAATTATATTGGTTGAGTTTTTTTCGACCTATACACACCTTTACCTTTATATAATCCATTTTGGAGCCATTAGAAACTGAATATGAATTTATTATGAAATTATATTTCTAGATTTTCCAAAGGTTCCCCTTACCCCTCTTATGAAAGAGAACTCACCCTTCTCACTAAATCACACATTCAAAGTATTTTGTCTCTGAAAAAACCTTGCCAAATACTCTCTCAACTTCCTTCACTACAACCTAGAGGCCTTAGTTTGATCATAAATCCAACTTAATGAGCCCGTTTGATCAAATCAAAATGAAGAACTCGAAGAAGAGGTAATGTTTTCACCACCCTTTTTCAAATTCATTTCTTCTTCAACTTCTTCTTTCTTTGTTATTACCATTATGAAATAATAAATACAGCATCTCCTATATACTGTGATATTATTATTAATATGGTACAACCATATTCAGTATTCTATCCATCCTTTGAATGTCATGTCACCATACGTGCGTACGTACGACATATCATCTCCTCGTCGTGGTGTAATTGTTATTCAATATATTATTGTTTGGATGGGTATAATAATGATTTGTAATTCATGTAATTAATAAATATAACATGATAATTATTCTGTATATATGATATACCATCCAATTATATATTATTTTAATATCAAAAGAATGATATTGTTTCTTGTGCGTACGTACAGACTACCATCTCCACGAACGCGATGAGATTCATTCCCCATCATATCCATTCAAGACTAATTCTCATTTTATGATTAAAAGTAATGTTTAAGAACTTTATATAATTCTAGATATGAATAAGGTACAACCAATCCATAACAAACATGACTTATGTCACAAAACATATAAATGAAAACGAGTAAGTTAACATCCGAATCAATTATAATACTAAGATATTATTAACAAATCAATGTTAAAAGATCATATATGATATCATAATTATGTATATTGTTCTTGTATAATTTAATAACAATGTCTTAACTCTTATACAAGAGGATAACATACCATCATCTAAGGAAAAGTATAAGGTAAGGTATTATTTCACAATCTCTTCATTATTCGAGGTTGTTTATAAGTAATTATCTACTAGGACCTCATTATCATCCACATCCATGTTTCTTAAAAATGTATTAAAAATCATTCTTACTATTTGAAAGAAAATGGGATAAAGTAATTTATACCCTTTTTGACTTTTTATAAGAAGTTTATTAAGGAATATTTCTGTTATTTTCCAAACAAGGTCCTTTTTAACCCTTTCGACAGAATTAAGGTATGAATGTTTTTTTATCTTATACGGAGGGTGCGGATATTTTTCTCCAGTATAAAATCGTCGAAGCTTCCCTTTCAAGATTATAAGAATATTTTCAAAGAAAATGTTTTATTTTATAAACATATAACTCTTAAATGATTTCAAAATAGAAAGAGATATTTCTCTAAAAAGAGTTTTGATTTCCTCTATGACAACATTCTTTGATGGATTTTAGGCTTATTTGAAGTTGATTTATTATGAAACAAAACTTCCATATTGTTTTGAAGTTTTTTTGATATGTTTGACTTTGGATGTGTTATTTTTATATCATTAATGGTTTATAGAGAAAGTATTGACAATTCGTATGCTTGTTTTAATATTAATGTTTTTGTTATGTTTAAAACTGTTCATATGAGGAATGAATTGGACTTAATAAGTGATGGGTGGAGCCCGATATAGCTCCTCGATGCATCGGTAGGTCTCATGAGACAAACTAGTGTCTTGGCACAAGGCCTTGAAAAAATCTTATTTGTATTCTTGGAACGAGGCCTTGGCTATGTGGTTATGATATTCTGGAATTATGCATTCCATCATTATGAAAGTGGTTATTGATATTGCATGTGAATATTCGACTAGTAGAATATCCATGTGAATAATTAAATGGAATTATTTAATTTTATCTTTTCCATATTATGATGATGTTCAAGTTTAAAAAGATTTTGTTTTAGCTATACATTGCCATAAATGTTTCTGCTTATTTATGAATGTTTCTGCTATATTGTTATCATTACTGAGAATCTGAGCTCACCCCTTTCAATGTTTTATTTTTCCCAATATGTGAAGAAGTAATTTATGAATGACCTGTAGGGATAATATGAGGGGATATGAAGACAAGATGTTTTTGTAGTAGTTTTCACATTATGATGTAATGTAAACTTTATGAATGTATCTAGCTATTCTATGGCTACTAAACTAATCGGTCATTCGAGACTCGATCTTTATTTTGATCATGCCAATGATATGTAATAATGCACAGACTCTAGGTAGCTGGGGTCAGGGCGTTACAGTTGGTATCATAGGAAGTCTAGTACAAACCTTGGAAGCTTCATTTAGATAAAATCTTATTAGAGCACATAGATTTATGATGGACTTTGAGGATTAGTATAGAAGAACTTCCTAGAATTTTACTATTGTAGAGATTTTGTGAGTTTTCTGAGCAGTACATCCCTGTCTGGATATGAGCAGGTAGAGGCAGCTCTGGCACAGATGTACCTAGGGGTAAAACCCGAAAACCCCACTTTGAGCATGACTCGAACGGGAACTGGTGCACGACAACGGGCCTTGATGCACTCTTGGTTACGACACTCCCAGGGGATATGCGTTGGATAACACTCATTTTCATTAAAAATAATTATGAAGGGTTTATGAGTATATAATTCCTCAAAGAAAACATTTTTTAGGATTATGGATTATATCCACAAATAGTTCAATTTATGTTATGTGTTTTATAAGTATGGAAATATGTATTTTGACTCATAAACTGAGCTAGTTTATGCCATTGTTTAGAAGTGGAGCCTAGTGGAAGAAATGGAGCCTAGTGGAAGAAATGGAAACTGTATCAAGTCACGTACTCCATGTAGGGATTGCTCGCCTGCTCAAGATAATTATAGTGGAGCTAGTGATACAACTGGTGCTGATCAGAATATCATCATACTGGGACAACTCACTTAGGTTATGAAAAATAACATTTACCTGTATAGAGCACCTTGATCCATAGTGTAGAGGGTCAATGTTAGATCGCTTCATGGGGCAGAAACCACCAACATTCAATGGGAGTACAAATCCATTAGTATTTGTGCAATGGATAAGTTCCCTAGACAAAATATTTCAGGCTTTGGGGAGTAGTGAAAGGGAAAAGGTTGTCATGGCAGTTTATTGCCTCACTAGAGATGCTGATCAACGGTGGTCATTGATTAAAAACATGAAGGAAGATGATGAATTATCAAATATGGAATTAAGGGAGTTCATATATATGTTTTTAGAAAAATACTTTCCTTGCGACCATCGAGCAGATATAAAAAGGCAATTTCTGAGTCTGAGACAAAAGGAGGATTACAATGTCACAAAGTATGAGGCTAACTTTACAAGGTTAGCAAGGTATGTTGGAGATTATATACGTAACCCAATAAGTAAGATTGATCGTTTCTTTGATGGGGTTAAACCCTTTCTCCATCGAGCATTAGTCTCACAATCCTTCTCGTCGTATGAAGAATTTGTCTCATCTGCTCTCAAGACAGAAAAGGAATTCTCTAAGTTGTATGACTTTACAGCAAAGAAAGAGAAGAAGAGATCTACTGATCAATCTGCGAATGGAAATATGGGGAAGAAGGGAAAAGTTGAATATCCATCCTGTAGTAAATGTGGGAAGAAACACCCTGGTAGTTTCTTAAAAGGAATGGGAGTATGTTACAATTGTGGTGAAAAAGGCCACCAAGCACGTGATTGCAAGGGGAAGAAGGAATCTACTGATGTCCAATGCTACAATTGCAGGGATATGGGACATTATTCAAATGAATGTCCTATGCGTTAGGGGAAATTACCTCAGAAAAGGCCAAGGTATCATGGCCAAGCTTATGCTATCACTACTACTGAGGTAGAAGATCTGAAAGACGTGGTGGAAGGTAATTTAATGGTTTCCTCACGTTTAGAAAATGCATTATTTGATTCTAGATCATCGCATTGTTTCATATCTTCGCATTTTTCTAAGAAAATTAGATATTTCCAATTTGATTTAACAAGGGCTTTGTCTGTTAAAAATCCGAAGGGAATTATCATTGCAACAATGTTTTGTGAATCAGTCCTCATTAGAACACATAAATGTTCTTTATCCACTGATCTCATCATCATACGTATGATTGAGTTTGATATAATCCTCGGTATGGATTGGATTTCAGACCATGATGTGAAGATTTATTGTAAGTAGAAGGAGGTTACGATTTTTGATGATGAATATAAGGAACACCTTATCTTTAGAACAGAGTCATCACCACCTAATTATTATCTAGATCCACCCACAATAGCTCAACTAAATTCAATTATTGCGGAGGAAGAGAATGAATTGATTGTGGGTGAGTAAAGGAATGTTCCAATAGAGGATGTACCTATTGTGAAATAATATGTAGATGTATTTCCGGATGATTTACATGGACATCCTCCAGAACGAGATATTGAGTTTTCCATTGATTTAATTCCTGGATCAAGCCTATATCGAAGACCCCTTATAGAATGGACACTGTCGAATTAGTTGTACTAAAGAAACAACCAGAGGAATTGAGTAATAAAGGATTTATTCGCCCTAGTGTTTCTCCACAGGGAGCCCCTATTCTTTTTGTTAAAAACAAAGATGGATATATGAGGATATGTATCGACTATAGGGAGATCAATGCTATAACAATAAAGAACAAGTATCCCCTACCTCGCATTGATGATTTATTTGACAAACTGCATGGAGCTAAATACTTTTCAAAGATTGACCTTCGATCTGGATACCATCAGTTGTGTGTGAAGAAGGAAGACATTCCGAAGACAGCATTTCGAACAAGGTACGGGCATTACGAGTTTACAATAATGCCTTTTGGGATGACTAATGCACCCTCTGTATTCATGGATCTAATGAATAGGGTTTTCTAGGAATATCTTGATGATTTTGTGGTTGTATTTATTGATAATATCTTCGTATACTCCAAAAGCTACGAAGATCATGAAAATCATTTGCACATTATCCTGAAGACTCAGAGAAGACATAAATTATATGGGAAGTTTAGAAAGTGTGAATTCTGGAATCAGGTGATTTCTTTTCTTGGACATATTGTCTCAAAAGATGGAATCTCTTTTGATCCTTCTAATACCAAGGCAATCCAAGAATGGAATGCACCTATGAGTATAACTATGGTACGCAGTTTTATTGGTTTAGCAGGTTATTATCGACATTTCGTCCTGAATTTTTCCCAATTGGATAACCCATTAACAAAGCTCACACGTAAGGGGGTTAAATTTGATTGGACAAAAGAGTGTGAAGAATGTTTTGAAGAACTGACGATAATATTAGTCAATGCATCTATATTGACTCTACCATCAGGGAAATGATGGGTTTGTTATTTATAGTGATGCATTGAAGAAATGACTTGGTTGTGTCCTTATGCAGAATGACAGTGTTATTGCTTATGCATCACGACAGTTGAAAATTCATGAGCAAAACTATCCTACTCATGATCTCGAATCACCAGTTGTGATCTTTGCTTTGAAGATATGGAGGCAATACCTCTATGGTAAAAAAATGTGAGGTTTATAATGATCACAAGAGTTTGAATTATATTTTCTCACAAAAAGAACTCAACATGAGGAAAAGGAGATGGCTTGAATTAATCAAGGATTATGATTGTATGATACACTACGACCCGAGGAAGGAAAATAAGGTGGCATATGCTGAGCAAAAAAGATCATATAGTTTTGAACAATATGAGAATTGAATGGGATCCGATTTTCATGGATCTAGTGATGATGGAAATGGGAATAACCAAGGAAGATGAAACATCAATGTTTTTTCAAATGGTTTCCAAACCATCTTTACTAGAAAAGATTAAGAGTTCTCAGAATGATGATGAATAATTTCAAAAGAAGATTAAAGCTGCGAATGATATGAGATTGAGAGAATTTGTGTATGAAAATGTAATTTTGAAATTTGGGAAGAGGCTTTGTGTTCCCAATATACTTAATCTAAAAATGGAATTTCTTGATGATTCTCATAGTTCCAATTTCTCTATACACCCTGGGAGCACCAAAATGCATAGATATTTGAAAGAACATTTTTTGTGGGACAACATGAAGAGGGATATTACTGATTTTGTGTCAAGATGTATGGTTTGTTAACAATAGAAAGCTGGAAGACAACAGCCTGGTGAATTATTGCAACCTCTTCCAATACCTGAGTGGAAATGGGATAATATTATGATGGACTTCATCATGGGGCTACAAAAAATCCTAGATGGAATGATGTGATATGGGTCATTGTTGATTGTCTTACCAAGTCAGCACATTTTCTTACTCTAAGGGAAGATTTACCACTTGGACGGCTAGAAAGACTATATATTAATAAAGCTGTGAGAATTCATGGAGTACCCCTATCAATTTTTTCTGATCGTGATCCCCGTTTTACTTCATGATTCTGGAAGTGTCTTCAGAAGGCCTTGGATACTGAACTTCATTTCAGCACTGCTTACCAGCCTCAAACAAATGGACAGTCAGAACAGACTACTCAAACCTTAGAAGACATGTTTATATCTTTATCACTTGAATTACATGGTATTTGGGATCAATATTTACCTCTGGTATAATTTTCCTATAACAATAGCTTCCAATCGAGTATTCAGATGGCACCATATGGAGTGTTATACGGAAAGAGATTTCGCACTCCAACCTGTTGGGATGATGTTGGTGAAAGAAAACTTGTAGGCCTAGAACTGGTGGAGGAAACGATGGAAGAGGTGATGGTAATCCAAAACCACATCAAAGTATCTCAATGTATGCAGAAGAGCTATGCTGATAACTGAAGAAAGGATTTGGAATTTCAGGAGGGAGATCATGTTTTCATGAAGGTATCTCCATGGAAGAAAGTTATACGTTTTGGAAAAAAGGGTAAATTGAGTCCTAGGTACATCAGATCCTTCAAAATTCTAGAAACAAATTGGGGCTGTAGCTTACCGTTTTTCAATGCTTCCAAATCTCTCCAAAGTTCACGATGTGTTCCATGTATCACTGTTGATAAAATACATGCCTGGCCCAATGCATGTACTCACCTATAGGAAATTAGAACTCGAACCCGATCTATCTTATTGTGAAGATCCCATCAGGATTCTTGATACAAGAGAACAAGTGCTGAGAAACCGAACGACTCGTCTGGTAAAAGTTCTATGGAGAAACCATAAGATGGAAGAGGAAACGTGGGAACCCGAGGAACTTATGATGAAGAAACACCCGAGTCTTTTCATGAGGTAGTATTATAGAAATTTTGAGGCCAAAATTATTTGAATTATGGGAGAATGTAACACCCCAAGCTTCCATGGTATGCTTCCCTTTGAATAATACATTAGTGTGTGTTGTACGCAACTTCGAGTTCTAACACACACTACAACCAATCAAACTAGCCATTATGAATCGTAATACCCACTTTTTTAAATTATATAAATTTCAACTCTCAAAATTGACATCATTTTTGGATTTGAAATATTGAAATTATACTAGGCTAAAATTTTGGAACTTTTCAGATAACATTTATATTTTGATGAATAGTGAAAATTAATAAATTTTAATTAAAAACAATTTTTTTAATCGAAATAATTAATAGTGATAAATTATGAATTTGAGTGGTTTTAAAGTATATTTAGAATATATTATTACCATTTAATACAAATTTGGTCATTGGACAGAATTTCACAATTAAACCGGACATGAATAAGTATCAATCTTTTGATAGTTATTATCTCTTAAAAACACGCTTTTTGTATTAACAATGGGAATTAATTTTAAATTCATTTATGCCACTTCTCTGTTTTGAATTTGGAAAAATGGATTCCATATTTGGAATCAGTATGTCCAAATTTTGTATATATGTAACTTTTATTTTTAGACATTTTGAATAATTACTTCGGTAAAAATTTTATTTACCATGGTGAAAGGGTAAATCCGGTAAATAAGGGTAAAAAAATAATATTATAATAATAATAAATTACATTAAATGTTTCATAACCTTATTTTTTGATACATGTCCGACCATGGGCATCTTTGGGTCGATTTTGGGACCCCATGGAGCCACTTGTAAGTGATAATGACACATTATATTAATTAAGTTAAAATAAATACAAAAATGACATAAGCATATATCTTTTAGCAATACCATTTTTAAATAGAGTTATATATGTTGGATTTTGGACTGTAAATTTTAGTTAGATAGATAAAAATATTTCCTACATAATGGTATTTTATTTATAATTTTTATAAATTTAATACTTCATATTATTTATGACACAATAATGATGCAGTATATTCCTTATTAATGAAAGAATCAAATAATTGGTATTATAAATTTTAAAATTAATATAATTTAATGTTTTGATGAAATAAATTAGTTTTATTGCTTAATATGACATTATAGGATTGCTTACATGAATTTGGTTCGAATTAATAAAGTTTTTATGACTTTAACAAAAATCAATTATTGAATAGTGTCAAAATTGACTTAAAAGAGTTTTTAAAACAAATATTATATTATTAATTTATACTCAATTCCTAAAAATATATGTTCTGGCCAAGAGACTTATATCATTATAGTTGTATCTTTACTAGACCACTTGGGTGTCTCTTGGAGGTATATAGTATGTTTATAAACTATATAATTTAAAAATACAAAGTGACATAGTAAGTGTCAAACTAATTAACTAAGAGTTAAAACTAAAACATAAGGTTAATATAATGACCCAAACCTATCTAAATTATATTGGTTGAGTGGTTTTCTACCTATCCCCACCTTAAACTTTAAATAATCCACTTTGGAGCAATTAGAAACCGAATATGAATTTATTATAAAATAATATTTCTATCTTTTCCAAAGGTGCCATTACCCCTCTTATAAAAGGGCACTCCCACTTATCACGAAATCACACATTCAAAGCCTTTTTGCTCGGCCAAAACCTGCCCAAATACTCTCTAAACGTCCCTCACTACAACCTAGAGACCTTAGTTTGATCATAAATCCATCCTATGGAGCCCTTTTGATCATATCAAAAGGAAGAACCTGAATAAGAGATAATGTTTTCCCCACCCTTTTTCAAATTCATTTTTTCTTAAACTTCTTCTTTCTTTGTTATTACCATTCTAAAATAATAAATCAAGTATCTCATATATATACTATGATATTATTATAAATATGTTACAACCATATTCAGTATTCTATCCATCCTTTGAATGACATGTCACCATACGTGCGTACGTACAACTTACCATCTCCACGTCGCGGTGTAATTGTTATTCAATATATTATTATTTGGATGGGTATAATAATGATGCTTAATTCATTTAAATAATAAATATAACATGATAATGATTCTGTATATATGATATACCATCGAATTATATATTATTTTAATATCAAAAGAATGATATTGTCGCTCATGCGTACGTACGGACTACCGTCTCCACGGACGCGATGAGATTCATTCCCCATCGTATCCATTCAAGAATATTTCGCATTTGATTATTAAAAGTAATGTTTCAGAACATTATATCATTCTGGATATGAATAAGGTACAAACAATACACAACAAACACGACTTATGTAACGAAACATATAAAATAAAATGAGTAAGTTAACACCCGAAACAATGATAATACTAAGATATTATTAACAAATCAATGTTAAAAGATCATATATGATATAATAATTATGTACATGGTTCTTGTATAATTTAATAACAATTTTTAACTATTATACAGGAGTTTAACATACCATCAACTAAGGAAAAGTACAGGGTAGGGGTTTATTTCACAATCTCTTCATTATCCGAGATTGTTTATACGTAATTATCTACTGGGACCTTTTTATCATCGACATCCATGTTTCTTAAAAATGTATTACAAATCATTATTACTATTTTAAATACTATGGGATAAAGTCATTTATACCCTTTTTGACTTTTTATAAGAATTTTATTAAGGAATCTTTCTATTTTTTTCAAACAAGGTCCTTTTTATCCTTTTTGAAAGAATTAAGGTAAGAATGTTTTTTAAACTTATATGGCGGGTGCGACTATTTTCTGCCGTTATAAAATCGTCAAAGCTTCCCTTACAAGCTTATAAGAATATTTTCAAAGAAAATGTTTTATTTTATAAATATATGACTCTTAAATGATATCAAAATAGAAAGTGATATTTCTCTGAAATGAGTTTTCATTTCATCTATGTCAACTTCCTTTGATGGAATTTTCAGCTTATTTGTAGTGGATTTATTATGAAACAAAACTTCCATATTGTATTGATGTTTTTGTGATATGTTAGACTGTGGATGTGTTATTTTTATACCATTGATGGTTTATGGAGAAATTATTGACAATTCGTATGCTAGTTTTAATACGAATGTTTATATTATGTTCAAACCTGGTCATTTGAGGAATGAATTGGACTTAATAAGTGACGGGTGGAGCCCGATATAGCTCCTCGATGCATCGGTAGGTCTCATGAGACAAACTTGTGTCTTGGAACAAGTCCTTGACAAAATCTTATTCATAGTCTTGGCTCGAGGCCTTGGCTATGTGGTTATAATAGTTTGGAATTATGCATTCCATCATTATGAAAGTGGTTATTGATATGGAATGTGATTATTCGACTAGTAGAATATCAATGTGAATAAGTAAATGGAATTATTTCATTTTATCTTTGCCATATTATGATGAAGTTCAAGTTTAAAAGGATTTTGTTTTAGCTATACATTGCCTTAAATGTTTCTGTTTATTTATGAATGTATCCTCTATATTGTTACCATTACTGAGCATCTGAGCTCACCCCTTTCAATGTTTTATTTTTCCCAGGATGCGAAGAAGTAATTTATGAATTACCTGCAGGGATAATATGAGGGTATATGAAGACAATATGTTTTTTTACTAGATTTCACTTTATGATGTAATGTAAACTTTATGAATGTATCTAGTAATTCCAAGGCTACTAAACTAATCTGTCTTTCAAGACATGATCTTTCTTGTGATCATGCCAATGATATGTAATAATGCACCAACTCTAGGTAACATGGGTTCGAGTGTTACAATAATTTGATATTGATAAATATAATTACCTTGTTTATAAATTTTGAATTTTGGAATGGTTATATAGTTTATCATTTATGGAACTATTTAAGCTAATCATTGGATTATGATTTATTGATTTTTTTATTACTTCACCGTATGATAATTTAAGCACATAGGATGACCTATGCTGACCGTTTTATTGTGGTGATAACTCTACAACTAAAGATCTAATTATGATTCTATGTATGGATCTTTTGATATGTTATTGATTTAGGCATAGAAGATTCACATTACTTTCATGGAGTAATAGATGAAGTAAAAATTTATCAAGATAACATAGAAGGGTGAGATTTTTCATATGAAGTGGAATGAAATCAATAAAGTGTATATATTTATAAAAACTTATTAGATTTAAAAAAGGATCATGAAATAAAATATTGACACATTAGCATCATTTTTATGATATAAATGACTATTTTTATTCTTCATTGTTTTATGTTTTTGTAGTTGATATCCTTATCTAGATCACCCACCTTTATGTGGAGAATGGACATTATTATTCTCGATAATTATTTGTGTTTTTTATGTCCATATCTTAACTTCCCAAATATATTCTCTTATTTGGAAACCTAGTATGTTTTTTACAGTTGAATTTTACTTATCCCATTATTTTTATCAAGAAGATTTTTTATTAACCGTTTTAGATATGTGGTATTAAATGAATTAATTTCAAAATGTTATACCTTTTATTACTAAGACAAATTTTGAGGGCAAAATTCATTTTTTAATGGGTAGAATGTAACACCCTAATATTTTGTGAATTATTTTTTTTAAATTAATTGTTGGTCCAAAATCCCTCAAGGTAACATTGATGCTTGTTGGGTGGATTATATTTTTTGTCAAATAGGGTTTCCAAGGTAAGTTGTGGAGTCGAGAAATATTATTAACACTGCATATTGACAAATATCCAAGACAGCAGAATGGATTCCCTAGAAGTAGTATAGAATGTTACATACACAAGGTGATTTCATTTCCTAGTGTCTTCCAAATATTCGGAGCCCAGAATTTTGTGTTTGGATTTCATTCACAAAAGTGGGTTTACATGAATATCTCACAAAAATATGGTAAAGGCATGTGTTTTCCAAAGATGGGATTCATGAATTTTGTTTTCTAAAGTCATAAAGATTATGACCATGAGCTTTTCAAGTGAAACAAGCATCATGAATGGCAGTGGTGATGATCATCATGAGTAGAGAATTAGAGAGACATGAAGTCATGATAGGAGGATCCACAATTATAACAAGATTTACAAATGTGAAATTTCCCTGAGTCTTGGTAAAAAAGGAGCATATTGAAGGAAATAAAGGACCATCACGAAATGGTGACGAAATGGCCCGGAAGGTTCTGGAATTGGTGGAACACCTATAAATAGGCCTCTACTCACTTTATAAGTACATAATGACATAGAAAAATCTCAAGGATCCGGAATTGTGATGGTTTTTCTCAAGGGGTGGTCTGTGAATGGTGGTTCATGAATGTGATATGTGAAGATGTTCCTAATGGTTTTAAAAGACAACCAAATATTATAAGCATCGTGAATGTAATATAATTCATAAATGAAATGTAAGATTCTTTAAATGAAGAAGCTTCATGAAAGCTAGTTGAGCTTTACGAAAGAATCTTTTTTGCGAAGGATAGTTGAGCTTCATGAGGGGAGATGCTTCACGATGGAATGTTTGATCTTTTCCAAAGAAAAGCATCAAAAAGTTAGTGAGAATATAGAAATATGTATAGAAGGAATTGCTCAATAAATCATTAGTAAATTGGTATCATATATTTGATGAAAGTGGATCTTAAAAAGAGATTCCATATACAACTAAGGATGTATTCATTTGACATAATGAAAGCACATACAAGGTAGAAAAAACTATTGGTGAATCCCTTAAAAAAGTAGTGATTGAAGGAAGAGGAAAAAGATGATCCTTTCCACCAGTAGTGGTATATAGAATGAGACATAGGGAGTAACCCTTATAAATTTAGTGAGCACCTCCAAAACATTGTAAAGGAAATGATCCTAGGTATAGAAGTGATTTAGCCAGAACCATGTAATTTGCAGTGAGCTTTAGTGCATTTAGTACATTATCACATCATCATTGTATGCCCCTTAGACATCGACCAATGTGGGTGAACCATGTAAAATCTTTTTTTCCTAAGAATGTTTTTATTTATATTCACATAATGCAATGGGATAAAGACAGAAGTGTGTTTTGTTTAACGATGAAATAAGATTTGAAGGGGAATTAGTTTTAATCTATCATATCTTGATTCACCCACCATATCAAGGAATTAATCCTAGTGTACCTATCATTAATTTTATGTTTTTTATATTTTTCATTACATTAAACATTTATTTAATCATATGTTACAAAGAAATGAGTTTTATCGAAAGCGTTCATGAAATGGGACACAGAACATTAGAGAACCATTAACTATTATTATTTTTAATTTGAAAATCATAACTTAGGTTTTATGTACGATTGTATGAATATAATTAAATACATTATAAAATATTCCTATAAATTTATTAATCAATATAACATTATTTCTAATTTTTTACTAAATAATCAATCAATTTTTCGTAAAGTAATTATATACTTCAAACAATATGAATTCTTCAAAAATTATTTTATTTATTTTTATGAATAAATATAATGATTAATTTTTAGATATTTTTTAAAATTTATTTTTATAAAATGAAATTATATTTTAAAATAATAATAACTAAATTAAAATATATTGAAATCCTTTGATTTTTCAGAAATTATAGATTTTTAAGTGAATAGTAAAAAATATTGTTTTTTATAAAACTGTCATTTATTTTCAATAAATAGTGTAATTTTAATTACCAATTTTGTTTCAACATGAAAAAAGAATTAATTTTTATATTTAATCCACTAATTTACTTTTCATTCAACATTATATTGGATTTTAGTATAAGTTTATTTTTGGGTTTATAAAATAGTTTTTCATAAAATTATTTTAAACTACCTAATGATTCTCCTCTTTAATTAATTTAAATAATACATAATGGTGAATTTTTTTAAATTTAAATTTATATATAATATATTAATAAATTCTAATATTAATTAATAAAATGATTATTATTTCACATAGAGAAAAATTTGGTTTTTGGGTGGTTAAACTCTAAATTTAAGGGGTATAATGACATAAAAACTAGTAAAAATATATTTTAAAGACATACTTAGACCCTATAATGTATAATTATTGAGAAAAATAAATATTTACATTATTTTATGGGAATAATATAGCTACACCTTTTCTTTTAAAACATTACAAGTGCACCACTCACCTCACTTATAAAAGGACACCCCTATCCTCTCTTCCACACATCACACCACGAAACACTTTTGGTTCGACCATGAAATTCTCAAATAACATCAAAAATTCAATCCTCCCATTATAAAATCCATATTTTGGACTAAAAACATAACTAATATAATTTTTTTGATAACCTAATGTGGATACCCAAAGAAGTGGTAATGTTCTTAAATGAGCATTTTTATTTTATTTCAACCTCCACAACATTAAATTATTAATAATCCATATTGTTATAAAAACATCATTATACTACATATATTGAGATTTTTTATGTTATGATAATTTCCTACAATAATCTGTGCTTCCATAGAATGGGTTATGAAATATCATTTGTGTGTACGTTAGACTACCGCCTCTCGAACCGATGCATTTCAATATTCCAATACCACCTCTCGTGTTTGGGTTTGATGATGGATTTAAGAATATATATATATAGATGATATTTATGACACAAATATACCTATTTATTTATAATATCATATTAACATTTTTACTTTTCATTCCACGGGGGATACTATAACATCACTTGTGTGTGAGGTGGACTACCGCCTTACGAAGCGATGTTATTCATTTTCAATAACGCTTTACATAGAAAATAATAGGGATAAATTTAATAAGTATATAAAATAAAAAGGAATTAATTATAATATAAATGAGATATTTATCATTTATAAAAGATAATATACCATTTTATATCTTTCCTTTTCACGCCTTGAAAGATGACAATGTCATTCGTATACGTGTGGACTACCACCTTCTCCAAGAGATGTGACTCTATTTTAATCATCACATGACATAGATGATATATATAAGTATATTTAAAGAAATAATTTGGTATTTTTGATATTATGATCACTATTTAATGAAAATATATTACATATCTATTTTTAATAACTATTTTTGAAAAGAGGAAGTGTTGATCATATGTATGTATGGCCTACCATCTCCATGCTCATAAAGTCACTCTTTCTCAAAAAAATATTTTATGATGGGTATTAAAGTTATAATTTATGTATAAATATGAAAATTATTCCAAGAATATTATTTTTTTATGATGGAACCATGATCAAATTAGTGTGACTAGAAATAAATAATCAAAACTAATATAAAAAACAAACATATTATTATATGAAAGGTTACATTAACAAGAAATTGTTATTGAATAACTATTAAAAGTAAATAAGTAAATAATATATGGTAGAATATATACATTTATGGTCTTTTAATATGTGTATATTAAACATATATTTATTATAAAGGAAATTTGAACATGTGTGAAGGAAATCAAGGATTACGGTAAGGTAATTCTAGTCTCTCTTTTATATTTGGGAGGAATACAAAAATTATCCAATCATGTATATTTTTGGTTTTTTATATTTCCACATTTAAATTTTATCTATTTAACATAATAATTTTCATGATATTTAACGTTTTTTTATGTTATGATTTATTGGGGCTTATAGTTCAAAAGATACCTATGTTATACGGGATGTATATCTCAATTTTCCTTCATGAATTTTTGTATTCTCACTATATTATATGTTTCGTTTATTTATGATTCTTCATGGATATTACTTGTAAAAATTTTCATATTTTTAAATATATTATCTTACCATATAATTGTTTATGAAGATTGTTTATGATTATGTTTTTGATAATAATATATTATGATCCATCTATCAATAAAATCATTCATTTTCTATTATTATGGTTATTAATGATATTTATAAAAACTATTTATACCCCTTGTTACTTAAAATAATTGAGAAAATGTTTTTAAGAAAATATGAATTTATTTCTCTCCTTGACCGGGAATCTATTTTCTTCTAAAACCATGTTTTCTAAAAATGTTTTGAAAACATTTTTCTATTATCCTACTATTTTTAGAATACATTTTTACACATATTTGGATTTATAATAATAATTTAATTAATATTCATTTAATTTTCAAAATAATTCCCTTTTGGATTTTACCAAAAATGTGAATGGAATATTGGTTTTAACGTGTATGACATGAAAAAAAATTCGTCTCTCCATGAATATTATTTCTTCTAAAAATTCTCTTATATGTTTAAAATTTAAATTACAAATATAATTAGTTACAAAATGTTTAATTTTTTAAAAACAACAAATATTAGAGGATACTTTCTTCATGAAATGTTTAAAATTATTTTTTAAAGCATACTTTATAATTTTTCCAGATTCTTTTCACGGAAAATTTATTCCAAAATATTTTATGAGTTTTTAATATTATAATGTGATTTTAAAAGAAACGTTAACTTTCTTGTGAAATTTTTCACATGGATTATATTTAAAATAATTCCATTTGTTGGGTGACATCCTTAGATTTGAAATATTCATTGTTGGGGTTATGAACTAAGGCTACCATTAATATTCTTTATCTAAATGGTTTATGATGAAAAGATATTTCTGAAACCCATTTCTCTTCCATTGGTTATACAATGGTAAAATTATAATGAACCTCGATTATTTTTAAATGTGTTATGTTTGATTAAATAAAGAAATTATTTAGAAACCTACCTATTTTCCATAGGTTATGATGTAATGAAATGTTTTTGGAGACCATTCTATTTCTTTGGTTATGTTATGGTGATTTTTTTATGATTATGTTGAACACATGTGTATAATTTTAATTATGTTGTAGGTGGGACCTATATCTCTTTCTAGTTAGTTTGTGAAAATATATATATCTCATTATATAGAATGTATTTTAATATGGAGTAGACCAGGTTTAGTAAGGTAATATTTCTATTGTGATGGTATTTCAAGTAAACATTGACTACTATGATGGTTTTATAAGTGAACCCATTCTACTATCATTGCCTTGGAAATGATCCTTGAGTACTATAGAAATTATTTCTATTCTTATGTGTACTCCACAATACTACGTCTTATGCCAATTTTTATTCACTCATGGATTATGATATTTGAATCTCATGTGATTCATATTTTGTGAGCTAACAATATTTATTCAATGAATCAATATTATGATCATTGATATACAGGGTATAGTTTTTAAATGTTATGCTCATGTTCTCAGACCCTTATTCTCATGTTATTATTATTTAATGTACTCAGATGTTCTTCAGATGATATCTCAACAAAATGTTTCCCTATAACTTATATTTGATTAAAACCATTAAAATGATATGATGAATTCAATCCAATATAAAAAATTCTAATTACATAGAAAATAATCATTATATAGTATGATTGACAGTATTTGTTTCAATCTGGGAAACTATCTATGATAAATTTGATGTATTTGAATTATATTAATTCTGATAAATATAAACTTGGTCAATATGTTAGATAGAACACTAATCTATCTTATGGACAAAACATTAGTTAGTATGATGGACTTGATGCATTGTCAGTCCAGTGGATCAGATTAAATAATAATAATTTTATATTCATTTCATATTAAAATGATTTTTACATTCATTAGAAAGGGGGTTTTCTGAAAAACCATTCTAAAAAAATTGGAATATATATATTTAGTAAAATATATTATTATGAATGCGTTAAAGTGTTTTTGATTTTCAAAAATATTGAAAGGAATCATATTAATTAAAAATATTGAATCAACAATGTCCCAGTTTTTAGAAATTACAAGACGCAACACATTAAATGAAAAACTATTAACTTTGAAAAACTTACAACCATTTTTTCTTTTATGAACCTTAAAGAAATAATCTTTGAAATGTTTTCTCTCAAAATATCTTATTTCTTGCTGGGTTGATAACTTTTTTTTATCATGCTTGATCAAATTTGAAATATTATTACATCAAATACTCCCCCTCAGTCAATAGTGTCCCTTAGATATATTTATACCCTTTTGATTATTTATACCCCTTTAGATAAAATCTATCCCATAAAAAAATTCTACCCCTTCTTGATTTTCAAAACAGAATAGGGAAATTATTATAATGTCCTAAAATGTTTGGAAATCATTATACTAAAAAAATTTGCATAACTATTCATCCAAGATAATAATAATGAAAATTCATCTAAATGGATTTGGGGAACATCCACACAAATAAAAGTTTGGATAAGAAGTCATTCAAACTAATTTATCATTCAAATAGTTCAAAATACATCAGGATTTCTGATGAAAAATTTACATTCTTTATTATACTCATTATTAATAATGGAATTTTGCCTCTTTAATTCTTCATTATCCATCCTATTTTTAGCTGATGAAGCTCCATGGTAGACTATTTTATCATCAATTGTAATGATTGTTTGATTGTATACATTAAATAATTCTACATATTATTCAAGAACATAGATATGATTATTCTCTTCCATTATCTTGAGAAAATCATCTCCAAAATATTGAAATGTGAAATTATTCTATTTGAACTTCTAGATATCATCTTTCAATTGTAATACTTCATCATTTTGATAATTTATCATATCTATGATGTTTTAGATACACATCAATCTATCTGAGACATTATATTAGAATTATTAAAGGAAATCAATAATGTAAAAAGAAACATTCTTGACTTCCACAATTTGATAATCATGAACTTTTAAATCACCATCAACATGTCTTGACTACTTAATAAACTTATAAAATAATTTTTTTCATTCCTTATATTTTTTTATGAAAAATATTATATATGACTCACTCCAAATCACTAACATAGTAAGTATCATTAATGATTCTGATTTATCATTAAAATTATTTTGAATATATTTATATTTAACATCAATTATAAGAATATATGGAATTCAGTAAATAATCTATTTCAATCACTAAAAATTGTAATTTATACTCTTCTTTTCTATTTTGGATGATGAGTATGATGATTCCAATAATGAATTTCAATTTTTTTTTCGAAATGGTCCAACATCATGATTGTTTTTTACTAATTATTTCATATTCTAAAAAAATTAAAATTTAAACATCATTATCAGTATCAGCTAAGTCTGATACTTTAGTATCTTAATGTTGACCATAAATTTTGTTTTGATGAAGATGAACATCTATTGATACATCATGATGACCAGAGTTCTTATCAGACTGAGTTGACATTGTTGTAGATGAAGATGTTGATTACTTTGAAATTTATATTCTTTAAAATTATTCTTATATTTATTCCTCTTACTCTTGTCATGCTTATTCAAGTTATTTATACAAATACAACCTAATTATTCAGGAACCCTTTTCCACCTTCTGAAATGATTTTTGAAAATTATACTTCACATAATTCCAAATTTTTTGGACAGGTTTCTTGAAATGACTTTTGAAAATTGATTTCATTTTCAAATTCATCTATAAATTATTTAAATTTTCCTTTTCCAATATATATGAGAACTATTAAAGTTTCAACTATTTATAAACTAGTATAAGGCATACTTTTTGAACCAAGAATAGGTTGAGAAATTGGTAAAGGAGATACAGAAATTAGTGCATCTTTCCGTTGTTATTTCTACTAATTTCAACAACCTTTCCATTATCATAGACTTAGATAGTATTTTTTTCTATTTATTCTACATCATATCCTATTTCTAGCATCTAATGTTAGGATATTTCAGGGTTTAGCCTATTATTTTTCTCATCTAAATCTATGATCTCATCCCTTATTATGAGCATTAAAATACATCATCTTAATAAATTCTTCACCAGAATTATTTTATTTCATTTGAACTTTTGAATTTTAAAGAATCTTCCTTCCTATTTTATTTTACTACTTCATTATATTTTACTTGTTCAGCATCACATACAACCTTGATTGATTTATCCACATATTTCTTCAATGTTGAATTTAAAACCAACTCTATCATTTCAATTATTTCCTCACCAATGAGGGAACCCATTTCTCTTAGGGCATGCGAGAAATTCTACATTTGAAACACTTTCAGGATACTTAATAACATATTTTTTATAAAATAATGGAATATGAGTATTTTTCACTACATAAATTCATTCTTAATTAATTCAATAGAAAAAAAACTTCACCAGATTGATTTTCCTCATATTAATAAGAAATTATAGAATTAATCTGCTGATGAAATTTAATATATCTTGTTAATATTTTCATCAAATCAAATAACTTTTTATCTAGAGAGTAAGCGCTCTCACATATAGAGTGAGATGAAATATGTTTATTACTTTCGCTAAGGAATTAAAAATTGATGCTTCTTCTTTTGACATATTAAACAAATCCAAGCTTCTCTAGAAACCTGTGGTATGGAAGATTCACTTCTCATTATAAGGGTACTTCTACTAAATCAGAAACTGATAGATACCTTAACATTTAAATTTAATAAAACATTGTAAAATAAATCCCTTCTGTATCATCTTATGTATTAAATTCCAATGAATAATATAATTACCTCAAAATCATTGGATAGTGAATGTAAAAATCTTATTTCTCAATGAATCACTTTTCCCAAAATTGAAAATTAACAACTCTTTTCAATTAAAAATCGTATTTTTTATACCAGTTTTTATTTTTCAACATTTATCTTATAAATTTTCTGTAAAGACCTAGAAATTCCATGGTAATATTTTTCTTAAATAAAAGGGAATTTTACGAGTTCTTGAAAATTGATGGTGCGTGATTCTGAGGCCCAGTGTGCCCAGAATCAATTTTTGATGTTTTGTTCAGGTAACTTCAGTAAACGTACAAATGGGTTTTTATAACATTTGAACCAGTTCTTGGAATAGAAATCTGAGGGTACCGTTTAATAAGAAGCTCCAATATTCGCTTAATAAGAATTTCACCTCGATGGAAGATGGTCGGAAATAAAAGATATTTTTTGGGTTTTTAATGAAATAATTAAATAAAAATAAAGTTGTATCTTTATTTTTATTTGGTTGGTTGAATCCTCCATGTGGAATTTGGAGGTGGGGACCACCACACCATAACCTCCCATGAGAGGTTATGGTGGTGGGGACCACCCAAACCTAACCTCCTCTTCATGTTTACTATGGTGGGGACCACCCGAGATTTTAACCCCTTGAAACTCCCCATTAAAAGGGAGAAACACTCAAACTTCCATTAAGTGTAGGGGAGCCTCTTCAACTCCCCTAACATTAAATTGAGCCAATCCTCCTCATTAAATTAAATTGTGAAAACCTCATGAATTAATTTGGTGGATCCAATTTAACAAATTCATCAAATTTGAATAGTGGTCCAACAAATTAATAGGATATCACCATCTATTATTTTCGTTGGCATTTGTCTTCGAGTAGAACTTTGGAGAAAATAGAACGCATAGGGAGAAATGATCTCGCCAACATAGAATGAAGAACGTGTTCTTACAAAGAATAATTCCGGCAATGATATTCTTCGAACATTATCCTCGGATCCTACCAACATGGGACGTCTTCAATCGAACTTCCCTCTATATCGTCGTCAACAAGCTGACGCACTTGCTCATAATTGGAAGTGTGATGCGGATGCGACAAACAACGAACTCCTCCATCTCCATCCAGTGAATTCTTCATCGAATAACAAACAGAGGTAGGGGTTGTTTTCTTTTATGTCCCATGTTCTTCTTTTCTTTCAAAAACAAAGAATGAGGATAGGTTTCCTTTTGTGGGTGAGTTTTTGTTCATCGTTCTCATACCTTGAGGAACCGATTGCTATCACCCTAAATGCGGAGGGTGCGGGCCAAACTAACATGGTATGAATCCCTCCATCGAACTCTTCTGTGATGTTCTTTGTCATGGTGAAGAAACGATGAGGTGAAAAAGGCAACCGGCTACAACCGCACTCCCGTGGTCTCCACAACCCGCACCGCCCTCGCGGCGCTTCCGCCGAACTGGCTCCTAGTCAAACCTTGTCGGCCAGCGCCACCCAGCTCTCGGCCATCTCCCGTCCCGCCCATCTGCCCCCCGGCCGCCCACCGACTGGCCCGAATACCCCCTGGCCACCTGTTGGCCCGCCCGCACGCCTCCTAGCCCCCACCGGCCTCCCGTGCGCCCGACTCAACCACACCGGCCCGCTCGCCTTGTGCCACCGCTGGCCGAACGGGCCTCGTCCATCCAGGTGAAGCCACCTGAGTTGCGCCCCTCGTGGCATTGGCCGAATTATCCTCGGTCATCTGGGTCGAGCGGCCAAGCCATGCCTCATGTGCACCTGGCCGACCCGTCCTTCCATGCCCCTTGTGGCGCCTCCGATCCGAACCGCCCTTACACCGACCTGTGTCCAGTCCGCGCCCTTGTGTGCGGTCTACACCCTTATGCTACTCGCAGCTTTCACGGCCAACTGGGCCGGGCCCAGCGGGCTGGGGTGAACCCAACAGGTCGGGCCAGACTAAGTCGGGACAAGTCGGTCTGATCGGGTCAGACTGGACCTGGGCTCACTGCGACCCTTTACATTCTTTTGGCCATATCTTTGGCATCGGACGTCCGTTTGATGAATAATCAGTGGCGGTGGTATTCTTGGAGCGTGAATGTCCCTTTTAGTATACCCCAGTATAGTTCGGGGTATAGTTGAGTAAAAGTCAGTTTGGATCGTGCACGAATCCAACCGGGCCCTCAGGACTAAAAGGCTAATAACTCACAGATCGGGCATCAGATTGATGTCCAGTCTATGGCGTTCAGACACCTATGATGTGGAAACACTTTGGGATACATCATCATGGGACTTCATGGAAGTTGATTTATTGACACTTGGATTGAGGATAAGACCATCTAGGAATCAATCGTTCTTTGTGTAGAAACCCTATTGCTGGCAGCTTTGAGATAAAGGGATCCTACGTGGGTTCGACAGCACTGATTACTTATCCTGGATCCTACGTGGGTTCGACAACTCCGACTGCTGTTCCATGATCATGCGTGGGTTAGACAACACTGATTACTATTCCAGGATCCTACGTGGGTTCAACGGCTCTTCCTACTGTTCCAGGATCCTACGTGGGTTCGACCGCTCTATTTTTTCTTCCCGGATCCTACATGGGTTCGACAAAATAGATGATTCAGTGGCTACTTCTGATCATCTCTACCTATCTACAATAGTTGTATACATGTGTGCGCTGAGTCAGTAACTTTTTTTTACCTCATGATTGAGATGGATTACTTGATAACTTATGTATATGTATGGGTATATAACTAAGTGGGGTTATCTGTTGATTTCATAGTTTGTGGTTTTCTTTGTTGGATTTTGAGAGACCTTGAGGGTCTCGGGGTCCCTACTAAGTATTGTTGTACTCACCCCTACACTGGCTATTCCCACAACTCGTTGTGTTGTTTGCAGAAGACAGACACCTCTGACTGAGTTCGAGAGTATTAGGACTGGACAGTACCCGGAATTGGACCTCACGACGAGTCGGTACATGGAGGAGACTAACGGATGTGGAGTGGTGAGGAAGCTATATGTACCTACCTTTTAGGTAGGAATCCCGGTCGATGACCCAACATCGGTTTTTCTTTCTTCAGTTGTACTTTCAGTTCCTTATACATTATAGTTGGGATTTTATTTCCGGCCCCTTTACATTTTAGCACTCTCTTGTTATACAGTTTTACTTAGTTTTTTGTATTCATATATGTGCTTTGTTGTGTGTGTTTACGGTTATAATGGCAATTACTTCCTAAATTTTGGAAATTACACCTTTGGTGCTAGTCTCCAGCACTTGGCCTATGAAAGGTGGGATTGGGGTAGTCACAACACCGGCCCCGGGGGACGGGTCGTGACAAATTGGTATCAGATGAGTCGGTTTACCATAGAACTTTGGAATTTGATATTTTATATGAATCAATAGTGTTAAGGGTATTAAGTGTGTTTTCAGTTCAGGGAGTCCAGTGTTGGTGTGGCGGCCGACATATCTATACACCAGGACCTTGACTTCGTATTTTTGACTCAGTACATGAGAACACTGATTGCATGTATGTTTCAAGAGTTTTCTTATTGATCTCTTTGAGTCAGCTCACCAGGTATAACTTATTGACCATGGAACACCTGTTTCTTTTCAAAATGGTCCCACGCAGACAGCCAGCCTGGGTTCCTGGCTTTGTATGAGATGGATGCCCACCGAGCAATGAGGCCTCTGTGTAGGGCCCTATCACAGCGGAGGAAACAATGGTACCACTACATTTTGGGCCACCGATGCCACCAGCCCCAACAGGAGATGATGCACACCATTTGAGTGCATTGCATGAGTTCCAGCACTAGAGGATACCCAGGTTAAGGGGTGAGATGGACCCACAGGCTGTTGGGGATTGGTTGGAGGTTGTGGGGAGAGTCTTCGGACTAGTAGGGACACCAGCCGACCTAATGAAGATCCTTGCCATGAGTCTCCTTCAGGAAGCAGCAGGTAGATGGTGGAGCCTGATGATCCAAGTGAATGACGAGGCGACACGTCTCTAGGCCGAATTCGAGAGCCAGCTTCAGGTAGAGTTTGTTCCAGCCACCCTACGTGTAGTGCAGATACAGGAGCAACTTCAACTGTAGCAGGGCAGCATGATGGTGGTGCATTACTCAGTGAGGTTCACCGACCTCTCGCGCTACTCCACATATATGGTGTGGGACCCTTTCATCATGGATCGGACCTCTGAGCAGGGGCTCAGGTGAGGGATCAGGGCTTCAATGATCTCCATCTTCATCCCGACGTAGGCGGGGGTGTTACAGAGAGGCCACTTGGTGGAGATATTCCTTGCTCAGCAATCTCCAGCAGTGAGATCCACCACCAGTCGACACGTTTCTGAGTCTTCTACTTCTTTCGGAAGACAATTGTCACAGACATCCAAGTAGACCATACCTACAGGTGGATAATCGCATGACTCAGGGTCAGTCGTGTGGGGAACACGAGATTGAGCCAGCGATATGAGGAATAGGCAGTGCTACGCATGCGACTGGATGGGCCACATGGCTTGAGACTATCCGACCCTCCATGCAGATGATCAGCAGAAAGTTGAGGGACCTCCCAGGAAGAGGCAGAGGTTTGACTGTGGTGGTCCTCAGGGAGCAGGCAGACGTGGCAGAGGAGCTGGACGAGCAGCAGGTGGTGGATGACGTTTCGATGTCCTACCACCACCACCACCACCACCACTAGGAGGTCCTCCCCAGCCGCAGGGAGAATGTGGATAGGACAGAGCTTAACTCTAGGCAGATGAGGCCTACGATCAAGGTGCTCTAGATATGATTTGAGGTATGATCTATGTCTACTCCACCTTATCTACAGTTCTAATAGACACAGGTTCCAGTCACTCTTAAATTTACACTTCCATCGTTTGGGACTCAGAGATTTTGACGGAGCTGTTGGCTCGATCATTATGGCTAGAGACTCCTACAAGAGCAGACTCGACGATTACACTCTGGTTCTGGCAGTGTGAGCTTACTATAGAAGGTAAGATCTTTGGACGAGATCTGTTCATAGCAGTTTCAATCCCTTATGATTTCATTTTGGTTATGGACTGATTATCTCAGATTGAGTGTATTAGGCGCAAAGTGCAGTGTATCCACATAGATGGGACCAGGTTTATCTTCACCAGTGAAAAGGGGGCCTTAGAAGTGTAGGATAGTCTTACCCAGAGGAGGGACAGCCGATTACTCGTCAGTTGGATAGCCTTATCCTCATAGCGGTTGATGTGCAGAGTCTGAGGTTTCCTGTAGTGGTGGAACAGTACACTAATGTTTTCCCCGACGATGTCCCATGACTACCTCCTCACAGAGAGTTGGACTTTTACATTGACATGTACCCTAGGACGGAACCAATATCTACACCATCATATCGGATGGCTCCCGCTGAGCTACGTGAGCTCTGGGTAAAGCTAGATGACTAGCAGGGGAAGGGATTCATCCAGTCCAGTGTTTCTCCCTGGGCAGCCCCGATTCTTTTTCTCCAAGAAGGCGGAAAAAATATGGAGGCTTTGTGTCGACTGCCGTTTCCTGAACCAGGTGATTGTGAAGAACATGTAACCACTCCTGAGTATTGACAACCTCTTTGATCAGCTGAATGGAGAATGGTGGTTGTCAAAGATAGTCCTCAAATCAGGCTATCACCAGCTCAGATTTCAGGATGAGGATGTGAACAAGACGACCTTCAGATATCTGTACAGCACCTATGAGTTCTTAGTTATGACATTCGGTGTAACCAATTCTCCACCATTGTTCATGGGACTCATGAATGGGATCTTCCAGCCATACCTTGATCGTTTTTTGTGGTCTTCATCGACGACATTCTGATCTACTCGACTACTGAGGAGGAGCATGCCTACCATTTTCGGGTAGTACTGGACACACTCTGAGAGAACCAGCTTTATGCAAATCTCTCAATGTACCAGTTTTGGATCCAAGAGGTACACTTTTTTGGAAATTTCATCTCATAGGCTGATGTTGCAGAAGATCTAGTGAAGATTGATGCAATAATTTCTTTGGAGCCACCCAGGAGTGTGACGGAGTTAGGAAGTTTCTTGGGTTTGGCTAGATACTACGGGAGGTTCATATCAAACTTCTATAGAGTTTTAGAATCACTATTAGACTTGATGAAGAAGGGGAAACTCATTGTGTGTTCAGAGAGATGCGAAAAAAGATTTTAGGAGATGAGGATGAGGCTGACGAGTGCCCCCATCATGAGTCTTCTAGAGGACGGAATAGGGTACGTAGTTTAGTGCAATGCAACAGGGACCCGAATAGGATGTGTTTTGATGCAGGAGCGAGCAGGGATTGCTAATGGTTCTCGTCATCTAAGAAAACAAGGGCAGAACTATCCCACCCATGACCTAGATCTAGCAGTAGTGGTCTTCTCCTTGAGGATGTGGTGGAACTATCTGATGGGCGAGTGTTTCACAGTCTACTCTGACCACCAGAGTCACATGTATATCTTCTCTCAGAAGGATCATAAACTGAGATAGTGGTGATGGCTTGAGTTCTTCCAGGGCTAGGACTTAGAGATAGTCTATACTCCTGGGAAGGGGAATATTGTAGCAGATGCACTCAGTAAGAGGTCTGGTATACAACATCTAGGCGAGGCGATAGAGTAGCAGGCTGATTTATAGATATCCTTTGTGGATAGAGATAGATTAGTCTTTCTAAATCCTCTTACAATCACTCCCCCACTTCCTCAGTGTGTCAGGGAGGCACAACATGGAGATGCTGACTATGAGACACGACGTGCTCAGATATCCACAGGGCAGGCACCTGATCGATTTTCTGAAGGTGGGGGGCACATCATCATATTCAGAGGATGTACCTTGGTACTAGTGGCACTTCAGATGGAAGTGTTGATCCAGTGGTTCATCCAGGAGTGGTGAAGATGTATCAGGACCTCAGACGACAACACTGGTGGAAAAGTATGAAGAAGGAAGTAGCAGAGTTTTCTCTCGATGCCTCACTATTCAGCAAATGAAGGGAGAGCACCAGGTACTAATAGGCTTGGTGTAACCTTTAGAGGTCCGAGAGATGAAGTGACATGTAATATCCATGGATTTAATGACAGTACTTCCATGTACGTCTAGGGGATATGACTCTATCTGGGAGATCTTCAACCGACTCACCAGTTTGGCCCACTTCCTACCGATCAGAGAGTAGGGTACAGTAGAGAGATTGGAACACCTATATGAGCAGAAGATTGTGTGTATACAGGGTATACCCTCGATGATTGTCTCTGATCATGACACGTGATTTAATTCCCAGCTACGAAAGGGGTTACGGGAGGCTTTCAGGATGCAGGTTTGTTTGATCACCACCTTCCATCCTCAGATGGATGGTCAGACTGAACGGACCATTCAGACCCTTGAGCACATGCTCTTTTCCTGTGTTCTTGACTTTGGCCATAGTTGGGAGGACCACTTACATTTGGTGGAGTTTTCCTATAACATAAAATATCATTCCCCCATAGGGATGGCATCTTCTGAGGCTTTGTACAGGAGACCTTGCAGATCATATCTATGTTGGACTAACCCAAGGGTGTCAGCACTAGTGGGACCAGAGATGGTACGGGCTACCAAAAAAAAGCTCTATATCATCCAGGAGTGGATGAAGACTGCACAGAGCAGGAAGAAGTAATACTCTGACAAGAGATAGAGACCTCTGGAGTTCGAGGATGGTGACCACATCTTTCTACAGGTCTCACCTCGACGAGAACTACAGATAATTGGCCAAGGTTGAAAGTTATCTCCAAGATTCATTGGACCTTTCCAGGTCCTCAACAGAGGTGGTGAGGTGGCTTACCACTTAGCTCTTCATCTATAGTTTCACCAGGTGCATGACATCTTCCACGTATCTCAGACGAGGAGATATGTGTATGACCCTTCTCACATCTTTGACCATGGAGAACTAAACGTCGACGATGGGGAGAATTTCATGGAGGTTCCAGTGGAGATTGAGTATCGACAGGAGAGGGTCCTATGTGGATGGTTGATACCTCTAGTGAGCATTTTCTAGCATCATGAGAGCCTCCAAGAGAGCACAAGGGAGCGGGAGGCTCAAATGCATGCTCAGTACCCCCATGTGTTTCCTTAGTTCGAGTTGCAGCATAAGGAGACGTAAATACCAGAGGGGGGAAATGTAAAGACCCAAAAATTCCATGGAAATTCTTTTCGTAAATACATGGGAATTTTATGAGTCCTCAAAAATTTACGGCATGTGATTCTGAGGCCCGGTGTTCTTGGAATCAATTTCTGAAGTTTTGTTCGAGTACATTCAGTAAACGTACAATCAGGTTTTTATAACTTTTGAACCAGTGCTCAGAATTGAAATCTGAGGGCACCATTAAACTCGCAGTGCTGATATTTTCTTAAGAAGACTTTCACCTCGATGGCAGATGGTCGGAAATAAAAGATTGTTTTTCAGTTTATAATGAATGAATTAAATAAAATAAAGTTGTACCTTTATTTTAATTTAGTTGTTTGAAGCCTCCATGTAGATATTGGAGGTGGGGACCACCACACCTTAACCTCCCATGATAGGATATGGTGGTGGGGCCCACCCAAACCTAACCTACTCTTCATATTTAATATGGTGGGGACCACCTGGGTTTTTAACCCCTTGAAACTCTCCATTAAAGGGGAGAAACCCTAAAACATCCATTAAGTGTAGGGGATCCTCTTCAACTCCCCTAACATTAAATTGTGCCAATCCTCCTCAATAAATTGAATTATGCCAACCTCATGAATTTATTAGGTGGATCGAATTAAATTAATTCATCTAATTTGAATATTGTAGCAATGAATTAATAGGATATCACAATCTATTATTTTGGTTGGCATTTGTCTCAATGTGGAACTTGGGAGAAGATATAAAGCTTAGGGAGAAAAGCTCTCGCCAACGAAGAATCAAGAACGCGTTATTCCAACGAAGAATGCCGACAACGATCTTCTTCGACCTTTATCCTTAGACCCTACCTAGGTGGGAAGTCTTCAACTGACCTTCCCTCTACATTGTCATCAACGAGCTGATGCATGACCTCAAAATTGGAAGTGGGTGGCGGATGCGAATAATGACGATCTCCTCTGTCTTCTTCTTGCGACCTCTTCATCGAACAATGAACAATGGTAGGGGTTGTATTCTTTTATGTTCCATGTTCTAGTTTTCATTCAAAAATGAAGAATGAGGATATGTTTCATTTTACAGGAGAGTTGTTGGTCATCATTATCCTACCTTGATGAACCGATTGCTATCAACCTAAACGCAGAGGGTGCGGGTCAAACTAACATGGCCTGACTCCTTCTATCAAACTCTTTTGTGATGTTCTTCGGTATGGTGAAGAAATGACGAGCCGACGAAGGTGACGAGCAATGACCATGCTACCCGCAGTCTCCGCAAACTGCACCACCCTTGTGGCGCTTCGACCGAATCGGCTCCCGGCCGAACCCCACCGACCCGCGCTACCTAGATCCTAGTCATTTCCTGGCCTATCCGGTTGCATCTTGGATGCCTCCAGGCCACCCACCAGCCTGCCCGGCCGACTCCCAGCATACTCGGCTTCCTCCCGGCCGAACTGTGCCAGCCGGCGTGCCCCGCGCCGCAGCTGGCCGAACCGGCATCCGTCATCCAGGCCACGCCACCCAAGGCGTGCCCCTCACGGTGCTTGTCGAACTGGCCTCGACCATCTGGGTCGAGCTTCCGAGCCACTCCCCACGCACACCAGGTCGAATTGGCCTTTCGCGCCCTTCATGGAGGCTTCGGGCCAAACCGCCCTTATGCCGACCCACGGATGGTCCGCGCCCTCATGACTTGTTTATGCCCTTGAAAAACTCATGGCCTTCACTGCATGTTGGGCCGTGCCCAGTGGGTCAGGCCGAACCCAAAAGGTCATCCCAGACAAATTCGGTCTGGGTTGGTCTGACTGGGTCAGACCCAACCCGAGCCGACTGCGACCCTCTACATTCTTTTGGACATATCTTTTGCACCAAACATTCGTTTGATGAACCATCAGCGGTGCTGGTAATCTTGGAACGTGATTGTTCCTTTGTGTATACCCCACTGAAGTTCGGGGTATAGTTGAGTTACAACTAGGTCAGATCGTGCAAGAATCCAACCAGGACCTCGGGACTAAAAGGCTAATAAATCACAGACCTGGCGTTCGATTGACGCGTTGTCTGTTGTGTTGAGAGCCCTATGACGTGGAGGACCTTTGGGAAAGTTCTTCCTAGGACTTCATGGCAGTTTTTGTATCAACACTTGGCTTGAGGAGAAGACCCTCACAGAATCAAGCGTGCTTTGTGAGAAAACCATGTGGCTCGCTGCTTTGAGATTAAGGGATCCGACATGGGTTCGACAACACTGATGACTATTCCAAGGTCCTACGTGGGTTCAACTACTCTGACTGTTGTTCAAGGATCCTACGTGGGTTCGATAGCTCTGTTTTATATTCCCAGATCCTACATGTGTTCGCCAGAATATATGACTCAGTGGCTATATTCGATCATCTCTATCTCTCTACATAAGTTGTATACATGTGAGAGATGAGTCAGTAACTTTTGAGTTACCTCATGATTGAGATGGATTTCATGATAACTTAGTCATATTTATGGGCATATACCTAATTAGGGTTATCTATTGATTTCATACTTTTTGGTTATACTAATTGGATTTTGAGAGACCTTGAGGGTCTCGGGGTCCCTACTATGTATTTTTATACTCACCCCTACACGGGCTATTCCCGCACCATGTTGTGTTGGTTACAGATGACGGACAGTGCTAACCGAGGTTGAGAGTATTAGGACTGGACGGTACCCGGAGGTGGAACTCACGATGATTCGGTACCCGAAGGAGACTAACGGATGTGGAGTGCTGAGGATGCTTCTGTACCTACCCTTCAAGTAGGAATCCCAGTGGACGACCCAGAAGATATTTTTCTTTCCTCAGTTGTATTTTCAGTTTCCTGTACTTTACTGTTGGGATTGTATTTCTTGCCCCTTTAATTTTCATCAATCTCTTGTCATACAGTTTTACTTAGTGGTTTCTATCCATCAGTGCACTATGTTTTGTGTGTTTACAGTTATCAAGGAAATGGCTTCCCAGATTTTGGGAATTATGCCTTTGGTGTTAGTCACCATCCCCTAGCCTATGGAATGCAATCTTAGGGTAGTCCTGGCACAGGCCCTGGGGGACAGGTTTGACATAGCCTCATAAAAAAATCTTATACCATGGCCATATGACTGAATCTTATTTTAGAGCTCAGAGTGAATATCTGACCCGAGGAATTGTAATTCTCCAAACTGATCAATATATTGGGTGTTGAGGTTTGCGATAAAAAAACACAAATATGATGTGTGAATAGGGTGACCAACCCCTTATATATTGTCATTTGTGAGCTGATTTGAATTAAAAAAAATCTAATGGAAATGATTGAAATATAAATTTTGATATCTAAATTTTGATATGATGGTTGAGATTAATCTTTGAATGGTTTTAAAAATATATTCTAAAATATTAATGTTTTTATAAAAATAATCATCCATCTATTGAATTCACTGATTACTTATATATTAATATAAAAAATTGATATTTTGTGAAACATGAATAATATATTCTACAAGGCTAATAATATAATGTAATAAATAATTTCATAAACTAAAATATTATAAGAATAACTCTCAGAGTAAACATATCTTTTAGGTTGAGTAAACTGTTCTTTTTTTGTACCAGAAATTGAAACTGATAAAAATATTAAGAAAAATAATTTCTAAAAATGGTTTTTCAAAAGAAATTTTTATTTTAAAAAACATTATTAAATATTTATCAATCCATAAAAATATCATTAAAATTTTTATTCCAGTATCTGAAAAGATTAGAAAAAAAATTAGAAAATCTCATTTTTTTAAACAACTGTTTCTGAGAAAACAAAAACATATGTAGTTCCCCATTAATAAGGACTTCATTAATGTAATGCGATTCTCAAACTCGTAGTATATATTAGTGATCATTTGAAATTTATCATTCGTAACTTATATTTAATATATTCAAATCTATCAGAATTGAGAGGTTTATGAGAAATAATAGCAATGTTTTCTTATCTCCAGATGAATTGTAAAATGATAATTTTTATTGTGTTTTATCATGAAGGAAATGGTGTCATATATCTATGAAAATTGCTTATAAGTGATGTTTTGGGTTTTTTACATAATGAAATGAAACATTTTTACACAACATACGAGTTTTAGTAAAACTCATGCCACTGTTATGGAATGTGTATTGTATCCACAACACTTGGGCAAAAAAACTTCCAGATGGTAGATATTCAACATAATTAGTGAAAATTGATTTTGAGTTTAGTTTCATACAAGAAAAATAAACTAAATATTCTCTAAAAACATTGAATTTTCCTGATGTAAATTCCATATATATTATGCATCCACAAAAGTAAGAATTTAAAATACTTTTTAATCCTAAACCATTTACAGAAGTGTTGAAAAACATAAATCCATAGTTCCTTAAGGAATGGAATTTTTTCTAAAATATTTATGATTGAAATATTTTGTATTTTTTTTGATTTCTTAGAAATAAATATACAAAAAACATTAAATTTGAATAACTAGTTGTTAAGTAATGTAAAATTCTAATTATACAACTAAAGATCTTTTAATCATCTAGTTTCCAAACTTTATCAATATCTAATTTATTTGTGGTTATGATAGGATTACTAATACATTTATTGTTATCATAGCCAAATTTATTAAGAATATATTTTATATACATATCTTGAGATATAAAAGTTTTTTTTTGTGAAATTGGGAACCAATAATATATGTTAATTCGCCAATCATATTCATTTCAAACTCATGCATAATATGATCCATAAAAGAATATATTAATGTCTATTGTGTTGAACCAAATATAATTTAATCACCAAATTTTTTAACAATTATAGTATTTTTATTACCTTCTTTTATAAAAATTATTGGATCCATTGCCCACATAAATTTTTTTTTGTAACGATAATCCATCTAACCTCTCAAACTAGGCTCTAGGGTCATGTTTATGTCTGTAACGTTACATAGTATGTTTAAAAACATGTTTTGGATATTTTTTATTTTTATAACTTGGTGGTTGATATACATAAAATTTCTCTTCAAAATATCTATTATTGAATTCACACTTCACATTCATTTGAATTTTTTTTAAATTTTTGAATGTTGGATTTGAAAAAATTATAATGATAGATTCAAGTCTAGATACTGGAGCATAAGTTAATTTATTTTTTATTCATTATTTTTCGTTATTTACCTCAGTAATAAGTTTATATTTATTTATTTACATTATTAAACATTCATTATATTTTCCCAAAAAAACTCATTTCACTCTAATTATAGAAGTATATTTAGGTCATTCAACCAAATTCAAAAATTTATTTCTTTCAAATTCATTGATTTCATCTTTAATGGATTTCATCTGAACTTTATCACATAAATCCTCATCAAGAGTCTTGGGTTTTAATTGAGATAAAAACTGATAGATGTTTAATTTCATTTATCAAAATGATCATGTTCAAAATAGTTGATCTACATCACTAATGATTTTATCAATAAGATGATTCCAAAGAAACAATTTACTTCTCGATTTTAAAAACCCTATTATTCAATAATATTTTGAAAATATTTTCAAGATAATAATTTGTAAATATACTATTCAGTTGTTATTTCATTAGAATAACATTAAAACATAGGTTTAAAAGCATATTTATAAATAACATCTAAATATGTTGGTTGTGGTTATTAGAAAATAAAAATAATGGATTCATAAAATTTAACATGTACTAATTATTAAATAATACTTTCATCTTTATTAAACACTCTAAATTCCATATTATTTGTAGAATAATATAAAAATGTTTCATCATCATATACTGGAGAAAAATTATCTAAGTAATCTCTGTTACTTTGAATGAATACATTGCATTCAGAAACATTGAAGTAAGAATGTTTTGGTTTCCTACCAGTCCAGAACTCATAAGATGTTCTATTTATAAAAGGTCTAATTAGAACATGATTTATAAAATATATGAAAATACAAGCTGCTTCAACCCAAAAATTCATAGCAACAGATTATTCACTCAATATGTTTCTGTTAATCTCTTAGATAATTCAATTTCTTCTTTCAATTATAGCATTTTTTGGGGATTTATAGGTGCAAACAATTTATGTATAATACAATTTTAACTAAAAAATTTATCAAAATACAAATTTGAAAATTCTCTACCATGATCACTATGAATAGTTATAATGGAGTGGTTTTTCTCATTTTTAACTTTGGAAACAAAATTTATAAAACAACTAAAGGCAATTTATTTCCTTGATAGAAATACACCCATGTTTATCTAGTGTAATTATCAAGGAAAACATATACATATTAGTTTCCACTAATACTTCTAGTTTTTGTAGCATTAAATAAGTCTATATATATAAAATATAAATCACTAGATGTTTATACCTTACTAATTGACTTAAATATTTAATTATGTTTACTTTGTAATTTACAAGGATCGCAAACATTATAAGTATCAAATGTATATTTTCATAAATTCTTAACTAGTTTTTAGATAATTGTGATAATGATCTAATATTAAAGTGTCCAAATATTTTATTCCATAATGAATACTGAACTTGCATTTCAATAAGGAAAGGTATATCTTGGATACAATGTTCTTCTATTTTTAATGTGTAATAAATTTCTTTCTGATTCACAGAAATAATAAATTCATCTTTATAACTATGAACAATTAATTTTTCATTCTTGAAGCAAAAAAGATAACCCTCATAAATAAACATTATTCTAATAATCTTGTTCTTAATTCCTACAACAAATAATAAACTTTAAATTATTTATTTTTCAATAATAACAACATTACCTATGCCAATAATTTTTCCTTGAGAAATATCTGTGAATGTAACTTTTCCACTTTTCATATTTATGATATTCATAAAGAAGTATTTATTTCCAGTCATATTACAAGGAAAACCACTATCCTTGTACCAAATATTCCTTTTGATGGTACATTATTTATTTTTTGGAAAACTAAAATATTAGCACTTCAAAACTCAAACCTTATGGGGTATAATATTTTCAGAATGTAATATTATAGATATCCACATTTTGTCTAAATAATTTAGTTAAGAAAATGATTACTATTTTGAAATATATGTTTTTTGATATTCAAAGGAATGAAATTTGTTAATAACATTTTTTGTTCCAATAACCACTACTCTGACTCTTAGTGAAAAAATGGATAATTATTCCGAAATAATTATTTATTAGTAAAAATGGTTTTTCTGTTTTTTAAAACCCATTCTAGAAATATCTCTTGAAGGTTGTATTTGATTATAAATTTTATCAATGTTTTACATTCTAGAGGTAAACATAGAAAAAAAAATCATCAACCCATAAATTCCATATTTTATTACAACTAAATAATATTCCTCACTATATATTTTATTAGAAAATAGTTTTACAATATCACATTATAAAATTTATTTCTCAAAAATAGATTTTTCAAGATGTTTTGAAAGATTGTTTTTTTTAATTTGTATTATTAATCTTTTTAGAAAGATCAAAAAATTTAGTAGTTAATTTAGAAATTTTATAATTTTGATTTAATAGATTACCATAAGAAAAATCAGGTTTCTTAGAAATCTTATAATTTTCATTTTCAAGTATTTCGTCAAATCACGATACTTCTTCAAAAAATTGTTAGTTTTATTTTAATTATCATATGAGTAATTTTCATCATCATAAGTTTCACAATTATCATCATTAAATTTTGGTTAGTTGGAATTTAAGGTAATGTTGGTAAGGCATTATTTAGTTGTCTTATCAATGTACAATTTTTTGAACATTTGTATTTCTATATAGAGTAATATTTTTTTCCTAAAAATTTATTTTCATATGCATTAACATACGAAATATCACCTCAACTTTCACCCTATGTATCTAAGGATTTCCAAATTTTCATATTCTTATTGTAATAATACTTTTTATATTTTCTATCAAAATTTATGTCCTTATCTATTCCCTTTAGTATGTATTATTAAGGTCTAATATGTTCTTCTTTATTACACTCATAACATATCACTTCTGAATATTCCTTCATATCACTTATATCCTTATTAATTTCTTTCTATATATACTGAATAACCAACTCCCAATTATTTTATTCATTCTTTTAGTAATATTAGATTTTTAATTTGTTAATTATTCCAATAAATTATTATATGATTAAAAAAAATTAGATTTCTTAAAATTTTAACATAATTCTCACTAGATTGTACCTTACTAGAAACATTAAATATAGGAAAAAAATGGAATCCCACATTTTTATTTCTATTTTTATATACAACCCTTTTTAGTCTTCCCTCATACTTTATAATGGTTCTAATAATATCATTATGAGTAAGATTAATTATCCTTCTTATATGATCAAAAGTAGTTATCTATGATTCCCAGTCACAAAGAATTATTTCAATAATATTTTATCATATGATTCTATTCATTTTTTCTTTTTAACAAAGATACTATTAACTATTAACAATAGTAATAAACAATTTGTCCATTTTATCTTCTGATTATCAAGACATACAATTGAATTCTTGATAATGTTATCTAAGCACACCTCTTCTAGTCACAATGACTTTTGACGTTCTAATGTGGGTTATCTGTAACTAATTCAAAGTATTCTTTTATCATCATGTGAATATATCCGGATATACACATTTAATGTAGAAAAAATATAGTATTCCTTACTCTATAATTCAGTTGATTTTCCAACATTTCCTGCTTAATAAAATTTATAACATCCTTCTTTAGGATCACATAAGTTCTAATAAACACGAAAATTTTACCCACACTTGTATTGATAAAAATGTATACCTTCAATCTCTCCAGTATTCATAATCATTACACTCAAAAATAGTTGTTATACTAGGTTTTAGATTCCCATGTTTACAGATATCTAATCCAATTGGGCGATATAAAATATAAACTCTTTTCTACAAAAAAAATTAGTATAAAAAATCCTAAAAAACATGTTTATAAAAAACATAAAAACATTTAGTAGATAAAAAAATTAAAAAACAATAAACTTATAATAGTAAAACTACACTGATACCAATTATTTTATTGTAAGAGTTTACAATGGCCATAAAATGGGGGTGTAATTGTTGTTTAAAATTTAAAACTAACAAAAATCCCAAAACCTATTGTTCAAAAATGTTGGACTAAAAAATTTTATGATGATTAGATTGTTTTTATCATCTCTATAAATCATATGATATTAAAGAACTTATAATTAGGTACACATATATTATGATAATAAAAATTAGTTAGATTAGTATAATAAATAATTCTAATGTAAATGCAGATAAGAATTTAAATTTTTTAGAAAAAAATAATATTAAAGCTTGTAAAAAAGTATGAAAGACTTAAAATATTTACAAAAGTAATTCTACTCTTTATCCTTGAGAGTTAAGGAAGTCATAAATTATGAATTAATATATCCATATTTTTCATCCTATTATAATTTTCTGTCCTTCTATAAAAGTAAATCCACCAATATGATGATCATAATAGCTTTTCCTTTTAAAACCCTATAATAGCTTGATATAATGTAAGGGATAATCTTTATATTCCTATCAATATAATTCCTCGATCTGATGGATCATATTGAACCATATTTTTATGCATGAAATACCTCTATCTAAACCATGGTTAGACATATTAAAAAAAATATTTCAACATATTTTACAATTCCTCACCTAGAATTCGTAGAACCCTACAATATAAGAAATCACCAAGCATAAAAACAATATGTTCGAGTAGAGAAAAATATCAGATGTGGTTAGTGGTGAAATGATTCAGCTCCCAAATTCTCTAATTCACACCAATTTAAAATTATCCCTCAAAAAGTTATAATTTTTGAATCTTTATGTTTGGTGCATTAGACTTATATGTTCTTCACTTAACAGCTCCACAATAACTTTTCCTTATGATGTAATTTTGAATACCATTATGACAATGTTGTTGTAGATCATGTCTGATTAAAATTACTCTAATTAATTAAATTATAAAATTTGTATAGGTTTATTTACTATACTATTTATTTTCAATCTAATGAACTAATTATGGTTAGTCTCATGTATCCAAACTATTAAAAGTACATGAATAAAAATTCTGTCAGTCTCTTAGAAATAACACTTGTATATCTAATGGAAAAAACATTAGTCTATCCAATCGACCTTACACATCGTTAGTCCAATGGATATTATTGAATAATAAAAAAATTATATTATTTTTATATTAGAACCTATTATTTTTTTAATAAAAATAATCTTTTTTATAAAAATAGTCAAAACAGTTGGGATGTATAATGTTAGTAAAATAGTGTTTCAATAATGGTTTACGGTTTTTTTTCAAAACTTTTTAAAGGAAAACATGAAACTAATACTTTTGACTCAACACTAAGAATGTTGACAGGAGTCTCAAACATTTTTTGGTTTATAAAAAATTGAATCAGGTGACTATTATGAATAAATATCATTTACCTAGTATTGAAGATCTATTTTACTATCTTTGAGAAGCATCTGGGTTTTCAATGACAGAACTCTAGTTTTTGTACCACCAGTTGAGATTCCAAGAAGAGTATATACATAATAAATTATTTATGAGATGATATGGGAATATTGAGTTTCGAGTAACATCATTAAATCTGACTAACGAACCTATGGTATTTATGTATTTGATAAACCAAATATTTAAATTGTTCTTGGAATATGTTTTTGTGGCTTTCATGAAGGATATTTCTCTTTACTCTATATCAGAGGATGACCATATAAACCATTTAGAAATCTTTCATATAACATTGAGAGAACATTGTATATATGGTAAACCTTCAAAATGTGAGTTTTTTATTCAACAATTAATGTTTCCATGGAATTATTTATCGGATAGGGGTGTCTTAGTGGATCATGAAATGGTATAGGATGTTATATCATGGGAAAGACCCATAATTTTTTTTAGATCAGATGATTTCGTAGGTTGGCTGGTTATTGCAGAAATATTGTTTGTGACTTCTCTAAGATTTCATATATAAAGAAAAATGTATCCCATAAGGGTGTAATGTTTGAGTGGAATGACAAGTGTCAGATATTATTTGAGGAACTAAATGTGAAATTTAAAATTTCTCTAGTTTTGATTCTATCAAAATTGGTTGGGGTTATGAAATTTTATATCATTCTATTGGCATTGTATTGGGGTGTTTATTGATGTAGAGGTATTTTTTGGTTGCCTATAGATCTGTTTGGTTACAACTCATAAGAAGAACTACCCTACCCATGTTCATAAATTGGAATATATTATGAATGAACTCAAAATGTTACATTACTTCCTCTTTCAGAAACGTTTTATGGTATATTATGATCATAATAACCTAAGGTATATTTTCACTCAAAGGGATCCGCTCTTGCTATATAGATTCTAGGTGAATAATATCTGAAATTCTGAATTTGATATTTTTTAGACTCCTAGAAAATTGAATGTGGTCACTGATGCACTGATTCAGATATTATGGACATTAACAGTAAAGGAATCAATAGAATTTTTTTCTCAGATGAGTTTTTTTGTTGATATGATCCTGGGAAAGGGAGAAGTTTTTGGGAAGGTATTTTATTATTTTATGAAGAATTAATTGTTTTTTGATGACAATGTTCATATTGAGAAGATATCTTACCACAAGTACCAAAGAATTAGTAGAATCCTTTATGCTGGGATGACCTTTGGTGAATGGTCTCAACCTCAAAGTAGTAATTTTTGTTTTTAATGCATATTGATAGTTCATTTTTCACTGAAGAGGAAGTTGATGGAAAGTGGACACAATTATTTTGGTCTATTCACCAAATTAATATCATGATTTATCATAATTTGAATTTTTTTATTGTTGTTCATGGATGATATGGTTGATTAAAAATGTTATATCATGGTTTCTTACTTGAAAGGGAGTTATGGAAGAATACAAGAGGCCAGTTGGTTTGTTTCATCTCTTACCAAATCAAGTTTAGCAATGGGATTATATCTCTATGAACTTCATTATTGATTTCTGATGGACACCTAGTTGAAAGGATGTGATTTTGATGACCATAAATTAACTCATTAAATTTTCACATTTCCTACTAATAAAGGAGTTGATGAAAGTCATGAATATTGGGGAATTATGTATTTGAGATATTGTGAGACTTTTTGGGTTTCCCTCTGTGCTTATTTTTGATTGGGACACATGGTTCACATCCCAATTTTGGAATGGTTTGTAGGAGGTGATGGGCTCCTAGTTGAAATTGAGCATGACATATCAACTATAGACAGATGGTTAGACAGACAGAGAAATCCTAGTTCATGAGGATTTTCCCTAGGCATGTCTGTAGTTATTATTAAAATAATTTTTCTTTAATTGAGTTTTCTTATAATAATAATTTTCAATGTAATATCCCAACATTTTAAAAATAATGTGTATATAATACATGATATGCAACACCCAGTTTAAAAAAAATCGTAATCCTATTATTTAAATGGGAATGTTATAGCCTAGTTATAAATTTGTGGTTATAAAAAGGATTAGTTAGTTTATGAAAGAAATATAAAATTACAACACAATATATATTAATTTACTAATAATTACAAAATAATCCCACAATTTTTAGTAAAGTCATTTTATTCGTCAAAAAATGTTTTCTTCAAAAATGTGTTTTTTTATTTTTATGAGTGAGTATTATAATTACATTATGAAAGTTATTGAAAAATTATTTGAAAAAATCAATTTCATTTTTAAATTTAAATTTTCAAAATTATCTTAAAATGAATTTTTGAGAATTTTCTGAATAGATTAATATTTAAAATAATATAGAAAAAATAATGATTTTTATTGGAAACAATAATTTTATTTTAAATAATATAAAAAGTAAAATTATTTTTTTGATTAGTATTAAAATTTAATTATTTCATTTTCACTAAATATTTTTCAATTATGATTTTCCAAATTTATTATATTCCAGAATTTAGCATGAAAAAATTTTATATTCTAAAATGGATGTTTTCTGAAAAATTATTTTTCATGTTGTTTTCCAAACATAATTTTGGAATAAAATTATTCCACTTATTTTTTTCAATTTTAAAAAATATGTTCCCTATTTAGAATTAGGATGTCTAAATTCATTTGATATTTCCCTCTTATTTGATGTCAATATGAATAGTAAACGTACAAATTTTTTCACCATAGTAAAGGGTAAATGGTGAAATTAAATTTAAAAATAAAATTACAAGGATTAAATAATGAACCCAATACTTACCATAGTTTTAATATATAATTAATTTTTCTTTATATTCATCCAATATTTGGTTATATTGTGTTATTTACATTTTGATGAGATTGTGACCTTTATAGTGTTTTATTTCAAAGAAAATTCAAACATGTCACACTCTTATTTTTAATAAATATTATATTTTAAATATAGGGGTATATAAACAACATTTTCTAAAATAAATATTATTTTTTAAAATTTGAATGATTTATCAAAAAATTGTAATGGATTCATAATTTTTAATGAAGAAATAATACCTTAAATTCTTTCATAAAACTTATGATGTAATTGTTTTATTATTTGAAATATTATATAAATGGTGTTAAAAATATTAAAATAAATATAATTTGATATAATTAATGTCATAAACAATATTATGGATATTAATAAATATTTGAGGATATGTTTTAAAAATCAAATTTCTTTTGTATTATTGATATGTTTCACATCAAAGTTATGAATAGTTTAAAAATTGAAAAAATGATATTTTATGGAAACAATATTTTGTTAAATTATTTAAAAACATAAAAATATTAAAAGAAGAAAACGAGTATAATATTTTTTTTTAAAATGTAAAAACCTATTAATTTATAGGATGTTTGGAGGTATTTGGGTTGATATTAATTTTAATATAAATTAATCTTTTGGTAAATTCAAAAAGTGTCCCTCCCCATAGTTAAAAAGGGGAAGGTCCTCCCTCACTTTATTAAATCACATTGATTGTTCTAGATCAACCATCCTCTACAAAAATCTCATATAAACTTACTTATAAACACTCTATAGTTATTCGTTTTGTCAAAATTCCAATCCAAGAGTCTTTAAGGGGATATCCATGGGAGACATCCCAAAAAGAGGTAATTGACTTAGAAAATAACATTCATTATTATTATATTTTTACTTCCTCTAAATATGTTATATTATTTATTAAATAATACATTCATTGTCTTAAATATTCATAAATGTTATTAGGATTATTAAACCACCGTTATCCATCCTCTTTTCCTCAAATGGGATGTGAATGTATCACTTGTTTTTATGTATGCCATACCATCCCCACGTATTGGTATATTTCATTTTCCATCACTGTATTTCATGGATGGTTATTATAATGATTTTAAATTTTATATATGATATTTATTAACAAATAATTCTTCTTAAATTATAATATTATATCTACCCTTTTTACATCCAAACCTTCGAAAAATAATAATTCCACTCTTGCGTACAGTGGACTACCACCGCCAAAAAAGGATGTGAATCGTTCTTTCATTTATATTTTACATGTATGGTAAGGAAGATGGATAATATGAATATATAAAATATATAAAATATATTAATTATTCTGAAAATGTTATTTATTATTTATCATAATTTCGTTCCATACTTGAAAGGTGAATAAACCATCCATGGGTACGTACAACCAACCCTCTCCCAAAATGGTGTATTTAATTTTCTATCACTTTCATTATGAATAACATTTAATATTTATATATAATGAATATATATGATATAAAAATAATATAAACTATTTTTTATATATGTAAACTAAACTTAAATTTATTATACATGAGATTAATCAAATTTCAATGGAAGTTGAACCTAACATAAGGAATTTTTATCTCACTATTATTTATGTAAGAAACATGCCTTACAGACGACATTTTTCTTTTATATGGTGTATATAGTTCCAATGAGTGTACATATTTTTTAAAGGAAGGCCTCAAAATGGAATGTTTATTTTCCTATAAAATATTTCAATGTGGTCATTCAAAATATTTTTTTATCTAAAATAACATCCTTTGCCAATAATTAATCTTCATTGGGGATATTATAAAATAATTAAAACCATATTATTTCGGTAGATAGATTATGTTTATATTGAAAACATGAAATTTTTATGGAACCCAGTTATTTTCCATGGATTATGTTAGGAGAAATTGTTTTTGAAACCCATTTCCTTTCAGGGGTTCTGATATGATAAATGATTTATGATATTGTGGAAAACATACTTGTGGTCTTCATTATGTGACTATATGGACCAATATATCTCTAAAATGAATTTGGAAATGGATTTTATATCAACAGATAGTTTTGGGAACGATGTCAAAGGTTATGATCCATTAAGTGAAACAAGTTTAAGTAATTGATCTATTGTGGGAAATAAGTCGATGTTCTTGATCTACAATTGGAAATTGGTGTTGTTTCCTGATCCAATGATATGGGTTTTTGACCTTAACATAAGAAATGTTTCCTATAATTAATATGATTCCATTCTAATTTATGACATGAACTTATGGTTCCTGATTGAGTTCTGATGATTTCTCATTATTATGGTTCATGTTTTTGAAAGACTAATGGTTTATTCCATAAGTAATGGTTATGATATTTTTTATTTTTTTTGTGAACCTAATATGTTATATTCAAAATCTTATAAACATTTTATTATATTATGATTTCATATGATAATTTGTTGATATATCACATGATTACTATTAATGGGAATCTAAGTTCACCCATTATCATGTTTCTTTTTCCCAGGTTATTATGTATGGTTATATATGATTTTTTAGAAGGGTTTCATATGTAATAAAATTTACGGGAGGTGTTAAGGAAACAACGTAGAATATTAATAGATTGGTATAGTGGGAGATTATGTTGACCATTACAACCAATTTATTTATAAACCCAAATTTTTAAGTGTTATTTTAAATTATCTAAAACTCTAAACCTAAAAGGCCCTTAGGTATGTAAGAAATACAATATTTCCTTTCTATTTTTTATATTTAAGATGGGGTTAATTGGGTCACATTTATTGTTATAAAATCAAAAAATGTCATGTTAAGGTTTTTATCACTAGTTCTAGGAGTGAAAGTCTCAGGTAATTACAATTGGTATTAGATGTAAGATTAGAAAAAATAAAAGATAATTAGGTTTTCATGAGAAGTTAGTTTAAGATTTTTATACCATCATGGTTATACAATTTTGAGGTCGACCATAAGTCTTGATTCTTAGACACCTTGTTTGAGGTTTTAAGAGATGGAATTTTAAAGAGGATACAAATATTTTCGTATAAGTATCTCTAACCCTTATTTTTTTCAAGAATTATTTTTTGAGGAATAATGAATTGATATTTTTGAAAAAGAAGTTTTGAATTTATTTATAATATTTTGGGTTTATATAATATTTGACTTTGAGGAAAGTATGGGTACATACATTTTGGGGATACAAAATGGAATTCATTATATATCCTTTAACGTTAAAATTCTTCTTTAATGTTAAAAATATCATGGTTATTTTTTATAATTTTTACCAAATTTCTGATAATATTATAAGGATTATATAAATATAGTTTAATAAAAAAATATGCAACCCACAGGATTGGTGACTGCCCATCACATTCTGAAAGGATTTGAGGCTCAAACCCACAACCAAAGGGTGACATGGGTGAATCACCTACCACTGGCCTATGTTATTTATAATTTATTTTGAAATCATTTACCATTATTTAAACTATATTATAGATAAAACTAATTTTCATTTTTCAAACATATGTTTTATCTTATATATAGTTGTAGGGTTGGAGATTGATTTGTTGTTACATGATTAATGTTATTTTGGATGATGTTTATTTTTTAAGGAACAATAGATGATTAATTTAAAAAGAATATTATAATATTTTATTTGATATGAAATTGATGAGTTTTCTTATAGAGGGATATATTATTTTATTGTGGATTCTTGGGGATTTAGGTCATTTATAGAAATGATTATCATATCATAGAAAATATATGTTTAGGGAGTGTACAATTTGGGAGATAAAAACTAATTTTAAAAAGGAATACTTTGTGATCAAATCCTTTTTATTATTGTGTTTCAATATTAGTCTGGGATATTTTGAGTGATTTTATGGATATTTTTTATTGAATGATCTATGATGAGCTTTGTGTATTATAAATTAATTTTTTATATTATTAATTTTTTCTTAGTTTTAATGATTAATTCATTTTGGGAATTATATTTCCCTAATAAAAAATTTTGTTTTCTATAATTCATATATAGAAGAGGAATATATTTTTATTCTTTTTTGGGTTAGGAAATCCATTAACAGTTGATTTTAGTGCATTATGAATGAGAAAATCATCTAAATACTCATCGTTTGGAGAAAAAGATGTGATTTTGGTGTAAATTTAGTAAAGGATGAAACTCTACTATTAAAAAATATATATTTACTCATGTTATTAGACTAATTAATAGATTAATTCCTCAAATCTACAAAAATTATATTGAAAAAAAACTGTTTACTTTTATTACTGAGAAATCAATGGCCTTTTAACCCATCACAGATTTGCGCTTTTGTGAAGGTTAAATTTATCATGAAAATATTCTCCATCACACTCTTTTAGTATTTGGGTGTTAGGATTCTATTTCATACTATTTTTAACATTAAACCAATTATTCCCAATATAGAAACCTAGTATGTGTTATTCCATATTTATTTCATACTTTTTATTATCTCTTTTCAAGTGAATGTTTTACTAACACATTTTCTGATGTGGGGTTTCAAAAAAAGTGTTATGAAAAGTCAAACCCTAGATAATAATACCAAGTTAAAATTTCAAGGACAATATTTATTAAATGGGGTAAAATATAATACCATAATTTTTAAAAAATAAATTATATAATGTACAAGATTTGGAACACCGAGCTCAAACGAAAAATTAAATATTACAATTTTCATGGGACTGTTATACCCTAGCTATTGAATTTCAATGAATAAATAGAATTAACTCATTCACGTAACAAATATAAACTTAAAAATCAATATAAATAATTCAAAAATTCTTAAAAAATAGTCACACAATTTTTTGTAAATTTATCTTATTCTTCAAAATATATGTTTTCCTGAAAAATGTGTTTTTAACATTTTTCTAAGTGAATATTGTAATTAATTTTAAGAAGTTATATAAAATTTAATTGAGGAAAATAATTTCATTTTTGATTTCATCATTTAGAAATAATATTTAAATTAATTTTTTATTGTTTTCTAAAAAAATATTTATTTTCCAATTAGTAGTAAAAATTAATATTTTTATTAGAAAATGTTTTTTCTATTAAAGTTGTTAAAAAGTAAAATTATATTTTATATTAGTATTAAAATTAAATTTCTTCATTTTAAATTAAAATAATTCAATTATGGTTTTTTAAATGGATTTTATACTTGAATTTAGTATAAAATAATTTGATATTTAAAAATGACTATTTTCCAAAAAATGCTTTTTCATTGCATTTTTCAGGTTTAATTTTAAAGTAAATTATGCAAAATATATGTTTTTAATTTTGAAAAGAGATTCACTATTTTTGATCAATATGTAAAAAATTATAAAATAGGTCACTTTTATTTCTGGTTAATATAAATAATCACCTTAGTAATTTTTATTACAACGGTAAAGGGTAAATGGGTAATTAGAGTTAAAAATAAAATGATAAAGAGTATAAAATGACCCCAAAACGTGAATTTATTTAATTTAAAGATTTAAATTAATACATATTAATGTTATATTAGTTATTATTGAATATTTGGGCCATTTGTGTAAGATTATGACATTTATTGTATTTTATTTCATGAAAAGTCAAACATGTCACACTCTTGATTTGAATCACTGCAATATTTTTAAGATGGGGTTATATATTAGTTATTTTGGTCTATAAATAGTATTTATATATATATAATATTTATCATCATCAAGGTAATTAATTTTTTATTTTAGGTGAATATAAAGATTCCAAAAATTACTACACAATACTAACGCAATAATTTATTAAATATGATGATCATTTAAATAAATGGTATTATAAGTACTAAAATTAATATAAATTTTTAAAATTAATGTGACGCATTATTTTTATATAAAATAATTACATGTTAGGGATGTATATTTATTTTCTTGATTTTTCTAAAGTCAAAGTGATAAATAGTGGAAAAAGTGACAAAACATCTATTTAATAAAAATAATATTTTGTTAAATAATTTTAAATCATGAAAATTTTATAATAGGATAAATAATATAATAAATGGTCAAAAATATCATCCCATATTCTTTTATAGTCACTTTTTAGGTATTTGGGATGACATGGAATTTATTGTAAATTAATCTTTTGAACAATTCCGAATGTGCCCCTCACCTCAATTATAAAAGGGTGTATCCCCCCACACTTAATCTCACTAAATTGAGATTTTTAGATTGAAAAACTCTTTTAAATTCTCTTATTAAATTACTTGGGCACATTTAAGAAGTTCTGGTCTTCTCAAAAATCCAACACTAGATCCCTTAAATGGATATATAAGGGAGTCTTCTCAAAGGGGATTGAATCTCAGGAACAAATCACTTTCTTTTATATAAGACTTTTAATTCCTATATATCTATTATATTATTCATAAAATATTTACATTAGTTTCATAAATATTATTAAATTTTATTATGATTACGAAACCACCATTATCCATCCTTGTTTCATCAAATGATATATGAATGTATCGCTCGCGTGGACGTACCACCTATCATCCCCACATAGCAGATAATTTCATATTCCATCACCATATTTCATTGATGGTTAATATTACTAGTATAATGTTTATGTTTGATATTTATGAAAAAATTATTCTTCTAAAATTACAAATCATATCAAAAAATTTAACTTCCAAACTGTTGGAAAATGATATTATTGCTTGTGTGTGTGTGTGGACTTCCATCTCAAGGAAGAGATGTGATTCGTTTTTCATTTCTATTTTAATTGGATGATAATGAATATAGATAAAATGAATATATTTTAGATATATTATATAATAATTATTTTAAAAAATTTAATTTTTACTTGCCTTTATTTCATTCTATCTTTTAGAATATGGATACAGCATTCATGTGTGTGTACGGTCTACTGTCTCTATGATCAGTGTAATTCATTTTCTATCTCATTCATTACAGATGAATATATATATATAGTGATTATATATGATATAATAATCATGTTAAATATTATGTTTTATAGTGAAAGTAAATTTACATTTATTATATAGGAGGTTAATAATCATTCAAAGGAATTCAGAGCTAAGGTAAGAGATTTTCATCTCAAATTTATTTTTATGGGACGCATTCCTTAAATATTACTTTTTTATTTTATTTGGTTTATATAATACGCTTGCATGTATATTATTATTATTCTTATGAAAATTAATGTATATATATATCCATCTTAAGATCTTTCTTTCGTGGAGATTATGATTCAAAAGTTTCTAGTGGTAAGGGTTTTTTTCACAATATCATCATTATCAATGATTGATTTTGTCTAATTCCATATTGGAGAATAATTATCTTCCTGGTCCATGATTTCTAAAAAAGTTATCAAATTTTTTTTTCTAATATTCCCGTATAATTTTTTTAAAATCAATTTTACCCTTGTTTGACTTAATAAAAAAGTATTTAGAAGGAATCATTTTTAACATTTGAAAACTGGTAATTTGGGAATATTTTGACAAAAATATAGAAGGAATGTTTTTCAAATTTATATTTCCTGAGTTAAGTTTCCCATAGTCACCAAACCTCTACTATTTGAATCGTCCTTTATAAATTTATATATTTATTTTCAAAAAAACCATTATAAGTGTATTTATATTAATAAAAAGTGATTTCAAAATGGAAAGGTTATTTTAATCTAGAATTATTCCTAGTGATATTTTCAAAAAAAAATTCAAATAATATGACATCATTTGATGTTAATTATGATTTAATAGGTATATGATCTAAGTATATCATCCTTATTATTTCTGTAGACGGTTTTTTTATAGTGGAGGGATGAAATTTTTATAAAACCCATTTATTTTCTAGATTTTATACTATGTAGTAATGTTTATGAACTCCATTTCCTTTCATGGGATCAGATATGATGAAAAATTTATTATCTTGTAGAAAACATAAATATGGTTTTTATTATGTGAAATGTGGGATTTATATCTTCCTCAAAATAATTTTTTTACATTTATTAGCTCATGATATAGTTATGGAAAACTAGTCGAACTGATTTTTTTGTTGTGGGAAACAAGTAAAAGTGTCTGATCCATTAGAGGAAACAAGTTGATGTTCTTAATCTATAATGATAAATAGCTCTTTATTCCATGTCAAATGGTCTTGTTAGTTTACCTTGAAAAGGAAATGGTATCTATACCTATGATGATTTCATACAAATTTGTAAAATTCACATATATTCCATGATTGGATTAGGATGATTTCACAATCTTATGATTCATGTATATTGAAATAATAATGTTTTATTATATAGTTCACGTTTCCGATATTTATCATATTTGGTATGAACATTATAATTTATGTTCATGATCTCACACCCTTAGTATTACTGTACTCTTTCATATGAACATTGATTTATATCTCCCATTCTTACCCTTACTAAGAATCTGTGCACACCCATTTTTAGGTTTCCTTTTCCAAAGTTATGAAGAATGATGGAAGATGATTTTTTTTTAGAATGTATTCATATGTGATGAATTTTAATGAATATTTTTAAGATATAACATGGAATATGAAAAGATGGGTATAGGGGAAAAACGTTTTTATATCTGCAGTAGTTTTTCATCAACCCATGTTGATAAGAGTTTGTTCAAATTCAATAATAAACTAATCCAAAAAGTACCTTCAAAATTTAATTGATCTAATATTTCCTTTTGATTTTTTTATTTATTTTAGAAGAATAATTGGGTCACATTTGTTAGTATAAAAGATATAAAATTAAATTTTATGTTTTTTGCATCAGATCTGGGAGTGCAAGTCTTAGGTTATTATAATGAGGATATGATTAAAATATTGAACATTTATTCTATGTATGGTGTCCATGTATATCTACGATGTGATGGGAAGAGTTGGGAGAGTGGTCCATTGTTTGAATGATTCTTGTTTAGGATGGGACAATGATGGTGTAGTTGATCTAGAAGAGATTTATCGTGATACTGAGTTTCCATAAATCTTATGAGGATCATTTTTTAGCCACGTGATTTTGGGGTTAGTGATAAGTTATTTCATAGAGTTTCACCTCATTTGGGACTTAATCAGTTTGATACGAAGGGTAATTTTTTACCATGTTGGGGGGCATTGAGATTAGTGGGTGACTGGGAAAGGTGTCCAATTGTTTGGACGTAACATCTCATTTGAATTCCATACATAATCTGTTTTATGCTTCCCCACTAAGAAAGTATTGAAAAAATACATCCCATGTGATTTAATGGTAGGATGTTGATCTTAATCCCAGCATCACTATGGTTGAGAAACCAGTTCATACTATAGTCTTCGAGAGAAGTTGTTGTGTATTAAAATGATTCCTTTGGTCCGTGTACTAGCAGTAAAAATGGAATTACCCTGAGATGTGGGTATGGTTATTATTGATATGTAAGTAGTGTCATTCACTTTATAAATTCTATAATATTTAGAATTTTATATGGATAGAAATTATTTATACTCGGGAGATTGTAATACCATGTTACCATTCATCATGTATGCTTTTAATTTTGTATTGGTTTCACTTTTTGTTTGGGTGCATTGTGTAATTATCGGGAAAAGAGAATGTTGTCCAAGATAAAATGACCTAATGTACAGGGATGTATGTTTGTTTGGATTAATATAATATATTTATAATATGAAAATAGATATAGGGGATTCTTATTGGGTCTGAAAATCATTATGTTTTATTATAAAGGTTTTCAATAGAAAACTAGGTTGGGCGCTACCTTCTAAACACATTCACACCATGAATGGTTTATATGATGTGAATATGTTTTAGAGAATATGTTTTGAGTCTTTTGTAGAGAGTCAAATGTTTACAGGCCATGAAGCCCTTAAATGGCATAAATACATTTACCTATATTTAATTTAACCCAATGAGACCCCTTTTTGGTGTATCTGTAATTCAGAGGATTTCACATCATGAAAGGGATTCTTGATGTGAATTCCCACAGATCAGTTGTTTTAAACCATTTTGTATGCATGAATATTATTTCTAAACATTAAATTTTTCCTCGTAGGCCCTAGGGTAATTTTGGGCTATATTGGGTGATCTCCCTCCTTCTGGATCACCCCATTCGGCATTTGAATTATATGGAAGGTGCATCAAATATCCCAAGTAAGTGACCATTGTACTTTTTTATTTCCTTTGATACTGTAAGCGACAATGGATTTATATTTGATTAAGATTCATGATTGATTGGGGTTTTATATCAATGATTTTTAGTTTATTTTCATTCTTTATATTTCTATGTCTGGTCTGTTGTTATTCAACCTCCATTGTAAGAGCTACATAGGATTCCATATTCCTAGATCTAGGTGCGTCTGTGAAAGTATTTCTAATTCTTGAATTTCCATATTTTCTCACAGATCCATATGGTTTTTTCATTGAAATATATTTTCTATTATACAAATTGTGTTTTTATTATATGAGATCATGGATTTTAAAAATGTTTTTCAAAAAACATTACTCATTGGGAACCCGAGGTGAACTATGAAATAAGTACAAGTAACCCTTGTGTCTGTGACACCGCTAGGGGTTAATTTTTTATAATGAAAGGAAATGGAAGGACTCCATATTAGTTTCAATCCACATATTATTGGTTTATAGTTAGTTTATGTCTAGTATGTATTCTAATAGGTTGTATCCCAAATTATCTTCTATGTCATTTATACATGATTTATTACCTGACGATTGTTTCATGGTTTTCTCTACATTTTTGTTTTCTTTAATATTCTTCTATTTAGTAAATATGGTCGTAATTTATATAAAATAATTGAATTTTTACAAATTATTTGATTTCTGAAAATGATTTATAAACATTATTTTTTAATATATATATCTCTTGAAATCTTGATAATAAAACTTTTATAGATTCTTTAGTGATATATGATCTTCATGTACTTGGAGACATAAATTTCCATATTGCTTCCAGTAATAAGGAAAAGGCTGTAGAGGATGTATTATGGAAAGGGAATCCTATATAATTTGTAAATAAAGTGAACCCTTAATTCTTTTCAATGATTAATCATAATAAGCTCTCCTAGATGATTAGAGGGGAGTCACTAACAACCTCATAAGGCGTCTTGGTGAAGAAACATGTTGGTTGAAAAAGCTTTGTCTCTCTAAATCTCACTTATAAATGGGGGAATATCTCAGATAGTGATAATGATAATGGTAGAGGTGTTGAGAAACCTTATTACAATGATATTGTTAAATGTGGTCGAAATAGAATGTCTGTAAGTGAAGGAATGTTGACTAATCCACCAAATAAAAGGCCAAGAAGGGGATATTCTTACTTTCTGAAGCTGGTATCCACAGGGTCCTCATCTAGGCGAGAAATAGGGGATGTACCTAATTCTATGAAGAGTATTTTGAACAATAAATCATGTAAGGATAAACTCTTTGTGGAAAAGACGAAGGTTATAAAGAATTATGACAATGTATTGAAGCCATATGAAATGAACTCATAGTGTGAATCAGCTACTGTATAGGTTGCTCCTTACCATGGATGTGGTGAGGATTATGAATACTATGATATGTAGTTTCAATTTTCTAGTTGGAACTGATGTTTGTATATGGATTATTTGTATGCCTTTACTTTTTTTTCTTGGTCACTGTACATTTTTTTATTTTAATAAGGGGTCAGAGTTATTCCTCTAATTGACCTTTCTTTGTCGATTCTTTAGTGATATCCTATCGGGCTCTGTAGTCACACACTACTTTTAACTTTGGTTAGTTTTTTACCTTGTTTTCTCAGACTCGTGTAAGGGGAATCACAAAATCTATCATTCTGGTTTCTATTTTCATCCATCACAATCTTAGTGGGAAGGATTAGTGGTGAAAATTATTTCATGGAGACTTATTTAGACTATTCTATTTTATCTTCCTGTTTTGGCTGGTGTGGCTTACGTTTTTTATGCCTCATGGATATGTATTTATTCATTAAACAATATAATTTGATGAATAATCAATTTATAATAAACTTGTGTTTTCATTCAAAATATCTCCATGTGGAGGACCATCATTGGTGACTTGTCTTGTGGGCTCAGGTTTATTCATTAAACAAATCATGAGAACATAATCTATGATGAGTTTGTTTGGGGAATTTTTTATAAAAAAAATAGGTATCTTATTAATTCATTAAATATTTGTATAACAGTAATTGAACAGTGAAAAATTGTATTTTCTCACTTATGTATTTTAATGATAGATTTTAATTTTCCATATTCATCATAGAAATAATTATTCACATTAGTCATTAAAAAAAGATCCTGCTATAATCAATGGGTAATATAGCAAGGAAAGTTTTTTCTTAGAATTAATATCATTATTATACCAGTATAACTAAATTTTTCCTATTTTTTTAATGTTTTTAATCCTATTATTTGATATTTTGATAAATAATAAAATTCTATATGAAAAATGAAATGTGTTTCTTCCTAGTGGGGGTAGTACCCACATACTCATGGGTGTCAATCTCATTTTCCATATATTATAAAGAATTTTGGTATTGGATTATATATTTAAAATTATAAAAATGTTTTAATATCATTATTATTCATTATATCCCCTCCATTCAACCATCCATTTAGGAGTCTGTGAAAAATGGATCACTTTTCTTATGTGTGTTGTAGTCCATAGGTAACACATACAACATTTTTCTTTTAAATCTTTTTTGAAGAAGGTAGAAAATTATTATCCCTTATACCTCAAACAAAATTCGTATACATATGATAATGATGTAATCATGTAAACATTTTTATAATATATTCAAAAAATTTAGAATATGTCTGAAGCATAAATAAATAAAAAAGTGTAATTGAGAATTTTACCTTACACATAGAAATATCTCCTTTCCAAATTATGTTAATCATTTGATAGGTCTACTACTATGAAGACATGAACTTATGGAAAATTAATCTGAGTGATTGGGAGTTATTTTTGTATATTACTGATGAGTCTAACAGAATTGACATTTGAGGATAATTAGGGTAGTGGTGCCTCATTTTATAAGGTAGTGGAGTGGATATTTTTTATTAATATTAAAGGTAAAGACACTATTCAAAGGACATGTGGAACAAATAATTAAAAATAATGGAGTTGGGTAAGATCTAAGGTTGATAAATACCCAAATTTACAATTCAACATATGTTTTTATGATTTTTTAATGTATTTTACTCTTGTATTTTTCAGTTTTTCTATTTTTAGTTTTTGTAATAGTAATTAATATTTACCTAAGTAATTTAATTTCAACTCATAAAAATAAAATGAGATTAATTAAATAGTTAACAAATAAACATTCCAAAATATTAATACTTTTTTATAAACTAAAACTTCTATGAGTGATAAAAAAATTAATATCACTGCATATAATGTGGAAAAAACATTAGGAAAGGTGTATTTTTTTTTCTTAAAAATTATGATTAACATAAAATTTTCATTTTTTATTTATATTCCATTTATTTTTTTTATTAAAAAATTACTTTTGATACTTCTGGAACAATCCAAATCCGAATTCTACATTGTAGATATTTAGTTAAAATAATCCAACCAAATATAGTTTTTATTGCACTAAAATATTATCTACGTTTCAAAAATATTAAAAATGGGTTTTATTAATTTATAATTGTACATTTAAATTTTTTTTTTCATTTATAAGTATCATGTTTTATTGAACATGATTTTCATAAACAATAAAATCATTATTCTATTATATGTAAAGACCTCGCCCCTAAATTCCTAGATTCGGTCCCTTATATTAATACAATAGAATTATCACAAGAAATTTTTATCCCTAAGGAACAAATAGTTAAGTAGTTTAAAAAAGATACAAACATACGTTTAACATTACAACATGGAATGAAATTCATAATATCAATTCCATTGGAAACATCTATGATTCATAGATTATCCATAAAATTCATTCATAATATTCATCTTTACAACCTATGGAAAATAAAACATAAGAAAATGGTGATATCATATTCTTAGTAATGGTATGTAATACATTAGAAGTTATCATTAAAATAAACACTAGGCATGGTGAACAACTAAAAACACTTGCCTTTAAAAATATGCTTGATCCTAATGTGGTATGAATGAAAGATGATGAAAAAGGCCATATAAATGATCACAATAGAATAAAACATAACCATTGATATTCCACTAGTCGAATAATGACATTTTTTTTCAATCCCTAATACTATAATTATTGAATGTATAATGTCACACATCTGAAGCTTATTATCAAGGCCTCAGCCAAGACGTATGAAAATACTAGGTTAAGGCAACAAAAAAATACCAATTCAACATTGTCTCATGAGACCTAATGATTCATATAGGGTCTATAGAAAGCCCCACATATCACTTTCTAATTCCAATGAATTTCTCGTATGAAAGGGGAAAAACATAAACATTTCCAATAAATTTCTCCAATTTGTACACATAAACACTAACCATTCTGAGTAGTATGGTAAATGATGTAAAGATATAATATCCATAATCAAACTAATAATAAACCATTTAATAGATAAGGATGATTATAAATATAATATATTAACCTAAATAATACATAAAATACAACATAGGTGCTCAAATAGACAAAAATACTCAAATAAAATTATCAAGGAAATTTTGGTACAAATACAATTTTACTTTAAAAAAATATTTTATTTTGAAAAATAATTTCATGAAACCAAAAATTAATTAAGTTATTTATTCCATGATTAACTATGTTTTTTTAGAAAAATAATTTTTTCTTAAAACATATTATAGAGTGAACTTGAATATAGGTAAGAATTTGAGAAGTTCCATTTAATCGGACTTGTTTATCGGGAAGAATTAAGAATGATATTTATAAAAAATTTAAATCCCCATGAAATAAATAATTATTATATTTTTTACACATATCTAGAACATTAAAATGTAATTTTCTAGGATTAAAAAATAATAAAAAATAATTTAATTAGGGAAAATAATGAAATAAGAGTTCCCCGAAAGAAATTGGTGGTTCGGTATAATTTTATATGTGTAATTGGAATAATTCAGTGTAATTGAATTTATATTACAATAATTATAATACATAAGTTAATATGGTTAAATAATTCATTTTATATCATGTATGATGATGAGCTATTAGATATAACATTAGTTCTATTTTTTCAGATAATTCTAGCGATATTTTGATTGTTACAAACTACTTTTGTCGTATTAATTAGTATTATGTATATATACTAGTTAAAGAAAATTTAATAGGTTATTATAAATATATTAGAGTCCGGTTAAACCCTAAAAAATATTTCATTAACAACCGTTAATGAAAAATTGAAGAAATAATTTTCATCACCCATGATGGTTATAAATCAGCACCACTCTTATGATGAATTCGTTTAAAAAAAGATAAAGAGAGGTAATAGTTGGGGTAAAGATATTCCATCAACATGATATCATTAATATATATATATATATATGATTATAGAGATATAATGATCATTTTCATGGAGTATGTGAGAAGAATATAAGAAGATCTAATAAACTAAAAAATGAAATTAAAAGATAAAGGAAGAGGGTTTACCTCTTGAAATATCCTCCTTGAGAACCACCTTAAAGGAAGGTGTTTTGGTAAGCAGTAAATATGAAAAGATTATATAAGTTTGGATAGACAAGGAAATATTATTTGGGAAAAACATTGATAATATTCAATGCTTATAGAAGTGATGAGAAGAGGGAGTGAGAGGTGGTTTTTTATAGTTGATGGGCGGGGAGATTTGGGAATTTATTATTCATTATTTTATTATTTTATCAAATAAAAACAATAGTGATAATTATTATGGGAAAATTAGTAATAAGATCAGTTGATTTATAACCAAGTGTTATTAAATCATCAATGACTCAAGGAATAGTTTATATATCATTTAATGTATTTATACTGTAAAATACCACATTTTAATTTTCACTAAAAATTCAATTATTTCAGAAAAATACAAAACATTCACCGTAACCATTTTCTACATGTTGAATTTAAAAATGGACTCCACTTCATCAAAAAAATTCTCCAAATATGTGAAATTTAATTTTTAAATTAAATAATTATTTAATTGAAAAATACAGATGTTAAATTTCAAAGTAATTTTATAATACCTTTAAAAATTATAATTGGTATACTAAAATTATCTTAAAATTATAGGAATAAAATATATTTATTTAGGAATAAATATTATTTAAATTAATTTTAATTTAAATGCTTTTATTATTTATAATATTTTAATTAAAAATTTATTACTCACAAAACTACCAACACATAATTATTAATTTTTAAAATATCCACTCTCATTTATAAAGAACCTAAATATTATATATAATAACATGGGTAAAGTTAGTATTAATAAGTATTCATGACTATTGATAAGGTTCATGTTACTGTTAAAAAAATTGTATATTCTATTAGACGCTAAATATATTATTGGTCGCAACTATGTATGCTTGTTTTATAAAATTCAAAGCACCGAGGCTGAAATATTATGATTAATGGATATGTTATAACAACTAATTATTTTTTCACAAAGACTTGTTTTCTCATGAATTACATTCAATATTTTTTTTAAAACCATGGGGTGTTACATTCATCCCCCTTATAAATATTTCATCCTCAAAATTTTCAAAATGTTACCTCATATGGATATTTGGGTAGGTATTCATCAAAAGTTCCTCTGGCTTCGACATTTCCTTTTAAATTTGATGATTTTTTAAATATACCTTTACTAAAAAATTCAAACAATTCCTCAACACATGTTCTATACTGTCCGAAATTTGGATACACTCATCATAGTAAGATAAGTCGAGTCTCAATTATATAACGTTAGAAGTGAGTACATGAGTTGGTTCTGGAGTGTATATCCTCAACAATGAGACATGGAATACATTTTGTACCTTATAAAGTATAAAGACCCATACATTACATACATTGTTAATACTTCAAAATTGAATCATACTTATTACAACATTTAACAAAACCACGAAAGGACCGTATAGGTATAGTTTCTTTAGAAACTGGGAAACATAAACAACTGGGTCATAAAACGTCTACATTGTCTCCCATTTATTTCATCATATCTATAGTCTCTTTTGGCATATCTTACTTAATAACCTTCTTCATGACCTGGGGAAATAAAACATACAAGAGGGTGAGCTCAAATGCTCAGTAAGGGTAAACAAAAGAAATATCAATCACATCATATACATAATCACATTACTTTTGGAAATCTTAACCTGCAAAAGAGATCATAATTTCATAACATGGGATAAATCATAGTAGTGAAATGTGATCCCAATAATCATAACTTAAAACATGAAACTTTGTGGCATACACACATAATCATAGAGAATCATTTCTTATTATTCAAGACTCATTGCCAAGACTATCTTAGTGGACAAAGTCCATTTCTGAACCGAGTTCACTCCACGTTTCAGTCCTGTTTCACTGAACATGTATAACCTACCGTTCCAGCCATGTCTATCTCATGAGATATAAAATCTTTACCCAATTCATTGGAGGGAGATATAGGTCCCACCCATCTCATAATGATACTATTCTTATGTGTGCCACAAAATCATAAACCATACATCATAACATAACTCATGTAATAAAAATGGGAATCTTAAACATCGTGACATCATAAAACAATTCATATAAGATAAAGGAATTAATAAAAAAAAATTCCATCACAACATAATAAAATCAATGTAATAATAGGGATAAAAACAGAACCCTTTATTATCTTAGATGGAAAATAATTTTTATAAAACACATGAACTCCATTCTTGAGGAAAATATCCTTTCTAATTCAAAAACACTTTTCCTTTCTTAACATGTCATACAATTCTAAACTAAAAGAAGTTGATTAAAAATAAACTTGAAAACTTGTTAGGGAAGCTTCTTTGAAATAATGTTTAAAAACCCCATTCATGTCGTATAAGTTAAAAGAAAACATTCTTCTCAATCTTTTGTCAGAAAAGTCAAAAAGTACCTCATATGAAAAACGACAAAAGATTCCTTTCATATCTTTTACTAAAAACACAACGAAGGGTAAAATTGGATTTAAACAATTGTAGGTGGATGGAAACAATATTACATATTGAGGGAACATGGATGTGGATGATAAAATACACCCCAGTAAATACCAAATTATAAACAATCTCGGATAAAAATGGGATTGTGATATTTTACCTTACCTTAGGTCTGGTTTGCTTCGTAAGTGTATGAACCTCCTATATAATGATTTAAATAATGTTATTGACTTATTCCAGAATCATACTTATTTTTATGATATCATATATGGTCATATTCTTAGCTCTTTAGTAGTAATATTTCATTGCTACTTGTTATTCAGGTGTTTATAACTTTTTGTTCTTATGCGTGTCTTGTCGAATAAATTCTTATTCTTTTCTTTATGTTATAGATACCACATTTCCAGAATGGTATTAGTGTAATATATATCATATTCATTCATTCAATTCTTTTATATAATCATTATGAAATGAAGATCATGTAGAACGAGTCGCATCACATCGTGGAGACGGTATTCCGTACGTACGCACGAGTGATGATATCGTTCCTATGATCGTGGGATTGTATTTGAGTGTATGTATACTATTTAAGAATTAGTATAACTTTATAATAGTCATATATAGTCATTATTTACACCATTATACCCATCCAAGTAAGGTGGTGGTGGAAAATAGATAACACCACAGCGTGGAGACGGTATTCCGTACATACGCACGCGCGGTGATTTATTTTTCCGTAGGATGGATAGATGGTGAAATAGTGTTGTTTCATACTTATAATAACATATCAGTATATTAGTGATACTGATGTTATTACTTCATAATGAAACAACTAAATAAGAAGAAGTGGAAGAAGAAATAAATATGAAAGAATCGGTAACGGACATTATCTCTTCTTTGAAGTGCTTCTTTGAGACCTTCTTTTAGGGCACTAAAATTGGTCTTTGAAGAAGACCAGGACCTCTAGGATATCTCTATGGAAGTGGAGAGGAGTAATTTTCAGGGTTTGGCCGAGCTTGAAGGCTCAATGTGGTGTGAGGAAGAGGGGGAGGAGGTGCCCTTTTATAAGGGAGGAGAGGGGCTCCTTTGGGAAAACTAAAAATATTATTTTATTATAAAGTCATGTTCGGTTTTAAAAAGCTCCAAATTGATATATTTAAAAGCTAAGGTGGGGATGGGTATAAATCCTCTCATCCAATAGAATTTAGACAAGTTTATGTATCAATTTTAAACTTATCATTTAGATTTATCTTTATGTTAAGTAATTTAACTTTTACCGTGTCTTCTTGTTTTCTTACATTATAAGGTTAATAAACTTACTATATCAAGCCAAAAGAACCCCAAGTTGTTTATTATTAATATATATAGCCTTATCTAAGTCATTTGGCCAATCCTTAGATTTTTATTAATAAAATAACAATTAGTAATATAATATTTGTTTTAAAAACTATTTTATGTCAATTTTGACACTATTTAGTAATTGATTTTTGTGAATATTATAACAGAATGATTAGTTCTAAAAAAGTTACTTAAATAAATACTAACATGTCATATTAACCTATAAAATTAGTGTAATTCATAAAAAGTCTCAAATTACATTTATTTGGGTATTTATAACATCAATTATGTCAATATTTCACTAATAAGATAATTACTGCATCATCATTGTGTCATAAATAAATAAAATTATTTAATGTCTAAAAATTACAAATAAAATACCATTATGTAGGAAATATTTTTATATTTATAATTAATATTTATAGTCGAATTTATCTTATTTATAACCCCATATTAAAAATGATTTACTTATTAAACTTTGAGTTTAACTATTTAACCCTTCTTTAAATAAATTAATAATAAATGTCCTAATCTAATCCAAGTGGGCCTAAATGGTCATATTTTATTCCTAAGGTTGTTTTTGGTCAATTATACTTGTCCAATAGAATTAGGACATGTGTTAGGGTAATAATAATATCATTTTTACCCTTAATTACCATATTTACTTTTAACTGTGGTAAATAAAAGTAAAAAGTTACTATTCACCAAAAATTATTTTCATATTATTGAACCACATTTTAGTCTTTGATATTAACCGTGTCTCTCGGATTTTTGAAATTCCCCTCACAGAAGCGGTAAAATTAAGTTTTATAAAAATTCAATTTTTTTAACTACCACTTACTGGTTTCACTATTCATCAAAAATTGAATGTTTTCAGAAAAATACCAAAATTTCACCCCTAGGATAATTTCAATATTACGAATCCAAAAATGAAGTCCATTTTGAAAAATAAAATTTCAAAAAGTGGTTGTTACTATTCATAACGGCTAGTTTTAATACTATTTTAATAGCATATCATTGTTTACTGAATCTCGGTATTGCGTACGACACAAGCAATCGAGGAAGGCCGCGGTTGCATGTGAAGAAAACAAAGCTAGTGTTGTGTGTAATAAAATATTCCTTTGATGATTTATAAAAAAAATATTTCACATAAAAGTCTCAGGGGTTACATTCTACCCCCCTTAAAATGAATTTCACCCTCGAAATTCGTCACTTTGTCACAAACAGATGAGGATACCTCTCCCTCATCATATCCTCAAGCTCCCATGTTGCTTCTTCTAATTGGTGGTTCCTCCATAAAACTTTCACCAGGCGAGTGGTCTTGTTTCGTAGGAATTTTTCTCTACGATCCAGAATCTCTATCGGTTGTTCTTCATAAGAAAGATCTTGCTCCAGCAGTACAACTTTTGAGCTGAGTACATGTAAAGGATCAGGTATGTAATTTCTTAGGAGAGAAACATGGAACACATCGTGTACTTGAGAGAGATTCGTTGGAAGCGCCAATCGGTAAGCTACCTTCCCGACACGATCCAATATTTCGAAAGGACTGATATATCTAGGGCTCAACTTTCCCTTCTTCCCAAATCTCATGACTCTCTTCCAGGGAGATATTCGTAAGAACACGTTATCACCCACATAAAACTCTAGGTCTTTTCTTCGGTTGTCGGCATAAATTTTCTATCAAATCTGAGCTGCTCTTATGTGTTGTTGAATAGATCTGACCTTTTCGGCCATTTCATCAATGATATCAGGTCCTAATAGCTTTCTTTCCCCAACTTCATCCCAGCAAGTTGGAGTCCTTCATTTCTTTCCATAGAGAGCTTCATAAGGTGCCATCTGAATATTGGAGTGAAAGCTATTATTATAAGAATATTCCACCAAAGGTAGGTGTTGATACCAACCACCTTTGAAATCCATAGAGGAAGCTCTCAACATATCTTCTAGGGTTTGATTTGTTCTCTCAGACTGACTGTCTGTCTGAGGATGATAAGCAGTGCTGAAACTCAACTCTGTATCCAGAGTATGCTGAAGTCTTCACCAGAACTTTGAGGTAAATCTCAGATCTCGATCAGATATAATAGAAAGTGGTACTCCATGCAATCTTACCACATCCTTTACATATATCCTGGCAAGCTGATCCAGAGAGAAATCCTCTCTAATAGCAATGAAGTGTGCAGACTTGGTAAGACGATCAACTATGACCCAAATAGCATTATTGACTTTGGATATTTTAGGATGTCCTGTGACAAAGTCCATAGTGATGTTTTCCCATTTCCATTCGGGTATGGGTAATGGTTGTAACATCCCCTCAGACTTCTGTCTCTCAGAGTTAACTTGCTGACAAACCAAGCATCGAGAGACATATTCAGCAACATCTCTTTTCATGCCATCCCACCAGAAGTACTCTTTCAGGTCCCTATACATCTTCGTGCTTCCAAGATGAATAGAGAATTAATAACTATGAGCCTCATCCAGCAGCTCCTTCTTTAATTCCGGGATGGGAGGAACACGAACCCGATTCCTGAACTTTATTATCCCATCACAATCAAGGTTGAATTCAGGAACATTTCTCACCTTCTTTTGTAACTCGACATCTTCTTTCTGTGCCTCATTAATCTTCACATGTATAGATGGTTGAACATTCATCTGAGAAAGATAATATTTTTCCCCTTCCATTATAAATCCAAGATCCATCCTTTGTAAATCCATAAATATTGGATCTTTTGTGATCCTCATCATGGATAAACTGGCATGGTCTTGTCGACTTAATGCATCTGCCACCTTGTTTGCTTTCCAAGGTGGTAATGGATTGAGCAGTCATAATCCTTAATCAGCTCCAACCATCTTCTTTGACGCATATTCAGCTCCTTTTGTGTGAAAATATAATTTAAACTTTTATGGTCAGTATAAATGTCACACCATTCTCCATAATGATAATGCCTCCAAATCTTTAATGAAAAGATTACCGCATCTAACTCCAAATAATGTGTTGGGTAATTTTCCTCATGGATTTTCAACTGTTGTGAGGCATAAGCTATCACCATATCATTTTGCATAAGAACACACCCCAATCCCTTCTTGGATGCATCACTATAGATCACAAACCTTTCTCCACTACAAGGCAGTGCGAGCACAGGTGCACTGGATAACCTTCTTTTCAACTCCTTGAAATTCTCTTCAAATTTCTCCGTCCAAACAAACTTAACTCCTTTCCGAGTCAACTTGGTGAGTGGATTAGATAATCATGAAAAATATTTCACAAAACATTGATAATATCCAGCTAAACCAAGAAAACATCGGATCTCAGTTACTGTTTTCGGTCTCAACCATCTTTCTATTACCTCTGTTTTTGCTGGATCCACAGATATCCCCTCTTTTGAGATTATGTGACCCAAAAATGAAACATTTTGAAGCCAAAATTCACATTTGGTAAATTTGGCATAAAGCTTCTCCTTTCTCAGGGTCTTCAATATAATTCTCAAGTAATCTTCATGTTCTTCCTTGCTCTTTGAATACACAAGAATATCATCTATAAATACTACCACAAATTGATGAAGATGGTCTCTAAAGAATCTATTCATCAGATCCATGAAGATAGCAGGAGCATTAGTAAGACCAAATGGCATCACTATAAATTCATAATGTCCATTCCTTGTACGGAAAGCCGTCTTTGTTATATCATCCCTTTTGACCCTTAATTGATGATACCCTGACCGATTATCAATCGTGGAAAAGTATTGAGCTCCGTGTAGTTGGTAAAATAAGTCATCAATGCGTGGGAGAGGATATTTGTTCTTGATAGTTATCTTGTTAAGTTCTTGATAATCAATGAAGAGTCTTAGTGATCCATCTTTCTTCTTAAAAAATAGAACAGGTTCTCCCCAAGGTGAAACACTAGGCCGTATGAATCCCTTATCAAGATTCTCTTGGAGTTTATTCTTCAATTCCTGCAACTCAATTGGGGCCATTCTATAAGGTGTCTTTGAAATAGGCAAAGAACCTGGTACGAGTTCTATTGAGAACTCAACTTCACGATTTGGTGGAAGACCCGATAATTCCTCCAGAAAGACATCATCAAACTCCCGTACAATGGGCATATTATTAATCGTGAGTTTCTCACCAACCATTTGAGATAAATAACCTTCATTTAGTGGAATCAATACCCTTAAGATGGAAGAAATTTCCACTGGAAGGTTATGTTCATCCTTTCATCGATAGACGATCATAGATTGATCTGGAATATGAAATGTGACTTCCCTTATTTGGAAATTGATATGAGCTCTATATAAAGAAAGCCAATCCATGCCAAGAATCACATCAAATTCCACTATAGGAAGGATCACAGGATTTGCAGGAAACACTTTCCCACAATCTTCGATCGAAGAAGAATGATAAACTTTTGATGCGACTGTTGTGCCATTAGGTGTTGTCACAGCTAACTCAACATCTAATTGTTGAAGTAATACGGTGATACCCTTAGAAAATTCTTCAGAAATAAAAGAGTGGGTGGATCCAGAATCAAATAAAACATTTTCTACTTTAGAGTGGATGGTAAGTGTACCTTTCACCACATCATTATCGTACTCCACATCGCTGATAGAAATTTCATGTTACATTCCTTTGTCTTTAGACTTAAGAGTTTATTGACGTCGACCATCATCATCATCCCTTAGATTAGGGCATTTATTGGCATAATGTCCCATCTCCTTGCACTTGAAACATTGAAGTGTAGTAGGTTCATTCTGTGTATCCCTTCCTTTGTTTGCATCATTAGATATCTTCTTCCCATCATCGCGACATCCAAACGCCCGATGACCTTCCTTCCCACATTTGAAACATTTACTTGTCCCTTTAAGACAACTCCCTACATGTTTCTTTCCACAAATTGAGCATAAGGGAAATCTCATCTTCTTTTTAGTGTGCTCTTTAGATTTTCCTTTGAATTCCATTTTCCTCTTCTTATCAAACCCATATGACTGATTGGTTACTCCAATCTCCATCTCAACTTTGAGAGAACATCGAACGATTTCCTCATAGCTATTGAAGTCCCTTATGGCTAAGGCCCTTCGAAGACATGGTTTTAAGCCACTAAAGAATCGATCGTTCTTACTCTCAGGTTGGATAATAATACCAGAATCGTACCTTGCATGTCTTGTAAAATTTGTTTCATAGGTACCAACAGATTCATCATCCTTTTGCTTCAGTTCAAGAAACTCTTTCTCCATCTTTTTTCGGAGAATACGAGGGATGTACTTATTGAAAAATAAGTTCTTGAACTCGTCCCATTCCATAGACTCAATTTCATCCCTTTGCCTCGTATTCATAATAAGATTCCACCATTGATCAGCATCAACTTCCAAACGATACACTGCTAAGATGACTTTATCATGCTCAGAACATTGAAGAACTGAAAATATCTTTTCAGTAGTATTAATCCATTGTTCAGAAACTAATGGATCAGTAGACCCGCTGAAAGAAGGTGGACGCTGTCTCATGAAGGATTCAACAGAAGGTTGCTCTTTCCTTTGCCCGTTTGGAATTCCTGCATGATTCATAGCTTGAGAATGTTGTGTGAGAATGGCTACAAGATTTTTCATTCCAGCTCCCATAACGTTTCATTGCTCAGGGGGAAAATCATTGCATTTCCTATCTCATTCCGCATTAACACGATTTCTACGGGTTCCAGCCATTGACTAAAACCCAGAAGAATAGTGTGAGCAACACTAATTATAATAGGAAAACCACATAATCAAGAATAAGATCTCACCCTTAAGGTCTTATCCTAGGTTATTCATGACCATTTCTAAAACACTAATATTGTGTTTTATGCTTAGAATTATCCTTAGGGTTCTTACTAAGGCTTTCACATCCTAGTTTCCATAGGTTGACTATACCTTTCCTCTGATACCAACTATAACGACCCATACTTTACATACATTTTTAATATTTCAAAATTGAATCATACTTATTAAAACATATAACAAAACCATGAAAGGACCATATAGGTATAGTTTCTTTAGAAATTGGGAAACATAAACAACTGGTTCATAAAACGTCTACATTGTCTCCCATTTATTTCATCATATCTATAGTCCCTTTTGGCATATCTTACTTAATAACCTTCTTCCTTACCTGGGGAATGAAAACATACAAAAGGGTGAGCTCAAATTCTCAGTAAGGGTAAAAAAAAGAAATATCAATCACATCATATACATAAGAACATAACTTTTGGAAATCTTAACCTGCAAAAGAGATCATAATTTCATAACATGGGATAAATCATAGTAGTGAAATGTGATCCAAATAATCATATCTTAAAACTTGAAACTTCGTGGAATACACACATAATTATAGATAATCATTTCTTATTAGTCAAGACTCATTGCCAAGACTATCTTAGTGGACAAAGTCCATTTCTGAACCGAGTTCACCCCTCGTTTCAGTCCTGTTTCACTGAACCGGTATAACCTACCGTTCGAGCCATGTCTATCTCATGAGATATAAAATCTTTACACAATTCATTGGAGGGAGATATAGGTCCCACCCATCTCATAATGATACCATTCTTATGTGTGCCACAAAATCATAAACCATACATCATAGCATAACCCATGTAATAAAAATGGGATTCTTAAACATCGTGACATCATAAAACTATTCATATAAGATAAAGGAATTCATAAAAATAATTCCATCACAACATAATCATATCAATGTAATAATAGGGATAAAATAGAACCCTTTATTATCTTAGATGGAAAATAATTTTGATAAAACACTTGAACTCCATTCTTGAGGAAAATATCATTTCTACTTCAAAAACACTTTTCCTTTCTTAACATGTCATACAATTCTAAACTAAATAAAGTTGATTAAAAATAAACTTGAAAACTTATGAGAGAAGCTTCTTGGAAATAATGTTTTAAAAATCCATTCATGTCGTATAAGTTAAAATAAAACATTCTTCTCGTACTTTTGTCGGAAAAGTCAAAAAGTACCTCGTACGAAAAACAACAAAAGATTCCTTTCATATCATTTACTAAAAACTAAACGAAGGGTAAAATTGGATTTAAAAAATTGTATGTGGATGGAAACAATATTACATATTGAAGGAAAATGTATGTGGATGATAAAATACACCCCAGTAAATACCAAAGTATAAACAATCTCGGATAAAATTGAGATTGTGATATTTTCCCTTACCTTAGGTCCGTTTTGCTTCGTAAGTGTCCAAACCTCCTGTACAATGATTTAAATAATGTTATTTACTTATTCCAGAATCATACTTATTTTTATGATATCATATATGGTCATATTTTTAGCTTCTTAGTAGTAATATTTCATTGCTACTTGTTATTCGGGTGTTTATAACTTTTTGTTCTTATGCGTGTCTTGTCGAATAAATTCTTATTCTTCTCTTTAGGTTATAGATACCTCATTTCCAGAATGGTATTAGTGTAATATATATCATATTCATTCATTAAATTCATTTATATAATCATTATGAAATAAAGATCATGTAGAATGAGTCGCATCACATCGTGGAGACGGTATTCCGTACATACGCACGAGTGATGATATCGTTCCTATGATCGTGGAATTGTATTGGAATGTATGTATACTATTTCAGAATCTGTATCACTTTATAATAGTCATATATAGTCATTATTTACACCATTATACCCATCCAAGTAAGGTGGTGGTGGAAAATAGATTACACCACGTCGTGGAGACGGTATTCCGTACGTACGCACGCGCAGTGATTTCTTTTTCCGTAGGATGGATAGATGGAGAAATAGGGTTGTTTCATACATATAATAACATATCAGTATATTATTGATACTGATGTTATTACTTCATAATGATGAAACTAAAGAAGATGAAGTGGAAGAAGAAATAAAGATTAAAGAATCGGTAAAGGACATTACCTCTTCTTTGAGACCTTATTTTAGGGAACTAAAATGGGTCATTGAAGAAGACCAGGACCTCTAGGATTTCTCTAGAGAAGTGTAGAAGAGTAATTGGCAGGGGTTGTCCGAGATTGAAGGCTCAATGTGGTGTGAGGAAGAGGGGGAGGAGGTGCCCTTTTATAAGGGAGGAGAGGGGCTCCTTTGGGAAAACTAAAAATATTATTTTATTATAAAGTCAAGTTCTATTTTAAATAGTTACAAATTGATATATTTCGAAGCTAAGGTGGGGATGGGTCGAAATCCTCTCATCCAATAGAATTTAGACAAGTTTCGGTATCAATTGTAACCTTATCAATTAGATTTATCTTTAAGTTAGATAATTTAACTTTTACCGTGTCTTCTTGTTTTCTTACACTATAATGTTAATAAACTTACTATATCAAGCCAAACGAACCCCATGTTGTTTATTATTAATATATATAGACTTATCTAAGTCATTTGGCCGATCCTTAGATTTTTAGCAATAAAATAACATTTAGTAATATAATATTTGTTTTAAAAACTCTTTTTTGTCAATTTTGACACTATTTAGTAATTGATTTTTGTGAAAATCATAACAGAATTATTAGTTCGAAATAAGTTACTTAAATCAATAATAACATGTCATATTAAACTATAAAATTAGTGTAATTCTTAAAAAGTATCAAATTACATTTATTTGGGTATTTATAACATCAATTATGTCAATATTTCATTAATAAGTTAATTACTGCATCATCGTTGTGTCATAAATAAATAAAATTATTTAATGTATAAAAATTACAAATAAAATACCATTATGTTGGAAATGTTTTTAGATTTCTAATGAATATTTATAGACGAATTTATCTTATGTATAACCCCATATTAAAAATGATTTACTTATTAAACTTTGATTTTAACTATTTAACCCTTCTTTAAATAAATTAATAATAAATGTCCTAATCTAATCCAAGTGGGCCTAAATGGTCATATTTTATTCCTAATGTTTTTTTGGTCGAATTAAACTTGTCCAATATAGTTAGGACATGTGTTAGGGTAATAATAATATCATTTTTACCCTTAATTACCCTATTTACTTTTAACTGTGGTAAATAAAAGTAAAAAGTTACTATTCAGCAAAAATTATTTTCATCTCATTGAACCACATTTTAGTCCTTGATATTAATCGTGTCTCTCGGATTTTCGAAATTCCACTCACAGAAGCAGTAAGATTAAGTTTTATGAAAAATTCAGTTTTTTTTAACTACCACTTAGTGGTTTCACTATTCATCAAAAATTGAAAGTTTTTATAAAAATACCAAAATTTCACCCTAGGATAATTTCGATATTCCGAATCCAAAAATGAAGTCAATTTTGAAAAATAAAATTTCAAAAAGTGGTTATTACTATTCATAACGGCTAGTTTTAATAATATTCTAATAACATATCATTGTTTACTGAAACTCGGTATTGCGTACGACACAAGCTATCAAGGAAGGCCGCAGTTGCGTGTAAAGCAAGCCAAGATAGTGTTGTGTGTAGTAAAAGATTCCTTTGATGATTTATAAAAACAAAATATTTCTCATAAATGTCTCAGGAGTTATATAAAGGCTAGGGTTCATTTTAAAATGATAATCCATAGCTCCAATTATCTCCATAATTTCTAAAGGAATATGTATATGGGGCTCAATTTCCCTTTCATCCCAAATCATACAAAACCCTACCATAGAAATACTATTAATAAAACATAATCTACCACTTCAAATTTGAAATCCTTCCTTCGATTATCAGCATACATCTTTTTTCTTCTCTAAGTTGCTTTAATATGGTTTTGAATTGTCTTTACCTTCATTTTTATTTCCACTACATGATTTGGGCCTACAATATTTCTTTTACCAACTTAATCCCAATGCGTTGGTGTACGAAATCTCTTTTCATACAATGATTCATATGGATCCATGTAAATACTTGAATGGAAACTATTATTATAGGAAAACACCACCAAAGGTAAATTCTGATCCTATATACCATGAAAGACAATTAAACATGATCTCAACATGTATTCTAAATTTGGGATCGTCTTTTCGGATTGGATGTCGGTTTGAGGATGATATACAGTAATCAATAAAAGCTTAGTATCCAAATATTTCTCAAGAATTTTCCAAAATGTCAATGTAAATCATGGATCAAGATCAGAAAAAATTGAGTGAGGTTCTCCATGAAGTCTTGAAACATCATTTATTTATATCTGTGTAATGTGATATAGTGGAAAATCCTCCCTTATTGTGGGGAAGTGTTCATATTTTTTGTTTCGATCAACAATTACACATATTTAATCATTACTTATTAGATTTTTTCGTGACCCATTTACAAAAATAAATAGTGACTTTATCCTATTTCTATGTATAAACTTGTAAAGTTTTCATCACTTTTATAGGATGTTTCCTTTATTCCTTATCCTATGAAAAAACTAAACATATTGATACATAATAAGTAATTTCACACTTCGTATTTTCCCACCAGAAATGTTCTTTAAAATATCTATACATCCTAGTGCTAATAGGGTGTATAGAGAAATTTGAACTATCGTCATCATTTAATAACTCCCTTTTTAGTTCATGTATAGAGGAAACACATAGCCATCTCGCAAATTTAATAATTCCATCCTCACAAGTAAAATTTAGAAACTTCCCATGACACACACCTTATATTTTCTTTTAAATATTTCCATCATTAGATTGAGAACATTTAATTATTTCCAATAAAGATGGTTTGGAAACCAATTGAAAATGTAATGATTCTTCACCTTCTTGGATAATTCCCATATCCAACCTCACTATATCCTTTTATATATTATCCTTTTCAATACTCATTTTTTGTTAAGAACTCCATGATCTTTTTTACTCATTGCAGCTGCCTCCTTATTTTCCTCCCATTGATGGTACTGTAAGGAGTAATCATAATCCTTGAGTACCTTGAGCCATCACCATTTCCTCATGTTGAGTTATTTCTGTGAGAAGATATATTTCAAGATATTGTGATCAATATATATCTCACATATTTCACTATAGATATAATGTCCCTATCTCTTTAAAATTATAGAATTTAACATTGGTAGCATCTTACATTACCATACAATAACGCGATTAGTGGATTCTTTCCCCATTATTTTAACATACTCCTTTTACATTTAATCATTCTTTGTGGTGTTTCATTATACAAGAATCACATGTTGGAAACTCTCTTTTATATTCATTCCATTATTTATTCTTTCTTCCACCGCCCTCTTATTCTCTTGGTTTCCTTTAAAGTCATATGACTTAGAGAATTCTACCTCAATCTTTAATTATCATAAGACTATATATACATATGATGATAATGTTTGGAAAACCATTTCCCTTCAAGGGAATGGTTTTAAACCATCAATAAATTAGTCAATCTCACTTTACAAATTAAGTATGTTGTCCATGACATGCCTTTCTAGCCTAGTAAAACTTGCATCATACTTCATAATTTTTTCATCCTATTTTTGTTTTAAACGTATGAATTTCTTCTTTATATCAACTCACTATTCTAGAGGATAATACTTTTCTAATAATATTTCGCTAAAGTCCCTATATACCATTTCTTCTACTTCTTCCTCCTCCTTTATGTTCGGAATTATTGACCAGCATTGATCTTAATCTACTGATATAAAATAAATTGTCTTGATAACCTACTCCCATTCATTATATTCCAGATCAACAAATATCTTCTCTAAATAACTTATCCACTAATCATCTATGAATGGGTTTGTAGTGATATTTAATGATGGAGGTCGTTGTTGCATAAATAAGTCTAAAATTACTCCTCCATGTGGTGTATCAAGATTCTCTATATGGGTATAGTTATTATTCATAACAAGAGTTAGTTTTCCTAGTATAATTATGAGTTTCTCAACACTATTCGCAGCTTCAGAACCAATATAATTATTTTTCATTGAAGGTAAATCCCTACATGGGATAACTGCGTTGATGAGGTATTAATTCCATCCACTATGCTCCATTTTTAAATAACGACATAAACTAAATTTGATTATAAATCATAATATATAATTTAGAACTAGAAAAATACCTATCATAAATTGAAATTTTAATCATGTCTAATTTCATAATCATAATAATGGTTTCTTTTCAAGAATATTTAAATTTAAATACATTATAATGGTTTATGAATAAAATGAAAATTATGTTAAGAATATCCCTTAGGATTTTCAAACCAGTTTCATAGTAAGGCTCGTTTTAATGTACTAGGTTTCTCCTAGTCAAGACATGAACACAGTGTCAGTGTTGTTACTCCTATGTACATCTGTTCCAGAACCACATTCACTTGTAGTATCTAAAAAATGATAAATTTTATATAAATAAATGCATAATATATACCTAAACAAAATTCTAGGCTGTTCTTGTATACTTATCCCCAAATTCTATCTTAGGATTTTGTTCCCCAATCTACACTTTCGGAATCTAGTTTCTAATGATTCTACTGAACTTCCTCTGATACCAACTGTAATGGCCTAGATCCTCATTCCCTACATCTAGTGACTTATATTAATAGATTTTAATGATTATAATAAATTCATATATTGAATGAATGAATATCTTATTAGTTTTCTAAAACAACATACAGACGTAAGTTCTACATTACAACTTGAAATAAAATTCATAACATCAATTCCATTGGAAACATCTATGACTCCTAGATTATCCCTATAAGTCATTCATAATATTCATCTACACACCTTGTAGAGAATAAAACATAATAAATTTGTGAGATAAGATGCTCAATAATAGAATGTAATTCTTCAAAAATTATCATAAAAATTAACAATAGGCATGGTGAAAAACTCAAAACACATGCCCTTAATAATATTCCTAATAATAATATAGAAGGAATAAAATATGATTAAATAAGGCCAAAAATTGATCAACAGAGAATGTAACATATCCATTGATATTATTATAGTCGAGTAATCAAATATTTTATCAATTAAAAATAACATATTGATGGAATGCATAATGTTGGACATCTGAAACATACTGTCAAGGCCTCGACAAAGACATCTAAAATTACTAGGGTAAGGCCTATGGCAAAACTCAATTCTATTTTATCCCATATGAACGACCTATTCATAGAGAATATATAGTGGGGTCCACCCATCACATACTAAGTAAAATTAATTCCTAATATTAAAGGGGTTAAAGATAAACATAGGAAATAAAATTCCCGAATTTGTACGCATAAACACTAACAATTCTGTGTAGTATGGTGAATGGTATCAAGACATCACATACATAGTAAAACTGATCATAAACCATTTAATAAAATATTTTATATGAATAAAATATTATATTTACCTATATAATACATAAAATTAGACATAGGTGTTAAAATAGACAAACGACTCTCATAAAATCATCGAGGATCTCTTGGGATAAATACACTTTTACTTTGAAAAAAAGAGTTATTTTGGGAAAATATTTTCATAAAACAATAAATTAACTAATGTATTTTTTCAATGATTAAATGAGTGGTTTAAATTAAAGATTATTAAACCAGATTATAGAGTTCACATAAAATAGATAAAAATTTGAGATGTTCTCTTGAATCAGGCTTGTTCATTTGGAAGAACTGAGAAAGTTATTTAAAAAACATTTAACTCCCAATGAAATAATGAAGGATTTTGATTCGTAAACATATAGAGAAAATTCAAACATAATTTAAGGGCACTAAATAATAATTATTAAGAATATAATTTGGGTAAAGAGAGAAAAAAATAGCAACTATAAAGAAATTGGAGGTTTATATAGAAAACCCTTACCTTATGTATGAACGAGTTCTACACATAGATTTAACATCATAGTTAATCAAATTAAATCCATTAATTCATTAATTCATAACTTATTATAAATTTATATGATGTATTATAATTTTATTATGTTCATTTATGTTCATTTGTATGACTTATAAGATACTAATTTATTGCTCAGGAGCATTCATTTACTTGGTTTTCACAGTCATTATACTTGTATATGAGTATGGAAGGTCATGTGGAATTGGTATAATTATACAAAAGTGAATTTATAGGATAATAATAAACATAAATAAGATTATTTGGGGAAATAATTCATCTGTTTATCTGATATGAGGATGATTTATTTTATAGAACATTAGTGATAATCATTTAGATTATTTTGGTGATATTTCAATTGTTACGAAATAGTTTTATCATATAAAATAGTATTATTTATATATTCTAGTCCTGGAAATATTAATAGGTTTTAATACATATATTATATTCTGTTTAAATCATAAAAATGTTTTCATGGCCGGCCTTTGATGATAAATTTATTAACAATGGGTCTTCATCAACGAAGGTTGTAAATCAGCACCTCCCAGATGATGATTTCGTTTTTAAAACAAAAGAGAGAGATATAGTATTTTGAAGAAATATATTCCATTAAAATGATATAATTATATTATATATTTTATAATATATTTATTATGATTATTTGGCTATAGGAGGTAGAGTGAGTACAATAAAAGAAAATAAATTGAAAATAAAATTAAAAGAAACAACAACATTGTTTTCCTCTTGAAATATCCTCCTTGAGAACCTCATTAAGGGAATAGGTTTTTTTCTTTTGGAAAGAACAAGATATACATGACATGGGGAGAGAGTAGGGAAGATTATTTGTGATGAACATTCATAATTTCCATATATTAGAGGAGTTAGTAGAATAGCGAGTGAGGGTAATTTTTTAGTGGAGGAGAAGGGTGGTTTTTTAATATCTTATTCACTGTTTTATTATTTTTCTCAAGACAACCAACATAGTTGGTTATTATTACTAAAATTAATAATTAGTGCTTTTGAGTTATAATCAAGTGATCTTACATCATATGTGACTCAGTTTATAGTTTATTTATCTTCTAATTTATTTATCCTGTAAATTAAAGTAATTTATTTTTCCCGAAAAATTCAAGTAATTTATTTTTCCCTAAAAATTCAAGTATTTCATATAAATCTAAAATATTTACCCTAACGATTTTTTAACATATAAAATTTAAAAATAGATTCTATTTTATTAAAATAATTTTCCAAATATGTGAAATTTAATTTTTAAATAAAACCATTATTTAATTGAAAAATACTTATTTTCGAATTAAAAATAATGTTATAATACTTTCAAAAATTAACCGAGGAATCATAAAATTATCGTAAATTCATATGAAAATAATATATTTAGGAATAATTTTATGGAAAATAAATTTTATTTTAAATAAAATTATTAAATGTTAAATTATAATTAAATATTTATTACTCACAAAAATACCAATACTCGATTATTAATTTTTAAACTATTCACTCACAATTATAAGGCACCTAAATTTTATTTATATTTACATGGGTGTTGTTACTATTCATACGGGTCAAGTTACTATTCACCAAAAATGTATGTTTATCCAATCAGACTCAAAATATTTTAATGGTCGCAACCATGTATTTCTATTTTTCAAAAGTCAAACCATAGATGTGGAAGAATTATTACTAAAAGATATGTTATAATAACAAAGTGTTTTTTCAAAGATACTCAGTTTTCATGAATTTTATTCTATGTTAAATTTATATTTAAAACATTGGGGTGTTACATTATATAAATTTCTTAAATAGACATTATTTTCAAAATCAGTATTTTTTACTATTAACACAAAAACTCAACCTTTTAAGGAAAAATAAAATTTAAACCTAAGATATTTAAAAATCATAAATGAAAAAACGAGTTTAACTTCATAAACCTAAAATTTATATATTTATATATTTATTTTAAAAATTAAAATTCAAAATATAAAGAAAGTGTTTTTTATTGAAAAAATAATGTGATTAAGTGTTCGTTATATGACCTCATATCAATTTATAATTAAAATATTTTTAATATATTAGTTAATATATAATATTATTTTAAATGTGATTAATTTCATTTATTATAAAAAATATAAAACAAATAAAAAATAGTAATTCAGGAATGAAAAATATTTTTTAATATTATGTTATATTAATTATTTATCATATAAATGCTTCAAATTTTAGTTCAGTGATATTTTTTATTTACTCAAGTTTTTATGATTCAAATAAATTTGATAATAACATTAAAATAATTTTTTGTATCTAATTGTAGTTAATTTTATCATGTCAAGTAATCAATAAAATATAGTATTTAATTAATGGATAATATATACTAAAATATTTTTTTGTTGCATTTTATCCCCTTAAATAAAATAAATACCCATAATTTGAATCATTATATACTAATGCGAATGAGGGGGATCAAAAGCCTGTGAAATATTCCTTTTCGAATAGATGATGACAATTATTCAAAATAGTAATCTTCTCATCGATCAATGGGTTGGATTCAACATTAATGGGAAGGATCATTCAATGATGTGGTGAGGTAGCCTTCTATTAGTGCAGGGTCAAATCCAATCATCCTAAAAAGAATGTATATCATAAAATATGTCCTCTTTATGGAAAAAATGTATTTATTTTGTTTAAGATCTTTATAGATCGAATTCCCGAGGGAATAACCTTGTCATGTTTCCCATCATCAAAAAAATCAGAGGATGGAACCCTTTATGTTCTTTACATTATAGATACGCTCAATAAAATACTTGAATTATTTAATTATTCTCTTCTCAACTATGTCTTTTACAAGAAAGTTAATAAGCCCTTTCCTAAAAGAGATGTAAAACCTAGAGTATGTCACAGCTGGAACATTATGACATGGAGTTTCATACTGATTAGAAAACTATATTTTCCTGTTATATTGGAGTGACAAGATGATTTAATGGCTTTTCGAAGATATTAATTTTAAACATGGAGCTAGAAATCGTATGTTTCTCTTAATAGGATGTGATCTTCAATCCCTTAAAAAAGTGGAATGCTAATGCTCAATTCGAGGCTATGATGAAAGGGCCTCCTTGGGTCTCTTGGATTCTTGAGATACTCAATGATATAGAATATAGAATTGGTATGCCTTTTAATGTTGAACTAGGAACCTCATTGATGACCTATTTCCTTAGTACGAGTCCTCATTCATGAGACCCTTTAATCAAAGCCTCCAAATTTGATTTTTTTTCTAGTTAAGTATCGTAAATTCAAATTCAATGTAGAGTATGAACATGTTCCACCTTACCGTGAAGTTTTCAAGATGGTGGTACATGACGTTATCAAATGAAGAGTGGTCTATAAGTAGTTTAATTTTTATCATGGTACTAACATAGAGAAGGTGGTTTCTAAAAATTTAAAAACAAAAGTAATGAATGTTGAAAATGGTGAATCATCATAGCAAGGAGATGATATTAAATAGACCAAGCCCAAATAAAACATTGGATCCTCATTGGTAGTTCTTTTTTAGGGATAAATAAATTAGTAGAAACTTTCTCCTTATATTAAGGACACTAAATATAAAGGTTCACTCAGTGTGATAAGTAAGTATTTCATTTCATTGGAAGAATACTTTGAAACTTTTTTTAAAATTACCATTGGGATCACGAACATAGTGATCTCTTTACAATCAGAATAGTTCTTAATCAACAAGATTCAGTTTGATATTTTTCCATCCATTCAAGTGGATAAAGTATCATGGATACAAATAAGGAAGAGTTTTGATAGGATATTGAGGTCATGTATCATCCTTGAAATCCCATAGATTCTTAAGGTCCTATGTGTACATGGACAAGATATCTCCTTGTCACTCCAATAAAAGATAATGTAGATACGGTTTTACTAGAAAAAACCCACTGTTGTACTTTCTAGTGAGTCTCATTTTGAATAACACACTAAAATAGTTGAACCAACTAAAAAATTAGGTGGAATAAAGAGTATTAGAGAAGAAGAAAAGGGGGAATGTACCCCCCGAACTAGATTTAAATGAAGTTTTTTTCTAAAAATTTCAAAGATTATCTTACCTTGACATTATAAGTTACCTTGTTTTACTTATGAATAAGTATAAACCTGACATTATTTGAATGTATGAGCCAATGAGAGTCTTCTCTAATAAAAATTCCTCTTTTGAAAATAGGGGATACAACCTGCATTAAATAAATCCTCCTCATTTTGACATCAACATGCTATGTCTCGTAGTACCTTTGATTATTAAAAATGTAGTGATTTTTAATGCAAGGTAGAATTGTATTAATTTAGTTTATTCAAATTTTTTATGTTCTATAAATGTTATTTTTTCCCTTTAATAGTTACCATGATATAATATCTCTATAGAAAGATATTAATACACATTCTAGTGCAATAATTAATCCATGGATCATCAAAGGAGAATTAAATTCAATTATTAATTCTTATGAAAATCATGGTCCATTTTCTCACTCTATTTAAATCAGGAATTTTATAGATTTCATTGAAGATTTCAATCTGATTGAGATAAATCTAGTTGTATCCAAATTCAAGTAGTATAGAAATAATTTAAACATAATAATAGATAATATAATTGATATATCTTATATTATTGAATAATAATTAAATACATGGATATCCTTTTCATGTGTTTCCTTGGTATAGTCCAATTCAGATCACGACCCAATCCTCATGAATTTCCTATCTAAATAAAAGAATCATTTCCCCCTATCAGGATTTATAATTCATTTATTACTCATCCAAGATGTACTAAACATATTTATGACACATGGACCGCAGTTTATTTCAAAGAAAATTCTTTGAAATGAATTTTTAATATTACAAAAAATATGGATGAAACTTTGGAGTTGAGATTGTTTCAACTCATTGGACAAGGAGATCGACTATCTTTTGGTATTTTCTTCACATCCTTCAAGAATTCATAACTAAGAATAAATTATCTGGAAGTATTAAAAAAATTTGATGTCTTCAATGCTAAAAAACAACCCAAATCACAAATATAATATTTCTAAGGATCTTCGTAATACAAGATGTCTTATAGATGGTGATATAAACATTAAAATTTTCAATTCCCTTTAAATATATATACATATTATTAGAGTTCTTTCCCTTATCAATGATGGTGACCAGCTCTTGGATGATAATAAATCTATTGGGAACCATGTTGTCTCATTCTATATTAATATTTCCAGTGCCCCAAAACAATTTTGGATTTAACATATGAAATTTGTCATAGACTCATAAGTGATGACGACAGTGTCATGCCCACCTCAGTTTATATTTCCTTTGAACTCAACGATAAAATATGGGTCCATAATGTGATGAGTTATCCTATACCGGATGGTTTCAGTAGTCATTTTTTTATACAATCCGGGATGTTATATTTCAGGATGTTTTTAAATTTGTCAATAATTTTTTCAAATGTGGATCTCCCACATATGGTACTAATTCTCAATTCCTTTCCATTATTCTCAAATTTGAAATGCAAGTGATTCCATTCAATACCAACTAGTTTCTCCTTTGAAAACTATCCTACAATTAATGGGATGAACTCTTGCTAATATTATTTCAAAAGACATTAAAATATTCATGGAATAATTTTGGATTCATTAAAGATTGAATCATTCCTAACTATCTCATCACCACCTCGAATTATGTTAATATTATCAAAAGACTACGAGGGTAGGTAATATTATATTCACTACTTGAAATTGTGTTATTTTAAATGGGGAATTTGCGATGGGAAATTCTCTTGTTGGAAATAGTTTCTCCAAATTTTGTAAATAAGCTATTCTAACGGGACCGTCACAAATAGTTATTTGTGATAGACAACCTACCCATCATAAAAAATATTTTAAAAATTAAAAATATTAAATATGAAAAAAATTTAGTAAATAATAAAAATATAATAATATTATTAATATAATATTAATAATATAATACTAATACTATAAAAATACATAATATTATTGCTAAAATGTTAATGAAATAATTACAATAATAATAAAAATATAATAATAAAAATTAAAAAATAATAAAAACCTCAATATTCGTAAAAATATAAAAAATTAAAAAATTAATAATAATAATAAATTAATAAAATAATGATTTAAGAAAACAAAAAAATAACTATATAAAAATATAGAGAAAATAATAAGTAATAAAATAATAAAACAATAAAAAATAATAAAAAAATACAATATTGACAACAATATAAAAAACACAGTATAGAGAAACCTAAATATATAATATTACATAAAAATTACATTGAAATGTTTTATCATAAAATGTAAATACATCACTGAGGGAGATGGTCTTTTGGGGATACTGGAGGTGTTGGAGGAGCTGGAGGACATATTGGAAGGAACTCCTTCCCTAAACCATTAGTCATGCATCTCATGTACTCCATCGCCTTCTCATGCAACAACTACTACCATCGATGCATATCCTCCTCCTATTGCTACTACTGTCGATGAAGCTCTTTCTACTCTCTATGCATACTTTCTATATGCTCACCCTAAGCTCATAGATGCTCCTGATACTATGAAGCAAATGATGATGAATCTATACGAGCTCCTCTAGAGTTGCACACCGACATCACAGTAGTGCTATAATAACTTTCAATCATTAATCGAGAGCTGATACTAACAACTCGACCTTTCTTGAAGGAATATTAGGTCTCCTATATACATGATGCCTCTTCAAATCATGTTTCACTACTCTGATCCTCAGTATTGACCTAACTCTTAGTCTATGTTTGAAATATTGCATCCTCATATGACTCCTTCAATACAAATTTAAAATTAAAATAGATGGAATATTATTTGTAGTAAATTTTAATGCTAGAAAAAAATTATACTAACAACAATTTGATCCTAGCGATCACCTGTAATCTCTCTAGCGATAGGATCGTTGTAAATCCTACTATAAATGTTGAACTCCATAATATCGGGATATTTGACTACCTATATGAATATAAAATAAACAGTTTAAATTTAATGTTATATAAATTAAATTTATAAAGGGACTTACAATATGTTCTCTATGTGTACTGAATGTACGGCTACCAGCTTGATGTGTAAACTCATTTCTACCCTGGTTTTATCGACCTACTTATGATCACCTCTAAAAATGACCACCCATCTAGCATGATCATAATCTATACCAATGATGAGATAAAATGTAATCAAGTAAGTAGACACTATAAGGCTGATCAAACATTATGACTCCTACATTCCTTATTTCTTTCCTCCTCAAATTATAAAAAAATTGATGAAAACAATCACACATACTTCCCTATCATGCCTTATAGATAGAGTCAAACATGATATCATCGTTGGGATACCATAATCCCTACTAATAAATAATAATATCATGTTTTTAATTAAATATATTTTGAAATAAATATTATTTATTTACATACTAGCCATTGATTCAATATGTGGTGATTAACATCAAAGGAAATATATACCCATGTAAGCCATGGTCCATAAAAATAATTTCCCAATATAGGAATCCCATATCCAAAAAATATCTGTAAACATTTATGAAAGAAATTAAAAATAATCAAACAATTATTATATAAATAAATTAATGATAATTAATGAAAAATAACTAAAATACACAAGTGAGCATACCTCTGTATGCGTCGATCTAATACAAAATGTTAAAATTTCTTGGGGATAGGTTCAATAATCCACAATCTCATAAGAAAATGATCGTGCCAATTAATTGTTGATCCTCCATAATTCTAAGGTTGTATGATCAAATATCGTACTCATTCTATAGTAGATTAGCCTCCAATATCTCATGAAACAGATCCTTGTCCTTTTGAAACATGAAATAACTATAGTTAGAAAATAGGTGAAAACAACTATTATATATATTTTTTTATATGATTATAAATTTAATTTAACTATATCAATCCTAGTCTCTAACCTCACCTTCATATCTGATGGTGGAAATATCTTCATATTTCTCCTATGTATCGTTAATTTCTATATGATTTCAATTTTTAACTTCTCTTGTCATTTCAAATTTGTTTTTTTACATCAATATTATCATCGCACCTTCAATCCTTAGTTGTGGGGTGTCATCATTGATATTTGTCTCTCTTCTTGGAAAGGATAAATTTGGATCAATCTCTAGAAAAACATCAAATCCTTTCACTTTAAATGGAACAACATTAATTTTGAAAAAACTGATTTTCATTAGGTTTTATTTTTATTATTCTCCACCAATCTCTTAACTCTTGTAATTTTGAACAATAATTCACTTAATAAATTTTATGTTCTTATTGAGCCAATAAAAATGGTTCATTTACTAAATATATGGTTTTTATATTTAATATTAATGATTCCTTGGTGTAGATAAACCCACAAGCCTCTCTTATTATCCAACCACTATCATTTAAACATCATTACATAATTCTTTCCTAGTAAACACAGCTCAATTATTTCTTCCAACAGGTAGTAATACACAACATCACTTTCCCTATGATGATATCCTCCTAAGAAAACCACACTATTCAATTTTTTTATTCCCCATATTAAAGTGTATGAAATCAAAAACCATTCACCCTAGATGTATTATAATACGTTATCATTTTGGATGGTGGGATACTCAATACAGAAAAAAATTGATTACAAATTTAACATAATGTTGAAATACCAGATAATTTCCAAAACAATTATCAATATAAAGAGTATTAAATTTATTTTATATGTTAATCCCTAAATAATATATTTTACTACTTTTTGAAACCATGAGGAAAATTTATTTTTCCTATGTTCTTCAAGTGAAGTTGATTTAATTTGTGGATACTTTTTATTGATATGATTATCATACAATATAAAATTAATATAATATTAATTTACTCTAACAAATATCATAGAATAAGTGATATAAGAACTCAAAATATAAATGGTTTTATTTCAGCACAGTTGATAAGAACATATGTATGAGCCTTATGATGTCCATAATCTAAAAGACATCATTCATGAACTCCACCAAATCCATGTTTGGGATGATTAAAATAGATAATTTAATTCTCATTTCATCATCAACATTTCCTTTATTATGTCCCATATTAGTATGTTTCGAGGGATATTTCAATTGAAAGTAATGAGATAAGAAAAAATAAATTTCCTTCTGAAAATAATAGTCTATGACTAATCCTTCAAACAATGCATTATTACATACATTTTCCTCCAATTTATACATGCATCAATCGAAGGGGTACATCCAACAAAAGTGTACTAGACCTCATTATATTGCTGATAATGTAACATCAAATGTTCATCGAATCAAATAAATTTTGTGGGATGATTTTTTGCAGTTTATATAAAATTAAAAAAACATCTTCTTATTGTCTAATTATTTCCTTATAGTATGTATTCACAACACAAATATATTGAAACAATTTTGATATTTATATTATCATATCAAAATCATAGACTCAACAAAACTCCAAATCCAATCTATATAATTCTTTCCATTATAACATGTTAGTCAAGAATTTTTAATCCAGTAATTTGACCATTTCCAACACATCGATCCAAATAGAATGTGTATCCATATGAAATCCTCAAATATGAAATCCACTAATAAAATAATAAATGACGTTCTTTGGAAACTATATAATATTATTTTGTCTTCATTAACTTTTATGATTTATTATTTTAAAACTAGTCAAGTTCTCTTCAACTATAAATTTGGTAACGATCTATTTGTGTCCTTAAATTATTTTTTTCTTTCCTTGTGTGTCCAAATATATATAAAATATATTATAAAATTAGTTCTCCTCAATATAGCTGGAATACGACATGTAACGAACCAACAAATCTGACCAATATGATAGATCCCAAAAAATGCATTGTGTTGTCCAATTCTGTTCTTTCTCAAAGACATCAATTTTTATTGGTTTATTGTCGGTCCAAAAAAATGGGAGGTAAATAAGATAAAATGGATTTTAACTCAATACCTTTTATAATTATTGAAGGTCCATATCTTTCAACTGTTCCATTTCTAAAATGATATGTGGTCCCCTAAAAATTATGATCATTCAAAATAAATATACGATGATAATTGAAGAAACAGGTTTTTCTTCAATTAATGGTCATAAACACTTTGATTTCTCTCATAATGTAAGGTCATGATTTTAGAACATGTGCCCTCCAACCATATAACATTCCATATGCGAGAAATTCACTAATTTTCCTCAATAATTCTGCTTTTAGTAAGAAATTATTTGTCGTTACAACATCATATGTATTGAAACCATTACTCCATAATAATGTTTACTCATAAATCATTATCTTCAAATAGAAATATATATTTTCTTCAGATGTCCTATAATGAATAATGTCAGAAATATATATGGATCATTAATCAATATACAAGGAGGTACATTGTATGGAGTTATTAAAAATGGGATAATAAGAATATATACTACCATAAGAAATAAATTGTCATAAAATGTCAGTAGAAATACCCAATCACACATTTCGATATTCTGAAAAAAAAATACTGGTGTACATAGTAAAAAATGTCTATATAGCCATCAGAAATACGGTTTAAGCCTTTACCAGTTGAAATGTTTTTTCCCTGACATGAATGGACCTTTGTTCTATGACATAATAAAACTCTGCAATATAGATGTAATCAAAAAATACCTCAATTGTTTTATAAGAATCATTATAGACTTTTCTAGTTGAGCCTATTTTTACTTTAATTTTTCACATGTAAGAAAACTAATGAACGAGTCATTTTTAGCATAATGTAAGAAGAAATAATTTGAATATGCGTGAATCTTCAGATAACAATGACCTAAATAATGAACTAGTCTCTTTCATCCATAGAAATTTATAGGCAACACATTTCTTTTCGGGTAAGAATTCTTTAACAAAAATGGAATATCTAATCAAAAGAACTATTTGATATTCTGTTATCTTATTTAATAGCCATAAATATTGTAAGTTATTTGAATTTTTTTATCCTACTACCAAGATACAAGGAATCCTTATCAGACATCAATAACTCCTAAAAATAGGATTCTTCCAACTCTAGAGTTGAATCAATATCATCATTAGTTTCAGTTTGTTGAAGAGACTAACTGGCCACATCTTGTACTAAAATTTGGAACAATGATTGATCTATAACAAAATTATTTGTATCATCTCTTGAACTACGTTTACCATATTGATACCCAAGAAAATCATTTGGAAAACCAAATCACAATAGATGACACCCAATACTATCAAAAGTGTCTAACCTCCTCAGATCACATATCTTGAATAAAAACCTAGTTGTACCATCTAGAAAAACATCTGGTTTTAATGATGCAATTGATAAAAATGATTCAACGCTCTCAACATATACAAGATTTACACCAGAACCATTTTGATTCCGGTGACAAATTATCCAATCGTGATCATAAATCAAAGACTATTTTCCACTTCTTTTCTCTATATTACCCTAAAAATATAAAATTAATAATAATATTATTATTAATTTCTTATATGAAAAAGGAAATCCAAAAAATTTAAAAAATACAACAACCATAATTTACTTTAAAAAAAATTATTTTATCTATTTACTACATATTTTTACTAATGACCATTATTTTTTATTAATTATAGTGATTCAATGTTCCTTGCTACTAGTCGTTAACAATTAACATTAATTTTTACAAACGTGTCTTATTAATAATTGCTAATATTAATAGATATTTTAAAAAAATTATAAATATTATTCTAAAATACAAAATAATTAATAAAATATATTATAAATTACAAAAAAGGTAGAAATCATAGAATTTTCAATCTTCAGACCATTATAAATGAATAATTTATGTCAACTATGTATGTACACATTTTGTAATGATCGTGGCCCAAAACATGATGACTTATTTCATTTTCACCTAAATAGTAATTTATAATAATTTCCATTATTTCATAGTGATTTATAGTAAATTTTATTAAATTTATACTAATCTACACTAATTTGTAATAATTTATACTAATTAAAAAATAATTATTATGAATTAACACTAATTAATATTGAATACCACAAATTATTACTAATTACTAAAAATTAACACTTATTATTATATGTTTTTATTAATTTATAATAATTTTTTACAAATTATATTTTATTTAAAATAATGGTATTCTTTATCGCTAATTTTCACTAGTTACCTCTAATTGTTAATAATTACCATTATTTATTACTATATAATACAAATTGTTATTAATTATTACTAATTATATCTAAATATTAATAATTATATCTATTGTTAATAATTATTACTATTTATTACTATTTACCACTAATTATTTCTATTTACAACTAATTATTACTAATTACTAATTATTGTAACTATTTATTAATATTTATTACTATTTATTAATTTTTATTAATATTTATTACTATTTATTAATATTTATTCCTAATTATCTTTATTTATTCCTAATTACCATGAATTATTTTAAATTAATACTAATTACCACTGATTATTTATAACTACCACTAAATATAACTAATTACCTCTAATTGTTACTAATTACTACTTGTTATTTCTAATTTCTACTAATTATTACTAATTACAGCTAATAATTACTAATTACCCCTAATTATTACAATTTACTACTAATTATTACTAATTAAGGCTAATTTTTACAAATTACCATTATGTATTACTAATTACCGCTAATTTTTACTAATTACAGCTAATTATTAATAATTACCGAAAAGTATTACTAATTATTAGTATGTATTACTATTTATTAATATTTATTACTATTTACAAATAATTACTGCTAATTACCACTAATTATTAACAATTACGATAATTATTACTAATTATTACTAATTTTGGCTTATTATTACTATATACTACTATTTATTAATATGTACCACTATTTATTACTATTTTCTTGCTATTTAGTACTATTTACCACTATTTTTTACTATTTACTACAAATTACTACTATTTATGGCTAATTATTACTATTTACCCTAATTATTTCTATTTACCGCTAGTTATTACTAATTATTACTATTTAATACTATTTATTAGTAATTATAAATATTATTAGTATTTATTACTGTTCATTTATATTTCATAATATTTCATAATATTTATAAATATTTATTATTAATTACTGCTAATTACTACTAATTACCACTAATTATTACTAATTACCTATAATTATTACTATTTATTACTAATTATTACTAATTATTACTATTTATTACTATTTACTACTTATTATTACTAATTATTACTAATTATTAATATTTATTACTATTTATTACAATTTATTACTATATACTGGTAATTATTAATGTTTACCACTTATTTCTACTAATTATTACTACTTGCCCCTAATTATTACGATTTTCCACAAATTATTATTAATTATTACTAATTAAAGCTAATTACCACTAATTATTAGTATTTATTAATATTTATTACTTATTATTAATCTTTATTATTAATTATTACTAATTATTAATATTTATAACAATTTATAACTATTTATTGGTAATTACTGCTAATTACTGTTTGTTTTCACTAATTATTACTAATTACCGCCAATTATCGTTACTTATTACTAATTATTACTATTTTTACTATTTATTGCTATTTATTACTAGTTATTACTAATTATTTCTATTTATAAGTATTTATTTGTATTTATTAATATTTATCACTAATTAATGCTATTTAGTACTTATTTATACTAATTAATAATAATTAATACTAATTAATAATATTTACTACTAATTACAACTAATTAATAATAGTTAATACTAATTACTATTAATTAATACTAATTACATGTAACTAATATTAATTAATGATAGTTTAACTGAATTGTTATAAATTAAATCCATTTAATTTTAAATAAAAAAAATTAAATCTCAATGAAACAACATTTTTGTAAAAATAAATAATGAAAAAATAAACTATCTAATTTTAATTTAATTTAATTACCTCTAATTAACAACAATAATAACTAATATAAACTAAATTGGTTTAACTGTAATATAAAAGAAATATATCAATATAGTAAAATTGAATCTTTCATAGGATGTATGGCTAGAAAATTGCTCTCAGATAAAAATTTAAAATTTGAAAAAATTGGGGAGAAAAATATGAGTGTAGAGAGGGAGAGAGGTGTTGAGAGAGTTGTGAAATGGAAAAAATTGGATGGGGTATATATAGTTTAGTTTATATATTATGGGACTCTCATCGCAAATGCTAACCGCCTATTAATTATGGCCAATCGTCTAAAATGTATTTGCGTCAGGTCTCTTCGCAAATACCTATATACCATCATAGTATTAGGGAAGGGAGAAGAATCTGGTGGAAAAATACTAATAACCACAAAAGAGTAGTTGTGAAGTGTTTAACCACCTGTCAAAAATTGTGCCCTCGGATAGACTATTTTCCATGAGAGCCTTCCCCATCGCAACTAATCCATCACAAATAATGGTTTTTCTGTAGTGTTTGAATCTTGATGTTAAAAAATAATTTGAAACCATGGACTGGGATTTTTTGGTAAGGTATTTATTTGTTTTATATTTCATATGAAGTTTTTCATTGGATTAATGCTCTTATTGGATCTTCTCACATGTCAATTCTAATTAAGGTATCTCCAGAAGTTTATTTCAAATGCTCAAGAAGAGTATGGGATGGTGATACCCTCTCTATAGTTGTTTATCTTTATATGCTCATCCTAAATATAGTGGATACGGGTGATTTGATGACCATCAGGTCTTCCATATGTTTATCTTTTCCTTAATAATTATTTTATGTTGATGATAGTATTATATTTACACTATGTTGTAGAAGAAACATCATAGGCATCAAAAGGCACTCATATGTTATGAAAATTTGTCATGTTAGGAGATAATTTATAAGAAATCATTGATTTCTTTTTTGTCAAAACATTTTTTCTACAAGGAAATTGAGTATTGTTAAGGAATTGGGCATCAAAGAATTATATGTTCCATTTACCTCCTTAGTGGTTCCCCTGATTTGAGGAAGAAAACATGTTATTTACATTAATCAGATTATGGGACAGATTTGAATATTATTGTCCACATTTAATGGTTAGTCTCTCTCGATGGTATAAAGATTTTTCCTTTTGAATCCCATCTTTAATTTTATGTATGTTTATTGTTTTATGGTCAACAAATGGCACCTTCCTGTCCCAAAATCATCAACACCTCAATGATTAATTTTGTTGGGATTAAAAGGATTATTGAAATAAGGGTCATCACGGTTTCATTAATGAAATTTTTTAAACATCATTCCCTAGGGGGTTTGATTATTATAAATCTATACATATTAAATCAATAACTGTACACTCTATTTTTTGGACGATTTTCAATGAAAATCAAATTCCCTGGGATATCTTGGTTCTAGATTCTTATGTAAACTAAAAGCTGGAAACCTAAATTGTTCTAACTCCTCCATTTGGCATGTATTCAAATCTATTATCACAATAATTTCTATACAATCACACTGGTTGAGTAACATAAATTCCTCTCTTAGATTTTAGTTTTATAATTAAAATGGGATTCCATTAGTGAATGTTATCGACCCGTATACTCTAGTAATGGACAATAGTACCACTATTGGGGATTAAATGGCATGTATTAACTCCCTCATGATGATATGGGATCATAGGTTTGAAATTATGACATTTCCAATTGGGATTATTTTCTGATATGGGAACCAAATCTGGATTACGTTCATAACTCTAAGTTGTTTTTATAGGAATGAGATATAAGGTTTTCCTAGTTGGATCGGCATATAAAAATATAAATGTATTTCACCCTCTAGATTCAGTCGATTATGGAGGATGTCCTTCTTAATGATCCTTGTTGACTCTGGCCTTTAAAATATTGGTATCTTTCTCTACTAAAGATGTGTTTTATTCTATTATAAACTAGAAGATGTTGATAATCTCTTCATATGTTGTCACACTCCCTTGACACTATGAAATGTAGTTTTTGATATATTTTAGCTTCATCCTCTTCAAATTAACTCAATCAACAATCATCTCATGGAGTAATTTAAGCTCTCGACCACTCATCAACTTTTGAACCTCTTTAATGTGGCATGCATGGAGCTTGTCCATGGTGTCGAGCATCACAGGAACACGAAAATTCCTGAGAAGGCCTCTTCTAATTCTCGCTCAGCCATCCTTAAAATCATTGTTGCTGTCTATAACCTAAATCTCCTTCAATGATCCCATTATAAGAATTTAGTACATGATTTATTATTGGTGACATGACCGAGGATTACATGTAACTTCCCCCCTCCTATGGGTACCTTTGATGTTATTTATAACTCTCCATTTTTTGGATGGTCTAAATGAAATTTTTATCGATATTTTAGAGGAAATCCTAGACCACATTCTTTGGTACAGTTTATAGACTTCAAAACAGTGATGTCATGGACTACCTTTATGACCCATGTGGTGTTTGATCTAATTTGGAAGCTCTAATTTTCAGTTTGATCAGTGAATTATAAATGAAAATTCAACATAGATGGGGCAATTTATGGATTGAATGCAACTCCACCAAGGATGTTCAATAAGGAGGCATATCCTTTGGACATGGTATCATTTTTTCGAAAAGAAAACATTATGTATTCATGAATGTGATTAAGGGTATATAAAAGTTATATATAAGAATTTAGATATAGTATCTATAGATCTATCAACCTTACAAACTTGGAAAATATATCTTTTCCCTTATAAAATAATCATTATAATATTGAGTTTGTCTCTGATAATATGAGTTAGCGTCCCTCATGATTATATATCATAATTATTTTAAAAGAATTAATTTTATAAGAGATATCATAGTCATCCTTGCACTGAATGATGATCACATGTTGTTTTTAAATTTTAAATGTGATTTATTTATTTCATTGATTAATATGAATTGTATATGGAGATGGAAAATAAAATTCCAAAATCATATCAAATTCAACTAAAGTATATATAAAAATTCATTAATGATTCATAATACTATAAACCTTGAGGTAGATTAAAATATATTGGATACAATAATGACAACACCATGTGTTGTTATTTATAATTCAATACCTAATAGTTGGTGAACACATAAAATACATAAGATATCAACAATAATACAGGGAAGAACAAGTATACATAACACTGGTTGATTATCAATATATAATTTAATATTATTATTCTTATGTTATTTTACACATTAAAATGTCCTATAATGTTGTTAATATAAATTTTTATCTTAATCGTTTGGATTGGTGTACTAGTTTTCATAGTGCCAAAATTCTAAACATCCAAGACATTAAATTATAAGTAGATCATTAGGAATATCATTTTCTCTCCATCATATTAATTTAAGTATTCGTCTCTCTTTGAAAACTTGTTGCTTGATGCCTTCCATTATCACAGATAAAACATATTCTATTTTATTGAACAAATTTCCATGGTTGTGTCTTCCCACATTTTCACATGAATGAAATTTAATATTATTTCCTTCATTGTAACACCCAAGATTTTTATGAGAAATATTTCGTTTTTATGTTATATACATCATCAAAGGAATCTTTGACTACACAAAACACTTGCTTGGCTTTACACGCAATCACGACCTTCCACAATAGTGTTTGTTGTACGCAATACCGAGTTTCACCGAATAAAGATATGTTATTAAAATATTATCTATACTAGCCATTATGAATAGTAATACCCACCTTCTGAAATATTATTTTTCAAAATGGACTTCATTTTTGGATTCGGAATATCTAAATTATCCTAGGGTGAATTTTTGATATTTTTCTGAAAGCATTCAATTTTTGATAAATAGTGAAAAACTGGGTAACTATTTAAAAACCAAATTTTTATTTAAATAATTATTTATTTTATTTAAATTTATATTTAGGTAAAAATTGATACATAAAACCTATATAATTACAATTTAATTCACTGGTGTCATTTTATAATAATTTTAGATATATAGAAATTTTATTGAACTTTTCACCGTCTTTTACCCACCTCCTCGGAGAATTTGAAAATTTACATAAAACTTAATTTTACCGCTTCTGTGAGTGGAATTTAAAATATTGAGAGACATGGTTAATATCAAGGAATACAATGTGGTTCAATAAGATAAAAATAAATTTTGGTGAATAGTAACTTTTTCCTTTTTTTACCACGGTTAAAAGTAAATAGGGTAATTAAGGGTAAAATGCTATTATTATTACACTAATTCATTTACTAATTCTATTGGATAAGTATAATTCGACCAAAAACAACCTTATGAATAAAATATTTCCCTTTAGGTCCACCTGGATTAAATTAGGACAATAATTATTATTTTATTTAAAGAAGAGTTAAAATAGTAAAAATCAATGTTTAAAAACTAAAAAATTATTAATATAGGGTTATACATAAGATAAATTCGACTATAAATATTAATTAAAAAGATAAAAATATTTCCTATCTAATGGTTGTTTATTTATAATTTCTAGACATTAAATAATTTAATTTATTGTTGACACAATGATGATGTAGTAATTACCTTATTAATGAAATATTAACGTAATTGATATTATAAATACAAAAATAAATGTAATTTGAGAGTTTTTATGAATTAAACTAATTTAATAGGTTAATATGATATGTTATTATTGATTTAATTATCTTTATTAAAACTAATCATGCTGTTATAAGTTTCACAAAAATCAATTAACAAATAGTGTCAAAATTGACATAAAATAGTTTTTAAAACAAATATTATATTATTAATTGTTATTTTATTCCAAAAAATATGAGGTTAGGCCAAATGACTTATATAAGGTTATTTATATTAATAATGAACAACTTTGGGTTCGTTTGGATTGTTATAGTAATTTTATTAACCATATAGTGTAAGAAAACAAGAAGACACGGTAAAAGTAAAATTATTTAACTTACAGTTAAATCTAAATGATAAGGGTAAAATAGTAACCTAAACTTGTCTAAATTCTATTGGTTGAGAGGATTTCGAACCTTACCCACATTATCTTGGAAATAAATCAATTTTGAGCTATTAAAAAAAATATTACTTTATAATAAAATAATATTTGAAGTTTTTTCTAAAGTGCCCCTCTCCTCCCTTATAAAAAGGCACCTCCTCCTTCTCCTCCTCACACCACTTTGAGCCTTCATTGCTTGTCAAAACCCTGCCCATTTCTCTTCTACACTTCCCTAGAAACATCCTAGAGGTTCTGGCCTTCTTCGAAGACCATATTTAGTACCCTAAGTGGAGGTTATGAAGAGACGCTTCGAAGAAGAGATAATGTCCGTTACCGATTGTTTCAAATTTATTTCTTCTTATACATCCTATTATTTAGTTGTTTCATTATTAATTAATAACATCAGTATCAATTATATACTGATTTGTTATTATAAATATTAAACAACCCTATTTCACCTTCTATACATCCTACAAAAAACGAAATCACCGTGCGTGCGTACGTACCGAATACCGTCTCCACGTCGTGGTGTAAATTGTTTTCCACCACCACCTTACTTGGATGGTTATAATGGGGTAAATAATAAATATATATGATAATTGTAATGTTATATTGATTATTCAATAGTATACATACACTTCAATACAATTCCACGACCATGGGAACATTATCATCGCTCGTGCGTACGTACGGCCTACCATCTCCACGATGTGATGTGACTCGTTCTACTTGATCTTAATTTAATAATGATTATATAAATGAATTGAATGAATAAATATGATATATGTTACACTAATACCATTATGTAAATGAGTTTTCTATAACCTAAAAAGAATAATAAGAATTTATTCGACAAGACATGCATAAGAACATAAAGCAATGAACACCCGAATAACAAGTAGCAATCAAATATTACTAATAAGAAGATAAAAACATGACAATGTATGATATAAAAACAATGAATATGATTATGTAATTTGTAAATGACATTATTTAAATCATTATAAATGAGGTTCAGATACATACGAAGCATATCAGACCTAAGGTAAGGGATAATTTTGCAATCTCATTTTTATCAGAGATTGCTTATTCGTAAGTATTTACTGGGGTTATATTTTTTCATCAATGCCCAAAATATGTTTTTCATAAATTAATTCATATTATTCTATGTATTTTTAATGTCATATTTAACCCTATTTTACTTTTACTTTGTGTTATGGAAGGAATGTTTCTTTTGTTTACCATATGAGGAACTTTTTTACTTTTCTGAAAAAATTATGAGGACAATGTTTTTTAACTTATACGGCCTGAATGGACTTTTAGAACATTATTTCCATGAAATTTCCTTTACAATATTTCATGTTTATTTTCAATCAACATATTTTAGTTTAAAAATGTATGACATTTTAAGAAAGGAAAAAAATTTGAAGTAGAAAAGATATTTTCCTCAAGAATGGAGTTCAAGCATTTTATCAAAATTATTTTCCATCTAAGATAATATAGGGTTCTGTTTCTATCCCTATTTTTAAATATATTTGATTATGTTATGATGGAATTATTTTTATGAAGTCCTTTTTTCTTATATGGATTATGTTATGATTACACGATGTTTATGATTCCCATTTTTATTACATGGGTTATGCTATGATGTATGATTTATGATTTTGTGGAACACATAAGAATGGGTTCATTATGAGATGGGTGGGACCTATATCTCCCTCCAATGCATTGTGTAATGATTTATATCTCATGGGATAGACATGGCTGGAATGGTAGGTTAATCCGGTTCAGTGATACAGGACTGAAACGAGGAGTGAACTCGGTTCAGAAATGGACTGTGTCTGCTAAGATATTCTTGGAAATTACTCTTGACTACTAAGAAATTATTCTTTGTGATTATGTGTGTATTACAAAACATTTCATGTTTTCTGTTATAATTATTGGGATTACATTTCACTACTATGATTTATCTAATGTTGTGATATTATAATCTCTTTTGCAGGTTATGATTTTCAAAATGATATGTTCTTACGAATATGATATTTCCTTTGTTTACCCTTACATAGCATTTGAGGTCACCCTTTTGTATTTTTTATTTCCACAGGTCAGGAAGAAGGTTATTAAGTAAGATATTCCAAAAGGGACTCTAGATATTATGAAATAAATGGAACACAATGTAGATGCTTTATGAACCAGTTGTTTATGTTTCCCAGTTTCTAAAGACACTATACCTATACGGTCCTATCATGGTTTTGTTATATGTTGTTATATGTATGCTTCAATTTAAGGTAATAACAATTTATGTAAATTATGGGTCGTTATAGTTGGTATTAGAGGAATGGTACAGTAAACCTTTGGAATCTAGGATGTGAAAGCCTTAGTAAGAACCCTAAAGATATGACTAAGCATAGGAAAAAATCTTAGTGTTTCAGAAATGGCCGTGAATAACCTATGATAAGACTTAAAGCGTGAAATTTTATTCTTGATTATGTGGGTTTACTATTATGATTACTATTTCTCACACTATGCTTATTGTTTTTAGTCACTGGCTGTAACTCGAAGGAATCACGTTAATTCTAAATGTGACGGGAAATGCAATGATTGTCCCCCTGATAAACCAAACCTTATGGGAGCTAGAATGAAAAATCTTGTAGCCATGCTCACACAACATTCTCAAGATATGAATCATGCAGTACTTCCAAACGAGTAAAAGAAGGAATAACATTCTTTTGAATCCTTAATGAGGCAGCGTCCACCCTCATCCAACGGGTCTACTGATCCATTAGTTGCTGAAAAATGGATCAGTACTACTGAAAATATATTTTAAGTTCTTCAATGTTCTGAACATGATAAAGTCATCTTAGCAGTTTATCGTTTGAAAGGTGAAGCTGATCAATGGTGGAATCATGTCAAGAATACGAGTCCAAGAGCTGAAATTGAGTCCATGGAATGGGACAAGTTCAAGAACTTATATTTCAATAATTACTTCCCTCGTATTCTTCAGACAAAGATGGTTAAAGTGTTTCTTGAACTAAAACAAAAGGATGATGAATCTATTGGTACCTACGAAGAAAATTTTACAAGACTTGCAAGGTACACTTCTGGGATTATTAACCAACCTGAGAGTAAGATCGATCGATTCTTTAGTGGCATAGAACCAATTCCTCGAAGGGATCTAGCCATACGGTACTTCAATAGCTATGAGGAAACTTTTCAATGTTCTCTCATGGTTGAAATAGAGATTGGAGTAACCCATCAATCATATGGGTTTGATAAGAAGAGGAAAATGGAATTCAAAGGGAAATCTCAAGAGTACACTGAAAAGAATATGAGTTTTCCCTTATGCTCAAAGTGTGGAAAGAAACATGGAGTGAGTTGTCTTAAATGGACATGTAAATGTTTCAAATGTAAAAAAGAAGGTCATCGGGCATTTGAATGCCGCAATGATGGGAAGAAGATATCTAGTGATGCGAACAAAGAAAAGGATACACAAAGTGCACCTCCTACACTTCAATGTTACAAGTTCAAGGAAATGGGGCATTAAGCAAATCAATGCCCTAATCCACGGGTTTTTGATGATGATCAATGTCAACAAACTATTAAGGCTAAAGACAAAGGAATGTCACATGAAATTTCTATTAGTGATGTGGAGTACGATAATGAAGTAGTGAAAGGTACAATTACCATCCACTCTAAAGTAGAAAATGTTTTATTTATTCTGGATCCACCCACTCATTTATTTCTGAATAATTTTATAAGGGTATCGTCATATTACCTCAGCAGTTAGATATTGAGTTAGTTGTGACAACCCCTAATGGCACAACAGTCGCATCATAATTTTTTAATTCTTCTCTGATTGATGTTTGTGGGAAAGTGATTCTGGCAAATCTTGTGATCCTTCATATTGTGTAATTTGATGTGATTCTTGGCCTGGATTGGCTTTCATTATATGGAGTTCATATCATTTTACAAAGAAGAGAAGTCACATTTCATATTCCTGATTAATCTATGATCGTCTATCGATGCAAGGATGAATATAACCTTCTAGTGGAAATTTCATCCGTCCTATGGGTATTAATTCCACTAAATGAAGGTTATTTATCTCAAATGGTTGGAGAGAAACTCATGATTAAGAATATTCTCATTGTACGGGAGTTTGATGATGCCTTTCCGGAAGAATTTATTGGTCTTCCACCAAATCGTGAAGGTGAGTTTTCAATACAACTCATACCGGGTGCTTTACCTATTTCAAATACACCTTATAGAATGGCCCTAGTTGAGTTGCAGTAATTGAAGAAGAAACTCCAAGAGAATCTTGATAAGGGGTTCATACGCCCTAGTGCATCTCCTTAGGGAACACCTATTCTGTTTGTTAAGAAGAAAGATGGATCAATGAGACTCCGCATTTATTATCGATAACATAACAAGATCACTATCAAGAACAAATATCATCTCCCATTCATTGAGGACATAATTGACCAACTACACGGAGCTCAATACTTTCCCAAGATTGATCTTCGTTTAGAGTATCATCAATTAAGGGTCAAAAGGGAGGATATAAGAAAGATGGATTTACATACAAGGTATGGACACTATGACTTTATATGATGCCATTTAGTCTTACTAATGCCCCTGATATCTTCATGGATCTAATGAATAAAGTCTTTATATACTATCTTGACCAGTTTGTGGTTGCCTTTATATATGATATTCTTGTCTATTAAAAAAGCGTGGAAGAACATGAAGATCACTTGATAATTGTATTGAAGACCCTAAGAAAGGAGAAGCTTTATGCCGAATTTACCAAGTGTGAATTTTGGATTAAAAAAGTTGCATTTTTGGGTCACATAATCTTAAAAGGGGGGATATCTCTGGATCTAGCAAAGAAAGAGGTTATCGAAAGATGGTCGAGACCAACAATAGTAACTGAGATCCGAAGTTCTCTTGGTTTGGCTGGATATTATCGACCTTTTGTGAAAGATGTTTCACGATTATATAATCCACTCACCAGGTTGACTCGAAAAGGAGTTATGTTCATTTGGACAGAGGAGTGTGAAGATAATTTCAAGGAGTTAAAAAGAAGGTTATCCAGTGCACCTGTTCTCACACTGCCTCGTAGTGGAAAAAATTTTGTGATCTATAGTGATGCATCCATAAAGGGATTGGGGTGTGTTCTCATGCAAAACGATATGGTGATAGCTTATGCCTCACGATAGTTGAAAATCCATGAGCAAAATTATTCAACTCATGATTTGGAGTTAGCTGCAGTAATCATTGCATTAAAGATTTGGAGGAATTATCATTAGGGTGAAAGGTGTGACATTTATAGTGATCATAAAAGTTTGAAGTATATTTTCGCACAAAAGGAGATGAATATGAGCCAAAGAAGATGGTTGGAGCTGATTAAGGATTACGATTACTCAATTAATTACCACCCTGGGCAAGCAAACAAGGTGGCAGACACATTAAGTCGACAAGACCATGATATCTTATCCACAATGAGGATCACAAAAGATCCAATATTTATGGCTTTACAAAGGATGGATCTTGGGATTATAATGTAAGGGAAAAAATCTTATCTTTCTCAAATGAATGTTCATCCATTTATACATGCAAAGATTAAAGAGGATCAGAAAGAAGATGTAGAGTTACAAAAGAATGTGAGAAATGTTCTTGAATTCAACCTTGATTGTGATGGGATAATAGGGTTTGGGAATTGGGTTGGTGTTCCTCAAATCCCAGAATTAAAGAAGGATCTACTAGATGAGGCTGATAGTTTGTCATTCTCTATTCATCCTGGAAGCACGAAGATGTGTAGGGCCCTGAAAGAGTACTTCTGGTGGGATGGCATGAAAAGAGATATTGCTGAATATGTCTCTCGATGCTTGGTTTTTTAGCAATTTCAAGCTGGAAGAAAGAAGTCTAAGGGGATGTTACAACCATTATTCATATCCGAATAGAAATGGGGAAACATCACTATGGAATTTTTCACCGAACATCCTAAAACATCCACTGGTAATAATTTTATATGGGTCATAGTTGATCGTCTTACAAATTCAGCACACTTCATTGCTATTAGAGAAATATCTTGATCAGCTTTCCAGGATATATGTAAAGGAAGTGGTAAGATTGCATGGAGTACCATTTTCCATTATATCTGATCAGGATCCGAGGTTTACCTCAATGTTTTAGTGAAGTCTTCTGTATACTTTAGATACCGATTTGAGTTTTAGCACTATTTATCATCCTCAAACAGACGGTCAGTTTGAGAGAACAATTCAAACTCTAGAAGATATGTTATGAACATGGTATATGGATTTCAAAGGTGGTTGAGATCAAAACCTACATTTGGTGGAATTTTCTTATAATAATAACTTTCACTACAGTATTTAGATGTCTCCTTGTGAAGCTCTCTATAGAAGGAAATGCAGGACTCCAACTCATTGGGATTAAGTTGTGTAAAGAAAGCTATTAGGACCTGATCTTGTTGATGATATTGTAGAAAAGGTTAGATCAATTCAACAACACATAAGAGCAGCTCAGAGTTGACAGAAAATTTATGCCGATAACCGAAGAAAAGACCTAGAGTTTGAAGTGGGTGATAAAGTGTTCATACAAATATCTCCTTGGAAGAGAGTAATGAGATTTGAAAAAATTGGCAAGCTAAGCCCTAGGTATATTGGTCCTTTTGAAATACTAGATTGTGTTGGGAAGGTAGCTTATCGATTGGCGCTTCCACCAAATCACTCTCATGATCATGATGTGTTCTATGTATCTCTCCTAAGAAAGTTCATACCTGATCCTTCACATGTACTCAACTCAGAAGTTTTACCGTTGGAGCAAGATCTTTCATATGAAGAACAGCTGATAGAGATTCTGGATCGTAGTGAAAAATGTCTTATGAAGCAAGACCACTCACTTGGTGATAGTTTTATGGAGGAACCACCAATTAGAATAAGCTACATGGGAGCTTGAAGATATGATGAGGGAGAGGTATCCTCATATGTTTTCTATAAAGTGATGAATTTCGAGGGAGAAATTCAATTTAAGGGGGGTATAATGTAACACCTGTGATTTTTATGAGAAATATTTTGTTTTTATGTTATATAAATCATCAAATGAATCTTTCACTACACACAATACTATCTTGTCTTACTTTACACGTAATCACGACCTTCCACGATAGCGTGTGTTGTAAGCAATATCGAGTTTCACTAAACAACGATGTGTTATTAAAATATTATATAAAAAAGCCATTATGAATAGTAATACCCACTATTTGAATTTTTTTCAAAATGGACTTCATTTTTGGATTCGGAATATCGAAATTATCCTAGGGTGAATTTTTGGAATTTTTATGAAAACTTTCAAATTTTTATGAATAGTGAAAACACTGGGTTAGTATTTAAAAACTGAATTTTTCTTTCAATTTATTTTAGGTAAAAATTGATACATAATACCTATATACGTTCAACATAATTCATTGGATTAATTTTATAATAATTTTAGATATATGAAAATTTTATTGAACTTTTCACCGTCTTTTACCCACCTCCTAGGAGAATTTAAAAATTCACATAAAACATAATTTTACCACTTCTGTGAGAGGAATTTGAAAAATCCAAGAGACACGGTCAATATCATGGAGTAAAATGTGGTTTAATAAGATAAAATTTTTTTTTGGTGAATTGTAACTTTTTACTTTTTTTTACCACGGTTAAAATTAAATAGGGTAATTAAGTTTAAAAATGATATTATTATTACCCTAACACATGTCCTAATTCTATTGGATTAGTATAATTAAACCAAAAACAACCTTAGGAATAAAATATTACCCTTAAGTTCCAATTGGATTAGATTAGGACATTTATTATTATATTATTTAAAGAAGAGTTAAAATAATCAAAATCAATGTTTAATAACTAAAATTTTTTAATATAGGGTTATACATAAGATAAATTCGACTATAAATATTAATTAGAAATATAAAAATATTTCCTACCTAATGGTATTTTATTTTTTATTTTTATACATTAAATAATTTAATTAATTTTGGACACAATGATGATGCAGTAATTACCTTATTAATGAAATATTAACATAATTGATATTATAAATACCCAAATAAATTTAATTTGAGACTTTTTATGAACTAAAAAAATTATATTGGTTAATAGGACATGTTAGTACTGATTTAATTAATTTTTTTGAACTAATCATTCTGTTATAATTTTCAGAATAATCAATTACCAAATCGTTTCAAATATTACATAAAATAGTTTTAAAAACAATATTTTATTATTAATTGTTATTTTATTCCAAAAAATCTAAGGTTCAGAAAAAATACATAGATAACGTTATATATGTTAATAACGAACTACTTGGGGTTTGTTTTTCTTGTTTTACTAAGTTTATTAACCATATAGTGTAAAGAAACAAGAAGACACGGTAAAAGTAAAATTAATTAACTTACAGTTAAATCTAAATGATAAGGTTAAAATAGTAACCTAAACTTGTTTAAAATCTATTGGTTCATATTATTTCGACCCATCCCCACATTAGCTTTTAAATAAATTAATTTGGAGCTATTAAAAATTGAATATGACTTCATAATAAAATAATATTTTATGTTTTTTCAAAAGTTCCCCTCTCCTCCCTTATAAAAGGGAACCTCCTCCTTATCCTCCTAACACAACATTGAGCCTTCAAGCTCGGCCAAACCCTGAAAATTTCTCTTATCCACTTCTCTAGAAACATTCGAGTGGTCCTTTCTTTCTTTAAATACCATCTTTAGTGCCCTAAGAGGAGGTTAAGAAGAGGCGCTTCAAAGAAGAGGTAATGTCTGTTACCGATTGTTTCAAATTTATTTCTTCTTCTACTTCCTCTTCATTAGTTGTTTCATTATGAAGTAATGACATTAGTATCTCTCATATACTGATATGTAATTATAAATATGAAACAACCCTATTTCACCTTCTATCCATCCTACGGAAATCGAAATCACCGCGCGTGCGTACGTACAGAATACCGTCTCCACGCTGTGGTGTAATATGTTTTGCACCACCACCTTACATGGATGGTTATAATCGTGTAAAGAATAAATATATATGATTATTGTAAAGTGATATTGATTCTGAAATAGTATACATACACTTCAAAACAATTCCATGATCATGGGAACGATATCATCGCTTGTGCATACGTACGGCCTACCGTCTCCACCATGTGATGCGACTCGTTCTACATGATCTTCGTTGAATAATGATTATATAAATGAATTTAACAAATAAATATAATATATGTTCTACTAATACCATTCTGGAAATTATTTATCTATAACCTAAAAAGAAGAATAATAATTTATTCGACAAGACATGCATAAGAACATAAAGCAATGAACACCAGAATAACAAGAAGAAATCAAATATTACTAACAAGAAGATAAGCATATGACCGTGTATGATATCATAACAATGAATATTATTCTGTAATAAATAAATGGAATTATTTAAATAATTATACAGGAGGTTCGGATATGTACGAAGCATATCGGACCTAAGGTAAGGGATAATTTTGGAATTTATTTTTATCCAAGATTGCTTATTCGTAAGTATTTACTGGGGTTATATTTTTTCATCCATGCCCTTAAAATGTTTTTCATAAAGTTTTTAATATTATTCCATTTATTTTTAATGTCATGATTACCCCTCTTTGACTTTTACTTTGTGTTATGGAAGGAATAATTTTTTTGTTTACCTTATGAGGAACTTTTTGAATTTTCCGACAAAAGTATGAGGAGAATGTTTTTTTCAACTTATAAGGCCTGAATGGACTTTTAGAACATTATTTACATGAATATTCCTTTACAAGTTGTAATTTTTATATTTAATCAACTTCTTTTAGTTTATAATTGTATGACATTTTAAGAAATGAAAAATGTTTTTGAAGTAGAAAGGATATTTTCTTCTAGAATAGAGTTCAAGTGTTTTATCAAAATTATTTTCCATCTAAGATAATATAGGGTTCTGTTTCAATCCATATTTTTACTTTTATTTGATTATGTTATGATGGAATTATTTTTATGAAGTCCTTTTATCTTATATGGATTATGTTATGATGACACGATGTTTAAGAATCCCATTTTTATTACATGGGTTATGCTATGATGTATGATTTATGATTTTATGGCACACATAAGAATGGTTTCATTATGAGATAGGTGGGGCCTATATATCCCTCAAATTCATTGGGTAAAGATTTATATCTCATGATATAGATATGGATGGAACGGCAGGTTAATCTGGTTCAGTGATACAGGACTGAAACGAGGAGTGAACTCGGTTCAGAAATGGACTTTGTCCGCTAAGATAGTCTTGGAAATGTGTCTTGACTACTATGAAATGATTCTATATGATTATGTGTATATGCCACAATGTTTCATGTTTTATGTTATTATTATTTGGATTACATTTCACTACTATGATTTATCCCATGTAATGATATTATGATATATTTTGCAGGTTACGATTTTCGAAATGTTGTGTTCTTATGAATATGATATTTACTTTCTTTTCCCTTACTGAGCATTTGATCTCACCCTTGTTTATGTTTTCATTCCCCAGGTCCGGAAGAAGGTTATTAAGTAGGATATTCCAAAAGGGACTCTAGATATGATGAAATAATTGGGAGACAATGTAGATTCTTTATGAACCAGTTGTTTATGTTTCCCAGTTTCTAAAGACAATATACCTATATGGTCCTACCATGGTTTTGTTATATGTTGTAATAAGTATGCTTCAATTCTGAAGTAATAACAATGTATGTAAAGTATGTTTCGTTATATTCATCATCTTCATCACTTGTACTTCTAGGAGACAATTCCTTTCTCTTATTTTGTGGGTTTTAAAACTCAATTATGTTCACAATTTTAATCATAATTTTATATAGGTGGTCTAGAAACAAATTAGATTTCTCACTCCAACTCTTATCCCATTAAGATTCTCCTTAGTAAAATAACTATATTATCAATGGCACCCATCATTAACATTGTTTCTCCTTACAATATCAATTTTTTATATAACAAAAATTTAATGATAAGAATAATTAATCTAAAATTAAAAACAACTAACATGAAAGTGATAAATGATAAATTTAAAATGTACTCGATATTATAAATTTCAAGGTTTTATTCTAAGTTATTAATTGTCTATTTTAGTAATAGGTTCTCTTTATATAGAATAAAAATGTTTGCATATTCATTATAATGGTTCATAAAAAGAATATAAATTAATCAAAGCATATATCATGGGAGTGTTAAACTAGTGTGGAGTTTGACCTCTTTTTCATGCACTAATTGATGATTGAGTTAATACCCAAAACATCATTTTAGGGTCACTTCCCCTTGGTACTTTGATGTTGATTCCTTTATCCTCCAATTTGTATCCAAATTGATATGTAATTTCTAGGAATCTACATAATCTAAAATTTAATAAAAAATGAATGTCAAACTACACTTACAATTTTCCTTTCGTTTTTATTAATGATATATAATCATAATCTTTAAAAATAACTAAAATAATACTCAAAAGTAATTAAACCCTACTCTGATAAAAAACAAGGCACTTCAAACCCAAACTCTATGGACTTGTGATAAACATTAATTCTTTAAACATAAAAATTGACACAATGTGTGATGAACCAATTTAGACATATATATATATAACATGATTCCCATAAGTACAAATTACATCTCACAATACTCAAACAATCTTAATAATATAACGTTTAATGTCTTTGAAAATATACTATATAAAAAAATATTTTATGATTATTTTTAACATTTCTCCATAATTAAAAAACACTATAACCCATTATAGTGTAAAATTTTGTGCCTTTCTAGCCTGTTACATTGATAGTTTCATGTGTTAGAGGTTCTTTAGAGGATAGTTGAGGAAGTTTGAGAGGTTTTCTGGAGTTCAAGATACATGTGTCAAATTGTAGGGAGGTATTTGTTGAAAAATTGGGTTTCTACCGTAAGCCTATAAATTAAGTATTTAGTAGGAAAATATCTGATGGCTAGTGTTCAGTGAGGGGGTGGAAAGAAAATAATTTTCACAATAATATAAGAGTTTATGGTGTAAGATAATTTGATCCCTAGGAGCCATAGTTTTACGTTTTTTATAGTTTTGATGGTTTGAGGCTTAAAAAACACCACCCATGTAACTTACATCACAATAGTGTAATTTATTCCATAAACTAGGTGTTTTACTTGTTTGTAATTGGTATTTTCTGTTGATTATTCCCATTCATTATTCACCTCTTTCTCTAGTTTTTATAGGATCCCTATGTAATTTTTCTTGATCTTCCAACCCTCCTTCTCCTACCTTGATCCTTTGGTTATGGTGGTTGAGTTTTATTTATCTATGGTTATTTCCTTCTCATATATCCTTGATTCAATGATCTTCCTGCATCATGATTCATAACGATGATACTATTGTGGTTTTATGTTTATTTAGGTCATATGTCTTAGGGATCATGAGTGTGGTTTATGTTTATTTGGAATCTCCTTTCACAGTTTTGGTGTACGCGTTCTTATTCATCACTCTTTCATGTTTACTAAGATATGAAAGCTTTTTTTCGGTACATGGATCCTTCATTTATCATTAGTTATATCATGTGTGAGGGGTTCATGCATTTTTATCTTATGTTAAGTTAGTTTCATATGGCTTAATAGAGATAAATTAATCTATTTAATGGAAATTTGTGTGGAGTAGAATTATTTTCATGTTTTTATTGATTTTTATATTTTTATATTGTTCTTTACATTGCTTATTGTACCATTTAAAATTATGGTTATTTGAAGAAATTACTTCTACTGTTGTTGTGGGGTTAGGGATACCCTATTTTTATGATTTTTGGATATCACACTAATTAGAATTTTTAAATCATTAATATAAAGAAAATGAAATGGTTTCCCATGTAAAATGTTTTATGAGTTATAATACCCTTAAAAGTGAAATATAATTAATGAATACCCCTTGAACAATATTGAAAAAATGATATTTTACTTGCTGTGGAAATTTTTGTGATTTTTGAATGGGAGTTGTATTGTGTGTCTGTGTTAGGGGGTTGTTGTGGTGCTAAGCGGTTGTGATTTTGTAGTTGTGATGAATAGGTTGATATATGAGATTATTTTCATGTGTATGATGGGATGTATGGTTTTTATGTGTTATTTAATTATAGTTTCCTAATTATTAAAGTAATTAAATAAATGATACAATTGAAATCAAAATGTTATGGTAGGGTTTCAAACTTGAGTTGAAAAGAGTAATTAAAACATGAATTGAAGTGGTATGCGTTGTTTTAATGGTCAATGTTTATACATTAAATAATGGGTTGGAAAATGTGGAATTATCAGGATGGAAATATGAAATAAAAGGACTACTTAAATAGAATCTCACTGGTAATGTCAAATATATAAAATGTCTTTAATTTAGAATGAATATAAAATTTGGTTTTTTTCTAGTGTGGTGTTATGTTGTTAGTGATGACAATGAAAGCAATTAAGGTTGTGAGGTTATGTGATGATGTTGTGAATTGGTATGGTGTTCTTCTTGTGAACTAATATGTTAGACATGTGGGGTATCAAATTATATATATATATATATATATATATTATTTTCTTTTTATTCTTTATATGTCCCCCACACATGTTGATAACCTATTGTCGATAACTTATAGTTTTAGGTATTTTTATAACATCCTAGTAGTGAGGATCGAAGGAATACCACCTACTCTTACCCACTCCCTCTTCATGTAGATAATGACATGCATGTGATTTGATGGCCCAATGTCAAAACTGAACTATCGATATGCAATGTGATGTGGTAGCCTACGTGTCTTCAGGTGAGGTGTGATGTGGTAACCCAAGTGTTATTGGGTGAGATAATGAGATAAATTATGGTGGGGTTTACGCATAATAGGAGAAGTTAAAAAGGTTGTTGTTCTTCATTTTCATGATACCCTACAATTTTTGTATTTTTTTATTTTATATGATGGAATAGTTTTACATTGAAAATAAGCAATGTTATATGATCTGATAAGATGTTATAAAGAAGAAGTGGGAGTTCTATGGTGTTTTTCATTAGGGTGTGGGAAAAGATAATTAGTGGGGAGGTGATGTGAGGTATGATTTACCAATATGATTCATATTGTGTTATTATATGTGGATGGTTTATTTGTTCAGATTTTCCTGTTGATAACAGGTTTGGTTAGTTAATATGTTTAGGTGTTATTTGTCGATACTATTTCCTCATTGGTGCATTAATATGCTTTTAAAACATGTTCTTGAGAGACTTTGATTTTCCTTATGAGTACACTTGTATGTTCACCCTATATATATCACTATTTACAACATTCCAAGAAGATTTCATAGACCATGTTGGACATTACTAGATTTGACCTCTTAAAAATTTTTGTGTCACATCATTATCTTTTTATTTTTTATATTTACATCAAAGACTTTTATATATACCTATTTTATTTATAAATGCATTTTGGTATCATTTTGGTTTCCTTTTTATATTATTTCAAGGATTTTATTGATCACTCATATCCTATCTTCTGATACTACATATTTTTTAACGTGAAATTCATTAAATTTAGGAGATTTCTATACCATCTGTGCTAGTCCCCAACTCAAGGCCAATTGGTAGAATAAATCATAGATCATTATCTCTCTCCATTTAGTGGGGTATCTCTGGAGGATGGTTTTCATGATAGAGTGTTATCAGAGGTTGATGGTTGAGTTAAGGATGGATTATGGGGTTAGAAATAGTGAGGAATGACTAAATTGTTATTGAATTTGTTCTAATTGAACACGGCGGATGACATAGGCCAAGAAGACCAACTAGAACATTGGATTTTTTGGGACCCGATGATCCAGTGCAAAAAATCTATAATTTTCAAATGACCAAGACAGGTTGACCTATTTATAGGGTAGAGACCAAAGAGATTTACATGCATCATGATGAATTGTGTTATTTTTTTAATTAGGATGTTTTTTCTAGGAAACTCTAAATGAGATAAAATTAATTAGATATATATTAATAAAATCACATACTACATGGATTGGGGCTCTTTTTCCTTTCAGTTATTGATCATGGACATCATCTAAGTGTGGATCAGGCTGTGGTGGTTCATCAAGAAGATTCGGTTGATCATCGAAGAATTGGCATAGTTGTGAGGATGATCATTTTTAGTGGGGATTTTACTCCATTAAATGACATAGCTTGGCTAAGTATGAGGGTATTGTTTCTGACATGGTGACTGAGAGTTGGTTCAAGGATCTTGGGATTGTATTTAGTTTGAAATGATTCTCGATGGAGTACTAGGTCCCACTATCAAACAGTCAGATGCGAGGAGACAAGAGTCAGTGGTGGATGTTATGCCTCAGTGAGTAGAAATGGGAATATTTTTCATGGGTCTTCTTCCATGATGTTTTCATTTCATCAACTAGGATGGAAGTGGAGTAGTAGGATATTCCTTCCCTTTATCAAGGGAGTATGTATTTGTGGCAGATTGGGATCAAGTTATAAGATCTATTAAGCTTTTCCCTATACCACTTCAAAATTGATGATTCTTATGCATGTAATATTATTGAGGTAATCTATCCATCTATTCAGTATGTATTTACTCCCTTTACACTGATGATTTAACTAGAGGATCAGAAAAATTAGCAGTTGATTAAGAACATGAACTCATGAGATGGTTTACCATTATAAGGGAACTAGCATGGTTCCTCAAAGTGTATGGTTTCTAGTATTATGTTATTAGCATTGAGTACTTTGAGGTTTCTAGCAGTATTGAATCGATATCAACAACATCCCTTCTATACTTCTTGGGACAATAGTTTTTTTTAATTTCCAAGTGTATCCGAGCTAGTTTTATTTTGTATGTGGGGTTTGTGGCCATCATTCATATTTTTTCTCAATGGATTATCAAGCATTGTTTTTTATAGGTGGAAACTTTCACCATTAACCGCAGTATATTTTCTAGTGATGGAATTTTAGTAGTATGGGAATTAGGCATATTCTTCTCTACGATGTGATGGATCATTTAGAGGTCGAGCATAGGATCTTATTCATGTTCAAGGAGCCAACCCATGCTTGGTCCTATATGTGGATATCAATAGAGAGGTATATAATTTAGGAATGATTAATTGTATGTAGTGGTGGTGGTATCTATATAGGGATTATGAATCATTCGAGGAATTCTCATCTTATCATATACTCTTGTTTATAACTTTTTTAATTAATAAACTTCAAAATTATTTGTTTTATCCACTCTTGTCAACAATCTATGACTATAAATGGAGATTATTTTTATTCCCTTGGTGTTCAATACCATGTTTTGAGGCTAGAAAAGACTTATTCATGTGTTTCATAGGTGTACATTGATGACGGGACACATCAATCCAATGGGAACCTTTTCTTACTTCAGTTGAAGCCGCACGATGCCATATTCCGCATCAACTATCGGTATTCTATGTATTCTATTTTTATATTCTTTGAGAGGAGAGTTTTTTTCTAGGATGTGGATGTTCATCATATATTTTTCACTGGAGAGTGTAGTTTTCAGGTGTAAAGTAGATGTAGGATTCCCCTTTTATCCTTTATGGCTGAGTTGTCCATGGAATTAGTGGGTTCCAAAGCAGAGGAGGCCCCTGAGGTTCCCAATGAATTTCTATAATTTTTTTTTGGATTTGGTTTTGATGCTACCCATCAATGAGATGTTGAATTTTTTATTTATCTATACTTCGATGCTTCTCTGATATCAATGGAACCATATTGTATGGAGCCCTTAGAGTTGAGGGAATAAATTTTTCAGTTAAATGATCATAATTAGATTGGTTTCATCTAGCCTAGCTTTTCATCCCGGGGGATGATAGTTTGATATTGTATACAAACTACTGGTGGTTAAACTGGGTATTATCAAGAATCATTATTGTATTTCATGGATAGCTGATCTTTTCAAAAAACATTAAGGGGTGAGTTTTTTTCTATGATCAATTTTTTTCCGGATATCACTAGTAGATGGGGAAGGAGGGAGATATCCTGAAGACTACATTTTGATGTAGGTTTGGTAACTCTATGATTGTGGTTTTATGGTTCGGTTTCATAAATTAACATGATTTATTCATTAGGCTCGTGAATTCATGTTCTAGGAGTACATGCACCAGTTTTTAGTCATGTTAATGGACATGATATTAATTTAGATGAATTCAGAGGAGGAGGATGTTCGTCAAATTAGAGCTATTATTTAGGTTACACATCTCCACCAGATATATGGAATGTAATCTAAGTGTATATTTTAGACAATATAGGTACACTTCCTTAGGCATGTGTTGTCTTGTTAGGGTGTACTAGTGGGCCCATGAATGGTTGAGGTGGTTGTTTCTTTGGTGGTTCTCATGGATGTGGGAGAGGTTTACAACGTCTTTGGTCTTGTGGGATATTACATGTGCTTTTAACTAAATTCACATGGATTTTGGAATAGTTTATATCCTTTGTAACACCCCAAGATTCCACGGTATGTTTCCCTTTGAATAATGCAATGTCGTGCATTGTACGCAACTTTGAGATTCAAACACACCACAACCAATCAAACTAGCCGTTATGAATAGTAATACCAACTTTTTGAATTTTTTTAAATTCTATATCTCAAAATGGACTTCATTTTTGGATTTGGAATATCGAAATTATCCTAGGGTGAAATTTTGGTACTTTTCGATAACTTTCATATTTTGATGAATAGTGAAAATTACTAAATTTTAATTAAAAAGAGATTATTTAATCAAAATAATTAATATTGATAAATTATGAATTTGAGTGGTTTTAAAGTATAGTTAGAATATATTTTTACCATTTAATTCAATTTTTGTCATTAGACATAATTTCACAATTACACCAGACATAAACAAGTGTCAATCTTTTGATAGTTAGTATCTCTTAAAAACACGCTTTTTGTTTTGACAGCGGGAATTAATTTTAAATTAATTTCTGCCACTTATGTGTTTGGAATTTGGAAAAATATATTCCATATTTGGAATCATGATGTTTAAATTGTGTAAATAGTTAACTTTTATTTTTAGATATTTTGAATAATTACTTCGGTAAATATTTTATTTACCATGGTTAAAGGGTAAATCCGGTAAATAAGGGTTAAAAAATAATATTATAATAATAAAACATTATCCAAAAATGTGTCCTAAACTTATTGGTTGACAAAGGTTCGACAATGGTCATCTTTGGGTCGATTTTGGGACACCATGGTGCCACTTGTATGTGATAGGGACACTTTATTTTAATTAAGTTAAAATGAATACAAAAAGGACACGAGCATATATATTTTAGAAAAAAAAATTAGATAGCTTTATATATGTTGTATCTTAGACTATAAATATTAATTAGAAATCTAAAAATATTTCTTACATAGTGGTATTTAATTTATAAATTTTAGACATTATATACGTTAATTTATTTTTGACACATTGGTGATACAGTAATTACAATAATAGTGAAAAATTAAAATGCTTGATATTGTAGATACCAAAATAAATATAATTTGAGACCTTATATGAATTAAACTAATTTTTTAGAATAATATGACATTTTACGAATGATTTAATAAACGGTTTTCGAAGTAATCATTCTGTTGTGATTTTTACAAAAATCAATTATTGAATAGTTTCAATATTGACATAAAAGAGTTTTTAAAACAAATAATACATTATTAATATATATTAAATTCCTAAAAATCTAAGGTTTGGACAAGAGACTTATATCATGATAGTTTTATCATTAATGGACCACTTGGGGGTCTCTTGGATGTATATAGTAAGTTTATTAACCATATAATATACAAATACAAAGTGACATTGTGAAAGTGAAACTAATTAACTAAGAGTTAATACTTAAAGGTAAGGTTAATATAATGACCCAAAACTTTCTAAATTCTCATAGTTGAGTGTGTTTCGACCTATCTCCGCCTTAACCTTTAAATAATCCACTTTGGAGACATTGACAACCGAATATGAATTTATTATAAAATAATATTTTTAGCTTTTCCAAAGGTGCCCTTCACCCCTCTTATAAAAGGGCACTCCCCCTTCTCATTACTTCACACCTTCAAAGCCTTTCGGTTAGGCCAACCCCTGAAACCATACTCTCTCAACTTCACTCACTACAGCATATAGGCCTTAGTTCGATCAGAAAGCCATCCTAAGGATCCCTTTTGATCAAATCAAATGGAAGACCCCGAAGAAGAGGTAATGTTTTTTCCACCCTTTTTCAAATTATTTTCTTCATCAACTTCTTCTTTATTTGTTATTCCCATTATAAAATAATGAATCCAGTATATCCTATATAATTTTATTTTATTATCAATATATTACAACCATATTAATTATTCTATCTATCCTTTGAATGACATGTCACCATACGTGCGTACGTACGACTTACCGTCTCCACGTCGTGGTGTAATTGCGATTCAATAAATTATTATTTGGATGGATATAACAATGATGTGAAATTAATGTAAATAATAAATATAACATGATAATTATTCTGTCTCTATGATATACCATCCAATTATATATTATTTTAACATCAAAAGAATGATATTGTTGCTCGTGCGTACGTACGGACTACCGTCTCCACGAACGCGGTAAGATTCATTCTCCATCGTATCCATTCAAGTATAATTATCATTTGATTATTTCAAAATAATGTTTAATGACTTGATATAATTATGGATATGAATAATATACAACTTATCAATGACAAAAATGTCTTACATAACAAAACATATAAAAGAAAATGAGTAAGTTAACACCCGAAACAACGATAATACTAAGATATTATTAACAAATCAATTTTAAAAGATCATATATGATATCATATTAATGTAAATTATTATTTTATAATTAAATAACTATTATTTCACCATTATAAAGGAGTTTGACCTTCCTTTTACTAAGTAAAAAGTAAAAAGTAAGGGGTTTTCTTATCTCACTCTTAATTTCGTGAGAATTCCAAAGTTCACCACTTATTTATTGCATGTGGTGTGTGTACTGCCCATGATTGTATTCATTATGTAATATACTTTAATTTATGGGTATTTACATCATTATTTTAAGATACTTCTTTCATGGGTGTATGTTTCGTATGTTACCTAATCGATAAGGGAATTTCAAATTTCAATTTCCATTTATTCGGCTTTACACATACTTCATTGATTATTTTACTCCAATATTATGTGTAGAATCATTATTCATTTGTTTATGTCATAAATTCCACTCACCTTTATGTGGATATACTTTTGATACACATAATCACTCCATTGATAAATTCTCAAGTCATCGGTATGAACTTGATAAGAGTAATTTTAACACAATCTCCATTTGTTGAGTTAAATATCCAAATTCATTGGTATTGTTTTTACCAGAATATTTGTGACTGTCATCTGATTGATTTACACTAAATATAAAATCATATTGAGTGTATTTATATTTGTCACACATAATTATGTCTTTTATTTATCCTTAACCTAAGGATATGGTCTTTATAAGAGAATTCATCTCAATTTACATTCCATTGATACTTATTTGTTATTATACACCAAATACCTTTTATATGGTGTATATAATGTACTTTGACATAGTATATCATGAATCCCTTTATTTTCATGATATTATAAAGTTTTTATTACATCAATTATTTGTATTCAACTATCTCTCTTTTTGTTAGAAACTCTAACTAAAATACATTTTTAAGTGTTTTAAAGATTTATTCTTCTAAATATTTCTCATTAATGTCCATGTTTTAAAAATGGGTTTAAGAATTTATTTATATGGACATTAAAGTTTTAAAATTAAAATTACATTTAAAAGATTCAAAGTGGTATGGGACACTTTGATTAAAAAATTTATTTTTAAATGGCTTCTTGACAAATAGTGTGACTTTTAAATGTTTTCAAGAAAAGGGGGATAATTCTCTCAAATAGTTTTGATGGTTATTTTCATCTATGTCAATATCTTTAATTATTATCGATTGAGGTTAATATGATACAATACAATCATTCATATTGTATCGAATGAGTTATGTTTGACTGTGGATGTGATATTTTTATACCATCCATGGTTTGTGGTTAAAGTATTGACATTTCGTATGCTAGTTTTAATATGAATGATTATGTTATGTTTAAACATGTTCATATGAGGAATGCATTAGACCTAGTATGTGACGGGTGGAGCCCGCTATAGCTCCTCAATGCATCGGTAGGTCTCACGAGACAAACTAGTGTCTTGGAACAAGGCCTTGGAAAAATCTTATTTGTAGTCTTGGCACGAGGCCTTGGCTATGTGGTTATAATAGTCTGGCATTATGCATTCCATCATTATGAAAGTAGATATTGATTTTTCATGTGATTATTCGTTTAGTAGAATATCAATGAGAATAAGTAAATGAAATTATTTCATTTTATTTTTTCCATACTATGTTGAAGTTGAAGTTTAAAACGCTTTTGATTTAGTTATACATTGCCTTAAGTGTTTATGCTTATCTATTAAAGCTTATGTTATATTTTTATCCTTACTGAGCATCTGAGCTCACCCCTTTCAATGTTTTATTTTTTCCAGGATTGTGAAGAAGTAAATTATGAATGACCTGCAGTGATAGTATGAGTGTGGACTATGGAGACTATGTTGTTGTAGTTTCCATTTTATGATGTAATGTAAACTTTATTAATGTATATAGTTATTCCAAGGCTACTAAACTAATCGGTCTTTCGAGACTTGATCTTTCTTGTGATCATGCCAATGTTATGTAATAATGCACCGACTCTGGGTAACTGGGGTCGGGGCGTTACAGCCTTGATCAGGAAGGACTAACCTTTTATCTAGACTATCCAATATTAGGCAATGTTTGAAAATATAAAGGGGAATTTGGTCAGTGCTCCAGTTATTCAGTTTCCAGGGGAGGGTGTGTCATTTGAGGTGTTTTTCATTCTTCCTATATGGACATTGGATGAATCATAATGAAATTAAATTTTGTGATCTCTAATGGGTACAGTAAGTTATTCCCCCATGATAATAACTATCCAGCAATGTCATGGGGTTATTATGGGTTTTATTTTCAATGAATTTTTCTTTATATTGCCTCATTGGGGAGCACTTTTTGGTCTTCATAGATGATAATAGTTTGATATATACATTTTCTCAATGTGATATGAATATCTAGAAATAGATGTGGATATAATTTATATAGTATTATGATTTTTTAAACTTATACACATCAATAAATGAGAATGGTTTGTTTGATTCTTTGAGTAGTAATTCACATAAAGCTGTTGTTCGTGAGTCTAGAAATGCTGGAAGGGTGATTGAGGAGTTAGAATCCCTACACTCAATTGCTAGTGTGATTTTTTGTGGAATTTTATTGTCATAGATGATTGTATAGTCTTATTCCATGTAGAAGGTGGAAGATATTCAGTGAGGATGCTCAGAGGAGGAGGTGGTGTATGATAATGTTTTCTATATAGATGCTCAGGAGGGATTGTCCGAGGTTCTTCAGAACCAGATGTTGATTTAGAGGGGAATTTTTATTTTGGTACTGATGTGGGAGGGAGTCCTTTATGAGCTTCATAACTCAACATTGTAAGTACACCTAGGAGTTTCTAGGATCTTCTGTGGATAAGGATTCATTCTCAGTGGCCCTGGATGAGATGGAGAGTGGTGGAGTTTATAGCATGGTGTCTGGTTTGATAGAAGTTAAAGCCTAATCATCACGTTGTTAGAGTTATATGGTAGAACATATAATTTCTTGAGTGTAAATAGTATGCCATATTTAGGGATTTCATCACATGTTTACAAGAATTTTATGGTGGTTGTGATGTGTTCAGGTTAATCATGGATCAACTAATGATATCAGCTCACTTCCTAGATATTAAGGAATCAGATGTCATGGATGTTTTGGCGAGGATGTATATAGATAAGGTGGTGTATCTTCATTGATTTATGAGGTATATTGTCTCATATTAAGATTTTTATTTTACATATTGATACTAAATTGTATTGAAATATGCTTTTGGATCTCCATTACATGTATGAACTTCTTTCCACCTTCAAACAGATGGATAGATAGAGCGGTCTATCTAGATATGAGAGGATATGTTGAAAGTGCGCATCTTATACGTTGATAGATCATGGGTGAAAAACATTAATTTGGTAATGTTTTCATACAGAAATAGCTATCACTCATCCTTTGGTATAGATCTGTTATTGTATTTGTATAGATGTTTGTGTCTTTATTTGTTGTACTAGATGGAGGATAGGGATGCAGCCATTCTTGGTCCCAATGTTGTGCAATGTATGATAGAAAAGTTATAGTTAGTATAGGGGGTGGTGATAGTAGCGTAGGACCACAATTATTATTATTTCAATCATAGGAGGCGGTCCTCAGTGTTTGATCTTGGAGACCACATGTTTCTGAAGCTATCCCCTCAATGTTTGCAGCAGAGGTTTTGGGGGGTATTAATAACTCCCTTAGATTGTTTGTCCATTCGAGATGTCAGAGTGGGTTGGTGAGGTGGTTTATTAGTTAGATATTATACCATGTATGAGTTAGATTCAATATTTATTCCATTTATCTCATCTATGTCAGTATAAAAATTATGTATTCCACATCATAGACTTTGGAGAGTTGAATATCAAGGATGGTGTTATGTTCTTGGAGTAGCTGGTAGAGATAAAAGATCATTGAGATAATGTGTTATGAGGGTGGACCATTACCTTGGTTTATATGTTTGGGAGACATGGTTTCTTGGAATACAGTACTTGGGATAATTATATGTAAATTATTTCTTAGTACAATATGTTCACTGAACTATGTTTTGGTTTTCCTTATTTTGTTTGATGATGCGATATCTAGGTCATATTGTATCATAAGATGTGTTGTTTCCTTGATATGTGATGTCTGATAAAATTTTTGAAATATTAATTGGGGAGTACCTAAATCCAAATTAGTATGTTTTATACTTTGAAATTATAAAAATAGTTTTGGAATGTAAGTTCTTCCCAATGTAGATAGTATCATGAAATGGGAGATGGAATTCCAGAATTTATGTGGGGGGTTGTGATGGTAGTTGTAGTTTATTTCTTGGGTCGTTTGTAGGTAGATGTTGTTATGCAGTGTTTGTGTGGATATTTGGAAGTTTTTGATAGGTTTTGAATGATTCTATGTTGTTCTTGGAGAGACGTGGTGATGTGGTTGTGGTTTGTTTTTGGGTGTTTTGGTTTGGTATATTGGGATGGTGGTATTAGTTGATATTTGACAGGGTCCTTGAGAGGTATCTCGTGGGGTGGTTGTTCAGACATATTTTACTTTCCTTGAGGGCTGGTTTTGATTATTGAGGGTGAGAATCATTAGAGAGGCATCCAACATAATGTTGTGTGCCTTCCCCGCTCATTACATTGCTAATTTGAGTTGTTGTAGGTGCTTCCGAAGAAACATGATGAGGTTCAAGAGGTTTTGTGGAATTTTATATGCAAGTGTATAGTATTAGGGAGTTCTATGATGTAAAAATGGGCTTCATGCCATAATACTTTTTTTAGTATGAGCGGCCAACAATCTTACAACTAGTGTTTTTTGAGGTCCTGAGGGTGAAGTGTTTTTATTCTATTAGTTGTGGACTTATGAAGGAAGATTATTCAAATCCTAGGTTCCATGTTTTTCAGTATGTTTTAGAATTTTTAGGGTTTTAAAGTAAAAAATGTGGGTGTTAACATTTAAAATCCATGGATCATGGAATATACAATATAAAAGCATAATTTATGCCATAGGACATGAATTTTACAATTTTTAATTTGTTTTTTTGAACCGATTATTTATCATTCTTGGCTATTCCTCTCATTATAGGGGAACCCCTACATAGTTTTGTAGGATCTTCTAGTCCACCATCTTGGACATAAAACCATGGGTTCAAGTGGTTGAGTTTTGGTGATCAATAGTGACTTCATTCTCTTATCCCTTTGTTTCTCTAGTGTTCCAGTTATAATGACTTATAGTATTCATGCCAATTTGGTTTTATGTCTTTTTTAGATATATTTTTTATAGATACGTGGTGTGTTTAATGTTGAAACAATATATAATTGTGCATTTTTTGTTTTTTCATGCTTCTTATTCAACATTTTGTGTAAATAAAGATCTTCCAACTTCATTTGAGGTATGGGTCCTTCGTTTCTCATTAGATGTATTATGTGGGAGTGGATCATGATTTTTTTTATAATTTGGAAGATGGTTTTATTGATTGTAACAAAAAAAATTACCTATTTAATTGAAATTAGAGTGAAAAGGAATATTTAACATTGTTTTACATATTATTGATATTGTGGTATTGAGATTATTTTTTCTTTTTTTGCCACTAGAAAGAATAGATATTTCGATAATTTTTTTATGTTGTAGTTGTGATGTTAAATATCACATATTTTTATTATTGTATGATATCATCCTAAATTTAATTGTTTAATCATTTATATAAATTTATTTAAATGGTTTCCCCTATTTAATTCTGGTCATGTGAGAATACCCTTAAAATTAAATTTGAATTGATGAACATCCCATCAAACAATTTGGAAAAAATACTATGTGACTTTTTGTGGAACATGATGTGATTTGGTAATGGGTTACATGTTTTCTGGCCATGCTACGGGTTTGTTGTGAACCTCAGTGGTGGTTATTTGACAATTATTATGAGGAGGGGCTTTGTGGTCTTCCAGGAATGAGGATGATTGGATTCCTATTGTTGTGATGGGATATGTTATGATAGTTTCTCACAGAGTAATGGAATTAAAAAAATTGATAAAAATAAAGTCAAAATGGCATGGGATGGTATAGAACGTTGGTTGAATAGAGTAATAAACACCTGAATTGAAGAGGGATGTGTAGTTTAAATGGTTAATTTATATCTCTGGATTAATGGTCTAGAAAATGTGTAATAAGTGAGATATATTTATGAAATAAATTGTAATTTTAACTTGAAATCTAATGGTAATGTGAAGTATGTAAAAATATATGTAATTGAGAATTAATATGAAATGTGGTTTGTTATTTTTGGGGTGGTGATATTCATTTACTGTTTACAGCAAAATAAGAGAAGGTTGTGAGGTGATTATGTGATGTTTCGAGTTGGGATGATGTTCTTATTGTGAACCAATAGGTTGGTCTTGTGTGATATTATATAATATACATATATATAGTATTTAATTTAGATTTTATTCATCAAACCCAACCATGTTGAGCAAATAATGTTGGTAAGAAGTAGTTTTGGGGGTGTTTTTTCAAATTTCATCATTGTGAGGATGGATAGATATCCACTATCTCTACCCCAATCCCACTTCTGGATGATTATTACCTTCACAAGATGTGATGACCATATTTCAAAAGTGCATTGTCGATATGTGATGTGATTTGGTGGACCATGTGTTTTCAAGTGAGGTTTGATGTGATGTCATGAGTGTTTTTTGATGAGATAATGGTATTTCATAAGTAAGGGGTCATCCATAGTATGAGGTGGTCACGAGGTTTATGTCCTCCATGTTCATAATACCCTAATATTATATTCATGGTTGTTATGTGATGTGATGGACCATGTTTCAGTGGTATGGATGGGATGTGACATGATGTGATGAGTCGTAACACAGAAGAGGTGGGAGCACCTGGACATATGTCGTTTGGGTGTGAGAGTGGATAATCAGTTGGATGTTCTTGTGGAATATCCTTTATCAATATAATTCATATTCTCTTACTATACTTGGATGTGTTATTTGGGGAGAATACCATTGTGGGGAAGGGTTTGGTTAGTTGACCTATTTAGGTTTTGTTCTGTTCTACGATTTTCTCATGGGTGCATTAGAATGCATCTTTCACTTGTGCATGAGAGACTTTAGTTTTCCAACTCACTATACTTGTATGCTCAACCTTTGTATATAAAACTGTTTTTATGTTTCCATGAGGATTACATGGACCATGATAGAGATTACTGTCATATACCTATGGATATTTTTATTGTTGAAAATTTAGCATTTAATTTTAGTATCTAATTTCTACACATTTATTTGTACCTATTTTTTTTATACATGCATTGTGCGATGGTTTTGGATTCATTTTCATAGTTTTTCATGGATTTTATTGGTCACATATATCAAATATCCAGATCATAAGTATATTATATATGGTAATTCCTTCTATTTTTTGGATTTTTATACCCTTAGTGCTAGTCTTCAGGCCATGGCCTATTAGAGGTGGGACTAAGGGGTCATTATCTCTCTCCCCTCATTGTAGTATCTTTGAAAGGTGGGGGGTTGTGACTTCTGGGATCCCCATAGTTTATACTCATCATCATACCCATGGGGATTGAAACAAAATAAATTGCTAACCTCAAACCCTTATTAAATAAAAAACTCATCAATATGTTATCAATGGTTAGATCATTTCCATCTTAGAAAACATTAGCCTAGGATAAACACATTATTAAAATGAACATAGGGTAATAATATTACTTCTTAAGTCATAATAGTGGGTCATTTTATCTCAATTTTACAGACATGTTCCATTTAATTTTAGTGTGATGTAATAAAAAAATGTTTCCAAGAATAATCATAGGACAATAATATAGAAATATAGAATAAGAATAGGTATAGGGAATAATAGTGTTATGTAAACAATTAAGAGAACTAATGCCTATAAATAATCATATGAACAATGAAAAACACAATCATGTGCATGCACAATCAAGTAAAAACCCTATATGAGTTCTTATCAAAACAAAATCATGTGATATAAAATATATTCGAACTTAGACATTCATTGTCATGTAGTATAATCTGTCTATTATCATGTTCATGCACCATTAGGTGTACAAAGTGTAATGTGATAATTTTTATGAACAGCTATTGGAATAAATCATAATATGCTTATGTCCACCGAAAATATTATTATATCATGAGATGTAAAACATTAACCAACACTTTTGAAAGTAATGTAAGACCCCAATCATCTTCATCAATGTATATGTGTGATATAATATATAAACCAATCCACATATCACGAAAACTATCAGAAGAAAATGGGATTCATATAATTTTTAAATGATATTTCATAACATGACATCAAAATAATCTCAGTTGATACTGAAATTTCAACCAATAAAAGGATTATTTCATCATGAAATCTATAAGGTGTTCGTAAAACCAAAGTCCAAATAATTTTAAATAGTTATATGTGAAATTGAATAGAACCCATAAATATAGATTTTAGGAAACATTTAATAACCGCATCATAAATAGATTGAATTAAAAAAATTAAATAATTATTCTCGAGAAGGTAACGTGGAAACATTTTAAAACATCACATTAAAAGAAATCAAAATATTGGAGCCTTGAAAATATATAAGGATTTTCATTAGGAAATGTGGAGTGGAAGATACAAATATGAAATTGAAAGGGGGATACACTTTTATATTTTAAAAATACCATTATTTGAAAAAACATAAAAAAAGGTGATAAAACATCCTTTTAAAAATAGGTAAATAAAATTTTGATCATCTTTATAATTTAGTTTTATTTCATCATTAAAAGATGATAGTAAAACATTAGTAGGAATGATGATTACAGATATGGAAGAAAAAGAACTCAATTAGAAAGAATACAAAATCATCTTAACATTATCAAATTTTAAGAAGTAATAAATTCATTAATGCAATTAAACAAAAAATAAAGAATAAATCAATTTTAAAATCATCATCTAATATAATATATCCATCTTGTATAACTATAATCAAATAATATTAATCATGATTCGAAAGGAATTTGTGACAAGGAACCCCCTAAAACCGTTAAATTTTCAATGTATGAATCGAATTTAAGGGAGTTTATAAGAGGTAAGTATATATATCTATAAAATAAAATGGGAATAAATTGTATTACAATCATAGAGTATAATTTACCCAATATATAATAATAAAGTACAAGAAGAAGCATTATTACTCAATGAAAGGATATTAAGTTAAGAAACACCCTTACCTTTTAATCAAATATTCGATGAAATATTCTAAATATCATGTATCATAAACATAACCATATTAATCACATTTTTTAAAACCATATTCATATCTAAAATCATTTATACTGTTTAATTGTAATCATTTATTATAAATTCATTAGTTAGTTATATTTTATTTCTAACATGGTTGTTATTTATTTTTATTGTTTCACACAAGCTTTAAAATGATAATGTTGATTTATTTTCATTAATACCAAGTTAAAAATTTCTATATTATCTAAAATAATAAAATATATTATTTTTAATTATTTACAAGTCTCTAATTCCATTCAATGTATGTTTTATTCATGATACGATGAGTTGTTTCTGTAATTTTTGATGAACAAATAATGGTATGTTAATAATATGTCATATATTTATATAATCATCCCAAAAGCATACGAAAAATATTTTCCCCCATTTTATTCTAAAAATTAAAAAAAAATTAGTTTCAATATACATCAATTATTTCATTATATGCATAATTGGTTAAACCAACATAGATAAGAGCATATTATAACTGATGAGTGAGTATGGTTCTGAAAGTGAATCCTTTGGAATAATATAATTGATTAAAAATTATAATGATAATATTTAAATTTTTTTATGTTTTTGAATAATTTTTTAAGATATTTTTATAAATAATAATAAACTATATAGAAATTAAAATAACAATATTTCTCGAAAAGGTTGTCCACACATATGCATAAGCATTGTTCTTGTTTTCCATAGAACACACATAAGTTAAAACTGATTTATAATATAATATTCACAATAATATTTTAAATATATTTTTTATTAATAAATTATCATATATTAGGTATCCATGTTAGGTGGTTATGAAAAATGGAACATGTCGCTTATAGGGGCGGTAGTCTGCATGTAACACAAACAATGGTTTTATTTTTTTCAATGGTTGGGAGGAAGGGATAAATTGGTTATCCCATAAAAATAATAAATTTTAATAATTATTATAATATTTATTTATCTATTTTAAAATGGTTATATTATAATTAGATGAGGTATAATAAATAAAAGAAATGTAATGGAAAATAGTAATTGAAAATATACCTTTTAACTAAAATATATCCTTTTCAAATAGGATTATGTCACTGAGAAGGGGTCCTTTTAAATTACATATCCTGTAAAACGTTTCTATGATTTTTAGGGAGTTAATTTGGTGTATTTTTATCAAATTTATGATTCTTGATGTGCGAGGAGAGGTGTAAAGGTGATGGAACATTTTATAAGGGTGGGAACTGATGATTTTGTAATAATATAAAAGGTAAAGTAATTATTCAAAGGTAAATTGGATCCAATAATGAACAATAATGGTGTGAATAAATATTTTAGGTAGATAAATCCTTATTAATAAATTTTAAAAAATTATTTTAACATGTTTTTAAATCATTTACTCTTTGATTTAACACATTTACAATTTTTTATTTTTACCAGGGTAAATAATTTTTACCTAAGTAATTTTATTTTAATTTATAATAATATAATGGGTATTATTAAAAAAATATGGGATAATTATTCAAAATATGTATCCATTTTCTTCAATAAATTTTCTAAGTGTGATGAAAACTATTTTTAATATTAGCTCTCATAACGTGTAAAACCAATTTCTAAAAAAATGTGTTTTTATGATTAAAAAATCTTATTAAGAAAAAATTATAAATTTTATTGTTCAAAATATAATTATTTTATTATTATTAATAAAATAATTATTATGTGTATTTTAGCGAAATTCATAACTGAATTCCCCCTTGTAGATATTTAATTAAAAGAAACATATAAAAATAGTTTTTTTGAGTAAAATATTTCTTACTTGTCCAAAATGTTTGGAATGGAATTTAAAAATAGAAAATTTTATTTTTAAATGATTTATTTTAATATATAAATATATATTTTTAACGTAAAAATGTTTTCATAAGCCATCCAATCATTCTTGTGTTTCAAAAATTTCATTAAATTGAATATTTTTTAAAAATATTTCTTTTTCAATATTCATACATTAAAAAAATATAAAAAATTCATATAAACATAATTTTAATATTAATATTTATAAAAGTAATTTTATATTACTAAATTAACATTCTAAAATTTATAAATTTAACTTTTAAATGAAAATATAAAATATAAAAAGATACTAGTTTTTCTGAAATATTTCATTGTTAAGTGTTCTTAATAGAATTTCATATCAATTTCTAATTAGATGATTATTAATATATTTTTTCAAATAATGGTATTACAAAATTGGATAACTTATTTTATTAATATTATTTAACAAGTAGTGGGAATCCCCCATATTAATATAAATACATTCCTCTTATTATTATGGGATGTGGGATCTAATTACATTAGCATTAGGCCTAGTTGGCATTAATCCCGAATATATCAATCCAGTATAATACCATTATGGTAGGTAAAACATGGCCCAACTAACCAAGTCCCATAGGCCCGAAACCCGCATCAGGTCTTCATATGTTCCCACCTATTACCTCATCCTTCTCTTGCTTCCAAGGGTCATCATCGAACCAACCCCTCCTTCTTTTGTGGCTTACATGAGGATCTCGTCATTACCACTCCCACCACTAGTTCTTTCACTACACCATGGATACATTATGAATTTTACCATCATAGCCCACCATTGACTTGCACCTGTGGCCCACCACCTATAGATCTTCACCCACCACTATGATGAGGCCTGACCACTTCTCTTAATGTCATCGACCTGCATCAATTTCCACTAGAATGACACTACCATGGCCCATCCACTAATTCCCTATACCATGGACCTAAAATTCCATTACATAAGATCATCCATACTGAATCCTATGTTGATGTGGGATTATGGTATGCCTGAACCAATAAAAAAATACCCCAATTAAAATTTATTTTATTAAGATAAATTATAATATGCTAAAAATATATTTATCTGAGATAGAAAATACCTTTTAATGTTCAATCCTATTAATTATTTTTCATATAAATTTATGTGATTTTAATTGATTATAATCTTTTTAATTAAAATATGTTTCTTGTCACATGTGGATCAATCTATTCAAAATATTATTTAATTAATGGTAAATATATACTAAAATAACAGGGTATAATAGTCTAATGTGTCTCCTTACACTTACACTCAATCCAATACAACTTGATTTTCAATTTGGACTGTTCAATTAAGCAAAAGTTTGACCACCCAATTTGATGAGACCACATATCACATGACATATACCTAATTCATAATATCATATGGTTGTGTATGATGGACCGAATACCTTAATTTGAAGTTATTTCTATTTAAAAGATAGTGCTAAAACTCATACACTATCTAGTCCATGTCTAAAACCGTCTTTCAAACACCTAATTCACAAACACATATCATAATAGATAATATTTAAATATAGTAAATTATAAATAAATATTAAAATAAAATTAAAAAATTTCTGATTAGTTTATCGATTTAATTTAATTATACATAACACCCAAAATCTCACTCGACACCCTAATCACGTCCAAACTACATCTAAATTCATGAAATCACCATGTAGAATTCTATTGGAACTTCTTTACACAACATCACTATAAACCAAAGTTTATTCAATAGGAAATTTTAATTAATTTGGCCCCAAAAATATAAAAAATAAAAAATAGTGTTCTGCCGTAACTGAAATGTTATACAATGGTGCGAAGATGACATCTTGAGCCATAATCCAGTTATTCTAAAATAATTTCCCAATATTAAAGGATGATTCCCAATTGATTTGTTGTAATCATCTCTCAAAACCCTAAAGGTACATCTGAAATTAGATAATAAAATATAAAACAAATAATATAATGAAATAAAAGGATATAATCACTATAAATGATAACAAATATCCTTCATAGACCGTCAAATGTGAGGATAATCAATGAAGGAATGGGGATGAGAGTCCTCTATTTCGGACTTGTATGAGAATGAGTGGATAGGGGGTTGTGGTTTAAAATCCTATCCAGAAAAGCTTCCATTTACAACTATTTAACAAAAATAAATTGGCCACTAGTGTATTCCACATGTTTGGTCACACTATGAAACAATGATACATAATTCTCTATTCCATGTCATTGTCCTTGCATGGTTGGTCTAAATGGTTAGAAAAAAGTTATATCAACAATGAGAAACCCTTTGCAGCAAAAATCTTAGATCCCACATGGTTTTCCTCCAACCATGAATTAACCAAACAATTCACCTTCAATCCGAAAAAAAATTGAACATTTTTCTATGGGATATTTATATTTATCCATTAAAAACGTGATAACCATGCAAACACACTGTTCACTTTATAAAATTGACTATAAAACTTCTAATGCTTTGGGTGTTTCATGGTTTCCACTATGTCTTGCACACCAAACTTTTTGGAAATGTATAAATCCTCCAAAAATCATAAATCTTAACTAAAAGATTTCAAATACACAATAAAGAACCTACGGTACCACTCATTTATGAATCTGTATAAAAATCGTCACATTAGAGAGATTAAAGTCTCTTAAATTTGATCTGAATATCTATTTTAAAAATGACCCATGCTTTAGAATTTCCAAAAAACAAATTACCCCTCAAAAGCCCAATCCAAGAAGTAATAGGGTTTTACATCCTCTTCATAGTAAAAGAAATTATCCTACATAAGTCTTTGTGATCTTCAACCATTATTATTGACCCATATCAGTGATGAATTTGTGATATCAGATCAAGTTATACCATATAATGTCAAAAAAGGCTCCACTACACAACTCCAAACAAGATGAAGATGACTTATCAAAGACAGATCAACAACTGATAAAAGTCAATAAAGCATCGAGATGATTCTTAACCATGATTATTTATCCTGATAAACCAAGATTTATTCAATGAATTCAACAACGGAATTATGTTACTACACACCAAAAAGATTATTCTCAACCTATGACTCTCCCCATAATTAATTTTTTTAGTAAATTATTCCAAATTCAATTAATACAACAACATGTTTGGAGTGGCTTCTATATCACTATACACAATGAAAATTGAAAACACCAGTCAAACCTCCTTTAGATAACCATTTCCATGAATGCTCTACTACACCAATTAAAATGTTATTTCATCACCTGATCCTTATGCGTTAATTCCTAAAGGTATCCTAGGATCATCCAAATATCTAAACTAATTTTTTAACCATATATTTGGGGTAATATCTCAGTTTTATTCTCATGCAACTAATTATATTTTCATAATCCACTCATGAGCATCGAGATAATCCTAAACAAAATAATTCTGGGATCACACTAAAACCACCCAAATCCCAATACTCATGAAAATACTCATTCCAAAATCATAACTGAATCTTGTATCATTGGAAATAAATGTAACTTGATTTATCATTTCATAGGTATTTTAGTTCTATCTTGATCGTTCAACCGGGGGTTTATCACACCCATGACCCTGACAACATGGATCATTCCTCTACATAACATGCTCTATCCATCATCTCATGTAATAATTGGAAATCACTTCCCCACTCATTCCCAATTTCCATCCCAAAAAATCCAACACCTCCAATTCTAATGTCACAAATAACAACAACCTCAACTATCCATTAAAATTTAAATGGTAACAAGTGTTTCACCTCTAACCGTCCAATAGTAAACTATACATTATTTTATTCACTTGTATCACTCTTTGAGGAAAACATTAATAGTTTTGATCATCACATGAGGTAAAATCCTACCGATCCATGTTCATCCATTGTCATCACCTGACACTATGTTTTCCATGGTGCTATTGTTATAATAAACCAAACCCAGGTTCTCCAATGGACTCAATAATTTCAACAAAACAATCAACCACTGGGATCCACATAATCTGTCATCAATATATATCAATTTATTTAAATCCAATGGGTATATTCTGTAATATATATTAAATATATAATCTAATATGAAATTCCATCATTTTCACATTATTAATTCTAGGATCACATACTTAAACCATCGACCATGTTTTATTTCTTATCAACCTTATCGAAATAGAATCCTATATGTGCTTTTTTCTAATACCTGATATCAATCACATGTCATGGAAAAATTGAATGAAATTTATTTATCTAATTTTTTTAAAAGTAACAAGAATCTACCCACACACTATCCATCCTAAATTAGATCATTTTGTTTTATAATTAAACATGTCACCAAAAAACACACCTGAATTCACAAGGGTTAGTTATCCTACTGATCCTTCCCTTCAAACCCCACCTTGAAAAAAATAACCTCATATTATTATCATTATAAAACTAAATCAATGTCATCTCCATGCCCATACCACCTACCTATAAGCACCTATCATGAACTGTTCACATAATATGAAATATCTACCCCTAATTCCCACCACTGAGGTAATCATAAACCAAAGATAACCCCTCACTAATGTTACCCTCATGTATATAACCTCCCATCCCAACTATAATACCAATCTCACCAAGATCCTGTGAATCATCTTAGTCATTAGTTTCTCCTTCCTAACCAATAAGTAATATCTCACATATGCCACAACTCATGGGAAGAACCTCTTTATTAACATCTCAAAAATCTCCCACAAAAACACATTTTAATCTATACACTTTAAGGTTCTCATATATCATATAAATATCTTGAATCCCATATAAAATCATCATTCTACTATTGGTATGGATTCTCATTGATAATCCCAATAAATTATTTCCCCTAAATAATCACAATCTTAAGTATATCCTCATATGGACTCCACATATCTGAGTCACCTCCTCTAGGAATACATTCTCATCTAAGTGCAAATTTCTAATAAAATATCCCTACCATGGTCAACATTATGTATAAATTAGTCAAGCATTTTTGTTTGTATAATGACATAGATAAGTTATATGGGAGAACATTATAAATTTTGTTATAATCACTTAAAATAACTGAATCCATTATATCACTCTTGAAACCGATACCATAATTACCATTAAGCGGTCCATATTCAAGGAACCACATCATGTACTTACCTAATATGGTCATTATACATCCCATATATCGAGGAACTATGTAGTCATCATCACAGAGAATCTCATTATAGATCTACCTAAACTGTCATTATAAGAAAATATATTATGTTCAAGGTGAGTAGAATTCCATCACCAAGATATATGGGAAAGTTCCATACATGTTGTTATTTATTATTTTAATGAATACAGCCTCTCCATTTGTGATATCAATCACACTCAATCATTTTAATTTCATGTGAATCCTATAATCCACATATGAAGCATGAACACTAGCATCATTACAACAAGGTAAGATTCAAAACCACAATAAAACATAAATATCAGAAACTAAACTGTCTTATATAGGGTGAAATAATCCCATTATAAAATAAAATATCAAGATCAAATGTACCATTACATTGATAACCGTTAATTTCAATCATGAAATGTATTCCTGATGAACCATACAGATATCCATCACAAGCATCGACAAATTCTTAAACTACCTATCTACAATATCCCTGACTATAAAGAAAATATAAAAATCCAATATAATATTTTATATCAATAAAAAAATTATTTGATACCATTTTATAATAGTTAAAACTGAAAACCAACATTATTATTGGGACAAAGGCTAAAACTGGGACCTCTAGTGTGTCTCACCATATGTAAAAGGAAACATTCTTGTAGTGGGGGTCTAAGGTAGTAACATTGGGATACTATACCATGATATACGAGTTTATAGTAATTAATAATATAAATTAAACATCATCCACGAAAAATAATCATATTTTTTAAAAAATTAAACAATAGTAATTAAAAATAATAATCAATGTAAAGGTATACAATCATATTTACTCATGGTCAATCTAGCAGAGACCACTAACCACCCACTTGGGTGATCACACATACCAAATAAATAAAATAATAAAACAAACTAAGGCTCTACATTCATCTTCAAGACTTGCCTCATCAAGTCACCAAACTAGTTTGAGATATCCTTTTTAATCAAGTTATTTAGTGCCTCTACCCAACCTAAACCTATGATAAGTGAAGTATACTCAGGTACCCAAATGTAATGTCCACCCAAATTGAGTGTGAACACAACATAGTACGACACACCAATGTGGTTCCATACATAACATATTAGTATAGTGTAAAATTTAATTTTATAAGATTAATAAATAAATATAGTTTATAAGAGGAAATCAATAACCATTATCAATCCATGTGTGCTCTCTTGAATCCTAGGATCGTCAGAAACCTACTTCGGTCGATTCTTAAGTGTGTCTAAGAACATCACATAATCGAGGGAACCCATATCATGCCTATAACCTATTCCTAGAATAAATTCTTTGAAAATCCAAAAATTTCATACCCAATGGATGATTCCTAAGTTCATGTCCTACGTAATCCAAATTAAGAAACCATCATCCAAATCCATGGATCATGTCCATGGAATTCCAACTCGAATACGCATGAGCCAAATACGAAATGTCTTTCCAAGGAATTCCAACCCATGTGACCATGATCACAAAACATGGAACCCTTCCCAGAAATTCCAACCCAAATAACTATAATATAAAATTTAAAATAAACTATAAATATCATCATGCACGAGGTTATAAGTATTTTCCACTAATTTATACACACTAATCCATGCGCTAGGGAAAAATCCTCCAAAAATTATGATATTTAACCTGAATATCCTAAGTCTATTCCAAGAATAATATGCACCACTTGGGGAATAATATATATCTAAAAATATCAATTCAAGTGAATTCGTCTCTCAAATTTTCAATTTAATCTTCTTTTTCAAAACATCGTTGGCCCACAAAATTCTAAAAATTACAATTACCTCTTGAAAACACAACCCACAAAGGGTTGGGGTTTTATATTTTTTCCCTTAATCTATATTCAAAGTGAAAATTTATAATTACATTATTAATTTCAATTTATTTAATATTTTAGAAGTTATTAATGATATATTTCTTTCTTTTCTTGTAAATTTTATATCTTCCACTCCACATTTACTCTAATTTAATATTTATATTTTGTCAAAGTTTTATTTTCCTGATGTTTACTTTTAATATGATATTTTAAAAATATTCCTTTCACCCTTTAAAATTTATTTTTAATGTGACGTATGTATTTTTTTTTGACAATAAAATTTTATGAAAAATATTTTTAAATTTGGATTACATTTTCATCTTGATTTCCAAATGAACTAACATTTATGGAATTCGGTTTCATATATCACCCTCTAAATTAACATATGTTATAACAATTGTCAGTAATTTTATTTAGGGTATCTTCATAATCATTTTTTCATTTCTTCATAGAGGATTCATTATCAAAAAGTTCATGTAACTCTTTTTTCTTGATTTCCCAGGACATGAAGTATGACTGATTTCATCTGGAACACATATGTATGATATTTCATTATATGATGGATCAGACTATAATTATAAATCACCTAAATACATTAGGTAAATAATTATAAATTATAAGATAATGATGTTATGTGGAGACATGATTACTGTTATCTACATTTATAGTTTTATACATGAGGCATATTTTAGTTACCTATGTTCAAAACATCATCCATTGACATGTATATGGTATGCTATGTTCAAAACTTTATGCATTGACATAAATATAGTTTTTTATGTTCATAAAATTATTCATAGAAAATATTGTGGTTTTATATGTCCATAAAGTTATGATTTTCCAAAATTGGTGATTCCATATCTGATGAGTTTGTTTCATGTTCCCACATTCATGTCTCATGGTATATGATACGTTTATTTCATACATATATTTTTGGGTATTTTAATACCGTGATTTCAATAAATAAATAATTAATCTGTCTAAATCTGGGACTATTTAACATTTTTTACAATTGGAAGGATACAAAAAATATTTAGAAATGTATTAATAAGGAAAAAATCAATGAGACGACATCACTTTGTTGTGTGACGCGAAGCATCATGGTGTGGAACTGAGATTATAAAGATGAAATGGAGATTCTAATTGAAGAACCAAGGAAAAACACATCATATCGCACTAGAAATTGAATATTAAGCTTGTGTAAATACTTTCGGATGTTAAAATTTTACATGGAATGAACCAAAGATAGTGCATTAAGTGACAAAAAACTCAATTAAAAGAGATCCCAACACTTTAACGACATGAAACCAATTCATAGAATGAGCCATTTTGAAGGTAAATTTCATTAAAAGATTAAATAATGACCCAAAAAACCATTAAACATGTGTGGTGATATGTGACTCCATTATAGTATGTATAAATGATGATCAAGATACAAAAACAATCCCTAGGGATCTTTATAAATAGAGTGTTAACCTACTTTTGTTAAGAAATCTGGAAACTAAATCATAGATTGTGAAACTACATTTTACATGGATCTCAGTACTTAGACACCTTCTCCTTTTATTTTTGTTTTCTATCCTTTATATCCTTCCCTTTATCTCTCCCATTACAAGAATTATAGGGTAGTTCCTTCATTGTCTTAGGGTTGTGTATCTAAAGGGGAAGGAGATTTGGGATTTATTTCATTAATTCAATTAATGTATTTTTATTCGAAATTGATTTATCAAATACAATCCCTCTATTGTATTTTTATCATAACCATTTGTATTTTAATATGAAATGGTCATTTTAATTTTCAACTCATTAACCAAAAGTAGGCATGACCATTCTCACATTGATAGTAACCGGGTTTAAAAATGGTAATGAGACAAACTCGATTCGTGAAACCCTAAATTAGCAGACCAAGGGAATTGGGAGATTACCACATTGTGGAGGGTAAACCATTACCATTGTATCTACCTATTATAGACACTAATACCACATATATATTAATTTATTTTGTTTTTAAAATACAATTTCACCCAACCCCTAAAACTATAAAACCCCAACATTCCTTCTATCTAGCCTAATTTCAAAGAATACAATATGCATTCATCTATCATTTTTTAACTAATTCCAAACCCCTAGAATACATTATTTTTTGTTTTTTCTTCAGAACAAATCAAATAAAATCGTTTTCTTGTAAAAATATATTTTAAATAATGTCACCATATTTTTGGGGTTGACCTCGACTAGTTGGATTCTATATTTTTATTAATTAATCGTAGTAGTATGATATTTATAAATTATCTATTTTGAAAGCACCCAAAGGGAAATAATGTAACAATTTAGTCCTATTAAAATGGGAATCATTTTTTGGGATTATTTATAACTTGTTTTTATGATACTTTAAATTTTAATTTCTCCATTTAATTTTATCAATTTAATATTCGGTGTTTTTGTGCTACAATTTTTAGGATTTTAAATCATAATGCATGATCACAATAGGCACACAGAAGGAAAATATTTTCTCAACATAGATTCCAAACATGATATAAGGCAGAGAAAAAAACATAATTATTACCATGGATGGTGTAGTAAAAATAATCAATAAGTTATTGAAGGGTTTTTTAAATGTGATCCAGGGCTATGTATGCTCACTGACTTTGGGTGATCATCAAATATAGGATTGAAAAAAATCATCTTGGAACCTAACATTTATTTAAATCATTTCAAGATCATACTGGAAGTCATCCATATGATGTTGAATAGTATACAATTCATTAGACCCCCACATGAGGATCTGAACATGTATTTGGGAAACTTTCAGGTGCTCTATGATACCATATAATTATAGATGTTCTCAGGTGTTTTGGAAAAAGATAACCACTTATAGTTTTTATTATGGGATCAGGCTTGTGAATTGATTTAGATTCTTCCCACTCAATTCGTCCCCCCATGTGATCAATTTGTAAGGAGCATTCTTAGTTTCTTCTTCCCAACAACAATGTCGATGGAAATATAGGTATACATCCATAACATTTTTCAATTGCTGGATGAATATATCTTATCTATATGGGAAAATTATATAGATATTACTCTTAATTTTCACTTTCATGTTATAGAGTAATGATACTAATATATTCTTTTTATAAGGGTTTTTCATAGGGAAATAGTTTGATTATTGATGTTACAACTAGAGTATCACAGATTAATATGTCTCTTGAATAAATCTACATATTATTGGATGAAATGTTGAGGGGTAGTTTCTAATCTCATAGGGAATGGATACAACGAAGAGGCGCTCACATGATCTACAAATATTACTGGATAGAGTCACATATAGAATTGATAACCATGATGTTTAAATGGATGATGAGAAAGTAGAAAAATCCACAAGTTACATATAATAAACATGAAAATTATACTAATTTAAATCATGATAATCTATTTCGAAGATGGTGGCTACCATAATAACAATGGAAAGGGTAAAAAACTAGAGCATTGGTAAACAAAACATAAGCACCCCAAGGTCCCATACTAATGAAATGTGTTCATACATTAGAAGAAAAACTTTCCACATCTCTTACCCGGATCAGAAAGGTAATCAAAAATAGAAAGGAATAATCAAGGATCTAAAAGGCTGCATTGCAAAATCTAGAGTGTCAAGAAGGAAAAATTTCTGAGGATCTTAGGGAGTGGCCAAGAGGATAACTTCTTGGATGACCTGAAGTGTTCCGACATAGAGATTTATAATTAATTTCCTTATGAAGTTAAAAAAATGAACCAGGATTATCCTAAACCCATCAATGTAACTAAATGAGATAAAGAAGATCAACCATAGTGAAATATTAGAATTCTATTTCAATAGTGACTAGAACAAGTGAAGATAAACACATAAAAAATGAAGTTTCTAGAACACATTAAAAATGAAATATCAATATTTGTTTTAAATTAACTCAAAAAATAAAAAATCTATGAGAAATTCATGAAACAGGTAGTGAAAAAAGATGAATAAGATGGAGTAAAATGGCATTATCCCACTCAAAAGGGAGTGTATTGTGGTGCCATCAAAGTTCCTACATAACAATAAAATTGATCTAGGTATCCTTTCAATTCCTATCATTATCAGAGCTAATAAATGTAGTAAATATTTAGTTTAATTAGGTGCGTGTGCCAATAACATGTCATACACAACGTACAAGAGCCTGGGATTGGAGACAATAAAACCCAAAAGAGTTTCACTCATGCTGGAACATTCAATAGTAAAGTACCACAGAGGTTTCCTAAAATATATTTTGATTAATGTGGAAATTGTTTTTCCTCATTGACTTATTAGTAAAATATATTGAAATGGGGATGAATCTATTAATTTTCTGTATATCGTTTTTATCCATTGGGTGTGTGCTGATTAGTCTCTAATGTGGGTTACTCTCTCAAAGTGTCACCTATGAAAATTTAAGTTTCAATATTTATTTGGAGATAAAGAATAGTGATATAAGGAAAGGAAATGAGTTTATAGAATACAATATAACCCAACTTGAGGGTATCACCAAAGCCGAAGAAGTGTATAATGTAGATTCTACTCAATGAGATGATAATCAAAATAAACCTACTTTAGAGAAAAAGAAGAGAAGTTAGAGGGTTAATCTATAAAAATAATAGGAGTGAATGACTCCACTACATCTAATAAAGATAAATTGGTATGGATGGTACATAAACATACATATAGTCATTTAGTATTATGGATAAAATTGTTGATCGACCTGATGAAAATGAAGAAAGGAATATCATCAAGAAGAGTCATTTTTTAGAGAGGAATGAAAGTGATCAACATATGTGAACAACACACAATTGAGACTATTTATGGACCCTGACTAGTAATAAAAGTTCAATCATCTAATAGCTAAGATGAAGATAAAAGAGATAAGGATGAGGCAATGATGTTCAAAAAAATTCCTTATGGGGGGAAAATTCATTTTTCAAAATTTTTCATTATTTTTTTAAATTTTTCAGACAGTCAAGACCCTGGCAGCTAGCAAGTAGCAAAAAACATAAGATAAAGTAGTAGGACCCTTAAAAATCATGAGCACCATTCACATAATGAATATCGAAAATAAATATCATTAAATAAATTCACAAAATGAAGCAGGAGCAAGAAGAACCAACACTGTCATCTTCAAAGCATCATTCCAAAGGGGAGTAAGAATTTTTATTCTATATCCCTCAATTATATTCCCCACATTTAAAAGTTTTTGAGACTTTAATTACCAATTTCATGCTCACATTTGATTTTTTATTTACTCAACTAAAGTAGGTTATATATACTTCCACAAAAACATTCTATACATTGATTTAAAATTTATTATACATAATATTTCAATGAAAAAAATGGAGAAAATATTTTTTAACGATAAGCATGCCTATTTATATTTCGAAACTAATTTTATAAGGATTCTATTTGATATTTATAAATGATCTTTTTCTATTATTTTTGTATTATTTTAATTTTATATATTTTCATTCATTGATTTAATTATCCATATTCATTGTCATGATTAATTTTCCTAACTCCTTGTACTCATTCCTAAGACATCATTTAAGACTAATATTTCCCATTATTTCTATAGTAAATTTATTTTGAATATTTGGAATGTTCTATAACAACCCTACTCACTATTACACATTAGTTAATGATTTATTACATACAATTTCACATTATAAAACCTGAAATATTTACAAGTATAGTGTATTTTGGAATTTGGTATATAGAATAGAACCATGAAAATGGGTTAGAAAAACATTATTCATAACATCTTTAATATTATTCTAAGATTCAAATGATTTTAAAACTTCATGGGATAAGTTGGGGACAAACATATAGAAAGGTGTGAGCTATAAAGCCCCATATGGGAATAAAAATGAAATAAGGTGATATATTTTACACAATTGGAATATCAATTGGTGATAAAAGGTGTAGGAATCATAAACACGAACAATGAGATATAGCATAATAATCACAACTTAGTAAATGTGGACAAAACATAAAACACTGCATCATAAACATAGGTTAAGGATAAAATACGAAGACATCATGGTGGGAATAGTAACATAAACTAATACGGTTCAATATCTATCCCAAAATGATGTCTCGTGAGACTAATCATTACCACATGCATTGGAGTGCTTTATCATTTCAGGCACACTCATAACATTTATTTTATTCTCATGCTTATGTGGGCCACATAGATCATACAACATGGATTCATTCTTTATAATAATTTATTCCACGATGAAGGTGTTTATAATAGATAAATTCAAGTACCTAATCAAAAAGTATATGTAAATAAAAATGAACATCCTTGATACTAAATGGATATGGTATTCACTACAAAATTATTTTGGCATGGAAAATTGTAGTGAAATTTTGACAGCATAACAATTTCACTTATAGATTCATAAAAATGTGGTGATGAGATAAAAGGGTGTCTATAAAAAAATTAAATCTTATTTTTACTAATATGGAATTGTAAAAACATATTCAAACATTATAAATTGTAAGTTGATTTCCTATGTTAATGAATAAACTTTAATAAAGAAAAGAATCTAAATTATATTTCATCATGGTGATAGGTGTACATAAAGGATCAGGGGGAATTAATGAGAGTGAAGGGGGAATATCATAATTTCTAAATTAAATTTATAGTTATAGGAACATGGGAGAACATATCCCAATATAAAAAAAGAATTTAAGAGGAATAAAATAAATGATTTCCTTAAATGGATATGAGAAGAGAGAATTCCCTTACTTTAGTGTGTGAATCCAAATTCATGGGAGGGGATTCTTGAGAGATTGGAGGCCCCTTGGTATGACTCTATGAGGAGGGAAGAGTATGGACGTGATCCAAGGAGTTTTAGTGATGATAAATGGGATCATGGTTGGGTAAATATAAGAAAAGAAGGATATTTACTTGTTGTTTTGGTTTTGGGCTCTATATAGATAAATAACCACAACAACAAACATTTCTAGCTTTTTGAAATGGTTTATACCAAATGGGAGTGACTTTAATTATTTTATAAGGACAAGGTCAGAACAAAATAAAATAATTCTCTTTATTATGTAGAGATGAATCATACTCTTAAATAAAAGATTTTAAAACCATAAAATTTATTAATGGTTTTGGAAGATTCATAAAAGATTTTCAAATTTAACAAAATAAACCTAAAATTTCATTAATTCGAATATAAAACATTGATTTTATCATAAATACCTTTTATGGTATTTATTATATCCATTTTGGTTCAATATGATTTCACAATGTACAAAGTATATTTATATAGTATTTAATTTTTCCCTGAAAATTCGACTGTTTGAGAAAATTATGAAAAATTTAATGTTGGATAATTTCAAAATTATGATTTAAAAAATATTATTAATTTTATCTAACAAATTTTATAAATAAGTGTATTCTCAATTTCAAAATAAAATCTTCCTTTATTAATAAATATTATGTATTTTTATAGTAACAGTTTTCAAACCCTTATAAGAATTACATTTGACTTCAAAAAATTATATAATCACTTATATTTAATAAAATTTATTTAACAAAAATATTTTTTAAAATATTATTTAATTCAAAAATCCATTAATTCATCAAAATCAATTCCTTAATTTAATTTATTTATAACACAAAAATATTATTTGTATCTCATTGAATCAAAATAAAAATCATTTATAATGTAACAGTAATAGGATGAAAATATATTCATTATTTTATAACATATAATTTACATACAAATATTGCTAGGGTCTTGAAACTTATCTCTTTTATACACCAAAAAAATCCTTAAGGGAGAGGTGTTTGAGGGTAGGACTTTAATTGGATGTTTCAGAGAACAAGGTTTATGTTGTGATCTCAATGAGTTTGAAATTCTCATGTAAACTATTTTCTAATGCGTAAGTTATTAGATCACTTCTTGATCATAGTCATGAAAAAAATCCTAGTGATACTATCTCCCCTATAATCTCTCTTAAATGGTCTTTTTAGGGTATGACCCTACTTATTGAGGTCATCACTTCTTTTGTCTGTGTCAATTATATTTATTAAAACAATATATTTATAGTAATCATGTGATCACTGTTCAACGACTATATTATAATTAATAAAGATACTTAATGGTATTTTAAATACAATTGGATATAATAATAAAAAAGTTCATGAGTTTTCTATAACTATATTTCATAATAAGACATTTAATTAAATCAAAAGGGGTATTTTATTTATAACAACTCATTTCATTACAATCTTCCACCCTTAAGATATTTATCCCTCAAAATTTTCTTTTCTCACGTTGAAAGAGATTCGGATAAATCTATTTCATCACCTCAACTAATTCCCACATTGATTCTAAAAAAAATTTGTTTATCAAAAACATTATAACAATTTATATTTTCTTATTTCATAGAAATATGTCTCAAGGAACTAATATCTGCATCAGTTGATCCTCATGGGAAAGTGCATTTTAAAGTTGTACCACCTCTCAGTTTAGTTCTAGTGAGGGTTTTGTTATGTACTTACTCGTGTGGGATACATAGAAGACATCGTGTACTTGAGATTGGTTTGTTAGGAGTTCTAGTTTATAGGCCAGCACTCTGATGCGATAAAGGATATCAAAGGGGTTGATATATCTTGGCATAAGATTTCCCTTCATCCCAAATCTTATCAAATTATTCCATGGAGATATGTATAGGAATAACATGTCTCTAACATCAAACTCTAGGTCTTTTAAAAAAAATTATCATATCTATTTTGTTTACTCTAATCAGCCTTATAGTTTTGTCGAATCAATTATCCTTTCCCACCATTTCCTCAACCATTTCAATACATTGTTGTTTCAATTACCCTACCTTTACACCTCTTCCCATAAAGATCTTCATAAGGATCCATTTGGATGTTTGAGTGGAAACTATTTTTTGTAAAATAAATAGACTAATGTAAGATATTGGTCTCATCCTTCATTGAATTTAATTGGTAATTATCTCACCATTCCCTGAAGTGTTTGGATAGTTCTCTCAGATTCACCATCAGTTTGAGTCTGATAATATATGATGAAGTTAAACCCAATATACCGAGCATGTTAGAGATTCCTCCAGGACATAAAGGTGAATCTTGGATCTCTATCAGAGAAATTTGATAATTTTACTCCATGTATCCTCACAAATTATCATATTAATATCTAGCAATTTGATCTTGTGAGAAATCTTCTCAAATCCCAATTAAGTGAGCTATCTATATAATACGATCAACTAAAACACATATATCATTATTTTATCTTATTTTCTTTGGAATACCAGTGAAAAGTTCCATGGTGATTTTTCCCATTTCTATGAAGATATGGGTAATGGTTCTAACATCCTATGGATTTGTTTTCCTTTCCACTTTCACTTACTGTCATATAAGATATCTTGACGTATACTCTAAAAAATCATTCTTTATATTTCATCTTGAATAGTGTTCATGTCGATCTTGATACATATTTTTGATTCATGGGTGGGTGGATAAGGTTTAGTTGTTTGCATTATCTAATAGAAATTTCTGTAACTCCTGATTTTATAGTAACCATGGTCTTGACCAAAATCTCACAACTCCTTCTTCATCAGCATTGAACTTTAAAGATTTCTATTTTCTTATAGTTTAGAAATTCTTATGAATTCTCACATAATCTCTCTGAGAATTATTTATCTTCTCTAAAAGGGATGGTTCATAAATCATTAGACAAAGTATTGATGATTTTCCTTCCTTTATGATTCCCATGTCTGTCCTTTTTAAATCTATGAATATTGGATCCCTCTTAATTCTCAATACTGATAGAATCATTGTATCTTTCTACATAGAGCGTTGTCCACTTTATTCACTTTACCATGACATAAGTGGATTTCGCTTTCATAGTCTTTGATCATATCCCACCATTTCTTTGACACATTTTCTACTCTTTTTATGTGAATATATACTTGAGTCTTTTTTTATCCATATATATTTCGAACTTCTCCCCAAAGAGATAATGACTCTATATTTTCCAAAAAAATATTATATCAACCAACTATAGATCTTTTGTTGGGTAACTATGTTTTTGAACATTAAACTTCCTTGAAGAATACACTATGAGTTTTTCCTTATTTACTAACACACATCCCAAGCTATTCTTCAAAGAATTGCTTAATATTAAGAAAAGTTCTCCACATATGGGTACTCTGAGAACATGGGATGTAATAAACCTTATTTTCAACTCCTTGATTATCTCTTCACAATCATCATTCTAAGAAAAATTTAATTTCATCACAGTTATCTTGGTCAGAGTGTTTGAAAATTTAATGAAATGTTTCATAAATTAATGGTAGTACATCACTAATCCAAGGAAACTACATAGATCTAACATAGATATTGGCTTCATCCATCCTTCAATTTATTTTTTTGAAGGTGCCAAGGATATAGAATTACTTGTGATGATATCCCCCAAGAATTATACTACCATCAAACAAAACATGCATTTGTGGTACTAGTCATAAATCTTATCATTTCACACATTCTTTAGAATCGTGCTCAGATACTCCTCATTCTCCTCCTTGGGTTTAAAGAATATTAGAATATCATCAATAAAGACTAAGAAATTTTTATTAAGGTACTCTATAAGGACTATATTAATCATTTTTTGTGAATATTTCTAGAGCATTAGTGAGCCCAAAATGCATCACTATGAACTCATAGTGCTCGTACATTATTCAAAAATCTGTTTTGGGTATATCCATATTCGTCACCCTAACATTGTAATATCTCAGACACATATCCACCTTAGAGTACAATTATTCTCCACATAACTCATTGAACAAGTAATCAATCTATGGTATAGGATACTTATTCTCTAACATGATCATGTTTAGCTCAGCAAAATCAATGCAAATTTACATTGGCCTAGTCTTCATCTTGACAAAGAGGACTAGTGGCCCCCAGGTGATACACGTAGGTATATGAACCCTTTATCCATATTCTTCTATAGTTGATTCTTAATCTCCTCAAGTTCCAAAAAATCTATTCAATATGAAGTCTTTTATTATGGTAACTCCCCATGTATAATCTCAATTTCAAATTCAACCTCTTGAATAAGAGAAATACTAGGAAATTCCTCAGGAAACACATCATCAAAATCCATCCCAATATCCATGTATCCAAGGATTTTTATTTACTTTTAATTAATCATTTGAGAAAGATACACATTCTTATAGGGAAATAGTACCTTTTCTTGAGATTTTGACTCTAAATAACAAGTATCCCCCTCCTTGAATATCTAAAGTAGTGGGGGTTGATTTGCAATACAAAGAGTGATTTTCTTCTCAGGGAAATTTATATGGGCACTATATAGGGAAATCCAATCCATGCCAAAAATTGAATAAAATTCTTCCAAAGGGTGTATTAAAAGGATAAATAGAATTATCTTCCCCAAAATTGTGTTATGGGAGGATTTATATACTTAGGAAGGAACAATTTCCCCATTTTTCGTTTTCACATATAGCTCTACTTCAATGCTTTGGGTTTGTGTTTGAATAGTTATACAAAATTTTTGTGATATTAAAGAATGTGTAAAACCAGAATCAAAATATATGTTCACTATTATTTAATTAATAACTAGAATACCACTCACCAATTCATTTTTGGGATCCATATTAGTTGATTTAATGGAAAAACCTCTCCCATACTACCTTGTAGATTTTTTTTTTCCCAAAAAACCCATAGCTTAGTGCATTGGTTTTCAAAGTGCATTGGTTCCTTGTAGTTATAGTAATGAAAAATGTTTGAAGGGTTGAATGGAGCATTCTTTTCCACCATTAAATTAGTTTCTTTCTATTATTGGAAATAATTAGCTAGGTTCTCTTTCTTCCCACACCTAAATAGTTTCCTCCTCCCCCCTATGCAATTTTCATGGTGTTTATTTCCGCTCTCTTAACAAGTGGGATGCTGAAATTTCTTAGCACTGTTATATTTTCCATCAGACCACCAGAATTAATCTTCACATTACACTTATTATCCCCATGATACCATTGAGATTCATCAGTTTCAATTTGGAATATGAGATCACATCAGAAAATTTCCTTGTAGCTGTCAAAGTCACGAATCACTATGAATTTTCATATACTAGGTTTTATCCCACCAAAAGTGGTCAAAAATGTATTTTGGGGTAAATAAAAATAAAGAGGCATATTGTTCATGTATTGTGTATTTTTCATTATACTCCCTGATAAATTTATCATATTTTTACTTTCGTGAATGGAAATACCTTTCCATTTAATGATAGAGAGTGTGAGAAAAATATTTATCAAAATTTATTTTCTAGAATATCTTCCACTCCATATCTTCGATCTCCTCTTCAGTATTCATATTCACGATCAATTTAAATCACTGATTAGATTCTCCCTCCATATGATAAATATCCACAAATAACTTCTCTTCTTCATAACATTAATGTATAGAGAATATATTCTCAATGGACTTAATAAATTATTCCACGATTATGGGATCAGAAGATCCATTAAATTATGGAGGCCCTTTTTTCGTATGAAGATCTTGATCTCTTATGGGGGTTTAGCCACTCATCCTGATTTTGTTTTCTATTTTTAAAATGATCCATATATGGGTGCTTCACGATAAAGTACATGATTCTCTCCCCAATTTGGTTGGGAATATGTTTTCGGTAGTACTCATATTTCTTGTCACATTAATTATTTCCCTGATTCCTCCTTTTTTGGCCATTATCTGTAATAAAAGAAAAAATTGGTTTAAGTGTTTTTAAATTAATAACCACATAAAGAGGTAATCCAATAACATTAAAGGGATAACTTATAAATTACATTTATTTCATTAACTTGTTAATTAATATACTTTCATTTACGTTATCTATGCTCTATTTCCTAACATATACCCTTATGGGTATTTTCTTCATCCCTTAACAATGGTTCATAATGAGATTATGATTTTGAAAATTCATATCCTCAGGTAGTTTCAAACTATGTGCGTAGTAAGGATTGTTGTCTTGTACAAGGTTACACCATGTCAGGCTCGACACACCTTGTCGGAGTTCTTATCCCTATCTACATATGCGCTAGGACAATCTCCACTTGTAGTGTCCAAATATGGAAGTATTTTCTTGATAAACCAATTAAAATATACTTATCAAAATTTAGGGATGTTTTGTTATTATTATTCTTATCCCTAAGTCTTTCTCTATTGTTTTATAATCATAATCAAAAAAAATAACTAATCTTTTCCACTGATACCAACTATATTAATCCTACTATTTATTATATATTTACTATTATTTATTACTCAAAATTACATATTATACAACCTAATAGATAAATATTTATAGTGTATTTGGGAATTAAGTACATATAATAACATCTTGGACATGGGATACAACAACATTATTAAAAACATCCTTAACATGCTTCTGAAATTCGATGTCTTTTAAAACATTGTTGGATAACATGGTGAGAAACATAAGAAAGGGGTGAGTTATATATCTTATTAATGTAATGAACATTGAATAAGTTGATACAAGTAAGACAATAGGAACATAAATGGGGAATCAAAATAGTATAAATCATAATCATGAACAATGATACATGATATAGCATGCTAATCATAACAAGAGAAATGTGGTAAAAACATAAAACATTACATCATAAACATAGGTCAAGTCTAAACCATTAATACTTCAGGGTGGAAAAGCCTGATAAAGGAATAATGTTCACTACCTATCCCAAAATGATGTCTCATGATACTAAATATTACATAATGCATTGGAGCACTATACAATTCTAGGCGCAGTCATCACATTCATTTAATTCTCATGCTTTAGTGGGCCACATAGATCATACAACATGGATTCATTCTTCAAAATAATTAATTATATGATCAAGTAGTGTGTAATAAATATATTCTAATCCCCAATTAATAATTACATGTTCATAAATAGGAACACCCTTGATAGGAAATGGGTATGGTATTCATTACATAATTGTTTTGGCATGGAAAATCATGGTGAAATTTTGGCAGCACAATACCATCACATAAAGATTAATAAAAATGATTTAACGAGAGATAATGGGGTATATCATCACATATAAATAAAATTTTAATTAATATGGATATTTAATAACATATCCCAAGATTATAAATTTGTAATTTATGGCACAAGTTAATGAAGAAACCCGAATAAATAAAAGGTACTAACTATATTTCAGCATGGTAACCAGTGTACAAGAATGATCATGTGAGGCATAATGAGAGTGAAATGGGGATATAAAAATTTTTATATTATGTTTAAAGTCACAATAATATGTAATAAAATATTACTACATAGGAAAATTGAATTTAAGATACATAACATAAAATAAGTTATTGTATGGATATGAGAAGATAGAATTCCCTTACTTGAGTGTGTGACTCCAAATGATTGGTATGGGCTTCTTGAGAGATTGGGAGAACCATGGGAGGACTCTATGGATTTGAGGTAAGAGTATGGTTATACTTAAATAAGTTTTAGGGAATATAAATGGAGTGTGGGTGTGTTTATATAGGGAAAGAGGGGGACTTTTTATTATTTATCTTTTGACCTATACATAATAAAATAAAATAAAAACAAAAATATTTCCATGTGTTTTCCCATGGTTTCATTCTAATGGTAGTGGTTTTAATTATTTTATAACCTCAAGTCCCTAAATTAATGAAATTATTCTGTTTATTATTTGGTCATACTCTAAAAGAAATGATTTTAAAACTGTAAGATATATTATTGTTTTTAGAAGATTCATAAAGGCTTTATGAAATTTACAAAAAAACATAAAATAATATTATTTAAATGTTAAAACATATATTTGTTCATGGATAAAATTATAGTATGTATTAAATTACTTTTAGTTCATTATAATGTCATAATACACAATGTATGTTAATATGGTATTTAATTTTTACCCGAAAATTTGACTATATTAGAAAATTATGAAATATTAATTGTTGGATTATTTAGAAATTATGATTCAAAAATAAATATTAATTTTATCAAGATATTTTTTTAAATAATTGAATTATCCCTTTTAATATAAAATATACAATTATTGATAAATTCTAGGTTTTTTTTACTATAACAGTCATTGAACCCTAATATAATTAAATTTCACATCATAAAAATTATATGATCATTGGTATTTGATAAAAAATATTCAATTAAAATATTTTAATAAAATATTATTTAGCTTTAAAATAAATTAATTTATGTAAATAAATTCATTAATTAAATTTGAAAATTACACCAAAATACTATTTGTGTTTTATTGAATCAAAATAAAAATCATTTATAAAGTGAAAATAACAAGATGAAAATATATTCATCATTATATAAAAAATAATATATAGAATAATATTTCTAGTTTCTAGATAGATATCCATTTAATAAACCCCCAAAATCTCTATGGGTAAGGTGAGCAATGGTGGGACTTCCATGAGGTGGTTCGGTGAATATGATTCGAGTCATGATCTTGATGAGATTGAACTTATCCTATAAATGGTTTCTCTAATGCTTGATATGTTGGATCTCATCTGGGGATTAGTCTGGGGAAAGGTCTAGAGAGTCTATCTCCCTTGGATGCTCCGATAAATGGGCTTTATATGTTACAGTCCTACTGGTTGAGGTCATCATTTTCTTTTTCTATGTCAATTGGATTTGTTAAAACAATATATTTATACTAATCATGTTTTCATCATTCAATTGTTATATTATCAATGATAAAGATGCATAAAATTATTTTAAATCTAGTTTTATATAATAAAATAAAATAATTTCATGTGTTTTAAATTTACATAAAATATCATAAGACATTTAATTAAATCTAAATGTGAATTTTATTTATAATAATTAGGGTTGTTGTGTGTTCTCTTATAGAACTTCATTCTCATATTATTGAAGACATTATTTCCTAAAATTCCCCTTTAATATGATTGAGGCATATTTTTTATTCCCTTATCTTAATGCATACCTTACATTTATTTTTCTTAATCCCATAAAATCCATGAACTACACTGAAAATGAAGAGCCATGTTACAATCCCATTTTATAATTACTTACCTTCCTCTAATTATTTTTCATGATTATCAAAAATAAAATTGGGGATATGAAAAAAAAATTAGGGATACACATTTTGTAATGAATAATAGTGGGGTGATTCTAATGGTATATTGGGAAGTATTATTCATTGTATTTATAAAAAAAATCACTTTTTAAAAAAACTAAGATTCTTTTGTCTTGGGAAATTTGAAATTTACCTTTATTTAATCATTTATCTTCTAATAACTATTAAAAATAGTGCCATGAAGAGATCATTTTTTGTTGGGTGATGGATATGAGATTTTTCTAAAGCATAAGTTATTAATGAAAAAATTATTAAAAAGAAAAAAATTATTGAATACAACGTGGTGTTTTATTTGTTTTTTATTATCTATTTATGAGACTTCTCTAAGATACTATAGAGGGGTGAATTTCACTAACATATTTTTTATAAACGTAAAATATATCATAGGGATAACATCCTTATTGAGCATTAATAGTTTTACATCATTTAACTACCTTTTATAACCCTCATATATGTTTCATCCTATATGGTGAATACATCTGTGTTATTCATTATTTTTTCTACATTAGGGGGAGGAAGTAGATGCATTGGAAACCTATAGTAATTGTTATGTTCTTGAGGAATGTTTTGATCACTATTTTCATTTGGTCCATGGTGATGAATGGAAAAATCAATATGTGGTAAATTGAAAATGGAATGAAAATTAATATCTAAATGCAAAATGATCAAAAAGATAAAATAAAATAGAGGAATAAAAATCCCTCTCATTTTCAAAGTATAAAAGTAAAAAACATAGATGATTTCATTTTTATAAAAAATGACGTGTTAATAAATTTTCATGTGTGATGCCTGAACATTTAATTAACTAGATGATAAATTAATTTTATTATCATTGAATTTAATGAATTTTAAGGTGGGATTGCTTTCTAATATGTTGAGATTACATCTTTAAAAGAAATTATGAATTAATATGTGGGGAAATTATGATATTTGTATTTCATTCTTATATATTATGTTGTTTTAGTACGTTGATTTCAATTAATAGTTGATTAATCATGCTCAAACTATTTCTGTTTAACTTTTATTGATAATTGGTTTTAATCAACAAATATTTAGAAGAAGAATAAAAATGGATGAATTTTACAAAGGAAATAACTTTTTAGCATGATGAAAATTGTCACGATGTAACATTAGGAAACTAAATCCACAACGAAGCATGGATGTGAAGAACCAAGGAACAACAGAGCTCTTAGGATTAGAAAAATTAAGGATTCACATCATGTAAATATTTCAATATGTGAAAAAAATACTATATGTGAACCAAATATAATGGTTTAACTAAAGAAAACTATATCAGTGGAGAGACTATCACATTCACGAAGTTAAACCAATTCAAGATGTTAACCATTTTGATGGAAAATTTCCTCAAACGATCAATTAATGTCCCAAAATACCATTGAAACTTTGGAAGACTCATGACTCTATTATGGGTTATATTAAGGATGATCTAGATAAAACATAATACCAGGGTATATATAGAGAGAGTGATATGAGTAGTTTCCACTGATAGATCCAGATACTAAATCTTGGATCGAGAAGTGGAATTGTGAAGGATCCTCACCAGTATGATGTCTCCATCTTCTCTTTATGTTTTATTTATTTTATTTCCTTCCCTATTAATCTCTTAATTCAATGATGAGAGGGTAATTTCAACCATATTATTGGGTTAAGTAAACAAATTTGGGAGGTTTTCTTGGAATTATTTTAATTATAAATTCATTAATTTGGTTTTCTGTAATTTATTTATCCAGTTCCAATCCCTTTATTTTATTTTTATCATGAACATTGATATTTGAATATGAAAGGAACCATTTAATTGTGTAACTCTTTATCCTAAATTTTTTATGACCATTTTCAATTTTATGGTTCATAGGGATAAAATGGTATTAAGACAAACTTCATCCAGTAAAAAACTAAATTATATGAAAAAGGGAAAAGGGGATTGGTGACTTTAGGAGGGGAGACAATAACTATTGGGGCCACCTCATATAAACTCCAAAACTACACATGGATTCACATATTTAAATTATAAAATAAAATTTCACTATACCTTAAAACTTCATAACTCTGATATGCCTAGAGTCCAATTTTATTTCAAACAAACCAATCTACCTTTCACTTTCAATTTTCAGAACTACTTCTATGAAAATAAATCGATTTACTTTCTTTGTTAATTCTAAAAAACAAATCCAAAAAAATATTTTAAAAACATAATTAAAAAAATTTCACTATCATTATAATTTATAAATCAAAATTATCTATAATATGTTTTAAATAATTAATTATAGCAGTCACAGTATAAAAAAAATTGAATTTTTATTTGATCGTAGGAAAATAACAATGCCATGTGGGCCGCTCAAAACGTGTTTCGTTCTTGGGTATGGTTGCTAACTAAATTTTAGGATAATTTTAATTTTAATGGTTTTATATAATTTTCTATATTTCAAAATGGATGTTTTCATGCTACATTTTTCTGGATTTTAAATATTAATTCTTGACCACAACATACATGTAAGAGGAAAAGAGGTTTTCAACTTTGATTCCAAATGTAAGAAATTTTTATGAAAAATAAAACATTTATCATGGGTGGAGTAGAAAAAATCATCATTTCGATATTTTAGGGGTTCTTTAAAGACATCCCGATATATATACACTCACAGAATATGGGTTTTCACTAATCAAAAGAATGTAACAAATATTCATGGTTACTCTCATTGCCACGAATCATTTGAATATTAGACCTTCCATTATCATGATCATCTCGAACAATGTGAAATTCATTTCACTACAACATGAAGACCAAAACTCATACGTAGGAATATTTATAGAGATCTATAGTGACCCTAACTTCTCATTAATTTTCATTACATCATTTTTGTGGAATAATTAAGACATTACATAGAAAGACTCCCAATGATATTATTAGTTTAGTGACTTTGGAAACATGGGAACATAAACACTAGTACATAAGTGAGTTTCATTATTTCCCCCTAGGGTCTTCATGAATATCACCCTTCTAAAACAAATCATACCTAAAACATATTTTCTTAACCTAGGTAATTTTATCATAAAAAAGGGGTGAGAAAAGATGCTCAATATGGATAAAAAGGTAGATAGGTATGAAAAATCATGAGGGTAGAACAAGATCCTAAAAATATAAGATCATACCATGTATATCAAATATCATTAATATAATTCATGGAATAAATATTGGTAGTTCCTAAGACATTAATCATAAGGTAATCCATTTCATAATCCATGAAATCGTAACATTGAAATAAGACATGGAATTATGGTGGATTCATAGATATTTAATATCATTCCTTATAAGTCACATCGATTTTTCAAAACTAATTATGGAAATTCATGGGAACTTCACCTACTGGACATGACACACCACCGACCCAATCACAGTTCCTTCCTTATAAGGGATCATGTTTCCCTTTCTTCCCATTGTGGATCAGTTTTCCCCTTCTTCCCATAATGGATCAAGCACATCGACAAGTTCTCTATCATTATATTATGTGATATAAATCATTATTCAATGAATTTTATTTATATATCTTTCCCACTTTTACCATAATGAACTAAAATATACATTTTCCACAAAATAATAAAACTCTCTTCATATCATTACCCATAAAGAGGGATGGGTTTCATAAATATCATATAACAACCCATGAGATAAAATAGGTATCATAAACATTACCTCATGTCATAAACTATGAAGAAAATATGTTTCATAATCATTTCATCAATCTATAAGCCATTAAAATAAGTTGGTTTCAAAATCCAATAACTTGTGGAAGAGAAACTGGATTCACAATCATCATGTCATCAAAACATAAATCGTTCAATGGAATAAAATGAATGGTATCCTTGGACGATATCACCATAAATGAATGATTATAAAATGTATGTAATCATAGATGGTAAAAAATAATTAAAGATATTTTAAGTCATTTCTTGAGGAAACTAACCTTTATTTTTTGAAAAACGTTTTTTAAAACATAAAAAAATTGTAAACCTTTTTCATTGGAAATAAATTTTTAAACATATAAAGGATTATTTTAAAGCAATAAAACATTTTTAAAATCATTTTTCCGTGAAAATTTTCTTAATATATCATTTTAAAAAAATTTCTCAAAACAAATTTCAAAACATAATATTTTTAATAAAATATATTTAAGATTTAGGAGAGAAATACGGTCAAATTTTCATAAAAACATATTCTTAATTTTATTAAGTACAAAAGAGTTCGAAAATGGTATTAATACACGAATATATCTTTAATGAACAAAGTATAAGATAATTCATGAGAATTATAGTTAGATTTATCATAATATTTCATCAATGGAATCATAATCCTATACAATCATGATAATTGATTAGATTGTTTCAATAAACAGTTACTACTTTGGTTACATTTATTAATCCTCCCTAGGAAAGAAAATAAAATTACAAGAAGAATAAAATATAATAAAAGGAATTATATTCATAATATTACATGTAAAATGGATGTATATATACATCATAAAATTATATATGTGTATAATAAACATGTGTCTCAAATAAGGAAAATTGAGACAAAACTACCTTACAGATTCAGTAACTTTTAAACCATTAAACCCCATAAAAGAGAGATCATAAATTGAAAATTTAAATACCTAGAAAGATAAATATACTTATAATATAATAAATTCATTTGAATTATATACACCACATAATATAATCGAGTGGTGAAAAAGGCAAAAGTCTCATGAAAATAAAAGTGAGTCTAGAAATTCCCTTACCATATGTATTGACTCTCATCATACTCATTAAAACATCCTATATAATAAATATATTATTATTAAATATTTATTCAAGAACCATATTTAAAAATATCATACCAAATATGGTTGACTTATCACTATCTATTACACTTTTATTAACAATGCCATGTTAAAGTTACATTTTGGGTAATAACTGCATTGTTTTTTACATGAGTTTTTATTTGCCATATTTTTTGTCCTATTACATTTATCTTTATTTCATAATCACAAAAATTATAAACATGATATATATAAGATACATATTAATTATATATTTATTTATAAAAATCAATAAAATACCTAAATAGAAAATGTAATACACCATTCATGGAGATGGTATGTCGTACGTACACATGAACATTGTTCCCTTATTCATATCTCATTTAAAGAAGAAAAGTAAATAAAATATATGTATATATATATAATATCATTAAATTATAATTATTATGTAATTCATATCATATTTTTTCACTCAATAGATCCTTAATATGTTACCGGTAAAGTGTGAACGAATCACATCCCTATGAGAAGTTTGTAGTCCACTTGCCCAAAAACAATGTTATCGTATTTTCAAAACTGAAAATCATGAAGTTATTTGTTATATAATAATTCCATAAGAATAAATATATCATTAATATCAAATATATTTTATATAAAATCATAAATTCTATAATTATTTCAGACCATGAAATGTGGAAATGAAAAAACGAATGACATTAGTTTGCGAGGTGGTTGTTCAGCATTCACAGAAAAGATGATTATGCATCATATTTAATTAAATAGTGTTTAAATGTTGGTAAAAAAATTAAATAACAACATATAATTATATTTATGAAACTTAGGTTATTATATTATCATTTTATATGAATAATTTTGGGAGTGGATAATGAAAATAAAATAAAATACCTTGTGGAAGGATGTTACCTCATCTTTGAGTAACTCTTGTTGGTTTTCCCAAAAGGCTTCCATGGATTGACATCATCCAAAAGGATGGATTATAGGATTAAGGGAGGTAATATTTTATGATATTTTGGTATGTATTGGAAAAGAAAAATAACTATATAAGTGTGAATAATAGACGGGGTGAGTACCCTTTTTTAATACAAAAAGGTAAATTCTATTGATAAGTCTCCATTACATCATGTTCCTCCAATAATTTTATATTTTCATGAAAATGGGGAAATTTTTCAAATTATGTCCATAAAAAAAGATTTTTTAACATGATTGTGGGTTATATGTATCCTTAAATTAATGTTTAACCACTAATTAATCTAGTTTTTACCTTAATCGTAATAATTTTTTTTAATTACATTCATTATTATTTTTCGTCAAAATCAATATTGAAATTATTATAAATTTAGAATTTTTCTAATTCCAAATATTGAATAATTTTTTCAAATTCCAAGTCATAGAAGTTTTATCAAATAATATATACATAATCTCACATATGGGATGAGACTTAGATCAATAAAAATGAAAAGTTCTAAAAGTTTAAATTGTTTTTATTTATAATTTCAATGTGAAATTGGTTATAATGACATAAATTGAATTAATTGATGTATAAATGAACTAATTTTACTTTAAAAGTAACTAAAAAATTATTTAAAATATATAAATAAATTATAAGAAACAGAATATTTTAATTAAAATTCTGTTTTTTTCATTATTGATCCAAAAATGACATTTTTTTAGAAAAACCCAAAAAAAATTCACGAAAAGTTAATTTTTAAATTATTATTTCAAAAAATGTAGTTTATTTTATAATATTATATTTATAATAGTGTCAAAATTTAATTTTAATATTATTTAAATAATGATATGAAAAGAATTTCTTATAATAAAATAGTATTTTCAATCATATAATGACTTTACCAAAAATTATATGTTTTATTTATATAAAACCATTATAACTAATATTTATAATTTATTTCATAATATTCATATTACTATAAGTAATTGATATATAATAACTATCTCATTATAATAATTATCAAAATAAAATTTTGTTTTGTAAAAGCTTTTTGTTTTCTGTAACACAATCCAAGTCATTGATGTGTATAGCGGAGGCTTATCATGGTGTAGCGTATAACGAAAGATTAACTTGGTGTATTTTTTGATTCAACACATAAAAAAATTAATTTATTTTGGATTTTTTTTTTAAAAAACCCCTTAGTGTAACATTACTTCTCACATAAAATAATTTTTCCATAAAAAATCATCATTCTGATAGGAAAAAAAAGATGATACACATGTATCATCATGTCCCTAATTTCCCACATAGCTTCCTCTAATTGGTGGTTTCTCCAAAAAAAACATTTACTAATAAGAGGTCTTGTTTCATAGAACTTTATCAAGAGAAACCATAATTTCAACTACTTTCTCCTTATAAGAAAGATATTACTCCAGCTAAATGACCACACTGTTCATTACATGTGATAGTCTAGGTATGTACATCCCCACAAGAGATACATGGAGCACATCATGGACTTGAGTTAGATTTGGAAGAAGTTCCATGTTATTGGATACCATCATGGAATTCTGAATAATTTTATAGGGACCAATATACCTAGGGAATAGTTTCCCTTTATTCCTAAATCTCATAACCTTCTTCCAAAGAGTTATTTATAGAAACACCTTATCACTGACTTCAAATTATAAATCACATCAGTGATTATCAGCATAAATATATTGTTTAGTTTGATCTTCCTTTATATTATTCTAAATGGTTATAACCTTCTCTACCATTTCTTCAACTATCTTAGGTCCCAATATTTTTATTTCTCCAAATTCATCCTAGAACATTCGAGCTCTACATTTCTTCCAGTAGAGGGCTTCAAAAGGATCCATCATAATTCTTGATTGAAAACAATTGTGGTAATAAAACACAACTAGATTAAATTTTTTATCCAAAATTACTTTGAAATCCATAGAATAATATCTCAACATATCATCTAGGGTTTCAATAGTTATTTCAGAATGACCATCTATCTGAGGATGATAACATGTTCTAAAACTCAACTTCATGTCATGTTCTTACTGAAGAATTCACTAGAACTTTGAGGTAAACCTCAAATACCAATCATATATAATTTAACATGGTACTCCATAAAACCTTCCCACTTAATTATTGTATATCTTCGAAATATGGTCTTAGGATAGGTGTTATCTAATGGGAATAATGTGTGTTGAATTAGTAAGGTGATCAACTACCACCAATATAGCATTAACCCCATTAGAGGTTTTGGGAAGTCCAAAGAAAAATCAATAACGATGTTCTCCCATCTCTATTATGGTATGGGTAATGAATTCTACATAAAAATAGACTTTTTACTTCTAGGTATAACTTTATGGCATACTAATAAATGAAATATAAACTCTGTGATATTCCTTTTCATTCCATCCCCCCAGAAGTATTCCTTCATGTATCTATACATCTTAGTTTATGGAACACTTTAAAAAATTCTTATTAATATTACTTTTTAAGAGGATATTAAAAACATGTTGACCATTGATAAATTAATTAAATAGATGGTGATAGAGAATAATAATTTGAATGAAATTGGCACCATTCCACTCACATAGGAGTGTTTGGTGGTGGTATCAAATGGCCTACGTAATAAGTAACATGTTCAAGGTAGATATCACATTTCTATATTTATTGAATTTAATATATTTGGAAAATATTTATGCATGTTAGGTGTTAGTTTCAATATCATGTCATAATCCACTTCCCAGAGCTTGGGACTAGAGATATTAAAGCCCACAAGAGTTGCACTCATGTTAGAAAATTCAATATTAAAGTAACCATGAGGTGTTCTCAAATATATTCTTGTTTTATTTGAGACGTTCAAATTCCCCATCAAAATATTATTTATAGATATGGATGAGAAATGGACTCCACTAATTTTTAGGGGACTATTTTTAGCCATTGGGTGTGCGCTGATCAACATACAAAGCAGATTACATTGTGTATGAGTTCGAAATGAATAATAAAGTTTCAATATTAATTATTTGAGGAAGAACAATCATGTAATGGAATAAAATGATTTTTTAGAAGAAAGAATACCCATGTTTGAGGGTATCAAAAAAGATAAATAAATTAATATTGTTGATGATATTGTATGAGAGGATAATGAATATAAATATACTAAGAAGATTAAATAGAAGCTAAAACACATTACCAGTGACACCAGAGGAGAGACTGGCTCTACCACATTGAGAAACAGAAACATTTATGGATGTTATAAGAACTTCCATTTAGTCATTCAAGAATAATGAATAAATGGTGGATCACCCTGATTTAAATGAAGAAAGTAATACCATTTGGAAGCATCATGTTTGTTAGAGAGGAAGGATTAGGACTGACAATGTAGAAAGGAAAAAGCTAAAACTATTCATAGAACCCAAGAGGGTAAAAAATACAATCATTCATCAAAAAAGCAATAAGTAAATAGAGAAAGTTCAAGCCAATGAGACTAAACAAAATAACATATGGGAATAAACCCAAGTTTTTAGAATTTTCCTTTATTAATTTATCTATTTGTAGGGGCATGTTTAGTTACCCCCAAATCATTCAAAATTCATTGATAATGGAATTAGATTTCACATGTTATTTTAATTTGTAGGGCCATTGAATCCTTAGAAGGAAGAAATCCATAAAAATAACAGGATGATTCTATATGTACAATATAAATTATTAATATCATTCATTTTGTGAATCCAGAGAATACACATCATGAAATTAATTCACAGTGTGAATCTAGAGTAAGAAGAACACACACATCCTACTTCGAAATATCATTTGAAATTGGATTAAGCACTTCAATCGTAAATTGTTGAATTCTATTATCCACGTTAAGATGTTTTAAATATTTTATCTTCCAATTCCTTTCCCACATTTGATTCATACATTAATTGATAGAAGAAAGTGACATGAACTACTTAGGATACTTTTCTTTCCATGTTTTTAAATTTATTTCTTTGTAAATTTGAATGAGATGAATGGGTAAAATAACTACAAGCGATAAGAATGTGTATTATGATTTGGATAATAATAATTAAAGGATACAGGTTTATATATGTAAATTTAATTTCTCTTAGATTTAGTCATGACTTAATTTTTAGATATTTTCTTTAATTTATTGAATTATTCATATTCATTTCCATGAGTAGTTTCCCCTACCCTTTGTTCTTCATTCTTCTAACTTACATTAAGCCTAATATTTACCATTCATTGTATAGTATATTTCTTTTAAAACTCATTGATGTTATCTCCTATAATAATCCTTTCATCGTGTCAAATCTATGACTGTAAAAAATTCACATTTAATATGATTGAGGAAATTTTTTTATATTTTTCCATTATCTTGGTACCTACATTACTTTAATACTTTTTATGCTCATGGAAACCATGAACAACCTTGTCACAGAAGTTCCATGTCACAAGACCATTTTTTCATTTGCTACCTTCCTCTATATATTTATCATTATTATCAAAAATAAGAGTGGGAGAGATAATGAATAGGGACAGGGAAACCTATTTCATAATAGATAAATGTGGGGGGGACTTTCATGGGATTTTTAAAGTCACATACATTGTATTTAAAACACACCCTCCTATAAAAAATTGATAAAAATGTGTTGTGTCTTGGGAAATTAAAAAATAACAATTTCCTAACATGTGATATTATTATAAATACTACAAATAATGTTGTAAGGAGACGATTTAGGGTTCGTTGGTTGTTGTGAGATTTTTCCAAAGAACAATTGAAAAAAGATGAAATTTGAAAAAATTAAAAAAAATATATAAAAGACATACATATTACAAGAGGGTGATTCATTTATTTAATTTCATATCCTTATGATCCAAATATAAGATATTGGGGAGAGAAAAGGATTTCATCAAGATATTCTTGAATATCAAGAAGAATTAATGAGAGATAAAATTCTTATTTATCATTACATATTTTACATCATCAACCTACCTTCCCTAAGGATCAGATTCATTTGACCCTATAAGGTGATTCCCTCATGAATTTTTTTTATTTTTTTATATACGTGATAGAGAAAGTATATTCATTTCAAGCGTATGGTATGTGAAATATTCATGAGGAATGTTCTGAAATATATTTTCAATTTTACCCTGATGATGAGAAGAAAAATAAAAGTGACACAAATTGAAAATTGCATGCATATTAATAATTAAAAGAAAAATAGTGAAAAATATAATTGAAAAATAGTGTAATGAAAATTAATTAATATTTACAAGTAGAAAAGTAAAAAAATAGTTGATTTTTTTCTTCTAAAAATCAGCTGTTAGTAAATTTTCCTATCTGATACTCAAAAAATTATTCTCTCACGTGATTAATTGGTTTTATTGATGTTGAATTTTAATCATGTTATTGTTAAAATTCTTTGTAATATTTTGACATAAAATACGTGAGGATGTGCCTGAATTCATATAGGGGATTATTTTGATACATGTATTTCATGAATATATTTTAGGATCTTTTATAAAATAATTTCTGTAAATAATTAATTAGTATTGTTGAAACTGGGGATATTTTCCTTTTCTGAGACAATCATAAAGATATGTAAAATATTTTCAAAACATACACAAATGAATGAATTATATAAGAAAAGGGAAATTTGAGTCAAATTGTGAATTGTCATGTCATGACATCAAGAAATTGAATCCATAATAGGGCTCAGAAGTGAGGAACCAAGGGAAAAAAGAGATTATAGCACTGTAAATTAAATATTTTATCTATGTAAATGTTGAATGATGTGATATAATTGCATGAATTGAACTAAATTTAGAGTTTTGAGTGAATAAAACTAAATTGGAGGATTTAATGAAACTTTCATGACATGAAATGAATTTACGATATGAACTATTTTAATGTAAAATTTCATCAAACATTAAAATAAAAACCCAACTGGGGATTAAATATGGGGGAACATCCAATACTCCATTATGGTCCATATAAATTATGGCTGAAATAAAGAGTAATTCCTTATGAGATTTTAAAAATCGAACAGAATTTCTACTTATGAGAGATCTAGAAACTAAATCATGGAGCGATAAGTCACGTTTTTTACTTTCCACGCCAGTTTGATGTCTTCGTCTTTTATTTATATTTTTATTTATTTATTTCCATCCCTCTTAATATCTAATTACTTGGATGAGAGGGTAAACACCACCTTGTTATAGGGTTATGTAGCCAAATGTGGAAGGTTCTTATGGATTTATTTCTTTTATTTTATTCATGTATTTTGTTTCCTACAATTTATTTATCAAATTCTAGTCCAATTTTTCCCCTTTACTATGACCTTTTATATTTCATTCTGAAAAGAAAAATTTTAATTTTAAAACTAGTTACAAAAAATTTTTATAACCATTATCACATTTAGGGTACCCAGGTTTAAATATGGTATGCAGATGAAGTCAATCTACGGAAACCATAAATTACCAAACCAGGGAAAATATGGGATTTTCTTATTTAGGAGGGGATACCATAACCATTAGATACACATAGCCTTGAATCTGAATTCACAAATGGATTAATTGATTTAATTTCGAAGATAAATTTACACCCAACACCTATAAATATAGATCACCAAAACTCCTTCAATCTAACATTTTTTCAAACAAACTAATCTGCCTTCATACCTTATTTTTTACAAACTATTTTCAAAACATGAATCTATTTTGTTTATTTTTATAAACAGATAAAATCACATAATTTTATTTTTAAACCTATGTTTAATAATTTTACTATCTCTATGGGTTCAACCTCTACCAATTTCACTCTAAATTTTAATTAATTAATTTCACTAGTGTGAGTTTTATTAATATTTTATTTTGATTAGACCCGTAGAACAATAACATTATTCTTTGGGCCTGTTGGTAAATGTAATGAGTTCATGATAATTCATTTTTGTTTATATCTTTCTATATAATGATATATTTTATTTTATCCTGGATTACAATAATCTAAGATGATTCTATTATCTTTCTATATAGTTATCTCTCCCATGGTAATGATTTTTCACATATTTATGATCCAGTACTATATCAAAGGTTGATATGTTTTCCCTTACTAATTACTTGATCTTAACCTTTCTGATGTATACTATTTCTCTAGGTCTTTATGTTTAGGGATATATCAAAGTGAACATCAATTATAGATAATTTTATAAGGGAAGAAATAATGTGTAATTAGATAGCTATATAGCTAATCTCAAAACATAGTAAAATTTTGGGTTTTGGGAGTGTATTTTATTTGTGATATGTAACAAAAAATTATGGTAAATTATGTATTATATATATGAATTTTGTGTTTAGATCATCTTTATTTGTTATTGATACATTATTTTATAAAACCAATGTATTTTTAATATAAAAACTAAGACATTATTCATCATACATTACCAAATATATATGATATTTTCATAGAAATGTTATATTATTTATTAAAATAAAAGATAAATCATAAGATAAAATCTATAAATTCAAATTAATCCATATTGGATTTTTTCATTGAATTTATTAGAAATAGATATTGTTAATTGATAAAAAATGATTTTTCTATAATATAAAGCATTGAAAAGAACGAACCATAATAAATATCCTTTAATCTTGGAAATATAAAATTTATTTATTAAAAAGGTTTTCAATCACTTCCATAGAATATAAGATTGGAATCAGGTAATAAATTAATTTTAAACCAATAAACCAATAGAATTAAATTTATAAAAACAAAAATTTTAAACATAAAGGATATAAATATATTATATCAGTGAAAAAATGTTTTAAAGATGGTAAATGGAAGAAAAAACATTGACTATGAACATATTTCATTTCATACAGTTTTATAAAGAAATGTCATGTTGATCTCATTGGTGAACTCAATTCACTTACAGATTTTTTTTGTTACACTAATGGTTCAAAAACATAACTCTATCTCAATCAATTGTGACTATATAATAAAATCATGGTTTTTTTATCTATGGATGGATTGTAGATTCAAATAGCTCTATAGTCATGGTTTTTTAAAAAACTAAATATATGTAACCTTATGTTAATGTTTTTAAAAAATTGTTACAATGTATAAATTTAGTTTTGATTAATAAATATTTAACTATAAATAATATATCATTCTGGTTCATAAAAAACGATGATTATTGAAAAAATTTATTCAGAGTTTGTAAAATTATCACTATAAAATATAGATTGTTTTTTCAGGATGAATCCATACCAATAGTAACCTAACAAAAAAAACTCTAAAAATAAAATTGAACTGTATAAATTGAATAAATTTAAATTAAATTAAAAATATAAAAAATTATTATAAAAAACTATAAAAAAATAAAATAAAATTTACCTAAAAATAGAACTAAATACAACTTAACTAACAAAAATACCTAAATCTAATAAAAATATAAATGAATTGAATTTATTAAGCTATTAGCTAACTGATAAAAATTGATCTTTGAAGAGAATTCATAACTGAATAAAAACTATCCAAATATAATTAACCCATATTAAAAAAACTGAACTAACACAAATAAAGTGAAACCATTTTTAACTATATCAACAAAGCATTATTTAACAATAAATAAATTGACCACATTTGAAGAAATACAAATAGAGTTATATACATTATCATAAAAAATAATAAATGTAAATCAAACTAAATTTAACTAATATAAATTTACTTATCCCAACTCAACTCAAACCATTCCCACAAAAAATAAAAAAATATTTAATGTAACCCCTATAAACTAAACTAAACCATTCAAAAAATATCGAATTCAATGAAAATTTAATCAAACATAAATGAATCTAAAAACAAAAAAAAACTACAAACGAATCATTTAGACTATAATTAAATGCAATTAAACTAAAATTCCCTAAATTTAGATTATTCAAACGAAGTGAAAATTAATAAAACCTATTTAAATTATCCCAAACCATCCATAATTTCGTTAAAAAAATATCACTTGAAATAAAACTAAACATTCAAACCAAAGTCAAATGATCTAAACATAAAGGTTAGATATAAAACTACAATAAAAATATATAGAACTCTATCATTAATAATATACCGAAAGAATATTGAAAAAAATTCAAGAAAATTTGAATTATCAAATCCAATATATGATAAAATAATATAATTTAAGGTATAATTAGACTAAAAAATATCATATTCAGTGGACCTAAACAAAAAATATTCTAGTTAAACTGAATTTGATTTACCTGGGACTATAAAATAAATATTAAATTTTTCTAAACTAATATAATATTAATAAAAATGGAATTCTATATTAATATATTTAATTAAAATTTAGTATAGAAAATAATTTTCTAGATTTGAAACATTAGAAAAAAATTAAATAGAAAAAAATAGTTTTACATATTCAGTAAAAATATAAATAATTGAAATTTAAATATTATTATCCCTTCAATAATAGAATATAGAGATGAATAAAAATTCATTTTTAGATATAAAATAATGGTAGAAATTAATTCAAAACATAATATTAATTACAATCTATTAATATACTTTATTATATATAATAAATGGAAATAAAATAGATTCAAATCATAAATAAATAATCATAGAATATAACATATTTAATAACACAGATAAGTGAGTAATTATATATATATATATAGAATTATATCATTTATACCTTCATTATAATCCCCACTACCACCACTATCATCACAATTATCGCCATCATTATCTTCACGACCATCATCACAGTAACCATCAGCAGCATCATTTTCCCCACCATTATCACCAAAATCATCATCACTATTACTATAATCACCACCATAATCACCTCCATCAACATCACTGCCATCATTATCCTAATATTGAGTGGTACTACCAGTATCATCACCATGAGGTGGATCATTAGTATTATGTGATCCATTAGGAATAAATCATGCATGACTATTGTTCATCCAAGCATCATATTTTGAATCTATATCTCATGAAATTATATCATGCATAAACTAGAATCTTGTAGTAATATTAATGAAAATAAGCTCCAAATATTTTTATGGCTTAGCCATGTTTTTACCATAGCGAATGAATAGAAATAGATTTTGGTTCTTAATATTGGAATATACGTCATCTTCATGATTTTATTTCTTATCCAGCTTCAAATATTTCTAAAGTTTTCATGACAAAAAACATGATAGAGAATAAACTTATATCCAATATTGTCTTATCCTTATCAATTAATATCCTCTAAAAAACTTGTGAGATGAATTAAAAATTAAAATTATATACTTAAACACATAACTAAAATATATATTTTTATAGAATATGTAAAAATGATTAAAAAAGTTATCATGGGATTGTAATTTTTATATTATTGTTCATTCCCTTTAGGATTGAGTAAAAAATTCAGAATGAGTTACTAAACCCTAAATACACAATGATTTTTTCAAAAAATTAAATTTGAACCACTAAAAACATATATTAATTTTGGATATGTATATTATATATATATAATTCAATAAATGAATATTTACATGATTTTTCTCATCTTCAGACATACTAGTGTTCCTAACTCTTTTAATAAATTTTATTTATGGTTTTTATTATTTTTCAATGATAAATCCTATATGAAAATATTATTATAAAAAAAATCTAAGAATACAAAAATATTTTTTATATAATAATTGAAAATTAATAAATTTAATAAAAAAATCATTACTCGAACAATATGATTTCATCATAAAATGTTTAATAACTATGTTGTCACTATAGAAAGGAACAAACTCTAGTGGGGTTCCAAGTCTTTCCCTCCCCCTCATATCTTATATAAATTATAATTATAAAACTTTCATATGTCACCTACCTTCATATGGCGAGCAAATCTCAGCTTTACACAATTGAAAAAAAATATTTTTATTGTAAAAAAAATATTTGATTACATATAAGAATATGTTATGATATATATAAAAATAAATATTTATATTAATTACGAAATATATTCCCAATACCTTTCTTTGATTGAATAATAAACTCTACACCATGGACCTAGCTATATATTGATGATATAACTATATCTAACTACTGATCCCATGAAATTTTTACATTCATTATGATTTTTTTCAATCATGTAATGATCATCATTATACTTTTACATGTCATGTGTTTCTTGATTTCATACAAAATACAGCTTTGTACAACCATGGAATCTGGTACAATAGAAAACATCAGAACCATGTGCAAATAATAAATATTTTTCAAACAAATATAAATTATTATAAATTGTTAATATTGAATAATGAAATCATATATTAACTAACATAATACATTTTTACATCATCATATATGGAGGATGATTAGTATTACAGAAAATTCTGTCTTGGGGGAATCTTTGATACCCTTATCAGAGATATGACGAATAGAATTCATGGAAGGAATAGAATGAATGGGAGGAAAAAAAATACATGGTGGGAGGGGTAGTAGTAGTTTTTATAAATGGATAAAAAATAAGATAATATGGTAATAGGGATAGGAATCATAGGATAAGTACATAAGGGGATGTAAGGACCCGATGTAAGCCAAGAACCTCTTGGTAAATAAGGTGGTTATAACCCTCACATATATAAAGTAGGTGGACAGGTCCTGAGACCAACTACAGTAGATACCCTAGAAAAAGTGAAGAAATCTAGATTAATAGGATCCCACTTTGACATAGAGATCTGAAAATATAAAACATCTGACAGACATATTTATATGTAAACAAAATATCATGTAAATATCAAAAATTTACTCTCACATGGGTGATAAAATGTTTTATTCTAGCCTCTCATATAGGTATATCATTAGAAGAAATCATCCTCCTCTTAAATTCCTCATAATCATAAATTATTTAGAAAATAATAATCATTTATATTATTCAAAATATAGTAAAAAGAATAAAATAAACTATTAATGTAAAGGGATATTACTATTAAAGATCTTAATTTTACAATAATACTTTAGCTTCACAATCATTTGTAACAATTGAAATGTTTTGGTCATCACATCCATGGATAGTATGATAACCAGCATGGAAATATCCTAGGTAAATATCATCTCAACCATCATTGAAAATATTTCATTGTATTTTAATAACAAAAAAACCAATGGGACAACTTATTATCTTGTTTAAATAAAGCACAAGCCTAGTGAGAGATTCCAATAGGTAGTGTTCAATTGTTTCAATATATTGATTCATTTCCACCATTGTAAAGATATATTTATCAACATTAATATGTTTCCAAGTCAATGTATCAAAATGTATACATTTAAACATGAAAAATAGTGCTTGAGAGTAATAATTGAATGACCAGACCCAAAAGGGACTACCTAGTTGGTGGCAAGCCCAGTGCGACAAACCCCATCTAACCTCTCGTAGGATAGAGGCCAGAGAAAAGCATTAAGAAGGCATAAATAAAATTATAGGTGTTTTCCTAATGTACCAATACCCATAAACCCAACTGGATTCAACAAAATGTGTAGAGAAATAATATTAAGGTTGTATAATTTAAAGTACAACCATGCATGAAATAAACTCTAGGGAAAATATCAGTGTATGAAATTATAACCAAATAGTTGAAGGGAGAAAAATATTCCCTACCATAAATTTAGACGTAACCAGAAAAAAATTGGAAAAGAGAAAAAAATGAGAGATCCCAACACCTAATCTCTAAGTCTGACCATCATGTGTGGTATGTGAACCAAATTATCACTAAGCTCCACCGATGTCACTATTAATATTCTTCTCATTTTCATAAGACATTAAATGTGTGGTAAAATCCTATACATGGGATATTATATACATAAATAGTAAGACACCCTAAATACTTAAAAATGATCAACAGTGGGACACAAGAAAAGTACGACCAACCCATAAAAAGAGGGAAACAAAAACCCAATATATGTATATGCTCATAAAGAAATCTCATAGATAGAGAAAGGGATCTCGATAACAAAGACCATCCAACATCGATGAGTTTTCATATGACTCCAATAGCCTTTCTCTGATTCCCATCATCATGCATAATATTGTAAGAATTGGTGCAGAGGGGACCATCCCACCTTTCTATTCTCTATTGTCAAAGGAGAAATAACTCATATGGATGAACAAATCCCTTCCACTATTTTTGGTACCTTTCCCTCATTTCCCATACATAGTAGATGAGTTTTCATAGGACTCTAATATTCTTTCTCGGATTCCCATCATCGTGCATAATTTTGTAAGAATCTGTGTGGAGTGGGGAATCCCTCATTTCTTTTCTCTATAACCGAAAGTAAAATAACTCTTGTGGAGAAACCACTCCCCTCCAATATATTCACTACTTGCCCCTCAATCCACCTATATTCAATCATCATTATTCTCTGATCCTGAACATCCAATTAGAATCTATCCTCATCTAAAATTCTCTCTAGGTTATATTGATTGCCCGGATGATTTTCTATAAGAGGGTATTTATAAAGTGAATTAGGTTAGGATTATATAATAAAGATATTATATATTTTAATAAACACATTTACCAATGTTCTCCTCGAAACATTTGATGCTGACTAACCTTAGGTCGTGCCTAGGACAAACCTCGCTCTACGGAACCAATCATGCTAATAGAATTTACATCTGAGGTCCTGAATAATGGGAAAATAATTTAGTCCAAAATGATGCATGAACATGTAATAAAATATATTAATATTTATACTATATTAATTTTGAGGTCCTAACACACTCGAAAACCCTACTAACTATTAGGTTAAATTTAGGTATATTCAAAGAAATATTTTAAGGAAAAATCCATCAAAAAAAGTTTCACTAAATTCTCCCCTCCATAAACAATTTTCACTAAAAAAAATATAATCTAAAAAAATGTGGAGGTACTAAGCCTGTCTCTGACTCACACGCTGCAAATATCTCTCATGTATTCACTTGTTCTACAAACAAATAACCAAAAGAATAGTCATTCCATGAAAGATCTTCTCAATTTGGTCCTTGATCACAACTTTGTACTCGTTTAAAGTGGATCTGTATTTGATGTCAATATTTAACTATAAATATCATGAATAGTTTCATGAATGTATATCCTCAATAGAAATATGCGGTAGACATATTTAACTTAATCCAACGGTGTGGTAAAGGAAAGGTGGAAGAATCCTCCCTAACACTCAGTAGGATCTTCAACTACCTGGTAAAACGCATATATAGATTGAATCCCCATCCCAATCTCTGTAATAATAATTGTGGTGATACTCTTAGTAAAAAATGAACTCCCTTATCAAACTCCAAGGGCCAATGATGTCAATTTTTGTAATTTTTTAGTCTACTCTAGGTTTTCTTCTTACACTGATGGATCATCTAACCCTTATCCGATATCATCTGCACCATCACTAGCCTAAAAATAGATGTCTCGCAAATTTTATCCTAGAAAAGGGGTAATTTTTATAGGCTTTGTTTCTACCAATTAAGATCAACACAATTGATATGTGGGTGAATAAGTGGTTCCATTTTATTTTATATGAAAGATTCATATCCTCATTATTAAACTTTATTAACCTATGAAACTTGTTAAAGTTATGATCCACTCAAATATATAATATAAAAAATACCTCTTCTATGGTACAAATATAAAATTAAAAAAACATTATATTTATAAGGGTTTTTACAGATACATACTCTTTTCCATGTTTTTATAGTCCCACAAACATGGATTCATTCACTATCTTATTTTTGGAATAAAAAGGAAAAGGCAATAAAAAATTATAAAATCCCCATAGAAAATTTACTTTTATATTTTTTTATAACCCCAACTTTCCTTTTCATATCACTTTCCCCATAGTTAGTTATACACCCCAGCAAAATAGTCAAGAATCTTCAACAACCGGTATGTACCTATTATTATAAGAATTGATTCTCTTCTCCTTTTCTGATCTACATAAAAATGTCTTAAAATCCTCTATTAGTAAGATGAATAAAATTTTACCAGAGTAAAATTCTCAAAGAATTCAAAAATTTACTGAGGAACTAGTTATACTTGAAACAATCTATAGAAAAACTATCTGGAAAACATCCTCAGCAAAAATCATATTGATCTTCCCCAATCTGGTAACCTTTATTCGATGGGCTCTATCTGATTAGCCTTGATTAGATTCTCTTTATACTCTTTATTATTCAACTAAGTTGAAACTAAATTGGAATCCCATAATTCCAATTTCTGATGTGATATGTTCTGACGACCCTTTCTCTATTGGATGTCACTCAGATGGGATAACGCTGATGGAATTTATCTAATGAAACATCATATATTGGATCTTTCTCCAATGATAATATTAAAATTCACTTAGATTGATCTTTCATAGCTTCAAAATGAAACAAACAGTTTGATCATAATATCAATACTTGTTCCACAATCATAGAATATCTAGAACATGTGAAAATTTTAACACTCTTTTAATGTATGAGTGTATTTTGATCTCATATTTAGTTTGATTATTCATTTCTATTATTTAATGTGATGAAGACATATGTGAATCTAAAGACTTCTCTTTATGATGACCACTTTTAAACATATAAATTCATCCCACATAGATGACACATAACAACTTAAAAATACTTATCATAACATTGAGAACATTCTATAGAATTAAAAACCTCATTTGAAAATACATTGGAAGAAATAACCTCTTTTACAACATATCCAAACTATATTCAATTTTTTTCTTCTTTCCGTCAATTATTCAGACTGATGATCCCATATTTTCTAAAGTTTAGTGTCTGATTCCTTTATCAATATAGGCATGTATATAAAATATTGGTCCCTAATTCACTCTAATGGAACGTTGGAATTTCCAATAAAACGATTCCACACCTCTTATTGAGAAACGTCAATAATTAGTTTCAGTTGAACTTAACCCAATCAAAATAAAATTCAGCATGATGCCAATGGTTTATTACATTTTTCATTTTAATCTTGTTGATTTGTCTCTATTATCATATATTTCATTGATATCAACAACCAAACCATTCAATTATTCTTCTAATAACACTATACATTTGATATATTATAGAGAATAATACGTAATAAAATGAATTTGTGTCAGAATCCATTACATTGAATCAGTCTCATACAGCATCTGATGGCCCAGTGTTGGCAATGACTTATTTACATCTGCATGATCAATCTTTTAGAAATCAGTTATCATCACATAGATGATTCTCTTACCAATGATCTATATTCTTCTGTTCACTCTCATACTGATGATTTATATCCTTCCAATGATTCTCATACTGATAATCCACATCCTTCTGATGATTCTCACATTGATGATCTAAATACCTCTATGTATGGTGTTCCATAGACTAATGGAAAACATTCTGAATACTTCACATCATATTCTCTTATCTTCTATAAACACCATCATATATCAGGGCTTATTCATGATTTATGAGAAATGCAAAATAAGAAAAGAATTTCGAGTTTTAATACTTGTAAGTTTTATTATTTCTCATTCTTTAAATATTACTTAGAATCTTCTGACCCCAATTATTCTTATGACTTATTCCATTAATTCATTGATGTTCCATTATAATATCATTCTGATTTCATAGATCTATTTACTCATGTTGATGTACTGATTTTGATTCCTTATATTGATGGTCAAGGTCAGAGGATCTATATTTGGTATAGCTTCCTAGTTAGTCTCATGGTGTGTGTGTTTGAAAAAAAACTCCACTTATTCTCAACTTCAACCATATATCATCTATTGATAAAAAATACAAAAAAACTAATTTGGGCCTTAAAATATCCCCATTTGTGTTTTCCTTTCAATACCCACATCAAAAAAATACCTTTTTTTAGTTTTCTTTTCCCATTTTTTCTTCACCCCCTACATAGATGACTTCCATGTCTTCTTACCATACTTTTATTGCTACCCATATTCATTATCTTTACCATATTCCTCCCCCCCTTATTAAAAATCAAATTCAAAGGGACCATCATGAAAGTTTCCCCGTTATTTTAAAAATGACATTCTTTCCAATGGGTAGAATATTTCATCTCAAAATCATGAAAATATTATTCAATAGAATATAAGTATCACATGTGTTTCATAACAATGTTCCATTAAAAAACCCTACTTCTATGTTAGTGAGAGATGTTTTGAAAAAAGTAGTTTTTAATCAAGGTTATCAATGTTTTCAATAACATAACTTTCATTTAATACATTTTTATGTTTCATTTTACATTCATAATTATAGGAAAATTCCGGATAAAACATTTTATGATAAACATAACCTAAACCAATCTCAAGAAATATACCAAAAAGTTTTGGTTTATAAACACAACTTTCCAGAAACTCATATTTTATAACCTAAATACTTTATTTTGAAAGAATAGTAAGAGGATCACATCATCTTCCTTATTTTAACTCCATTAATTCCCAAAAAGTTAGAAAAAAGAAAAAATGTATTGGTAATAAGAAGGAATATAAATAGTTTCCTTGAAAAATATTTTCGAATTATATTCCTCTCTCAGTCACGACTTTTTTCCTTCTTCATATGTTTTTCATTGGATTTATTTTCTTCATTATGTTTATCCTTCTCAGATTTGGTGACAAGATTATTTTCATTTTCACATTCTTCTGATAATGATGTCAACATCTTTTTTTATTTATTTACATTTTTTAAAGTGATTTTTCAAAAACTCGTTCATTCCTTCATCTTTTTTAGGAAGGATACTCAAAAATCTTTTTGTAACATTTCCTTCTTTCTTACACCTTTTACACCTCTTTAAATTTTAAATTCACCATTGTTGAAAATTGTTTCCATCTTTGTTCTCAACATTAGATACCATTTTACTCTACATTTCTTTAACTTATATTTTTTCCATTTATAACATTATTTCCATTAAAACTTGTTCTAGTCAGATAACTAAGCAATATTTCTTTTCAGACGCAACATGTTTTCTTTCACAACATTCTTAATATAGTCTTATTTATTCATCTTCTAAGTTTCTATTTTTATTTATACATAATTTTTTGAAAAAATTTATCTTCTTTTATCTTAATATATCCCCCTTGATTCATGCATATTTCATAGTAGAAACAAGTTCTACCATCATGAATATGTTCTATGTCTAAAAACTCTATAACACCAATAGTGAACTCTAAATCATGACTTGTTAGTATGATATTAATATCGTTTAGGAAATTTTTCTTGTGTTTTCTTTAAAAATCCTATACCACATTGATCAGTTGGATATTTTCATGAATAAAAACTATATTTCATTGTGAATTATTTTTTCTCACAAACCCCATTTTTTAATCTTTATTTTCACCTTTATTTGAATTTTTACCTTTAATATCATTTTCCAGGGTGAAATTTTCTCTCAAAATTCTCATATGAAATTGTTTTTTAAGAAGAATTTATTTTGATTTAAAGAACTACTCTAATTTATCATCTATCCTTTTTTCAAAATATATATCATTTTTTGGCTTTATCTATCATCAAATTTTGTTTCTTACATAAGTGTAGATTATTTCATATTGATGTTCTCATTCCTAGATGATCATTATTCAAGAAATTTTACTTCTCTTTAAATATCACCTAACATCATATTCCATGATTTAATAAAGTTGAGATATTTTTCTTCTTTCATAGTCAATTTATTATTCTCAAAATTTATATATTCATCAACATTATTCAATTTATTTCCATTTTTCATGAGTTGAGTATTATTCTTAAATTATTTTTCCGAATTCTCCATGAGAATCCATTTCATTTTTGTAATTTCATTATCACCATCATCTCAATATAATGAAATACATCCATTCCTAACATTAGAAATGAAGTTATGTTGATGATCATATTCATCATCAGATGAGGAATCATCATTATTTTTTCTTCTACTATAACTTTTCTTCTTCGTGGCTTTAGCTAATCATTCCTTATATTTATTCCATATTTTTTGTCTAGATTTATCATCATCTTCCTTAGAATCATAATAATCAAATTTCTTCCTAGTAAAAATTTGTGCTAAATATCCAATCCATTCACAATTCCAAATATTTAATGTTTTAAATTTCTATTTCCACTTATTTTATTTCGTATAAAGGATGGAAAAAATTATATTTAAACCTTTAGTTTATTCCTATAATTTTAAAACCCTTTATTCTTATTTAATTACATTAGATTTTTTTCCTTCTAAAAAAATATTTGAATACCATTTATGTATCAACCTTTTCTTTACTTTTCATAACATTTACACTTCTCATTTCATAAGTAACAAGAGTATTGTTTAGATCATCCAAATATATTGTTTTAAGATTTATATATTCTAAATATGAATCTTTACAAACAAACTTATCATGAAAAATTATCAATAGGTTTTTGAAAATAGTTGATTCTTAGAGAATCTCACACTGACATCTTATGGTTCTAACAATTTCATTCATCCTAGTAATGAGTTCACAAATAGATTCATACTCACTCATTTTCATTTCATTATACATTATCCTCTATAGTTTTGACTTCTCATTTTTCACCTTTGTATTTTTTTTAAAAAAAATTCATCTTATCCAATATATCATTCACATTTCCAACTCCCTTTACTCCAAGAATCTCACATTTAGTTAGTGATTAGAGTAAATAATTTTTAACTCTTCCATCATTCTCAATATTTTTTTATCAGTAAAAGTAATTGGATTATTCTCAATATAAGGAGTAAATAAATCTGTATTAGCTTCCAAAACATCAAACTCAAGAGACATAATATATGGAAGCATTAAATCATTCCAAATATGTAAAGTTTTTCCATTCAAAAATCACATACCCTTATATTTCATGTAATTATGTTTCTCAATTCATAAAGATGGATATTTCATAGGGAATTGGATCTGATACAAATTTTTATACCTAAACTGGATTGAGACCCCTGAGAAGGGGGTGAATCAGTAGTTACTTTTTATTTCATAATAATGTTTTTAACCAATTTAGTAAACATTAATAACCTAAGAAATTTTTTTATGTTATGATCAAATAATTTATAGCTTCTCAGCCTTACCTTTCATATAAAAAATATATAATGTAAAGTCAACACATGATCTCTACAAGGTCCGGTATAATGAAAAACTCCTAACCATGTTGGGTAGTCCCACAAACATGGATTCATTCAATATCTTGATTCGAGAATACAATGGAAAAAATAGTGAACAGTTATATAATCTCAGAAGAAACATTACTTTAATAATTAGTTATACCACAAATTATCATTTTCATATACCCTTCCTCATATCTTGATATATAACCCCTAAAAAATAAATCCTTTTCATTAACAGGTAAGTATCCAAAATTATAAGCATTACATTTATTCTTACTTTTTGATCCAATTATAAATTTATTCACTTCTTACACATGTAAGGTAAATCAAATTTTACTTGAGTACAATATTCATGAACTTAAAAAATTATCTATGTAACTTTTTTGTCTTGAAATATTCTTTTGAACCTCTATTTGTAACAATTCCTCAACAAATGTAAGTTCCATCTACCTCAATCTGGTAACCTATGTCTGATGTGCACAATATGATTATCCTTGGACTAATTATCCTTCTTCTATTCCTTATTAAATAGGATATAAATTTAATTAAAATATCACAATTCCTACATTTTATATATCTTTTCCAATGACCCATGCTCTAATGGATGTCATGCCGATGGGAACACTCCAATGGACTTCCTTTGTTGAATTGTAGTCCTTAGAATCTTTCTCTGATTATCATAATGAAAATCACTACGATGAATCTTCATTAACAATAACCTAAAAAACACAGTTTCATTATCAATAAATGTTCCACAATCATCGGATAACTAGTATACATGAACAGTTCAACAGTCCTTCATAGTATGAATTTATTGTACTCTCCTTTTATAGGCATCCCAGAATGGAAAAGGTGGGAACAAAAATTCAGTTTCCCCCTTGGAAAATTTAAAAAATCCAAAATTTATCATTCATTAAAGTTTTTTTCATTAACTTCTTCAACTCTTATCCTTGATTCTAAGAGATTCTTGAATCTTCTCGAGTCTTCTCAAAACAAAAAACTTCTTCAAGTTTTCAAAAATTTCTCTAGTCCAATTTTCCTTTTTGATTATTCGTTAGGATAAATACATATAAAAACTAAAAACTAATCATTACATTGACCACTTGAAAACACTTAATGAATTCTCATATTGATGATCTATACCGACTGAAAAACACATGATGTAACATTCAGAAAATTCTGTAGCATTAAAAACCTATATTGATAATACATTGGAAGAAAACACCTCATTGACAACATATCTAAAATGACTTCAAATTATTCCTCATTTACAACAAATCCTCATACGGATGATACCACTTATAATGATTTTTGATGTCTGATGTCTTTATTAGTGTAATCATGCATCTGAAAGATTGGTCTCTTCCTCACACTAATGGAACAATAGTAGTTCCAGTTTAAAAACATGATTTTTTGGGAACATTTTTCTTGAATAACCTAATTTCATTTGATATCTTGTATTAAATTCTACAATATTTTTTTCCGTATTATAATACAACTATGAAATTTTTTTCCACATACAACACCAACATGGCTTTCATTACATGCAACACTGAGTTTCTCCAAAACAATACTTTATTATCATAATTATTTAAATGAGATAGTTATAACCTAGCCAATAAAAATAGTAATAGGAATATTAATAACATATTTTTAAATTTTATTTATGATGTTTTCATATAATTTAAAAATATATATATAATAAGTTATATAATTTTTTGTAAAGTCTTTATATGTTTAAATATATCAATTTCTTAAAGAAACTTCTTTATATGTCCTTCTTTGAACAATAATAAATTTAATTCTATACAATATTTTATATTTTATTTGATAAATAAAATTTTATTTTTGAATTCCGAATTTCAAAATTATTTTTAGGGTGAATTTTTTGGAATTTTTTGAGAAACTGCATTTTTGGATTAATAGTGAAAAATAATAGATTTTAATTCAAAATTCCTTTTTCTTCAAATTTACTTATACAAAGAAATTATATTTTTAGTTTGTTTAAAATTCACAATAAATTAATTTTACACATAATAGTATAATTTAGGTCATTATAAAAAAAATTATTTTGAATTTATATATATAAGCTTAATTTACATGTTAACATTTTCACTTTAAAATGCCACTTTTTAACCACATCTATGGGATTACATTAACAATACTTTTCCACTTCTGTGAATTGAATTTATAATAATGGACATAAATTGTTCTAATTAGTGTAATATTTATAATCTAATAATACTAACGTAATTTTTTACCAAAAATATTAGGGAAAGTGATTAAAATTAATTATAATGATAAATATAAAATTATGGTTAATAAGGAATGATACATTAATCTTAAGGGACAAACTGATCTCTCCACTTGAACAACACCCATTTTATAGCCAAATTTAGGACATAAAGTGATAAAACACAATTTTATTGATTATTTTATTAATAATAAATTATATAATTTCTTCAAACTATGTTAAATATATTTATTTATTTAATATTTTGGATTAGATCATTCATTTGAAAATTCGATGTAAATTTCCAATTTTACCCTATAAAAATCACTATAGCATTTCAGAAATAAATATTTTTATTTAAATTATGTGAATATAAAATTTTGAAACTATGTTCTAGACAAAATGGGAACAAACATTTATTCAGGACATGTGATCTAATTCATGCATTGGATTAGACTAAATGTTCCATGAAATCAAAGATGGAATGGTCTCACTATATTGGACACCACTTCCGTAGTTGAAAAATATTTTCTTCATATGTTTTTTGAATGGCCCAATATTTTGATAGGAGATAGAGAACTCAATTTCTCACAAATCATCCTTCTATAAGGATAGTTGTTTCACACATTTTGGAGGTCAAATAGGCAGTGAAAGTTTCCAAAATTTATTTGGCTGAATTTCCACTATTCACAATTGAAACTTCTTAAAACCTAGCTTCCCATCTACTATATAAATTCATTTATTTATCCTTTGGATAATTGTTTGAGTAAATTATGATATTATGATAACATGATACATTTTTCTATACCTTTTCAATCCACAATTGCATTTGGAATCTACCAAGTTATGATCTCTTCCAAAATGATATTATTTTCCTCTTCTTTGTTATAATGTTTTTGTTATTTAAATAAAAATCTTATTTTATCTTCCATTTATTCTATTTTTATGAATTTTGATCCTCTTAAATTAACCTATTTTTTATATAACTAAGATGTAGAAGCATGATTGGGCTATACCCATTCAAACACGCATTGAATGCAATTTGTTTCTACGATGACTACACCACCCATGGAAGAGTTGTTTTCTTAGTATTAGATATACCTATAACATTATTCATTTTTTTATTTTTAATTAATGATATTTTTCAATTTATAAAATATGATTCATGAGTATATTTTTTAAATGATAATAAACTATTCATGTAGTTGAATAATTGAAAAACAAATATGTGAGGTCGAGATTTTGTAAGTTGTGAGAGAGAAAACATAATAGATAAAACATAAATACATAGGACAAATTTATAAATTTAAAATATTATCCCTAAAATTAATTAAAAAATTTTTCTAGAATTGATATGTTCCCTAATTTTCCACTAACCAAAATCTATCTTTTCAAAAATAATTAAATCAGGGTGTTGCAATTTCATGTTCAGAAGCTATCCTTGTGTGGAATTAATTTCATCCTGGTTGTCAAGTTAATTCTTGTAAGGTTTAGGAGTTAAAAAATTAGGGGATCATAATTAAGTGGATGTTAATTTAAATTATAATGATTAATAAATAATTTAAGATGCAGATTTAGATCTATTATGACTTCTAAAAAAATTTCAAATAGAACTTCTTCTCTCATTGTGTCTTATTAATAACATTTCATTTCAAAAACAAAAACAAAAAAAGGAAATTGTCTTCTAAAATACTTCTTATTTTATAAATTATAAACAACCCTAATACTATTATTTGTTGTTCTTATATTATGTTATTTTGTATTAAAAATAAAATTAATAATTTGTTTTAATTACTGCCTCTTTCAGAGACGACTTTGGTCAGCCACTCTAGTACACCCCAAGTACCCAAAAACCCACACTTCATTTGAAAACACCTATGATAGTGTATTTAAAATCAAAACAATTATTGGGAAGTCAAGTACTTATTTCAACCATTTAGATGTATTTTTTACATTTTATTTTTATTATCTTCTTCTCTTATTTAATCCTTTACCATATTCGGTTATTTTATTCTTATAGTTTTAGACCAAAAACTAGAACTTGTTATATTTTTATTATGGATCAATTTTCATCATTTCATTTTTATTTTATTTATAAAGTTAACTTATCCTAAATATCTCTTAGATCTTGACCCTCAGATTGAGCATAGAGTTAGGGATCAAATTTGATAGTCTTAGTCTACGGGATGTTTCTACATTCAACTAGTTGGAAAACTCCTCCATTCCAATAACATTGAAATTGGTAGTGATTATAATTCAAAAATAAAAAAGAACTAATATATTATAACAATAATAGTGAAATTAATATAACCATTCATGAATTGGATGCACCTGACATTGACTATCAAACAAATTGTATTATGTTTCCAAACCTTGTATCATACTTTTAACTAAAATCTGGGTTCATTCCCCTAATTAAAAAATTCCATCGATTATCTGGTGAGGATGCAAATAAGCATTTAAAAAATTAATTTAGTCTTATCAACCCTTAATCTATGAAATTTATCTAAATATCAAATCAAACTCAGAGCATTCCCATTCTCACTTTATGGAACTACAAACTTTTTTATGTATTACTTAAAACCTGAATGTGTTACTTTTTGGAATCATTTGAAACATATTTTCTTGCGTATATTTTTTCCACCATCAAGGACCAATAACATTCAAAAAGATATCGCTAGAATCAAGAAATTACAAGGGGATTCAATGTATGAGTAATGGGAGAAATTCAAAAGGTTGTTTGTAAGCTTCCCGTATCATGAAATTAGTGCGAAACATCACATCCAATACTTCTACAAAGTCCTCACGCCTATAGAAAGGAGCATGGTGGATTTCGTGTATAGAGGGGCATTTTTTGGATAAGACAACAGTGGCCGCACCTTCATTGATCAGAAAAATGGTACAAAACTCCCAGTAATTTGGTGACCGAGGTACACCGCATGTCATTGGGGTACATAAAGTAAGTACTTCTTATCTATAAATTCATTTATTTGATACAATGTTTTAAGAAACTACCACTATGGAGAGGAATATTTCACTATCTCAAAAGACATCTCAACCCACTACTACAAGGCCTTGTGTAATTTTCACTAACACAGATCACCAAACTGAATTCTTCCCAACTATAATAGATGGAGGATTGTGTGGTATTATTCCATGGTAGACCATATCAGTAGAATAAATAAGAACATCCCTAGAAGAAGTATGATTACTTTCTCCTACATAAAACAAATGGTAGAAGGATTAATCGGGCATGGGGCCTATCTCTGGATAATAGAAAAGTCCCCCTTTTCAACTATATTTCTAATAGACTCCACCTTACCAATAGGATTTCCCATAACCTCAAATGGTATTTGAATCATAATAATCAAAAAGATCAACATTGGAATTATCAACTAAACGTAGATTCTAACCCTGATGATATTTTGAAAAAAAATAAACTTTATCGAAGGAATGAGATGAAGAGTCAAGGTTTGGAGTTGAGGGAGTTAAGGACACAAATAATCCAGATTTCCACCACCCTCCATGATATGGTATGTAATAACTCTATAAATTATCCTTCCAAACCTACTCCATATCCCATTAGAAATTTTAGTGTAACACCCCAGGATTTTATGAGATAGATTCTTTCTAAATTTTTTATGATGTCTTGTTTTGTGCACTACACCAAGATTGGATTGCACAATATAAGACACCATATTTTCTTGCTATATATTCAATACTATACTTGGCTTGTGATACATGCAAGAGTGACTTTCCTTGATAGCTTGTATTATACACAATACCGAGTTTCATTAAAAAAATTTATTTTTTAAAAATATTATATAAACTAACTATTATATATAGTATTAACAAAATTTTGAATTTTATATATTATTAACATTGATCATATGTATTTTCTGGAACAAGATATAAGAAAAAATTCAATTTTTCTGATAAAAGAAGTAATTTTAAAAAAATGTAGTTTTTCAGCCTTTTGATGGTGCCCTAATTTTAAATATAATTTTTAACACTTTTATATAATCTATTTTACAAAATAAATGTCTTATTAGGTAACAGGATATCAAAATTTAACTCAGTTTTATTTTTTTTTATATTTCTTTGGAAAATCATATTTTGATGAATAGTGAAAAATACTTCATTTTTATTCAAACAGAATTTTCGTCTAATTTATTTATATAGATAGATTGTGTTTTAAATTTTTTTCTAAAGTATAATTGTTTTATTTTTTTATCATTTAATCTAATTTTAGTCATTGGAAGTAATTTCACATTTAAATTGGACATAAACACATGACAATCTTTTGATAAGTTTTTACTTCTTAAAAACCCACTTTTTGGATTTTACAAGAGGAATTAATTTTAAATTAATTTCTGAAAATTACGTCTCTTGAATTACTAAAAATTTATTCCATATTTGGAATCAGTGCGTTCAAATTAGGTTAATAGGGTATGTTTATTTTTTTGGATATTATGAATACTAACTATGGTAATTTTTATTTACTACAGTTAAAGGTAAATCGGATAAATTATGAAAACTAACAAAATGATAAAGATAATAAAATTACCCAAACACTTGAAAAAATATAATTGTGTGAATTAAAGTCTACCAATATTAATTATGGGTTGAAATTGATTCATTTAATAAACTTTTTTTCATGAAAGTGATGTAATTATAATTAAAAAAAGAAGGTCATAACATGTCTCTCTCGTATATTTTATAAGTATAATAGTTTTAATATAGTGATAAAAATGATAAAACCTTGAACATAAATAGTCTCCAAAAATATAATTTAAATTTTATACATCTTGTTAATTTCTTTAGAATCATTATAGATTAAATAATTACCATTAATGATGACAAAATAGTGATGTAGAAATTATTTTATTGATAAAAATATCAAATAAATGGTCTTAGAAATATTAAAATAAATACCATATCAACTAATTAATGTCATCCACATATTTTTTAGGAGAATATGACATGTTATAAGTGCATTAAATATATTGTTTTGATTTTATCATCTGTTTGGATTTTATTTAATGTCAAATAAATGAGTACTCTCAAAATTGACACTATTTATATTTTATAAAAATAACATATTATTAAATTATTTAAAAATAACAAAAATACTGAAAAAATTACAATGTTAAAATTATATGGTCTAAAATTTCATAAATTAACAAATTATGTACAATTGAAAACTCATAAGTAAATATTTTTAACCCGTTAATATTTAGAATATTATTACCACAAATAAACTTAAATAGACTAAATAATTATAAATCATAATGATAAATATTAAAATAAAATAAAAACATACCTAAATTTATTGGTTGAGATGATTTTGACCCATACTCATCTTATCTTCAAAATAAATGAGTCTGGGATCATTATAAACTGAAAATGAATTTATAATAAATTAATAATTCAAGACTTTCCAAAGGTGTTACACCCCTTCTTATAAAAGGTAACCTCTCCCTCTCATTTCATCACACCTAAAAATCCCTTTGTATCATCCAATACCTATCCAAATATCCTCCCAACTTCTCTCACTTCATCCTAGAGTCCACTCTTTGGGCACAATTCAATCTTATAGAGTCATTTTGTGCATACCAAAAGAAGATACCTGAAGAAATAGGTAATGGTTTTATCACCTCTTTCAAAATTAATTTTTACTTATAATTAATCATTTCATTTTGTTCCCATATGAATATAATAAATACAATATCTTCTTCATTATTAGATGTTATTATAATTACGGTGCAATCATATACCATCTTTTATCCATCATATGAATAACAATATAACCATGAATGTGTACGTATGGCGTACCTTCTTCATACCGTGGTGTAATTTTTAATTCAAAAATACATAATTTGGATTGGTATGTCAATGAGTAAAATGGATTTAAATAATCAATAAAACAAGATATAGTTTCTATAAAATTCATATACCATCCATTTCCATACAATTTAACCATCAAGGGAATGATATCGTCAATCGTGTGCACGTACAACTAACCATCTCCACGACATGATGAGATTCATTGTCCATGTTAACCATTCAAGAATGATAATAAATTATATATAATAAATAATCATGAAATATATGGCATAATAATTCTACTATATTTAGGGGTGTATATATATATTTCATTTATATCCATTCAATTCAATAAGGAAACCTAAACAACGTTCATGCATACGTACGACCAACCATCTTCATGAATAGTGCATTCCATTTCATTTATCTATCTATTATATATATTTCTATACTGAATATTTATGATATATAAATCATGTTTTTCATTATGGAAGTATGTAAATCATGATCTAAGTAATAATATTAAGAATAAAATTCAAGATGTGTATGATAAATAAAATGATTATTACCCAAAACGTTGCTTTAACACTGGAATTGATAGATAAACAGGTAATATAAAGTCATAAGTGAATCATATATGATATCATAAATATTATTATGGTTATGTTACACATTAATAATTTTATTTAAACCCACTATATAGGATTTTTGGATACATATGGGAGAAATCAGATCATAGGTAAGGGATAATTTTACAATCTCATTATTATATGATATTGATTATTCGTAATTATTTTCTAGTGTATATTTGTCATCCACATCCATTTTTCCAAAATTATATATTATTATTTCAATTTATAGTTAATTTTTTAAAATTAATTTTACCTTTTGGTGAAATTTTATTAAAAGGTATGAAAGGAATATTGTTCCGTTATTTTATTTGAGGTACTTTTTTACTTTTCTAGCATAAGTACAAGGAAAATGTTTTTTTAACTTATACAACATGAATGGATTTTTATAGTTTCATAAAACCATATTTCCATGAAGTTTCCTCTACATTATTTCAAGTTTATTTTCAACAAATATTTTTTTAATATTTTTTAGAATTTTGAGAAAAGAAAACATTTTTGAAAGAAAATGATATTAACCACAAAATTAAGTTCAAGTGTTTTATCAAAATTATTTTTCATCTAAGATTAAATAGGGTTATGTTTCAATCTATATTATTAAATTTTTTGTTTTTTGTTTTTATGAAGGGATTATTTTTATGAAATCCATTTATTTTATATGGATTATGATGGAATGATGTTTAAGAAACCCATTTTATTTCATGGTTTAAGCTTTGATGAAGGATTTATGTTTTTGTGGCACATGTAAGAATTATTTTATTATGATATGGGTTGGACATATTTCCCCCTCAAATTATTTGGGTAAAAATTAATATCTCATGTGATAGATATGACTGTAATGTAAAGTAAATTTAGTTTAGTAATACAGGGCTAGAATGGAAAGTAAATCTAGTCCAGTAATATATGGCTGGTATGGCAGGTAAACCTAGTTTAGTAAAAGAACTTTTTCCATTTTGATTGTCTTGGTAGAAATGCCTTTGATACTATGGATATTATATTATGTTCCTATTTAATTTCCACAATCCTATGTTTTATGCTAATGATATTTTATCATGGTTAATGTTCCTTTAGGTTTTATGCCCTTTGTACTACCAATATTTATTTCGTGACCCATGATTTTGATATTTAAACATTATCTTCATGTTTTTACATTCTGGTGCTTATGGTTTGTTATATGTTCTCAATGTTTACCCTTACTAATAACTCGGTTCATCCTTTTTATGTTTTATTTTCCCCAGTATATAAATAAAGGTTTTAGTTAGGAAAACAAAAGTGGAAGATCTTTATAGGAGATATTGAAGATCTTTCAAAAAGTTAGAAGATTATGTTACAAGTTTCCAAAGATACTTATATAATATGGTCTTAGGGAATATATTCAAGTAATGTATTAATTATTCCTAAAAATAAATGTTATTCCCATTTATGTCAACAATGATTCTTTACATTCGGTATCAGATCAAAGATTTAGTCAACCTTTGGAAACTAGGATGTGAAAAATTTAGAGATATCCCTAGAGATAATTCTATGGCATGTCGAGGGATGTCCCTAAGGGTAAGTCTAACTATATGTTACAATACAATAATTATGGTAACTATCATCAAGAACCTAGGATTAAACCTACAATGTGAGAGATTTAATATACCCCCCTGATTATGTTATTTTCCTGGTATGATTTTTCCCCTCACACTATTCTTTTTATGTTTTAGAAAATGGATGGAACATGAATGAACTGTGTTAATGATCAATACACAGTTCAATGCAATGATGTTCCTCCAAATCAACCAAATTTTATGGGATATGGAAATCAAAATATTATTTCTATACTTACATAAGCTCTACATCATTATGGACTTCTGAATGAGCAGATAAATGGACAACATTTTGTTGAGTCCTTCATGAGGGAATGTCCACCTTCATTCAGTGGGTCTTCTGATCCAATTGTTTTCGAACAATCGATTAGAACCATTGAAAATATATTTTTCATCCTTCGCTGTTCAAAAAATGAAAAATTCATTTTGGATTTTTATCTTTTAGAAAGTTGATTAGACAAGTGGTGGAATCTAATCGTGAATACTTGGTCATATACTGAAATTGAATCCATTGAATGAGATGAGTTCAAGAACCTATTTCTCAATAAGTACTTCCATAATATTATTTGAACAAAGCTAGAAAAATATTTACTTTATCTTAAAAAAGATGATGAATCTTTTGGTACATACGAGGAAAATTTTATAAGACATGCAAGGTATGCTTTTTGTTTTATCATCCAACCTGAAAGTAATGTTGATTGATTCTTTAGTTGATTAAAACCAAGTCTTAAAGGGGCATTAGATATAAGATACTTTAGTAGATATGATGATATTGGTCATTCTGGTATCAAGGTAGAAATTAAAGTTGGTGTTACATATCAACCTTATGGTATTGATAAGAAATGAAATATGGAGTTTAAGGGAAAATATTGAAATAATGGTGAAATGAAGATGAATGTTTCTTTATTCTCAACGTATGGAAAGAAGAATGGTATATATTTTCTTAAAGGGACTAGAAAAATTTCTGTGTAGAAAAGATGGTAATCGAGTAGTTGAGTGTCGATGTAATGTTGAAAACGTTTCTAATGATGTGAATAGGTAAAAGACTATAGAAAATGCACCAACCACACTTCAATTCTACAGGTGGAAGGAAATGAGTAATTATGCTAACCAATACCCAAATCCATGGTTAAATGATGATGATCGACGTCAGAAACCTATTAAGGCCAAATAAAAGGCAAATCACATGTGACGACTATTAATGATGTTGAGTTTGACAAAGATGTGGTGTAATTATCAAGTGTTAATGTAATGGGATTCTGAAATTGTGTTTTTGAATCACTTTTATAGTATTACAAAATATTGGAATCTATATGTATTGGTCAATTATGGTTTCCATAAGTATATTTTACCCTTAACCATAATAAGATATTTAATTATTTTTGGAAAGCACATGATATTATCATAATGAAGGGATAAAGAGATAATGAGATGTTTGAAAGTATTAATGAGCTCATGACTGATATAAGAAAAAATTGATATGATGGTCTGAGTATATAGAATTGTTGGTATTTTTTGTCTGGGGAAAGAGTTAATTTTGATAGAATCCTTGTTTTCACTAAGGTTCTATATTAATTCATGTTATTATCATGTTTTACAAGAAAACATGATTAAGGTATTTACATGTTCATAATGTGATAACCCAGAACTAAAATATGAAATATAGGAATAAATGTTAGGTCTATTTAGTTCATATCTTTTTAAAGTTTTATATTTTTAGTTTTTGGAATGATTGTAATGTTATAAATTTATGGAAAATATAAATTATATTCTCTTCGAAGTCTGCTATTTTAATATATTATCTCACTATAGGGGAACTTATGCATAATGGATTACCTATTTTAACCTTTTTGTTGAGACAGATGGAATAACCTATAATTTTATTACATGATCTATGGACACTTCAAGAATTCCATATTCAACCTAATTTCTTTAAATATTCAGTGAAGTAGAAATTTTTCATGGCATTAAAAATGGTGATATTGTACTAAAATCAATTAAGTATTTATTGTCTTGAAAAGTTCTTCAACTTTAGGGAAAAGATCTTGAAAAGAAAAATGTTATCTTAGTACCTTCTTATTCGATGAATCATATGGTCCCCTAAATCAACTCAGATTTATGGCATTCTAGTTTTTAACTTTCTCCAAAAGTTTTTCACTCTCACTCTCTATTAGAACAAAATGGTTATATTTTTTTCCCATATCCATGTTTTCCCTTCCCACCTATGTTCTACTATGTGGAAACCTAATGATGAGTTTCTTTGGGAAACCATTATGTTTCTAAATTTCCATTTTAAAATAATATTTTAGTATTCCTTTTTATGATGTTTGTTAATAATAAACAAACTTTCATTTAGTAAACCTTTTATAACCCTAACAAATTTCGAGGATGAAATTCATTTTAAGGGGGGTATAATGTATCACCCCGAGATTTTATGAGATATATTCTTTTTAATTTATTTGATTTATTGTGTTTTATGCTAGACCCATATTAGATTTCACTATAATCAAAATCTTATTATCTTTAAATATATACAACACTATTGTTGTCTTGTGTTACATGTAAGAGAAACCTTCCTCGTAGCTTGTGATGCTCGTAATACAGAGTTTCACTAAACAATGATATATTATTAAAATAATCTATAAACTAACCTTCATTAATATTATTAACAACATTTTGAATTTTATATAGAATTAACATTCATTTAACATATTTTACAGAACATGATATAAGAAAAATTTCTATTTTTTAGATAAAAGAAATATTTTTCCAAAAAATAAAGTCTTTCCACCTTTCAATAGTGAACCAATATTAAATCCAGTTTTTAAAACATTTATATATTTTATTTGAAAACATTAATGTTTTATTTTATAGAGTGACATAAATATTTAACTTGGTTGAAATTTTGTTATTTTCTGATGAAATTCATATTTTGTTGATTAGTAAAAAATACTGCATTTTATTTCTAGACTACCTTTTCATCTAATTTATTAAAACAGTTAGATTATCAATTTAATTGGTTTTAAAGTATATTCGTATTTTTTTATATTTTAATAAAATTTTGTTCATTGGATGTAATTTTCTATTTAAATTGGAAATAAACACATTACAATCTTTTGATAAGTGTTTTACTTATTAAAAACCCACATTTTGGATTTGACAACGGAAATTAATTTTTAATTAATTTCATCCAATTATGTGTTTTGAATTATGAAAAATGGATTCTATATTTTGATTAAGTTGATACAAATTATGTTAATATGTTAATTTTATTTTTTCTGATATTATATATAGTAACTACGTTAAGTTTTATTTACCACAATTAAAGTTAAATCGGATAAATTATGGTAAAGAACAATATGATAAAGATAATAAAATTACCTTAACACTTGAAAAATCATATTAGATGAATTAAAGTAAACCATAATCACATATGGGTCTGAATTGATTCATTTAATAAACTTTCTCCATGAAAGTTTTGTAATTATAATTAAAATAAAAGAAGAGAACAATATGTCACTCTCTTATATCTTATAAGTATAATAATTTTAATATAGTGATAAACATGATAAAATGTTGACCATAAATAGTTTCAAAAAATCCAATTAAATTATCTACATCATGAGAATTTGTTACATATTTTTAAATATTAAATAATTACCATTAATGATGACACAATAGTGATGTAGAAATTATTTTATTGATTAAAATATCAAATAAATGGAATTAAAAATATTAAAATAAATATCATATGAACTAATTAATATTATTAATTAAGTTTATAGGTTATTATGACATGATAAGATTTTATTAAATATTTTGGTTCAAATTTTTCTTCTGTGTCGGTTTTTTTAAAAGTCAAATAAAGAAATAGTGTTAAAATTGACACAGTTGATATTTTATAAAAATAGCATATTATTAAAATATTTACAAATCACAAAAATTTCAAAAAAATTGAAAAGTGAAAATTATACTATAGAAAATGTCATTAAGTATCCAATTATGGAAAATTGAAAACACATAAGTAAATATTTATAACCATATAATATTTAGAATATTGTTACCCCAAATAAAATTAGATAGATTAAATAAAGATAAATCAAAATGATATGGTTTATAATAATATCAAAACAAGTCAAAATTTTATTGGTTGAGAGGATTAAAACCAATACTAATATTATATTTTAAATAAATGAGTTTGGGAGAATTATAAACTAAAAAAGAATTTATAATATATTAATATTTCAAGACTTCCCAAAGGTGTCATTCCCATCTCTTATAAAAGGACACCTCACCTTCTATTTTAATCACAACTCCAAATCCCATTAGCTTATCCAACCCATACCCAACTCTACTAATAAATTATCTCACATCATATTATAGTCCACCCTTTCATTTAAATACATCTTATGGAGTCCTTTTGTGAATACCAAAAGAAGATACCGGAAAAAAAGAGGTAATTGTTTTATCACATCTTTCAAAATTAATTTCTTGTTCTACTTACTCATTTTATTTTCCCCCATAATACAGTAATATATATAGTATATTCTACATGATGATATTTTATTATAAATGGAAAAATCATATACCTCCTTTTATCCATCCTACAAAAAACAATATCACCATACGTGTGTACGTACGACTTATCATCTTCACGTCGTGGTGTAATGTGTTATTCAACAATACATAATTGGGATGGGTATATTTATGAGTATAATGGATGTAAATAATGAATATAACATTATATAATTTCTTTAAATTTTATATACCATTCAATCCAATTATATTTAACCATCAAAGGAATTACATCGTCACTTGTGCGAACGTACACCTTACCATCTCCACAACGTGATAAGATTCATTATCCACATTAACCATTCAAGAATTATTATAATTTATATATAATAAATAAGAATAAAATATAAGACATAATAATTATAAATGATTAAGGTATATATATATCATTTACTTTCTTCCATTCAATTCAATAAGGAAACTGAAAAAACGTTCATGTGTATGTATGGACAACTGTCTCTATGAACGATGTATTCCATTTAATTTATATATATATTATATATATTTCTATACAGAATATTTATGATATATATATCATTTTTTACATTCTTTATTTAATTAAATCATGATCTATGTAATAATATAATGAATAAAAATTCAAAACATGTATGATAAATAATAAGATTGATACCAAAATTGTTGCTTTAACATGGAATTGATAAATAAACGGGTAAATATAAAGTCATAATTGAATCATATAAGATATCATAAATATAGTTATGGTTCTGTTAAAAGTTAATAATATGTTTAAATGAACTATACAAGAGTTTCAAACAAATACGGAAGAAATCGGACCTAAGGTAAGAAATAATTTTACAATATCATTATTATTTGAGATTGTTTACTCATACGTATTTAATAGGGTATATTTATCATCAACATCCATGTTTAAATATTATGTAATATTATATCTATTCTTATACAATTTTTTATAAATAATTTTAGTTTTTGGGGAAATTTTATTAAACGGTATGAAAGGAATCTTTTTTCATTCTTTGATTTGAGGTACTTTTGGAATTTTCCAGCAAAAGTATGAGGAAAATGTTTTATAAACATATATGGAATTAATAGATTTTTACTGCTTCCTGGAACCGTATTTACATGAATCCAACTCTACAATATTTCAAGATTGTTTTTATCTAAATTATTTTCTTTTAAAATTGGGTGGAATTTTGAGAAAAGTAAACTTTGTTTAGAACAGAAAGTATATATTCCACATGAATTAAGTTCAATTGTTTCATAAAAAATATTTTTCCATCTATGATGACATAGGATTATGTTTCTATAACAATTATTACATGTTTTTATGATGGAAATATTTTTATGAAATCCATTTATTTTATATGGATTATGATGGAATGATGTTTAAAAACCCATTTTATTTCATGGGTTATGCTATAATTAATGATTTATGTTTTTTGTGGAACATGTAAGAATGATTTCATTATAAGATGTGTGGGACCTATGAATCCATTAAATTCATTTGGTAATGATTTATATATCATGAGATATATATGACTGTAGCTTCAAGTAAATCCAGTTCAGTAATACTGGGTAGGATCGACAAGTAAATATAGTTAAGTAATACATGGCTAGAATGGAAAATAAACCCAGTTCAGTAGTGGACATTTTCCACTATGATGGTCTTGGTAGAAATTGTTTGGATACTATGGAAATCATATTATGGGATTATTTATCTTCTACAATCCCATATTTTATGCCAATTGTATTTTTTCATTGTTAATGTTCTTTTAGGATCTATGCCTTATGTACTACCAAGAATTATTTCATTACCCAATATTTTGATATTTAAACTTTATGTTCATGTTTTTAAATTCTTATGTTGATGGTTTGTTCTATGTTATCAATGTTTTCACTTACTGAGCATTGATCTGACCTTTTTATGTTTTATTTTCCCTAGGATATAAAAAATGGTTTTAGGTAGCGAAACAAAAGGGGAATATTTTAACAGGATTTTTTGAAGATATTTCACCATGTTAGAAGATTATGTTCCATATTTTAAAAGACACTAAACTACTAAAGTATTTGGGAGTATATTTTCTAATTTATTAAGTATTCTGGAAAAAAAATTAATGTCCATCTACGTCAAGCATTGGTATTTACATTTTGTGTCATCAATTTGTGAAGTGGGATGGAAAAAAATTCATTATTTGCACCCATCATTCCCTCGGGATTCACAAAAACTCTAAAGATTCCCCATTCAACACCAAATAATGAAAATCATAAGGAAGAAGACAAATGTATGAAAAATATTGATGATATTCTTCATAAAACACTTTCATTTCAAAATAGAGGTGTTCGAACCAAAAATATGGTTGATGAGGCAATGAAAAAATTATTTTTTAGAACACATTCAAGAACATTGAGAATAAAATACCCCTACTTGAATTCATTAAGAAAATCTCTATGTATAAAAAATCATCAAATTTTTTTACCAATTAAATAAGTCTAAAGGTAAATAATAGGATCAATCATGGAAGGGAAATTTCAGCACTCATTACCCCAACTCAAGAAATGAAAACAACATGAAAGGATCTCAGGTCATTCACTCTCCCATTAACCATAGTGGAGATTCACTTTTTTGATGCTCTTTGGGATTGGGGAGCTTTTATAAATGTGATGTCTCCCTTTGTATTATCTAATTTATAGTATAGTGAGTTGAAGCTGATGGGATTAGTGGTCCAAATAGTGATTATTGCTACAAGATATCCAGCAGAAGTCCTTGATGATATACTTATCTATGTAAGCTACATGATCATTCCAGTATATTTCTATGTTCATAACATGGAATATGATCAGGTAAGTTATCATTCTCCCATTTTAATATTCAGTCCCCTCCTCAAAACTAAAAATAACGATCATAAATGTCTTTTAAGGTACAATGTCCTTGGATTTTGGAGATGAATTTGTGATATTTAATGTTATGGACTCCATGATATACCCCTCTGAAGACCATTCTGCTATTTTTATCTTCCATTTTGAACCACCAAATAAAAAACTTATGGTTTTTTATTGTCCTATAATTAGAGATATTATGGTCCTTGGTTCTATCATGATTTCAAGTAGAACTTACACACTTGATTCTAATGCACAAGCCTCTATTAGATTTGATTTTTAAACAGATTAATATTCTGATTTTGATCATGATCTCTCTAATTTTGACTTGGCTATTGTGTATGCTGATGGATTTGATGCATTATTATCTAATTTTGATGATATCTATTCTAATACAGTTGTTCTTCATGAACATATTTTAGTTCCATCCATGCATCCATACATCCAGCACCCCCTTCATTGGAAATCAATCCATCACCAAACTATCTAAAATAATAATACTTTTTGAGTTGTGACAGATTACTTGTTATTATTGCAAACAATCTCCCTTTTTAAAATGAAGAAAAAAAATTAAACCTTGTGAGGGAGAACATTAGGGAAATCAAGTGGATCTTTTCTAACATATGTGGTATTTTCCCCTCCATTTTAATTCATAGGATTCTTTTGGAGGATGGTTATAAACTAGTAAGGAATCCACAAAGAATATTAAATCATACTGTTTTTGAATTTATTAAAAATGAAGTACAAAAATTTCCCAAGGTACGTATAATTTATCCAATTTCAGATTCCCGATGGGTGATTCATATTTAGGTTGTTCCTATGAAAAGTGTTGTTTTTATTTTTAGAAATTATATAGAGGAATTAATTTCAATTAGGATATAAAATAGTGGGAATGTTTTTTTATTACAGGAAACTAAATCAATCCTCTCGCAAGGACCATTTCCCCCTCCCATTTATTTATCAAATGCTTGAGAGACTAGCTCTTAAAACATAATATTGTTTATTAGATAGATTTTTAGATGTTTTTGGGTTCCTATAGCTCCAATGGATCAATAAAAGGAAAACTTTACTTCTCCATTTAGTACATTTTCGTACAAAAGGATTCTATTTTGACTATTGAAAACCCCAGGTACATTCTAGAGCTTCATGGTATGTATTTTTTCAGATTTCATTGAGACCTGTATGGAGTTATTTATGATGGTTTTACAGTGTAATAATATTCATGTGATGAATGTATATTTAGATTGTGAATGGTTTGGAATTACTGATTTGGGAAGAATTTGGTATTGAACTTTGAAAAGTATTATATAAATGTACAGAAAAAAATTGTCTTAGGGAATGTAGTGTCAAAACATGGGATAGAGGTTGATAAATCTAATGTAGATATTATTTCATCATTACCATATCCTTCATGTGTTCATTATGATAAATCATTCCTAGGTGATTTAGGGATTTATCGGCATTTCATCAAAGCTTTCAGTAGGATTTCTCTTCTTATATTATGATTACATTAAAAGGATTATAATTTTTTATTTAATTATTCTTATAGGACATCCTTTGAAATGATAAAGAAGTGTCTGACCACTCCATCAATTATACAGCTCCTATGGTGGAACACTCCATTTGATCTTATGTGGGACGCTTCAAACTTCATAGTTTGAGCTCTCTTATCATAGTGGGTAGATAGGCATTCATATGTGATTGCCTATGCATTGAGAACATTGGATTCAACCCAATAAAACTAAAAAACAACATAAAAGTATTTTCTTACCATAATAATCGATTTAGATGTATTCTGATCATATTTAGTAGGATCTAAAGTTGTTGTTTTTTATGACCATATAGCTCTGAGGTTCCTATTGAAAAAGACATGAAAATATCATGCTTATCTAGTGGTTGATCCTTCTTTAATAATTTGATATTGATATAATAGAAAATAATGGTTCAGAGAACATAGTGGTTGACCACATGAATTGGATTATTTTCTAGTTATAGGATGACACCTTGGACCAGGTACCACATTGAGACACTTTCCCAAATGAACATTTTTAGGCTATATGAGGTAGGCATCCTTTGTATGATGATTTTGTGAACAACCTTATTACAACTAAAATTAATGAAAATTTAAAGAATCATTTTGTCCAAAAATTAAAATGTGAGTCTTAGTGTTATGTGTGGGATGATCCCTACCTATAGTGAATGTGTAATGATCATGTTATTTGGGGGAATTTTCTTGATCATGAGTTTGGATATTTTCTGCATTTCTTTCATGCACTTTCATTTGGAGGACACTTTGGACCCCCAAAATATAGCTATGAATGTCTTACACTCTATATTATGTTGTCCTATTCCATTACACTCATGTCTTTTATAAGTCATGCTCAATTTTCCAACACACTGGTAATATTTATTGGATACATAAGATGCCTCAACAAGCCATATTATTCAGTGAGATTTTTCATGTATGGAGCATTGATTTTATAGGTCATTTTCCATGTTCATTATATTTTTTGTTTATTTTAATTTTCCTTGATAATGCTAGAAAATGGGCGGAGTCCAAGTCCACAAGGACGGATAACTCTAATGTTGTAGTGGATTTTTTCAACGCTTAAATTTTCTGTAGGTTTGGAGTACCAAAGGCCATTATCAATGACAAAGGGAGACACATTTTCAATAAAAATTTGGCTTCACTTATTTGAAATTATGGCGTGACACACAAAAAATCAACACCATATCACCCTAAAAAATGTCCAGGATGGGGTTTAAAATAGGGAGTTGAAACAAATTTTGGAGAAAACCATATAGCAGATTTGGAAGAATATGAGAAATTTCATGTATTATGTTCTTTAGGGTTATAGGACAGCAGACAAGACCCCATCGGTATGTCCCCATTTCAGATTTTTTTGGGAAAGAATGTAATCTCTTAGTGGATGTTCAACATCCGACATACTGGGAAATAATGAAAAGATATATCGATTTTGCCCAAGTCAGAATTCAAAGGATGTTCAAAAGTAAAACAATTGAAGAGATTCAATTTTCATAAAATTATAACTCAATCCTCTACAAGTAAATATCAAAATCTGATCATGAAAAAATGTTCCCAAAAAAGAAGTTTCATGTAATAGAGAAAGACCTTATCTATAAATCACGACTGAAGCTCATTCCTAGTATGTTGTGTTCCAAAAGGTTAAGTCCTTATGTTTTATCTAATATCTTTTCATATGGGGCAGTGGAGATCAAACAAGATGACAGAATAAGGATCTTTATATTCCATGGTCAATGTTTGAAGCATTTTATTGAGGGACTTCTAATCGATCTAGTTAATTTCATCACACAACATAGCCCCATCACACATAATAATATGAGGTTATTCCCAACCCTTTCACTTTTATATTATTTTTCCTATTTAAAATTCTATATTTCATATGAAATTATCCTCTAATAGGTTAACATTTGGGACAATTAAATATTTTAAGTATGGGTTAGTGGATAAAATTTTGGGGTATGTATTTAAGATTTTTTTTTCATTTTTTTATTTTTTTGTGTGTTTCCTATTAGGCTTTTTTTTAAAATTTTCAAAAAAAATAATTTTTTTTAAAAGGTGAGAGAACGAAATAAAAAAATATATAATGTAATAAGCTCATCGACATGTGAAACATATGAAAAAAGTTCTTGTTTTCAGTATTCATTGGTAACATGATAAGAATGATCATGGCTTCATCATAAAGGGTTGATTTTTTGTAAAAATTTATGTCATCGATGATATGATTGGTTGTGTCAGTATAAAACCTTATAGATTTTGACACCCATATTGTGATATTCTTTTATGGTAAATTGTGTCATCAATTTCCCCCACACAAATTTTCCCCCAACCGTGACTTGTGAAATTTTTTCTACTAAATGTAGTGTACATACCTGATAGGGAAGAAAATTCATCTTATATCAATGGTTGGTTCATACATAATTTTTCCTTTAGATCAATTTTATTACTATACCGAATTGTCCTATGCATGTAAACCACATATTCGAAAGTTATACGCCCTTAGAAAAAAAATTAAAAAGACAAATAAAAAATTAATAATAAATAGGGGATTGATGAAATTTACAACATGTGGGGAATTAATATGATTCATAAATTTAATTTTTAAATTATAATAAACTAAGGAATAAATTGAAAATTTAACACAAAAACACACAAGGTCGAGATTTGTGTAAATTGAGAGGTTGAAAACTTAATCGGTCAAACAAAAGGACATAGGATAAAATTTTGGAGATAAAGTATAATCCCTCAAATTGATTAATTATAACTTCATGAGTGGATATGTCCCCTAATTTAACACTAACCATGATCTATCCTTATAACATTATTCAAAGCAGGGTGCTATGATTACATTTTCTGAAGCTAGCCTAGGGATTAATTAATTTCATATTTATGGTTATGTTAATTCAAGTAGGTTTATAGAGTTATAAAATTAGGGGATAAAAATTAACCAGATATTAATTTAAATTATAATTATTAATAAATAATTTAATAGTTATATTTAGGTCAATTACACCTTATAAAACTATTTTCTTAAAAACAACTTCTCTCATTATGTCTTATTAATCAAATATAATTTCAAATATAAAAATAGACAAAATAAATCTTCATCAAAAATAATTATTCTTATTTTATAAATTATAAAAAACCATCCTTTTAATTGGTGTGTTTATATTATATTATATTATTTTTAAAATACATATAATAATTAATCTTATTTACAGGCACTTTGAGAGACGATCATGGTCAGCCATTATACTGCACCTAAGTACCCAAAAAACTAATCATCATATTAAATATCCATTGAAAAAAGCTTTTACAAACCTTATATTATTATTTTCGTTTGGTTTTTGATGAATTTTTTAGGTAAAAATGTGGGTACGCCTAACTGGTTTTCCAAAACATCATGTGTGTCCATTCCTTCCCTTATAAAAGACCGACACATATCCCCCTTCTTCACACATCCCCAATCACATAGGTTCTGCCATGATTCCAAAAAGCCACTTCCCAAAATCTTTACCTTCCTCCTTGAGTCCTCCCTAGTGTAATAAATCTAACCAAATAATTCCATCGGTGCAAACCAAAAGGAGTTACCTAAATAAGAGGTGACATCCTTCCTCCATCTCTTTTACTTCATTTTCATTCTCCACCACTTTCATTATTCATATTCCATTCATAAATAATAACCTTATTACCGAAAATATACTTATATTTTTTTATATTTAGGTTTATACCTAAACATACACACACTTACATCAAATTGATAATGTACTTACTGTTCTTGTGTTCGATGAACTATCACCTCACAAAACGATGTTGTTCAGTTTTCCATTACCACCTATCATGTTTGGGAATTACTATGAAAACAATATTTTAATATGATATTTATGATATTTATGATATTTATTATGTTATTATGATTCTGTAATTATTATGTAAAACTTACCTTCTTGCATTCCATTTTTTCTAAATATGATAACTTCCTTTGCAGAGGTTTGGACTACCGCCATCTCAAAGCGATGTGATTCGTTCACACTTTAAATAGAATGTATTTAAGATTGGTTTAATAAAATTATATAATATATATTACATAATAATTACACTATAATTATGTTATATATATACACATATATGTAATTTACATTCTTTCTTTCAATATGATAAAAAAATGGAAACAACATCCATCCATATGTATGGCCTACCAACTATGTGAATGGTGTGTTCCATTTCATATTTCTATATTGTATATACTATTATAAATACATATATACTGTATATATATATATATATGATATTTATATCATTATTTACATTCTGAAAATAATTAAATCATTTATTAGATAAAAGGATAAAAAATAACCAATATAAATATATAAGAAAAACGAAGTAGATATTACCTAAAACGTAACATTAACATGGTGTTTTTAATAAATGGGTTATATAAAGTCATAAAAAATAATATATGTTATTATATATAATAATATGGTTCTTTAGTCGATTTATAATTAAATTATATTTATTTTACAAGCAGTTTGAATGTGTATGAATAATTTCAAGACTTAAGGTATGGGAATTTCATATCCCTTTTTATTTTTAAGAGATGCATGCCTTATTCACCATTCATTTATTTTTGTGGTGTGTATACTAACCATGGATGTAATATATTTTTATTACAATAAAATTTATGAGTTTTTAGATATCTATTTTAGGATATTCCTTTCATGGGTTTTATGTTTCAAAATTTACCATATCGGTAGAGTAATTTTGTATCAATGTTCCTTCGTTGAGACACATGCCATGTTATGAAAATATATTTTTTTGATAAGGTAAATATAATTTCATTGACATGTTTTTTAATGAACATCCTTATTTTAATGACATTTTAAGCTTAATTTAATTTTATTCTTTCTAAAGTATTTTGATTCAATGTTACCAAAGTGGTAACGATTTGTATATGTAATCTCATTATTTATCAGGATTGTTTATGATTATTCTTCCACTGATAAAATATTATGAACCATATCTCAATAAATCTCCTGAAATTTTCATAACCTTTGGTTATTAAAGTTATATCTAAGTAATGGTTCAATTTTTCATCTCATTAGTACTTAATATAATTAAAGAAATTGTTTTATGAAAATTAAACTATATTTCTCCATTCGGTCATAAATTTATGTTCTTTCAAATAAGTTTTTTCTAAAAAATAAAAAAAATTTACTCTTAATCTATTATGTCTAAAGGAACATTTTACGCATGTATTACCTGTTCAAAAATAGTTTCAAAATGAATATTCTTGTTATTATATAATCATGGAATGTTTCTAAACTTTTAAGGTGAAAAGGGAATGTTCTGCATTCATAAACTTACTCGCTATCATTATTGTCATTAGCATGATGCTTCTTTTGTATGTTTATGGGGTTAAATTTTTAAAGATACTTTTTTCAATTATAACCTTCAAATTTTTTGATTTTAAAATGCGTATCATGGGAAAAAAAATTTAAAAAAATATTATGTTTAAATAGTGTTATAAATTATTTTCAATGCATCCTTTATGTGTATTCAAAATTTTGTTTTAAAAGAAATTTATTTAAATTATTTTAAATATTCTTTTATAAGTTTTCAAATAATTTTCAAATATAATGGTTTAAAAAAAAACTTCTTTATAATTTTTTATGGTTATCAACTTGGAAAATGTCCTTGAAAATTTTATATGTTTTAAGAAGTGATGTTTAAGGAAAATTTATGTTTCAAGTGATCTTTCAAAATCCTTATTCATATAAGATGAATTAATTTTTTATATTTTATGCTTTATTAAGTATATGAACCAAGGATACCATTGATATTATTTCTATAAAATGTTTATTTTTTGATGGATTGATTTTTATTAAACCCATTGGTCTTCAAAGGGGATGATAAGTGATTATGAAACCCTCTTCCGTTCACGAGTTATTCTATGATGAAATAAATATAACAGATATATGTTTTCCAAATATTATTATATCATTAAATTTTTATGATACCCATTTCATTTCAGGGGTTATGATATCATCTTTATGAAACCCATCAATTTTTATTGTTCATGATACGATGAATGTTTAGTTATGTTATAGAACATGTATGTATGATTTTATTATGTAAAGAGTGGGACCTATATCTCCCTCTAATGAATTAGATAATGATAAGTGGTATATGAGATCAAAGGGTACATGAGCTATAGATTGAGCCTGAAAACAAGAGGGTACATGGGTTTTGGCCCAAGCCTAAATACAATTGGGTACCCATGTTATAGCCTGAGACCAAAAACTAGAGGGTATGTAGGTTGTACCCCAATCTAGATAATTATAGGGTACATGGGTTTTTAGCCCATTCCTAAAGTAGGTATACAGGTTGTATCCAAATCCTAACATGTAATGAATGTCTTGTTAGGTATTCTTGACATAATATTTTATTTGATGATGTGTATTATACAAATTCTATGTCTTATTCCTCAATTATGATTTCATGGATTATCCTCTTGATTCCCTTATGATTCCTATCTTATGAACCACCAATATTTATTCCATGACACATATATATAATCTTTTATATATAGGTTATGATCTTATAATAATGTGATCATGTTATCATACCCTTATTTTCATGAGTATTCTTACATATCTCCCTTGTTACCAATACTAAGCATATGATATCACCCCTTTATGTGTCATTTAAATAGGTTATAAATATATGTATTAGGTATTATATTTATAAGAAGGGTTATAGTCATGATGAACCTTGTGGGAGATAATTTATCTCAATTAGGTACTATTTATTATGTTTCTATGTTTCTAAAGCCACTAAATTAATACAATCATTGGGCATTTTTTAGTTCACTAAATTATGGGTTATTGAAAAAAATATGTTATGTCTATGTATGTTAAGAATCAGTTATTATTGTTGGTATAAGAGTAAAAGTATAGTAAAACATTGGAAACTAAGATGATAAAAGCATAGTGAGAACTCTATAGACATGTCTAATGATAAGTCTAAGGATAATGAAATGAATAGGAAAATATCATATAATTTTGGTAAAGGGAAGAGTGAGTTGTTTATTATAAATACATTTCTATCTTGATATTATAATTGGATGTAGTTATGGAATATATATACATAGAAATAAAAACACTATTAAGTTGTTTTGGGCCTGATTTGAGCTTAACCTTGTATACAACAACAAGCCTTATTGTGAACCTATTTTGACACTCTCGGGGTATATGATTTGGAAATTCATAAACACATCATGAACCATTACAAAGGATGTAAAAATAAGATGTATTTGAATAACCAATGATAAAACTAAGTTTTCATATGTTAATGAATGTGTCATAATATATATATCATATAAGTGGTCTTTTTTCATGATTATTTGGTTCCTCGTTATGAAAATGGTTTCTTACTCTATGATTTTTTTTGTTTAAATCAATTCTGGGAACGACAAGGAACTGGGTTAATAATGAATGTGATGTAAAATATAGTAAAATGGAATGATCACTTGAGTGAAGTACATTTTAGTAATTTATAATTAGTTTTCATAGAACATGAATTAAAATATGTACCTTAACCAACTTTGGGACTCACCAGAGAAGAGAATAAAGGTGTTATATGAGGGTTCGGGCAATGGAGACCTTGGAAGAAAGAAGATTCAGTTTCTTGAATTTATATATTTTAGTAAGAAGCACCCAAGTGAATTTCTTTGAGTAATAGAAGGATTTTTTGACTATGTGGAAAAAGGAACAAAGGTAGTAACTACATAGGTAAAATAATAAGGTAAGTTAATGTAATATATGGGAATATCGGCCCCCCTAAGGTATTATCAATTTATGATATCTTTAAAAGTAAAAAGTATGAGCATTATGAAAATTTATGACCAAAGTGGAAGGATCATTAAGATAATAAGAAGGGTGGTACAAGTAATGGTTTATCTATGGATGATGAAGAAACTGTAAATGATATATGAAAGGTATGTTTTGTTCTAATAGTATTATTTACAAGCACGATTTAATTTATTTTGATAAATGTAAATACATGATTCTTGTATAGTATTTTATGAATGGGGTATTAAGAAATAAGAAGATAAATACTTGTCAATTGTTTGAGAGTAAAGTTGGATGAATAAAGTATTTATTTATTTGAATTAAAAGATGATGTGATAAAAATCATGAAATATATAAGTATATTAATTATAAATTTTTTGTTAATTATTTGAAAGGATATGTTGAATGGTACTAGTTAGTAAAAAAAGTAATTTCATGTAAATGTGATATTTTGATCAAGGGAAGGTGCAACTTAATTTTTCCTGATGTTGAGATAATGATGTTTGGATAACGCTATGTTGGATATAAATAAGTAAATGAGATGGTACCATTTACCTTATAACTAATAAATTATTTGTTGAAAAATTATTTTATGTTATCATGTATAAAGTTTACAACATCCTAGCTTTGTGTAATATATCTAGTAATATTTGGAATGAGGAATCATGTATTCTTTGGAAGAGGATATATAGTAATTCAGGTTATTTTCATGTTTCAAGGGAATATATGTTGAGGGTATTCACATGTCTGGAATGCGACAACCTAGAGCTACTTTATTATATTTTTTGGATCAATTTTAAGCTGGTTTAGGGACCTTCTTTATAAAATTTTTTATTTTCATCTTCTGGAAGGGATATAAGGTAAACTATTTATTGAATTGTTTATGTTAAGCTTCATTTTATGTTTTAGAGATTAAATTGTTATCCCACCATATATTGATTTATGCATATTAGATAACATATGATAACCTTTCTATTATGATAGATGGAATAACCTATCATTATATATATCGATATCATGATCTTTTATTTCATCTGGAAGGATAAATTCAGCTTCATTACCTGGAGTAAGTTATGAAGTGGGAATTTATCAAGGCATAACTAGGGGATGATATTGTTCATAAGATATTTAATTAAATCAACTAATTATATCTTCTTTAGGAAAATGGCCTGGAAATAAAATGTTTCCATATTATCAACATTTATATGATATCAACATACTCTTTCATGCCTCTTCACATTATAGTTTTTTGTTTGTTGAATTTCCCTAGATTACCCACATTCTTTTTATCAACAATCTTTATCAATCTCTATGATTATTTACGCTTTTCCTCTATTTCCAATCATTAATTACCACCTATGTTCTCTATTGTGGAAATCTAGTTTTGTGTTACTTTGGGTAACTGTTATGTTTACAATTTTTTCATTTTAAATGAAGTTTTAGTTTTAATTTTTTTGATATGGGTTTCTACGAAAGGAATGTTCAAGTATTATAACTCTGAAAACCTATCAAATTTCAGGGGGAAAAATAATTTTAAGGGAGGTAGAGTGTAACAACATGAATTTTTGTGAACCTATTTTTTCAAATAAATTAATTTATTTTGATGTCTTTCATTTCACTCCACATTAATTGAGTGTTTTTTTATATACTAATCCATGGTTATATTGTGCTACTCGCAACACCAAATTGGATTGCATTACACTCAACACTGAGTTTATATGAACCAACACTTTATTATCATATTTATATAAACAAGATTGTTATAAAATAGCTATTAAAATTAGTAATATGAAAAGTAATAAGTTATTTTTAAATATTATTTATAATGGTATCATATAAATAAAACATATTGATAATAAGATATATAATTTTTGGTAAAATTTTTATATGTTTAAAAATACAATTTTAATAAAGAAACTTCTTTTTATGTCCTACTATGAAGAATAATAAAATAAATTTTAGACACTCATAGAAATTTATTTTTAAATTATAGTCATCATATTTTAATTAATAATTTCAAAAATATCTTAGAGTATATTTTTGGGACTTTTTTGATAAACTTCATTTTTGGAGGAATTTTTAAAAATACTCAATTTTAATTAAAAAAATGATTTTTCATACTATTTACATTAATAGTTAAATTATATATTAAGAAATTTCTAAAGTCAAAATACATTAATTATATATATTTTAAAAAAAATCAGGTCTTTGGAATCATTTTTATATTGAATTTATATATAAAATCTTAATGAATTTTTGAACATTCTCACTTTAAAAATTTTATTTCTCGCTATATTAGTGGGATTTGCATTAAACATAATTTATCTAATTATATGAATTAAATTTAAAATAATTGTTCAAATAGTTGTAAAAAATTTAATATTTATAGTCTAATTATATCAACATAATTTAGTGTAATAATATTAATCAATGTGATTAAAATTGATTAAAATGATATGGTAAAATTAAGCATAACATGGGACTAAACCTTAAATTTAAGGTCCAAAATGAATTTTCCACTTTTCTAACACCCATTTTTTAAAATTATTTCTTTCATAAACCTTATATTATTGACTTTATTTGGTTTTGGTTTACTATTATTAGGAAAAAACATTGGTAGACCTAACTTTTTTTCAAAAATTCCAAGTATGTCTCCTCTCTCCCTTGTAAATGGATATCATCTCTCCCCCTAATTCACACCTCTACAAACACTGTGTATTGACCAAGATCCCCCCAATTAACTTCACAAAATCCATACCTTACTCATTAAATCCTCCCTTTTGATGAAATCCAACCAATCAATACCTTTGGTTCAATCCAAAAGGAGTTACCCAAATTATAGGCAACATCCTTCCTCAAACTCCTTTTCATTATTTTCTTTCTCCACCACCTCCATCATTCTCATTAAATTATTAAATAATAACCTCATTGTCCGAAATATACTATGATAATTTGTATTTTAAGGTTTCAATCTTAAATTACACACACATCTATCTAATGGGTAACAAACATATTGTTCTTGTGTACAGCAATCTACCACCTCACAAAATGATGTTGTTCGTTTTTCCTATGCAACATCTCATGGTTAGGAATTATAAAAAAAACTATGTTTTTATATGATATATATGATATTTATGATTTATATATTTTATATATTTATTATTTAAATCATCCCTTCTTGATTTTAATTTTTTGTAAATATCATAACCTCGTTTGTTGACGTGTGGACTACCGCCTCCTCAAAGCGATGTGATTCATTCAAACATTACAGGGAATGTATTAAAGATGTTTTTAGTAAACTTATATGATATATATGACATAAAAATGATAATATCATGATTATATATATATATATTACATTTACATTCGTTCTTTCAATATGATAATAAATTGGAAACAACGTTCATGCGTACATACAACATATTGTCTCCATGAAGGGTGTATTCCATTTCATATTTTTATATTCAATAGATTATTATAAATACATATATACAGAATATATATGATATTTATATCATTATTTTTATTATTTAAATATTTAAATAATGATCTAAGTAATAGGATACAGAATAACAAGCCAAAACATTTACGAAAAACAAAGAAGATATTACCTGAAACATAAAAACAATATGGAGTTGTTAATGAGAAGGTAATATAAAGTGATAACTGGATAGTTTATGGTATTATATATAATAATATGGTTATTTTTTATAATTATAAGAAACATATATTTATTATAAATGAGGATTTAATTTGTATGAATAAATTCAAGAAGTAAGTTATGGTGATTTCATCTCAGTTTTTATTTCAGTTAGATGCATGCCTTTTTCACCACTCATTTGATTTTTTTGATGTTTATATATTCCATGGATGTATTATATTGTTATTAAATTTAAATTTATTTTCATTTACATAAAAAATTTGATGATATTTATTTCATGGTGTTTGTGTTTCAATACTTACCATATTAGTGAAGTAATTTTGTCTCAATTTTCCTTCTTTGAGACACATGTCCTGTTATGTTGCTATATTTTTCTAAAAGGAGTATATACAAAAAAAGGAATGTTATATCATGAATATTTTTCCTTTTAATGATATTTTAAGCTTCATTTAATGTTATTATATCTATCTTATAATGATTCAATGTTATCAAAGTGGTAACAGTTTATAGGTATAAGGTCATCATTTCCCGATATTGTTTATCATTATTTTTCAAGTGATGAAATAATTTGATCCATATCTCAAGAAATATGACGGATTTTCTTAACCTTGTGTTATAAATGTTATATCCAAGTAATGTAATCATTTTTTCACTCTTTTTTACTTAATACAATTATGAATATGTTTTATTAAAATATGACATTATTTCTACTTTCAATCATAAATATAGGTTCTTTCAAAACCATGTGTTTCTAAAAATGTCATAAAAATTGTTTTAATATTATCCAATTATGTTTAAAGTAAATTTTTACACATGTATTAGCTTTTTAAAAAAAATTAAAAGGAAAATTCTTGTCAGTTTTTTATCAAGGCACTTTTCTAAACTTATAAGGTTCAAAAGGAATTTTTGGAATATACGAAATTACCTGTCATCATGACTATAATTTATTTGATGGATAATTTATATGTTTACAACATTATTTTTTAATGTAAATTAATTTATTAATATTATGAATTTTTTTATTTCGATTTTTTTCAGATAAAAACTGTTTCATTTTTTTATATTTCAATAGTATTTGAAATGATTTTCAGAGATTCCCTTATATGTTTTTAAAATTTCTTTTTCAAGGAAATGAATTTAAATTATTTGATAGATTAATTTATATGTTTTCAAATAATTTTCCAAGAAAAATGATTTTAAAATGGTTTCAGGCCTATTTATATGTTTTCAATATTTTTATCAGGGAAAATGGTCTTGAAAATGTTATATGTTATAAGAAGTTATTTTAAAATTAAACTTATGTTTGAAGTGATCTTTAAAAACCATAGTTAATATATGATGAAGTAATTGGTTATAAATTTTTATTTAATAGGGATATGATCCTTGGATACAATTCACATTATTTCTTTTAATGGTATATGTTTTGATGGCATGAAGTTTATGAAACTGATTTCCCTTTAGAAGTTTATACCATGATAAATTCTTATGAAACTTTCTTCCTTTATTGGTTTATACTAGGTTGAAATTATTATTAACCCTATATAATTTCCATAGGTTATGATATGAAAAAATTTATTTGATTCACATTTCATTTCATGGGTTATGATATGATGTTTATGAAATCTATATCTTTTTATGGGACAGATATGGTGCATGTTTTATTGTCTATTAGAACATGTTAGTTTGCCTTTATTATGTGACAGGTGGGACATATATCTCCCTCAAATACATTGGGTAATTATAGTTTTATATGAGCTCAAAGGGTACAAGGGTTCTATCCAAATCCTAAAAAAAGGGTACATGGGTTGTATCCCGTGATTGATAAAAATAGGGTACACGGGTTGTTACCATAAGAATGAAGCAGGTACATGGGTTGTATCCCAAGACTAACATGTTAGGATTGTCTTTTTAGGTATCCTTTACATAAGATTTTCTAGAATTATGTTTATGCCACAAATTATATGTCTTATTCAGCAATTACGCTTTCATGGATTATTCTCTTGTATTACATATGATACATGCGTTATGAACTAATAATATTTATTCCATGACTCATGTATATGATCTTTGATATATATGGAATAATCTTATAATGAAATTATCATGTAATCATACCCTCATGTTCATGATTATTCTTACATGTCTCCCTTATTACCTTTACTGGTCATCTGAGCTCACACCTTTTTATGTTTTCATTCCCCAGGTTATGAAAATATGTATTATGTATGATGTGTCTAACAGGAATTTTATTTATGATGAATCTAGTGGGATATAATGTATCTCAATTATATACTAGTGATTGTGATTCCATGTTTCATAAATGCAATAAACAAATACTGCCTTTGGGAATCTACTTTTGTGAACTATTAAGTATTCCAAAAAAATGATGCAATGTATATGTATATTAAGACAGGGCTGTTATATCTAGTCTAATGATTTTTTTTCACTTCTTGAGAGATAATCAATACTTTTATTCTTTTCTCTTTACCTATTTAAAATACAATTCCTCCTCATCATAATGTTTGAGTACATTATTGATTTTCAATTGGTTAATCGATGAATATTGTCATCTATTTCATCGATATCAACACATTAACCACTAAAGTTTTGCTTCAATAGAACTTTGTTTCTAATTTATTAATGGTAAAAAAATTTATAAAATGAATCAGTGTTAGAATCCATTATTATATGTCAATGGCATACCACGTTTGATGGATCAGTACTGGAAGTGACTTCTTTACTTCCACAAGATCAATCTTCCAACCTTTAATTAACTTCATGACAATGATTCTCATATTGATCATCTATATACCTTGGAAAATTATCATACTGAGGATCTACATCCTTATGAATATTCTCATATTTTTTATCAACATCCTTATAATATTTTTCATATTTTTGATATACATCCTTTTATACCTATTGTCCCTCGCATCGATGAGTAGTATCCAGAATACACCACATTGTATTGTCCTCTATTCCATATAATTTAGACTGTATCATTACATATTCGTGATTTATGATAACTCTATGGTTATAAAACCATATTTATATTTAATATTTGGGGTTTTTATTACATCCCAACCTTTTGGCCTCACTCGGCATCTTCTGATACTATTTTTTCTAGAGACCAATTACCAATTGTCTCTGACTTTTCATAAAAGTTTCATTCAGATTGCCTGGAACAGTTGAATCATACCAGTGGGTTGAGTTCAATTCCTTATACTGATGTCATAGGTCTGAAAATCTATGTCTGGTAGAGTTTCCCGGATAGTCTGGTGGTCAGTCTAATGGTGTGTTTGTGTGTGACCGGAAACCAAAACACAACCCTTTCTCAACATCAACAATTATAATCTATTGACAACAAATACAACCAAAAAACAACATGAGCCTAACAGTCTCCCATATAGGGACTCAATAGGTGCCCTGATGATAGTAGAATGAATGATTTTTTCTTAAGAAAATTCTACCAATGGGAATATATCCTTCTAATTATGACTGATGTCTGACACACAGGCTCTTAGAATATTCTATGACATTGGGATAGTCTTTTTAGTTTGGCCATTCGAATAGTGGTGAGATTTTGCATTCATCCACAACTATATCCAAAAATAAACATGTGGGCCTCTCTAAAACCATGATATAAACCAAGAATCCTGGTTAGAGATAATCATGTAGGTAAACCCCTGAATTCGGAAGACCTCTCACTTGTACATATATCACAAATTCTCAACTAAACTCTAATCTTAGAAGGAAATGTAGTTTGATGACTTCATAAGTTGGTCAAAAATCACAGATATCTCATAGTGGATTATCAATATCCATGGAAGAAGAAATAAATATTTCGTGGATATGTTGTCACATTTCCACTCCATGATATCAATAGGCTACGACAAACCTACCAGAACCTAGTGTTTTTCCTTCACCTACTGGAATGTGAGAGATAAGAGATTAACTCTACATGATCCACCTTAGTAAATCCCCACAAAACTATTTTATAAGGTCCTCGTATATCTTTTACAGAATGGAATGTATAACCAAGGGGGAAGAGTGAAAATCCCTCTTCACCTTCTCATGCAATCTGACTAGAACCACCATCCATCCCTAGTGAAGGATGATGTGATAACCTCCTTCATATAATCCATATAGTGTTTCTATTGGGGATATTTGGTTATATAGATCACCACTGTTTGTTTCTCCCAATAGATCCCCTCTTAGAAACTGAAGAAGTTGATAATTCACCACCATCTAATCATGAAAAACTATATCCCTATCCACAATCAAGGTCAGATTATCAAATTACTCCTCTATCAAGAAATAATAGGACCTCCTCCTAAGGTAATGTCCCAATATATTTTCCTTTCCATTTTCATAGACTATCATGATGTAATAGTCCTATATAAACTATAATTGATACCTATTTCTTGGATTATGATCTCTCTATGTTAATATTTACCTAAAACTATGGTCTTATGAATATACAATAAATCACTTTCCTAGAAGATAGTTCCTTCGCATCATCAGAGTGAAGACTAACACTGTCAAATTTTGGTCCTGAGTCGTGTAGTTTTTCAAGAGGGGTCTCAATTTACTTAACCCATATGTGATCATTTCCTACCAATACATCAACATGAAACAAAACCAATCTCTATAAGCATCATAAAACACTATGTTCTCCACTCCCTCCTCTAATAGCCTCAAAACAGGATCACTGGTCATTGTCATCCTTAACTCCTTGAGGGCTCCCAAATACAAAAATTTGTAAATAAAAAACATCTCTTCCTGAATTAGGGTATTCAACGGGGATTATATCCAATTAAATTAAGGAATGACCCTCTTGTAGTATCCCACCACACCAAGAAAAATGGACACCACTGATGCACTATTGGGTAAATCCCAATAATGCACCACATAAATATTTTCTTGGCCCACAGATAAACCTTAATGATAGATGACATTCCTAAGAAATCTAACCCCATGGATCCAAAATTAGAACTTTGAGAGATTATCATAAATATAGTGCTCCCAAATAAAGTCTATGACCATGCTCAAGTTTTTTGTAATCTCCTCCTCTGATTCAGAGTAAATGGGTATATAATAAATTAAGACAACCACAAATCAGTCCATGTATGGCTAGAATTTTTGGGTCATTAGATCCATAAACATAATGGGGGAATTCCTCACACCGAAATTCATCATTAGGAACTCATAGTTTCCATACCATCATTGAAATGTCATCTTCATAATAATATCCCCAATAACCATCAACCGGTGGTAGTCGAACCTGGGAACTATCTTCAAGAGACAACTCAGGCATCTCGACGTGTTTAAGTGGTCATAAATCATTGTTATGTTGTACTTTTTATTTATTTTTAACATGTTTAGGTGAAGAAAATAAATTAAGTACCTCAAGATCTCATCCTCATTTTTCATAAACAAAAATGGAGCTTCCCGGGGGGACACATAAGGTAGGATAAAACCCTTCTCTTAATGGAACTCCAATTTCACCCTCATATCCTAGAGCTATGTAGTATCCATATGAAATACCATTAAATTTATTTTTGGTGTTTTTGGATGTAATTCAATGCATAAGTCAATATTACACCTCCGAGGTAGCACATAACATCATTACGGAATACATCAATATAATCCTTCAGTACTGGAGGGACCCAAAATATTGAAGATCCCACTAAACAATGGGATATAATAAACAAATAGTGGGTGATGGGTTGTACTTTCAAGCTCATATGTCCCACTCAATCAGTCAAGAGTTATTTCTTCCCTAAAAAAAACAATCATTTTCTATCAGCTTGAAGCCATCTGACTCATCTATGATTATAGTCTATCTTGACCCCAACTATGGAAAACTGGTCCATACCCAATATGGTGTCATAAGGTTTCATCATGATGACCCATAAGTCCCATGAGAAACTATATCCACCCGATGATATATTGTATTCCGATATATATAAGGTGTCAAAGAATCACTCCTTATAGGAACATCTCCCCATAGAAAGAGGCATAAAGTCTCAACTGGATGCTATAACTCTCACAAAAGGGATAATAAAATAAAGGAATTAATTGTGTGGTAGCCTACTAGTATTGGCGTAAATTTAGAATGGAAAAAACAAACCTTTAATTATCTCATGTACAGCTTGGTCAAAGCAATTTGTAGCTAGAAGCTTCCTACAGTCATGACCGTTATCTCACAGAGCCTGAATTGGGGCCCCTGGTAGTGGTGGTGGATTTAGAAAATAGTGTAACCTTTCAGTATATTCCTATCCACTCATGGATCCCCCTACTCCTTTGTCTTCACCACCTCTTTGGTGGCCGCCCTAATCATTCCTAGAAGATCTCTGATAATAGTGATTTCTCTACCATAGTGGCTTATCTAATGTTAGTTTCTTTTGCTCAACATGATAAGTCAGGAAAAATTATCACATGTGGCCCCTCCCGTAAAATACATAGAATCATCCCTCACATGACTTGAAGGAACCCCTATGAGACTCAAAAGCCATAGATCAACATGTCAGAGTCCATGAATGAGAATTCATCTTTGGATGAGACCTCAACATCTGATGCATTCCAGTTGTTTCATATGAACCAAACACATGATTACCACCACTCACTCCAGCTTCTCAAAATCCCACCATGAGGTATCTCTCTATAACTATAGCCCACTCTAGTACTCTAGTATAACAATGTATGCATGGGGAGACTATACTAGAGTGAATTTATTTATAGAGACTTCTCTAACATTGATTCCTAGAAGAATCCATCTTGTACCATTTCAAAAGAGTAACTTGTGAGGCTATTGAACCTTAGATCATACTATGAAACTCATATTTCACCCTACTACATCTTAATAATCTCATGAATCAACATTGGTCTCACTAAAAAATGGTATAAATAATCATGAAACAACTACTAGAATTCGAATCATGAGAGGATCATCTAATCACGGGTCTTCCTCATTAGTCACCACTAGTTCCCTGCATCTCCCTAGAAAAAAGTGGATAATAGAAAAACCATATGATCAATTAGGGTTCACACATTCATGAAAACATAAACCGCTAACTCAATACAATCATCTTCCACCTTCAGGTTTAGCCCACTTTGGAACCTCAGTGGTGTCTGACACTGGAACTCACATACCACACGAAGACTATGTGCATCACCATATTGTGCATATGGTACTATATTCTTCACAATGGGCATGGGAACTACTACCAGCCCACCTAGAGGAAACACCTCATGAGATAGACCCTAAACTAAGGAGTTATCGCTCAATAAATCATCAGCACCAGCACATTTCACTAGCATGGATGGTTTTATTTATGGAGGAATCCTAAAAAATATATATAAGTATCATGGTTCATTGAGCAAAAATATATGAGGAGATGAATAATGATGGAGAGTCAAAGGACTCGGTACTGTATGATGAATGTACCAATTATCCATTAAAAGGTGTCTCAATATGTTGAGTTGAAAAGTAGTTTCTCAAAATCTTTATGAATGGATATGAAGCCCGCCACATAAATAATAGATTCCCTATCCTAAAATCCAAACTTGATACACTCTCAAATCATTTCCCTATGTTCCAAAACTAATCCTAATATGGTTCTGTCTCTACAATGAACTATGGAAGAACCATCTTTGATACCAAAATTTCATAACCCGAACCCCTAGGGACCTCCAGATCAGTGGTAAGTTGAGTATGACAATCACAAGCCCACCTAAAAATGGATTGGGGTAGTAGAAAATATCTGATAAGGCATAACTATAATGGGATTCGTTTTCTTAATATTAATGTACCCACTCACCCAACATTCAGAATGAAAAGTGAAAATGAATAATAAAATACTTTAACATCATGAGTATAACCATGCATGAAAACAATATGGGGAAAAATCAGAGTTTGACAGTACAAACTGAAGTTTAAATGAAAAAAATACACACCTACACATAAATGGATTCCCAACCAGAAAATAGGAAAACAAATGAGGAAAAATGAGAGAGACTGACTCCTGATCTCTAAGTCCAACCATGAAATTGGGTCAATGCACTCTAGTATCTCCAAGATCCATCGATGTCACTACAAATCTATCTTTAATCTACCTAAGACAAGAAATTTGATGAAAAATCCCATGTTGGGTTGATTATATGCATAATTAGTATAATTCCTCAAATACCACAAAGGGAGAAATATAGGGATATAAAAAAATTCATATCAATCCATAGAAAGAGAGAAATGAAACCCAATATATGTATACAATCATAAATAATCCCATTATAGAGAGAAATGGGATAACCATATCATAACCAATAAAAATTTTATAAGTCTTCTTGCACCTCATATATTACATATCTTATTCCCCTTCTCATGTGAAACCTGGTAAGAGTCTATGTGGAGGGGCCCACCCCTTGATGTTGAGATCCATAACTGAGGAATAAACAACTCTAGTGGAGGATATAATCCCCACAAAATATAATTTATATGGGAGTAATACTCCATAGATATAGGATATGTTCCCATTTGTAGGGGAGTACTGTATCATATCTTGTTTTAAACTAATTGATAATTCCACAGGAAATTGAACATTTCATTTCATGGAAATGAAAATTTTTAGACCATGTATTGGAATGTAAAACCCCTTAGTGGAACACTTATAAAAGTTGTTTTTAGATGTGTTCAAAGGCCTGAGAGTTTTATTTGATGTTCATATGTGTTTTGCATGTGTCGAACCATGAAAACTCAGTTTAAAAAGATGCTGAAATGGCATACTATTGGTGCATGTTAATACTAACTATGTGTCACAAACATGTGGTCTGTTCTATTAAAGAAATGGTTTATTTTAATCATGGAAGGTGTTTAAGATAACCATGAAATCCTCTTCAATAAATTTTTGGTGCATCACATAGTTGTAGAATGGTTTATCTCACTATACACCTAACCATGAGAGGTGGTGTTGAAATTTGGCTGTAGAACAACATGAGTTGTGCACGATTTCATAACCTATGAGCCTAGCCTACATTGGTAGTGCCACATAGGTAGTGGAACCACATGGTTGGCATATTGTTAGCCAATAAATGTGGTCAACCCATGTGTATCATTGAATAGTGAAATGGTGAATTTTTCCCTTCCTTATTAAAAGTTATTTCCTCCTTCATCCTCCATTATTTCACAAACACACAGTCCATTGGATCCCCCCCCCCTCATCCTACTCTAAGATTATGTGGATCACCTTCATATGATCTCTAAGTCATATCTATTCATTTAAATTAGATGCATATCAGTAAGCTCCTGACTCCTCAGGATTATTTTCTCTATTTATCATCCCATATAGAATGTAAAGACCATGAAAGTTAATTCTCCCTATTTCCATGGTGTTTGCCTAATATTACAATTTATCTCCTTTCAAATCAATTTTATCCATGATATTAGATAATTAGACTATCTTAAGAATTAGGTACATGGTTTATACGTTTTTTATAAAAAAAATTCGGTTTTATAGCTTGCACAATTGTTCCACATTCAATAAATTCTAGGAGTTTCACCCTAAATTAATAAATACTTAATATGATAGTTTAAACTATTAATTAAACATGTTATTACAACCATAATAAAGGATTGATGTAATTAAACGCAACTCAAACCACCCCTGGTGTGGGTTTATGATATATGTCATGTTTACACCAACCCATGGATGGTGTTGTTCTCACCTATTATTGAAGGGAGATTTATATAAATTAAAATAATAGTTTAAGGTTGAGTACATTAATTAGAGACTTTTTATTTATAAATTAAATGTGGGATTATATTGAATAAATGGGAAATTATGAATGAGAAGGAAAATACATGGACTTATATTGGTTGTGTGTTTATTAAATTAAACAGCTTAGAAATTAACCTGGACCTTTTTCTTATCCCTTGTATGTGAATTAAATTAAGAATTTAATTTGATAAATTAAATTTATATGGGCATGGATACAAATATGGCCCCTAGAATATTTGTATGAATTATGTTAACTTGGATTTCATGGAAGGTAACTAGTGAGACTTAATGTAGTATGGAACCAATGATTCACTTCTATTTATAATATATTACACACACTAGGTAGTATACATGTATTTTTAATTCTTGTACTGCCTCAAACAAGATTCTTAGGCTCCTATAATGTATTTATCGAGTTTTCTATAGATGTTTCCCATGGACATGAAGAGGATACCCTGGTCAATGGCCATGGGTCAGGGCCCAAGTAGGACTATATTTCATCATTTTTTTATGGATAATCTCCATAGACTCAATGGGGGAACCTTGGTCAATAGCACTAGGTGATAGACCTAATATTCTGGATACATTATTATTTGGTGTTTTCATTATTTTTGATAAATGATATGTTGACATGGTCCATAGATAATACTTTTATCTCTTTACAATTATTCATCGTTTATAGAGTATTTATTATACAAAATTATTATAAAATAGATTACATCATTTATATTTATAGCTTTATACTTCATATATCTATACACTCCTGTAGCCTACAAAAAAAGACTGTATTAGTTATAAATATAATTGGTGGAGGACTTCTAAATATATTTCACTCCCAATTCAGGCAACTGATTTTTACCTAGACAGACCCCATGATGGAAGGTCCATGGTCACAGATTGTGCATCTATTTTTTATCCTTATATGCTATGATGGAGTAAGGGGGAAGAGGACCAAGGTAGTTCTAGAGACTCTATTAGAGATAGTTGTTTTTTCTTTCGTTATTCTTTTCCCTTGTTATTCTACCTTTTTGTATTTTATTATATGTCTTTTTTTCATGTCTATTTTTTAATTTATTGGTTACCAACTGTTGATTATGTCATATTCATGCATGATCACCCATTAATTGATTATTGATGATTAGATTTTATCATATTCTACATCTGTTATATATAATTTATTATCTATGTTTACTACTGATCTGGAGAATATAGTCTCTTAACTATACCTCTAGTAGACCCTCTCAGCTAGTCAACAGCCTCTAGCTTATGAGAAGGTACTCTTCAGGCCCAATGGAAAATCAAATCAGGGAAAAATTCATAGTGGTTCCTAGGTCAAGAAATTACATGTGGTATCAGAGCTTATTTTCCTTTTTTCTTACTATTTTTGGATGGTATATAGGAGACTCCGAATGTTTCATCACTTTTTAAACAACTCATGTCTATGTCTAGCCAACATAATCATGGAGGGAAAGTCGATGTCATGAGGGTTGGGATCATTTGTGATGTTGTTATTACAGTTGATTATTTTTTCCAAGATAAGTGATTATTATACTTCCACTGGTTATTGATTTATGGTTTATGAAATTTACCATTTTCCAGGTATATTAAGGAAATATCATTACATGCATCATAATTAGCACATAGAATTCATATTCCATCCATATTCCATTCCATATAGGTTGGACCATTTATTTCCCAATACTTTATGATTTGTATAACCTACCTAGGTAATTAATTAACATGATTTACTATATATCTTGAATATTGTTCCTATATACCTTTTGGTTTAATATATTGATTATTTTTATGCCTTAATTGGTTGACTACCAATATTTATTTCCCTCTATTAGTTTTCTTGGTAATAATTTAGATATATGGTTGGTTAAATAAAGTGGTAGCATCAACCCAAATGGTTTTTTCCTATATAGAATGACGGTTTTATTTTATTTCATCATCTGATTATAAACTTTTTGATCCATGATCCACTCGTTCATGAGATAAAACATTTATGGTTGTGACTAAATGTGTACCAATAAAAATTTATAAAATGTATGGGCCATTAAAAGTATTGAATGGTAACACATGTTATCAAACAATTATATTTGTACTACCTTTCTTTTGAAAACAAAGTTGAACACCTAGTTATAGCTTAATCGATTTCATTTATAAATTATAAACGATGATTCCATTAGAACTTGGTTATGGTATTTCCACTAACTGAACCATAATTATATATATATATATATATATTAAATTGGGATTATTTTAAAAATGGTTTCCTTTATATAAACTTGTACCTACATCATTTGGGCATGATGACCCATATGACTAATCCTAAATGCACAATTGGACCAAAGTATGTCATTTGGGTCATGTTGTTTTATGAAATAAACCATTAAGATAATTTTTAAGATTTAAACTGGGGATGGTTTTCATTTAAATGGAATGCAAATTTTAATATGTAGAGTGTTGAATCCATAAATTGGGAATTTTTTCACATATAATTCAACCTATATTGACATGATGGGATCCTTTTAAGTCACCATTATTCTTTTCAATCCTTTTTTGTTAACCCCATGGGGTTATGAAATTGCTAATGGTATGGTTATTTAAATTTCTTTCATCTTCTAAAATTAGTTTACATAAAAATTTATGGTGGAATATTACTTTTCCATTTCCCTTAATTAATAAAATCCTTATTGTTTTCATTGAGATTTATTGTTCTAAGGTGTTAGTTAATAAAAATTCTATTGTCATCCTAAAATTATTCTTCCTTTGTAGATTTTAAATTACAATTTTATTTAACCACAATAGTTGTGGAAACTCTTGAATTAATAAAATGGTTAAAGAGAATATTATGAGATAATTTTCCTAACATCGCATGATTTCAGCTAAACAAATTACATAGTATTGATTGTCTGGATAATGGGTATCGAAATCCATTTTTATATGAACTATTTAAACTATTGAAAGGAATGTAAATCTTTTAAATTACATAAATTAAATCATTTTATATGTGTTTTTTATCGTTATGCCACATGTAAAGGTCTTTTTTAGATGTTTCTTTGGGACAAAAATGTGGAAATTTCCCATAAATCAATGATGATATATTCCTAGGTTTCGTTTCACCTAAAGGTTATGCGGTTTGGATTGGTGAATTTTTTATGAATGAACTTATTTTTGGATCGATGCTTTGGTTAAGTAAGTTGTTATCCTTATATGGGTATCACCTTTAGAGTTTAAAGAATTTATAAAATCTTTTGTAATTTTTTCAAACGTGAAGTGTTTGTTTAGGTGATGGTTTTTTCAGGAAATACATTTATTTATTGACATTAAACCCCTAGGAGATGGGTGTTTTTAAAGTAAGTTAATCTTGGAGGGGTTATTACCATATCTTTATACCGTTGAGTGTTATGTATTGATTAACTAAGTTAACATTTCAACCTTTCAACATGAACTCCCCTATACTGATGCTTAGTAATGATCTAGGCCTAGTAGCCAAAAGCATTCTAAGTGATGTTGTATACTTTATTGATGGGTTGTGACCCTCATAGGCTGATCATTCTATACCTAATTTAGTTTTACCTCTTTCAAGGATTGATTATAGGTTCATTATATGTCATGTAATTAATTCCCATAAATGGTATGTGGGTCTCATGCTATAGACTATAGGTCTTGGTTGATATACCTATATTCCCTTGCATTGACTCAAAACCTAGTAGTTAAATGATATTAATCTATTAAGAACAACATATTGAAGATTTTTTTCTAATACTATGTTTTTACTCATGAAATAAGTTTCATCTTATCCTCATTTCTATACCGATACACATTATATGATCAGATGTTTTGATTGAGGGATGTGGATTCTTTTTCATTTGAAATTCACCTTGAGTGGTACTTTTTCAAAACTAGTTTCAATGGGAAATACTATTCGTATTTCAATCCAGGATGACTTGTAGTTATGTGATTGATTATGTTTTCTCAGAAATGATGTCCTGGGGTGGGTAGTTGTTTGATAAATTAGGGCATAGGCAAGATGCAAAATCCTAAAGGGGAGTCCCAAGGTGACTTCTAGCATAATGAAAACAAACATTCCATGTATCACAGTTAGTTATACTATTTCAAATGATGACTCCCAAAATTGTGAGTTGGGTTTTGAATTAGGGGTATGGGATAGTAAATCTTCTATTTAGGAAAAGAACTTTTTTCATCATTTTCAAAAAGTAACAACTAAAAAAGAACGTCTATGACTAGATAGGTGTGAGCCAAAGACCTACGCTCTACTGAGAATTAATTTTTTTAGCATGGTGACATGGATATTTCAATAAATGTAATGAATTTTCTTGGGGTGAGATATATTCTATAAATAAATATAGTTATTCAAGATAGTTAACCAATGAATAGACTTGTACAGGCTTGGATGGGAGGTGTGTTACCATCATTGGTTATGGAAAATATTTCCTATTGATATGAGTGTGGCTTTGGATATCTATACACAACTGAAAATAAGAATATTACTATTCTCCAAGTCCAGATTCGATCATTTCCCTTATCTTGACATGGATTTGAGTACCCTAGGTATCATCATCTAAATGCAAAGATACCTATTTAAAAGTTGTTATAGTTGATGAAAGTAAATATTAGGATTTTTGTTCAAGGAGTGGTTTTATTATAATCCAATAGGTATATACTAAACCATTGGATATTGGAAGGTGATGACTTTTATTGTGATTCAATTTCAGCATTCTCCACGAGGACTGCTTAATAGAAGTGGGAGTGGGTGATGAATGATGTTTACACTAGAACCCACGATGAGAGAGTATTTATCCGTTCTAGTCATATGTACAGGATAGAAATGGAATGTTCTAGGCTAATCAGTTTTTGTTTCCTTAAGAAGTTATAAGGATAATCCTAAGGTGGGGATCATGACATTAGTTGCTACTGAAAAACCCTCATGTGAAACGGTTCATGAGAAATTAATACCTATTGTATGATGGCCACTATGGAACTCATATATTGTGAAATAAATAAATCAATGTACAGATGGAATCCTTGGTAAATTTGAGGCATGATTCCAATTTTAGATTTGGGTTAAATATAAATTTGGGTGTGAAACCTGTTGTATCATATGACAATACATGGAATCTCGATCGTGGTGGCATCGATAATATTGCTATAAAATTTTAATTGTTTTTATTTGGGATATGGTCTTGTTAGGAGACTTAATAAAAACTACATACAAGATTTGGTGAGTATAGTTGGAAAAATCCGAGTGTTCCTTGGAATAAGGCTTTGGATATATGGTTTTGGTGATGCGTTGCCCATGGGATCCAAGCATTTTCAAAATAATCAACTAATGGGGGTTTAAATTTTCTATCTCAATAGATAGATCTAGTTTTTGGGGAAATTACATCTGAAAAGTCATTAGGATGAGTATTTTGCAGTATAAAGTCTCAATTAAGGTTTTTTCGATGAAAATCAAGTGTAATTAGAATGAGTTTGGTTTATTGGAGTTCAAATGTGTTGATCAGATCATGGACCGAGCTTAGTTTCATCACATTTAATTTTACAAATGTGTTGAGAGTTTCCCTATAAAACTATGGTTTTTTTGTAGGAAATTATGATGTTGTGAGTTTCATGACTCAGGATTGGTTATTTAAAATAGAACCTATGGTGGGGAATTCCATAGGATAAATGATGTTAGATATGAATACATGACCATTTCCTAACTGATTTGGGATTACTTAACTGTCATCTTGGTGTTTTATGGTATCTCTAAGCATTTTATCATGTTCTAGTGGCCTAATTACCATGTGTTTAAAGTGGTGTGAAATAGTTTGTTGGGTGTTTAGAAATGTAATTTGTCTTTTTAAATGGGAATTATTAACATGAATAGGTCATGTGATTTTCTCATCATTCCCTAAGGATTCTTTGGAATGATAAGTACAATGGTGGGAATATTTTAACATCCATTTTTTGAACAAGAAAAAAATTCTAAGGGAAATTGAACATTTCATTTGTTAGCTAGGACAAATTTTAAATGATTATTAAAAATGTAAATCAATTCTTCGGAACAGTTATAGTTTTTTATTTTATATAGGAGTTATGGATAGATAAGTGTATCAGACTTTTAGATGAGTTTTGGGTGTGTTGGATCCCAATGATAAACTTCAAAAGAATCCAAAAAGGGTGAACATTTGGCGCACAATTAAAAATTAATGGTTGGTACAACTATGAGTCCTATTTTGTTAATGGAAATAGTTTTATATCTATTCTAGGTTGACCAAATTACTTTTCAACCCTCTACAATAAATTTTAGGTCCATCACATGATTGTCTCACAATTTTTCCAACCTAGTGCCAAACCATGTGGGGGTGGCACTTAAGTAGTGCATATTCACAGGCTACATAGATTTTCTTAAACCATGAACCAACCCACATGGGTAGTTCCACATATTTTTCTTCACCATATAGTTGGTACACATTTAGCTATGTTGTGTGGAAAAACTATGTGGGACACAAAATGGGGTAAAATGATGATTTTCCCTTTCCTAATTAAAAGTTATTTCATACATCATCCTCCATTATTTATTCCATTCTTAGGCCTTTTGAGATTACCCCTTTGGTCTCCTCTAGGATTCCTTGCATCTCTATCATACATGATCTGATTTAGGCTTTGTCAGTTTCATTGGATACATATTGCTAATATCTCTACTCCTCATTATTCTTTTGTTCGTTTATCTCTCCATACAGGATATTAAATCTATGTCAGATAATTCACCCTATTTTAAGGTTTTTTACCAAATATTATAATTTATATCATTCAATATCAAAATAAATATTGGTACTAGATGAGTAGTCAATCATAAGCATGAGGTAGGTGGTCTATACCTTTACTCTAAAATATTGGGTGTTTTATAGATTGTATCATTATGTTTCATGCCAGAAATTCTGAGCATTTCTCCCTAAATTAATAAACCCTTAAATATTATTTCTATACCGTAAATTAAATATGTTATTATAACCTCAAATAAGGTTTTAGGTCATCAACCTCATCCCAAACCATCCTTGAGGTTGGTTTGTGATATTTACTATGTTTATAGTAACCCATGGTGGGTTTTATGATCTCCTCTTATTGAAGGGAGATGATTATAAATTAAATGAATGGTATAAGGTGGAGTACAATGATTAGACCCTTAAAATTTATAAATTAAAGGTGGGATGGAATGGAATATATAGTATTTGTTTAATGAAATAGAAAGTCACTGAATAATGCTCATTATGTTTCCATTAATTAAAAAAGAATGGACAATAACATATCATTCCTATTTATCCCTTTTATGTGAATTAAATTGAGAATTTGTTTTGGTAAAATAAATTTATAATGGAAAGGACACTATCACAGTCCCTTGAATATTTGTATGAATTATATTAATTTAGATTATATGGTATGAAACGAGAGAGACATAATGTCGTATGGAACCAATGAGCTACTTATATTTATATAATATTGGACTCCTTGGGTTTCCCACATAGGTCTAGATTTCATGGACTACCTTTTACATCCTCCTTGGGATCCTCCCATGTATTTACCAAGATTTTAATTTATGTTTTCCAAGGACTCAAAGAGGGAACCTAAGTCAATGGACTTGGTTCATCACCCTAGTAAGTCTATATTTCACTGATTTTTATATGTATAACTTCCATATACTTAGAGAGTATTAAATGGTCTTTGGAATTAGGTTCTTTCCCTTATAGGTATGATGCCCGATTATTCAGAATATATGATAATTTTATATACTTGATATGTCAGTGTAGTCCATAGTTGGTACTTTTGCATATTTATAGTTATTTTTCAATTATAAAATTCTCTCAATATCATTTTATTATAAACTGCATTAAACAATTTATCTTTAAATATTTATCTTAATTTTATATTCACATTTCAATCTCATGTACTCATAGACTTGATTTCTTATTTATACCATTTTTGGTACCCAACTGAGTATATCTAACTCCCTATTTGGGTCATAGATACGTACCTAGACATACCTCATTTTTTCAGGTTCAAGATCATGTATTGTGTTTTCATGTTGTTATACTTTTGAGCTCGGACAGAGTAAAGTATAATATGGAAGAGCGAGTGCTTGTAATTATATTGGAGATATCTGTTATGTATTTATTTTTTCTTTTCCCTTTTTAGTCGAATAATGTGTATTTAATTGTATTGTTATTTACATGTATATCATCTATTATATTGGATATAGCTTGTGTGTTATCACCAATTCATACATGATCACTCGTTAATTTTTTATTTAAAATCATCTATTATAATATTATGATACCTTTATATATTATTTCTTCACTGTGTTTCTTACTTATATGGAGGGTATAGAATCCCCATTGTACCTATAGTAAACCCCACTAGTAGTAGGAAACATTTGGTGTATGAGTAGGCATTCTTGGGGACCAATGGGAAACTGGTTTGGGACATTGTTCTAAGTGGCTCTCAATTTAGCGCATTACGAGTACGAACTCTACCTATATAGATAGTATGTGGGGATTTTCTTGAGTCCAATATGGGAGTATCAACCTCAACATGGCTAAAATAATCTTACACTGATCACATCCAGTGGATAGTGTCACCGGAATAATTATTACACTCGTAACACATCGTATCATATCATGTATGCCACAAATAAGACTACAATCACGTTATATGAGAAAAAAAGATCATATAGGCTTCTCATAGAAGAATATCTGAGTTTCAAAGAATGAGATATGAGAGGAACAAGAATATGAGGTTATTACATCATCTGTATGGGGGTCTACATGGTGTGTGACCTGACATCATTGTTTTGGGACTGTTCTATATTGGATATGGATTGGGAAGCCATTTCATACAACACAACATCTGCAGGCAGTCCATGGAATGTCTGTTCACCTATGGACCTAAGCATGTGCACCTTGTATAAGGCCCCAGCCTTAAACCTTACTTAATCTTGAGTTATTACAAGATTACACATTGAGGATCTTTTCAGGTTTAGAGTTTTAGAGAATTAGATCATTAAACTTGCATTACATTCCAAATTTAAACAAAGTGGTTACATAAAAGATATTATTCATTCTTCCCATCAACGGAAACATATTTAAAATAAAACATGGATTATTTCTTGACACATCCTTGACACTATCATCACATCATGTACCTTTCCCTTGACCTGTGAAAAACATTTCAAAAACTTGGGATGAGCATAAAAAGATCAGTAAGGGTTATAAAAATATGGAAAGGAAACATGAGTTCATATATACATAAGAATGAAATCATACTTTACCCATAAAACAAAGGCACTTTTACACACCTCATAAAATCATTAATAAATCATTGTAATCATAAGACATAAAGGTAACTTGAGGTATTTATAACATTCTTACGTAGGGAGTAACCCTCTTGGTTATGTTTGGAATACCCATCACAGTATATTCCCTAAATCTTTTCGGAGAAACCTTAACGTTTCACTCCTTCACGTTTCCCAATGCATTGGAGAGCTATATCGGGCTCACCTGCCCTTAGTTTATCACGGAACCACCCTTCTTCATAATAATGCCCAAGAACCTCAACATAATCGTATCACATAAAACATGCATAAAGGAAACATAACATTTCCTCCTTTCAATCACAAGATATCAATACAACACATTGATATAAAAACATTATGAAAACCATTTTCAAAACCAAAATAAAAGAAAAGTAAAACATGGTATTTATTTTTCTTTTAAAAAGAAGGTATGGCTTGTAGAAGAAGCCGAAACTCAAATAATGGTCACGGAGGCGAAGAAGTCGTTGTCGCCGCATACGTACTACAAAAACATTCCCTTTTGTCGTTTAGTAAAACGCTTCATATAAAAAAGATTCCTTTTTGGATAAACATAAAATTCAAAGGGGTTTATACATCGTATAAAAGAAGGCTGTGTATAAAACAAAATATGCCTCAATGAATGGAGATTGAGGCGAAGTCCCTTACAAAGACGGTATCCTTGGTTTAAGGATAAATCAATTACGTAATTATGTGTGACAAACGAATACACCAAATATAAGTGGATATTAAGTGTAAAATAATCAAAGGTCATTCACACATATTCAAAGGATGACATATTCAATAACTACATGTTGATCCCAAAGAAATCTAAATTGGGTTAAGAAGTTCCCTTGACTGCCTAACGGCGTCACATCAAAATGAGTTGATGAGAGATAAAAAAGAAAGGGTATCTCATCACTTGGACATAAGATTTACATCAATAAGGATATATGAGAACATATCCCAACATAAAAATATGTAAATTAAAAGACCCAACAAAATAAGTCTTTTAAATAGTGGAGGGTGAAAGGTTCTCTTACCGACATGGGTATCTTTCGAAACATACAGCTCATGAAAGAAGAACAATACAACATTGATGTAAATAATCATAAAAAAGATTATATTACCCAATGATTAAAATAATGGGCAGTACATAAACCACTCAAAGGAAATTATGGAAAATGTATCATAAATCTCACGGGAATAAAAGTGAGATGAAAAATCCCTTACGAAAACTCTGCAACCTAACAGTGCCACATAAAACTTCCAAAAATGGATTGATGAGATCAAATAGGGTATCTCATCACATTAAAATAAAATTTATAGCAAGAGGAATATAAAATAACATCCCCCATCATAACAAAGAGTAGCTTTAAAGAAGTGACACAAAGGAGAGTACTTAAAAATAAAGAGAGAGGTTAGATCTCTTACGAAAATTCGGCAGCCTAACGGCGCCACTCAAAACATGCAAAATGGATTTATGAGAGAGAATAGGGTCTCTCATCACATGAACATAAAAATTAAAGTAATACTAATATAAAAGAAAATCCCAATAACAAGAAAGATGAGCTTTAAAAGGAATGACATAAAATATTATACTTAAAAAGAAAGAGTGGAGTAGGATCCCTTACCTCAAGTCCAACTTGTCTTGTTCGTTTCTTTATATTCCTGAATAATAAACATTGGTCAATTAACAATTGCCTAATTACCTCATTTAAAGATTATTATTCAGTTCATATCACATATTATAATGTTATAATAATTGTTTAATAATGTTAGTTTATATCAGACGTTTTTGCCGATGTTTGGTACATGAGTCAAAAATGAACTTGTTTGAAATACGATTTCCCATGTAGTTATAAGTAAATAATTTCCAGAATAGTATATATGATTAAAATATCATATATATCCAGTAAATATTCATTTTATACTATTCCATATCATTTGGAGATGAAAAACGAAAAGCACCGTTCATGGAGACGTTAGGCCGTACGTACGCATGAACACTACTTTCATTTTTTTGTCATATTAATGGAATTAAAACAAAATGAGAGAGAGATATATATATGTTATAATTCCAGAATGATATCCATAATTTAGATGTAATATATTACACATATATCCATTATATATATGTACTTATAATATTACATAACATTTTGAGATAAAAAATGAAATGTACCGTTCATGGAGACGGTAAGCCGTACGTACGCATAAACGCTACATCCATTTCTATTTCATATTTAATAGAATTAAAACATAATGATACATAATAGTATTTTAATTCCGGTATGGTATCATATATAATATCATTAAATATATCCTTTATATGTACCACATATCGTATTAACGAATCAAATCACTTTGAGGGGGCGGTAGTCTGCACTTCCTTAAATGAAGATATCGCGTTTACCCATAATGGAAACCATAAAGGTACGCCATAAATGAAAAATACAGAAGCTTAAGTAAAACATAAACATATTATATATCATATATAAATATAGTTTCATCTTAATGTCCACCTTTGAAGGTGTTAGAAAAATGTTGAACAATCATCGTTTCGGGAGGCAGAAATTCGCCATCCATGGAAACAGTATGTTCTTTAACCATTAGATATAGGTGTGTGTAAGTGTAGCTAGAATCCTTCATATAAATACATCCTAGTATATTGAAGATACTGGATTTGTTACAAAATAAATGAATAAATAGAGTTTAGGGGGTTGGAGAAGCAAAATAAAACAAAAGGACACAAGTGAAGACATTACCTTAAAATCTGGTAACTCCCTTTGATTTGAGATCAAAGGCTTCCTTGGGAAAACTTCTTCCCAAATTTAGGCTTAAAGGAGTAATAGAGGGAAGTGGAGAGACAAAATGGGCAGAGGTTGGGCGATCCAAAGGCTTTGGGAGTGTGGGTAAGGAGGTAGAGGTGGGGGCCTTTTATAAGAGGAGAGGAGGGGCACTCATGGAAGGTAAAGAAAAGTCACTTTATTTTAAAATGGTATTCGGATTTAAGAGGTCCCAAGTTGATTTTTTTCGATTATAAGGTGATAAGGGTTCGAAATCCACTCATCCAATAAGTTTTGTACATGTTTAGGTCTTAGATATTACATTATCTTTCCATTTTATTTAAATCGTTAAATAATGAGGTCATCGCTGCATCATCATGATGTCATAAATATTTTAATTTATTTAATGTCTAAAAATTATAAAAAAAATACTATGATGTATTAAATCATTTTATCTTTCCAATGAATATTTATAGTCAAACATCTGATTTTTTATAACCCCATGTAAAAATTGTTTTAGTAAAACATTTCATGTTTGTCTCATTTTTACTTTAACTTTAAATAAAAAGATATTAATGTCATTTTCCAAACAAAGTGGCTTCATGGGGTCCCCAAGTTGACCCATGGGTTTTCTTGGTCATCCACGACACATCCAATGAGGTTTGGACATGTGTCAAGTTCATTTCATATTATTAAAACATTATTTTTACTTTAAACTACACTAATTACCTCTAATCGTGATTAAAAACTGAATAAGTTACTATTCACAAAAAATTATTTTTATCCCATTGAACCATATTTTACTTCTTAATGACAACCATGTATGTCGGAATTTTGAAATTCAAAACACAAATATGGCAAAATTTCATTTAAACCGAAAAACCAGTTTTTATAAGTACCACTTAGTGGTTTCACTATTCATCAAAAATTGATGTTTTTCAGAAAAATCCCAAAAATTCACCCTAAGATATATTTGATATTCCAAATTCAAAAATGAAGTCTATTTTACTAAATTTTAATCATATAAGTCACATTAATTAATTTAATAATTAATTCCTGCTGTCAGAGAAAATAGCATGTTTTTATGAAACAATATGTATCAAAAGATTGACACTAGTTTAAGTCTGATTTCAATGTGAAATTAATTCAACAACGACTATTGGATTTAATGGTAAAAATATATTCTAATTTCACTTTAAAACCAATTCAAAATATAATCTAATCATATAAATAAATTACATTAAAAAGAGTTTTTGAATTAAAATACAACATTTTACACTATTCATTAAAAAAATAAACTTTATCAGAAAGATACCAAAAATTTACACAAAGTATATTTTGATGTCCCAATTATTAAGAAGAGTTTTATTTGGTCCAAAAGGATATATAAGAGTGACCAAAACTATATTTAATGATGGTTCCCATCAAAAGGCGATAAGTGAACCTTTAGTGAAAACTAGGGCATATACGCCTAAAATTGAATTCTTTCTGTATTTTATGCCTTTATCTTTTATTGGATAAATGTAAAAACATTTAAAAACATATATAATCATATTTTTGTTATTTCTGTCCATTCCCGCCAATACAACGGCTACATGTTAACTACCATTTAAAATAATATTATTTTATTATTAGAGTGCAACGTAAGATTTCCAAGAAACGCGTTGTTGTGTGTTGGGTACGCCATCGAGCATAGCGTCCCCTTTAAAGTCATATTAATATTTTATTCACAAATATGGATAAATATGAAAAATTCATATTCCTTATTTACCTGGGGTGTTACATCCTTCCCCCCTTTTGGGAATTGTGTCCTCACAATTTTTAAAATCGAGCTTGGAAACATCCTTGAAAGTCCCACATCGGAACAAGAGTCGGTAAAACAATCACTTTAAAATAAAGGAACATAAGTACAGAGGTCACCCGAGTTAACCCATATGTAGAAAAACATGGACATGGAAGAAAAAGAAAAGTTTCATGTTCTTGAGGGAGAGTGATAGTAAACATGTCTAGGAGAAAGCTAACCATAAGAAAATCACAAACTTGTGATGGGTTAAACGGTATTCGATTCCCCAGTAGGAAAAGTTAATAGACAACATTTTTGTATTAAGATACTTTTTATTGAGGAATTTATTTATAAGGAAACATAATCACTTATCATGTTGACTTTCAACTTTTACTAGATTCCTTAATCAAACTCATATTTTTTTCCAAAAGATGAGTATTTAGGGAGACTTCATCGCATTAAGAGTACTATAATAAACTTCTATAGAATCACCTAATCCACCAAAGATAACTATATACTTCACATGTCTTTAGGCTTTAACCAAAACCAAAACCAAAAAAGGTTAGTACAAGGTCAGATAATCCAGAAAAGGATAACCCTTTAAAAATAAAATCTATGCTTAATCTCCCAAATCTGTCCAACAAAACCTAAAGTTCAACGAGGACCATCCGATAAACAATTTTTCCATAAAATTCATCAAATTAAACCAATCTAAGATTGAAACCCAAATATTTGAAAGATTTAGTCACATAGTCTTCCAAGTTAAATCTTAACATTTATCTCCAAAAAACATCAGTTGCTCCTAAAGTCACGTATTGAAAAGTATTTAACCTAATCACATATCCTCCATGATAGGTTAATAATTTTCATAAATAACCCAAAATCAACTTACTCTTAATTCATAAAATCATATAACTAAAAAGAATCAGTCAAACTAACCAGGGACTTCACGTAGTCCAGTGGTAGGCGATAAATACCAGTCGCACTTTGGTTGTGGGTTCGATTCCCGCAGCTTTGTCCGACGCGACGGGTAGTCACATGGTCTGCGTGTTGTCCTTTTTCCAAAACTATATAATTCTCAAATCATTCCCCAAAAAGGGATAAAATCATCAAAAATAACCATAACATAGTTTAACCTCAATTTTATCTCATGCTTTTCACTTCAATCATAACATATAGTAACCCATAATTACCTCAAAAGTAAGGATCATATAAACCCAAGTGGTTCTTTATAACTATGTCCACAAAAGAAAAGATAACTATTCCTTGAACAAAATTTAAACATCAGGGTTACACATAATATAAAAAGACTTCGAATGTAACCCCATCATCAAAAGAGACTTAATACTCTTAAGAATTTCACCATAACTCTTGAAGCCCTTATATGTTGACAACTTACTCATTCAACATTCTCCAATATCCATTAACCATTCCGTTCCAACTTATTCTGAAATACCTCTTTCCTACAAACAAAATCATGAATCATATCCTAAGATTCCAAAATAGGAAAACAATAGTCATGAAATAATACATACCTTTGATTGGTCATTGTCAGTTTCTTCATCTTCAATCAGAATGGCATTAGGTATTGGTAAATGAACATTTGTATGCTCTTGATGATCTCATTCACAAAACTTCTTAATAGGACATGTGTTTTCATAATTACCTTGCACACCACATTTAAAACATTCAATTGATCCCTCAGAAAGAACTTCTTTCCCTTTCCTCGAGTCAACTGGATGCTTCCTTTTTCCATGGCAAGTTCTTGCTTTATGACCTTCATTTCCACATCTATAGCATATTTTTGTCCCTTTGAAACATTTTCTTAGGTGTTTCTTTCCACATCTTTGACACATAGGTTTTTGAACACACTTACCTTTATGATTATTACATGTACTTCTGTAGGGATTTGTTTCTCTCATATATGATGCCTTAGAGAAATCATCAAGGTTTAGGTGGTCAATCATGACTCCAGATAGTTGGTTGAGGATAATCACAAGAGTTCTCATTGCAGCTCCCATATCATTCAGTTGCTTGCTCAAAAAACTATCACAGTTTCCTTCACATCCATTGTTACTTTGGTGCCTGATAGATCCAACCATTTACTAAAACCAAAAAGGTCAGTGTGAGTATATCAAAAAAAAACTATCATGTACTAATGAGGAAGATAAACACTAAGATATACTTACTCATTCACTTTATCTAAAACTAGGACTCTTTCTGAAATCCTAACCATTATGGTAATGCCACTTATGCTTAAAGAATACCCTAACCTCTAAATTTATCTAAACCGACCTCTGATACCAACTATAAGTCCCCAGCCTTAAACCTTACTTAATATTGAGTTATTACAAGATTACACATTGAGGATCTTTTCAGGTTTAGAGTTTTAGAGAATTAGATCATTAAACTTGCATTACATTCCACATTTAAAAAAAGTGGTTATATAAAAGATAGTATTCATTCTTCCCATCAATGGAAACATATTTAAAATAAAACATGGATTCTTTCTTGACACATCCTTGACACTATCATCACATCATGTACCTTTCCCTTGACCTATGAAAAAAAATTCAAAAACTTGGGATGAGCATAAAAAGCTCAGTAAGGGTTATATAAATATGGAAAGGAAACATGAGTTCATATATACATAAGAATGAAATCATACTTTACCCATAATACATAGGAACTTTAACATACCTCATCAAATCATGAATAAATCATAGAAATCGTATGACATAAAGGTAACTTGAGGTATTCATAACATCCTTACGTAGGGAGTAACCCACTTGGTTACATTTGGAATACCCATCACAGTATATTCCCTAAATCTCTTCGGAGAAACCTTAACTTTTCACTCCTTCACGTTACCCAATGCATTGGAGAGCTATATCGGGCTCACCCGCCCTTAGTTTATCATGAAACCACCCATCTTCATAATAATGCCTAAGAACCTCAACATAATCGTATCACATAAAACATGCATAAAGGAAATATAACATTTCCACCTTTCAATCACAAGATATCAATACAACACGTTGATATAAAAACATTATGAAAACCATTTTCAATACCAAAATAAAAGAAAAGTAAAACATGGTATTTATTTTTCTTTTAAAAAAGGTATGGCTTGTAGAAGAAGCCGAAACTCAAATAATGGTCACAGCGGCGGATAATTCATTGTCGCCGCATACGTACGACAAAAACATTCCCTTTTTTCATTTAGTAAAATGCTTCGTATAAAAAAGATTCCTTTTTGGATAAACGTAAAAGTCAAAGGTTTTTATACACCGTATAAAAGAAGGCCGTGTATAAAACAAAATATGCCTCAATGAATGGAGATTGAGACGAAGTCCCTTACAAAGACAGTATCCTTGGTTTAAGGATAAATCAATTACATAATTATGTGTGACAAATGAATACACCAAATATAAGTGGATATTAAGTGTAAAATAATCAAAGGTCATTCACACATATTCAAAGGATGACATATTCAATAACTACATGTTGATCCCAAAGAAATCGAAATTGGGTTAAGATGTTCCCTTGACAGCCTAACGGCGTCACATCAAAATGAGTTGATGAGAGATAAAAAAGAAAGGGTATCTCATCACTTGGACATAAAATTTACATCAATTAGGATATATGAGAACATATCCCAACATAAAAATATGTAAATGAAAAGTCCCAACAAAAGAATTCTTTTAAAAAGCGGAGGGTGAAAGGTTCCCTTACCGACATGGGTATCTTTCGAAACATACACCTCGTGAAAGAAGGACAATACCACATTGATGTAAATACTCATAAAAGAAATTATATTACACAATGAGTAAAATAATGGGCATTACATACACCACTCAAAGGAAATTGTGGAAAATGTAGCATAAATCTCAAGGGAATAAAAGTGAGATGAAAAATCCCTTATGAAAACTCGGCAGTCTAACAGCACCACATAAAACTTCCAAATATGGATTGATGAGATCAGATAGGGTATCTCATCACATTAAAATAAAATGTACAGAAATAGGAATATAAAATAACATCCCCCATCATAACAAAAAGGAGCTTAAAAGAAGTGACATACAGGAGAGTACTAAAAAGAAAGAGAGAGGTTAGATCTCTTACGAAAATTCGGCAGCCTAACAGCGCCACTCAAAACATCCAAAATGGATTGATGAGAGAGAATAGGGTCTCTCATCACATGAACATAAAAATTACAGTAAGACTAATATAAAAGAACATCCCAATAACAAGAAAGATGAGCTTTAAAAGCAATGACATAAAAGAGTATACTTAATAAGAATGAGTGGAGTAGGATCCATTACCTCAAGTCCAACTTGTCTTGTTCGTTTCTTTATATTCCTGAATAAAAAACATTGGTCAATTAATAATTTCCTAAGTACCACCATTAGATATTATTATTCAGTTCCTATCACATATTATAATGTTATAATAATTGTTTAATAATGTTAGTTCATATCAGACGTTTTTGCCGATGTTTGGTACATGAGTCAAAAATGAACTTGTTTGAAAAAAGATTGCCCATGTAGTTATAAGTAAATAATTTCCAGAATAGTATTAATGATTAAAATATCATATATATCCAGTAAATATTCATTTTATAATATTCCATATCATTTGGAGATAAAAACGAAAAGCACCGTTCATGGAGACGGTAGGCCGTACGTACGCATGAACGCTACTTTCATTTTTTTGTCATATTAATGGAATTAAAACAAAATGAGAGAGATATATATATGTTATAATTCCAGAATGATATCCATAATTTAGATGTAATATATTACACATATATGAATTATATATATGTACTTATAATATTACATAACATTTTGAGATAAGAAATGAAATGTACCGTTCATGGAGACGGTAAGCCGTACGTACGCATGAACGCTACTTCCATTTCTATTTCATATTTAATGGAATTAAAACATAATGATACATAATAGTATTTTAATTCCAGTATGTTATCATATATAATATCATTAAATATATCCTTTATATTTACCACATAAAGTATTAACGAATCAAATCACTTTGAGGGGGCGGTAGTCCGCACTTCCTTAAATGAGGATATCGCGTTTACCCATAATGGAAACCATAAAGGTACGCCATAAATGAAAAATACAGAATCTTAAGTAAAACATAAACATATTATATATCATATATAAATATAGTTTCATCTTAATGGCCACCTTTGAAGGTGTTAGAAGAATGTTGAACAATCATCGTTTCGGGAGGCAGAAATTCGCCATCCACGGAAACAGTATGTTCTTTAACCATTAGATGTAGGTGTGTGTAAGTGTAGCTCGAATACTTCATATAAAAACATCCTATTATATTGAAGATACTTTATTTTTTACAAAATAAATGAATAAAATGAGTTTAGGGGGTTAGAGAAGAAAAATAAAACAAAAGGACACAATTGAAGACATTACCTTAAAATCGGGTAACTTCCTTTGATTTGAGCTCAAAGGATTCCTTGGGAAGACTTCTGCCCAATGTGAGGCTTAATAGAGTAATGGAGTGAAGTGTAGAGACAAAATGTGCAGAGGTTGGCCGATCCAAAGGCGTTGGGAGTGTGGGTAAGGAGGTAGAGCTGGGGGCCTTTTATAAGAGGAGAGGAGGGGCACTCTTGGAAGGTAAAGAAAAGTCACTTTATTTTAAAATGGTATTCGGATTTAAGAGGCCCCACAATGATGTGTTTTGCATATAAGGTGATAAGGGTTCGAAATAAACTCATCCAATAGGTTTTGGACATGTGTAGATCTTATATATTACATTATCTATCCATTTTATTTAAATCGTTAAATAATGAGGTCATCGCTGCATCATCATGATGTCATAAATAATTTAATTTATTTATGTCTAATAATTATATAAAAAATACTATGATGTAGTAAATTGTTTTATATTGCCAATGAATATTTATAGTCAAACATATGATTTGTATAACCCCATGTAAAAATTGTTTAAGTAAAATATTTCATGTTTGTCTCATTTTTACTTTAACTTTAAATAAAAAGATATTAATGTCATTTTCCAACCAAAGTGTCTTCATGGGGTCCCCAAGTTGACCCATGGGTTTTCTTAGTCGGCCATGAAACATCCAATGAGGTTTGGACATGTGTCAAGTTCATTTCATATTATTAAAACATTATTTTTACCTTAAACTACACTAATTACATCTAACCGCGATTAAAAACTGAATAAGTTACTATTCACCAAAAAATTATTTTTATCCCATTGAACCATATTTTACTTATTAATTAAAACCATATATGTTGGATTTTTGAAATTCAAAACACAATGATGAAAAATTTTCATTTAAACGGAAAAATCAGTTTTTATAAGTACCACATAGTGGTCTCACTATTCATCAAAAATTGAAGTTTTTCAGAAAAATCCCAAAAATTCGCCCTAAGATATATTTGATATTCCGAATTCAAAAATGAAGTATATTTTACAAAATTCAAATCATATAAGTCACATTAATTAATTTAATAATTAATTCCCGCTGTCAGAGCAAATAGCGTGTTTTTATGAAACAAAATGTATCAAAAGATTGACACTAGTTTAAGTCTGATTTCAATGTGAAATTAATTCCAACGACCACTATTGAATTTAATGGTAAAAAATATATTCTAATTTCACTTTAAAACCAACTCAAAATATAATATAATCATATAAATAAATTAGATTAAAAAGAGGTTTTGAATTAAAATACAACATTTTACACTATTCATTAAAAAAATGAACTTTATCAGAAAGATACCAAAAATTTACACAAAGTATATTTTGATGTCCCAATTCTTAAGAAGAGTTTTATTTGGTCCAAAAGGATGTATAAGAGTGAACAAAACTATATTTAATTATGGTTCGCCATCAAAAGGTGATAAGTGAACCTTTAGTGAAAACTTGGGCATATACGCCTAAAATTGAATTCTTTCCGTATTTTATGCCTTTATCTTTTGTTGGATAAATGTAAAAACATTTAAAAACATATATAATCATATTTTAGTTATTTCTATCCATTACCGCCAATACAACGGCTACATGTTAACTACCATTTAAAATAATATTATTTTATTATTAGAGTGCAATGTAAGATTCCCAAGAAACTCGTTGTTGCGTGTTGGGTACGCCATCAAGCATAGTGTCCCCTTTAAATTAATATTAATATTTTATTCAAAAATATGAATAAATATGAAAATTTCATATTCGTTATTTACCTGGGGTGTTACACCTAGAACATTGCATGACTGGCCATGTAATGTGACATGACATGTTTGTAGGGTGACATAGTGTGTTTAACCCCCTAGGGTACTGGGTATGTGTATCTAGCACACATCATTCTACCCAAGTAGGGTTACTTCATGAGTAGTATTGACCATAGAGAGTGTGATCCTTATGTAGGATTATAACACTAGTCATCATAGAAATTGAATTACACTACATGTCTTATTATGAAGTACATGGTGTGTAGTTGTGTTTTTGTAAAAAAAATAAACTCCTTCATGTGGATTCAATAAATACCATTGTTCTCATTAAATACACCATTTGATCACCCATAATTAAATGGTATTTCCTCTAACCATCGACTCTTGGCCTTTACTATCTAGAATATGGAATATAGCCATCCATCAATAAGTTATTGTGTATCTTGTATCACCTTGAGTCACTCATCTCTGTTCTCTATCCTAGATCCATGAAGAAACACCCACAATCTATTACAGTCCATCCAAAAATCAACATCTCATAATTTTTTGACACAATATCCATGAATCCATGGGTTTGAACACAATCAAACTCACCCTAAAAATTTTGAACCCGATCTCATGGTCCAACGGTGATGAACATTAAGAACTATGTGGATAAATGGACATGTACAATGTAAATTCATCATTTTACTTTTGTTCTCAACCTAAAATCACATAAATTAGCTTCTAAAGGGTGGTATGATGGCATAATAATAATAATATAATTTAAAATTTTCAAGTTATAGAACATGACCATGTGAAAATTAAAAGATCACAAATTAATAAGAAGATAATTAAATCCATATGTGGAAATTAAAATAGGGAGAAAACCCATAAATATTATGTCCTACCATGATTATGGATTGATTTTTGGTGAAAAAATTTATCACTAATAATGTAGAAGATCCACTGTGTTTGTTTCCTTCCTCTCAATCAACCTCAATTTGATCACCATTGTTCTTCGATCCTAATTTCAAAATGAAGAACAATCCTATTATCAAATCCTTCAAAAGTTATAAGGTTAACCCTAATTATGTTTCATAAGAGGTAATTTATTGAGGGAATTTGGTTATGTAAATTTAATAAAATAAATATATAAAAAATTATTTATTTTATTAAATTCACCCACAAAGATTCACCTCCCTTAGAACTTCTGATGCTGAACATATTTAGATCCTTGCTAGAGTAAACCCCACACTCTAGAACCATATGTGGTCACAGATTTTCCATATGAGTTCCCAAACAATTGGAATTCCATTTAATACAAACTTTTTCATGCACATGTAATAATATATATACATATTTTAATATATTAATTTTGGGGCCTGATACACTCAAACGCCATGTCCACTATGAGGAAAAATTCAAATATAAACTTAGAAATTTTCGAAGGTCAAATCATCAAAACTAGCATCGCTACAAATATTCCAATAAAATTATTCTCTCTACAACTCTATAACATGAAACATTACAAGAGTGTAGTTGTGTACCACATATTATATAATAATAATATTTTTCCATGTTTAACGTGAAACCATAATTTTAAGAAATCATGTTCATAATATTATCATTAATAATAAACCTATATCCATTTCCAAAAAAATATATTTTCACTCACATATCACAATATTTAGAGAAAATGATAAATCTCTCGCTTCCAGATATATCGCCCTACTGAAAAAAATATTAAACAATAAAATATAAAATTATCAATAATATAATTAAATATAATAAAACCATAATAAAATTTTTAAAAAATAATACCTACATGAGATTTTAACCATGCAAGAAACTTTGGGCTATGTAACATATATCTCATTCTGAGAGTTAATGAAAAATGGGTTATAGTAATACTTTAATTAAGTTTTCTATAACATTTCTTGGTAATAAATAATAAATTGATTTAAAATACCTAATTAATATAAAATAACTCATAATTGATCTTACTTATATGAAATATTCATCCACAACATCAAAATTAAATAGTAATATATGATTTACTATATCTAACACCACAAGGATCAAATTTGTAAATGTACGTGAACCCGGAAATACCCCTATTTTAGAAGTGATGAAAATGAAATTTTAATTGGATAATATTTATCAAATTAATTTCTTATTGTTTGATTATACCTTGTATCAGTAATATTTAAATACATAGAATTAATTTCTATGAACACATAGGACATGAAACCTTTGATAATGGATATATTTGGATAGTTTATAGATTCTAAATATGACATCATGTTGTATATAATTCTTCCAATGGGATATATCAAACAATAATTAATGGGGTGCCCAGAAAAAAATTTCATGGGATGTTTAATATTAAGACGCAATATACATGTTATGATATATGGAGGAAGTACAATCTTTAATTCATAATGAATGACTGTTGCATCATATTACATTTATTCACAAACCGTCAAGTTAGTATTTTAGATTAGTTATCTCAATATAAGTTACATAAATGATAAATTATCAGCCTTACATTGTTTTTTAACATGTGTCTCATGATTATGTAAATAAAATAATGTCACATTATGTGATATCCATGCGTTTTCAATGATTTTCACTTAACCACTTTAGTATTTACTCATTTTGAAATGTTACTTGAATAATCATCTAAACCCTAGATATTCTATATCACATGTAGAAATTTTTTTCACTCTCGAGTCTTCATGACATAAAAAGAATGACTAATTTTCCACATATTTGTACCAATTATCTTTGGATGAATTTATTTAATAATATCCCAATATTGAATTTCTTGAAATGTGCTTGTGTCATCCTTTTTTCCCTTGACATTAAGAATTTATATAAGTAATAGTTTGTATAGATTATGTTTTAATATTGATCACATTGTAACAAATTTGAAACAAATTTGTTACCGTTAAGGTAAATTAAAGAATATAAATTTTTCCATCTAATAGAAATTATTATCTTTTTCAGTACTTATTCTCTTTATCAATAGTGAAAGACCCTTTCAGAAAACAATATTTTTCCCATAAAACTATTCCAAGTATTAATTTCTCAGTATATAAAGAGGTCATTCAATTTCATAATAAAATTATCAAAATTTCACTGATCATTTATGTATGGATGTCACATAAACAAGAAACATTTATTTCTGACAAAAATGAATCTCTATAGATGTTTCACACTTCTCAACTGCATTTTTTTCCATCATCTTGTATAATATAGTTTTCCCTTCCTGCTCCAACCAAAAATCATTTCATAAGCTGGTAAATAATTTATGATCCACATAAGAGTATCATGAATTTGAAATGACTACTTCTTTAAAGATAGATATATATGGTAACCATTGTTCGACAACATATTCAACTCTAATATTAGTGTCTTTTGAAATAAATCTATACTATTCTTAAAATCATTCAGATTGAAAATAAATATAGTCATGAATGTATATAGATCCATCATGCACATAAAAGGTCAAATATTATATATATAAATGAAGATATATCATTTTTGGGTGTTGAATGAGTCTATTTAAATGGTTGAAAACCATAACATGATTTCCCTAATATAAAATTATGTATCTCATGTGAAAATACTTGTTTTTTGTTAAACTCATATTCTGATAATCTATCTTTTGGGTGAACCAAATGATCATTGATTTAATTTATTTCTCCATTACATCTCATATATTCTGTTATATTTTCAGACATAAACATTCATAGAAGTCATTTTTTATAAGTAAAGTGCATGATAACTTTATGGGGAACACAGGACATTGTGCCACCATTAGTAAATGTGCATCTTTATGTACCATATTTCTTATTATAGTTTAATGATTAATTTTCATTTCAATATAGCATGAAATTGTTAGGGAAGGAATGAATTTTGTGGGAAGAAATTCAAATTTTATGATCAACTTTAAAACATCATAATCATTGTTTTGGAATTATTTCACCATCGATAAGTAATTCATTAAAAAATAATGAAGATAATTTATCCTGCTATTTCTAAACCATACAATTTTATCAGTTGAAATAACAAAATCAAAAATTCTAGTTTGTTCATCATAAAACAACCAGGATACACTAGTGCCTTTTCATCCTCCATATTCTTCTTAAATATAATAATTCTATAATTCTATCTATTATTTTCAATACCTCACATTGAATTTTCACTCATTACTTCTTCTTTTTTCTATTTGTATGTTCTGGTTGACAAAAAAATGAAAACTGATAAAATAGTATATCTCACAAACAATCCCTATCACATATGTACATATATCCGTCTTGTTGAAATCTTTCCTTATTATGGTGTCATTCCCCATAATTTATTTGAAATCCAACTCTAGTGTAACATCCCAAGAATTTTATGAATGTTTTTTACCAAATTCTTGTTTAAAGGTATGTTTTATAATTGAAACAAACTAAAGTATGATTTACCATAATATTAAAAAACTATACAATAAAATTCAATTTTTGAATTTAAATTCATTTAAAATATTCATATTATAATAATATTACATTAAATTTTTATAAATAGTAGTCTATTTTCTTAAATAATGTATAATAGATCATTAGTAAAATTAAACATTATAAATTATATTTTCATTAAATATTTAAAAATAATTGATTAATTTATAGAAAACATACATTATTGTTTATAAAAAGTAATTAATAAGTCATTTTGAATATTATCTCATAAATTATATTCATTTTTTTTTAAAATGTATTTAATGTGAAAATGGTTATTAATTTGTTATCAGTACATTTATTATTCTATGAAAATAAATAATTTTCAAAAATATTATTTTTTAATATTATTGTGATTGAATAAATTATTATTTACTTTCTAAAATATGTGTAATTCATAGTTAAATCCATATATATAATTTTTTACATTAATGATTAATAAAATATTAAATTGATTTTGAAATTCGGATAAACAATTATATATATTGAAATTAATGTTGTTAATATTAATATGGTTATGTTAAAAAAATTATATAATAAATAAATGATAAGTATTAACATAATAAATTTATTATAATTTTTAATAAAACTGTTTATTTGAAAAAATACACGTAAGTACAAAACAACGAAAAAATATTATATAGTTTTTTTAATTCTATTATGAATTTTAAAACATAATTCATATAAAAATAAGTTAACCCGCAGCTTACCAAAGCCCCCTCAATTACACATGTGGGACCTTCAGGTTCAACCATATGGGAGAGGCCAACTTGGCTATCTATACGTAGTAGGCTATATGACTAGGCATGCATGAGAATGTGCATTGGCTGTGTATAGCACATGATGGGTTCTCAGTACAACCATATGTGGTGGCATGGTGGCATGGTGGTGAGTGTGTGAGTGTATGAAGGTTTTGATCTCCCACTTCCTTGTCATGAAAAATTATGGAACTTGCTAATATATAAGGGAGAGTTTTAAAAGTGTAATTTTCAATGTGGTATTGAAACATAAAAGCACAGTATCCCCACATAAAAAAATTGTGTTTATAACATGTGCCATTTGTTCAAATCTATATTGACCATCCACTCAATATGATTGTATTCATCTTCCTCCCATGTAACCCCTAACTTATTCAATTCAATTTTTCACTATTATCATAATAATAATTATATATTGTTAAGAGTGAATAAATATTTCTCTATGAGACTATGTTTTTTATCATGGGTCATCCCAACAGTGTTCTAGGAACCATAAAATGGTTTCAGAAATTTCACACTCTTCTCTATATTCATTGTGATAGATTTATGATTTCATTTCACAAATATACAAAGACAATAATATATATATATATATATATTATCTATTGATACTCATATTTTATCACTCAGATAGCCTTCAGATAAATCTTATTTCAATTTTTATAGCTGGATAAATAATATAATCATTCTTGTCTTATGAAAATGGTTAATATATATATGCTTTATTTTAATTCCATAAGGATATTGTAATCCTTATTTGGGTTTTTTGGAACATTAAATTCATTAAATCAAATCAAAATTATAGAAATAATGTTTTTTGTAAATATCATTTAAAATAATTTCGAAAAATATCCATTTTTTTGATAAGGATACGACCATAACACATTCATATTATTTAAATGTGAATGAAAAGTTTAATTATAGCTATATGAAGGGACTCCTTATATAATCTCACTAACTTTATATAAATCGAGTATAGGGTGTGGGATAATAAGATATAGATAGATAGAGTTTGTGTGTTTGTGTTTCTGTGTGATTAATTTTTTTATATTCTAATGAAAAATAGTCCCTCAGTAAGAAATAAGGAAAAGAAATTTTATTTTTTCCAATGCAAAGATTAATTTCTAAAAAAACACTTTTTTAAGGGAATTACTACTTTCAAAATAACCATTTCATGTGGTTCCTAAATCATTATTTTAAGGGAGATTCAATTTCCCTGTTATATTTTTTAAGGTAAAATTATATTTATATCAAGACTCTATTATTTTTAATCCCTTTTAAAAAAAATAGATTAATTCCAGAATTCTAATTATAATTTTCAATTGGTAGTTAATTTCATCATTTTATACCTAAAATATTATATGATTTTTATAAATGGCATAAATTATTATAGGTGTGACTATATACTATAATTATACTTGAAATTTCATAAATTTATATACACACATTTATATAAGTTCAATTACTCCTTTTTGGGGATTATTTTCCAAACAATTATTAATTTTTGATTTATCCAAATATTTATAAAATAATAGGGTTTTCCAAAAGATATTTTTTTCAAAAAAGAATGTGATATAAAATTATTATCTCTTAAAAAGAATTTATATTGTTTTCTAAAGGATATTATAGTCTAAATAATGTGATAAAAACTAAACCTATCAAAACTAATTTTATAGAACTTGTCACATGGGTGTTGAATTTGATGATGTGGGATAGAGAGTGAGACCAAGATCTTAATTAGATGTTTTACAAAAGGTAATTATTCTTAGGGCCTCATGGATTACTTAAGTGTTTCCAAGTATCATTTATTTCCATGAAATTTGTATTTTCAAAGATATTTTTTAAAACATAAATGAGATATATAAGTACATATTAAAAAGGCTAATATATTATGAAGTGAAATGGGTTTTCAAAGTGATAAGTATTTTTAAAAGTTTTGGATAGTATTTTCTATAGATATATTTTCAAAATAAAAGAGTTATATTTTTTAAAATTATTTATCACATGTTTTATATTTGATATAAAATAAAATGTTTTCAAGAGTTTTTAAATAATATTTATTAAAGGATTTTACTTCTGGATTGAAAACACATAAGTTACTTTTTATTCAAAAAATATATACAATATGTTTTCTCACCAGATTAAGGAGTGAGTGTCTCCAGATATCACATTTGGTATTTTGGAAAAGGTTTAGATATGTTTTGATATTAGGAAGTTTTCATTTGAGGATAATTTAATAAATATAGGTTTTATTTCATTATTCACGGAGAAATTAAATTATAGATGACTCTTAGGACTATATATATTTTGTGATGGATTTTCCTAAATTATAAGAACTAGTTGTAAGTGTCTGGATCCATGTGGATCAACCCTTTGGGTGTCTTTTAAGATTTGGGTGCTCATAGGAGGCTCAAAGAATGTTAGGAGGAGTTCGGTCCTGATAAGCTGGAAACAGGGGGATACACACGGTGACCAAGGGGTATAAGATGGGTATTATTTCAGGTTTTGAAAAATAAAATAATTGTCGAGGCGATGTGTTTTTTGGTAGAACCCAACTTCAAGCAAGTACATGACATGAATGATAGGTACACATCATGTACTATCAACCTAATGGGTGTTTTTAAAAACATTCAGCCACTCTGGTTTTTGAAAACCTATGATCGTGGATCCCTTTCCTCTCATTCCAAGTGAGCCAATTGAACACTCCAAGGCATTTTAGAGACCCCATTGATGGGAATTGATCTTGGGATTTCTTCATAGATCCATCATTAATATGAGTTAAGATATACATCCATTCATGTGGTTTCATTGATGTTTTTTCTCTTGTTTCAATTTTCCATGTGATGGTGCTTTATCTCTATGGTTTTGAAAATATTTTCATGGTTGTTGGTTGGTGCGGTTGTGGTGTGACGCCCTCAGGTGGATGCAGTTGTCATGGAGGGAAGCGATCATGATCTATTGTGTGCCCCGTTCTCGTGCAAAGAACATTGGATGACATTTGAGGTAGTGGCTTCATTGCTTATCTTTTTCCTTCGTCCAATTGTAGAGATGTCATGTTTTATCCCTTGTATCACAATGAATTTAAACAAATAATTTCATGAATTGGATTAAAAAAATTGGTCTAATATTATGTCATTGCTTCAAACCATTAAAAAGGTTTGCCTCTTTATTTTCTAGATATATAGTTATTTATGCATTTCTTTTTTAGAATATCATTCCTGATGAAACATGGTAAAGAACATAAAGCCATAATTAATTTTAAATTGTTTGGATAAAGATAAAAATGCATGTTAATGAATCTGGTTGTTGTTGTAATATATATGTTAATCAAATAGATGCAGTAAAAAAATTTAGTTCATAAACCTAAACCATGTTGATTCTTGTTTAATGAAAGGCTTGTCTAATTAATTGCTTAATTCCTAGTTATAGTTTTGATAGATTGTTGTTTAGGTTTCTCGTAGTTTGAACCTACAAATAATTAATCGGTTAATTCAAGATGGTTTAATGAATTAGTAGTTTGATAAAAGATAATGACTGGTAGGGTTCTAAGTTACTCTCTTTCATATAAAGTCTAAGTGCCTTATTCATTGAATTTGTTAGCGCTCATTGTGTGTGGAGGCTGGATGCCTTACTTGAGGAAAAGAGGCTAGTTTATTTGTTATTTGTTTCTTACTGCTTATGTTATGATGTAAGCATGAGATGGCTAGGCCTGGAGGGTCGTTGTGTTATGTAGGGTAGGGAGGCCAAGTGTTTGTGGTATCAGTTGGCTACTAGAACGGAAAGATTCATCGGTTTATGCATTTGAGTGTCTGGGAGGAAACAAGGGATGATAGAACGGGTTATAGATGGTATTACCCATTGATGTGAAAGTGGTTGTTGTTGAAAGTGTTATTCAGCTATCTAATTTACTTTCCCCACTGCATGAGGATTCTGGTCTTGCTTTCCCTCCTTCTAAAAGTTTCCAATATGGATAGGGTATGCATAAAAATATCTATGATTAGATTCTCAAGAATGGATTGTTCTAAACTCCTACTATAAGTGGAAAGTAATCGATGGGTAGTTCATCTACTCACCAGGTTGAGCCCCTTATGTTTGGTATCTTAGAATGTTTTTTCTAGAGTGTTTCGAATTATCAGAAAATGATAATGCTGTTAATAAATGTTTGAATAAATGATGTTAACCCAAGGGGTTATAGCTTGCTGGGAGGCAATGTTGTGGTTGTGCATCTAAGAAGCCATCAATTTGGTTATGTTATGCTTAGTGGTCATGAAACTCTGTTGTGATGCTAATGAATTGCGATGTGGATTTGATAATGGTTAAATAATTTTTAAATAGTTAATTAACATAAATTCAACCGATTAAATGGAATAAAATGTTATAATAAATCTCTTTAAGTGGTGGTGTGATTATAGAATATCTAGTCATAGTATTATTAGTCGGGGTTCCAAGAGATGTTAGATTCATTCATGTATAAAACTAGGTATTCCCCCATAGAGTGGTTGTGAGGTATATTATATCATGTACTTTTGGTGTTTCTATATGCTACTCCACCCTATCGGTTAGAGTGTCTGACACCCTAGGGATTCTAAGCCCTGGGGGATGTTTTCCCCAACATCCTGGTGGGAGGATAGATGGTAAACTTCCCCCTTTGGCCCAGTTATGTTCTCTTGGTAGTAACATGTGATGGTAGGCATGTTGGATAGTTTTCCCCACATATGTGTATAGAGGTCTGTAATGTATTGTGGTGATTCACACACATATATTATGTATATAGTTCCATATGGACCACTATAGGTGTCACGTGTATAGATTATGATGGCTTGAGGATCCTCACTCAGTGTATGGGATGTAATGGTTTGAGTTATAATACGTGTCAGATGATACATGTTATATGAGCTATGGTGTCTCCCGTAAACTACATAGTTACATTCGTTATGTGGGCGTGGTGGTTGTGTTGTAAAAGGGTCATATTGTGGTGATTTGACTAGGTGCCTACAAGCAATCCTTTTTTGAAAGAGATTCTTTGGACATGTTATGTTAGGGAAAAGAGGCAGACCAGTGGGGAACCGGTTTTGGGGTACCCTTGATATTCATTACAATATTATGTAATCTTTTATGTGATACCGGGTGAGAGTAGCAGTGGTGAGGTTGGGAACTTAGTGTACATGTGTATGTGTCAAGTTCATTTCACTTGTTGATTCACTATGGTTTATCTTTCTTCATTTACTTTTGTATGAGAGGATATGGGAAGGACCTTACTGAGTATTCTATTATACTCACACTATGTTATATAAACATATTTTCATGTCACTTGGAGAATGTTGGAGATCAGTCTGGTTACTACTAGCTTGGGGTTTACAGGAGATGTGTGAGCTTCATGGTTGTTTTAGTTTTACTTTAATTTGGTACTTGAAGTTTTATATTTCATTTATAGTAGTTCTTGCATGAAATTACATTTGAGTACTAGGGTTTTATTTTATATCATATTCTGAGATGGAGTTGGTTGGTGTCTATCTTATCTCTCTCTTTCACATGTGTTCTCTTATAGCGTAACGTCTTCGATCTTTGTGTTTTCTACACCCTCGGTGCTACTCGCCAACCCTGGGCCCACTGGAGGCCAGACACGGGTGTCAATATCTCCCTTTTCACTTTGTCTACCCATGATGGTACACATTGTGGGTAGGGTTTCTTGATGGTAGGACTTAGAATTTCCTTAAGTACAATGAAATAAATGTAATGGTGTTGTTTCTTTAATAAGAAATAACGTAACAATGTGGTATTTTTAAGCATATTTTTCTTTTTAATAAATTCCATTTTAATGGTATTTTTTTTAATTGAAAAACAAAATTATTACTTTTCATAAAACTAGTAGTTTTTCAATAATAAATTTCAATTTTTAGTTATAATTTTATATAAAATATTGAAATTATAAAAATATTACTTTTATTTTCAGTGAAACAATAGTTTATTTATGCTTGCATAATAAATTTCAAGTAAAACAAATCAAGTTAAAGTATATTTTCCTTTAATATTTTAAAATATAAGATTCTTTCATGATAAATAAACATTTATATTTATAAAAAGTAATTAATGATCAATTTTTAAAAATATTCCATAAATTATAATACATTTTTAATAAAAGTGTATTTAAAATGAAAATTAATATTAATAATTTAAAAGTTATTTTAGTTTGATATGAAAATAAATAATTTTTCAAAATTTTTGTTTTAGAACTCAAACATTTGATTATCTTGTTATTTTTAATTTAAAATATTTGTAATCCTTAGTTACATTTGTAGTGATAACATTTTAAATTAATTATCAAAAACACAAAATTTATTTTTATAATTTCAATAAAATATTACATGTATTAATATTAAAGTAGTTGATATTAATATTTTAATATTAAAATTTTAGTAAATAATACATGATACACATTTTTAGATGTTTTATGAAATAATTTCGTTTGAGTAAGTACATGTAAGTATAAAAAATGAAAAATAAATATATAGTTTGTATTTTAATTCTATTAAGAAATTTAAAACCTACATAATATAAGAAATTGTATTGACCAAATCTATCCAATAACCTCTTAAACACACAGTTGGGGCCCGCAAGGTTAACCATGTGGGATAGGTCGACAGAGCCAGCTGTAGTAGTTTGGTATAATAATAGGTGTACGTGGGAAAATTCATTGAGAATTCATAGCATGTGATGGGTTTTCAGTGCCACCATGTGGGGCGACACAGTGGTATGGTGGTGAGTATGTGAGTGTATGCAGGTGGCGATCCCCCACTGCCTTGGCATAGCTACTTATGGAAGAGGTTAATATACAAGGGATCAGTAGAGAAGAAATAATCTATATTTGGGATCAAATACACATTTTCCCTATAGCTCCACTTAAATTCATCCATTTATAGTAAGGATACTACAATAAAATTGATATTGGTTCTATGATTAACTTTAATGTGTTCTTCTTACTCTCGTATAAGCCCTACCATATTCAAAACATGTTCTACCATTATCTTGATAAATCTTATATTTATATATATATACATATATATATATATATATGAATATCTAAAGATGATTCTAGAAGACTGTGTTTTTAATCATGGATCAGCCCAACGAAGCCCTAAGAACAATAAAAAGGGTTTGAACAATATCACCCTCTTCTCCACGTACTTTATGAAATATTTTTTATTGAGTTTTAAAAATAAATTAAAGAAATTATATATATATATTATCTATAGATATACATAATGTTTCACTCATATAACCATCAATGAAATTATATATTTATTTTTACTACTCATTGAATACTTATTACAATGTCATCTTCTACAAATATTAATATACACATATATATTTAAAATTTCCCAACTATCCAGAAGGATCTGGAACTCCTTATTTTTTGTTTTTTTCGAATTCTAAATCCATGAAATTTAAATTCAAATATTTTAAATAATATTTTATGTAAATTAAGTTGGAAAACAGTCTTAAAAAATCATTAGTTTTCTTGGATAAGGATATATCCATTATAAATTCATATTATTTAAATATGAATAAATAGTATAATTGTTTCTATAGAAAGATCCTATTTTCAGAAGCTAACTCGGTAGGTAGAAACTGATTTCAGTGTGTGAGAAAATAAAAAACAGAGATAGTGTCAGTTTTTTACCCTCTAAGGATCCCGAGATACATAGCATGAACTAAGGTAAGGTAAAATTTTATTTTCATATTCCATGATTTTTTTCTAAAAACCCCCTTTTTTAAGGGAATTACTATTCTTAAAACCATATTTCTAGTTTTTTTCAAAACCATTATTGTAAGGGATATTTATTTTCAATTTTTTTTTGGAAGGTAAATTTTTTATTTTTTTCAAGCCCCCATTATTTTCAAACAGTTTTTTAAAAAAGATTGTTTCATGAATTAGGATTTCAATTTTTAATTGGGTTTTAAAGTAAACATTTTATGAATAAAATCTTCTCTAAAATTTAGGAATTCAATATATATCTGTAGGTGTCTAAAGTCACTATAATTATTCTATAAATATCATACATGTATGTAAAATCATATGTATAAGTTCAATTGTCCCTTTATAGAGATTAATTTCCAAGTATTTTTCATAAATTATAGTGTTCTCAAATTATTTTTTTAATAATGTGGTTTTCATAAATACATGTTTTAAAGAATTGTATGTGATATAAATTTATTTTCTCTTGATAATAATTTATGTTGTTTTGAAAATGATAATTTTTTGGAAGTAATATTCCAATTGAAAACACTATCAAATTTTTTTATAAACATTGGAGCATGGGTATCAAATGTTATTATGAGGAATGATGTGTGAAAACATGATCTCAAATAAATGTTGTCCTAAAGGTGATACTACCTGTGACCTCATGAGTTTATTTATGGTTTCGAAGTATCATTTCATTTAGTAAAATAAATTATTTCCAAATAAAATTTTTTAAAATATAAAAAGGAAATACAAGTACATATTAAAATTATTATTATATTTTGAAAATTAATGTGTTTTCAAAGTGATATTTATATTTTAGGGTTTTGAACAGAATTTTAAATTTATATATTTTTAAAACCCTAGATTTTTATTTTTGAAATTTATTTTCCAAATGTTTTATACATTATATATTATATCATGTTTTCAAAAGAGTTTTTAAAAATATTTATAAATGTATTATAATCCTGGTTCTAAAACCCCTTAATGGAACATTTAATACTCACAACATGTTTTAAAATGTTTTTCATTAGTTTATTAGCAGTTCCTATGTTTTTTGGATTTATTAAAAAGCTTGTGTGGGTGATGGAAAATAAATATTTATGGTAATTTGTATTAAACATGATATAATGTAATTTTTTCCCTTACCATCAAAAACCTCAATTGAAAATATCATTGGTTTTGTAAAGGAAATTATATTTTTTAGATACTCTTTATAAAAAAATATAGAGCATTTATTAAAAATATATTTGATAGTATGGGTATTGGGATATCACATCTAGTGATATGATAAATTATGTCATCATGAGTTAATTAGGGTCTGATGATGAATTTATAACTAGAATATTGAATAAGCTCCCCTCTGAAATCATTGTTGAAATTGAAATCCTAAAATATTTCAAGTTTATTCCATAACTCATTGGACACTCTGTCAAGAGAATATATTTAACTTATATCTATTGTAAAATTATAAATAGAATATTATGTATAATAAAATAAGGTTTTATCAATCACTCGTATTTTAAAAAAAATCATATAATGAAAAATGAACATTTTGATATTTAAATCAAATAAATATAGTTTTTATTAAATAAATAATCAGTTTTGATATACATAAATATAAATAAAACTTTTATTTTAAAAACATAATATGATATTTCATCCGATATATCTTAGTGAATAGGAAATATGAAAGTTTATGAATAGGTAATGATATTAAAAAGACAAGATCAATTTTATATTAATTTTAAACAGTGATATTTCTAATATTACACTTATAATGATTACAGATTAATATTCCAACATGGTATAAATCCCGATATAATTGAATTACATCATGACATGGTTCTTGTTATTCATCAATATATTAACCAAATTCACTTCAATATTTCTCTAAAATTATAAAAAACTTCTCCATTATCAATATCATTTCTATATAAGAATATTTAGTGGGTATTTACCAAGGTAAATCTTTTCCTTTAGAATACAAAGTAATTGTTTCTGTATAATCTATATGTAGACTTCATTGATTTTCATTAAATCTAACAACCTAATCATCATGGAAAAATATATAAACATGAAACCAAATATAATATTATGTATATTCCAATCAATTTTTGAAAAAAAATCTAACACCACGTCTCCTCCATTATTTGTTGAATGCAAAATATTCCCTTATTAGAAAACACCACATGTTTGATATCAGGATGTTTGTGAAGTAATTATATAATAAAAAAGATAAAATGTTATTGATACTAGAAATTAATATAGATCTTAGGGGATGGGCGTATAAGGATTTATATAATGTGGTTGGTATGAGGGATGGATTAATATAAAGAGACATTGAATGTCTGAATTTAGAGGGGATAGAAGTGGTTTGTCCATTTTTGATACAAGTATTTGTATATTAGATTATCAATGTGGGGACATATTATTTATTCACTCCTTGATTGAAGGAGTGTTGGTGTGTCTCAATCAGAAGGGATCGAAGGATATGTGATGATCTGAGATTATACAATGAATCGAGTAGAGGGATTGAACCGGAAGGGCACAAATCAAAGGGGGTGAGGAAAGAAGTAAGTTATTGGTGAGGTAAGAAGGTGGATAAGAGTGATATAATATTATAGTGAGGTTGGGTTCATGGGATGTGATGTGATTGGGTTTTTTTAGGGGCTCTATTATTAGATTTTTTTGAAATTGTATCAACAGAGTAGTCTATGTTTTTAGTTTTTTAACCATAATAATAAATAATATATTGTTTTCATAATGTAATGGTTTAAAACTCCATAAAATAGATGTTATTATCATAATTTCGAAAAATGTGACAATAGATCTGTACCTATAGGGTGAGAATCTAGTTTGATTGTTATATTGAATCAAGAATCAATACAAGTGATATGTTTTATAGAAACTAACCCTATAATTATATATTTTTTTCTTTTGTAGTTAAATTTACTATTAACTTAAAAATAACTCAATTATAGAACGAGAAAACTATGAATAAAAAATTATATAGTCAAAATCTACTAGTGAAGATCCAATATTTTATTAAATTTAATCTAATAAATATTGTACGAGTGATAAAAATTGGACATGTTATAGAAGCTTAAAATATAATAGGTAATATATTTGTTTAAATATTTTTTACTAAATTCATAAGTTTCATATAGCTATTTTTTTTTTTGAAAACGCTGTTTTTTAATAACATATATCAAATGAAAATGAATAAATTAAACACAAATAGTATTTAATTCCTTTTAACATGAATATGATACTCATAAATATTTATTTTTAAGTAAACCATGTGTTATATAGTTAAAATTATTTATTTTTATTTTATCAGAATAATATATGGTTAATGAAACATAAAAAATGAACATATATAATGGTAAGTTATTCAAAAATTAGTTTTAATTAAAAAAAATTATAAATTTAAAATCTATAAGATATTAATGATGAAAAAAGAGATGAAAAAAATAAAAGAAACTAAATAAGATATATAAATTATGATAATTACTAGTTACGAGTTTTAAGAATTTTGAGGAATTATGTTTTTAAAATAATTTTTTTTAGTTTTACTTAATTTTTTGAAAAATATAATACTTTTGGACCTCAAGAAAACCATTTTTTTATGTTAATGGATATAAATAAACAATTATTAGTCTATAAAATTTCCAAACATCTAGATTTTACTTTATAATTGTCATTTTATTTCTTAAATCACTTTTTTATGTCATTCATCCAAATTGGTACATCGACTTCTACAATTCATGTTGCCCAATTTTCTTCCAAGATAACCTATTATTTCTATATTTTTAGATAATATATGTTTTTGGGTGTCTATAAATGAATAATTTTACCCCTTTATTCATGTATTTTTATAGTGAAATTATATTCACTTGATTTCCTTACTTTTAGTTTTTTTTGAGTTAATGATGTGATGGAAGTGGTGGCCCAATGATATTTGGTGGTTAGAGCTAATATTATATATTTTTATGCTCAAGAATTAGTTATTAACTTACAATAATTGAAATAGTTTTCGAGATATGTTCCATTAAGCCTATATTTAATATTTTCAATATGAGTTAATCATGATTTTTCCTACAACAATCTAAAACTCAAAATTAAATTAATTTATAGTTATAAATATATATATTTTTTGTATCATTATTTAGAAATTATATTGAAGATGTTCTATTTATTTATCTTTCTATGGATCTTGTTACTTTGGTAACTATACATTATGGATAAAATGGGTTGTTTTTCGGTTATTATGTTTTGTAGTATGAGGTGACGATATGAAATCAATGATGTTTTTGAGAATTAATACCCCAAGTTACACATCATTTATTATCAGTTTGATGAATTAATAGGATAATGTTTTAGTGTTATAGAGTTTCCTTTATATCGCTTTATTGTTTTGTAAGTGCTATTTTTTCATTGAAGGTTTCTCTAATATAGTCAAGAGTGCCAATTTATTCTTCTATATTTTATTTTTATTTTATTCTTTCTTTATATTTTTGACTATCCTTATAGATCATGTGAAAGGATAAATATATATGGTTAATATTGTATTTTGTGTGTGGGGTATGTTATTAAGTGTGTGATATGGATTGTAATGTTTTGGAAATAATTGAAGGTCTAAAACAATTATTTGAACATGTATAATGGGTTGTAAAATTATTCCTTTTTATTCTTTCTGAACTAAAAGGGTTCTAGATTGTTACCTATGTTTTATATGACAATTATTAGTAAAAGTTGGAATTAATTTTCAAAATATTATTGTGTATTTATATAGTTCCACATTAATTCAATGATGGATCTCCCCTCTATGAAGTTTTCAAATAGTGATACTAAATATAGAGGATCTATGATTTATTCCTATTAAATCAATGTCCAAAGGATTTCTATGATGATTTGATAGGGAATTATTGGTGGGTATATTTCACAATAAAATTTATAGTTATTTTCATTATCTAATTTTCAAAGAGTGATTTTATATTTTTTTAGGTGTGTTCTACCTTTCAGTTTCCTATTTTAGAAAGTGGATTTGTAGAAGGTTCTAAAGATCCCTTCCTTAAATTTTTTAATTTTCATCAACATTTGGATTATGAAATAAAAGTATTAATGTGATTATTTAAAATAAAAAACCTTTTAATTTCTTGTTTATGTAAAACTAATTATGTTTCTTATAGTATAAGTACCACTAATTTTTTTGACATGTGATAAGTTCATTTTTTTTCATTCAATTGGAATATTGATAATTTAGGATTCATTTTAGAGGACTAATATTTTATCCTTTATTATATATTTTTTATTTAAGATGGGTAAGTGTATTCCTAATTTCGCAAAAAAAAACCCACTAGAGTATGCTTCAACTCAATGTATGGATAAATAGAAATTTAGTTATAATGATGGCTATATAGATAGTTTAGGATGTCTTCCCTATCCCCACATGTACTTATGGTTATAAATATAGATGTCGATTTTTTCTAAGAAAATACATGAAGTGGATCTAATTATATATACTCTTGTGTTGTATTTAGAATAGCTAATTATATATAAGATTTTATATGTTAATTATATGAATATTGACTGGTGGTAATTCCCTTATATTGGATCATATTTTACCGTTGAGGCGTTACATACACATATAAAATCATATATATATATATATATCTGTATATATTAATAGAAGGGATAATAAATCAAAATATCGCATAGGGGGTTGAAAAATTCAGTATAAAAGAGTCCATCAAATGAAAAAAACAAAATACTTTAAAACTCATTTTTCTTTCAATAACATTAATCATATTGGTATCATAGTCAAATTCTAGCTCCTATTACAAATATTTCATGCTAAAAGTTATGTTATTAAAGATGATATCTTCAATAAAGTTAGAAATTTCCTCTAGTCCCACCATTATTTTTCCAATATGGTATATTTAACATTGATACCTTTAGTGAAAATACTTCTACAATTATAAATTCAAGACAAAATGTATTTTGAAAATTTCATTGATGGACTTTTATAAATCCTTCAGGGTGCCTTTTCATTTTTATTATATTTAAGTGAAATGAACCTTCAACTTTTATTTCATAATCTAAAATCACGAAGCGGTCTAGTTGGGGTGGAGTTTTATCTTTGGATATATTATGTAAAAACACTGTGGGTTCTTGTCCCCAAGTGGTTAAGGAGTGTCAAATAAATAATATTTTTTAAAATATTAGTTTTTCCCAAGAGTAACTTATTAATGGGACTTTTAACTATAGTTATCTACATTCCCGTGTAATTTTTTCATGATCTTTACTTATTTGAGTTATATAGTGTGAATCTATTTGCATCAATGATTGGAAAGTTCATATTTCAATTTCATTCATGATAGAAACTATTAAATTTTCCTTTGTTGGGGAAAAAGCATCATCTATAATAGTCATTAATATTATTACAATCACCAATATTTGATATATTCAATTACATATATTTAAGAACAAGTTAATAGAAGTGTTTTAAATCATTATCTTATATTCATGTATTTTTTTCTTGGAACTTGAAGTTAAAAATTGATTCCAAATACCATAAAGGTATACTTGGACTCTAGAGTACTATATATGTTTTGGTTTAGGTGTAATTATACTATGGGTAATTAAAATTATTATTATTTAATTTTACATTCAAGAATTATAAATTATTTAGGATGTTAATTAATAGTATTTTATATATTTATCATGTTTGGGATGGCATATTTTTTATTCTTACACTATAAATTTAATAAGTATTATAAATTTATGAGTATTTATACCCTCGATTCTTATCATGAATCTCAAGATTGTTTCATGTGATCTTAGGGAGGAAAAAACAATCTTATTTCCAATGCATGTCATAATGGTATAGATTTTTTAAGGTATGGATCTTCTAGCCAGCATGTTACTTACATCTTGATAGATATTCGAAAAAAATTCATGATTTAATAACAATGCAAATGAGAATGTTGATACTAAATGTTGGAAAACATACAATATAATATGTAAAATGAATAAAGTTGAGTAAAATTCCCTTGAGGATCTTGAACCAAGAAATATACAAACATACTCCCAACCAATGAAGGATTATGAATAGGACACACAGACAATTAAGAGTGTCAGGTCTAGTTTAATAAATGGTAAAAAAGGTAACTGCATATCTGGAAACTTCCCAATCAACAAGGGGGAGGAAAAAAGTGTAGAGTCCTGGTTTTTTCCTTGTAATACTTTGGAATATTTCTACATATATTTCTCGAGATAGGTAGTGAGAGGGTGTGTTATTATAAATCCCAATATGGGTGGAATAAATTTTTTAAAAATATTAACTATGTTTTAATCTATGCACATAAAGTAAGTGGGATGACTCATAAACGATAGCTCAGATCAGAAATCTGAGTCTACAGTTGAGTCTGGAATGTGGAATTTACCCATGGTGGGACATAAATTTTTTCGACGTGGGTCTTCTGTAGAAAATACATGGAGGACGTAACAATAATAAAATAATTAAATTATTTTATTTTTTTTCTTACATTTTTTCAAATAAATTTTTAATGGGTACATAGATTGTAAATCTCAGATAGTCATTGGGTTCTTAATGAGGTGTTTTACCTAAGAACAACCTAATGTGAGAGGGAGCGAGATGTTCAAATCCTATGACCGTCGCAATGTGTTTTATTAAGATCCTATAAATAGGTGTTTATGGAAATGAGAAAGGGTTTGTATCATTTCCTCCCATGCCCGGTGGAGCTCCTCATCTCCGCCCATTAGTCAATCGACACTAAGTCCTTGGTGGATCACCATGAGATTATAGATCTGGGAGGATCAAAGCATGGAAAATGAAACTATGGTTCCAAAATCTATGTATGATTCTTCATTCAGATTTTAAATTTCCTCGATTGAAGTTTTGATCATAACATCATAGGATCTTATGGATATGAGGTGCTTGGAATGCATACGGTGGTCATTGATTTAGATCCATGAGTGAGGCTCTGTCAGTTGTTTTACTTTTCTGGTTGGACATGTATTTTTCTCCTTTTTCATTTTAAGTTACTGTACCACACCTGTACTTGTACTGTTTATATTTTGATGAATGTTTTTGATTTATTTAAAGTAGTTTTTTTCTTTTTTTCCTTTCAATATTAACTATTTCATTAATTTGTTTCAGTGTGTGTTAACAAGTTATTAGGAAAATGCCTCCACGAGTTTTTTGGGCTTTTGACATTTGTCGCCACACCATGGCCTATAGAGGGAAGCTTAGGGTAGTTGTGGCTTGAGCTGTAGCATGGGCAGTGTCATTAAAAATTGATATCAGAGGTGGTTTGACCCTTGGAATATTGTTCGGATGTTTCCCTAAAAAGTTTTTGGTTGGGTTTAGGGAAACATTATCAACATGTATCGCGTGTGTCTCTCATTCTAGGGAGTCCAATGATGGTGTGGTGGCCAACATATCAATTCACCAGTTACTTGATTACATGCATGTAAACTTTTAATGCTGAGACATTTTTTTAGGGATAAATGGTAAATTAATCTTATAGGATTGTATCTTTGGCACTCCTTCTTGGGTTAGCTCCCCATTGTTGTTGATATATATATATATACATATATGCTCATCTGACCATGGTACTCCTTTATTACATTCATGATGCCTCCATGATGATAGCCATCCAAGATACCATCTCTTATTCATGATGATGACCCTATCCGAGGTAAGGACTCAAATCTGGTTCCATCATACGATGTCCCTCCTCCAGGTGGGAAGTTAGTAGCACCTCCACCTATTGAGAAGCAGTAGTCCACATAGAGATTAATGGAAATGTTCATAGGCTGAGCACACTCCACATGTTCTATCACTAGGGACCACTGGGGTTCCATGGTGATCCATACCCTCAAGAAGAAGAGGGTTAGTTAGATTTGGTTTTTATCCAATTTAGGCTTATTCGAACCCCATAAGATCAGATGTTGTCTTTGGTATCCACTCTTTTCTAAGTAGCAGCTGAGTGTTGGTGGAGTCTAGTTACTCAAATTCATGATTATTTGTTACTCTCATGGGATTATTTGAAGGAGTATCTTAGTAAGGGGCACTAACCCTCCTTATTATAGTTCACCGATATTTTGTAGCTTTTGGAACTTTAGGAGGGAGGGATGAAGGTTTCTGAGTACATGGCTAGGTTCAAAGACCTAACTTGCTACTATCTCAACATAATCTTTGGAGGCTATATCCAAACATTGATGTTTGTTAAGTTAATCTGTAGGGATATTTTTTACAGTGTAGTACCCTTTTGAATACCCACCTTTATCGGGGTTATAGAGAGGGAAGTTATGATAGAGAAATTTCATGTTATATGGGTTCTAGTTAGCTGATACTGGCAGCGAAGACTACAGATCTAGGACATCTGTTGTAGATAGAAGATGTCTATTAGAAAGGCCTATACATAGGAGGACTCCCCCTAATCATACTCGGGAACATGCTCTAGAATAGTTTAGTGGATTGGGGAAACCCGTGGAGGGTCTATGTTATTCTTTTTATGGATAAGGTCACATGGCACGAGACAACCCAACCAATCATGTTGAGCTTTCCAGGAAGATGGTAGACGGACCACCACAGTGGAAATGACACTGTAATCATGGATCTGCTAGCTGAGGATAGGGTGGTCCTTAGGGAGGTGGTGCTGGAAGAGTAGAAGGAAGAACTGTGGTTGGTGTATGATGTTGTGAGTTCCTTCAACCACTACCACCAAGCGAACCACGTCAAACACAGGGAGCTGGTAGCTAGGGCCACGGTTAACTACATGTTATGGATGTCTTTGATTTTTCATCATTTGAAATGATAATATGATTTCTCTATGTCTCTTCAAACTTTTGTGGTAGAACATTTTACACACTATGTGAGGTACTCTTATTTCCCTACTTCTTGCTTGGGGTGATACCGGGGTGACGTGGCGAATCGGAGTAACCTTATTTTGGTGTTGTTTGATGTAGTTTTTAATTCATGAGAAACAAGGGTCCTTCCCCCACCGAGATGTGTTTTTGTGATATGATAAAAACCATGAGGGTGAGTTAGTACCTCCCAAAGTGGATAACATTGAGGTGTGGTGGATGAGTCACTCTAAATTGTATATCCATGTTAAGGGTTGTGTAGTGGAGTGTCGGATCAGGTCCTAGCATTGTTAGTCAAATTTTTCTCATGGACCTGATATCACGTTGGATTCCACTAGTGGGAGTGGAAAAGTATTTATTTTGGGGTTACTCTTGATACATGAGAGGATAAGACACATGGGGTATTCCACATGCTCTCAATATCTTGATTCTTGCATTTGGATGAGTTTACTCACCTTCTTTTTTAGTGGGTTCCTTTGGGTTATCAATGATTGAATACAAGTTGAGGTAGTTGGGACCCCATTAATAGAAATATTTGAATCACTAAATGGTTCTGGAAGCAGTAGTATTCTCCCTGAGTATGCGGAGACACTACCTTCATGGATAATTCATTGTGGTTTCTATAGTCCACCAGAGTCTCGGGTTTATCTTTTTCTTGAGAGACTTGAACTTGAGGCAGTGATGCTAGGTGAAATTCATGTTGGACTATGACTTCTAGATATTTATTACTCTATGAAAGGGAAAAATTATAGAAAATTCCATTAGAAATAATTCCTAGGCTCACCTAGTTTGTAAATTTTCCAAGAAATTAGCTTCCCTACAGCTGACCCTGGTGGATATGCGGATAATGTTTTTCTTCGATCTATGGTGTTAACTCCTTCACTTCTCAAGCATGTGAGAGAGTCCCAGATGTTAGACACCCAATATGAGATATTTCACAAGCATATATCCATATGTTATGCACTATAAGGATATTCTGATGGATGAAATCATGAGACCTTATTCTAGGGATAAATAGTGGTGATAGTTTCAATGTGGGAGGAGGTTATGTGAGAGTTCCACACTCCTCACTTAGTTTTATATCCTTGTTTAGGGACGATGTGCAGGGATCTTTAGTGGAATTTTTAGTGTTGTGACATGAGACGAAGCGTATATAAGTTCATCTAATTATTCCTCACCTGTTATAATGTGAAGGCTGCTTATCGGGTTCTGGCTAGTCTATTGTTGCCTCTTGAGATCTCAAGGTTGAAATACAATGGAATATCCATGGACATCATCATATGGATTACATGAATAGAAAAGATCCATGAGACCATCTGGGAAATATTATCCTGACTCACAAATTTGATGCTCTTACTTACTATTAGGGATCATAGTTCAGTGGAGTGTTTGGGGCAGTTGTGCATGCTGGAGATCATCCTATTTCCCAACGCACCTTGGATGATTGTCTCTGATCATGACACACAGTGTATGTAGTGATTGTGGAGAGGCTAGCATGATTCATTCAGAATGCAATTACAGATTAGTACAACCTTTCCCCCAAAACTGATTAGTAGGCTGAGTTCACTATCCAGGTGTTGGAGGATAAACTAAGTGTTTGCATATTCGGTTTTATCCACAGAGGCAACCTATCCCCAAAAATCATCAGGTTGATCCAGATCATGTAATGGGTTGGTTATGTTAACTACCACCTTTCCCCATCCCCATATATGGATGATGTTTATGTAAAAAATAAGGAGATACATTCATGATTCTACTCACATCATCGATAGGATTATACTATATGTGTATGAACTCTCTCTTTGGATTGTGTGTTTGGGCGCCATGGAAATCTGCAAGAGAGTCCCTAGGAGAAAGAGGACCAGATGTGGGATTAGTATCCTGATTTGCTTCCCTAGTTTTCTTTTCATGGAAAAAAAACTTGAAGAAGGGAATGATGTAGAGACCCACTACTTTCCTTGTAAGAAGTTAGAATTTTTCAAAATATATTTCTAGAGCTACTTACTGAGAATATATGTGATTACAAGACTTGGTGTAACTAGAATAAATTTTATTAAATTATTAAGTATATTTTATTTTATGAATGTAAAGGAAATGGGATAACTCTTAAACGGTGGCTCAAATCAGAAATATGAGGCAATGATTGAGTATGGAGTATAGCATTTACACTATGTGGGAAAAAACTTTTGTTGGTGTGGGTCTTACATATAAAATGTCATAGAGGACGTAACCATAATAAAATAATTAAATTATTTTATTTTATGTTGGGCAGTGTTCTAAATAAATTTTTAATTAGAACTCAGATTGGAAATATGAGATATCTATTGGGATAGTATTATGGTGTTTTTCCTAAGAGTGACCTAAAGTGAGAGGGAATGGTATTTTCGAATCTCTGGGGCCATTGGCATGTGTTTTATTAAATTTTTATTTATAAGTGTTTAAGGAAATGAGAAAGAGTTTGTCTAATTTTCTCCCATGGCTGGCGGAGCTCCTCCTCTCTTCTAGTTTTAGAATTGATGTTGAATCTTTGGATGATCGTGATGAGATTGTAGAACTGAGAATATCATAGCACAGTGAATACAGCGACGAATCCAAAATCTAGGTAGGATTCTTATTTCAGATTTTTTATTTCTTAGATTTATGTTTTGATCATGAATTTATAGGATATTTGGGATTCGAGGTTCTTGGAGTGTGTACGGTGTTCGTAGATTGAGATACAGGATTGGGGGTCTCTCACCTATTTTACTTTTCTAGTTGGGAAAGTATTTTTCCCCTTTTACTTTCAATGTTCTTTACAGCACATGTAACTATACTGTTTAGAGTTTGATTCATGTTTGTGGTTTATTTATAGCAGTTTTTTATCTTCTTTTCATTTCCATCTAAACTTTTTCATTGAGTTGGTTGTGTTTGTGTGTACAGGTTCTTAGGCAATGCCCTACCCAAGATTGTTGTTCCTACGAAACTTTTCACCACCCATGGCCTATAGAGGTGGTTTTGGGGTAGGTAAGGCTCGAGCCCTAGCATGGGTTGGGTCATGATAAAAGTTTATAGAAAATATTACTCAGAATTATGAAGAACCATGGTTACCAGATTCTCACATAAAATAATGAAACCTAGGGAGGATCCTCGACTGGGTTAATAAACACTTAACAAAGATTCTTCTCCGAAACATGTTATGTAGAGAAAGAATTTTTATAATTCTATTGATAATTATAAAGAGGACCAAGGAAGTAGTAGTATGGACCTGGAACCTCTGATGGAATCTCATCCAAATATGGAATTTCCCCCAACCCCTAAGCTGGCCTCAAATGGTTTAGTTCAGAAGGGTGCAGATATGTTGGCAGTTGATAGTTAAAAATTACAAGAGATTATCCTCAACTCTGAATAAGAGATGATGGAGGAGTCTTTCTTGGTCAATATCTCAATGGAAATTTCCCATAAAATGATTGAAATACCACTACAAGTTGATCTGAATGACTAACAGGCTAATTGGATTGATAAACATATTTAGATTTTGATATGTGGCTTCAAAAATGGAAAAATGAGCTTAGAGGAACATGTGAAATCTTACACCAAGATGGGAATTCATTTTAAAGAGATCATAAATGACAATCCAAACCTAACGGTAACATCTATTTTATGGAATATTTATAGGTTAAAGCATCCCAAATATCTTAATTTTTTATGGAATGACCTGGTCACATCGAATGTGGTTTGATGATTTTTTTTCTATGAATTTTTTTGGTTTCACACTTTTCCAAAAAAGTGTTTCTTAAAATAAAAATATTTAAATTTTTTTGTTATCTAGTTGTTGTCCAAACATCACCCTAGAGTCATGGATATTAATTAGTATACACTTGACAAATTCCATAAGGTTGAGTTAGGGGTTCCAGTACAGGATTGAATATATATAGTGGCATTTAAGGATTTCTAGTGGTTTGGATTATAAAATTACACGGTATATAAAATATATTCATATATGGATTAATGGTTTTATGAGGTGAAGATAAAATTTCAACTCATTAATATATTTATGTAGTATTTGGTGCCTTTAGTGATAGGTTTTTTCAATGAAATATTTTTTGTTATCAAATTCTCATTATTGAATATCGAGAGGATTACACAATCTAGTAATCCCAGTTTTGTGATATGTTTAAAGGAGATATATTGTCGGTGAATCTATGTATTAAGAATCGGCATGATATACTACTTATTCAAAAGGCATGATCTAGTGTAGTAGACTTATGGGTTATGTTCATGGGTTTAGTGTGGTATTCTCTATATATGATTGCTGATAAGGATCAAAGGGATATTTATTTTTAGAGGGACTTATGATTGGATATCAATTTAAAAATTAGAATATAAAATTTGAGGACTTATGTTGAGATGATGGATTGTGAAAATATAGAAAAATTTTTAATAACATAAAATAGATAATTTTATGAGGTAAAACTAATAATATTTATCTATAGTGGTTGTGTGATTCATGGCCTCATTTTTTTGGATATTCATGTATACATTGTGAATTTAGGAAATAATAACAAAATATTGCCAAAAATCAAGAAAATATAGTTGGTGATATTTTAGTTGAATGATTTAAAATTATCATATAGACTTAAAGGGAATAATTAGTATATCTATTAAAATATCCATGATGTTATGTGGAGGAAAAAGAATAGTTTGATAGTGGATTTGTAGCACCTCAAGATTTTAAAAGAAAAATATCATATTCAAAATCATATATAATGTGAAACACCAAGATTAGAAGAAAATTTTACACCCTGATACTTTATGATATATTTCATTTTAAATATATTCAATCTCTTTAAAAACATTCTATGCATGAAACATCATGTTTTAATGAAACATGATACTCAATTAAAATAATATTATTTCAACATGAACATTAAAAAATAGTGGTTAAGTTGGTGGGTATGAATAATAATAACAAAATTACAAAAAACAAATATTATTTGAACATGTATAAAATAAATTAATTGTATATATATTTATTTTAATTCAAATAAAAATAATTTGAATTAAAAAGAAATGTTATCTAAAAAACTGTATTTTTTAAGTAGAACAGTTTAGTCACGCATTGCGCACATAATTGAAAATAAATTTTTAACACGTTTTCAAAAAAAATTGAAAAATTAAACAAAATTTTCAAAATCTACATGTGAAAATTATCTTTGGATTATTTTATTATATTTTTCTAAAATGAGTAAACTTTTAATAAATAATGAAAAGTACTATTTTTATTGAAAACCGACTTACGATTTAATTTATTTACAAGGTCAAATTATATTCAAAATTGGTTTTAATGTAAAATTATTTTAGACATTGGATAATTTATGTCCTCGTAATTAATTTTATATTTTATTCTGATATAAAAACTATTTTATTTTTTATATTTTTCATCATAAAACCATGTTTTCGATGCATCTACTGGATTAATTTTAAGTTTAATTCTTCCACATCTGTGTACTAAATTTGGAAATATTTATTGAAAAATTGTAATAAGATTACCTATTATTATCTAATAAAATCAAAATATTTGTTTCCCATATTTTATAAAAAAGTACAAAAAAATAATAATTTCCACTATTAAGGTAAAAATGGGATTACTGGGGGTTAAACTAAAAGATAAGGGTTAAAATGACCTAAAACTTGTCCAAACCCATTAGATGATAATATTTCGATGATATTAAACATATGGTTTGATAATTACACAATTTGGAGGCTTGGTTAATGATCAAAATGTGGGTATCACTTTATACTTTTAAAAGTTCCATGTGTGTTATCTCCCCCCACTTATAAAAGGCCACCCCCTCTCCTCCCTTATTAAAACATAAAAAACTATTAGATTGGAAAATACCAAAAAAAATATTTATTCCCTGAACACATACAAGATTAATTATTTTTACTATTAATCCCACTTAATATGGCTTTATTTATAAACTTATTAATGCTCTCTGAAGAAGAGGTAAAATTCTGAAATGTGAATATTTGTTTTCTTTATTCTTATTACTCTATAAATTCATCGTAAAAAATTATAATATAATAAAAACAATGTAACATATATATTTATATGTTATTAAGTTAATTTAATAACCTATATACAGCAAAACTTCTATCAAATGGGAAACGAAACCATCAAACGTGTGTATGGTGGACTACTGCCTCATGAACTAATATAATTGATTTTCCATCACCTCCATTAAAGGATGGATATAATGATGAATTTAAACCATTTATAATATATTTATGACTTTATTATACTTCTCTAATTATTATATTACATGTTACTCTTTAATTACCATTCTATGGGGGGTACGATAATTTCACTCATGTGTACGGAAGACTACCACCTCACGAAGCAATGTGATTCATTTTTCTCTTTCACATTAAATGGAAAGAATTAAAGTTAAAATTATCATATATATATTATATTTTTTAAATAAACATACATATATAAATATAATTTCACATCTAACTTCTTACATTCCAATCCAATGGAAAACAATAATGTCTCTCATGAGTGTGTGTGGACTACCACCTCCACATAGTGATGTGAAATGTTTTTCATTTTAATTTGAATGTTATGGTAATAAGTATGTAATTAGTTAATATAAATGATATGAATAAAATAATAATGATTATGTAAACATAAATTACTAATTATTTCCCTTTCATTCCATCCATCAAGAAAAATGGAACTAGTGTTCATGTGTTCATACATCCCACATTGTCCGTGAACGGTGCAATGCATTTTTTATATATGACTTTTAAAGATTAATATATATATATATATAATATATCTAATATTTAAGTCGTTTTTAATGTTATGGGTATTGTGGAACCATTATCAATATTAAAGGACAAAAATTACCGATCCAAAACAAACATGAATACTGAAGTGAGTATTTCCTGAAATAGTGATTTTATCCAGGAATTGTTAATAAACAGATCAAAAATTGTTATAAGTAAATCATATATGGTATGAAATATGTAATTATATTTATTTAAAAGATTTATAATAAATATATATTTATTATACATGATATTTGAACACATATAAATAAAATTGAACAAACAGTTAAGGTTTCTCATCTCACTTTACTTCGGTGAGACATATGCCATATTCTCAAATTATTCCTTTGTGCTTTGTATATAATTACAATTTTTATATGTTATATCATGAATATATTTCTCTTTATGGTATCTAAACATTAATTTGATGTTATTTATTTCATATTTCTTATGTTTTATAAGGTAATAATGTCATAAGGGTTTATTTCATAATCTCATTATTATTTGGTATTGTTTATTTTTAAGTCTCTGTTGGGGGAATTATTTGGAATTTAAATGTTAAAAACATTATATATTTTAATAATATTCTTATTAATGAACTTTGTAACTTATTAACATAACTTTTACACCCTTTGGTAGATTTAATATTTGAGACAAATTTTTTATAAAAATATGAATTTATTTCTGTCTTTGGTCAAAAATAGTTTTTTCTTCCAAAACCATGACTTCTAAAAATAATTTCAAAAATGTGTTTAAAATTATAAAAATGATTTATTAAACAAATTTTAACAAATTTTTTAATTTTTTTTAAAAAAATAAATTAATGTTAATGTCGTTGTCCAAATAAGGCTCCTTTATCTTTTATCGAGAATGTGAATGGAAGCATTGTTTTAACATGTATGGCATGTGTGGAATTTTAAATGTAAAGACCACTCAACATTTTAAATCATCTATCATAAGTTTAAATTTTTATTTTTAAAGAAAATATTTTTCAAAATATTTTTTGAACTTTTATTATAAAAATATTTTCAATTTTGAAATGATATTTTTATGATAAATGTTTTTAATGGAATGCTTATGGTATTTCTATTCATCAATGACATCAAATTTTTTTGGTAATTATGATCTATTGGTGATTTTTGTAATGGTACCAAAATTATTATTTCTATGGATGTTTTTTGATCAGTTTTATTAGAGATGTACTATTTTGATACCTCTCTCCACATTAATCAAAATAGATTTTGATTATATATATTTATTAGAGAAAGTATTAATATTTTTTATTTTTTAATTTCCATCGTGAATGATTATATTGATTATGTTTCACTTATTTCATATGAGGAATTCATTTTAATTAGTAAGTGATAGGTAAGGCCTAATCATAGATATTTCATCGATGCACCGATAGGTCTCATGAGGTAAATCAATTGGCTAAATTTGATGGATATTTAATAATTATATTCAAACAATCTTGTGAAAGGTCTTGATAGAATATTTTAAATGTCTGAAATTATGTATACTCTCATTATGAGATTATTTGTTGGTGTTCAATGTGATTATTTGATTATTTATAGGATACATGTTTATGTTTCAAGATCATGTGATTATTTATATGGAATTATTTGACCATCATTTATTTCTTCCATATTATGCTCAAGTAATTAATTGAAAGGATTTTCTTTCAGTTATTTACCTCCCCATATTTATTATTCTTATTTTTCCATTATAGCTTCTACTTTACTCACACCCCTACAAAGAATTTAAGCTCATACCTTTATTATAACATCCCATAAATTACATAAAGATATTACTTCAATGATGAATAATATTTATTAAATAACCTCACAAAACCATGCTAGGACTCTATAGGATTTGTTTCTTTAGAAACTAGGAAACATAAACAACGGGTTCATAAAACATCCACATTAACTCTTTCTTATTTATTTATAACTAGACTTCCTTTTGAAATATCTTACATAATACCCTTATTCCTTACTTGGGTAAAAGAAACATATGAAATTGTGATCTCAAATACTCATTAAGGGTAAACATGGGAAATATCAATAATATCATAATCATAAGAACATAACAGTTGAAAATATTATCCTGCATATAAAATATCATAATATCATGTCATGGGATAAATCATAAAAGTGAAATGTAATCCCAATAGTCATAACATAAGACATGATATTTTTTGGAATACAAACATAATCATATAAAATCATTTCATATTAGTCCAGGCTCATTGCGGAGACCATCATTGCAGACAAATTCGATTAATGAACAAAGTTAAATCCTCGTTCCAGTCCTGTATTACTGGACTAGATTTACATGCCATTCCATTCATGTATATATCATTAGATATAAATTTTTACCTAATTAATTGTAGGTATATATAGTTCCTACCCATATTATAATGAAACAATTCTTAGATGTGCCACAAAAACATAATCAAATTTACCATAGCAAAACCCATGAAATAAAATGGGTTTCATTAAACATCATCCCATAATAATTGATATAAAACAAATGAATTTTATAAATAACATTTCATCATAAACACAATAAAATAATAGTAATAAAATGGTAAAAAATATAACCATATTTAATTAATGTCATATTAGAAGGAAAATAATTTCTAGGAAACACTTGAAATTAATTCCCGAGGAAAATAGCTTTTCTTCTTCAAAACGTTTTCTTTCCCCAGAATGCCTCACACTTTTAGAAGAAAAAGTTTTATGTAAAAATAAAATTCTAAGATTTTAGGGGAATATTAAAGGAAATAATTCATTATAAAAGAATAAAAATAAATTTATATTGTACAAGTTAAAAATACATTCTCCTCATACTTTTTCCGGAAAAGACAAAAAGTATCTCATACCGAAAATGAAAAAAGATTCCATTCATACCATTTAGTACAAATTTACCAATTGGTAAAATTGACTTTTAAAATTTATATAAGGATATAAAAAATACTTTTTAAATACATATTTAGGAATCATGGATGAGGATAATAATTATCCCCCAATAAATATTAAATAATAAATAATCTCGAATAAAAAAAAGATTTGTAACCTTATCCCTTACCTTAGATATGACATGCTTTGTATGTATTTGAACCTCATGTATAATGATTTAAATAATTTTATAGATTTATCCTAGAATCATAATAATTTTTATGATAATTTTTATGATCCTATTTCCATGCGTTTGTTATTAATATTTCATTGATACCTGTTATTCTTGTATTAACTGATTTATGTTCTTTTGCATGTTTTGTCAGATAAGTTCTTATTAACCTTTTTAAGTTATAGTTATATCACTTAAATAATGGTAATAGTATAATATATATCATATTTATTCATTCAATTTATTTATATAATCATTCATTAAATAAGATTATGTAGAACGAATCACATCGCACCATGGAGACGGTAAGCCGTACATACGCACGATCGATGATATCTTTTCCATAATTGTGTAATGGTAAAGAATTGGATGGTTTATAGTATCTTAGAATCAAAATAATTTTATATAAATCATATATATATTTATTAATTCCATCATTATACCCATCCATGTAAGGCGGTGGTGAAAAACGGATTACACCATAGCGTGGAGATGGTAAGCTGTATGTACGCATTTGTGGTGATTTCATTTTTCTTAGGATGGGTATATGGTGGAATGTGGTTGCTTCATTTTTATAAAAATATATCATAATATTAGTGATACTTATGTTATTACGTAATAATAAAACAAATAATTAATAGGAAGTAGAAGTAGAAGAAAGTTTGAAAGAATCAGTAAATGATACTACCTCTTCTTCAATTTGGCTCCTCTAAATCTCCTATTATAGATCTATAGTTGGCCTTTGAAGATGACCAGAAACTCTAGAATGAAAATATAGAAGTTTATAAGGAAACATGGATGGTGTGTGGCCAATATTGAGGATAAAAACGAAGTGATGTTGTGAGGGAGATGGTTTCCTTTTATAATTAAGGTGAGGGGCACTTTTCAAAACTCAATAAATAATATTTTATAATAAAATTACACCAAAGAAAATACCTCCAAAGTGTCCCAAGTTTTAATATGTGATGATATAGTGTTTTAATTTCATCAAAAAATAAATTTTTTAAAACTTATATTATCTATTAAAACCTTTTATTTTTAATTGACACTTAACTATTCTATTCTATTTTAATTGTGGTAATAATATTATAAATAATTAATGGATATAAATATTTACATATATGGGTTTAATTGAAAACATTTGAATATTTGATAACATTTTAGACATTATAGTTATCAATTTGATATTATTAAATATTTTTATTATTTTTAAATAATTTTATTAAAAAGTTTTTTTCAAAAAAATATCAATAGTGTCAATTTTGACACTATTCATTTACTTGACTTTAAATAAAATACATACAGAAGATAAATTTAAAATAAAATATTTTATACACTCCTAATATTTCATAGTCACCTAAAAAATTAGTGGATCACATTAACTTGTTCATATGATATTTATTTAAAAAAATTTAAAACCATTTATTTGATATTTCTATTAATAAAATAATTCTTACATCACTATTTTGTCATCAATAATAGAAAATATTTCTTATATGAAAATTATAAAAAAATTTATATGATGTATGTAATTGTTTTATCTTTCCAAATACTATATATAGTGTATATTATCTCCTAGTTATCCATATATTAAAATTAATATACTTATATAAAATGAGATTGTGACATTTAGTCACATCCATTAGTTTTTGTTACGTTCTTGTCATATTCATATGTTAGTGTCCATAAAGTGATTTAATTTCAAAAAATAGATGATAACGGTCTACTTTTGACATCCAATAATATTTTTATAGGTTTTATGGTACTTTTATAATATTATTTTTACCCTTAATTACCTGATTGACCATTAACAATAGTAAAAAAATAATTACCAAATTTACTATTCATGATGCCAAAAAATAAAATTAGCCTATTAAAATAATATGGACCTACTAATTAAAAATATTAAATCATTTTTCCCAAATTAAAATCACATAAGTTGTAGTGATTAATTTAAATTTGATACCGTTGTTGAAGCAAGAAAATGAGTTTTAAAAGTAAAAACATTGCAAAAGATTCAAATGTTTTTATCTATGAATTCAATGTAAAATAAATTATAATGAAATAAATTATATTAAATTGTAAAAATATAGTATATTTATACTTTAAAACCATTAAATTTTATAATTTAACCATTTAAATTAACATGATGAAAAAAAGTTGTTTTTAATTAAAATTTAGCATATTTTTACTATTCATCAAAACATGGAAGTTACCATAAAAATATGGGAAATTTATCCACAGTAAATTTTTATATAGTTCATAAAAATAACATGTTTATTTTGTCATATAAAAATTATTGATGTGTCAAAATATTAATTTAAAATGGTTTTTCCATTCAATGGTGTAAAATTAACCTTAAAATAGTTTTTTATAAATCAAATAGGGTTTTATTCGTATTCTGTGACTAAATTATCTATTGGATGAATATCAGAAATATTTTATTAAGTTTATAACACATATATATCTCATTAATTTCCTTACCAAAATTAATTCACTCAAAAATACAAATATCTAATTGATTTATATTTTACATATATAATTAATAGACAATGAACTCATAATGCATTTTCATATGTTAGTTATAATTATTCTTGCTAACCTAACAACTAGGTGATAATTTTTATTCCAAAATAAGGGTTTCTCACGGTTCATTCAATCACACAATTATGTGAAATCCAAGATACTAAATATTTATTATTATTTAAATAAAAATATTTCATAAAACATCTGGGTGTTACATTCTAACCCCACTTAAACTGAATTTATCTCTTGAAATTCATCACTTGGAAATGAACAGATGAGGATACCTCTCCCTCATCATATCCACATGTTCCCATGTAACTTATTCTAATTGGTGGTTTCTCCGTAAAACATTAACCAATAGTGTGATCTCATTTTGTAGAACTTTTTTTCTATGATCCAGAATCTCTATCAGTTGTTCTTCATAAAAATATCTTGCTATAGCAGTACGATTCCTGAGCATATTACATGTGAAGGATTTGGTATGTAATTTCGTAGTATATATACATGGACCACACCATGAACTTGAGAGTGATTCGGTAGAAGTTCCAATCGGTACACTACCTTCCCACCATGATCCATAATATCTAATGGACCGATATACCTAGGGCTCAGCTTTACCTTCTTTCTAAACCACATTACTCTCTTCCAGAGAGATAATTGTAAGAATATATTGTCACCCACTTAAAACACTAGTTCCTTTCTTCGGTTGTCAGCATAACATTTTTTTCAACTCTCAGCTTCTCTTATGTATTGTTGAATATAATTGACATTTTCTACCATTTCATCAAAAAAAATTAGGTACTAACATATTTATTTCCCCAACTTCATCTGAGTAAGTTGGAGTTCTCCACTACTTTCATAGAGGGCTTCATAAGGAGCTATATGAATAATGGAGTTAAAGCTGTTATTGTATGAAAATTCCACTAAAGGTAGTTGTTGATCCCAACCACCTTTGGAATCCAAATAGAAAGCTATCTACATGTCTTCTAGATTTCGAATTGTCCTCTTAGATTGACCATCTGTCTGAGGATGATAAGTAGTGCTGAAACATAACTTTGTATCTAAAGCATGTTGAGGAGTTCTCCAGAACTTCTAGGTAATCCTCAGATCCTGATCTGATATAATGGAATGCGGTAAATCATGCAATCTTACCACTTCCTTTGCATATATCCTGGAAAGAAAATCAAGAGACAAATATTCTCTAATAGAAATGAAGTGTACTGAATTTGTAAGGCGGTCAACTATAACCAATATAGATTAATTTCATTTGGATGTTTCGGTAAGTCCGATAACAAATTCCATAGTTTTGTTTTCCCATTTCCATTCTATTATGGATAATATTTGTAACATCCCCTAGAATTCTATCTCTTAGCCTTAACTTGAGGACAATCAAAGCATCGAAATACATATTCAGCGACATTGTTTTTCATTCCATCCCACCTGAAGTACTCTTTCAGGTCTCTGTACAACTTTGTTCTTCAAGGGTGAATATATAATGAAGAAGTATGAGCCCCGTCCAATAGATCCTTCTTTAATTATGGTATGGGAGGAATAAAAACTCAGTTTCTGAACCTTATTATTTTATCACAATGATGGTTTAATTCTGGAATATTTCTCAAATTATTTTGTAACTCTACATCTTCCTTCTATACCACTTTAATATTCACTTGATAGATGGTTGAAAATTCATTTGAGAATGATAATATTTCTCCCTTTCCATTAAATTTTCAAGATCCATCCTTTGAAAATCCATAAATATTCTCTATTTTGTGATTCTCGCCATGGATATGGTAGCATGGTCTTTTCAACTCAAAGAATCTTCCACCTTGTTTGCTTTCCCTAGGTGGTAATGTATTGAGTAGTTGTAATATTTTATCAACTCCAACCATACTCGTTGGTGCATATTCATCTTCTTTTGTGTGAAAATATACATTAAACATTTATGATAAGTATAAATATCACACCTTTCACCATAAATATAATTCCACCATATCTTTAATTCAAAGATTTCCAAAACTAACCCCAAATCATGATTTGGGTAATTTTTCACATTGATTTTCAACTTTAATGAGGCATAATATATCACCATATAATTTTTCTTGACTACACATCCCAACCCCTTCTTGGATGAATCACAATAGATCACAAACCATTCTCTACTACAAGGTAGTGTGAGAACAGGTGAACTATCTAACCTTCATTTTAGCTCTTTGAAATTCACATCGGATTCCTCTATCCAAATGAACTTAACTAATTTCCAAGTCAAATTGTTGAGTGGATTAGATACACATAAAAAATAATTCACAAAACTCTGATAATATCCAGCCAAACCAAGAAAACGTTAGATCTCAGTTACTGTTATTAGACCTGACCATCTCTTGATAACCACTATTTTTTCTAGATCCACATATATCCCTTCTATTTAAATTATGTAACCCAAAAATGAATCTTTCTAAATAAAAATTTTATAATTGGTAAATTTGGAATAAAGATTATCCTTTCTGAGGGTCTTCAGTACAATTCTCATGCGATCATCATGTTATTCCTTTCTCTTTGAATATACAATAATATAGTCTATAATGACCACACCAAACTAATCAAGATAGCCACTAAAACTTTATTCATTATATCCATGAATATAGGGGGTATTAGTTGTAGAGACCCGAAGCTTATCGTACATGGACATTACATTAATTTTGCGGAATACTTAGTACATTACAAAAACACACACACAAGGATCGTAATAGTTTAGTGTCTTTGGAAACTCAGAACGTAATCTTCTAATCGTGGTGAAAGATCTTCAATATCTCCCATAAAGATATTCCCTTTTTTTTACCTAAAACCTTTCTTTATATCCTGGGGAAAAGAAAACATAAAAGGGTGAGCTCAAATGCTCAGTAAGGGTATACAAAAGAAAAAAAATCAATCACATCATATTCATAAGAACATAACTTTTGGAAATCTAAACCTGCAAAAGAGAGCCTAATTTCATAACATGGGATAAATCAGAGTAGTGAAGTGAAATCACAATAATCATAACTTAAAACATGAAACTTTGTGGCATACACACATAATCATAGAGAATCATTTCTTGTTAGTCAAGACTCATTGCCAAGACTATCTTAGTGGACAAAGTCCCTTTCTGAATCGAGTAACCCCCATTTCAGTCATGTTTCACTGAACCGGTATAACCTACCATTTCAGCCATGTCTATCTCATGAGATATAAAATCTTTACCCAATGCATTGGAGGGAGATATAGGTCCCACCCATCTCATAATGATACCATTCTTATGTGTGCCAAAAAATCATAAATCATACATCATTTCATAACCCATGTAATAAAATGGGATTCTTAAACATCATGCCATCAAAATCCATAAAAAATTGATATCTTTTCATCATAAGAAAATTGAAACCATTTAAATCATAGAGACATTTTACATGAAACATACATATAAAATAATGTCATCTTAGATGGAAAATAGTTTTGAGGAAAAACACTTGAAATGAATTCTTGAGGAAAATATCCTTTCTTCTTTAAAATCATTTTCTTTTCACAAAATTTCATGCAATTTTTAAATATAAAGGCTTTTTTGAAAATAATCATGAAATATTGTAGAGGAAGCTTCTTGAAAATGAGGTATTATGAAACCGTAAAAATCCATTCACGCCGTATAAGTTAAAAATAACATTCTTCTCGTACTTTTCTCAGAAAAGTCAAAAAGTACCTTATATGGTAACCAAAGGAAAGATTCCATTCATACAATGTGGTAAAAAGTCAATAAAGGGTAAAAATGAATTTAAACATTCATGTAAGAATGGTAAACATTTTATAAAAACAATTTTAGAAAACATGGTCGTGGATGATAAACGTAACCCCAGTAAATATTTACGTATAAGCAATCTCGGATAAAAATGAGATTGAAAATTTATCCCTTACCTTAGGTCCGATTTGCTTCGTAAGTGTCCGAACCTCCTGTATAATGATTTAAATCATGTTATTGACTTATTACAGAATCATATTCATTGTTATTATATCATATATGGTCCAGTTATGACTTTATATTACCCGTTCTTTTGTAAATTCATGTTAAAGTAGCGTTTTGGGTAAAATCATCTCATTTGTCGTTCGTGTTTTTAACTTGTAATTATTCATATGATTACTTAGATAATGATTACTTAATTCCAGAATATAAAACATGATTTATATATATATATTCAGAATATACATATATAATAAATCAGTAAATGGAAAGAAATAAACCGTTTATGGAGACGGTAGTCCGTACGTACGCATGAACGTTGTTTTCGTTTCCTTATTGAATTGAATGGAATTAAGTAGATGACTTACATATAAATATAAATAATCCCAGTATCATTATAAGGTCATATATTTCATTTGTACTTATTATATATACTTTATAATCATTCATGAATGGTTAATCATTGAGAATGAATCTCATCGCGTCGTGGAGACGGTAGTCCGTACGTACGCACGAGCGATGATATAGTTCTCATGATCGTGAACTTGTGTTAAAGTGTATGTATAATATTTCAGTGTCAATATCACTTTATAATAATCATATATAGTTACTCATTACACCATTATACCCATCCAATTAAGGTGGTGGTGAAAAATAGATTACACCACGGCGTGGAGACGGTATTCCGTACGTACGCACGCGCAGTGATTTCTTTTTCTGTATGATGGATAGAAGGTTAATTAGAGTTGTTTCATATTTATAATAACATATAAGTATGTAAGTAATACTGATGTTATTACTTTATCATGAAACAACTAAAGAAGAAGAAGTTGAAAAAGAAAGAAATTGAAAAGATCGGTAATGGATATTACCTCTTCTTTGAAACGCCTCTTTGAATCCTTCACTTAGGGAACTAGGATTGGTCTTTGAAGAAGACCAGGACCTCTAGGATAATTCTAGGGAAGTTTAGAAGGGATTTTTGCAGGGGTTGGCCGAGCTTGAGTGCTCAATTTGGTGTGAGGAGGAGGGGGAGGAGGTGTCCTTTTATAAGGGAGGAGAGGGGCACCTTAGGAATTCTTAAAAATGTTAATTTATAATAAATCTAACCCCACTTAAAAACCTCCAAAAATGACTCATATTCAAAGATTAGATGAGATAGGGTTGTAATCTCATCAACCAATCAAATTTAGACATGTTTGGAGCTTATTTTAAACCTTATCATTTTGATTTATCCTTATTTAATCTATTTAAGTTTATTTGTGGTAATAAAATTCTAAATTTTAAATTATAAAAAATAATTACTTATTTGTTGTGAATTCTCCATAATTTTTTACTTTATAACATTATAGACCATATAAATATAAATTTATAATTTTTAAATATTTTTGTGATTTTTAAACAATTTTATAATATGTTATTTTTGTAAAATAACAATAGTGTCAATTTTGACACTGTTCATTTATTTGAATTTAAATAAACTATATAGAGAAGATATGTTCGAACTAAAAGCTTAAATATATTAATAAAAGGTCATATGTGTCTATAAAATTAGTGTATCACATTAAATAGTTCATATAATATTTATTTTATTATTTTTAAAACAATTTATTTGGTTTATCTCTTAATATAATAATTACTACATCATTTTTGTATAATTATTTAATATACTCATTTGTTGTATAAAAATTTAAAATAAAATCCTATGATGAATATAAATATATTAACTTTCACAATAATACTTTTACTAGAATTTATCATCTTAAAATCATAATATTTAAATTGTTATATTTATTAAATTATGAAGGTGACAACTTTGGAATCTTTTAAAATAAAATAATATAAGTGTCATAATCGCTTTTATAAGGCTCCAAATGGTCAAATATTCTACCATTGGATGCTTATGGTTTACAGTTACATGTCCAATAAGTTTTGGTTAGGTATTTGTGCATTTTATGGTCACTATTAGTTTAAAAAAACAATATTCTTGATTTTTCACTAGATAAACAATTTCTGCATCACTATTGTGTCATAATTAATGATAATTATTTAATCCCTAAAAATTATAAATAAATTTATATGATGTAGATAATTTCATTATATTTCTGGAGACTATTCATGTTTGAAGTTTCATGAAGTTTATCACTAAATGAAAATTAATATACTTATAAAATTTAAGAGAGTGACATGTTGTCACTTTCTTTGGTTTTAATAATAATTAAGTTATTTTCATGGACAAATGTCCATTAAATGATTCTAATACGACCCTTAGGTGATATGGGTCGACTTTTAGGCATCCAATAGGATTTTGACATTTGTTAGGGTAATTTTAAAATATTATATTTACCCTTAATTACCCGATTTACCTTTAACTATGGTAAATAAAATTTACCGTAGTTACTATTCATAATTCCCAAAAATAAAAAAGTAGCTTATTAACATAATTTGGACCCACTGATTCCAAATATGGAATCCATTTTTCCAAATTCAATACACAGAAGATGCAGAAATTAAATTAAAATTAATCCCATTGTCGAAAGAAAACGGGTTTTTCTTTAAAACATTGCAAAAGATTGAATTGATTTAACCTACGAATTCAAGGTAAAATCAATGCTAATGACATACATTATATTAAATGGTAAAAATATATTCTATTTATACTTTAAAACCATTCAATATTATAATTTAACCACATAAGATATTACGATTAAAAAAGTTGTTTTTAATTAAAATATAGCGTGTTTTTACTATTCATTAAAATATGAAAGTTATCGGAAAAATATCAAAACTTTATCTAATGTAAATTTTTATATCCTGATTCAAAAGGAGAATATTATTTTGTCAAATTGATCATATAAACATGTCAAAAACCAGATTTAAAGTGGGTGCTCCATCCAAAGGCGGCAAAACTGCATTTTTTGAAAAATACTTATTTTACCCGAAAAATTTATTTTGTTCTTATACCATGTTCTATAAATGTGTAAGATGAATAATAATGTTATAAAATTTAAAATTTAGTTAATACTATTCATAATGGCTAGTTCATGACAATATTATAATAATATAACATTGTTTATTAAAACTCGGTATTGCGTACAACACACGCTATCGAGGAAGGTCGCGATTGCGTGTAATGCAAGCCAAGTCAGGGTTGCGTGTTGTGAAAGAATCCTTCGTTGTTTCGTATAACAGAATCAAAACATATTTCATTTATACATTAAATATATATATATATACTCAATGTTGCGTAGAATAACTATTATCAAAATTATGTGTAACACGGTCCAAGAATAGTGTTGCGTATACTGCAAGCTAATACGGTGTTGTGTATAGCGCAAGGTAATCTTGGTGTAGAATAAAACATAAGACATTAATGAAATTAAAATAATATTTTTCATAAAATCTCGGGGTGTTACATTCTACCCCCCTTAAAATGAATTTCGCCCTCGAAATTCGTCGGGGTTATAAATGGTTTACTATTTGAAAGTTTCTTTGATAGAAACCCACATCGTAAAAAGGAATACCAAAACTTATCTTTAAAAACAAAATTATGAAACGTAACGGTTACCCAAATAAACTAATCACTGGGTTTCCACATAGGTGAAAATATGGATATGGAAGAGAAATCTAACCATCATGTTCTGATGGAGAGTGGTAGAGAACATGGCTATGGAAAAGCCAGCAATCACAAAGCCATAAATTTGTGATGATCTAAGGTACCATCTGATTCATCAGATATAAGATCACTAGGACAACATTTTTGGTTTTCAAGATCGTTTCCCTAAAGTTAAAGAATTTGAATTAGAATAAATACTTTCTTTATTTTGGTACAATCTCACTATTGTTCGTTCCTTTAACAATTTCCACTTCATCTCTTAAATAAATGAAGTTGAATTTGTTATTCGTGAAGTGTTAGCAGATCATGTGATAGAATGACGGGTCATTCCATCTGTCTCAAACAAAAGGTTAGCAAAAAAAATTATATACATAAGTCGATATATAGTGAGATTAATCATATATGGTTCCTAAAATGGACTTATACATCATATTTCATACAACTTAATATAATAAAACTAGTTTCTACTAAACAGAGACTTCCTGTAGGCCAGTGGTAGGTGATAAGGGCCAGTCGCACTTTGGTTGTGGGTTCGATTCCCACAGCCTTGTCCGACACGATGGGTTGTCACCCATCCTGCAGGTTTTCCTTTTTCTAAAACTATATTACTATAACATCCCATCAATAATATCAAGAAAACATCTATCCTTAAACAATACTAACTTATGTCCAACATAATCCATTCCAACCTTTAGGCTTATCCATAATACTGCAGTCCACTCTCATAACATAGTGAAAACGATTACCAGAGATTTAACACCATCGTCGATCCCCATATATCATAAGATATGTTTTTTTTTGTCACATTCCAAACATTCAGAGTCCTTAATCGTGTATTCTCTTGAATACCTTAGTGAAAACATGAATGCAGTTTAAAGTTAACACTTTCCACATACCAAAATCCTCAAAATTCTATATACTCAAACCATGATATAACCTTCTCCTTATATCAGTCATGAGCTCATGAATACTATCAAACATTTAATTTTCTCCTTATCCCTTCATTATGCACATATCATCCACTTTCCAAAAAAATATCTGAATAACCTTTCATTGTTACTCATACCATTCATCATAAACTTTCAAAACATAAGGAAAGACAACAGTGTAACAATCCTTAGATGTCTTTTTATTCTATAGTACAACATTACACTTGATAAACATGTAACCATTCCACTACATTCTTAAACCATTGACTGAGCTTCAACAATTCTTTCATCTCACATATCATTTGTAGTCTCTTCATTATCATCCACATAAATACTTCCCATACGACCATACTGATTATCTTCATGAGACTTTCCCTTAGGGCATTGGTTTGCATAATGCCCGTACATTCCACATTTAAAACATTTAACCATTGTTGATGTCGTAGCAATACCATTATCCTCATCCATGTTGTTAACTGAACCTTTTCCTTTTCATTTACTTGCTTTGTGTCATTCTTTTCCACACCCAAAGCATCTTCCAGTTCCTTTTAAACATTCTACTTGATGCCTCTTCCCACATGATTTACATAGGGGAAATTGAACTTTCTTTCCTCTATGATCATCATAAAACTCCATCTTTCTCTTATTAGCCGACTCAGGAAACTTACCAAATTTTACTTTATTGATCATATTATGAGATTGTTGATTCGGCATAATAATGATGTTTGGACTTCCAAATCCCATTTCATTATGAACAATATCATTCCATTTTCCATAATATCCTCCATTATCGTGAATCATCTGGTTTCCAGCCATTTTCTAAAACCCAAAAAAAGAATAGTGTGAGAGGCAAAAATCATGCTAGGGAAAACAACATAATAAAGGTGGAGTACCCTCAATATCTAACATCTTAGGTTAAATTCTATGATCGTTACCGTAGTTCTAGGACTGTATCCTATACGTATACTTATCCTTAAGGACATCCCTAGACATACCTTATAAATATCTCTAGGGATCTCACTAAAGTTCTCGCATCCTAGTTTCCAAAGGTTGACTAAACCTTTCCTCTGATACCAACTGTAGAGACCCGAAGCTTATCGTACATGGAAATTACATTACTATTGCGGAATACTTAGTACATTACAAAAACACACACACAAGGATCGTAATAGTTTAGTGCCTTTGGAAACTCGGAACGTAATCTTCTAATCGTGGTGAAAGATCTTCAATATCTCCCATAAAGATCTTCCCTTTTTTTTACCTAAAACCTTTCTTTATATCCTGGGGAAAAGAAAACATAAAATGGTGAGCTCAAATGCTCAGTAAGGGTATACAAAAGAAAAAAAATCAATCACATCATATTCATAAAAACATAACTTTTGGAAATCTAAACCTGCAAAAGAGAGCATAATTTCATAACATGGGATAAATCAGAGTAGTGAAGTGAAATCCCAATAATAATAACTTAAAACATGAAACTTTGTGGCATACACACATAATCATAGAGAATCATTTCATGTTAGTCAAGACTCATTTCCAAGACTATCTTAGTGGACAATTTCCCTTTCTGAATCGAGTAACCCTCGTTTCAGTCCTATTTCACTGAACCGGTATAACCTACCATTTCAGCCACGTCTATCTCATGAGATATAAAATCTTTACCCAATGCATTGTAGGGAGATATAGGTCCCACCCATCTCATAATGATACCATTCTTATGTGTGCCACAAAATCATAAATCATACATCATTTCGTAACCCATGTAATAAAATGGGATTCTTAAACATCATGCCATCAAAATCCATAAACAATTCATATCTTTTCATCATAAGAAAATTGAAACCATTTAAATCATAGAGAAATTTTACATGAAACATACATATCAAATAATGTCATCTTAGATGGAAAATAGTTTTGAGGAAAAACACTTGAAATGAATTCTTGAGGAAAATATCCTTTCTTCTTTAAAATCATTTTCTTTTCACAAAATTTCATGAAATTTTAAAATATAAAGGCTTTGTTGAAAATAATCATGAAATATTGTAGAGGAATCTTCTTGAAAATGAGGTATTATGAAACCGTAAAAATCCGTTCACGCCGTATAAGTTAGAAATAACATTCTTCTCGTACTTTTGTCGGAAAAGTCAAAAAGTACCTTATATGGTAACCAAAGGAAAGATTCCATTCATACAATGTGGTAAAAAGTCAATAAAGGGTAAAAATGACTTTAAACATTCATGGAAGAATGGTAAACATTTTATAAAATCATTTTTAGAAAACATGGTCGTGGATGATAAACGTAACCCCAGTAAATACTTACGTATAAGCAATCTCGGATAAAAATGAGATTGAAAATTTATCCCTTACCATAGGTCCGATTTGCTTCGTAAGTGTCCGAACCTCCTGTATAATGATTTAAATCATGTTATTGACTTATTATAGAATCATATTAATTGTTATTATATCATATATGGTCCACTTATGACTTTATATTACCCGTTATTTTGTAAATTCATGTCAAAGTTGCGTTTTGGGTAAAATCGTCTCATTTGTCATTCCTGTTTTTAACTTGTAATTATTCATATGATTACTTAGATCATGATTACTTAATTCCAGAATATAAAACATGATATATATATATATATATATTCAGAATATACATATATAATAAATCAGTAAATGGAAAGAAATACACCGTTCATGGAGACGGTAGTCCGTACGTACGCATGAATGCTGTTTTCGTTTCCTTATTGAATTGAATGGAATTAAGTAGATGAATTACATATAAATATAAATAATTCCAGTATCATTATCAGGTCATATATTTCATTATTACTTATTAGATATACTTTATAATCATTCATGAATGGTTAATCATTGAGAATGAATCTCATCGCGCCGTGGAGACGGTAGTCCGTACGTACGCACGAGCGATTATATCGTTCTCATGATCGTGAACTTGTGTTAAAGTGTATGTATAATATTTCAGTGTCAATATCACTTTATAATAATCATATATAGTTACTCATTACACCATTATACCCATCCAATTAAGGTGGTGGTGGAAAATAGATTACACCACGGCGTGGAGACGGTATTCCGTACGTACGCACGCGCGGTGATTTCTTTTTCCGTATGATGGATAGAAGGTTAATTAGAGTTGTTTCATATTTATAATAACATATCAGTATGTAAGTAATACTTATGTTATTACTTTATCATGAAACAACTAAAGAAGAAGAAGTTGAAAAAGAAAGAAATTGAAAAGATCGGTAATGGATATTACCTCTTCTTTGAAACGCCTCTTTGAATCCTTCACTTAGGGAACTAAGATTGGTCTTTGAAGAAGACCAGGACCTCTAGGATTATTCTAGGGAAGTGGAGAAGGGATTTTTTTAGGGGTTGGCCGAGCTTGAGTGCTCAATTTGGTGTGAGGAGGAGGGGGAGGAGGGGTCCTTTTATAAGGGAGGAGAGGGGCACCTTAGGAATTCTTAAAAATGTTAATTTATAATAAATCTAAACCCACTTAAAAACCTCCAAAAATGACTCATATTCGAATATTAGATGAGATAGGGTTGTAATATCATCATCCAATCAAATTTAGACATGTTTGGATCTTATTTTAAACCTTATCATTTTGATTTATCCTTATTTAATCTATTTAAGTTTATTTGTGGTAATAAAATTCTAAATTTTAAATTATAACAAATAATTACTTATTTGTTGTGAATTTTCCATAATTTTTTACTTTATAACATTATAGACCATATAAATATAAATTTATAATTTTTAAATATTTTTGTGATTTTTAAACAATTTTATAATATGTTATTTTTGTAAAATAACAATAGTGTCAATTTTGACACTGTTCATTTATTTGAATTTAAATAAAATATATACAGAAGATATGTTCGAACTAAAAGCTTAAATATATTAATAAAAGGTCATATGTATCTATAAAATTAGTGTATCACATTAAATAGTTCATATAATATTTATTTTATTATTTTTAAAACCATTTATTTGGTTTATCTCTTAATAAAATAATTAGTACATCATTTTTGTATAATTATATAATATACTTATTTGTTGTATAAAAATTTAAAATAAAATCCTATGATGAAGATAAATATATTAAATTTCACAATAATACTTTTACTCGAATTTATCATCTTAAAATCATAATATTTAAATTGTTATATTTATTAAATTATGAAGGTGACAACTTTGGCATCTTTTAAAATAAAATAATATAAGTGTCATAATCGCTTTTATAAGGCTCCAAATGGTCAAATATTCGACCATTGGATGCTTATGGTTTACAGTTACATGTCCAATAAGTTTCGGTTAGGTATTTGTGCATTTTATGGTCACTATTAGTTTAAAAAAAATATTCTTGATTTTTCACTAGATAAACAATTTCTGCATCACTATTGTGTCATAATTAATGATAATTATTTAATCCCTAAAAATTATAAATAAATTTATATGATGTATATAATTTCATTATATTTCTGGAGACTATTCATGTTTGAAGTTTCATGAAGTTTATCACTAAATTAAAATTAATTTACTTATAAATTTTAAGAGAGTGACATGTTGTCACTTTCTTTGGTTTTAATAATAATTATGTTATTTTCATGGACAAATTTCCTTTAAATGATTCTAATCCGACCCTTAGGTGATATGGGTCGACTTTTAGGCATCCAATAGGATTTTGACATTTGTTAGGGTAATTTTAAAATATTATATTTACCCTTAATTACCCGATTTACCTTTAACTATGGTAAATAAAATTTACCGTAGTTACTATTCATAATTCCCAAAAATAAAAAAGTAGCTTATTAACATAATTTGGACCCACTGATTCCAAATATGGAATCCATTTTTCCAAATTCAATACACAGAAGATTCAGAAATTAAATTAAAATTAATCTCGTTGTCGAAAGAAAACGGGTTTTTCTTTAAAACATTGCAAAAGATTGAATTGATTTAACCTACGAATTCAAGGTAAAATCAATGCTAATGACATACATTATATTAAATGGTAAAAATATATTCTATTTATACTTTAAAACCATTCAATATTATAATTTAACCACATAAGATATTACGATTAAAAAAGTTGTTTTTAATTAAAATATAGCGTGTTTTTACTATTCATTAAAATATGAAAGTTATCGGAAAAATATCAAAACTTTATCTAATGTAAATTTTTATATCCTGATTCAAAAGAAGAATATTATTTTGTCAAATTGAGCATATAAACATGTCAAAAACCAGATTCAAAGTGGGTGCGCCATCCAAAGGCGGCAAAACTGCATTTTTTGAAAAATACTTATTTTACCCGAAAAATTTATTTTGTTCTTATACCATGTTCTATAAATGTGTAAGATGAATAATAATGTTATAAAATTTAAAATTTAGTTAATACTATTCATAACGGCTAGTTCATGACAATATTATAATAATATAACATTGTTTATTAAAACCCGGTATTGCGTAAAACACACGCTATCGAGGAAGGTCGCGATTGCGTGTAATGCAAGCCAAGTCAGGGTTGCGTGTTGTGAAAGAATCCTTCGTTGTTTCGTATAACATAATCAAACCATATTTCATTTATACATTTAATATATATATATATATATATACTCAATGTTGCGTAGAATAACTATTATCAAAATTATGTGTAACACGGTCCAAGAATAGTGTTGCGTATACTGAAAGCTAATACGGTGTTTTGTATAGCTCAAGGTAATCTTGGTGTAGAATAAAACATAATACATTAATGAAATTAAAATAATATTTTTCATAAAATCTCGGGGTGTTACATTCTACCCCCCTTAAAATGAATTTCGCCCTCAAAATTCGTCGGGGTTATAAATGGTTTACTATTTGAAAGTTTCTTTGATAGAAACCCACATCGTAAAAAGGAATACCAAAACTTATCTTTAAAAACAAAAGTATGAAACGTAACGGTTACCCAAATAAACTAATCACTGGGTTTCCACATAGGTGAAAATATGGATATGGAAAAGAAATATAACCATCATGTTCTGATGGAGAGTGGTAGAGAACATGGCTATGGAAAAGCCAGCAATCACAAAGCCATAAATTTGTGATGATCTAAGGTACCATCTGATTCATCAGATATAAGATCACTAGGACAACATTTTTGGTTTTCAAGATCGTTTCCCTAAAGTTAAAGAATTTGAATTAGAATAAATACTTTCTTTATTTTGGTACAATCTCACTATTGTTCGTGCCTTTAACAATTTCCACTTCATCTCTTAAATAAATGAAGTTGAATTTGTTATTCGTGAAGTGTTAGAAGATCATGTGATAGAATGACGGGTCATTCCATCTGTCTCAAACAAAAGGTTAGCAAAACAAATTCTATACATAAGTCGATCTATAGTGAGATTAATCATATATGGTTCCTAAAATGAACTTATACATCATATGTCATACAACTTAATATAATAAAACTAGTTTCTACTAAACAGAGACTTCCTGTAGGCCAGTGGTAGGTGATAAGGGCCAGTCGCACTTCGGTTGTGGGTTCGATTCCCACAGCCTTGTCCGACACGATGGGTTGTCACCCATCCTGCAGGTTGTCCTTTTTCTAAAACTATATTACTATAACATCCCATCAATAATATCGAGAAAACTTCTATCCTTAAACAATACTAACTTATGTCCAACATAATCCATTCCAACCTTTAGGCTTATCCATAATACTGCAGTCCACTCTCATAACATAGTGAAAACTATTACCAGAGATTTAACACCATCGTCGATCCCCATATATCATAAGGTATGTTTTTTTTTGTCACATTCCAAACATTCAAAGTCCTTAATCGTATATTCTCTTGAATACCTTAGTGAAAACATGAATGCAGTTTAAAGTTAACACTTTCCACATACCAAAATCCTCAAAATTCTATATACTCAAACCATGATATAACCTTCTCCTTATATCAGTCATGAGCTCATGAATACTATCAAACATTTAATTTTCTCCTTATCCCTTCATTATGCGCATATCATCCACTTTCCAAAAAAATATCTGAATAACCTTTCATTGTTACTCATACCATTCATCATAAACTTTCAAAACATAAGGAAAGACAACAGTGTAACAATCCTTAGATGTATTTTTATTCTATAGTACAACATTACACTTGATAAACATGTAATCATTTCACTACATTCTTAAACCATTGACCGAGCATCAACAATTCTTTCATCTCACATATCATTTGTAGTCTCTTCATCATCATCCACATAAATACTTCCCATACGACCAAACTGATTATCTTCATGAGACTTTTCCTTAGGGAATTGGTTGGCATAATGCTCGTACATTCCACATTTAAAACATTTAACCATTGTTGATGTCGTAGCAATACCATTATCTTCATCCATGTTGTTAACTGAACCTTTTCCTTTGCATTTACTTGCTTTGTTTCCTTCTTTTCCACACCCAAAGCATCTTCCAGTTCCTTTGAAACATTCTACTTGATGCCTCTTCCCACATGATTTACATAGGGGAAATTGAACTTTCTTTCCTCTATGATCATCATAAAACTCCATCTTTCTCTTATTAGCCGGGTCAGGAAACTTACCAAATTTTACTTTATTGATCATATTATGAGATTGTTGATTCGGAATAATAATGATGTTTGGACTTCCAAATCCCATTTCATTATGAAGAATATCATTCCATTTTCCATCATATCCTCCATTATCGTGAATCATCTTGTTTCCAGCCATTTTCTGAAACCCAAAAAAAGAATAGTGTGAGAGGCAAAAATCATGCTAGGGAAAACAACATAATAAAGGTGGAGTATCCTCAAAATCTAACATCTTAGGTTAAATTCTATGATCGTTACCATAGTTCTAGGACTGTATCCTATACGTATACTTATCCTTAAGGACATCCCTAGACATACCTTATAAATATCTCTAGGGATCTCACTAAAGTTCTCGCATCCTAGTTTCCAAAGGTTGACTAAACCTTTCCTCTGATACCAACTGTAGAGACCCGAAGCTTATCGTACATGGACATTACATTACTTTTACGGAATACTTAGTACATTACAAAAACACACACACAAGGATCGTAATAGTTTAGTGCCTTTGGAAACTCAGAACGTAATCTTCTAATCGTGGTGAAAGATCTTCAATATCTCCCATAAAGATCTTCCCTTTTTTTACCTAAAACCTTTCTTTATATCCTGGGGAAAAGAAAACATAAAAGGGTGAGCTCAAATTCTCAGTAAGGGTATACAAAAGAAAAAAAATCAATCACATCATATTCATAAGAACATAACTTTTGGAAATCTAAACCTGCAAAAGAGAGCATAATTTCATAACATGGGATAAATCAGAGTAATGAAGTGAAATCCCAATAATCATAACTTAAAAAATGAAACTTTGTGGCATACAAACATAATCATAGAGAATAATTTCATGTTAGTCAAGACTCGTTTCCAAGACTATCTTAGTGGACAATTTCCCTTTCTGAATCGAGTAACCCTCGTTTTAGTCCTGTTTCGCTGAACCGGTATAACCTACCATTTCAGCCACGTCTATCTCATGAGATATAAAATATTTCCCTAATGCATTGGAGGGAGATATAGGTCCCACCCATCTCATAATGATACCATTCTTATGTGTGCCACAAAATCATAAATCATACATCATTTCGTAACCCATGTAATAAAATGGGATTCTTAAACATCATGCCATCAAAATCCATAAACAATTGATATCTTTTCATCATAAGAAAATTGAAACCATTTAAATCATAGAGACATTTTACATGAAACATACATATCAAATAATGTCATCTTAGATGGAAAATAGTTTTGAGGAAAAACACTTGAAATGAATTCTTGAGGAAAATATCCTTTCTTCTTTAAAATCATTTTCTTTTCACAAAATTTCATGAAATTTTAAAATATAAAGGCTTTGTTGAAAATAATAATGAAATATTGTAGAGGAATATTCTTGAAAATGAGGTATTATGAAACCGTAAAAATCTGTTCACGCCGTATAAGTTAAAAATAACATTCTTCTCATACTTTTGTCGGAAAAGTCAAAAAGTACCTTATATGGTAACCAAAGGAAAGATTCCATTCATACAATGTGGTAAAAAGTCAATAAAGTGTAAAAATGACTTTAAACATTCATGGAAGAATGGTAAACATTTTATAAACACATTTTTAGAAAACATGGTCGTGGATGATAAACGTAACCCCAGTAAATACTTACGTATAAGCAATCTCGGATAAAAATGAGATTGAAAATTTATCCCTTACCTTAGGTCCGATTTGCTTCGTAAGTGTCCGAACCTCCTGTATAATGATTTAAATCATGTTATTGACATATTACAGAATCATATTCATTTTTATTATATTATATATGGTCCACTTATGTCTTTATATTACCCGTTCTTTTGTAAATTCATGTTAAAGTAGCGTTTTGGGTAAAATCGTCTCATTTGTCGTTCGTGTTTTTAACTTGTAATTATTCATATGATTACTTAGATCATGATTACTTAATTCCAGAATATAAAAAATGATTTATATATATATATATTCAGAATATACATATATAATAAATCAGTAAATGGAAAGAAATACACCGTTCATGGAGACGGTAGTCCGTACGTATGCATGAACGCTGTTTTCGTTTCCTTATTGAATTGAATGGAATTAAGTAGATGACTTACATATAAATATAAGTAATTCCAGTATCATTATCAGGTCATATATTTCATTAGTACTTATTATATATACTTTATAATCATTCATGAATGGTTAATCATTGAGAATGAATCTCATCGCGTCGTGGAGACGGTAGTCCGTACGTACGCACGAGCGATGATATCGTTCTCATGATCGTGAACTTGTGTTAAAGTGTATGTATACTATTTCAGTGTCAATATCACTTTATAATAATCATATATAGTTACTCATTACACCATTATACCCATCCAATTAAGGTGGTGGCGGAAAATAGATTACACCACGGCGTGGAGACGGTATTCCGTACGTACGCACGCGCGGTGATTTCTTTTTCCGTATGATGGATAGAAGGTTAATTAGAGTTGTTTCATATTTATAATAACATATCAGTATGTAATTAATACTGATGTTATTACTTTATCAAGAAACAACTAAAGAAGAAGAAGTTGAAAAAGAAAGAAATTGAAAACATCGGTAATGGATATTACCTCTTCTTTGAAACGCCTCTTTGAATCCTTCACTTAGGGAACTATGATTGGTCTTTTAAGAAGACCAGGACCTCTAGGATTATTCTAGGGAAGTGGATAAGGGATTTTTGCAGGGGTTGGCCGAGCTTGAGTGCTCAATTTGGTGTGAGGAGGAGGGGGAGGAGGTGTCCTTTTATAAGGGAAGAGAGGGGCACCTTAGGAATTCTTAAAAATGTTAAATTATAATAAATATAAACCCACTTAAAAACCTCAAAAAATGACTCATATTCGAATATTAGATGAGATAGGGTTGTAATCTCATCAACCAATCAAGTTTAGACATGTTTGGATCTTATTTTAAACCTTATCATTTTGATTTATCCTTATTTAATCTATTTAAGTTTATTTGTGGTAATAAAATTCTAAATTTTAAATTATAACAAATAATTACTTATTTGTTGTGAATTTTCCATAATTATTTACTTTATAACATTATAGACCATATAAATATAAATTTATAATTTTTAAATATTTTTGTGATTTTTAAACAATTTTATAATATGTTATTTTTGTAAAATAACAATAGTGTCAATTTTGACACTGTTCATTTATTTGAATTTAAATAAAATATATACATAATATATGTTCGAACTAAAAGCTTAAATATATTAATAAAAGGTAATATGTATCTATAAAATTATTGTATCACATTAAATAGTTCATATAATATTTATTTTATTATTTTCAAAACCATTTATTTGGTTTATCTCTTAATAAAATAATTACTACATCATTTTTGTATAATTATTTAATATACTTATATGTTGTATAAAAATTTAAAATAAAATCCTATGATGAAGATAAATATATTACCTTTCACAATAATACTTTTACTAGAATTTATCATCTTAAAATCATAATATTTAAATGGTTATATTTATTAAATTATGAAGGTGACAACTTTGGCATCTTTTAAAATAAAATAATATAAGTGTCATAATCGCTTTTATAAGGCTCCAAATGGTCAAATATTCGACCATTGGATGATTATGGTTTACATTTACATGTCCAATAAGTTTTGGTTAGGTATTTGTGCATTTTAAGGTCACTATTAGTTTAAAAAAACAATATTCTTGATTTTTCACTAGATAAACAATTTCTGCATCACTATTGTGTCATAGTTAATGATAATTATTTAATCCCTAAAAATTATAAATAAATTTATATGATGTAGATAATTTCATTATATTTCTGGAGACTATTCATGTTTGAAGTTTCATGAAGTTTATCACTAAATTAAAATTAATATACTTATAAAATTTAAGAGAGTGACATGTTGTCACTTTCTTTGGTTTTAATAATAATTAAGTTATTTTCATGGACAAATGTCCATTAAATGATTCTAATCCGACCCTTAGGTGATATGTGTCGACTTTTAGGCATCCAATAGGATTTTAACATTTGTTAGGGTAATTTTAAAATATTATATTTACCCTTAATTACCCGATTTACCCTTAACTATGGTAAATAAAATTTACCGTAGTTACTATTCATAATTCTCAAAAATAAAAAAGTAGCTTATTAACATAATTTTGACCCACTGATTCCAAATATGGAATCCATTTTTCCAAATTCAATACACAGAAGATGCAGAAATTAAATTAAAATTAATCCCGTTGTCGAAATAAAACGGGTTTTTCTTTAAAACATTGCAAAAGATTGAATTGATTTGACCTACGAATTCATGGTAAAATCAATGCTAATGACATACATTATATTAAATGGTAAAAATATATTCTATTTATGCTTTAAAACCATTCAATATTATAATTTAACCACATAAGATATTATGATGAAAAAAGTTGTTTTTAATTAAAATATAGCGTGTTTTTACTATTCATTAAAATATGAAAGTTATCGGAAAAATATCAAAACTTTATCTAATGTAAATTTTTATATCCTGATTCAAAAGAAGAATATTATTTTGTCAAATTGAGCATATAAACATGTCAAAACCATATTTAAAGTTGGTGCGCCATCCAAAGGCGGAAAAACTGCATTTTTTGAAAAATACTTATTTTACCCGAAAAATTTATTTTGTTCTTATACCATGTTCTATAAATGTGTAAGATTAATAATAATGTTATAAAATTTAAAATTTAGTTAATACTATTCATAACGTCTAGTTCATGACAATATTATAATAATATAACATTGTTTATTAAAACCTGGTATTGCGTACAACACACGCTATCAAGGAAGGTCGTGATTGTGTGTAATGCAAGCCAAGTCAGGGTTGCGTGTTGTGAAAGAATCCTTCGTTGTTTCGTATAACAAAATCAAACCATATTTCATATATACATTTAATATATATATATATATATACTCAATGTTGCATAGAATAACTATTATCAAAATTATGTGTAACACGGTCCAAGAATAGTGTTGCGTATACTGCAAGCTAATACGGTGTTGCGTATAGCGCAAGGTAATCTTGGTGTAGAATAAAACATAAGACATTAATGAAATTAAAATAATATTTTTCATAAAATCTCAGGGTGTTACATTAGTAATACCAAAAGGCATCACTATAAATTCATAGTGTCCATACCTTGTACGAAATGTCGTATTTGGTATATCCTCCTTTTTGACCCCTAATTGATGATATCTAGAATGAAGATCAATCTTGTAAATGTATTGAGATCCGTCTAGTTGGTCAAATAATACATCAATATGGGGAAGAGGGAATTTGTTCTAGATAATGATCTTGTTAGGTTCTCAATAATCAATGTAGAGACTCATTGATACAGATTTCTTCACAAAAAATAGAACAAGTGTTCCTCAAGGTGATTCAATAGGGTTTATGAATCCCTTTTCATGATTCTTAGGGATTTTATTGTTAAGTTATTGAAACACAATTGGGGACATTTTATAAGGTGTCTTTAAAATATTCATAGCACATGGTAAGAGTTCTATTGAAAATTAAACTTCACTATTTGGTGGAAGACCAGGAAATTTCTCTAGAAAGACATCTTCAAAATCTCGTACAATGGGAATATTCTTAATTGTGATTTTCTCCCCAAATATATGAGGAAAATAACCATTAGTTATTGGAATCACGACCCATATGGTGGATGATATTTCTAGAGGAATTTTATATTCATCTTTGCATCGATAGATGATCATAGAATGATTTGGAATATGAAATGTGACTTCCATTATTTGGAAATTGATATGAGCTCCATATAAGGAATGTTAATCCATGCCAATAATCACATCATATTCTACTATAGGATGGATCACAATATTTATATAATGCACCTTCCTCCATATTTATTTCTACACTTTGATAATAAGGTAAAACTCATCTTCTTTTTAGTGTGGTCGTTATATTTTCCTTTGAATTCCATTTTTCTCTTCTTATCAAACCCATATGACTGATGGGTTACCCTAATCTCCATATCAACCTTGATATCACATCAAACAATTTCCTCATAGCTATTGATGTTCATTATGGATAATTACCTTTGGATACATGGTTTAAATAAAATAAAGAATCGATCAATTTTAATCTCGAATTGGATAATAATTCCAAAAGCGTACCTTGAAAGTCTAAAAAAATTATTTGTAGGTACCAACAGATTTATAATCCTTTTTATTATGTTCAAGGAACTTCTAGTCCATCTTTTTTTGAAGAATATGAGGAAAGTAGTAATTGAAAAATAAGTCAATGAACTCTTCCCATTCCATGGACTCAATTTCATCTCATTACCTCGTATTCTTGATAAAATTACACCATTGATCAGTTTCACCTTCCAAAAGATAGACTATTAAGATGAATTTATCATTTTTAGAAAATTATAGACCTAAAAATATCTTTTCAGTGGTACTGATCCATTGTTTAGCCAATAATGGATCAAAATACCTATTGAATTAAGGTGGATGTTGTCTTGTGAATGACTCAACAGAAGTTTGCTATATCATTTTCTAATTTAGAAGTCTTGTATGATTCATAGCTTGAGAATGTTGTGTGATAATGGATAAAAGATTTTTCATTCCCTCTCCAATAACATTTGGTTGCTCATGGGTACAATCATTTCATTACCCGTCGTATTTAGCGTTAACGTGGTTCCTTTGGGATCCATCCATTCACTGAATCCTAGAGGCATAGTGTGAGAAAAACTAATCATAATGGGAAAACCACATATTTCAAGATTAAAATTTCAATTTAGGATAATTTAGGTTTTATCCTAGGATACACATGAACATATTTAAAACACTAGGATAGGATTGTAACCTATACTTAGAGATATCCTTAGGGTTTTTACTAACATTCTCTCATCCTAGTTTCTAAAGTTTAACAATACCTTTTCTCTAATAACAACTATATCTACCAAAACATTACATGAAGATATTAATTCAACATTGAAGAATATTTATTACAAAACATCACAAAACCACTCCATGACTTTATTGTTTTTGTGTCTTTAGAAACATGGAAACATAAACAAGTGGTTTATAAAACATCCACATTATATCCCACTTATTTCTTCATAACTAGAGATCCTTTTGACATGTCATACTTTATACCCTTATTCATGACTTGTGGAAAAAAAACATATGAAAGGGTGAGCTCAAATTCTCATTAAGGGTAAACAAGGGAAATATCAATCATATCATAATCCTAAGACCATAACATTTTAAAATCTTATCATGTATATAAAATATCATAATATGATGTCATGGGATAAATCATTGAAGTAAAATATAATCCCAATAGTCATAAAATAAGACATGTTAATTTTTATAATACATATATAATCATAGAAAATATTTTCATATTAGTCAAGGATCGTTGTTGAGACCATCTTAGTGGAAAAATTCCATTACTGAACTATGTTCATTCCTCGTTCCAACTCTGTATTACTGAACCGGATTTACATGCCATTCTGGTCATGTATATCTCATGAGATATAAATATTTACCTAATTCATTGGTGGTATAAATAGGTCCCACCCATCTCATAATGATACCATTCTTATGTGTGCCACAAAAACATAAAAACATTTACTAAAGCATAACCCGTGAAATAAAATGGGTTTCTTTAATTGTTATTCCATCATAATTGATATAAAACAAATGGATTTCCTAAATAAAATTCCATCATAAAAACAATAAAATAATAGTATAAACATGGATAAAAATATAACCCTATTTAAAGAGTGTCATCTTTGATGGAAAATAATTTTGAGAAAACACTTGAAATTAATTCCTGAGAAAAATATCCTTTCTTCATCAAAAACGTTTTCCTTCCACACAAAGCCACAAAATTTTAGAAGAAATAATTTTATGTGAAAATAAAATTTTATTATTGTAGTGTAATATTCAATGAATTGTGACATTATAAAAGCGTAAATATCAATTAATTTCGTAGAAGGTAAAAAAACATTCTCCACGTACTTTTTCAGGAAAAATAAAAAATTACCACATACGAAAAAAAAAGATTCCATTCATACCATTTAGTAAAAATTTACCAATTGTAAAAATTTATGTCTAAAAATTATAGAAGGATATAAAGAATATTTTGAAATTAATATTTAGGAAACATAGATTTTGTTGATAATTATACCCCATTAAATACTTACTAATAAACAATCTCAGAATAAAACGTGATTTGTAACGTTATCCCTTACCTTCGGTCCGATATGCTTCGTATGGATCCAAAACTCATGTATAATGATTTAAATAATGTTAATGATTTATACCAAAATCATAATAATTTTTATGATAACATTTCTAATCCTATTTTCATCCATTTGTTTGTAACATTTCATTATTACTTGTTATTCGGGTATTAACTGATTTATGTTCTTGTGCATGTCTTGTCGGATAATTTATTATTCAAATTTTTAAATTATACATATATCTCTTGAAGAATGGTATTAATATAATATATATCATATTTATTCATTGAATTAATTTATATAATCATTATTTAATGATGATTATGTAGAACGATTCACATCGCACCATGAAGACGGTAAGCCGTACGTATCCACAAGTGACGATATCATTCCCATAATTGTTAAATGGTGTTGAAGTGGATAGTGAATAGTATCTTAGAATAGAAAAATTAATATAAATAATATATATATTTATTAGTTCTATCATTATACCAATCCATGTAAGGTGTGGTGAAAAATATATTACACCACAGCGTGGAGACGGTAAGTCGTACGTACGCACACATGGGGATTTCATTTTTCTTATGATGGATAGAAGGTGGAATATGGTTGTTTATTTTTTATAATAACATATAATTATATTATTGATACTGATTTTATTACTTTATAATGAAACAACTAATGAAGAGTAAGTATAAGAAGAAAGAAGTTTCAAATAATCGGTAAATGATATTACCTATTCTTCTATGTGCCTCTTCTAAATCTACTCTTAGAGCACTAGAGTTGGTATTTGAACATGGCCAGAACCATTAAATTGAAAATAGGAATGTTTATAAGTAAAAATAGTAGGGTATTCCGAGCTTGAAGGCTCAAAATGAATTCAAGAGGTGAGGGAGGAGGTGCCCTTTTATAATTGTGGTGAGGGGATCTTTTGGAATCTCCATAAATAATAATTTATTATAAAATAAAAACCTACACAAAAACCTTAATAGTGTCCCATTATTGGATATAAGATGAAATAGGGTTGTAATATAATCAACCAATAAATATTGGCCCACTTATTTTTTTCAATTTAAACCATATCATTTTAATTGACACTTAGTTATTATATTAAATTTTAATTGCGGTAATAACATTCTAAATATTTAATGGTTAGAAATTTTTACATATATAGTTTCAATTTACCATATATGTATACTTTATGAACTTTTAGATCTTATATTTATCACTTTTTTATTTTTAAACATTTTTATTATATTTAAATAATTTAATAAAATGTTATTTTCATAAAATATCAATAGTGTCAATTTTGACACAATTCTTTAATTTGACATTAAATAAAATAAATAAAGAATATACATTCAAACCAAAATATTTAATACAATACTAACATGTCATAATCACCTAGAAAATTATTGGATCACATTAATTAGTTCATATGATATTCAGTTTAATATTTTTAAAACAATTTATTTCATATTTCAATTAATAAAATAATTTTTATATCACTATTATGTCATCATTAATGGTAATTATTTAATATATAAAATTATAAATAAATTTATATGATGTAGTTAATTATTTTATATTTACACAAACTATCTAGACTGGATATTTTCTTCAAGGTATCCATATATTAAAATTAATATACTTATATAAAATGAGATTGTGACATTTTGTCACATTCATTTGTTGTTATTACATTCATTTCATATTCATAGGTAAGTGGCATGAAGTGATTTCATTTCGAACAATTGATGATAAGGGTAAAAGTTATTCATCAAATATAATTTTAAAGGTTTTAAGGTACTTTTATAATATTATTATTACCCTTAATTACCTGATTTACCTTTAACCATGTTAATAAAATAATTACCAAAATTACTATTAATAATGCCTAAAAATAATAGTAGACTATTAACAAAATTTGGACCTACTGACTAAAAATATGGAACCATTTTTAATAATTCAAAACATATAATTTTTAGTAATTAATTTAAAATTAATATCGTTGTTGAAATGAGAAAATGGGTTTTAAAAGTTAAAACATTGCAAAATATTAAATTGTTTTACTTATGAATTCAATGTAAAATTAATGCTAAGGACATACATTGTGTTAAATGGTAAAAAACTATTATATTATAATTTTAAAAACATTAAATATTATAATTTAACCATATAAATTATCCTTATTAAAAAAGTTATTTTCAATTAAAATTTACAGTGTTTTTACTTTTCTTCAAAACATGAAAGTAATGAGAAAAATATCAGAAATTTATCTAATATATATTTTTATATCCCACATAAAAATAAAATTTTAATGTTTTCATATATAAATTATTAATGTTTCAAAATCATAATTTAAAATGGGTTCTCCATTCAAAGGTGTTAAATTAACCTTAAAAAAATTGGTTTTTATACATCAAATTGGTTTTTATTCATACCCTATGACTGAAATATCCTTTGGATGAATATAAAAAAATATATTATTAAGTATATAACAAATATATATCTCATTAATTTCATTACCAAATGTAATTAACTTAGAAATACAAATATCTAATTTATTTATATTTTTCAAAAATAATTGATAGTCAATGAATTCATAATGCATTTTCATAAGTTAGGTATAATTATTCACGATATCCTAACTGCTAGGATATAACTATAATTTTATATTAAGGGTGTCTTGTTGTTCGTTTAAGCTCACAATTTCTTGAAAATCAAGATACCTAAGAATAAGAATTATTTATGGAAAATATTTCATAAAAACATCTAGGTGTTAAATTTATTGTGATTTATTTTCTTTATCATTATTGGAAGTGTTATGTGATTGATATACATGGATACACTGAGGGGAAGAATCATGTTCTCAATGAAAATACTTTGTGTATTTCATTTTTAAAAAATTAATGTATATTAAAAGTATGAATCTAGTTTACTAATATTACTAAACTATTCAAACCATCGGGATGCGATTCCTTATCTCTTATTCCAGTATGATAATTTAACCACAATATATAGGCTATTAGGTTTAGTGTCTTCAATATTGGTATCATAGGAGTTTTAATAGGAGCATTTATAACTAGATTTAGGAAAAAATAGATTAGGGAACAAAGACCTATTATATTCATTGAGTATAATTATAGAATAAAATCCTAATTTTCTGGAAATGTATATATTATGTTCTTTTTACTAGAAACACATATGTTTCTAGATACTACATGTGGACATGGTCCTAGCACCAATGTTCATAACATAGAAAAAGGCATGTTGGACATGACTTTAGTGTTAACAGGTTTACGACAGTGGTCCTTATAGCAAATATGGTTTGACACTCCTGATGGATATTCTTGGGTTAATTAAAATTTTCTTTATAACCCAATATAAATAATTTTAAAAAAATTTGATGATTGGGAAACATTCCCAATGAATCAATTTTTTTATTATGATGGTAACCATGCATAATTTTTCAATCTATGTCACTAGTTTTCTTATTATAAATTATATTTTATGATTTTATGATTTAATCTAGGGTATTAGATTTTTTATATTTCCACCTAGATGAAATAATTAGAATTGTATAAATTTTTATAATCCAAATAGTAAGAATTATTATATCATTATTGGGATTAAACCTATCTTTCGAAGGGAAGTAGTCTCTAAATAATTTTCATCATACCAAATACATAATATCATGTGTTATCAAGAGAGATAAGTATTTATTCGAGTAATATGGATTCAATGGGGATCAAGAGATTAATATTATACAAGATAAAAATACTGTTAAATGTAAGAAATGAAATAATGATTTTTCCCAGGTGATAATTGTGGAAAGAAACACTATGGTACATGATTGAAGGGAATGGGGGTTTTCTACATGTGTGGAGAGATAGGACACCATGTAACTGATATAAAGTTATAGAAATTAGATTTCAATATATAATGATTCAACAATAAGGATATAGGTCACCAAATAAAATAATTCCCCAAGAATCAAGGGAATATACCTCAGATGAAGCATGGAAATCACGGTCACTCTTATGCTATTACTACATATAAAATGGAATGATTAAAGTTCCTATGTTTTTGGTTTCGAGACTCATATTTTAGAACTATTTTAGAAATAATATTCTTATTATCTGAATCTTGAATTTTATAAGGATTTTACTTTAGTAACATTTATTTTTTGTATTTGAAATCATGTGATAAATATTATCACTAAATGATAAAATTGATTAAATAAAAAATTAACCATTTTAAAAAACATGCGATTGAGGGAAGATAACACATAATATATATTTGATGTTGATATAATAATTATAATGATATTTTTTCGTTATATTATTGGTGAAATTGTATTTGGTGATTGATTTGATGGTTTATATTATATTTATTGAAGTTTACTACATTTGTTTATTTATCGAATATATCTGACATTATGAGATTTTATTTTTGGAATCATTAGTGTTTTCAGGAATCTTTTATAGTGATAAAAGTATTAAAATATTTTTAATTTGACATTAATATTCACTTTATACTATTTGGAGGACATAATATTTATTTGGTGAACTTCCTGGTAAATTTCAAGACTTTGAATATGGTAAGATATATTTTAGATGATCCTTAAGTTTAACTATTTATGAAATATGTTAATTTGAATATTGGGGGTTAATATATAGTTTTGGAGATTAATATATTGTATTGGATAACATTAGGTAACAATTTTTTATTTAAATAAAGACAAGATGGATGTCTTGTCCTTATTTTAGGTACTTATAATCCATATAAAGCTAATTTTATTTCTACAGGCATAAGAAGATCATTTTTTTAATATTAATTTCTTGGCATAAGAAATGAATTTGAAATCAATAAAATCACAACCAAAGGATGAAGTTATTATTATAAAATATAAATATAACAAGTAAGTATAGTTCCTTATATCAATATATAGTAAAATAATTCCTAAACATTAGGAGAAGTATCTCAAAAAAATATTGTCATATTACCTTAATATCTGACAAATAAAATGGTCTTTTAAATCATTACTAATTTATGGTTTTGAGGTCCTTAGCTTTCCATTGATAATTAAATTTATTATGATCAATGATCTATATCACTCTATATAATTATGTACAATTTTCTTCTATTTCTATATCTTCACTTCCCACCAATTTACACATACATAGAAACCTAGTAATGTATCATTCTGGATAACTTTTGTACATCCATTTCTCTATTATCAACGAATGAATAGTAATAACTAAATCCTTAAAATCATATGGATTAAATATCTATAAAATAAATTCAAGATATATATATATATATATATATAATAAGTAAAATAATAATCATTTGAAATAAAAAATAATTGATTTCTAAAAAAACATTATTTTTCCAAAATGTTGTTTAGTCACACTTTGTGCACATAATTTAAAATGAAATTTGACATGTTTCGAAAACAATATTTAACGAAATAAATTTAATTTTTCAAATCTACATGTCAAATTTATATTTTGATTAATTGTTTAGAATTTTTTCAATAGAATCTTTTTTTATGAATTATGAATGAATACAATTTTTTATTGAAAACTGCCTTTTCATTTAAATAATTTAGAAGGGTAAAATATATTTTAAATATTTTAAAAGTAAAATAACTCAATTATATTAAATTATAACTATTTTAGTTCATTTTTATCAATTTTATAATGAATTTTTATATAAAAACCTTTCAATCTTTTGAATATTTTTCTTTAGAAAAACTATTTTTACGCATTTGTGAGTTTAATTGTACATTGAAATCTACCACTTTTTCGTAATAAATGTGGAAAAAAATGTCTCCATATTTTTAATCATAATAATAATTATAAATAAATATTTTCAAATTCATTTTTTACTGTAATTTATATTAAAAAAAATATTGTGAATAAGGTAAAAATTGATTAAGTTATCGTTAAAATAAGAATATAATGTTTAAAATGAATAAAAAATTTGAAAGACCGTTTTTAGTTGAAACTTTTAGACCTTATAATCTCTTTGGTTTCATTATAACTCATTTTTCATGATTTTTAATAATAAACATGTGAGTATTACTTTATCTTTTCAAAAAACTGCTTGTGTGTCCTCTCCTCCACTTATAAAAGGACACAACCTCCCCTCCCTAATTCAAACTCAAAACCCCATTATATTCCTACCATTACCAAAAAACATATATTCCTTACCTTCCTCTACACATCCTAGAGTAATTATATTTATTAGGAATCAATCCTAATAATGGTTTGTGTATAAACCAAAAGAGGCTCTCTAAAGAAGAGGTAAAAATATTAAACATGTATATTGTTTAATTTATTCTAATGCCTCCATAAAATCATAATAGAATATCATAATATAATAAAAATATTATCCCCTATATACTCAAATTTTATTATGTTAATTTCATAACACAAAACTATCTCCACTTCCTTGAAATGAGAAACAAAAACTATAATCATGTGTATGGAGGACTACCACCTAGCAAACTGATAAAATTAATTTTTCATCACCACAATTAAATTATTGATATAATTATTGATTTAATATATAGTTATTATATTCATGTAATTATTATACATATTTAATTATTACATCACATATAACTTCTTATGTAATATTTCTTGGGGAGTACGATAACGTCGCTTATGTGTACAGTAAACTACTACTTTATGAAGTTATTTTATTTGTTTTTCACTTAAACATTTCATGGAAAGTAATAAGGATAAGATTAATTAGTAAATTTAATATTTAGGGAATAATAATAATTTTGTAAATATAATATCTCATCAATATTATAACCTTTATATTTTTTGTAAAACAAAAATATTACTCATGCGTACATGTGGACTACCATCTCCACATAGCGATATGAATATTTTTTCATTTTTTTTACATTTATGGTAATAAAGATGGATTTAGTTAAAACATATGATATATATAAATTAATAATGATTATATATTTATGAATTAATTCTTTTTTAACTTTTTTCCATCCATCAAGAAAAATGGAAATAGTGTTCATGTGTACGTACGACCTACCCTTTCCATGATCACAGTTATGACCTTTCTATATATAAATTTTATATATTACTATAAATAAACATATAATGATTAAATATGATATTTAAATAATTTTTAACCTTTTTGAGATGATTTAACCCTGATAAAAGTAAGAGGACTAAAATTACCGAACCAAAAAATACATGAAAATCGAAGGGATTATCACCTGAAACAGTGATTTTAACAATTAATTGTTAATAAACTGGTCATAAAATATTATATGTAAATACTATATGGTATAAATTACATAATTATTTTTATTTAATATATTTATATTAATCCTATGTTCATTATTGTTGAGTTTCAAACACGTATGAAGGAATTTAGACCTACAGTAAGGGTTTCTCATCTAAATTTAGCTTTTATGATACATATTCCAAATTCACAACTTATTCCTTTTTTGTGTATATATTGAACATTTTTATATTTTATATCGTGAATCGATTTATATTAATGGTTTTTAATGTTTCATTTGAACTTATTTATTTCATGGTTATTATGTTTCAAAAGTTACAAATGTGGTCACAGTTTATTTCACAATCTCATTATAATTTAAGATTTTTTGTGTGTAAGCCACACTTAGGGGAATTATTAGGTATTAATATATCAAAATAAATAAATATTATTCTAATATTTTTATTCTTTAATTTTTTAAAGTAATAAAAAAAATTTCTCTTTAGTTGGTACTTAAAATTATTGAGAAAATGATTTTAAAAAAATACGACTTTATTTTTCACTTTGATCGAAAATAATTTTTTATTCCAAAAACCATGTTTTCTAAAAAAAATAAATAACTTTATAGAATTTATTTATTAAAGAAAATTCTAATCATTTTTTAATTTTTTAAAAAATAAAACATAAAATAATCATCATTTTGTTTTCCAAACAAGACTTATTTAGATTTTACTACAACTGTGAAAGGAATATTGGTTTAAACTAGTAAATCATCTACAGGGTTTTTTTCATCATGTCCACTCAATTTTATAAAGATTACATTATATAATTCAATGTTTATTTTCAAATAAATTTATTTTCAAAATATTTTTTTAACTTTTATTTTTAAAAATATTTTCAAAGTGAAAAGGATATTTTAATTAAGGGAATTTTTATTGTATTTAAATTCACCAATGACATAAATCCTTCATAATAAAAATGATACATTGGGTATATGTTGTAAATTTACCATCCTAATAATTTATCTATATTTTTTATGCTTAGTTTGAATAAGGAAGTTCTATTTTGAACCATTATCCATATTACTCAGATTGGTTTGGGATTTTGTTTATTGATTGGAGAAAGTATTAACATATCATATGCTTGTTATTTAAATATGAATACTTTTTTTGATTATTTTACACCCATTTAATATGTTTAATTCATTATACTTAGTAATTGATGGGTGGGCCTCGTTATATATATCCCCTTGATGTGTCCACAAGTCTCATGATACAAATAAGTCCGCCAAATTAGATAGTTTTTTACCCACATATTTAAACTATCTTGTGAAAGGTCTTGACGGTACGTTTCAGATTTTGGATATTTTTCCTTCCATAAATATGAGATTAGTTATTGATGTTCCAAGTGATAATTTTATTAGTTATAATATCCATGGTTAAGTTTTATCTTCATGTGATTATTTAAATGACATTATTTATCATCATTTATTCGTACCATATTATGCTCAAGTAATTGATTTAATGGAATGTGTTTCAGTTATTTACCTTTCCATATTAATTTTTATTTATTTAATAAGGATATCTTCATCATTGATCATACTTTTAATAATCATATTATGTCACCACTTTCTTATTTTTTATTTTCCCCAAGATACCAAGAAGTGTTTTTGGATTGATATATAGGGATACGCTAAGGGGGATAAATGTGTTCTCAAAGAAAATACATTGTTCCTTTTATATTTTAAAATATTGTTTTAATTTCAAGTATGTATCTTGTTTACAAAGACTATTAAACCATTCAATACTTTGGGATGTGATTCTTAGTATCTTATTTGAATGTAATAAAGTAACCACTAACTACATGATATTGAGGAAGGGGTTTTTATAGGATATTCTCCTATGCTAATTGATTTGGACTCCTCTATAATAGCTTCAATAATAACATTTTATATAGAGACCTTAAAATCCCCAAAATATTTAGTCTAAACCATTCAAATATTAATTTTATTGAAGAGTTTGTCAAGTTAATTAGTAGTATAGAAAAAATTATCTGTAACCACCTCGACCATATTAGTGTTAATAAGAGGATGAAATCATGTTCATATAGGATATATATATAGTTAGTAGGAGATTAAATTAATGGATGTGTGTATGGGAAATGAATCAAAGGTGGTTTGAGGTATGAATTTTATTTAAACTACTCATATTTTGGTACTAATCAACACTATCTTATCAAATTACCTTATCAAAACAGATTTGATTGTAGTTTTTAACCATCACCTTGAGATACTATGATTACTATTGGATCTTATAATATATATTGGTGATTAATCATGGTTAGTATAGTATTTTATTGATGGTAGACAATAATAGAGTATAACTTATTATTATAGGACTTGTTTCACTTTAGGATGTATCTATAAAGATTTATTATTAGAACGGGTTGGATGAATTCAGTATGTGGTTTCATTAATTTCTACCACTGCAGAGTTATTTTAATGGTTTGAGTGGGGACCACTATGTGTTTATTAATATAAAATATTGATAAGAGAGGTATCAGTTAGTAAAAGCATAGAAAATTTACTCATTGTTGGTGTGTATTATATTTTAGAAAGTCAAGATGGGGGAGTGGGAGATTATGATGGATATTAAAAACATAGTGGGTATACTTTTGCAGGAGGTAATGAATTTACCTTTGTAATATGAATTAGAGTTCGGTATAGAGTCATGTCATATTATGATAGAAATATATCTAGATTCTTATAAAAACTAAATTCTTGAACTCCATGAGTTGAGGAACTAGATAAATGATATTATGAAGAAGAGTTTCATATAACCCTGTGTCTCACCCATGGACACACTAATATTATTATACTATATCAATAATACTAATAACTTTGACTATGTTAGGGGAAACTTTTCTATGTCCATTAGTAACAATTAGAGTTTAGTGAATCTAGGTGATCCAAATTTTAAAAAAAAAATTACTAATTTTCCTCTAAGTATCTTATTCCCACAATCATGGGAACTGTGTTCAACCAATCACTTGACCCTAAACCTCATTGAATTTAATTTCAATTGTGGAGATTTGATGCATACAGGGACACACATATTTTTACTTATTTCACTCACATTAGGCTACTTCATGGAAATGCTATCATCATTGTCTCAATTCACTAATTATACACTAGGATCACTTCTTTTTATGGTTTCATGATATTTTCTCTTCTCTCTTCCACACAAATATAAATTCCTTTATATGTAATGGTTTGGATCACTATAATCCAAGACTCCCACCCTTTCCTCCTACTTTGTTCATTGATTTACAATAGTAATTCAAATGAGTTCACAGTGCTTTTTTCCTCCTTTTCTCACTACACTGGGGAAAGAACAACACAAATTGTTTTCACTTATAGTTCCCTTCAAATAAAAAAATTATTTTAAGTTTCATTATATTATGTTAATTTATGAATTATTTAATTACTAACTACATATTCACATGCTATTTTTGAACTCCCTATTCATTCAAAAATGTTATTGAATTCTTTCTTTAATGCACACAGATGATTCCTTACCCTTCTTCACTTTGTTGTGATACAGTAACTCATTATAGTATATGATTGGAACTTTATCTCCTTCCTGGTAACCCAATTTTGAACGTGATAATAAGTTATTTCTTCTTCTATTATCCAGGTTTGTGAGAAAAACCAATAAATCTCTCCTTTTCTTTTCCGATTAGATATGGTGATGAATTCCATATGTGGATGGATTCTCCCTTCTCTAATAAAAATTTCCAATTTGAAAAGTTCATGATATTCTGGATTCCGTTACATCTACAAAAATGTTTTATTATGATTAAATTCAACTCATTAATCACCTAGAACATTTTGTTTTTCAAAAACTATTAAAAATAATCAATGAAAAAACATTTATTTTTCTAATTGTGTTGTTTGTAAAACCTCTTGATATATTACATCCTCAATCTCCCATTAATTGTTTCCATCCAAAAAATCTCTCTTTAATAAATTAAATAATATCTTGAAGATTCATATAGATAGGATTCTCTACATATTTATTGTAGTTCCCCGACCCTAGTTACCTAGAGTCGGTGCATTATTACATAACATTTTAATAGTCATAATTGATCAAGTCTCAAAAGGCCGATTAGTTTGGTAGCCTTTGAAGTACTAGATATATACATAAGTTTTACATTACATCATGAGATAAAAAACAACAGAATTGCATCCTTTGAACACATTAATATTCCTTAGACTATCCCTATAGGATAGTCATAATATACTTCTTCACATCCTAGGAAAAATAAAACATAGAAAGGGATGACCTCAGATGCTCAGTATGGATAACAATAAAGTGTAAAATTTCATAAATAACCATAAACACTTCAGGAAATGTAAAAGACTAAAACACATGACTTTCAAACGTAAACATTAGCATAATATTGATAAATCAAATAATTACATTTACTTATTCACATGGATATTATACTAGTTGAATAATCACATGAAATATCAATATTTAATTTAACAATGATAGAATACATAATGCCATACTTTATAACCACATAGTCAAGGCCTCGTGCCAAGACTACAAATAAGATATTGTCAAGGCCTTGTGAAAAGACACTAGTTTGTCTCATGAGACCTATCGATGCATTAAGGAGCTATATCGGGCTCCAACTGTGGAATACTAAGTCCAATGCATTCTTCATATGAAAAAGTTAAAACATAACATAAACATTCATATTAAAACTAGAATAATAAATTTTAATACTTTAACCATAAACCATTAATGGTATAAAAATAACACATCAACAGTCAAACATATCACAAAAACTTTAATACAATATGGAATATTTGTATTAACTTAAATCAAGTGTAAAATCCATCAAAGGATGTTGACATAGATGAAGTCAAAACTATTTGAGAGAAATATCTCTTTCTATTTTAAAATGATTTAAAAGTAACATAATTATAAAAGAAAACTTTAATTTTGAAAAAATTCTTATAATATTGTAATGGAATCTTAGAAGATGTTATAACGGCAGAAAATATCCGCACCTTCCATATAAGTTAAAAAACATTCTTACATTAATTTTTCGAAAAGGTCATAAAGTACCTTATTTGGAAAACGACAGAAATATTCCTTTCATAACATTTTATAAAAATTCGACCGAGGGTATAAATTAATTTAACCCATAGTCTAGTAAATAGTAAAAAAAATTGAAATACATTTTTAAGAAACACAGATGTGGATGATAAAGAGGTCCTAGTAGATACTCACGTGTAAATAACCTCAGATAATAAAGAGATTGTGAAATTTGACCCTTACCTTTTAATTTTTCTTAGTCGATGGTACGTTAACCTCCTGTATAATAGTTAAATCATTTTTATTAAATTATACAAGAACCACATACATAAATATGATATCATATATGATCCTCTAATATCTCTTTGTTAATTATATTTTAGTAGTGTCATTGTTTTCGGTGTTAACTGTTTTATATTATTTATATGTTTTGTTATGTAAGTCTTGTTTTTTATTGATAAGATGTATTTGATTCATATCCAGAATTATATTAAGATCTTAAAAATTAATTTTTTATCATAAAATGTAATTTATTCTTGAATGGTTACGATTGGGAATGAATCTCCTCACATTCGGGGAGACGGTAATCCGTACATATGCATGAGCGACAATATCATCCTTTTAATAAGGAAATTGTATGTAATTAGAAGGTATATTATATATATTTAATCATTAACTTGTTATATTTATTATTTACATCAGTTATACTCATTATTATACCCATCCAAATAATGAAGTGTTTGAATAACAAACTACAACACGATGTGGAGACAGGAAGTCGTACGTGTGCACGTATGGTGACTTGCCATTCATCGGATGGATAGAATAATGAATATGTTTATACCATATTTATAATAACATCACATTATATATAAGGTACTAGATTAATTATTTTGGTATTTAAACAACAAATAAAGATGATGTGGAAGAAGAAAATAACTTTGAAATATGTGGTGATATTATTACCTTTTATCCAGGTGTTTCCTTTTGAGTTGATCAAAAGGGAACCATAGGATGGCTCTCGGATCAAAGTAACACCACTAGGTCAATGTGAGGATAGTTCAGAGGATATTTGGGTAGGTTTTGGACGAGCCAAACGGATTTGGAGGTGTGATTTTGGGAGAAGGTGAAGTACCCTTTTATAAGAGAGGTGAGGGTCAATTTAGGAAAAGCTTTAAATATTATTTTATATTACAAACATATTTGGTTTATAATGGTTTAAAAAAGAATTTATTTCAACTCTAAAGTGGGTATGGGTCGAAAAAAATCTAAAAAAATATGTTTAGATAGGTTTATGTGACCACATTATCCTTTTTATTTTGATTTAACTCTTACTTAAATAGTTTGAAAGTTACTATGTCTCTTTGTATTTTTATATTATATGGTTAATAAACTAACTATAAACTTCCAAGAGAACCCCAAGTGGTTCATTATTGAAATATCTAACCTTATCTATGTCCTTTGTCTGAACCATTGATTTTATGAATATTATTTCAATAAATAATATAGTATTTGTTTTAAAAACTAAAATAGGTCAATTTTGACACTATTTAGTAGTTTTTTAAAGCCATAAAAACATTATCACTTCAATTAAAATTTATTTAATCAACCCTAACATGTCATATTAACCAATGAAATTATTGAAATTCATCATAAGACTCAATTTAAAATTATGTGGATATTTATAATATCAATTATTTTAATATTTAATTAATAAGGTAATTATTGCATCATCATTATGTCATACATAAATTTAATTATTTAATGTCTAAAAATGATAAATAAAATAACATTATTTAGGAAATATTTTTAGATTTAAAATGAATATTTATAGTAGAATTTATCTTATGTACAACCCTCTATTGAAAATGTTTTATTTATTAAACTTTGAATTTAACACTTTTTACTCTTATTTAAATAAAATAATAATAAATGTCCTAATCTAATACAAGTGGATCCAAAGGAAATATTTTACTCCTAAGTTTTATTTTGGTTGAAATAAACATATCCAAAAGAATTAGGACATGTTTTAGGGTAATTACAATATCATTTTTACCTTTAATTACCCCATTTACTTTTAACCATGGTAAATAAAACTGAAATGTTACTATTCACCAAAAATTATTTTCATCTTGTTGAAAAAAATTTTACTTACTGATATCACACATGTATTTCATATTTTTGAAATTTAATTCACAGAAGCGGTAAAATTATATTTTATACAAATTTGTTAACGTGCCTAGAAGGCGGGTAAACGACAGTAAAAAGGTCAATAACATTTTATATATCAAATATTATTAAAAATTGACTATAATAAATTACAATGAACATATATTTGTATTTTTTATATATTTTTACAAAATATAAATTTAAATAAATTAACTAATTATTTAAAAAAATGGTTTTAAACAATAACGCAGTGTTTCAATATTCGTCAAAAATTAAATGTTTTCAGAAAAATAACAAAAACTCACACTAAGATAATTTTGATATTCCGAATCCAAAAATTATTTCCATTTATAAAAATAAAATTTCAAAAATTTCAAAAAGTGGGTATTACTATTCATAACGGCTAGTTTTATTGGTCGTGGTCTGTTAAAACTCCATGTTGCGTACAACACAAGCTATTACATTATTCAAAGAGAAACATACAATAGAAGCTTGGGTGTTACATTATCCCCTCCTTCAAATATTTCATCCTCCAAATTTCTAGAATATTACTGCCTAAAAACACTCGAGTGGTTCTTCATCTAACTTCCTCTAGTTCCCATGTTTCCTCTTCCATCTTATGATTTCTCCATAGAACATTTACTAGATGAGTCGTCCGGTTTCTCAACACTTTTTCTCTAGTATCAATAATTCTGATAGTCTTTTCATAATAAGATAGGTTGAGTTCTAGTTTTATTTCTTCACAGGTGAGTACATGAATTGGGTCAGGCTTGTATTTTCTCAACAGTGATATATCAAACACATCATGAACTTTGGAGAGTCTTGGCGGCATTGCCAAATGGTAAACTACACTTCCAATTCATTCTAGAATTTTGAAAGGTCTGATGTACCTTGGACTTAATTTACCCTTATTACCAAAACATATAACACCCATCCATTGAGATACCTTCAAGAAAACATGATCACCTACTTGAAATTCCAAATCTTTCCTTCGGTTATCGGCATAGCACTTTTTCCCACTTTGAGCTGCTTTGATGTGGGTTTGAATAACCTTATCATTTTCCATTGTTTCCTCAACAACTTCTGATCCTATGAGTTTTCTTTCCCCAACATCATCCCAACATGTTGGTGTGCGACATTTCATTCCACATAACGCTTCATATTCTTCCATGTTAATACTTTAATGGAATGTATTTTTATAGGAAAATTCTACCAGAGGTAAATATTGATCCCACATACCTTGAAAGTAATGTGAGAAGGATCTCAACATATGTTCTAAGGTTTGAATAGTCTATTCTTATTTTATATCAGTTTGAGGGTGGTAGGAAGTTCTCAAATGAAGTTCAGTATCTAGCGCCTTTTGAAAACTTTTCAGGAATCTTGTTGGAAAATGGGGACCACGATTAGAAACAATAGATAAGGGTACTCCATGATGTCTTACAACTTCATTAATATATAGTCTTGCTAGACATTAAAGTGGTAAATCTTCCCTTATAGAAATAAAATGTGCCTACACTGTAAGATGATCAATAATGACCAATATTGCATCATTATTTCTAGGCTTCTTTGGTAGTCCCAAGAAATATTCCATTGTAATATCATCTCATTTCCACTCTGGTATGGGAAGAAGTTGCATGACTCTTATAGGATGTTGTCTTCCATCCTTTACCTGTTGACAAACCATATATATTGAAACATAATCAGAAATATTCCTTTTCATGTGGTCCCACCAAAAACATTGTCTAAATATCTATAAATATTAGTGCTACCAGGGTGTATAGAGAAATTGGATCTATAAGAATCATCCAACAATTCACTTTTCAGATCATGTATGTTAGGAAGACAAGTTATCTTCCCAAATTTCAAAATTTCATTTTCATATATAAAGTCGATGAATCTCCCGTCATTCCAAGACTAAATTTTCTTTTGAAACTCCTCATAATCAGTCTGAGATCTTTTTATCCTTTCTAGAAAAGGTGGTTTGGAAACAATTTGAAAAAGTATTGTTTTTTCACCTTCCATGATTATTCCCATATCCATCTTTACTAGATCCATGGACATAGGATCTCTTTCAAATATTATCTTGTTCAAAACTCCATGATCCTCTTTTCTCAAAGCATCTTCTACCTTATTTTCTTTCCTGGTTGGTAGTGTATAGTGCAATCATAATCCTTGATTAGCTCAAACCATCGCATTTTCCTCATGTTGAGTTCTTTTTTTGGGAAAATATACTTCAAGATCTTGTGATCAGTATATATCTCAAATTTTTCACCATATAGATAGTGTGTCCAAATCTTCAAAGAAAAGATTACAGCTGATGACTCAAGGTCATGAGTGTGATAGTTTTGTTCATGAATTTTTAGCTGTCGTGATACATAGGAAATAACTTTATCATTCTGCATAAGGACACAACCAAGTCCTTTCTTTGAAGCATCACTATAAAAAACAAAACCCTCATTCTCTACTGGTAGAGTCAATATAAGATTATAGACTAATATACTCTTCAATTATTCAAAACATTATTCATACTCTTTTTTCTAAACAAATTTAACACCTTTTTCATGTGAGCTTGGTTAATAGGTTTGATAGTCGAGAAACATTCTAAATGAAATTCCAATAATAACCTTCTAAACCAATAAAATTGCATACCTCATTTATAGTTGTTGGTGCTGGCCATTTAGGGATTTCCTTGGTCTTTGAAAGATCAATAGAGATTCCATCCTTAGAGAAAATATTTCCATGAAAAGAAATCTCCTGAAACCAAAATTCACACTTTATAAACATACCATATAATTCATTTCTATTGAGGGTTTTCAGAATAATGTACATGTGATTTTCTTGATCTTCATAGCAATTAGAGTAAACCAAGATATCATCAATAAATAACACTAAAAATTCATCACGATGTTCCTTGAAAACACTATTCATTAGATCCATGAAAATAATGGGTTCATTAGTCAGTCCAAAAGGCATTACTGTAAAATAGTAATGCCCGTACCTGGTTTGAAATAGTGTTTTCGGAATGTCTTCCTTCTTTACAGACAACTAATGATATCTAGATCGAGGTCAATCTTTGGAAAATATTGAGCTCCATAAAGTTGGATGAATAAATCCTCAATGTGAGGTAGGGGATACTTGTTCTTTATTGTTATAGCATTGATCTCCCCATAGTCAATTCACAACCTCATAGATCCATCATTCTTATTAACAAAAAGAACATGGGCTCCCCATGGAGAAACACTAGGGATAATAAATAATTTATTAATCAATTACTCTTGTTGTTTATTTAGTTCCACTAATTCCATTGTGGCCATTCTATAGGGGGTCTTCGATATGGGTCTTGAACCAGGAATTAAATCAATGGAAAACTCAATTTCTCATTTTGGAGTATGTCTAGGTAAAACTTCTGGAAACATAACAACATATTATTTCACAATAGTTACGTCATCTATTTGAACATTCCTTTCCTCACCCATAGTTATTTTATTATCTTCCTCTCCAATAATTTAATTTAGTAGAGCTACTGGGGGTGGATCTAAATAAGAATCAAATGGTGATGTTTCTCCTCCAAAGATATGGTACTCTTTATCATCTATGGTACTCTTTATCATCATTGAAAATTTTAAACTCCTTCTTCTTACAATAAATTTTTTCATCATGGTCTGAAATCCAATCCATACTGAGGATTATATAAAATTCAATCATGGTTATGATGATGAGATCAGCAGATAAAGAAAATTTATCTTCCTTAATGGGGACCGATTCATAAAACATTGTTGCAAAGATACTTCCCATAAGAGTTTTTACCAATAACTCCATTATTAAATCAAATTAGAAATATAATTGTTTTATAAAAACAAGAAGATATGAAACAATGCAATGATCCAAAATCAAGTAAATCATTGGCTAAACTTGAGGAAACCATTAAATTACCTACCACCACCTCTTACGGAGCTTCAACTTCAGCAGTAGAGAACACTTAAGTAGGTATTTCTCCCCTAGCCTTTTCTGAAGTATCTTTCCTTGGCTCTTAGGGAAATCATTTTCATTATTCCCCATTTCCCTAAAATTATAACATTCAACATTCGCATCCTCTTTCTTTCCATTTAAATCATGAGCTTAGTGGCCTTTTTCACCGAACATGTAACAAACTCACATTCCCTTCAGGGAAGTACCAGGGTGTTTCATCCCAAATTCACCACAGGAAAGATATTCAACTTTTCTTTTCATCTACTTATTTTCATTTACAAAGAGTTAAATAGATATCTTCTTCACTTTCTTTTCTTTAAATTAGTAATACTTAGATAATTCTTCTTCTGTCTTCATAGTGCATGAGAAAATATATTCGTATGATGAGAATAATTGTGAGACTGATGCTCAAAAGATAAATGGTTTTAACCCATCAAATAATCGATCAATCTTACTCATTGGGTTATGTTTATAATTTGAATCATGGCTTGCTATCCATGTAATGTTAGCCTTATACTTTACGACATTCTCATCCTCCTTTTACCTCAGACTCAGAAATTGTCTTTTCCATATCCACTCAATGGTCACAAGGAATGTATTTTTCTATGAAAATATCAATAAACTCCCTCTATTCCATATTTGATACTTCTTAATCTTTCATTATGTTTTGAATTAATGACCACCATTGATCTGCATCTCCCATGTGGCAATAAACTGCAATCACAACTTTTTCCCTTTCGCTACTCCCCAGAGCATGAAATATTTTCTCTAAATAACTTATCCATTACTCATATACAAATGGATTTTTAGTCCCATTTAATGTTGGTGGTTGTTACCTCATGAAGCGGTCTAAAATTTATCCTCTGCGTTGTCGATCAGGGTGCTCCATACGGGTAAGGTTATTATTCATAACATGAGTGAGTTGTCCTAGTATGGTGATAAGCTGATCAACACTAATTGCATCATCAGCAAAACTATAATTATATTGTGTGTGAGGAAAATCCCTACATGGATTACATGCATTGATACAATTTCGATTCCTTCCACTAGGAACCATTTCTAAACAATGGCATACGCTAGATTATTTTATGAATCACAATAAATAATTCCAAACCTGTAAAACACTTAACATAAATTTAATAATTTATTGATATAATCCATAATCATAAAAATGTTTTCTTTGAGGATGTATATACTCATAAATCATTCGTAATGGTTTGTAAAGAAAATTTGAATTATCCTAAGCATATCCCCTGGAGAGTCGTAACCACGAGTGCAGGAAGGCCCGTTGTTGTGTACCAAGATACCCTGGGTCAAGCCTGAAACTCCTTGTCGGAGTTTTCAATATTAGGTACATCTGTTCCAGAGCCGCCTCTACCTACTAGTATCTAGACAAGGATGTATTTTTTGGAAAACTCACAAAATCTCTACATTACCGAAAATCTAGGAAGTTCTTGTGTACTAATCCTCAATGTTTATCTTAGTGTAATGTTCTCTAATTAGAGTTTTTCCAAATCTTTCCTCTAAGGTTTGTGCTAAAATTTCTCTAATAACAACTATAAAACCCCAACCCTAGTTACACAGAGTCAGTTCATTATTACATAACATTGGCATGATCATAAGAGATTATGTATCGAAAGACCGATTAGTTTAGTTGCCTTGGATGTACTGGATACATACATAAGTTTTACTTTACATGATGAGATAAAAAACATAAAAATTCTCTCCTTTGAACACATTAATATTCCTTAGACTATCCCTAATGTTTAGTCATAATATACTTTATAACATCCTAGGAAAAATAAAACATAAAAGTGTGTGAGCTCAGATGCTCTGAAAGGATAACAATATAGCAGAAACTTTCGTAAATAAGCATAAATATTTAAGGAAATGTATAATACTAAAACACAAGCCTTTTAAACATAAACTTCTTAATAATACGGCAAAGGTAAATAAAATAATTCCATTTACTTATTCACGAGTATATTCTACAAGTCGAATAATCACATGTAATTTCACTATTCAATTTCATAATGATGGAATGCATAATGCCAGACTTCATAACCACATAGTCAAGGCCTCATGCTAAGACTAACTATACGATTTTGTCAAATCCTTATTCCAAGACACTATTTTGTCTCATGAGACCTACTGATACATCGAGGAGCTATAGTGTGCTCCACCCGTGACATACAAAGTCCAATGCATTTCATCATGTGAAAAGGTTGAAACATAACATAAACATTCATAAAAAAACTAGCATACAAAATGTTAATACTTTAATCATAAACCATGAATGGTATAAAAATAACACATCCATAGTCAAACATATCACAAAACCTTCAACACAATATGTAATATTTGTATCAACATCAAACAATTGTAAAATCCATCAAAGGGTGTTCACATAGATGAAATAAAAAATATTTGAGAGAAATGTATATTTCTATTTTGAAATCATTTAAAACTCACAAAATTATATAAGAAAACTTTTATTTTAAAATATTCTTGTAATTTTATAAGAGAAGATTTGAAGATTTTATAACAGTGGAAAATATCTGCACCCGCTATTTATGTTAAAAAAAATTCTTACCTTAATTTATAGGAAAGGTTATAAAGTACCTTGATTAGAAAATGACGAAAATGTTCCTTTCAAAACATTTTATAAAAATTTAACCAAGGGTATAAATTATTTTAACCAATATTCTAGTAAATAGTAAATATATTTTGAAATAAATTATTAAGAAACGTGGATGTGGATGATAAAGAGGTCCTAGTAGATACTCACATGTAAACAACCTCAGATGATAAAGAGATTGTAAAATTTAACCCTTACCTTGTACTCTTCCTTGTTCGAGAGTATGTTAACCTCATGTATAATAGTTAAATAATTGTTATTAAATTATACATGAACCACATATATAAATATGATATCATATATGATCTTCTAATATATATTTTTATAATATTTTAGTAGTATCATTGTTTCGGGTGTTAAATGATTCATATTTATTTATATGTTTTGTTACGTAATTCATGATTTTTATTGATAAGATATATTTTATTAATATCCCAAATTATATAAAGTTTTTAAAATAAATTTATTCATAAAATGATTTTTTTTCTTGAATGGTTACAATGGGGAATGAATCTCATCGCATTCATGGAAACGATAATCCGTACGTACACACGAACGACAATATCATTCTATTTATGGAGAAATCGTATGTAATTTGATGTCATATCATATATGAAGAATCATTAATATGTTATATTTATTATTTACATTAGTTATAATCATTATTATACCCATCCAAATAATGAAGTGTTCGGATAACAAACTATACCACAACGTGGAGACGGTATGTCGTACATACGAACATATGGTGACTTGTCATTCATAGGATGGATAGAATAATGAATATGGTTGTAACATATTTATAATAACATCATAGTATTTAGAATTTATTTGAGTTATTATTTTGGTATGGAAACATCAATGAAAGAGGAAGTGGAAGAAGAAAAGAACATGGAAATTGGTGGCAAAATTATTACCTATTCTATGGGTGTTTCCTTTTGAGTTGATCAAAAGGGCTCCGTAGGTTGAATTTCTGATCAAATTAAGGCTATAGGTCTAATTGAGGATAGTTGGGAGGATATTTAGGTGGGTTTTTGTGGAGAATAATGGATTTGTAGGTGTGATTTTGAGAGAATGGGAAGTACCCTTTTATAAGATATGTGAGGGTCACTTTAGGAAAAGCTTGAAATATTATTTTACTATACAATCATATTCAGTTTAAAATGGCTCCAAAATGTTTTATTTTGAGGATAAGGAGAATATGGGTCTAAAACCTCTCATCCAATAGGTTTTACACAGTTTTAGGTCACCATATTAACCTTATCTTCTAGATTTAACTCTTAGTTAAATAGTTTGTCATTTACTATGTCTCTTTGTATTTTTATATTATATGTTTAATAAACTAACTGTAAACTACCTAAACAGCCCCAAGTGGTTCATTATTGACATATATAACCTTATATAAGTCTTTTGGCCAAACATTAGATTTTTAGGAATATGATATCAATTAATAATATAGTATTTTTTTTTAAACTCAATTATATCAATTTTGACACTATTTAGTATTTTTTCTGAGAGCCATAACAACATTATCACTTCGAATAAATTTTTTTAATCAAACCTAACATGTTGTATTAACCTATAAAATTAGTGTAGTTCATCAAAATTTTCAATTTACATTTATTTTGAATTTTATAATATCATATATTTTACTATTTCATTAATAAGGTAATTACTTAATCATCATTGAGTCAAACATAAATTTAATTATTTAATGTATAAAAATTATAAATAAAATACGATAATGTAGGAAATATTTTTATCTTTATAATGAATATTTATAGTTTAATTTATCTTATGCATAACCCAATATTAAAAAATATAGTTATTAAACTTTGAATTTAACACTTTTAACTCTTCTTTAAATAAAATAAGAATAAATGTCCTAATCAAATCCAAGTGGACCAAAATGATCATATTTTATTACTAAGGTTGATTTTGGTCGAAATAATATTATCTAATAGAATTAGGAAATGTGCTAGTGTAATTATAATATCATTTTTACCTTTAATTACCCTATTTACTTTTAACTGTGGTAAATAAAAGACAAAAGATACTATTCACCAAAAATTATTTTTATATTATTGAACCACATTTTACCTACTGATATCAACCATGTCACATATATTTTTAAAATTCAATTCACAGAAGTGGTAAAATTACGTTTTATGCGAATTTTTTAACGTGCCTATAAGGTGGGTAAAAGACCGTAAAAAGTTCGATAAAATTTTATATATCTAATATTATTATAAAATGACTCCTATGAATTAAATTGAAAATATATAGGTATTATGTATCTATTTTTAACTAATATAAATTTAAATAAAATAACTAATTATTTAAATAAAAATTTGGTTTTAAACAATAACATAGTGTTTTTCACTATTCATAAAAAATTGTATGTTTTCAGAAAAATACAAAAAATTTACACAAAGAAAATTTTAATATTTTGAATCAAAAAATAAATTCCATTTTGAAAAATAATAATTATAAAATTTCAAAAACTGGGTATTACTATTCATAACGGTTAGTTTAATTGTTCATGGGGTGTTATAACTCAAAGTTGTGTACGACACGAGCTATTACATTATTCAAAGGGAAATGTATTGTGGAAGTTTGGGGTGTTACAATTATATCCTTATTTATGTCATGAAATAGTCTAAGTAGCATTAATAATTTTATATTTACATCACCACATCTCATTGAAAAATATATTCTTCATTCTTGGCTTGGATCATGGATCTCATTTTATGTTCTATGATGTTTTTAAAACATTCAAAATAGAACGTGTGTCTCTTGATACATTTCATAACTGGTTTATGCTTCCAAATAAGTGTAGAAGAAAATCCCTACATCACTATGAAATTCTCTTTGGTTGATAGTATAATCCTATATAAAAACACATATCTTGGAAAATTATATTCTTTCACCAAATTTAGGTACATGGGTCTCCAACATCACTTACATAGACAATTTTTTACACCCAAAACCTTACATGTTAAAATTATCTTAGATCAATAGATTCTTATACATGGATTTCCTCATGCCAATTTCTCTTACATAAGATTTTCATACGTAAACTCTTCAAGTATCTGAACTCAAAAAACCTCTCTGGATTCAAATATATGAACTCCCTCACATAGCAGGAATCACTTACACCAGCATTTTCATATGTAGATTTTCACATAACCATATTTCATTACATGGACATAAATTCACATACATTAGTACTTGTCCATTTTTAAGGATTCTGCAGCTCTTCCATATTTGGTTCAAACTACATCCATACTTCATTTGCATGTCTTTCGTTTTTTATGGGGAATCCCAAGTACTAATTCAAGTTTTCTCTCATGGCTCTCTTTATGAATATGATCATTATATCTCCCTACCATACTCCTTGAACTACCTCTGACTCTATGTATCTTTCTAAACAAACCAAATATATATAACAATCAAAATCCATCTATCAATAAATCCAAATAGAACATTGGAAACCCTATCAAAAATTCCAATGAAATTAGTGGTATCCAACTCTACCTATATTGTTCACATAAAACCATAGTATGAGTCCAAAAATCATGTTAATAAAGTTAACCCTAACCCAAGGGTGTCTTAAAATATCCCCTTTTGGATTTTGTTTAAAAGACACTCCATGTTATATTGTATCTCATTTTTTTAATGAAATAAAAATGGACAGCTCTAAGACCACATTTTTTCCTTTCAATGTCTCTCCCCATTTGGGTGTCCTTGGGTATTCTCCCCATTTCTAATGGGATTCTCCATTTTTAGATCAAACCCCCCATTTTAATTGGTTTTAATTTCTAGTTTTATATAATAATATATTACACTCCACCTTTTCTAATACATAGGATTCCTTGGGATTTTTCACCATTTAATGTTTATAAAGAAAGTATAATATAACCCCACTCCTAAATTGTCCAAGAGGGTTTACTCATAGAATTATTTTTTCCATTATTGAGGATTGGGAAGTCTTATCCTAATATTTTCATATCACCCTTTATAAAAAATACATTACCATTCAGTCTCCCCCTTTTTCAACTATCTTCGCAATCTTAATTGTTGATTCACTTGTGGGGAAACCATTAAGATCTCGAAACAAATTTTGAAATACAATTTTTTGTTGGAATACACTATTATAGAATTTAATTTTCTCACATAGGTGCACTTGATCATGAAAACTGCTGAGTGAATTTACTACATAGACCATGGGAAATCAGAAAATCCACTAAGCCAACTACATCTAAGATCAGTGTAGAAAACAAGAGATTCTATAAAAAATAGAAAAGTTTTCAATGTCACTCAATATTCCAATAAAATAATATCATCTTTGTAACATTACAAAATTTTAATATACTAGTACTTTTCTCGTTCATTCGTACATGGTTATAAATTAATTATTATTTTAAATAAAATTATCAAATTTTGAAAAATTATTAATATATATAAATATTGAACACATTTAAACCCGAAATAAGTGGTACATAATAATAGAATACATGTTAAGGAATTTTTTCAAAATCATCCAATAGAGTAGAAAACATTTAGTAGAATCATTTTAGAATATGAAATTTATATTTGGGATTTAGGTTGATGAATTCAATTGCATTAATGAAAAAATGATCAAATCGATAATTAAAATTTTGATCATTATAATAACTAATATTGGAATATATTTTATGAAACTAAAAATAAATAGACTAAAGGGATGGATTTGAATAAACATTTCATGCACTAACAACAAAAAGAATAAAATTATTTCAGCATTGTAATTTGTACGTTCCAAGATGGAAACACTAATAAATTTCAATTTGTGTAGTTTCAAAAAATAAATAAATTACCACATTAATGATAATCTGTAACTCTTCAATGAAATAAACCACTAGATTGTGTGAGAAAATGGAATTTATATACTAATAAAACACCGAAAAATTGAGTTATAAAATATGGTTAAAGAGAAATTTTAAAAAAAATATTGAGTTTGAACGCAACATAAAATTGAATAAAAATTTAAAAAAATTATTTAAATGAAATTTTTTGAATAAGTAGAAGTGTAATTTCCCTAATCAGAAAGATCTTCATTATGAAACTATAAAATTTCTTCTCGAATAAAAATCTAAAGTACCCTTTTAATAAATATATGATATTTTTTAGATAATGATAGATGATGCACTCATTCGTCATCTGTTTTCCTTTCAAATAGATATTTTTCAAAAAAAAATTAATATCTTTTTGGAACCCCTTTCCAGTTGTTATTCATTGCCTCCCTAATCCTATTATATTAGGAAACCATAAATTATTTTCATCATAAAACCATGATTATTTTAATTTTCCAACACTCTCATTCACATACCACCTATTCCATCCTATTTCATTTTTCAAAACTCATTCTAAAAGTTTCAGTATCTCTACGGCAACATATATACAAAATGAGATATCTACTAAAACATTATATTATTACATTTAACCATGATGAATGTCACAATAAAAAAAATAAGTGTATTGTGTTATATAAAATAGAATTTGGAATTAATTCTTATAACTAAACCTATAGTTAAGTTACATTTAGAGAAAATATATAAAAATAATCATGAAAAAAATTAAAAACATGTTTTAAGATTTAAATAAATATAGCATCATGTAAAACTAATTTTTGTATAAATACTTGAATGAATGATAAGGTTTACAACCTTATATATGTAACGGATCATGTACTTCTTTTTTTTGGTATGATAAGGCTTTGAGAGAGTTTATAAATCTAATAGTTAGGGTAATGCACACAATCACATGATTACTTCTTGGATAAACCATACTTTGATTAATCCTACTGTCTATGATTCAGAGAATAGAATTATACCAAATGAAATAATGAATAAGATCAAAACGCACACATTCTTTTTGAAATGTATATCAACCAAACCTACATTATTATAATTAGTGCAGACATATTATAAACTAGGGATGAAATAAAGTATCAATATGAATATAATTGTAAAAAATTAAGATAATATTTCAGTGGGTTGATAAAACATCACATACATTGGATTCTTATATCAATATTGAATTATATAACAAAAAAACACATAACATTTCTTAAATATTGTGACAAAAATATTATAGTAGGTGGGTAGGGTTCTTGGGAGATATTTTATTCAAGATTCTAGGAAGACAATGATTCATAGTTGGGTATCCCATAAGAAATTGATCCAAATGTAGAGGCTAAGGAGGAGGTGGACGCAATGGAAAAGGTGAGAGGAGTATAATTCATGGGTGAGGGTGATAGAGGTAGATAGAAGTATATTCTAAGCATAAGGTAGATGAAAATTCATAGGTGGATAAGAGATTCATGGAGTGCTAGGGTTACTGAGGTGGAGGATCCAGAGGTGGTGGTTGAGAGGGGAGTCTATGACAGAAAGGGATCTGTAGCTAAAATAGCAAGAGGTAGTGGTGGAGAGGGGGTTGAGGAGAGAAAGGGAGTCAGAGGTTGAGGACCAAAATGTAGATCAATAGAGGGGAGTCAAGGAGGGAGAGGGAACCAAATTAATAAGCAAATGTGGATTGGTGATTCAAGGAGGGAGAGGGAACTAAAGATGAAAGATTATATAGAGATGTACACACCGGTGGGGAATGTCGATAACAGAGGACTTTATCGGGAATTAAAGGGATACAAAACCCTATGGTGGAGTAGAAAAAACATGGGGGAGGCGGGAGGCTGACATGTGTTCACTTATAAGGTTATCTTTTAAATATATACAAGATTTATGTCCTTTAAATAAATTTTATAATAAAAAAATATTTATATAATTAAATGAATACAAAATATATTTTAAGAAATCATGATGAAAATATATTTAGATATTTACTCAAAATTTTGAAAGATATGATTCATTATGGGAATTATAAATCAATATTTAAAAAGGAAAATAATAATAAATATTTACCTTTTTCCATAAATTATAAGTCATTATTAATTTAACTACATTTCATGTATAAGTTATTATTAGTCACATAAAATTACATAAATCTGTCTGTGAAATTTACAGTTTGGATTAAAATAAAAAACAATATTTTTTTAACACTATTACCATTGATATATTATTATTATTATAGTTATAAGATGTATAAAGAAGTTTATTGAAACATAATTCCATTATGAAATTTATAATTTAATCAATAAAATTATAACTAATGTGCATAATATTATAATAAAAATTAAGCGGTCACTTAAATTTATAAATAAATATAAATTCTATCTTGGAAAAGAAAGTATTTTTTGAAATGGATATAATAAAATAGAAAATAAATTAGAGATGGAATATATTATGAAATTAATCAATTATAAATGTTTTAGAATTATAATTATATATTTCTAAAATTTAATAGTTATAATATTATTCTACATAATATTTAATTCTATGTAAGGGTATAATGTTTATTCATGTAAGGGTAAGGTAATGGTTTCGGGATATATAAAGGTAAATTGATACTCAGGTAACGGTAGTAATATAATCATGGAAAGGTTATAATATTTCTAGTTAAGGAAATGATATAAGTTTTGAATGTTCTGTAAGGGTAGTAAATTTTCAACTTTTGATTTTTGTAAGGGTTGGTACTCAACTCTGTGCTCAGGTAAGTGTAATATTAATTACCTGTGTGAAGGTAGTTTTCTAATAACACATCTCTCATAAGGGTAAAATTTTTGTTTTGAAGTTATGTAAATGTTATATTTGATGTTAGTATATAATCTTTTTTGCATTCATGTAAGGGTCATTCGGCGTCTCCCAGTTTACATAAGGGTGATGTTGGACTTTGCGTAAATTTAGTGAGGTGAAATTGAATATTTCATAAGGTTCATGTGGTGAGACTACAACCCGATATAAAGTTGTACTTAAATCCATATAAATCTAAGTGCACAATATCATATTTAAACCTGCTACATCGTCATCTTCTTCCTCACATGAATCTTGTTTATAATCGATGGTGATTCGTGTATATATATATATATATATTACACATTAATTAAATTGTAAAAAGATTTAGCCAAAAATACTAAGGTATAAAAGTACCCAAAATGTCATCTTAGATGTGAGTACATTTTATATAATAAAATACAATATCTATATACATAATATGTCATTATCATATCAGATTACACACCATTTTTATTGATAATGAAAATCTTGATTAGTGGAGTATGACAATAATATAAATACCGATATTTATAAACAATTATCCCTAAACATGACCTGGTAATAGTTTCCATCTTTCCCTTTATTCCAACAATAACTTCACCACAATGAAAGCTCCATGTTTGGAGTTTATAGAATATTTTATGAGAAAAAAAGAAGATCAGATAGGTAGAATCCTATCTCAATATTAGAAGTTAATGCTGGGAAAGTTTTTGTATTTCACAACCTAGAGATAATTTTTCAATGTTCATATGAGTGACATGATTAATTTAATATGTCAATATAATCTATACTTTATTACTCGATTAATATAAGGGAGATATTATTATATCCACCTCACTTAATATTTTTCAATATAAGGAGAAACACCTAGTTTAAGTAGGTTATGATATATCCTAGTTTTGTTAAGGTATCTTCCTTGGAATTATAAATTTATTCCTTAGTTTTTTTTATTTTAAGCATAATGAGGAGAGAGATAGTGAGAGTAAGTAATAGATTGATTATAGGAGTCCATCAATGGAGAAGGGAGTTGGATAGAAAGAATTTAGGTTTTTTATGTAAGGTATTTCGTCTCAATATCCCTTTATTGGGGAATGTTTAAATTTTATGAACCTAGTTTTATTATTATGGTGTATTTATTAACCATTTTACATGATATATTAGGATTCATTCATACTTCATGGTATTTTAGGTTACTATTCATGTTAATTCATCCTAGGGGATTTGATTCTGATGTTACCAATGTGGTAAGGAGATTCTTAACACAATTTCATTTCATTGGGATACATTAATTATTTATTGATTATAATATATCAATATTATTTGTGAAATTACCTTTATATTTTTGTGGAATTTCCAATTTCATTTTTTTTACATTTGATTCACATAATAACTCCATTGATTAATTCTCAGTTCTTTGATATGATCTTTGTAAGGTTTATTTTTCCTAAACATTCATTATTTGAAACTTATATTTATGTTATGTGATTATCATATTTTATGAGGTTTATATACTTACCATCAACATTTCATATCATGTATATCCTTATATTCAGGGTATTAAATGTTTCAATTGAATCTATTTTGATCATAGTCTTAAGATTCAAAAGTTACCAAAATTGAATGGATTTTTATGATACAATTTCATCTTATTTCCATATTTTCTATGTTCAAAATTCATTATGGAGTGATAATGTGATCTTATTTACATAAAACACATCTATTTTATACTCCTTTTTTATTAATGTGGTTTAAAGTTTTAGATTACATTTCCTCTAGTATTTATTAAAGAAACATCAAAAAAGGAATTTTTAATTGATACGGGTCCTGTATATTCTTCTATATTGAGAGTCTTTCTCCCCCATATCAATGTTTTCAAAAATTATTTCAAGAATTATATTTTCTAAATATAAATGTTTTCATAAATTTACTTTTCATGATCCTTTAACTCATTTTAAAAGTTTTTAAATTTAAATTTCTAAAAAATTTCTACATGGGCCATGTTTGACACTCTTTATATAATTATGAAAAGAATGATTATTTTTAATGTTTATGACATGAAATAAATTTTTTACCATAATGTCTATTATTTTCTTTGAATATTTAATAATAAGATTCCAATTTTATTTTCAAATATGATTATTTTAATATTTTTTATTAATTTTTTGTTTGTAAATTTTATTTTTAAAATGTCAATGATATTTTCCTAAAGAATGTTTTTAACAATTCTTTTGTGGATTAATATTCGTGAATGAAAAAAAAAATTGATTTAAATTATACTCCATTATAGATTTGTTGTAATGATAATATCCTTATAATTTCTCTATATGGATTATAATTATTTCAAATTGATTTTCATGGAACCTATTTCTTTTATATGGGTAAATCAATCTATGAAAGAAAAATGGTTATTTTTATGATTAAAAATTAAATCTTTCAAGTGTTGTGTTTATGTTCTTGTTCTTGGTCATTGTTCATGATGGCGATGGAGCTCGATACAACTCATTATGATGGGTGAGACCAATATAGCGCTCTAATGCATTGGATAAAGCGACAAAACTTACCAGTAATAGGTTTCTTATAAGGGATTTTGTGAATTTTCTAGATAGGTTATTCCATTTTCATGAGTGATTATAAAAGTGATATGAAAAATGATATTCCAAGATTCCAACATGTTTTCTATATTCTTGAATCATATTCTAATGCATACTTTATTAAAATATTGTCTTCACAAGCCTCATGGTTGTGGAATTATATGAATATTGTCTATTGTTAAATATTTTTAATGTATCAGGTTTTAGGATCCAGGTTTTGACGGGTTTTATTTCTACGATGTTATGATCATACACTTTTATTATGTTGAAATACCCTTATTCTAATATTATTCTCACTGATGACATTCAATTTTTAATTATTTTGTTTACCCTTTCTATGGTTTTGAGATCACTCTTCTTATATTTTTACTTCCTCGGGTTTTATAGAAATTTTTTAAGTATTTTATTCTTAAGAAGGATGCAGGTGACAATAAACATAGTCAGATATTTGTATATTTTTTTGAACTATTTGTTAATCAATCCAACTTATTATATAATAGTTTTTCTGACTTCTATAAAAATCCAATCCTAAATGGTCATTTGGAATTTAAATTATCTAATAATTAAATTTTATGTTATTAATTATCAAGTCTTAAAATTGGGTCATGTTTATTGGTATCGAAGCCATAAATTTATGTACTATGTTTTAGTATTGGATCAGTGAGTGAAGGTTCGGGGATGTAATAGTTGGTATCCTAGAAAATTTTTAGATAACATTGGATTTTTTTATTTTTCATGTTAGTTTAACTTTAGAGGTATTCATATTATCATGAGTTTATAAATTTATAGTTGATCAAAAGTTTAATATTATGGACACTCCATTAAAGGTTTTATGTGATGGGATTTTAAAGTGATTAATGTTATTTTTAGGACAAAGTTTATTGGTTTAAGTTAGAAGTAACCATTAGGTGTATCATATAGTTTAACATAAATTATTATGTGGGAATAAATCTATAAATATTTGGGTATGTAATCTAAAATTTATGAGATCACCTTTCTGGTTAAAACATTCAATAATGCTCAGGTATTTGAAGTTAATTATGAAGTGTGTTTATTTATTTTTTGAAAGAAATAAGTTAAACCTTTGGTGTTATTATGGAAATTATAGAGTTAAATTTATTATTTATTCATATCAAAGTTTATAAATTTTGGATATTATGTTACATTGTGCTAACCATTTCAATGTCTTTTAATAAATAAATTTATTAACAGTAGTTTTTTACCCTTTTTTGGATTAGATAGTCTCTTGGAAGATGATTTTGGTTCTTCAAGCATCAAAATTTCATCTTGAATACTTCTAATATGGAGGAAAAGTTGATTCTAATGTGTAAATGTATTAGAGGATGAAATTTTACTTTTCATGTAAATATATTTCCTTATGTTCATAGTCAAGATGGTAATGGAATTTCCCAAACACTATGAAAAGTGTCTTTAAATTAAAATGTTATCTTATTACCTTTTTTTGAATTTATCATTTTTTCACACCTCATGTGTTTATGGTTTTTTGCACATTAACGTTATCATGATCATTCACCTCATTATGTTCACCTAATGGGATTATGGTTTCGTGGTCATTAACTTTATCATGATCATTCATTTCCTTATAATCAATGTTCTATGTCACTCTCCATAATTATTTATACATTAACTTTTCCTCCAAAACCATATTTTCAATTCGTATTAATTTTATATTATTTAGAAACCTCGTTATGTGCGGTTTTAGTTTACCTATGTATTTCCTTATAATTATTTTCAAGAGTACGTTTTATTAACCCTTTTATGATAAAGTTTTTTAATAAAGGTAATTTTAAAAGTAAGACCCATGATTACCAATGTCGAGTTCAAATTTTGAGGACACAATTTTTTAAAGGGTGGATAATGTAACATCCCAAAATTTAAATATATTTATGAAATTTAGATAAATTTTATAATTAAAAAATATTTTAATAATTAAAATAAAATGAAATAAATTTTAAGATAACTTAATGAAAAGATGTTCAGATAATCACTAGATATTTTAAATTATATGATTCATTATTATAATTTTATATAATTATTTATAAAAGGTAAATAATAAAAAATGAAGTTATTTCCTTAATTTTAATTCATTTTTAATAAAACATAATTTCAAGTGGAAGTGATTATTAATCTCATAAAAGGACTATTATTTTTGTGTTAAATTTATATTTTTGATTAAAAACCTAATGTTTTTAATATTATTACATTTGAATATATTATTATTATTGAATATATATATATATATATAAATTCATTGAAAAATAATGTCTTTTTTGAAATTATAATTTAATAATAATATCAATATTATTTATGTGGGTTATATTATAATAAAAATTAACCAGTGGTATAGAATTATTAATTAACATAAATTTTATCGTGGCACAAAAAATTAATTTTTTAATTTGAATATAATAAAATAGAAATTAAATGAGAGGTGGAATATATTAAGAAATTAATGGATTATATGATTTTTAGATTTATAAATATAGAATTATATAATGTAATAAATAAAATATTATTCTGTATGATAATAAATTCAAAATAGAGGTAGGATGTGTAGTTGTATATGGTTAAGGAAATGGTTTGGGGCTGGGTAAATTTTAGGTGATGCTCATATAAGGGTAGGTCGATACTCATGTAAAGATAAAAATATTTCTAAAAAAGGGTAAGGTGGATTTTTTGAATGCTATATTAGGGTAGTAAATTACCAGGTTTTAATTCACGTAAGGGTTGGCACTCAGCTCAGTGCTCTCCTAAATGAAAAATTAATTTCCAAGATAAATATAGTCTTTTTATTACACATCTCACATAATGGTAACACTACGGTTTTAAGGATACATAAAATTCATGAGTACCGGTGGTAGAAAATTAAATTTTCATTCATGTAAGGGTCAGTCAATGTCTCTCGGTTTATATAAGAGTAATTTTGGACACTGTGTAAAGGTAGTGTAGGAAAAATTAAAGTAATGTAAGGGACGGGTGGGGAGTTTGAAAGCTTATATAAAGGTAATCTTAAATCCAAATGAAGGTGATTTCATTCTCTCGTATTTAAATATACTACATTGATATATTTTTCTCACATGAAACCAGTAGATAATCGAAGGTTATTCACACACATACACAAATATATATATATATATATATATTATGCATCAATGCAATCATAATATAGTGTAAAATAAAATAATAAGGTATAAATTCATCCAAAAATTTTCTCTACGAGGTGAGACTACATTAGATAATATTGAAGAACTTATATATAATATGTCATTATTATGTTGTTTTACATACCTTTTTTTTAAATAAAATTAATATTAGTGAAGTGTGGTAAGAATATGAACATCAATATTTATAAATGATTATCTCTAGGCATGGCCTGGAAATAGTTTACATCTTCTCATATAATCTAGTAAGAACTTAACCACCATGAAAGAACAATATTTGGAGTTTAAATAATATTTTATGGTAAAATAAGAAAATTGGATGGCTTTAATATTATCTCAATCAGGGGAGTTTTCTATGTAGAAAATTTAATTATTAAATAATTCTGAGATATATTTTTTCAAGTGGAATCCTAGTTGCACATGAAATTTTAGATGTCAACAGAAGCTATAATGTATTAAATGATTACTGTTAGAGGAATATATTAATATCGACGTGACCTAAAATTTATCGATATAAGTAGAACCACCAGGTTTAAGTTGGTTATGACATATCATTGTGTTTCTTGGGCATCTTCCTTGGATTTATGCATATCTTCTATATTTTTTAATACATTAAGCATGTTGAGGGGAAAGTTATTGATATTTTGGTATATTTTGAGGATTAAATCACTATTGAAGGGAACTGCTATCATGAATTTTGGTTTTTCAGTAAGAGACTTTATCTCAATTTCTTTTCATTAGGGAATTTTTTAATGTTATAAATTTAATTTATTTTATATGATGTATATGTTACCCATTTTACATGGTATAGAATTAATCCTTAATACATAAAGGTATTTTATGTTACAATTTATGTAAATTCTTCTCAGGTGTTTTGATTCGAAAGTTACCAAAACGGTAATGGGTTTCTTAATGCATTTTTCTTTCATTGGGTAATATTGCTTCTTCGTTGATTACAATATGACACGATAATTCATGAAATGAAATTTTTATGTATGTAATATTTTTGGGGGATATACATTTTTTACACACAATCAATCTATTGATTAATTCTCAATTAAATTATATAATCTTTATAAGGTTTATTCATTTCAAAATATTCCTTCTTCAGAAATTATGTATATATTATGCACTTATATTATTTTATAACATGTATATAATAACCCTTAAAAAATGTTATATCATGTTTATATTTATTTTCATGGTATTTAATGTTTCATTTGAATTTATTTCTATCACGGAAGTAAGATTCAAATGTTACTAAAACTCTATGATGTTATATGCTATAGTATAATCATATTTCGGGATTTTCTTTGATAAAAAATCATTTGAGAGGGTCATATACACTTATTTTCTTAAACTATATATCTTTTTTTCTCATCTAGTTATTAATTTTTTTACTCCATTAGTTTCTATTTCCTCTCAGATTGATTAAATAAGCTTCAAGAAATTTGTCAGTACGTTATACGGATCTTGTATCTAATTTTAGATTGAGAATATTTCTCTTCAATATCCATGCATTCTAAAAATTTCCAAATAAAGTTAATTTACAAACAAAAAATATTTACTAAAGTTATTTCACTTTATCTATGATCTTATTTTAAAAGTTCATAAATGGTAGCTTCTTAATGTTTTCTACATGGGTCACTTTGGACTCTATTTATAAAAGCATGAAAAGAATTTTTATTTTTAATGTTTACAATGGGAATGGATTTTTTTACTGTTAACATCATTATTTTCATTGAATCCTCCTTTATAATATTTCAATGTTATTTTAAAAGAAAATTATTCTCATAATATTTTTTTAATTTTTAGTTTTTATAATCTCTTTTTAAAATGAAAATTTTATTTTCCTCAATAATGATTTGAATGTTTCTATTCATCAGTAGAAACAACCATTAATTTTAAATATTATCCAATGGGGATATATTGTGATACTATTATCCTTAATCATTATCTAGATGGATTATGATTGTTTCAATGATGTTTTCATGGAACCCATTTATTTTGAATGAGAAAATCAATCTATGAATAAAAAAAATTATTATTGTGATGAAACATGAAATATTTCATGTTTTATGTTTATGTTATGTTTCTTAGACATTGTTTCTGATTAATGGTGTGCCTAATGAATCTCTTGATGATGGGTGAGACTAATATATCTCTCTAATGAATTAGGTAAAGTGATAGAGTTAACTGGTTATATGTTTCTCCAAATATATTATTGGAATTTACCAAGTACGTTGTTCGATATGTAAGAGTGATTACAAAAGTGATATAAAAATTATGCTCCAAATTACCAACATGTTTTATTAATTATTTCCAAAAGTACTAAGGGATCCTTTTTTCAGGTATTATTTCCACATGGCTCATGGTTATTGAATTATTTGGATCTTTTCTTGTGTTAAATATTTATTCCATGTATCGTGTTTCATGATTCAGGTTTTAATGGGTATGAATTCTTTTATTTCATGATCATTAAAATTGGTTATTTCATCATACCATTATTATAATCTTATGGTCATTGTGACCTACAATTTTCCAGACTTATGTTAGACACATATTGGTCATCTGATCTCACCGTTCTTATGTTTAATTTTACCCTAGTTATAAATAATGGTATATGTATGTTAACGATAAGAAAGTTACCAATTGTTAATAAATTAGTTGTAGATAAAGTATATTTTTATATACTTGTTTTTGTGTATCCAAGTTGTTTTATAAGAGTTTTTCCTAAATATCTAGAACTCTAAACCTAAAAATCAATTTAGTATATAATATATCCAAAAATTATTTTTGATGTTATATATTATGAAAGATTGAAATTGAGTCATTTTTATCAATATCAAACACATAAGTGTAAAGAATATGTTTTAGAATAGAATCTAGGAGTGTTGTATCAAGGCTATTAGAGGATTCATATTTAACTTTCCCCTATAAGAACTTATGATCTCTTCCACACATTAATACAAAATAGTTAGAGTATAAAATTTAAACACATTGGGTTTTTGATATAACACATGGAAAATAAAATGGCACCACTTTTTACAAATAACACAATGATGCCACATTAATTTCACACTATCAACCCTTCACCGGCTTCATCCTTGTGTAAATAATAATTCACCACCTTAAAATATCATCTTTAAACTTTACCAGAAGTCCATATTAAAATCATGACAAAAAATATTAAACTTTTTCCATATTTGTGTTCTTATTATTGGGAAAAGCATCTATATAAAATCAGAAATGGGTATCACTTACATATTAGTCTTATAATACAAGATATTAGAACAAAAAAACATATAATCAATAAAAAATAATGTTTTTCTATTGGCTTGTCTACTTCATTGGATTTTTAACACTAATCTCAAGGCATAATATCTCTGGTTTATACTTACATTAGATCACATAAGATGTTATATAACACTTATGTATTTTAAAACTATATTAGTTTCAACACAAGTTATTTTTCTTACCCAAATAGTTATATGTGTGAGCATATTTTTTATTCTAGATTAGAATTTTACTTTCAGTAGAAAACATTCATGTGCATATTATGATTGAAACATGTTTCTTAAAACTTCTAGCTGATTTATTATCTATGAATTCATTTTTCAGTATTGATACCAACTAGGACATGTAATTCTTCTAATATTAACTTATTTCATGTAATTTTATATCTATATGTATTCGTGTCTATAATATTTTATATATTATTTTCCAAAACACCTACACCATAGAACAGTTCTCCCCCATTTGACTACACCACTTCCACAAAGTTATAAAAATTTAATTGAATGGGTCGATGGGTACCTTAAAACCCCTCAAGCAGAGGAATAGGGCTGGTCAAATTTCACTAACACATTGATTTTCATATTACCTTCTTCCTTTTTCAATTTTAGGGAGAGTAATGGAATCATCTTATCATCCTCATTTTATTGTTCCTTTTTCCAATGTGAGATAAATTTTACCAGTGCAATTTTATTACCTTGTTTACTTTTCATTACGTATTTTAACATTTTATTTCTTTCTCTATTTGAGTATACTTCCACCAGTATTCACTACTTTGGTGGCCATGAATTTTTTCTTGGACTCATCATTTCCTAAAGGATTAAACTTTTTTTATTCTTCCACCTTTCTCATAGTCAGATAAACTTCTTTCTTATTCCTCTATTCTTGTTTCCTTTTTTCTAAAAGTTTTATTGTGAGTTCACTGACTTGGGTGTATCATGAACCTCATTTTGAGCTCTATTTATTTCCACCAAATCCTTAACCAATTTTCCAACAAAACTGGATTATTTCTAGGATAGACACTTTCTTTATAATTCAAATGAATAGAGAAGTTACTAAGGAATTTCTTTCTTATCCTTTTACTATAATTTTTTTCCTTGTTCATGGTGTTAAATCAAACAAAACATTTACTAATGTAATCATACCTCAGGTGAACACCACATGTAATTGAAGTGGTTCCATAAGATTTCTTTTCACTTTTGGGACTTCATACATCAACACACATTCCCATAGTTTTACTAAATATTTAGAAAAAAATTAGTAATTAATTTATACCTTCTTCTAGACTTAATTTATTCTAAATCCTTCACAAATATTTGGTTTGTTTTTAGATTTTGAAATGCATCTATTTCTATATTTGAGATATTAAATTCCCCCTTTATGTCCTGATATTAGATCTATATTACCTTTATATGTGCTTCTTTAAAATGAATTTTGGGGATGTTAATTTTTAATTTGATGTGTTCATACTCCCCTCAAGTTCTCGAATTATCTTATCCATTTCATTCATCTATGAATATATCTTCTTCGGTATGTCCTCATCTCCTATATCAGACTAAATTATTTCTTCAAGATGAGTCTTGAAGGAAATTGTATTTTCTTTTACCTTTCATTGTGTTGACAATTTCTTCCAGATTTATTGGAACACCTCTTTAAAAAAATATGTCCGACTTGTATCACCACACTCATCTTTCTAAGGTCAATGTTTATAGCCACTTCATCTCTTTTTATCCTATTATTTTATAAGGTAAGAACCAATTAATTCATAATTTATCATATATCAACCTCTTCTTGGTGGTTTCATGAACACTTCCTAGATAGGATGATTGATGTAGTTGCCTCTTCACTAAATCAACATATTTTTTCATCCCTAAGAGAGAATTTCAAATTTATATTACACATTACTTCACCAAACCAATTTTAGAAATAGATGTAGAGAAAATATTAGAAGATATTAACTTAGTGAAAGAGATCGACCTCTAGGAATAATTATACTTTTCATTCATCATATCACCTTTTGACACTAGTATTTTTTATATGGATTATGTTTTTAAAATGAATCTTCTTTAGGAATCTAGATTTCATTAGATAACATGAAATGATAAATCATCTTAAAAAAAACTTCTAGGAGTGCATCATTTTATGTCTCCTTTAATGAGAAATCAATATCAATATTTTAATAATCAATCTTAAAGATAATTACATGTCATATTAGTAAATAAATTAAATCTTATAAAAACTCTTAGGTAACTCAAATGGAATCATCAATGAAAGCTATGAACTTATTTTACCACCTCTAAAATTTCTTACAACTAAGAAAAGGTGGATATCTCTTTCTCTTTGTTTTTAAATGAACTAACAAAAATGCCTTTGAGGTTGAATTCATATCCATAACCATTCCATTGATTCAACTTGTTCTGAACCCTTTAGGAATCCTGGGTGGGGGTGAATTAGTGTTCACCCAATTTAAATACTTTTTTATTAATTTCCCATTAATGATCCTATTTTCATAGGCATAAGAACTGTTTTTAACTAATCAATTAACCCTAAACCTAACTGAGTTTATAAATGAATGTCTATATGTGATTCATGTAGGGTTACAATTATTTTACATAGTTCACCTACACTAGGCTACTCTATGGAGGATGCTTTCAACATTGTGTTGATGCACTAATTGACCACTATGCTCACTAGTGTCAGTGGTTATAAGGTTCAAGGTAAGATCATAGCCACCCAAGAATCACCTATTTTATAGGTTCTAGGACATATCAAAACAACTTTAGTCTCACTAGATTTCCCCCTCCTTTACACACTACTCTAGGGTAGGACTTCATATGATCTCACTGTTATATTTTCCACATTTATCCACTACCTCGGGGAAACAAAACCAAATGAAATTATGGAATTATGGGTTATTTTAAATAGAAATGCTTGTGATGAATTACATCATCATATATTACAAGATAATTTATTGAATTCCTCACTTATTATTCACATACCTACTATTAACAACCCCTCGTAGCTTTATATTCTTTCTATAATTAATATTGAATGCCTTCTTCATTACACAGTAGTGATTCATTCCTATTATTCACAATGTTTTGATAGAGTAACTCCTTCCAGTGAAATATTGGATCCTCTTATAGTTCCTATAAAGTGGATCTTCATGGTGACTGCATGTTACTTATTCTTCAACTATCTAAGTATGCAAGAAAAACTAGTCGATCTCTACCATAATTATTCCTTCAGATTTGGAAATGAATTCTCTATATTGATAGAGTCTCCCTTAAAAGGTAGATATGTTGAATTTGATAGTAATATGATATTCTATATTATATAATATATACCACAATAATCTATTAAGAGTATATTCAACTCCTTTATATCCTTACACCTTTTTACTTCCCCAAAACTATAAATACACATTCCATGATTCCCCATTTATTTTTCTTGGCTTATTTTATCGAAGTCATCTAGATCATTGATATCCTTGATCTTCCAGGACATATGTATTTCCAAAAAATCTGGATTAAATAAATTAAATAATATTCTTGAGCTTCATGTATGGAGTGTTATTCACATATATATCTCATCATTTTTTGTGTGAAACACTCCATGTAGTGTGAATAATTTTACATTTAATACATTGCATCTCACCCAAAAAATTATTCATTTTGGGCTAGGTTCATAGCTCCCATTTCAAGTTAAATTATTTTTTAATACATTTTAATGGATCCTATATTTCTTTATGTAATTTTATAATTTATCAACGCTTCAAAAAGAGTGAATAAGACAGTCCTTATATCCTTGAGAGATTCTCTTATATCTCCATCATTTCCCTGTGTAAAAAAAATGTACATAAGAAAAATTCCTTATGTCTTCAAATTCAAATAAATTGGTCCTTATATTCCCTAACATAGGCATATTTCACATGTATACCCTTACATAGTATAATTTTATCACATAAACATATATTTATACATGGTAAAATCCTGTTTAATTTCCCTTATATGGGATTCACAGATGTGAACTCTTCACTTAGATGGATTCACATACAAATCTATATTCAATAACATAAGCTCCATCACATATACATAACTTCATATCCGGAAATTTTCATACATAAACAATCACATAGAAAAATTTCCTTATGTTTCCAAAAGAACACATACATGAGAACTTAGCTAATTTTCTATATATTTTCTCTTCCATGTTTGTTATGAGATACCTCCAACCTTAAATTCGATGGATTATGAAATATGTGGGTCATTACCTGAACTACTCTAAGTGGTTTTTCATGTCTCTAATCAAGTATATGACCAATATAAATCTCTTCTATGTTACATGAATACAACAGAGTTGCTGACCAAGGTCGTCCCTCAAAGGAGGATGTAAATTATAATAAATTCTTATAGTTATTCTAAAAATAAAATATAAAATAATTAAAACACTACTTGAAAGGATGGGGGTTTTTGATTTTTTATAAAACTTTAATAAGCTTTCTGGAAGAAGATTTCATTTTTTTATTTTTAATTTTGAAATGAAGTTTGATTAAGAATACGCAACAAAATGAGGTTTTTTTAGAAAATATTTTAAAAGGTGTGATCGATCTAACTATACCACTTCATTTAATTATTAATCATTATAATTTTAATCAATATCCACTGAATTATGATCCCTTAATTATTTAACCCTCAAACCCTACAATAGTTAACTTAACCACAAAGATGAAATTACTTAAAACCTAGGCTAGCTTCGGGACACAAAATCGCAGCACACTGCTTTGATTATTGTTCTAAGGTTATCTTATTGTCAGTTGTTAATTAGAGAACATGTCAATTTTAGAAATGAGTATGAATTTTTTTACGTATTATATATGAACTCTACAAATTTATCTTCTGTGGTCTTGTATTACTGATTAAGATCGCGCTCACACAATTTACACAAAATATCGACCTCGCTTGTTTTTTGTGAAAATTGTTCAATTGCTTACTTAGTTTATTGTAATTTTAAAAAATATCATGGATAATATATAGTGAATTGCAGTAGCTCAATGATTCAAAATAATTAAATTAAGATGGGAGAAGATAGATCAATCACTAAGAAAACTACTCTTTCATGGGCGATGTGGTCATCGTGGAGACGTTTTGCATGAAAAAAGGATTGAAAGGGAAAACCCCAATCTCATCTCCACTCTTGATTATATCCCAATTAGGATGATTAAGAGAAGAATAAAATAGAAGAACATAGAAGATTAATTGATGAAAAATTCCAGATACAAACATGAATGAAAATAATTACAAAGAGAAGGAGGGAGAGGAGGGCCTTTTTGGAAGAGATGTTAACACAAAGACATACATCTTCCAAGAGTTGTTAATGGCTCCCAAGAGACACCCTTTCAGAAACACCTTCCAAAAGTCTCGACCAGCCAACACAAATAGTGAAACCCCCATTTAAATAGATTTTGTGGAGGCTAAGGTTACATGACTTTTTTCAGTGTGAAATGAAAACTCAGCCAAATATTTTATTCCAAGTTGCACTGCGAATTTGACCTCCAAAACGCATGCATTGTACAGATTTCTAGCAGGTTGATTTGTGCATAATCCAGTCCCCGAGATTCCCTCAAAATATGGGCCCAATACAAACCTGAATAAAGAATCTACGACTCAAATGGTGAAGTGATGTCCAATCTGGATAGTTCAGTCCATCTTTGTCCTCATGGCCCATTTACACCACTCAAATGCACGATCTAGCTCACATTTCATAAATAAAATTTTTAGCCAATTAAGGGAGAAATGGAGTTACAATATTTTAAGCCAAAATAATTTACATAAAACTATTTATGCCCGAAAAAATACAGTGCATTTTAAAAGGGTAGAACTGGAATTTTCAACAAATTTGAAAATGAATGATCTAATCCCAAATATTTCATAATTGAACATATTTAGCATAATGTGTGGAAATTATATCATATATTATCAAAAAAATAATCAATAAAATTGTGTTTTCTCAACTCCCTCACACTTATCCTTTTGCACTCCTCGGAAAAACCACATATCAAGTAAACATAAATATCAAATCAAAACAAATTTTCAAACACATATCCTTAAGATCCAACAATTCCACACCAAGAAGCAAAATATATCATGCCTCATAAAAAACTATTTTTTTCAAGTTCTTCAATTATATAATTCAATATATTTACACTTCATTTATCCTCCCATGCAAAAAATACTTACCTCACTTGGATTTTCTCTTATCACACAAATGTCAATTTTTAGAGATGTCTTTCTCATCCAAACTCATACAAGGGTCACCATAGTCTTGATAAATTCCTAAATCGCCACCCGATGTGATTCAAGGACTTGTGTTTATCATGAGGACTTTTTAGTGTTTTTATGTGGATTTCAGTTGGTAGGTTTAAGATGTGAAAAATTTTTTAGGCGAATGAGGAGGGCTTGACTCTTTTTTATGCCAAATTGTATTAATCTAATTTTTACTTAAAAAGGTGTCCTCATCAGTCCCCATAGTATCAATTTAGCTCCATCATCATTAAAATTCATGGAAAGTTTACACCATTCATCATTTTAGCATAAGAAATGTCAATCTTCTCAAACATGATTTTCTTGAAACATCCAGATAGGCACAACTTTCTTCATCTATTAGAATCTTTAGAAAAGGCATAGCTTCTATTATCATGAAAGCACTAGAAAAGGCATAGATTTCAATATAATGATTTTTTAGCAGTAGACATATCTCTTTAAAATTTAATTTTCCACCCAATGTTTCACAGAATGTCATAGCACAACACAAGATAGATTCCCCCACACTTAAGTATAACTAGATTGTGAAATTTCAGATCAAGAGTTGGTCGTATAAGGAAAAGTGGCTTGTAATTTGACTAACATAATAGGATTTTCATGGCTTCTAAGGGCTATAGGGATTAAATGTTCAAGGTAGGCCATTATAAAAAAAAGGATTATTTAAATAGGGGCTTTGATACTAAAAAAATACCCCAATCGTTTAAACATATGTACATCAAACCCTCAAGTTTTGAGAGGAATAAATCAAATTATGGTTAAATCATTCATGGTTTTTTTGTGTCTCAAGAAGTGAGGTGAATGTGAAGAATATGAAAAGAAGGGTTCAAAAGCCTCAAAAGAAAGTGATTTCAAATATAAAGATAGTGAGATGTGTCATGGGATTCAAAATTCAGTGTACATTTCATGAAATTACTATATATTTGAACATGAAACAAAGTCATTTTTAGCATTCATTTAAGCTCAATTTCAAGGGTTATATTTTTTCACTTATTGACATGAAGTCAAAAATGGAAATGAGAATCATGTCAGCTCAAAAGTTTCAAAAACACACAAAAAATTGAAAAATAAACACAAAAAACTTGAATACACATTTTTTTTGTGTTTTTTAAATAGGAAAACAATTAAAATTACTAAACTATAAGGTTACCTCCCCCACACATAAAATATTGTATTATCCTCAATGTGAACCCATGAGATGATATTTTCACATGAAATTTATTATTTTAAATAGGATAACTAATAAAAAAGATAAAGGGTTAGGAACAGTCTGATATGCTCAAGTGATGATGGGGTCATACATTGTGATAAAATCCACTGCATCAGTAGGAAGTCCCTCAATGTATCTCTTCAAACAATACCCATTGACAGTAAAGCTCATCCATGTGTCCACTTGTGTGATATCTACTACACTATAAGGAAAAGAATTAGTCACAACATATGGACCTAACCACTTGGAACACAACTTGCCAGGCATCAGCTTCAATCGTGAACGGTAGAGAATTACTTTTTCTCTAACATGAAACTCCCTTTATTGGATCATTTTGTCATGAGCTACTTTGGATCATTCCTTAGAGATCCTTGAGTTCTCCTATGAAGACAATATAATCTCCTTAAGCTCTTGAATTGCCGCTTCCTTTGGATTCCATCACAGGCCAAATCCATGTTGCATTTTTTTATAGCCCAATAAGCTCGATGATCAACTTCCACAGGGAGATGACACAATTTCCCAAAAACAATATGAAATGGGGAAATACTGGTGGGTGTTTTTTATGCTGTCCTATATTCCCATAGAGTATCATCTAAGCGCTTTCTCCAATCCTTCCTATTTGGCTGTACATATTTTCCCAAAATTTGTTTCATCTCACGATTTGAATCCTCAGCCTGGTCATTCATTTGGGGGTGGTATGGTGTTAATGTTTTGCGTGTCACCCCATACTTCCGAAGGAGGGAAGCCAAATTCTGATTATAGAAGTGTTTCCCTTGGTCACTAATTATAGCCTTCAATACTCTAAACCTGCAAAAAAAAATTCTCTTTGTCAATGTCCAAAACAACATGAGAATCATCAGTCCTGGTGGCCTTATCATCCGCCCATTTAATCACATAATCAACATCAACCAAAATGTAAAAAAATGAACTATTAAAAGGACACTTAAAATTGATTCCCCAAACATCAAAAATCTCACAGAATAGTATGGGTTATTGGGGTATCTCATGTCTCCTAGAAATGTTCCTAGTGTGTTGGCAACGAGAGCATGACTTACAAAACACATGGGAATCATGGAATAATCTAGGGAAATATAATCTAGAGACCAAAACATTACTAGCAATCTGTTGGGGTCCAAAGTGTCCACCACAAGAAAGTTTATGAAATAATTGTAGAATAGACTCAAACTCATGATCAAGAACACACCTCATAATAACTTGGTCACCACACATGCGCCATAAGTAGGGATAATCCCACACATAAAATATAGACTCACTCTTTAACTTTTGGACTTGATGTTTCTTTAAATTTGCAGGGATTTTAGATGCAACAAGGTAGTTCCCTAAATCCATTTACCAAGTATTCATACCTGAGATGGAATAAAGATGCTCATCATGGAAAGTGTCCTGAAGTGGTACCTGGTCCAAAGTTCCATCCTCTAGTGTGTGAGTAAGCCCACTCATGTAGTCTGCCTCCAAGTTTTTTTACCCCTTTTTGTCCTTTATCTCAATTTCAAATTCCTAAAGAAGGAGCATCCATCAGATTAGTCTGGGCATTGCGTCTGGCTTCTTTAAAAGGTACTGCAGAGCTGCATGGTCAGAAAAAACAATTACTTTAGAGCCCAATAAATGTGAATGGAATTTATCTAAAGAAAACAAGATAGCAAGAAACTCATAATCCGTGGTTGTGTTGTTTGATTTTGCTGAATCCAGTGTCCTCGATGCATAGGCAATCACATGTGAATTTCCCTCCACCCTCTGAGATAAGACAGCTCCAACCGCGAAGTTGGAGGCATCAGACATAAGCTCAAAAGGAATCTCCCACCACGGGGGCAATATGATTGGTGGAGTGGTTAGACACTTCTTTTTTTCATTAAATGAATTCCTACAAGATCATCAAACACAAAATCAGAATCCTTTTGAAATAATCATGACATAGGAAGAGAAATCTTACTAAAATATTTGTTGAAGCGCTGATAAAATCCTACATTCCCTAGGAAAGATCTAACATCACACACACATGTAGGATATGTTAGGATTGAAATAATATCTACCTTAGATCTATCAACCAATATCCCATGTTTTTATACCACATTCCCTAAGACAATGCCATGATCTACCATGAAATGACACTTTTCAACATTCATGATCGGATTCTTCTCAATTCAACGATTCAACACACTTCCCAAACTATAGAAACAATCATCAAATAAAGACCCATAAACTGTAAAATCATCCATAAATATCTCCATAAAGGTCTCAATAAAATCATAAAAAATACTCACCATGCATCTCTAGAAGGTACATGGGGCGTTACGAAGTCCAAATGGCATCCTTCGGTAGGAAAATGTTGTGAATGGACAAGTGAATATTGTCTTCTATGGATCCTCCAAAGCTATCGAAACCTCAAAATATCCATAAAATCCATCCACGAAACAATAGTGTGTCTTCCTATCTTGTCTCTCAAGCATCTGATCAATAAATGTGAGGGGAAATGGTCTTTGCAAGTGGGATGTTTTAGTTTCCTATAATCAATACACTCACGCCTACTGTTTTTTACCCTCATTGGAACTAACTCATCTTTCTCATTTTTAACAATAGTAACACCAATTTTCAGAGACATATCCTGAATAGGACTCACCCACTGTGAATCTGAAATGGGATAGATTATATCTACCTCGATAAATTTTTCAACATCTTTTTTAATAGCCTCCAAAAGTGTTGGATTGAGTATCCTTTGTTGCTACCTAACCGGTTTAGTCCCATCAGAAAAAAGATTCTGATGCATGAAAATGGAAGGGCTAATACCTGATATTTCATCCAAGGTCCTCATGATTTCCGTAATGTTCTCCCTCAAAATATTCAAAAGTTTTTCTTCATGTTCATAATGAATATTATTAGCAATTATAACAGGTAATCTCTCGCCACTCAATATGTATGAGTATTTGAGATTTCGTGGTAATGGATTCACCTCCAATGAAGGGGGGAGGTGTATGGATGGAGACATTGAAGGAATAGAAATATGTGCACAAATAGCATCAGTATCAGAATAGAAGTCATCACAATCAAAGAATAAAGCTTCAAATCCATCAGCATACTCAATAGCAATGTCATCATACGAGTTCAAATGATATGATTCCATTTCAAAATCAAATATAAGAGAGTATTGTGATTTATAAATAGGTATGAAAGTACTCTTAGACATCAAACTATAACTAATAATCATAATCTCCTTAATAATTGGACAATCAAATTCTATGGGGTTTTTATTTAGTGGTTCAAAATGGGAGATAACAAATGTAGAATAGTCCTCTGAGGGGTACTTCATGAAATCCATAATTTTAAATATCACAAAATCATCCCCAAGATCCATGGAATTTGTACCCTCCTTGATATTTATGATAGTTTTTTGCAGTTTTGAGGATAGTTCTACGTAAGATAATTGGTTCATGAGAACTTACCCGATCATTTTCCATGTTAAGCACGTAAAAATCTACTGGAAAGATTGTGTCCCATACCTAGACAAGTACACCCACAAGGACTCATGTTGGATATGTTGTAGCTCTATTTTCCAACAGCACCACTACTCTCATCAGCTTCATCTCACCAACCTGCAAAGAAGAGAATACAGAGTGAGGCATCCCATTTATGGAAGCTCTTAAATCACATGGAGTATTAGAAAAGTGTAACTCTTATATGGTGCATGGGATGGTGAATGACCCTTGATCCTTGCACATTGACGACATTGATAGAGTTGGTGTAATGAGTGCTGACACATTCCTTCCAAGATTGATCCTCTCATGTCCCTTATTCCCTCTTCGATTGGTACAAAGTTCTTTTAAGAATTTCACATACCTTGGGATTTTCTTGATGGATTCAAGTAAATAAATTTTAATCTCCACACGCTTGAATGTATCCAAAACATCCTTTTTTTCATAGACTCTTCAGCCATCATCTTGGTTTGAACAACCCTATTTGGAAAAGGAAGGGCTTTATGAGTAACATCATTAATCATTTTCTTACCTTTATCTTTCCCCTTGGATTTATCATTAGATAGTTTTGAATGGGGCTTATCTGGAGTTGAGGTGAATACTGGTGGAATAATATGTGAAGATGTATCAATTGTTTGCTTCCCACTTCTCAATGTGATGGGACTGACAATAACCCTGGGATTTGTAGTAGGTTGGGATGGTAGATTTCCAGAATTCATACTTACCAGTTCATAGAGGGCGGTGGCAATCTGGCTCATTTGAGTCCTCAACTCCCTCAGCCCCGATCCTTGACTCTTCAGCTCATTCTATTGATTATGAACAATTTGATTCAAAATTTCATCAGTGTTATAATATACCATGGGTGGGGGATTCCCATACTCCTGGATTGTTGATGCTTGGGATTTAAATCTCCTTTAGGGTTGTTGTAAACCCTACTGGTAAGACAAAGGCTGCTAGAAGTTTTGTTAAAAAGGGGGCCTTTATTATTGTCAAGATACATAACTCATGTCCAATTGATTATTCCTCCCAAGCTTGTATGATGGTTCAATGGAATCAAGCTTTTTAGGAAGATATGGTTGTTGTTACTGCTGATATGGTCTCCCAGGAAACACTATTGCACGATCTTCTATCTCTTGTAGTTGTGGGCAAAAGTCCGTTGGGTGGCTTGTCTCAGTGAAAATGTCATAAGGCCTTGAAGGAGGGGGTTGGGATGTCTTTTATTCCAAAGAAATCTACCTCACAATAGTTGTTAATTCATCCAACTTGGTATCAATCAAATAACTTTCAAGAGAACATAGACTTACCTAATGTACTCCCTTGACATGTGGTGTACCTCGATCGCCAACTTGTTGGGAGTTTTGGACCATTTTGTTTATCAATGCACGTGCAGTTATTGATGTCTTATCCACCAATGCTCCTCTAGCTTTGGTATCCACCATTCTTCTCTCCATAGGTGTTAGTCCTTCATAGAAGTATTGGATGAGGAGTTTCTCATTTATTTGGTGATGTGGGCATCCTGTGCAAAACTTCTTGAATTGTTCCCAACACTCATACATTGACTCCCCTTGGTCTTGCTTGATCCATGAGATCTCCTTTCGAATGGATTTGGTCCTTGAAGCTGGAAAAAATCTCTGCAAGAAAAGACGTTTCAAATTGTTCCCACAAGTTTCATATTCAGTTTGTAAATAATAAATCTAGTCTTTCGCAACTCTATCAAGTGAGAATGGGAATTCTCTTAGTTTGATTTGATCTTCAAAAACATTTCTTGATTCTAAGGTTGTTCAAACCACATTAAATTCTTTAGGTTTTTATTAGGATCCGCACCAGAGAAGCCATGAAATTTTGGAACTAGGTGAATTAATCCAGATTTCAGTTCAAAGTCTGATTCGAGATTTAGATACGCAATGAAAGTTTGTTGATAATTAATATCGGGTGTATCCAAATATAGAATGGTTAAATTAAGTTCATTTCAATTATTTTCAGCCATTGGTTTTTTTATCGTTTAATTTGAATTGATTCCAATTTCAATGTTCTAATATTGGAGTAATTCTCCAACTGGTTGAATGTTGAAACTTCCCGTAGACTGAGAATTTTTTATTCGATCCCGAAGGCTACATTCAATCTCAAGGTAAAGTTCTAAAAGATCCTTGGGATTAGTTCATGTCATAAATCAAATAAAAATAAAAATAAGGAAAGTGGACCATAGTAAAAAATGAGAAGTTTGGGTTGATTTTTCAAAAAGAAAAAGAAGAAAATAAAAGAAGAAAAAAAAATTCAGATTTAGTAAATAAGGAAGAAAGAAGAGAGGAAGAAAATAAAATGTAATATAAAATAAATACCACTAATTTGATGAAATAATTAATTACCTCCCTATAAATGGTTCCAATTTGAAACTGTCATGGGTACCCCCAAATGATTAGTGGTTTTTGGGTACTTAGGTGAAGTAGAGTGGCTGACCAAGGTCGTCTCTCAAATGAGAAAGTAAATTAAAAAAAATCATAAAGGTATTCTAAATATAAAATAGAAAATAATTAAAACACTACTAGAATGTATGGGGATGTTTTTTATTGTTTATAAAACTTTAAGAATTTTGATGGAAGAATATTTCATTTTTTTTTGTTTTTAATTTTGAAATGAAGTTTGATTAAAAAGACCCAAGAAAAAGATGTTTTTTTAGAAAATATTTTAAAATGTGTAATCTATCTTACTCTACCTCTTTATTTAATGGTTAATAATTATAATTTAAATGAATATACGCTAATTTTATAACCCTCTAACCCTACGAGAGTTAACTTAACCACAAATATGAAATTACTTAAACCCTAGGCTAGCTTCAGAACACGCAATCACAACACCCTGCTTTGATTGTTGTTCTAAGGTTATCTTATGGTCAGTGGTTAATTAGAACACATATCCATTCTATAAATGAGGATGAATTTTGTTTCGGGATTATATGATAAATCTTCAAATTTATCCCGTGTGGTCTTGTATTACCGAATAAGATCGTGCTCTCACGATTTACACAAAATACCAACCTTGTGTGTTTTTGTGCTAATTGTTCAATTCCTTACATAATTTCTTATAATTTAAAGACACAATTCATGGATCATATAAATTTAATTACATTTGCTCAATTATTAAAAATAATTAAATGAATATGGTATAAGATTGATCGATCACTAAGAAAACTACTCTTCCATGGGCAGTGTGGTCATCGTGGACACGTTTTGCATGAGAAAAGGATTGAATGGGTAGAACCAAATCTCATATCTTCTATTGATTCTAACCCAATTAGGAAGATTAATATAATAAGAAAAGGTACGAACATAGATGATTAATTGAAGAAAAATTCAATATACAAACATGAAAGTAAAGAATTACAAAGAGGAGGAGGGAGAGGAGAGCCTTTTAGACGAGATGTTTGCGCAAATCCTTACTTCTTACAAGAGTTTTGAGGGGCTCCAAAGAAACACCCTTTGAGACACACCTTCTGAAATCCTCTACAAGACTTTACAACGAGTGATACCCCCCTTTAAATATATTTTTTGTGGGCTAGGGTTACGTTACTTTTTTAAGTGTGAAATGAAAACTCGGCCAAATATTTTATTCCATGTTGCACCCCATATTTTACCTCTAAAACGCATGCATTGGACAGCCTTCTAGCATGCTGATTTTTTCATAATCATTTCCCCGAACATCCCTCAAAATTTGGGCCAAATACAAGTCTAGATAAAGATGATACAACCCCAATGGTGAAGTGATGTCCAATCAGGATAGTTCAGTCCATATTTGTCTTCATGGTCCATTTACTCTACTCAAATGCACGATCCAGCTCACATGTCCTGAATATAATTTGTATCCTATTAAGTCAAAAACATTGTTAAAAAATTTTAAGTCAAAATAATTTATAGAGAACTATTTATACCCGAAATACTAAGGTAATTTTTAAAAGGTTAAAACTATAATTTTAATCAAATTTTCAAATGAATGATCTAATCCCAAGTAATTCATAATTGAACATATTTAGCATAATGTGAGGAAATTATATCATCTATTATAAATATAATATTCTATAAAATTGTGTTTTATCAATGAACCACTTATCCCTTCAAATGTATTTCAAAAAAAACAACATATATATCGATCAAGATCCATCTATAAAAAAATATAAATAGAACCTCACCCACATTATCACCAATTACAATAAACATAGGGGTATCCAAATCTCCTCATCTTGACGTCAAAACACCTAAATTCGAGTTTACGAAGCTTGTCAATAAATCCTATACTCCCCAAAGGGTGTCCAATAGTAAAATAATGTTTTTGAAGATTAATTTGAGATATGGATATCATCGTCCCAGAATTAAATAATAAGAGAAACAAAATAATTCCTTCTTGTAATGTACAGAAATTATAAATATGTGGTGATATTGTTCAGTTTACAATATTCACTACCTATCTTTATGGGATTGAAAAACTAGATATTAAAACAGTATCTTGAGTAGTTTATCATAATCTTCATTGATAAATCCTTGATATAATTAATATTGGAGGAAGATTATATGAATCATTTCAAGTTTGTATATAAGATATTTTATAAACATGAGCCATATGGGTAACATCTAATGTTTTTCTTTTGGATAGGAAAATTATATTTTCTAGGATATATCAAATTAGATGATGGTGTCTCAATAGTTCGAATGAATATTTAGGTAATTATTTCTTGGGAATCACTTTATAATACATTTTAGGTGTTTAACTTCTTTATATTATTTTTTTATTATCATCTATTTGTATCTAAATTATCTATTATTGTACTAATTTTATCATCTTGGACAAATAATTTTTATTTTTATGTATAGTTTTATCATTATTGGAATGATTTTAAATTCCCAAAGGACATATTGACTATTACACGAATTAAATAATTATTATAAGGAGTCCCGTATAAGATTAATCATTATCAATTGTGTATATATTTGGGTATATTATTTTTTATAAGTGATAGTACTTTGGTTATAGATTTATAAATTTATATCCTTGCGAGTAAACCAATGTCACCCATAACCTGGAGTTAGAAATTGTAGTTTCTGAGTTGATTTTATGGTGGTTTTATCTACTATTTTTGATCATTTTAATCTTAAAAAATAATAATATCATATATTATATCTTTTCTCAAAGAGATATAATCATTAAAATAAGAGATATATAGAATTTTTATATGAAAAAAAATTAAGATAAAATATTCCCCTAGTATGGGTAATATAGTGGAAGATACTCTAAGTTAGAATTCATATCAAATAATTTTTTGGATACAAGTGAACACTGAAATATAATAGTTGTTTAGAAACTCTACATATGAATATCAAGAAAGTATATGGTCAAGATTTCTTATATTATATGTAAATATATTCCCCTTTATAGGTTTATATTATTGAATCTAATTTGGGTGATCAAGATATAGAATCATTTAAATATTTTATTGTTCATATATATGAATCAGGTGGTTTATCGGAAAGTGGAAAGCATAAGATCAGATTCCAGGGGAGGATATTTTTTCCTCATAGTATTTATGAAAATTTTTTCATGCATTTCATAATTTATCCTTAGTTATTCATATGTTATTATCTAATATGACTCATACTTTGAGTTAATAGTGTTGACTCCATGATTTAAGAGGATTATATATGTTTCTGAAAATATGTCTTACCTATCTACATTTTATGTCTAAAAACAATGTTCTAGCATGATTATTAAAAACCAAGAGTATACATCAATGGAGTGGAATGAAATACCAATATACATATTAAAAGTGTTTTCTTTTTTCTTATATACTAAATTTATATTTATGTGGAAGTTTATTGGATGAAAAATTAGTGAAAATTATTCATATTATAGTGAAACTTTTTATGGAATCCTTATTAGGGTTGTAGTATCACCAGTGGTGAAGTTAGATGGAGTTACTTGATGAATAGTATATAAACATGAATCTTGGTTTACAGCAAGAATGTTATATGGTTTACTAATTTATTTGGATGTTAAATTTTTCCAAATCACTATAATAAATCATTGGGTAGATGTTAAGTCAAAGAGAATGATTTATACTCTTTGAAAAATGTTATGGGTGATAATTTGATTTTCTGGTGGCTCATGGGTAGAGATTATGACTTTAATAATGTTTAATTACAATATAAATTACCATTTTTTATATTATAATGATATCATACAACGACTTGTATATGAAAAAAATAGTTATATTCTATGTTGGCTGGATATTTTATAAGTACTTATCAATAGAGCTGAGTGTAGTTGGTCAAAGAATGTGTGAGGATGGCATAGAGCATGAAGAATTCCATTGAAGTGAAAAGATATACACCCTTAGTTTTTTTGTTTTATATCGGGTTTTATTAAAATTTACACTAATGTTAGGAAAAGTTATGTTTTATAAAGTTATAAAGATATATATAATAATTATTATAGCTTATTAGGTGCTTGAGAGGATTTAAGAGGTATATTATCAATTGAAACTACCATCATTACTAGAATTGGTACATAATTTCTATCATGTATCATAGTTGAGAATATAAATTAATGATTAGACATAGTAATGATTCAATATTTGTTGAGTGGATGATGGATATTGATATATTTATGAAGAATATTTATATTGACTCATCATTCCTAAGTTATCAATATGATAGATACATGGTGGTATAGTGGAATGTACATAGGATAGAGAGTAGCATATTAGCATGAAATTACCCCTGTTTTTCTAGTTGTTCCTCTCATTTTGTCCCTTATTTCTATAAATGTATTTCATGTTTGAAATGTAAATTTTTGTTTCTCCATTTCAAACATATTTTTGTTATCTGTATTAATTGTAAATTTTTAGGACAAACAAATTGAGATCTCAAATCCCAATTTTTGGGCTATTTAATAGCAAATTTATATAATTTTAGTAGAAATATTTTTATAAAGATTCTAAAATTGGGGATAAAACAATTCATTTGAATATTTTCCCTTGAATAAATCCACTTTCATCAAAGACATTTTTTAACATTATTAAAAACCAAATATGGTCATGGACTAGTCAAATCGAGTCTAAATAGGATCATAGATCACTTAATATCTATACTAAATTTATGAACACATCAAAACACTTAATAGTAACGAAACCCAAATTATTTTATATATTTTCACCATCACAGTGAGAGACCACCTTTTTGGAGATTATTTGGGGTGTATTTCCAATTTGGGAGTTCATCATATAAGTCAATTATGGATGGATATTAGAAACCTAATAATGGAGATCCTTTTTTCTTTGAAACCTATACAAATGATTTTCTCTCATTTGGAATCCAAGTCATGGACGTAGTGGATAGTGGGAAGAATTTATCTTGGGTATATAAACCACCCAAATTGATGCATGACATTACTAAAAATTTTCATCTATAAAATTATAATGAAACACTCTATATTTATAATGTTTAGTATCCTATAAAGCTAATACAAATAAAAATAATATAACCAATCATACTTATCACATAAATGTAGTCACCCTTTACAAACAACATTAATTTTTTTATCTCTATTTTCTTCATTTATATTCATGTATTTTTCATCGTTCGGGACTTCTACTACCCAAAAAATCTATTAATTCCATTGGGGTTTAAATGAAGATGAAGCATTGGATTTTACCAATGTATGAAAAATAAAAGTTGGTCAATATCATTTTTTATGGAATATTTTGGTTGGAGTAGAGTACTCAATAGGGGCTGAATTGAATATCTATAAAAAAAATTGAAATGTATTCCTAAAAGGTTCCCCAATAAAAATAAATGTAGCCCAGCTAATCATAGTAATACGGTTATGAAAGTTTGACTATTTAAATAAATTCAAATAAGATTTATTAATTCCTAGTAATCTTAATATCAGTTATTAATATTACTTTTGAAGCTATTCTAATAAGGAAAAACAATTATAACTTCTTTCCAACATTAAATATCAAAGTAAATTTAGTAATTTCTGAATTATATATTAAAAGAGATAAAACTAAATAAATCAACACATCAGATATAAAACAAGTGGTTCAGTCTCATGATGAGACCTAATCCATTCCTCTTGGTGATCACCTACCACCAAGAATTTTATATTAATAATTATGATCCACACCCAGGCTCAGGGTAAACAATAGTACACAGGATTGTCCAGGTCACATGATGTCTTCCACAGTTCTTCGTGGGTATAAAATAACAAGTCACACAGGGACCCATTCCACACTTCATTGTGGGAGTAAACAAGTGTAAAAGGATGTGAGAAGAAGGATATCTTGTATCCTTCAGTTTAATGAAGAATATAGTTGGTGTTTTTATGCAGACACACACACTATTCGAAAGCTAAAAATAATACATAGCAGAAAAAAACGATGAGATAAGGCTAGAACTACTCTGAGTGTTGGTCTTTATTTCTCTGGACTTCTAGGATGAAGCAAATATCAAAATCAAGGCCACTTGCAAGAAAAAGATTATCGCAAGTCTGAAGCTCTAGTTTCCAGTTAGATATGGCTCGTGTTCTTCTTAGAGTATATAATGAAATGATATTCTTGAATCTGATATATGGTGTCCCAGATTTTTGGATTCAATAATTCTTCGTGTGTTCTTCAAATGTGTTAAGTTTCATGTGTTGGTTCTTTTCTCAAGAATGCTTATGCTTCTTTGTTATCATGCGCAAATTTATTTTAGGACCACACTTCTCTTTTTATTCATAGAGTGCATGTTTTGGAGCTGATGGGATGGATGTATTCTACTTCTCATAACTTTTATTGTTATGTGAAAAGTCTAAGAAGAACTATTAATTATGTCAATGCAATTAAAAGGGTCAAATATGACCATTTTAAAATAAATTGAAAACTCCAAAACAGATTTAATAACGATGTCATTTTATGTCAGGAAATAGTGTCTCTTGGAAATAGTGTCATCATGAAATTGTGTCTCCTTCTTTTCCTTTGAGCGGTGATATAGTTATGATTGCATAGTTGTCTAGAGATTAGGAACTTGTAGCACAAATGCGGTATGTGGTCCTGGTGTCTGGTTCTCAGCATTTGTTCATGGTGCCTAGTCATGGTGTCTGGGTCATGGTGTCCGGTCACGGTGTTTGTTCACTATGTTGGGTCCTTTTCTAGGAAAACATAACTGGTGGTAGACTAACGATTACTTATGATCTTGGATAGGTATATTTAAATCATAATGAAATCAACTAACTATACACATTATTTGATAAATATTAAACAGGATTAACAAGGTTTACAAAATGTATAGGATTTGTGATCATTAAAACAAGATTAACACATGAAGAGTCCAACAATCTTCCGCTTTTTTATGATCACAAATCATGTGAGTGAGATGTTTATTCTTAGTGAGTGGTCTCCCCTTAGTGTGAAGATATAGTGCATGCCTCTCCCCCTTTTGGGATTATTAAAAAAGAGTACAAAAGGAAATGATAGAATAGATTAAAAGAGTGCACAATGAATTAGAATGATAAAACAGTGTCATTACAAACAGTAAGTAGCAAAAATACGGCAATTATCCGTATCAAAAGATAGTGTTCATTTTTCTTCATCACCTTATGTCTTCTCTTTTCCCTTGGCAGTAGCATCACTAGAATCCATGGGAGCAGAAGTAGAAGTGGAAGAAGGAAGTGATCCAACTAACAGGGAAGGTAAAGTAAGTCCCTTAAAAATAGAGGGGGACAAGGTATTTGTAGTGGAAGACTGAGGAAATTGTTGGTCAAGGATAACAGGTCTGATCTTACTCAGAGCCTAATAGACAGACATAGAAGTTGGGGAAAGGCTATAGGATGAGAAGGTAGGAAAACCAGGTTTCAAGGGTGCAGCTGCAAGAGCCAAAATAGCAGTGCTCTAGACATGAAGATACAGCCTCAATATCTCGATAATGTCAGGAATAATCTCACCACCATACTGCATCACTTTCTAAAAGGCATCCTTGTTCTCCATGAGGTTGTCCAATAAGGGAGTGAAATACTTAAACTTTTGAACCTAAGTTTTGAAATCTTGAGTGACCGGAAGGAATTTTATATTCTCTACAAGGTACTTGAAATGGTTTGTCATATCATTCTTAGATAAGATATTATTGAAGTAGAAGTCCACCTTCTTAGTAATTTTCTTCATGAGAATCATTGGAAATCAAGGAATGAATTCTCACTAAATCAAGTACTATGTCAATGTTCTTGAAAAACACATATAGAGACTCTTTGTCAAAGCCACAGAGCATAGACTGAAGTTCTTCTTTATCAACTATTCTTAGTAGATCACTATCTAAGGAAAGTTGAGATGATTTTCTAGAGGCACTAGAAACTGTAATAGTTAAAATAAGAGACTTTAGTTGATTCAAAACTTTATGGAGACATAATTTGTACTCGTCAGTCAACATTTTATAACTAATAACAAGCTCATACATCTCTTTACGTATTTTCTTGTTTCTTTCATCCACCTTGTCAGCTAAGGAATTTAGGTTAGGTTGAATCAGGGAGGCTAATTCCTATGGAATTTGATCACTAACACCCTCAATAGGATGAGAAACAGGTTATGGTCTTGAGTTTAGTACTCTCTTCATTTCTTCAACCATACCTCTAAGAGACTTTACATCATCCCAAAGTTGATTGTTCTCGATTTTGACTTCATTAATTTCATGAAGCATTTTTGGCTGAATCTTTCAAATAATATTCTCTAATAATAGGGCTGCATCTCTTTCACTCATTTTTTTCCCAAGAATAGGTTGAGTATTCATGATCGTTTCAACCCCAGCCAATAGGATATCTCTAGATACTTTCAAATCATCCTTACTCACCTAGGTGGAAGGTTCTTGTGATGGTTCTGGGATAAGAGCTGAGACAGGCTAAAGTTCCTTTGCAGCTATTACATCAAGAGTAGATTTTGGTTTCAATTGAAACATATTAGGTAGATCTATATCTTTCAATAAGGCTTATTGGGAATCATTTACATAAAAATAGAAATGAAATTTATACCATGTATCCATAGAGATCGAATAAACCGGATTTATCACTTCAACACTTTCTAGATTCAGGTGTTTCTCCCCCTCAACAGGGGCATCTTTCTGTGGACTACGAGATTTATATACTTGATCTAATTCCATGATTTTATCCTCAATAGCCTCTCCCATTTACTTTCTAGATAATTGAAATTATTTCTCAATTCTTTCTTCATCAGATGGGATAACCTCAGGAACAACTTGTTCCTCTAAATGCTCCTCATAAGTAGCTTCTTTCTCAAGAGATAAATCTTCTTCTAAATGCTCTTCCAGAATAGCCTTTTCACTTTCAAAAACAACATATTCTTATTTAAATGTAGGTTCTTCTTCTTCCAGATCAAAAATCTATTCAGGGACAGGTACTTCCATCTCAATTAATACTTGAGGAGTAGGTTCACTATCTTCCTCATCCAGGGCAGTTTTCCCTTTCGGTACAACATGCTCTTCTTCTTCCTCCTCATCAGAATATTAAATAATTAAAACTGGTTCCAAACCAAGATTATGATTTTCCTTATGTTTTGAAGAGTGTTCTACTGGCTTGAACTTTTCATATACCCTCTCATTATCTTCCACCCATTCTATTATTCAATGATTACAACTGATTTTCATTCTCTTAGTTGGAACATTTGAAATAAAAAACTCATAGTCCTTAATAAATTATTCATATGGTCCAACTATCCCTTTTTCCTAAAGCATAGTTGAGATTAACCTTGAGTAGAATAGTGAGGTAGACTTGGAGGTTCTCTTGATCAACACAAACATATGAAGTATAATATACTTTCATACGTTGATCGTGTGTCCATTTTTAATAAGATGTATCCAAAATACATCCTGATACTTGAGTGTAGAAAAATCACTTTTTTAGGGGCTGATCATATTCTGAAAAAATTTAAATAAAAGTCTATTTTCCCCATCTAGCTCAGCTTTTATAGATCTTCCCTTTGTTTCATATTCAGTTAATCTTTTCAACGATTCTTCCAATACAAAGATATCACTAGGAGGTGGAGGACATCTCTAGTATTCATCAAAAATTCCCTCATTAGGTATCCTTAGGGATGAAACCCATATCCTTGAAGAAAATGTACACCATTTCCCATTGATCCTTCTTCCTAGGACAAAATCATCTTCTGTGTCAATAGAAAATTGAACGAACTGATAAAACTGTGCAACTAGATTCGGGTATATTGGCTTATCCTCCTTTGTGTACAAATCCAGCCACTCTTGCTATTTTATTATATTCAAAAAAATACCTACTTGACAGCATCCACTTGGGGAAAATTTCCTTTTCAGGTACCACTATTTTTTTCACCAGGTTAGGATTCAATAGACTTTTCGGTGCTAACTTCATTGATATTTTCATCTTCTTCTTTGATCTTCACTTCACAAGGGTTGATGATGATGGGAGTTTCATTCTGGTAATTCAATGAAAGTTCGAGAGAGTGGATGGTTGAAAGAGGGGTTACTGTTTGAGACTAGAGAGATCAGGTAAAGAAAAAAGTGAAACCACCTACATTTTTTCATTCAAGGATATCAAGCATCACAAAATCAAAATCATGGGAAAGTAAAAGAATAAAATAATTAACTACCGCGATATGGGTTATAAATTGTAAATAAAGAAATAAAGAATATTTATTCTGAGACTGCGACCGAACTTTACGGTGAGACTGGAACTTGATTTCACAGAGAGATCGTAACATTCTTTCATGGTGATACTATAACAAGATTTCACAGTGAGACTGTAACTGTGTGATTTCTAAACTCTGCGACCGTATTGTTTGAGAGAGTAAGTGCTAGATAGTAACGGAAAGATAGAAACTGTGAGACCGTAAAAATGAAACCACAACTTTTAAGACAGTAAAGCTATAGAATTTTTAGACATAGACAGTAATCTTAAGATAGTGACTTGTGAAACTATAAAATGCGAAATAGTAAGTTGTGAAACGGTACACTTAATATGTAAGATTTATTATTACCAACTCATGTATGATGTAATCTATTAATTCAGAATTTAATGGTTTGGTGAGTATATCAGCGAGCTGATATTCAGTTCCAAGGAATTCTGAAGTGATATCCCATTTTTTATAATGATCTCTTAAAAAGTGATGTCTTACATCAATATGTTTTATTTTAGAGCGTGAAACATGATTTTATGAGTTTTTAATAGAACTTTTATTGCCACAATTTATAGGTACATGCCTGAATTGATATCCATATCTAGTAATGTGTGTTTCATCCATAAAATTTTTTCACAACAACTAGCAGTAGCTATGTACTCAGCTTTTGTAGTAGATAGTGCAACAAATATTTGTTTCTAACTACACCACGATACCACTGACTTGCCTAAAAGTGACATGTTATAGAGGTTCTTTTTCTATATATCTTACAACCACTGAAGTCTGCATCAGAATAACTAACTAATTAAAAAGATTTTCTTCTAGGATAGAATAGTCTTATATTGGGTGTATGGTTGATGTATTTTCTAATTCTCTTAACATCATTTAAATGATATTCCTTAGGGTTTTATTGAAAATGATCACACATACATACACTAAACATAATGTCAGGTTGGCTAGTAGTTATGTAGAGTAATCTTCCAATCATTCCTCTATAATTGGTTTGATCAATAGATTTTCCATCTTCATCAAGATCCAAATTGCAAGTAGTTTTCATTAGAGTGTCACTATTTTTAGTTATATCCAAGAAAAAAACGTTTTTTAAGACCTCTAGTATATTTTATTTGATTTAAAATAATACCATCATTATTTTTAAAGATTTGAAATCTAAGAAATAATTTTAAATCACCCATTAAACTCATTTCAAATTGGATTTTCATCATTTTAGATAATTCAATACATAATGATTTTTATGAAGATCCAAACATAATGTCATCAATTTAAATTTGAACTACTAAAACATCATTGGAAATTAGTTTTATAAACAGGGTTGGATCATATATTCCTTTGTAAATCCATTAGAAATAGGAAAAGTACTTAATCTATCATACCAATCGCTTGGAGCTTGTTTTAAACCATATAAAGATTTTGATAATTTAAGAATATTATGTGGAAAATGAGGATTTTTTAAACCATGGTGTTTCTCAACAAATACATCCTCAACTATATACCCATTTAGGAATTAACTTTTAACATCCATTTGATATAGTTTTAAATTCATATGTGCAGCATAATCAAGCATGATTCTGATAGCTTCAATTCTATATTCTGGTGAAAAGTTTTCTATATATTCGGTTCCTTATTCTTAACTATAGCCTTGTGCAAAAAATCTAGCCTTGTTTCTAACTATGATACCAGCTTCATCTACCTTATTTCTAAACACCCACTTAGTGCCTATGGTAAATGTCTCTTTGGTTCTGTCATAAAGTTTCCAAACATTGTTTCTTTCAAACTGATTAATCTCTTCTTGCATATCCATCACCCAAAATTCATCTTTTATAGCATCATTAATGTTTTTTGGTTCAGGTTGTGACAAGAAGACACGATGTTCAACATGATTTCAAATAGAAGCTCTTGTTTGAGTTCCTTTATTTAAATCTCCTACAACAACATCTAAAGGATGGTTCTAAAGAGTTTTAATAGCTATAGAAAAATAAGGACTAGTAATTTTAGGTTCTTCAATAGGTTTAGGTACATTATGACTGGAATCTACATAATTTAAAGAAATAGAATTTTTCACAGATTCATTTATATGATAATTAGAGGATTTTGAATTAATGTCCAGATGTGTTACATCATCCTCCAGGTTCTCTAGAAAGGACATAGGGTCATGTGGATATGTTTCATCAAATTTTACATGGAAAAATTCTTCCACATATTTAGTTCTTTTGTTAAACACTCTATAGGATTTACAAGAGATTGAATATCCTAGAAAGAGTCCTTCGTCACTCTTTGATGTGAATTTGTAAAGATTTTCCTTAGTATTATGGATATAATTTTTTCAACCAAAAACATTGAAGTAGCTGACTTTGGGTTTTCTATTGTTCAATAACTCATATGGAGTTCTTTTAAGAATAGGACTAATCAATACTCAATTGATAATAAAGAATGTTGTATTTACAGCTTCAGCCCAAAAATAAATTGGTATGTCCAATTCCCTAAGAATGACTCTATAAATATCTTGAAAGGTTCTATTTCTTCTTTCTAAAACTCCATTCTGTTGAGGTGTTTTAGGGGAATATAAATTATGACTATAGCCATTTTTTGAGAAAAATGATTCAAAATCTTGATTTTCAAACTCACAGCCATGATCACTTCTTAAGAATTTAATTCATAGTCCACTAAGATTTTCTATAGTTTTCGCATATTTCTTCAAATGAGAGCAGGCTTTACTTTTCCGAGCCAAAAAGAAATTTCAGGTTTATCTAGAAAAGTAATCTACAAGAACATAAAAATAGTGATTCCCATTTAAACTAGAAACTCAAGATGGTCCAAAAAAATCCATGTGAACCAATTCGAGAGGATGATAAGTTGAAACTTCTTTGGTTTGAAAAAAATTTGTGTTGCTTTCCCTATTGATATAGATTACACACTATCATTTGGAAACTTGAGTTTGGGGGGGTCTTTGACTAAAATGTTTTTAGTTATCTTTCTAATGGAGTGAATATTACACTGTCCTAGTATCCTATTTGAAAGATAAGATTATTTTTGAAATACACCAAAACATGACGAATTTTGAGAATCTAAAGTATCTATGTCAATATAGTATACATTTTCATTTCTTAATGCAGAAAAAACTAATTATTTTTTAAAATTAAAAACATTGCAAGCATTACTTTCAAATTTAACATGAAATACATCATCACATAGTTGTATTTGTGAAATACTAACCAGATTATATTTCAATCCATCAAAAATAGTACTTTGGAAATTAAAATTGTGTTAGAGTTATCAATTTGGCTATGTCCAATGATCTTTCCTTTGGCATTGTCACCAAAGGTGACATGTCCACCATCAATTTTTATTAAATTCTTGAGTAATGAATAGTATTTTTTCATGTGTCTTGAAAACCCACTATCCTAGTACCATAAGATTTTAAAGGATATCTTGAAGCATCTTTCCTACAAAATAGTCAAATAAAAATATATTTTTGTGACCATATTTGTTTGGGTCCAGTAATATTAGTGACTAGTGCTTTAGGAACCGACATTTGCCTCATAGGATTCCTATAATAATTATATAAAGTGCTTGAAAAATAAACTCTATGTGGTTTATAAAATCTTGATATATTATAGAGTGTATCATAATTTGAACTAGTTGAATGTTTTCCAGAGCTAGGAGTAAATCTGTATGCCCTAGACTTAGAAACAAAATTATTTCTTCCAACATTTATTTTTCCAGGTTGATAGCCAATACCAATAGTATATTTATGAGAAATATGTTTACCTAGAATTTTACCATATTATCTTTTGGACCACCTAGGCCTTTGGGTCATTTGGGCATTCAGGCCACCTTTAAGGCCTTCTGGCCACCTCATGGCCTTTGTTCCACATGCAGTTTCCCCAAACACATTACCAAAAAGGAGTAGCCCCAATAGAGGATTCATAGCAATTGCACTCACCAGAGCATATCCAAATATATTTTTCAGAATGAGTGGGTTTGGATATGCCATTGGGGCCAGCCTATGCTTGCACGGGAAGCCTAGCCAAACGGCCATGTGAAGGTGGAGAGCTACTATCATAATGCAGATGCTAGGGAGGGGCAGTTCTTTGTAGATATTCTGGTTTAATTCCCTAAGACCTTTGGGTCATGTAATCTCTTAAGCCTACGAGCCATGTAATCTCTAAGCCTACGGGCCTTGTAAGGGTTCCCCCTCATCCCTTGAAAGGGGGGTTATCAAAATTCAATAAAAATGACGGCATAACATACTATATCATCAATAAAAAGGAAGGAAGCCTAGACAGAAGTCCATGAAAAGGTGGAGAGCTACTATCATGATGGAGATGCTAGGGAGGGGTAGTTCCTTGTAGATAGTCTGGTTGAATTTCCTAAGACCTCCAAGTCATGTAATCTTTTAAGAAAACGGGCCATATAATCTCTGAGGCTATGGTCCTTGTAAGGGTTTCCCCTCACCCCTTCAAATGGGGGTTATCAGAAATCAATAAAAATGAAGGCATAACATACTATCTCATCAGACATGTCATGTGATTTCCAATGTTTCTTCTAGAATACTTTTTGATCATATCTTCCCTTGAAGTTAGGCTTTCTAAAAAAATTATTTTTCATATAAAATCTCTTAAACCTTATGAATAATTGATTCATCTCCTCATCACTATCAGGTTATGATTGCTCACTAATGGATCATTTTGCAGAGACTTCCAATTTCCTCTTTTCATTGTGTTTAGAGATGGTGGTCTTAAATATAACATATTTTCTTTTATTTTCATCCTCCTCTTACTTGTTTACATTAAACTCCTCTTAATACATCATTAGTTTCTGAATGATTTATTTTACAAGTAACATGATGATGTCACGTATTCTCTAATAGAGACAGAGGTTCCTCTCCATATGACAGGTAGGCATTTGAGAAACCTCATAATTTGTTCTTTGGTAGTAACTTCTCTTCCAAGAGAAATCATTATGTTGAAAATTTCATTAAACCTAATATACATGTTAGAAATAGGCTCAGTAGGTATCATTTTAATGTTATCATATTTAATTGTATAAGTATTAAGTCCCATTTCATTCACACTAGAAGATCCTTCATGTGAAATAGACAAAGTATCCCAAATTTCATGGGAGTTTTACATGCAGAAATTCTGTTAAATTCCACATATCATAAAGATAAATACAAATCAATCATAGATTTTCAATTTTTATTGTAGGTTTTCATGTTTTGGTCATCCCAAGTGATTATATCAGTAGAAGGAATCTTATACTCATCAATAATTGAAGACAAAATTTCAAAACCAATACTTTCTAAATGCATTTTCATTTTAATTTTCAATTGGGAGGAATTTTTTCCATTAAAGAATGGTGGTATGTTTTTTGCATCACCATCTAGTATGCTATCCATAATAAATAAATACATTGAAATAGATAAAAATGTATAATTAGAAAAAATTTATAGATCATTTAAGTACAACTAAAATCATAGTTGAATAGGGTCAAAAACTGAGTCTTAATAGGAATAACAAACAACCTGTAATACCAAATTTGAGTCAAAGTAGAGTACTCAAGAGGGGGGATGAATTGAGTATCTATAAAAATTTATGTTTGAAAAGTATTCTTAAAAGGATCCCTAATAAAAATAAATACATCCCAGTTAATCAAAGTAATATGGTTATGAATTTCTGACTGTTTAAATAACTTCTCAAAAGATTGATTAATTATCAGTAATCTTAATATCAGGTATTAATATTGATTTTGAAGATATTATAATAATGAAAAACAAGTATAACTTCTTTCCAAGATAAAATATCAATGAAAATTTTTTGATTTCTCAATTATACATTAAAATAGAGAAAACTAAATTAATCAACACAGCAGATATAAAACAAGTGGTTTAGTCTCAAGATAAGACCTAATCCACTCCACATGGTGATCACCTTCCACCAAGAATTTTATATTAATAAATTTGATCCACACCCTGGATCGGGGTAAAAAATAGTACACATGATTTTCGAGGTCACATGACCTCTTCCACATCTCTTCGTGGGTATAAAATAACAACTAACATAGGGACCTCTTCCACACTTCTTCATGGGAGTAAAAAAGTGTAAAAGGATGTGAGATGGAGGATATCTTCTATCCTAGAGTTTAACGCAGGACACAATGTGTGTTTTTATAAAGACACACACACTGCTCAAAAGCTAAAAAAAATATAGAGTAGAACAATAAATGATGAGATGAGGTTAGAAGTGCTCTGAGATTTGGTCAATGCAGCTTGGGAATTTAAGGATAAAATAGATGTCAGAATCGAGTCATCTTGCGAGAAACAGATTATCGCAAGTCCGATGCTATGGTTTCTAGTTATATATGGCTCGTGTTCTTTGATTATTTGTTAATACGAAGATGTTCTTGACTCTGATCTATGGTATCCCAACTTTTTGGATTCAAGAATTTTTAATTTGTTCTTCAAATGTATTCAGTTTCATGTGTACATTCTTTTCTCAAGAATTCTCATGCTTCATTGTTATCACGTGCTCTATTGTTTCTGGGACACACTTCTCTTTTTACTCTTGGAGTGCATCTGTTGGAGCCAACATGATGCATGTATTTTTCACCTCGTACCTTGTACTATCATATGACATGTCTAAAAAAGTAATATTAATTACATCAGTACATTTAAAAGACTCAAATATGACCATTAGATATTAAATTGAAAACGAAAAAAATAGATTAATGAATGGTGCCACAGTCTGTTGGGAAACAGTGTCTCCTGGAAACAGTGTCTTCATGAAATGGTGTCTCCTTTATTTACTTTGAGTGGTGTGATAGTTATGATGGCATAGTTGTATAGAGATCAGGAGATGGTAGCATAGATGCGGTGTCTAGTCATGATGTTTCGTTCTCAGTGTCTGCTCACGGTGTCTGGGTCATGGTGTCTGGTCATGGTGTCTAGTCAATGTGTCTCGTTCATGGTGTCTGGTTCATGGTGTATGGGTCACATTGTCTGGTCATAATGTCTGGGTCATGGTGTCTGGGTCCTTTTCCAGAAAAACATAACCGATGGAAGACTCACAGTTTCTCAGACTTAGCCAAATATCTATATACAGACTTGAACAGTGATATTCATAGAATGGTCTACACTTAATCATTTATCAATGAAATCAATTATAACCCAAATTAGAAATAGTTTTCAACAATAAAATATAGAACTTGAGATCTTTGATAGGTTTACTTAAATCATAAAGAAGACAACCATATGTACACATTATTTAATACATATTAAATAGGATTAACATGGTTTAAAGAATGTATAGGATTTTTGATAATTAAAACATGATTAGCACATGAGGAGTCCAACAGAAGATTATGTAATTTCTTATCAAAACAATTACAACATAATCAATAGCATAAAAAATGAGTCTAAAATTATTTTGATGGAGCGTATAATATTTTTTGTCAAATAAGAGGTAGTAAAATAACCCCCTTACTGAGGAAGATATAACTATTCACATCGTCGGTAGTTTTTTCAAAAACTTTCAAGTGGAATCTCTATAAAGCCACATCAGTATCATTTAATAATGCATCATTGATCAATATCAATTGTTGAAATTATTTTCACTATATATTAGTTAATTGAAGTCTATTTTTTTCATTGATGAATTTTTTACAATTACTTCCGCACTTAAAAATGCATTCAAGTAGTTAATTTTTTTAAATTACCACTAAAAATGGATGAAAATTATAGTTAAATTATTAAACATATGACTTTGAATTATGGTTTTGTAAGATATTAGGGATTTCTATGAGTTGAGGATCCTTTTCATTTTGGTTAAACAGTTTTTTAAGTTATATTTTTGGTATAAACCCAAGAGTCGGACCCATTGGCCAATAAGTTTTGATTGGAAAGAATAAAAAAGGGGTGTGGGTTGGATTCCATCCAAATACACGGTGTTTATTTGAAGTATAATACATGACTCAAATATTTGACATTTAATTTTTTTTTCTGGAACCACTCATAGCTTGTAATGGTTTTCCCTATAGCTGAAAAACATGAAAATTGCATGGTGTATAAATCTTAAACATCATGTAATATCCTAGGGATAGTTTTTTTAAATAAGAGTTAGGGCACCCTTATTTCGGTAGAGGCTCACCCCTCCCTTATTTCAAACACTAGAGCTCCCCATGGAGCCTAGATGAAGGATTTGGTTCTATTTCATGATCCAAACTCTATTTATTCTACCATTGGTCTTGTTGAATATGTGTCAGTGATTTCCATATTCCTCTTGTGCCATTATTTTTTTCTCTTATACTTGACATAATTTTTTTTGTTCATTCTAATATACCCCTTTTATGGTTTTCCTCCATTAATTATTTTTTCCTCAATCTAGACTAAATCACATGATAATACTGGGTGATTGTTCTCACCAGTATATAGTAGGTGACCTATAACATTACATCAAGGTTTTTTGTTGTATGTACACTATTTTAGTGTTATTTAATGATGAACATTTAGGAATTTCCACTAAAATTAATTTAACAAATTGAATAAATTGTTGGGAATTTATTAGGTTTCCCACGTAGTATCTTTTTTTTGTTAGAGGTTGTTATCCCCAACCTTGGGAACCCATAGGGTGTGCCCTTATCTTTTCACTATATTATACCATTGTGTTGGGTGTCTATGAGATTTCCAATTATTTTGGGAGCATTAATAAGTTGAATTAGATTTGACTGAATTATTAAGAGAAGGTTATGCCTCATTTAGATATGAAAACATGATATTTAAGAGGGTATGTTGTTTAAATGGGAAATGTGGAAATGGGATGAATGAACTCATGTATTTGTATTGGTTATGAAATAAGTAATGAATGGATTGAAGAATTAAAAATGGTATTTTAGTTCTTGTATTATCTCCTTGGATCCTAATTCTATTGGTTTCCATTGACATTTCAGCTCCAAGGATCCATAATGATTAAGGTATTGGATTCCTAGGGAAAGATCCTTGGATCCAAATTTCATTGGATGCCATTGAAATTTATACTATATGTATCTTGATTACATTAGTGGATTGCATGGATATTTCTACTCCATGGATCGTGATTCTGTAGGATACCAAGGGTTATGCTACACCTTGGATCCAGGTTGTTCGAACTCGCATTGGCCATAATCTATTGGCATGCTCCTTGGACTCTAACCAAGTCTTTACCGAATTTACATCGAGATACTTCTAGAACTCGATGAGGATTACTTCTTCTTCTATACCTTACATCTTTCCCTTTATGATCTGATACGGGATTACATATAATAGGCCATTGTTAATGTTATACACATGATTACATTGTGTCACCATTATGTATATTTATTTTTTCTTATAGATATCCTTGGTATCGTTACTTTATTACAATTTTTATAATAGATAGTATCACACCGGGTTATTTATGCTTTACAGATAGCCCCTTGATTATGGTTTCTTGTTTATTGTTCCCAGGGATCCATGTTTCGATGGACAGAATTACATTTTCATTTTACCTCTTACTTTTATTACTATTATACTAATGATATATAACACACTACTACATTTTTTATTCATGGACTATAATGGTTACAGATACCATTATTGGAGGCCTACTGAGTGTTATCTCACACCCCATTTGGGCGACTATTGGGTACCAGGATAGACTTCATGGATGTGAGTAGGGATTGGGGCCATCACTCAATTTATGATTCTTTATTAGTTGATCATATAAGTAGGGGATACCATGCATGATATATTCTTAGGATTCTAGTTTTGATTGTTATTTTTTGTTCATTTTTTATTTCAATACATGTATTTTATTAGATGCATGTTTCCATGTCTGCGTACCATATTGTTTAGAGACATGACTTGATTATCATATTGTATAATAATTCTTGAGGTATATTTATTATTACTGTCTTCAAGATTTTTTTTCTTCTGCCATTTATTTAGATTATGATTTTACTAATGATATATATGTTGCACCACTAAATTCCACTCTATTATGAGGGAATAGTCTGTCCACTGACACTCCAAAGACCCTCACTTCTAGTTAGAAGACACTAGTGTATGGGGAGGAACACTTGAGCCCATGTGACCCACCAGCTTAGGAAACTATTTAGTGGCTCTTAGTTTGGGATATTACCTCTATTAGAAAAAAAAAATAGATGATATATTATATATTAAATATTTAAATAAGATGATAGTGGATAACACTAAGACCATTACAGTGAAATTAGAGGGATCATTAACAAGTGACCAAACTAGTGTGAATAAATCTATGAGTACCCCACAAATTGGTAGAGAGAGGGTCTTCCTCAACTAGTTTTCACTTCCCAAATCATGAAGTGGATCAAAAAGAGTATCTTCTAAAATATTTTCATAAAAAATAAAACTTATTTTTGGGGAAAATAGAAATTTTTTGCACAAGGACCACTACAAATGAAAAAATAAAACCAAATATGTCATCATATTTACCAAAATTATAATGATGGGAACAATATTTTGAAATACATGATAAAGTTCCAGGGTATTTTTGATTAGTTAAATTACATGGAAATTTTGGTTAATGATGAGTTTAATACACTGTTAATGTTAATATCCTTACCAAATATGTGGTAAACAATTTTCATTTCAGTTATTATTTCATCACATGATGGATATCTCACCGTTGAAATGGACAAGGATAGGATTATTAATAAAATATATATAAGGGAGGACGATGGATGTACTCTGGAATCAGAAGGTCCTTTCACTTAAAGACAAGGGAAGTAGATGAAAAGACCAATGTAATCAATAAAATAAATAATGAAGAAATACAAAACTTGACCATGATATAATATGATGTTCCACCATTGTGGAAAGCCAAAACAATTCATCTTGGAGTGTTAGAATCTTATGGTTAAGAAAAGTATTTAGGAAGGTAAAACCAAAAATAATGATGCTATGATTATAAATAGGGATATTATTATTCAATGTGATCATGTCAACGCTAAAATTAGAAAATAATCAACATGGCTGATTGATTCACGGGAAAACTACCATGTCTTAGTTATATGATATTTCTTATCATATTACACTTCATATATTTTTGGGAAATAAGGATGGAAAATGATGGTGCATCGATAATTGACGACACAAGAAATATTTTTCTGGAGAGTAATATTTGATACAGGTTTTTGTTGAAATATGTGAGGCATGTTTCTAATATTCTCATTAATATGATGTCAACTTGAATTTTTGATGATGATGAATATGTCAATTAATTTGGTGATATAAAATGAAAGCATACCAAGGTAGTATGGTAATTTCTAAAGGAAATGATGATAATTTTATCTACCTTACAAATACAAAATCATGTAGAGGATAAATAAATTTATTCATAAAGGAATTTTGTATAGAGGATTTTCACATTTGACCTGGCCACATGATATAGATAGGAATCATAATGATCACACTGAATGATTTTTATAGAAATAAAAGTTACATGTTTGGATGTATTCATTGATTTCATCATAGAGAAAAAATCAAGGATCATTTCATGATTATTCACCATCAAAAAAATAATATTTTTATGATTTGGTAAATAATGATGTTTTTATTATGAGAACCATGTCGATGGGAGGTGTTCTTTATTTTTGGACTTTCATATATGGCCATTCTTGAAATTTTTTGGATTTTACTTTTAACACTAATGATTTAGTGCATGATGATTTCAATAAATATATTGTGAAGGTGGAAAGAAAATAATTTAGATGATTTAAGTGTATTTTTTTTATGTATATAGATGATGGAGGATGGTATCATATTCAATTTAAGGAATATCACAAGATTTTGGGGTCAAGCAATAAAAAATAGTACCAAGGAAAACATATTAAAATTGTTTTGATAAAGGAATAAATAGAATCATTTGTAAGAGATTTAAGTGTATGGTCTTCAATGAAAAGCTTCCAAAAACCATTTTGGGGACGTGATGAAAATAGTGGTCGGATTTCTCAACATATCTACATCAGTTTTACTATACTATGAAATATCATAAAGTTGTTTAGATAGGTAAATTTGTTTCATATAGGCACATGTGTTTTTTTCTACTAGGTAATTTGTACACATCCTTAAAGATGAATTTGAACATATGGATTAAAGGATAAAGTAGTTTATATTTTTAGAATATGATCATGAGAAGTTTGGATTCCAAATTTGGGATCTTTTTAGAAAGTGTATCTGGAAAATTTGTGATATAGTGTTTCCTGGAAATCCAATGGATGGTGATTTTGATAAACCAAAATATACAGAGAAGTTGTAGTCTGAGAAAATTTTATTTAATCTCGATCCAGTATCACCACCGCCAATTCCAAACATTGGGGAGAGATTATAAACACTGGTGATACATCACCACTAGATAAAATGTCTATATCTATGGATATGTCTCTATCATCTATTATTCTGTAGCATATCACATCTGAAGAATAGTTGACATGATCAACCAGGGAAAAACAATTGAATCGAAGATACTCACAACATGGGTATGTGATGCTAACTTATGGGGGATAACCATAAAGTTACAATGATGAGATTGAGAGTCAGTAGAATATGTAATGGAAAAAATATCATGCAAGAGGAGATGAGATCCTTTCATAAGAACCGAATATTTTATTTAGTAAAATTACCACCTAGAATGAAGGTTCTAAATAATACGTGGGTGTATTAAATTAAAGTAAAAGATGACGGAACATGGCCACACTATATATCTGTGATGGTTGTAAAAGGATTTATTCATAATAAATGAAATAAATTTGATGAATGTTTTTCTCATATGGTAAAAGTTTCTTCAATCCGAGGTTTTCTTGGATTGGAAAAAGGTATCAAACTATAAGTGAAACAACTGGATATAAATACAACATTATTAGATACTGATATTGAATTGTAGATATACATGAATCATATAGAGATATTTTTGGGGAATGGTAATGAAAAAATGATATATAAACTTAAAAAATGATTATATGTCCTAAAACAGGCTCTAGGGGATGTGTATAGGATGTTTGACTCATTCATGGAGAAAACATAGTTTAAAAGATTAATTACTGATCCCAACCTTTTCCTAAAATAGTTTTATGATTTTTATTTCATTATTATCTTTATTTTATTGATGGTATGTTTATTATTGGTCAATATATCATCAGAATTTATAGTTTTAAGAATTACTTGAACAAGTATTTTGTTATGAAGTACTTTGGAGATGCTACATGTATACTTGGCATGAATATTTATCATGTAATGAGGGATCATGGGATTTGGATATCTCAGTAATAGTACATTAAGATGGTTCTTGAAAGGTTGAACATGAGTTATGAGAAACTATCCAGTAATCCTCTTATAATAAATTTTAGGTTCACAAAAAACCAAAGGCCATTAAATATATAGGAGAAAGAAGAGATGGAAAATGTACATTATCATTCATAAGTTTGTAGTCTTATGTATTGTATGGTTTGTATCGGACAAAATATTCCTCATGATGATGGTGTTGTTAGAAAGTTCTTATCGAATATAGTAAAAGATAATTAGACAATATTTAAAGGGATATTAATGTGTATCTACGCATATTAATCATTCTATATGTTTTGGAAGTGATTAACCTATTTTATAAGGATACATAGATAAATATATGGTTGGAGATATAAAAATGAGTAAATATATATCTGGATACTTGATATCATCTGCAAGGGGAGAAGTCACCTGGAAATCAAGACTTCAGAATTGTTTTTACATGTATACCACATAAGCATATTATATCACAATCATTGAAGGTTGCAAGGAGATACTATATCTGATTAAGTTTCTACAATATCTAGGGTATTTGGGGGATAATTACATTTTCTATTATAATATTCTGGTCATTGTTCATCTCTATAGGAAACCAACATTTCATTCCAGTTAAAGTCACATTGATGTCCAATATCGCTTGATCTACAATGTATTGGAATAAATATTGTTTAAAATTGATAAAAACAAACCAAATTTAATGTGTAAGTCATGATAGTTAAGGTTCTACTAAAAGGGAATTTATATTCCTTCAAATAGACTCCAAGTATATCTTTGACCTAAAATTGGTCTTGAGGGAGATATTTTTGGGGGCCATCTCAAATTTGTGAGTTCACTATTGGAGTCAATTATTGATGGCTATCAATAACAAGCACGTAGAGATCAATTTTAGTCAGAAAACATTATGGATGATTTTTTATACTTTGGTAGAAAACCCATAGATCTAGCTGATGGTGAGAAGAATCTATTTTTTGTACATGAACCACCTGAACAAACCCTTGAAATCTGTCACGGCCCGTCCTCGGGGCCCGTGTCGTGACTACCCCAAGCCCACCTTCCATAGGCCAAGGGCTGGCGACTAGCACCAAGGCGTAAATCCCAACAAAAAGGGAATGCATTGCCTTTGAAAAGTAAACAAGCACCACAGAGTAAGCAAGCGGAAAAGTAAAGACTAAGTAAAAACGGTATAAGTTGTGCTGAAGGTAAAAGGGGCCGGAAATACAAGCCGAACTGTAAAGTACAACTGAAAGGAAAAACAGCAACTGAAAGGAAAAACTAAAGCATCGAGCCGTCCTCTGGAAGTCCCACCTGAAGGGTGGGTACAGATAGCCTCCACTGCTCCTCGGGTCCACCTGACCGCTCCGAGTACGTCCCACCCAGTGGTCCACCTCCAGGTACCGTCCTGCTCTGCACGCCTCCACCACGATCAGCGTTGTCCGTCCTCTGCAACCAACACAACATAGTGCGGGCATAGCCCGTGCAGGGGTGAGTATAAGCTACTTAGTAGGGACCCCGATACCCCCGAAGGTCTCTCGAAATCCACAAAGGATAATCCAAAAAGGAAAGATACAATCACGAAGTAACATCTGATACGACTCAGGTATATGCTCATACATATACCTAAGTCATCAATTCCCGTTCGGCTCCATGTCCGAGCCCAAGCACAACCCAGTCCACACAGGAAAGCAAACATATACCCACATAGGATAGCTCAACACAATCCACAAAGGAGAGTAAATAGTAAACCCACACAGGATAGCTCAATACAGTCCACAAAGGAGAGTAACACAAGATTCAGCTCACACAGGTATACTTCTTCGGATGACGATAAAGATGATCACTGATCCATCTAAGTCGTCGGACCCACGAAGGATCGATAGGTAACTAACCCCCGCAATGACCCACACAGGATCGGGCCCACACAGGACCTGTAGGCGCTGGCTCACACAGAACCGCTGAGCGCGGACCCACACAGGATCGGACCCACACAGGACCTGAAGCACTGATCCACGCAGGATCGCGGAGTGCAGTAGTCGTCGCAGTCCACTGAGGATATCTGCACAGTCGTCACCGCAGTCCACTGAGGATCTTTGCACGGTCGTCGTCGGAGTCCACGGAGGATCTCTGCACAGTTGTCGCCGCAGTCCACTGAGGATCTCTGCACGGTCGTCGTTGTCGAAGAAGCAGTCGCAGCCAGCTCTAGGGTTCCGCACACAACAAGCTCGTTCGAGAGGGTCCGCTCCATGAGCCGAGAGGCTGATACATCAACTGAAACAAAGTCTAAAGTTGATGTATCCAAAAGTTCTGTATCGTCAACAGGAACTCAACGTCGCAGACGGCACGTCAATCGGACGCCCGGTCTGAGAGTTATTGGCTTTTTCGTCCCAGGGGCCCGGTTGCTTTTTAAGGAAAAAACCAACCCGACCGTACACCACCTGCGTCCAAACCTTGGGCGGAGTGACCCAAAAGATCCGTCTCACTTAGAGGAATTCAACAAAGCTGACGGCACGTCAATCGGACGTTCGTGGCTCAAAATATGAGTGTTTCCGCTCCGATGGCCCGGTTGGTTTCGTGTACGAACCAACCCGGCCGAACTCGAAGTATTCCAAAACCTTGAGTGCGATATACCGAAACGATCGTCTCGATCCAAGGATCGTTTTTCCGCTGACGGAGAGTCGTTTGGAGGCCCGTATCTCATGTTACGGGCATTTGAACGAAAAGGGTCCGAAGACGGGGGTCCGGGCCCAGCCCGACCCGGCCCGACCCCCCCTGGGTCGGCCGACCCCGGTCCGACCCGGTTCTGCCCGGTCTGACCCGGTCTGACCCAGTCGGACCGGTCTGGCTCGGCCAGCCGGCCCGGCTCGGCCGAGCGGCCGAGTGGCCGACGCGGGGGGGGGGGGGGGGGAGCCGCCGCCCCCGCGTGACACCTGCGGGACACCCGCGGGACACCCGCGGGGTGTCTCCCTGGCGCTGAACGCAGCTTCTGTCGTGTCCCGCGAGCACTGCCACCGCGGCCGGTGCCACAGCGGTCTCGTCCGGCGGCGCGCGGGGCGCTGCTGCCGGCTTCCGCGGGCTGCCGGAGTCACTCCGATGGACCGTTTTTCTTTCTGTCTGCGCCGTTGCTCCTCTCGGGACTCGTTCTTCACTACGGGATCATAAAACTTCCGTTGCGGCACGTTCCGTCATCACCCATCAAATACGCACAAGAACGAAGAACGGCGGAGGGTTGTCAGGCCGTGTTCGTTTGGCCTGCACCCTCCGCATTAGATATAAACAACGGGAGAATATTTATTCCACACAAGAAACAACAATTTTAATAAAATTAAAATTGTTCGCAATCCGGTTATTTAACTTTTTAAAGAAACATTTACTGGAATAATAAAAAGGGGGTAATTCCAAAATAAATCCCTACCTCGTAGTCGTCGTCGAACGCACGTTCTTCGCGGAATTGCTCGTCGCGGAAGAGGGGGATCGTCGCGTCGTCGCGGGAAGGCGTCGCGTCATCGCAGAATCTGGCGTTGAGTCGGCGAACTCAACGGACCAAGAACAACAGATTTAAATTATTAATAATTAAATCTGTGTTTTGTTTTAAACCAAAAAGAACTTTAGAAGAAACCCGAAATCACTCTCTTCAAACGGTTGGTGATCGGAGATCGGAGCGGGGAAGAACGCCTTGGATTTGGGCGTCGTCGATTTCCGCGGATGACGGCGTTCTTCGCGTTCTTCGCGTTCTTCGCGTTCTTCGCGAAGGAGAAAGAAGGTACAAGGATTCTGTCAAATCCTCTCAACGCGCAAATAACCAGAGGTCGTGCGTTGGCCTTATTTTATTATTATGCCAACGAATTGAAAACTGGTTAAGAAACGATTGAATTAATTCGTTGAATTAATTCAACAAAAGAAACTGCCCATTTAATTCACGAAATAAACCCCCCAATTAAATGGTATGTTAAGAAATTAAGAAAACGCATCATTTGACTTTCATAATGACGGGTTTTCGCGGGTGCGTTACTTAGCGGAAAGAAATGGCGGGGCTCGTGTGGGCCCCACCTCACAAATATCCTACCAAGAGGGTATGATATTTCTGGATAGCATCCTATCCAGATAAACTCAGTTTAAGCCTTCTTTAAGTGGCTTCAAGTGGCTTCCAAGTGGCTTAAGTGAAATAAAATAAAGTTGTCGTAAAATTATTTTATTTCCTAACTTTAATCCCGAAAATTAAAAACCACACCCGAGAAAACGCAACTCCGGAAGAAGCGTTTCTAGGCGAACACCAGCGTTGCGATTTCATTGGTGCCCTCAGAATTCGATTCCGGGCACCAGTTCAAAAGTTATAAAAACCCGCTCGTCCGTTCACTGAACGTACCCGAGCCAAACTTCGGAAAATGATTCCGGGCACACCGGGCCTCGGAATCGGGTGCCTTCAGAAACTGCGTTCTTGTAAAATTCCATAGAAAATTACGAAAAAAAATTCCCTTGAAATTTATGGGTCTTTAAATTACTCCCACCACAGGGCTTTACGTCCCCGTAAAGATACATCATAAACTAGGTAAACAAATGTGGGTACTGAGCACGCATCTGAGCCTCCCGCTCTCATGTGCTCTCCTGGAGGTTCCCGTGCTGCCATCTGATGCGCACAAGAAGAATCGATCGCCCACGTAGTACCCACTCCTGTCGATCCTCTATCTCCACTGGGACCTCCGCGAAAGTCGCCCCATCATCCATGTCTAGCTCCCCATAGTCAATGATGTGCGTCGGGTCATGCACGTATCTCCTCAGCTGAGATACGTGGAAGACGTCCTGCACCCAGTGCAACTGAGGTGGCAGAGCCAAGCGATAAGCCACCTTGCCAACCCTGCTGAGGACCTGGAAGGGTCCGATGAAGCGTGGAGATAACTTGCCGCCTCGGCCAAATCTCTGCAAACCACGTCGAGGTGAGACCCGCAGGAAGACTTGGTCGCCATCCTCAAACTCTAGTGGCCTCCGCCTCCTGTCAGCATATGACTTCTGCTGGCTCTGATCTGTCCTCATCCACTCCTGGATGACCTGGACCTTTTCTGTCGTTGCCCGGACCATCTCTGGTCCCACAAGTGCTGACTCCCCAGGGTCTGTCCAGCACAAAGGAGATCTGCAAGGCCTGCCGTACAACGCCTCATAGGGTGCCATCCCGATGTTGGAGTGGTAGCTGTTGTTGTACGCGAACTCCACCAAGGGTAGGTGGTCCTCCCAGCTGCGACCAAAGCCGAGGACACATGCGCGGAGCATGTCCTCGAGAGTCTGAATGGTCCTCTCCGTCTGACCATCCGTCTGAGGGTGAAAGGCGGTGCTCAGACGTAGCCGCGTCCCGAACACCTCCTGCAACCCCTTCCAAAGCCGGGAAGTAAAGAGAGTGTCCCGATCAGAGATGATATTCGATGGCACACTGTGAAGCCGTACAATCTCCTGGACGTAGAGATTCCCCAAGATCTCCATTGAGCCCTGCTCTCGGATGGGTAAGAAGTGTGCCGACTTGGTGAGTCGGTCAACAATCACCCAAATGAAATTGTGACCTCTGGAAGTGTGTGGAAGTCCTGTCACGATGTCCATAGATATCCCGTCCCACTTCCACTCTGGGACCTCCAAGGGTTATACCATGTCTGCTGGTACCTGATGCTATGCCTTCACCTGCTGGCAGGTGAGGCACCGTGAAACGAACTCTGTCACAGCCTTCTTCATGCCCGGCCACCAGCGCTGTCGTCTGAGATCCTGGTACATCTTCGCCACTCCTAGATGTACCACTAAAGGAGAAGTGTGAAAGTCTCTCAGCACCTCCTCTCGTAATGCGACCGATACCATGGTACGTCCTCTGAAAAGGACGTCGTGCTCTGATCTAAGGGAGAAACCATCAGGTGCCTGTCCCGAGGATATCTGCGCACGCCGCGTCTCACAGTCAGCGTCCCCACGCTGAGCCTCTCTGACCCACTGTAGAAGTGGAGGAGAGACTGTGAGAGACTGAAGGAAGGTTGATCCGTCTCTATCCACGAAGGATATTTGCAAAGCGGCTAGCTGCTCTGTCGCCTCCTCAAGTAGCTGGATGCTCGTCCTCCTGCTGAGGGCATCGGCTACCACGTTCCCCTTCCCAGGAGTATAGACTATCTCAAAGTCATAGTCCTGGAGGAACTCGAGCCATCGCCGCTATCTCAGGTTCAGGTCCTTCTGAGAGAAGATGTACCTGAGACTCTGGTGGTCAGAAAAGACCGTAAAATGCTCGCCCAGCAGATGGTGACGCCATGTCTTCAGGGAGAAGACCACTGCTGCTAACTCTAGGTCATGGGTAGCGTAGTTCTGCTAATGCGGCCTCAACTGACGTGGTCCATAGGCAATCACGGCCCGCTCCTGCATCAGGACACACCCAAGTCCGGTCCCTGATGTATCGCAGTAGACTACGTATCCAACTCCCTCCTCAGGTAACCTTAAGATAGGTGCGCTGGTCAATCTCTGTCTCAGCTCCCGGAAGCTCTGTTGACATCTGTCTGACCACACGAAGGGTTTCCCCTTCTTCGTCAAAGCTGATAGTGGCGCCGAAACTCTGGAAAAGTCTGGGACGAATCTCTGATAGTATCTAGCTAGACCCAAGAAACTCCGCACCTTCGTCATGCTCTAGGGTGGCTCCCAAGCTAGTACTGCCTCGATCTTTGCGGGATCCACTGCAACTCCCTCCTCAGAAATGACGTGCCCCAAGAAGTGGACCTCGCGTAACCAGAACTGGCACTTCGAGAGCTTTCCATAAATCTGGTGCTCTCGGAGTGTGTCTAGTAAAACCGGCAGGTGGTAGGTGTGCTCCTCCTCCGTCGTCGAGTACACCAAAATGTCGTCGATGAAGACCACGACAAATCGATCGAGGTATGGCTAGAAGATCCTGTTCATGAGGCTCATGAACACTGCTGGAGCATTGGTTACGCCGGAAGGCATAACCAAGAACTCATTGTGGCCAGACCGGCACCTGAAGGCCGTCTTCTGCACGTCCTCGTCTCGAACTCTGAGCCGATGATAGCCTGACCTGAGGTCTATCTTCGAGAACCACCGCGCTCCCTTGAGCTGATCGAAGAGGTCATCAATCCTCGGTAGCAGATACTTATTCCTCACTGTCACCTGGTTCAGGCGACGATAATCAACACACAGTCGCAAGCTCCCGTCTGCCTTCTTGGAAAACAAAATCGGGGAAGCCCAAGGTGAAACACTGGGTTGGATGAACCCCTTGCCCTGCAAGTCCTCCAACTGTACCCATAGTTCTCGAAGCTCAGCAGGGGACATCAGATACGCTGGAGTGGATATCGGGGCTGTCCCGGGGTACAGATCAATATAAAAGTCTACCTCTCTGCGAGGAGGTAGCCCTGGAACGTCGTCCGGGAAGACGTCTGCATACTGATCCACCACTGCAGGAAAACTAGGACTCTTCACGTCAACTGCTCCAAGGATGAGGCTAGCCAACTAATGAGTGATGGGCTGACCTCTCCTCTGCGTGAATCCATCCTGTGCTGCGAAGGCTCCCTTCTTGCCGGTGAAGGTGAACCTGCTCCCGTCGGCGCGCACACATCGCACCGTGCGCCTAATGCAGTCAATCTAAGCATGGACTGTAGATAACCAATCCATGCCCAAGATGACATCGTAAGGCCTCTACACCGCTAAAAAAAGATCACATCCGAAGCTCTCTCCTCCTAGAGTAAGCTCACACTGCCGGCACCAGTGCGTAATCATCGAGTCTGCTCCCGTAGGAGTCTCTAGCTGTAAGGATCGAGCCAACGGCTCTGTCGGAATCTCCGAGCTCCGAACAAGGTTAGTGGATATGAAATAGTGACTCGCTCCCGTGTCTATAAGAACTGCAGCAAGGGTGGAATAGACACAGATCGTACCTCGAATCATCTCTGGCACGCCGTGGTCATAGGCCTCTGCTGCCTGGAGCTGAGCCTGTCTCTGCCCGCCATCTCCATGTGGTCGGGGAGGGCCTCCTGGTGGTGGTGGTGGGAGAGCCTCAAAGCGTCTCCCACCACCTGCTGCTCGGCCAGCTCCTCTGCCTCGTCTGCCTCCTCCATGCGGACCACCACGGTCAACCCTCTACCTCTTCCTAGGTGGCCCCTCCACCGTCTGCTGCTCCTCGGTACGACGGGTCGGGCAGTCACGAGCCATGTGGCCCTACCCGCCACACGAGTAGCACTGCCTGCCTCTCGGAAGGCTGGCTCGGCGCTGTGTGCCCCGCACCGCTGAGCCAGTGCCCCGAGGTCATCTTCCGGAAGGCCTGGTCTTCCTGGATCCCTGAGTCATCTGTCTGCTACCTGCTGCCGAAGACTCCTCTATCTGCCACCCTGCGGTAGGTCTCGTTGTGGACTCAGCCAGGAAGATCTTGATCAGAAGGGTTCGCTCTAGCACTCTTGCCTTGGTCGGGATGCTGAGGGAGATCAGCGACGCCCTGATCTCGTGTCTCAAACCCTGCTCGAAGGTCCGGGCCTGGAAGAAGGGGTCCCGTACCATGTCTGTCGAGTAGCGAGAAAGGTCGGTGAACCTCGTCGTGTACTGGGCAACCGTCAAGCTGCCCTGCCGCAGCTGAAGAAGCTCCTGAATGCGCACTGCACGGAGGGTGGTCGGGACGAACTCTGAGTGGAAGAGGCTCTCGAAGTCCGTCCAGATGATGGAGGCCTCATCGTGTACCTGTAGCATCAAGCTCCACCATCGCCCTGCTGCTGCGTGCAGTAGGCTCGCTGTGAGGATCACCATGAGGTCTGCTGGTGTCCTCACTAGCCTGAAAACTCGGACGACCGCCTCCAGCCAGTCCTCGGCGGCCTGGGGGTCTGTCTCCTCGTGGAACCTGGGTGGTCGCTGGCGCTGTAACTCATGCAGAGCTCTGAGGCATCGTGCGTCGTCACCTGCCAGTGCTGGAAGCATTGGGGGCTCGGCTGGTAAAGGTACCGCCGGTGCCTCTGCTGTCAACGGGCCATGTACCGAGGCCTCGTCACTCGGCGGGTTATCGTCGCGCTCTACTCTCGGAACCCTAGCTGGCTACTGTCGTCGGGCCATCATGAAAAGGAAACAAGTGTGCCATGGTCATAATAGTATACCTGGTGAGCTGACACAAGTAACCACAAAGAAAACGTGAAACACACACGCAATCAATGTTTTCGTGCATTAAGTCGGAAATCAGAAGTCAGGGTCCTAGTGTACGGATACGTCGGCCGCCGCACCAACACTGGAATCCCTGGACTGATAACCACACTCAATACACTAAACACTATTGCTTCACATAGAAGAAAGATCAGAGTCTGTGGTAGAACCGACCAACTCTGATACCAATTTGTCACGACCTTTCCTCGGGGCCCGTGCCGTGACTACCCCAGGCCCGCCTTCCATAGGCCAGGGGCTGGCGACTAGCACCAAGGCATAAATCCCAACAAAAAGGGAAGGCATTGCCTTTGAAAAGTAAACAAGCACCACAGAGTAAGCAAGTGGAAAAGTAAACACTAAGTAAAATGGTACAAGCTATGCTGAAGGTAAAAGGGGCCGGAAATACAAGCCCAACTGTAAAGTACAACTGAAAGGAAAAACAGCAACTGAATGGAAAAACTGCAGCGTCGAGCCGTCCTCTGGAAGTCCCACCTGAAGGGTGGGTACAGATAGCCTCCACTGCTCCTCGGGTCCACCTGACCGCTCCGAGTACGTACCGCCCAGTGGTCCACCTCCAGGTACCGTCCTTCTCCGCACGCCTCCACCACGATCAGCGTTGTCCGTCGTCTGCAACCAACACAACGTAGTGCGGGCATAGCCCGTGCAGGGGTGAGTATAAGCTACTCAGTAGGGACCCTGAGACCCCCGAAGGTCTCCCGAAATCCACAAAGGAAAGATACAATCACGAAGTAACATCTGACACGGCTCAGGTATATGCCCATACATATACCTAAGTCATCAATTCCCGTTCGGCTCCACATCCGAGCCCAAGCACAACCCAGTCCACACAGGAAAGCAAATGTATACCCACACAGGACAGCTCAACACAATCCACAAAGGAGAGTAAATAGTAAACCCACACAGGATAGCTCAACACAGTCCACAAAGGAGAGTAACACAAGATTCAGCTCACACAGGTATACTTCTTCGGATGACGATAAAGATGATCACTGATCCATCTAAGTCATCGGACCCACGAAGGATCGATAGGTAACTAACCCCCGCAATGACCCACACAGGATCGGGCCCACACAGGACCTGTAGGCGCTGGCTCACACAGAACCGCTGAGTGCAGACCCACACAGGATCGGACCCACACAGGATCGGGCCCACACAGGACCTGAAGCACTGATCCACGCAGGATCGATGAGTGCAGTAGTCGTCACAGTCCACTGAGGATCTCTGCATAGTCGTCGCCGCAGTCCACTGAGGATCTCTGCACGGTCGTCGTCGGAGTCCACGGAGGATCTCTGCACAGTCGTTGCCGCAGTCCACTGAGGATCTCTGCACGGTCGTCGCTGTCGAAGAAGCAGTCGCAGCCAGCTCTAGGGTTCCGCACACAGCAAGCTCATTCGAGAGGGTCCGCTCCATGAGCCGAGAGGCTGATACATCAACTGACACAAAGTCCGAAGTTGATGTATCCAAAAGTTCCGTATCGGTAACAGGAACTCAACGTCGCAGACGGCACGTCAATCGGACGCCCGGTCTGAGAGTTATTGTTTTTTTCGTCCCAGGGGCCCGGTTGGTTTTTAAGGCAAAACCAACCCGACCATACTCCACCTGCGTCCAAACCTCAGGAGGAGTGAGCCAAAAGATCCGTCTCACTTAGAGGAATTCAACAAAGTTGACGGCACGTCAATCGGACGTCCGTGGCTCAAGATATGAGTGTTTCCGCTCCGAGGGCCCGGTTGGTTTCGTGTACGAACCAACCTGGCCGAACTCAAAGTATTCCGAAACCATAAGTGTGATATACCAAAACGACCGTCTCGATCCAAGGATCGTGTTTCCGCTAACGGCGAGTCGTTTGGAGTCCAGTAGCTCAAGTTACAGGCGTTTGAACGAAAAGGGTCTGAAGACGGGGGTCCAGGCCCGGGCCGACCCGGTCCAACCCGATCCGACCTGGTTCGACCTGGTCGGACCGGTCTGGCTCGGCCCGCCCGGCCCAGCTCGGTCGAGCGGCCGAGTGGCCGACACAGGGGGGGAGCCGCCGCCCCGCGTGACACCCCCGCGGCACCCGTGGGGTGTCAGCCAGCCAACAGGGCGCGGCTGAAGCCGCTCCCCGAGTGACGCGGGGGGTGCCGCCGCCCCCGCGTGACACCCGCGGGACACCCTAGGGACACCCGCGGGGTGTCTCCCTGGCGCCGGATGCGGCTTCAGCCGCGTCCCGCGAGCGCCACCACCGCGGCCGATGTCGCGGCGGTCTCGTCCGGTGGCCCATTTTTCTTCACGTCTGCGCCGTTGCTCCTCCTGGGACTCGTTCTTTACTGTGGGATCATCAAACTTCCGTTGCGGCACGTTCCATCGTCGCCCGTCAAATCCGCACAAGAACGAAAAACGGTGGAGGGTTGTCGGGCCGTGTTTGTTTGGCCCGCACCCTCTACATTAGATATAAACAACGGGAGAATTTTTATTCCACAAAGGAAACAACAATTTTAATAAAATTAAAATTGTTCGCAATCCGGTTCTTTAACTTTTTAAAGAAACTTTTATGGGAATAATAAAAAGGGGGGGTAATTCCAAAATAAATCCCTACCTCGTAGTCTTCATCGAACGCACGTTCTTCGCAGAATTGCTTGTCGCGGAATCGGGGGATCGTCGCGTCGTCGCGGGAAGGTGTCGCGTCGTCACGGAATCCGGCGTTGAGTCGGAGAACTCAACGGACCAAGAACAACAGATTTAAATTATTAATAATTAAATATGTGTTTCGTTCTAAACAAAAAAGAACATAAGAAGAAACCCAAAATCACTCACCTCAAACGGTTGGTGATCGGAGATCGGAGCGGAGAAGAACACCTCGGATTTTGGCGTCGTCGATTTCCGTGGATGACGGCGTTCTCCGCGTTCTTCGCGTTTTCGCGTTCTTCGCGTTCTTCGCGATGTAGAAAGAAGGTACAAGGATTCTTCCAAATCCTCTCAACGCGCAAATAACCAGAGGTCGTGCGTTGGCCTTATTTTATTATTACGCCATCGAATTGAAAACTGGTTAAGAAACGATTGAATTTATTCGTTGAATTAATTCAACGAACGAAACTGCCCATTTAATTCACAAAATAAACCGCCCAATTAAATGGTCTGTTAAGAAATTAAGAAAACGCGTCAGTTGACTTTCATAATGACGGGTTTTCACGGGTGCGTTACTTAGCGGAAAGAAACGGCGGGGCTCGTATGGGCCCCACCTCACAAATATCCTACCAAGAGGGTAGGATATTTCTGGATAGCATCCTATCCAGATCAACTCAGTTTAAGCCGTCTTTAAGTGGCTTCAAGTGGCTTCCAAGTGGCGTAAGTGAAATAAAATAAAGTTGTCGTAAAATTATCTTATTTCTTAACTTTAAGCCCGAAAATTAAAAACCACACCCGAGCAAATGCAACTTCGGAAGAGGCGTTTCTAGGCGAACACCGGCGCTTCGATTTCATCGGTGCCCTCAGAATTCGATTCTGGGCACCGGTTCAAAAGTTAGAAAAACCTGCTCGTCTGTTCATTGAACGTACCCGAGCCAAACTTCGGAAAATGATTCTGGGCACACCGGGCCTCGGAATCAGGTGCCTTTAGAAACTGCGTTCTTGTAAAATTCCAAAGAAAATTAAGAAAAAAAAAATTCCTTGAAATTTACGGTTCTTTACGACATCGCTAAAATTTCTCAACTACAAAATCAGAATAAAAGTCAATATAATTATAATGTGTCATATCATTTGATTTTTTTCTATAGTGAAATAATATAACCTACCCACATTATATATTGGATCTAGGAACACTTTCTATACCATGTTAATTTTTTTGGGTAATCTATGTTTTTTCATTATTTTTCGAATTTGTTTCATCTTTTGGGACTTTTACCAGCCCAACAGATGAAGAAATAATAATGAACACCAATGACAATGTAGAGACCACTATCATTAGAGTTGAAGTAAATACCTCCACTTTTAAAACAAATTAGGGACTAACAATACCATGTCTTAAATAGAGACTATAAATTTCATCTGTGAAGTAGGGACAACATTCACCTAATTGATGTAGGGACAAGTGCTGCCATAGTCAATGTAAGGAAAACCATCACTATAGAATAAGTTAGAACCACCACTACCATATATAAATATAATAAATATCAATAATTAAATGAATTTCATTGAATGATATGACCTATATATAGAGCTTTCTATTTTGACAGACAATCCCCATCATTATCACCATCATCATAAGGGATGACTTATGGGATGGAATACTCAATGATGTTAGGGAGGAATGTGTTACTTTATAAACATATATGTTATTTTTTAAATATTTTTTTTTGTTACATTACTATTTCCTCACATTAAATTAAATTCAATTTTTTTTAAGATTTATAAATTTATATGTTTTTAATTTATTTATGAGTAATTTGCACTTCTATTTTTTGTTTATGTTCTATTTTTCTACATAATGTATTGATAATTGATATTATAATAATAGTTATATTTTATTAATATTAGTTTTTGAATATTGAGGAATACATCTAATATATCTAATTTAATATTTCTTTTAATGTAATTTTTTTAATTAATTTTATAATTTTATAATTTAAAGATATATCATGTGTTGATATATTTTTTTGCATAAAATCCTTTTAGTTCAAATAATTTTAATATTTTATAGAATATTTTTATATATATGGAAATCTATTAATATATATGTGGTTATATATTCATTTATATATATATATATAAATATATTGAATCATAAATATAATTTATTTGTGTGTATGTATGCTAAATTGTAGCTTCTCCATCTTAATTAGCATATGCAGGCTCCTTTGGTCATTGAAGCATTATGCACCTTCATCTTCTTCATAATAGAATTATGCATGAAAACACTACAAGAATAATCTCATATATAGTGTAGTACCATATTATATTATTCATTATTATCATTATATCATTGTAATGTTAGTAACTCATGCATGTTTTCACTCAACACACTCTTGTATGACATCAACTGACATGCCTCTGTCTGTGAGCTCTGACCATGGGTGGAGAGCTCAACCAAATTCAAGAGCATAGCTTCATCACCTATTTTCACACATACATATCATCAGAAAAGTTTGTTTCCTTGTCCAGGAATCCATGTAAGATACAATGAGGCACTAGTCCTACGCAACAACTCTCAGACCCAGCACCAACATGTGACATAAATGGACATTGCAGGCCCACATCCTAGTTCAACTGGAACCATATGACACCACCTACAACAACAATTCATCTCCTCTAATTCAACATGATCAAAAGTTACATGGAACCTATCCATGGTAGTATTGTTTAACAGTTTCATTAGTCCCTCCTTCCGTTTGATAGTAATGGAAGCATACTCACCACTTAGCAATAGTAGCTACTCTTCCACTATAGTTCTAGACTTCTTCCATAATGGAAGTAGTATCACTATTTCAGGGTAGCACCTTCCTTCCTAGATAATGGTATAAATATCCCTTATACTCTATAGTAGCATCTTCATCATGAGTAGTCAGGACCTCTTAATGGTAGAAGTAACACATTTTGTAATGATAGTAGTGGGGATCCTCTATTTCAGCATATAATGGTGGCATTCTGCTTCAAATCTAACGATATCACTGTTAGTGGAATGGTAATGGTAGAAACCTCTTACTACCACTAGTTATTTTTTATACCTTGAGTTTTATTATTTTTTTGCAAATTCCTATTATAATACAATCAATTAAAAAACTAATACAATTATTTATTTTTATACTCATTAGTTGTAAATTGTGAAACTCATTATATTTTTCTAAAAATATAATTATAATTATTTTAATTACTTAATTTCAAAGAAAATATTTTAATTAATATTTTAATATATTTTTACAAAAATATAATTTTCTATTTGATTAAGAAAAATTATATATTCTGTATAATACACACATGTAGCATACTCTTTAGGGTACTCTATTTTACAACATTCCGATGTTTCAATAAACTACATGTCTATTCAATTGATATTACTATAAAAATTAATGCGTAAAATAAATATTTTCATTGATTATTGTTATTAGAAGGCTATTTTATATAGGAATAAAATATCTCCAAAATTCTACGATTTTGAGTGCATTATAAAATATTATGTGTAACTTCTTTATTTTATGTATTTTTATTCTATAAATTGTGGAATGTAGTGATTGGTTAATTAGATTATCATATAATATCTTTTAATTAATAATATAGGATTAAAATATTATAATGAAATCAAGGGATAATGGGATAAGAAAAACTTCATGAATTTTATTCAGCATCACTAGAGACACACAATTTTTATTCAAAGATGATCAAGAACTTATGTGACAATTATTCCATTATTTTGATAAAAAATATTATTAAACTATTCCATTAATCACTACTTAAGTGATAAAATACCATTGAGTTATTTTATATTCATCTTCTAATCTCCACTAGTATAATTGTTTTTCTTTTTTCATCGCATTATCTATCTTTCATCAATTTTTCAATTGTTATAGTCATTTTATGATTTTCCCAATAAAATGAAGTTTATTTTGTGTTATTCTACCACCCAAAAAAAATTTGGGATATAAATCCAAAAAAAATTCTATCCATGCTATTTTATAAATCGTGTAAAAATTTTGGGTTGTGACTTCGGGTATTGAAAAGGCAGAGTCTATAAATAGGTTATCACATTTATAATATAGAGTTTCTATTTGTGGGTATCGATATTCTCATTGAGTATAGAAGATTGGAGAGTAGACTACAATTTTGGTGATATTAACCACTAAAATAATATTGTGTTTATATTTTAATTACCAATGCAACGATTATTAAAAACTTCACTACACTGTTTATTATTCATTAATAAAACACAAATTTTTTATTTGTTTTCAATTTTTTGATATATTATTCACCCCCCACTAGTATATCATTACATACATATTTATCCAAAAAATGATGAACTTTTGAATATTAGGAATAGATGACATATCTATTAGAAAAGAGAACATTAATAAGTATACCTCACTGGGGAAGATGGATAAGGCACCACTGATGGACTCATGTTGATGTGTCATCACTGGAGGGACTACTTAATATTTTTTCAATCATGGACCACCATTGATGTTTAAGGACTTGATCCATGATGGTTGTTTTCCCTCACGAAGTGTATAAATCAAAATTAAATCATCAAAAATAACGGTTTACATGGAAGAAGTAATTATTTCCACTAAAGGGTAAATATTGAGAATAGACTATCACTAATAGAGGATGATGAGAAATGGATAATGGTCTCCATGAATGGGATTATTATATTTTGAATAATTTTGTAGGAACTATATCATTTAAAGAGTAGAAAATGGTAAAAAAATAGTTTATCTTTTTTCACTTTTGACCTTGAAAATTTTTATCATATAATGGAAGTAACTTTATGGAGTTAAAACTAGAGTTTTGATATTTTTTACAGAATAATTAGGGATTCTATTTTTAGTGTTGGAAGTTTTATGAAGTTAGGTGACTTTGACCCTTTCCCTTAATTTTTATCATTTTCTAATCAATCATTATTTTTCAATCTACATACTAGATCTCTACTTTGTTTTTAGTAATGATTTGAGATCTGTGTCTTGTTTCCAAATATCATAGTCAATAAATGATATTTTCGGATGATATATTCTGTCATTCTTATTTCATACATGTTACTTTGATAAGTTGAATATAAAAAAATATTTATTATACTTTATGGTTAATTTTATGTGACATCTTTCCAATGTTTGAGATTTGTTTCTTGTTTCTAATTTTTCATGTAAAACCCCAATGTTCTTTTGGTAGAAATTCTTTTCATATAAGGTACCCCTATAATGTTCTATAGTATTAGTTTCTCCTTATGTTTTTTTACCTTGATTCTTTTATATATTGTGATGTTTTTTCAACCAGATCTAATTAATCGATAGAGATTCTTGAGGAATATGATATGTGAAGTGTGTTTATGTTTACAAGAATAAAATTTAGATGGTAAATACATATATTTAACTAAATATTTCAGTGAATGATTGATGTTTGGATAATATTTTATTCATATATTCTATATTAATTCTTTTCCAAAATCAAATTTTTTTATCTTTTGCCCTTTATGAGAGCCAAAATTTCCTAATATTTAACTACTTTATATTTATAATTAACTCCCAAATAAATCTAAAACCTTATTAAATCATCCACTTTTATTAATTTTGTAAATATTCACATTAAATTGTGAAGGAATTAAATATTTTTTTATAGGATTTATTCATATTTTGTATTAATGAATAATTCATACATCAATTTGGAGAATTAGATTCCAGTATTTAAAGCATATTAATTCTATTCTTAACTGTTTCCAATAATTTTGATCGTAAATATAAAATACTACATTTAATTTTTCATTCATTATTGTGGAATAGAAAAATGGAAAAGTTTCATTTTTTCATACCTCTAGATTTCTCGCATGATAAACCAACTGAAAATGATGAAATCCTAGAGATTCCTAAAGTGATCACAATATATATCTAGATTGACTATTTTAACCATCTGACATTGATTAAAATTTATCAAAGGTTTGAATCAACAGTATGAGGAATTTTATCACCAATGCATTTTAATCTTTTATAAGGGTTGAATCTATTATAATGAAAAACTCATATCGACCACGTGTTCATTCGATTTTGGATATCGGCTGATCGGGAATGCTTATTAACTAAAAATTCAAACCATTCAACCATGATTTTCCTTAATGTAGTAGATTTAACACTTGGCAAGATTTCATGTTCTATGGTCAAAATCTTGAAATTCTCATAACAGAATATTATGAAGTAATGTAAAAATAAAACCAAATTTCTACTACATATCCAAATCTAGAAGAACCCATTGATAATCCATTTGATTCAAATATAAATAATTCATAAAGAGAAATATATCATTGGAAAAATGAAAATTCAATAATATTCCTGATTCTCAACACCTGTAATTGAAACCCCCATCACGGGACATGTTCTAGTCATTCAAGGAAGAGGAAGAACTCTAAGTGCCGAAAACTGAATGTTATGAGAGAATGTAAGTGAGTGTGATAATACTTATATATATTATTCTTCTCCAAGTTATAAAATAATTGAATACATGGATTCAGCTTAAGCTAGATTAGGTTTATTTAATCTATTTATGATATTCTAACTCTGATTTTATTCATTTTTTCTTTGTGTTATTCCAATCTCTTCTCCCTCATTTTCTTTATTTTCTTCCAAAAACTATGATGTACCATATGATCTCAAATTTATTATGGATCAGTAACCCATTATTGGTGGTCCTAGTGGAATCATAGTGGTGATCTTGAATTTATAAACCTAATTCCTATTATATTTATTTTTTTATTCTGGTGTGACAATGAAGAGAGAGTGTAGAAGAAGAACTGGTCTGTCTATAACCCTTTAACACTATTGTACTCTATAAATAGTTTTGTATAAAATTATCCCTTTAATTGAATTAAACATAATACTACTTGATTTGTGAATTTTTAATGGAAATAATAGTTAGTGGTCACTCTTAGGTATGTGAGTATGTCCATTCACTCGGTCAGGGAGTGATTATATCCATTCACCAAGGCGATCAAATATATTATTAGAGTATTTTAGGATTTATTGAGTATATTATTAGATTCATACATAATAAAAAGTGGATGGTATGTTTATTAATGATTTAGAGTCTTCTCATTTAATTAGATGATCTAAAAGAAATTTAAATGATGATGGAACCTATTGGAATTCACCCTAACCCCATATGGATTGTCTCATTAGACTTGTTTGTTTTTATGTTTCTCTTTTTTAGAAATTCATAAAACAAAAAAACATAATTTCGTCTTGTATTAAAAAAATAAAAATTGAAATAAATAAACTCTATTTCTTGTTCTAGTAACTTATTCTAGTCCAAACACCTTGATAGATGACCATGTTTAACCATTAGGTTTCATTCTAGGATTCATAAAATTATATTTCTAAGGCCCATCAATAGGCCTCCCATCATATTATTGTTTTTATATGGGTTTTTTTCTGAGTTTTTACTATTTCAATCACATTTTTAATTATTTTCCTACTTTACCTTCTGTTCATTATTTTTATTTCAATTGTATTTCTGTATTTATTTATTTAATCTCTATTGTGATGTAAATTGTGTGATTAAATAATTCATAATGGATTATCATGATCACCCATTATCAGAAAAGGATGATGATATCATTTCTATGGTCAAAAAATTACTCAATAATGGCATTTTAGATGAAAAAATATTCAAACAAGTGCATGAGAAAGAAAATGATAATAAAGAATACTATTGGGGGTAATAATGCTTAATAAAACTAGTTTGTAGCTAATACGTATGGGTAGTAATCCGAGAAGAAGAGATCCCTAAGATTGAAATAAAATATGTGTTGGAAAAAATAGCTCAGATTGATAAATCCCCCTCTAACCCCCCCCCCCTGAGGAGGATAAATAAATATTAGTTTTAGACATCCAGGTGCAGTGATTGAAATTTATGGCACTATTACAACAATAAGAATATGGATTGTAATTTATGATCTTTTCTAAAGTATAAATTCAATAGGTAGAGGAGATAATTGAATACCCCCTTTTCTATAAATTTATTATATGATATCCAAGGAACTCAATGAGACACATGATCTACCAGAAAAAACTTAATGGAGATGAATAATATCTAAACATAAATGCATTTAAATTATTTCAAATTAAATTTCAACAAAAGACCATATTAATTCATGAAACAAAATAATTAAGGGAGTCATACCTTGAATATATTGAGGTGAATCCACACAAGGGAGTAGATCTTTATTTGAACGCACTTTAATATGAAATTTATCTTCTTGGATTGTAATCTAAATCTCCTTGTATTGAATTTACTGCTCAAGCCAGCCAAATTTTGGGCCTTGATGATGAAGAATAATTAAATATAGCTATCATATAAGAGATAATGAGGATGGAAATATAATTTTAGGATGTACAAAATGATGATTATAACTACGGATGGCTATAAATGCTAGTACAAAACATAAGACAGACTATTTGGATAAAAATTTGTATCTCCAACCTTATACAATGATCATATAGTCACCCAAAAGGTGTTCAACAAATAATATGTATCTCCAAGACATGAGAAGTTGTCATTACCTCCTCAAATACACTATGAGAAATCACTTTATGAGGGTACATAAAATATCAAAGTGAATCCATACGTCATGTTCCCATCTATTAAATATTTAGTTTTTTAAAATTTAGTGATGGGACTACTATAATTTATTCATGTGGTTCTCTAAATCCAGATTCCAGTATTAAAATTTGTAAAAATAGTATGTGGTGGTTTTTATTAGGGATACAAAAACAACATTTTGAATGAGTTTAATTTTTGAAACTGCCTACTAAGGGTAGAAATATATCTAGAAGCCACTTTTGGTTTAGACTATGTTATCTTTTGTTTTCATTAATTTAAAATTTTCAATAAAACATATAATATTAAAAACATTTTTTAGGTTTACCAATGTGGAAAGTATCTTATGGGGATAAATGAACTTATCTACAAGAATCCAATAGGGATCTTAAATCAAACCTATAGAAGGAATAAAAACAAGTTTGTCTATATTGTCTATTACACTTGTTTCACTAAAATTTTTATGAAAATATGTTGATGTTTAGAGGGGTGGTGATGATTCTTATTGGGAATGAATTAAATCTTATTCAGAGTACATTTAAATAATTTTTATAATTTTTTAGGAACATTAATATAAAATCTTCATGTTGTTTCTATTTTCATTTAATTTTATTTTATGTACTTTTATTCTAGAAAAATTAAAATTATTTATTTATTTCCATAGTAATGATTTAAATTTTGTTTTTAAGGATTCATTGGTTCTAAAATCACTATATGTGGATGACTTTTTAGTGTACATATATATTTTATTTTAATGTAAAAATTGTTTTGAAACTTGAAAATATATCATTACAGGAAATATATTTTTGGAATTGAAATTAGAACATTAGGAAATGTAATATTTGAAATCAAACCTAGTTAACATAGCCTTTGTGAAATGGTACACCATAGGAATCCAACTCAAAAAATATTACTATAATTACTTTGAACATAGATTAAAATAGGAAATTAAGTTCCCACATTGAAACTCTGATAAATAAGGAACTAGGTGTTTAGGTAAATAAAAAACATTTGTAAATCAAATGAGAATATTTCACAAACATAGATTAGAAAATTCAATAATTTTCCAAATAATTAAAAATGAATTAACTACTATTATGGGAATACTGAACCAAGATGAACAAGAGGGAAATTAACTTATAAGAGTGTCACTTGAGTTTTTTCAAGTAAGTGTAAAAGTAATCATTGGATTACATAACCTTAAATGGGTGATTTTTTAATGTTCTTTCTATTAATTTTTAAATCCAATTAAATATTATATGTCTTCACTCTTAAAACATGAAAAATAGTTTTAATTAATGGTGATTAGTAAGATAGATTCAAATATGTTGCATGAAATTTTTATTATGTATGTTTCTTTTCTTGCTTTAATTATGGTGTGTGTTTAAATATAGATAAAATGATAATTTATTTAGGGTAAACCTTTTTAATAATGGAATTAATTGTATTGATCAATAGTATAATGGTGTAAGTGTGGTGGAGTGATGAGATCCAATATTTCGAGATATTTAACGACTTTTAATTGATAATTAACCCCTTAATTAATGTAAAACTGAGTTTAAAAAGTCAATTTGTTACTTTTGGAAATTTTGGCATCACATGAAAAATTTATTAAAACTTGTTTTTAATGGTTTTATTCATATTTGGTATTAATATATAATCTATAAATTCATTTAGAAAACTTTATTACATGATTTATAAATGTTTAATTGTTTTTTTAATTTTTTTATTCATTTTGATCTTATTTGGAATAGCCTAAATTTATATATTCTTTCACTATTGTAGGAAAAAAAAAGGAAAAAATTTAATGTATTATGCATCTCAATCGACTACATTATAAACCAACTATAAATTCTAAAAACATGAAATGTCAAAAATCAACCACAATATGAGTTCCAAATCAACAGTTCCATCACACAAACCATTTTGAAAATTCAAAAAATATATTAAATTGCCATATGATGACATGGATAAACTATGCATTCCATGTCACCACCAGGGTCGAAGCTATTTTAAGAAATAAATAATATCAACTATACATTGAACTAATAATTCCATTCGATCGTCCATGCATGTGGGTCGACCACATGATCAAGCTATTCAACCATAACTTTCCTTAAAGTGTTCCATCTAACACTTAGAAAAATTTCACTATTATGGGGATCAAAATCAAAAAAAAAATCCAAACAAATAATTATAACATAAAATCAAAAATAAAACCAAATTCCCATTTCTCTTCAAAATGTATAAGAAACTACCAATAATCCACATAGAGTTCATCAAGATAATGAATAAGGTTTGAGAGCTCTTGGGTATAGGTTGGAGATATGTAAAATGGAAATAGGGGTGGAAAATTTCCTTTTAAAAATTTCAATTAAAATAGGAATATTTTGAAAAAATATTTCTAAAATAATGAATAAATTAAATCCTTTGGGTTAAAATAATAAAATAATATCCATTGAAATTGAAAAAATATAATTAAATATACAAAAATAATAAGAAGAATAAAAGTATGAGTGACTAAATTAAGTGATTTTAAAATAAAACATTTAGGTTATTCGAATATATAATAAATGATTAAGTGATTAATCCTTAATTCCTGGATTAAATAATTTAATAAAATAATTATTGAAATTAAAAAATAAATTAAAATTAAAAAATAAAATGAGATAGTACATTTGTTAATGAAGTTTAAAAATGTTATATGAAGGTACACCTATGTCTACCACCTCAATCAATTGAGGATTTAATGTATTAATCATTTATCTTTATTGGTATCCAAGATACCAAAACTATCCATTTATTTTAAGTTTATAGAAATAAATCAGATACACTAGAAACTAGATATTTAATAGGGAACCTAAACCCCCCCCCCCCCCCCCACAAATAGTCCCTTTACTTCTAAAATTAAAATTTAAGGAAAACTATGGTTTGTTATCTTAATGGAAGTAAGAACCAACTATAGAAGTAATAGGAAGAAAGGATATTTCGATGAAGTAATACTTTAAAAAAATTTCTAAAATCTCCCATAAAAATATAATTAACAATAAGGGAGAATGATAATTATATGAGAGTGATTGGATATTAAAAGATTTATTACACTATATAAAGAGACAGAAGATTTATAATAAAATGGATATTTGTGAAAAAAAATTATAAATTTAAGTGTGTTGATAGATGATAAAGAGAATCGATTAGAATTTCACACAATCCCAAGATGCTATTTATATATTTCATTTCCTTCAGATTTTTTTTTAATTTTTTGGGGGTATTGGAGTTCAATACATCCACAACCATTGTATTTTACTAAATTAAATATCATTCTCGGATAATTCAGTCTAACATCTCTAAAAACAATCTCTATTTGTCATATAATATTTATCTCTATTGTAGTTTCATGAAAATAATAATTTAAAATAATAAGAAATATAATAGTTCAAATATCTATAATGTTTATTTTTTAGAGATAAGCTTCAAAATATATTAATGTTAAACTTTCCCTAAAATATATTAACTATAATTTGAACATTTAGAAATATTCTCTAATTCAAAATTATAATTATAATTTTAAATATAATTACCATAATAATATTTTCTATGAAATATTTCTACATAAAATGAAAAGCATAAGACTATAACATTCAATAATTAATATTTTAAAATATTAAAAATAAAACCACCATTTGTAGCACATTCATGACACCAGGTTTGATCCAATATTAGACACTCCAAACATTATGATTAACCTTCACTCCAACTAAAAAAATATTTAGATTATTTCATTATCTTTCCAACTCAAAAAAGTATTCTCAATTTGAATTTTTTAGCTCAATATTTTACCAAATACTATAGAATAATTAATCTGAAAATATTGTAAAAACATGATGAAGATTTGGATCAAAATTATAACATAAAATTACTAAATTAAACTTATATATATTTAAAAGATATTTAGATAATTTTATTATCTATCCATCTCAACAATAATATATCAATTATGGTTTCTTTATCTATGTTTATAGATAAAATAGTTATGTCTCAAATCAGAAGCCACTGTAACTGTTGCCCCAAACCAGTTCACCACATGACCTTAGGTCCACTTCTCCATACATCATAGGATGTTGACTAGAAACTCGGGTATATAAGGGTATAATGGGGAGACTATACGCTCTTATAAGAGTAAAGTCACATCAAAAATAGTGTCATCATATATAATAACCTATAGGAATAATAAATGGATAGCAAATGAAAAGAGACAACAAGTAACCAACACATGTGATAATAATATGATTAATACACTATATTATAGGTGGTCATATAATAAGGTTTCAAATATAGAAACCATAAATGAAACTGAATAAGGTCTAGAGTCCCAACACAACCCTTACTTATCAAGCTCCAACTTTCCATCCCCTGAACAAACCAACTACTAGGTCTTTGTCTTAAACCAATTCTAGAATACTAGTAGCATATCTTTATGTATCCATGTTCCATGGTGGCCCATGTGGGGTCTGAGAACAACTTAGTAGGCCCCCACCAATGGTGTCTAATGAAATAACCAATCTATATAATAGTGTATGTATGTAATCAATGTGGAATAAATCAATAATGTAACAAAGGAAATAATGGGTCACATCTAAACAATTATTAATTATCCATTCTTATCCGGTAGGTTCCATAGTGTCAACCAACATAAAAAACTAAATCTAGTCATGTTGGTATCCAAAGTCATAGCATAAAAGGTGTTACACACACTTTTAGTCATGAAAGGTCATTACTAACCAAACCATTTATCAACATACCATGGAGCCTTGGTCTAGTAATCAAGACATGTTCGTACGTCTGGGAGCATAGAGCCTCATTCCAAAATCCCAATCCATGCCAACATTAGAAGCATGGAGACTCTTCTCAACAATCGAAACTAGAAAAACATTGGAGGGAATATATAATCAGTCTATCCAGACCCAAAACCATGAATCCTTAGTCCCTATGTTATGATCATAAATCCACGATCTTACATCCTAACTCCCACAATAAATCAGTGGGGGCTATAGCATCGGTCTAGCATAACTTGTGGTATAAGAGTCCCATTCCAATACCCCACTCGTACAAATTACAACATGGACATGATTCATTAATTATTTATCAAATTTACCCACATATCATTTCAATTAATATGGTCCCAACAATCCTTTAAAACCAAATCAGGGCCTAAAACACAAATTAAAAGACTCATTTAAAATAATCTTGAAGAGACACCCATTAAAATATGGATCTTACTCTTTGAAAAACTAAAACATGATCCAAGGATTTCATTTCCATTTCCTACCATTTATAATAGTCATTAAAAAATTTCCAAAAAAAGGGAACCACAACCCCATTTCAAATAATCACATGAAATCTTATATAAAAACCCATTTTGAAAATCCCTTGAGTTCAACACATCCTTTTAAAAAACAAACTACTTTAAAAAATAGTATTCCATAATTGAAAATCATGCTCAGATCATAATCCAAGACATGTTATTTAAAAAATTTCCAGACCTCCTAGGCATTTCACAAAAAATTGCATAAAACATTTCAATTTCCTCTTAAACCAAAACCACAAAAAATCACAATTACAACCTGATCACATTCAAAATTACCCAAACCCAAAATTTACCAACTCATTTTCATAAGAACACAGATTCTCCTTTCAGGTATATATTTCTTTTCTGGATGTTTTTGAAAAAAGGGGATTTTCTTGAAATTTCAGGAGTACACACCATGTACTCATAAGTACACACTGTGTACCCAGTTGTCACAGGTGACCGTGTACTGGACGTGTAATGGAAAAGTACATGGCCATGTGGGGTGACCTGGAGGCCACCTAAAGTGGGGCTCGGTAAAGGAATGTACACGTCCTGTACTTTTAAAGGAAACCATGTGTACTTTCTTTTTTTCATTTAACAAAAAGGGGTCGCGTCTAATTGGCAGAACGCCCTTCTTCTTGACTCTTCCCGTCTAGGAGCATTTGCAGCTAGCGATTCTTCTCTAATCGCCCAACTTTCCATCTGTTCTGCGAATCGACATCTGTCAATTGTGTTGGAACCACCACGATAAGCTCTACCTTCTTATAGATCCTCATTTCCTGATTACTCTTCTTTCGTGAGATATCCTCAGCTGAATGTTTTAGATTTTTTTGTAGATCTACATCATTTTAAGTAAAATCAAAGACTAGGATTCAACTATATCAATCATACAATTCTGAGGTAAGGGGTTTGTGCCTTTCCATAGTTGGACTTTGAGTTATATGTGAAAAATTTCCCAATACCCTTGTATGGGGTATTGCGTGTTTAGGGGTTTTATCCCTGTTATTTTTTGTTATGCCTTTTGTTCTTGAGTGGAGAATTTATGCCTATAAATAGGGTTATTTACCTTGTTATGGAAGTTTTTTCTCATGATTGTTTGATTTTGACCGTTTGTTCTAGCCTTGAATGTTGGGATTTTTGTTTCCATTCCTAGTGTCATAAGGATTGAGTGTTTTTTATATGATATGATGAGATATGCCTTGTAGCTAATTATCCAAGTAATACTTTGAGGTCTACTTTGGATGTTGTTTATCATTTGTGTATGATTTCTTTACACAGGCTATGGGAACCTGGTGTAGTGAGACCATAGGGAAAATTTATGTTGAGGGCTTTCCTAGAGTGCCTATTATAATATCCATGTAGTGAGACTATAGGTGGGATTGACATTGAGTGATCCCTCAGTGTGGCTATATATAACTTACGAGATCAAAGGAGTAATTGATGTTGAGTGCTTCCTTGGAGAGTTTCCACTATATCCTTATTTTAAATTAAACCAAAGGGGTTAGGTTGTGATAACTTTCCAAGAGTTTTTATTGTATTTGTAATTTTTGGTTAAATTGTTAAATAAAAATGATTTTAATTTAGACTGTAGGATTTTTTACCTTTGAGTACTTCCTAGTTTTCTACTTTTTCCCTTATTTCCTTCCATATATATATTCAATAACTATTAGGCACATATTTTTGGGTGGTTTCCTACTGGGATTCGTCTCACACCTTGTTTGTGTCATGCTTTTAGGCCCAAACAGATTATATTGCTGAAGTTATAGATAAGGTCTAGTGCCCTACAACTTCAGGTACTTGATTTTTGTGGAGTTGGAGAGAATGGGACAAAGCTTAGGCTAACGATGTTGTGGGATTTTTATTTGTTTTCTTTTTTTCTTTGATTTACTAATTTATTCCAGTATTGTGAATTCTTTGGATGCTTTCCTAGAAATATGTGAAATGCATCATTTATATATGTGCTCCAGTTATTTATTACTTTCAGTCTTCCGTGGTTTGCTTATTTCATGTTATTAATACTTTTTCTATTTTATATTATTGTTATCTATATTTTTCTACTGCATTACTCTTATAATTAAATAATAAATTCCCCACTATCATGCCCAATTCCCTCACTTATAGTCATCATCCTCTGGCGTTTGTGGAAATGTGCTTGAGACCGTGTGACCAACTAGGTACGAGGAACCTCTAGGCAGCACCCAGAACTGGGATGTTCCAAAGTTGTATCAGAGGGATTATTTTCTTCTTGACTTACTGTTTGGAGCCTATAGATAGGGATCAGAAGGAATAGGTACTTGGTAATAATCTATTCTTGGGAGTAGCTAACCCGTGTACAGGGAAAATCCAATTTACCTCGTATATTGTGATTTTTTTTGGTTTTTCAATTTTACAGTTGATTTTATTTCATTGTTGGGTGATTCAAATGCTTTGTGTTGTTATCATTGATATTATTGGGGTTCTATTTTTTGTTTCAAGACGATGATATTAGGGTATGCCATCTCATGCATTATATAGTCACTTTCTAGAGATCAAATGTCATGCATTCTTGTTATTCCATTTAGGGTACATTTCTGATTTCATGTTGTTGTGATAGATATTGTGCTAGATATTCATGTTTTTGTGATAGATTACATGATAGGATACCTGATGTTTGATAGGATATTGATAATGTTTAAATTTCACTTGAATGAATGCCAAACTTTTGTCCCTGAGGTGTTATGGTCCCTCATGGAACAGAATTTGAGGGATCGTTTCACTATTATTCTTGTTTATGACATTTATAAGATGAAAAACTTTGATTCGCGGGGAGTATGGGCCCTCATATATCGAAATTTGGCACTTTCATGTTTATTTTAGTGTTTTTCTAGGTTCTAGAGTAATTTCTGAGGCTTATTGCCCAAAAAAACCCAGAATACATGGCGTGTAATGATAAATACATGCCATGTATCCTTTTGTTCAGGAATAAATTGTTTTCTTAAGTACAATCCATGTACTATATGTGCACTCAATGTAGTCTCTACCCGTGTCACTCGCTGTTTGGGTAGAGACATGGGGTTGGGAAATCTTTGGTGGAACACACCGAGTATTGGATGTACACTCCATGTGTATAGACCAAGTGTCCAGCCGTGTGACTAACGACATGGGTGGATTATGCGTAGTTAGTACATGCAGTGTCTGGAACAAACATGTTGTGTAGATTTAGTCGTGTAACCAGCCATGTGACTAACTACATGGGTCGGTGAGGTTCTTTCTAGTACACACTGTGTCTGGTATAAACATGTCATGTAGTATATTTCTTGGGGAACCGTGTGGGTTAGTCATGTAGAAGAAATCGGGAAGGGGAACATGATTCAAGTACACGCCGTGTATTGGGGGAACACATTGTGTTTATGGGGTGTTACATGACCAGGGTTGGCAGAAGTACACGGCCATGTGAAGGCATAAAGTAACACGTTGTATAGGGGACATACACGTCATGTATACATGTTTTGAAAAACATGAATGCTTTCATTCTCCTATTCCTTTCTTGCACTTATAAGTTTTAGTCCATGATAATCTTGAGCTAATGGTGTGTTTGACCTTGCAGAGTCATTCCACCAAGACATCCTCTGGTTGTACACCGGTTAAAGGGCGTGTTACTAGACACCGGACATGTTAGATCAGGAACTGCCAGCAGATCCTCATGTCGTGCCCGTCATGGCACCATCCATTTTTATGGATACAGGTGACAATGCATAGTTCCTAGAGGGATTTTGAGGATGATGCAGACCTTACAGGGAGCACCGCCTCCTTCCCTATCAATGGAAGAATTGATGTGGGTCTTTCAGCAGTAGTATCCTCACACCTTCTTAGGGGATGGAGGACCCCAGGCTACAGAGTCATGGCTAGACACTGTGCTGATGATCTTTGAAAATCTAGATATGCCTATGGATAGGGGGGTCAATATCTCTATGTATATGCTTCGAGATTCTGCCATGAGATGGTGGGATGTGATCTCATAGGCGAGATGCTAGTAGGGTATGGATTGGGATGAGTTTTAGTGTACCTTCTATGATTACATATACCTGGAGACTTTGAGGGCTGATTGATCCTGAGGTTTCATGAGTTTGGAGTTGGTTACTCTTTTAGTCCTTGAGTATTCTTCTCATTTCACATAGCTACAGCGCTTTACACCCTTTCATGAGGAATATGGGTTATTCCTAGCGAGTAAGATTGAGGATGTCTCATGAAATACATTCAGGCTCAGGTGAACATCTACATATTGACTTATATATCTTCTATCATTAATCAGGGGATGATCATGGAGTGCAACCTGAGGGATTCTGGAGCTGTGGGCCAGGGCAGTCTAGTATCCAGAGTTGGTACATCTCCGGCTAATGGTAGGAAGCATTGAAGGGATTCTACACGTGGAGATCCAAGTAGGGGGGATGCATCTTTAGGTAGTTAGGTAGTATGATACCTGTGTGGGAAGGTCGGGCATACGAGGCCAAATTGCCCAAGAGACCCAGTGGAGTGCCGATCTTGTAGAAAGATGGTCCATCTTCAGTGGTTCTGTCATTTTTTCTCACCGGAAGATGGTGACAAGAGTTCTTCTATGACTCCGTGTTTAGGTGGAGGACCACCAAGTTCTCATTAGTCTAGTAAATGGGGTTTTTTCGACCGTTCATGACGAGGTGGAGGTTGTGGTTGTGGTAACCAGTCGCCAAGATTACAGTGACAATAGGGTGCACCAGCTCAAGGTTGTCAGGAAGGTCGACAGGGCTACGGTACAAGTCAGACATTTTCAGTGGAGCAAACCCAGTAGGGGCAGGATCCCATCCCTTCTACAGTTCGAGGTACTATACTAGTTTCCCCAGTTTTAGCTTCTTCACATTTTAAGACAGGGTCTTCCCATAGTCTCATATTTGTTTCTGTTATGGAGAGCCTTAGGCTCTGAATATTTTCATCTGTCGTTGTCTTGACACTTGACACTTCATTGGGGTTAATAAAGACTAGTGTATGACAGTATAAGGCATGCCCTCTAGATGCTGGTGGGTGTAACTTCTTATGGGACCTCAATGTCTTAGAGATGAAGAGATATGATTTCTTTCTCACAATAGACTGGTTTAGTTAACTTCTTGGATATTGTTGACTGCTATCATCGTAGGGTCAATTTCAAATCACTAGAGGGAGGATCGTTTCTTTATAAGGTAGAATGGAATGTCTAGGCGAGCAGAGCGGGACCCAAGAATCATGGGTTAGGTGGAGTTACGACCCTTATTTCTAGTCTATATCTGGATGACTAGGGGACTTCACAGATAGAATTTCCTTTTGTGGTGGACCATTTTAGGGATGTCTTTTCAGTTGAATTTTCTGGTTTTCCTCTCAAGCAATAGATGTACTTTTCTATTAAGCTTGTTCCAGGAGTGGCACCGGTGTCCATTCCTCCTTATAGGAAGTCTACACCAGAGTTACAAGAGCTCATGAAGCAGTTGGAGGATTTGTAGGCAAAGGGTTTCATCTAAACGAGTACTTCTCCTTGGGCTTCACCTATCCTGTTTGTGAAGAAGGCAGACAGTACCCTCTGACGTTATGTGGATTATCAGAAGTTGAACCTTTTAATGGTCAAGAACATATATACCTTGCTAAGAATTTATGATCTCTTTGATCAGCTTTGAGGAGCTTGGGTGTTCTTGAGAATTGAATTGAGATCATTTTATCATCATTTGCGCGTTAGATCATCAGATATACCTCTTACAGCCTTTTAGAGTAGGTATGGTCTATAATAGTATTTTATTATGGCATTTGAACTCATGGACTCACCTTCTGTTTTAATGGAACTAATGAACCGAGTATTCCATCTATACATGGACTCTTTTGTGGTAGTCTCCGTGGATGATATCTTGGTGTACTCTCACACTCGACACGACCATTCCACAAATTTTGAGATCATTTTTGTGTACACTGAGAGAGCATCAGTTATATTCTAAGCTCTAAAAATGCCACTTTTGGATGGACCAAATTCACTTCATGGGTCATGTAATCTCAGATACAGGAGTATCAATAGACCCAGAGAATGTGAGAGCATTAGTTTCCTAGCAGAAGCAGAATAAAATCTTTGAGGTGCAGAATTTTCTAGGACTGGCGGGTTACTATAGACATTTCATATAGTACTTTTCATGCTTAGAAGCACCACATACGGGACTGACTAAGAAGGGTGTGAAGTACTTGTGGTCTAATTCTAATGAGTCAGCCTTTCAGGAGCTGAAAGGAAGTTTGACATCCGAACTAATACTAGGATTTCCAGACTTTGGAAAAAGTTATATAGTTTACTGTGATCGATCAGGTATCAGGCTGGGATCAGAACTTATGTAGGGGTAACGAGTCATTGTGTGTGGGTCTTGGTAGTTGAGGCCACATAAGAAGAATTACCCGATGCATGATATTGAGTTGGCTATAGTTTTTCATGATTTACGTTGTTTGAGACATTGTCTTCTAGCAGATCATTTTGTGGTTTTCACTGACCAGAAAATTCTCAAGTATATCTTTACTTAGTGTGATCATAATCTGAGACAGCAAAGGTGGGTTGAGTACCTTCATTCCTTTGACATTGAACTTTCCTACATGCTTGGGAAAGGAAACACAATGGATGATGCGTTGAGGAGGAGCACCTAAATATAGGATGTTCAGGATTCCAGAAGTGAGTGGCATCTTATGGATATGTTTTATAAGAAGAATTTAGAGGTTCATTGTAGATAGGGTCAGATTTTCATTTCTTTTGTAGTTTTTACCTCTACTCTACTTGATCGAGTGCGAATAAAGAAGGTATCATAATCTGAAGTCCTAGTTCTATGAGAGATTGTGTCATCAGAGGACCCTATTCCTAGTTGGAAAGTAGGCAAGGATGAGATCTTGTGTTTTCATGGACGCATATGGTTGTCCGCATACATACACGAGGAGATTATGTAGGACATTCATTCTTCATTTTGGGTGATTCATCCTGGCGTCACCAAGATGTATCGAGACCTACACCATCAGTATTGGTGTCCAGGTATGAAGAGAGATGTTTTTGGGTTTATGATGAGGTTTCCCACCTATCAGCAAGTGAAGGCAGAGCATCAACGACCATCATTGCTTTTGTAGTAGTTACCTATTCCTGAGTTGATGGGGAATGATGTCGTGATGGATTTAGTGACAATTTTTTTAAGGACACCTCGAAGAAATGATATAGTATGGGATGACATTGATAGACTCACGAAGGTTGATCACTTATTTCCTATCAAATAGACATTTGGTGTAGATGATCTTGGAAGTTTGTACATCCAAGAGATTGTAAGGTTACATGGAGTACCACACTCCATTATTTCAGATAGAGGGGCCCATTTTACTTCTTGGGTTTGGCAGGGATTACAGAGGGCTTTGGGAACACAGGTACTTCTGAGTACATCTTACCATCTTCAGACAGATGGGTAGTCTAAGTGTATGATTCATGTACTGGAGGACATTCTTTGGGCATGCATCCTAGATTTTGGAGATTATTAGCAGAAGCATATACCTCTAGTGGAGTTTTCCTACGATAATAGTTTTCAAGAAACTATTCAGATGGCGCCATATGAGGCTATGTACGGTAGTCCATACCGATCAACCTTATGTTGGATAGAGGTAGGAGAGGCATTTATGATGGGACCTCATCTTGTCCAGGACACCACAGAGCAGATAGAGTTAATTCAGAAGAGGATGGCTACTGCACAGTCATTAAAAAAGTTGTATATTGATCGACGAAGACAACCTCTAAAGTTCGAGGTCATAGATTAGGTTTTTCTACATGTCCACTGAGGTTGGTACACAGGAGGATTATGAGATAGGGTAATCTTTCACTGAGATATGTTGGGCCATTTTAGGTTTTGGATAGATTTAGACATGTTTCTTATCAGCTGATGTAACCTCATATGTACTGGGATATGCCCGACGTTTTCCATTTTTCTTAGTTGTGATGTTACTTCTCAGACTCGTCTCATGTCTTTCAACCTGAGGTGGTTGGGTTAGAGGTAGACACCTATTTCGAGGAGAATCCTATCCAAATTGTTGATCATAGTTAAAAGGTTCTCTATGGTCGGTCTCTTCCTCTAGTATGAGTGTTATGGTAGCACAGGTGAGTACAGGATGAGATTTGGGAGAGGGGTATTGATGTACGATCGCAGTGGCTGGAGTTATTCTAGGATTCTTCTTCTATACCGCCTTGCTAGGAAAATTCGGGGATGATTTTCTTTAAGGGAGGGAGTCTGTTCCTTTCATCTATGTCTTTCTTTTCTGGTTGTTTTTGAAAAAAGATGAGTTTCTCAAAATTTCAGGAGTACAGGTCGTGTACTCGTAAGTACACGTCGTGTACCCGAGTGCCATGGGTGACCATGTACTTTCCATGTAATGGCCTTGTACATGGCCATGTTGGGTGACCTGGATACCACCTAAAGCAGGGCTCGGTAAATGAAAGTATATATCATGTACTTTTAAAGGAAACATCATGTACATTTTTTATTAAACAGACTATGGTCGCGTCTAATTGGTAGAATGCCCTTCTTCTCGACTCGTCTCATCAAGGGTAATCCATAGCCATCAATTCATCTCTGAGCCCCTAACTCTCCATCCTTTCTCTGAATCTACCATCGTCTATTGCGTTGGAACCCCCATGGTAATCTCTTCCTTCTCCTAGAGCCACTTTTCTTAATTCCTCTTATTTCATGAGATATCCTCGGTTAAATTTTTTTAACATTTTTGAGGATCTACAGATTTTTAGGTCAAATAAGAGATTAGGATTCAACTATATCGATCATACAATGTTGAAGTCGCTGGCCTGTGCTTTTCTGTAGTTAGTCTTTATGTTATATGTGAAAAAGTTCCAAATACCCTTGTTTGGTGTATTGTGTGTTTATGGTTTTTATCCCTGTTATTATCTGCTATGACTTGTGTGCCTAAGTAGAGGATTTATGATTGAAAATAGGTTTATTTAGCTTGCTATGGATGTGTTTTCCCATTCTTGTTTGATTTTGACTGTTTGTTCACTCCATGCATGTTAGGATTTTTGTTTCCATTCTTAGTGTTGTTATGATGGAATGGTTTTTATCTAGTATGATGTGTTATGCCTTATAGATAATTAGCCAAGTAGTACATTGAGGTTTACTTTTTATATCATTTATCATTTGTGTATGATTTCTTTACATGGGGTTGTGGGAACTTGGTGTAGTGAGACCATAGGGAAAATTGATGTTGAGGGCTTTCCCAGAGTGTATGTTATAATTTTCACGCTGTGAGACCATTGGGGGGATTGAGATTTAGTGCTCCCTCATAGTGTCTATAGATATGTTATGAGACCACAAGAGGAATTTATGTGCAGTTCTTCATCAGAGTGTCTGTAGTTTACCACTAAAAGACTATAGGGGGAATTGACGATGAGTGCTTCCTCAAAGAGTCTTTGATTATATGAGATTATAGGGGGAATTGATAGTGAGTTCTTCCTAAGAGACTCTTCTCTATATCATTATTGTAAATTGACCCAGAGGGGTTAGGCTGTGGGAAATTTCCCAAAGGGTTTCTCATATTTTTAATTGGTCGGTTAAATTATTAATTATAAATGATTTTAAATGAAACTATAGGATTGTTCACCTTTGATTATGTCCTTGTTTACTGGTTATTTTCACTTATTACCCGCCATATATATATTCAATGACTGTTAGGCATAGATCTTTGGGTGGTTTCCTACTGGGATTTATATCACACCCTATTTGGGTCAAGATTTTGGGCATAAACATATTTTATTGCCGCAGGTATAGATAAGGGCAAGCGCCCTTCTACTTCAGTTACTTGATTGATGTGGATATGGAGAGCATGGGACTAAGCTGAGGCCTGTGATGTTGCAGGAGTTTAATTTTTTTTCTTCTTTACATTGGTTTATACTATATTCCATCATTGTGACTTGTTTCATTTCTTTCCTAGACATATATGACATGCATCATTTATATATGTGATCTAGTTGTTTATTACTTTCAGTCTTCCAGTATCTGCTTGTTGCATGTTATTACTACTTCAGCTATAGTATATTATTGTTATTTTTTTATTTCTTCTGCATTACTCTGCCAATGAGGGTATAGTTTCCCCACTATCACACTAAAATCCCTCGATGTTAGATGGAATCCTCTAGCATTTGGGTAAATGTTCTTGAGGCCATGTGACCAACCAGGTACGGGGCACCTTTGGGCAGCACTCGGAACTGGGACATTACAATTTGACCATTTTCAATGGTTCTTCATACTTGATGGGTAGCCCTGGGTACTGTCTCAAATCATTAATGAACCCAATAGGGTCTATCAAAGATATCTCACCTCAAAGTAATGACGGAATTACTTCCCTTAACTAAATACATTAAAATTCATCAACAAATTGAATTAACATAACTACATACACATATAACACATCAAGACTATGGTAAAAGGCTTTAAGACCACCTACCTCATGTCTTCTAGCAATAGCTCTCTTAATATTTTCCCTTTATTCGAACTCAAACAAAATTCAAATCCAAAACATATAATCTTATGGAAACGTTGGGTTTTAGGGATTAGGGAGGCAAGAATACAAAAAAAAAAGAATCTTATAGAAAATTTAAGGAAACAGAGTCAAATACTTGCTAGAGGCATTGATCCAAACCAAATGGAACTTTAAATGCCTTTAAAATGAGGGATAAACTGTTGGATTTGGTGGTCTAGAACCAAATACTTTGTAAATTATTCATTAATAAAATCCTGATCACATCTTGATTGTTCTTCTGCGTGACAATGCATGTGATAATGTCCTAAGGACAGCTGTTTCGTTATTGGGACATAGGGGATCCCTACTATGATGAGAACCCAGAATTGCCATAACACTGTTCTTGAATATATTTTCTATGGCCGGATGATATTATTTGAGGGACACAAATAATACAGGTCATTAGGGGTGAGGACTCATAACACTTTGAGGCACCATCTCATGGTGTGCGCCCTTGGTAATATCCAAGAGGATATTATGAGAACGAGACCCGCCAGTAGAAAATACACATTTCATAGAGTCATTGGATGTTCTTATATGCGGACGTGTGTATTGGTCCTTAGACTTTAATATTATTAGCAATGGGTATTACAACTCGCGCACTTAGATGTATTGATGAAAACTGTGATGACACACTGTTCGCAGCGAGGTAGGATACGTTGGGTGCATCATGAGTAACACTGCATTAATAGATAATGTGAGAAAAGATTTTTCCCTTCTGTTCCATAACCAAAGTACATATCTCGGGCCCTTTGATGGAATTGATATAGCCTAAATAAATCCATGGACATGGTAAGGTATGGGCGAGTTCAATTCTGGGAAGTCAAAGAAAGAATAATCGAGCACATGGGTTGATGGCACTAGCATGCAACCCACTTGATTGGAGATATCGGGAAAAAGGAATTATATTACACGGTAAGTGTTCGTAGGAGGTGACACGTCATTGCGGAATTAACTTCTTTTTCTATGGGTGCCTTGGCATATTGTTAGGCTCTAAGCTTGGGCTTTAGGCAGGTTCCGCCTAATGCCACTGAGAAAGAGGCCTAGAGGGTCACACACTAAGTGTGTCCATGTATCTCTGTTAAATATTAATTTAACAAGTTAAATAAATATTATTCCCGACTGTGGTTTAATAATTATTTAAGGATGCCTGATCGCATTTATTTTGACACTAGTTATTCGAGAGAATATACTGTGGGTGAAATAATATATATTTATTAGCGAGTAATGTAGTTACATTTATTTAATAAATAAATAGCCATTACTCAAGGTCTAATAAATATGGTAGAGGAAATAAATAAAATGAAAAATAAAAGTACACGTCGTGTATATTTATATACACACCGTGTAGTTTGTTTTTCGGCATTCATGAGAAAAATATTGTCTATTTAATTAAATGATATTAAATGTAATCTGTTGGGAGCATGTCAAGTAATAATGATGGTCAACTTTCATTATTAATACATGGGGTATTACTATGAATGAAATGATTAAATGCTTTCGAGCAATTAATTCATTTTATTATTCTAAGTATTATAATCCCAATTACATTATTCTCATTGAAAGAGAGTCATTGTTGTGAACAACGGATCTGGAAATACTCTCAAGCCAAGAGAGAATTCCCTTTCCACCAAGAATGCTTTCAAGTTACGAAAGCGACATCCTCCACTGGATCAAGGCGGTTGAAGGCAGACATCGCAAGTGAAGGCTCTTACGCACTAGCACCCAGATATCCTTTTAGCGACGTCTAGAGATATGTAGAGCATGTGTGGATCACCACTAGAGGAATCATGTACTTGGATTCTACAACGCAACGACAGATCACAGGATCGTGACCGGAGACTCCAACGAAGAAATAATTCCATCGGGGTAATTCTTATGAATTAATTAAATTAATTATAACCAACATATGATGATCCTATCTCAAGGGTTCCTGGATTCTTCATTTCTTTTTCTTTATTCATTCTATTCATAAGATTCAGCACTTTAAATCGTGAAGTATCTTGGACTGAACATTGTTGAACGTTAAAATTAATGTTTGGAAAACCCACCAATGTGCTTCCTCTGCGCCCGAAACCAACAAGTGGTATCAGAGCAGTCATATCGTTGGTTATAATTATTTATTTTTTTCATTGGTAAATTACGCATTTAATAGTTTAGTTATTTCAATTCAAGTTTAATCGTTCTTGAAATCGGAATATCGAGATCTGTTCCTACTCCCTCATTTCTCGTTCACCTCACAGAAACATATTTTTTTTAATTTCGATTAATATAAAATAGAGGAACTCATCCGGAGGAGCCAAACGTTTCTGGCCGTATAACACCAGAATACACGACATGTATTTAGAAGTACACGTCGTGTAGTCTAGGTTCAATGCATTGACTGATCCTCCAAATCAGGCTATGTATTGGATTATTTCTAAGAATTTAAGACATTGTGTGTTGACCAGAAACAGGTGGCACACAGTTTCCAGAATACATGCCATGTGTTCCAATGAACACAGCGTGTAGTCCCTTCAGGTCAGGGTTGGGCCGTGTACGTCGTACACGGCCTGCTCGGCTGGAAACCGTGTAACGTGGAAACTACACAGCGTGTGTCCCACTGTTCAGGTCGTGCACTCTGAAAATTTCCGAAGTACATTAACATGCCCTGTCCCCGGGCGTGTACTTCGGATGGATGATGAAGAAAAGTACACGTTGTGTAGTCGGAACCACACGCCGTGTACTCACCCAAATTACGTATATTTATTAAAATCTATTATTATATTATACAAACCATTGAGATGTGTACCATGGTGCAGGCGTAAAGCTGGGGAACAACGCGTGATAGGTGTTTTATATATGTGTGTTTAATTTAACATCTGCGTAATAAATGGGAATTCACTGGGTTTCCTCCAAGGTACAAGTTACGTACAATTATAATTTTAAATGAATTTATTTGTTTAGAATTATGATGGATGATAATCTCAAGGAAATTCAGAAAAGGGATTTAAGATAAAAGGATTGATTAATTAAAGATAATTAATTGATTCGAGCATGATTTATCTTAAACAAGAACGATTAAAGAATTAAATGCTAGTTTTATTTATGCGTAAATGTTGTTGCATATATGGATGATCATGAGCTAGACCAAGACCTTTGTATTTGAATGGTTTTTTTAATTTATTTATTTAAATTAAATTTGTTGGCCTGCTAGCCATCTCCTCATTAATATGTAGGGCATGCAGGCCCAAGAATTATTTTGTGTAAAAACCCCTTTTACCCCTCACCTGCGTGTGAGATAAATGCATATGTAATGGATTGAGCTCCCAAGCTAGTGGAGGCAGCTCAAGTTATGAGCCAAGGTGAAACCAATCCAAGGAGATAAAAAGCCAGACAGGTGGAAAGCTGTAAAAACGAACCCAAAAGTTTCAAGGTGTTTCCCCCCTAGGTCTTGGGTTTGTTTATCAACCGCTAGATAAACAAACCAATAGAAAAGCTCATGATCATACCATTTATTTTATTTCTGTCAGTTTAATGGTTTATTTATTGTGGATGTGTTGTCACGATCACACAATTAATGAATTAAACGAGCATGCCAGATGGAACTAAAATAAAACCATCTTATATGTAAATATTATCTTATGCATGGTTAATAACTTATGTATATCCAACTTAATATTAAAAAGCATGTAATCAAAGATAATAAAATGGAAATTTACGTATAAGGATGAAATCCCTCAAAATAAATATTTAGTCGGCATAGCCTTCCATAATCTTGGTTAGAATCGAACCATAGTTCAAAGTGCTTGGCCAACCCTAGTTGGGGTGATTTCAATTATTGGGGAATTCTAATTCAAGGTTTTGGGTTGACTTGACTTGGTTCGCATCAAGGGTTGACTGCCACAGCAGGACATGGTGTGACCAAGAGGCAAATGTTGAGGAAATCCAAAAAGGATTTCAGGATTGGGGAGTCCACTCAGCGGATCAAGGAGCTGCGAGTTAATGCAGTTGGCATTTGGAATGCCTACCTAAAACCCTTCAAGTTGCTTGACCAACCCTAGTTGGGGTAATGCGAAGGGTAATATGGATCCTTGCCACTAAAATATTCACGCAACAGAATATTCCAAAGTCAATGGTGAGGGATATTGGATTTCGATAAAATAGTGGGAGACTAATAAGTATTAATTTATTTATCTATCTCAATTTTTGTAATAAAGTACTAAACCTTTGCTCATATTAATTTGTAGAAACGGCAAGAAAATGACTTCAAACATATCATTGCGCACCATACTCAAAAAGAAAACTTTCTCACTGGCACCAATGTCCAAGAGTGGTAGAGGCGTTTACACGTCGTCCTTCGCCACAAAAGAAAATTATATGTGCTGGAAGAGCCTATTCCAGTTGCTCCTGGGAAAGAGGCAAGTGATGATGAATTATCACTCTACATGAAACACATAGACGATGCCACATATTTCTAGTATTTCATGCTATCGGCCATGTCTAATGAGCTCTTAAATCAACATTAAAACATGGATGCCTATAAAATGACGTCTCACCATAAAGATCTCTACCAAGAGAAGGCGAGACAGAAGAGGTATGAGATCTCCAATACTTTGTTTACCACAAATCATGGAGAGTCTTCACCATCTGGGCCTCATGTAGTAAAGCTTATTGGATACATTGAACGCCTGGACATCTTAGGGATTAAATTCCAGGATGAGTTGCATACAGATCTCATCCTATCATCACTGCCCAAGACCTTCTCTAGCTTCATTGTCAACGATAACATGAGCGGCAATGAGAAGAGTCTATTGAAGCTTCTGACCTTGATTAGACAGGTAGATAAGGACATGGGGCTTGACAAACCCGCAGTCCTTATGGTGAACAAGCAAAGGAAGGACAAGGAAAATGGTCCAAAGACTTATAAACGGTCTGAAGCCCCCGAGCACCGTCCCTCCAAGAAGGGGAAGATCTAGAGGCAGAGAAAGGAATGGGAGGCAGTGTGTTTTGCATGTGGCAAGCAGGGCCACTGGAAGAGGAACTGCACCTAGAAGCATGGGGATGGTAAATGTGTGTTTGTTATCGAGTTCAATCTTTCTATTTCTACACATTGGGTATTAGATACAGCTTGTGGGGATTACATCTGTATTCAAACGCAGGAACCAAGTAGATTTAGAAAGAACGCCAGAGAAGAGGTGGATCTTCGAGCTGCCAATGGCGGAAGGCTGGTTGTGTTGGCTATTGGTGACTACCACCTATCATTGTCGACTGAGATGATTTTGGTTTTACATAACTGTTATTACGTTCCTGGTGTTACCAAGAACTTAATTTTTGTATCTTGTTTGGATATGGATGTATTTGTTTTCAAATTTTTAAATAAGGGTTGTCTCTTTGATAAGAACAACGTATTTTAGGGTATGGAACATTTAAATAATGGTTTTTATGTATTGAATTACAAAAACCAAGTATTGACAATCGATAACGAAACAAACTCACATGACTCATACATAACCCAGTTATGGCATCCCCACCTTGGTCATGTAAACGAGAAGCGCTTGACAATGCTCTGCCAAGAAGGCTATTTAGACTCTATTGAGCTAAAACCACTTGATAGATGTCACACTTATTTAGACGGAAAAATGACCAAGCCGCCTTTTAGTGGACAGGGTGAAAGAGTCATAGAGCTTCTAGGATTGGTACACACAGATGTGTGTGGACCATTTCCAGTAGAAGCTAGAGGTGGATATTCTTAATTAATTACTTTTACTGATGATTTGAGTATATATGGCTATGTCTACTTAATGAGGTATAAGTCAGTGTCCTTAGAGAAATTTAAGGAATTCAAGAATGAAGTAGAGAATCATCTTGGTAATAAGATAAATATTCTTTGATCAGATCGAGTTGGAGAATATCTGAACCAAGAGTTCATCGATCTTCTACAGGAGTCTGGGATTCTATCTCAACTCACTCCTCCTTATACACCATAGTGGAATGGTGTTAGTGAAAGTAGGGACCGCACCTTGTAGGACATGGTGTGGTTGATGATGAGTCATGTTGATCTTCCATTATCCTTTTGGGGATATGCATTACAAACTGCAGCATACACATTAAATCGAGTATCAACTAAGGCAGAGAATGGAATTCCATCCGAGATATGGAATAAAAGGAAACCAAATTTGTCACACACACGTGTATGGGGATGCGATGCATTTGTTAAGGCCTTCTCAGAAAACAAACTAGCACCCCGGGGCACAAAGTGTATCTTTATAGGATATCCCAAGGAAACGAAAGGATATTACCTATATAACCCTCAAGACAAGAAAGTTAATGTCGCCAGACAAGCCGTCTTTCTTGAGAGGGAACACATTCTCAAGAAGGATAGTGGGAGAAAGATTTACGTCGACGAAGTTGAGGCTCAAGATACACAGGAGTTGGTACAGGAACAAGTTCCACAGGTTCTCATGGAAGAGGTTTCAGAAACACAAGTACTGCATAGGATCCCAAGAGAGGTAAGGGAACTAGAGATATTTGGTTTCCTAGTCACCAAGGATGGTGAATTATTATTGTTGGACAATGATGAACCTCTCTCCTACAAGGAAGCAGTAGAAAGCTCAAAAGCTACAAGATGGATAGACGCTATGAATTCTGAGATGGATTCCATGTATCAAAACCAATTCTGGGTTCTGGTCGATGAGACAGTTGATGTAAAGCCTATTGGATGAAAATGGCTATTCAAGAGAAAGATGGACATGGAAGGTCAAGTTAGCACCTATAAATCAAGGCTAGTGGCTAAAGGATTCAGACAACGTTAAGGAATTGACTATGATGAAACCTTCTCGTGAGTTGCCATGTTTAAATCCATAAGAATCATACTTGCCATAGCAGCTTACCATGACTACGATATTTGAAAAATGGATGTCAAAACAGAATTCCTTAACGGGAACCTTCAGGAAGATGTCTATATGACACAACCAGAATGGTTTGTGACACCAGTTGAAGCCAAACAAGTTTTCAAGTTGCAGAAATCCATTTATGGATTGAAGCAAGCATCCAGGTCATGGAAAATTTGATTTGAAGAAGCCGTAAATGAATTTGGTTTCATTAAGAATGAAAGTGAGCCATGTGTTTATAAGCGGTTTAATGGGAATGCGGTCATCATCCAAGTGGAATATTTTGATGTCATATTGCTTATTGGAAACGACATACCAGCCTTATAGTCAGTTAAGGACTAGTTGAACAAGTGCTTCTCCATGAAAGACTTAGGTGAAGCAGCCTACATTCTAGGGATCAAGATCATTCGTGATAGATCCAAGAGGATGCTTGGACTATGTCAGGGTACATACATTGACCAGATACTAAAGAGATTTAGTATGGAACAATCCAAGAGGGTATTGGTTCCAGTGTAACATGGATTACATATTTCTAAGAAAATATGTCCTCAGATACAACAAGAGAAAGATAGAATGAGTAAGATCCCATATGCTTCGGCTAGAGGATCAATCATGTATGCCATGTTATGTACCAGGGTTGATGTTGCCTATGCACTGAGCATGGTAGGTCGATATCAAGAAGATCCAAGAGAATAGCATTGGACTGCTGTTAAGACTATCCTTAAGTATCTGAGAAGAACTAAGGATATGTTCCTGGTGTATGGAGGAGAGCATGAGATTGTTATCCGAGGGTATGTTGATGCTGGTTTTTAGACAGATCTGAATTCGCAATCTGGATATGTTTTTTGTCTCAGTGGAGGAGCTGTGAGCTCGAAAAGTTCAAAGCAGCCAGTTGTCACTGATTCTGCAGCGGAGTCCGAGTATATAGCGGCTTCTGATGCAGCCAAGGAAGCCATCTAGATTCGGAATATTATCCAGGAGCTTGATGTGGTGCCTAGCAGTAAAGATCCAATTACATTGTATTGTGATAATACTGCAGTAGTGGATCTTACAAAAGAACCAAGGTCACATCAATGGACAAATCACATACTCCGGAAGTACAACCTCTTGAGGGATTTCTATCAAAGGGGTGAAGTTGCAGTGAGAAGAGTGTCCACTAAAGATAACGTGGTGGACCCCATGACTAAAGGCATGTCTCAGCAGAAGCATGAATATCACGTGAGAGCTAGCGGGTTAAAGGTTGTTAGCAGTTGGCTCTAGTCCAAGTGGGAGTCTGTTGGAGTTGGTGGTATAGAACTAACTACGTTGTACTTTATTCATTAATAAAAGCCTTATCACATCTTGATTGTTCTTCTGCTTGACAATGCATGTGATAATGTCCTATGGACAGCTATTACATTAATGGGTCATGGCGGATCCCTGCTATGATGAGAACCTATAATTGCCATAACACTGTTCTTGAATATATGTTCTATGGACAGATGATATTATTTGAGGGACACAAATAATACAGGTCATTAGAGTTGAGGACTCATAAAACATTGAGGCACCTTCTCATGGTGTGCGCCCTTGGTAATATTCAAGAGGATATTATGAGAACGAGACCAGCCAGTAGGAAATCCAAATTTCATAGTGTCATTGGATGTTCCTATCTGCGGACATGTGTATTGGTCATTAGACTTTAAGATTATTATTAATAGGTATTACAACTCACGCACATAGATGTATTGACGAAAACTGTGACGACACACTGTTCGCAGCGAGGTAGGATACGTTGGGTGTGTCACGAGTAATACTGCATTAATAGATAATGTGAGAAAGGATCTGTCCATTCTGTTCCATAACGAAAGTAGATATCTCAGGCCCTTTTATGGAATTGATATAGCCTAAATAAATCCATGGCCATGGTAAGGTATGGGCGAGTTCAATTCTGGGAAGTCAAAGAAATAATAATCGATCACATGGGTTGATGGCACTAGCATGCAACCCGCCTGATTGGAGATATCGAGACAAAGGGATTATATTACACGGTAAGCGTTCGAAGGAGGTGACATGTCATTGCGGCGTTACCTTCTTTTTCTATGGGTTCCTTGGCGTCTTTTTAGACGCTAACCTTGGACTTTCAGCAGGCTCCACCTAATTCCACTGATAAAGAGGCCTAGAGGGTCACACACTAAGTGTTTCCATGTATCTGAGTTAAATATTAATTTAAAAAGTTAAATAAATATTATTCTCGGCTGTGGTTTAATAATTATTTAAGGATTCCAGATCGCTTTTATTTTAACACTAGTTATTCGAGAGAAAAAATTGTGGGTGAAATAATATATATTTATTAGCGAGTAATGCAGTTACATTTATTTAAGAAATAAATATCCATTACTCAAGGTCTAATACATATGGTGGAGGAAATAAATAAAATGAAAAATAAAAGTACAGGCCGTGTATATTTATATAAACGTCGTGTAGTTTGTTTTTCATGATTCATGAGAAAAATATTGTTTATTTAATTAAATGATATTAAATGTAATACATTAGGTGAATGTCTAGTAATAATGATGGTCAACTATCATTATTAAGACATGGGGTATTACTAAGAATTAAATGAAATGATTAAATGCTTTCGAGCAATTAATTCATTTTATTATTCTAAGTATTATAATTCCAATTACATTATTCTCATAGAAAGAGAGCCATTGTTGTGAACAACGGATCTGGAAATTCTCTCAAGACACGAGAGAATTCCCTTTCCACCAAGAACGCTTTCAAGTTACGAAAGCAAGATCCTCCACCGGATCAAGGCGGTTGAAGGCGGACATCGTAAGCGAAGGCTCTTCCGTGCTAGCACCCGGAGATCCCTTCAGCGACGTCCAGAGATACGTGGAGCACGTGTGGATCACCACTAGAGGAATCCTGTACTTGGATTCTACAACGCAATGATGGATCATAGGATCGTGACCGGAGACTCCAACGAAGAAAGAATTCCATCGAGGTAATTCTTATGAATTAATTAAATTAATTATAACCAACATATGATGATCCTATCTCAAGGGTTCTGGGATTCTTCTTTTCTTTTTCATTATTCAATCTATTCTAAAGATTCGGCACTTTCAATCATGAAGGATCTTGGATTGAATGTTTATTAATGTTAAAATTAAAGTTGGGAAAACCCACCAACGCGCTTCCGCTGCACCCGGAACCTACAGAAACATCAATAGAAGAGGTAGAAGATCATGGTTTGTCACCCTTATTGTATGACATCAAATGGGATGAAAACATTAGGGAATAAAGAAATATTTTTGTGAGGTAAAATGGTGGAAATACACTTTTTAAGTGGCACACTGTTTGGCTACACAGTTTTTCAAACCATACACTAACTGTGTGGTTCCCTCTATCTTAGAGGAAAACAAGCTGAACGGTTTGTCTTTCCACCCAAATGGGTTGAAAAATTCTTTGGGAGTTGTGCACTCATGACTACCGAAGGGGGGCTCGAGTTGCATGGTCCATCAAGAAACCTTTCATGGTTTCCTCAACAGTGCACCCCCCCTTCAGCAGGCTGCATGGTTATGGAATATGGTTTCTAAAAACCATGTTCCATCGTTCTCTCAAAATAGATCGGGCCATTTTTCCTCTTTTATGTGCCCCAAACACCCAGAACACCACTGAGACCTATCCTAATAACAAGATACAGTCTATAAACTACACATTTAATCTAGGATGTACCTTATCTAAGGGTTGGGATCTTAAAATCTCCAATCCTTATAATGGATTGTTCTCACCCCGCATTCTTAAGAATTACCAGACTCCATGAAGAAATGTTGGGATATGGGTCCCACCTATAAACTTCTATCTCCCAATTTTCTTTCTGAACAAGGCCATTTCATCACTACACTCTAAATAAATAAATATTCATACCCTAAAGAATTTTTCCACTTTGATCCACAGTCACGAACTCAATGCTCTTTAATAGATGCATCAATATCTGATCCAGCATCAGCCACAAGAACCCCATAGGGAATCCAAGGAAACATTTCTTAAATTGTGACATAAGGAAATTCCAAACAAAGAATAATATCATCATGGAATAGAAAATAAGAACTCTATCGGTTTTTTTTCTCTACAACTCACAGCCCATATCACTTGGTACCAACTTATCCTTCTTTTCAAAGTTCTAATGGTGACCAGAACTTTAAGTCACTCAAAATAACACACAGTTTTCCAACCAAATTCTCCAACCTATAATGGTCCACAACTCAATGCCCACAGCCTCATTTAAAATCTGAACATCCGAAGCACAAACTAAGCATAACCATCATCTCAAGGTACTAAAATGTTCAAAACCCAAGCTAATGTTCATTACCAAAACCAAAACACCGTGATGGCTCTTACTCAATTCCATCAAACCCAAAAGAATAGTCATGCCATCAACTGAAATCTCTCCCACTATGGTCCTCCACACCATTGGATTTAGCTTTTAAAAATCATATTCTAGTGTTTGGAACTTCTACCATCGAAAAAAAACACCATAACCTCAACTAGAACTTTTACAATATAACTGACACATTTCCCAACTCACCACACCCAAACATCTACAAGAACACTATCCAAAATTGGAATACATCCATGCCATCGAAACCACCAGTATTGGAGACATCTCCTTCATCCGTACATCTTCTATGGAAAATCCAGTTATTCCTCAAAACCTATTTCCATCAATGGAATGCACTTATCCTTTAAAAAAACCAATGAATGTGGTTTACAACTCACCACTTTTGTTTATATTTCAAGGCCATGTCAGACTATTCTGGCCTAGCTCATCTAGAAATGCCCAACTCCCAATGTTGGCACGTTACCACTTCACTTAGCCATGGTGCCTTCTGACCTAAGGCATATCACTATCATCTAATGTACCTACCAGATTCTATCCCTGAATTATTATAAAACTCCAATGTTAAGGAATCCATTGCTTCTCAGACCATCATTGTGTTATATAGTACTCACTGACATATAGTTGATACAAATATCTTAGGTTTCTCAAATAACCAACTTGAACCTGATGCCAATGCTCATCTTGATAAACCACCACATCCAAGGCCAGCTTGGCCTTTCCCAAGGTACCCAAATGTGTACCTCATAGGTTTCTCAAGTGAACCATGATTCCACCACCTCTACTCCATGGTGTGATCCACACATCCATTAATGACATATTTTTTCCCACATTAGGAGTTTTTTTCCACACATTCCTAAATTAATTCCAACCACCTTTTCCCACACATCAATCAGAAGCTAGACCCCAAAACTTTTAAATCGTCTTCTATCTTCCACTATAACATCAAAACATTATCAACTGTTTCCCACTCTCAATTTCTGAGAATAAAACTCATGAAATTCGTTGAAATCTACTCCATCTCGAGGACCTCACTTATTACAAGTCGATGGAGTACATCTCACCATACAAATCCACATATGGAACTCTATGAGAGTAACCTTTAATAGCACCCATATCCAGTCAATACACATTCAGGTATCTTGGAATATTTCTATAAATTTCTTATCATACATACCTAGGATGATTTCAATATATTCAGAATGATCTTTACTAACTAAGAGTGCGTTAATAATTCATAGAAAAAAAAACATCACTAGTTATCCATTCATTATGTCACCTCGACTATTGGGGAACCTTAACCTGGTGAATGTATCAGGCTTTCTAGCCAACAAGAATCCCATATTAACTAAAACACCACTACTCTAGTGGGATTTAGAACCAAATTCCATCACCAATTTATGATCCTCTACCAAGAAACCAAGACCTAGCATTCCCTTTTCCACTACTTCTGTTACCCTACTCGAGTTATTCCATCACAACCTTGATGATTCACAATTGAAAGAGAAAAATCTAACACACTATTAAAGAACCAAATGGTAACTCTCATAACCACACATTACCACTTTGGATTCACAGAAAATTATTGGTGCTTATCCTGAGCCACTAGTTCACCCATCCTAAACGACATCATGCCATCTTAGAATATGCCCACATCTGGACCTCATCATAGCCCTCAAGGTCTCAGAATTTCTTTTGACTACACACTATACATAACTCTAGATCCCACGAGTCACACATCACCAGAGCTAGGCCCAACACCCACTTACACAGCTATCCATGCCTCCTATTCTGTCAGCCTCATTGGACTCAAATCATTCTCAATTTTCTCATCGAACAACCAAATCATTGTTACAAACAAGCCCAACCACATGAACAACCCTCACCCTAAGTATCACCTCCAAAAATAACGTTTTCACCCACACTTTGGTCACCCTTTTCTTGTCCTCCCAAAATCAACATTAATCCCCATATCAAAATCCATAAAATATAGAGGACTATGGTTTTGAATGATCCTACCCTTAGAAAATACCCTTAAAAATAACTTTAATTACTCAAGTTATCCTCTTAGAAGAAACCAATGTGTAAATTTGAATTTTTAGCAAAACATGGTAGCACCAACCGTACATCGATCCCACTTCTGAAGAACCCACCAGGGTTTCACTTTCCATGGTACCTACAACATTGGGCTAACCATACTCATAGTTACCCTCAAGTTCAAATGATACAGACTCCCTAAACATGATTCAAATCTAAAAAAGGCCACTAACTCTCCCTCTATGCCACACATGTCAAAAATCAAATAACTCTCAACTCAAGGGAAACACTCCATCCCACATTCTAAAAGACATTGTGTCTAACACCCCCATGAAACCATTTAATCCAGGTTTCACACCATGGATACCCACACACATAAATCGACACTACAAACCAAACACCTGCTCTATGGTCCAAAACAAAACTCGCATGATCACAACCCATGAGGGTTACCACACTCACATTACCGAACAACATCTCATAACCCAAAGGACCCAACCCTACCAAATGTAAAACAAGGAACAACCCCATAACCATACAAAAGACCAAAAATCCTCATGACCCATGACAAAGGTCCAAAACTATGGCATTCTCACTACCCAAACCAACCATACAAAGGGTCTAATCTCAACCCTAGGGATACAAGAACCTGCATCCCAAAAGGTCCCATCATTTTCCCATTTCCCTTCTTAATTAAACGTTACCATTTTAAAACATGAGGATTCAAATTTGAAAAAAATCCATTTTTAAAACCCAAGGGCTTACAATTTCAACAACCTTTTCATTAACCCATCATTTCAAAAACCTCTCTCTTTGTTAAAATTTATATTTCAAAACATATCCATTAACAAACCTTTCATTAACTATGTTTTCCAAAATTTCCATATTTGATTTTTATTTCACAAATAAATCACAAGAAATATAAAGATTACCTATCAATATTATGTGACTATCATGATGCATAAACCCACACACCCTATCTTACTATATCATGCTGATAGATAAAACCTCATAAATAAATAAAAACACATCCAAGTTTAGAAATCAAGATTGAATTTTTAACCAACCATAAAAGAAAAAAATAGAACATCAATTCCCAGCCTTATAAATTTTTCCCCTCATACATGGGGTTTTAGGAACCCAGGGATGAGTTCATTACCTTGAACTGACAAAATCCTCGTCTCTTGTCTACCATTACTAAAAAAAAAGTCAAAATAAAACGTTATCTGACGCAAATTTTCAACTCCCTAATCTAAGATCCACTACAAAAGAAACCAAACATGGTCTCGAGTCCCAACGGTGTCCTGATATCCAATGCTCCAACTCGTCATCCCATGTACAAACCAACTACTAGGTACCTACCTACAACTATGCTAGAAAAAAAGTAGAATCTTCTAGGGCACCCATGTTCCATGGAATCCCAAGAAGGGTGTTAGAACAACTCAGTAGTCCACCATAGAAAGTTCCTAAAGCAATAACGATCCTATAAAATAGTGTATTTAGGTAATTAACGTGAAATAAATCTACCAGACAACAAATTAAATCATGTTTTACATATAAGCATTTGTTAATTACACATTCATGTAATTTAGGTTCTACTGTGTTGACCAATAAAAAAACTTGTTCTGGTCAAGATGGGAGCATAATCAATAGCATAAAATGGTTTATACCCACTATTTTTCATGAATGGGGTGTTTATTAACCAATCAATTTATCAAAATACCCCAAATACTTGGTCTGGTAATCAACCTATGTTCAAACATTTGGGAGTATAGATCATTTGTCTGACATCCCAAACCCTACCAAATATAAAGGAATAGATCCTCAGTCCAACATACCAAACTACGAAAACATTATTTGTCTTAGAGAAGTAGTCTATCTTGACTCAAAACAAAGAACCTCGGTCCCTATATTAGAATAATAGAGTCTCAGTCTGACATCCAATATTGAGAAATACATGGTTGGACCCTAGATCATTATTCTAGCCTAACCAATGGGAGAAAACCCTATTTCTAATAACCCACTCTTACAAATTACCACATGGAAATTCATATTTAACCATTTATCCCATTTACCCATATATCATTTTAATTAATAAGGTCCCAACAGACATTTAAAACAAAATAATTCCATAAAACAAAAATCAAATTACTCATTTTGAATCATATTGAAGTCATACTATAGAATACAAGTCTTTATATTTGAAAATCTAGAACATTACCCAAGGATTTCATTTCGATTTCCATCCATTCAAAAAAGTCATTAAGCATTTTCACAAAAATGGGAACCACATTCTCATTTCAAATCTTTATTTGAAATATAATAATAAAACACTTTTTTCAAATACTTTGAGGTAAAAACTACCTATTAAAACTTTAAAAGCGTTCAAAACATCATATTCCATCATTGAGAAACATTCCCGAATTATAATCCAAAACACATCATTTAATTCATTTCATGGCATCCTAGGAATTTCACAAAAACTTGAATAAAATTATTAAATTACACCTTAAACCAAATCCTACAAAAAAAATTAACATTTATAACTTAATATCTTTTATAATTACCATAAACTAACATTTACCAACTCATTTTCCCTTTTCAAGGGTTCAACATACCCCAGGGGTATCCATAGGTTTAGTCGCACATCATCAATGAACCCAAGGGGGTCCATGAAAGGTCTCACACATCAATATATGGCCCAAATTAATTCCCTAACCAAAAAAATTAAAACCTAACAACATAGAGAATTAAAATAACTACATAAACATATAACATAACAATATTAGGCTAAAATATTTAAGACCACCTACTTCATGTTCGTTGGAAACCTCATTCTGAATCTTAGCCCTTGGTTCGAACTCAAAAAACATTAAATGAAATAGATTAGATTATAATATAAAAGTGAGTATTTTCGGATTATAAAGGGAAGGATACATCTAATGAGTCCTATTCTATAAAATGGAGTCAAATAATTACCTGGAGCTTTTATTTTCACCAAATGATACACCAAATGCCTATAAAATAGGGGAGAAAATGTGGAGCTCCTTGTTCATCACCCATTCTATAGGGGACAAAATGGGGATAAAATTAGGTAAGAAAGAAATATGGCTGGGATAGAAAAGTAATACAATCCCACTTTTTCAGTGGTTCATGGTTTGGTCGCATATTTTTCCCAACCATGTGCCAATGTTGTGGTTTCCTCTATACAAGAGGAAACTGAGCTGCACGGTTTGCCTTTCCATCCAAATAGTTTGAGAAACCATACACTTTCCACTGTCCAAGGGGAAGCTCAGGTAGCACAGTCTCTTGGTCCACCCCATATAGTCCCCTCAACAATTAATCCCCCTTCATCATGCCTCATGGTTATGTAAAATAGTTTCTACTAACCATGTACCAATAGTGACCTTAAAAAATATTGGACCATTTTTCCTCTTTTTTGTGCCTCAAAACATCAAACACCCCTAATACCTTTCTTAATCACCAGATATATTCCTTAATCCAAATATATAACCTTGGATATATATTATCTTATGGTTGGGATCTCACAAAAATACTAAAACAAACATAATTTGAAAAATTGGGGCATCATTCCTTTAAAAATTTATGCCTGAAATTAAATAAATATTTTTTTGTAAAAATAATGAACAATAATAACTAAGTAAATACTCAATTAATTTCAATTATAATATCTAATTAAAAAATAAAATCTAATGAACAATATTACAAAAAAAATAAATTTAAGATTTTTTAATTATCATAACATAAATAAAATAAAGTGATAATTAGTTACTCTAACTAACTTTCCCATTTTGATAATTTAAAAACCAAAATGTCATTTTAAAATCTCTAAAACTTTTTGTAATTAATCAACAAGATTAAAATTTTAAAATAATTCCCCCCTTTGTGAAATAAACAAGATATAAAATAAATTTTAAAATTTGAAAAAATGTCCTATAAAAAAATTGCATCATATTAATAAAATCACCTTAAAAAGTTATCTAAAAATATTGAAATCAACAATTAAATTAAAATAATATAGATCTATATAAATTAGATAATGATATAATGATATATAAATAAATAAATAAAAACAATTTAAATAGATAAATACCTCTTAATTTATGCTTTGCATCAATCTTTGTTAACTACTTATGTTGTAAAAAATAAATCTACTATAAGGAGTAGAAAAAACATTTGTAAAAGGTCAAATTGAATCTAAAAATAAGTAATTAAATATGAAAAGTATATATAATGTGAATAAACCTCTCAAGTATTCCAAGAGTGCCAAACATGGTCTATAGTGAAGGCCAACTGGTTACTCTCAGGATGAAGATGGGGTTAAAAAACTAATCAACTTTTTTCAAGATAAAACCCTTGGAGTATCTACATAAAAACCACATCCACTTTTTTGTATTTGAATAAATATGTTTTCATAGAAAATTAAACTATTTTTGATTTTACTAAACTTGATGGTTTTTTAGAAATCGGGTTCTCAATCTTTTTAAAATGAAATATGTTTTAATAAATATTAGAAATCTTGCATATGACATTCAAAAAAACACATAATTTCTTATAAAAAAATTATTCCAAACTCTCCCTTTAAATAATTTAAACCAATATAATGTTTTCGGTTATGTTTTAAGATTCAATAAACCTGATTCTTCTTAAAAGAAAATACAATTAAATTTAACAATGCACGTGAATATAAAACATTTATCTCATACGCAGGATAAGATAAGATTTGAATAAAAAATCCTTCAAAAAGTAAAATCATTTAAAAATAAGGATCATTTAAACATTTATAAGGATATTAAAAGAATCATATAAATAAATTCAATGAATTAGAAATAAATATTTGCAATGAATAAAAAAATTTCAATAAACAAGAAAACGATTTTCAATGAATTATAAAATGATTTTCAAATAATTAGAAAAAAAGATCTGAAAATAAATTAAAAAAAGGATATAATTTAAAATATAAAATTGATATGAATTTCAAAAATTATATTAAAAATAAATATAAAAATAAATATAAAATAAAATTTAGATGTTAATTTTAAAATAAATGTAAAAATAAATTTAAAAATAATTTATAAAGAAATATAAAAATAAATGTAAAAAACAAAAAAAATGTTAAACAAAATATAATAAATAATTTAAAATAAATTTTTAAAAAAATTAAATTAAATAAAAGGAAACATAATAATAAATTTCAAAAAATTACCCGAAGAAATAAACATTTAAAACATGAATTTAAAAAGAAATATATTTTAAAAATTTCACATTCTTGGTATTAATGATACAAAATTAAAACATGATTAAGTAAGTTGTTCAAGATTTAAGATTATTGGATAAGATATTAAATATTATTCATGCTTGGATAATATATTCATGATTATGAATGCTTGGATAATATATTCAAAATTATTCATCTTGGATAATATATTCACAATTATCTATCCATGTATATAGTATTTAAGATTATACAAGATTGGATAATATATTCATGATTATTTATACTTAGATAATGGTGAGAGAGAAAAATGTGGATCATTAATGTAACACCCTGAGATTTTGTGAAAATATTATTTTTAATGTCTTCGGTTATATGTAACACTAAATTAATCTTTCACTACACACAACAATGGCTTGTCTTGAGTTACACACAAGAGCAACATTCCTCGATAGCTTGCGTTATACGCAATACCAAGTTTCACTAAACAATAATATATTATTATAATATTATGAACTAGCCGTTCTGAATAGTATTAACTAAATTTTGAATTTTATAACATTATAATTCATCATACACATTTTCTAGAATGATATTTGAAAACAAAATCAATTTTTCAGATAAAAGAATTATTTTTCAAAAAAAAAAGTTTTAGCGCCTTTTGATGGCGCACTCATTTTAAAAATATTTTTTGACCAGTTTAGAAGTTCAATTTTAAAAAATAAACTTTTTCTTTTGAATCAGAAGATAAAAATTTACATTGGATAAATTTTTGATATTTTTTTGACAACGTACTTATTTTGATGAATAGTAAAAACACGATAAATTTTACTTAAAAACAACTTTTTCCATTCAGATAATTTATATGGATAAATTATAATAGTTAATTGTTTAAAAGTATAAATAGAATATATTTTTTCTGTTTAATATAATTTATTTCAATATCATTAATTTTACATTGAATTCGTAGGTAAAATCAATTCAATCTTTTGCAATGTTTTAAACAAAAACCCGCTTTTTTCAACAACATGGTTAATTTTAAATTAATTACTAGACCTTATGTGTTTTTTATTAATAAAAATGGATTCTATATTTGGAATAATTAGTTCCAAATTATGTTAATAGGTGCATTATGAATAGTAATTACGGTAAATTTTATTTACCAGAGTCAAAGATAAATTAGGTAATTAAGGGTAAAAATAATATTATAAAATTACTCTAACACCTTCTAAAATTCTATTTGATTAATAAAAGTCGACCCATATCACCTAAGGGTCAGAATAGATTAGTTTCATTGATTATTTACCATGAAAATGATATAATTATAATTAAAACCAATGAAAGTGATAATATGTCACTATCTTATATCTTATAAGTGTAATAATTTTAATTTTGTGATAAACTTCATAAAACATCAAACATGAATATTATCCATAAACATAATAAAATTATATACATAATATGAGTTTATTTATAATTTTTAGGTATTAAATAATTATCATTAATGATGACACAATAGTGATGTTGAAATCATTTTATTGATTGAAATGTCAAATTAATGGTTTTAAAAATATTAAAATAAATATTATATGACATATTTAATGTGATCCACAAGTTTTATAGATTAATATGAAATTTTAGGAATCTATAAAATATTTTGGTTAGAATATATTCCTTGTTTGGATTTTATTTAAATGCAAATAAATGAATAGTGTCAAAATTGACACTATTGTTATTTTATAAAGATAACATATTATAAATTTGTTTAAAAGTCAAAAAAAATTGAAAATTATAAATCGAGATATATATGGTCTAAAATGTAATAAATGATCCAATTATGTACAAATAAAAACACACAGGTAACTATTTATAACAATTTAAAATTTATAATATTATTACCAAAAATAAAATTAAATAGACTAAATATGGATATATCAATTTGATAAGGTTTAAAATAAATTAAAAACATGTATAAATTTTATTGGTTGATTATATTACAACCATATATCATCTCATATTCTAATGGAGTCATTTTTTGAGGTTTCTAAGTGAGTTTTGAATTTATTTTAAATTAATATTTCTTATGTTTCCAAAAGTGTCCCTCTCCTCTCTTATAATAGGGCACCTCCTCCCTCTCCTCCTCACAACATTTTGAGCCTTCAAACTCGGCCAAACCCTGACAATTTATCTTTTAGACTTACCTAGAAACATAATATAGGTCCTTGTCTTCCTCAAAGACCAACTTTAGTGCCCAAAGAGGAGGTTTAGAAGAGGTGCATCGAAGAAGAGGTAATATCCTTTACCGATCGTTTCAAATTTATTTCTTCTTCTACTTCTTATTATTTATTTGTTTCATCATAAATCAATAAAATTAGTATCACTAATATAATGATATGTTATTATAAATATGAAACAACACTATTTCACCTTCTATCCATCCTACGAAAAACGAAATCACTGCGCGTGCGTACGTAAGGAATACTGTCTCCACGCCATGGTTTAATCTGTTTTCCACCACCACCTTACTTGGATGTGTATAATGATGTAAATAATAACTATATATGATTATTATAACATTATAATTATTATGAGATATTCAATCATCCTCTCCAACACCATTCAATAATTATGGGAATGATATCGTCGCTCGTGCATACGTTCGGCTTACCATCTCCACGGTGCGATGTGATTCGTTCTACATGATCTTCCTTAAACCATGATTATATATGTGAATTTAATGAATAAATATGATATATATTATACTAATACCATTCTTTAAATTATTTATCTATAACCTAAAAACGGTAATAAGAATTTATTCGACAAAAATGTATAAGAACATAAATCAATGAACACTCGAATAACAAGAAGCAATAAAATATTACAGATAAGAAGATAAGAATATGACCATATATGATATCATAACAATGAATATGATTCTGGAATAAGTCAATGACATTATTTAAATCAATAGATAGGAGGTTAGGATACGTACAAGTCATATTGGACCTAAGGTAAGGGAAAATCTTGCAATCTCATTTTTATCTGAGATTGTTTATACTTCAGAATTTACTAGGGAATATTTATCATCCACATTCATGTTTCCTCAATATGTAATATTATTTCTATCCTCCTATAATTTTTTAAATCTAATTTTTCTTATTGGTGAATTTTTAGTAAAAAATATGAAATGAATCTTTTTTCATTTTTAGTACGAGATACTTTTTGACTTTTCCGACCAAAGTAAAAGAAAAATGTTTTTTAAACTTATTCGGTATGAATGGGTTGTTATGATTTCATAGAACATTATTTATATGAAGCTTACATTACAATTTTTCAGGTTTATTTTCAATTAACTTCTTTTAGTTAAAAATTTTATGACATTTTGATAAATGAAAAATATTTTTAAAGTAAAAATTGATATTTTCCTCAAGAATGGAGTTCAAGTGTTTTATCAAAATTATTTTCCATCTAAGATAACATAGGTTTCTGTTTCTATCCCTATTATTACATTTATTTGATTATGTAATGATGGAATTATTTTTATGATGTACTTTTATCTTATTTGGATTATTTTATGATGGCATGATGTTTAAAATCCCATTTTAATTACATGGGTTATGCTATGATGTATTATTTGTGATTTTTTGGGACACATAAGAATTGTTTCATTATGATATGGGTTGTAACGACCTAATATATTTCAATGGAAATTCCTTTCTTATATTTATGCCATAAAATCACATGAAATCACAACATAATGAACTACTAAGTGATAGGTTACTTTAAACATAATTTTGTCACCACTCTATTTGGAATTTTGAAAATCCGGCATACACGGTTGTGTTCATGATGATTTTTGGAGTCTAATAAAATAAAAATAATTTTTGGTGGATAGTAACCTATCCTAATGAATAGTAGAATACCCTTATGAATAGTGATATAACCTAATGATTACTAACCTCACCTATGGTGGTATAAAAATAATATTCAAGTTGGAAGTATGATATACCTATATTTTAGAATGAGTTAATGAATGTTTTAAAACTGGTTTTGATAATAAATTATTATTTTAATTAAATATTAAAATAATCATATTTAGAAAATTATTTTCGAAAAATGGACTTCATTTTTTGATTCCTAATGTCGAAAAATGGTTAGGGTGAATTTTTGGGATTTTCCTGAAATACTTGAATTTTTGATGAATAGTAGAATCTGATAATTTACAATAAATGCTAAATAATGGATTAATTGAGTCGTCGATGATGATCTGCTGATATAAGCCCACATGGTTCAAATTCACATGACCCATTTACTTTTCTTGTTCATTTAATACTTACTATTATTTTTCTTGTGAAGAAATAATAAATTAATGATTATAATAACATAAAATCCCTCCTCTTCTCCACTATAAAAACCTCCCTTCACTCCCTCTTCTCTCCACTCCCCTCAAGCTCCAAGCCTTCCCTAAATTCTGCCCAAATATCTCCCTATAGTCTCCCCCCACGTCCAAAAGATCCAAGCCTCTTCAAAATACCAAAACCTCTTCCCTTAAGAGGTTCTCAAATGTGAAAGTCTAAAGAGGTCATTAATATCAGGTGGAGAACACCAAGGGACTAAGGTAAGGGATTCCCCACTTTTTCACTCTTAATCAAGATTGTTCTCTATGCTATGTTTTTTTTTGTGTAATACCAAGTGATGGGGTATGATTATACACCTTACCCATACTGACCTAATTTTTTATAAGTGATTATAAACCCATTTTCTATCTCATCAAGCCCCCTTTGGTACACCCGACACCATGCTGATAAAATCGTAATGAATTCTTCCTGAACCTTCATTGTTCTTTCGGGTTGCCTTATCTTTCTTTCAAAATGGTGTTATTGAATCTATTTATGTGAATCTTTTTAATTTTAAATAGTTTTAAAATATTCTAATATCAAGACCCTTTCATCACTTTATTTTGGGGATATACATGTTTTTGAAAGATTCCCTCCATAGAACATTCCAATAAGCAAACCTGTTTTAAGGGGACTTCCCGAATTTTTACCCAATTTTGAATTGCACTCTATCCTATGTTTTAATACATCATTGTATTTTTAAATTAATTATTTTATTATGAAAACCATCTTGGTTCAATTCTAGTTTTATATAAAAGAATGCCCTCTTTTCTATTTGAAAAGCTCTAGAGTGTTTTCCATAAGACCGCACAATAATGTTTTAATGCTAATGTTTCTAAAATACATTTTTTATATTTTGTCACTTATATTTGACACCACAAACCATGTTATATTCCAATATTATCCTATGAATGTCCATGTATTTTCTAATCCTTTCCTTTCATGGACACTTTCTTGATATGCATGATGGATTTGTTTTGTGTCATGATTGTGGTACCCTATTCTTTCCATGGGTACCCTTATGTTTGTGTATGGTTGATTATGTATGATTATTTATGTGGAAAGATTATTTATGTGGAAAGAATATTCATGAATATTTTTCAATGGGTGCGCCTAGATAGTGCTCCAATGCATTGGGTAAGGATAAGTCTCATGAGATGCGATGTGAAACACGATTGGCAGTTAGCCTTAACCCGTACTAATATGGGAAACGGGATTGGCGGTTAGACTTGACCCATACTGAAATGGGAAATGGGATTGGCGGTTATCCTTGAACCATACCAAATAATTGTTTTATGATTGTTCCACATTAATATGATTCCATGTTTATATGATCCCATTCTTATATTAAATGATTTAATAAGTTTCATGCTTTTGATATCACTGTGTCAGGCCTCATAACTCACGTGCTTGAGATGTATCCTTATGTTCATTCCCTTACTGGGATTTTTAGCTCAACCCTTTGTTCTTGTGTTCCCAAGCGTACCCTATGCAGATGTAAGGTCTCAAAGGAAGTTAGGAGCTCATTATAGAGATTAAATATAGAAGTGTTTTTTTAGCCCCATGTTTTATGTTATATGTACCTAGTTTTCCATGAAACTAGACTTAATGATCCTTGTATTGTACTATAATGATTAATTATGCTTAAAATCATGAAATTTTTTATGTAAAAGGATCGGGTCACTATAGTTGGTATCAGAGGATGGTCTAGTTATTTTTAGAGATTAGGAATAGAGCACCTTAGTAAGAACCTTAAGGATGAGACTAAGTATAAGAAAACAGTCCCAAATTTTGGTGAGTATAGATTATGTGGTTTATTATGAAAATACATCCCTATCTAGATACGATCAGGTATAGGTAGCTCTGGCACAGATATATCTAGGGGTAAAACCTGAAAACACTGATTTGAGCTAGACTCGAACGGGAACTGATGCATGATAACGGGCCTTACTGCACTCTTGGTTATGACACTCCCAGTGGATATGCTTTGGTAGATTTATGAGATCAGTACAAACCATTATTAAGAATAAAAAAATCTCATAAAAATATAAGTCATTAAATAGATCAAGGATAACCTAGGTTTTAACCAAAGGAATCACAAGTCAGGATGTACTTATTCCTTATAAGTTTATCCTTTTATGTTAAAAGTTTCCTTTTATTCTCAATAAATAAGTATTCAAGCCCCCTAATTGTATATTCTTCTTTCTTAGTCAATGGCGGGAAATAGAAGAACGTGTTCCAACAATTAATGTGATACGCAATGTGACAACCACCCTAATGATATGCCTGAGATGATGGGATCCCAAGTTGAACATATTGTGAACTTGCCAAATCAGCAATTGAATAACACAATAAACAATGGGAACATATTTGAATTCCCAAATTCAACATGGAGGAGGAAGATGACATCTCAAGTAATATCATATGATAATGCTGATAAAGGAAAGAAGACCAAATTTCCTTTGTGCAAAAAGTGTGGAAAGAGGCATCAAGGATAATGTCACAAAGGAACCAAGAGATGATTTAATTGTGGGAAGGTGGGGCATAAAATAGTCAATTCCTATAAAAAATGGATAATGTGATGAATGGAGATAAGGTTATATCTAATGTACCTTGTACTGTTCATTGTTGTGAATGTGGAGAAGTTGGACATTATCAATGAAAAAGCTTCATTGGAAGGGATGAGAAGCATGATGAGCATCAAAAATCGTCAAGGACAAGGGGACAATGAAAGTCCAATGTTGAACATGATGATTGAAGTACATGTAACCTCTTTGCAATTGTTATGTATGTCATGTTGTATTTCAGTTTATTCCCTGTTACCATGTCTTAAATGTTTTCTAGGAACATTAAGTCGCTACTTATAAGGATTTTATATCATTTGGAAAAAACATCTATGATTATGTATCACATGTTGATGTTTGTAAAACTATTCATCTTTGAAATAATATAAGTCTCCCTTTAGTGGAATTTGATGTAATTATGGGCAAGGATTGACTTTATAGATCCAACATAAACAGCTTCAAAGAAACACTTAGGCTATGTAATAATTCACAGTGATAAAGTGATATATTATACCTCTCGGTAGTTGAAAATCCATGAGAAAAACTATCCAATGCATAATCTGGAGTTAGCAGCTGTAATCTTTGCATTGAAAATATGGCGGCATTCTCTCTATGGGGAAAAGTGTGAGATATATACCGATCACAGGGGTCTCAAATATATATATTCACATGGAAAGATCTTAATATGATCCAGTGAAGATGGTTAGAGATCATCAAGGATTATGACTGCTCAATCCACCACCATCCTGGTAAGGAAAATAAGGTGGCGGATGCTCTAAGTAAGAAGGATCTTGTATCCTTATCAATGATGAGAGTTGAAAAGGATCTAATCTTATTATATTTTATAGGATGGACATGGGAATCATTAAGGGAGCAAAATCATCAATCCTTTCCCAAATGATTTCTCAACCATCCCTTGTGGAGAAAATAGATGATCAAAGAGAAGATGTAGAGAATCAGAAGAGGGTGGAAGCTATTAGAAATGGGAAATCCTCAGAGTTCAAGATTGATAAGGGAGTTGTAAGATTTGGGTCACAACTATGTGTACCATTTCATGTAGGGATAAAGAAGGAGCTTCTAAATAATGAACATAGCTCAACCTTCTCTTTTCACCCAGGGAGAAAAAAGATGTATCGTGATCTTCGAGAACACTATTTGTGGGACAATATGAAGAGAGAGATCGCAGAATATACATCAAGATGTCTGGTATGTCAACAAGTGAAGGCTGAGAGAAAAACATCTAAGGGGTGATGCAATCACTACCCATACCAACATGGAACTGGGAGAACATTATCATGGACTTTGTCACTGGACATCCAAGGACATCTAGAGGGAATAATTCTATATGAGTTATTGTGGACCGTATTACAAAGATATCTCACTTCATCGTAATTCGAGAGGACTTCTCATTGGATCATCTTGCATGGCCATACATCAATAATGTTTTAAGGATTCATGGAGTACCACTATCCATTGTATCTGATCGGGATCCAAAATTTACCTCGAAGTTCTGGAAAAGTCTCCAGCATGTTCTAAACACTGAGTTGAACTTTAGCAAGGCCAATCATCCTCAAACTGAGGGTCAGTCTGAGTGAACTATTCAGACAATGGAGGAAATGTTTAGATCATGTTCTATGGACTTCAAAGGAGTATGGGACAAACATCTTCCTCTGGTAAGATTCTCATACAATAAATAGTTTCCATTCGAGCATCCAAATGGCACCATATGAACCCCTTTATGGGAAAAGGTGCAGAACACCGGCATGTTGGGATGAAGTCGGTGAGCGTAAGCTGCTAGGACCTGAAATGGTCAGAGAAATGGTGGACAAGGTGAAAACTATTCAGCAGCATAACTAGGCAGCCCAAAGTCGATAGAAGAGTTATGCAGATAACCATCGATGAGACCTTCATTTCAAAGTCGGAGACATGGTATTTCTACGCATATCTTCATGGACGAAGGTCATGAGGTTCGGGAAGAAAGGGAAGTTAAGTCCCATGTACATCGGCCCCTTCGAGATCCTTGATCGTGTTGGAGTTTTGGCCTATCGACTGGCACTTCCACCTACCATATTGAATGTACATTATGTCTTCCATGTATCCCTCTTGAGAAAGTACATACCAGACCCCTCACATGTACTCAATCCAGAGGTGGTACCATTTGAGAATGATCTTTCTTATGAGGAACAACCCGTAATGATCTTAGATAGTAGAGACAAAGTTCTACGAAAAAAGATAATGCACCTGTTAAAATTGCTATGGAGAAACCAAAAGTTTGAGGAAGAAACATGGGAATTGGGGTAAGCAATGAAGGAAAAGTACCCGCACCTGTTTTTTCCTTAGTATGTAAAACGAAATTTCAAGGGAGAAATTTCATAAGGGGAGAAGAATGTAACGACCCAACGTTTTTCAATGGAAATTGCCTTCTTTATGTATGTCATAAAATTACATAAAATCACATCATAATGAACTACTAAGTGATAGGTGACCTTTAAACATAAGCTTGTCAATTATGTGTTTGGAATTTCGAAAATCCGGCATACACGGTTGTGTTCAAGATGTTTTTTGGAGTCTAATAAAACAAAAATAATTTTTGGTGAATAGTAACCTACCCTAATGAATTGTAACATACCCTTATGAATAGTGATATACCCTAATGAATACTAACCTAACCTACAGTGGTATAAAAATAATATTCAAGTTGGAAGTATGATATACAAATATTTTAGAATGAGTTAATGAATGTTTTAAAACCGGTTTTGATAATAAATTATTATTTCAATTAAATATTAAAATAATCATATCTATAAAATTATTTTTGAAAAATGGACTTCATTTTTGGATTCTACACATCGAAAAATGGTTAGGGTGAATTTTTGGGATTTTTCTGAAATACTTGAATTTTTGATGAATAGTAGAAACTGATAATTTACAATAAATGCTAAATAATAGATTAATTGAGTCATCGATGATGCCCTACTGATGTAAGACGACTTGGTTCTAATTCACATGACCCATTTACTATTATTGTTCATGGAATACTTAATATTATTTTTCTTGTGAAGAAATAATAAATTAATGATTATAATATCATGAAATCCCTCTTCTTCTCCATATAAAAACCCCCTTTACTCCCTCTACCCTCCACTCCTCTCAAGCTCCAAGACTTCTCTAAATTCTTTTCAAATATCTCCCCAAGGTCCTCCACCACGTCCAAAAGAACCTAGCCTCTTCAAAATACCAAAACATCTTCCCTTAAGAGGCTATCAAAGGAGAAAGTCTAAAGAGGTAATTAATATCAAGTGGAGAACACCAACGGAATTAAGGTAAGGGATTCCCCCCTTTTTCAATCTTATTCAAGATTATTCTCTATGATATGTTTATTTCTGTGTAATACCAAGTGATGGGGTATGTTTATACACCTTACCCATACTGCCCTAATTTTTTATAAGTGATTATAAACCCCTTTTCTATCTCATCAAACCCCCTTAGGTACACCCGACACCATGCCGATAAAATCGTAACGAATTCTACCTGAACCTTATTTGTTCTTTCGGGTTACCTTATATTTCTTTAAAAATGGTGTTATCAAATATATTTATGTAATTATTATTAATTCTTGTATAGTTGTAAAAGATTCTAATATCAAGACTCTTTTATCACATTCTTTAGTTGATATACTTGTTTTTGAAAGATTCCCTCCTTAGAACTTTCCGATAAGAAAACCTGTTTTAAGGGGACTTCCCGAATTTTTACCCAAATTTTAAGTGCACTCTATCCTATGTTTTGAGACACCATTTTATTTTTAAATTCAGTATTTTATTATGAAAACCTTCTTGATTCAATTCTGGTTTTATATAAAAGAATGCCCTCTTTTCTATTTGAAACGCTCTAGAATGTTTTCCTTAAGACCGCACAAAAATGATTTATTGCTAATGATTATAAAATACATTTTTTATATGTTTTAACTTATATTTGACACCACTTACAATGTTATATGCCTATATTATCCTATTAATTTCCATGTATGTTCTAGTCCTTTCCTTTCATGGACACTTTCGTGATACACCCATTGGATATGTTTTGTGTCATGATTGTGGTACCCTATTCTTTCCATGGGTACCCTTTATGTTTACGTATGGTTGATTAAGTATGATTATTTATGTGGAAAGATTATTTATGTGTCAATAATATTCATGAATATTTTGAGATGGGTGTGCCTAGATAACGCTCTAATGCAATGGGTAAGGATAAGTCTCATGAGATGTGATGTGAAACGGGATTGGCGGTTAGACTTGACCCGTACTTATATGGGGAACGGGATTGGCGGTTAGCCTTGACCCATACCAAAGATATGTTTTATGATTCTTCCAAATTTATATGATTCCATGTTTATATGATCCCATGCTTATATTAAATGATTTTATAAGTTTCATGCTTTTGATATCATTGTGTCATGCCTCCTAACTCATGTGCTTGAGATGTATCCTTATGTCCATTCCCTTACTGGGCTTTTTAGCTCATCCCTTTGTTCTTGTGTTCCCCAGGGTACCCTATGATGATGTAAGGGCTCAAAGTAAGTTAGGAGCCTATTATGGAGATTAAATAAAGAAGTTTGTTTAGCCCCATGTTTTATGTTATATGTACCTTGTTTTCCAAGACACTAGACTTAATGATCCTTGGATTGTACTTTGATGATTAATTATGCTTAAAATCATGAAATTTTTTATGTAAAAGGATCGGGTCTCTATATGTGTGGGGCCTATATCTCCCTCCGATGCATTGGGTAAAGATTTATATCTCATGAGATAGACATTACTAGAACGAAAAGTTAATCCGGTTTAGTGATACAGGACTGGAACGAGGAGTAAACTCAGTTCAGTAATGGACTTTGTCCACTTTGATGGTCTTGGAAATGAGTCTTGGCTAATATGGAATTATTTTCTATGATTATGTGAGCATGCCACAAAGTTTCATGTTTAATGTTAAGATTATTATGATTACATTTCACTACTATGATTTATCCCATGTAATGATATTATGATCTCTTTTTCAGGTTAATATTTTCAAAATGTTATGTTCTTATGAATATGATATGATTGATATTTCCTTTGTTTACCCTTACTGAGAATTGGAGATCACTATTTGTATGTTTTATTTTCCCCTGGTTGGGAAGAAGGGTATTAAGTAGGATATTCCAAAAAGGGACTCTAGATATGATGAAATAAGCGGGAGACAATGCAGATGATTTATGAACCAGTTGTTTATGTTTCCCAGTTTCTAAAGACACTATACCAATACGGTCCTAACATGGTTTTGTTATACGCTGTAATAAGTATGCTTCAATTATGAAGTAATAACAATGTATTTAATGTATGGGCCGTTATAGTTGGTATCAGAGGAAAGGTATAGTCATCCTTTGGAAACTAGGATGACAAAGCCTTAGTAAGAACCCTAAGGGTATCTCTAAACATAGAACAAAATATTAGTGTTTTAGAAATGGACATAAATAATCTATGATAAGACCTAAAGTGTGAAATTTTTTTCTTGATTATGTGGTTTTCCTATTATGATTAGTGTTTCTCACACTATGCTTCTTGGTTTTCATCATTGGATGGAACCCAAAGGAATCATGTTAATGCATAATGCGATGGGTAATGCAATGATTATCCCCCTGATCAGCCAAACGTTAAGGGAGATTGAATGAAAAATCTTGTAGCCATTGTCACACAACTTTCTCAAGATATGAATCATACAGGACTTCCAAACGAGCAAAGGAATGAGCAACATTCTGTTGAATCCTTCATGAGGCAGCGTCCACCTTCATTCAGTAGGTCTTCTGATCCATTAGTGGTTGAACAATGGATTATTACCAGTGAAAATATATTTTCAGTTCTACAATGCTCTAAACATGATAAATTCATCTTAGTAGTATATCTTTTGTAAGGTGAAGCAGATCAATGGTGGAATCTTGTAAAGAATACAAGGAAAAGGGATGAAATTGAGTCCATGGAATGGGATGAGTTCAAGAACTTATTTTTCAATATGTACGTCCCTTGTATTCTTCGAAAAAATATGGAGAAGGAGTTCCTTTAATTGAAACAAAAGGATGATGAATCTTTTGATACCTACGAAGCAAATTTTATATGACTTGCAAGGTATGCTTCTGGGATTATTATCCAACTTGAGAGTAAGATCGATCGATTTTTTAGTGGCTTAAAACCAAGTCTCTGAAGGGAATTAGCTATAAGGTACTTCAATAGTGACGAGCAAATTGTTTGATGTGCTCTCAAGGTTGAGATGGAGATTAGAGTAACCCATCAGTCATATGGGTTTGATAAGAAGAGGAAAATGGAATTCAAAGGAAAATCTAAAGACCACACTGAAAAGAAGATGATTTTTCCTTTATTCTCAAAGTGTGGAAACAAGTATGGAGGGAATTGTCTTTAAGGGACAAGTAAATGTTTGAAGTGTGGAAAAGACAGTCATCGGGCAATTTAATGCCACAGTGATGGGAAAAAGATGTCTAGTGATGCGAACAAAGAAAAGGCTACACATAATGCACCTCCTACACTTCAATGTTACAAGTGAAAGGAAATGGGGGAATTATGAAAATAAATTCCCTAATCCAAGGGTTGTTGATGATTATCGACGTCAATAAACTCTTAAGGCCAAATACAAAGGAATGTCACATGCAATTTCTATCGGCGATGTATAGTACGATAACAAAGTGGTGAATGGTACACTTACCATCCACTCTAAAGTAGAAAATGTTTTTTTTGATTCTGCATCCACACACTCTTTTATTTCTGAAGAATTTTCTAAGGGTATCATTGTACTACCCCAATGATTAGTTGTTGAGTTAGCTGTGACAACTCCGAATGGCCCAACAATCGCATCCAAAGTTTACAATTCTTCTCCGATTGATGATTATGGTAAATTGATTCCTGCAAATCGCGTGATCCTTCCTATAGTGTAATTTTATGTGATTATTGGCATGGATTGGATTTCTTTATATAGATATCATACCAATTTCTAAATAAGGGAACTCACATTTTATATTCCTGATAAATCTATGATCATTTATCGATGGAAGGATGAACATAACCTTCCAATGGTAATTTCTTCCATCTTATGGGTCATGATTCTAATAAATGAAGGTTATTTATCTCATGTGGTTGGAGAGAAACTCATGATTAAGAATATTCCCATTGTACGAGAGTTTGATAATGTCTTTCTAGAAGAATTTCCAGGTCTTCCACCAAACCGTGCAGTTGAGTTTTCAATAGAACTCACATCGGGTTCTCTGACCATTTCAAAGATACCTTCTAGAATGGACCCAATTGAGTTACAGGAATTGAAGAAGCAACTCCATGAGAATCTTGATAATGGATTCATACGCCCTAGTGCATCACCTTGGGGAGCACCTGTTATGTTTGTTAAGAAGAAAAATGGATCAGTGAGACTCTACATTGATTATCGAGAACTTAACAATTTCATTGTCAAGAACAAATATCCTCTCCCACACATTGATGAATTATTTGACCAACTACACGGAGATCAATACTTTTCCAAGATTGATCTTTGATTAGGGTATCATAAATTGAGGGTCAAAAGGGATGATATACCAATGATTGCTTTCTGTATAAGGTATGGACACTATGAATTTATAGTGATGTCATTTGGTCTTACTAGTTCCCCAGCTATCTTCATGGATCTAATGAATAGATTCTTTAGAGACTATCTTGATCAGTTTGTGGTAGTCTTTATAGATGATATTTTTACCTATTCAAAGAGCAAGGAATATCATGAAGATCACTTTAGTATTGTATTAAAGACCCTAAAAAGGAGAAGCTTCATGCCAAATTTACAAAGTGTGAATTTTGGCTTCAAAAAGTTTGTTTTTTGGGTCACATAATCTCAAAAGAGGGGATATATGTGGATCCCGCAAAAACAGAGGCTATTGAAAGATGGTCAAGACCAAAAAAAGTAACTAAGATCTAATGTTTTCTTGGTTTGGCTGTATATTATCGATGTTATTTGAATTGTTTTTCACGATTATCTAATCCACTCACCAGGTTGACTGGAAAAGGAGTGAAGTTTGTTTAGACGGAGGAGTGTGAAGAAAATTTCAAGGAGTTAAAAAGGAGGTTATCCAGTGCACCTGTACTCACACTGTCTTGTAGTGGAGAGAGGTTTGTGATCTACAGTGATGTATCCAAGAAGGGATTGGAGGGTTTTCTCATGGAAAATGATACGGTGATAGGTTATGCCTCATGACAGTTGAAAATCCATGAGAAAAATTACCCAACTCATGATTTGGAGTTAGTTGTGGTATTCTTTGCATTAAGGATTCGGAGGCATTATCTTTATGGTGAAAGGTGTGATATTTATAATGATCATAAAAGTTTAAAGTATATTTTCACAAAAAATAAGCAGACTATGTGCCAAAGAAGATGGTTAGAGCTGATTAAGGATTACGACTAATCAAATCATTATCACTCTGGGAAAGAAAACTAGGTGGCAGACGCATTAAGTCGGCAAGTCCATGCTATCTTGTCCATGATGAGGATCACAAAAGATGCAATATTTATGGATTTAGATAGGATGGATCTTGGAATTATAATGCAAGGGGAAAAATATTATCTTTATCAAATGAATGTTCAAGTATCTATACATGTAAAGATTAAAGAGGAATAGAAAGAAGATGTAGAGTTACAAAAGATAGTGAGAAATGTTCTTGAATTCCACATTGATTGTGATGAAATAATAAGTTTCAGGAATCGGGTTTGTGTTCCTCCCATCCCATAATTAAAGAATGAAATATTGGGTGCTGCTCATAGTTCTTCATTATCTATTCACCCTGGAAGCACGAAGATGTATAGGGACCTTAAAGAGTACTTCTGGTGGGATGGAATGAAAAGATATTTTGCGGAATATGTCTCTCGACACTTGGTTTGCCAGTAAGTTAAAGCTAAGAGACAGAAGTTTAAGGGGATGTTACAACCATTACCCATACCAATTTGGAAATGGGAAAACATGACTATGGACTGTGTCACTGGACGTCCTAAAACATCCAAAGGCAATAATGCTATCTGGGTTATATTTTATCATCTTACGAATTTGGCACACTTAATTACTATTAGAGAGGATTTCTCTCTTGTTTATATTTCCAATATATATGTAAAGGAAGTGGTAAGATTTCATGGAGTACCACTTTCCATTATATCTGATTGGGATCTGAGGTTTACCTTGAAGTTTTGGAAAATTATTCAGCATACTCTAGATATAGAGTTGAGTTTCAGCACTGCTTATCATCCTCAGACAGATGGTTAGTCTAAGAGGACAATTCAAAATCTAGAAGACATGTTGAGATCCTGCTCTATCGATTTCAAAGCTGGTTGGGATCAACACCTACCTTTGGTGGAATTTTCTTATAATAATAGCTTTCACTCCAGTATTCAAATGGCTCCTTATGAAGATCTCTATGGAAAGAAATGTAAAACTTCAACTTGATGGGATGAAGTTGGGGAAAGAAAACTATTAGGACCTGATCTTGTTGATGAGATGACAGAAAAAGTCAGATCTATTCCACAACACATAAGATAAGCCTAGAGTCGACAAAAAAGTTATGCCGAAAAGAGAAAAAAAGACCTAGAGTTTGAAGTGGGTGATAAAGTGTTCTTACAAATATCTCCTTGGAAGAGAGTAATGAGATTTGGAAAGAAGGGAAAACTGAGCCCTAGGTATATCGGTCCTTTCAAAATATTGAATCATGTTGGGAAGGTACCTTACCAATTTCCACTTCCACAAAATCTCTCTCAATTCCATGATGTGTTCTATGTATCTCTCCTGAAAAAGTATATACCTGAACCTTCACATGTATTAAGCTCATAAGTTGTACCGCTGGAGCAAGATATTTCTTATGAAGAACAACCGATAGTGATTCTCGATAGTAGTGAAAAAGTTCTATGAATCAATACCACTCCATTGGTTAATGTTATATGGAGTAACCACCAATTAGAAGAAGCTGCATTGGAACTTGAGGATATGATGAGGGAGAGGTATCCTCATCTGTTTGTTACGAAGTGACGAATTTCAAGGGAGAAATTTGTATTAAGGGGGGTATAGTGTATCACCCTGATATTTTATGAGAAATATTTTTTTTAATGTCTTATGTTATACGCAACACCAAAATAATTTTTCATTACTGGCTTGGCTTGTGTTACACGCAAGAGCAACCTTCCTCAATATCTTCTGTTGTACGAAATACCGAGTTTCACTAAACAATGATATATTATTATAATATTATGAACTAGCCATTATGAATAGTATTAACTGAACGTTGAATTATATTACATTATAATTCATCTTACTCAATTTCTAGATTGAGATATGAACACAAAATCAATTTTTCGGATAAAAGAAGTATTTTTCAAAAAATACAGTTTTACCGCCTTTTGATGGAACACCCATTTTAAATATAATTTTTCACAAGTTTATAAGTTCAATTTTCCAAAATAAACTTCATTTTTTGAATCAGTATATATAAATTTACATTGGATAAATTTTTGATATTTTTCTGACAACGTTCTTATTTTGATGAATAGTAAAAACACGCTAAATTTTATTTAAAAACAACTTTTTTGATCGAGATAATTTATATGGTTAAATTATAATATTAAATTGTTTTAAAGTATAAATAGCATATATTTTACCATTTAATATAATTTATGTCAATACCATTAATTTTACATTGAATTCGTAGGTAAAATTAAATCAATCTTTTGCAATGTTTTAAACAATAACCCGTTTTTTTTCAATAACAAGATTAATTTTAAATTAATTACTACACCTTATGTGTTTTGAATTTGGAAAAATGGATTCCATATTTGGAATCAGTAGGTCCAAATTATGTTAATAGGCTACATTTTATTTTTGGGCATTATGAATAGTAACTACGGTAAATATTATTTACAATACTTAAAGGTAAATTAGGTAATTGAGGATAAAAATAATATTATAAAATTACCCTAACACCTGAAAAAATTCTATTGGATGAATAAAAGTCGACCCATATCACCTAAGGGTCTGAATATATTCATTTCATGGATTATTGACCATAAACATGATATAATTATAATTAAAACCAAAGAAAGTGACAACATGTCACTCTCTTATATCTTATAAGTGTAAAAATTTTAATTTTGTGATATCCTTCATAAAACATCAAACATGAATAGTGTCCAGAAATCTATAAATATTATCTACATCATGTGACTTTATTTATAATTTTTAGAGATTAAATAATTATCATTAATGATGACACAATAGTGATGTCGAAATTATTTTATTGATTGAAATATCAAATAAATGGGTTTAAAAATATTAAAATAAATATTATATGAACTATTTAATGTGATCCAAGAATTTTCTAGAAGAATATGACATGTTAGGAATCTATTAAATATTTTGGTTCGAATATTTTCTCGGTGTGGATTTTATTTAAATGCAAATAAATGAATAGTGTAAAAATTGACACTATTGTTATTTTATAAAAATAACATATTATAAAATTGTTTAAAAATCAAAAAATATTTAAAAATGATAAATTCAAATTTATATGGTCTAAAATGTCATAAATGATCCAATTATCTACAAATAAAAACACATAAGTAACTATTTATAACAATTTAAAATTTAGAATATTATTACCACAAATAAAATTAAATTGATTAAATAAGGATAAATCAATTTGATAAGGTTTTAAATAAATTCCCAACATGTCTAAATTTTATTGTTTGATGATATTAGACCCATATCTCATCTCATATTCTTATTGATTCATTTTTTGAGGTTTTTATGTGGGGTTTGAATTTATTATAAATTAATATTTCTTATGTTTCCAAAGGTGCCCCTCTCCTCCCTTATAAAAAAGCACCTCCTCCATCTCCTCCTCACAACATTTTGAGCCTTCATCCTCGGCCAAACCCAGAAAATTTATCTTCTACACTTCCCTAGAAACATAATATATGTCATTTTTATCTTCAAAGACCAACTTTAGTTCCCTAAGAAGAGGTTTAGAAGAGGCGCGTCGAAGAAGAGGTAATATCCTTTACCAATCCTTTCAATTTTATTTCTTCTTATACTTCTTCTTCTTTATTTGTTTCATCATAAATTAATAACATCAGTATCACTCATATATTGATATGTTATTATAAATATGAAACAAATCTATTTCACCTTCTATCCATCCCGCGTAAAATGAAATCACCGCGCGTGCGTACGTACGGAATACCGTCTCCACGATATGGTGTAATCGCTTTTCCACCACAACCTTAATTGGATGGTTATAATGGTGTAAATAATAACTATATATGATTATTATAACATGATACTAATTATGTGATATTCTATCATCCTCTCAAACACCATTCAATAATTATGGGAACGATATCGTCGCTCATGCGTATGTACGGCTTACCGTCTCCACGATGTGATGTGATTCATTCTACATGATCTTAATTAAACAATGATTATATAAATGAATTGAATGAATAAATATGATATATATTATACTAATACCATTCTGTAAATGATATAGCTATATCCTAAAAAAGAGAATGAGAATTTAGTCGACAAAACATGCATAAGAACATAAATCAATGAACACTCAAATAATGAGTAGCAATGAAATATTTCTGATAAGAAGATAAGAATATGACCTTATATGATATCATAAAAATGAATATTATTCTATATAAGTAAATGATATTATTTAAATCATTGTACAGGAGGTTCAGATACGTACAATGAATATCAGACCTAAGGTAAGGGAAAATCTCACAATCTCATTTTTATTCACGATTGTTTATACTTCAGAATTTATTGGGGAATATTTATCATCCACATCCATGTTTCCTCAATATGTAATATTATTTATATCTTCCTAATATTGTTTAAATCCAATTTTACCTATTGGTGAATTTTTATTAAAATATATGAAAGGAATCATTTTTCATTTTCAGTACCAGATACTTTTTGACTTTTACAACCGAAGTATGAGAAGAATATTTTTTAAATTATACCACATTAATGGATTGTTATGATTTCATAGAAAATTATTTACATGAAGCTTAATTTATAAGTTTTCCTGTTTATTTTCAATTAACTTATTTTATTTTAAATTTTTTTGAAATGTTGAGAAAGTAAAAATGTTTGTAAAGTAAAAAAGGATATTTTCCTCAAGAATGGAGTTCAAGTGTTTTATCAAAATTATTTTCCATCTCTGATAATATAGGGTTCTTCTTATATCCATATTTTTACATTGATTTGATTATGTAATGATGGAATTATCTTTATGAAGTCCTTTTATCTTATTTTAATAATTTTATGAGGGAATGATGTTTTGGAATCCCATTTTTATTACATGGGTTATGATATGATGTATGATTTATGATTTTGTGGCACACATAAGAATGGTTTCATTATAAGATGTGTGAAACCTATATCTTCCTCCAATTAATTGGGTAAATATTTATATCTCATGAGATAGACATGGATGGATTGGAGAGTTAATCTGTTTCAGTGATACAGGACTAGAATCAGGAGTGAACTCAGTTCAGTAGTGGACTTTCTCCGCTATTATGGACTTGGCAATGGGTCTTGACTAATATGAAATGATTTTATATGATTATGTGTGATTTTCACAATGTTTCATGTATTATGTTAATATTATTGGGATTACATTTCACTACTATGATTTATCCCATGTCATGATATTAAGATCTCTTTTGCAGGTTATGATTTTCAAAAATATTATATTCTTATAAATATGATATGATTGATATTTCCTTTGTTTACCATTACTGAGAATCTGAGCTCACCCTTTGTATGTTTTCTTTTCTCCAGGTCAGGAAGAAGGGTATTAAGTATGATTTTTCAAAAAGGGACTCTAGATATGATGAAATAATCGGGAGAAAATGTAGATGATTTATTAACTAGTTGTTTATGTTTACTAGTTTCTAAAGACACTATACCTATACAGTCCTATCATGGTTTTGTTATATGTTGTAACAAGTACGATTCAATTCTAAATTAATAAAAATTTATGTAAATTATGGTTCGTTATAATTAAAACAACTCTCCCTACAAAAAATAATTTAAAAATACTTCATCAATTTTTCTTTTGATTCCTAGTCATTTTGACAACAAACTAATTTAGAGTTGAATCAACCATTTTTTCCTTTATTCCTTATCCACAAAATGATAACTTAATGAGGTTCAGTGGAATCACCTAAAATTTATCAAAAGGGTGTGTCATTTGATACCTAAAGTTAGGGTTTCGCAGTGTGATCAAATAATAATTAAGTTGGGGAAACAATTTTGTGTCTACTAATATGGGCTAATAAGGATTTTGGAACCCAGATTTATATAGAATGATTATTATTTTAGAAAAATAAAATTAAATATGAATTCTTTTTGGTCTTCCATATCTATTATTTTTAAAATTTCATCCATAAACTAGATGACCACCATTATTGCTATAATTCAAAATCTATTTTGAGAAGTTCCCTTTATAAAAGTAGTATTTTTATCGTTATTGAGAAATCTATATTACTTGGAAAGACTAAAAACATTTAATATATTTTTGGGAAAACATACTATATTTAAATTTTTTTCACCTTGGATAATATGATAAATAAATTTTTTATGATCATTATTTGAAATTCTAGGTGATAAATATTTTTTTATTTTTTAATTTTAAAGGAAAACATTAGTTTTATTTTCAAACATGATCTTTTTTGAAAAAAAAGGTTTTGTATCTTTTTATGATCTTTTAATTTTGAAAAAATATCACAAGAACCCAATATAATGTTCATTTTTATCATGAAGAAGATATTTATAATTTAAATAAGTAGTTGATGAATTAGAAGCATAAGAATAAGAATCAGAAAAGGAGTTTGAAATGTTAAAAATAACCTCAATTCCATCCTCAACATGTGTCATGAGACACTTTTTCCTTGAGTCACTTGAACTGCTTGAAGAGAGAGAGAGTCAACACTTGCAATAATTTTTTTTCTTGGGGTACCTTATCCTTTTTGAAAAGTTATTGTATATCACCAAAGCCATAACTTGATGATTTTTTCATTGATTATATAGAGGATGATGATCTCCTTGTGTTCCTTTACATTCATGGATTCAATTACATATTTATAAGATATTTATAAAACCTACCTAATTTAATGTGTGGATGTACATGAAGAAACTATAATGAACTCATTGACATCTAATCTAAAAGTTATTGCATTCATTTCTTCACCATAAAGTTCAAAAGAACTAATATTATCAGGGTTCCATTTTTCTTTATTGTCAGTGAAAATAGTATAGTAATGAATTGAAATCTTAAAACTAGGATATCCAATATATCTAAGAAAAATATACCTTATTGATTTTCAATAATCATAATTATTACAATTAAAAAATACAGCAAAACTCAATGATTTCCCTTCGAGACCACAATGGGTTTTTAAAAAATTCATTTAAAAAGAGATATTTTCTTGATAAAATAACTTAAAGATTTTGAAAAAAACATTAAAATAATATATAAACAAATATATTTTTAAAAAACTCATATGATACCAACTTTAGTTCAAATATAGGTAAAACTAAATGAGCGAGTGAATTACACATTAAAAATTTAAAGGAAAACAATAAATTTTTAACAAATTCTTTCTCAAAGATTAATGAAATTAAAACCTTTTGAATACAAAAATAAAATAATTCATGTTCTAATGTGAAGAAATATAATTAAATATAAAAAATTAAGTGGAATAATAAAATGAATAATTCTTTGATTAATTGATTTGATAATAAAACATTTCCTCATTTTGAATATGAAAAATACATGATAAAACATTGGATCAAAATTAAAACATGTAAATGACTAAATATTCCTTATATGTGTTTGAATTAATTGTATATAATTTTACTTGTTATCCATATATTTCAGAGTCACTTTATAAAAAGTTATATATAACATTTTATGTCTAAAATTATGAAACAAACTTAATTTAAGAAAAATGATGCATATTTTCTTAAAAAACATGAACGTAGAATTAAATAATTATTTTATATAAAAATAATAAAAAATGAATAAATAAATAAATAAATAACATATAAAATTAAAAAATAATATTTTCTTCCAAAAAAATATTTAATAATAAATATTCCAAAAATAAATAAAATAAATATTTTTTAATTATCAAAACATAAATAAAATAAAGTGACAATGTGACTTTCCAATAGTGAGAAGAATGAGAATGCTTGAATATTTCAGATGCCTCACAAACTCAATTATAGACACATGAAAATCATCTAAGGAAGAGTAAGAACTTGGAATTCATGGCACTGAATATGGAGATAAGTAGGAAGAGGGTGTGATGACACATATAAATATTATGCTCTCCCCTCTATAAAACAATCTGAACCATGGATTCATCCCTAACTAGACCGGTTTTTGTTAATATATTTATGTGAATCTAATTCTAAATTTGTCCACTATTTCCCTATGTTATTCTATTCTATTATTCAACATTTTATTCATATTTTACTAAACCATACTGAGCATTTAGCAGCAGTTTTGTAGCGGCGGTTTATGAAAATACCGCTAATTTTTCTAAAATAATTTTGTTGTGATTTGATTGAAATCGTCTCCAAATAGTTAAAAAATTTAACAAACACAACATTTTCCACCTTCCCCAACACCCCCAACCCACCCCCCCCCCCCCAATCGACTCCCTGAAGCACTAGCCTCGTCACCGCCCCTCCCCGCCCATCGTCACAACTCGATGTGCCTCACCTCGTCGTTCCTCTTTGTCCCTCACCACACCTCTCCCCGTTATCCCTCACCGCACCTCGCCACCCCTCGATGTCGATCCCAACCCCCAACTCGCTGCCACTCAAATGTAGAGTAAGGATTTCTAGTGAGATTCCCCCATGTCTCCTTCAGTATTGTCATTAGCTCTCTATAAACTGATTTACTCAATTTTGGATAATGTTTCACAGTGACTTAATCTAATCGTTGTTATTATTCCCTATTTTTATGGGGTTTTTGTCTATAATGTGTATAGGAGGACAAAATTTCATGACTTCACAAATATAGAAGTAGTTTCAATGAAGTTAATACACTATACAATTTTATTTTTCATTTTTTTCCAAAATTGAATGATATTGATGGTTAAATGGGTGTTACATCATATATTTTTTTGTTAGTATAGTATCGAGAATGCTCCATAGACCATATAAGGGGTTTTAGACATGTGTTCATAGAGATAGTAGTTCCCATTGTGTTTTATATCATTTATTCCTATTTTTTAAAAGTAAATGTATAATTATAATTATTTATAGGTGGTTATTAATGTTATGTGTTGTGATGAAAATTTTTAGAGCTGATATAGACTCGGATGTTTCATGGATGAGATTGGATGAGGTTTGCTGGAGTATGGTTTAGGTTCTAACGTAAATATAGATGTCATTGGTCCTGGTAATTGAAGCAAATATTCTTGTTTTTCATTAATTACACCTACAGGAATATTTTATAGACTTTTGTAGAATTTATAGGGGAATATTATTGTTCAGTAATGAAGATATGATGATATTGGGTCACCTATACTTGAGAGGGTTATTCCATGGAACATTATGAGATGGGATCGATGAACCCTATAATTATAGATAATGTAGTGTGATAATATGTGAATATATAACCATGCCTAGTTTCATTAGGAACCATATAAGGTTTGTATTCTACCCTACCCAAAGATCTTGGGTATGCGGTACGAATTGGTATAATGGAATAGAATATGAAATTTGTGGGATTATGGAATGTATTTGAGGCAAGTTTTATCGTTTTTGGGGTTTCTTTGTAAACATAAGGTGACCTTATGTAAAAGGAATCATGGTGTCCTAGTTTTAACAATAAATACAATGATCTTTTGTGGAAAATTTATTTTATTCCTCATGTATACATGAATATAATGGAATATACTAGGGTCGCCTAGTAAGGCCCTATGGAGATGTATTTCTCACACCATTCACAGGCACCATTATATGTATGCATACCTTATATCTAGACTTCATATAAGAATATCACATTTAGTGGATAGGTATTGTAAATCGTGATACATATTTTTAGATAGGGTGTGTTGAGGCCTGAGGATAGATGTTGGTCTAGATGTTGGGTATTTTATTTTTTTGATTATTTTATATTTTTCATCATCCCCTGGGTAATTAGTGTTTATATGAAAATATGTATTATCCATGCCATTTATTATATACATTTTTTTATTTTATTGTTTACATTTATATGTGGTAGATGTATTGGTTATTTTTCCATTATAGTATACTCTAATTTGATGTATTAAACCACCATAAAATATGGATTGATACCTTGAAAAAAGTTTGTAGCCATATAAAAATGTGTTGGAATGCTTAAGATATGTCAAACCTCATCTCATATGATGATTCTGGAATAAGAAATTACAATGTAACATCATATCAATTAGTACATTTTATAAATTTGGTATATGGATGAGGGGAAACTGGGGACTTTATGGAATCATGTGACAGACCATATATAGGTGAGTAGTGAAAACCTTTTCTGTGGTAATTCCTAGTCACCATGGGTGTGGAATGGTTTTTATTTTATTTTTATACTATTATAGTGATATTTATGGAATATAAAGATCTTAATGATGTTTTTATTTTAAATTTTTTTCTCCTCTATCACTAGAATGAATTCCATGTGCAGGAACCATACATGGTATATATTATATTCATGACATATACAAGAATGAATTTAATTGGATTTCTAAAATGGGATTCAGTTGTTTATAGTTTCAAAAATCATATATATAGTTCCAATGTATTTAAACTCATGGAATTTATGTTACATGATTGATACCTTCATAAATATAATTATTTATAATTTTGGTGATTGAACTTGCGGATTTATGAAAATTGATTCTTGATCCGTTATTGTGTATTTATATAGGAAAAAATTATTTAACATATCAATATTTTTTCAACTACTATCTATGAATCTCTTTTACTATTTTTTAATAGTTATGTGTTTTAATTTTAATTTAATAATGTGTTTGAACATTTTGATATATATTGATAAAAGCTAGATCACATTACTGAGGGCACACCTCAGTATGATAATTGTGTGGAGGCGTTTTTATATTTTTCAATTTCCAATAGATCTGTTGATGGGATAATAAGATGTACATGTATTAAATGTATATTTAGAAGATCTTTGAAGAAATATGAAGTTTATGAACACGTGATATTAAAGAAATTCCATACTCAATATTTGTTATGGATTTATCACATAGAATCGAACAATACAGAAAGGTTGAGCATCGATGTCAATTCACAGAATAGGCTCCCAAATTATCCGATAATGGAAAATGAAATGAAAAACCTTATAAATGATCCATTTGTCATTGCATGACACCAACATCAACAAAAAAAATTTCAAAAAACTAGTTGAGGGTGCTACAAATAGAAACATGAAAAATGATGTTTTTGGTACTATAGGACAACCAGATCTAGATTATAACATATCATTAGATCCTCCTCTTTATTTTGTGGAGACTAATGTAAGAGAAAACCTCACTGAGTAGACAGATGCATTTAATGGTTTAGTTAATGATGGTAATCAAGAGTTGTATAGTAGATGTTTGAAATATTCAAAACATTCTTTTCTTCAAAAGTTGTACAATATCAAATGACTATGTGGAATTAAAAATAAGGCAATGTTAATGATATTGTATTTTTTGCATTATTCATTTCTAAAAGAAAAGATTCCTGAGTCTTTTTATGATATTCAAAAATTTAACTAGATTGGTCTGAATTATACAAAAATTCATGTGAGTCCTAATATTTATATGATTTATTAGGGAGAGGATTCATGAAGACATGCTTACAATAAATGTTATTCTACTAGATGGTTGTCTATGGGTGATTTTGATGGTCTGAACCCAGATACTACCAAGAAAAAGAAGAAAATGAACACACCTTCAATTGTTTTACATTACTTTCCTTTAAAGCATCAATTGCAAAGATTATTCGTGTCATCAAAAATAGTCTAACACATAATGTGGCATTCTATAGATAATAAAAATGGTGGGTTAATGTGATATCCAAAAGATTAAAAATCCTGGAATATATTTGATTCATTAAATCCAAATTTCTCATCTAATACTAGGAATGTTTGATTGGGATTGGATACCAATGGATTCAACCCATTTGGGACATTGAGTACCAGTTATAGAATTTGGCCAGTTGTTTACATCCCTTACAATATTCATCTATGGGCGTGTATGAAAAAACCATTTTATCATTTCGATGATTATTCCTAGAAAACAAGTGCCTCGAAATGATATTTATGTATACTTGTATCCTTTAATTGAATAATTACTGGAGTTATGGAGAAACGGTGTTGAGACATATAATGTATCATCTAGAATAATGTTCAAAATACAAGATACTCTAATGTGGACCATTAGTGATATCCCTGGACATTAGAATTTAATTGGTTTGAAACATAAAAGGGTTTGGATTTTCCTATTTTAACAATGATTTTGATCTCGAACGGCTACCTCACAATAGAAAATGGTGCTTTTGGTGTCATCGAATATTTATCGATGCATCTCATAGATTTTGGTTGAATAAGTAATAATCAAATTGTTTCATTGATCATAGACCATATCCAAAGTTGTTAACAGGTTTGAAAATATTGTAACAACTTGGAAATGTTGAAATAGAGTTGGGGAAGGTGTTTTATTTGTATGTTATTGTGAAACAAGCTCAAAGTGCATTAACAAGTGAAATTAGAATGTAACAATGAAAGAAAAAAATGATATTATTCAAACTTCTATATTGGGAATGAAATTTTTTTCACAATAATCATGATGTGATGTATATTGATAAGATTTTTTGTGAAACTATGATCTTCATGTTACTTAATGATCATGGAAAGTCGATGGATCATCTCAATGCTTGAAAATACTTACAAGAAATGAACATAAAGCATGATCTCTTTCCAGATGTGAATGGAAAGTATGCTCTAGTAATTTTTTCAATGAAAAATAGGGATAAAGATACATTGCTTTGAATTTTAAAACATATTAAGGTATTTTATGGGTATTCAAGTAACATCTTAATGTGTGTTGACTTAATGAAACATAGGTTCCATGGATTCAAAAGCCATGATTCAAATATTTTTCTAGATTAGTTACTTCCAATTGAATTGTGTACATTATTACCTAAAAATTATACTTCTATTGTACTCCAATTCTCTACATTTTTTATACAACCATGTGAGAGAAATCTAGATCTATTCCATCTTGACAACCTTCAGTAGAGATTTTTATTAACACTTTGTGCAATGGATATTATCTTTCCTCAGTCATTTTTTAATGTCATGATGCATTTAACTATGCATTTGGTTGAGGAAGATAAATTAGGAAGCCTCGTACATTATCGATGGATGTATCGAATAGAGAGGTACTTTTTTATATGGCTTTTGTTTTAGTAAAAAAAAAATTGGAACTTCATTAAATACATAATTTTGTTTTTTTATTTTATTTCACATATATCTTGAGCATTTGAAATCATACGTGAAAAATATATCTCAAAATGAGGCAATATTTCTTAAGGATATTTATAAGAGGAGTGTATAAACTTTTGTTATAGATACTTTGTTGATAATGGTAAAATATTCAATCATGATGGACATGTTGACGATGCATCGAATCAATCTAAAATACATGGGAAAAAAATCTTTCCTACTATTGGCTGATCAGTTGGTACAAGCACAAATGTTACACTAATAAAAATGAAATTATTATATTCACATAGATATGTGTTTCTGAATAGTGAAATTTCATAGCCATTAAATGATGATTTGAGGATACAATCAAATATGAAAATTAAAGGATGAATATGAAATGAGAAGGATATAAGAAAATATGTTATTTAAGAGCTTGTAAAATGGTTTGCACGAAGTGTAAGTTCATAAATATTACAATAAATACAAATATTAGGTTGATAAATATATTTTGTAAATATAATAATGTATATTAATTTTTTCAAGTCCTGAATACCGATACTTAAGTAGAGTTTTCATAAGATTTAAATTTTCTTGATCGGGGTACTCTAAATTAAGCTAGAAAGTTTGATACATACAATGTGAATGGCTTTAGATTCCATACAGTTGATCAGGAAGAGGGTTTGAAAACAAAAAATAGTGGAATATTTATGTTTTCTAATGTGGAATAATATATAAAGTTGATAGATATTAAAAAATTAAACTACCACATATATTTTTTAGTTGTTTTATTAAATTACAATTGGGTGGATATTATAAGGGGTGTTAAAATATATTCCTTTTAATTTACTTCTGTGAAATTCTCTCACTTGATGGATGTTGGTGACCATGAACTAGATGATCTGTATATCATATCATCACAAGAAAAAATGATATATTATGTTAAATATGTTATGGATGAGGGTTGGGGTATAGTTTCTTACATAAAACAAAGAGACTTGTATGATATGGGTAATGAAGTGGAGTATTTGACCTCTAACATTGAATCCCATCAATAGAAAGTAGTGGACTTAGTTGTACATCATGATATTGAAAATATTAGTCTAACAAGAGTGTATAAGGTAGATGAACTAATCATGTAGTAGGAAAGTGACATGATTGAAGTAGAAAATGATTGTATGTGCAGTTATCCATTCATTTATCAACCACTTATACCATTTTTGTAGTAATTAATTATCATTGTTATGTATATTTTTTTAGATAGTATTGTGAATCTATTATCATTTATTTTTTTTCTACATGAATTTTTTTGAAATATATGTTCTGAACTAAATTTTATTTGATTAAATGAAAATAATTCCAGGGAGGAAGTGTTAAACTCACATTGTGGTGTCAAAGTGTTCTTCTAGAAGCTGATCAACTCAGGTAGTCTTTTCATTAGTTTAAATATTTTTTAGACAATGTAATATGTTTAATATACTAAATTGTTTATTTATCTTTGTCTAATGTAGTCAGAGAGTTTAGGCCACCAAGCATCCTGAACATAAGTGTGGATGATTGTTCCTAAAAAATATGATTGGAGTTTTATTAATTATTCTGCCAAAGAATTTGGGGTATGAATTAATTTTTAATTATAAAAACTTATGATATTTTTTTACTATGTTAATGTATATTTCTTCTAATATGACTGATATTTGATTTATATGTAAAAATTAAAGGACTATGGGATGTCAATCCCACACAGTCCTACTCAGTCTCCCAGGATAACCCAGTTGGTAATGTCCATGGGAAGGAGAACCATAGTTAATTGTGTGGGATGGGTTTGGGACTATTACCATGTTTTCTCTTTGGTAGGAAAACAGGGATTTCATGTGATGACTGGTCATGAGAAGGTAAATCCCATAACATCAAAATCATTTAGTTTACAAAAATTTATTAATTTTATGTTTAAAAATAAACATACAACATTGTTTAATTTTCAATATAATTGTCTTACAGGTGCCGGTAGTAGGAAGTAGAGATGGGGATGGAGAGGGTGACGAGCAGAGTTCATCACTGGGAAATTATTTGTGGAGAGGTTTTGTTCATGTATTAGTATGACCAATGTGGGAATTTTTTTTATCTTTTTCTTATATTTTAGATGGGATCGGGACAGAGAGTTCCCTATATATGTGTTGTACAACCATGTTTCTATATGTTGTGTTTCAACTGGCCATGGAGATTGAAATTTCTTTATAATCATATATGATATTTAGTTTCTTTTTTATCTTTTACATATAGGTGGATCTGACTATTATATTCTACAATTTCCTACTTGTATTTCATGGTTCCTTACTAAGTATGTTTATACTCACACCGGCATGGGCTTTATATTAATGATTTTTTCTTATACATAAAACTGGTAGATTGTTTCTTTAGCAGACCTAGTATCTACGTAACATAGAAGTAAGTGGAGGCACTGACCATGTTCGGTGGTTAGTCTTAGGGATCTTTATTTGGGAACTCCTCTTCTTTTCTCTTTTAGTTGTTTTATATTGGGACCAACTTTCCTTCTTCTTGGTTAGGCATGTATTTTACCCTTTTCTATTCTTGGATATTTATCTATCTCATTATGATGTATTTATGAGAGGTTACTACATGAATTTTTTACACTAAGAAGTTTTATTTTATTATACCTATGCAGTATTTCATGGAGTTGAGTGTGTGTGTGTCTGATCACGTACTATAAGATAAAGCCTCTCACTTTAGTGATATTATTACTCTATTCTTGTCTCTATCCCTTTAATTATTGTGGGTGAACATGTGGTGTCACCCTCATCTTACAGGGGTCCCATGTAGGGTCCATATTGGTCAATTCATGACCAAAAAACCCCATGGTTTTCTCGAATACTATATTCTCTATCTAACCCCAGCCATTATAGGAAATTCTATACCCTTTTAAAAATCTCACATCACAAACCATTCCTACTGACCAAAGATCATTCTATGTTCTCTCTCACCAAAATAAGGCCTTGTATCACATAACCATACTATTATATCTCAAGCCTATAAAATATAGGATAACCCATATCTACTAGATTTTTTGTTCAATTATTATACTCTTATTTTTACCTTCATTGTTAAATCTCAATCTTTATGTCTTGGGAGATCTTCCTTTCGAGATATTTTTGTGCTCTATTTTTGAATGGACACTGTTTTTTTAGCTCTTTCTTGTTATTCTTGGATAGGTCATGGGGATGTAATTGGGTAACATTGAATGTGTGGATTATAGTCACTCTAAGCACATAGAGGCATCTATGTTGTCTTTCATGATCTCATAAAGGGGTGAGATCAGTGTTTTAAGTCCTAAAATTTCATAAATAATTTACCTGTTGTATAAATATAAGTCATTTTTAATCCTCACTTGTGGAATTTTAGATCATATATTGATATTTAGATTTTTTTTATTTTTTTCTAAGCATTTCTTATTAGTTTTTAATCATTAATGACAATTTTTAGGAAAATTGTATTCATGTTGGATAGTTTCATATTGGGAGTTATTTATTTATTGTTAAACTACATGATCTTGTTTTTAATTTTTGGTGGATTTAGTTTTAACTTTTGAAGAATCATTTTAATAGAAGTACGTTGATTCTATATAGCTAGTTTTAAGAGTATGAAATTTATTTTTTTCATGGAAATGTGTTGTGTAATATATTAAATAATCAACATACATTCAATGAAAAATATATTGAGAAATTAATTAATTCTTTCAATGCATATAAAAATGAATTATTGATTATTTCAATATGTTTATTTCTAAATGAATTTATGTATTATTGATTCTTTTAATGTGTTGTTTCTTATTTGATTCGTTCAATGTGTTGAGAAATGTATTATTTCTCTCAATGGGTTGTTTTCCTTGGAAATTTTTTTGATTCTTTATGTTTTGGTGAGAATCAACATATGTTGAATCTTTAGTTTTAACATGTGTTTTTCCTTATAAATTGATGATATATTTAATTATATGGTAAATTTTTCAATGTTACTATTGTGTTGTTCTGGCTGCAGGTTCTAGGGTTTCAGAACTTGCAGCTTTTTTTGTAATTCATGATATAACGGTTGTTTAAACCACCACCAGATATAGTTTTTTTTCATGATGGTTTAAACTGCTTCTATATTATGGTATTTTTTATAGTGGAGGTTAAATCTACCAATAAATATGAAAAAAATACTTAGTGGTGCTTTTATCTGTATTATTAGGGTTTTCTTTTTGGTAAAAGTTCATAAATTTGAGGCGGTTAAAAAACACTGCTAGATCTCATTTTTTTTAGAAAAACTACTGTTAAAACTAAGAACCCCAATACGAAATACGATTTCTACAACACTTTCCTAAAACTATCACTAAATGAAAGGAACCACCACATGTTAAATGTCGACTCCAATTCTAGTGGAAGTTTTTTGAAACCATCACAGAACCATCCAGGGGAGGTTTAAATGGTCACAATATTAAAAAACCACCACTAAATTGGAATTTTTTCCATAGTGTTTCTTCAACCCCTATTATGTACATATTTATCTCAAAATCAATTATTATGGAGCATGAAAAAATTTTACATCATCTGAGGGAAATCACAATGGTGTTATTTAATTTATTCAATTAATTCTTACTCTATTTCTTGTCTTATTCTAGTGTCGCATCAATGGTGGATTTTATAGGTGGAGATTAGAACTCTATATTTCAATAAAATTGGTTCACTCCTCTACTAGTTGTGAATACAAGTGTCCCTATAATTGGATCCCAATTCATACTAGTGTACTTGTGTGGTTTGAAAGGAATAATGGTGAGTGGTTGATTCCAGGTGTGTGAGAAGGATCATTAACTCAGTTTAGGAGTGTTCTTACTCATTCACCAATGATATTTATTGGTTTTATAGGCCTGTTTGATTATTTCATGAAGAAATTTTTATTTTAATGCATAAGAAAATAGTAAATTTTGAGTTTATTAATGATTTTGAGTCTGATCATTCAATTATATGACCTAGAAAAAATATAAATTATTATTGAACCCACTATAATTCACCATAATCCCATTATCATTTTATAACTAACTTGTGTGGTTTACTACTTTCCTTTTTTATAAATTTATAAAGAACTTAATTTATTTATTGTTTTAAAACATTTAACATAAATAATTGTTAATATAGTTAATTCACTAAGACCTAACTCATTGGGCGATGTATCTGGTCTACAACTAGGTTTTATTCTAGATTTTTTAAATTCTATTTGATAAGGCCCAACAGTAAGCCTCCAATAAACTATATATTCTCTCTCAGGAAGAGTGCCCATATTTTATTAAATATTTTATAAGGTTTTAGTATTTTTCCAATTATTTTTCATTCATTCAAAGATGTATATTTCCTCCCTTTAGTTTTTTTGGATGGGGAGGTTATATAAAAAGTATTCAAGTTTGTTGATGATAAATTCGATCCTAGAATGATATTTTAATTCTTTGATAGGGGAATATTAGTTGGTGACGTTTAGATTAGAAATTATAGTTTTACTATACATTTAATTTCTTATATTTATGTTTCTACTTTCTGGTTGGTGTGTAATGCCTTTCAATTTCCCATTAATTTTAGATGATTTTCGTAACATACTAAAGTTAACATCAAACTTAATTCTGCTTTTTCCCCTAGTATATAGATTGTTGAATAGGAAGGGTAATATGATAATTTATATGAACAAACCTTTTTGGTTCATTTAAGAGTATCAGTAGTTATACTTAATTTTTGTGAACGGTGGGATTACCCCTAGTTTTTTTTGCATGTTGTGAGTATCTTGTTTATCCTTACTGTGGGAGTGGGACCTAGTTATTCATAGGGTCATGAGATTAATTTTATCATTTATTATATATTTTTTAAATTAAATAACGTGTGGGAACATATCCTCACCCCTCACCCCATTTTTATATGAAACCACCACCATTTTGTGATTCTTTGTAATCTACGATCTAGTATCCAGTTGATAAGAAGACTAACTAGATAGATAGCTTAGTATATCTTTCATATGCCCACTAATGGTTTTAGTTAAGGATGTGAATAATTATTTTCTATAAAAATGGACGTGATGATGTTTAAATTCCACATATTCTTATGATGTAGTTACAATGACGAGGGGGTAGGACATTAGACGTTAATGATATGGGTACTAACTTATGGGAGTTGGTTTGCAGAGGACATTATTATGCCTTTATGGGGTGTGTGTTTGTGTGCTCTATTTTTATTTAGATGAGTTTTATTATTATAATTTATTGGGTAATTTGGTTGGGAAGCCATACCCATGGTTGGGTTGGACTTATTGTATAATTACTAAACATGGACTCATTTTTGTTCTCCATACACAATGGTGAAGATAAGTGTTGAGAGGAGGAGTCGAATGAGTATATGGATATACTCACCCTTATTTCTTATAATATCTTACAAACATTCAGGAAAGAGTTGGTCAATGAGTTGGTGATATTAGTTAAAACACATTGTTTGTTCATTGGAACTCAAAATTAGAGACTTCTTTCCTATATCCCCAAGGTATTCTATGTATTTATGTTTTTTTTATTTTAAGGGTCAAGGGTTTTTTTATAGGTTAGTACATTTCATCTCTTTCCACCAGACATTCAAACATTATATATTATTTACGATATATGTTGATCATGGATTATTTTTTGATCATGAAAGGAATTTAATATTTTTTGGTTTTAAATATACATTAGGGGAATCCATTAAACTTATGAGGGTTTATACCCTTGATTATGGTCATCAACATTAGACCGGTTAAAAGTGGTCCTAGGGAGGCACACTTGATCTCATTATCAATAAAGTGAGCGGTTTTGGTGGGGCTTGGTCATATTAGAACAGGATAGATAATTAGAGTAGGAATATCAAAAAAAATAATAGAGTCGTGAATGGAAACAAAAGAAAATTAAAGGTTTATAAAAGGCAAAATATAATGAAAAAATTTGATCTGTAAGGGGATGATTAAAAAAACAACAAAACTAAATCTATATGAAAGTTATAATAGAGATGAAGATGAATATGTTGTAATTTATAACTTTTTATAAGTGATAATGTAATTAAAATAAAATAAATATATTAAAGGGACCAAATTAGATTAAAAGAAATATAACAAAATGCATGAAAATTTTTTCTAGGTAACAATCATAGTAATGGTCACATAGTGAAATTAGGTAGAAGAAAGGATGTCAATAGACTGTATAACCTATTCTATATAGAAGAATAGAAAAATTACAATAGGAAGAGAGTAATAGAATTATAGGAAGAATAATAAGAAGAAGAAGAATAATATATATATATATATGACCACTTGTAAGAGCCAAGGAGAGACACCACAAAGGCTGACACCACCCAACTGCCAAGCTGGATTTCTTCAAAATAATTTATTCCCTTCTCAACTAGCTAACCACTTATTTATTATATTGACCTAAGATTTTGAATCCTTAAAACTTATAATATAGTTCATATATTTTTTCACTTTCTACAAAGTAAAAAAAATATTTATAACATATTTATTATTGAGAAAATTTAAGAATCATAAAACCTCTAGTAAATAAACAAACATTGTAATCAATAAGAAATTTAATACAAAATATTATTACGAATAATAAAAGTTTTAAATAGGACTATTTTAATGAATTAATTATTTCTTGATATATATATATACATTTAATTTCTATTTAAAAGTAAAATTTATAAATATTAAAATTTTGATTTTAAAAACTGAACATCATTTTTTAATTCCATATAATAAAATTAACTTAGGGTGAATTTCAGAGTTTTTTAATAGATGGTTTCTAGGAGAATTTGGAAAAATAATTTTTTTATCAAAACTATAAATTTTATGAATTTATCATTATATAAGAAATACATATAAGTTTATAAACCATTTTAATTGATCAAATAATTATTTAAGTAGTAATATTAAACATTTTTAAATGTCATTCTATATTTCTAAATCCTATGTTTAGAATTTTATGAACTTAAGTAATGTGTTTCAAAAAAAAGTTTTTTGGTATTTTATATTAATTAAATATTATTTTAATAAAATTTTCATTAGGGTATATTTAGAAATCTGGATAAATTTTTTTATAATAAAATAATATTTATCAAGAAAAAATGGAATTAACAATATTTTCATATATATAAATTTTATGTTTTTCATATGTTACATGGTCTAATGTTACAATTGATTTTTTTTATGAATTGAAATTTTATCCAATGGATTTGATATTGAGAATTAGTAGGTATAAATTAATCAATATATTGGATTTTATTTTTATGGATCAAATGTAAATTACCTAGGTAAAACACTAGTTTACTTGGTGAAACCAAAAATGGTAAAAGTAAAAATCCATAGAGTAATGGACATTAAAATATGTTCAAAATAGTGGGAAAATGAATGGTTTGGGGATTAAAAATCATTTCTCATATAACACAAAATTATTATCTATTTTTTAGGTTCTATACATTTCAATCATGGTCACACTTTATATTGTGCTGAAATATTAACATAAAATCATTCTCACAACTTATAAAAAGGGGCATCTCACCACCCATTGATTACAAGGAATAATTTGGATTATTCTTGAAAATATTCCTTTATTACTTCTCATAGAATCCAATTTTATCTTATTCTGTTTATTTCCACAATAGATTACCCTAGTCCTTCCCCTTCCAATGATTTCTCAAAGGGAAAGCCTAAGTCCTCAACGTGAGTAATAATTTTTCCTATTTTCTATCATAATCTATATTAATTTTATAAATATATTTTCCTCATAATTATATATTTACATCATTATTGTTTTTATACATAATTATTATGCTAATGAAATATCTATTATCCTCCTTTCCCATTTTCCCATAAAGAAAACAAAAACGACAACTCTGTATGTGTGTAAACTACCACCTCTACGAGGTGTCATGTTTCCTTCTCCATAACCAACATTCATGACCTGTACTGAATTTGAATTTATTAAAAAACCTGATACTTATACCAAATTTTATATTATTAAATAATAAAATAGGATATACATTTATCCAATTCTATTTAAAACAAAATCATCAACCTTTTGTATGCATGGACTACTGCCTCTATAGAATTAGTAATTTCTATTTTTTTCTTTTCCTCACAGCATTTCATGGATAGTAAAAATTTGTTTTAAATTGATAAATATGGTTTTTATGATTTTTCTATGGTATTTTTAATAAAAATTGGACAACCTATTAATAATATGATAAATAAACAATTATTATAGATTCAACAGTTCAAAAGAGAATATTTAAGAAAAATGATTTACTCATACATTGTAATAACTTATTATTTGATAAATTATTCTTATAATTATTTCCAATTATGATATATCACACTAATAAGTACTATATATGTTCATTAATATTCAATCATAATCAAAATACAGCTATATCTCTTTATTAGTATCAATTTATTAGGGTTTGTTCTTTTTTAGGTTAAGTTAACTTCCTACTTGAAAAAATTTATAAACTTATATCATATATGAGTATGGGAGATTAATATTTAAAAAAATGATATAAATAAGTAAATAATTACTTTATATTATTTCTTTAATGATAACATTAATATTCATCTCATCAATTATGATACCAATATATACTCATTAAAAATCATCAAAACATGTTCATTGTCAAATTCATTTTTAGGGTTTTAACCCAAAATACCATAGAATGAAATTTTAGAAATATATATAATTAATTATAGTGTATTTTATTATTTTTTAAAGATTATCTTTGGGATAATAATGAAGAACAACACTGCTATTACGAAACAATTTCAAGATGACAAAGATTAATCACACCCAATATTGAAAATAGATAATAAATACTAATATAATTGTAGAAAATAATTACATTTTTTTTAAAAAACGTTTATGTATATGAATAAGGTCATAAAATAGTTTATTAATATTTATTTATATTTATAAATTATCTCATAGTGAAATCAACTAAGTAGGGAAACCAAGTAAGGGTTTTTTTCTTGATACCTATTTTATGATACTTGTATCTTGTTAGAAACCAATTTAATTTTATATGGTGTATATATTTCCAACATTTTATATTATATAAATAATTTCATTTCATTTAATTTTAATATCATTTTTAATTTCTTTCTCCATCATTATTTTTATATTTAGATGATACTCAAGACATAATGGTTTTTACTAGGTCTATTTTGTTCCATTTAGTTAAGAACTTTCTAAAGAAAAATATATTATTAAAATATTTATTTGTTATAATTATTAAATACTTAGTATTTTATCTCCTCATTATTTTCTATGGTTCTACAATTATTCTTTATAATCTTATTATCAAGTAATTCTTACCTCAATGATTATGTTACTTGTAAGGTTATTTTATCTTGAATTTCATTTCCTTAAGACTTATTTATGTAAATACATTATATATTATATTATATAGTGTAAATACTAAACATTTTACATTTTATATCAATATTATATCATTACTCAATGTATTTAATGTCATATTTGAAAATATATCATTAAATGGGTTTTATTCAATGTTTTTAAAAGAAAAAATGTGTTATTCTTCACTATTTTCAATTCCATGAGACACATTTGATATTGAACACCATGTTTTCGTTTATATAGTGTATTTAATTTCCTATTTAATTAATATAAAATTAATATCATTATATTTCCTAACATTTCTCTAATTTTCATTGATTCATATGTTACCATTGTCGTAATAGTTTTCAATCTCAGTTTTACATCATTGAGATATGATTCATATTCACAACTTCTTTCCCATTTATGGAATATATAATAGCTATGAAATATATTCAAAACCCTCTCATAAAATTTCATTCTTTGGAATTAAAAATTCATAAATCCATCACTGGTTTTTTCATTCCAAATCATCCTCTATAACAATTAGGATGTATATTCCAATGCATTTCCTATATGAACCCTCTATATTTCCTTCAATTTATTAGAGGTTGTTCACCCAAATTCCATATATTGGTATATTTGGAAATTTATTGACTTAAATTTGTACCCATTTCTCATTATGGTGTTATTTTGATAGATTATTTCATAGAAAGTTATTCTATTTATTTATTGGGGAAATTATTAACTTAAACATACAACCCTTACTCGATAAATTGTATGTTTGAGGGATGATTACATAGAAAGATATTCTACTAGTTGATTACAAAAATATTGAAAATTAATAAACTCGTAATTACAATATAGATGTTTATAAATTAGTAATGAGTGTTTTTTATGTGTTTTATATCTTATTCATTCCTTCATATGATAAATTCATTGGACGTGACTATTGAGTGGTTGGGACCAGTATAGATAGTCCCTTGATGTATAAATGGATATCATGAGACAAAATAGATTATCTCTTTTGGTGTGTGACTTAATATAACACATAGTTCCAATACATAGGTCTTGTATGATAATATCTTTATGTCTAAGATCATGAGGTATGGGATTATGGCATGGAATTATATGTCTGACATTATGCATTTCCTCACTAACGAATCAGTTATTGTTATCCATGTCATAAATTAAAATCTATTATTATCCATGGATATATTATTCTTTCATTTTCATTATATTATGAAATTATTACATATTTATACCATAATATATATATGCGCATCTTATAATCACTTATAATATTTTATTTTTCACACTTAGGATTACCCTTACTGAGAATTTGATATCACCACTTCTTATGTTTCAATTTACCTAGGTTAAAAATAAATGTATTATAAATTATATTTAAAATAGAATAAACTATGTCATAAACTTTTGGTAGGTTTTGAATAAGTTTTATGAATTAATTTGTTTTTTATATAGTGGTAATAATTATCACTTGATGATAAATTCATGGGATTTTTTAGTTTTTTTACTAACTCTCTAAAACTCTAAACTTAAAAGGTACGTGTAATTTATGTGACTCAATATTTATTGTCTATATAATAACTATTTATGGTTAAAATACGTCTCTTTAGCTCATTCCAAATGTGTTTGTGAAGAAGGTTTTTTAGCATTTGATTCTAGGAGTATGGGTATGGGGTGTCACAATAGGAATTAAAATAGGTATTAGGTAACTTTAAAGGATAGGATGTTAGTTATGGATATCATAAGGGTTGATAAATTTGGAATGATTATAATTTAAAAGATATATTTAACCCTTTTAGGTTTTGTTGAGGTGGTATTAGATAAATTATGTTGTTTGAGGATTAGGATAAAATAAATTTAGTGAAAAAACTAAGATATGATGAAGGGATAATTGTAAGTATAGGATAACACCCCAATGTTTTGGTAAAGTATATATTATGTGGTTATACAAGAAATTATGTCCCTATTTGGATACTAAAAGTTGATGAAGGAGCTAGAATAGATTTACCTTGGGGTAATAACCAAAAAAATGGTGGATTGGGTTTTAACACGATTGTTATCTAGTGTGCAAAAAGATTGTCTAAATACACACCTGGTTTGAAACTCTTTGGGGATATGTTATGTCGAATTAAATTATTTTTACAAAAAACTATCAAATATTTGAGTATGATGTTAAATAATTATTTTAGAGAGATTATTAAGAAAATGACCATATATAACCAATAATTGGACAAAGAGAGTCATAGTTCAAAACAAATGCATAATATGTTCAAAAAATGTTCTATAGGGGAAGAAAGAATCATATTAATGCTTTTATATTTGTATTTTGGATAATATCATAGAATTATTATTTTCTGTATTTTATTGAAATAGGATCCTGAAAATGTATCTATGAAAGGTTTCAATCTAGAAATAATTATTTCTTATAACTGAAAAAGGGAGAATAATTTAATGGTTCATAATTTTAATATATTTCTATTATTATGGAAGTTGAGTTTTATAGTATTTCTTAAGGTGGTGAGATTATTATTTTAGTGGAAAATAAATCTTGAAACTCTTACCTATTTTCATTAGTGATTGATATTTATCATTGATTTTCTGGTATACTCCAAAAGATAGGAGAATAATATGAAATATCTCAACATTGTTATTTAGTATTTATATATTAATGTTTTGAAAGAAAATATTGAATGGTATCAATAAGCATGAAAATTGATTTTATGAAAAATTTGTATTTTTTGGGATAACTCTTGGAGAACATGTGATTAAGGGATAGATAAAAATTGGGATTAAAATATTCTTGATGTTGAGGTAATAAAGGTTTGACTTATTTTTAGAAAATTGAGTTAGATATTATTGATATCCATAAAATTGATTATTCATTAAATAAAAGAGTGATCCGTGATATTTTTAGGGATTATTTTATCATTTTTTTGGATTATGATATATATATTGACTAGTGCGCAACTTTATAAACTGATGGTCAATACATTAAGGGTTAACGATAGAGGTGGTTTTGGACAAATATATAATATCAGTGAGGTTCAATCTCCTCGAGATTAAAATGGTATTGGGAGAGGTATATTATGGAAAATATATGTTTAGGGTATATACATATTTGGGTACATAATTTTTTTTAAAGTAATTTTGTTTTAAGAAAGATAAGTAACATGACATAGAGTAATAGAGTAAGATAGTTATCATTTTAGAAGTTATAGCATGAATAAGGAATATGTTAAGACTACCATGAGCTACATTCATTAGTAATTGATAATTATAAATTTTAAGAATGAAATGTTTTAGGGGGTAAAATGTAATGACCCTAGATTTTAGATCCTTTAAATTAATAATATCTTCCATAACTTGTGTCATAGACAACACCAAAATAAAACAATTCATGAAATATTTATTATTATGAACATTTTAGAATAATAAAACCTCATAAAAAATATTATAGTCAATTATTAAATTAATAAAAAATATGATTAGGAACGCTTAATGTTTTAAAAAGTATTTTTTCAATAAAATAAGTATATCTTTATATATATTTAATTTTCATTTCAAATATTAATTTATAAATTATATAATTTTAGTTTTAAAAAATGAAATTCAATTTTTAATTTCATATAAAAAATTATCCTAGGGTTAATTTTTGAGTTTTTTCTATAAGAATTATTTTTATGGTGAATAGTGAAAAATAATGTTTTTACCAAAGATTTCAATTTTATGACATAATCTATATATTATAAATACATAAATGTTTACAAACCTTTTTATTGATCAAATATTTATTTAAGGAGTAATATTATACATTTCAAAATATCAATATTAATTTATAAAACCTATGATTAACATTTTACAAACATAAGTAATGTTTTCCAATAAAAGGGATTTTTTTTGGTTTTTTCTTTTAATTAAAAATTATTTTTATAAAATTATTTGTTTGATTTCTATAAAAACCCATATAAAATTTATTTTCTTATAATGTCACGTACAGTCCTTTGGGGCCCATTTCATGACTACCCCTAGCATGCCTTCCATAGGCCAGGGGCTGTTGACTAGCACTGGAAAGGAAAAACCCAAAAATGGGAAGGAATTGACTTTAAACTTATACACATCGAGACAGGGCACAATGTGCACATGTGAAGCACAACAAAAAAGGAAAAGTACAACAAATACTAAAAATCACCATTGAGAGTAAAAGTAAGTATTGAAAGTAAAATGGGCTAGTATACAAGACCAACTGATAAGAAAGTATATGAAAAGGGAAAAATGTTCTTAGAAGGTATTCCACCAAGGATTCAACCTAACGGGTAGGTACAACTCATCCTCTATCATCACAACCGCTCACCATATCTATCAATCACCTCTGAGCACCATCTACACCTAGTTCCCTAAGTCTCTGTCAAGCTGTTCGTCACTAGTAGAAAATAGAACTAGGTAAGGGTGAAGCCCATGCAGGGGTGCGTATAACAATGACCAGTAAGGACCCGAAGACCCCCAAATTTCTCCCAAAATTCCATAATGTTAAAAACACAAATCATGACCTCAATCAAAAAGCATAAAATAAATGAAAGCTCACACCAGGTATACAACTTAGAGAAAAGAAATAAAGATGATTAATATTAAGCTAGATCGCTTTAATCTATTAAGTGGCTCATCTACTGATCTAATAAGGGTTTCTTTGCTTCCGATCCACAAAGGTTCACTCTACCACTAATCCTCGATGAGTGTCTCTATGGTCGGTCCACGTTGGGTCTTGCTACTGCTGATCCACAGAGAGTCGCATTACTGTGGATCCATAGAGGGTCTCATTACTGCTGATCCACAAAGGGTCTCCCTCATGCCGATCCATGTAGGTTCACACCATTTCTGATCCAGGGAATGTTTCACTATTTCCAATCTAAAGGCGGTTTCTCTCATTCTGATCCACAGAGGGTCGATCGTCAATTGAAAACCAACCATAGGATTCTCGCACTGGGAGAACTTGAGTTCTAAAGATTATAATCCTCATACCATCATTCATACATCAACCTCCAATAATTCCCATCAATAAGTATCCCAAAGTACAATTTTTTGTAATGTTTCCAACGCAACAGACGGTGCGTCAATCAGACACCAGGTCTGTAAGTTATAGGAAAAAAGGTAAATAGGGCATGGATGGATTTAAGTCAAATACGACCCTATCGCACTCCAAAATCTTCCAAAACTCATTTGGAGTATCTCAAACTAACCTACATGTTGCACGGTTCCTCATGCAGTAGACGGCGAGTCAATAGTACACATGGTTTGCGAGTTACGTTAGTTTTAGTGAAACAGGGTAGGTCGGGTCCGGGTAAGGTAGGGGTCCGGTCCAGCCAGCTCATTGGGCACACTAGTCCGGATCGGATGGCAGGTCCATCCTAGATTGTGGGTCCAGCTTGACTAGGGGGTCTGTACTACATGGAATACTCGGCCTGCTTGCACACAGGTAGTGCTGGATCAGACGTGGCGCATCTGGTTCTCCCAACTGGCGGCACCAGTGGGGCACTACCCCACCTCCCAAAACGACCAGCTCTGTCATCTGTTGTGTGTCCCACCGAGCAGCCCGAGCAGTCCGCTCCTCTCCCAAGTGGCACACCAGTGTCGTGTCTACATCCCACCACATCTTCCTCCCATTGCGTCTTCTGCCAGGCACGTCTTCTGCCTGCCACGGCACCTTCGGGCGCCGCATCTACACGCTGCCGGCCCGGGCTGGCCGCCGCCGGCGGCTTCCTCCATGGGCCACCATATATGCTCTGGTGGTTTATTTTCTGTCCCTTCTGTGCCTAAGGGCCTCTAATTCCACTTCCCTCACTTAAAACCCCTTGAAAACTCCTTTTCCTCACTTTTCTTGGTTACCCATGAAGAACCCAAAATATCCAAGAGCAGCAGAGGGTCCGGGCCTTGTTTGGATTTGCACATTCCCTCTGTGTTAGTGTTTTATCAACTGGGTCATAACAATCACCGTATAGATTAAGTAAACCCCAAAATGAAACACCCTCTTGCAAGAACATCTAACCCCTAGATCAATCCATTCATCAGTTGTTCCGCGTTCATTTTATTAGGACGAAGAACTGGGAATGTGCCGAAATCCCACAGAATGCATAAACCCCTACCTGGATTCAGTGTAATCCACTATGAAAGAAGGAAATAATTTTGTGTTTCTGTCATTCGATGTTTTTCGCTGCTTGTCGATCCTAGATCGGTTCCTCCAACCATTATCGTTCGATCACGATTCTTCATTGTAGGGTGACATCGCCAGTGTTTTATCAAAGAATTCTCCACGGTTGTGAATTCGATTTCCAAATGCTTGATTAATAAAATAATTAAAGAGATCTATGAAAGGTACATTAATGTGGATCATTATTAAACCATAATTAATGAACCAATTAATCTCATGAGTGTTGCGGTTACACAATCAAAGTAAGAGGACATTTATTGATCTTCATTTAATGATGGTTGTTACACTACATTTCTTTCATCCATAGCTCAATAGTTTAAGAATAATAAAATAACTCAATGATTTATTTTTTTATTTTTTCTAAAAGTCCAAAAATTATCTTTTTCATCCGACCCTTTATGGTCAAAGTTAAACTTCAGCTAAAAAAATTCTGGTGCTGTGAATTCAATAGTGCCCTCAGATTTTCAATCCAAGCACCAGTTCAAAAGACAGAAAATTTCAGTCACATGTTTACTAAACATACCTTAAAAAAAAGTTCAAAAAAATTATTTCGGGCTCTGTGGGCCTCAAAATCAAGTGTCATAAAATTTAGAAGACTCGTAATAATTCCATATAATTTTAAAAAACATCTAGAGAGTTTCTGGGTCTTTAAATTCTCCCCACCTTAGAGATTTACATCCTTAAAGTCATTACAAAAGATAAGAAAACAAATGGGGGTACTGAGCATGAATTTGATCATCCTGCTGCCATGTGATCTCATGGAGTTTTCCATGCTGCCACTAAACTCATATCAGAGGGATCGACCATCCATGAAGTACCCTCTCTTGTTGATCCTCTAAATCCACAGGGAACTCCGTAAAAGTCACCCCAGTTGATGACATGTAATGGCTCATGCACATATCTCTTCATCTATGACACATGGAAAACGTTGTGCACCTGATACATCTGTGGGGGACAATCTAAGTGGTACACCACCTCGCTAACTCTGCAGATAATCTGGAATGGTTTGATGAACCTCAATGATAGCTTTTTTCCCTGGCCAAATATCAGCAATCCTCATTGGGGTGAGACCTGTAAGAAGACAGGGTCTCCTTCCTTGATCTCTAAGGGTCTCCATCTCCAATCACCATAAGAATTATGCCTACTTTTTGTAGTATTCATACTCTCCTAGATGATCTAGACCTTCTCATTGGTAGCCCATACCAACTCTTTACCCATAAGCACTGACTCCCTTGGATCTGTCCAGCATAGAGGTGATCTGCGGGGTCACCCATACAAGGCCTCAAATAGTGCCAAGCTGATGGTGTAGTGATAACTGTTGTTGTAGGAGAACTCCACCGGTGAAAGGTGGTCCTCCTGACTACAGCCAAAATCAAGGATGGAAGCATGAAGCATGTCCTTAGGTGTCTATATGGTCTGCCCTGTCTTACCATCTAGCTGAGGATGAAAGTTGGTACCCCAGCATAGCAGAGTCCCGAATGCCTCCTGTAATCCCTTCCATTACTAGGGTGTAAAATGTGAGTCACGATTAGGAAAGATTGTTGATGGAACCCCATGATTCCATAATATCTCCTAAACATATAAGTATCTCAATCCCTCTATTGATCCCTGCTCTCGGATGGGTAGAAAATGTGCCGACAAGGTGAGCCACTCAACGATCACCCAGATAAAGTTATAGCCCCTGGATGTGCATGGTAACCCAATCAGGAAGTCCATGGAGATACCATCCGACTTTTATTATGGTAATTTTAGTGGTTGTGCTAAGTATGTTTGAACATGGTGCTTGGCCTTCACTTGATGACAAGTGAGGGATTGTGAAATGAACTTTTCAACTATTTTATTCATCCCTATCCACCAGTACTGACATCAGAGGTCCTGGTACATCTTCTCCACTCCATGATGTACCGCCAAAGGGGATGTATAGAACTACCTCAACACCTTCTCCCAAAACATCAATAGTTCCATGGTGCGTCCACTAAAAAGAATTATATGCTCACCACCTATCAAAAATCTATTAGAATCCTACCCTGGGGATAATTGAGCACATCGGGCCTCACAGTAAACATCCCCAAGTTGTGCCTCTTGAACATGATGAAGTAGTGGGGGAGTGAAGATCATAGACTAAAGGTAAAGTGCTCCATCAACATCCATGAAGGATATCTACAATGCAGCTAGCCGCCTTATCGCCTCACTCAAAAATTGTAGACCCAACCTCATTCTGAGTGCATCTACTACTATATTTCCCTTCCTAGGAGTGTAGACTATCTCAAAGTCATAATAATATAGGAACTCTATCCATCTCCACTATCTCAGGATAATTTTCTTCTATGATAAGATATACCTGAGACTCTTGTGATCGGAGTAGAGAGTAAATATTTCACCCATCAAGTACCGTTGCCTCATCTTTAACCCAGAGACCACGAGAGCTAACTCTAGATCATGGGTTTCATAGTTATTCTCATGTTTCCTTAGCTGCCATGAGCTATAGGTGATCACTACTCGCTCTTGCATCAGGACACACCATATTTTGGTCCTTGATGTGTCGTAAAAGACTACATACCCATCACCCTCTTCTGGTAGCCTCAATATGGGGGAACTCGTCAGTCTCTGCCTCAACTCCTGAAAACTCTTCCGACATCTCTCCATACATATGAAGGGATTTACCTTCTTTGTCAAAGATGATAAGGTTGTTTCTACTCTATAAAATTCGGGTAAAAATATCTTGCAGTACCTAACCAACCCCAGGAAACTCCGCACCTCGGTCACACACCTGGGTGGCTCCCAAGAAGGCATTGCCTCTATCTTTTCCAGATCCACTGCAACTCCAGCCTATGAGAAAACGTGTCCCAAAAAGTGGACTTCCCATATCTAGAACTATCACTTCGAGATCATTCCATGAAGATGGTGCTCTCGGAGTGTATTCAGGACTATCTGCTTATGTGTGGCATGCTCTTCCTCTGATGTCGAGCACACCAATATATCATCAATGAAGACCAAAATGAAGCGATCAAGGTAAGCGTGGAAGATAATTTTCATGACTCTCGTGAAAACTGTCGGGGTGTTAGTCATGCAAAAAAGGCATCACCAAGAACTTGTAGTGGCCATACCAGCATATTAATGTTTTCTTTGGTACGTCCTCATCCTGCGCTTAAAGCCAATGATATCTAGATCTAAGGACTATCTTAAAAAACCATTGTTCTCCATTCATCTGATCAAAGAGATCATCAATCCTCAGAAGAGGATACATATTCTTTATGGTCACCTGGTTCAGGTGTCTATAGTCCATGCAAAGCCTCAAACTCTCATCTTCCTTCTGGGTGAACAAAATTGGGGGTGACCATAGAGAAACTTTGGGCCTTACGAACCCCTTCCTCTAAAATTCCTCCAACTATACCCTCAACTCATTAAGCTCCAGGGGATCCATCCGATATGATGGTCTAGATATTGGTGTCATCCAAGGGTACAGTTCGATGTAGAAGTCTACCTCTCTTCAAGGAGGTAGTCTCGGAACATACTCAAGAAAGACATTATCATACTGGTCCACCATTATAGGATATCTTAGGCTCCTCTCATCAACTATACCGAGGGTAAGGCTATCCAACTATTGAGTGATTGGTTGTACCCTACTCCGAGAAATACCATCATGTGCTGCAAAGGTTCCCTTATCACCGATGATGGAAAAACTGATCACATCCTTGCAAACGCACTATACTTTGCACCTAAAATATTTAATCTGATCATGGACCGTGGATAACCAATCCATACCCAAGATGAAATCGTAAGGCCTCGACGTTGCTACTAGGATATCGCAGCCAAATATTTCGCCTCATATAGTAAGAACACACTACCGGAAATCGGGATTAATCATAGAATCCTCTCATAGGAGTCTCTAATCATAAGTATTGAGCCAATGACACCACTGGAATCACCGAGCTCCAAAAAGAAGTTGTGGAAATGAAAGAGTGACTAGAACCTATGTCTATTATAACTCAACTAGGGTGGAGTAGACACTGATCGTACCTAGAATCATCTACAAAACACTTTGTTCATAGGCATCTACTACTTGAGGTTGAGCTCGTCCTTTTCCTCCTCCTCCCTAAGGTCATGGTGGACCACATGGTGGTGGTGGCAGTAGTACCTCAAATCGTTTCCCACTATCTTTTTCATGGCCTACCCTTCTGCCATGTATTCCGCCCTCTGGACCTCCTCGCTCAAACCACTATTTCTATGTCGGTGGTCCCTCGACTATCTGTTGATCATTAGTACACCGGGTCGGGAAGTCGTGAGCCATGTGACCCTACCTGTTGTATGAGTAGCACAATCTTCTCCCCTAATGACCCCCTTTTCCATGCAAGCTCCACACCTCCGACCCTACATCCTAGGGTCATCCTATGAAAGGTTTAGCCCGCTTGGGAATCAGCATTATCTACCTACTACCTGCCACAGATGACTCGGCTGCCTGTCTTCGGGAGGTGTATCTCATTGTCTGTGTCTACTCAGCTAAGATTCTATCCACTAATAGTGCTAACTCTAGCACTCTAGATTGCATCGGAATGTTGAGAAAAATCATTGATGCTCTGATCCCCCGTATGAGTCCATGATCAAATTTTTGGCCCCTGAATAAAGATTAAAGTACCATTTCAATAGAGTATCAGGAGAGACCATTGAATATTTCCATGTACTGGGCCACTGTCATGCTGCCCCACAATTAGTACAGTAGCTCTTAAATATTCATAGAGCATGATGTCGCTAGTAAGAAATCCACCATGAAGAGGATCTTAAATTCCAACCAGGAAAGATTCGTCTCCTTGTGTGTCTGGAGTTACATGATCCACCATCTCCCTACTGTTCCTTGGAAGAGACTAGTAGCTAGGATCACCATCTGCTATGTTGGTGTCTCAACCATGTAGAAAACTCATGCCACAACCTCCAGCAAGTCCCCAGCTACATGTGGATCTTTCTCACCTCAAAACCTTATAGGCCTATATCTCTAGAACTCATGAAATGCACTCAGTTAGTGGGCAATGTCCGATGGTGAGGCTATTGGAAACTGCTTCCCTATGGGAGGTGGTGTTACTAGTGCTCTACCCAAAGGTTCTATTGCTGTAAGAGGGCCCTACACCGATGCCTCATGGCTCGGTGGGCTGTTATCGTTACTTCTCACTGGAACCCTAGCTGGATGTCTATGTGGAGGCATTCTATAGAGAAAAAGATGTTCCATGGTCAATAAATTATAACGGGTGAACTAACCCAAAATGGATCAAAAGAAAAAAAAATTCCTAAACACACGCAAATAGAGATTTCGTGTACCGATTCAGAAATCAAAATTCAGGGTCCTGGTGTACAGATACATCATCTACAGTACCAACAGTAGACTAACTGACTATAATCTAAACTCAATACACTAAACACTATTGCCCCATTGAAAACATAGACTCTTAGTTATTCTGGTATAATCGACCGCCTCTTATACCACTTTTTCCCGACCTGTCCTCTAGGGCCCATGTTGTGACTACCCCAATCCCGCCTTCTATAGGATTGGGGTTGGTGACTAGCACCGGAAAGGTGAAACCAAAAAATGGGAAGGCATTTTAATTAAAGTTGTACAAACACAAACAAAGAACACTACGCACAATTAAAACACAACAGAAAAGGGAATGTACAACCACTACTAAAACCCACCACTGAGAGTGAAGGTAAGTAATGAAAGTAAAAGGGGCCCGTATACAAGCCTAAATGAAAAGAATGTACAACAAATAGGGAAATATGTACTCTAAAGGTCTTCCACTAAGGATCTTGCCTGAATGGTAAGTACAACTCATCGTCTGTCATCAATACCGCTCATCACGTATATCAATCACCTCCGAGTACTGTCTAGCCCTATCTCTCCAAGTCTAAGTCAAGTTGTCCGTCTTCTACAGCAGTCCAAACAAGGTGAGGGTGAAGACCGTGTAGAACTGAGTATAAAAATACCCAATAGGGTCCCCAAGAGCCTCGACGGTCTCCTAGAATTCCATCAAGGAAAAACCATAAAGAATGATCTAAATCACAAAAAATAATGTAAAATCCATCTCACACCAGGTATAAAACATTGAGAACATGAATAAATATGATTAGTCTTAAGAAATATCATTTTATTATTTTAATTGGATCAGCTACTGATTCGAGAAAGGTTCTCTAATACCGATCCACAATGGGTCTCTCTACCACTGATCCATGATGGGTCGCTCCCCGGTCGGTCCACGTCATGTAGCACTACTTCCGATCCACATTGGGTCTCACTATTTTGTATCCACAGAGGGTCGCACTATTGTCGATCCATGGAGGGTTGCACTACTTCCAATCCACAGAGGGACACCCTCATGCTGATCCATGGAGGGTCTCTCCATTTCAGATCTATAGAGGGTCGCAATGCTATTGATCCACAAGGGGTCACTCTCTTGCCAATCCACATAGGTTCTCTCTTCTTTTGATAGCCATCCATAGGATTTCCACACTTTTTACACTTGAGTATGGGAGATTCTTAACCTAATACCATCGATCATACCTCAACTACCATGAAGTCCCACGAAAAAGTAACCCAAAGTACTTTCTTGATGTAAGGGTTTCAATGAGACAGACATCGCATCAATTAGATGCATGTTCTGTAAGATATAGGCAAAAAAAATTTGGACGGGTTGGATTCGAGTCTGATCCAATCCAGCCACACTTAATCTTCTTCCAAAACACAAGTGTAGTATCTCAAAAGAACCGCCTCATCGCAAGGGTCCTCATGCCGCATACAGAGCGTCAATCGGGTGCCTGGTTTGCAAGTTACGTCATTTTTTAGTAAAACAGGGCTGGTCGGGTCTGGGTCCGGTAGGGGTCGGGTCCGGCCGGCCTGTTGGTCCCATGGGTCCGGCCCGTTAGTCTTGCAGGTCTAGCCCAGCTAGCAGGTCTGGCCTACCTGGAAAACCCAGCCCGTATGCGGGCCTGTTACGCTGGACCGGACACAGCGCATCTGGTTATCCCAGCTGGCAGCGCCAACAGGGTGTCACCCCACCTCTTGAGATGGCTAGCTCGGTCGATCATTGTGCGTCAAGCCAAGCAGCCCAAGCATTCCTCTCCTCTCCCACGCGGTACATCAATTCCAAATCTTTTTCCAGTCACGGTAGTCCAGTCGCAGTACTTGTTGTCACGGCACCTGCGGAAGCCGCTTCTCCATGAGGTCGGCATGGGCCCGCTGCTGCCGCCACCGCACCAGCGGCTTCCTCTGCGGGCCACCAATGTTTCTCTTGAGGTCCGTTTTCCTTCATGTTTGTGCCTATAGGCCTCTTTTGTCACCTTCTTCACTTCAAGCCCTTTAAAAACGCATTTTCGTCACGTTGTTCATTCACCCATGAAGAACGCACAATATCAAAGAGTGGCGAAGGGTCTGGGACTTGTTCAGATTGGCACGCGCCCTCCGCATTAGCATTTTATCAAGTGGTGATAACAATCATCATATAGATTAAGTAAATCCCCAAATGAAACACCCTCTTGCAAGAACATCTAACCCGCAGATCAACCCGTTCATCAGTTGATCTACATTCATTGTTTTAGGATGAACAATGGGGAAAGAGAATTAATCACACAGAATGCATGAACCCCCTACCTAGATTCACTGTAATCCATTGCTAATGAAGGGAAAAAAATTTGCTTGTTATCGTTCGTCATTCTTCGCTGCTTGTCGATCTCAGATCAGTTCCTCCAATAATTGTTGATCGGTCACCGTTCTTCGTTGGAGGGTGATGTCACCGATGTTTTTTCAGAACATTCCCTATGGTTTTGAATTTACTTTAAAAAGGATTGATTAATAAAATAATTAAAGAGCTCAATGATAGGTTCATTAATGTGGTTCATTAATGAACTAATTAATCACATGAATGTTGTGGTTACACAATCAAAGTAATATGTAATATTTTGATCTTTATTTAATGACAGTCGTTACACTGTGGTTTCTCTAACCATCACTCGATGGTTGAAGAAGAATAAAATAAATCTAATAGTTATTTTATTATTATTTTTGAAAAGTCCAAATGTTACCCTCTTTAACTAACCATTACCCGTCAAAGTTAAGCTCGCCGAAGAAAATTTTGGAACTTTGAATTCATTGATGCACTCATATTTTCAATCTGAGCACTGGTTAAAAATATATAAAATCATGCTCGCACGTTTACTGAACATACCTTAAATAAAGTTCAAAAAAATTTGTTCCGGGCTCTCCAGGCCTCGAAATAAAGTGCTTTCAAATTTCGCAGACTCATAATAATTTCATATAATTTTAAATAAAAATTATACTAGATTTATGGGTCATTATATATACTAAAACAATTTTTATCATGTGTTAAATCATAATATTATTCATATTACTATAAGAGCGTGGTGAATTTTAGTTTTTAAAAATCCACTTAAAATTTTTTCAACACCTTGTTTTAAAAAATTATGTCAAAAAAGAGTTATTATAATATACTTTATAAAAATACGACGTAAAATTTTTATATGAAATATAAACACTCTTGAAAAATGAACAGTATAAATAAGAAACTTTTATAAAAAAGTAAAAAAATTAAAACATACTTTTATAAATGATGGTAATAAATCCAACAAAAACATTCATAAGAAAGGTATGTTATTTCTTAAAAAGTGATAAGGTAGTTTTTGAACCTGGATTAATGTATCCGCAATTATAAACCTATTGGAACATATTAGTTCTAAGACTAAGAATCCCTTGATTAGTATGAAAAAAAATACTTGTCTCCAAATCCCTCGGGGACCTCGATCAACATGATTAGATACACTATTGTCTCAAAATCCCCAAGATACCTTAGAAAAACATAATAGAAAAACCATGATTAAAGAATAAAAAACATAATGAATTTATAATGAAATCCATAAAAATGATTCTTTAAGGAAACTCTGTAAATATTACAATTGAATCAAACTTAACAAGAATATGTTCAACAACATCAATAGAATTTTTAATTCATTAGATTTTTTGAAAAAAAAAATTTACATAAATATTATTCTCCTCAAGGATGTGTTAATACTTATATAAAATATTTTAATAGTCAGATTCTACACTTCTCAGGATTAGTTGCAATGGCATCAGACACACCTTATTTATCATCCAGTATATAATTACTTTTCTTGATGGTCATTTTATATAGTTCCAATATAATTATTTGAAATTTTTATCTAGTGGAAGTAATAAATATTCATATATAATACTTTATATATATATAGAACCATTATTTTTAGTAAAACATCATCTGGTTGACATTATATGTCACTGTCTGATGTTATCTTTCTGATGGACTTTTTGGAACTCTATCTAATAGACTCAATAATCTTTCTATCCAAAAAAACATTTTATATTTCTATTTAATGTACTTTTTATATGTATACCTAATGTACTTAGAACTCAACTATCATATATATTTCTTAAATTTCAATCTGGTAGAATTGTATTTTTTATCTAGTAAAAATGATAACTGCCCCACAAAAAAATTATCTTTAGAAAGATAATTATTAGTAATATGAAACATTTAAATATTAGATTGTGATTTTTAAAAGTAAGGTTAGAAAGATGTATTTATATTCAAAATTATTCAACTTTTTTGAAATAAAAATTACACAACACTTAAGTGATATTTTATTGTAATTCTTTTAAAAACAAACTCTCACTTACTTTTACAATATACAAGTCCTCTACTTTCTCACCATTTCTTATTTTCAAAAATAATTACCAAGAAAATATATGATTAAGTAGAAAAACCTACCTAATATTTTTATATATCATTATACATAAAAATTGTATTAAGTAATTATGAATTTAATGAAAACATAACATGCATCAACAAAAATATATAAAATTAGTCAGAATAATCCAAAGTTTGGAGGTCAAATTATTACAAATATTCAATAGTTAAAAAAATCATTCTTTATTAGATAACTTCTTACCTATGGACTTAATCTTTCTAAGATAATTTTGTATCTTATTTGATCCTTCTACTATTTAATCAATATTTTCCAACCTTTCATCATGAAACTCTATCTTTCAATTTTTTCAGAGACCTCCGTGTCTTTTTTAATGGAAGGAGACTTGATATCATAAACTGCTTTTACAAAATCTATAACTTTAGAGTTATTATTATATGAAAAAATAAATACCGAGTTTTTTTCTCTATTCATCTTATCTATATACTAAAAAAACTTTAAATCCATATACATCCACTTAATAATGTTTTCTAGCATTCAAAACTCCAGTGAAAATTTTCTTTTGATATTTTTAAGCTCAGTTTCATTTTGGATGATAATTTTATAAATTTTCTTAAGAGATCTTAAAACATAAATGGCATCCAATTTTTCTTGGATGTATTTTCATATTTATTTAACATTAGAAAATATTTACATTATAATATCAATCATTTTTATTAATTCATCGAGGTAACTCATCTTAAATTATATTCATTAAGTTCTTGTTATCAGATATGATTTTTTAGAATCACTATAATCTTTTGGAAATAAATATTCTCTAACTCTTGGTGGTGATAATTCTTATCTTTCAAAAAACTCTAACTGAATGATTTATTTGATATCAAAATATTCATCAGACTAATGAAATTTTTATCCTGGGATGATGATTCTTGATTTTTTTTTGAAAACTCTATTTTCTAATAACTAAGGGATAATTATTTATTTTTATACTGATAAGTTATATATATTGAAGTATTTACTGAATATTATTCAAAAACTGAATATCTCTGAAGAGATTTTACAAATTCATTTAAATTTCCCAAATCATTTTACCTCCCTATTACTCAAGAAAACTCTTTTGGATGAGGGGATTTTTCAAAAACTTATTTTTATTTCTTTGAAAAACAATTGTCAACTTGATAAATATATTCCACTAATTATTTTCCTTTGTCTGGAATAATAGACAGAAGAAAAAATTTAGTAGGAACGGAGAGAGGATCATTCTAGGGAATGGATAGAGGAGCCTACTCTTCATTCATAACATCAATGGATGGATTACCTACTTCTTTATTCTTTCAACTTGTCAAGCACTTCTTATATTTTGTAGTTTTTTCCTCAGTGTAATTAGTCCCAAAACATGGACCACATTTTCTCCTTATTATTCGTTATGAACTCTAAAAATCCTTAACAAGACATTTATTTATTTTATTTCTTGATAAATCAGGATATTTATGAGATGTTTCAGCACATTTTTATTCTTAATAACATTCTTATTAAGAACCTATAATTATTCACTAGAAGAAACATTTATATTTTTTTCAGTGAACTTATTCACATTGTGGAAATATACTATCCTTGTCACTACTATAATATCATATCTAAAATATAATTCCTTATCTCTATTGTGGAAAGATTCATTCTCAATTATTTCAACTTCTAGGAATTTAACATTAAACATATTAATAATCTTATGGTAAAAATAATCCTAATATTTATAGTCCCAATCCTGATAGCTTTGATATAGTTCAGTATGAACTTCACTAAAAAAGAATCCTTAACTTGAAAAGAAAATCCAAAAAATAAATATCCTATACCATAAAGGAATCTCTATATCATTTCTTTGGAAGAATATATTTTTAAATATAAAATGATATTATTATTTTTTATAGTGAAAGGTGAGTCAAATTTATTACATTATCATTCATAATAAATAAGGATTATTAGTTATAAGTATTTTAAATAAATTGAGTTTCTTTCGTAACTTATGAGTTTTATAGGATTCTTCACCATCCAAATGGATTCTAACAAGCTCAGTATCTCATTTGATATTCAAACATTCTGAATTTCTAAAAACTTTAACTGAAAATTTTTTTAACCCATCAAATTCATTAAACTCTTAGATAATACATAACTGAAACACTAAAATTGGATAATGTATATCAGAATATTCCTTCGTTGCATAAATGGATTCACGAAATTGAAATATAATAGTTGATTTTAATAGAGAAAAAAACCTCTCAAAAAATATTTAGTTGATTAATCATTCCATAATTACATCCCCAAAAAAATCATTCAAGGCTATCATGGAGACTAAAAAAGAAATTGAATGATAGTTAAGAACTAATGGAAAACCTATAGAGAGAAACTGATAAAATAAAATCAAACTAGAAATATCTCCCCATAGAATCAACCTTAGTGGAAAGTGGATTGAGTGGATTTTACTATATAACAAAAAGGAGAGTGATGATTGTACTTCTATCAGATCTAATATTTGTGATTTAGAAGATGATAATGTCAAAATATTAATAATGTATAGGTTTTTGGAATCTTGAATTTTTAGTGATTTTGTTAGAAGGTTTTGAATTTTATCAAAATTCATAATTTTTATAGAACATAAATGTATGTTGAAAATATTTTATAAACATTCCTCCACAAAATTTATTATAAAAGAAATAAATTTTACCTCTTGGATAATTTAATATCTAACATTATAATGAATGTTTGGCTAGTGATATAAAAAACACATATGCATAAAAACAGGTAAAATTAAAGAGTTGGTTTCAAAAAAATTATAATAAACTAAATATGATGAGTCTTAAAGGTTTCTTAAATTATTTTGATAAAATATTTGTTTAAAAAAAGTTAGAAAAATAAAAAAAATAAGGAAAATAAGATAAAAATGTTACCCCCCATTTTTATGATGTTTTTTACATAAATTAGATTATTAAATAAGATGTATATAAATGATAAATTTATATTTATCATACTAATATATAGTTTAATATATTAAATTCTATCAAAATTAAGGGGTTTTATAAAAAGATCAGAAAATTGATCTTATATTATAATAAACTGTAAAATAATATATCATTTATGTGTGTTATCCAAAAGGATGTGGTGTCTTATATCTCTATTATTTTCTCATGGGTTATGTGATAGGTTATAAGAAAAATAAATGGAACTTATATTATCACAAAAAACTATATTATTACTAAAACTCATTCCAAAAATCAGTGAGTATGTGTTCAACCCCAATATTTGATAACATAAACTTCCAACTGTCATATATTTAAATTCAATAGTGTAAAGTTCTCTAGTTTTTTATGTATTATATTACTAATAATATAAATCCTCTACTAAGAAATTAAAAGTTCTATATATACTTTTCTAATCAATTTTTCATCCACTAAATTCAGCATCTGAAAAAAATTTAGTTCAAAATCATTTCCAAAAGAATAAAACAATATAATATCCAATGTTCCTTTAAGGTAATGAAAGATTTTTTTAATATATTTAATTTGTGATTATTTCTTATTTACTTGAAATATCACACACAATCTTGCAGAAAACATTAATTCTTGTTAACTAGATATAAGATATAATAAACATCGAATAATTCCTCAAAAATTATTTTCATTAACTCGTTTCCCAAACTCATAAAGTTCAAGTGTTTTTGAGGTTCTAATTGGGGTAATTATACTTTTATCCGTCTAAAAATTAAATATATAATGTAAATATTTTGTTATATTTTACTATGATAAGAAATATTTTTTTTAATAAATTTCAAATTTAAAGAAAAAAATTGTTCACCCATCATTCTCATCACAAATTCATATTTAATAAGCTATAAAAAACAATCAGAAATAGATTTTTGAGTTGAGAAAAAATATGGTGTCTTCAATATAAATTTTATTGTGATATTATATCTAAGAAAATTCTTTATAAAAAAGTTTTGGATCAACATCATCCTTAATAAACTTATTTAAAGTAAAAAACTGGAAGTTCTATCATACTAGGAACTTTAGGATTGTTAAAGTACATAGTGTTCCTTAATTTGTTTAAAAACATATTTTAAATATATTTTTTTCAAAACTAGGTGATTGTTAAACATAAAATTTCTCTTATATAAATTCATTAAGAAAATAACACCTAAATCCATTTGATAAAGATTAAATTTTAAATATGAATCAAAGGATATAATTATAAAGATCTATTTGAGTCTTGTTAATATTTAAAAAGATTCCTTATAATCTATGATTTCTCATTGATTATAAATATGAACAATAAGACTCAAATATTTATTACAATAATTAAATTCCTATCACATTTTCTGAGAACCCCATTTTACTCTAATCATAATAAGATCTTGAGAAAATTATACTAAATTCCAAACATTATTACTCTCAATCTCAATGATTTCATCCGACATTTTCCTTATCTAGAATTTATTACCCAAAGCCTCATCAAGTATTTTTGGTTTGAATTGAGTTAAGAATACATAATGTTAAAAATAATTTCTTAAGGAAATAATTGTTTTTAATGGTTGCTCTAAATCACCAATGATATTTTTAGGGGGATGATTACATAATATCATATATGTTCTTGGGTTCGTAATCTGATGTTCTTCAATAATATGTTGAATTTATTTTAGAACTATGCATTATGAAATTATTTATTCAGTTTTTCACCAATCTAAAGGATTTTATAACATGGTTTGAGATTCAATTTTAAAAACATCATCAAAAGAAGTATCTTTTGTAAGTTTTAGAACAAAATAATTGGTTTCATAAAACTTAACATGCAATGTTTTCTCAATTGTTTTTGTTCATTTATTAAAAACATGATACAAATTAATTTTTTAGAATAGGCAAGAAAACTTCCCTCATCATATTTCTGATCAAATTTATGAAGATTATCATTAGTATTAAAAAACCCACATTAAATCCGAAAAACACTAAAGGAATATATTTCTTTCTTTTTCTTCCTTTCCACAACTTATAAGGTGTTTTATTAAGAAAATTTTAAAATAAATCTAAATTTATAGTACATAAATAAATACTAAAAACATTAACCCAAAAATGTTTAAAAACATAGAATTCGCTCGACATGTTTTTAGTAATTTCTTAAATAATTTTATTTCTCCATTAAACTAAAACTTTTTTTGATGTTACACCTTTATATTTTATGATATAGTAATCAATAAATAAAATTTTATTTCATTGATATCTTACTTTACAAGAAACTCCATGTGTAAATGAACCACAATATAGATATTATTATTAAAAGGTGGTGATAATAAACTAGTTGTTAGAATTTTTTATATTAATTTTAATAACTACATTATAAAATATACGTACAAATCTTTTATCTAATGAAAATGAATTTATAAAAAGGTATCAATTCTTAATAAAATCATTTTGTGCTTCAAAAATGGAATATATTTAATTTTTCGAGAAAATATTAAAATTAATTTCTTCCACTTTTAGAAATTTTATTTGATAAAAATAATATCATTTTCTAAATAATTTTATCACAATTATCTTTTTGGACATTTTAGGTTTATTTGGAAAATATTTATTTTATAGTCAATACTGAAAAAGCTTGATTTGTATTGATGATTATCTTTTTATTTCAAGAATATTCAAAGTTAATTTTTTTTAATATTATTTAAACGTAAAATTATGTCATTTTTATTTTGAATAATCCAATTAAGGTCATTGTAATAAATCTTATGTATGATTTTGTTATAAAAACATTTTGTACTTGCGAGGATCTTTTCTCCAAAAAATGTTTTTCAACACATTTTCTAGTTTAGTTTTAAATAAAATTATTCCAATTATATGAATTTAATTAAATAAAATGGTTTCCATATTTATAATTGGAATAAATAAAATAATTTAATAGGTTCAACAAATTTTTTATCATTATTATTAGTAACCAAATTAAATATTTTTCACCTCACTCAAAGAGGTAAAATTGGGTCACACCCATGGGGTAAATATTTAAAATATCTCTAACACTACCCTTATCATATTGTATGGGGGTTTAAAAATATATTTTTAATGAGTTAAATATTAAATTTTATACTATTATTTTTGAATTTGGGAGACCTACCATGACTTTTGGGAAGATATGTTATATTTTATTCAAATTTAAAAACTATTTTTGAGTCTTTTCATTTAATGGGATGGTTGTAATACTAAATAATGTTTTGGATTTATAAAAATGTGTAAAAATATTCTTTAGTTTTTTATTTAACTAAAAAAATTCATCTAAACCAATTTATTATTTTATTTAAAGGTAAAATTATTTTTACTCTTAAATTAGATATTATCCTAAAAATTGTTTTTCATGCATTTTCTGTAATTATATTGAATATAATTTATAACATTAATATAAATTAAATATTATAAAATTGATTCAAAAATTGGAATAATAATTTCCCAATAAAAATATAATGCCCCTTTAATTTTTGGTTATATAACTATGTTCTCATGGTATAAAGTTATGTTAACACAATTAAGGTTAAAATGAGTTTAAAATGGTTTAACTAGAAGAGAAAGATTAAAAAGTATAAAAAACTTCTACAAATGTGATTGGTTGAATTAGTTTGACCTTATATCATCTTTTATTTTAATTTTGGATTTTTGGTTTCCACTTAACATGATTATGATAAGTATATTATTTAATATTTTGATTAATTCCTCGAGTGTCATTTCCAACCCTTATAAAAGGATACCACAAATTCTCTCTTATACACACTTCATGAGCCTACAATATCAGTCGATACATAACAAAATAACTTTCTATTTTCCTTAACCATGTCTTATATCTTATTTTATTTCCATAAGACCTTACTTTAATGTCATAATATGTATGAAAAAACTGGTTTCTTGAAAAAAATGTATAACTCTAAATCGAGTGATTTTAAATGTATTTCTTATTTTACCACTTTAAAATATATGGTTTCCATTAAAAAATAATTAATTCCATATCTTAAATATACATAATTTTTTTAGGATGATTTTACAATCATTATTCACCTAATTTCCATCATATGGGAAATTAAAACACCACTCAAGCGTACATCTGGACTACCACCTCCATGAATCGATGTGTTTTCTTTTCATAATTTCTTCACATTGATGGTAATAACAATGGATTTACTAAATATTTATGATAGTTTTTATATAATAATGGTTTCTTAATTGAGAAGTATTGTCTACCATTATTTTATTTCATCCATCAAAAATTGGAAATTGCACTCGTGTGTATGTACAGATCACCATCTCCACATAGTGATGTGATTTGTTTTTGACACATGTTTATATGAATAGTTATAAAAGTATATATAATTTTTATATATTATACTAATGAAATTATTAAAATTATATATATTATGGAACCATAATCAGTGTATGAGGACTAGGACTGTCAAACCAAAATATGCTAGAGAAATGAAGTAGTGTTCACCTAGAACATTGATTTTAATAACAAATTATTAATAAGTGGGTGATAAGATGTCATAGGTATATTATATATGAAATAATATATATATATATATATATATTTGTGGGGATTATTCTTCTAGAATACATTTATTGTCACATATCCTGACCTGGGATCCACTAAAATGTTGCCTTGAGATGTTCAGTAACATAGACCAAGAGCACCCCGCCATATGCCAGAGGTTGTCGACTAGAATAAAGGTTATAATGGAGGTACAGTGGGGAGAATATACCTTCTTTATCATTAAAAAATATAGTATGTAATGTATGGATAAATTTAATTTTCTAATATATTAACAACCAACTTGAATAATAAATAGATAACTCATACAGTGTCAAGTAAACATCTATGCATGAACATGATATGACCTAAATACTGGCATTCAAAGTAGTTAGTATACATACACATAATAATTATAGACTTAAAAAGGAATGAAATAAATAAAAATAATCCAACTCATGAAGGTTTATAATGTATATACTCATCCAAAACTCCTATTTTCCCATGTCCATCCCTTCTCCATAATGAGAAATAGCACATTGCATAATCTTTTTCTTAATCTACATTTAGAAGATCTTATCAGGTACCAATTGGTAGCCCAAACAAGGTGTGAGATACACCCAATATTCCAACCTAAGGATCCCTTTTGGTCAACTCAAAATGAGACACCCGAAGAAGAGGTAATAATTTCACCACCCTCTTTCAAGTTCATTTCTTCTTCCACTTCTTCTTTATTTTGTTGTTTCCATACTGAAATAATAACTAAATTACCTCCTACATACTGTGATGTTATTATAAATATGTTACAACCATATTCTTTATTCTATCCATCCGATGAATGACAAAGTCACCATACGTGCGTACGCACAGCTTACTGTCTTCACGTCGTGGTGTAGTTTGTTATTCAAAAACTTCATTATTTAGATGGGTATAAAAATTAGTATATAATTGATGTAAATAATAAATATAACATGTTAATAATTTTTTATATATTATATACCATCCAATTACATATTATTTCACCATAAATATAATGATATAGCCGCTTGTGCATACATACAGATTACCATCTCCATAAACGAGATGATATTCATTCCCTATAGTAATCATTCAAAAAAAATCATTTTATGATTAAAAATAATGTTTAAGAACTTAATATAATTCTTTATATGCATCAAATAAATCATATCCATAACAAACAAGGCTTATGTAACCAAGTATATAAAGGAAAATGAATCAGTTAACACCCGAAATGAAGATACTACTGAAATATTATTAACAAATCAATATTAGAGGATCATATATGATAACATATTTATGTATATAGTTATTTTATAAATTAATAACAATGATTTAACTATTATAAAAGAGGTTAACATACCCTTGACCAAGGAAAAGTACAATGTAATGGTTAATTCTACAATCTCTTTACTTATCTGAGGTTGTTAATACGTAATTATCTACTAGGACCTCTCTGTCATCCACATCTGTGTTTTAATAAATATGTAATTAAAAACATTTTTATTATTTACTAGACTATGGGTTAAATCCATTTATTCCTTTATTTTACCATATATGTTTTTAAAGGAACCTTTCTGGCGTTTTCCAAACAACGTACTCCATGGCCTTTTCGACAAAATTTAGGTAAGAATGTTTTTTTAACTTATACGGTGGGAATGGCTATTTTCTACCATTATAACATCATCGAAGCTTCCCATAAAAGCTTATAAAAAGGTTTTCAAAATAAATTTTGTCTTTTATAATTATGTGACTTTTAAATGATTTCAAAATTGAAATAGGTATTTATTTCAAATTGTTTTCATTTCATCTATGTCAACATCCTTTGATGGATTTTAATCTTTTTTGAAGTTGATTTATTATGATACAAATATTCAATATTGTATTGAAGGTTTTGTGATATTCTTGGCTATGGATGTGTTATTTTTATACCATTAATGGTTTATGGTTAAAGTATTCACATTTCATGTGATATTTTTAATACGAATGTTTATGTTATGTTTAAACCTTTTCATATGAGAAATACATTGGACTTAGTAAGTGACGGGTGGAGCCTGCTATAGCTCCTAGATACATTGGTAGGTATCATGAGAAAAACTAGTGTCTTGGAATAAGGCCTTGACAAAATATTATTGGTAGTCTTGGAACATGTCCTTGAATCTGTGGTTATAAAGTCTGGCATTGTGCATTCAATCATTATGAAATTGGTTATTGATATTACATGTGATTATTCGACTAGTACAAAATCCTCGTGAATAATTAAATGGTTTTATTTTATTTATATTGCCCATATTATTTATAAGTTTATGTTTAAAAGGCTTATGTTTTATTTTTATACATTTCTTTAAATGTTTATTCTTATTTATGAATGTTTCTGTTATATTGTTATCCTTACTGAGCATCTGATGTCACCCATTTCTATGTTTTATTTTTCCTAGGATTCGAAGAAGTATATTATGACTGACCCATAGGGATATTCTAAGGGATATAAATGTGGTCAATGAAGACAATTTTTTTGTTGTTTTTAATTTTATAATGTAATGTAAATTTTATTAATGTATCTTGTACTTTCAAGTCTACTAAACTGATAGTTCTTTTGGTATTTGATCACTTGTGATCAGGACAATGTTATGTAATAAGGCACCAGCTCTGGGTAACTGGTTTTGGGGAGTTACAGTTATATCAGAGGAAGTTTAGTACAAACCTTGGAAAACTAGATTTAGATAAACTCTGATTTGAGAACATTACCCTAAGATAGATTTTGAGGATTAGTATAGAAGAACTTCCTACAATTTTTGTAATGTAGATATTTTGTGTTTTTTATAAGCAATAAATCCCTTCCAAAATATAAGTAGGTATAGGCGGCTCTGGCATAGATGTACCTAGGAGTGAAAACTCTGACAAGGAGTTTCAGTCTTGACCTGGGGTATCATGGTACACGACAATGGGCCTTGTTGCACTCATGGTTATGAAACTCCCAGGGTATATGCTTAGGGAAATTAAAATTTTCTTTGCAAACCATTATGAAGGATTTATGAGTACATACCTCTCAAATAAAAAAAATTATGATTATGGATTATATAAATATGTTGTTCAATTTATGTTAAGTGTTTTACAAGTTTGGAATTATGTATTGTGATTCATAAATTAATCTAATGTATGCAATTTATTAGAAATGGAACCTAGTGGAAGGAATGGAAACTGTATCAACACATGTAATCCATGTCGGGATTTCCCTCCTAATCAATATAATTATAGTGGAGTTAGAGATGCAACTGGTGCTGATCAGCTTGTCACCATACTGAGACAAATCACTCCGGTTATGAATACAAACCTTACACGTATAGAGAACATGGATCCACAACGAAGAGGATCAATGTTAGACATCTTCATGAGGAAACAACCACTAACATTCAATGGGATTACAAATCCATTAGTAGCTGAGCAATGGATAAGTTCCTTGGAGAAAATATTTCATGCTTTGGGGAGTAGCGAAAGGGAAAAGGTTTTTATAACAGTTTATCACCTCACGGGGGATGTAGATCAATGGTGTTCATTAATACAAAACACAAATGAAGATGAATAAGTATAGAACATAGAATATAGGGAGTTTATAGATATTTTATTAGAAAAATACTTTCCTCGTGACCATCGAGAAAATATGGAAAGAAAATTTCTGAATCTGAAAAAAAAGGAGGATGATAATGTCGCAAAGTATGAGGCTAACATTACAAGGTTAGTAAGGAATTAAGTAGATTATATACGTAACCCAAGGAGAAAGGTTAATAAATTCTTTAATGGGTTAAAACCATTTATCCATTGAGCATTAGTCTCATAATCCTTCTCATCATATGAAGAAATTTTCTTATGCGCTATCAAGAAATAAAAGGAATTCTATATGTGTTACAACTTTAAAGAAAAGAAATAGAAGAAGATATCTATTGAACACTCTGAAATAGAAATAAGGGGATGAATAGAAAATATGAATATCCATCCTGCGGTAAATGTGGTATGAAACACCTCGGTACTTTCTTAAAGGGAATGTGAGTCTGTTACAAGTGTGGTGAAAAAGGCCACTGATGTCGTGATTGTCATGGGAAGAAAGAGGTTCTAAATGTTTAATGCTACAATTGTAGAGAAATGGGGAATTATATAAATGAATTTCAAAAGGTCCATGGAAAATTACCTCATAAAAGGACAAGGGAGAAATGCCAATCTTATGCGTTCACTACTGCAGAGGTTGAAGTTCTGAAATACGTGGTGGCAGGTAATTTAATGGTTTACAAATGTTTAGCCAATGATTTATTTGTTTCTGGATCATTGCATTGTTTCGTATCTTCCTAGTTTACTAAAAAAAAATTAGATATTTTCAGTTTGACTTAACAAGGGTGTTTTCAGTCAAAACTTCTACAGAAAGTATCATCGCAACAATGTTTTGTGAATCAGTTCCCATTAGGGCATATAAATTTTATTTATCTACTGATCTCGTCATTTTACTCAGGATTGAATTTGATATAATCCTCTGTATAGATTGGCTTTCAAACCATGATGTGAAAAATTATTGTTAGTTGAAAGAGGATATAATTTTTGATGATGATAAAGAGTACCTTATCTTTAGTGCCAAAACGTCACCACCTAATTATTATCTAGATCCACCACCAATAGCTCTACTAAATTCAATTATTGGGGAATGAGATAATGAAATAACTATGGGTAAGGAAAAGAATGTTCTAATAGAGTACGTACCTATTGTGCAAGAATATGTTGATGTGTTTTTAGAGGATTTACCTGGACATCCTCTAGAATAATAAATTGAGTTTTCCATTGATTTAATTCCTGGTTCAAGGACCATATTTAAGACCCCTTATAGAATAGAAATTGTGGATTTAGGGTAACTAAAGAAAAAACTAGAGTAATTGGGAAATAATGGATTTATTCGCTCTAGTGTTTCTACATGGGGAGCCCATGTCCTTTTTGATAAGATGAAAGACAGATCCATGAGGTTATGCATTGTCTACAGGGAGATCAATTCTATAAAAATGAAGAAAAAGTATCCCCTACCTTGAATTGATGATTTATTTGAACAACTTCATAGAGCTCAATATTTTTCAAATATTGACCTTCGATCTGGATATCATCAGTTGTGTCTAAAGAAAGAATACATTCCGAAAACAGCATTTCGAACCAGGTATAGGCATTATGAGTTTAAAGTAATGCCTTTTGGATTGACTAATGCACTCTCTGTCTTCATGGATCTAATGAATAGAGTTTAAAAGGAATATCATGATGAATTTGTAGTGTTATTTATTGATTATATCTTGGTATACTCAAAAAGATATGAAGATCCTTAAAATCACATATGCACTATTCTGAAAACCCTCAGAAGAAATGAATTATATGGGATGTTTAGAAAATGTGAATTCTGGCTTCAAGAGATTTCTTTTCTTGGCCATATTTTCTCTAAGGATGGAATATCTGTTGATCCTTTAAAGACCAAGGTAATCCATGAATGGTCAGCACCGATGAGTATAACTTAGGAACATAGTTTTTTTTGGTTTAGCAGGTGATTATTGATGTTTCACCCAGAATTTTTCATGGTTGGATAACTCATTAAACAAGATCGCACATAAAGGGGTTATATTTGTTTGGAAAAAAGATTTTGAATAATGTATTGAATAACTGAAGAGAATATTAGTCAATTCCTTTATCTTGACTCTACCATTAGAGAACGATGGGTTATTTATTTGTAGTGATGCTTCAAATAAAGGACATGGTTGTGTCTTAAAGCAGAATGATACATTTATTTCCTATGAATCACGATAGCTAAAAATTCATGAACAAAACAACCCTACTCAGGATCTTGAGTTAGCAGCTGTAATCTTCACTCTGAAAATATAGAGACACTATCTCTATGGTGAAAATGGGAGATTTATACTGATCATAAGAGTTTGATGTATATTTTCTCATAGAAAGAACTCAACATGAGGAAAAGACAATGGCTTGAACTACCCAAGGATTATTATTTCACTATAAACTACCACCCAGGGAAGGAAAATAAGGTGGAAGATTCTTTGGGAAGAAAGTATCATGAAGTTTTGAACAAAATGAGAGTTGAAAGGGATCCTATTTTTATGGATCTAGTAAAGATGGATATGGGAATAACCATGGAAGGTGAAACATCAATACTTTTCGAATGGTTTCCAAACCATCTTTACTAGAAAGGATAAAGTGTTCTTAGATTGATGAGGAGGAGTTTCAAAAGAATATTAAAGCTATAAATGATAGGATATTGATTGACTTCGTGTATGAAGATGGAATTTTGAAATTTTGAAAGAGACTTTGTGTTCCTAACATACCTTATCTAAAAAGAGAATTGTTGGATGATGATCATAACTCCAATTTCTCTTCACACATTGGTAGCACTAAGATGTATAGAGATTTGAAGGAACATTTTTTGTGGGACAACATGAAGAGAAATATTTATGAATATGTTTCAAGATGTATGGTTTTTCAATAAGTGAAAGCTGGAAGACAATATCCTAGAGGAGTCATGCAACCTCTTCCCATACCTGAGTGTAAATGGGATGATATTACGAAGGACTTTTTCATGGGGCTACCATAGACTCCTAGAAGGAATGATGCAATATGGGTCATTGTTGATCATCTTACCATGTCATCTCATTTTCTTTCTATAAGAGAATATTTACCACTTGAACGTCTGGAAAGACTATAAATTAATGAATTTTTAAGGATTCATGGTGTACCCCTATCGATTTTTTCTGATCATGATCCCTATTTTACGTCAAGATTCTGGAAAAGTCTTTAGAAGGCCCTGGATACTGAACTTCTTTTGAGAACTGCCTACCACCCTAAAACCGATGGTGTAAAGACCCGTAAATTTCAAGGAACTTTTTTTTCTTAATTTTATTTGGAATTTTACAAGAGCGCAGTCTCTGATGGCACCAGATTCTGAGGCCCAGTGTGCCCGGAATCATTTTCCGAAGTTTGGTTCGGGTACGTTCAGTGAATGGACGAGCGGGTTTTTCTAACTTTTGAACCGGTGCCCGGAATCGAATTCTGAGGGCACCGATGAAATTACAGCGCCGGTATTCTCTTCGAAACGCCTCTTCCGGAGTTGCGTTTTCTCGGGTGTGGTTTTTAATTTTCGGGCTTAAAGTTAAGAAATAAAATAATTTTGCGACAACTTTATTTTATTTCACTTAAGCCACTTGAAGACACTTATTGACGGCTTGAACTGAGTTAAACCGGATAGGATGCTATCCAGAAATATCCTACCCCCTTGGTATGATATTTGTGAGGTGGGGCCCGCACGAGCCCCGCCGTTTCTTTCCGCTAAGAAACGCACCCGCGAAAACCCGTCTTTATGAAAGTCAACTGACGCGTTTTCTTAATATCTTAACGGACCATTTAATTGGGCGTTTTTTTTTGTGAATTAAATGGGCTGTTTCTTTCGTTGAATTAATTCAACGAATTGATGGATCATTTCTTAACCAGTTTCCAAATTCGTTGGCGTAATAATAAAATAAGGCCAACGCTCGACCTCTGGTTATTTGCGCATTGAGAAGATTTGAGAGGACCCTTGTATCTTCTTCTCTCTTGCGAAGAACGCGAAGAACGTGAAGAACGTGAAGAACGCGAAGAACGCCGAACCCGAAAATCGACGACCCTCCCATCTGAGAAATTCTTCTCCGCCCTGATCTCCGATCACCAACCATTTGAGGTGAGTGATTTCGGGTTTCATCTAAAGGTTCTTTTTGGTTTTAAACGAAAAATAGATTTAATTATTTATAATTTAAATATGTTGTTCTTGGTCCGTTGAGCTCGCCGAATCAACGCCGGATTCCGCGACGACGCGACGCCTTCCCGCGACGACGCGACGATCCCCCTCTTCCGCGACGAGCTTTTCCGCGAAGAACGCCTGCGCGCGACGACCAATGAGGTAAGGATTTATTTTGGGAATTACCCCCCTTTTTTTATTATTCACGTTTATGAAACAATTTCTTTTTTCATTAAGAATTGTTTCGGATATGCGTTAATGTGTTGAACTTAAATTCCTCCCGTCGTTTATCTCTAACGCAGAGGGTGCGGGCCAAACGAACACGGCCCGATGACCCTCCGCCGTTCTTCGTTTGTGCGGATTTGACGGGCGATGGCGGAAAGTGCCGCAACATATGTTTGACGATCCCGCAGTGAAGAACGAGTCCCAGGAGGATCAATGTCGTAGACGGGAAGAGAATCGGACCACCGGAATGATCCCGGTGGCCCGCGGAACTCGCCTGCGGCGCGGGTCGCTGGCGCGGCGGTGCCGGCAGCCGGGAGCGGTGGTGCCCTGGCACGCCGTCGGATAGGTCATCGCGGCTGAAGCCGCGGCGGCGGCGGCACTCGCGGAACCACGGCCGCGCGGGTCCGGTGCCCTCGGACGCCGCTGAAGCCGCGTCCTCGACTCAACGCGGCCCCATGCGGGGGCCCGCGGCACCACCGGGCCGCGGGGGCAGCGCCCCGCGGCGCCAGGCCGTTCGGCCGCTCGGCCAAACCGGACCGGGCCGGTCCGACTGGACGGGCCGCGCCCTGGCCGGACCGGACCGGGTCGGACCGGTTCGGGTCGACCCGGTTCGGCCGACTCCCCGGGGGGGTCGGGCCGGGTAGGCCCAGGGCCCGTACCCCCCGTCTTCGGACGGTCTTCGTTCAAATGGCCGTATCTTGAGTTACTGGCCTCCAAACGACCCGCCGTTAGCGGCAAAGCGATCCTTGGATCGAGACGGTAGTTTCGGTATATCACACTCAAGGTTTCGGAATACTTTGAGTACAGTCGGGTTGGTTCGTACACGAAACCAACCGGGCCCTCGGAGCGGAAATGCTCATATCTTGAGCTATGGACGTCTGATTGACGTGTCGTCATCTTTGTTGAGTTCCTCTTTGTGAGACGGATCTTTTGACATACTCCGCCCGAGGTTTGGACGCAGGTGGAGTACGGTCGGGTTGGTTTTTCCTTAAAAACCAACTGGGCCCTTGGGACGAAATAGCCAATAACTCTCAGACCAGGCGTCTGATCGACGCGCCGTCTGCGACGTTGAGTTCCTGTAAGCGATACGGAACTTTTGGATACATCAAATTTGGACATTGTGTCAGTTTATGTATCAACCTCTCGGCTCGTGGAGCGGACCCTCCCGAACGAGCTTGCTGTGTGCGGAACCCTAGTGCTGGCTGCGACTGCTTCTTCGACAGCGACGACCATGCAGAGATCCTAAGTGGACTGCGGTGATGACTGTGCAGAGATCCTCCGTGGACTCCGATGACGAACGTGCAGAGATCCTCAGTGGACTGCGGCGACGACTGTGCAGAGATTCTCAGTGGACTGTGACGACTACTGCACTCAGCGATCCTGCGTGGATCAGTGCTTCAGGTCCTGTGGGGGCCCGGTCCTGTGTGGGCCCGATCCTGTGTGGGTCCGATCCTGTGTGGGTCCGCGCTCAGCAGTTCTGTGTGAGCCAGCGCCTACCGGTCCTGTGTGGGCCCGATCCTGTGTGGGTCACTGCGGGGTTAGTACCTATCGATCCTTCGTGGGTCCGACAACTTAGATGGTTCAGTGATCATCTTTATCGTCATCCGAAGAAGTATACCTGTGTGAGCTGAATCTTGTGTTTACTCTCCTTTGTGGATTGTGTTGGGTTATCTTGTGTAGATTTACTGTTTACTCTCCTTTATGGATTGTGTTGTTCTATCCTGTGTGGGTATGCATTTGCTTTCATGTGTGGACTGGGTTGTGCTTGGGCTCAGACGTTGGATCTGAACAGGAATTGATGACTTAGGTATATGTATGGGAATATACCTAAGCCGTTTCAGATGTTACTTCGTGATTGTATCTTTCCTTTGTGGATTATCCTTTATGGATTTCGGGAGACCTTCGGGGGTCTCAAGGTCCCTACTGAGTATCTTATACTCACCCCTGCACGGGCTATGCCCGCACTACGTTGTGTTGGTTGCAGACGACGGACAGCGCTGACCGTGGTGGAGGCGTGCGGAGCAGGACAGTACCTGGAGGTGGACTACTGGGCAGGACGTACTCAGAGCGGTCAGGTGGACCCGAGGAGCAGTGGAGGCTATCTGTACCCACCCTTCAGGTGGGACTTCCAGAGGATGGCTCGACGCTGCAGTTTTTCCTTTTCAGTTGCTATTTTTCCTTTCAGTTGTACTTTACAGTTGGGCTTGTATTTCTGGCCCCTTTTACTTTCAGCACAGCTTGTACAGTTTTTCTTAGTGTTTACTTTTCCGCTTGCTTACTCTGTGGTGCTTGTTTACTTTTCAAAGGCAATGCCTTCCATTTTTGTTGGGATTTACGCCTTGGTGCTAGTCTCCAGCCCCTGGCCTATGGAAGGTGGGCTTGGGGTAGTCACGGCACGGGCCCCGAGGACGGTTCGTGACAAATTGGTATCAGAGGTGGTCGGTTCTACCGCAGACTCTGATCTTTCTTCTATGTGAAGCAATAGTGTTTAGAGTATTGAGTGTGGTTATCAGTCCAGGGAGTCTAGTGTTGGTGTGGCGGCCGACGTATCCATACACCAGGACCCTGACTTCTGATTTCTGACTTAATGCACGAAAACATTGATTGCATGTGTGTTTCAAGTTTTCTTCGTGATTACTTGTGTCAGCTCACCAGGTATACTGTTCTGACCGTGGCGCACTTGTTTCCTTTTCAGGATTGCACGACAACAGCAGCCAGCTAGGGTTCCTAGGGTAGAGCGCGACGACAGCCCGCCGAGCGACGAGGCCTCGGTACAGGGCCCGTTGACAGCAGAGGCACCGGCGTTACCTTTACCCGCCGAGCCCCCGATGCTTCCAGCACTGGCAGCTGACGACGCACGACGCCTCGGAGCTCTGCACGAGTTCCAGCGCTAGCGACCACCCAGGTTCCGTGGGGAGACGGACCCCTAGGCAGCCAAGGACTGGCTGGAGGCGGTCGTCCGAGTTTTCAGGCTAGTGAGGACACCAACAGACCTCATGGTGATCCTCGCTGCGAGCCTACTGCACGCAGCGGCAGGGCGATGGTGGAGCCTGATGCACCGGGTACACGATGAGGCCACCCTCATCTGGACAGACTTCGAGGGCCTCTTCCTCTCAAAGTTCGTCCCAGCCACCCTCCGTGCGGTGCGCCTCCAGGAGCTTCTTCAGCTGCGACAGGGCAGCTTGACGGTCGCCCAGTACGCGGCGAGGTTCACCGACCTTTCTCGCTACTCGACAGACATGGTACGGGACCCCTTCTTCCGGGCTCGGACCTTCGAGAAAGGATTGAGACACGAGATCAGGGTATCACTGATCTCCCTCAGCATCCCGACCCAGGCAGGAGTGCTAGAGTGAGCCCTCCTGATCGAGAGCTTCCTGGCTAAGTCCACAGCGAGACCTACCGCAGGGCGGCAGATAGCGGAGTCTTCGGCAGCAGGTAGCCGACGGATGAATCAGGGTTCCAGGAAGACCAGGCCTTCCGGCAGACGACCTCGGGACACTGGCTCAGCGGTGCGGGGCACACAGCGCGGAGCCAGCCTTCCGAGAGGCAGACAGTGCTACGAGTGCGGCGGGCAGGACCACATGGCTCGTGACTGCCCAACCCGTCGTACCGAGGGGCAGCAAACGGTGGAGGGACCACCCAGGCAGAGGCAGAGGGTCGACCGTGGCGGTCCGCATGGAGGCGGTGGACGAGGAAGAGGAGCTACCCGAGCAGCAGGTGGTGGGCGACGCTTTGAGGCTCTGCCACCACCACCACCAGGAGGCCCGCCCCGACCACAGGGAGCTGGCGGGCAGAGACAGGCTCAGCTCCAGGCAGCGTAGGCCTACGACCACGGCACGCCATAGATGATTCGAGGTACGATCTATGTCTATTCCACCCTTGCTATAGTTCTGATAGACACAGGATCGAGTCACTCTTTCATAGCCACTACCCTTGTTCGGAGCTCGGAGATTCCGACAGAGTCGTTGGCTCGATCCTTACGGCTAGAGACTCCTACGGGAGCAGACTCGACGATTACGCACTGGTGCTGGAAGTGTGAGCTTACTCTACGAGGCGAGAGCTTCTTCTAGGATCTTCTTGTAATGGCATCGAGGCCTTACGACGTCATCTTGGTCATGGATTGGTTATCTACGGTCCATGCTCAGATTGACTGCATTAGGCGCAAGGTGCGATGTGTGCGCACCGACGGGAGCAGGTTCACCTTCACCGGAGAGAAGGGAGCCTTAGCAGCACAGGATGGACTCACGCAGAGCAGAGGTCTGCCCATCACTCATCAGTTGGCTAGCCTCATCCTGGGAGCAGTTGACGTGCGGATTCCCAATTTTCCTGCAGTGGTGGATCAGTACGCGGACGTCTTTCCCGAAGACATTCCAGGACTACCTCCTCGCAGAGAGGTAGACTTTTATATTGAAATGTACCCCGGGACAACCCCGATATCCAATCCAGCATATCGGATGGCCCCCGCTGAGCTTCGAGAGATGTGGGTACAGTTGGAGGACTTGCAGGGCAAGGGGTTCATCTGACCCAGTGTTTCACCCTGGGCTTCCCCGATTTTGTTCGCCAAGAAGGCGGACGGGAGCTTGTGATTGTGTGTTGATTATCGTCACCTGAACCAGGTGACAGTGAGGAACAAGTATCCGCTACCCAGGATTGATGACCTCTTCGATCTGCTCAAGGGAGCATGGTGGTTCTCGAAGATAGACCTCAGGTCAGGCTATCATCAGCTCAGAGTTCGAGACGAGGATGTGCAGAAGACGGCCTTCAGGTGTTGGTATGGCCACTACGAGTTCTTGGTTATGCCTTTAGGTATGACCAATGCTCCAGCAGTGTTCATGAGCCTCATGAACAGGATCTTCCAGCCATACCTCGATCGATTTGTCGTATTCTTCATCGACGACATCTTGGTGTACTCGACCACGGAGGAGGAGCACGCCTACCACTTGCGTGTTGTACTAGACACACTCCGAGAGCACCAAATTTATGGAAATCTCTCAAAGTGTCAGTTCTGGTTACGTGAGTTCCACTTCTTGGGGCACGTCATTTCTGAGGCGGGATTTGCAGTGGATCCCACGAAGATCGAGGCAGTGCTAGCTTGGGAGCCACCCAAGAGCGTGACAGAGGTGCGGAGTTTCTTGGGCCTAGCCAGATACTATCGGAGATTTGTGCCGGACTTCTCCAGAGTTGCGATCCAACTCTCAGCATTGATGAAGAAGGGGAAACCCTTTGTGTGGTCAGACAGATGTCAGCAGAGCTTCCAGGAGCTGAGGCAGAGGTTGACCAGCGCACCTATCTTGAGGTTGCCTAAGGAGGGAGTTGGATACGTAGTCTACTGCGATGCATCAGGGACCGGACTCGGGTGTGTCCTGATGCAGGAGCGGGCCGTGATTGCCTACGGATCACATCAGTTGAGGCCTCATGAGCAGAACTACGCTACCCATGACCTGGAGTTAGCAGCAGTGGTCTTCGCCCTGAAGACATGGCGGCACTATCTGATGGGCGAGCGCTTCACAGTCTTTTCTGACCACCAGAGTCTCAGGTACATCTTCTCTCAGAAGGACCTGAACCTGAGACAGCTGCGATCTCTCGAGTTCCTCCAGGACTATGACTCTGAGATAGTCTATACTCCTGGGAAGGGGAACGTGGTAGCCGATGCCCTCAGCAGGAGGACGGGCATCCAGCTACTTGAGGAGGCGACAGAGCAGCTAGCCGCCTTGCAGATATCCTTCATGGATAGAGACGGAGCAGCCTTCCTTCAGTCTCTCATAGTCTCTCCTCCACTTCTACAGCGGGTCAAAGAGGCACAGCGTGGGGACGCTGACTGTGAGACACGGCGTGCACAGATAACCTCAGGACAGACACCTAATGGTTTCTCCCTTGGAGTAGTGAACGACGTCCTTTTCAGAGGACGTACCTTGGTACCAGTCGCTTTACGAGAGGAGGTGCTGAGAGAGTTTCACACTTCTCCTTTGGCGGTACATCCTGGAGTGGAAAAGATGTACCAAGACCTCAGACGACAGCACTGGTGGCCGGGCATGAAGAAGGCTGTGGCAGAGTTCGTTTCACGGTGCCTCACCTACCAGCAGGTGAAGGCAGAGCATCAGGTACCAGCAGGCTTGGTACAGCCCTTGGAGGTCCCGGAGTGGAAGTGGGACGGGATATCTATGGACATCGTGACTGGAATTCCACGCACTTCCAGAGGTCACGATTCCATTTGGATGATTGTTGACCGACTCACCAAGTCGGCACACTTTTTACCCATCCGAGAGCAGGGCTCAGTGGAGAGCTTGGGACATCTCTACGTTCAAGAGATTGTACGGCTTCACGGTGTGTCATCGACTATCGTCTCTGATCGGGACGCTCGTTTTACTTCCAAGCTTTGGAAGGGGTTGCAGGAGGCGTTCGGGACGCGGCTACGTCTGAGCACCGCCTTTCACCCTCAGATGGATGGTCAGACGGATAGGACCATTCAGACTCTCGAGGACATGCTCCGCGCATGTGTCCTCGACTTTGGTCGCAGCTAGGAGGACCACCTACCCTTGGTGGAGTTCGTGTACAACAACAGCTACCACTCCACCATCGGGATGGCACCCTACGAGGCGTTGTACGGCAGGCCTTGCAGATCTCCTTTGTGCTGGACAGACCCAGGGGAGTCAGCACTTGTGGGAATAGAGATGGTCCGGGCCACGACAGAGAAGGTCCACTTCATCCAGGAGCGGATGAGGACAGCACAGAGCCGGCAGAAGTCATATGCTGACAGGAGACGGAGGCCACTAGAGTTCGAGGATGGCGACCACATCTTCTTGCGGGTCTCACCTCGACGTGGTTTGCGGAGATTTGGCCGAGGTGTCAAGTTGTCTCCACGCTTCATCGGGCCTTTCCAGGTCCTCAGCAGGATTGGCGAGGTGGCTTATCGCCTGGCTCTACCACCTCAGTTGCACCGGGTGCACGACGTCTTCTACGTATCCCAGCTGAGGAGATACGTGCACGACCCGACGCACATTATTGACTATGGGGAGCTAGACGTGGATGATGGGGCGACTTTTGCAGAGGTCCCATTGGAGATAGAGGATCGACAGGAGCGGGTCCTATGTGGGCGATCGATTCCTCTTGTCCGCATCAGATGGCAGCACGAGAACCTCCAGGAGAGCACTTGGGAGCGGGAGGCTCAGATGCATGCTTAGTACCCACATTTGTTTCCCTAGTTTTTTATGTATCTTTATGAGGACGTAAATCCCTGAGGTGGGAGTAATGTAAAGACCCGTAAATTTCAAGGAAATTTTTTTTTTCTTAATTTTCTTTGGAATTTTACAAGAGCGTAGTCTCTGACGGCACCGGATTCCGAGGCCCGGTGTGCCCGGAATCATTTTCCGAAGTTTGGTTCGGGTACGTTTAGTGAACGGACGAGCGGGTTTTTCTAACTTTTGAACCGGTGACCGGAATCAAATTCTGAGGGCACCGATGAAATCGCAGCGCCGATATTCGCTTAGAAACGCCTCTTCCGGAGTTGCGTTTGCTCGGGTGTGGTTTTTAATTTTCGGGCTTAAAAAAGTTAAGAAATAAAATAATTTTGCGACAAATTTATTTTATTTCACTTAAGCCACTTGGAAGCCACTTGAAGCCACTTATTGATGTCTTCAACTGAGTTAAACCGGATAGGATTCTATCCAGAAATATCCTACCCCATTGGTAGGATATTTGTGAGGTGGGGCCCGCACGAGCCCCGCCGTTTCTTTCCGCTAAGAAACGCACCCGCGAAAACCCATCTTTATGAAAGTCAACTGACGCGTTTTCTTAATATCTTAACAGACCATTTAATTGGGCGGTTTATTTCGTGAATTAAATGGGCTGTTTCTTTCGTTGAATTAATTCAACGAATTGATGGATCGTTTCTTAACCAGTTTTCAAATTCGTTGGCGTGATAAAAAAATAAGGCCAACGCTCGACCTCTGGTTATTTGTGCATTGAGAAGATTTGAGAGGAACCTTGTATCTTCTTCTCCCTTGCGAAGAACGCGAAGAACGCGAATAACGTGAAGAACGCGAAGAACACCGAACCCGTAAATCGACGATGCTCCCATCCGAGACGTTCTTCCCCGCCCCGATCTCCGATCGCCAACCATTTGAGGTGAGTGATTTCGGGTTTCCTCTAAAGGTTCTTTTTGGTTTTAAACGAAACACAAATTTAATTATTTATAATTTAAATTTGTTGTTCTTGGTCCGTTGACCTCGCCGACTCAACGCCGGATTCCGTGACGACGCGACGCCTTCCCGCGACGACGCGACGATCCCCCTCTTCCGCGACGAGCTTTTCTGCGAAGAACGCCCGCGCGCGACGACCAATGAGATAGGGATTTATTTTGGGAATTACCCCCCCCCCTTTTTTTATTATTCCCGTTTAGGAAACAATTTCTTTTTTCATTAAGAATTGTTTCGGATATGCGTTCATGTGTTGAACTTAAATTCCTCCCTTTGTTTATCTCTAACGCGGAGGGTGCGGGCCAAACGAACACGGCCCGACGACCCTCCGCCGTTCTTCGTTTGTGCGGATTTGACGGGTGATGGCGGAAAGTGCCGCAACGGATGTTTGACGATCCTGCAGTGAAGAACGAGTCCCGGGAGGAGCAATGGCGCAGACGGGAAGAGAATCGGACCACCGGAACGATCCCGGTGGCCCGCGGAACTCGCCGGCGGCGCCCCGGCGCGCCGTCGGATAGGCCACCGCGGATGAAGCCATGGCGGCGGCGGCACCCGCGGCCGCGCGGGTCCGGTGCCCTCGGACGCGGCTGAAGCCCCGTCCTCGACTCAGCGCGGCCCCACGCGGGGGGCCGCGGCACCACCAGGCCGTGGGGGCAGCGCCCCGCGGCGCCAGGCCGTTCGGCCGCTCGGCCGAACCGGACCAGGCCGGTCCGACCGGTCGGGCCGCGCCCTGGCCGGACCGGACCGGGTCGACCCGGTTCGGCCGACTCCCCGGGGGGGTCGGGCCGGGTCGGCCTGGGCCCGTACCCCCCGTCTTCGGATAGTCCTCGTTCAAATGGCCATATCTTGAGCTACGGGCCTCCAAACGACACGCCGTCAGCGGCAACGCGATCCTTGAATCGAGACGGTCGTTTTGGTATATCGCACTCAAGGTTTAGGAATACTTTGAGTATGGTCGGGTTGGTTCGTACACGAAACTAACCGGGCCCTCGGAGCGGAAACGCTCATATCTTGAGCTACGAACGTCCGATTGACGTGTCGTCCGCCTTGTTGAGTTCCTCTTTGTGAGACAGATCTTTTGGAATACGCCGCCCGAGGTATGGACGTAGGTGGAGTATGGTCGGGTTTGTTTTTCCTTAGAAACCAACCGGGCCCCTGGGGCGAAAAAGCCAATAACTCTCAGACCGGGCGTCCGATCGACGCGCCGTCTGCGTCGTTGAGTTCCTGTTAGCGATACAGAACTTTTGGATACATCAACTTCGGACTTTGTGTCAGTTGATGTATCAGCCTCTCGGCTCGTGGAGCGGACCCTCCCGAACGAGCTTGCTGTGTGCAGAACCCTAGTGCTGGCTGCGACTGCTTCTTCGACAGCGACGACCATGTAGAGATCCTCAGTGGACTGCGGCGATGACTGTGCAGAGATCCTCCGTGGACTCTGACGACGACCGTGCAGAGATCCCCAGTGGACTGTGGCGAAGACTGTGCATAGATCCTTAGTGGACTACGACGACTACTGCACTCAGCGATCCTACGTGGATCAGTGCTTCAGGTCCTGTGTGGGCCCGGTCCTGTGTGGGCCAGATCCTGTGTGGGTCCGATCCTGTGTAGGTCCACACTCAGCGGTTCTGTGTGAGCCAGAGCCTACCGGTCCTGTGTGGGCCCGATCATGTGTGGGTCACTGCGGGGTTAGTACCTATCGATCCTTCGTGGGTCCGACGACTTAGATGGTTCAGTGATCATCTTTATCGTCATCCGAAGAAGTATACCTGTGTGAGCTGAATCTTGTGTTTACTCTCCTTTGTGGATTGTGTTGGGCTATCCTGTGTGGATTTACTGTTTACTCTCCTTTGTGGATTGTGTTGTTCTATCCTGTGTGGGTATACGTTTGCTTTCCTGTGTGGACTGGGTTGTGCTTGGGCTCAGACATTGGAGCCGAACGAGAATTGATGACTTAGGTATATGTATGGGCATATACCTAAGCCGTGTCAGATGTTACTTCATGATTGTATCTTTCCTTTGTGGATTATCCTTTGTAGATTTCGGGAGACCTTCGGGGGTCTCGGGGTCCCTACTGAGTAGCTTATACTCACCCCTGCACGGGCTATGCCCGCACTACGTTGTGTTGGTTGTAGACGACGGACAGCGCTGACCGTGGTGGAGGCGTGCGGAGCAGGACAATACCTGGAGGTGGACCACTGGGCAGGACGTACTCGGAGCGGTCAGGTGGACCCGAGGAGCAGTGGAGGCTATCTGTACCCACCCTTCAGGTGGTACATCCAGAGGACGGCTCGACGCTGCAGTTTTTCCTTTTTAGTTGCTGTTTTTCCTTTCAGTTGTACTTTACAGTTGGGCTTGTATTTCCGGCCCCTTTTACTTTCAGCACAGCTTGTACAGTTTTTACTTAGTGTTTACTTTTCTACGTGCTTACTCTGTGGTGCTTGTTTACTTTTTAAAGGCAATGCCTTCCCTTTTTGTTGGGATTTATGCCTTGGTGCTAGTCGCTAGCCCCTGGCCTATGGAAGGCGGGCTTGGGGTAGTCACGACACGGGCCCCGAGGACGGGTCGTGATTGATGGATAATAAAAATGGACTATTAAAACCTTATAATACTTTTTGAGATCTTTCTCAGTTGACTTTCAATGTATTTGGGATCAATATTTACCTCTAGTAGAATTTTCCTATAACAATAGCTTCTATTAAATTATTCAGATGGCACCATATGAAGCGTTATATGAAAAGAGATGTTGCACACCAACTTTTTAAGATGATGTGGGTGAAAGAAAACTCGTAGGCCCGGAACATGTTGAGGAAATAATGGTAAAAGTGAAGATTATCCAAACCCACATCAAAGCAGCCCAAAGTAGCCAAAAGATCTATGCCAATAACCGAAGGAAGGATTTGGAATTTCATGTAGGAGACCAGATTTTCTTGATGGTATCTCCATGGAAGGGTGTTATATGTTTTGGTAAGAAGGGTAATTTGAGTCCCAAGTACATCAGACCTTTCAAAATTATAGAATGAATTGGAGTTGTAGCTTATCGTTTGGAAATGCCTCCAAGTCTCTCCAAAGTTCATAATGTGTTCCACATATCAGGGTTGAGAAAATACATGCCTGATCCAACACATGTACTCACCTATGATCAAATAGAACTGGAACCTGATCTGTCTTATTGCGAAGAGCCTATCCGAATTCTTGATATCAGAGAACAAGTGTTGATAAAATGGATGACTTGTCTGGTGAATGTTCTTTGGAGAAACCATAAGATGGAAGATGCAATGTGAGAACCTGGGGACCTTATGATAAAGAACCTCCCAAATCGTTTTATGCAGTAATATTCTAGAAATTTAGAGGATGAAATTAATTTAAGGAGGGTAGAATGTGACACCCCAAACATTCACAGTACGTTTCCCTTTGAATAATGCAGTAGCTTGAATTGTGTGCAATATGGAGTTTTAAGACACCACGAGCAATGAAACTAACCGTTATGAATAGTAATACACATTTTTTGAAATGTTATAAATTTTAATTTTTAAAATGGACTTCATTTTGGGATTCATAATATCAAAATTAGCATAGGGTGAATTTTTGGTATTTTTCTGAAAACTTTCAATTTTTAATGAATAGTTAAAAACACTGGATTATTGTTTAAAACCGAAATTTTATTTAAATAATTAGTTATTTTAATTTAATTTATATTAGGTAAAAATAGATACATAATACCTATATATTTTCAATGTAATTCATTGGATTCATTTTATAAAAAAATCATATATATAAAAGTTTATTGAACTTTTTACTGTCTTTTACCCACCTTCTAGAAGCATTTACAAATTTGTTTAAAACATAATTCTACCGCTTCTCTGAGTTGAATTTTTAAAATCCGAGAGAAACGATTGATATCAGTAAGTAAAATGTGGTTCAATAAGATTAAAATAATTTTTGGTGAATAATAACTTTTGACTTTTATTTACCACGGTTAAAAGTAAATAGGGTAATTAAGGGTAAAAATGGTATTATAATTACCCTAACACATTTACTAATTCTATTGGATAATTGTAATTCTACCAAAAAGACCTTATAAATTAAAATGTGGTCCCCTTTGGTCCACTTGGATTAGATTAGGACATTTATTATTATTTTATTTAAAGAAGAGTTAAAAGTGGTATATTCAAATTTTAATAACTAAACCGTATGTAATATAGGTTTATAAATATGATAAATTTTACTTTAAATATTATTAAGAAATCTAAACATATTTCCTACATATTAATATTTTATTTATAATTTTTATACATTAAATAAATAAATTTATACATGACACAATGATGATGCACTAATTACCTTATTAATGAATGATTAAAATAATTGATATTATAAATATACAAATAAATGTAATTTGAGACTTTGGATGAATTAAAATAATTTCTAGGTTAATATTACATTTTATAGTTGATTAAATATTTTTTTTTTCAAAGTAATCATGCTGTTATTATTTTCAAAAAAACCCAATACTAAATAGTGTCAAAATTGACATAAATGAGTTTTTAAAACAAATACTATATTATTGGTGGATATAGTATTCCTAAAAATCTAATGATTAGTCAAAAGACATAAATAATATTTTATATGTCATTAATGAACCACTTTAGGTTCTCTTGGAAGTTTAGAGTATGTTTATTAACCATATAGTGTAAGAATAAAAGAAGACATGGTAAAAGATAAACTACTAAACTAATAGTTAAATCTATAAGATAAGGTTAATATGGTGACCTAAACATGTCTAAAACCTACTGGTTGAGATCATTTCGACCCATACCCACCTTATATTAGAAAAAAATCAATTTGGATCCATTATAAACTAAAAATGAATTTATAATAAAATAATATTTCACACTTTTCCTGAGGTTCCCCTCACCCTTCTAATAAAAGGGAACTTCCCCTTCTCTAAAAATCACACTTCAAAAGACATTTTTCTCTACCAAACCCTAAAAAAATATCCTCCCAAATTCCCTCAAATAAACCTATAGTAATTAATTTTATCATAAATAAAACCTAAGGAGCCCTTTTGATCAACTCAATAAGAAACACCCGAAGAAGAGGAAATAATTTCACCACCCTCTTTCAAGTTCTTTTCTTCTTCCACTTCCTCTTTCTTTGTTGTTTCCATACCAAAATAATAACTATAGTAACTCCTATATCCTATTATTTTATTATAAATTTGGTACAACCATATTCGTTATTATATCAGTCCTATGAATGACAAAGTCACCATACCTGTGTACGTACGGCTTACCTTCTCCACGTTGTGGTATAGTTTGTTATTCAAACACTTCATTATTTGGATGGGTATAATAATGATTATAATTGAATTAAATAATAAATTTAACATGTTAATTATTATGTATATATGATATAATATCCAATTACATATGATTTCACCATCAATATAATGATATTGTCACTAGTGTGTACATACAGATTACCGTCTCCACGAACGAGATGACATTCATTCCCCATCGTAATCATTCAAGAATAATTTTCATTTTATGATTAAAATTAATGTTCATTAACTTAATATAATTTGGCATATGAATCAAATAAATCCTATCCATAAAAAACATGGCTTATGTAACCAAGAATATAAAGATAAATGAATCAGTTAACACCTGAAACGATGATACTACTGAAATAATATTAACAAAGCAATATTAGAGGATCATGTATGATATCATATTTATGTATATAGTTCTTAAATATTTTAATAACAAGTATTTAACTATTATACATGTGTTTAATGTACCCTTGACCATGGAAAAGTATATGGAAAGGGATAATTCTACAATCTCTTTACTTATCAGAGGTTGTTAATTTGTAAGTATCTACTGGGACTTCTTTATCATCCACATCCGTGTCTTCCTAAAAATGTAATTAAAAACATTTTTACTATTTACTATACTATGGGTAAATGTCATTTATGTAGTCTTATTTGACCATATATGTTATGAAAGGAATCATTCTGTAATTTTCCAAACAAATTACTTTATGACCATTTTGAAAAAATTAAGGTAATTTTTTTTTAATATATATAGCGGGCACAGCTATTTTCTGCTGTTAAAACAATTTTGAAGCTTCCCATACAATCTTATAAGAATATTTTCAAAATAAATGTTTTCTCTTATAATTATGTGACTTTTAAATGATTTCAAAATAGAAAGAGGTATTTATTTAAAATACTTTTCATTTCATATATGTCAACATCCTTTGATAGATTTTAAACTTATTTGAAGTTGATTTATTATGACACAAATATTCCATATTGTAATGAAGGTTTTGTGATATGATTGACTGTGGATATGTTATTTTTATACCATTCATGGTTTATGGTTAAAGTATTAATATTTCATATTATAGTTTTAATACGAATTTTTATGTTATGTTTAAACCTTTTCATATAAGGAATGCATTAGACTTAGCAAGTGACAGGTGGAGCCCGCTATAACTCCTCAATGCATCGGTAAGTCTCATGAGACAAACAAGTGTCTTGGAACAAGGCCTTGACAAAATATTATTTGTATCCTTGGAACAAGGCCTTGACTATGTGGTTATGAAGTCTAGTATTATGCATTCCATAGTTATGAAATTGGCTATTGATATTGCATGTGATTATTCGACTAGTAGAATATCCTTGTGAATAAGTAAATGAAATTATTTGATTTTTATGGGCCATATTATGTTGAATTTTATGTATAAAAGATTATTTTTTAGTCTTATACATTGCCTTAAATTTTATTTCTTATTTATGAATGTTTCGGCTATATTGTTATCCTTACTGAGCATCTGAGCTCACCCCTTTCTATGTTTTATTTTTCCCAAGATGCGAAAAAATATATTATGACTTACATGTAGGGATAGTCTAAGGGATATGAATGTGTTCAATGTAGACGATGTTGTTGTTGTTTTTCATTTTTTTAATGTAATGTAAAACTTATGAATGTAACTAATACTTCCAAGGCTACTAAACTAATCGGTCCTTTGAGATTTGATCCCTTGTGATCATGCCAATGTTATGTAATAATGCACCGACTCTGGGTAACTGGGGTCAGGGAGTTACATTTAATGTGGAAAAATATACCTTATAATAGTGGGTCTTATGATCCATTAGTGGAAAAGTGATGGTTTAGTTCTATTGATAAAATATTTTATATTCTCTAGTTCTTAGAACATGAAAAAATTATCCTAGAAATTTATCATTTGAAAGGTGTAGTAGATCAATGTTTGGATATTTTTAAGAATACAATGAATTTTGACGAAATTTACTCCATGGAATGGGATAATTTGAAGAGGATATTTTCAGTAATTATTTTCCTTGTATTATAAATATAAAAATAAAAAATAATTCCTTGATTTTAAGTAGAATATTGAAAAATCCATTGGTACCTATGAGGTAAATTTTATAAGAAATGCATGATATGCTTCTTATTTAAACATCATCCCTAAAAGAAAAATGGACTGATTATTTAGTGACTTAAAACTATGTCTTTGAAAGGAATTATCTAAAAAATAATTTAGTAGCTATGAATAAGTCAATCAATGTGATCTCAAGGTTGAAATAGAAATTGTATATTTCCATCATTCCCATGGTTTTGATAAGAAAATAAGGATATAATATTAAGACAACATGAATAAATCACATGGTGAAATTAGATTACGGTCATATAATGACCTAAATGTTGTAAAAACATCAAGGGAATTGATTGAATGGAATTTTGAGGTTCTTTAAATGTGGGGATGATATTCATAAAGACCACGAATGTAAAAAACTAATAAATATACCGGTTAATATGGTGGATGAAAGGAATATTAAAACTAAGGTTCCACACATGCTCCAATACTTATAACTTAAGGAGTATTACAATTATGCCAATCAATGCATGAATCCAATGGTTTATGATGATCACCAGCGTCATCAACCTCTTAAGCCCAAATAATAAGGGAAATATCATGAGATCACGATTGTTGAGTTGGGTTATGAGAATTATGTGGTAAAAGGAACACTTACCATACACTCTATAATTAATAATTTATTATATGATTATGAATATTCCCACTCTTATATATATATATATATAATTTTCTAAGGGAATTAAATTTTCACATTAATGATTAGATGTTGATTTAGTGATGAAAACATTTAATAGTACGATGGTCTCATCTCAAGTCTATAATACATCTATAATAGAGTTTTTTGGGAATGTTCTTCCTAAAAATATTTTTATTCTCCCTTTAGTTGAATTTTATGTGAATATAAGCCTGGAAATTGTTTAGTTATATAGTTCACATGTCAAATGTTGAGGAAGGGAGGTGACTTTTCATATTATAAATGACCATATGATCACTTCTCAGTGATATGGTGAATACAGACATCAAATGGAAATTACTTTTATCTTGGGGGTATTAATTCCTATCCATAGAGGATATTTTTCTTAGATGGATGGGGAGAAACTCAACATTGAGTGAATGACTATTATAAAATATTATCTGATCTATTTCTAAAATATTTTCCTAGTCTTCTGCTGAATTGATATGTTTTGTTTTTAATAGAACTCATACCTAGTGTTACCACTATTTTATTGACTCTTTTTAGAATTTCCCCAATTGATTTGTCATAATTGAATAAGATACTCTAGGGAAATATTGATAAGTTAATCTTACACTATCGTGTGTCTTCATAAGGTGAACCTATTATTGTTTTAGGAAGAAATAGGGTTCAATCCATTATTACATTGATTATCGGGAACATAATAAGATCATTGTCGAGAATATATATTATTTACACCATATCAATTATTTTTTTGATCAATTATGAGGAATGTAATTCATTGATAAGATATATCTTCATTCTGGATATCATAAATTGATATTTAAGAAGGAAAATATACCTAATATATCCTTACAAACAAGGCATGGGAATTATGAATTTATAGTGCTGCCATTTAGACTTACTAATTCCCTTAATATCTTTTTGGATTTAAAGAATACCTTGATCAGATTTTGTTGGGGTTTATATATTATATGGTTATTTATTTAATTTTAAATTATGAACATGAAGATAATTTAATAATTGTGATGAGGAAGGATAAGTTTTATGAAAAATTAACCAAGCAAAATTTTTGGCAGCACAATGTTTCATTCGTAGATTATATAATCTCACTTGATGGTATATCAATGGATACTTCAAAGATAGTAGTTATTGAGGAATGGATTAGACCAATCATTGTAATTTAAATCTATAGTTTTCTTGGTTTTTTAGATACTATTTAATTTTTTGTAATATATTTCTAATAAAAATCTATTCAAGTCACCAAGATGACTTAGAAGGGGGTTAACTTTCTATAGATAGATGAATGTAAAGAGAATTTCAAGAAGCTGAAGAGAAGTATAGTCAGTGTACTTGGGATCACACTAACCTATATTGGAGAATGGTTTGTGATCTATAATGATGCATCAAATATAGGAATCAGATGTATACCAATTCAGAATTATATGGTGATAACAAATTAATCACGACAATTGAAAATACGTTGAAAAAATACCCAACACAAGATTTAGAGTTGGAAACAATTATTTTTTCATTAAAGATATGGAGTTATTATTTTTATGGTGAAAGGTGTGACATATATTTGGATCATACAATATTGAGTATATATTAAAATAGAAAGAGTTGACTATGCACTAGAGAAGATGGTTGGAATTTATTTCTCATGACCCGACCTAACGGGGCCTGAACAACGACTACCTCAAGCCCCCCTCTAATAATCCAGGGGCTATATACTAGTGTTAATTTGGAATATCACGTACATGGGAGGCCTTATCCAAGTGTAACTATATATATTCACACATCTTCAAGCCCATAAAATGTTGAAATGTAAAAAAAATTATAATCATGCAGGAATACATCAAAAATAAAACCATCCGAGTATGACTAAAAACTATTAGAAAGTGGGGGACAAATTAAATATGACCAAAATAAATCACAAATAAGTAGAACCTAATAAAAGTGAAATATTTTCAATTAATCCACAAAAAAAACTTTATTTGTTTGGTTCACTAAGAACTACCTAGTTCTTGTCCCTCTAGGATTTTATTATAAGTTTGGTGGTTTTCATAAGACATGACACATGCAGGCAAATTCCATGTATGGGTGAGTATTACAAAACCCAATAAGTCACCTCGAAATCATTAAGAATGTAAAATCAAGAATAGAAGTTGGATCATCATAGGGATATGTAAATAGTATGCATAACAACAATATCCAAATATACTCCTAGAAGACACATAATATGATGTTTAGATCATAACCATAATTAAATATCATGATTCATGCTCAAAGGTTCCATAAATAACTCATTTCAGAGAAAATGGTCCATGATTTAGATAGAACTAATAGAATCTTTTGGAGATTTAGTGCTCGTTGGGTCTCACCATAATAAGTACATGCTGGGATTCTGAAGATATTGATAGACATAAGGGTATCACACTCAAGGATAAGGGTTATACCAACAATCCAATATAGATTAACCTGCTAAGTATTGGATCAATTCTATTATAGTGTTGGTCATGATGATAATAACAACCTCCCTTAGGAAAAATATGTTGATATATGATCACAACCCATACCTCATGGAGGGATTCAAAGCTCTATCCATGACTGAAGTTCCTAAAAGGTGATCACTATCCAATGAATAGGATATGTCTCCATACTAAACCCTTAGGGAAAAAATCAAGGGAACATGCCCTAGTGAAACTTTTCTAAGATGGTGAGGATAAGGGATCCAATCCATATTTGAAGAAGTACATGAGGTGTTCTAGTAGTACACAACATGTTCCTTCAGCATCAATTTCTACCCATGTATTACAACCTATGACCATGTCCTAGTTTGAGTTCAAGGAATGTCTGATCCCATGTACTCCTTACCTTGTTCATGTATGTATAAAAGTGTTTTTTGATCCCATTTACTCATGGTTGTTTCCTTGTACAGCTGGCGATATCTGTTTCCAACTAGCCATGTATGTGTCCATGTACATCCTCAAGTCCACACCAAGACACCTGGTAAGGGTAACTTGTTGTGTGATAAGGGCCACATATCTTGTGATACTTAACTCCATGAAAAACCCTATAACCATATCCAAGGATCTATACACATCATCTATTCATGTGTTTCATGTTGTGTAGTACAAAATTTGATAGATCACACAATTTCTTCATATGAATCCCTCCTCTGATATTTTTGCACTGGTTTCTTCCATGATTCTCTCTAAAAAACATGGATCTCAGTCAACTTTACATGATCTACATCGGAAATCTAATCTTCATCCATATAAATCATTTGGGGAACCCTCTTTATCAGGTTTCTTCACCATCGCATGCTGGAAATGCAATCAATGTTCCCAAAATTCACTCTTAGTCCATTGTTTTTGCCATCAAACCTCATTTCCATCACCAATCCAAACCTATATATATGGTATCAATTTTCTTCACCATAAAATGGGTGCACAATGATTTATTAGCAAGTATTTGTTGAACCAAGGGACAAATTAATTGCCTACGATGAAAAAATAATGGGGGATGAAATTCAAAAACTAAAAACATGAGGAACATACCTCAACCAATGTTCATCTTGTCTTATATTTTATTTTTTTATAATGATGAATTAAGAGATATAATATCATTGAAAATAAAATCCCTAATCTGAGATAATATCGATCACATTCCCTTAATAAGCATGAAACATAAATTAATTAATTTATTCATTCATTCATGCTTTTAAAGGAATAAAAAACCCGGGAAAATCCAAATAAAACAACATCCCACCTCAATGTGTATTAATCTCTAGTGAAGAATAATCCCTCAATAGTTTCATTGGAGAGATCCACAAATTTCATTGGTGTAAATGATCTCTGGTCCATCATATTGTTTCACCAAGGCACCCTTCAACACTATCTCAATTATCAATGTTATAAAGCCAACCTTGAGAACTATTCATAAGATTATTTAAGTAGAGATAAAAATTGGGCCATTTCATCACGTAAAACAATAAATATATCTATTTATTTATGTTATTATTTATTTCCACATTGACTCTTAAACAATTGACTGATTTCGACAAAGTTTTTTCATCCCAAGGGTAAATCCCATGCTTATAGCCCAACAAAAGCCTCAAATTTATGATCCTAGACTCTATTTAAGAGTTATTATACTTTTTTGAGAAAACTGTGCAATGAATATATTCAATATATTTAACATATTTCCAGAAATAAATTTGGTCTCATCAGGGATCAAAATATCCCAATGTCACAGCTCCTATAACTAAAAATAACCCAAAGAAATATGTGGAAAAATTAGAGTCATTGTATTCTCTATTCTATGTGGATTTACATCTCTGAATGATGAAAAAAACATTGCACAGAGATATGTGGATACATAGCATGCATATGGCTCCCACACTCCCAGGTACTCTTTTGATGATTCATGTTCTTCTATTGGAAATGCACTAAAGATATTTCTCACCTATGGATGATATTATCCATCTGATCCTCAATCTCAATAGGGTACTAGGAAAAGGTAACTCAATCCTTGATGTTCTTCTTTCCACAGTAGCTATCATGTGATAGGTCATGCATTTACCTCATCAACTGTGACATGTGGAAGATGTTGTGTACCCTAGCTTACTAAAGTGGTTGAGAAAATAATTAATCTATCTCTCCCACTCTGTACAGTATTTGGAAAGGGAAAATGAATCTCAAAGAGAGCTTATCACCCCAGCCAAATATCTACAATACACATCATGGTGAGACCCTCAGGGAACACATTGTCTCCCTCCTCAAACTCCAAAGTCCTCCATCATTGGCCTTGATGGGACTTATTATGGATCTATTAATTCCTCATATTCTCCTATGATGATCATAACCATCTCTGTAGTGTCTTGCACCAACTCTAGTCCCAGAAATAATGACTCTCCTAGGTAAGTCTTGCATAGTGGTGACTTGTAGTGTTTCCCATAAAAGGCCTAAAATTATTCCATACCAATGGTGAAATTATAGTTTTTTTATATGTAAACTCAACCAATGGTAGGTGGTCCTCACAATAATTTCCAAATCCCAACATGTAAGCTCGCAGAATTTCCTCTAGAACCTAAATGTTCCACTCAGTCTAGTCATCAGTCTAGGAGTGAAAAACTATGCTAAAAACTACTGATTCCTAAATTACACCTGCATTACCTTTCATAACTGATATGTGTACTTAGATTAACTATTATAAATGATCATCGAGGAAACTCCATGGATCCATAATATCTCCTGCACATAAAGACATCCCAAGATCTCTATTAAACTCTACTCTCAGATAGTTAGGAAGTGGGATGACTTGATGAGTCGGCCTATGATCACCTAGATGGAATTGAGTCTTCTGGGTGTACATGGTTACCCCATCACAAAGTCCATGGATATCTCATATGACGTCCTCTCTAGAAACTCAATGGGTTCATCTATACTAAATAGAACCTGGTTCTCATCTTTCAATTGATGATAAGTAGGGCATCGAGATACAAACTCTTCAACTCCCTTCTTTATCCCTATACACTATAGTTTCCACCTATAGTCTGGGTACATATTCTCCATACCTGGATTCAATGCAAAGGGTGATGTATAAAATCCCATAAAAACAACCTATCTCAAAGAAACTAGTATCATCATATGTCCTTTGAAAAGAATGGCATGCTCTTCACCTTCATAAAATTCATTAGGAGTATGTCTAGTGGATATCAGATTATGTGGGGTCTCACAATCAGTATCCACAAGTTTTTCCTCCCTAAATCACTGTAAAAGAATATGGGGGACAAATAACTACTAGAGGTAAGAATCTTTATACACACCCATAAAGGATAAATTCGATGTGTCCAACTACTCTAATGCCTTTCTCAGAAAATATAACAATGATATCCTATTGAGATCATCTTCTACCTTGTTTCCCTTCCCAAGAGTATAGAAAATATTGAAGTCATAATCCTAGAGAAGCTCTATTGATCATATTTATATCAATTTAAGATCTTTATGATAGAAGATATAATTGAGTCTCTTATGGTCATAATATATGATAAACCACTCACCCTTATGGTAGCATCACCAAATATTTAGTATTAAGACTACTGGTACTAGTTCTAGATCATGGTTTCTGTAGTTCCTCTCATGTGGTCTCAATTGTTGTGAGCCATGGGCAATCACAGCCTACCTCTAGATCAGAACACAACCATGTCTGGTACCTCATACATCATATAACACTATGTACTAGACACCCTCCTCCGGAAGTCTCATGATGGTGGTAATATTTAATCTTTTCCTCAACACCAGAAAATCCTTCAATAATATCTCCTTCCATAAGAAAGACTACCCCTTATGGGTTAAATATATCAAGGGAGATGATATCTTGGATAAATTGGCTACAAATATCTGAAAGTAGAATTCCCTCCCAATGATGCTCTATACCACCATCATGCTCTTCTGTGGATTCCAAGATAACACTACATTGACCTTCACTGAGTCCACTACTACACCATTTAATAAGATAACATGTCCCAAAAAGTGTTCCTCCTGAATCAAGAAATATAATTTTGAGATCTTCAGATAAATATTGTGTTCTCGGAGTATGTCTATAACCATCCTCAAGTGTCTCATGTGCTCTTCCTCAAATGCCATGTATACTTGGATTTCATCAATGAAGAATAACACAACTGGTCTAAGAATGGTTGAAAGATCCATTTCATGAGTCCTACAAACACAAATAGGGAATTATTCACACTAAAGGGAATCATTGGGTACTCAAAGTGACTATAATGAAATCTGAAATTTATATTTTGTATATTGGTGTCTCGTACTCATATCTAGTTATAACTTGATATGAAGAAATCTTCAAGAACTAGTGTTCCACTCTCACCTACTCAAAAAGGTCATTGATCACTAGTAGTGGATAATTTTTCTTCATGGTCACCTATTTTAGGAAAAAGGAAACTACTAAAACCCTCAATATTCTATATGCCTTCTTAGTGAACAATATCGAGGCTTCCCTAGTTGAAATACTAGGTTTGAAAAATCCCTTCCTTTAAAAGTCCTCCAACTGCACCCTTAGCTCGTGAAGATCTATGGGAGCCATCTGATATTATAGAGTAGATATTAGGGTAGTCATGGGGTCTAGATTTATTCATATGTATATTTCTTTGTGGGGAGGCAAGCATGGAACATCCTTAGAAAATACATCCTCATAATCTATCACCATTGTAAGAAAATTAAACCACATAGAATTCACTACTCAAAAGAAGTGCTAGAAAACTGGTGGGTAATCAGCTGCACTCTCCTAGGAATGATCCCATCCTACTCTACCTGGGATTCCATTTCACCCACAAAATAAAAACATCATCCCATCACTATAGACACACCATATCCTATAATTGAAACATTCTATTCAAGAAATGAACTATAGATAATTATTCCATACCTATGATGAAATTGTAAGGCCTCGTCATTCCTACAAAGAAATTTCAAAAGAATCTCTCACCTACAAGAGTAAAGTGACACTGCCAATAGATTTTTTTTATCACTAAGTTTCCACTAGTAGACGTATCCAAGTGCAAATATCATGCCAAAGTCTCAATCTAAATCTCTAATACTTGAACTAGATAAGTGTAAATAAAGTAATGGATCACATACATATCTATAAATACTATAACTAGAGTAGAGAAGAAATATATCTTACCATGTATCATCCCTATAGTCTATGGGTCATAGGCCTTGACCACCTGCAGCTACCATTTACCATCGCCCCTTCCCCCAACTCCGCAAGCCTAGCGCGGACCACCTAGGGGTTATGGTGGTGGTAACAAGACAAAAATTCTACCACCTCCATCTGCTCTCCTATCTCCTCTCTCACATCCTCCACCCCTAAAAACCTGCTTACTCCTATAGATCCCTCTTCCAAGGTGTCCCATCAAGTGTATCTCTATCAGCCACATGTGGAGTTGAAAATTCTAATGAAATATTTCCCCAACCATCACAAGAGTAGAACCACCTCTCTCTAGGATGACTAGATATAGCCAGTGAGCCCTGAATTATATACCCTCTATTATAGTATCACCCCTTGAAATTTCTCACATATTCATGTTCATGTGGCTATAATTAGATCCCTACTACTAAATTCTTATATCTTGTGTTCCCACTAACATTAATAATTTTTTGTGTATGCACATCGAGGAAACTCTCGACCACCAAATCACACTTCATCATCCTAAAATAGGTATAAATGAATACATTTATTATTTTAGATAAAATTTATATTCATATTCCTTAATCAATCTTTCAACCCCAAAAAAAATAATTATACACCCTATCCATTGAGTATCTATAGGGGTTGCTGAACCACAATGAATACACAACCATAGTCAAACAACCCTTCTAAATATGTAGAAGCTACTAGAAAACTGACATCCCAAAACATATTTGGAGAAAAATCCTCACTGAAATGGAACTCAAATATTGGCCACACAAGGTTCACCTCATCGTATGACTAGGTCACTAAGCCAATCCATCGTCATACAGATCAATAGAGAAGGATCGTTTCTGGGACCACCATTTTATTTGTTGGTGTCTTAACAATAGGAATGACTCACATAATTTCCTCAAGAAAATACTTAGCAACCTGGGTGTTTGGATCACCCATGAAACTAAGGGGTCACAAATATTGAAAATAATGAAGCATGCTCATCTTGCACACCTCATTCATTGGTACTATCGGTTCAATATTATTCATGATAGATATTGGTAAGACTCGTACACCACATGAAGGTAACACATCCCGAATAGGTCGTTTTATTGAAGCCTCATCACTCAGGGGATCATCCTTGTGATTTACAAAAAGATTCACAGTGGAAAAACATATTAGAGGAATCTAGAAATAGAAAATACACAACACGATCAATTATTATATCTAGAGATCTGACTCCAGAAGAACATGGAAACTAAAATCCATTTATATATGTATCATGTACCAACTTTTTCTATAAACAATTTTCTACATATTCCAATTCAACAAGTACATTTTCAGAGTCCCAATTAATGGATATATAAACCAACACACCATAATTAGAGTCCCTTTCCTGAGATATGGTCTATTAAAGAATAACATTATTACCTCCGACCAATCTTAAGAACTCTTTTCCTAAGGAATAATTGACTCTTTTGAAATCACTATATCAAAACCCTACCCAACATTTCTTGAAGCATGACTACCTGAGGAACACCTTTAATAGTCCAAGCACTAGAAACTAAAACCAAGTTGGTATGTCACACACATGGGTGGCATTAACCTAATGTACCTATACTCACACACATTTCCAAGACCATACAATGTTGAAATGTAAAACAACAAAAAAACAATGCATGAATACATCTCAAATACCACCATCATAGTATGAGAAAGAAAGGGAAAAACACTATAACATAAAAATTAACTAAAACAAGTCCAACCTGATATAAGAGTATTGTTATCAATGCAACTATAGGAATACAACCTGGTCTATCCAACTTTCTAAGATCTACCTGATCTGGGTCCCTCTAGTACTTTGTCAAAAGTTTGGCCTTCTGAATAATACATGACACGTGTTTTAAAAGCCCATGAAGGGGTGAGTATAACAATAACTAATAGAAACCCCTAAAATAAATAAGCATATAGCTTCAATAATAGAATCATATCATAAAATGGGATATGCCAATAACATACATAATATGAATATCTCGATATACTCAAAGAAGACACACATCCTCAAGGTGAGATTGGAAATGTAATACTGACCTAGGATTCATGCTAGAAGGTTACATATAATAGTCATCTAAGAGAAAAAACTCCATGAATCAGATATAATTAATGGAATCCATTTGAGATATCATGCTCATTGGGTATTTCCATAACAAGTACACGCTGGAAGTTTGAACATAATGATACACAGATATGGATCACACACAAGGCCATATAGTAAACAAATAAACCAATATAGATTAACCTTCTATGTAAGGGATCAATTCCCACATAGTTTGTTTCATGATTATACCCAAAACCCCACCTAGGGAAAAGATGATGGTAGAAAATATCACTTCATGCCTCATGGAGGGATTCCAAATTATTTCCAAGACTAAATTAATCATAGGGGATTACCATCCTATGAAAAGAATATGACTCCACACTAAACCCCTAGATAATGGATCAATGGAATCTACACTAAAGAAATATTTCTAATATATAGAAGAAAAAGTCCCTAATCAATCATTGAAGAAGTACACAACATGTACTAGCAGTACACAATGTGTTCCTTTAGCACCATGTTCTTCCCATGTATCACAAATTTTCCATGTTTATAAATCAGTGTACATGGAATGTTCAATCCTATGTACTCCTAGAAGTGTCTGTGTCTGAGTACATGGTGTTTCTATGCCCATGTAATCCTAGTCGTGTCCCTGTACAGAAAGCTTTTTCCTGGTCCAGCAAGTCGTGTTCATGTCTGTGTACTCCCTCAGGTACATGCAGATCCCCCAAGTGGGGATCACACACTATGTGACATGGTCATACATTGTGGGATACATAAATCCATAATAAATCCTAGATCCACATATAGGTATCTATTAACGGTGTTTGTTCATCCATTACACACTATGTAGTGAAAAATTTTAAAATATTCATATGTTCATCAGGAGAATCCCCCCTCCACCATTTCTGCATTGGTTTATTCCATGATTATCACTTCAAATAGTGGATCAGATTCAACCACACTTGATCTCCATTGGAAATTATTTCACTAAACATCCAAATCATTTAGAAAACCCTCACCATTGGGATGTCTAACTATCATACACCAGAAACACATCAAGGGATCCCAAAATCTAATCTCGATCAACTTCCATCGCCATCATTGCTCAATATCATCATCATTATGAACCCATATATGTGGTATCAATCAATTGTGAATGGAAATGATTATAAATTGATTCATTATGGTGTATTCATCAAACGGTAGGTTAAAGGAATTTCTCACAATGAAAGAAGAATGGGTGAAGATATACACAAACCACAAACATGTGGAACAGACATCATCCAAAGTTCATGTTGGCCTTGATTCAATTCCATTAGAATAAATACTGAAGAAATATAATATAATGGACAAATAAATCCCCAATCCCAAATAATAACTATCCCATTCATACAATATGCATGATATTCAAATCAATTCATTAATTGATTGATTCAGGTTCATCATAAGAATAAATGAATGGGGATGAATCAAAATAAAAAAACCTTTTACCTAAATGTGGATTGATCACTAATGAAGAACAAATATAAATCATTGTCATTGGTGAGATCCTTTAATTTTTTACAGTAAATAATCCTAGATTCATCTTCATTATTCTCCAAGGATCACTTCAATGCTCTCTCTCAATTTTTAGGTTTATGCATCCAATTTTGAGAATGGTTCATAAGCGTGTTTAAGTGTAAAAATAAAATATTTTACTATATCACCTAATAAAATAAATAAATTTATTTATTTATTTAATTATTAATGCCTTGGGTGACTTTTAACCAAACTCCTAGTGTCGATAAACATTATGTCACACCTAAGATAATTTCCATGCTTTTACATCAATAGAGACCTTATATTTCTTATCCAAACATCCATTTAAGATTTATTTCACTTTTTTAGGAAATTTGTACACATGTGATATTTAATATATTTAATATATTTAAAAAAATTGGGCTTATCGGGCCTCATAATATCATGTCATCTCAGCACCTAACCCTATATATAATCATTATAATATTATAAATAAATAAATATAAAAATATAATTCATTACACAGTTAAATATTATGAATCCTCAATAAATTACCACACTAGGAAGGGGGGGAAAGTAGATAATTTTCTAAGTCGAAATAACCATGCTAGTTTTTCTATTATGAGTATTGAATGAGATCCAGCACTTTGAAATTTGTCGAATATGAAACTTGAAATCCTGAGGAAATGGGACAGATCCTATCTTTCTCATATGAATGTTTAAACATCCATCTATGTGAATATTAATGTGATACAGAGGGAGGATATATAACTATCGAAGAATTTTAAGAGTGTTCCTGAGTTCAACATGATGGTGATGGAATGATAATGTTAAAGAAGTGAGTATATTTCCTTTCAATACCAGACATTAAAAAGGATCTATTGGATGAGGCTTGTAGTTCATCATTCTGTATTCAAACAAGAAGTATAAATATATATAGAAATATAAAAAAATATTTATTTTGGTATAACATAAAAAAGAGGATTTTAGTGTATGTATCTCAATGTTGGGTATGTTAGAAAGCTAAGGAAAATTGATAAAAGTCTAAGGGGATGTTAAAACTATTACCCATACCATAATGGTTATGGGAAAACACTACCATGGATTTCATCATCAGACTCACCAACACATATAAAGGGGACAATGTTATTTGGTTTTTAGTTGATCACCTTACTAATTCATCACACATCATTGAAATCAGAGGATATTTCCGTCTCGATCTGCTGTTATAGATTTACATTATGTAAGTTGTAAGATTTCATAGAGTACCACTCTCAATTGTATCTGATCGGGATCCAAGGTTTTTCTCAAAGTTATGGATAAGTATTGAGAAAGATATGGATTGAGAGTTGAGTTGCAGTAATGTATATCTTCCCAAAATATATGGTTAGTCTGATAAGAACTTTCAAACACTATAATACATGTTGATATATTTTTCTATAAATTTCAAATATTATTGGGATCAACACCTCACTTTATAGAAATTTTCTTACAACAATTTATTTAACTATATCATTTATATGGATCCTTATTAAGTCATTTATGGTTAGAAGAGAATAAATCATACATGTTGTGATGATGTTGGAGAATGAATGTTATTAAGACTTTATCTAGATGATGAAATGGTAGAGAAGATTATAGATATTTATAAGTTCATAATAGAATCTCAAAGTTGAAAGAAACATTTTTATGCCAATCATCGGTGAGATTTGGGGTTTGATGCTGGTGAAAAGGTATTCCTATAAATATGACCTTGAAATAAGGTTAGGATATTTTTAAAGAAGGGAAATCTGGGCCCTAGATATGTATGTTCATTTGAAATTAATGGTCATATTGTGATGGTAACTTATCACTTCATTCTACCATCGATTCTCTAATATGTTCATGTTGTGTTTCATGTATCTCTCATAAAAAAGTAAACACCCAATCCTTCACATTTACCAAACCAATAGGTTATACTGTTGGATAAATATCTCCCTTATTAGTAACAAACTATGGAGCTCTTGGATCATATATATAAATTTATTTGAAATAAGACCACTCACCTGGTCAATGTCTTATGTTTAAATAATAAATTAGAGGAAGCTATGCGGGAACATGACCCTTTGATGAGGTAGAAGTATCCACAATTGTTTGTATTAAGTGATCTAATTTCAAGGGATAAATTTTTATAAGGGGGTATAATATAACACTCTGATATTTTATGATATATTTTTCAGTAAATAAAATTTATTTCATTGATATCTTTCTTTACACACAACACTAGATTTAAATGAACTGTGATGTTAATATTATGATTTGGATGTAAATAATTTAAACTAGCCATTAAAATTTATTATATTAATATGAAGAAAAAAATTGTGAAAAATATTAATAATGTTTATATATAATGTAAAATAATTGATAAATAAGTACCAAATTTTTGATAGAATCAATTTAGGCTTCAAAAATTCTCATTCTTCAAAAATTGTTTGTTTTTGAAAATGTTATAATTAACATAAAACAACCTTTTAGAATTTTATTTTATAAAAGTGATATAATTTTTGAAATAATAATATTATAATTATCTTAGAGTGAAATTTTGGTTCTTTTCATAAAAGATTGATTTTACAGTGAATAGTGAAAATACTGATTTTTATTGAAAATAGCCTATTTGTTTTATACATTTAAAAAGATAAATATTTATTTAATATTGTTTAAAAGTTTAAGTACTTAATTAATATTTTTAATAATTAAATTAAGGCCATTGGAATTAATTTTATGCTTGATTTTTTTATAAAAGATGTTATACTTAATAGCACATTTTCTCAAGATGACTGGTTTTCTTCACAATTGTTTGGTTTAATTTTAAGTTAAAATTTCCCACTTATATGGTTTTAATATGAAAATATTTATTCCATATTTTTATCCATAATTATTATTAAAATTTAATTTTGTAAACTTAATTTTTTATCATAATGAATAGTAAGCATAGAAAATATTGGTTACCTCAGTAAAAGAGGTGAAATTAGGTTAAAACCATGGGATGAAGATTTAAAATTTCTATAAAACTTGAATTTATCCTATTTTATGCGTTTTATAAATAAAATATAGGATTTAGAATTTAAATAACCTATTTTAAAACATTATTTTGAATTTTTAATCCCAAGCCTGTCTTTTTAAAATATAATTTTTATTCAAATTAAAACTATTTTTGGGTCTTTTCATTTAATGGAATGGTTGGAAGATTTAATTCAATTTTTTCGTGATCCAAGAGTATAAAAATATTACATAATTTATTATTTAACCCAAATAATTCATGTAAACCAATTTATTACTTTATTTAAAGGTAAATTATTTTTTACTCTTAAATCTGGTACTTTTCTTAAAAAATGTTTTTCATGTGTTTTTTGTTCTTATATTAAAAGTGATTTATACCACATATAGAAATTAAATATGATAAAATGGATTCAAATTTTTTAATAATCGTGTATAATTTTTTGGTATAATTGTTTTTGTCATATAATTATGTAATCATCACAAAAAAAGTTAACTTATCATTGTTAAGGTTAAAATGAGTTTAAAATATTCTAACTATGAGATAAGATTCAAAATGTATACAAAAATTGTTGAAATGTGATTAGTTGAGTTTATTTTCACCATATCACATCTTATCTTTGGATATTGGGTTAATTTTTTCCACTTTACATTATTATGATATATATATATATTATTTAATCTTTTAAGTAATTCCAAGTATGTTCTTTCCCTCCCTTATATAAGGATAAAAGATATTCTATCTTATCTACACTTCATGAGCCTTATGAATTTGAAAATACCTACCATAATACCTTATTATATTCCATATCCATGACTTATATCTTCTAGTATTTCTAAAATACCTTCCTTTCAAGGATTAAGGTTTCCAAAAATAGTAGTTTCTCAAGAAAGAGGTATGACTCTTAACTGAGTACATTCAAGATTATTTTTTATATTACCACTTATAAATCTATTTTATCCATTATTAAATAATAAATTTAGTATATTTAATATACTTAATTGTTATTATTAGGATTCAAATAACATTATTCACCCACTTCTTAACTTATGGGAAAAGAAAACATCACTCGTGGATACATGTGGACTACCACCTCCACAAAGTGATGTGTTTCATTTTTCATCCCAACTTCACCTTTATGGGTATTATGATGTATTTAATGGAAATTTATGATAATATTTATATAAAAATGACTCTATAATGTTGAATTATTACTTAAAATTCTATCATTCCTTCTATTTAAAACTGAAAACATCACTCATACATACATATGGATTACTATCTACATGAAGTGATGTAATTCATTTTTCATCCTCATTTAGCATTAATAGTTGAAAAAATGTATGTAATGATTACATGAAATAATTAAGAAATGATTATTATTCTATAGGTAATGTAAATAAAATCAAAGTACAAGGATAAGGACTTCCAAATAAAAAAATGAATAAGAGATGAAGCAGTTATCACCTAGAACAATTATTTTAATAACAAAATGTTAATAAATGGGTATTAAGATGTTATTAATAAATTATATATGGTATGATATATATGTTTATATATCAGTGTGTGAGAGATAGCATAGATCTAGAATACATGTATAATAAATATATATTTATTATACATGAGGTTCCAATGCATATGAACAAATATGAGACTTAAGGTAAGGGATTTATATTTGAATCCATTTTTAATCGGGATTGTTTTTCCTTAATTTTCATTGATAAATTTATATAATCCTTATCTAGTAAATAATATTAATTCTCTTATACTTTTTTTATTCATGAAATTTTAAAATATTTGTACCATTTCTGTGACACTCTAGTGTCACTTTTATATGTTGGTATTTGTTTCATGACTTGGCCCCTCGAGTGGGAGGAGTTTCATGATAAAAGGGGTTAAATTTTGGGGAATTTTTCCAACTCGCATTGTTAAGATTCATAGTCAATCTAACCATATAACTTCTGTGTAAATATTGAGCACTATTCTAAATTTTATATCTGCATGCTTACCACATAGTTTGACAAATCGTGTGCGTAAACCAGGAAACCCACTCGAATAGGGGTATTTTAATTTTTTGATCCTTTTTAATTAGGGATTCTGCACCAAGCCATCCCCATTCAAACCTACTTACATAAATTTTTTTCCAAGGGGTTTTTTTCCCTTCCAATATCCCCCAAGTCCATTTTGGAGTGATTCTTATGTGGTTATTCATCTAGATCAAGTTGTATGAAATTTTCCTCCATTTCTCTCTTTATTTCATTATGTTTCTTCAAGTTCCTATAAACATAGTGTCCATAGGTGGCCAATATTCTTGTTTAGGAATGTTAATAATTGGGTCTTTTTTTGTGAAGGTTTTGATCCAGTCTAGGAGTTCCTTTATAGTGGATTTCATCACAGATGACATGATTCTGTGATATGAGGTTTGTGTTTTTATTTTATTACATTTTATTTAAGAGTTTTGTAGGTGATTAGATTTCAAAAATCATTCTCAAACTAGATAATAATGATTTAGGTTATCAAAGTTTTATTTATGAATGTTTTTCCATAACATTCCATGGTTATCATTTGGAATAATGATAGGAATTTTATGGTTATATAGTTCTTTGAGAAAAATGGTTGTTTAATGAATTCAACATGTTTGATAAAATTTAAAATATGGTTTTATATAAGGAATGAACTTTATCATTTGGATTTAAGACAAATGAGATTTTCAAAGTATTTCTCCCTTCTTCTATTTAATGGGTTTCCATTTTGTTAAATAGTGGTGTTGTTTTACAATGTGAAATGGAGTTTCACTTGGGTTTTTTGTTTATGAATGTTAATTATCATGATTTAATTTGAATTATATTTGGAATCAAATTTTTTTAAAAGGAGATCTTAAATGTATATACTATATATGATAATATAAAAACATAGTTGTAACTTTATGATGTGTTGATTGATTTACTATTGACGTTCCCTTGTTGAGCCCCCTTATTATTATAGATAATGTTATGTTAATCCATGTGATGTATGTTTGTGATGTTATTCATGTTGTTCTTGTGTATTGGCGATATTCCCAAGGGAAGTATGTGAGGTTGGAAGGATGTGATTTTTGTGTTAGACCTTGGGCATAACTTATTATTATTTTATGACAATTATTTTGTTCATGGCCCACCTCCTTTAGTTATTCCATGAGGATACATAGGTTACTATGTTGGAAGTAGTGGTACATTGCTATGATATTTTATATTATGCACTATATAGTCACTCCTTGTGGTATGTAATACCTAGATAGTGTACTTTCATAAATGAGACTAGGTAATAGTGATTTAGTTGATTGATGTGTGATTGTTAACCTACCGATAGTAGGTTTATATATATCTACCTTGTACTATCACAGTAGTCCCATTAGTGTTTCTTCATGTTATTTATGATATGTTATGTCTTTAATTATATATTGGAATCTATATTACTTATTCTTTGTATGGACTTTATTTACTTTTTCATCTTATTTTGATTTAGTCCTGATGTTGGATAGTTTTTGTTCATCTATTTATTATCATTATTTTTGTACTTCTGAGTTTGTTGTTTCATTATTTTTTCCTTGTTTCTTTTCCTATAATTGAGTTGAGTGTTAAAATGATTTTAAATTAAAAAGGGCGGAAATGGTTTTCAAAGTGATTAACTTGGTTGGAATGGTTTTGAAGTGTTTTATACCATCTTGAGGATTATTATCAAAAGTTTAGTGTTTTAAATAGAGATGATTGGCTTTTAAATTGGATATTTTTTGTAAAATATCTTATGTCAATTTTGACAAATGTTGTTCTTTGTGAAAGTGTGTGAACTAAGTATTGTTTACTCTTATATAATATAATGTAAAATGACCTTATTTTCATACATTAAATTCATACTAGAATATTTTATTTATTTTTTAAGAAGGATTGAATTGGCCTCATATTTGTATCATATTGGTTCCAGCTCACACCATACATACTCAAATTTGCGGGTATGTAACATTTATGTTTAATGTCTATTTCTTTAGGTATTGGAATTCTAGTTGATTTGGTGTTGTATTCTTGGGGATTTGGTTGGTTTCCATGATCGTGGGGGTGACTTGAGTGTCACATGGAGATGGTGATTTTTCCTTTGGTTTCATTAAATCAGTTGGCTCAAGTTTTGTCTCGGTCTCTTCGACCTTCCATTTTATTTTCTTGTATCTCTCATTATAGTCTTATAAACTTGTGTAAAATGGTTTATTTATTCTACTTAATTATACCATTTTTTAGTTATTTTTTCATGTTTGGATATTATGTTTTATTTGGATCCTTCATATGAATTTATCCCTGATGGTTATGTTTGATACCCTTAATGTCTGTCATCACCCTAGGTAGGGATTGCGGATAATCCTCAGGTAAATGGAGAGTATGTTTAGGATATGATCTAGAAGGATTTATAAGAGTATTCATTACATGATGGTCTCATGGACTAGGTTTTTCAAAGGGGAATAGATTTTTGAGATTCATCTTATTTTTATTTGGGGGGTCAATGATAGAGATGAGATATGACCATTGGGACTTAGCTGGTAGGTCCCTAGAAGAACCTGAACAACTCATCATTATTTTGGATCTCAATATTCCATGGGTTTTCATGGATTTTATTTTGATTTTGGGTTTTTTCTAGTTGGTTATTTTTTATATAATCATGGTTTTTTCTATTACATTGATTTGTAGAGAGATTTTGAGAGACATCCTAGTAAAATTCCTCATTTCATAGTGAAATTGGAAGGCATTATAAGGGTTAATGGTTAAATAAAACACTCTATCAAGCCATGTTTAGACCATGTGGACCATTATGGATAACTTCTAATGGAACTCGTACAATTTGCACATAGTCTGGCAGACCATATAACCAAACTGTTCATAGTGGAGAATGTTTGTAAGAAAAATTATCTTCAATAGTTATTTTGGATTCTTCTTTTATTGGTGGTGTTTTTTATGGTTGTTTTATTTTGATTTCATGGAGAGTTATTTTGGAGTTTTTTTATGAAATTTCATAACCTTAATACTAGTGGTTTAGGAAAAATAAATTCAATTTGAGGTTGTATTATATTGAAAATTATTGGGGTGTATGGTATTAAATGTTTCTAAATATCATGGGGGAAAATTTTGAAGGGGGTTTTTGTCCTTCTATTTTTTATTGAGATTTGGTTCCCATTTGTGTGATTTTGAGGTAGTTTTGTAATTTTTTTTAGCTTCAATTGTTTCTTATTATTCTCTTTGTGTTGAATTTTAATGTGGATCAATTGAGTGTTTTATTTTTTGATGTATTTAAATGAATCCCCTGGGAAATAACAACAAATTAAATAATATAATTCCCACGGTATTTCCCCAGTGATCTAGGATTTATATTTCCTTTCTCTAACCCTACCCAAACTTGTGATGGAGTGGTAGATACATGTTCCTCACAACTCATAGATATTTCATGAGAGTTTCTTAATTGGTTTCCTCTAGTATTATATGGCGATCAAGGGTCTTGTGAGGTGATTCAGTGGATATCCAGGGTTGAATATATTTTTGACTTGCTATAAACTCTTGAATCCTCTATGGTGAGGTGCACTGTTTCCTTGTTTGAGGTATTAGGTTTGGAGTGGTGGAAGATCAGTATTTATTCTCACCAGTTGAAGGATCAATCTTGTTGATATTTCAAGGTTTCCTTCATTCAGTGGTATTATCCTGAATAGGCAAGAGTTGATAAGGAAATGATGTTTTTTGTATTCTTTATGGTGACGAGTTAGTGAAAGAAAATGTTGAAAATTTCATTGGCTTGATTCCTTTGTCTCTAGAATTTTCTATTGACAATTCAATGATAGTGGGATTATTTACTAGAGGACTTAATCCAAATATATATTCATCAGTGCTTTCACAAGACCTGAAATCCTATATTTAATCATTTTATAAGACCATCTTAATCGATGTAATCTTAGTATGTAAACTATGGTTAAATATTCTCTGACACTAACTAGATCTCATAAATATGATCTTATTTGTGAGAAAAGGAAACAGTGAATTGATGAGGATAGAAATCTATCTTAGTAACCTATCATTCACGTTTTAGTAAGGTGGAATCCATTTGTGTGTTTAAAATGAGTGATGTTTGGATATTTTATGATCCCATGTTTCTCGGCTCTAAAGGTATACCATTTGTTTGGTTTTTCTATTCACATTCAGATGTTTTATAAGGTGTTTAGGAATCAAAAGAAAAGATCTCACACCTATCATAAATATGGTTAGTTTTTTGGGTTGTCACTTCCATTAGAGAGTAGGAATATGAGCATTGTTTTAGGGTACCCTTTTTCGTAATTGTTTATTTTTTTATGACTTTCTCCCATCTCTTTTTTATGCAGTTCCTTCATATATATAGTAGATGAGATGGTTTTTTATCCTATTTTGGTATCTTTTGACTTGTTCATGCCTCATTAATTCTTGATGCTTGTTGGATTTTATGTATGTTATAGACCATGTTTTTGATTTGTTTTATGGATAACATAAGTATTCTATGGGTGTGCGATATGATAATAGGGGAGAGGTTTTGATTTCTGGTTATATTGTGAGAGTTATCAAGTTAGGATTTTCTTTTAGATCTTTAAGAGTTGGTTTTCTAAGAGTTTATCTCTGAGTTACCCTTTATGTTGTATCATAACCTATGTTGGGAACTATTACATTAAATGTTGAAGAATGTGCATGTAGGGGAGTTCTTCTTGTTTCATCAAGTTCCCTTTCTTAGTGACTTTCTCTAGGGACCTTTTGGTTGTTCTTACCGATGTGATCTCTTTTAGTGTTTTGAGATTGTTTCTTTGGTTGGTGGAATCAAATATCTTTGGTGATGATCTTCCTTTGGGTGTTCATATATAATTTTCCACCATTTTAGAGAAAATATAAATGGTGGGTTGACGTGTTATAGGTCTATATGTGTTTTTTCCATTTCGTGGAGTGATCATTTGAAATGCCTTCAGTTGGGGTGTGCTGTCATTTATCTTTGGTGACATTGGATGTTCCGAAGGTGATGTTTATATTTTCATCTATGATTTGGTTCTTTATTCTAAATTCTCATAGGTGTAATGGTTGACATATTGATATTCCCAATCACAAGATATCATAGTAGTGGCTATCCCAACAATAACATTTTTTGTCTCTTCAGTTCAGTTCAATGAGGCATCTTTATCTTAAAGACTCATAGTGTGTTTTTCATTGGTGAATTCAGAATCATTAAGTAGTGATTTTCCTATGTAATGGGTTGTTAATATCCCATATTCTTGGTTTTTATGTTTTGGTAGTTATTTTTTAGTTGATTCCTAGTATTTATTCTTGGAATTATTATTTTTACAGTGCTTTTGAAAACTCTTTTGGTGGCATGGTGGGGATTTTTTAACACCCTAGTATCACTTTTATATGTGGTTACTTATCCCTGGGATTGAAAACTCTATTTAGAGTTTTTTTGGGATGAAAGGGGTGAAATTTTAAGGACTTTTTATATGTCTCATAATTAAGGCGTGTGGTTAATCTAATCATCAAACATAAGTGTGTAGCTTGTCCACCCTTTGACAATATCGATCTGCACAGTTGTTGCATGGTTTGATAAACCATGTGGGAAAACCATGTAACCCACATATATAGGGGTATTGTTTTCTTTTTTTCATCCAATTTAATTGGATATTTCACCACAAGCCACCCACATTCAAACCATCCAACCCAAATTCCTATCCAAGGGGGTTTCTTCTCTCAGAAGCTCCTCTAAGTGGATTTTGGAGTTATTCTTGGTTGTTTCTTCATCTAGATCTAAGGGTATGAGATTATCTTATTTTCCTTTATTGATTTATTTCATTTAACCCGAATTCTTATAACACTAGTGGTCATGGGTGGTTAATTTTATTTTTTGGATTTGTAAGGAATCGGGGCTTTCAATTTTTGAATGTTTTGAGCTATCCTAAGAATTCCTTTATGGTGGATTTTATCAAATGAGAAATGATTCGAAAATATGAGGTAGGTGTTTCCATTTAATTAAATTTTATATAATTTTTCCATAGAGTATTGGATTTATAAATTCATTTTCAAACAAGATATTAATGATATAGGCTATCTAGGTTTTATTTAGAAATTTTTTTCTATAATTTACCATGGTTTTCATTCGGCATAATTATAGGAATTTTTTTGTTAAATTTTGATTTGATGAAAATGTGTGCTTTATACATTCAACTTGTTTGATATATTTTCAAATATGGATTTATATAAGAAACATACTTGTTCATTGGGTTTTAAGCCAAATTGGGTTTTCAAAGTGGGTTTCCCTTCTTGTGTTTAAAGGGTTTCCATTATTTCAAGGGGAGGTTTTGTTTTATTAAGTGAGATAGAGTTTCCCTTGGATTTTTTTATTTTTTTTTAATTTTGATAATCATGATTTCCTTTGAAATTTTTCTTCGATTCCAAAAATTTTTAAAATATATTTCCAAATGTATATTCTATTTATGAAAAGTTAAAGTAAAAATTTCCACTTTTATGATTTATTGATTGATTAATTTTTATTGTGCACTTGTTAATCCCCTTTGTTATTATTGATGATGTTATGTTAATCCATGTGATGGGTTTTTGATGTGATTAATGTTTTTCTTGTGTATTGGGGCTCTTTATAAGGAAATCATGTGGGTGGGAAAGACGTGATTATGGTGTTATGCCTTGGGTATTTTTTATTGTCATGTGATGAAATTTGTTTAGTTCATGGCCCACCTCCTTTATTTATTCCTTAAAGATCCCCATGTTACTAAGTGGTAAGTCCTAGGAAGTTTCTAGGATTGTTGATATTATGCATTGGATAGTCAACCCTAATTGTATTTAATTCTGGGCTAGTGGGGTGTCACTGATGATACTAGGTAAGTGTGATTTGATTGACATGTTTTTTCTCAATAACCTTCTAGTAGGTCCACCAAATTCTGTCTTTTACTGTCCTAGTAGTCCCTGTGGATTTTCCCCATGCCATGTATGAGGGAAAATATGGAAATTGTTTTTAAATTTATGCACTTTATTGTAATGTTTTGAACTATTTTAAACCATGTGTGGATTAATTTTCCAAAGTACGGTGTCTGAAAGGGTTATTGTTGCATTTTGAATTGGATTTTATTTGGTAAAATATCTTACAACATGTTTTGAAAAAATAAATTCTTTGATAAATTGCCAAATATTTTTGAGTACTCTTACATCATTGAAAGGAAAATAAAATCCCATTTTCATTGATTTCTTTAAAACTATAAACATTAGTTTCTTTTACACAATGAATGAATTGGACTCATTGTGGTATCTTGCTGGATTTGGATTAAACCCTACATAATTATATTTGTGGGTATGTAGCCTTTATGTTTTATATAGGTTTATATAGGTCTTGGTGTTGGGGTTTGATCCAGGGTCTTATTCTTTAGGAAGTGGAGGTTATAGAGATCATAGTGGTCACTTGAGTGTCTCGTCGAGATATTGATTGATATTTTGGTTTCATGAAACTAGATGGCTTATGTTTTTTCATACCCTCTTTGGAATTCGATTTTATTTTCCTTTAGTTTCCATTATAGTTTTGTAACTTTGTATCAAAAGGTTGTTTTATTGAGTTGATCTTATTGGACCTTGTTTTGTACAGTTATTGTTTTGAAATGTTTAGAGGTTATATTTTTTTATCCCTAAGGATGAAATCATCCCCAACAATTATGTCTGATTCCCTTGATGCTGGTCATTATCCCAATGGGATCAGGGAAACTCCTCAGGTATGTGGTGGTTAAGTTTGATTACCGGTCTAGATGGAAGCCCAAGATGTTTCATTACAATTTTCTTCTATTTGGTACTTAAAATGACTGGGAAATTATTTGTATAAAAAACATCTCGTATTTCCTATTTCTATATTAATTGATTTTTTTCACGTCTATGTTTTTTATAAAATGTTTTTATGAATGATTTAATATTCTCCTATGACATTTTAGAGTCATTTTTACCCATGTTGTAGTTTTAAAAAAAAATTAAAATGAATATTCTTATTGTTTTCCAAATTAGTCTCTTTACACTTTTTACTAATAATGTGAATGGAATTTTTGTTTTATTATACTCAACATGAATGAAATTTACCATTGTTATGAACAATAAATTATTTGAAGCTTTATTTTCTAGTTTTCATTATTCTTTTAAAATAAAATATTTTCCTTAATATTTTATAAATATTTGGATTCTGAATAGGTGATTTCAAAATGAAAAGGGTACATTCTAAAAGAAATATCTCATTAATATTTTTAACGAATATTTTATCTATGATAACATTATATTATTTTACATATTCTTTAATAAATATATGATCTAATGATATCATCATTATTCTTTCTCAATATTTTTTATGATTATGATGATGAGATTTTTATGAAACGCATTTATTTTCCATGGGTTATTCTATGATGAAACTTTTATGAAACATCTTTCATTTACATGGGTTATGATATGATGATATGATGAACATTTTTTGGTCTTATAGAGCACATATGTATGGTTTTCATTATGTGGATGGTGGACATAGAATTATATATCCCTCAAATTCATTGGGTAAAGATTTATATCTCATGTGATAAATATGGTAAATTGGTATGGGATAGATTCACTGTGGAAAATAGGTAGGGGTGCCTAATCCACTATGGAAAATAGATTGAGGTTCTTAATCCACTATATTAAATAGGTGGTGTTGACTTATCCATTATGATATGTGAAATGGGTTTTGATTCTAGGTACAAAGTGATTTTATGGTGTTGGAAGTAAACTTTAACACATGAAATGGTTTTTATGCCTATGATGGTGCTATAGTTTTAAGGATTGATTTTTTTCATACAAATTTAATGCGTTTTTAACGGTTGAATTATTATGATTTATAACTATTATAATTCATTTATTTTCAAATTATGAATTTTAATGACATCACTCAAGAATATGATCTATGATAGATTAGGTATGAACTCTATAAGTTATTATAATAATGTCATACAATTTTCTTTATCATATTAATATATATGATCATCAATTGATATATCCCATGGTTACCCTTATGTGATCATATGAGTTCATCCTTTATTATGTTTCCTTTCCCTGGGTTATGAAGAAATGTTTTATGTTGGGTTTGTCAAGGAGGGTACTAAGTGAGAATAACATCATGTGTAATAATGAAGAATGTACCTAAATAAGTTGTTTACGTATATAGTCTCTTAAGAAACTAAACCATTACAGTTATAGTGTATTTTATAATTTCTTGTTATTAAATATCTATATAATAATATTTTATATTTATGTATAAAAAACCTAGATCACCTCATCTAAGGATTTCTAGGAGCTGAAAAGTTATGTGTAATACCATTCATACTAAAAAATTCAAAATAAAAATTTCTGAACTCACAACCCTAATCACTAGGAATTGTAACAAAAGGTAGTTATTTATAATTTTAAAAATGAGATAAAAAATTTTAAAAAAACATATTAAAGATTTTTTTAATTGAAAATATACAACCGTTTATCAAGTGTAGTCATCAACCATATAATGTACAAAATATTTTCCTTCAATTCCTCTCATTTTTTTAGACCGAATAAATCAATGTGAACTGAATATAAAGATTCGTGATTTGATAATTCACTAATATATTTAATTCTTTAATTATGTTTCTTATCATATTTACAAGTGTTATAAGATTTAGAGGATTTAAAATTAATCATTGGTAGATATCTGACAAGTCCATTCTTAGAAGCATTGGCTAAAGTTATAACATTCTATAATCCTAACCTTCTATGTGGCAACTAAGATTGATCTTCTTTTGTTTTTATATAATTTAAATCTAGGGTTCTAATTTCATGTATTTTTATTGTGTAAAACTTCCATGCTTTTAAGAAGAAATAATGAATTTACCTTTTGAAATTTGAACATAAAACTTATAATTCTTGAAGTTCACAAGACAACCATCATCACATAATTTTGTTATGATTATGAGGTTATTCTTCAGTTATAAAACATTTAAAGAATTATAAATTATGTATTAACTTGTGAATTTAATATAACTGATTCTATATATTTATCCTTGATCTTTGTCCCCAAAAGTTACCTTACCTCCTTTAATTTTCATAATACCCTAGAAGAATTTTTTTATTAGTCATATGCCTTGAGAAACTACTATCTATATACCATATGTTTTGGCAGTTGGTACCCAGACTTTCTCGTAGAAATAAAAATATTAATATTTTGGTACCATAACTTTCTTGGCTCTAGAATTATTAGAAAATTGAACTTTTATAATCTACATATTTTAGACCTTCTTATGTTGAACAGATGATAATTCACTTGAGATATAAGATATAGGAAAATAAATTATTGAACTTTATTTAAAGAAAATTTCTTTTTCCAATTTTCAACTCTTTTACATTTCATAAAAATTGGTTCAGTCTTTGGAAAAATAGTTTGACTGAAAATGAGGTTTTCTAAAGTAAAAAAAAATTATAAATATTTGTATATGGTCCCACATATCTTAATAGATTATCAATAATTTCTTTCCAATATATAAAATTTTAAAAGAGTTTCTTCAGATAAATAATTTCATAATTAGTCTGTACATATTATTATCATAAATAGTTAATAAATAATTATATTTTTCATATAACTCGAAAGTTAGAGTAGAAATATCTGATGTAAGTTTTTAAATATAACCATTACATTAGGAAGTTTTATTTTGGAACAGTCATAGTATTTTTTAACATTATTCTTCTTCTTCAGTAAAGTAATATATCTCGTGATTTCTTCAAAACATAGTATGATATCATCATCCTTTGAGGTAAAAAAATTATTCTTTCAAAGAAGTATACTTGTATTAATCATCATATTCGAGGTAATTATAATTTAGATTTATGTTTGTGAAGTTACCAAGCTAGATGAATTGCTAAGAGTGGGAGGGGTGAATCAGTTGTTTATTTTTCTTTTTATGAGATATTCTCTTTTATCCCAACCTATTAAAACTATTTAATATCTTGATCCACTTACTATTATCTCAAATTGTCACCACATTTTTAATAGTTGTAATATATAAAATAGTGCATAATGTTTACAAGGTTTGGTATAAAAGCCTACCCATTTTCATATTTCTTAGACACCCAAAATAGATTCTACACTATAAACATAAGGGGTTACAACTGGTTATAAACCCCATTTAAACTTCTCTAGTAATTATTTAGACACCCCATTTCAATTTTTCATTGATTGGATAGACACCCCCAATCAAAAGAATCTAGAAACTAGTTAGTCACCATATCTCCAAGCTCATTCTTCAATGTTGATCCAAGCATAAAAAGATATATTTATTAATAAGGTACTCTTATACAATAAATATAGATCTAATTTACTTCTTAGTAATTATTCAATGTTTTCAATCTTTATTTGGAAAAATATTTTTGTCCTTGAATCTCATTTCCGTTCTTGAATTATCTTAATTCTCTTCTTCAATTTCTCAGGAAGATGTGATCCCCTTGTTGAAAAATTACCCATCTATGACACATTATTTATTTGATACAAATATGTATCAGGGTTCTCAAAATTCTCCTACACAATGGATACAACATCTCTCAAAAAAAATTCATATCTTCTTCATCACTTTCATGCACTTATATTCACAAGAAAAACAATAGTGTGTATATATAACCTCGTTTATTCTATGATTCAAATGTGTTATAAGAAACAAATTTATTTTTATTAATCTAAATACACATAAAAATCAAGTATTGATATTTATTATCATTTTAAATACCAATTTTCATATTACATAAGTTTATAACCTTTATTTGAAATACTCATAGATTGGGTGATCTTAATTTTAGTATTAGAATACCACACATCATGCATCGCATAATATACATATCTTATTCATCTTAAGTACTCAAAAATATAAGTTTTTTTTTATTAAAAAAACATTAAATAATTTTTGATTGGCTATTCATGTATCTAATTTAATATACTTATAGAACTCAGGTTTTCCCATTCTAGTGCATCTCATTTATAACGACTGAAATATTCAATCCAACATGATTCTTTATGCGGCAACAAAACACCACAACACATTTAAATTAAAATACCTAAGATTACTGGTTTACATAAAATTACATGTTCTTCCTTTAATACACATGGATTCATATTTTATCATGCAACCTCATTATCACCCATAGTATGCATGAATCATGACATTCAATTTTTCATGAATGGAAGTTGCATGAACTAGATTATCGGATGTGACTATATGGATGTGACGTTCTTTATTTTATCATTTAAGGTATATACATTAAAGTTAAAATAGTTGTATATGAAATTTTTTCAATGATACCAGCACATTAATTATGATATTATAATCAAATAAATCCCCAGTTCGATCATTATAAATGGATGTAATAAAGTATTTTATGTACCAGTATGAACAATTTAGAAAACCCTCATTGGGAGGTAGGAGACAATGCACTTAGAATATCTGATGGGTAATATTAGCTGGATGGGATGGCTTGCATTGTTTAAATATATTTTAATATAGTTGAATAACACCCATATAGCAACCCCCCACGTAATTATTGAAAATTTCCTGGAAATACTAAATAAACCAAAGTGATTCATTTACCAACCATAAGCAAGTATCGAGGTCTACTCACGACCTCCCTTGGAACCAACCAATACCGCCCCACATGATGGAGTTTCTTCTCCTATGAGAACTTCATATGGTTTTGGTGAATATGACCACTCTTTCAACTTCAATATGGCCATGCGGGATAACTCATATATGGTGAACTATGCTCCCACATGTGCGGTTGAGATGCCCTACTATACATCTTGTAGATATCCATATTTTTTACTAAACTCTTATAAAACGAGTTAGTAATTTCTTTATAAAATAATTCAATACCCTATAAAAATAATTTTCAACCTGAAATATCAAATTCATCATGCTTTACTATTCCTTGTAAAAAATATTTTACATTTCCATATCCTTTTTAAATTCCTCTACAGAAACTTCAATTCCTCATGCAAGATATAATTTACATGGTTTTCAAATTCATCATGTAAGAACATCAATATGTTTTCATGGACATATTTAAAATAATTCCTTCGTGCAATAATAACATATTTCATGGTATTTTTCTCGATTAATCATTATGAAAGATAATATTTTTCTTGGTCATCACCTTCTTACGGGTTATTTACAATGTTCATTCTCATTGTGTAATTAGAACATGTCATTACGCTTTAATATCGATTCAACAATTGTCACAATTATCAAGGATAATTTTTCAAGAATGAAATCCAATTAAATTAAATGAATCCTTAAAATCCTCTAATCATCATTACCTCATATCGACATCACCAAACACATATTATCTCACTAAAAAATACAATACTTACTTTGGCTAAAAAAATTCCCCTTTGTAATTGGTTATCAATATCAACACACATCATAAAATATAACATGTAGTAAAAATTATTTTCTCGCCCTTATTGAAAATAAAATACAAAGGGTGAGTGGGGGTCTTCTCATCTCATCAATTTTCCCAAAACATTTTCTCCTCTATTACATGACTTTTTTGTGAATAATTCTAAGAGAGGGACAATATCACATGGTTCTAATAACAAAGTGACTTTAGTTAATCAACTTTAAGTATATGGGGGATAAACTAGTGTGGAAAAAAATAGTTATATTACCAAGGATTTCTATTCTATCCATAAACTACAATGTATGTGAAAGAATGCTTGGAAGTTCTTAATTCTAATTTTAAGGGTTGAAAACAATTATCAATAAAATGTAAAATCCTACACACACTTCAAAAAGAACACCATAAAGTAATTGTGTAATAAAATAATATCTTCCCATTTGTCTCATATTTTCATCAACCAAACACTCTAGATTAATAAATATGATTAATATGATTAATATAATTAATAATTGGGGATGAGACTGTGACTGGACATCCTCAAACATCAACTCTTAAACTCTATCCAAGAATTTAAAATTCACTATAAGTGAAAAATTCTTCTTAAATTTTATCCTTATTATAGGATAAACTCCTCGTTTTCATTTCATGGTAGTCAAAATACTCCATGAAGGACAATCTCTTTATGTTTCCCTATAATGTAATCCTCAAACCACTCCTTCAATTCCATGAAAATTAGTATTAAAAAATAATATAATAGGGAATAAAGATGAAATTGTTTGTTTACCAGTAAATTATACTCAATGTGAGAATTTCCTCTCGAACTAATCAATCATCTTTTCCCAATCTCAAAACATCCTTTATTGTTAATAATATTTAAATTTTCACTTGTAGAATACTTTTCATCAACCTTTACCTTATATTATAAAGCCACATTATTTCAATTATCCTTATCATTATAAGACTTATTATTGTAATGATAAGAGACATTTCTAGGTAATTCAGTCAGTCATACCAATACTTGATGACCCTATATATCATATCTTCCACACAACTCTTCAAAAGATTTTTTTTTGTCTTGCTGAAAATATTTGGAAAATATTTGATAACTATCTTCCATTGATTTTTTTGGCTGCAATGTCTCATAAAAAATCCCCCTTGGTTCTTTTCAAATTCTTGGAAGAGACATATTACCCCATAAAATAGGATTTTTGGCAATACATTCCTCAACAAAAACAATAGCCTATGAATTCTGACCTTTTAGATAAATTATTGATCTATCAAGTATTATGTTGTTGATATCTAGCATCAATGTAAGCCTTCTCTTTTTAGGGGAAATGATATTCTTGACCTCATTTCATTTTCGTTCAAACTGTGTACTAGCTTTTCTTTGGGACATGAATTATCAGATATAGAAAACCTATTTTCAAAATAGTATTTTAGCTATTTTTTAGAAAACTTTATGTCACTGTCGTTAGAAGATTCTCAAATAACCTTCACTAATTTTGTGAAGTCATATATGTCCTTATTCAACTCATGCAAAACTATGACACATATGGATTGTGTCTAAAATATCTTTTATTACTTTATAGATAATTCTTCATTTTGATCAATTATAATCCATTCATTTTCCACTTCTCTAATATTGTGCTTCTTTATCCCATTAATGTATGTCACTTCCTTCTTGAAATAATATTCCTTCTCATTAGCCTTTTTTTCTCCTTTTTCACCTTATTATTTTATTCTATGAGTTGTGAAATATATTCATGGTGATATTAAAATTTTTATTTTAGTTCCCACTCAATTTATATCCTTTCTTAACCATCATCCACACTACTTGAGGAATGATATCCTTCATTTACCTGAGTAAAAAATCAACTCCATCATTCAACGAACTACTTGATGGTGAATCTTTTATCTATCATTAAATTTTTCTTCTTTTTACTGAAGTTATTCTTCTTCATCTTTTTCACTTATTTATATTTTTTATGTCTCTCATCATACTTTTTGGATCTATTTTCTTATAACTTCTTCTTTGGAAAATAATAAGAAAAGTTCCCAAAGTTGTCACAATTCCAACACTTTGGTGATTTATTTCTTTTCCCCTTTCATTTTCCTTTTTGAACCATTTTGAAGGTAGATAAACAATCTTATTAAAGTTAATTTCAGCTTCCTCATCTTATAAATTATTTTATTCCCCAAATTGTTATTATTTAATTTATCAATTTCTCATTGTTTCAAATGTCATATCAAATTTTCATTTTTTTCTTCAAAGCTATAATTTTTTCTCCTCTCATAAGTTATGAGTGTGTTGTGTAATTCATAATGATGCAAATCTCATCTTTATTCCAAGGATAAATTTTTTGAATCAAAATGAATATAAAAATTCCACATTATCTTTTTAACAATGATGGAATATTAAAGGTTCTCACCAAAGCCTCATATATTTCTTAGAATCCCATTGACCCTTGTAAATTAGTCATCAACAGTCTCATCATCATCTATATTTATCTATTTAAATTGGATCATCTAGACTTATTGTGTGGCTTCACTAACATTGATATTACCTGGATAACATCTTCTTAATTTTTTCTAGATTTCATGTGAAATATGAAGAATCATGGCTTCAGTATACACATTTTTTGATAAATACATTAAGATATCATTTTGAGCCTTACTGTACAAATCTATATTGTTATAATCATATTGAGTCATTATAGCTCATTCAAAAATCAGTGGAAACCCCAATGTTGCAGCATCTCTCACTAATAAAAGAAGTGAAGAGATTCAAGGTATCATATTATTCCTCTAGTTATGATAATTCCTCCCATCAGATGTGGGAACACCTTAGTTTTTACTGAATTAGGATTCTCCATGTCAAATAGGGGACCCAGTATCTTATACCCAAGTATGTTTCTAGGTCATATGAATCACTGGTACGGGTGAATGAGTGAATTAATTTTCTTTTTATGATGTATTACCTTTTAACCCATCTTCATGAACTTATTGAAATTATCAATCTAATTAATTTTATCTCACAAAATCACCTAATGTGTAGTAGTTTTAGTAAAATACAAAGAAGCCTATTATGATTAATAAGTTATACATGAAAACCTACTACTTTCCATGTTGGATAGACACCAAAAAATGGATTCTATACTATAAAAAGAGTGTTAAAAACTAGTTATACACCATAGTAACACTTCCATATAAAGTTATTAGACATCCTAATTTCAATTATTTAGTTATTGGTTAGACACCCCAATCAAAAGCCTCTAGCAATTGTCTAGACATCTTACCTCTAGGATCCTTCTGAAATGTTGTTCTAAAGATATGAAGATCCTCATCTTTAGATGTCATTACTCTAAAATATATTTGGATATACTTTACTAGTGCATAATTCTTAAATGTATTCCATGGCTATTTAAAATGATCTTGTTGGCCTCAAAAATAATTTTAGATATTGAATGACCTAAATTTTCTTGTTAAAATAATTAGGCACATGTGATCGCCTTATTATGTAATTACCTATATTTGACTCCTATATTTGATATAAATATATATCACTCTTCTATATTATCATTTTTTTACAAGAAAAAAATAATGTGCATTAAATATCTCATTTATTACATGATTTATGTGTGTTATAAATAATTAATTTTTTTATCAATTTAAATACCCAAAAAAGATCGGGTGTTTTCATTTTTTTTCTCATTTTAGATTACTATTTGAATATACCCAAATGGTATGTCCTTTATTTTAAATACTCATGGATCAGTTGATCATTATTTTGGGTATGAGAATATCACACATCATGCATCTCATATTATACATGACTTCACCATATTAAACACCCCAAAAAGATGGCTATTTATTAGAATAAATGGTGTACATTACCCAGGGATAAATTATGCATGAATCTCATTTAAAATGCCTATAATAACTTACACTTATCCATTTTAATGAAACACAATTATAATTACTAAAATACTTGATCAAAAATATTTCTTCATGTGAAAACAAAACACCACTACTCATTTGAATTAAAATACCTACATGTTCATGTTTTACATCACATGACATATTCATTATAGAATACTTTGGCCTTCAGATTTCACCATTCATCCTCTTTATAATCCACAATATGAATGAATTAGGTCTTTAAAATCATTTTTATGAATGTACCGTGCACTCAATTATTCGACGTGGCTCGCTAGACATTATGTTATTCATTTTATCATTCGACATATATATATATAAGTAAAACTATATATATATATATATATATCAAATTATTTATATCATACCAGTTCATTAATCCTATCATTATAATTGGATAAATCCTTAGTTTATACACTGGAGAAGGTCACAATCAACGATGTCAGGTACTAGGCCCAACTGTGTAATAAACATCGATGGGAGGTGGGATTTGATGCTCTCAAAATATTAGATGGATCACATTAGCTAGATCATATAGACTGCATTCTATAAGTATTTTTTTACATGGGTGGACAATACCCAGATATCTACATCCCATATTAGTCTTGCAAGTGTTCTGGCACTCCTTAATAAACCAAAATTCTTTATTTACCTTCCAAATGTGAGTACAAGGTTCCACTCCCAACCTCCATTAGAAATGACACGTGTTAGCACCCTCTAACATTGTTATACCCCGCACAGTAGTGCCACATCCCCTCTACGCACTCCATATCACCACTAGGAATATTCCCACCCTTACCACCTTATACTAGTCATGTGGGATGGATCCTACATGGTGATCCATGATCCCATGTGTGTGGTTAATATATCCTACTAGATATCTTATGTATGGTCATGTTTTTTACAAAACTCCTTTAAAAAGATTTAGTTAATTCTCTAGAAAATAATTACATTCCTTCTAAAAATAATTCTCATCATGTAATATCAAATTATTCAGACTTTATTATTCATTATTAAAAAATATTTTACTCTTTTTTAGACTTCATAAATTCTTCTTCTGAAACATTAATTCCTCATATTAAATATAATTTTCATGGTCTTCAAATTCATCATGAAATATAATATTTTTCATGTTATTCACCTTCATAAATTTTGTTATCAATGTTCGCTCTCTTAGTGAAATTAGAACATGTAATTAATCTATTATACTAGTATAAAAAGAATTACAATTATCAAGGATAATTTCACAAACATGAAAATAAAAATTATTAAATAAATCTGTTAAACCCCTCCCAGAATCACTACCTCATCTCGAATTCACCAAAAATATATTGAATCATTAAAAAAAATTCAACACTTACAGGACTCAATAGTTTATAAGAGATTATAAAAATCCCTTCACCATTTAACATTTCTTATTCTTCATAATTCTAGAATAAAATATAATTGCTTCATGAATATCACTACTATCATTAGAAGAAAATTTTTTAGATGAATATCCTATACAAGAACTCTATGTATATAAATATTTTACACTCTTATTCCATTTACATTTATAAAACTTATTTGATCATTTTTTTATTTTTAACCTTGTTCAATTTGGTTTTATATTTATGAGATTTTTACATTCAGATAATATCAGCTCAGAAGTATACTTCTTATCACTTCTATTTTTCTAAGTTTTCTTGCACTTATAAAAAAAATATTTCTTCATAACTATCCCATTCAATATTTTCACTTATTTGGAAATCTCATTTTCACATTCTTATAAAGAAATAGACTCGAATTTAACCTTTAATTTCTTCTTAGATATAAAATATTTAGAAAAATTCTCTCCATACTTTGATTTCTTATCAATAATGGAAGTTATTGAAGAAAATGGAATGGAACACTATTCTTCTTCTTCTTCTCCTCATTATCGTTTTTCAACATACTCTCATACTACATGTCAGTTCTACTAAAATCATCTACAATTGGTTTTTTTAGATGATTTTTACCCTTTATCTCTATCCTCATTGATTCCGATTCCTTTGAAATGATATCAATAATATTCTTTTAAATTTTTTCTTTTGAAATTTTTTTTTCACTAATGGATTGAAAATTATATTCAATATTAATAAAATGTTAATTCATTTAGGATACTAACTCAAAAAGTAATAAATCTAAAGCCTCATAATCTAAATGAAGTATGGATCTTCTGGTTTCAAAAACCTTAGAAGATCCAAAATGAGTAACAACTATCTTTTTTCAAATATTATTGGTTTCTTACAAGAATAAATATAACAATATAAATTCTTAGTCCTGGAACATTACAAAGTATTTCTCAAAAATTAGTTCATGTGGTATTTTGACTTTTCTTCTCTATTGAAATAGATAACTTCCTTATAATGACTTTTATAACTGATGGCCATCATAAGAATGTTTTTAACACGTATGTTTATAGTAATGGTATTCATTTGATCTCACAAATATTCATAGACATCACAATCTAGAAGTTTTCGACTGGTAGGATTTAGATTCTCTAATGTTACAATGTTAAAATCTATCATCACAAAGAAAAAATATTAATCTCTACAAGAAAGGTTAGTAAAATATATATATAGATAATATTTGATAGAAAATGTGATATCACAAGATTATTCAACATATAAATATTGGGGAGTGAATTGTAGTTAATAGAATACAACTTAAAATATTCACTACACAATATTTTAAGAAATTCTATCTGATAAATATTTTTCTAATATATTTTATAATGAGAGGAAAAAATAAGTTTACCTAAAAAAATTAAATTTAAAAAAAATACATTGATGAAACAAGAAACATGTAGAAACAAGTAAAAAAGTAAAACATACTGTTATAAATGATGGTAAAAAAACATATAGAACTATTTTTAAGAAAACTATTCCCTTTCACCCAAAGTGATAAGGAACTCTGGGATATATCTTATGTTTTCCCTAATTATAAACATATAGGAAAATTTATTATCAAATCCTAGAAATCCCTTGATCAGTATGATCAAATAGATCTCCATCTTTGTATCTATGAAACCCCATAATCCACATAATTAGATGCACTTTTGTCTCTTAATACCAAAGATCCCTTAATATAATAGATCAGGTAAACAATTATTACAAAAAATAAAGCTTAAAAGGTTTATAATTAAATGTCACAAATGATGAGTTAAGGAAACTCTCTAAAGATTATCCATAAAAAATAATCACTGGAAAGATGTTAAAAAATAGCAAGAACAAATTTAAAACATCATATTCAAAGGAAAAAAAACTTTATTGCATCAATATTCTTCCCCTCAAGGATGTCTCCCTATTTATAGATAAGATTCCAATAGTCAGACTCTATACTTCATGGGATTAGTTTCAACGAATTTGGACACACATTCTTCATCTTCCATCATATCAAAACATTGTTTGATAGTTTTTTATATATCACAATTATAATTATTTGATCATTCCAATAGGAAGAAATAATAAATATTTATTTGGTATATTTAAAATTTTTATAAAGCAATCTTATTAAAACATTATTTTGTAGAATTTTTATGTCTCCATATGATGGTATCTACCTGATGGACTTCATATAACTCTTTTGGATAGAATCTTTTAGCCTTACATATGATAGAATTCATATACATATATTTGATGTATTTTGTACATTTCATTATGATATACTTGGTACTCATTCATTTTACATACTTCATAAATGGTTTTCTGATAGATTTTGGATTTCTCAATCCGATGAAACTGATAAACTTCCTATAAAAAAATTATAACCTTAAAAAGATAAGGATTGGTAATATTGAAACAATTAAAGAGTGTATTTTTATTTTTAAAATTAATGTTAGAAAGAATTAATTCAAATCAAAATCATGAAAAACATAAACATTGATAATCTTATCCTATATAAAAAAATTGTGATTAAAAATACACTATTTCTAAAAATGGGTTTTTATGTGTTACATGCTCTAATAATAAAATTTATTTTTATTACAAATATAAATTTTATTAGAAAAAATTTATTTCATATTAGGAATTAGTAGCTAAAAATTATGAAATGAGTCTTATTTTATTTTTATCCATTAAAATTTAATTTCCTACATAAAACAATAGTTCCCACAGTAAAACTAAAATTATTAAAAGTGAAATCTGTAAGAGTAAAAGACATAATAAATTTTTTTTAAACATGTGTAAAAATGAATGGTTGTTGGATTATCAAACTTAATTAATCCCCCAAAAAATTATTTTCTTTATTTTTATCCACATGACATGTGAAACATGTGATCACTTTATATTAAATTGGAATATAATACTAAAATACCATTCTTGTTTTGATTCCATCTGGGTCATAAATATGTTTATTTTTGGGTTGCAATATTTGGGGGATGTAGGATTAGAACATAAACTTTGAATGGTTAGTAGTAATCATATAGTAATTTTATGGAATAGATCTGTAGTTCGAGAGGTGAAATTCATAGTTTGATCATGGTTTTTTTAACCATTCATGTCACTAAGAAAATGGTGTGTTTGTGGTTGGTTTGTATTAATAGGAAGTTACATGACTTGTGAATAGTTTTTTCAACTATGTGTATTTTACTAGGTATCTTTTCACTTAATTTTTTAAGGGGCAGTAGCGACCGTATAGTTAATATATGGTTTGTCTAAGAGTGAGGCCTAAACTCACAACCCATGTGGCTTTCTTAAAAATGTAAAATTACCACAATTACCTCGCTAAATTTAATCTCTAATATTTTCCTAAATATTTATTAACTCTAACAAAGGGGTATTAGATATCAAATTTTTCATGAATAGTTTTTTAAATGATGAGGCTTAACCATGATACCCATGCGTGTTTTGAAAAAATATACAATTACCCTGATACCCTCACTCAATTTAATTTTTAATATCCTCTTGATTCTTCCGTATCTCAAACCAACCTATCCTAAAATCACTAAGATTGTATTCCCTTAGTTACATTGTGAATCTCCATCAATCTAGATGTATATCGTTGAGGTATGTGTGTTTTTAAATGTTTTCTTCTCGAAATTCCAAGTCTACCTATGATCTTTCATCCTCTCTATGTCATTGAACCCGTTGTGGGGTATTATGACCCAATCTATACTTTATAAGTATAATTTATGGTTTTTCACTTCTATATAGGATTAGTATGAGCCTATTTATTCATTTACAATCCCCATTTTCGAAAGGAGCTAAGTTATCTCTATTGGTGATGTATGTGTCTCTATCTAATGGATTCATTCCCATGGATACATGAAATTTATTATGATTTGAAAATGATTAGTTTGATCTTTAAAAGTGATAAATTTAAATACACAATTCTTACTATATATTTTGTGGTGATAGTTAATTTTTTAAATTGGTTTTCTTTAAAATGGTTATTAAAAACTTTATGTTTTTGATAAAATAAAATAATGATAATCTGAAAATGTTAGTATTGAATTATCTTGCATGTAGTACTAGTATTTAGCACTTGGGGAAGAAATTGGGATACATTTTTTGGTAGGTACTTTGGATTCACTGTGTTGGATGAAGTACCTTGGATGGCCTAGTATCAAAAACCTCATCTTGTGGACCATTTTCGAATTTCTAGTTGACATTACATGGATGATTGTTCTTTACTTGGACACTTATTTTAAAATTATTGGGTTTATGGTTATTTCTTTTTATTTAATCAAAAATGTTTTACTTCTATATTCTTAAGTATTGAGATATGGATTTTTTTTAAAACAAAAACCAAAGGTATTTTTAATGGGTTTTTTATATATATTTCCTTATGAGACTGGTTTTTTAAGATATATCTAATAGTTTCATGTTGAGAGACTTTATAGATTCATTTTTATATCCTAATGGGAGTTTCCTCACACCCCTCATATGCCTTTGGGAGTATGGAGATTTGGTTTTTTAGAATATAGGTAAAGGGAAGGGTGTCATAAGGAAAGGTTCCTTCTCTTGGTTGATATCACCTTCATTGTTGGTTGGGATAGTGGGGATGAATAGCCATAAAGAGACATTAATTTGGTTTAGTTATTATTATTATCCTCCCAGATTTTTTTGATATGTCTCATCGTTCCATATCACTTCTTCAACATTTCACTCTTTTTATTTACCTTTATCATGTTATACATGAGACATGTTTATTTGTGATATATTTTGGTGAAATCATTCAAATTTTTTCTATTGTTGATACCCTAGTGTTTTTCAACAGCCCATGACGATCGAGAATGCGCTTTGAGCCTTATGGTGGACCCTCTTGGGAGATGTGTCAAGTTGATCCTAGTGGTTTCATTTAAAAATGGTATCATAGGATGTTAGGATTCCTTTCTAGGAACCTGTATTTTTAAAATTCCCCTTTTGTTATTTTGGGAAGTCCATTAGTTTGGATGCTAGCACTTGTCAATACTCAAAGGTTATATTATGAGTAGGTTCTTGATAACCACCTATCATGATGTAATTTGGATTACTATAGCTAGAAAAAAAATCAATTGATTAATTCTATGTTTTGTGGTTTTATATAATGACTTATGTTCTTAATTAGCATTTACTAGTTTCCTTGGGGATTGTTTTGGATTTTAGGTTTAAAAAGAAAGTAGAATAAAGTTTTGTGGTCAATTTTGATTTCCTTACAAACCATGTAGTTATAAAACACATGATTTTAGAAACATTAAGATAATTTTATAACACTTGGAATATAGACATAAACCATGTGGGTTGGTTGAGAAAGACACCACATCCCTTTTCTTTTGTTGTTTAAACCCATGATTATTATATTATTTGATTAGATCTCATTGAGGAGAAAATAATCAATGTAGTTTCAAGAATGTATTAATATCAATAATTATTTTTTATTGAATGTTTTGAAATAAGTTTTCTTGTTAATGTGTAGTATGATATGTTTTATGTATGGAAAGTGAATTTTATAAAAAATTATTTTAGTTTGTAAAGTGAAGTTTTAATTCTTTATTGTAAAGTAATGATTGTTTTTAATATCCTATATTTTTAAATGGTTTTCTAATCAGTAAAAAATGAAAAAATGTTTTGGTTTTTAAACTAGTTAATTATTTGAAAGTAATAAAATTACACCCTTATATAATGTATTTAATAAGTCTTAAATGTTTTAAAAGTAATGTTTTATTACCATAAAGTTGTAGAAGACATATTCTGGTTTTAAGGAAAATTCTATGATTATTTTCAATATGTAATCTATAAGACTTAATGGTTTAAAAGTAGAAATATAAATCATAATAAGGTTATCAATTTTAAGAAAAAAAATTTATAAATGAATTGTGGTTACTTCTAAATAATTTTAAGAACAAATAATCAAATCTAATATGAAATTGAATTTTGTTTTATATTTTATAATTATAGGAAGAGTTTTCATCTTATGACTAAAAAGTTTTTAAATATATCTCTTTTAAATTTTTTTCTAATGTAATGAAAGATGTTTACTTATGAATGGATCATCTGTATGACTCCTTTGAATTTTTTTTAAGTTTTTTGAAATAAATAGTTTTTTAAATATGTTTCTTCTCTTTAAGTAGAGTGTTTTTAAGAAACTATAATAGTGCTTTCTTACTTTTTTTATTTTCATGATTGGTATTCCCATTTCTTGTGGATATAGTTTATCTGATGTTATTTAAAGGACATGACTAGATGGATTTCTCATCTAGCGTGTATTGAGTAATTCCTATTGAGATGTCAGAAGTTTTTGTGAGATTCTTTACTTGAGGGTGTTATTTTCTACTTATCTTTAGTTTTTATTAGGCTCTAAATAGAGTGGATAGTGTTATATTCTCTCTTGATGTTAATTTTTATCATGGATAAATATTTATATAGGTTTCACTAATTGGTTGGGTCAATAAAGACCAGTTACCTTGTATTCTTGGTGTTCCTCAAGAGGAGTGGAATATTGGGTACATTCTATGATTTGGGTTCTAATCCTTTCAAGTTCTCGCTCCACAGTTTTAAAGAAGTTTGGGTGTTGAGACACTTTTTTTTTGAATTATATTTAATATCATATTTGGGATACATAATTTATATATCAAATAATGTGGGGGTTGTGGTTGGCCATTTGGTTCCTAACCTATAATGGCCATGTATCAAGGATTAGTGCCTATGAGTCTATAAAGAATGTAAAATTTACCCCTCAACCTATAAAAGGGGATTATTAAATTAATAAAAAATCTAAAAAGCATTTGAGTGTTTAAGATACTCTAATTATAGTATTATAAATCTCTATTTTTTCATTATTAATTTATTCTGGGGAAAATTTTATGGAATAAGTTATTCCATGAATGTTTTCTTGGAATTCTAATCATGGTGATCCCTGGTTGAGTACATGGGTAATTTGGTTTGTTTTGGTGACCAGACTAGATATGGAATCCATTAATGGTATACATATATTCTTCTGAAATGTGTGATCCAAATAGTTGAATCCACAAAACTATTATCATCATTAATGCAGTGTCCTGACCCATGATTAGAGACTTTTCGTTATTTGTTAAGGCATGTATTTTTTGAATCGCCTCTTAGTTATGAGAGACATGGATGATCTTGTGTCTATATTTTTTCTCCCAAATTAAAATTAGGATTGTTTAAGCTAATTATATTTTTAATGTTTCTTGGGAATGGTTCTTTTATATAGTTTTTATCTATTTTAATCCTATTTGGTTACATATTTTGAGTTCTTGTTGGTTTCCCTTGGTTAAGTATGATGATATTGGGGGTTTCCTTTGAATGGAATGTGAAACCTAAATTATCTAGTTGATTCAATCTTGTATAAATTCAATTTTACATGTATGGACTATCTTGTATTGGATGAAATGGTGGGTAGACCCATGTTGGGTCTATGTTCACCTTAGAGACTTGTATAGGGTAATATGAAACCTAAGAATCCTTCAAAAGGATGGAAGTGAGGTTAAAATCATCTCCAATTATGATTCATGCAACGCCAAGTTTGGTATTGATGATGTAACTATAAAGCCTCAATCATAGAGTTGGAATATTTTTTGAGTTCATAAAATGGGTGATATCTTAAGTATATCATCAATTCCACCATTATGGAGAAAATATGTCTCATCTTGATGCTTAATTGATAGTAGTTGTGCACTCTCTCAGAACATGGTGATATTATTCCCTCAGATAGTAGCTAATGATATGTTTAGATCATAGAATCCTGAAGTTTAATTTTACTCATAGGAATATAATAATATGATATAAATAATGGGTTACGTGATTTCATATCTTTTATTTTCATATTACGTAAACATTATAAAAAATAGGTGTGATCATGAATGCCTTGAGTAGGGAATTACCAAAGTTAGTTGCGAAGGAATCAATGGATTATGGGTCCTTATTGAAACTATTCTCAAAATATATCTTAGTTCATAATAAGTATTTAATGTTATTGTGTTCTCAAATTTCATGAAAATCGGTTCTTCTTTATGAAATCAGATTCAGCTCAAGCAAGCAGAAGATTTTGGTAGATAGTGTTTTTATGAAACATTTTACAGTGGTAAGACCTCATGTTTCAGGTTTTTCTCTCTAAATAGTGCATTATATATTTAGTTTCAATTAATTTCTCTGGTTTATATGAGTCATGTGTTGAAATATTGTGAACATAGGATTAATTTTTTTTATGCACTCAAGGGTTTTCAAGATATTTCATGATCTGGGATATTGATGGCAGTGTCCTAGAATGAGATAGACAATTGAAAATTTTATATCAAGATTCCCTACCTATAAGAAATGTGAATTGGGACACCACATAGCTATCTATCTCATGTTTCCTTATCCATTCCATTAAATAGGTTGGATGAATGATTCATGTACCTCATAATTGAACTATTATAGTCTCATTGTGGAAAAGAGGATATGATTTTGTGTGATCATTCACTCTTTCATGATATTGGATTATACTTTTCCTTCCAAGGAGATGGTTATAATAAAATATCATTATTGTTTGTATGTTTGAGGATTAGTGAAACTACTTAGTGTGCATATGGTTATTATTTCTTGTAAATTCCCTTATGTTTCATCTCAATTCTGGAAGGAATTTATCAATGTGGTTGGTTCTCGGTCAATGTTGAGCATGAAATTAAATCTTCATATAGACAGTTGGATTATATGAATCATCAAATTCATGTGGATATTCCACAAGTGGGCCTTATTAATTTTATTTTATTTTGGGTTTTTCATCTTCCCTGATTTAATCTTTGAGGTAATAAATATTTATAAGGCTTTGATTTTGGATACTCAGTTTGAAGTGTCATATGTACGATATATCAAGTATTTTAGACACATTATATTATGATTTATTATAGAAAAAAATGTATAATACAATCCTAGAAGATAAAGAGTCCTTGTTTATTTTTAAAATTATATGCATAGAATAATAAAATTAAATTGGGATACAACAGCATTATTTAAAAGTCCTTCAAATGCTTTTAAAATGTCATCACTCTTCTAAAACTACATGGAATTACCTTAGGAATAACCTAAGAAATGGGTCAACTATCAATCCTGTAAGGGAATAATTATATCATAATAGGATAATATTGTTACATGTGAGTCAAGAGTAATATAAAGGTGACATCAAATATGTGAGATTCATAAACATGAACATTGAAGCATTATATATGATGATAACATCAATGAAACATATGATTGGGGAAACAACACAAAACATGACATCATAAACATAAGTCAAGGTAACCTCTAATTCATTATAATATTGTTTACTTAGGATAAATAAACATAAACCTTTCATGGTATTTCATGTGTAATAATATTAACCAATTCATTGGATGGCTATATAATTTTGGTCCCACCTGTCACATTTATATTATGCTCATGCATTAGTGTGACACATGGATCATGCACTATAAGAAAAACTTTAATCACTTTTAATCCCATTATTATGGAGTTTGGGTTACATACATGGATTTACCAAATCCATTAACTATAGTTACATCTATTTGAATAACCCTTTGTGGAAATGGATATTTTTATCCACTATACAAATGTTTTACATAGAAAATCACAGGATAATTTCCTTTGCAAAATGTTTGTATATAAATATTCATAGAAGGGTTTACTGAGAGTAAAATGTGGTCACTTATTACAAAGAAATCAGATTTATATTAAAACAGATGTGTGAAAATACATTACAACATAAAAAATTGGAAATCAAAATAAATAATACAACGAAAGTTCTTGAATAAGGAGGTGGAGGAGAGAGTCATGTGCTTTGAGAGGGTACTTATAAAAGATTGGGAGAAGCTTCTAAAGACATTAAGAAAACATTGTGAGGGATTTATATAAGTATAGTGAGAGTAAATAATTTCTCAATGTGTTTTTAGTGAAGTGGAATGAGAGTTTGTGTGGAAATTTATAACAAAATGAGAGGGGGATTATTTATTAATTATTAAACATAGGTTTTGGACTCTATAAGAAATAATTAAAACTGCAAACCTTCACATGGTTTTTCCCATGGATTCTTCAAAGAATTTTTGGTTTTCATTATTTAATAAGGATAAGAACTGAATATATAAGAATATTATCATTTCTGATGTGGAAGTGAGTCACGTTCAGAAAAGTGTTTATTTTAAAATCATAAAATATAATATTGGTTTTGGAGGATTCATAAAGATTTATAAAATTAATAAAATAAATTTTATAAAAAATTATTTTAAATTATTATTCTATATTTTGTTTTGGATTCCTTTTATAGTATTTATTACAGAAATTTTTAAATTTTATAATGTCATAATACATACTATATATTTATACCAAAATTAATTTTTACTCAAAATTTTGATTGTACTAGAAAATTATGAATAATTAACCATTTTATAATTTTTACATGATTATTTCAAAAATTATATTTATTTTCCAAACTAATTTTATAAATATGAGAGTCTCAAATTTTAAATAAAAATCCATTTTTACTGGAAAATACTATTTTTTCTGAAACTAACCACTTTCTAAACCTTATAAAAATTACATTAAGACACATTAAAGTATATTATCATTAATATTTAAATAAATAATACTTAAAAATAATATTTTGTTAAAATAATATTTATTTCTAAAAATCATGAATTATCAAAAAAATCATAATATAAAAAAAATATATATATATATTAAAAAAATAAAATTCTTATTTATTCATATAAAAATATAATTTTTATCAAAATAATTAATCATTTACAAAGTTATAATAAAAATTGATAAATATAATAAATATTTAATTAAATGAAAATATACAAATTCATATTACCTAGTTAAAGATACATTATCCTTTATTACACCAGTGTATGCCCTGAATGTAAGGTGTGCGATGGTGGTACTTTCTTGTGGTGGTTCGGCAAACATTTTTTAGGTTGTAATATCAATAAGAATGAACTTATCTTGTAAAATCATTTCATCTTTCTGTTATTTAATCTCATATTGGGCTTCGTTAAGGGACAATATCAGTTATTTCATCACCCTTTTATGCTCTACTAAATGATCTTTATAGGGTATGATTTTACTAATTGAGTCCATTGCCTCTTCTATCTATGTCAGTTTGACTTTATCTTAACCCTTAATATATAAAAATATTAACATATTCTATAAAATGTCTATATAATCAATGGTTATGATAATTAATGGAATTTTAAATCATGAAGTCTATAATAAGAAAAAATATCCAAAGTATTTAATGTGTTTTCTATAACTACATTACATAATAAGTCATTTTATTTAATTAAAAGGGAAATTCATTTATAAAATTTCGGGTTATAACAATATTATACCATTCATAAATTTCTCTATTGAAATTTCATTATTTTCACTGAAAAATATACGTTTTATTTTTTAAAACTACTTCTGGTTCCCATGTTACTTCCTCAAAATCTTGGTTCTACCACAAATACTTTTTCCAGGTGAGTAATCTTGTTTATTCAAACATTGTTTATATGATCAAATATATTCATTAGATGCTCCTCATATGAAAGATCATTATCTAATAGTAACAACTCTATATTTAGTGTAAGTGAGGGGTTTGGTATGTAATTTTTTAATAGATAAAAATTTAACACACCATGTGCTTCAAATAGGTTTTGTGGGAGTGATAGTCGATAGTCCATAACTCTGATGTGATAAAGGATCTCAAAGGGGTTGATGAATCTATGAAGAATATTTCCCTTCTTTCCAAACCTCATGAATTTCTTACATTATGATAAGTGAAGTAATATATTATCTTCAACATCACACTATAGGTCATGTTGATGATTATCTGTGTAGATTTTTTGTTTAATTTGCATTTATTTCATACGATATTGAGTGATTTTAACCTTATCTATGATCACTTGGATAATATTAGGTTTTATAGGATTCCTCTCTCCAATTAATCCCATCATATAAAAGTCTAACAAATCTTTCCACATAGATCCTCATAAGGCTACATTTTAATTATATAAGGGAAATTGTTGTTATATGAGAACTCTAGTAGGTGAAGATGTTGACTCCCACATCATTCAAATCCATTAAACAGGATATTTTTATATCCTATATAGTTTTAATGGTTCTTTTAGACTATACATCCATTTGAGGTTGATAAGAAATACTAAAACTCATATCTGCATCCAATTCTTGCTGAAGGTTTCTCTAGAACCACTAGGTAATCCTTGGATATCAATCAGATATAATGGAGAGTCTCACTCCATGAAGTATTACCACTTCTCTTATATATATCAAGGATATTTTTTCAAGTGAGACATATTTATTTTTAGAAATGAAATTTTTTTAATTGATATAGATATCAACTACATATATTTGACGTTATTACTTTTATATTTCATGGGGAGTCTTATGATGAAATCCATGGTTATGGTTTATCCATTTACATAATCATATGGAAAATGGTTGTATCATACCATTAGACTTCTATTATTCATCCTTGTCTTGTTGGCATACCAATCATTGAGACACAAATTATATAATATTTATCTTTATGTTAACCCACCATACTTTTTTCTTCAAATATCTATACGTCTTAGTGCTTCTTAGAAAAAAATTTATAGTTTAACTTTTCTATAGATAGAGTTATAAGGTTTGGATCCCAGATATGTGTCCCATCAAAACTGGGTTCTAAGAGGGAACTCCTAAAAAATTCAGTAGTTCCTCATTAACTTTTTCTGAATCCTTAATCCTATTAATAATTGAGGGTTGAGTGGCTATTTAAGAAAGGTAAGATAGTAACCCTTTTATTATTCCCGTTCCGATCCTTTTCATGTCCAAGAATATTGGTTCCATTTAAATCCTCATCATGGATAAGCTTACAAGATCATTTCTAATCAGAGCATCTACTACTTTGTTCTCCTTACAATAATGGAAATGGATTGAACAATCATAATCCTTGATCAGTTATAACCACCTTCATTGGTACATATTGTACTCCTTTTGTGTGATTATATACTTGTGTTTTTTATGATCTATATATATTTTACACTTCTCCCCATATATTTAATGTGTCCAAATATTCAATGAAAATATCATTATATCAAATTCTGATTTAGGGGTTGGGTAGTTCTAATCACTTATCTTTAATTGGTGAGAGGCATATGATATCAATTTTTAATATTTCATGAGTATATACCCCAAGAATGTTTTTGATGCATCATTGTAGATCACAAATCATTCTCTATCATTGGGTAATGTGGGAACATGTATAGTGATTGTCGTGTTCATTAACTACTTAAATCTCTCCATTTAATGATCTTCCTAGAAAAACTTCACACCCTTCTCAGTTAGCTCAGTTTGAGGGATTAATGATCATAAAAAGTTTCTCACAAATCGACAATAGTCCTAGCTAATCTACAGAAACTATGGATTTATATCATATATGTTGGTTTGGGACATCTTTTGATTACCTCTATTTTTGAAGGATCTATAAATATCCTTTTTATAGTGATAACATGCCTCAAGAATGTAACTTTATCTATCTAAAACTGAAATTTATTGTAATTTATATATAACTTCTAATTTTACATGGTCTCCAAGATAAAATTAAAATTATCATCATATTCCTCCTTTATTTTGGAGTGGATAATAATATCATCTATAAAGGTTACCAAACATTTATCAAGGTAATCACTAAATACTATATCCATAAAGTCCATGGAGAAAATTGGAGAATTAGTTAGTCCAAAATGGAATCACTATGATATCACATTATATGTATCTTGTTGAATAAAATATTCTTGGGGAAATAATCTTTCTTCACCTTTACATGATAATATCCTGACCAAAGATCCACCTTGGAGAAGTTTTGGGATCCACATAGTTGATTGAACAAGTCATTCATATATGGTAGAGGATACTTGTAGTTTATTGTGATCTTGTCAAGGTCATTATAGTCAATGTAGAGATAAATTTACCAATCACCCGTCTTAATGAAAAGGACTAATGCATATAATGGAATGAAACTTGGCATATTATCCATTTATCAATATTATCTTACAGTTTCTTCTTTGGATATTTTAGCTAAATAGTGGAAAATATATATGGATTATTTGATATTTAAAATTATTTGTGTATATATTTTAATGAGAACATAACCTCTCAGATAGGAGGATGACTTGAAAATTATTCAGGAAATACATCAGTGTATTCCATCATAATGGTAATTTCATCAAGGATGATTTTTTCCTTAGTCTTGATCATTTAATCTTGATATATTTTCTCATAAGGAAAAAAAATATCCATGATTGAGATGTTGATTCTAAATTATATTCATACTTATACATAAACCTTTAATAATTGAAGGGAAATTTTTGATACATATGGTGATTCCCTCCTTTAAAAAATTCATGTTGGCTCTATACATGAAAATTAATTCATGCCTAGAATATCATTGAATTTTTCTAAAGGGTGATTCACAAGGTTGTCTAGAAAATTAACCCCAAATATTTTGATAGTGGATGAGATATATGATTGGTATGTAATAATTGACCCATTTTCTATCTTCACTAATTAATAAAATTCTATTTTTTTAGGTGGTTTTTTAATATTTATATTAAACATTCATGATGAGAAAAATGTGTAGGAACAAAATAAACTAATAAATTTTTTATCCATGAATAAAAAACTATAATATCGGTCACTAAATAATTTTCTGGATCCTACTCATTAGTTTTGATGGAATAATCTCACCCGTTCTCTCTGGGCCTTGGTGGTTTTTTCATCAGTTATAATCAACAACCCTTGTCTTATTACATTTATTCTCATTGCTTCCTTATTTCTTACAGTTGAAAAATTGGGGAAAAGTATAATGGTTGAATTGATCATTCCTTTCTTCCATCACATTGTTGGGTTTCTCCCATCATCATTCTCTATCCATGTTTCCCTCTTTACAGTACCTAAATCCTTTCCTTTTCCCCTTTATTAAATTTTTAGGATGCTTCGTCCCACACTTTTGAAAAGTGGAATATTTTACTTTTCCCCCATGAGAATTATTAATCACCCTACCAAAATTTAAATCCATTCTCAAATTCATATCTTCTAACCCATGAGACCCTTGAGATGCACCAATATCTATTTCAAATTTGAGGTAACATTAAACAATTTTCTCATAGATGTAGATTCATGAATCACCAAATATTTTTCTATTTCTAAATTTCTCCCACTAATGAAGCATCCAACTTACCTTGAGAGGGAACTTCTAAAAGATTGTGAGGAACTTATTAAGAGATTGTGATAAACTTTTGAGGGATTTAGAGAGGTATAGGGGGAGAAATTTCTAATTAAGGGGTTTTCTAGTGTGGAGGAATGGGATTATGTGTGGGTATTAGTATCAAAAGAGAGGGAAATTCTTTATCAATTTCCAAACATAGGTTTTGGACTATATATAAAAAATTAATCAATACCACAATCTTTCCCATGGTTTTTACCTTGTATTTTAAAAAACGAGTAGTTTTTTTAAATATTTTATAAGTCCAAGAACCACATATATTAAAATAATACCATTAGTGATGTGGAAGTGATTCATGTCCGTAAAAAATTATTTTAAAACCTTTAAATTAATAATCGTTTTATAGGATTCATTATGGGTTTATAATATTGATAAAATAAAGTAAAAAATATGTTATTTTAAAAGTAAAATAAATATTTGTTTGTGTATTCAATTTCAATTGTTTATTACATCACTTTTGGGATTTTATGATGTCATAATACATTCTATATATTTATATCGTATTTAATTTTTACCCAATTATTTGATTAGCTTAGAAAATTAGGAAAAATTAACCATTTAAAAGTTTCGATATGATGATTTCAAAAAATATATTTTTTTCCGAAATATTATTATAATTATTTGAATTTACACTTTTAAATAAAAAACTTCATTTAGTGAAAAATACTACTTTTTATGACACAAACCACTTTTAGGACCTTATAATGATTTCATTGGACTTCATTGAATTATTTTATCATTTAAACTTAATTAAATATTATTTAATCAGAATATGTTATTAAAATATTATATATTTCAAAAAAATATTTATATATCAAAAATAGTTTCTTAATTGAAACTATATATTTTTTCCAAAAAATACAATATTTATTTATTCATATAAAAATATAATTATTATAAAAAACTGTTTGTAAAATATATAGTAATCATAAAAATCAAAAAATATAATAATTATTTTATTAAAATATAATATAAAACGTCATATTAATACGGTTAAGATACATAACCCCTTATTACACTTGTGTACGCCCTAAGGATAAGGTTTGTAATTGTGGTTCTTTCATAGGGTGGTTTGACAAACATAGCTTGGGACATGATCTAGATTATTGTGAAATTATACCATAAATAGTTTTTCTCATGTTTTAATTATTGAATCTCAACTTGGGCTAGGTCATAGGAAATTCCCATTGATTCTATCTCCCTCAGAAGCTATGATAAATGGGCTTCATAGGGTATGATCCAACTGGTCAAGGACATCACTTCTTCTATATGTGTAAATTATAATTTTTCATAACCATTAATATATACTAATGTTAATATTAATTATACATAGATATATTATTGATGGTTATATTTAATAATAGTATTTTAAATCTATCAGTCTATCACGATCCAAAATAACCAAAGCATTGAATGTGTTTTTTATAAATAAAATACTTAATAATGAATTTTATTTATTAAAAATGAAAATTCATTTATAAACATTTAGGTTTTTTTGGAATTGTTTTACTTGTGGATCTCAGTGATGTTAGGAAAGGGTAGGTGAACAATCTTTGATATGACCAAATCTTGTCCAAGGTTTATGAGGGTGATGTAGTTATCTTGGGAAATTTTGGCAGCAGTTTTGAGCCACCAAAAATTTTATATAGACTATTGTATTTTTATTTTTTAAATTGAAGTATGTGATCAAGATTCTTAGAGTTTCCCTCATTTTGGATGTCATTGTTTTTTGTAGTAGGTTAATTTGGAATCAAGGTAAGTTTTCTTTTTCAATTTCATCAAATGACTTTTAGATGTGGTTTATCAGTTAAAATTTTCATATCACATGATGTCAATTCATGACTTGTTTCGTGTTTCCAAAAAAAATATGTATCTCCAAAATCCTTTCCATGTGGTTTAATGGGATTATATTGATCTTGATCCTAAATCCTCAGTGTTTGAGTGTCCAATTAAGGTTGTGGATCATCAGGATAAGGTGTTGTTCTATAAAACAATTCATTTACACCATATACTATAAAAATATATATGGAATATCCATGAGACATGAGATCATGAATTGTTGATGATGTATTAGAGACCTACACTTTTTTTAGTCCATAATCTTGATCACTTTCTAGGGAAAAAAATTTCATGGTGGGGAGAATTGCTATGCCCTTCGGCTTATAGGCAAGTTTATGTTTGGACTTAGTTTATAGATTTTGAGGTTTTAAAGACCTTCACAAATAAGGTTTGGTAATTTAAATATTTGGGTGAAACATTCTAGAAAAATATTCTATACATAGTTAGAATAAATCATACAAAATAGATGTGTAAGTTCTAGAGGTGATTTTCATGGTTTGAGCATGTTTGGTCAAACACTGTGAGTCCTCAGGAAAAATATATGAGTGGTTTTTATAGGTCCATAGGAAATAATATTACTTTAATATTATTTTTATAACCATGTATCTATTCCCAGGTTACCAAGAACATTATTTTTAAAGCAGTGTTATAAACTGTTGGATTAGCTCACTTTTTTTCTAACCATTCATTCTCATTATGCGACCCATGCAGTTTTCTTTAAAATAGAAAATTACACTAATTACCTTAATTTAATTAACCTTTAATATCCTCCCAAATCCTGATTATCTCAAACCATACTCTCATCGATACTCTATCAGGTTCTTCTATCAGTCCCACAGTAAATCATCATCAATCTTGAGGGACATATTTGAGGTATATGAGTTTTTTGGTTGTTTTCTTTTCCTATTTCTGTATCAACCTCTGATATTTCATCTTACCCATTTCATGGAACAATATGTGAGGTCTTATGACTGTATATATGGTATAGATAGAAAATTTATGGTTTTTATTTTAGATATATGCTAGTTAAGTCTCGGATAATTCACTTCAAATCACAATTTTTTGTAAGATATTAAGTTCTCTCCTTCGGTGAGGTAGGTTTCTCTCTCTAATGGATTATTTTTCCTAGAATACCTTAATTTTGTTATTACATTAAAATTATTATTTGATGTAGTTAAGGAATAAATTTAAATCCATTATTCTTACTTGATCTTTAGTGGTGATGGGTAATGTGTTAAAGGGATTTTATTTGTAAAAAGTTTTTATAAACTTTAACTATTCCATGAAATTCCATAAAGGTAATTTGAAAATTTTGGTATTGTATTATATTTCATATAATGTTATAATTTTTAACATAGGGAATACCATGAGATATATATTTTGGTCGGGACCTAGGATTCACTATTCTTGATAGAGTGCATTGGATTTTTTTTGGTATTGAAGACCACATCTTGTGGCTAATTTCATCATTGTTAGTGGAAATTACATGGATGATAATTCTTTAATTACCCACTTGTTTTAAAATTCAAGAATTTCGTCATTATTTACCTTTATTTAATTAAATATTTTTTACTTTTATATTCTAAAGGCTTTGGATATCAATTGTTTTAAAAAGGAAAACCAAAGGGAAGATTTATGAAAATGTGTTTTCATATGTACTGCTTTACGAAACTAGTTTTTTATATAAAACTAATGGTTTCATATTAAAATTCATTTGATGAATTTATATTTGTATACACTGTGTGTTTCCTCAAGCCCTTCATATTCATTGGATCATATTCAGATTTAGTTTTTAGAATACGGGTAAAGAGAAGGGAAACATGTCGTATGGTGGGTTCTATTGGTTGATGTTGCATTAATAGTGGGTTGGTATGGTTGTAATGGATGGTAACATAGAGGAATTATTTTAGGTTTTTTAAAAGGATTATCCTTCTATTTTTTGATATGTCTCGTAGTGGTATGCCTCTTCTTTCACATTATACTCTAGTTTTTTATCTTTATCCTGTTATACATGATACCTGTTATATTGTGTTATCTTTTAGGTGAAATAATTATGTAGTTATAGTATACTAACACTTAGTTTCTTATCACTAAAAAATGGATATCGGGCATAAACTTCAAGCTTTATGGCAGGCTATCTTGGGTGATGTGTTAGGTTGACCCGGGTTGGTTCATTACACTCACCACTTATAAAATGGGTCCTCTCACCACCCCTTAAATACCACTCAAAAATTTAGTTTCCTACTGATAATGTACCATGGTTACTTCCCCTATAATACTATTTCATCATCTGAAGATTTTATTAATAATATACTATCTTATTTCATCCCTTTCCAAGGACCCCCTAAGGGAAATCCCATGTCCATAACATGAGTAATAATTTTTCCTAATTTCTTTCATTTTCTATATTATTTTTTGAAATAATTTTTCTCAATACTCTATAAAACAATTATTATTATTAATATAATTAATGTTATTATTATATTGGAATAAATATTTACCAAATTTCCCCTTTTCCCTTGTGGAAATAAATGATATTCGTGCATGAATGTTGATTATTGCCTCCATGAAGCCTCATATTTTGTTTTAATTAACCATATTACACCACTGGTACTAATATTGAATTTAATAAATAATAATTTTTAAAACATATTTTAAATTCAAAAATGATAAAACTTGTTATATTTTTCTGATGTTCTATGAAAAATGAAATCATCAACCATACGTATGTGTGGACTACCGCCTCTATGGAAAGATTGATTTCCATTTTTTATTTTCCTCACCACATTTTATTGATGGTTATGAGAATGGTTTTAGTCGATTAATATTATTTTAAGGAAATTATTAATTCTATTTTAAGAAAAAATATAAAATAGACTAAAAATATGAGCAAAAACTATGGTAATTTCAACTATTTAAAAGAGATTTCTAAGAGAATAAAATATTTCTTTATATTATGTAATAAGATCATAATGGTTATATTATTATGATAATTATTTAAAATTATCATACATAACAATAATAAACACTAAATGAGTTTTTTTCTATTCTATTATAATGATATTACAAATAAATTGCATCATAATCATCAATTAATTATAGTACATACTTGTTTGGGTCAGTTTAAGCACCTACTTGAACAATGTTATAGATTTATATTATAGATGTCTACGGGAATTTAATTTATATAAATATATGATATAAAAAATTAAATAATTATTTTATTTTAACTATTTAAAAATAATATTAATATTAAGACCATTAATTAAGATACCAACACTCATTCGGTAAAAAAACATTGAAATATGCTCATTACTGAATTCTTCTTTAAGGATCATAACCAAAAATAAAATATAATAAAATTATAAAATTATAAATAATTATAAATCATAAATTATATAATTTTTTATTATCTAGTAATGATGAACATTGGGAATATAATGAATAACAACACTATTATGAAAAAAAAACTTTAGAACGATCAAGATTACTCACACGCGATACTGAAAATAGATGATAACTAACTAGTATACATGTAAGGAATAATTATAAATTATATTTATAAAAGTCAATTTTCATGAATAAGGTTATGTAATATGTTATTATGATGTTTTTTTGGTTAAAAATGATCTTATAGTTCATTCAACTATGTAAGGAAACATTTTAAGGATTTTCTTGGTCACTATTCTTATTTCTTGAGACATGATTCTTATTATAATAAAATTTACTTTTATATGGTGTATATATTACCTATTTGTAATATTATATCATATATTATTTATCATTTTATTTCAATTTCAGTTTCATGATATTTATCCTTTAAGGTTTTTAGTTTAGATGTTACTCAATCCATAAGGATTTGTACTAACTCACTTTTCATCCATTGTGTTACAAACATTCTTATTGAGACTCTATGGTTACAAGATTGATATATTATACATAATGAATAATTTTTATTTTATTTCCACTTGGGGTTCTAAAATTATTCCTTATAAACTCAATATAAAATGATTAGTACCTTAATTATTATTTTACTCAGAAGGTTTCTTTGTCTAAATTTTAAATTACTTCTGATATATCTATCTTATCACCCTTTTTTCGATTTTATGGTCTAATTAATTTCAATATGAATTTTATATCATTATTATCTCATTATTAATGTTATTTAATTATTATTTTTAATTTTTTTATTTTAATGTACTTTTATTCAAATGTTTCTAAATCCAAAAGTGCTAATTGTGTCTATTTTCAATTCCATGAGACATGTTTAATATTAGACACTATATTTTATTTTATATAGCATATTCAATTCCCTATTAACTTCAATTAGAATTAATATATTTCATTTTTAAAGTATTACTCTCATGTTTTATTGATTCTTGAGTTACTATTACTATAATGGGTTTTTATCTCATTTTTTCTTTATTGAGATATGATTCGTATTCACCCTTTGTTTTTTTGTTTGTAGTATATATATTGGTCACATAGTACCTTATAAATCCCCCCATAATGTTTTATTTTTTATTATTAAATTTAATAAAATCCATCACTTCCTTCATCATTCCAAATCATCCTTTATTACAGGATTAATTTTTCTTCAAATGTATTTCCTCTCCAAACACCTTGTGTATCCTTCCTTCCATTGAAGGGTGTTCACTTAGATTATATAAATCAATTAAGTTGAAAAATTTATTGAAATAGTTTTATAACCATTACTCTAAATGACATTATTTTTAGGGATACTTACATTGAAAGCTATTCCATTTATTTATTGTAAAAATTATTGACTTAATTGTTTACTGTTTACTCCCTATAGTATAAGTATGAGGGATAACTAAATAGAAATCTATTCAAGTTATTAATTAGAGAAATATTATAAAAATATATACACGTTATACCAATATAGATGTTTATTGATTATTAAGGAATGTTTTTTATGTATTATATATCTTATATATTCCTTCATATGATGAAAGAATTGGACTTAATTACAAATTTGTGGGCCTGATTTAGATAACCCCCTGATCCATTGATTGGTCTCATGAGATAAACAATCCTAGGTATTTTTGTGTATACCATCCAATAAAAAATACTTCCTAGACATGGGGCCTTGATGGTATGATCATGATGTCTAATATCATGTTTATTTGGATTATGTCATAGAATTATTTCTCAAACATTATGTATATCATCGCTAAGGAACTAGTTATTATTATCCATGTGTTATATTTATTTACATTATTTTCCATGGATATATTATGATTTTAGTTTCATTATATTATGAAATTATAATTCATTACAACATTAATATTTATGCTTATATTATTCTCACTTATGATCCTTAATTGTTATCACTTATGTTTACCCTTAGTGAGAATTTGGTCACATCCCTTCATATGTTTCTATTTCCCTAGGTTATAAAGAAATGTATTAAACATAATATTTCTAATATAATAACCTATATGGAGAATCATTGGGATATTTAGAATAATTATTATGGATTAATTGGTTTCTTATATACTGTAAAATATATATTTGATAAGAAAGACATGGGCTTCGTTGGTAAAAAGTTTTTCCTAATAGTATAAAACTATAAACCTGAAAGTCCCTTTGAATTTATGTGACACTATATTTGTTAGTGATATTGTAACTATTTATGGTTAAAATTGGGACTCTTCATATCATTTCAAATATGGTATATGGAAAAGGTTTATATGATAAATCACTTACGGGAGTGTGCATCTAATGAAATATATTTATTACTTGACCAACCTTGCCAAAAAAAACATTACCTATTATAGAATATGAAACTAAATATTAATCAATAAACACAATAGTTTCCCCCATATCAGCTGATATACCATACAACTGACAAAGGCCATTGGAAATACCTCTCCATTATTTCCTAACATTGTCTATGTCTTGAATAACAACATTTTCATCAATGTGGACCTCTTAAATATAGATCAATATCTTAATAACAATAATGGTAGACACCTTTTGAATGGCATTCCCCCACTTAAAGAATCATTATAAAAGTGAAATTGATCCTAATTATTTCATGAAAAAAGTGAATAAAATAATTTATTATAGCTCTACCCCATCAATTAATTGTTATCTTGTCTTTTATAAGTTATACACTCTAGATAATGGAGCCAGGCTTGAAACAACAGTAGCATGAATAACACAAATGATAAAACTGGTTTTATTCTTCTTTTAACAGGTGGATTTCCAATCAAAATAGATAAAAAGTCTGTATAATCATTGAAAATTGATAAAAAAAATGACTATAAGTACCCATATAAGGTATTAAATAAGTACCTATTTTATCAAAACTAAAGGTAATCTAGGTAGTTTATCTGTACCTAAGACATAAATAGTCTTCGTTTATACTTGATAAAACCCCTATTACATCAACCAAAATGATAATTTTACTATTTATGGAAGACTTTGATGCACTAGGGCATATATAATTATGGTTCTTGGTATAAAAAATGTTTTATTAGTAAAAAACATATAAATAAAATAAATTAATATCTTATAAGGTTGGATAGATTAGAATATGCACTTATACTAGTTACTAGATGTACCAGAGTAGAGGGCCCTAAAGCTGATGTGAGATTGATTTGATTTGACTTCACAATATCTTCTTTAGAGAAACTATAAGAGCATATATACTTTGGAAAAACTCTCATATTAAATGAGTACTTATCTTCATGTAAAGTAACATTCTTTTATAGAGACTATAATACATTCAATGAAACTAAGAAATAATACATTTCTAAAAAATTAAATAAATTATACTTATTTAAAACATGGAATTTTTCTCCTGCAGAATGTTTTACACAACGTATATTTAAAAGGTAATTTCTCCCCAATCCCTCCACCCATATAATTTGGTAATTGTCCAGAAGATATTCTCAATTTTAGATATAATAGATGGTTTTTCTAGATCACATCACTTGGGTGTATATGTATGTCACATAAAAAACACTAGAAAAAGTTATCAATTTACACATTTCACTATCCAAAAAAATCTTCCACTCTGAAATAACTACTTTTTGTAATATTACATTAGACAAAAACCGTAATTTTTCAACCTATAAATTCATTATCATCATCCTTCAAAGTAACACCCTGATATTTTTTCAAATATTTTTACTAAATAAATTTAATCTTTTTGATATTTTTCATTACACTCAGCACTGATTTTAGCTTACACTTCATGCAACACTAAGTTTATATTTCATTACATACAACATTGAGTTTAAATGAAACATGACATACTATTAAAATATTATTATATAATATGATAGTTAACACCTACTCATTAGAGTGTCATGTATGAATAGGATTAACTAAATTATGTAAATATATGGTTTTAACATGTATATAAAATTATTTATTTAGTGACCAATTAATTAGAAATGAAAATAAAAAACTATTAAAAAATAAATGATAGATGTTTGTGAGAAAACTATTTTATGCACACATACATGTTTTACTTCAATAAATTTTTAAAAAATAAATTTTCATAAATAGTTTTAAGTAAATTTATATATTATATATTTAATCATAATTTTAAAATTCATCTAATTTTTTGAGATAATAGATAAGAATAAATACATTTTTATGCTTAAAACTGTATTTTCCAAAAAAAAATATTGCTTTTTGCATAATTATATTAAAATTAATTTTTTCCAATTTTATAAAATTTATTTTAAAATATTAACTTCATTTTTTATGAATAACTTCAAAATAATCTTGGATTTAACTTCTTATAATTTATTAAAAAGACAAATTTTTTTATGAATGGTGAAAAATACTGGTTTCAATTAATGATTTTAATTTCTTTGAGAGCATTTAAAAGCATGAAAATTATTTTTAAGATGGTTTTAAAAGTAAAATTTTTTAATTATATATCTAATAATCAAGTTTAGTTCATTTTAATCCATTTAATTTTCAATTTTTATATAAAAACATTTTAAACATTAGAAACTTTTCTCTTTGGAAAACCTCTTTTTTATAGACTATACTGAATTAAATTTAAATTAGTTTTTTCCACTTATATGTATGTAATTTAGACAAATAGATTCTATATTTTTAATTGGAAAAATATATATTATAGAATAATTTCAACATAATTGTTGACCATTATGAATAGTAAAAAAAGAAAAATTAATTATCGTGGTTCAGGTTGAAACTGGTTTACCAAGGGTTAAACTAAAAATATAAGGGGTAAAATGAGCTATATAATTTTCAAACACCACATTTATGTCCGTATTTTGACCTTATAAACTATATGTTAATGTAATTGAAACTTTTGTATCCTTTTTACAAGTGAAAAACGAGGGTACACCATTTTTTTTTTCAAATGTTACAAGTGGTCCACTCACCTCACTTGTAAAAGGACACCCCCTATCCTCTCTTATTCACACTTATAAAACCATTTTTCTCATACAATAAATCCTAAAATTTATTCCTTACTTACCTACCCACATCCCATATTCATTGGTGAGATCATAAATCTAATATTGGAAGGACTTAGGTTAAACCTGAAGAGGTTGTCGGAAGAAGAGGTAAATTTTTTAACAATGATTTTTATTTTAAATCATCTTATAAATCCTTAAAATATTTTAAAAATATGATGAAATATTAAAATAATTATCTCTTATATATTTAAATGTTATTAATTTATGTAATAACCTATATCTATCTCCACTTCCATCAAATGGATATGAAATCATCATTCGTGTTTATGGTGGACTACCGCCTCACAAACAGAAGTTATTCGTTTTCCATAAACACCTATCATGATTGAATATTATGAGGAATTTAATGTTTTTATGAGATATTTATGATATTTTTATAATTATTTAATTATAATTTCATATCAAATTTTCTACCATCCAACCTATTGGAAAATAATAATATCTCTCGTGTGTACGACGGACTACCACCTCGCTAACCGATGTGATGTGTTTTTCATTTTTTTTACTTGGATGGTATTAAGGATAGACTAAATAAATTTATATATATATATATATTGTGTGTTTAACATAATTATACTTGTATAATTATTATATAAAATATATATTCTTACTTTTCCTCCTATAGGGGATATGATAACGTTGTTCGGGTGTACAGCGAACTACTACCTCGCGAAGCGACGTGATTCATTTTTCACTAATGCGGTTCATGGAAGGTAATAAGGGTAAATTTAATGCATAAATGTTATATATATGACATTGAAATATTATTTAAAGCAATATATTATTTACCATTATTTCATTTTATCTATCAAAAAATGAAAACAGCATTCATGCATACGTATGGCCTACCATCAATATGAACGGTGTATTTTGTTTTCTATCTCTAAATTTTATGGATTACTATAAATAAATGTATACTGAATATGTTTTATATTTAAAAAAAATTAAAATTATATATATTATGAATCCATTATCAATGTAATGGTATCCAAAATAAGAAATCATAACATACATGAAAAACTAAGGAGTTATTTCTTGAAACATGATTTTAACAGGGATATATTAATAAAAGGGTAATAAAAGTTCATAAGTAAATAATATATGGTATGATATATATAATTTAGGTTGTATAATATATTTATAATAAAACTATATTTATTAAAAAATATTGTTGAATGTGTGCAAAGGAATTCGAGACTTAAGGTAATGGATTTTCATCTCTTTTTTTCTATGAGATAATTTCCATATTCACCGTGTGTGTTTTTATGAGGTGTATATATAATTTTTATGACTTTATTAAACCCCTTTAAAATGAAATAGTTTTGGGTATTCACATAAATTAAAAAATATAATTTCTTGATAAAAAGATATAAATTTTTAGAGGAAATTTCTACAGCGTAACAACTATGAAAAATGGTTTTCAAAAACATTAAAAAGATATGGGACATAGGTAACCCATTAATAAGAGATTAATAATGTAGTATAAGTACAGAATAATATGAAGAGAATAACATGCAATGTAAATTTTCAAGACATTCCACATAAAAGATAATTTGAATGAGAAAAGAGAAGTTATGAATTCCCTTATGAAAATTCGACATCCTAATGGTGTCGCATAAAAATTAGAAAAATCATTTGATGAGAGAGGAAATGTTTTATCATAATTTTGAAATAAAATAGAAATAAATAAGGATATATAACAACATACCCCAACATAATAAAATGGAAACTAGAATACATATTATAAAGGAAGTCTTAACTAAATGATGAGGGTGATAGGTTCCCTTACATTGAAGAGTAACTACAAAGACTAAAATATTAGAAACTTGGGGGGATTGAGGGAACCTTGGGAGGACTCCATGGGAGGTAAAAATACCAGATCATCTTTGAGGAGGAATTTATAATGAATGGAATGAAGGAATGGGTTGGTATTTATAGCAAACGTGGGGGAATATTTTATTAATTTCTAAGGGACGCCTCTTTAGTGGTATTTGAAAAACCATGGGATTTATCATGGTATTTTCCTATGGTTTTGGCCACATAGGACCCCTCATATAATATTTTAATCTAAACGAGTCTACAATCATTTTAAATTACATATTACATCATTATGATGTCATAAAACACACTGAGAACTCAAAAACAATATTTTTACTATTCATTGAAAAACAAAACATATTATAAAAATCTTATAAATTCACCCTAACCTAATATTGATGTTATGAATTCAATAATAAACTTCATTTTATGAAAATAATTTTCTAAATATGAGATATTGAAATTTTATGTAAAATCACTATTTACCTAAAAAAAATACTAATACTTAACTAATAATTTCTGAAACAGTTATTTATTTAATCTATTATATCACATTACCATTCAAGATGCCTAAATTATTTTTATACTTTCTTAAGTGAGGTCACTATTACATTGTTCAAATTACTATTCATAAGGGTAATATTAATATTCATAATTTATTATTCACTAAAAATTACTTTGATCTTACCATACTCTAAATTTCTTACTGAATGCAACAGTAAATGTCCATTTTTTGAAAATCACTTCAAATTATTAATTATTTAAAGTACAAATTTTTTTTATAATACTCTTTTTTATTTTTCATCAATAATATAAAATTTCTAAAAATTCATCCTATATTTAATTTTAAATCTAAAATTAAAAAACTTTACCATAATAAGAAATAATAATTTTTTTATACAAAAGGATTACAAAAATTAACAAAGGTCTTGTTACAAATCCCCTTATAACACCTGCATAAGACCAAAGAGTAAGGTGTGTAATGTTGATAGAATCTTGGTGTGGCTCAGACAACATTTCCTGAGTGGTGATTTCTATCATCTTGAACTTCTCTTGAAGGTGATTATGTTCAAGCTTTACATGTTGAATCTTGCCTTGGACTTGGTCCAAAGCAAATCCTAGTGATGCTACCTCCTTTCCACGCTCTGAAAGATGGGATTCATACGGCCCGATTCTTCTAGATGAGATCATTGACTCTTCTTTCTGTATTAATTAACCATGATCATTTGTATTTATAAACAATAATCATAATGTTAAGAGTATAGTTTCCAATATTCATGTAGACTAACATTCATAAAAAATTCAAAACCCAATGGTCTCATATTAATTATACTCACTTCATTAATAATAGGATATAGTTTTTCTTAGTAAAACAAATAACACAAAAATTAGGAAATAAAATATTATTCAAAATTTCAAGTCATTACAATCCCTCTCCCAAGAAACATATGAATTTTATTATCATATGGTAATATCCTTATAGTATATTTTTTCCTATAATATTCCTCCATTTATATACTCAATATTTTAAAATAATGTTTCTAAGAAAAATCATTTTTTTTCTCTTCAGTTGAAAAACCTTTTATTCCATATAAATGTTTTTTAAAAAAGTTTTAAAAGATATTTTAAAATTATCCAAAGGATATATTCAAATGAATTATTACCCATTATTTATTTTTTACAATGTTTTTAAAAAAGATTCTTCATGTCATTCCAAAAATAGGGTCAATTTGTATTTTACCAAAAATGGGAAAGGAATATTTGTTTTAACATATACAACATGAAAAATATTTTCTACCATCATAACCAAATCATTATTTTAAATATTCCATTATATGGTTTAAATTTTATTTTGAAGTAAATGGATTTCTAAAATATTTTATTTATTTTTTGTAATTTTTAAAATGGAAATGTAATTTTCCTCAAGAAATGTTTTAAATTTTTTTTAAAGATTCTTTTATAAGTTTCCATGGTTATTTTCAAATAAATGGATTTTAAAAAAAATATGTTTTAAAAATCATTTTTCAAAGTGGAAATCCAATATTTCTCAAGAAATGTTCCAAGTGATATTTCAAAATATTTTTCCACCTAAGATGATATCCTTTTATGTAACTTATTCATTACGGGGGATAATATTGAATTATATCATCCTTATTCTATATCTAGGTGGTTAATGTTTATATTGATTAAATACTTATGAAATCCATTTATTTTTCATGGGTTATGCTATGGTAAATTTATAAAATATTTATGAATATTATTTTCTTTTTTTGATTTATCATATAATGAATTATTTATGATCTTATGGAACATAGATATATAGATTATGTGATGGATGGGGCCAATATCTCCCTCTGATACATTGGGTAAATATGGATAACTCATGAGTAAATATGTCATGTGTTAATCTGATTTTATATTCATAATTTTAAGTGTGAACATGATGACATGTTCGTAATGTTATGCATGCACCTTGTTACATTTCCACATTGTTATCCATGGACATGGATTTCATTTCCATAAGGTTATGTGTGGACCTGGTTAAATTTCCATAGTTTTATGTGAGTGCTTAATTTCATGTCCTTCACTTAATGAGTGAACCTGCTTCTATTTGTACATATTCACAATTTTATAATCTTATTTTTATGACACAAATTAGTGACTTATGCCAATGTTATATTCTCATAGAGTATATTATTTTACTTCATTATGATTCATGTCTAATAAACTACCAATCTTTATGCAATGAAATAAGATTTTGATCTTTGATATATAAGGCATGGTTTTCATATGTTATGAAGAAAGGATTTAAGTGGGGTATGTTTACAAAGGATATAAAATGGAAATATCGTTATGGGAGATGTCTAAGGTCTTTCACTACATAAAAATATTGTGTTCCTGGTATCCAAATGAGATAAAAAATTATGGTCTTTGGTCATGTGTTTATGAAATGTAATGAATATTCTTCATTAACATGAGATATATATGTATGAGAAGTTTGGGTCTATGTAGTTAGTATTAGAGGATAGGTATAGTTAACCTTTGGAAACTAGGAATGAAAAAACATTAGTTAGATCCCTAGGGATATTTCCATTGATATGTCCAGGTATATGTCTAAGGATAATTCTAATGATGATTCAAATATAGGAAAATCTCCTGGAATTTTTCTAAATGATAGAGAATGTGGTTTCCAAGAAATAATACCCTTGTCTAAATATTACTAGTGGGCGTGTCTTTGAAAAATTTGTTCCTAGGGGTAATAAATTTGAAAACGGTAAATGAGATGGACTCAATTGTCACCTAGTGCACGACAATGGTCCTTGCTACACACCTATTTGGACACTCCCGGGTTATATGGTTTTTAAATTCAAAAACTATTTAAGAAACTTCATGAAATATTTGAAAAATGATCAGGAGTGACCTAGGTTAAAACTAAGGTGTTATATATTGAAAATAATGTTCTATGATTGAAACATCCTATAAGTGATTTTTATGATTATTTGGTTTTCCACTATGATTTGTGTTTCTTATTCTAGGATTTTTTGTTTTAGTTAATGGCTATAACTAGAAGGAATCATGTTAACACTAAATATAATGAACAATTGGGTGAATATGTGCAACCAAATTGGATGATGATCAATGTAAAATATATTGGGACTATTTATAATCATCTACCACGACATATTATTAAAAACATTAACATCAATGAGATTCCCAAAGTAAAAAAAATAAGTGGAAGAAAAACTTTTATAAGAGTTTTTGTGGCAATTAATATAGAGTAAAGAAGATTCAATATCAGATATTTAATGAATTTGGGAAAAATTACCTAGAATAATATCTCAAATGGAGGGGAAGATGATTTCTGTGTGGAAAAAAAGGTCATATAGTGGAAAATTGTTGAGAAGTTTAAGGTACTATATTTGGGGAACATGGGAATTATCCAAGTCAATGCCCTTACCTAAGAATTAACTTCTAGACCAAGGAATGACATATTATATTTCAATAAATTAATTGGAAGGATTAAAGTATTTATGTTTTAGGATTCAAGGATTTTTTTATAGAAGTATTTTTTACAAATTTTGTATGGGTTATAAGAATCATGGAACATCTAAGGATTATAATAATTATTTAATAATATATGTCTCCATGTAATATTAAAATAATAGTTATGTATACTATCATGGGTTTGTGAGTTTAAGTTTGATCATAAGTTCAAAATCTTAGAAATATAATTTAAGGTATTATGTTATGGGATTTTATCAAGATTAAGGATATTTTGGGTGACATTTTTGGAAATAAAACCCTTTGGTTTTATATATATATTAGTGGTAAATGATTATTTATGGAGGAATTCCATTGTATTTTATGGAAATGTGATTAAAGTTATTGGTAACCTTTAGATTTCATCTTATTTTGATGTTAAGTTAATTATGAGCAATTGAAATTTTGAAATATTTTAGGAACTATGTTAATATAGTTTAGAAAAAAACTATAACTTGAATGTTGGGTGGCAACCAATTGCATCCAGCACAGCCACGGGGCTTGAACCCACAAATGAAGGGCGACAAGGGTATAATGTCTATCACTAGACTACATGAAATATTATTTATTAAGGGACAACAAAAGAAGTGATATTATTGAGTATGTATCATGATTCTTAGTATGTCAACAAGTTATGTCTGAAAGAAAATGTATAAAATGATACCACAACCATTATCCATACTAAAAAGGAAATGGGAAAACATCATTTTGGTATTTATTATCGAACTCACCAAAACATCTAAAGGGAATAATTCTACTTGGGTTATATATGATCACCTTAAAAATTCAACATATTTCATCTCTATTAGAGAGTAATTCTATTTGGATAATCTTTCATAGACATAAATTAAGGAATTATTAAGGTTTCATGGAGAAAAAAGTTCTATTGTGTCTGATCAGGATCCAATTTTGCATTAGTGTTCTACACAATTTTTCAGTAGGCCTTAAATATGGAGTTTTATTTTATCCCTATGTATCATCCTCAGACAAAGGTTCAGTTAGATAGAACAATTCAAACCTTAGAATATATTATAATATCTTTTTCTATGAATTTGAATGGTGTTTGGTATTAACACCTTCCTCTGGTTGAATTTTCATATGATAGTATATTTCACCTCAAAATTCAGATGGCTCCTTATGAAGCCGTTTATAGAAAGAAGTGTAGAACTCCAATGTAGTTGAATGAAGTAGTAGAAATAAATATATTGGTGTTTTTTCTAGACAATGAAATTGATCTGAATGTTATATCCATTTAAAAACACATATGTGCTGAAAAAATTCAATGAAAATTTTATATTGATCATCCCTGATGCTATCATGAATTTGAATTTGGTGAGGAGGAGTTTCTATGAATTTCTACATGGAATAAAGAAGGGAAAACTAGGACCTAGGTATATCATTCCCTTTGAAATTATTGACCATATAAGAATAGTATCTTATCTTTTTTCACTTCATGTGAACATATATTTGTTTCGCATTGTGCTTCATTTATCTCTCTTGAGAAAGTACATACCTGATCCATCACATGTATTAAACACTAAGTTCATATAGTTGGAGAATGATATTTCTTATAAGGAACAATCGGTGGAGATTACGGATCATACAAATAAAGTGCTATGAAATATGACCAATCACATGGTAAATTTTTTTTTGTAAAAACCCTTATCTTGAGGAATCAATGTGAGAACCTTGGTATGTAATGACGCATACTTTTCCTCATTTTTTGGTACTAAAGTGATGAATTCTAGGTAGAAATTCATTTTAAGGGGGGTTATAATGTAACACCCTAATATTTTTTGAAATATTTTTCTTCAAATAAATTTAATTTCTTTAATATTTTTTTATACACAACATATATTTTAGATTGTGTTTTACACAACATTTATTTTATATTGAATTACATGCAAAACTGAGTTAAATATCATGTGACAAACTATTAAAATATAATTATTTAATTTTATAGTCATCACATAGCTGTTAGAATGGAAGGTATCAATGGGATTAAATTACTTATGAAATTCTATGATTTATTCATGTATATAAAATTAATTCATTGGTGACCAATTAATTATAAAATAAAATAAAACTATTTGAGTGTTAATGAAGTATTTTTTAGAAAAACTATTTTTAAGCACACAAATGCATTTTACCTCAATATATTAAAAAAAATAAATTTTGGTAAATGATTTTAATCAAATTTATATATTATATATTCAATCCTATCTTTAACATGCATTTTATACGTCTTCTAGTCAATTGATATGAATAACTCCAATTTTAAGCTTAAAACTTAATTTTTCAAAAAAACAATTTTGTTACCCTTTGCGTACATATTTTAAAATTGCTTTTTACCAATTTTATAAAGATTATTGGTAATAAAAACATAATTTTTTAAATGATAATTTTAAAATTAACTTGGAATAAATTTTTAATAATTATCTGAAAAGATAAATTTTTCTATAAATAGTGAAAAATATTGGTTTTTATTAAGAATTTCCCTTTCTTTAAAAGAATTTAAAAACTTTAAAATTATTTTAATATGGATTTAAAAGTATTATTAGTTTAATTATATATCATTTAATACAATTTAGGTCATTTTAATCGATTTTCTATTGAATCATTATATAAAAAGTTTTAAGCATTTGAAACTTCTCTCTTTGGAAAACCGTTTTTTCGTCACGTTTGTGGGATTAATTTTAAACTAAAAATTTCCACTTAATTGAAAAGAATTTGGAAAAATGGATTAAATATTTTTAATCATCATAATTTATATTATCTAATATATTGAACTAAATTTTTTACCCTAATGAATAGTAAAAATTAATTACCATGATTAAGGTTAAATCGGTTTATCGGGTGTTAAACTAAAAAGATAAGGGGTAAAATGACTTAGAAACTTGACCAAAACACCTTTTGTGGAAATATTTAGATCATATAACATATAATATTGAATAATAATATATATTGGATATTTTTAATGTGAAAAACGTGGGTACACAATTTCCTTTTCAAAAATTACATGTGTGCCACTCACCTCACCTATAAAAGGTCACCAGCTCTCCTCTCCTCTTCACACATAAAAAACCATTTGGTTCAGAAATTACATACTCAAATGTATTCCTTACTACCACCACCACCCCACACACACAAATACAAAAGCATCATATAGGACTTTGTGAGATCACAAATCTATTCTTGGAGGGCTTTAGATTATATCTAAAGAGGTTTCCAATGAAGAGGTATAATTTTTAACTATGGGTTTTTGTTTTAATACTTCTTCAAAATCCTTCAAATATTTTTCAAATATTATAAAATCATAAAAATAGTATATTTTATATACATATATTTCATTATGTAAATTTTATAACTTATATCCATATCCACTTCCATCAAATGAGATAAAAAAATCAGCATTCATGTGTATGGAAAACTATCGCCTCCCAAACCAATGTTATTAGTTTTCCATCACTACATCTCATAGATAGATATAATGATGTATTTAATTTTTATATAATAAATTTATGATATTATTATACTTTTTTATTTATAATATCACAACTAATGTATTACCTTCCATCCTGTGGTAAAACAACAATGTCATTTGTGTGTGCAACGAATAACCGCCTCGCGAATCGAATTCATTTGTTTTTCAATTATATTTTACTTATATTTTAATAATGTTAGATTAAATTAATATATATATATTGTATATTTTTAAAATTAATATTATTATTTAATTATTATATAACATATATCTTTTTACTTTCCATTCCATGTGGGATACGATAACGACATTCATGTATGCGGAGGACTACCGCCTCGTGAAGCGATGTGGTTCATTTTTTACTAATACTTTGAATGGAAGGTATTAAAGCTAAATTTAATAAATATATTAGATATATATGACATAAAAATTATTCTATAAAGTTAGTATATTATTTAACTTTCTTTCATTTCATCTATTGATAAAATAGAAACAGTTCCATGCATACGTATGTCCTACAATCTCCGAGAACAATTTATTTCATTTCATGTCTCTAGATTTTATGTATTCATGTAAATAAATATATAATGAATATATATTATAATTATATCATTTTTAATATTATTTAAATTATTTAACTATTATCAAACTAATATACTGAAAATTATAAATGAAAACATCCACAACAAACAAAGGTGTTATTGCTCGAAACATAAATTTTACCAGGAATTGTTAACAAACGGGTAATAAAAGGTCATAAGTAAATAATAAATGATATGATATATATAATTATGGTTTTTTAATATATATATATATATAATAAAATTATATTTATTATACAAGAGGTTGTAATATATACAAAGGATTTCAATATTTAAGGTAAGGGATTTTCATCTCACTTTTATTTTCTATGAGACAAATTTCATACTCACCACGTGTTTATTTTTATGTGGTCAATATAATAACCATAAATTTATTTTATGAAACTTATCCTAAATATTTTTTGGATTTAAATATCCATTTTTTGGTCTCTATTTCATGGGGTTTACAATTCAATGTTACCAATGCGGTAAGGGACTTTTGTCTCAATTTGACTTCTTTGACACATATATTGTGTTATGAAGATATATTATTTAATAAGGTGTTTATATAAACCCTTTAACATATAATATCATGAAATTATTTATCCTCATGATATTTTAAGTTTAATATAATTTTATTCTTTCATTGTGCTTATCATTCAAAGTTACCAATGTGGTAAGGGTTTTATTATACAATCTCATCCTTTATCAGGATTCTTTATGTTTACAATTTTGCTGATAAAATATTATGATATATATATCAAGAAAACATTAATTTTATTCCCATATGGTTATTCCATTGGAGCACATATTTTTCCTTCATCTTCCTATCTTTATGTACTCAATAGTTTAAAATAATGTTTTTAGAAAAATTCATCATTATTTCTATATTCAGTTGAAATAACTTTATTTATTCTATATATATGTTTTAAAAATATGATTTAAAAAATGTATTAACATTATCAATAAGATATATTAAATTTATTATTACCCATGTTTGAATTTTAACAAAGTGATTAAAAATGAATCTTCATGTCATATTCCAAACATGTTCCCTTTGGATTTTTTCAAAAATGTGAAAGGAATATTTTTTTAAATGTGTATGGCATGAACGATATTTTACACTTTCATTATAAACTATTTATTTTATAATAATACTTTATATTTTCTAATGTTTATTTTTAAATAAAAGTATATCCAAAATATTTTGTGATTTTTTTGTGATTTTTAAAATTGAAAGGTTATTTTTATTTTAAATCGTTTTAAAGGATTTTTAAATATTCATTTATATATTTACATGTTTATTTTAAAATAAAAGTATTTTAAACTATTTTATACATTAAAAAGTTTTTTTCAAATTGGATAGACTTCCTAAAGAAATGTTTGAAGTGATCTCAAAAAACAATTTTTCATATAAGATAACATCTTTTGATGTTACTTATGGTTGAATGGGGAAAATAATGAATTATATTGTCTTTATTATTTCTATGGATAGTTAATCATTTTATTGATGAAATTTTTATGAAACCCATTTATTTTTCATGGGTTTCACTTTTTTGAATTTATTAAATGTTTTTAAAACCCAGTTTATTTTGATGGGTTATGATATGATGAGTGTTTTATGATCTTGTAGTATAAAGATGTATAGATTATGTGATAAGTGGGACCTATATCTCTATCCAATGTGTTGGGTAAAGATAGATTACTTGTGATTAAATATTTTATGCATGAACCTGATTAAATTTTCATAATGTTATGTCTGAACCTAATGGAATTTTTAAAATTTTATGCATTAACCAGATTACATGTTTCTATTCTTATGTGTGGACCTATATTTCATGTCCATTTAGTTATGCATGGACCTAGTTGCGTGTTTATAGGGTTATGAGAAGGCTAGATTTCATGTCCTTAAGATAATGAGTGACCCTGTTTATATTTATACATGTTCAAAATGTTATAATGTTGTGTGTATGCTAAAAACCTATGTCTTGTGACAATGTTATCTTCCCATAGATTATGTTCTTTTATTCCATTTTGATTCATGACTTATAAACTACCAATCTTTATGCTATGACACAATATTTTTATCCTTGAATGCAAGCTTTGGATTTCATATGTTATGCCCATGTTCTTATAATCTTATTCTCATGTTATGTTTTCATATTTTCTATGTTTACCTGTATTGAGAATATGGGATCACCCTTTCTTATCTTTACTTTCCCAGGTTATGAGTAAAGGTTGGGTATGTTTATGAATAATAAAAAATGGGAAGATCTTTATGGGAGATGTTAAATATCATTTACTAAATAATAATGTTGTGTACCTAGTCTCAAAATGATCTAAACCATTATAGTCCTTGTGATTATGTTTTTGAAATGTAATTAATATTAATATATTAGTACTTGATATCAATATATGATAAGTTTTGGTATCTATATTTTAGGTTTTTTCTAACTTATTCATGATCTATCATTCCATCCACAATAACAGCATTATGAATATAATGAAACTTCTTTTTGTGTGGGGTTTCTCGATCCTCTTTTTCCTCTTTCCAGACCTCAATGATTCGTATAATCCAAAACTTATTCATCTGATGAAAAACATCTATAATTAATATTTTCCTTTTCCAGGTTTTATAATTTCATTAATATCAATGACAATCCAGCCATACCTTCTAGTATATAAGAACATACTCTTCCTCAATACACTACTCATGTCATCATTTTATTTAGTTTTGTTACTTTGAACCTTAGTAACATGATTTCTTATAATAATACCATTAGAAACCCCATGCAAGGATAAATCCCAATTGGTTCCAAATCTAGTAACATTAGTATATTTCCCATTCATTCTCAAGTTAAAAATGGTTTTGGGATGGGATGTTTCCCCTTATATATAATCATAACATTATCTACATGTTTTATACACTGAATGGGTTGGTAAAATATAAAAATTGGGTAACTTTACTATTTGATCACCCTTGTTATTGACTTCCTCCACCATTCCAACAACTAATGTCTCTCATTTATGTTCAACCACACTGGTGGTATGGCTACGAGTACACACCTCATTGTAATCTTTGATTCTTGAGCTAGGAATAGTAAATAAGTTTTCATTTATTTCTTTTAATATAGTATCCTTTAGATGATGAAATTTATCACTAATAGAAGCACTGATATCTTCCTCATCCTTTGTAAGTCGAAATTTAATATACAAACCCTCTTCATCATTAAAATAATCTTCATAATATTGTGACCCTTTTCCACATGAACAAGTGTCCATTAATGAATTAAAAAATACTAATGATAAATGAAAAATCATAACTAAATCATTTTAATCCTCACATCACTATTCTTGTGTCATGCTATGAAAAAAAAGTGATTTACCTTATTATTGAGACCAGAAGTTACAAGGGAATTATCTATAGTGATGTTCTCCTCACCTACTAGATTTAAGATTCCAACTCATCTTCTATCAACCTATAAGTTTACTCATCCATATCTACTAGGATTTATAGTGGACCCCACAAACTATTTTCTTGAATTGGTACCATATTTAACATGTTCTTGTAATAAATTTTGGTTCTATATTTATCCCATATCTTGATCATCAAATTCATCTTGCATGGTTGAGAACATTCATTCTCTCACCTACTCCAACTCCTAGAGTCTCTACATAAAACTCTCCAATGTAACATCAACACAAGGGAAAAAATTCTCCATTCTTTTTTACATATAGACTAAATTTTCACACACCAATTTTGCTATGATTTTCTAGCAATGATTGGACTCTCTATGATGACAATACTCTACTCAGCTATCTTAAAGGTGTATTACTTCCTCTCACAAATGTCATAAACATCCATACACACTATAACATCTCCCTCTGACCAGAGGATAAATTTTCCCTAGTGTTGACTTCCCTTGTGTGTGCCTCTTTATTGATTCTCATCAACATTTGTAGTGGAAAGATTGTTATTTTATTAGATTTTACTTATAATGATCAGGTTTCTCCCTCATGAGTTCATAGGTCAAGATTTTCCTAGTTTTCTCACAATGAAAGCACTAAATTATTAGGTAACCATAAAAATAATGGTTTCATAGTGGAATTAGGTGTAAGAAAAGAGATCAGTAGTTTTTATAGCCTATTATATAAAACATAATACTGAATTTACAGTAAGAATATAAGAATAGAAATACAATAGGTAGTAGAAGAATAAGAAGAATAATTGAAAAATACCAATACTATAAGCCAAGTAAAGACCTCTCATGGCTGAAAATTCCAAGTTTTCAGGATTACATTATCCAAAATAATATGCCCCCATCTATCAAATTGTTTTTTTATTACTCCAATAGCCCAACCAAAAAACCCCTACCTACTAAAGAGATCACAACTAAAAATTAATTTGTAAAATAAAATACTACCCCCCACACTAGTCCCCATACAATAGAAGAGCTCTTTAGAGAAACCCTCACCCATAATTTCCTAATAATTTTGATGTAATAAAGTAGTTAGACAAAAAAATTAAAATCTCGAATGAATTATATTTCAAAATTTGATAATATTATATCTAATTCAAAAATATAAATTCATATAAGAAAGAAAAAATGATCAAGAATATAATAAACATAAACTTAATAAACAAAGTCCATAATCTAGAAACTATGATTTAAATTATAGAATTATCATAATGAATGTAAAATAATGAAAAATATTTTTAAAAAAAATTGAAAAGGAAAAAAAGAATGAATCAGGGAATAAAATGATAAGAATATGATATAATATTTATAATAAAGGATGAAAGAGTTTGAGTACAAAATTAAATCAAAGGAGTCTTAAATTTTAAAACTAATAAAAAAATTCATATTAAAATAAAAAAATTAACAAAAATCTCATTAAAAAATTTTATTTTAAATAAAAAATTAATTAATTAAACACTAATCAGTCATTAAAAAAATAATCATTAAAAGGAAATATAATATTTAGAAAAGATAAATAATATAAATTGTGACTAAAATGGGAAATAATTAAGAAAATAACTTTAAATCAACTATGATGAAGAAAAAGACCACTAGAAAAAAAAATTCAAAACATGGGGTATAACTAAAAAAGCAAAATATTAGAAAAAAATTTCTTTGATAATATTTGAAGAAAAATTATAGTTATGAAATCAAAACAAATATACTCAAATCACATATTTGGAATATGAAAATAATAAATGAACTATAACAAACCAACTCATGCAACATTTTCATATTACCAAATCCAATATACTACAAGGGAAAAGTCATGTTATTGATCACTATGGGTTGGAAAAAAGTGTCATAGAATAAATTTTACTTTATTGGGAATTATTTCACATGAATAGATAGAAAATTAATTAAATTATTCAGATTTGTTTCATATCATTATCATTTTGTACATTTAAGATTTCAAACACATGAAATAAATAGTTTGAAAAATAAAAAGTTACCCAATAAGGCATCATAAAATAAAGAAGTCATCAAGAAATGATAAAACATAAATACATTCAAATTACACACAAACATCACATTATATACAACTATCTAAATATATATGGCCACAGTAAAACAAAAATAATAGGGAATCAATGAATGGGATGTTGAAGTTGTTGAGTATATATGGATAACAAAAAAAATCACTATAATGAAATATAATTTCAACCTATGAATCTCCATGTGATAAGAGAGTGTATCCCACTTTTCACCTCCTTTGAACTTGAACAAAATATATCAAGCTTCCGCTATCTCAAACTGATACATTATATTTACCTCTATCAAATCATATCAACTCTATATATACATGACATTTTTGTTTAGTGTGTGACTAAACATGCTAAATAGGATTCCACTATATGTTCTATGTATAAAAATTATAAAAAAAATCATAGAAGTTTGAAATAAAAATATGAAGGTTATATTTTTTATCTTTTAAGAAATACAAGTAGAATATAAAAGTGTATCTCTATATTTCTTCCAAAAGTATACTCTTTATATAAATTAGTCCGAAGTATAAAAGTACATAAGTGAATGCATTAATTCAGAATAGTATTATAATAAAAACATTTCATGATATCATAGGCAATTACCTATGGGACTAATACAAGACAATATCATATATTTATATTAAAACTAAAAAACATTTGTGTATGGGGAAATAGATATATAATAATCCTAAACTAATGGTTAATTTCTTGGTCTATGTGTAATATAAGCTAGTGGGAAGGATCAAATAGAACTAGAAAATTTGTGATCCTAAAATATTCTATCATATCTAGTGTATATCTAAACAAGAGATGAATCGAGGTGATCCATAATTTCACCTATCAGTATACTTGACTCTAGAATCCATCTTAAGTACCAATGGTTTTTCCCACAACATTTTCAATAATTTAAGAGTTTAAAATAATCTTGAATAGATTACATGAAATAGTACCAATTAAAAAATATGTAATTAAAAAAATTATATATGTGACCATTATAATAAAAATGGGATATTGAGTTAAATTGATAAAACTATATAATATTCACATTGAGAAAGATAAACCTCACTTTATCTTTGAAAATAATATATTAAAATATGTCAGTAATTAATTATAACTTATAATAAAACATTTTAACATTTTATGAAGATAAGTTCAATTAATTCATTATAAATCCTTATTTTAATTTTTATAAACAATTTTTGTTCACTTTTTTATAAAAAAAATAGAATCTTTACTTTTGATATAATTCCTTCACCATGGAATGAGTGAATCACTGAAACTCAATCGATGAATTAATACCACATCATAAAAAATACTACATATAAATTTTATATCAGTGAAAACGTGAATTTAAATAAGAAATCATTCATAGTTTATGCAACAAATGTTATTGTATAGAGATATTATAGGTTATTGGACTATCAAAATATCATTTAAAAAATATTATATAACTAGTACAGTGGAAGGAAATGTTGAACCCAATAAAAGGAGTGTGAGAAACCAAAGGGATTATTTGAAACCTATATTATGAAAAATAGTGAGAATGATATGATATGAATAATGAGTGTGAAACATAATGGAAGAAATCATATTGAGATATTAATAGTGTTATAACTACGCTATGTTAACGAGCATGAGATATGTGAAGATTAATATCAATAGAGGATCATTTGAATCAACATATAGAAAATGTGATGATCAAGGAAAATATTTTCAACTCATCTTGAAAACCATATCACAAAAAAAAATATTATCTCTATGGGGATTTCTATCTACAATCAAATTTAATTACAATCTCTTACAAGGAATTATTTTTATACAGAAGTGAGAAATGAAAAGACCGTAAATACATTCAATAAAATAAAATATCACTTTTCTTGATTATTCATTATTCAAATTATTAATTCATGATATATTGATTTATTACAGTGCTTGAATGATTTAATCAGTTTCAATATTGTTTTTTATCTTTCTATATGTCAATGAAATTCATGAACTGAATGGGAAAATAGTATTCCAAGAAAAAAAGTATCACAATCGATAAGTAAAGAATCAATAACATAAAATTGATTTACAAACCAACATAGTCATTTTCCCTTAAGAAAACTTAGCATGATAAATTTTTTTATTTACAAAATGTTACAATAGAATAATCAATTAAGAAATAGAATAATAGTAAGTGAAGGATAAATAGAAATTATTCTTTGTTGATTCTAATTCTATTTATCCTTGTATCACTTCAAATATTTCTCCTTCACTGAAGATATTTCTCATGCTCCCAAATAAATCCCATACTCTCCTGTAACAGACTGACCTAGGCCAACCAAACCAATCACTAGAGCCAACCCATTCCAATGTGGGGTAAAATAGAGATAACAAAAAATGTCTTGAATATAACCAAAAATAACATGTACAACCAGTGTACAATGTGAAAATAATTCAAAAAAAACCAAGCCAAGTCAGCTAAACTAGAAAGAAAGAAAATTTTATACAAGTCTTCATGTGGCCAAATTTCACCTCTAAACTATCCCAAAATGAAACAATAACATAATGATAATCTACTGTGTTATAGAATGCTCTTCCCTTTACCCGAATCCAACAAAACAAGGTCTATAGCCTCCCATTGAAAGAAATAGGGTGTTAGAAATAGAGCCTAGTAGGATTCCACCAAATAATCTAAACATGTTCTAAGAAAAATAATGTACAAGTTCAATATTTATAACAAAATATTTTAACATCATTTTTATAGAAAATCCTTATATAATCCTTTTTCAAAAAATCCTTGATTTTTTCACAAATTACATTCTATATCTTCTAATTCCATATACAAAATAGGTACAATTATTGAAATATAAATATATGAGTGATCCAATATCCATGAAATAAACTATCATGTAATAAACAACCAGAAACTACAAGACACCTACCAGCTAGGCTCTAGCCTATGGGACAATACGTACTAGACACTCACAATCCTAAAAACCCATAAATATGGATCCAAACTAACATTAAGTTTTCCATGGACCATCAAAATATAATAGGTTACCTCCTAGTGGTGTCACACACACTAAGTCTACCTATGCCTCTATCTCAACATACCCAAAGTTCCCATTGTGCAATGTTTTTCAATGTCTATTTTAAAAACCATACTCATATTTTTATAAAATAAAAATTGAAATCCATGACAATATGTTTCAAGGTTTAAAATCCATTTTCCATTTCAAATCAATGTAATTATTTTTTCAAAGAAAAAACTACTTTTCAAATGTTAACCCATTCCCATTTTAAGTTCAACATATGGAATACCATTTAAAAACTCAATAAATCAATATGAACAATAAGAAATTCAAGGAATTAGAACAATTGAACAAATCGACCTATGCCAAGATAAAATATAACCTAACCACCTTTGAAAATAGGGATTGAAAACCATATAATCTTCCATTGGAAGACAAGTAATGACTAAATACTAAAATTAATTGATAAAATACACAATCTAATTAACAATTGCTATAAGAAAATAGGTCCACAGCCACTAATGGGATAGAAACCAAGAGTAAAGCTTACCCTGAGAGATGAAATGACTAACCCCACTGACCAATTTTTGAATGAATCAATCGTAATGGAAAGAAGACACCCAACATTTCCTAGGGTATGATCTTTGGATGAGTGGAAAAGGCTTTCAAAATAAATGATCCCTCACACACCCACACAAAACCCAAAAAAATAAAACTCAGGGAATTACATGGAATGTTATCATTTTCATGTTTTTAATCCCTTTCATTTTAAGTTACACTCGCCTTTTTAATTAAAATCTGAATTTTCACATTACACAATGTATAACCCTTACAATATGTGTAAAAACTCATGTTGTGAATTAAACTCATGAGATTATTTCATCCATCATTACACATCGTAAAATCCATTTAAATGTCATGAAACTACCCAGTGACTAGTAGAAAAGGATAGGGAAAAAATAAAAATACAACAAATCCATGACATCACCATTAAAGGTATCCTCCCAATTCAGGGTCGAAAATACTCACCTAATGAGAAGGGAAAACAAAAAATAGTTAATAAAATATACCTGAAATAAATTTAACAGGGCATTACAATATCCAAACCATAAAAGATTTAAGTCCCCCAAAAGATATCAAGATCCTGGATCTGAATAAAGAGTATGTCACTGCTGCTTCATCAATGACTCACACTCTCATGTCTTGTGGATATCCTATCTACACTGCTATAGTACCTAGATCATGGTAATAATTTTACCATGCAATACCTTATCCGGGTGATCCATAATCTGAACCAGATATTTAACCAAGGTGGTATTAGTCTCAAGAACAACATCCTATCATCTAATCAAATGGGAATGATATGATATATACCTCTTCAACTGGGAAACATGAAACATGTCATATATAAAATTCATTCTAGGTAGTAACATCAACTGATAAGACACCCTCCCCAGTCACTCAATGGTCATTAAAGGTCCCACAAAACTTGATTCCAACTTACCTCACTTACCCAACAAATGATTTCCTAGGCGAGGTAAAACTCTGAGAAAGACCCAATCACAAACCTCAAACTCCAGCACCCATCGCTGATGGTATGCATAATATTTATAATGACTCTATGTCCGGATCAAACTCATCTAGATCAACTACACCACCTTTTTATTCTCCTGAACAACACTCGGCCCAACCAAGGACCACTCTCCCAACTCTTCCCATCACAAGGGAGATCAACATGGCTGCCTATACAAATACCTCAAAGGGAACCAACCTGATTGAAGCCTGATAACTATTATTATAGGAAAACTCAACCAAAGTCAAATGTATTCACCAATATCCACAAAAATCAAGCACACAATCCTAGAGAATATACTCAAGAACTTGGATATCCCTCTCTGTATATTTATCCATATGTGGATGATAATTCATTCTCAATTTTAATCAGGAACCCATTTCCTATTGTAAATATATCTAGATATTGGATGTGAACCTCAATTCCCTATTAAAAATAACTAGAGATGGAACCTTGTGCAGCTTTATACTTTCTTAGACATACAAGTCTCCAAATTGTTCCACTTTTGTCATTTCCTTTATTGGAAGGAAATGAACTGATTTACTGATTCTATCAACAATCCCCCAAATCACATCCTTCCTACTAGGATTACATGGTAAATCAATAATTAAATCCATGTAAATATCATCCGACTTTTAAATTATAATAGTAAATGGATTTAAAATACTATAAGTCTCTTGTGTTCTACATTAAATTTTTTATAAGTGAGACGCCGCGATACAAAATATTCAACTGACTGCCTCATCCCCATCCATCAATATGGACATCTCATATCATGGTACATCTTTGTCTCCATAGGGTTCATGAACCAACATGATCATACTATATTATCTAGAAACTCTTATCTTAAAGATAACAGAACAACTAACCTTCCATAGAAACAAAAGGCTCCACTGGGACATTGAGACAACTCACACGAGGTCTCCCACTATTTAGGATTTCTCCTAATCATCAGATATTGATTTCTATTATTTTATTAATTATAAATAGCTCATCAAAAGATGAGTAAACCTTTTTCAAATCCAAAAATACCTTTTCACCAACCTCCTCCACTTCCAATATCATTTCAGCAAATAAAATCATTAGAGACTACTGATCAACTGATTCCTTCACAACTTGTGTCAATAATTTTCTACCTAACACATCAGCCACAACATTCCCTTTCTCAAGGTTATATATTATATCATGATAAAAGGTATTAATATATTGAACCTAGTTACTTTATTTTAATTTCATATCTCTCTAAGTGAAAATATAATTCAGTATTTTTTTATCATAATATACAGTAAACTCATCTCCAAAGAGATAGTGACGTCACATTTTGAGTGCATTCATAACAGCTTCCAAATCAAGATCATAGGTAGGGTATTTCTTCTCATGAGGATGTAACTGGTGAGATCCATAATCCACAACCTATTTCCCTACATTAATACACGTACCAAACTGATACTATAAGAATCATAGAAAACATTATAACCTGAACCTAGTTTCAGAAGAATCAAAAATGGTGATGAATTCCATCTCATCTTAATCTCCTCAAATGATATCTAACACCTTACATTCCTTTAAAACTTTACATTCTTATTATTTAAAGATTTTATTGAAGATAAAACCTCAAAGAATCCTCGAACAAACTATCTATACAAAAATGCCAATCTTAGGAAGCTATGGATCTCAAACATTTTTTTGGGATACTCCCAAAACATAACTGACTTCACCTTTTCTGGATCAACTAGGTTTCCCCTCTTAAAAATCATATTCTCCAAAAACTTCACTTCCTCGATCAAAATATCACACATTAAATATTACCATATAGACGATTTTCCCTCAAGGTTCGAATAATGATATCCAAATTGTCTTTGTGATCCTCCTCTATCATGGATTATGTAAAGATATATTCTATGAACATAACTAAAAAAGAATCCATGAAATGATGAAATAGTTGGGTAATAAAATCCCTGAATACAATTGGTGAATTAGTGAGACTGAATGGAAAAACAAAAAACTCTAAATTCACATATCAACTATGAAGTGCTATCGTGGGTATATCCACTTCTTGAACTCTCAACTAGTTGTAACCTGGCTATAATTAAATATTATTAAACTAACAAGAGCCTAAAATATGATCAAAGAGATCATAAGTTTTGGATAAAGGTTACTTGTTCTTATTGGTCACTCGATTCAACTTCTAATAGTCAATAAAAAGTCTATAACATCCATATGCCTTCTTATTAAAGAGTACAAAATAACCCATAGTGTCATGCTAGAATGAATAAATCCTTTCACCTCTAGGTCCTCAACCTAGAATTCAAGTTCCACTAACTCATTAGGTTCCATTTGATAATATGGCATAGAAATTGTTATCATACCAGGTAATAGGTCAATAGTAAACTCGACCTTTATCTATGGAAGAAAACCAAAAAAATATTCCTGAAAGACCTTAGGGTACACAGACACAATAGTAGGTACATGACCAAACAATAAAAGGTCAACTGCATCAAGAAACATTTCTGAAAACCTACATAAGATTAAATAGTCATAAAGAACAATCATCCCTTCCCTTTTTGGTCTTGAGTCCCACTCACCCTAGAAAATATTAGTAACCCCAAAGGTATATAAGAACTATACCTAATGGAGATAACAATATATCTGGGCCTTTACACAAACCATATATTCCTTGTTGGTGAGCAAGTAAAAATGTCGTGATGAAGAACTAAGAAGTCCCAAAACACCACAATGCCACTGATCACCACCTGACATGTGGGAAACTTGAAACCATGTTCAAGCATCTTTCCCAAAGGCATGGAATGATCCAACAAGAATGACATAAGATCCAAATGAAAACACAAAATTTCAACCAACGTTGATTATTTGGAAGAATCAGTATCACCTATATCAATTAAATATAGCACCCTAGAAGATGAGATAAACATATTACCTCTAACAGTAGTTGTCCCTACTTCAGATTCCTATAGCACTCACTCTAATAAATAAATATGTTTGTACATAGCCACCTGGATAACCCCATTGTCCAAATAATGAGACACACCAACCTTGGAAGCATCAACTTGAACCAGTGACCCCTTGGTGGCAGTGGATCCCACCTTACTACCTTGGGACATCTTATCAATGAAATGCTTCATATGGCCTTACCTCCCTCAAAAATGAAAAGTTATAGGATCCTCCATACACTAAGATATGATATGACCACACCTCACACAGTGGTATAGAATAACCTATCAATTCTTTATAGAATCCCCAAAAACTGTTCCTATAGAAAACTGACCTCTCTTGAGAGTTCTTTTCTGACCAGAAGAAGCACCCTAGTTACCCATTGTACCCACTAAATCTCAATCCAATCCTTTCATCCCAACCTTGCATGCCTCATCCAAATATTGTTTATCCACTACTTCAAAAAAGGTCAAAAGGAAAAAAAGAAAAACAATTGACCGAACATCGGCCCTCATCCTCATCTCGAACCTCCTAGACTTCAGGTAATCATTGGTGATAAGATCTATTTATATATACACCAACTCAATAAGGTGGGTAGAGTACTCCAAAACATTACTCTCACCATACTCCAATTTCAAAAACTTCTAGTTCTTTATCACATGTAAATATTTAGGATAAAACTATTGATTAAATATCTTCTCAAAAAAGACCAAGGTAATACCTTCATGAAACTCATCTTGAACTATCATGTCCTAACATGTTCTTCCCAGTCCCTTGAGTTTATATGTGGAAAAAACCACCTGAGAATCCTCAGGAGTATCCTCTCAATCTATTCCCTACACTCCTTTGAATCTTATGGTCCTTTGTCACCATGGAAGATATATAGATATTGATTGTTAAATTATGAACCATGATCCACTTCCCATATTTGGTTCATTATTCCCATTGACCCTAGATTCTAAACGGTATGGATAACTACTTTAACCATTGAAGGGTCCACTGGAGGATCCTCTTGTAGAACCTACCTCATAGCTTTCCCTCCTATATATAGAAGAGCACTTCTAGGAGGCACTATATATTAAAAAAACATAATAACCAATAATTTGGAAGAAACTCCAAAACCATCAAACCAAAAACAAGAACCCAAAACAATTCCTAAAGACTGTAATAATTTAAAGCAATTATGAATTCTACCACAAAAGTTCAACATCGTTTAAGAGAAAAAAGTCTTTCTAATTAAACTCTCTACTTAGTTTATTGAAACAAACTTACACACTCTAATTCCATAGACATTTTATATTGGTTAACTTAAATAAACATCCCATAAAATGTATTCAAGTGAACCTAAATAATTAGTCGTGGTCTTAGTAGATATTTTCTAACCACCCATGGAAACTTGGATTCTGTAATGGGAGTGAGCTAGTCAGGTCCCTTTTCTACACCTACTATCTGAATCCCAATGATCCTAATATTTTCTACCTAAGAAAGTAATACAACTCAACCAGTGATGACACACTTCAAGATAAGTATGGATCTAGTACCAAATTGTAACAGACCAACCCAAGACAACCCGACCAATCACCTAATCCAAACCATTATGGGGTGGGGTAAAATAGAGATAACAAAAAAATCTTAAATATAAGAAAAAACAATACGTATAACCATAGTACAATGAGAAAATAATGGAAAAAACAACCAAGAAAACCCATCTAAACTAGAAACAGAGACAAGTCTAGAAAACAATTCTCCATGTGGCCAAATGTCACCTCCAAACTATCCTAAAATGAATCATTAATGTAAAGAGAAGCCTACATGCTACAGAATGCTCTAACCTTTACTTGAATAGTACAAAAAAAGGTATACACCCACCCATAAGAAGAAGTAGGATGTTAATAATAGATCCCATTAGGATACCACCAAATAATCTATACAAGTTCTAATAAAAAAAATACAAAAGTTCATTCTTTAAAAAAATAGTATTACAATCATTTTTATAAACAAATAAATTTCGAAACCCTTTTCAAACAATCATTGAGTTTTCAAAAATTTATTCTATACCTGCCAAATCATGAAAAAAAGGTAAAGATACCAAAATATAAATATACATGTTATCCAACAACCATTAAAATAAACTATAATGTAATAAACAACAAGAAACAACAATCACCTACCATTCGGGCTCAAGACTATGTGTCAATTTTTACTAGAAACTCACAATCCCAACAATGTATAAAGTTGGATCTAAACTAGTATTGAGGCATTCCATAGACCATTAACATATAAAATGTTACCTTTTAGTGGTGAAACACATACTAAGGCTACCCATGTCTCTATATTAACGTACCCAACATTCTCATTATGCGATGTTTTTAAATTTCTTTTATAAAACCATGGTCACATTTTTATAAAAAAATTATAATCCAAGCCAATATTCATTAGGGTTTGAATTTCCATTTTTCATTTCAAATAAAGGAAATATCTTTTTCAAATTAAAACCCTCTTTTAAAATGAGAAACCATGCCCTTTTTAATTTCAACACAAGCAATTACATTTCAAATATCATGAAATCAATATGAATAATAATCAATTTAAGGAATTAGAACAATTGAAAAGATCTACCCACATCAATAACATAGAAAACCTAACCACCTTTAACAATGGGGATTGGAAACCACATGATATATGTTCGTAAGATAAGTAATGACCAAATATTGAAACAGATTGATAGAAAATACAATCCAATTACCAATCCCTATAACCAAAGGTACTACAACCACCAACAAGATAGAAAACAGGAAGAAATCTTACTTGGAGAGATAAAATGAATAACCTATTGATGAATCACTAAACTAATTGATCTAGCTATAAGGAATACACCCAAAAGAGCTTAGGGAAAGTGATCTAGGTGAGTGGAGAAGGCTTCCAAAATAAAAGAGCACTCAAACACCCGCATGGAACCCTAAAAACTATAACTCGGAGAATTACATGGCGTGTAATATTTTACATGTTGTGAATCCATTTAATTTTAAGTTACTCAAAAAAATGTGCCTCCTTTTTAATAAAAAATCCTAATTTTCATAATACACAATATTTAACCCTTACATGATTTGTAAACACTCACACTGTTAATTAAACTCATGAGATGAGTCAGATTGGAATTAAACATCATGAAATCCCTTTACACATTGTGTAATAGCCCAGTGACTAGTAGGAAAACTTAGGGAAAAGATAAAAACCCAAAAAATGAATGAATTCACCGTGAAAGGTATCCTCCCAATTCATGGTCGAAAATACTATCCCAACAAAAAAGGGAAACCATAAACATGGACTAGAACATACCTTACAAAAAGGTTATGGGGAATACATCTCCTCTAAAGTTCATTATAAAAAATAGTTTAAGTCTTCAGTCCCCTACCTAGAATGTGTGTCTAAAATATATACAAATATATGTTTTCAAAATAATATGGGGACTCTCTCATAGTCAACACAATTTTCAGGTGGAATAAACTCTGTCTGACATTTATCTTCCCATATCTAACAACCTTGTATCATTGACATTCCATTTCTAACTAGTAAATTTTACACATGAATGTGTCTGAATAATAATTTAGACACATACCTTGTCAACATTAAACTTTACATCTTAGTCTACTTAATCTAATAGAACCATACTCAAAATATAATTAGAATAAAAGAAAATTCAAGCTTCTTTAGTGACTTCATTCAACATTTGGTAGTCGCCGAGAGATACCACGTTGAAAATGACTATTAATTATCTAGGATACCATCCACATAAACTCAAAAGGTTTTATTTCCTACTTATATTGATAATGTGATCCAAAAATCCTTCGTAGGAATTTAGTGGAATGCACCAGTGAGACGCAAATAATCCTCCAAGATTCATTAGGCCAAAATGGTGTCATTATATTCACCAATCATTCAAATTAAGGTGACCAGATTCAAACATTGAGTGTGGATCAACCATATTATTAAATTAGGAAAGGATAGGGTGAAGTACCTAAATTATTTTTCCTGTTTTTACTCTAAACTTCTTTCATCACATTGATTGATCATTTAATCATTCACCTCACATGTGATATTCTTCAATATTGAAGTTGTAACAATTGGGATGATCAAGGAATCATCATCTTCAATTTAGAACCTATTAATAAAAAAATCTAAAAAATAATTTCTTTGATCACATTTACTTTACCTCAATACACCCAACTTCTCTTGAATTCTTCATGAATCATTTCTTCCATGTGAATTGATAGGCCTACTTCTATTCTATATCAAAATAATTTGATCAAGCTAGGGTGGCATCAAAATAACTTTGGTCTCAGACTCAGTTTGACTCATTTTAACTTTAGTAACTCGGTTCTAGGTTGATAAAATTTATTCACACTAATTATTTAAAAGTCAATCTCAAATCATATCCATTCAATCTCTAAGTAAGTGATTCTTAGTTGTCTTTCTTAAATGGTTTCCCCTAAATTGGGATGAATGAATAAAGCTTGTTCATCATCCCAATTCTTTATCATAAAGAGAATCATTTTAATGTAAGATAATTACACATTGAATTATTCCCCAATTATAGATTTACATAAGTCAATATTCGTTCTTCAGTCTATTTCTATGTTATTGTGTGGATCAATGGTGGTTCCACAATGTTAAACTCTTCTTATTACATTCTTGTTCAAAAATATTTATCATTCTTAAAATCTCATCCAAAATTATCCCCATGCTTCTATCTTCAAGTATTAATTTTATTTTCATAATAAATCTATAGTAGTCAAACTTGATGAAGCTTCACTTTTAAATTTTACCCATGGTGGAATGTTCTCTACATTGACTCTGTAAAACTCTACATCGTGACTCATGAACTTTTTGTGGGTTCTGCAACTCTACATTTCTCTGATTGAACACAATGTGTTGTTCCTAGAAACTATACATGGAATTATTGTATGCGGTTTTGGAAAAGTATGGAAAGTATACATTATTTTGAAGACTCTATGTGAGAATGAATATAAACTATACATGAGTGAAGTTATACTCTACATCAATTTTGGTATTTTTTCAAAGTTAAAAATTATACTAAATAATAAAAATTTCATGAAATTTAACCTAAAAGTCTAATAAAAACATAGTAAATATTTTTTGGACTAAAAATAAAATTAAAATAATTTTTAATGCTTCAAGATAACATTAAATTTTTTCTAACTAGGATTATGAAAAATAAAATCTTTGAACTAAAAAAATAAAAATTTCATCACTTAAAAAACTAAAAATAATTTCAAAAAATATATATTGTAATTAAAATTATTCTAAAAAAACTAAAATATTTCAACATGAAATATATGAAATTTAAATTGAATACCATTTGACTAATTAGTCACAAAAGACAAACATTCTTATATAATTATTTAAAGTACAACAATTTCAACAAACAATGATAAATAAGATATTTTTTTCATTAAAATATCTTTTTATCATATAAATGAAATTATGTTGTAAAATTGATGTGGAAAACAAGAATTTAAATTAATCCACATAAAATTTCTCCACACATAAAGTATTTAATGTCCTCAATAAATTAGTTTATCAAATTCAATAGAAGAAAATTAATCTTCAAAATGAAATATTTTCATTTCCACAAAAGAGGTGTCTTCCTTAAATAATTTCTCCCATATACTTTCTCATGTAAATAATTATTATTTCTATCTTAAAACTGGTTTTGTTACAAAAATATTTTATATTTTTATAAATATGATTTCATTTTAAAATTTTTAAATAATTTAAGTCAACTTATCATTACATTCAAATATTCCTTCAAATGTCTCTTTTTCTCCATGATAAAAACTCTCATATATTTTATAACAAAAATAATTAGAAATAAATGAATAGTTGAGTTATAATAATAATTAAAAGGGATTCTTATTAATCCATCCAATAGTTTTATCTTAAATATAAAAATATTGACCAAGGAATTGGATTGCATTTCAGTCCTAGTTGAATGTAAATCTTATTATTTTAAATATAAATAAAAATTCTAAATCCAATTAAAATTATAGAACTTACTCTCTATATTTTACCTAAATAAATTATTTTAAATTGTGTAAAAAAATTATTTTATTCAATTTAATCTATAGTTAAATTCAAAATATTAATCTCTCAATGTGGAAAATTAAATTCAATTTCATGATAATTTTGACCCCTAAAGATACAAAATAAATATTAAAAATAATAATTTTGAAAAAAATGGAATTTTTTATGAAAAATATATAGAAATAATGTTTGGAATAATAAAAGAACTCTCCTTTACACATAAAAATAATAATTATCCCCAATTTTGAATTACAATGTGGAAAAACATTTAAATAGTTTCAGTTCAAATAGATTTTAAAATCAACAATTTTTAAATCCATATAAAAGGGTTGAAATATATTCAAAATTGTATGTTGACACAAATTTACATTAGTTTTCCAAAAATATATTTTAAATTTCATGTGGTTTTTTCTTTATGGATAGAAGACAAATATTTTCAATTCATCTCAAAAATAAGTATGTTAGGTAGTGATTATAAGCATACATTGATATTATTATCTAGAAACATCATACGATTTACAGGGTAGAGGAATAATTTCCAAATAAAGGTGCATTATTAATTCATTGGATCTAAATGTATATGTAGATGTAAAAATACAAGATGGGGTGAATTTTAGGTTTAAAAACTTATGTTTTTATCCATAAAATAATTAGGTATAAAAGTGTTTAAATTAATTCAACTCAAAAAACCTATTATGACATAAAATAGTAAACGGAATGGACCTTGGGTCTAGTTATAAAAACATTAAAATTGGTTTGATTCCAATATATATATTCCAAAGGTCAAATTTAATCATATTTATAGTAAGTGTGGTAAGTATCGTAATCATAGTGGTTACTATGATTAGAGTAAATCAAAAAAATGATTCTATCATAAAGCATATAGAATCATACTAAGTAATTGAAGTAATCATAATAAAAAAATCATAATCACAATGTATTAAAAATGTATCCTAATCAAATTAGTTATGATAAATAGATTACAGAATAGAAAATCAATATATAAAACAATTCACTTTATATTATAATAGAAGCAGAAATGAAATACAAGTAAATGAATACAATTCTTTTTACCCAAAGATAACGGTATCTAATTAACTAGGATAAAGGTCGCATGATTTATAATTTAAAAAATTATGTTGTATCCACACCAGGGTAGGACCTCGATATGATTATCAACTTTGGTATGTTTTCTTGTCCCCAATATCCCTCAATAAAGAAGGTGATCAGCACCTCTGTCTTCCTAGCCTCTAAAGCCCCTGATTCCCAAAAGATCTATGTGCATATCTTCCTATCCAAGGAATCCCTCAATAATAATCAAAATGATCGGTGTCGCAAAAATAAAAACGGAACTCTTGAAAGTGACAAGTATATGGAACAAGCAGTTTAGAACTTATAAAATTCTTAGATTTTGCACGTAGCAGAATTAAGAGTGCTCTTGCATAGTGTCTCGAATCCATATCAGTTGCTCATTCAAATGATATGGTATTTATTGACTCTTTTCCAAATGGTCATATTATCCTCCAAAGGTCATATTTTCTCCTAAAATCTCAGAGGTACTTGTACACCTGTCACTCTAACGGTCATATTGAAACTCAAATCAAGATATCATTTTGATTATAATATAACACACATCATCATTTTTATTTAAATTAATTTCTTCCATTATTTTAAAGTTTTATGGGTATGATAAAAAAATGAGTTGTAATGATTCCAATGATTTACATTATGAGAGTTAGTAAAATATATATCATTACAAAAATATTTTCAATACGAAACACTCGACAGTGTGTACGATATGAATCATATTCGGTGTGTATGATATAAACTGCATTCAGACTCGCTACGATAATCATAGAATGAATTATTAATAAAATTAATAAGAGTATGATTTTTATCTTAATAACTTATGAAAATTTGTAATCATAAAATATGAATTGTTTTTTTAAAACAAAGTATGATAAAGAACGATTTTTTAATTGAGTATTTAGGAAAGAATTTGTGAATTCCAAAAAAAGAATAGAAAAATCAAAAATATTCTTTGGACTTAATAATCTCACACTTTATGGAAAGCACAAACCACAAGACATAAATTTAAAATTATATAGAAATATTTAAGAATTAAAATTGTTTGAAAAAAATTATTCAGAAGTAAACACTTATACTTATCTCTCTATAATTTTTAAAACTCTTCTAAATATGATATTAAATATGACCAACTTCCCCTTAGGATAAAAAATCCCTTAAGGATTGTATTCTATTTCTTTTAGAAAATTTACTCTCATATACTTGAAGAATTATCCCAATGTATATATCATTATTTATTTTTAAAAGAAATATTTTTCCCTATAGAAATCATTCACCCCTTTAAAAATCATTCTTCACTTTAAAATTCATTCTCCCTATTTTTGATTTATAATAAAGAATGTGGAATGACTTATAATACCTGAAAAGGGGTTAAATAAAGAAAAAATATGTGAATTAATAAATAATTATTTCAACTAGAAAAAATGAAAAACATTAATCCAAAAATACCTAAAAAATATTCACTCAATCTATATGTAGATGACAACAAAAACATTCATTAATCTTTTAAAAAATGATAAAACAAGTGTTTAGAAATTCATTTCTTCTCCTTGTTATTATCCTTCATTATGTGGTTGAAGACAGTTTTCATCTTCTCGAATTCCTTCTTATCATCCATGAAGTTTTCAAGAGATTCCTATTCAGTCTAGAACCTCCCTTCCTATTATGAAAATAATTAATCCTGGTTACTATTCAATTCATTATGATATTGGAAACCCTCTTACAAAGAATGAATATTATCTTCTTGGGACTTGATTTCGTCTTCCTGAGGGTAAAGTATTTATTTTTGAGAATTATTGATCTGTTATTGAACATCAATTATTTATGTTAATAAAACATTTTTATTTTTCAAATCAATAATCTCATTCTTATAAAAAATCAACTTTGATACTTCTGATTGAGTGAAATTAAACTTATTATTTATTTTCTTGAATTATTTAGACTGGGTTACATTTGGGCTTTTAAAATTTTTCACTTTTTGAGCAGTATCAGAATCCAATTTTTTGTAAAAAATAGTGACCTCATTCACAAGACTTCTAATATATTTAGTTGAATCTTCATGTACTTTGATACTTTTATCAGTATTATGAGACCACATAACCACTTTTTTAAAAGCCTTTATGTGTTCCTTAAAAAGTTCTTCAAACACTTTTAAATTGGATTCAAGACTAATTATTCTTTGTCATATAAGTTTGGTTGAATCCAATCTTTTCTTCTGTTTTCCAAAACCAAATCAATATTTCCTTCAAGACTCAAGAAATATGGAATTGTATTTTAATTTATATTTAGAGATTGAACAATATATTGATCTCTTTTTAATGATATTATTTTTATCGGATTAAGTATCTTCTTCATAATCAGAAATCTCTCCAGAATGAGTTATGGTAGTATCATCTTCCAAATTCTGGTTACGATATTCATCGGTATTGGTCTCTTCCTCTTTATCTAAAATTTTAATGAATTTATTATATTGAGTTCTCTGAAAAACTTATTTTGAGGACTGTACTCCTAGGGATGGTAATTTTCATGATGTTACTTCTGAAGATCTTACTGGTATTCTCTCGGAATGAGATTTTTATTTATAACAAACCACCTTTTCACTGTCGTCTTACCCCTTTTCTTCTTCTTCATTTTCTTGTATTTCTTCATCTTTATTTATATCTTATTATTCATCAAGATACTTATCTATCTCTATCACTTCACTATCTTATTATTATTCTTAGAATTATTCTTGAGAAACTTTTGGTGAGGTTGATTCTTTCCTAACTATTTTTTTTTCTTCTCGCTTATCTTGGATAGAGGGATTAATTATTTATTCTTGAACTTCTTTCTTGGTAAAAATTCTATAACTCAACTTTTCAACTCCTTTCATTAACTTATAAATATTAATAACATTATATTTTCTCTTTTGAAACCTCCTTTTCTTCTCATCATCATTAAGATCATATGGATTACAAATTTTCTTGGCAAGGGCCTCTGTAGGGTCAAGACCAAACAGAGGGTCTCTTTATTTTCTTTTTACTTTTCTTTTTCTCCACTGAGCAAAACATTTATCACTATAATTGTTCTTCTTCTTTGGTTTTATAGTATAATTGCACTTTCCATTTTTTTTCATAGAAACAAATCGGAACTGATTGTTTTGGAGCACCCTGACTTCCTCCAAAAACTTTTTTTGAAACATTATATACAACATCTTTCACATAATTCTTTAATTATCAATAATAGTTAAATTTCAACCTTTTATCATATCATCACTTATTAGTACGAATTTTATATTTCTTGTTGCTCACATGATTGTGATATTACTACGCCTAAAACTTTCAGTAATGAATTTACTTATAATTGTTGGAAACATAATCAACGAGACTTGATTTCACTAAACATTAAATTATTGATGGTTATGAATATATATTCCATAAAATTTATCTTCTTCATATTATCCAAATAGTCAAGGATGAAAATATCTAAGACTATCATGGTTTCTCTATCACCCTTTTGAGGAATTAAAAAACATAGCATCCAAAAGGATGTAAGATGATTTTTATATGGTAGATGAGTAGTTTTTCTTTTATCCTCATGAATCTCAAAAAGGTATTCCTCGGCTATTTTCATTTTCAAGGTTCCTCTTAATTTTTTCAGATTATGAGAAGAGAAAAAGGCATAACTCTCTAATGGTACACTGAGTAAATTTGTGGCTTTTTTACTGACATGATAATCTCTCTATCATACATGTGAAAGGATACTTTAAAATCACCATCAATATTCACAGAACTATAAAATTGTCTAACTTCATCAAAAATAATAGGATCTTGATTGGTGTGGGTTTTTTCTAACAAAATATATTCCCATCCACTACACCAAAATTAAGAATTAGTAGTAGTTTTTTAGTGGCGGTTTAAGAAACTGATGGTAAATTTTTTAAAAATAACTTCATGATGGTTTTTTAAAACCCATAACTAAAACATTTATATTTTTTAAAAACAAGAAACTACTTAATGACACCCCTTAACCCACCTTGAACCTGAAACCCCAACCCTTGAACCCCCTGAGTCCCCAATCCCTAGTCCCTCATCACCAGTCCCAATCTCGAGCCTCCAACACACCCCTACCCCCACCCTTGAGCCCCCTAATCCATATCGTGATCTATAAATCCCTCTCTCCCTCGAACTGTTGCTATGGTTACTCCCCCTGGTCACTGCCCCGCTTCTGGTCCTTCTCATTTCTAACCCTTTCAAATCACCACCACCCCTTCCCCCACCAATGTGGTTCTTTTTCTTAATGGAAAACCTAGGTATTTCCATATACTTGGGTGGAAATTTTGTAACTTTTATGTAATGTAATTTAGTGGTTTTCATGTTTATGGTGTCTAGATTTATCCTTGAGTTATCTTCAAGAGTTCTTATTTTTTACTCTTTTTATAGAAGTTTGTTATTTTAGCTTCTTTGGTAATAAATATTGGTTTATGTATTATAGGAAAGTGTCTAGTGGTTCCAGGAGAAGTATGATATCATCAATGGATTGATGTATAAGTGGTATCAACCATCTTCACCTATGTATTCAGTTTATTTCAAGAATGTGTTTTCCAAATGGTTTCCAACACTTTAACCAGGTTTTAAAAAGGTAAGGAATTACAAATTATTTATCTAGGAACATGTATTATAACATCTATATAATTATCGTTCATATTTGGGGATAATTTTAAAATTACTATTCCAATATGTTTATTATTGTTTTATTATTAACTCAAGAATAAATAATAATGTTAAATACTTCCATAAAAAATAATTGAACAATTGGAGATGATAATATTTGATGATTGAGATAGAAGTTATGATATGATATTTTCAATTCATATCTCTTATAATTTAATTTTATAAACGATTAATATTTTTAGGGATTTAATTTTTATTTAAATTTATATATTCCTTCTATTATTGTAAATCTTGTAGATTAGTTGTTTTCATCTCATTTATTTATTTCTTGTATGCCCATTATGAAATTTTTAATGTAAAAATTCTACATTACCACTTATTTTAATTGATATTTCACTTCCAAATCCATGTTTTTTCACTTATGTTAAGATATTTTTTTATATTTTTTTAAAATAAGTCCTATTAATTCATTATATATTTTTCAACGATCTTTTTTATTCAATTTTTAATTTATTGATATTTTATATATTGTGATGTTTATAATAATATTTGATCTATATTTTCTTATAATATCAACTCATCCTATATGGGAATAATATTCATTGACATATAATTTTTTTTATTTTGTAATCAATTTTTATCATTGTGGAACATTTTCTCTTTGAAAAATCTTATTTCATTTATTGAATACAATTTTTTAGCCACCTAATCTATATTTGGTAATATTTATATATTCTATAAAACTAATGTAATATGTTTCTTAAAATATATATATTATATCACCTTCAACTAATGAATTTTACTATCTATTTATATACCCAATAGTATTAAACACTATAAAAATATCTTATTTTATATTTCATCACTAGATTTTGGGATTACATTAATGGTTTTATCCACATTCCCTTTTGGATGATTTTTTTATTTCTCCTGATAATTATTATATAAATGGGTTAATAATGAAATAAAATATGAATGATCAGTGATTATTTTTATGCTCATGTGTTATATATATATGTGTGTGTGTGTGTTTGATAGGGTTTCTAGAATTATATCCCCCTATAATTTATTTTTTAATTTTTTACATTAATGAGACTATAATGTATAGTACATGGTAAATTAGGGTTGAAATAACTTCAAAATTCCTTGATAAAAAATTTATTAGGTTCTTTAATTCTTGATATGATTCCTTATGCATGTTTAATTATTTTTTATTACTTCTTTACAATTGTTTCATTTCCATGTAACATTTGGCTTGTTAATAAATATCTATTGATTTTGAACATTCCTATAACCATAAGAAAATTTCTTCTTTCATTTTGTGACATAAAAATGGTTTTTTGTGTATGTTTTGGAGAATCCATTTGATCACCTTGATAAATTATTGTGATTTTTGCTTCAATATATGGCTTTGGGTTTAGAAATAGTTTTTGATGTATTATTGTTCTATATATTGAGTAATAAAACCTACATTGGATGTGGTGGTTGATGCATTATTATGCCAAGACATTATTTTATATTAACATACATGAGTAGCTAAATAATTTTTTATAAAGTAAAAAAATTATGGGTGAATATATCATATAGTTTTAAGTACATGGTTTTCATACATGTACACTTATGGTAAGGAATAGAATGGATAATTGATGTATTCCAAAAAAAATCATGTCAATTTTTATAATAAAAAAAATTGTTAATTTATTATTTAATTTAGTATATATTCATATAAAAACTTCTATGGTAATTTAATATATTTTTTTATCATTTTTATGTTGATAAGAGTACCTATAGTTGATTTTAAAGGGGATAAAATCACCATCCAGGGAGTTGAGCATGAGAAATTTCATATCCATCCTTTAAATTTTTTTTCATGTACTATAAGAATGAGAAACCATGTATTAATAATGAACTATTAGAGTTTCAATTCTTGATATTATCCATGTATCATGGTATAACATGATTTCCTCTCAAATAGTATTGATTTTACTTTTCCTCTTGAGATTTTATGATCTAGTTTGGTGGGATGAGGGATATGAGTGATGTTATGTTACTTTTTATATTAAATGAGTTAAAACTTGAATTTATTTTTTTTCTGTGGTATAAAAAAATCATTATTTTTTATTCTTTACAATTGGGATTTATAATTTTTAATATTATTATAAACATTGTTATTAACTAAGATATTATAGGCATTGATATTGCCGAACAATGAGACAATGTATCAAAGATATGAGATTCTAATTAATTTGGAAAAGATATATTTGTTTTATATTTATTAATTTCATGGTTGGTTTTATTGTAGTTTAAAACAGTATCTTTTTTAGTTCTATGGGTGGGTAGCTTCAACTGAAGGTGATGTTTTAGATTTTATTATCTAATTTTTTTTGTGATATTGTATTTATTATAGATGTAATGTAATTTTTGGTGAAATTTATAGCTTTCATGTAAATTTAAGGTCTTTTTAATCATATTAGGGATATAAATTAATGATATTTTTAAAAATTATTATTTTAGGAATTAATTTCTCGAAGATAGTTACATACATATTTCATTTTAATCATTGAACCTACATTAATGATCTTGGACTAGTTATATTGATATAGGAAATTTTTAGAGAATTGAATATAATTGAGGCACAATTTACTATGTATTTTGTTATCATAATATGATAACTTCATCATTTAATAATAAAAATAGAGTAAAAGAAAATCTAGTTATATCTATAGAAAATTTCTAACACAAAGTAAGTTGTTAAACTAATAAATTTAAGTGATTTATTCATGAGGTCATCCACCATTAGAAATTCTAGTAAAGCATTATATGACATCCCCTCTAGTACATATATAACTCTTCTTATAATTATTTTGGTTGTGGTTTTTTCACTTCTATTTATCTCTTTTTCTATTTAGTAATAGTTATGTGTTTTTAGTTTTTTTAATAATGTATCGGCACTTTGTGAAATATATGGATAAAATATGGATAACATTACCGAGGAACACACCTTAGTATGCTAAGGGTTTGGATGAGTTTTTATATTTTGAAATTTCAAATTGATAAGTTGATGGGAGAATAATATGTTCATGTCCTAAATGTAAATTTAGAATATTTTTGAAGATAGATGAAGTATATGAATACTTGATATTAAAGAAATTATGAACTCAATATTTATGTTGGATTTTGAACAGATAATTGAATGATACAATCCTTTGAGAAATGATGTCAATCAATAGAATAATATATCAACTCCATGAAAATGAAAAATGAAATGAAAAAACTTATAAATGATGCATTTGGTATTGTAAGACACCAACATCAACATAAAAACATGTTAAAAAAACTAAAAGAGGGTGCTACAAATAACAACTTGAAAAGTGATGTTTTTGAGACTATAGGAAAACCAGATCAATATTTTAACATGTCCTTGGATCCTCCTCTTGATTCTTGGGTGACTAATGTAAGAGAAATCTGCATGGATCAGACAGATATTTTTCATGGTTTAGTTGACGATGGAAATCAAGAGTTGTATAGTGGATGTTTGAAATATTCAAAACATTCTTTTCTGCTGAAGTTGTGCCATATCAAATGTCTATGTGGAATTAAAAATAATGGATTTCCATGATATTGGAATTGTTTTGTGATGTGTTCCCTAAATTAAAGAACCCGGAGACTTTTTATGATATGAAAAATGGTTTTAACAAGCCTTGACTGAATTGTAAAAAATATTGGGGAGAGGATTCAAGTAGAAAAGATTACAAAAAATGTTGCTCTTCTAGATGGAAGTCAATGAGAGATGTTGGAAGTCTGACTCAACATACTACTATGAAGAAGAAGATAAATAACAAACCTGCAAAGTTTTTGCATTACATTTGTTTAAAGGCTCAATTGAAAATATTATTCATGTCATTAATAATCAATGAGCACATGAAGTGGAATTATATAGAAAAAAACAATGATGGGTTAATGTGACATCCAATAGATTCATAATCGTCGATGTAATTTGATTCATTACATCCATATTTCTCATCTAATCCAAGGAATGTTTAATTAGGATTACTTGTCGATGGATTCAACCCATTTTGGACCTTTATCACATATTATAGAATTTGGCTGATTGTTTTTATCCACTACAATCTGCCTCCATGGATGTGTATACAACAAATATCTTTTATCATATCGAAAAATTCAGGAAATAAATTCCTGGAAATGATATTGATGTATACATGCAACCTCTAGTCAAATAATAACATGAGTGATAAAGAAACGGTATGAAGACATATGATTTATATTCTAGAACAATGTACAAAATGAAAGATTCACTAATGTGGACCATTGGTTACTTCTCTAGACTTAGGAATTTATCGGGTTGGAACACTTAAACAGGTTTGGTTTGTCCTATTTGTAACTTTGATTTTGATTCTAAATGACTACCTCATTGTAAAAAATGGTTCTTCATGTTTCATTGAAGATTTATTGATTCATCTCATATATTTTAGTTGAACAAGTCAAAATTAAATGGTTCTATTGATCATTGACCTCCTCCAAAGTTTTTGGTAGGTTTTGATATATTGGAATAATTTGGAAATGCTGAAATAGAATTTGGGAAGGTGAATCATTTCAATGATAGTTCTAAATGAGTTTGAAGTTCATCATCAACTGAAATTAGAAATATAACATATATTCTTCAAACATCCATATTTGGAATTTAATTTGTTTCAGTATAATCTTGACGTTATGCATATTGAGAAGAATATTTGTGACAATTTGATCTTCACATTTCTTAATGATTGTGGAAAACTGAAGGATCATCTCAACAATCAGAAATACTTACAAACAAATAACATAAAGCAAGATCTCTAGCTAGATGAGAATGGAAAGTACCCTCTATAATTTTTTGCGATGAAAAATTGGGATAAAGATATATTCCTTCAAATTTTAAAACATGTGAAGGTATTTCAGGGGTATTCAAGTAATATCTCAAGGGGTGTTGACTTAAATCATTGTAGGTTACATGGATTGAAAGGTCACAATTCACATATTTTTTTACAATAGTTTCTACCATTGGAATTGTGTAAATTATTACCAGAAAAGTTTATTGCTGTTGTACTCCAATTTGGAACATTATTTAGAAAACAATGTTAGAAAACTCTACAACTATTTGATCATTAAAGCCTTAAGTAGAGATTTTTATTGACACTTTTTTCAACTGAGATGATATTTCCTCTGTTATTTTTTATTGTCATGATGCATTTAACTGTGCATTTAGTTGAGGAAGCTAAAGTACGAGACCATATACATTATCGATGGATGTAACCAATTTAGAGGTAATTTATTTATATATTATTTATTTAAGTAAAATTTTATTATAAATTCATTAAATACGTAATTATGTTTATTTTATTTTATTTCACATATATATTGGGCATTATAAATCATACGTGAAAAATAAAGATCAACCTGAAGGCTCTATTTCTAAAGGATATTTGGAAGAGGAGTGTCTTACCTTTTGTTCTAGATACTTGGATTAAATTGATATAAAATTAAATCAAGTTGGATGTGTTGATGACACATTTAATCAATATCAACTACTAGGGAAATAATAAATCATTCTTTTCATTGGACGATCAATTGGGAGGAGCTCAAATTTTACACTGATAAAAATTGAATTATTACAGGAATATAGATATGTGCTACTAAATAGTGAAATTTCAGATCTTTTTATTGAAGAGTTGAGGATACAAACAAATAGATTAATGAGGGGTCAATCATGAAATGGGAAAGATATTAAAAAGATGTTAATAAAGAGCCTCTAAAATAGAATAGACAACGTGTAAGTTTATAAATATTTTAATCAATACGGATATTAGGTTGACATGTATATTTTTTCAATATAATAATGTATATTTATTTTTGTAGATCATGGAAAAAGATACTCAATATGAGTTGTTAGAAGAATTGAATTTTATTTCTCATGGTCCTCTAAAATAGGTCATAATGTTTGATTCTTAGAATGTGAATGGATTTAAATTTTATACTATCTATTGGGAAAAGGGTTTGGAACATATAATAATGGTATATTTATGTTCTCTGAAGAGGGATACTATGGAAAATTGACTGATATTATAGAATTAAACTACCATTTCTATTTTTCAGTTGTTTTATTCAAATTCAATTGGTTTGATATTATTAGGTGTGTCAAAAGAGATTCATTTCAATTTACTTCTAAAATATTCACTCGCTTGATAGATGTTGGTGACCAGGAATTACATGATTCGTATATCTTATAATCACAAGGAAAAATTGTATATTATCTGGAAGATTTCATAGATTAATGGTGGACTATAGTTTTTCATGTAAAACAAAGAGACTTGTATGATATGGGAGATGTTGTAGAAGATTTTTCCTCTAACATTGAATCTGATCAATAGTAATAAGTGAACTTATTTTTCTATCATGATATTGAAAATATTAGTCTTATAAGGGTGGATGAAGTAGATGAAGTAATGATAGAGTAGTAAAATGAAATGATTCAAGGAGAAAATGATTGTATGTGTAGTCTTCCATTCATTTATCAACCACTTATTTCATTTGTGCAGTCATTCACAATTATAATTATGTATATTTTGTTTGTCAGTATTATGCATCTGTTATCATTTCTATTTTTTATACATGAATTTTTTGAAATTTATTTCTAAATTTAATTTTATATGGTTAAATGATATTAATTCAAAGTAGGAAGCATTATACTGGTGTTAGTCGACTCTCAGTCAATGTTTCCTTAACCATACCAATAGATGATGGTCCATCTGTCTCCCTCTCTCTAGCATCTGAGACACCATCCACTTTCCCCCTACACCGTCTCAAACACCCTCCATCAGCATCCCATTATAAACTCACTCAATACCACCCCATTCAATAGCCTCATCAGTGATGGAGCAGGCTACCACTCCTAGTTCATCAAAGGTATATTATAGGGTGACTGTTATAGGTACAAATTTTAATATGAATAAAGTTATTTCTCTTTTTTTAAACTACAAGCTATTTTTTCATAATATATGGAAGAAATGATACTATGGAGAAAATATGAAAACTTCATATGTTTGGAATATCAAAATACTAAAGATAGTTGTCCCATTTGACTTTTATGGGGTCTTTATGGATGAAAGTGTTGGATTATTTGGCTAGATTCTAAGCCAGCAAGTGGCAGAGCAAGTTACCCATACAATTACGTATGATGATTGGAGGCATATGCCTTTATCTTGGAAAAATGAAGTTTTTTATTCATATATAAAAGTATTTTTAATACATTATAGTGTAAGTTAATTTCAGGATGTTATTAAATTCTAATATTTTCAAAATTAATCTCTTTGTATAGATGTTTTTTCACTTTCCCATTACTTATCTGATAGCACAAAAGTGGACAAGGAAAATTTTGGGTAAGAAAAGGAAATATTTTAAATGAATATTATGTAAGAAATTAAATAATACTTTGTTGAGCACTCAGTAACTAAATGATAATGTACCCAAAGGGGTACCTAGACGGGAATGGAAAGTTTGTATCAATAGTAATCTTGATGTGAATCACATGGTATTTAAATATATATTATTATATTAATCTCATTTTACATTTATACAAGCATTTAACCAGGATGTAATATTTTATACATTACCATTAAATTACATTTTATTTATTTCAGGTTGTTTCATGGAATAATGCATCACATCAGGCTAAGAAAATCATCCTTCACACTATGGGGTCAAAGATTTTTTCTAGAATCTTGTCAAATCTGGTAATCATTTCATTAGTTTAAATATTTATAAGACAATATTATATATTCCATATATTAAATTATTGATTTTTTATTGTATAATGCAGTCATAGAATTTAGGAAACTAAGCCTCCCGAATAGAATTGTGGTTGGATGTTCAAAAAAAATATGATAGGAGTTATATTAATGAGCCTTCTGAAGAAGTTACGGTATGAATTCATTTTTCATTATAATAAATTATTGTCAGTTTTCACTATGTTAATATATCTTGCTTCAATTATGATAGATATTTTATTTATAGGTAAAAATGGGATTTCAATCATGTGTAGTCCTACTTAGTCTCCTAGGATGACCTAGTTGATAAAGTCCTTGGGAAAGAGAATCCTGGTCGAGTGTGTGGGATGGTTTTGGGACCATTACCATCTGAGTTTTTTGGTAGGCCATCGGGGATTGTAGGTGTATCTACTCTTAGTTATAGTCACTCCCTACCCCAAGATGATCACAAATATTTTGTTTTTATAAAAAGAAAAAATTAGAAACATGGGGCTCAGATATCCACTTTTCCGAAAGCGTTGGTTGATTTATATCCAAAGATGAACAGATATGTCCTCGGTGATATTTCATCTATGACTGGTGGTGAGTAGGTAAATCACACAAATTCAAAATCATCTAGTTCACAAACTTTTATTGATTTTACGTTTAAATTTATATATACAATAATTTTTAATTTTTAATATAATTATCTTATATGAGCCAATGGCAAGAAGTAGAGATGGAGAAGGAGAGGGTGATGATTATATTTCATCATCAAGTAGTGATTATTGGTCTTTTTATGTCTTGGAATAATATGAAATGAGAGGGATTGTTCATGTATCATTTGTGGCATAGAGTATTCACATGAAATTTTCATGATTTCTCATGTTTGAAGAGGTTGAAACCATTTATGGTACTTTTTAATATATGATTACTTTCCTTCATTCATGTTTCTGGGGACTATGTAGATGAATATAGTCTAATACAACTATAGAGAAATATATAATATTGTTTTGGGCCTCTTAAACATAGAATAAGTTCTCTTTATAACTATATGTAATTAGAATTGGTGACCTATGTGATTGGATTCATTCCATATTTCTTATTTCATATGTTTAATTTCATGTGATTATGATAGGCAATACACTTGGTCTATGCATTTTTTTCAGGGTAGTTTTGGGGTTATAGAATATATTGTTGTCTTTTTTTTGTAAATCAACATAGAGCGGTGGTTTAAACCGTAGCTAAATATGGAATATTTTTATTGGATGTGATTTAAACCTCCGCTATATGATGATGGGTTTTTTTGATATGGTTAAAACCACTGATAAATATGATGTACTATTATTTAGTGATGATTTTATTTGTTTTAGTGGTGGTTTTGTGTTAAAAATAAGGATTTTGATGTGGTTTTAATAATTACTAAATCCTCATTTTATTTCCGAAAACTTCCACTAAAATGACAAAAACTACTACTAGATACACTTTTTATGATGCTTACTAGAAACACCCGTTAAATGGACGAAACCACTGCATATTTCATACTGACACTAACTTTAGTATAGGTTTTTTGAAACCTTCACAGAACCATGTAGAATTGGTTTAAACTTCAACCAAATCCAAACAAAATCCCTACCTCTCAGTTCTTTTCTTGTAGTGATCCTTGAAATGTGATAATTTTCATCAATGAATAATATTAATTGTTATGAAACTCTTTTATTACTAACATTTCTTTGAATAACTTCATGGATGATAAATCATTTGGAAAAATCAGATCGTTCACTTTCTGTGACATGGTGCAAGAGGTTTCCGTTGTTTGTTGACATGAGTATGATGAAATTTTTTAGTCTTGAAAAAAAATTAACTTGGATACTTATAGAATTACAGAGCTTCAGTGAACAAGAAGAGAGAACCAATGCCAGATATGGTAGGGGTCCCTTAATATAGGTGAAGATATGTGACTGTTGAGATTCTATGGCTCATATTCGATCAAAAAGATCTGATGGTTGAGAAAATTGAACTCCTTGAGTTTTTATTTTATTTTAAAAAAAATTATCTTATTCATCATTGATATGATAAGGTTTTTAAAATAAAATTAATTACCAACAAAAATAATTGAACTGAAAAATTGTAAGGTAAGAAATTGTACCTTTTGGAGTTATAGAAAAGATCTATTGGTTTCTATATTTTGTTCATTGAAAAAAAAATTAATAATAATAAAATTTGAATATGAAAAATTTATGAGTTTTAAAAATTTGAGTATGAAAAGGTTTAGTATAAAAAAATTGAGTATGAAAATTTTCATAGAACAAAAAATATGAGAATGAATAATTTATGAGTATGAAAAAATTGAGTATAAAAAATTTGAGTACAAAAAACTTCTAAGTATACAAAATTTAAAGGTATGAAAAACATGATTACTAACAAATATATGTACTACCCCTTTTAACCTAACCTTATATGACATAAACATGATTGATCTTACATTTCTCTAATATAGGGTAACTCTTGGCTTCTATGTATTCTATGTTAAGTGTGTAAACATTCTCATGTTGATGGGTAGAAAGAATGACTTCATCCTTGGAATTTTGTAATAAACATTTATCATTCCAAAAATTCACAAGGTAACATTAATCACATAGTTGATGTATGATTATAAGGTTGTTCTTAAGACCTTTCACAAATGAAATATTTGAAATTAAAGATTTTCCAAGAAGAACATTGTTACCTATACCAATAATCCTTCCTTGAGTATTATCTAAAAAGGTAACACTTCCACCTTTGATTTTGATAATCTTTTCAAAGAAGTATTTATTACCAGTAATATGTCAAGAACAACTTTTTTCCATGTAGTATATATTCTTTTTTTTTGTACTTCCTTTATTTTTCTGAAAGAAAAACAATCAGACTTTTGGAACCCAATCCTTCTTGGGTCTAGAAATGTTAGAAAATAAAATTTTAGGAATCCACATTTGTTTTTATAAAAGTGATTTGTGAAATCTTAATGACTGAATTTTATTTAAAGAATAAGTTTTATTCCATTGACCTCCACTTTTACATTTTGTAAAAAAGGATTATTTTTAGGAACAAAATAATAGTTACTAAAAAATGGTTTTGAGAGTATATCCCATTCTTGAACTATTACCTTGTGGATGGAGTTGTTTATAAATTTTATCAGATCCTTAACTGTGGAAATGTTTTTCAAAAGTCTCTTTAAATAAAAAAATCCAGACTTTAGTTTTATAAATAAATTCTTTTCCACATCGGTATTAGTTTTAGAACTGAGTTTTGTTTAAAAAAACATTTTTCTCAAAAATGAATTTTCAAAATCATTAGAAGGCTTATCCTTTTCAGAATTATCTATTTCATGATTTTTAGAAATAGAATCAATTTCAAAAAATCTAATCAATGTCTTTTGAGAGATCTGATACTTATTTTTTCAAAATATTTATTCTAGAATTTCATTCTCAAGTTTCTTACCTACTTTATAATTATCATTTTCAAGAAATTTAGAAAATATAGAAATATATTCATTTAAAGTTAAATAATTATATTTTGTTGAATAATTTTCTTCATTTGAAGAAATATAACCTTTCTCATCATGATAGTTTTCTTATAAATACATTTTTTTTAAATAATCAAAAGTGTTCACCTTATCCATTATATATTTATTTTCAAAATGTATTATGTAATAGAGACCAATATTCCTCTATCTGGAATTTTCATTGTCTAAAGAATAACCAAAAGAATCTCCTCCACTATTACTCTATGATTCACTGGCTTTCAAGAATTTATTTCCTTTTGTCTTTTAATACTTTTTCTGATTTCTATCAGAATGTCTTTCCTTTCTATCTTTTATTTTGAGCTTTGGACAATTAGGTCTTATATGTTAAGATCTTTTACATTCGTAATAGGTAACTTTGAAATATTAATTATCCTTGTTACATTTCTTATATATATTCATAAAATATTTCTTTCTAACTATCTTATTCATCCTTCGATCAAGATTGGATTACTCATTCTCAGAATGTTTTGAATAACTTAAGTCTAATTGAAAAACCCATTTCCTTTTCATTGACAACTTATCTATATTTTCAATAGTTTTATCTTTTATTTGATTTTATGTATAAGTAAAGGAAACTCAACCATTATTCTTTTTGACTTTCTCATTATATCTTTTCAATATATTCTCATATTTCAAAATATTTCCCAAAATATCATAAAGATCTATATTAGTAATCTTTCTTGATTTATCAACTACTTTAATTTTTTATTACCATTCATTTGGAATGATGTCTATAATCTTTTCCATAAATATTTCCTCATCTAATCCCTTTTCACCTATAGCTTGTAAACTATTCACAATTATCATGAACCTTTTTTGAACCTTGACAACAGGTTTTTCCATAAGGGAATTCAAAAGCCTGATAATCTACCCTTAGCATGGATCTTCTAGTTTCAACAACTTTAGATGTACTAGAATGAATAATTTCTAGCTTCTTCCAAATAGTATTGGCTACGTAAAAATATGGAATATGGATATATATATTTCCAGTCAAAGAAAAAAGTAAAGTATTCGGTACCTTATAATTCAATTGATATTCTTGTTTCTCTTGATTGGAAAAGGTTCTAACTTCTTTTTCAAGAATTTTATAGTCTCCATTCAACATAACAAAGTTATCTACTCCAGTGTTGATTAAAAATTTATTTATTCTATCTCTCTAGTATTCATAATCATTAACATCTAAAATTGATGGTCTTGTGGGATTTAGATTGTTTACAAAACTGATATTTAAACCTACCATCTCTTAAAATAGATACAAACAAAATATTTTCCATAATACACATGAGTGTAACAAATATTTATAAACAAAATGTTTATAATATAAAATGAAACTAACTCGAAAAAAACTATGTAATAGCAGTATAATCCTCCTATGATACCAAATATAGGTATAAGTATTATAGAGACTTGGCTTTGAAACCAATTATTGGATCGAAATGTATATGTATGTGGAAAAATATAAGAGGGGTGAATTGTATATTTAAAAACTTTTTTTATCCCAAAAATAATTAATTTTAAATGAGTTTAAATTAATTTAATTCACATAACCTATTATGAAATAAAATAGTAAATGAACTTTCCCTTGGGTCCAGTTATAAAAATATCATAATCAGGTTGATTATGATATATATATTCCACAGGTCATATTTAATCATATTCACAGTAAGCGTGGTAAGTATCGTAATCACAGTGGTTATGATGATCAGAGTAAAACAAAATAATGATTCTATCATAAAGAATATAGAATCATATTTAGTAATTGAATTAATTGTAATCATAGAAATTTTCATCAAAAAGTATTTCAAAAGATATCATAATCATATCAATTATGATAAAAAGAGTATGGCATAGAAAAATGAATATATAAAATAATTATCTTTCTATTATAATAACAGCAGAAGTTAAATACAAGTAAATGAATACAATTATTTTAACCCAAATAGAAGGGTTACCAATAACCTAAAATAAAGGCCCCCTGATTTATATATTCAATCAAGTCTATCTTTCCCATGCCTGGGTAATCCCTCGATATGATTATCATATTTGGTCGGTCTACCTATCTCTGGAAACCCTCGATCAAGAAGATGATCGGTACCTCTGACTGAATGAAAATTACTTTTTTAATTATCATAATCCCCTTTTAAGGGGTGAGGGGGAACCCAAAATGATATCAAAGACAATACCAACAATCATGTCTCTACAGAAAAAATTTAAATCCAAACAAAACATTCAAGATTAAAGAGAAAAGCCCCTACCCAGCATCAAAAACATAAATACCAGTTCCACCAACCCATCACTGCACGGCTAGTTGTCCCATGCAAAAAAATGCACGGGCCCGATACTGATGGAAAATCCATACCCTCTCAAACATCCAAATCCATATAGCAATGACCTGATGAAACTCTCACTCTCAACCTCATCTGGATCAGTCCGAAGTAGATGAACAAATTGAAAAGACCTTAACCACGAACCGTAGGACCACAAAAAACACAACAGAAAAACCATTTCAAAAATACAGAACTTCATCACCATAAAGCGTAAAACCTTCAAATAAATGATGAAACCTTCACAAATCTGTGTCTCTACTAGAGATACCACCAAGATCTCCCACATTCGGCCATCAGGGAGTGATACTAGCAAGTGAGGCCAAAAACACATCCAAAAACCCACCAGATTCATGAGAAATTCAAAAAACAACAAGAAAACCTGCCAGAGATACGTAGAAACTAGAGGAAAAGAAATCCCCCCCCCCCCTCCGAAGCACTCGGAAGCCGGCGGCAGGCCACCTCAGAAGACCACTATGGAGAAGACGTTGGTTTGAGTTGTCACCCCACCCGATCAGCACTGAAAGCACATTGACACCATCAAAATGCACTAAAGACGCCAATCCACACCGGTTCCACACCGTCACGACACTCCAAAGTTAACTCAAGCCGCACTGGAACACTGATATCCACGATCTACGTCGTAGCCGACAACACCGTCGAGCCACCCCAAAACCACCGTCGAGGAATGCAGGGACCCGAGCCACACCGCCTCCGAAGCGGGATCCAGGAAGTGATGTTGCACCATCGAGGAACGTCGGAGTAGGGGGGAGGAGAGGCCACCACAAGGAAACCCTAGAAGCTAATCTCTCAAAGACCCACGCCACTCAGAGGCCCCGTGTCACCTATCATCTCAAATAATCATCAGTACCTCTGTCTTCCTATCTTTGGAATGCCTCGATCTATAAAATATTGGCATAACTTTCTTCCTATCCATGGAATCCCTTAATCGTAATCACAATGATCGGTGTCGCACCAAGAAAAACAAAACTCTTCAAAGTTTCAAGTATATGGAACAAGTAGTTCACGACTAGTAAACTTCATAGTTTTTACACAAAGCATAATTGAATACCTCTTGCACAATGTGTCAAATTTATATTAGTTCTTACTTCAAATGACCTAGTATTTATAGACATTTTTTCAAACGGTCATCTTGGCCACCAATTGTCATATTTTCTCCAAAAATCTCAGAAGTACATGTACACCTATCACTCTAACGATCATATTGAAACTAAAAAAGAGGCATCATTTTGATTAGCATATAATAAACGACATTTCTTTGATATATAAATATTTCTTTCATTATGATACAATTTTATGGGTACGATAAAAAATGAGTTGTAATGAGTTAGATGATTTACATTACGAGAGTCAGTAAGATTTATATCATTACAAAAATATTGTCATAATGAAATACTGGATAGTGTGTATGATATGAATCGTATGTGGTGTGTATGATATCAATCATATTTGGTCTCGTTATGATAATAATGGAATAAATTATTAAATAAATTCTTATGAGTACATTTGTTATCATACGCACTTATAAAAAATTGTAATGATAAAATATAATTGATTTTTGTAAAAAAAAGTATGATAAAAAAAGATTTGGACATAAAGAGTTTGTAATTGAGTATTGAAGAAAGTGTTTGTGATTTCCAAAATAGGAGGAAGAAAATTCAAAAAGGTGATTTTAAATTAACATAATGTTGAGATTAAAATATTTTTTTAATGATCCATATAAATTTTTTCAAAAGCTTTATAATTCCTGTATTCGAAGATGTAAAATAGTAGTGGAACCCAACATTATATTTTTAAGAATTTATCATGAAATCATCACTCCATTTAGTTTCCAATGTTTCCAATAATCTCAAGTTGTTTTAGGGTTATAGATAAATATTTTAAAATCGATTCAAAATTTTTTTCAATTTAATAGATTAAATAAATCTTAACATCCATTTCAATCTACCAAATATAGCTAGTAATTAGTTCAAATAGTTAAGAGAGTTTCCAAGACAATTTTGACAAAATAGCTTGAAACTTCCCCCCACACATAGGTTTTATCATAGTGATGATTTTAAAAACACATTAATAAAATTTAAATTAACAACCATTGTAGCATGTATTAGTTTAAAAATCATAAAAATTTAAATAGTAAGATAAAAATTGGAAAATTTTACTCCCCCTAAAATTTGGTACATTTTTATTCAGTTCATCCAAAAAATCACTCTTATTTACACTTAAGGACCCACTTGGTTTTTCCATTTAAGAACATTCAGAATTAAAATAGATCAATTATTAGTATTAACATTTAAAAATAGAAACATGATAACAAATAAAAATGGATAGGATGTGATAGAAAAAACCATGACCTAATAAAGATAGAATTATTACAGTAGTGGATCAGCATTTATGTTTTCATATAGGTAAAATATGACTAGGGAATGGATAGGGTTACAAAAGACATAATAGTGAGGGATTTATGTTTAAAAGAGAATAAATAAAACACAAAATGGTTTATTAAAAAATGGTTGAATCCCATATAATATTAGTTTTAAAGACCCTAGTTAGACTCTAAATAATATCTAATCAAATACCAATGAAGGGTGTGGTTTCCTAGTTAAGTTCCACTACATAGTAGTTGTGCATTTATTTTTAAAGTGATAAAAGTATTTTACATGTAATGCCCCGACCCCAGCTACCCAGAGTCGGTGCGTTATAGCGTAACATTGGCATGATCACAAAAGATCAAGTCTCGAAAGACCGATTAGTTTAGTAGCCTTGGAAACACTAGATACATTCATAAATGTTACATTACTTAATAAAGTGAAAAACTAAAATAACAAAGTCTCCATAGTCCACACTCATATCCTCTTCTGACTATCCCTGCAAGTCATTCATAAAATACTTCTTCTCATCCTGGAAAATATTTAAACATTGAAAGGGGTGAGCTCAGATGCTCAGTAAGGATAACAATATAGCGGAAGCTTTCATAAATAAATATAAACATTTAAGGCAATGTATAACTAAAACAAAAGCCTTTTAAACTTGAACTTCAACATAATATGGAAAAAGTAAAATGAGATAATGCCATTTACTTATTCACATGGATATTCTACTGGTTGAATAATCACATGCAATATCAATAACCACTTTCATAATGATGGAATGCATAATGCCAGACTATCATAACCATGTAGCCAAGGCCCCGTGCCAAGACCACAAATAAGATTTTGTCAAGGCCTCGTGCCAAGACACTAGTTTTTCTCATGAGACCTGGCGATGCATCGAGGAGCTATAGCGGGCTCCACCCGTCACTTATTAAGTCCAATACATTCCTCATATGAATAGGTTTAAACATTTCATAAACCATAACCTAAATATAACATTTCCACATTTCAATCACAAGATATCAATACAAAACATTGATATAATAAAAAAAACTTTCAAAACCATTTTCAATACCAAAATAAAATAAAGTTAAAACTTTGTATTTATTTTTCATTAAAAAAATGTTATGGATTGTAGAGGAATCCGAAACCCAAATAATGGCCACGGTGGCGGAGAAGTCATTGTCGCCGCATACATATGACAAAAACATTCCCTTTTGTCGTTTAGTAAAAGGCTTCGTATAAAAAATATTCCTTTTGGATAAACGTAAAAGTCAAAGGGGTTTATACACAATATAAAAGAACAAAATATGCCTCAATGAAAGGATATTGAGACGAAGTCCCATACAAGGATCATTTTTAAAATAAAATAGATCTATTATGTGTATTCACTATAAGTACACATAAATAAAGTACAAATACAAGATATGACATAATAATATCATGAAATAATTTGAAAGTAGGAGATTAACCCAAAGAATAGAAATTGGGTTAAGAAGTTCCCTTACCTTGTGTCCTGTCTTGACTCGACCGTTCTTTAACATCCTGAATAATAAACTAGAGTTAATTTATAATTTCTTAAGAACCTTTTTCAAGTTTTTTATTCCTTTTATATCATTTATTACCATGTTATGAACATTATGTAATTATTTAAATTAATAACGGTCGTTTTGTCGATCTTTGGTACTTGAGTCAAAAATAAACTTCTTATAATTACAAGTTGTTCATGTGGTGAAATATCCATTATATCCAGAATTATATTCATGATATAGATATCATATATCTCATATATATCCAGTATATACATTCATTTATAATATTCCATAACCTTTAGAGGTAAGAAATGAAATGCACCGTTCATGGAGACGGTAAGCCGTACGTACGCATGAACACTACTTTAATTTCTATTTCATATTTAATGAAATCATAATGATATAAAGGTATATTATAATTACAGTATAAAATCATATATAATATCATTTACTCCATCCTTTATACATCCCACATATCGCATTAACGATTCAAATCACTTTGAGGGGGCGGTAGTCCGCACTTCCTAAAATGAAAATATCGCGTTTACCCATAATGGAAACAATAAGGGTATGCCATAAATGAAAAATACAGAACCTTAAGTAAAACATAAACATATTATATATCATTTATAAATATAGTAACATCTTAATGTCCACCTTTGAAGATGTTATATGAGTGTTGAATAATCATCCTTTCGTGAGGCCGAAATTCGCCATCCACGAAAACAGTATGTTCTTTAACCATTAGATGTAAGTGTGTGTAATTTTAGCTCGAATACTTCTTATAACAACATACTAGTATATTTATGATACTGTTGTTGTTACAAAAGAAATGATTAAAAAGATTTTATGGGGTTGGATAAGCAAAATAAAACAGAATAACATAAGAGAAGACATTACCTTAAAATCGGGTAACTCTTTTGATTTGAGCCAAAGGCTTCCTTGGGAAGACTTCTGCCCAAAGTGAGGCTTCTAGGAGTAATATAGGAAAGTTTAGAGAGTATTTGGGAAGAGTTTGGCCGAGCCAAAAGGCTTTTAAAGTGTGAGTAAGGTGGTAGTGGTGGGGGCCTTTTATAAGTGGAGAGGAGGGGCACTCTTGGAAAGTAATGAAATGTTACTTTATTATACAATGATTTTCGGATTATAAAGGTCCCACACTTATATAATTCGAGGGTAAGGTGATATGGGTTCGAAATATTATCATCCGATAGTCTTTGGACAAGTGTAATTCTTATATTTTACATTATCCTTCCATTTTATTAAAATCGTTAATTAATGAGGTAATCGCTGCATCATCATGGTGTCATAAATAATTTAATCTATTTAATGTCTAAAAATTATAAAACAAATATCATGATGTAGTAAATATTTTTAGCTTTCTAATGAATATTTATAGTCAAAAATATGACTTGTATAACCCCATTTAAAAATTGTTTTAGTAAAACAACTTATGTTTGTGACATTTTTATTTTAACTTTAAATAAAAAGTTGTTTATGTCAGTTTCCTACCAAAGTGGCTCCATGGGGTCCCCAAGTTGACCCATGGATTTTCTTGGTCAACCATGACACATAAAATAGGGGTAGGACAAGTGTAAAGGTATTTTCATATTTTTATAATATCATTTTTATTTTAAATTTCACTAATTACCTTTAATCGCGATTAATTAAACTTAAAAGTTACTATTCACCAAAAACTTATTTTAATACCATTGAACCACATATTAATTCCTAATGACAACCATGTATTTCGGATTTTTGAAAATCAAATCACAGAAGTGGTAATATTTCATTTAAATGAAAAATCAGTTCTTTAACTACCACTTAGTGGCTTCACTATTCATCAAAAATTGAAGTTTTTCAGAACAATGCCAAAATTTCACCCTAAGCTATAATTGATATTACAAATTCAAAAATGATGTCTATTTTACGAAATTACAAACATATAATTTTCATTAATTAATTTTATAATTAATTCTCATTGTCACAACAAATAGCGTGTTTTTAAGAAACAATATATATCAAAAGATTGACAATTGTTTATGTCTAATTTCAAAGTAAAATTAATTATAATGAACACCATTGGATAAAATGGTATAAATATATTCTAATTATACTTTAAAACCACTCAATAGTATAATTTATCACTATAAATTATTTTGATTAAAAAATTTGTTTTTAAGTATTCTTCACTATTCATAAAAAAATGGAAGTTCTCAGAAAATTTCAAAAAATTCAAATTAGGATAATTTCGATATTAAAAATACAAATATGAAGTCCATTTTGAAATATAAAATTTCTATAATTTTAAAAAGTGGGTATTACTATTCATAACGGCTACTTTGATTAGTCGCGGTGTGTTAGAACCCGAAGTTGTGTACAATGCAAGCTATTGCATTATTGAATGAGAAGCGTATCGTGGAAGCTCAGGGTGTTACATTCTCCCCTCCTTCAATAAATTGCGTCCTCGCAATTTGAAATTTTTTTTTGAAAATAAAAGGTTGAAAATAGAAAATACCTTTGTGTAAAACCCACATCAGAAATAAGGTTAATAAAAATATAACATTAAAAGAAAGATAGAGAAGTACAAAGGTCACCCGAGATAGCCCATACTAGGATTCTATGAAAATATGGATATGGAAGAAAAACAAACCATCAAGGTTTGATGGAGATTTGTAGAAAACTGGATTAGGAGAAAGTTAACCATAAGAAAATCACAAACTTGTGATTGGTTAAACGGTCATTGAATCCCCAGTTGGAAAAGTTAACCGGCAATGTTTTTATTAAGTTACCTTTTATAAAGTTGAGGAATTTATTTAGGATATTTACTAAGAATGTAAGGGAATATACATACTGGTCATGTAGACTTTCATTCTTTAATAAATTTTTACCACAAACCCATCTTTCACTCTAAAAGGTAATAGAACTCGAAAATATTCTATTTATCATAATTGTATAAGGTTAAAAATATTTACACATACCATTTAGATTAGGAAAACTTTTTGTAATAACCAGGGACTTCCTGTAGGCTAGTGGTAGGTAATAAAGGCATGTCGCACTATGGTTGTGGGTTCTATTCCTGCAGCTTTGTCCGACACGACGGGTTATGCCCCACCCTGTAAGTTGTCCTTTTCCTAAAACTATAGTATTATAATATTCCAAAAATAATCTTCATAAATGTTTTAACCTTAAACAATACTATCCAAAGTTCAACTTAATCCATTCTAACCTTTATAGTTATCCAAAATACCTCCGTCCAGACTTTCTCTAAAAGGTCTCTAAATTCCAAAATCAATTGTATCATCAGATTCTTCAAACAAGGTAAAGTTTCTCTTATTGTCACATACAAAAATATGATTACCTTCATCATATTAAAACCTTAATGAAATCAAAAAGTACTACAGTAAAATCCTTATATATATATATCACATTATTCTAATAACTAGAATATAATCCATGATTCCAAAAGCACCAATACATTAATTATTCTGCTTCAACTGTAGTAACAGCATAAGATTGTCCTTGATCCCTTGGCCTTTTCTGAGTTAAGTTTCCCTGACGCTTAGGACATTCATTTTCATAATGCCCCATTTCCCTACAATTGTAGCACTCAACATTGATAGCCTCTTTCTTTCCCTTGCAATCACGAGCCTGGTGACCTTTTTCTCCACATTTATAACAAACTCCCATTCCTTTAAGGCAAGTACCAGGGTGATTCTTCCCACAAATATCGCATAATAGAAAATCCTTCTTTCCCTTTTTCCCTTTATCTGTCTCTTGTTCAACCGTTCTCTTCTTCTCTTGCTTTACATTGTTTTCATAAGACTTAGAGAATTCTTTTTCTGTCTTGATAGTCCACGAGACTATATCCTCGTATGTTGAGAAAGAGTGTGATACTAATGCTCGATGGAGAAATGGTTTTAACCCATCAAAGAAATGATCAATCTTACTTCTTGGGTTACGTATATAATCTGCAGCATACCTCGCTAACCTTGTAAAGTTAGCCTCATACTTTGCGACATTCTCATCCTCCTTTTGTCTCAGACTCAGAAATTTCCTTTCCAAATCTGCTCAATGGTCATGTGGAAAGTATTATTCTAAGAAAAGATCTTTGAACTCTCTCCATTCCATACTTGATACTACTTCATCTTCATTTGTATTTTGAATCAATGAACACCATTGATCGGCATCTCCAGTGAGGCGGTAAACTTCCATGATAACCTTCTCACTTTCGCTACTCCCCAAGGCGTGGAATATTTTCTCTAAGGAGTTTATCCACTGCTCAGCTACTAATGGATTTGTACGCCCATTAAATGTTGGAGGTTGTTGCCTCATGAAGCAGTCTAACATTGATCCTCCACGTTGCGGATCAAGGTGCTCCATACAAGTAAGATTATTATTCATAACCTGAGTGAGTTGTCCCAGTATGGTAATAAGTTGATCAGCACCAGTTGTATCTCCAGCTCTAAAATAATTATCTTGAGCAGGAGGGAAATCCCTACACGGAGTGTGTGCATTGATACGGTTTACATTCCTTCCACTAGGCGCCATTTCTAAACAATGGCATAAACTAGATTAGTTTATGAATCAAAATACATAATTCCATACTTGTAAAACACTTAACACTAATTGAACTATTTATGGATATAATCCATAATCATAAAAAAAAGTTTTCTTTGAGGAAGTATATACTCATAACCCTTCATAGTGGTTTGTAATGAAAATGAGAATTATCCTAAGCATATCCCCCGGGAGTGTCGTAACCAAGAGTGCAACAAGGCCCGTTGTCGTGCATCAGTTCCCGTTCGAGTCTAGATCAAAGAGGTGTTTTCGGGTTTTACCCCTAGGTACATCTGTGCCAGAGCCACCTCTACCTGCTCGTATCCAGACAGGGATGTATTGCTCGGAAAACTCACAAAATCTCTATAATACCAAAATTTTAGGAAGTTCTTCTATACTAATCCTCAAAGTCTATCTTTGGGATATGTGCTCTAATCATAGTTTATCTAAATTTAGCTTCCAAGGTTAGTACTAAACTGCCTCTGATACAAACTGTAATGCCCCGACCCCAGCTACCCAGAGTCGGTGCGTTGTTGCGTAACATTGGCATGATCACAAAAGATCAAGTCTCAAAAGACCGATTAGTTTAGTAGCCTTGGAAACACTAGATACATTCATAAATGTTACATTACATCATAAAGTGAAATACTAAAATAAAAAAGTCTCCCTAGTCCACACTCATATCCTCTTCTGACTATCCCTGCAGGTCATTCATAAAATACTTCTTCTCATCCTGGAAAATATTAAAACATTGAAATGGGTGAGCTCAGATGCTCGGTGAGGATAACAATATAGTGAAAGCTTTCATAAATAAATATAAACATTTAAGGCAATGTATAACTAAAACAAAATCCTTTTAAACTTGAAATTCAACATAATATGGCAAAAGTAAAATGAGATAATGCCATTTACTTATTCACATTGATATTCTACTGGTCGAATAATCACATGCAATATCAATAACCACTTTCATAATGATGGAATGCATAATGCCAGACTATCATAACCATGTAGCCAAGGCCTCGTGCCAAGACCACAAATAAGATTTTTTCAAGGCCTCGTGCCAAGACACTAGTTTGTCTCATGAGACCTGCCGATGCATCGAGGAGCTATAGCGGGCTCCACCCGTCACTTATTATGTCCAATGCATTCCTCATATGAATAGGTTTAAACAATTCATAAACCATAACATAAACATAAAATTTCCACATTTCAATCACAATATATCAATACAAAACATTGATATAATAAAAAACACTTTCAAAACCATTTTCAATACCAAAATAAAATAAAGTTAAAACTTTGTATTTATTTTTCATTAAAAAAATGTTATGGCTTGTAGAGGAAGCCGAAACCCAAATAATGGCCATGGTGGAGGAGAATTCATTGTCGTCGCATACGTATGACAAAAACATTCCCTTTTTTTGTTTAGTCAAATGCTTCGTATAAAAAAGATTCCTTTTGGATAAATGTAAAAGTCAAAGGGGTTTATACACCGTATAAAAGAACAAAATATGCCTCAATGAAAGGAGATTGAGACGAAGTCCCATACAAAGATCATTTTTAAAATAAAATAGATCTATTATGTGTATTCACTATAAGTACACATAAATAAAGTAAAAATCCAAGATATGACATAATAATATCAGGACATAATTTGAAAGTAGGAGATTAACCCAAAGAATAGAAATTGGGTTAAGAAGTTCCCTTACCTTGCATCCTGCCTTGACTCGACAGTTCTTTAACCTCCTGAATAATAAACTAGAGTTAATTTATAATTGCTTAAGAACCTTTTTCACGTTTTCTATTCCTTTTATATCATTTATTACCATGTTATGAACATTATGTAATTATTTAAATTAATAACGGTCGTTTTGTCGATCTTTGGTACTTGAGTCAAAAATAAACTTCTTGTAATTACAAGTTGTTCATGTGGTGAAATATACATTATATCCAGAATTATATTCATGATATAGATATAATATATCTCATATATATCCAGTATATACATGCATTTATAATATTCCATAACGTTTAGAGGTAAGAAATGAAATGCACCGTTCATGGAGACAGTAAGTCGTACATACGCATGAATGCTACTTTCATTTCTATTTAATATTTAATGAAATCATAATGATATAAAGGTATATTTTAATTCCATTATAATATAATATATAATATCATTTACTCCATCCTTTATACATCCCACATATGGAATTAACGATTCAAATCACTTTGAGGGGGCGGTAGTCCGCACTTCCAAAAATGAAAATATCGCGTTTACCCATAATGGAAACAATAAGGGTATGCCATAAATGAAAAATACAGAACCTTAAGTAAAACATAAAAATATTATATATCATGTATAAATAGAGTGACATCTTAATGGCCACCTTTGAAGGTGTTATATGAGTGTTGAACAATCATCGTTTCGTGAGGCAGAAATTCGCCATCCACAGAAACAGTATGTTCTTTAACCATTAGATGTAGGTGTGTGTAAGTGTAGCTCGAATAATTCTTATAAAAACATCATATTATATTGAGGATACTGTTGTTGTTACAAAATAAATGATTAAAAAGAGTTTATGGGTTTGGATAAGCAAAATAAAACAAAATAACATAAGAGAAGACATTACCTTAAAATCGGGTAACTCTTTTGATTTGAGCCAAAGGCTTCCTTGGGAAGAATTCTGCCCAAAGTGAGGATTCTAAAAGTAATAGAGGGAAGTTTAGAGATTATTTTGGCAGAGGTTGGCCGAGCCAAAAGGCTTTGAAAGTGTGAGTAATGTGGTAGTGGTGGGGGCCTTTTATAAGTGGAGAGGAGGGGCACTCTTGGAAAGTAATGAAATGTTACTTTATTATACAATGATTTTCGGATTCCAAAGGTCCCACACTTATATAATTCTAGGATAAGGTGATAATGTTTTTAAATATTCTCATCCAATAGTGTTTGGGAAAGTTTATTGCTTAGAACTTACATTATCCTTCCATTTTATTAAAATCATTAATTAATGAGGTAATCGCTGCATCATCATGGTGTCATAAATAATTTAATCTATTTAATGTCTAAAAATTATAAAAAAAATATCATGATGTATTAAATCTTTTTATATTTCTAATTAATATTTATAATCAAAAATATGACTTGTATAACCCCTTTTAAAAACTTTTTTAGTAAAACAACTTATGTTTGTGATATTTTTATTTTAACTTTAAATAAAAAGTTATTTATGTCATTTTCCTACCAAAGTGGCTCCATGGGGTCCCCAAGTTGACCCATGGATTTTCTGGGTCGGCCATGACACATCCAATAGGTGTAGGACAAGTTTAAAGGTATTTTCATATTTTTATAATATCATTTTTACCTTAAATTTCACTAATTGCCTTTAATCACGATTAATTAAACTTAAAAGTTTTTATTCACCAAAAAATTATTTTAATCCCATTGAACCAAATTTTACTTCCTAATGACAACCATGTATGTCGGATTTTTGAAAATCAAATCACAGAAGTGGTAATATTTCATTTAAACGAAAAATCAGTTATTTAACTACCACTTAGTGGTTTCACTATTCATCACAAATTGAAGTTTTTCAGAACAATGCCAAAATTTCACCCTAAGCTATAATTGATATTCCAAATTCAAAAATGATGTCTATTTTACAAAATTACAAACATATAAGTTGCATTAATTAATTTTATAATTAATTCCCACTTTCACAACAAATAGCGTGTTTTTAAGAAACAGTATATATCAAAAGATTGACAATTGTTTATGTCTAATTTCAATGTGAATTTAATTATAATGAACACCATTGGATAAAATGGTAAAAATATATTCGAATTATACTTTAAAACCACTAAATAGTATAATTTATCACTATAAATTATTTTCATTAAAAAAGTTGTTTTTAAGTATTCTTCACTATTCATAAAAAAATGGAAGTTCTCAGAAAATTACAAAAAATTCAACTTAGGATAATTTCGATATTACGAATACAAAAATGAAGTCCATTTTGAAATATAAAATTTCTATAATTTTAAAAAGTGGGTATTATTATTCATAACGGCTAATTTGATTAGTCGCGGTGTGTTAGAACTCGAAGTTGCGTACAATGCAAGCTATTGCATTATTGAATGAGAAGCGTATCGTGGAAGATCGGGGTGTTACATTACAGGTTTCCAAGCATCAAAAAATAATCTAATTCTTTAACTATTAAATAATAATCTATGTAACACCCATTGATTGCAGTATACAACTTTTTACCACTTTTAAAATGGATTTAGAATTTGTGCATTTCAAATTTTCTAAAATGTACAGTATATCAAAGGTTATTATTAAGGGTATTCCATGATTCCTAGATATTTTCTCACTAAAAATCCTTAATAAACCATGTAAATCGGGATGAACAAAATTTAGTTTTAAAAATTAATTTTAGGATAAGGTTCATCAATTATATTTTAAAATGTTTTGAGTCATTTGAATCTTATTTTAAAATTCATTCTATATTTTTATCTAATTTTAAGTCATGTTTCATAACACTTGTTTCCAATTTAGTAAGAATAAAAGTTTTGAAGATTTTAAAATGATAAAATATATTCATCTCATCTTCCAAGGATAAAAGTTCCACTAAAAAATGATTACCCACTATATTTTCTTATTTTAGAGGAGTGTATTTGTCATTATTAACAAGTTAAATTAGATGAACTAATCCATGCCGTTTTTAGTGAATCAATTGACCATTTTTTATAAATATATTTTTCTAGTTAATTTTTTTAAGAATTTTATCATTCCAGTCCAAAAGGATTTGGTCAATTGATCACTTTTTTCACAAATAAATTTCATGTTCAAAGTTATTTATTTATGTTCAAAATCATCATATTAAATAATATAAAAAACGTTTTCCTTCATAGTTCACTATCTCTAATGGATTAAAATTAAAATACTCTAAGTATGATAATTTATCACTTGAACATTAAGACTTATTTATATCCTCTCTTGTTAATTCATCGCATTTTTCTATTAATAATTTATCACTATAAAACACTAGGAATACCTTTGTGATTCTTTATAAATCATATCACTCATCGTAATTTAATTCATAATAAAATTAGTGTCATATAACTCTTAAATAAAACATATGCTTATAACATTGAAAAATAATTTCATTAAATCAATCCCAAGAATCATTAAAAATATCCTTATTTTCCTTAACAAAAGTGGTGATCAGGTGCCTAAAATGGTTATGTTTATAACTCACTATCCTATTAAATTTTTAAATATTTTTGATCTATGATGATAACTCAAAATGGGAATACCGCAATTTAAATTTACACATACTAAACATGTTTGAATTTAACTATAGAAAAAAATAATGTCAACAAGTCGTTTTTATGAATCTCAAGCTCAGGAACAAATATTTTTTAATAATTTCTGTTGCTTCTTTTTTTTGTTTATTTTAAAACCCTAAATTCATAGAGTCATCATTACCTAGAAATGGTACAAAATTTTTATAGTTCATTGGTCTTTGAAAATATTATAAACTCTTACTCACACTAGTATAGTGGCAAGAAGAGTCAAACTTAAGGGAAGGAGGGTCAATAGTCAAAATTCTTATTTAAAAACTATAATATTAAAAAAATAGGAAGGTTTTTATATGAATAATGAGTATACAAGATGTTGGAAAATATTATAATGTAGTGTTAACATTATTATAATTAATAATGTTTTTGGATTAGAATTCATAAAAAAGATCAGGGGAAGACAGATTGAATAATGATGTAGAAAGTGATATGAACTTGGAAAATAAGTTCAACTCCATATAAAATCTAAATCAATGAAATTTTCTCTAATTTATATTGAGAGTTATAGAGACTAATAAATTTAAATTTAAACATAATATATGCTAAAACAATGTCTTCATAAAGTAGTGATAGATGAGATGATCAAAAGTTCATTCAAGAAAACTAAAGGTTTTTTGTCCTTGAATGTTTATTCTTCAAGTTTCTAATACTAACTATGTCAATATATTTTAGTGGTTGAATGATTCAATCAATTTTGTTATAGATTCATATTTAGAAATATTTAAACCAATATTTTGAATTTAATGGTAAAATAGTTTCCCAAGAAGAGTGAATTTCAATTAAGAAGTGAATAATCAAGACCCCAAAATTGATTTTCAAACCAAAAAAATCATTTACCCTTAATAAAATTAATCACAAAACATGTTTTAATTATAAGATATAACATGAGATTAATTTATTGAGATATATAAGATTAAAAAGTAAAATTTAATGAAAAAATATTCTCTATTTGAACTGAAGTTCATCTCCCCTCACTTCATCTTCAACTATCGCCCCTTCGGTGAGGCTCCAGCACATGATCCTGAAGAAATAACCTTTTATAACTCCCTGAGATTTTATTTTTCCTATAATTAACAATATATTTTATATTTTTTACCATACACAACCCCGAGTTTAAAAGAACAAAGAAATAATATTATTTAAATATGATTGATATAACCTAGCTATTGGGTTAGCGAGTATGAATAGGAATAAAAAATTATGAAATATATTTAGAAATTATTTCCTTAAAAAATAATGAATTCAATCAAAAAAATTACAATCATATTTTTTGTGTTTCTAGTAAAAGTATAAGAATATATTTTTTTTATTTCATAAGAATACATTACTCAAAAAATGGTTTTTAAGAGTTTTATATGGGATAATTAAAATTTATTTCTTCCATTTTTATAAACTTTATTTAATTAAATTTTTATCATTTTTAAATTAAACATATAAAAGTTATCTTAAGTTTAATAGTTTTGATTTTTCAGAAGTAATTTATTTTTGGGTGAAACTTGGAAAACAATATTTTACAAAAATGTACACTTTTATGAAATTATAATGATATAAGAATAAATCAAAAGTTTATAAAACATTTTTTAATGAAAAAATATATATATTAAGTAATATAACTCATGTAAAAATATAATTTTTAACTTATAATAATATTTTTATCATTTTGGAAATATTAGTAATGTTTCAATTCAAATAAAAATTGTTTTTTGTTCTTCTATCTTAATAAAGTATAAACAAGTTTCCTCTAAATTTTTGTTTGGTTTGAAAGAAAAATAATTATCATTTTATTTATCATAATCGAATTAATTCCATTAGAATTAATATTATAAATTATTTTTTTATAAATCTATTTTTATGCTTATAATAAACATTTTTTTCTAAAAACAGTTTTTGTTTCATTTTACATACTTATATTAAAATTAATTATTAAGATTTATATGAATTGAATATTAAAGAATGGATTCACATATGAGCCTCATCCCAGTTGATGAGGACTCTCTAAGTGTATCTATGAGACCCAGGTTCGATTCTGGGAGAAGACATAATTCTAGGTTACTATAGTAGTATTGTAGTAGGTATTGTAGTAGGTATTGTTTTGTATTGTAGAAGAAGGAATCATTCACCTTCAGGCCACCAGTTTGGGCCTGGAGTCCTTAAAGACTTTGTGGAACCCAGGTATTTTGGTCATTAAGGCTTTAGAGCCACCTTAAGTCCTTCAGGCCACCTCAAGGCCTTCAGGCCACCTCATGTGTAGATGAAAACCAGATAGATTCTACAAGGAATAAGCCCCAAAATAGGATTCACATAAAGGTACATTCACTAGAGAAGATCTAATGAATTTGGAAGTATGAGAGGGTATGTAATTTTCTATCAGTACCAAGCATGTCCACCCCTATACATGACAGTTAACTGAACAACTATACAAAGGTGGAGAGCTAATCACGATGCATACACTGGTGAGGGGTAGTTTAGAGTAGTTATAATCTATAATGAATGACATTAAGACCTTCGAGTCTTGTAATTTCACAAAACCTACAGGCCATGTATGGGTTCTCCTTCAACCCTTAAAAGGGGATTATCAAAAATTAATAAAAAATAGAGGCCTCTATGAAATTTGGGAAAAATAAAGAATGGATTCTATATTTTTAATTATAATAATTATTATTGTGTCATAAGATCAAATTAATTTTTATTCATAATTAATAGTAAAAATAACAAAAAAAAATACATTGGTTAGGGTTAAAACCGGTTTACTGGGGGTTAAGCTAGGAGATAAGGGTAAAAATGACACCTAAACATGTCTGAATCTTATTAGTTGAAGATATTTTGACATTATATTATATTAAGTTATAATTACTATCTATTTTGTTCCAATTTCATAAAAAATTACATTTTATTATTTAAATATTTAATGTAATTCCATGTGTGCCCCTCTACTCACTTATAGAAATCCCCCTCTTCTCCTCCCTTATTCATAAACACTGAGCACACTAGCTCAATAAATCCCCAGAAAAAAAATATTCCTCACTTACTTCCCTATGATATCGAGCTCTATGGTCTTCTTGTAAGACCCTCCTAAGAAGGCTTAATGTGTAATCCAAATGTGCTCTCTCAAAGAAGAGTTGGTTATTTTTAGTAACTCTTTCAAAGATTATTTCTTCCTATACTTCCTATGAATCTGTTATAACCATGATAAAATAATTAATATTTTAAAATAAATATATTGATATTTTATAATTATTACGGTAAAACAATTTTTCACATCCTTTCCAACCTTCAAAAAATGAAAACATTACACTTGCGTACGTATGGTCTACTATATCTATGTAGTGGTGTAATTTTTTTTCTTCACCACTTTACATCAAAGATTATAAGGGTGTAAATAATGAATATATAACATATTTATACCATAATTATTCTTATATAATAATAATATCTTATCTACTATATTTCCTTCTAATTCATTGGGAAACAATAATGTTGCTCGTTCATACGTGTGGACTACCACCTCCACGAAGCGATGTGACTCATTTTCATTTATTATTTGCATGGATAGACTCTCTTTGGTTTTATTCGTAGAAAATTGGAAACATCACTTGTTCGTACATAAAGACTATCATCTCCAAAAAGTGATATAATTCATTTTTCATCAACAATTTATATGAATGGTTAGAAAAGTGTATATAATGATTAAATATTATAAATATGAAATTATTTAAGTTTTATATATTATTAAACTATGATCAAGATGCAAGTACGATAACTATTGAACTGAAACATACATGAAAAATAAAACAGTTCACACTAGAAATGATGATTTTAATAAATTATTACTAATAAATAGGTTTTGAAATGTCATAGCAGATCATATATGATATTATAAGTAAGTATATGGTTTTATTATAGAATGAAAATAAATTTAGATTTATTATATATGAGGCTAAAATTACTTACAAGGAAATTAAAACCTAAAGTCATAGTTTTATGTTACAATCTCACTTTTTAATGGTATTATTTACACTAAAATTTCTGATGATGAAATTATATAATATATCTCTCAAAAAGCTTCTGTATTTTCTTATATTTTTTTCACTTATTTAAATTATGATTTTTCCTTTTAACTTTTCTCTATCTATGTACATAATGTTTTAATGAATTTTTCTAAGGAAACCCGATGTTGTTTTTATTTGGTTTAGAATATTTTTTTCCCAGCCCATATTTTCTTTAAAAAAATTATAAAATGTTTTTGATATTTTATAATTATTTATTAAATTCATTTTTTCCATGTTTTAATTTCTATGAAAAGGTTTAAAAGTAATATTCATCTCATTTTCCAAAAAAGAAAATTTTTTACTGAAGGTGCGAACACAAATATTTTTTTAATGTTTACCATAAAAAAAATTTCCTGCTATCATGACTATTATTTTCATTGAATCCCCCTTTAGAAGATTCCATTTTTATTTTCATTGAAATTCTTTTTTTTAATATTCTCGAAATTTCTTGATTTTAAATAATTGATTTCAAAATGAAAAGGGTATTTTCCCAATGAAATGTTTCATTGATCTTTGAAAAAAATTTCTATCTACGTTAACATCATTTTATTAATTTTATACTTTATTGGTATAGATGGATTATTATTGTGTTGTTTTATTTATTTACTAGGGAAAATATTTAAATTTTATATTATAGTTTTTAAATATGAATGTTTATATTGCTTATGTATTGAATTTTTATTCATTTCTTTCATACGATGAATGAATTAAACCTATTATGTTATGGGAAGGGCCTGTTATAACACCTTGATGCATCATTAGATCCTATATGAAAAATTAGTTTAGGTATTTGGTGTATGCCTTACCTTTTTTTGTATGATTTCTTGATACAAGGCCTTGATTGTAAAATTATGATGCCCAATATTATTAATTCTATCATTATGAAATTATTTATTGTTATCTATGTGATTTTGTATGTTGTTATGTCATCCATGGTATATTACCCTTTTTAGGATATTAGTTATATGGAATATTTTATTATTTATTAACTCTACTATATTATTCATTATTTATTTAACCTATGATAGATTTTGTTTCTTGGTTTCCCTTAATGAGCATCTAATCTCACCATGTTTTATGTTTCCCTTTACCCAGGTTACCAAGAAGTTATTTATTAATGACTTCAGAGATATACTATAATAAATAATAAAATAGTCACAAGAATATTAAGGTGTATTACATTTTTTCAAATATAATGTGGGAATCATGTGTATATATAGTCTCCTAATACTAAGAAACTATTTGATCATTTAAGATGAGATCTCATGTATCTTGTGCCAATGTTATAAAATAACCACTAACTCTTGGTTAATGGCGTTTGGTGATATATTTATTATCAATGATAGTTTATTCTATACATTGGTTGCTATATATATGAAACTATAGATTAGAGAACATAACCCTATGATAGAATCTAATGATAAGTGTATGTATGGGATAATATCAAAAACTTTTGGTAAAGTATAGATTATGTTGTTTTACTATAAAATAAATCCATATCTATATATTGGAAATTGGATGTAGTTGTGGCACATATGCACCTAGGGGTAACAACTCTGAAAGGGGAATATTGGGTATTAACTTGATCATCACTAGTGAATGATAAGAGGGACTAAGACTTAACACTTAGAATGAAACTCATTGAGGATATGGTTTGTTTGATCCACATGATCTTTGTGAACCATAATAAATTATTTAAAAATATTTTTTATGATTTGATTATATTCCAAAATATACTAAGCTTATGATTCTAAGACTAGTTGTGCATTAATTTTCAATTTATTTTAGGTATTTCATCAAGTTTATAATTATACACCATTATTCATAATGTTATGAGTTAATATAGTATAATAAATTATTTATAAATGGAATATAATGGAAGGAATGAAAAATTTGTTAGCATTGTTAATCAGTGTTGGGATTTCCCTTACAAGCAAGTAAATATGGTTGGTGTTGGAGCTAAGTATATTTTGACTATATCAGGATAGTTGACTCATGTTATTAATAATAACCATTATCATATAGAACAATCTATTTATTCACAGCATGATTCATTTATTTTATACCACTTCATGTGGTAGAAACCACCATCATATAATAGAACTACTAATCCATTGATAGATAATCAGTGGATAAAATATGTTGAAAATTTATTTTTAGCTTTAAGATGTAATTAGAGAGATAATTTTATTCTATAAATGTATTATTTAAATGAAATCTTTTATCAATGGTGGTAATTGATTCAAAATATAAAGTATGAGGAGATATATACAATGGAATGGCATACTTTTAAGCATATATTCTTTGAAAAATACTTTCCCCATGAGAAGCAAACTAGTATAGAAAGTAAATTACTAAATATATGATATAATTAAAAGAAAATCATTATTGAATATGATTAAAACTTGAAAATATTATAATGGAATTCTATAGTATATATATATTATCAAAAAATAATAATATTGACCATTTCTTTGATGAGCATAAGCCAAGACTCTTAGGGGAACTAATCTCTCAAAAAATTTCATCATATAATGATATGGTATTAAGTGTCATCTAGAAAAAGAAATAATTATCCAATTCAAATGTATTTAAATGAAATAAAGATAAGAAGAGGATGATTGTGAACCAGTAAAAAATGATTTAAAGGTAAAGGGAAGTATGGAACTTCCCACGTGTGATAATTATAGAAATAAACACCCTGGTAATTACTTAAAGGCAATGAGAGTTTACTTCTACTATAGAGAGAAAGGTCATCCAACATGTGAATTAATGGTTAAGATTAAAGAATCTAATTTAAGTCTTTTTACTAAAAGGATATAGGATACTATGAAAATGAATTCCCCAATAATCAACAGAATGTTTCTCACAAAATCATAAGGGAACAAGGAAAATCTAATGAAATTATTATGACTGAAGTTGAAATCCCTTCACCTGTGATAGAAGGTACTTTGATATTAATCTCATGCTATATTTAATTCCATGAATATGCACTCTTTTACATTTTTCATGGATGAAAAATAATTCCTTAACACTCTGAGGAAATAATATTCAATGAAGACACCTAGTGAGAATCATATTATAATAATAATATATCGAGTGGTTTCAGTTAAGATAAGTAGTTATTACCTTAAAGGAAACATGTTTATTATACCTATATTTGACTTTGATATAATCCTTTTTCGGTATTTTTAGTTTTTAGGATTTTAGAATTTGTAGATGAATCATAAAATAATCTACGTTAAACTGGTGGTATTGTAATTTAAATTTTAAATTATTGTAGTATTTCTTTGGTTGTTTTTATTATTGATTTAGGAATTAATTTATGACTTCTTCATAAGAATGTTTCTTTATATTGATTATTATATTAACTTGTTCTAATAATTTTTTAGGTGAGTGAAATAAATTTTTATACTTTTAAGGATCTTATGATCCATTAAATGTATATTTTTATGCTTCATGCATAAAAAATTATTATTTGTCATTAATAATTAGAAATAAAAGTGGAAAATATTAAAATAATCAATCAAAGGAGAAAAATCACTTAGAAATTTTAATGTAATGAAGTAAGTATATTTTTATATAATTACTCAAATTAAAGAAATGGAAGATATATATATCATGTTTTGTGTGGAAGGTATCAATTAATTATTATGGTACTATTATATAAACACATTAATAATTGTAAGTCTTATAAAGGTACACATATTATTTATTTATGGAATAATATGTTCTCTAGTATTAACATTGAAGTTAAAATTCTTAATAAAATCTATTAAAATTTCATGAGATGATAAAAATGAATTAAATTTTTTAGGATGCAATTTCTGTACATAGGGGAGAATTTAACTCTCCAAAATTTTAGTTTCCTTTAATTTAATACTACATTATATAACACGAACGACATGCAACCCTAAGATTAAACAAACTTCAAAATAATATTATTCAAATGTGACTGTTATAACCTAGTTTTTAGGTTGGAAGGTATGAATAGGAGTAACAAAATTATGAAATATATGTTGAAAGAATTTCATTATTAAAAATAATCAATTAAATCAAAAAAATTACATTCATGTGATTTTTTTTACTATAGAATTTATAAGAATAAATTAATTTTATATCATAACAATACATTCTTCATAGAATGGTTTTTAGGTGTTTTAATTGTGAATAATTAAAATTAATTTTTTACATTTTTAAAAAAAATTATAAAATTTATATTATTTCTAAAATAATTTTAAAATTATATTAAGGTAAATGTTTTAGATTTTATAGAAATAGCTGATATATGAGTGAATAGAAAAAAATATCGATTTTGCAAAAAACTATCACTTTTATGAAATTATAATGATATAAAAATAAATTTAAATATTATAAAACCCTATTTATAGAACAATTATATATTTAAAATGTAATATAATTGATATAAAAATATAATTTCAAACATAACAATATATGTTTTTCATTTTGGAACTCTAAGTAATGTTTTTGTTGAAATCAAAACTATTTTTAGTTATTCTCACTTAAAAAATATATACATTGTTCCTATTGGTTTTATTTTATTTTCAAATAAAAATATTAACCAATTATTTATAATAATACAATTAATTACCTTATAATCAATATTATATTTTATTTTGTTATAAAATCATTTTTATTCTTAAAACATACATTTTTATAAAAATTGTTTTTGATGGATATTGAATACTTATATTAAAATTATTTAAAACCACTTCTAAAAATTAAATATATATTAAAATTTATTACATATTTATAATCATAATAATTAATATATTTTAATAAGTTTAGCATAATTTTTCATTACAATGAATAGTAAAAACTGTACAAATGTGTTATCATGGTTAGGGGTAAAACAGGTTTATTAGGGGTTAAACTAAGAGATGACAGTAAATATCCAAATAGGATTTTCAATATATTAAATGTTTAAAATATTTAGCCCTTATATTATAATATATTATAATTCATTTCCCTTTGTTTCCACTTTCATAAGAAAATGACTTTATATTATTTAAATATTTTATGTAATTCCATGTTTGTCCCTCCCCTCATTTATAAATAGAAACCTCTTCTCCTCACAAACATTGATCTCTCTATATAAGAAAATACCTACTCAAAAACCTTCCTAGATTCATTCCCTCCATTATTTAACTTCTATTTTTCTCTAAGTAATGTCCTATTGAGGATTAAGGTGTAATCCAAATGAGGTCTCTCAAAGAAGAGGTAATCATCTTTACCGATTATTTCAAAGTGTATTTCCTCTTCTACTTCCTCAAAATAAATTGTACCCATCCTAAAATAATTACTCTAGTATCATAAATATACCAATATTTTATTATGATTATGGGATAACAATTTCTTATATCCTTTCCATCCTATGGAAAATGAAAACATCGCTTTTGTGTATGTATGACCTACCGTCTCCATATAGCGGTGTAATTACTTTTTCACCACTTCTTTACTTGGATGGTTATAAATATGGAACTAATGAATATATATTATATTAATAAAAAATTATTCTTATTTAATTATAATATCTTATATACCTTCTTACCTTCTCATCCATTGGGAAATGATAACGTTTCTCGTTCCTATATGTGAACTACCACCTTTACAAAGCGATATGACTCATTTTTTCAGTTATTCTTTACATGGATGGTCATAAGTATATATTTAATGAATATATAAAATATATTTGATATTATAATTATTCAATGAAATTGAATTTTTAGTTTTCTATCACAAACCAAGCTGGTTCGTCATCCGAACCGGCACCGGGCCCGGTCTATGGCAAGGCCCAAAGGGCATTCCCAATCCCCACAGGCTGGCACAAGTTCCCAAGTATCATAAAAAATTCTTGGGAGTGATTTACCTGGACTTATAATCATAGAAAAACCAGAAAACTTTAATAAAACTAATATGAAAATTCAACCAAACAATCCTTAAACAATTTTTTAGAGTTGAATTGCGAGGTTTTAAATAAACATCCAAAATGGACATAATAAAAAGTTACAGAAAGTCTAACTCAAAAACCACCACAATACAAGGGGTTATCACCCCCAATAAGCCTTCATAAAACCACACCAAGAAGATAGCTTTCAACCTGAACTATCATCACCAAAATCCTTGCCCTTACCTATGTCAAACATTACCAGGTCCAATTACACCAAATGGTGTAAGGTGTGATCCTAAGCCCATCAGGATGCCACCCAAGAAAATATTCCATACACTAAACATTATAATATAAATAAATTTCATGATTTTATACAAAGGGAATTCTGGTAATGAATTTATGAAAAACATCTTTAAATTATATACAATTATACAGAAAATAATTTTTAAAGAGAACATGCTTGCTTCTAAAAATTTACAACCAAACACTATAGTATACCAACGATAAGTGCAATATAGTTGATGAGAACTAATAACATGAACTAACCCTAGGCACTATCTAGTAGTGGGACCCTAGGTGCCTTGTATCTTAGTTAAATGTGGTATAGAAACCATCACCAGCAGCTTTCTCGTGAATGATCCACTAGATAGGAGCAATATCCAAAGTTATAGTGGCCTCAAATCATTTTCCATATATAGTTAGTGTTTACATCATCAATCCCACTAATTGAAACCAAACCATAGTCACTTTTTAATCACTATCATACTAGTCCTAGTCTTCCCACCTAGACACCCGGGCTTCTCTTTTGTGCTCAATTAAGTTTCACATGTCACATAATACCAATTGCACATCAAAATCCCACTTAAATTATCATACTCACACCAAAATAGTTTATAAACATGTTTCACACCCTTTATATCATTTAATAGACTATTTAAAAATTTTATAAAACAATTACAAGAAGTTTCACATGGTTTCACATAAGAAAACCAACTCAAAATTTTCTTTTAAGACCAAACGTACACCAACACCATATCAAAACACAATTAAAAGCCCTTAAAAAATTTAATAAACTTGTTTCACAATTCATAAAACATTACCAAGTGATATAACATGAGTTCACACCAAAAACACACTCCATTTCAAATAAAGATGCCACTTAAAAATCAAATTCATGTTAAAATCTTTCAAAAACTACTTTCTCACCACATCTATTAAATAAAGATCGTGATAAATTAATTAATCATCAAAAATAATTCACTAAATAAGGTTTATAGATAGAAACACCTACCTTTGATGTAAAAACCCCCCAAATTTGGTGTGAATATTCAACTGCACTTCAACTTCACCCCAAGCAATAAAAAATGAACCCTAATCGAAGATATTGAATCCAAAACCCCAAGATTAAAACCTATGGACGAAACCCTAGCTGTTGGAAAAATATAACCTTCTGAAAGAGGGAAGACACCCTAAAGATAAGGAAGAAAAAAGTGGTAAATATATATACTTTATGATTCTTGAAATTTCTCCAACCAAAACCCCCTAAAAAATAGGTACCAAGGGAGCTTTAGGGATCTTGTAGGCCTTCTATGGATGAAAATACCAAGTGGGGAAGAAAACGGGTGGACAAGGTTTAATTCTGGAAAGTAAAAATGGTAAATAATATTTTTTTTAATGACATGGATTGTGTGCATGGTTTATCATCATGGTTTAAGAAACCATGCGGTAACTATGTGCAAGGTCTTTTGAAACTGCATGAACACTTGGGATGGGGTGCACGGTCGTGCGGTAGTCATGTGGTAGGTTCTGTCTCCTACCACGTGGTTACCTGGGTTGGGTGCACGGTTACTACTAACCATGCGCTAAACATGAACCAAGGTATTTCCATCCAAAAACCTCTATTTTTATCCAAATTTCAAAAGGACCCCTAGGGGGAAAAGATAAACCAAAAATAAAAAGAGAAAATACTTGAAAAGAAAGACACAAATGTGACAATTCTCCACACCATGAAAACTTTCTACCCTCGGAAAGTCAACTCAAATCTTGATCATAAAATAGTAATGGATACTCTTTCCCAAACCATGTCTTCCACTCCCAAGTTTCAAGCAGAACATTCCCATGCTTCCAAAGGAAACGATCCAATGGAATAGACTTTCCCCAAATCATCTTTTCTATGGAATCCACTATTCGTACCGGCCACTCAAACATTGATAAATTGGGATTTATCTCCAACTCCTCCCAATTCAGCACATGTGACAGGTCCAAGTTATACTTCTATAATTGGGAGACATAAAATACGTCATAAATTGATGTCAAAAAAATAAGTAAAATCTAACCTATACTCCACCTTTCCAATATTATTAGTGATTTCAAAAGGCATGAAATACCTTGGTGTTAGATTTCCCTGCTTTCCCAAATGGAGATGACCCAAGTGAGGCGCCACCTTCAAGAATACCCGATCACCCACAAAAAACCCAAGATCTCAACACCGCTGATTAGAATAATATTTTTGGGGACTTTGAGAAATAAATAATCACTGCCTAATCAAATTGAATTTCTTAGATGTATCACGCAGAAGGCTCAGTCCCAAAACTAAGGTCTCACCCACCTCATCCCAACATAGAGGAGACTAAAAAGTTCAGCCACAAAATGATTCAAATGGATCTATTCTATTAGTAGATTAGTAAATATTATTAGAAGAAAACTTGACCGATCCCATATGGGTATCTCATGATCCTATAAAATCCAAAACACATGCATGAAGCATATCCTCCAAAATCTGATTTTCCAGCTCCATCTGACCATCCATTTGAGGATGGTATGTCATACTCAACTTAATATGCAACCCTAATGCTTCTAAATTCCTTCCCAAAATCAATACATAAAACAAGGATCTCTATCTGAAATAGTTGTTGATGACACCATATAAATCCTTACCACCTCTCGAATATACATCCAACCCAACTCATCCACTTTATCTATATCTCCGATCAAAATAAAATGGGTTGATGTGGTCAAATGATCAATCACCACCCAAATGGTGTTCCTTCCATGAGGTGTATGAGACATGCCAACAATAATATCCATGGAATCCTTATCCCACTTCTAGGTAGGAATGGGTAATGGCTGAAGCAAACATGAGGACCTTTGATGCTCTCGCTTTTCCTAATGGCATGTATAACAACTTGATATGAAATCATTTATGTACCACCTCATGTCTGGCCAATAAAACTACCAAAAAACATCATAATACATCTTGGTCACCCTGGGATGAATGTTCCACTAATATTGGTGGAAACCATGCATCACCACCTTCCTTAGAGATAGTGGCACCACTAAATGTACCTTAAAGAACAATATTCCCTCAGGATACAAAGAAAAATTAGAGGACGTCTCCCCATCATGAAGAAACTACATAGACTAATAAAACACCTCATCACTAGGTTGTTCTTTCTAAATTAGATCCAAAATAGGAGTCAACTAAATGCTTTCCAATAACATACCTCCACTGTATTCCTTGGTTTCCAAGGGCATCTCAGCAAAGAGCCCCATCAGAGTCCACTCATCACTAGACTTCCTCAATGCCAGCACTGTCACTTTTCTTCTCAAGGTGGAGGCCACCACATTACTCTTACCTGGGTTATAGATAATATCAAAGTCAAATCCTTGTAAAAACATGATCCAACAGTATTGTCTCAAGTTCAAGTATTTCTGGGAGAAAATTTTGGTTAAAATTTTATGGTCAGAGTAAACCAAAAATTTCTCCCCAAAAAGATTATGTTTCTAATTCTTTAGTGCATGCATAACCACTGCCAATTCCAATTCATGTGTCAGGTAATTCGTTTCATGTGGTCATAGTTGGTAGGATCCATATGCCACCATGTGATCACCTTACATAATCACACACCTGAGACCCATACCTGAAGCCTCACAATAAACCACGTAGCCCTTCCTAGACTCTCACAATATCTATATAAGTTCAGTAGTCAATGACCTCTTTAACTTCTCAAAGTATTTATAACACTCTAGGAACCACTAAAACTTCACCCCTTTCTATGTGATTGTAGTCATGGATGAGGCATGTCAAGACAAATCATGAAAAACCTATCTATAATCAACTTCTATGCTGAGAAAAATTCCATTTTCGAACACATTATTCAACTTCTCCCATGAAATAAATATGATGATATTCTCGGGGTCCATGGAAACCCACTACTCTAAAATCCCATGACTTAGAAACAAACCCACCCTGATCCATAAGGTGCACTTTGAAATCTTGGAATATGCAGTGATCCCATAGATTTTCCAAAACGATATTCATGTGATGCTCATGCTCATCCTTAGATCCATAATAAAATAGGATGTTATCCACAAATACCACAATGAAAGATTCGAGATACTGGTGTGACACCCTATTCATGAGTTCCATAAAAACTACTAGAGTATTGGTCAACCCTAAAGGCATGACCAAATACTCAAAGTGGACATACCTTCTTCGTAAATCAATCTTAGGGATGTCTTCCTATCTCACCCATAATTGGTCGTAACCCAAATGAAAAATTATCTTGGAAAACCACTTTCCCCCCACCAGTTGATCAAACAAGTCATCGATTCGAGGAAAAGGGTATTTATTCTTAATAGTTACCATATTCAGCTTCTGGTAATAAATGCACAACTAGAGGGACTCGTCAGCCTTTTTCATGAAAAGGAAAGGAACGGCCCAAGGAGACGTGCTTGGGTGAATGAATCATTTGGATTCCAAATAATCCATATGTATCTTTAATTATATTAGCTCGATGGGTCTATGTGATATGAGGGAAGATATGTTTTCTATGTTCCCAATGCCAAATCAATCGATAACTCCACTTCCCTCTTTAGGGGTAAGACCAAAAATTAATAATTAAATACCTTAGAGGACTCATCCACTACTCAAGGTTGTCAACCCTTAAGATCACCCCCATCATCCTCCAGTGTGAGTGATGATAACAACAAGATAAGATTTCCAAACTCTGGGAGTGAAGGTCCCATGTGACCCAACTGAGGATCTCATTCCCTAATAAATACTTTAGAACTCCAATCAGGTTCCATGAAACTCACTTGCTGCCTATAACAATCTATATATGCTTGGTAGTGCCCCAGCCAATACATTCCAAGGATCACATCAAATAGTTCCAAGTTCAGGACTAAGAAATCTCACTCCATCTCAACCCCTGACACGGAGAGTGCAAAAGATGGACACCTAAGACCCTGCTTCTTATTCCTACCCAAGGACATTAATAACTCCATTACAAAAGACGTCAAATTAGTTGGAATGTTCAATAGATCCACAATAACTATAGATATAAAAGAAATGGATGCACCATTATCAAATAAAATAACTATTATAGTAGATGTAATCAGAATGGTACCATGAACTACAGAGGGCCTTGCATCCTATCCCACTGGTTCCTGATCCACATCATGAAGATGCATGGTCTCTACTTGAGAATGACTACTCTCCTATATCTCTTCCCTAAACTGGATTTTCTCCATAGATGATATGGTCTTATCTTCATGACCACCAAACCAAGACCCCACTGTCTGGGTTATCTCTGACTGAACAGACACTACCCTAGAATCCATAGATCCTACCCCACTATGTAATGGGAACATCGCCCTACCGAAACAATACAAGTGACCCATAACTCCAAAATGATGAAAAGGCCTTGCAGGAGATGTATAATAAGGTTTAGTGTTCCCTACCCTCTCACACTAATGGAACACAACATAACTCGCATCAGAAGCTGCAAAATAAAAACGCCTTCAAGGATACCCTGAACTACCACCTCCCTTATTCCCTTACTCATCTCGCTTCCTATTTATCTCTAAAAAGCTTCCACTACCCCCAGCTAACACCACTCCAAAAACCTAATCTTTACTTTCTGATCAATCTCTATCATTAAAGAATGATCAACTACCTCATCATAGGTTTCCAATATGAACACAAAGACCTGAGAGTAAATTTATGGTAGCATCCCCTTCTCAAACTTCCAAGAAAATATATATTCTTTAGAAATAATCTCAAGTGTGTACTGTACTAGATCAAAAAAATGGATAGCATATTCCATCACTGACCAATCTCCCTAGGAAAGATTTATGAATTCTTGGGAACTATCATATTCCAGGTCCTCGAGACAATACTGCTCATTGAATATGGTCTTGAAATCCTTCCATCTCATTTGCTCATGTTTCCCATCTTAAATCATTAAGTCCCACCACTTCAGCTGGATCCCTCTAGCAAGAACGAAGAAAATTTCACATTGACTTCCTTAGAGGTTTCAAGAAACTCAAACATCCTCTCGATCTTATAGGTTCACTCCTTTATTTCTTACATCTCAGCATTTCCCCGAAAAGTAATAGGATTATTCTTGAGAAACATATGATATTTTTCTTTCCTAGAACCATATTCCTCCTCTCTAACTAGAGAAAGAGCAGAAGCCACTCCCTATCCCACAATCTAAATATCCTGGACCACACCATCCACCAACATTTTTATCAAGAGGTGTGGGAGAACTCTCTATGAATTCATCTCATTGGTGAAAGGGAGATCTTTGGGGAGGCATGTTTCTACAAAAAGAAACAGTCGCAATACAAAACATTAGTACAATAGTTTTGAAAATTTCATCAATAGAATCAAATATAAATAAATTAAACATTCCATTACAATAAAATGACCAGACCACTTCACCCCCGCCCAGTGTCCACATGCAGTCTGCAGCTTACACATCCCACCTTGAAGATAAGTCAAATAAAAGTCCAAATATACCATGGGGATTTGAGGTCTTTCAAGAGATGTGATGGAAAGGTGCCCTGCTCATATCCTAAACTTTGAGCCCTGGTATTCCAAACTCTTGCCTAACCAGACTCATCCCAAATAAAGTAAAACAATGAGATAGCACCCCTATGATACCATTTTTTCAAGAAACAAGTCATGTTATCATCCGAACCAGAACCTGACCCTGTCTATGGCATGGACCAAATGGAATTCCTGATCCCCATGGGTAGGCACAAGTGCATGGGTATCATAAAAAAATCTCAAGAGCAATTTACCTAAATTTATAAGCATAAAAAAACCAGAAAAATTTAAAACTGAATCTAAAAATTCAACCCAACAAGCCTTAAAAAATATTCAAAATATAATTATAAGTTTTTAAACCAACAAACAGAAAGGACGCAAGATAAAGGTTCAGTACTTCTAACTCAAAAACAACCACAAGTCAAGTGGTTCATCACCCCCAATCCACCCCGATAACATTGCCCCAAGAAGATAGCTAGCAACCCAAAACGCACTTGCTTATGAAAATTTACAACCAAACACTATTGTATGTCGATGGTAACTGCAATATATCCAACTAATACAAATCATGGAAACTACCCCTAGGAACTAGCCAGTAGTGGGACCCTAGGTACCTTGTATCTCAGTGAAATGCGGTATAAGAACCAGGACCAATAGCTTTATCGGGCATGAGACACTAGAGATGAGAAATATCAAAAGTTCTAGTAGTCTCAAAACATTTTTCATATATAGTTAGTGTTTCCATCATCAATCCCACGAAGTGAAACTAGGCCACAACCACTTCCAAATCACTAGGATACTAGTCCTAGCCTGCCCACCTAGATACACAGGCTTCCCTTTTATGCTCAATCAAGTTCCACATGTCACATAATACCACTTTCACATAAAAATCCCATTAAAAAATCATAATCATGCCAAAAAAATTTAAAAACATGTTTCACACATTTTATATCATTTAATAAACCATTTAAAATTTTTAGAAAAAAAAATACAATAAGTTTCACATGGTTTTACATAAGAAATCCCACTCAAAATCCTGTTTTATGACCAAACGTAAACTAACATCATATCAAAACAAAGTTCACAGCTCTTTCATAATTTAATAAAATTATTGAAAAATTCATAAAACATTACCAAGAGATACAGCATGGGTTCGCCCCAAAAACACACCCCATTTCACATAAACGTTCCACATAAAAATAAAACTCAAGTTAAACTCTTTCGAAAACTACTTTCGAACCATATATATTAATTAAATATCATGATAAATTAATTTACCAAGAAAAATAATTCACCAAATAATGTTTATAACTGGATTCACCTACCTTTGATGTTAACCCCCCCCCCCCCCAAATTAGTGTGAATCTTCAAACACACTTCAACTGTAGCACAAGAAAGAAAAACAAACCCTAATCCAAGAGATCGAACCCAAACCCCCAATATTAAACCATAGGGGTGAAACCCTAGATAATGGAAAAATAGAACCTCAAGAAAGAGGGAAGAAACCCTAAATATAAGAAAGAAAGAAGGGGAAATCCACTAACTTGATGTTTCTTAAAGTTTATCTCACCAAAAACCCTTAATAATAGGATACAAGGGATATTGAGGGATATTTAAGGCCTTTATGGATGAAAATACCGAGTGGGGAAGAAAAGGGGAAGACTAGGTTTAATTCTTGGAGGGAAAAATGGTAAATAACATTTTTTAAAGACCCGGAATTTGCGCACAGTTTGTCTGTACTGTTTAATAAATTATGCGGTAACCATGTGAAAGGTCTGTTCGAACCACACAAACACCTAGGTTGAGGCGTAAAGTCATGCAGTGTCCACGAGGTTGGTTATGTCTCTTACCGCATGGTTACCTAGGTCGGGCACACAGTTACTACTAACCATACACCAACTGTGTGCCTGGGTTTGTCCACCAAAAAACCTCTATTTTTTCACCAAATTTTAAAAGGAAACCGAGGTGGGAAAGATAGAACAAAAATACAAAGATAAAATACTTAAATATAAATACATGGATGTAGCATTTCCATTCTTTTATTCAATCTGTTTAGAAGTGGAAACATCACTTGTGCATATGTATGGACCACCGTCTTCATAAAGTAATATAATTTATTTTTCATCACTACTTCATATGAATGGTTATAGAAGTGTATATAATGAATAAATAAGATACTTATGACACAATTAAGGTTATATAGATGATGAAACCATGATCAATATTCTACAAACTAAACTAACAAACTAGAAATTACATGAAAAATAAAATAGTTAAAACATAAAAATAATGATATTAATAAAGAATTATTAATAAGAAGGTCTTGAAATGATATAAGTGGATCATATATGATATTATAAGTCTGTATGTGGTTCTAATTTAGAATTATAATAAATATAAATTTACTATATTGGATGTTAAAATCCATTTTAAGGAAATTTGAAATTTGAGGTTAAGGTTTTATGTTATAATCAAAAAAATTACTAGGATTTTTTATGCTTAAATTTATGATGATTAAATTATTTGATATACCTATATAAAATATTATTAATTTTATTATAATTTTTTAATGGAAATTAAAATTTTCCATTTCATTTTTCATCTCTCTAAGTACTCAAAAGTATGGAATAATGTTTTTAAGGAAAAAATTATTTTTTGTCTATTTGATCAAGATTCATTTTATTTCATATCCATATTTTTTAAAAAATATATAATTTTTTTTGTATTTTAAAATGATTTATTAAAGTAATTTTAACTCATTTTTTATGTTCTATAAAAGTGTCTAAAAGCAATATTCTTTTCATTTTATTAATTAGGTACTTTTTAACAAATGTGTGAATAGAATATTTGACTTAACGTTTATCGCATGAATGGATTCTCCCACCATCATAACTATTCCATGATTTGATGATTCATTTAAATTTTTCCATGGTTATTTTCAATGAAAATTTTCTTTTTAATATTCTATAAATTTTTTAGATTTTATATAAGTGATCTCAAAATGAAAAGGTTGTTTTCCTCAAGAAATGTTTCTATGATCATTTAAAGTAATTTTCCTCTATATTAATATACTTTGATGAATATTATACTCTAAAATGGTTATAATATAATTATATCATCCACTTTATTTATCAATATGGATTATGTTCATGTTTTTCTATATATTGATTGGGGAAAATGTTAACATTTCACATGTTATATTTTCAATACGAATTCTTATGTTGATTATGCAATGAATGTTTATTTATTTATTTTATATATTGAATTAATTGGACATATTAAGTTATGTTAAGGTCTCGTTATAGACCTTATATGCATCAGTAGGTATCATTGGACAAACTATTTTAGTTATTTGATTTATTTCTTACCAATTTATGTATGATTTCTAGGAATAAGGCCATGATGGTAAGATTATAATGTCTGATAATATGCATTCTATCATTATAAAAATATTTATTGTTATCCATGTGATTATTTATGTCATTATTTAATCAATTAATAAACATCATTTTTTATGATATTATTTATAAGTAATATTTTATTATTGTTTAGCCCTGTTATATTATACATGATTTAATTATCCTATGTTAGCTTTTGTTGTATATTTTCCCTTACTTGGCATCTGATCTCACCCTTTATTATATTTTTCTTTTCCTTGATTTACCAATTAATTATTTATGAATTGTTTCAGAGATTTACCTGAAGAAATTTTAAATTTATCACTAGAATTTTAAGTTGTATTTCATGTTTTCCAATGTAATTCTAGAATCATGTATATATATTGCCTCCCAAGGCTACTAAAAAAATTGATCCTTTAGGATGAGATATCTTGTATCTTCTTCCAAAATAGTAAAATTAACACTAGATCAATTTTTCTAGAGTTAGGAAATTATAATTAGTATCATAACCAGTTTAGCATAAACCTTAGGAACTATATTTAGGAAAAAATAGATTAGAGAACATAACACTATGATAGGATCTAAGAATATGTCTATGTATAGGATAATATCATAATGTTTTGGTAAAGTATATATTTTCTTGGTTTCTAAGAAAATACATCTTTTTCTTGATACTGGAAAGTGGATGTGGTTGTGGCATAGATGCATCTAGGGATAAAAACATTTAAAGGGGTGGATTGGGTATTAACTCATTTAACACTGGTGCTTGATAAGTGGACCTAAGACAACACACCAGTTTAGAAACTCATAGTAGATATAATTTGGTTGATTCACAAACTCTTTATGAAATATTATGAATTATTTAAAAAAATGTTTTTATGATTTAAGGATGTTCTCAAAGATACTAATCTTATGAATCTAGGATTATTTATGCTTAAATTTTAAATTTATGTCAAGTATCGCACTATGTTTAGAAATATACACTATAATTCATAATATTATGATATAATCTTGTGTATTCAATTGTTTATAAATAGTTCCTAATTGTAGGAATGGAAAATTTTCAACATATATAATCAATGTAGGTATTTCCCTCATAAAAAAATTTACATGTCTAATGTTGGAGTTGAGAACATTCTGACTATATTAGGGTAGTTGGATAAGTTTATGTCCAATAACCTTACCTATAGGAAAAAATATATTGATTCATAACATGATTCATTGGTATCAGACCACTTAATATGGGAAAACCCTCTATCCTTCTAATGAACTACTAATCCATTGATAACTTAACAAGGGATCAAGTCCATTGAAACATTATTTTACTATTTGATAAGCGATTAAAGTGATAATTTTATTTTGTTAGTGTATTTTCTAAAGGAATATATTGATTAATGGTGTTTAATGATTAAAAATATAAAGGAGGAGGATAATATTAATATAATGGCATAGAATAATTTTTAGGAGATATTATTTAAAAAATATTTTATTCATGAGAAACGAATAGATATAGAAATTAAATTCCTCAATCAAAGACATAAGGAAGAGGAAATTAATCTTGTGTATTAGGAAAACTTTATAATATTATTAAGTCATGTTATAGACTATATACATATCTTGAAAAGTAAAATTGACCATTTCATTGATTGTCATAATCCAAAACTCCAAAGGGGACTAGTCTCTCATATTTTTTAAATATGTAATGTTATGGAATCAAGTTCCATCAGTATGGATAAATAATTCTCTAAGTCATATATTTTCAATGGAAATCAACAGAAGAGGAAGTCTGAGAACCAGGAAAAATGAAATAAAGGAAATGGAAATGAGGGAAGCATATAACATCCCACATGTGATAATTGCGGAAAGAATATCCCTTGTACATTCTTGAAGAGAATGGGAGTTTACTTTAAGTGTGGAGAGAAAATCCATCAAACACATGAATGTAATGGTAAGAAATAATCAAAAAAAATTAAGTTTTTCAATATTAAAGAGATAGGGCACCATGAAAATGAAGACCTTAAAAATAAAGGTAATTTACCTCGTAAACGGATAAGAGAGTAAACTATGTTTTTAAAATTACAATTGCTAAAGTTGAAATCCCTTAAGTTGTGATATTGGGTACTTTGATCATAAAATAATGATTTATTTGATTCTGGATCTATCAACTCATTTATATTTTGTATGGATAATAAATTAACCCTTGACACTCTGATGAATGATTTTTTACTCAAGAAGCACAATGGGAATATTTTTATAATGAGAATATGTCAAGCACTGTTCAGATAAACAATTATTACCTAGTTGAAAACATGGTTGTTATACTTATGTTTATATCTGACATTATCTTTATTATTGGGATTTAAATTATTTTTAGGATTTAGGATTCAGTAAATGAAGCATAAAATAATCAATGTTGAATTGGTGCTATTATAATTTAAAGGAAAGGTATTTTATAATTTCTTTGAGTGTTATTAATGATTTTTTAGGAATTCATTTATTATTTCTTCAAAGAAAGGATTATTCATATTGATTATTATCTTAACTTGTTCTAATGATTTTTTAGATGAGTGAAATAGTGTGTCATTTTTTATGAATATTATGAACCATTAAAGGTTTATTTTCATTATTTAGTCATGAAAATTATGTCATAATCAATCATCATTAGAATCTAAAGTGGAAACTGATTAAAATACTTAATAAACTAAAAAACCACTTTGAAAGTTTAAAGGAATCAACAATGTTTATTTTCATATAATTCATAAAACTCAAGGAATTTAAGATAAAATTATCAAGTTGTGTGTGGAAATGTAAATTAATTATTAATTTACTATTATAGAAACACACTAGTAAGTGGAATTCATATAAAGGTACATATATTGTTTATTTACAAAATAATAAGCTCCCTTGTCAAAAATTGGAAATTAAAATTCATGATAAAATCTGTTAAAATGTTATAAGATGATAAAAATGAATTACATTTGAGATGATGAAATTTTTTTAAGGAGGTTATATTATAACACCTCAGGATTTTAGTTTCCTTTAAATAAATACTATGTTCGTGATCATGCACAACACGCAACCTCAGGCTTAAAAACATAGAAATAATATTATTTGAATATGATGGTTATAACATAATAATTGGGTTGGAAGGTATAAATAAGAATAACAAAATTATGAAATATATGTAGAAATTATATCCTTAATAAAAATAATTAAATCAATAAAAAATAACATCATATATTTTTTAGTTGTAATTGTGTAAGAAAAAACTCATTTATTCCATAACAATACATTCTTCATAAAAATTGATTTCATGTGTTTTATTTGATATTTCTCAAATTTTTATAAATTATATTTATTTAAATTGATATATATTTTGAATTAATCATGTTAAATTTATCTTATGGTATATTTTTATGATTTTTCATATATATTTTATTTTTTGGACGAATAATTAAAAATACATATTTTATAAAAACTATCACTTTTATAAAATTTTAATGATATAAGAATGAGTTTAAAGTTTATGAAACCATTTTTTAATAAAAATATATATATATTTAATAGTTAACATAATGCACATAAAAATGAGCTTAAGAATATATTCTTATCATTTTGGTAATCTAATTAATGTTTTTATTTAAATAAAAATTAATTTTATTTCTTATCTATTAATAAAGTATACAAAAGGTTTCATTTTTTTAAATGAAAATGGGTCTCACTTAATTTCTCAAATCCAATTAACTTTATTATAATTGACTCTATACATTATTTTCTGTAAAATCATTTTTATGCTTAAATTTTTTTTTCTAAAAATGATTTTCATTGGGTGATGTAAACTTATATTAAAATTTATTTATTCCACTTATAAAAAAATTATATACTAAAATTAATTTTTATAATTAATATTGGGTAATAATATAAACTTAATTTTTTTTCATAATGAACATTAAAAATAGGAAAATTTTGTTACTATGATTAGGGTGAAAACAGTTTCACCTATATTTAAACTAAGACATATGGGTAAAAATGATACTTAAACTTGTATAAATTTTATTATCTAAATATATATTTTCATTATATCATATTAAATTATAATTATGGTCCATTATTCTCTACTTTCATAATAAAATGACTTTATATTATTTAAGCCTTTTAAATAATTCAATGAGTTTCCCTCCCCCCACATATAAAAGGTCAACACTTATCCTCCATTATTAACGAAATTTTAGAACTATATAATAGAAAATAACCCCCCAAAAAACCTTCCTATATATTTTATATCCATTATTGATCTTCTATTCTTCTCCTAAAACAACTCTAATAAGGCTTAAGGTGTAAGAAAGAGGAGGTCTCTCAAAAAAAGAGGTAATCTTTTTTACCAACTCTTTCAAAGTTTATTTCTCATTTTACTTCATAAAAATTATTTATTCCCACCAAAAAAATAAAAAAAATTATAATTAATATACTTATATTTTATTATGATAATAGTTCAAAAAATTTCAACATCCTTTCCCACCTATGAAAACTGAAAACATCTCTCCTGAGTACGTACGGCCTACTATCTCCACATTTTGGTGTAATTAATTTTTCATCACCACTTTACTTGGATGGTCATGAAGATGAAACTAATGAATATTAATTATATTTATTACATAATTATTCTTTTTGAATTATAATATTTTTTGTACCCTATTCCCTTTCTATCCATTAGGAAATGATAACGACGCTCATCTGTACATGTGGATTACCACTTCCACAAAGAAATGTTACTCATTTTTTATTTCATATTTACAAATATGTTAACAAAGATAGATTTAATGAATGTATATGTTATTTATTATATAATAATTATTATATGATAATTATTATATAAAATTTAATTATTATTCACATTTGTTTCATTCCATCTATCAAAAAGTGGAAACATCACTTCTGAGTATGTACGGACTACCATCTCGACAAAGTAACGTAATTCATTTATCATCGTCGTGTTATTTTAATGGTTATAAAATAATATATAGTGATTAAATATGATACATATGACTCGATTAAGGTTATATATATTATTTAACTATGATTAATATGAAAGGACCAAAACTAATGAACCGAAACTTACATGAAAATTGAGCAATTAACACTTGAAAATTGTGATTTTAATAAATAATTAATACTAAATGAGAGTTCAAATTTTATAAGTGGGTAATATATGATATTATATGTAAGTATATGGTTATAATATAAGGTTATATTAAATTTAAATGCATTATAAAAAAGGTTAAAATCACTTAAAATCCAATTCAATCTTGAGGTAAGGATTTTATTTTACAATCTCACTTTTTACTGGGATTATTTATGATTAAATTTATGATAATGAAATTATATAATCTATCTCTCAAAAAAATTATTTTTTTTCCTCTAGTTATTTCTAAAAATTAACATGTTCTTTCCATTTTTCCTCTCTCTGGGTACTCAAAATTCTGAAGGAATGTTTTTAAAGAAAACCGATTATGATTTTCTATTCAGTGAAAAAACTATTTCCCCCATGTTGGTATTTTATTTAAAATATTTTCAATAATAATTTAACTATTCTCCATTTATTGATAAAATACATTTTTACCCATGTTTTACTTTGTTAAAAATATTTTAATAGAATAATTTGGTCATTTTCGAATGAGAGGCGTTTTACAAAAGGTGTGAATAGAATCTTTGTTTTAAAACTTACAGCATGAACAAATTTTATTATAGTCATGAATATTATTTTATTTCAAGATTAATTTTTAAGATTACATGGTTTTTTTCAAAGAAATTTTTAACATTGTATAAATTTTTATATTTTAAATTAGTGATTTCAAAATTAAAATAGTAATTTCCTAAATAAATGTTCTAGTGGTATTTTAAGAGTATTTTCATATATGTCAAAACCATTAGATATGTATTATAATTTATTAGTGATATACTCTAAAGATATCATCCAACTTATTTATATGTATGTATTATGATCATTTTGTTCAATTTATTGACTGGGGAATATATTAACATTTCATATACTAGTTTTTCAATAAAAATGTTTATATTGATTATGTATGGAATTTTTGTTCGTCTCTTTCATATAATGAATCCATTAGAATTATTAATTGATGGAAGGGTCCTATTATAATCCCCAGATATATCATTAGGTATCTTTAGACAAACTATTTTAGGTATTTAGTGTACACCTTACCTACTTGTGTATAATTTCTCGGCACAAGGCCTTGTTGGTAAGATTATGAATCCCAATAATATGAATTATATCATTATGAAATTAGTTATTATTACCTATGTTATTATTTATTTTATTATTTCATCCATGTATATATTACCTTTTATGATATTAGTTATATAGAATATTTAATTATTTTTTATATCTACTATATTATTCATTCTTTATTTATCCTATGATGGGTTCTATTGTACGTGTTCCCTTACTAAGAATCTGAGATCTATATTTATTATGATTTCAATTTCACAAGTTACTAAGAAGGGATTTATTACTTAAAGTATATTCTAGAATAAATGATAAATTTATCACTATAATATCATGTGGTATTTCTTGTTTTAAAATGTGATGAAAGAATCATGTATGTATACAATTGCCCAAGACTACAAAACTCTTCGATCCTTAAAGACATGATCTCTTGTATATTGTTCCAAAGTAGTGAAATAACTATTAGGTATGAGTTACTATAGTTGAGGTGTTCCACTTGGTCTCCTCTAAAGTTCATTAGAAAAATTAGTTTAATTCTCAATCCCCCCCCTCATAATATGTGTTTAGAATATATAAAAATATTTATTTTCATAATTATTTGGGGCCACCTAATAGTAACTAAGTCTAAGTATAGTAAACTCTTTATAGATTTAAAGTCCCTTAACTAATATCCTTGTGGAATTAATTTTAATTTTATAAATATTAAATTCCTTCACATGACTTCAGGTTATTAAGAATTTAGACACACAATCATCCCACATAAAACATTACAACTCAGACCAGATCCTCTAATATAACCCTACTCCTACTCCAAAAATTATTTGAGCACATGAGAGCTTCTTCAGAAACTATATTCAACATAATACCTTATTTTAGCAATTATTCTTTGAAAATGAATAATAATTCTCTAATACATTATTGAAAAAAACTCAATAGGCATAATTTCTAACTTTAACCAAGACCATGATCCCAAAATCCTTCACAGGTATTCAGCAGCATACACCTGCGAGACACAAACCATGATCCAAGCTTATTCACTCTAAAATGTAAAAAACATCCCCACAAATCATTAAAATTAGGTAAAATATATTCAAACACTAAGTTCGGATCAGTTCTATTCTTCAAATAGATAACGTTTAGTTAAATTCCTTTAATAATTTTTCGAGTAATGAATCTTGGAAATGGTCAACACTTCATTTGAGAATTTAATTAGTCACCTCACCTATAAAATTATTTAATTTTGATGTTGAAAAATTTTGTATGATTGAGGCCCTATAATATTTAAAATCATACCTACATAGTGAATAAACCCAGTAAATGAAAATCCTCAGTCACATTTCCTTCAACTTGATCCCACCAGCTTCACTCTTGTTATCCTCAACTCATTTCCTTCATGAAAATATACTGGGCTGATTTTATTATATATTGGAGTAATTTAATATAGCTAGAGTGGAATTGAAATCACTTTTACCTTGGAATTATTATGCATTAGTTAAACTTTAATAACTTAGTTTTAGATTGAGAAAACCAATTTCCACAGATTCTTTGAAGCTCGATATCGACTCCTTGTCATTCAAGATCTAGGTAGGTTAACAGAAATCATAATTATTCATGTTTTTCCATTAATCATCATGAATGAATAATCCTTAGTCATCATACCAGTTTTAGAACATATAGAGCGATGTTGAAACATGATCTAATTAATCTTAGCATGAATACCTATGTTTTAATTTTCATCTATCTATCTCATTTAGTCACTCAGATTCCATGTTTTAGTAAAAATCAGTTGTAGTTCTCTAATGTTTAATTCATCTTTTTTATTTGATGTTAAAAAATCATTATCATCCCTCAAACCACATCCAGACTTATTTGTATGCTTTTATCTTTGAGCCCCAGTTTTATCTTCAAAATTCCTCACCAATGGTCAAGATCAAAGAAAATTATATTGAAAATTTTATAAAGGGTGTAATTTACCCTACACTGATACCATAGAACTCTATATCATGACTCAAGAACTCTATGTTGGTTATAGAACTATAAATTTCTTCAATTGAACATTGTGTGGGGTTCCCAACAACTCTATGTGCAATACTTGGAATATATTTTGGAAAATAATAGAAACTTTACATAATTTTGGAAGCTCTATGTGAGAATTAAAATGAACTCTATGTGAGTTTAGTTTCACTCTATATCAATTTGGGTACTTTTTCAAAATTAAAAATTATAATACACAACCAAAATTCCATGAAATTTAACTTTGAAAAAGAATCAAAACTTAATAAATCTTTTCTATATAAAAAATAAAACTTCAGTAATTTCCCATGTTCAAGATAATTTTTAATTTTTTATAATATGTATTATTATAAATTAAATCATGTAACTAAAAAAACTAAAAAAATTACCTAAAATGATAAAAATATTTTCAAAAATATATTAAAATTATCATATAACAATAAATCTAAAATGTTTGATCTTAAAATTCCTGAAATTTTAAGTGAAAATAATTTAACCAATTAATCACAAAAAATATGAATCTTCATACAATTATCCTTAGAATAACAATTTCAACCAAAAATGACCAAAAACCAATTATTTATCATTAAAAGATAATTTTTCATAAAAATAAAATTATCTCTTAAAATTTATGTGGAAAACATGAATTTCAATTTAGCCACATCAAGTTACTAACCAAAATTTCATCACGATCAGGATGCCTTCACTAAAAAAGGATGAATCAGTGTTATAAAATATGTTTTCATACTTAATAAATAAAATCTCCATGAAATTAAATGGTTTTTCCTTATCATGGAAAATTTTAAATATTATATGATCTTTAATTGAGAGAAGAATGTAAGAGGAAGATTTTGGTTGTTTAGAAGAAGGAAAAGAAGCAACGAGAAGGGATAACCTCATCCAAAGGATCCGTATAGCCATGAAAGAAGTTGAGGAAAAGTAAAGAATGACTTCCCAAGCTCTATATGAATTAGAAAAAAATGGGGATAAAGGGGAGGAAAACCCTTCTCCTATGAAAGTAACATCTAATGATAATAATTATACTATTATTATTATATAAAAAAATTATTTCTTAAAACATTCATTACTTATAGTGCACATGCACAAACATCACTAATCCATAAATAACAATATCAAAACCATCATTTTTTTGTCAGCTAGAAATTGGTATTATATATATACATATATGTGAATGTATTTATATAATAAAAATATATATGAAATTTACATAATAAAAATCCATACATGTATTTTATAATATCAAAACAAAAAATAATAAAATCATAATTCATATATTTTGGAACCGTAATTAATTCTCAATAAAATCATTATAAAATTTCAAACATCAGTCACTAAACATCTCAGGAAGTCAGTACATGAAAAAAACATTTTGGTCAATATATAGGAATGTATTTTTACTATTCATGATTTGTTCTAACTATGCACTAACTATCAAACACTTATTGTATTGAAATAATTACACTTTATAGTTGTTATGAATGGTTTTTTAACATTTTCACTATTTTAAAATTTCAAAAATTATCAAACATTCATAATTTTTCTTCAAAAAATATTATTATAATAAAATATACCCAAGCATTGTAAAAGTTGGCTGTTGTATAAACCGTTATCCAAGGTGAAATGAATCAAGCGAAAAAGAAAGAAAAAATTGGTGGATCATGGATTTTGATATAGAAAGGCATGACCAAAGAGATTAAACAACTATAACAAAGACCACAAAAAATAATAATAAAATATATTTAAAAATAAATTTCAATGGAAATATAGAGTATAAAAGAAATATAAAATAAATGAAATAACTTTTATTTCTAAAGAAAATTATATAGAGTTCTTTCATTAGGAAATATGGTCTCAAACACTACAAGGAAATTAATTTCATCAAGGATGATGATCGATAAGTACAATATTTTTATGTATTCATTAAATATCATTTAAAAATTATATTTTTCTTTATTAACATTGAAACACAATAATAATAGAATTTTGATAAGGAATAAATAACATAATAATTAAATACATTTGACACTTGGAATAAAATAAAGGGAGAAATGAAAATGAAATATATAATTTTAATCAATTTATACAATAAAATTTCATATAGGTTTATTTATTTAATAGTTAATAAAAACTCTCATTTTTTATAAAAAGGGATATATTAATATGTCATTATTATAATAAAGAAATATTATTTTTTAAATAATATGACAAAAATCATATTTCTTCTCATCTATATATCATGTAAATTAAACACAACTTTGATTGTTTTATATTTTTGTATAAATTTTGTCAATTATAAAATAATATAACGAAGATTATTTCCTCAAAAAACATGAAAATATATCATTAAAATAAATTACATTAACTGAGTACGTTAATAATTCAATACAATAAATTGAAATTCATAATACAAGTTTTGCTTACTTTTAATATAAAACAATGTTTCTGTTATATACTAAAATTACATCACTAAATTAATAGTTTGAAAAAACATAAAATGAATGCGTTTTTATGATTAAATAATTATATTATATTTCACAAAATATTTTACAAAACTTTTTATTTTTTCCTTAAAAAACACACCAACCAATGTATTTAAATATTGAACTTTAAAATATGAAAAAGATGTTAGTTAATGAATTTTTTATCAAATAAAGAAATAAAAAATAGCAACAAATGTTTGGGTTTTTAAATTAATATCCTCCATTTCATATAATGTTTGTTATGTTCTTTAAAAAATAACATTAAACTTTATTATTCTAAAAGATGTATCTAAACAAAAAATATATTAATTAAAAAAATATTATGTGTGTCAATAAAATACATACATGAAAAAATCTATTAACATTGAATAACTATGTTAAATTGTAAAATGATTTCATAGAATATGTATTCACTATTAAGACACACTTAAATATTTTTTATTAATCAATCATGAAAAGAAAAAAGAAAAAAAATATACTACTTAACAAATTGAATGTCCTTCAAAAAACAAATAATATTATAATTATTGTAATTATTAAATAACCATGTTATATTTCATACACTTATTAAAAACATATTTTATTTATTTAAAAAAATATCAATAAATCTTATCCATATACAAATACTAAAAAAAGAAACTTATTTAATGAATTTTTCTTTTGATTCAAAAAAATATAACATGTGTTCCATTCTATAACCAATCACATAAAACTTATTTTTTTATAATGTGTTAAGTTTTATTTTAGAATAATTTATAGAACATAATCATGTGAACATGTTTTTAAATAATTTTTATCTCCTTCATAGAAACTTTTACATAACATATTTTGTATACTTCAAAAATCACACTAACTCTTATATATTTAAAACTTATACTGTAATAAAATAAAAAACATGTTACTTAATAAATGAAATTTTCTTAAATAAAATATATAATTTAAGTAAAAGTTTTTTATTAATAATGAGTCAAGTTCCATTACTCAAAATATTTAATAGAACAAATGTTCTATAATTTAACAAATAATACAAATACATCTCTATGTTTTTCTCTTTTTTACTAATAAATAAATAATAAAATTTGTTCTATAATATAACATTCCTTAAATATCTAGTTTAAATTATTAATTTTATATGAAAATTATATTTAACTTTTTTTGAGACTAGTGTTATCGGGTGCTACCCTTAGGTTTCAAGGGAGATCCCTAAACAGATTCTTGTTGTGGTGTGGCTATTAGCATATAGTGAGTCCCACATTGGGGTGTGGGAGGGTTATTGTGTGACTAATAATAATGGTGTAACCTTCTCCCTAATTTGACTATGTTTCTCATGGAAAGTGAGGATGATGCCTTTATAAGAAAAATTATGAGGGTGGGACCCCTAAAGAGAAAATTTTCATGTCAACCTATTAGCACTGGTGGACTGTTACAAGTCTTATTCCTAGTATTAGAGATGAGGACAAGTTTAGACAACCCCCAGGTAATTCTGTGGTAGAGTATGTTAAGACCATGTATGTTTTATGCTCCTTTGGGAGTCTATGATAAATCCATAACCATTTTTTTGTGGAATCCCAATGGGATTGTAGAACAACCTAGGGCTTGATATTAGTGAAAAATAATTTTCATATAAAAATAATAATCTAAATTATATGTTTATAGAAACTGCATTTTTAGAAGAAAAAAAATTAGGATGATCCCTAAGACTCATTTACACTAATTTATGTGCTCCCATGAGGAAAAGTTTATATGAGGTGATTTAAATTTCATCACATTAATCTATGACTAAACTTAAATGGTCAATGTAATATTCATTAAGCAATTGTTATAATCCATTTAGATGTTTAAAATTTTCAAGATCTAAGGTCAAAATGAGTCAGGACTCTTCATTAAGAAAATGTGATATAACAATGGAAAATAATTTACATATGAAGCATTTGAAATTTATCCTGATAAACATAGAATCAAGAATACATTTAGAAAACTATATACTCACAAATGTAATAGTGTTACCAATGGGGATAATAGAAGCATTGTGGATATGTTTAGGTAAATATTAGTAAAAATTTGAATCTCAAAATATTTTTTGGAGATAATACATGTGTAATGTTGCACACATTTATAATAAATGTATTTTGAGAAATGAAACACATATTACACCTCATGATATGTGGAATAAGAGGAATCAAACTTTCATGTACTAAAATATTTTTCTTAGTACATGCTTTAAAAAGATCAAATATCGTAATCTAGTAATTTTTTAAGAGAAATATGATGATAGGAAATTTATGGGGTACTTATCAAGAAGATTTGGGTATAGTTGTTGGAACAATAGGATACACAAAGTTATTGAATGTTTTGAAGTAAAAATGATTGAAAATAATTACAGATAAGAAGTTTTTTCAAGGCTAAATATGAGTTAACCTAATATTCTAGCAAGAAAAAATTTGAAAAATATATTACAGAACAAGTAAAATTTGGGTAGAATGTTGTTTGAATTTAAATTTATCAAACTTATGATAAAAAAGATACTATTAATTAAAGTTTAAGACATAAATTATTAAAAAATAATATATATATATAGAGAGAGAGAGAGAGAATACAATAGGAATACAAGAGTCTCTAGAATAGACTAGAAGAAGACTAAAAATAGTGAATCAAGAAACTCTTTTATCATTTGTTTAACCAAAAAATATTGTTGAATTTATTGATCATGAAGAGTATTATAACACTCACATGTTTCTTTTATTGTTTATTTTATAATATTTTATATTATTTTGAATCATCATGGGATTTGGTGAGTTTAAATCTATATTTTTTAAATTTGTAATATTTCTAGGTGACGCATGGTTTGAATATAGTTAGATGTAGTCATGTGTAAAATATGTTTTTGGGTCTTCAATTTGATAGAACTAATTTTCATGATATCTATATTTTTCTCAAAACTGTGTGGGGATTCCTAGAATGTTCTATGACTTAATTCTATGTAAGGATAATCTCACATGATCATTGTATTCTTAGTGTAAACCATATAGATAACACTTCTATAAAGTGTTATTTCACCCAATATCTTTCAAATACTCGGTGCACAATTTATAAAACCATTCAACTAAACTATTTGTTCTTCCTATAATCACTTAAAATGTGATTTTAATCCTTTACCATCCTTTATTTTAAAGGTTTTCTCCCATTTTCCTCCTCCCATCTACTCTACTTAGCCTTAGTGTGTTGTAGGGAATCATTCCCAATCCTCCATATTAAATTTTTGGCCTTCCTTACCTGATTTCCAATTGATCCATCAATAAAATCCCTCCTCTCCTCCCTCTTCCTACTCTCTTCTCTTTCATTATTTCCATTGATTTTATATCTACAAAAGAACCATAATCATTGTGTGTGGTAGATTTAGGGTTTGGGCTAATCTAATATTGGGTTTATTTTTATATAGGGCTTATGGACAGAAATCCCAGACTCGATTAGGTCTTTTCCATTGAAGGCAATTAATTTAAACTTGATTTTGATCAATTTGAGTTATGTGTTTCTATGAAATCACTTTATTTTTCAATATATGTTATTATTGTGTTTTTAAAATTTTATTTTTATTTAAGTGTGACTATTTTTCATATTTTGTAGCATTTTGATATTGTTTCTCAAATTTTTAGCTTGACATAAAGTGTTCATTTATAGATTTTTAGTGTTTCTTTAAAATCAAAGTTATAAATTCTAATTACCTTATGAAAACACCTCTAAGGTTCTTTATAGTGTTTTAAAAATTGGTATTTTAAATGTAAATAGTGTGTGTGGGTGGATTTTAGGGATTTTTTAAAAATGTTTTAAAGTTTGGTTTGTGAAATGAAAAAGCACATGGTATCCTAAGAAACATTTTTAATTACAGAGGCCTATGTGGCACTATAAAATTTCTTCCAAATGTTTTGAAAGTGTAAAACCCTGTTTATGCACCTTATACTCTTTTCACATTATGGGTAGTTTTTTATTAATGTGGATACAATGTGATGGATAAATGGTCATTTTTTTATGAGGGTTTTGGAGCTGATGGTGAATAATTATTTATGCTTTATTTATGCATTGTTAGCTTGGTTGATTTCTCACCCCCCCCCCCCCCACCCATTGTTTGGTCATGGGATTATTGGGTGACAATTAGATGTTCTATATGAATATTTCACTAATCCACTGTGCATAATCTGGATAGTTCCCTATGAGAGTTTCACCCTCCTAAGCGTTGGTTTTGATTGGTCCCAAACAATCCTTGAATGAGATACTGGATGGGACATCTTATTAGGAGACACATATAGGCCATGTGTGTCTCATAACTATTTCTAGTATCATTATAGTTAAATATTGGAGCATAGCTTCATACACCAATTCATTAATGGAGTTTCCATGTAAGGGATTTACCTTCTCACAGTTTTGTTATTTCTCCTTCTTCTAATGTTTCTTATATAATTTACTTTTATTAATACTTAAAAATTATATCTTAACATGTAGTTATTGTATTGTATCAATCTTTATCTTTTTTATATTTGGTTTGGTTTATTTAAAAATGGTTTTCAAAGTTAGTTTTATAGGTATGATTTCCAATTGTTCTGGGAAAAATGATGTTTGGACTGTTATTGGGAAAAAAGGTTCTCTTTCTCTTTGGGTTCGCAATATAGTTTTATTTTTTAGGATTTTTTTTAGATTTTATCAATGGTATATGATTTTAATTATCACAATCACCTTAATTTGAAAAACATATTTTCATATTTTATTTCAAACTTTAAATTATTAACCACTAAATGAAAGATATTGCATAGTTTCAGTGGGTTGTGACCTATTGGGATATAAATGTCACACCTCTATATGTGTGTTTGTTGATCTATATATCTTTATATCCATTTACTTATATATATATATTAGGTTCTAATTTCTACTCCAGTTTGGTTACCTTATTAGGCCATCGTTGGTGAGTGAGATGTCTTGAGAAACCTTGAGTTGCGTAGAGATGGACATGTAGTATAGATCGGGTTTGTTTTACATTTTGATTATTATTGTATTTGTTTTATATTTAATTTGTATCTTTTTCAGCATAATTTGTATTCTTTTATTTATTTGATGAGTAAGATATTTAATTTTTTATACCACGCTTGGTTGTTTTATTTATTATATGAGGGATAAATCATTTTTAAAGTGTATTATCTAATTCCCATGAAATGGTTTAAATCCTTTGGGACTGGGAATGCCCTTTAGGATTAATTATAGGATCAATATAGTGCAATTTTAGGTGGTATCTTGAGCTGGTTCATTATAAGTTGGAACAAGTAATGAATGATTAGCTGAATCAAATTGAGAAAAACTCCACTTAGGAGCATGTCCCAAGCCCAACTGATAAAAATATCACTGGCACCAAGTGAGTTTTTAGAACAAATATAGAAGAGAAAGTTAATTTTATAAGAAATAAGGTTTTTTTGGTATGAAAGGGGTACTCTCAAATACAAGGCATTTATTTGGATGAAAAATTTTCTCTAGTAGAATGGTTGGAAACTATAAAAATCATTTTGGAAGTGGCTATACACAAACACTATAAAGTCTAAAAAATAAAGTGAAATTATATTTTCTGAATGGTGATCTGAAATATTGAATAAGAAATGATTATTATGAAAATTTATGGACTCAACATGGATCCTTATGGTAGCATGGTGTGTAAGCTCAAAAATTCATTGTATGTCTTGAAATAGGCCCCCAGTGTCTGGTACTCAAAACATGATGGTTATCTAAGATGGATGAAATTTTAAAAAGTGAAATATTATAACAAAATATATATAAAGGAGTAGTCCATAGGTACATCTATTATTATAGTGTATGTTGATGATATAATTTTTTCTTGTGTTAATGTGTATCTTTGTAACGAATTCTCTAAAAAATGAAATTGGAGCCCGAATTTTCAATGTTATGTGAAATTAAATACTTTCTAGTATTACAGATTGAAAAATAAATAGATTACATATTCATATCCTAAGAAAAATATACCAAATAGTTATTGAAAACTTTTTTCATGGAACAATAGAGAGATGTTTTAACCCAAATATTTGTTGGACCAAAACAATGTAAAAATGATAATGGGAATAGGGTTGATAAAAATGAGTTTAGAAGAGTCATTAGAGGCCTATTATATTTGAAAGATTCAAGACCTAACATATCCTACGTAGTTAAACTTTCTTCTAGATTTTAGAGTGACCCAATGGAGTCAAACATGGTTTCAACAAAAAGAGTTTTAAAAATTTTGAAGTGTGCAATAAACTATGAACTATTAAAAATGTAGTATAGATTTCATCATTACTAGATTTATTGATTGAGATTGGTTATGAAATTGTACTAATAAAAGATCATATTCAAGTAGGGATTTAATAATTGGAAATTGATGTGTGAGATGGTACAGTAAGAATCATAACTTAGTGACACTCTTAAAAGTTGAGGAATAATATATGGAAGCAACACATGCATATACACACAGATGCAGCTATAACTTTTAGATTTTGATGGTTGATCCTAAGAGACCATAGAGGATAATTTGTGACATCCAAAGTGATATTGATATATCCAAAAACCCTATATAAAATTCCATACCAATAAATATATACATTTAGTATCATTTAATTGTGGAAAGTGTGGAATATGGAGATATCAAGTTGGAATATATTTCAAATAAAAATAAGTTTGGATATATCTTCACAAAAGTAATACCAAGAGAACTATTTGAGGATTTGAGGATGAAACTTAATGATTATCCTTCTATTATCACTTGATTATGTTTGAAAAATAATCCCCCCATATGTCTTGTGATTATGTTGAAGAAATCGGGAGAAATAGTGACACAACTCTTAACCAAAGGGGAGAGAAAATGGGTTGGAGTGTTCACTATCTTAATGGGGTTATTAATGGAATTATGACCTGAGGTGGAGTTCATCTTTGTCACTTAGACAAAACTTCTTTTCATCAAGGTATAGAATTAGCTCAAAAACATTACATTATTTGGTAGTGCGGTGAAAGACCCTTCTCATTATAAATACACTATTATTTGATGATTGTCTTGAGATTCGATGAGTTTTGAATAGATCTGAGAAAACATGGAATAGTTGAATGGTTTTTATAAAAAATAAAAATGGTGAGATTACAGTTACCATATATTTTTTGATAGTTTATATTTATTTCCAATCATGGTTGGGAATTATGTTAGGTTTTTGACATGTATTAGATGGTGTTTATAGTGCTTTTTAGATGGTTGAAGGTAGCTGGAATAACTTTAAAGTTGTTTTATGATTTTTTGATGTGTTCTATAATTAAAGTGAATAAATTTAAATATTTGGATAATTATAATATCTTATAGGCCACACATAAGATATTTTAGTCACCGTGTATGAAATTCAGTGACCCGTGTAAGTTATCTGAGCCTGTGTAAGAATATTAAACAATGAATAAAATATTTTGTCCATGTATATTATGTATTCCATGTATGATACTTTAATTCTTAATAAGTAGTTTGAACCATGTTAGATATTCATCCTAAGTATGAAATTTCTCTACCATGTAAGATATTTCTTTTTATGATTTTTTTGGAAAAAGATATTTGATTCCCCTGTGGTATTTTTCATTCTAAAAATTCATGCTTTCATAATTATGATTTTTTTAAAAATTTAAACCATTAAATTTGAGAACCATTGATCATGGATTTAGACATCAAAAATCCTCAAAAGGGTTTATGATTCTATATTTTTTAAAACAAAATTGATTTTTATTCAGTAGATAAAAATATCTACCATGAAATTATCTATATGGGAAAGAATATACTCAATGTTATAACTATGAATAAATAATCTATAGATATTAAATCTAAAATTTCCTTTGCATGTTTATGTTGTGTTTTTATGATTATTTGGTAAGAATAATGTGATTTAATTCCTATAATTCAAAAAAAATTATTTATGAATTATTTTTTAATTTTTAAGTTAAAGGGTACTTCCTAATAATTTTATTTCTGATTTATTGTAAATGACAGAAGAAAAGGTAGAAGTTTTATTTTATTAGAAACATGTATTTATTTAAAGTATAGAATATTCAAATACTGTGGTTCATGTTTCATGAGACTAACTGAGTGAGTAAATGGACGAGGAGTGGGTTATACTATTCTGTTGATATATTTTTGAATAAGATGAGATAAAATTGTTTTCTTCCAAAAAACTAACTTTAAGAGTTCTGGAAATGAGGAAAGTGAGAAAATATTAGTGAGAGATACATGTGTGGAGAGTTATAGAAACCAGGCCCTATAATTTATAGAAACTAGACCCTATAAGTTATAGAAACCAGACCCTATAATTTATTTTTCACTTTTTTATATAATTTGTGTATGATAATAGTGTGAAACCACCTAGCCCTCACATGATTGTGAGACCTCCTATGATTTTTGTCGCTTGTAAGTTACAGAAACCAGACCCAATAAAATAAAACTACTAGAATTTATAGCATTTAAGTTATAGAAACTAGGCCCAATAAGTTATTTTTCTCTTTTTTATATAATATATGTATGATATTAGTGTGAACCCAATTAGTCTAGTGTGATTCACCTATTATAATATTATATTTGTTTTTTTATAGAAAAAAAATATGGTTGCGAGGACTTACCAACCATGATAAGGAGTAGGTTTCTCATGAAGGGGTTTAACCTTATAAAAATACTTATCATTTCTCTTTCTTTTCTTGAATGTATGAGTGAGGTTTAGAATTCATATTTGAGTGTATCAGACATTATAAGTTCACATAGGTTTATTTAAAGTGAAAATAAACTGTAAATTTTATGTTTTATGATTCATCCCCAACCCACATCATAGTGGATAAACTCAATCCTCAGTAATTCAACTAGTATCAGAGCAAGGTTCTTCTATATGATTCATTCATGTGCTAAGAGTTTATATTCTTAATTAAAGTTATAGTAGAGGTGTTCCTATATTTTTTGGGAAGAACAACTATAGTTTGAAAAACATGTTTTAATATATTATATCTTATGTATTAAAGGTCAATTATGTTAATGTTTTTAGTTTTATACATTTTGAGAGGGATGAACCTATGAAGTTGGTAAAATTTCCTTGTCCATCTACTGATGCTCATAGGTTGGCATGAAATTTTCCAATTTGAGCATCCCACCCTCACTATTTTTCTCCCAATGGAATCTCTTGATTCCCTCTAGACAAACATTAGTAAAATTAATTTTGTAAAAATAACTAAAACTTAAGTTCCATTTTGATACAGTGTCATTTAGAAGAATATATACTTTATCTCTGGATTACATGACCACTTGAGGGGCATGAAATCGGGTTACATGATGATATATCCCTCAAAGGGACATGTGATCGCATACCAAAATCCTAATCATGTGACTTGGCTAGGAAATACTAACCATGATGGGGATCTCATGCAATTTTTTTCATTCATGGGATGATTCTTGATGGACTTGTGATCATGTAACACCATATGGATCTTGCGATAGAGGTTTCCCATAATAGACCTGGAGTCATTCAATCATCCACTAAAAAACTATCATGCAATTTTTTTCATTCATGGGATGATTCCTGATGGACTTGTGATCATGTAACACCATATGGATCTTGCGATAGAGGTTTCCCATAATAGACCTGGAGTCATTCAATCATCCGCTAAAAAAATATCATGAGATCAACTCCAAGGTGAGGCTATTTGGGATGGTCCTATCTTGAGATCATTATTTTTCGTGTGATAAGCTGAGGAGATTTCATCTATGACATGTGGTTGGGCCACACACAGTGCACAAGACGCCATCGAATTATGTGGAAATCTTCCACCACTATAAAATCGCATATGTGGATCACCCAAATTATTAATTGATTCATATATAAGGGGAGATATATCTATAATAACTCTCATGAGACTCAAAAAAATGAGAATGAAATTAAATATTTAATGAGATAGGATATGTGAAAAAGGATATCTAAGGAGTCTTATAATTTTGAAGACTGTCATTTAGCTAGATAAGTAATTTTAAAATATTTTTTGACAATCACATAAGTCACTCACACAAGGATTAGTCGTAAGACCACTAGTGAAAGATCTAATTAGCTAATGTACTGTTAGTCATGAAATCGTTTGATGAATTAATAGTCACATGATCGCGTGATGATCTATTGGTCATGCGGTTGTATAATATGATTTCCCAATCCTAGTAAAATTTGTATGATCACATGACCCCCATGTATTTACATGAATCATGAAACCACCTTGCCATCACATGATTGTGAGACCTCCTATGATTCACATGATCATGAGACCTCTTAACTCTTTTATGAGAATCCCATAACCCCATGAAATTCATGTGATTATCTAGCTCTTGAGGGTTCCACTAACTCTCCTATGTTAATATTGTATTATTCTCCCATAGGAACATACCCCTTTAATATTCTTTTCAATATTCTCTAAATTATGGTAGATATCTTTTGGAATCCTCATGTGTTAATAATGTTTTAGTGATCACAAATTCTGAACATCCTGTAAATCTTGTTAATATTATCTAATCTATCTCAAATCATGTTTGATTACTGTAAACTATATTTTAATTTGTGTTATAATGGATTTTTTTGATAAATTATTATGTCTAATACATTCTATTAATATCACTTCTTAAGTCTATATAAAGATATTTGGCTATATTTGAGAAACCGTGAGTCTTCCACCGGTTCTTTTTTTTTGGTAAAGTGACTAGACACCGTGACCCAGATACCGTGAGCCAGACACCATGACCAGACACTGGGACCAAACATCGTGAACCAGACACCATGAACCAGACACCATTAACCAGACACCATGACCAGACACTGTGACTGAGACACCGTGACCCAGACACTGTGACCCAGACACCGTGACCTAGACACCATGACCAGACACCGTGACTAGACATCGTAACCAGTTTTAGACCTGTTGAAGTTTGTGACACCAGTTCCTTACTAAGACACCATTTAACGTTAGGAAAATGACGAAAAATCGTGAACCTAACAATGCATTTGTGCTACCAGTTCTTGATCTCTATAAAACTATGCAATCATAACTATCGCACTACTCAAAGGCAAAGAAGGAGACACTGTTTCATGGAGACATTGTTTCCAAGTGACACCATTTCCAGATAGACAGTGACTCCATTCTGTAATCTGTTTTTTCATTTTCAATTTAATCTATAATGGTCATATTTGAGTCTTTTAAAATCACTGATATAATTAATATTTCTTTATAGACATGTCACCTGACAGTATGAGGTATGAGGTGAAGAATACCTGCATCATGTCGGCTTCAACACATGAACTCCAAGAATAAAAAGAAAAGTGTGGCCCTAAAACATATACATTGTAGAGCAGAAGAAGTGTGAGAATTATTGCAAAAAGAACTGACACATGCAATAAGATACATCTGAAGAACACACAAATCATTCAAGAATCGAAAACCTGGAATACCATAGATCAGAGACAAGAACATCTTTGAAATACAAACTCCAAGAATAACACAAGCCAGATCCAACTAGAAACTAGAGCACCGGACTTGCGATACTCTATTTCTTGCAAGAGGACCCAATTATTACATCTGTTTCAACCTAGAAGTCTAAAGCTACATAGAATAAAACTCATAGCACTTAAAAACTTATCTGATCATTTTTTTCTTTATTTTGTATTGTTTTTAGATTTTGAGAAGTTTGTGGGTCTGTATTAAAACATGAACTGTCTCCTACACTAAAATGAAGGATACAAGATAGCCTTCCTCTCATATCTTTTTATACTTGTTTACTCCCCCGGGTAAGTGTGGAAGTGGTCAATGTGTGACCTGGTAGTTCATACCCATGAAGAACATTGGAAGAGATCGTGTGACCTGGAAAATCCTGTGCAATGTTGTTTACCCCGATCTAGGGTGTGGATTAAGTTTATTAATATAAACTACTTGGTGGAAGGTGATCACCAAGTAGAGTGGATTAGGTCTCAGCTTGAGACTGGACCACATGTTTTATATCCACTATTTTGTTTAATTTATTTTTCTCGATTTAACTATATAATTCAAATATTACTTGATTTAATTTGATAGTTAATATTGGAAATAAGTTATAATTGTTTTTCCTTATTATAATAGCCTTTAAAAGTAATATTAATAAATGATATTAAGATTATAGAGAATTAACCAATCTTCTGATAAGTTATTTAAATAGTAAAACTTTTATAACTGTATCACTTTGATTAACTCGGTTGTATTTATTTTTATTGGGGAACCTTTTAAGAATACTTGTCAAATCAAAATTTTTATAGATAATAAATTCACCCCCTATTGAGTACTCTACTCCAAACCAAATTTGGTATCAAAGGAGTTTTTTATTCCTGTTAAGACTCTATTTTTGAAACTATTCAACTGTGATTTTAGTTTCACATTAAAGATATGTATATTTATGTCAATTATAAATTTCTATCTCTCTCAACGTATTTCTTTATTATGGATAATAGAATGGAAGGTGGTGAAACAAACTGACCACAATTCATTAATGGATCTAATTATGCCCCATGGAAAATCAAAATAGAAATGCATTTAGAAAGTATGGGTTTTGAAATTTGGTCTTTAATTATAGATGAGTATAAGATTTCTTCTACTGATAGAATCACTTGGGATGACACAACCAAGACTGCCTAAAATAAAAATTGTAAATCCATGAATACTCAAAATTTCTCTTTAAGAGATGAGGAATTTAATAGAATTTATGCAAGTAAAACTGCCCATGAAATTTGGGATACTTTGTCTGTTTCACATGAATAAACTTCTAGTGTGAAAGAAATGAGACTTAATAATTATACTATTAAATATGATAACTTTAAAATGAAACCTGATGAGATTATTTCTGACATGTATCTCAGGTTCAACTAAATTGTCATCACAATGATTTCTCTTGGAAGAGAAGTCACTACCAAAGAAAAAATCATGAGGATTCTTAGATGCATACCTAATAGATGGAGAGGAACCTCTGTCTCTACTAGAGAATCATGCGACATCACCAAGTTAACTTTAAAATAACTCATTGGGAAACTAATTATGTATGAAGAGGAGCTAAAAGTCAACAACAAAGAGGAGGATGAACCCAAAATAAAATATGTTGCATTTAAGATGACCACCTCTAAACACAAAGAAAATGTGAAATTGGAAGTCTCTATAGAAAGTTTTAGTAGTGAAAATTCATCACCTGATAGTGATGAGGAGATGGCTCAATTATCTAGAAGGATTAAGATATTTTAAAAGAAGAATAAATTTTTCAGAATGCCTAACTTGAAAGGAAGATATGATCAAAAATGAAGTTGGAAGAAAGATTGGAAAATAAGTGAAAATTATGATGAGATAGTATGATATGAATATAAGAAAAAGGGACATGTAAAGGATGACTATCCCAAGATCAAGTAAAAAAAGAAATATGAGGACAAAGATAGAAATTATAAAAAGGCAATGAAAGAAATATGGAGTGATTATGAGGATAGTTCAAGTGACTCAAAATCTTCACATGATGAATAAGCTAACAAATCCAATATGAGTTTTATGACAAACACATATGAGGTAAAACTAGAGTCTCCTGTACACAATTCCGATTTTTTTGGAGATGAAAGTGACTCTAAGAATATGTCTAATAAAGAAATGTTGGAGTACTTTTATATTCTTGAAGAGACATGTAATGAACTAAAATATAAATGCAAGTCTTTAAAGAAACAACATGCTCTTACCTCAACTATTAAATCTAAAATTACTATAGAAAGGGATAAAAATGTTCAATTACTCAAAAAAAACAATGAACTAAAGTTGTCTAATGAGAAATTGTCAAAGGACCTTGAAAGGTTTATTAATGGAAAAGATACTTTGGTAAAAATTATAGGTAAACAGATTGCTCCTTAATATACTACTAGTATTGGATATCAACCAGGTAAAAGATACTTTTCTAAAACCAATTTTTTTTCTAAATCTAAGACATACAACTTTATTCCTAGTTCGGGAAAACATTCAGCTAGTTCAAAATATGATACACTCTCTACTATCTCAAGATTTTCTAGACCAAATAATGTTTATTTTTCAAGCACTTTACATAATTCTTATAGAAAACCTAGGAGGAAGATGTGGGTTCCTAAAGCACTTGTCACTAATATTAATGGACCCAAACAAATATGGGTATCAAATTATATTTTTATTTGACTACTTTGTAGGAAAATTGCTTAAAGATATCATGTAAAAGCTTATGGTACATGGATCATGGGAGTTCATGACACATGATAGGGTATTATTCATGATTCAAGAACTTAATAAAAATTGATGGTGGACATGGAACCTTTGGTGACAATGCCAAAAGAAAAATCATTGGCCTTAGGAAAATTAGTAACTCTAACTCAGTTTCAATTTCTAAATTACTTTTTGTTGATGGATTGAAATATAATCTGATTAATATTTCACATATATGTGATGATGGATTTCATGTTAAATTTGAAAATGATTCTTGCAATGTTTTAAATTCTAAAAATGAATTAGTGTTTTCTACATTAAGAAATGAAAATTTATACTCTGTTAACTTAGAGTCTTTAGTCTCTCAAAATGCCTCATGTTTAAGTGTATTTCACAAAGAGTCTTGGATTTAGCATAGGAGACTAGGACACTGTAATATTCCCTCCCTTGGAAAGTTAACTACAAAAATATTAGTCAAAGACCTACCCAAACTTGAGTTTCCAAATGATAAAGTGTGTAATCTTTATCAAAAGGGAAAGAAACACAAAATTTCCTTCAATCCAAAGAAAGAAGTGTCAACTTCTCAACCTTTTTGACTCTCCTTTCCGTCACATTGTATAAAGGAATGGAAAAAGAAATGACTTCGCCCAAAGTGATTCATCCTTTGAAGAAAACATCAAAAATAGACAAAGGGATGAAAAAGGTGTCAAAGGACTTAGGGTCGCGCAAGTTCCCTTACTGTCGCGCAGGTATACTTGCGCGCCGCCTAATGTTCACGCAAGTGACTTGCGCGCCCTAAGTGATAACCGCCCAGGGTCTTCGGAAGCCTATAAATAGACCCTTTGGGCCCCCATTTTGGGGGAAATTTTTTCCAGAATTCAGATATAGAGCTCTGAATGCCCAAGTCTCTTCTTCAGGTCTTCCGAACACTTCAAAGATAATTTGTTACCTAGAATAGAAGGTCTAAACAAGATGAGTAAGGTCTAAGTGTTAGGATTCACTAACACTTGCGCGCCTAAGTGTTTTACCCTTAAGGGAAATGAACACACTTGCACATCACCCTACTTCTTCACCATAACTTGCGCGCCATATTCTGGAAGGCCCCTAGGGTTAATTCTAAAGTCTTTGATCAAGGATCTCTTAAATATTACACTATGGGTGAAAAAAATCATGCAAGTACCCATGTGCCGCGTAGGTATACCTGCGCGCCCAGGACTTACACGCCCACGCAGTACCTGTGCGCCTGCCAGGACTTGCGTGCCCCTATCTTTTTGGGTACCTTTCTTGCCCATTTCATCACTCTTATGCCATTCCACCTCTCCTATTCAATATTTAGTCTTCAATACACTCTTCAAATCCATTTATGGAATGATTTCTTGATTTGTCTTCCTTATCTGAAAGGATCTTCGTGGAACATCTCTCAAAACCTAGTGATTTACACATCTTTATGTCACTAAATATTGAGATTTCATTCATTCAACCTCATCCTTTAAGATGAGAGAATCCTTAACCTGGGCCTCCTTTTTAGGAATAAGCCCCAGGCCAAATCCCAAATATGGGCATCCTCCTTAGCTGTAATCCCCAACCATAATTCACTTAACCTGAGACTCCTTTTCAGGAGTAATCCCCGGTCTCAAATATGGGCCTCCTCTTTAGGAGTAAGCCCCAAGTCCCTTTAATTTTCAAATCCCTTTACCCTGGGCCTCCTTTTCAAAAGTAAGCCCCAGTCTTAATTTATTTTTGATCTGGTCTTCCTTCTCAGGATTAAAACCCAATCATAATTCCCCTCCTAACTTGGGCATCTTTCTTAGGATTAAACCCCAAGATTAGAGTATCCAAATCTCCATGAAGCACATATACCTTTATGGACATTGTTCCTGGACTTCCTCCCTGAAGTAAATCTTAATCCTTATCTATTTGGGCAGTCATACACACATAAGCCCCATATCATTGCAACTTTTGTGGCACAATTGTCTGGTTTCACCAATACCTCTTTTTTCTAACAGTGAGCATGACTCACGTGATCTTAGAGTGTAAAAGTAATCATGACATTTTTCTTTGAGCCATCAATCATGCATAAACATCATACTCCCTTACTCGAACTATGTGGGTTCTGATTCCTTTTCCAAAAAAAAAGATACGTAGGTAGCCCATCAGCAGGTATGATCCCAACTCTGAAAAAAATCCATGTCCTCCAGAATGGAAATAAACTTCAAGTGCCCCACTGAGTGGCTTTAAAACCAGTATGGTCATCATAATGACCAAGAGACTTTTATGTATTTAAGGATACCATCAACTAAGAATCTCTAACAAATACAGATGATTCTTTATCGATGAAGAACCTCGAATACATATAAAAGATTCTATGAATTTCCTACATATCAATCATTTATTTTCAGACTAAAGGAAAGCTCATTTTATACTTGGTAATGTAATAAGGATTCACAAACATAACTTAAATCTATAAAGAGAGTCTCGGAGTAGACAATAATTTCCCTCAAAAAGGTGTGATGAGTTCGACCTCCCATCCTCTCGACCAATGCAAATTCCTAAGCCTCATCAGTCCACAACTAATGAGCACCTACCTTTGGAAAGAATGTCCAAATGGATATGGAATCATTGGATATTTCTAGTTCTACGAACAAACCCATTAGAAACTGATTGGAATGTTTGAACCTTCAATAAACAAGGTCATCCCCAATTCCAGAGGAAATAAAAAATGGTGAACCCAACGTGAATCCTTAACCAAGTTAAAATGATGTTTTACTTATTTGTTAGGCCCCTATTTAAAACTCAATGAGAGGGCCAACAAAAACAATCATTGACATATGTGCTCATCCAAAAGATGTAGTGGCTGAATTTATCTTGATTACGTCTGTTATATCAAACAGGCACTCTTTTCTAAGATATTCTGCATTTCCAGAATGGCTTCTCTTAAGATCACATCTGGGAATACCTCTGTTGTGAATACTGCTAGTGTGAATGCCACTGCTGCTACTCCTGCTGGATCATCGTACGCTCTGAGGACAACATCACCTACTCAGTGTCTTCAACGCTAGGTATCAAATGCGCTGGTTAAGGAGTACCGTCAACATGGTACCATTCCAACTCTGGAGGCTACTCGACAAGCCCTCCAAGTGAACAATTCACCCTGGTCGTCCGGACAGCGAGGACCAGAGATCAAGAAGCAGCTGGGGCTAACTACCGTTTCCAACCGTTTCAGGTCATTATCCACGGAACTCAATCACCATTCACTCCCATATTCTGGGGAGGTGAATGAGAAGGTCCCTCAGGGATTTAATTCAAGTAAGCAGGAGTCCATCCTGAGGGCTCCCATCAACCATCGTCGCCAGACTCGTGCGGCTGTGCGCCCTCAACATGATGAGGGTGTCGACTCCAGGCATTCGGATCACCTTCCTCGAACCCGAGAACGCAAGATGAATCGCCAGAGTCGAAATCCGGTTAACAGTGAGCAGGTTCTCATCTCTTCCATCTCTGGAGAAGTCCACCAACCTAACTTGGTGGCAAGCAATGAGCAGGCACACACACCTGCCCGTTTTAATTCCACTGTCCCGCAGACTCGTCTAGCAGCATCACGCCAATCCTTCCAGGCAATTTCGGTGGAGTACTATAGGCGGGAACATATACCTGTTTATACATCATCAGCTAGTCAGCAGGCTTGTCTGACTACATATGATGGAGTTTGTCAACCACGTTTGGCGAAGTGAAATCAGAAGGCACATACACCTGCTAGTATTGCTCATGCCTACCAATAGTCTCGCTTGGTAGCACACGGAGAAATCAGTCAGAAAGCTCCTACGACAAACAGAAGGCAGACTCCACTTTCTTCCCCCACACTTGAGTACTGTCAAGATTCACTGACAGGAAAAGGAGGATAGGAGAAGGCACATACACCTACTCCAAGCACGGAATGGACGTATATCCCCGTTCCGGAAGATGAAGTCACCAAGAATATTCTATCAATGGTGAAAGAGCAGAAGCAAATCTCTACTCATATTCTAGATGCTTGCCAAGATATTATAATAGCTTCAGAAGCATCTCAGGGAAAGACACATAAATCTATCCCTACCAGCGGAGTGACAAATCAACAGTTCACTCCAGAACAGACACACACATATGTTCCAGTACAAGAGGGTTTTGGGGCGTATTCCCCCATATCATACGGACAACCAAGTCATACACATACACCTGATTTGAGTAGAGATTGTCAGCCTAACAAGGACATTTCTTCTGATCATGCACATACGCCTACTCAGAGTAGCCACTTTCTTCAACAAGTGGTTTCCAAGGCGAGTAAGAAGGCGTCTAAGAAAGAGACCTTCCCAGCACAGTCAAGAGATCAGGAGCCAATCTGTAACAAGGCCTTGATCGATGCTGGAGTTCTTGAAGCCCTCAAACAGTTATCTATTGTAATTCAAGATTCTACTCCCTCATTTCTCAAAAGTGGGAACATTAATTCAGAAGGTCTTCAACAGACACTTCCTCATGAAGGCTTGCTTCATGATAGTTCGGTCGATCTTGAAGTTTCATCTTCATATGAGAAATAAAATAACCCTCTGTGTGGCCAGAAGACCAAGGATCAATAGATCTCATCTTTTGTTGTACGCCACCATGGTGGTCCTCCCCATGATGATGAATTTCTCTGTGAAATTCCTCTCCACAGTAGTGATGCACATTTCCCAGAAAATGCTCCAGTGTACAATGTAGTGCTGAGAAAGACCTCTTATCTTGAGGAACTTGAAAATGAGAAACCATTCATGTCTAATGCTTCATAGCTAGCAGGTGAAATACTTTCTCAACAAGAAGATAGCCCAGGGTGTAGGTCGTTCTCCGAACCACCCCTAAGTCATGCATCTTCTAGTTTGATTAGTGATTTCTCTACCAATATGGATTAATCTGATGAAGCAACAAGGAAACACCAACTCTGGTCAAATTAGGTAGAAGAATCTCCATTGAATGATAAAGAGGAAATGCTAAACATGAGAAAACAACTGGCGAAGGGTGAAGTTCCAGTTATGTTTTGGCCTCTGGTTGACTCTCAGAATGACATTCCAGAGATGTTGATGGAAGATGAAATTCATGATATTCATCTTAACATATGGAAAACTCTTTGTCAGTTGAAAAAGAAAGTATTATCTTATGATGAATATGAAAATCATCTTAAGATAATATAAGGGTTACAACGTCAGATTGATTTGGAATCTCTATCAGTATCTCAATATCCGAAGGCTGAAAAGAAGCATAGAGCCCTTCAACGTTCATGCCTTGGCGCACTAAGAAGATTGCGCTAGTTAATTGCCAATGCCACATCTGGTATTCATGTCATAGGATGGGGTGTTCAAGGAGCACTACATTTCACTGTGCTCTCCAGTTAGCAAAGCCCACCGAAAATGGTCTCATGTAATGTTATTTCCCGTGGCTGGCCACAATCAACTGGCTTTTTTGTAATCAAAGGTTTTCCCAAGAACGGGCTTTAACTAGTTCCTCTCAAAATCAAGAATATAGAGAACAAGTTGTTGAATTACTATTGTATCAAGAAAATGAGAATATTGAACAGGCCTCTCGTATGGAGAAAGAACATCATCAAGTGACATAAGTGTCAAAAATCATCCAACGGTCTTTTGAACCGTGTGATAAAAGTGGATATCAAATGATGCATCCAGCTAATTTCCAGACCAAGGACTGTAGTATCAGGAGAGATTTTAAGAAAGTATCAGACATAGCATGTCAAGAGCCACCCCAGCTTGCCAGACTGGGGACTCTTTTAAACCAACCCTCAGAATCAACAAATAGGATTCGAGGAGTTGAGTGGGAACAGAAGGAACAGCCCCATTCCACCGGACTGGGGACTTTTTCAAATCCTCAATCCCTCCCTCAAAGAAATTCGGTCTTCTATCAGTTAGGGAAGAAGCCCCAAGAGGAACGAAGATCCAAATTATCAAGATATTCCCTCCAAATTATGGTTTTCCAAGAATTTCCTGAGGGTTCAAATCAAGAAAAGGTAATGTCTCACCGGGGGCATGGAAGAAGGCAATACCACAGAAATGCTAATAGAAGGGATGTGATGTGTTATGCATCAATTAATTTCATCAATATCATTGTTGCTGATCCACCAGATGAGGCTCACTCAGGGGACTCAGATGAAGAGGTTCCTGCTCAAAAGTTGTACACTCAGACACAAATGAAGAAGGTGTGCATACACGAAATCAAAGGTTTACCCAAAATCTGGGTGTTCCTTCAAATAACCCACTTCCCCCTCTCTAAAAGGGATCAAACAAGGGGAAGGGAAAGAATCAGGTCACATATCCTTCCTCTAGAGAAGGCCAATCTCTCTCACTAGAGCAACGATTTGCGTAACAAGAGGACGAAATGAAAGAATTGAGGTGGTTGAATGCAGAAATAATTCAAGGTAGTCCTCCTCCTAAGCGTTCTGGAGTCAGTCGGCCAAGAGATTTTGTTGCAGCTACTGATATGGATCAAGAATATCCTCCTTTATCAATACACCCTCACAGGTCTAATCCTACGGGTCATGTGCAACAACATTTGGTAGTGCTGCCATCAACTGCAGTACCAGCTGCCATACCTGTCCAAGCTTCAGTCATTTCACCTGCCCAAGTTCAAGTTCAGCTGGATGGTTCTCAAAATTTAATAACTACCATTGAGTCATTAACAACTCGGTTAGAGACTATGGAAGGGAAGTGTGTGTAGGTTCAACCAGAAAAGAGAGATTACCCTGAATGGGTAGATTCAATCTCTCCCCCATCAAGTTTTGGAAACCATGTATTCACCGTTTTCAATGGATCAGGCGATCCTGAACAGCATTTGATGCATTACGTGTCTTGTTGAGATCTTATGATGGGAACTTCGGAACAGCATGAAGCAGTGAAACATAGATGCTTCATGCAAACCTTGCAAGGACCAACTTTTGTTTGGTACACAAGCTTGCAGTCCTGGTAAATTACCAGATGGGAGGATCTTCGCCAATGATTCCTTCTGCAATTCAGCTCAACGTTGCCAAAGACAACATTTTTTGATCTTACAAACTTTAAGCAAAGGGAGAATGAAAGGGTCTCATATTTCATTGCTCACTGGAAGGGATTAGCATATTCCCTAAGATTAGCACTCCCTCAAGAGGAACTGTTGCCAATCTGTGTGGCAAATCTGCCTGATGAATGACGCACGCCGTTGAACCTTGTGAAATATACATAAGGGTTTCGAGACCTTACTTCAATCGCTAAACAGATTGAAGATTCTCTTATAAAGACTAAGGATAAGGCTCATATAATTCCATCATCTCAAGGAAAAATAATGGGTAAAGCAGAGACTGCTACAGTTATGCTTAAACAAGCACCTATACCTACTTCTACTTCAAAACCTTCATCTTCACGAAGGGCTCCACCTCCTGAGCGCCAACAACAAAGGCCGTTTCTTCAAAACAATCAATGATATCAAAGAAAAAAACAATTTGAGGATTTGAAGAGCAAAACATACTCTTTCTGAAATGAACAAGTTCCCGGTTACTTTATTTCGGCTCTGGAAAATAATTTGGTTCAGTTTCCAAGGCCCAAAAGGCTAAACAAGGAAGGAGATAAAGATCATTACAATTATTTACCATTTCATCAAATGTTGGGTAATCCCATCCAAGAGTTTTTTGTCTTCAAAGACCTCCTATAAAAATATGGTCGACTCGGGACAAGTCAAATTAAAATGTTCTTCATCTCAGGTAGCATGTGTTACTGCTACAGTTCCAGAGGAGGAAGGCGAGTGTCAAAAAGTTAAGAACAAAAATGCACAAAAATATGATGATTGGATGGTCAGAAAGATGATCAACCGAACTCATGCTATTTTGAGAAAGCAATTGAAGAAACCAATTGTGCCTTCTTCCATGAATACTGCAGAAAAACCCTCTTCAACAAAGGGAAAATCCTCAAATAAATGGAACAGCTCCAAGAAAGAAAAATAATTAGAAGAAGATGAGTATGTGTCAAAGCCTATGTTGTATTTGACTCTGGAAGACTTAATGCGATCTACTTCAAATTCACGGGCACCGCCCCACCAAATGGCACAACCTAAATAGTCTAATCAGGCAGAGTCTTCATCAGATGAAGAGTTGATTTTTGGTTTGGTTAATATGATTCAATTAAAAGATCCATATGCTAGTCACACTTTCGATTTTGATGAGCCCGAATTCCCTATATCAAATAGAGGAATCAGAGGAAGTTCCAAAGGCTCAGGATACAGAGGAAGAAGTGGATCTTTTAGAGGCCACTATTCTAATTATAACCCTGCTATAACTGTGTATGTGGCAGAAACTTGTGGTAGAGCCCTTCAACGAGCTCAACAAGAACAAGAAAGTTCTTCCACACAAGGCAGACTTCACCCTAGTACAATTATTCTGGAAGATCAGTTGAAGGTTCCATATTCTTCCTCTCATTAAGTAAATAGACCTAATCGGTTTAATCTTCCAAAGCCAGGAGTATTACCAACTCCTATACCAGTACAAGATGCATCAAATTCCAAGGAATCAACTTTCATGACACCTGCTAAACCACATGTTCCTGTTGGAAAACACAGACCTTTGGATCAAAAGTATGATATATTGAAACACCTGGCCTAAGTACCGGCCAATTTATCAATTCTGGATGCCTAGAATTTATGAAAGGATCTTCGAGAGGCACTCATTGAGGCTTTTTCAAGTCCTCAATAATTTGAAACTGAAATTGTTGTAGCTGAAGTCTACCATGTAAAGAACAATCCTGCAGAATTCCATGCAGTAATATCTTTCACAGATGAAGATGAAGATGATGTCGTGCATGGACATATTAGACCTTTGTAATTATCTGGAAAGTTCAATGGTGTAGAAATACAAATAGTTTTTATTGATAATGGTTCAGGAGTCAACCTCATGCCCATTCGTACACTTCATCGATTGGGCCCCACGGAATCTGATTCATCTCCTTCTACTTTGATATTACAAGGATATGATAAAAATGAACAAGAACCACTATGAGAGATTACACTCAGAACTCAGTTTGGATATCTTGTGTCCAATTCAGATTTCATGGTTGTTGATCAAGACTCAGCCTTCAACATCTTGCTTGGAAGACCCTGGCTATATCGGCATGCGGCTATCCCTTCATCATAACATCAATGTCTCAAATATTGTTTTGATGGTAAAGTTGGGACATTGTATGGTGATAAGGCCCCGTTCAAAACATGGGAATCTCAATACATTGAGGTGGAATTCTACCACATGAAGGGAAAGGAGGAATCCACAACAAAGGAGATTACCAAAGTTAATGCTCCATATGGTTTGGAGAAGATTCTAGTAAATCCATCTACACATGTGAGTACATATTATGTGTTGTCTATCAGTCAAATTGACAAGATAGACCCAAATCAAAATACTCTTATGGAAAGATCCATAATATCAATTACAAAAATCGAGCCAGACAACATGGGTGAAATTGGTAACCCACCAAGCAGTGATGAAATCACAAATGGTGACATCTTCATTTCATATGCTGAAATCCAACAAGTCTATACATTTCCAATCAGGCCAGAAGAAGTTATAGCAACATCGTAGGTGAGCAATGATGTCGATTCTCAATCCATCATCTTCTCTTTATTACCCAAAGAAGACCCTTCATCATCAATCGGGTCGGAAATGGAAGCTTCTCCTTCAAGATGTGAAAATTTTGACATATCTTCTGATCATGAAAATTATTCTTCATCATCTACTATGCAAGTAGAAATGGAAGAAATAACACATGTTGAAGAAGAAGCAGAAGATCTCAGAGATTCTCCTATAGCATTTGAAGAGGGTATCTCTACCACCGTGGATGAACTCAAAGAAATAAATCTGGGTACAAAAGAAGATCCATGCCCTACATTAATCAGTGCGGCCATGACTCTTGAATAACAAGAGATGTATGTTTCCTTTTTAAAGAAAAATAGAGACATATTTGCTTGGAACTATACAGAGATGCCCGGGATAGATCCTGATGTTGCTACTCATCATTTGGGTTTACCAGAAGAACATCGAGGATTTAAGCAATCCACGAGAAGAACACACCCAACTTTTGCTTCCAAAACTGAAGCTAAAGTGGATAAGCTTATCAAATATAACATCATTAGAGAAGTTCAGTATAATAAGTGGTTGGATAATATTATCCCTGTAAAGAAGAAGAACTGACAAATTAGAGTTTGCATCGATTTTAGAGATCTTAATCGACATTGTCCTAAGGATGATTTCCCAGTTCCGATTACAGAACTCTTGATTGATGCGACAGATGGCTATGAAGCGCTTTCGTTCATGGATGGATATTTCGGATATAATCAAATCTGAATGGCCCCAGAAGATGAGGAATCCACAGCCTTCAGATCCCCTCAGGGTGTGTATTGCTACTGAGTAATTCCCTTTGGCTTAAAGAATGCAGGTGCAACATATTAATGTGCCATGTATCGTATCTTCAAACCCTTTTTAGGGAAGTTTGTTGAATGCTATGTGGACGATTTGGTGGTCAAATCCAAACAATGTTCTAATCAATTGGATGATTTTTAAGTCATATTCTACAAGCTTCGACAACATAATTTGAAGATGAACCCCTTAAAATGTGCTTTTGGGGTAACCTTAGGAAAATTTCTCACCTTTTTTGTACGCCATCGTGGTATTGAAGTTGATACTAAGAAGAAAAATTCAATCCTTGGTATGTAACCTCCTCGAAATTTGAAATAATTAAGAGGACTTCAAAGACACTTAGCCTATATTTGGCGTTTCATCGCCAATTTGGCAGGCAAAAGTTTACCCTTCACCAAATTGATGAAGAAGGGAGTCACTTTCTAGTGGACTGAAGAATGTCAAGAAGCATTCTATATTTTCAAGAAATACCTCTTGAGTCCACTGGTACTCATGCCACTTGTTGAAGGAAGACCACTTATCCTCTAAGTGACAGCTCTAGAGCGATCATTGGGTGCCTTTCTTGCTCAGAAGAATGATGCTGGGAATGAAAACAACCTCTACTACCTCAGTTAGACTATGCTTGAAGCAGAAACCTGGTATTCAAGTATTGAGAAGTACTACCTGGCATTAATCTTTGCAGTTCAGAAGTTGAGACACTACCTGCAACATCATGAGGTCCAATTGGTATCTCACAATAATCTCCTCAAATTCATCCTTAGTCATCCAATGCTTACAGGACGTCTGGCAAGGTGGGAAGTTATTTTGCAGCAATTTGAAATTCAGTATGTGTCTCAAAAGGCAATAAAGGGCCAAGCTCTGGCTGATTTCCTGGCTGAACACCCTTCAGTGGAAGACACATCTTCAAATATTGAACTCCTTGATGAGGAAGTCTTCTCTATTCAAGAAATTCCTCAGGCATGGGAAACGTATTTTGATGGTGCTTCCAGAAGTCCAACAGGGAGGAAAATGGAAAATCCTAAATTCAACAAAGTTGGCTTAGGAATTGTGCTCATTTCTCCAGAAAAGGTAGTGTTACCTTATTCCTTCTTATTGTGGGAATGTGGTACAAATAATGAAGTGAAATACCAAGCTCTCATTGCAGGATTAGAGTTAGTGATTCAAGTAAAATTGAATCACTTAAAGGCGAAAGGTGATTCAGACCTAGTAATCAAACAATTCAATGGGGATTATGCCATCAGAAAAGAAGAACTAATCCCTTTGTATGATTACGTCAGAGAGTTAATGGAGGAATTCCCTTTGGAACTGACATTTTATTATGTCCCTAGATCACAAAATGCCCAAGTTGATGCACTGGCTAGTATAGACAAAGCTCTGGAAGAACCAAATTGGGACGAGACAACCATCAGTATTGCCCACCATTGTATAATTTCACCTTATGTTCGAACCAGAACAGAGGAAATTAATGAAATTAGTCACATTCCTAAACTGTATGGTCATACTATAGGATGGATGTCACTTATCAAAGAATACCTTCAAAATGGAACACTTCCACCTGATAGAGCCAGGAAAGAACATATTCGGCGACGTGTGGTCAACTTTACTCTTTATGATAGCCCAGATCACCTAGAGAAAATTCTCTACAAGCATGGTTTTGATGGATTTCTCTTCATATGCATTGATGGTGAAGATACAATGGTTGTCATTAAAGAAGTGTATGCAAGAATCTATGGTGCCCACCAGTCTGGACATAGACTCTCTGATCAGATTCGAAGGCTTGGATAATTTTGGCCTTCAATGATACAAGATTGAGTCGATTTCACAAATAAGTGACATTCATGCCAAGTATATGCCAACTTCATTCATCAACATCCAGAGATGCTTCATACAACTAAGTACTCATGGCCATTTGCCACATGGGGAATGGATGTTGTGGGACCTTACCCTTCAGCTATGGCTAAGCAGTTTAAGTATATTCTTATTGCTACAGATTTCTTTTCCAAATGGGAAAAGGCAATACCTCTTAAGGGAGTCAGTTCCAAATGCATTGTTGGATTCATCAATTCTAACATAATTACCAGATTTGGTATCCCTCATACCATATTGATGGACAATGGCACCAACTTATGTTCATCCGAGGTGAAGAATTTGTATCAAGAATAAAACATCAAATCCAATCATTCATCTCGGTATCATTCAGCGGTCAATGGCCAGATAGAATCTTTCAACAAGACTCTGTCAAATATACTACAAAAGATTGTGGATAAAGATAAGAAATCATGGCCTGATAAACTCTTTCATGCTTTATGGGCTTATCGGACTACCACCCGCACTGCAACTCGGTCAACTCCATATTCACTGGTATATGGAACAGAAGCCGTCTTGCCCATTGAAGTTCAATTTCCTTCACTCAGAGTATCCATTTGGGATCATTCATCTACAGATGAACAATCTCAAAAGAGATTGAATGAATTGGAATGGTTAGATGAGAAAAGATTGTTTACTTTTCACAACTTGGAAGTCTATCAGAATCGAATAGCACGAGCTTTCAACAAAAAAGTTCATCTTCGTTCATTCACTCAGGGAGAATTGGTATTAGTTCTTAGAACTCCAATGATACCAGGAAAGAAACCTCCCAATCTTGAGCCAAAATAGGAAGTACCTTACTCAATACATAAGGTCTACTAAAATGGAGCTTATTCTTTAACCTCAATGGATGGAGAACTCATCACTACTCCAACCAATGCTAGATTTCTGAAGAAATATTTTGTATGAACACAAAATACAGCAATGGTCCATACATATGACCTTAAAATATTTGTACTTTCGTCCAACATGACATTAAACTGTGACGTCCTAACTACATGACGTTAAACTATATAAACATCCCTTATGTCCATCATGACGTTAAACTGCATTATCCACAGTCCATACATATGACCTTACACTATTTGTATTACTTTCGTCCCACATGACGTTAAACTGTGAAAAAGTTCCCTAATTCGTCCAACATGACGTTAAAATGTGTCCCCCTTCATCGTCCTGGCTATATGGCGTTAAACTATATAGAATCCCCTTACGTCCAGCAAGACATTAAACTGCATAACCAACGGTCCATGCATATGACCTTAAACTATTCGCACTTTCTTCCAACATGACGCTAAACTGTATCGTCCCTTTTTCATCCAACATGATGTTAAACTATGAAAATTTTTTAATATGTCCAACATGACATTAAAATTTGTTCTCTTTTATCCTTACTGCATGACATTAAACTGCACAGTCCTCTTTTTTTCCACCATGACATTAAACTGTGCATCGTCAAGGTTATTGTTACCTCTTGTTTCTCACACCAAGTATTACTCACGTGATCTTAGAGAAAATTTCAACCATAACACCCTCTCTGGGCCGCTGACCACGTATAAGTCCCAACATCATTTTTTTAGGTCGTTGTATCCAAGAACAACTTGATCATTAATTCATTCTTTAATTTAACTACGTGGACTTTGATCCTTGCCTTCCAGGCTGGGTACATAGGCAACCTCCTGAGGTTCAATCCCAAAACCAATCTCTTCACATCGGTTCACCTCCATCCCATACGATGTTGATTCGTGAAACCGTACCCATAATCAATATCTTTACATTGGTTCACTTTCATCCTTGCTATATGATGTTAAACTGTACAACACTTTTTGTCATGTACGACAATAAACTAAAATATTCTTTGATACCCTCACCTGAGAGGGAACCATTATTTACATTTATATTTCAATAATGTTTCATTCCAAAGACTACGTGCATACATGGAAATTCCCAAACCTTTTATCTTGGGTTAAACCATCATTGCACTAAAGTCCCCTTTTCACCCTTCACATGTACGAACCAAATTTGTACAAAGGGTATTTCTAGAACTACGTGGGATTGATTCCCATCCTTATGGGATATGAAGGAATGTTCGAGTGTCCCTAGAATCCAGCCCCAAGTCTTTTGGGCCTAACCCCAAATTTCACTTTCAGTCCCTTGACTGAAAAGTCCCCATGAAAACACACAATGTGTATTTCTTATAATGGTCCAAGCTCTATGACCCTAAACTAAGATCTCTATTCCTTTTATCCCACACGACATTAAACTGTAGTTCAAAAACTACATCTAGCTTGATTCCCCTCCTTATGGGATACGTAGTGAAGTCCAACATTTCCATTCAGGACCCAGCCACAACATGATTATGGTTATCATTGGTCTGTGTATCTCTGCATACATTGGACAATACCCATATTTATGTGTCATAATCCTAATCTTGAATACTTATAGATCTTCATAACCCTTTTTTTACTTCTAATCACAAAAGGCCTGAAATTTTGAGATTTCTTTTGCCTGAACATGCAACACGTGCCCTTAGGCGGCCTTGCATAAACAGTTTACATAACAGACCTATCAACCAAAAGATGCTATTATTTGACTATGCAGTCAATGCCCTTAGGTGGCCCTGTATAATTCAACCCCATAAAGGGTTTCTTAAATATTGGTAACTTCATTCTTGGGAAGAAATCTTCTTTTGTCCTTATTTGTCTTAATGACAATATTAAGGGATCTGCAAAAATAGCCATCCTTAACATACTTGTCCCATATCCTTTCTCATAATATGAAAGTATTCAAGTCTATGGTTTATATTCTCCTTCCCTACGTTTGGGTCAGACCTTCGTAGGAGTGATATTCATCCAGTTCTTCAATAATCTTGTTTGGGAATATCTTCTCTATATTCAAGTACTTCTTTCCATACAGCAAACTCTATACTACGGAAAATTTGAATTTTCATAAACTTTGACTGGATTTTTAGCACTAGGAAAGTAAATTTTTGAGAGTTCTTTTGCCTGACTATGAAGCATGTGCCCTTAGGCAGCCTTTCATAGACTGCCTACATAATAGACTTATTAGCCAAAAGATGCTATTTATTTGACTATTCAGCCAATTCCATTAGGTGGACCTGCATAATTCGACCCCCTAATGGGTTTGTTAAATAATGGTAACTTCATTCTTGGAAACTACTTCTTCTAATTCCTTTTTATCTCTTTTTCATATCATTCCTCAGATTCAAATATTCTTATGTCATAGTTTACATATTTTCCCTCATACTTTAGTATGGTATTGTGTTTTCAGATAAATTTTCAAGGAATTGAGTCAATTCTAATTCATTTCGGTCAAAGCTATTTTGACCTTAAACATTATCCTCTTTATGTCCGACGTGCATGAATTTAAACTGCCCACAAAATACAACGGAACTCTGAATAAAAGTAAAGTTCCAACTCACTAAACATACATTTTGTATGATTTAGGTAATATTGAGCATTTAAAAGATTCAAAGTTTGTAGGGTTATTTACATTAATCCTAGTAAAAATCAAACTATGCTTACTAGGCCCATTGGCTTAGGTAAAATTTAAAGCAGGTAGCTAGAAAATACATGCACAAGTGATTGAAGATGAAAGAATTCTTTCCATTTGATGCAAAAGAATTAGAAGGATATCCACATATTGGAGTCTCTTCTCTTTTCTAGGAAATTACAAAAGGATGTCTAAATAAGTCTTCAATTGAAAAACCGCATCCCGAGCTTTATCAGAAGCTACTTGAAGATCATGCACTCGACTAACTTCACTCTTTTCAGCCTGATGGAGTGATTTCTTGGCATCCACAATGGCTTTCATACCATTCATTTGAGCTCCCTCCAGTGAATTATTGAGTTTTTCATGTTCCCCAGTAACAGAATCTAACTGTTTCTGAAGATGCATCTTCTGAACGACTTTATCTTTGATCTTATACTTTAGATACTTCATCTTGGAAGCATATTCAGCTTCAAATCAGGATACTGCAGCTTCAAATTCACTGATATTGACTGACAACTTCACCCTGGTCAGATCTTCACGGCACTTTTGTTCCTGCTCCCTTATTAAGATGACTTGTTTCACCGCGGTATGGATCTCTTGGTATCCAAAACCGCCAAGTCCTAGCAGGATGAACTGGGACGAAAATCAAGGGATCTTAGATGATAGCTCTTCTAAAGGAACTTTAGATTTTATTTTCCATATGTTGTTCCATGCCTTGTGTCGTGAAAAGATGAGTTCCTTAAGAACCTCTGGGTCTGATTCAACATCATCATCACAGGGGGGCATGTATTCTGGGATTAATGCACTTAGGAAAGTACCATGTTCTGCTCCTTCCCCCCTAAACCCGGTAGATTTAACTTCTACTACTGTTTTGAAAGAGGTTGAGACTTCACCTCCAGTTCTAGACATTAAAGTTGATAGCCATGTTTGATCAATTAAAAGTATGGTTAGTTTCATAGAATAATGGAATTTGGTTGTCGATCTTGAAAACTCAATACAATAATTACCTAACAGTAGATCAGTAGCTTGAGAAGACTCCTCCCTATCTTTCCTAGTTTCAACAGGATCTTAAAGATGGGTCTCAGGAGTTTTTACTAGGTTTAGCTCCACTTGAGCTAATGTTTCTGCAATGGTAGGGTTGACATCAATGTCCACACCCTCTTCAGGCGTTGGCAGTTTAGCAGCTTCTATGGATGGAACTGCATATTTTTTTCAGTCATGATTAGAAGTGTAAATTATAAGAAAATTTACTGGGCGAAGGATAACACTCATGCCCGAGGTCTTCTAAATCACATGATAACTTAGCATGATCATAAAATTCGTCAAAATACTTGACACGATTCATCATTTCATCCAATGATATTTCAGAATCCTGGTTAGTCTCACCGGGGGGATCATTTGATGTGTCCTCTTGGCGACCCTCATTCTGCGGCCCCAGACCCTAGACAGCTTCTTCAGGAAGGATGGCAGATTCAGTTGTTGCGGTCGCCAATGATTCTGGTGTAGTTTCTTCTCAACTTGTAACAGCAGTAGGAGGAGTACTGGGAATAGATGTTGGGTCTTTTTCAGAAGTATCCAAGTCATCCTGAATTTGTGTTTGTTCCATAGAACCCTCTGTGGTACTTAAGGGAGTATCAATCCTTTCCCTCAAAGGTTAAATTTAAGAGGCCCCTATAATCCCAAGGATAATGATAAATCTTTTTCATGGTTTAAAATTCATGATTATCCGAAGTACTTACCACTACTGATAAAGCGTTTGGTGGTGTACTTCCTCCTTCGTCACCTTTGTCCTTTTGGATTTTTAGGAGTATCAACAGTCTCCCTTATTGGAACTTGAATTGGCGAATGGAAGGCCATTTCCACTTCCTCATTCATTGCCTGCTGGCCTGGAGATATCTCGCCTGATTCGTGAGGAGATTCAGCAGCAGCCCCGATGGCAGTACCGCCAGGGCTATACTAAGGCGAAGGAACCTCAGTAGTTTGGGCAAGCTGCAAGATGAAGAAAACAATTTCCTTGAGTAACAAAGCTTCGATTGAAATAAAGTTGCGAAGCAAATAAGGAAAGAAAACTTACATCTTTAGGAGCTGTGTAATCGTGTCACTCCTCATCAGTACCCTCAGCGGTGCCACGATCCATCAATTCCTTCACCCGCTTGGTGACAGGAAAGGACTCATCAGTAGCATAAATGAGCATTTCTAGCTCTCTGATATAAATCCGCACTTCATCGGGGTTATTCTCAAAACTGATATCCGTAGAATCCATAAGAATCCCTATTCCATGGAGGTGTAACCCCTTGCATAAATCTAGCCAGGCAGTTTCAACACCATAGTATAAACTCTTCCATGTTTGGACAGCCTCTGTTCTTAGATATGAAGGCTGCAAGGAAGGTCCGACAATCTTTGATTTCAGTTTATTCCCAGCTCCTGCAACTACAGATAGAGAATAAGAAAAGAAGACTTATTGCTTTATAAAGTAGTAGTGCTTAAAGTACCCCAATGAAGTAACTCACCAGGAGTTGATGGAGTGGGTCTTTTTATTCTGACTGGAAGATTATATCGAGAACGAGGCCGCTTTTCCACTTGTTGTGCCTCATCGTCCCCATCTTGGGAATCCGGTGAACCAGTCATAGAGGAGGAATCTGGCGAATCAGCTTCAGGTGGGGAAGCATCACCTTCATGAAAAAGGGTTCATTTCTCTACAGTCCTCTTCCTTTTTCCCACCTGATAAACTGGGTGACTCAGCACCCCTTTAGGGTATGATGCTATCCAGTGCTCGGCATACCATGTGGTCAAGTTATGTGCCGCTTTTTCAACTGGTAGATCAAATACCGCCCCAGTATTCTCCCTTGACATCAGCAGCCACAGTTGTCGAGAAACCATTGGATGTTGCTCTAACCTGACATGTACTGGGGGAGATACATCAATCTATTTCATACACTTGAATTGATGTTCAAATATATAAGGAGCATAGGCCTCGCATATAATTTCTCCGTCAATACTGGCAACTAGCACACCATCCCTGCAAGCTAGCATGTATGCCCTCAAATCCAAGTGGGTTGTTCCCTCATCAACAAACCGCCCGGTTGGCAGATTTCCATAGGGAAAAAATTTGAATTCCTTAAATATTCTCATCCTCACTTTCAAGTCATAGGCATTAAGATCTAATGGAGCAACTCCCGAGAATGCTTGCACTGACGGCCTGAACGAACTTCTAGGAATTTTCATTCCATTCTGTATATTGTAAGTCCCGAAGTGAGTGGAGATCCATCCCCATAAAACTTGGAATGGTCCCACTATTCTTAAAGGAGATTTACCCATGAAGACATGAAGTAAACTCCTGTGAATATTTTCTAAAATGGGGGTATCCAACCCAACCATTTTTCCCTCATCCAACTTTTCCGCAATAACAAAGGTCCCTGGCCTAACGCCTCCCTTCGAATCCCTGACTGGAAAGAGATAAACGCTAAGCCACAAAGCCAAGAAGCCCTCCAGACGAGTCTTCTTTGGGATCCTTTGATTCACCTAATATTTACACTTCTCGAACTCTCCTGATTCTAGAGTTGGCCAGAATGTGCCAGGAGCACCCCTCTTCTCAGGTTTTGGGCAGGTAGTAGGATGGGTGGGCCTCTAATCCTAGGATTTATTTTTCTTAGATCTTTTTTCTTTTGGCTCCTTCTCCTTTGAATCCTTATCTTTCTTCTCAATAAGAAATATATTCATCCACTCCTCTGGATGAATATCCTTTCTATAATGAGTTAAGGAGGTCTCTGAAATCTTGAGCCTGTGGAAGATTTTAAATAATTCTCGAGCCAAAGCAGGAGTCTTATCTGAATCATTCCAAGTCACCTTGGGAGGAATGAATTCATCATACATATTGCCCAAAATTGGAGCCCCTAAGATCCTATGGACATCCCACAGACTGATGCCTACTTCTCCATGAGTCAGATAGAAAGAATTGGTTTCTGGGCTCTAGTGGCTGAGTATCTCCGGCACGAAGTTATCATGTCTGTAAACATATGTTTGACCAACACAGACAGCTTCGTATATTGCAAATCCTTTCAGATATTCGACAAACTCTGCACAGTTTTGTCGTACCCAGTATTCCCACATCCAAGCTGGCTTCACACCTCCCCCAGGATGGAAGTCCCAACTTTTCTTCCAGCCTTTGGATTAATCCATCTGACCATTTTGGAAGATTGAAAGATGACAATGTGGTTGCAGCTCAGGCTTATGAGGTTTCAGATCTTGCATACAAGGGCTATGATGCATCATGTGGGCCTTATCCATTGTTCCATCATTTATAAATACTCCTCCACATGAGATATTTGATGAATCAAAGTTGGTGTAACTCTGAAACCACGAAAATGTGAGATAGTTCTTTGCTTCTGGAATAGTGACTTCTCGCAGATGACCATAACTGTACAAATGCAGATAAGTGCTTTGTGGGAAATCAAAGTGATATTTCTTCAAATACATAGCCAAATCTGGGAGAGTGCTACCACAGATGGTATAATAATCGTGGCCAACGATATCCATCATTTCCTAAATTCTTTTTCTTGCCAGTTCATCATCTGTTCCAATTCTTCGAGCCATTGAATCTACACAAAATTTGAATAAATTAACTCTTAAATGGGTTTTTCATAAAATTTGTGAAGAAATTAAGAAAAATGGAAAAGGAATTAAGGCGCGCAAGTATAAACATGGCGCGCAAGTATGGATGTGTCACGCAAGTATTAATATGTCGTGCAAGTTTTTGGCATGAAATTATAAACGTGAAAGGACAAATACCTTGACAGCAGTGCGACAGTGAAGAAACAGCGGAAAACGAGCAACTTGCGAGGCGAAGGTGACCTACGCGGTGAGAGCTTGAGAATCTATAAATCAGTGATCTACGCGACAAATGATCGCATATTTATAAGACATGCTTCCCACCTGCGTGCCTACAGCCAGCGCACTCCATCCAGCGCGCTCCAGCCCTGTGTGCCTCACACCTGCACGATGAAAGTTGCGCGGTGATCACCTGCGTGGCCCATTCCCTTTGGTTTTCTTCTTTTCCTCAGAGTCACGTCATTATTCTTCCGGATCCAAATCTGAGGGGGGAATTTTTTGACGCTCCTTTTCGTCACATTTTCTAAAGGAATGGATAGGGAAATGACTTTGCCCAAAGTGATTCATCCTTTGAAGAAAACATCAAAAATTGACAAAGGAATGAAAAAGGAGTCAAATGACTTAGGTTCGCGCAAGTTACCTTACTGCCATGCAGGTATACTTACGTGCCGCCTAATGGTCGCGCAAGTGACTTGTACACCCTAAGTGATAACCGTCCAGGGTCTTCGGAAGCCTATAAATAGACCCTGTGGGCCCCCCATTTCGGGTGGAAAATTTTCCAGAATTCAGATATATAGCTCTGAACGCCCAAGTCTCTTCTTCAGGTCTTCCGAACACTTCTAAGGTAATTCTTTACCTAGAATGGATTTTCTAAACAAGAGGATTAAGGTATAAGTGTTAGAATTTACTAACACTAGCATGCCTAACTGTTTTACCCTTAAGGGAAATGGACACACTTGCGTTTCTCCCTACTTCTTCACCATAACTTGTGCGCCATCTTCTGGAAAGCCTCTAGGGATAATTCTAAAGACTTTGATCAAGGATCGCTTAAATATTACTCTAAGGGCTAAAAATATCATGCAAGTACCCATGTGTTGCGCAGGTATACCTGTGCGACCAGGACTTGTGTGTCCACGCAGTACCTGCGCGCCTGCCCGGGCTTGCGCGCCCCTATCTTTTTGGGTGCCTTTCCTGCCCATTTCATCCCTCTTATGCCATTCCACCTCTCCTATTCAAGATTTCATCTTCAAGACACTCTTCCAAGACATTTATGGCATGATTTCTTGATTTGGATTCCTTATCTGAATGGAGCTCCGTGGAATATCTCTCAAAACCTAGTGATTTACACATATTTATGGCACTAAAGATTGAGATTTCATTCATTCATACACATCCTTTAAGATGATAGAATCCTTATCCTGGGCCTCCTTTTAAGGAATAAGCCCTAGGCCAAATCTCAAATATGGGCATCCTCCTTAGGAGTAATCCCCAACCATAATTCTCTTAACCTGGGCTTTCTTTTCAGGAGTAAGCCCCAGTCTCAAATATGGGCCTCCTCTTTAGGAGTAATCCCCAAGTCCCTTTAATTTTCAAATCAATTTATCCTTGGCCTCCTTTTTAGGAGTAAGACCCAGTCTTAAATTCCTTTTGATCTGGGATTCCTTCTCAGGAGTAAAACCAAATCATAAGTCCCCTCTTAACTTGGGAATTTTCCTTAGGAGTAAGCCCCAAGATTAGAGTATCCAAATCTCTATGAAGCACATATACCTTTATGGACCCTGTTCCTGGATTTCCTCCCTGATGTAAATCTTAATCCTTATCTATTTGGGTAATCATACACACATAAGCCCCATATCATTGTATCTTTCATGGTACAATTGTCTGGTTTCACCAATACCTCTTGTTTCTCACACTGAGCATGACTCATGTGATCTTAGAGTGTAAAAGTAATAATTACATTTTTCTTTGAGCGATCAATCATGCAGAAACATCATACTCCCTTACTCGAACTATATGGGTTCTGATTCCTTTTCCAAAACAAAGGATACGTAGGTAGCCCATCAGCGGGTATGATCCCAACTCTGAAATAATCCATGTACTCCTGAATGACAATAAACTTCAAGTGCCCCACTGAGTAGCTTTAAAACCAGTATGGTCATCATAATGACCAAGATAATTTTATGTATTTAAGGATACCAACAACTAATAATCTCTAACAAATACAGATGATTCTTCATCGATGAAGAACCTTAAATACATATAAAATATTCTCTGAATTTCCAACATATCAATCATTGATTGTCAGACTAAAGGAAATCTCATTTTATACTTGGTAATGTAATAAGGATTCATGAACATAACTTAAATCTATAAATAGAGTCTCAAAGTAGACAATAATTCCCCTTAAAAGGGTCTGATGAGTCCTACCTCCCATCCTCTTGACCAATGCGAATTACTAAGCCTCATCAGTCCACAACTAATGAGCACCTACCTTTGGAAAGTAGGTCCAAATGGATATGGAATCATTGGATGTTTCTAGTTCTACGAACAAACCCATTAGAAACTAATTGGAATGTTTGAACCTTCAATCAACGAGGTCATCCCCAATTCTAGAGGAAACAAACCTCTCAAACTAGTTTACATGGATTTGATTATACCATCTAGAGTTTCGAGTTTAAATGGGAAGCACTGTGTTTATGTTCTTGTAGATTAATTTTCTAGATATACATGGACTTTCTTTTTAGCTCACAAGAGTGAAGCCTACTCTCATTTCACCAAATATTCCAAAACTATCTAAAATATTAGTGGAATTAGAATTAAATCCTTAAGAATTGATCATGGTCGTGAGTTTGAAAATCAAGAGTTTGAATCCTTTTTCTTACAAAATGTCTATAGTCATAATTTATTATCCCCTAGAACACCTTAACAGAATGGAGTTTTAAAAAAAATAGAACCTTGCAAGATATTTCTATAACCATTCTTAGTGAATATGACTTACCTATTTATTTTTGGGAAGAAGCTGTAAATATTGCATGCTATATTATTAATAGAGTGTTGATTAAACCCATTCTTAAAACAAATCCATCTGAGTAATGGAACAATAGAAAACCCAAAGTAAGATACTTCAAATTATTTTCTTTCAAAGTCTATATCCTTCATACTAAGGAACATATTGAAAAATTTGCATCCAAGAGTGATGAAGGAATCTTTCTAGGATATTGAATCTCTAGTAAATCCTATAGAGTGTTTAATAAAATAACTAAATGTATAGAAGAATCTTTCCATGTAAAATTTGATGAAATAGATCTACATGATCCTAAACCCACTCTAAAGAATTTAGAGGATATTGTTTCAAATATGGGCATCAATAAAAAATCCTCTAACCATCCTGTAAAGGAATCTATGAAAACTTCCAGTTCTGTAAATTATTCAAATTTAAGTCATAATGAACCCAAACCTGTTGAAGAACTAGAAATAATTAGTCCTTCTTTTTCTAGAGATGTTAGAACTCTTAAGAACCATTATTTATATTCTAATGTAGGAGATTTAGATAAAGGAACTAAAACTAGAGATTATCTTAGAAATCAGGTTGAACATCAATTCTTCTTGTCACAACTTGAACCTAAAATCATTAATGATGCTATCAATGATGAATTTTCGGTGATGGATATGCAAGAAGAACTTAATCAGTTTTAAAGGAACAAAGTTTATAAACTTATTGACATACCTAAAAACACATTTACCACAGGCACTAAATGGGTGTTTAGAAATAAGGTTGATGAAGCTAGTAACATAGTTAGAAACAAGGTTAGATTGGTTTCACAAGGCTATATTCAAGTAGAGAGAATTGACTATGAGGAAACCTTTTCACCAATAGATGGTCTTGAATCCATTAGAATTCTACTTGCTTATGTTGCACATATGAATTTAAAACTATATCAAATGGATGTTAAAATTGAATTCCAAAATGGTTATATAGTTAAGGATGCCTTTGTAGAGAAACCCCCTAGTTTTACAAATCCTCACTTTCCAAATAATGTTTTTAAATTATCAAAATATTTGTATTGTTTAAAACAATCTCCAAGATCTTGGTATGATATATTAAGTTCTTTTCTTATGTCCAAAGGTTTTACAAAATGAATAGTCGATCCTACCCTTTTTATAAAAAGAATTTCCAATGATGTTTTAGTAGTTAAAATTTATGTAGATGATATTATCTTTGGATATTCAAAAAAAAATTATGTATTGAATTTTCTAAAATGATGCCAAATGAATTTGAAATGAGTTTAATGGGTGAAATAAAATTATTTCTTGGATTTCAAATCTTTCAAAATAATAATGGTATTATTTTAAATCAATTAATATATGCTAGAGATATTATAAAATGTTTTGGCTTAGATATCACTAAAAGTAGTGACACTCAAATGAGTACTACATGTAAGTTGGATCATGATGAAGATGGAAAATCTGTTGATCAAACCACTTATAGTGGAATGATTGGAAGATTACTCTACTTAACTGCTAGCAGAATAGATGTTATGTTTAGTGTATGTGTGTGTGCTTGTTTTCAAGTAAACCCTAAGGAATCTTATTTAAATTCTGTTAAGAGAATTTTCAAATACCTCAAGAATACACCCAATCTATAACTATTCTATCCCAGAGGACAATAATTTCAGTTAGTTAGTTATTCAGATGCTGACTTCGGTAGTTTTAAGTTATATAGAAAAATCACCTCTGGAACATGTCACTTTTTAGGCAAGTCACTAATATCATGGTGTAGTAAGAAACAAAATGTTGTTGCGTTATCTACTGCTGAAGCTGAGTACAAAGATGCTGGTAGTTGTTGTGCACAAATTTTTGGATGAAACACACATTTCTAGATTATGGATATCAATTTAGGCATATACCTATAAATTGTGACAATACAAGTGACATTAATATCTCAAAAAATCTTGTTTCATAATCTAGGACAAAACATATTGATGTAAGACATCATTTTCTGAGAGACCATTATCAAAAAGGTGGTATCACTTTGAAATTCATTAGAAGTAAATATCATCTCCCTGATATATTCAACAAACCATTATATTCTGAAAGAATAGACTAAATCATACATGAATTGGGAATGATAGATCATAATTAATAAGTATACTGTTTCACAATATATTGTTTCACTGTTTAGGGTTTCACAAGTCACTGTCTTAATATTACTGTCTAACTCTTACAGTTCTATAGTTTACTATCTTAAAAGTTGATGTTTCATGTTTACAGTCTCATAGTTACTATATCTCGATTACGGTCTGGCACAAACTATTTCAAACAATATGGTTGCACGGTTTTGAAGTCACATAGTAGATATGTCACCGTGAAAACCTGTTACAGTCTCACCGTGAAAACCTGTTACGGTCTCACCATGAAAGTCTATTCTGGTTTCACCGTAAAGACACATTATCATTTTATTTACATATTATAACCTGTATCGCTATACTTAATTATGTTATTCTTTTACTTTCTAGTGATTTTTATTTTACGACGCTTGATATCCCTAAATGATAAAAAAAATTCACTTCTTTTTTCACCTAAGCTCTCTTCTCTCAAACTATAACCCCTCCTTTAACCTTTCTTTCTCTCTCAATCCTTCATTAAATACCCATAATGAAACTTTCTTCCTCATCAACTCCTAAGAAGTGTAGATCAAAGAAGAAAATGAAAATATCACCGAAGATAGCGCCCAAAGGTCCTTTGAATCCGAACCTAGTGAACATAATAGTGGTACTGGAAAAGGAAATATACTCTAAGTGGCTTCTATCAACTAAGTATTTAGTTTTGAAAGTACTAAAAGATAAAGGATGACTAGAGTGGTTCATAAAATAAGAAATACTAATTTACCATAAGCTAATTTCTTAGTTTTATCAATTCATTCAATTCTCATTTGATACAGAAGATGGTTTTATTCTGAGAAGCTGGATCAATGGCCAAAAATGTACCTTTTCTTAAAAGTTATAGGTTGTCTGCCTAAGGATAACTCATGGGGAAATTTTTGAGGACTACTAGAGAGGTCTTCCTTCTCTAAGTGATTTTTTTTAGAAGAATCCTTGGGAAGCTTGAACAGCAATGAAACAAAGATAATATCTAATGCAACTAAGCTCGATGGTTAAACCAGACTTTTGTTTAAGTTTGTTCAGAATCTAATTAGTCCAAGAAAAGTATATATTTCTACACTCAAGTTTCATGATGTATTTTTGATACATATTATGAAGAATGGACACAATATTAACCTATTCAAGTATTTTATACTTCATATGTGTGAGTTAATAAAGACAACTTCAAAGTCAACCTCCCTATTCTACTCAAGGTTAATATCTACTATGCTTCATGATAAAGGGTTGGTTGGACCTAATAAAGAAGTCATTAAGGATTGTGTATTTTGTATCTCAAAGGTCACAGTCCAAAGAATGAAAATTACTCATAATCCATGGAGAAAAGAATTGGTAGAGTATAATGAGAGGGTTTATGAAAAGTTCAATCTTGTTGAGCATTCCTCAAGACCTAAGAAGATTTATGATCCTAGTCTGGAACCAGCTGAGATTGTTGACTATCCTATTGAGGAAGAAGAAGAAGAGTTTGTTGCACTTACATGGGAAACTGTCCTAGATGAGGAAGACAGTGGACTTATTCTCCACGAAATTATTGAGAAGGAAGTACTTGTTCTTGAAGAAATTGTTGATTTGGAAGAAGAACCAAATTCTAAAGAAGAGTCTACTATTAGTGTAAGGGAAAAGGTTGTTCTGGAATAACATCTAGAAGAAGATATTTCTCTTGAGAAAGAATCTTCTTTTGAGGAACACCTAGAGGAACAAGTTTTTCTTGAGATTATCCCATCTTCTAAAGAAAGAATGGAGCAAGCCTTTAAATTGAATAGAAAGGAAATGGGTGGATCTTTTGGGGATGAAATTTTGGAAATAGATCAAAGATCTAAATCTCTTAGTCCTATAAAAGATGCACCTATTGAGGGGGATCATCACCCCAATCTGGAAAGTGTTGACGTGCCTAATCCATTTGATCCAAGCTCTGTGGATACATGGTATAAATTCCCATGATATTATTATGTGAATGATTCCTAGGAAGCCTCAGTTAAAGGTATAGATCTGTCTACTGTGTTTCAATTGAAACCGGTAACTTCTCTTTATGTTATCTCTGCAAAGGAAACTGATCTCGTCTCAGCTCCTATTTTGGAACCTTCACAATAACCTTATACCTTAGTGAGTAAGGATGATTTGAAAGACTTTGGAGCCAATTTTTTGGTTGGAGTTGAAAAGCTCATGAACACTCAACCTGCTCCTATGAAAAACTTGAGTGAAAGAGATGTTTCCCTATTGTTAGAGAGGATCATTTGGCAGATTCAGCAAAACAATCTTCATGAAATTCAAGAGGTTAGAGTTGAGAATAAACATCTAAGTGATAAAGTGAAGTCTCTTAGAGCTATGGTTGAAGATATACAGAGAATGATGAAATCAATACCATAACCTCTTTCTTATCTTGTTGAGGATGTTAGTGGTTAGATTACATAGAAATTTGTCTCTCTAATTCAACCTTACCTAACTTCCTTAGCTGACAATGTAGCTAAAAGAAACAAGAATCTAGTTCAAGAAATGTGTGAGCTTGTTATTAGTATTAACAGGTTGACTGATGAGTATAAGGGCTATCTCCAAAAAGTTATAAATCAACTGAAGTCCCTTACTTCGGCTGTTACATCTTCTAGTACCTCTGAAAATTCATCTCAACCCTCTTTGGATAGTGATATGCATAGAACGTTTGTTAAAGAAGAACTACAGTCAGTGCTCAGTGGCTTTGACAAAGAGTCTCTATCTATGGTTGTCAAGAATAGTGGCAGAGTTCTTGATTTGTTAAGAATTAATTCCAATATTTCCAATGGTTCTCAATAAGAAATTACTATAAAGGTGGATTTATACTTCAATAGGATTTTCTCTTATGACATTCCAAATCATTTCAAGTACCTTATAGAGAATCTGAAAATTCCTCCTATCACCCAAGATTTCAAAACTCAAGTTCAAAGAAGAATGATTTCACTCTTTTGGTGCAAAAGCTCATGGAGAAAAAATTTGATTTTGAGAAAGTGATGCAGTATGGTGGTGAGATTATTTCTGACTTCATCAATTTATTGAGGCCTTATATTCATGTGCAAAGAACTGCTATTGTGGATCTTGTAGCTACACCCTTGCAACATGGTTTTCCTACCTTCTCATCCACTACCATTGCCTCTATCACTATGACTATATCTCAAGGTCTAAGTTAGATCAGACCTGTTATCCTTGATCACCAATTACCTCGGTCTTCCACCAAACCTACCTTAGCCCCTTCTATTTTTGAAGGACTCCCTCTTCATTCTTTGTCAGTTGATTCACTTCCTTCTTTAACTTCTACCTCTGCTTCTATGGCTTCTAGTGATGCTGCTACCAAGGGTAAAGAGAAGACATCTAGTGCAGAAGAAAATTGAACACTATCTTTTGATAGTGATCTTTTTTTTTATTTTTTTTGCTTACTGTTTGTGATGTCAAATCTTTCTCAATCTAAAGCACTGTAAAATTTTATTTTCTATTCTCTTATTTACTTTTGTATTCTTTTTGATAATACCAAAAGGGGGAGAGACATGCACTCTAAATGAACACTGAGGAAGAAACACATCCCCTAATAACAGATATCTCAATCACACGATTTGTGATCATAAAAAAGGGTGAGATTGTTGTACTCCTCTTGTGTTAATCATGTTTTAATGATCACAAATCCTGAACATCCTGTAAATCTATCTAATCATATCTAATCTGTCTCAACTCATGTTTGATTATTGTAAACTATATTTAAATTTTTGTTATAATGGATTTCCTTGATAAATGATTAAGTCTAATCCAATATGTGAATATCAGTACTTAAGTCTGTATATAGATACTTGGCAAGTCTAAGAAACTGTGAGTCCGCCATTGGTTCTGTTTTTCTGGCAAAGCGACCAAACACCATGACCCAGATACTGTGATCCAGACATCGTGACCGGACACCGTGACCAGACACCATGAACCAGACACTGTGAACTAGACACCCTGACATAGACACTGTGACCCATACACCATGACCCATACACCATGACCCAGACACCGTGACCCAGACACTATGACAAGACACTGTTTCCAGACACCATAACTAGTTTTAGATCTGTTGAAGTTTGTGACATTGGTTCCTTGCTAAGACACCATTTGAAGTTTGTAAAAGGACCAGACACTGTGATCCGAACACTGCATTTGTGCTACTTTTTTCTGATCTCTATACAATTATGCCATAATAACTGTTGCACTACTCAAAGGAAAAGAATGAGACATTGTTTCATGGAGACATTGTTTCCAAGTGACACCATTTTTAGATAGACTGTGACACTTTTATTTAATCTTTTTTTTATTTTCAATGTAATCTCTAACGGTCATATTTGAGTCTTTTAAATGCACTGACATAATTAATATTTCCTTGTATACATTTCACTTGATTGTATGAGGTACGTGGTGTAGAATACATGCATCCTGTTGGATTCAACACATGAACTCCACGAATAAAAAGAAAATCATGGCCCTGAAACATATACATGGTAGAGTAGCAAAAGTGCAAGCATTCTTGTGAAACGAACCGACACATGAAACAAGATACATCTGAAGAATACACGAAGAATTCACGAATTTAAAAGCCAGAATACAATAGATCAGAGATAATAACATCTTCGAAAAACAAACTCTATGAATAACATGAGCTAGATCTAACTGGAAACCATAGCACCAAACTTGTGATAATCTTTTTCTCCCAAGAGGACCCAATTCTTACATTTTCTTCATACTAGAAGTCTAGAGCTGTATATAATAACACTTAGAGCAATTCTAACCTTATCTCATCATTTTTTCTATGTTGTGTATTGTTTTTAGCTTTTGAGTAGTGTGTGTGTGTGTCTATATTAAAACACACATCGTCCCCTGCACTAAACTGAAGGATACGAGATATCCTTCCTCTCATATTTTTTCACTTGTTTAATCCCAAATATAAGTATGGAAGAGGTCCCTGTGTATCCTAGTAGTTCATACCCATAAAGAACTTTGTAATAGGTCATGTGACCTGGAAAGTCATGTGAATTGTTGTTTACCCCAATCCAGGCTATGGATCAAGTTTATTGATATAAACTGCTTGGTGGTAGGTGATCACCAAGTGGAGTGGATTAGGCCTCATCTTGAGACTAAACCACTTGTTTTATATCCACTTTGTTGTTTAATTTAGTTTTCTCTGGTTTACTATATAATTCATAAATCACTAGATTTACTTTGATAGTTAATCTTGGAAAGAAGTTATAATTGTTTTTCCTTATTATAATAGCTTCAAAAGTAATATTAATAACTGATATTAATATTACTGAGAATTAATCAATATTATTAAAAGTTATTTAAACAGTCAAACTTTCATAACAGTATTACTTTGATTAATTGGGTTGTATTTATTTTTATTGGGGAACCTTTTAAGAATAATTTTCTAACAGAAATTTTTATAGATACTCAATTCACCCCCCTCTTGAGTACTCTACTATGACCAACAATATCCTTATGATTTTAACCATGATTCCTTACCAACAAACAACCGATGATCTTATGAACTATGAAGGTTATGATTCCTATTATAGGTAGGATGTATAGGATGCCTTTTTATGGCCTAATATCCATATACAAAATATTTATATTAGTCCTTTTATATGTACATATTTCTCATAAAGACTATGATCCCACTACATGGATTTTTAATTACAATATTCTTTTTGAAAATGCATCCCTTTTATTATGGATCTATATTCCCCATAGGACTCATAATCATATAGAGGACTCAGTAATTAAGCCTCATTCCCTTGGGTAGTGTCTTTGATCCCATCTTTTTTATTACAGTGAGTATATCTTGAATGGGATTAAATATTTCCAATGATCATACCATTAGTATAACAAAAATACCCCCATCATGGGCATCCTCCTTGGGTGTAACTCCCGAAATTATTTTCTTTTATTTTAAATGATCATACTCCCAATGAAGCATCTTAGGGCAGCCTCAGTTTATAATACCCTTGCATATTTAATCCTACACTCTCATATAGTGGGTCTGATTTTTTTATCTCTTTTTTCTCACAATAGGAATGAACCATATGAGATTAGAGATATGAAATCAGCATATCATTATCATGATACAATTTAATCCAATGTGGGCCTCCTCCCAATGTATAATTCAAGAAAATACATTCCTTTACTTCAATGGTAAATACCAATAATGAAACATATTAGTGTATACTTGAATGAATAAGTTTTACTCTAACCTTTTTTGTCACACGTTTTTTGAAATAGGATCCCATAATATCAGAGCTACATATAAATTGATTCCTATTTTCATGGAATATGTAAGATTCATCTCCAAATATTGATCCCCTGTATCTACTATTCAAATTTCCCCATAAATTTCCTGGTTATATGATGTTAAATATCAAGACAACATCCTTACCACAATATGATAAACTACATTGTATGGTCCAATTATACAACCCAAAACTACATAGGATGACTCCCTAATATTAAAACCTAATATCATTAACCTTATTTTGTCATCCTACTTAGGTTATAATTCTCTTGAGTTTATTTAAATCCTTCCTTCACATGAAAAAATTCTCATGATATTGGATATCGCATCCACTAAGGACATAATCCCCATAAACTATCTTCTAACAGGACATATTACTAAAAAAATCCATGCCCCACTCAAAGGCATATATTCCTTTTAGGTCCCACAATGTCATCCTTATGAAAACATATTCCCATTGTAGATCATCTTCCCAAGCCCATATTCCTTATGAAATCAATTCATCTTCATTGGACCATATTCCTTTCAAGGTTGGCCAGATAGGATCAGTCATTTATAAGTCAAACACTAATCATTACTAGTCATATTTTACCTATCCATCCTTACTACATAATGTTAAACTACGCATATCATTCCTTATCACATGAACTTAAAAGGTATAACATTTCCCAATAATTGGAACCAAACTATGTTGGTTCTGATTCCTTTCACCAGGATATGTAGGAAGCCCCTTCATGGGGTCGATCTTGGTAGCATAATCACCTACCACCTTTCTAAAAGTAAATAAACTCTAGAGTGTCCATTTGTATGGATTTTAAACAGATTAATCCAAAAATCAACATCACCAATTTATAATGGGTAATAATAAAGGGAACTTACGATAAATACAAATTTTAACATCAATAGGATATCCCTAATATGTGAAAGTATTCACATTAGTGGTTAGAAGATGGTTATAAATGATAGGGTAACCAATCCCATATCAGGGTTTGGGAAAGATTCAAGACCATTAATTAAATCTATGAGAGATTCTCTTAGTATGAAATAATTCCCACCAATAGGGTTTGATTTTCCTTGACTCCCATCCTATTAACTAATGTGAATTCCTAAGTGTCATTGGTAAGGAACCCCAATGACTTCCTACCTATAGAAATCAATCTCATAGCTCGTTACGAATATGGGAGTTATTGGATGATTCAGGATCCATGAATAAACACCTCTGGAAACCATATGAGATTAGATTTTTATCCTTTTATGAGGTTTATTTAATGATACTAATCCCCTATATGAAACTAAAACACCAGGTTTGTTCGTTCTGGGTCAAAACAAAAAAGGTAAACTTGATGTAAATATTTCAATATAAAAACACAATTTGACCACACATAGGGAAATTTTATTTTTTATATTCTATGAAAATAAAAAAAAAAGTTAACTTTATGTGAAAATTTCAATATAAAAAACAATTTGAACACACATTAGAAATGTTTTTTACAAATTCTATGTAAAGAAAAATGGACTACACTATGTCAATCTCTCTTCAATAGGAATAAACATTTGTATTTCCCATTTGTATATAATTAAGCATGTTTCTTACATGGGATGTTTCACTAATCAGTATCCTTGTTTTTTATTCTTTTTGTGTCTATAACCACATTTCTATATAAACCCCCTCTGATTTCAAGGAAATGGTCATTAGGAAAAAAAAATTATAATACAACTACCGTGAGAGCCACTACCTCCACAACTAGAAGGATAACATTACCTACTCATCATCTCTGGCACCAAGTGGTGGATAAAATAGTGATGGAATTTCACAAAAACAAAACCATCCCATCCCTGGATTCTATTCATAAGGGTCTCTGTAGGGTCCCAAGATTGACATACATGGACATTGCATTACTTTTTCGGAATACTTAATACATGACAAAAATAGACGCCCGAAGACCATATTAGTTTAGTGTCTTTTGAAACTCGGAACATAATCTTCTAATCATGGTGAAAGATCTTCCAAATCTCTTATAAAGATATTCCCTTTTTTCCTACCTAAAACTTTTCTTTATATCCTAGGAAAAAGAAAACATAAAAAGGGTGAGCTCAAATGCTCAGTAAGGGTAAACATGGAGGACATAAAACAAATCATAAACATTTGAACTTAAAAACATGAACATAAAGTTTAAACATCAAAATTGTGGGTCATGAAATAAATCTTGGCAGTACGTGATGCATGGATCATAAAGGAACATTAACCAAGATAGAAAAGAATTTTTATAAAAAAATTAACTGTGGAAAACTAATAAGCACATAATATGATTTCCATAGTAGCCAAGGCATTGCTTCCTAGACCATCATAGTGTACAAAGTCCATTATTAAACTGTGTTAACTTGTCATTCCATCCATGTATTACTGAACCAGATTTACTTTTCTTTCCATCCATGTCTATCTAATGAGATATAAATCTTTACCTTGTGTATTGAAGGGAGATATAGTTCCCACCCATCTCATAATGAAATAATTCATACATGTTCCACAAAAACATAAATCATTCATCATAGCATATCCCATGAAATAAAAATGGGATTCTTAAACATCATGTCATCATAACATAATCCATATAAGATAAAGAGACTTCATAAAAATAATTCCATGATAAACACAATAAAATAAAGTTAATAATAGGGATAAAAAAATAACCCTATGTTATCTTACATAGAAAATAATTTTGGTAAAACACTTAAACTTAATTCTTGAGGAAAATATCCTCTCTTCTTCAAAAAAGTTTTCTTTTCTCAAAATTCCAAAAAAAATTTAAAAGAAAAGAATTTACTTGAAAATGAACTTAAAATAGTGTAGGGGAAGATTCATGGAAACAAGGCTTCATGATACCATAAAAATCCATTCATTCTATATAAGTTAAAAAAACATTATCCTCATACTTTTACCTAAAAATTAAAAAGGTACCTCATATGGTAAAAAAAAGATTCCTTCCATACCAATTAGTAAAAGTCAGAAAGGTTTAAAAGTGACTTTAAAAATACATGTAAGAATAGTAATAATTTTATGAAAATATTTTTAGGAAGCATGGGCGGGGGTGATAAATATAACCCCATTAGATACTTACGAATAAACAATCTTGGATTAAAATGAGATTGAAAAATTATCCCTTACCTTATGTCCGATTTCTTAGGTATGTGTCTGAAACTATAGTATTTTGGGTTTAAACATATTATTAACTTTTAATAGAACAATAATAATATTTATGAAACTGTATGTTATTCACTTATGACTTTATATTACCCATTCATTTGTCAATTCCAGGTTAAAGTAACGTTTTGGGTAATAATCGTTTTATTTATCATCTGTGTTTGGACTTATTATTCTTCATATGATTACAAAGATCAAGATTTAATTACCTAAAAAATGTAAAACATGATTTATATATCATATATTTTCAGTATATAAATATATATATATATATATAATATAGATAAATGGAATGGAATACATCATTCATGGAGATGGTAAGTCGTATGTAAGCATGAACGTTGTTTTTGTTTCCTTATTAAATTGAATAAAATTAAGTAAATGGAATATATATATATAAATATACATAAATCCAGTAGCTTTATTATGTCATATATTTCATGATTATTTATTATATGTACTTTATAATCATTTTTTAATGGTTAACATGGAGAATGAATCTCATCGTGTTGTGGAAACGGTAATCCATACGTACGCATGAGTGACTATATCGTTCCCATAGTTTTTGAACGGTATTGAAGTATATGGATTATAATATCTCAGAATTAGTATCATATTATAATAATCATATATATTTATTATTTCCACCATTATACCCATCCAAGTAAGATGGTGGTGAAAAACAGATTACACCATGGTGTACTGACGGTAATCTGTACGTACGCACGCATAGTGATTTCATTTTTCGTATGATGGATAAATAGTGAAATATGATTTTTTTTAATATTTATAATAAAATAAAATTATATTAGTGATATTAATTTTATTACTTTATAATGAAAAAACTAAAGAATATGAAGATGAAGAAGAACAAAATTTGAAAGAATCGGTAGGAGAGATTACCTCTTCCTCGACGTGCCTCCTTTAAATTTCTTCTTAGGGCACTGGAGTTGGACTTTTGAGAAGTCCATGACCTCTAGAATTTAACTAGAGAAGTTTATAAGAGAAATTGGCATGGTTGTTCCGAGATTGAAGGCACAAAATGGAGTGAATAGGAGAGGGAGGACATGCCCTTTTATAAGAGAGGGGAGGGGCACTTTAGGAAAGTTCCAAAATATTAATTTATTATAAATTTTATTTCTTTTTAAAATAGTCCAAAACGTATTTAATTATAATATAAGATTATTTTGGTTAGAATACCCATCATAGAATAATTTTTTGACAAGCTTTGAATATTTTTTTTATCCTTATATGTTTTGTTTTACCCTTATTTTACCCTTTTTAATCTTACCGTAATATCATGTTATTTACACATTAAAGGTTAATTTAATTACCATATCATGTAAAAAACCCAAAAAAAGTTATTAATTACATATTTGGACTTATATTAACCATTTTTATGAATAGTATATTTTTAGGAATTTAATATCATTTAATAAACTATATTATGTTTTCAGTTATGAATTATGTCAATTTTAGATACTATTCATACTTGACTTTATAAAAAAATCATAAAACCTTATTACTTAGAAAAAAAGGCATTAACTCATCCCTATTATGTAGATTTAATCCAAAAAATTCGTAGATATCATCAAAATGTTCAAATTAAATTTATTTTAATATTTATAAACTCATTTATTTGAATCCATCATTAATGAGGTAATCACTACATCATAATTGTGTCATAAATAAATATATTTATCTAATGTCTAAAAATTATAAATAAAATACCATGATGTATTAAATATTTTTATCTTTCTAATGATTATTTATATACATAGATATCAGTTATATAACCCTCTATTAAAATCTATTTAGTAAAATATATGTGTTTAGGTTATAATTATCATTACTGTAAATTAATTCTTATAAATTGTCATTTTCACATCCAATTGAATCCATGGGGTCCCAAAATCGACTCAAGGATTCCAATTGTCATAAATATCTCATAAAATATGATTATGACATGTGTTAGGGTAATTTAATATTATTATAATATTATTTTTTACCCTTATTTATCAGATTTACCCTTTAACCATGGTAAATAAAATAATTTCTGAAGTTACTATTCATAATGTCCAAAAATAAAAGGTAACTATTTACAAAATTTTAACATTATGATTAAAAATATAGAATCCATTTTTAAAAATTAAAAATATATACTTTTCAGTAATTACTTTAAAATTATTTCTCGTTGTTAAAACCAAAAGGCAGGTTTTTAAGAAGTAATAACTATCAAAAGATTGACGTCTATTTATGTCCAATTTGAAAGTGAAATTACTTACAATGAACAAAATTGGATTAAATGATAAAAATATAATCCAATTATACTTTAGAAAAATAAAATTACAATCTAAAGATATAAATAAATTAGATTAAAAGGTAGTTTTGAATTATAATACAGTATTTTTCACTATTCATAAAAATTTGAATTTTATCAGAAAAATACCAAAAAATCAACAAAAGTAAATTTTTATGTCATGATTCCAAATAAGAAGTTTATATTGTCAAATATAACTTATAAAAGTGTAAAAACTATATTTAAAATGAGTGTTCCATCAAAAGGCGGTAAAACTACATTTTTAAAAAAAATACTTCTTTTATCCGAAAAATTGATTTTGTTCTTATATCGTGTTCTATAAAATGTGTAATATGAATGATAACGTTATATAAAATTCATAATTTGTTTAATACGATTCATAACATCTAGTTTATATAATATTTTAATAATATATCATTGTTTCGTGAAACTCAGTATTGCATACCACACAAGCTATCAAGGAAGGTCGCTCTTGCGTGTAACGCAAGCCATGTTAGTGTTGCATGTAGTGAAATATTTCATTGGTGTTGTGTATAACATAATACAAACTTATTTCATTTATACATTGAAAAAAATCTATACTCGGTGTTTTTTGAAATGAATTCTATCAAAAGAACTTGAAATTTTGTGCAACATAAGCCAAGAATAGTGTTGTATATACTATATGACAATACAGTGTTTCATATAGCAAAAGCTAATATTAGTGTAGTGTACAAAACACAAAATCAAATAATATATCTCATAAAACCTTGGGGTGTTACATTCTACCCCCCTTAAAAGGAATTTCGCCCTTGAAATTCGTTATGGTTATAAATGGTTTTCTACATGAAAGCTTCTTTCACAGAAACCCACATCGTAAAAAGGAATACTAAAATATAATATTAAAAAGGAATATTAGAAACATAATGATTACCCAAAGTAACTCATCACTAGGATTACACATAGGATAACATAGGTGGGAAGTTAAAACATGGATATGGAAGAGAAATCTAACCATCATGTTTTTATGGATAGTGATAGAGAATAAGGTTTGGGGAAAGATAACTACCAGAGAGCCCTAAATCTGCGATGATTTAAGGGAACATCTGATTCATCAGATAATAAATTAATAGGATAACATTTTTGGTTTTTAAGATTCTTTCCCTAAATTTGAATAATTTTTCATGAGAATAAATACTTACTTGATTTTGGTACAATCTCACTATTGTTCGTGCCTTGAACAATTTCCACTTCATATCTTATTTATTGAAATGAAGTTGAATTTTTCATTCATGAAATGTTAGTAGATCATGCGATAGAATGATAGGTCATTCCATCTGTCTCTACCACAAAAAGGTTGGTACATGTTATAAGTCCATCTATGGTGATATTAATCATATATGGTTCCAAAAATGGACTTATGCTTCTTCTATCATACTGTTTAATAAAATAAAACTAATTTCTACTAACTAGGGACTTCTTGTAGGCCAGTGTTAGGCGATAAATGCATGTCACACTTTGGTTGTGGGTTCTATTCCTACAGCCTTGTCTGAGGCGCCAGGTTGTCGCCCATCCTGCGGGTTTTCCTTTTTCTAAAACTATACTATTATGACATTATAGAAATAATTTAAAAAATATATAGCCTTAAACAATAATATCTAATGTATAACTTAATCTATTCCAACCTTTAGGCTTATCCAAAATACTTCATTCCAAACTCACAGTACAAAGAAAATAATTACCAAAAAGGTTATATAACAAGCATTTGAATACTATCATTTATCCCCAAGATATTTCTTGGTGTTCACATTCCAAACATTTGAATGACTTCATCATTCATTCTCTTGAGTCATTGTAATAACCTAAATTACCATACATCGTTATTGAAAACATGCAAGTTTCCTTATTCCAAAAATTATTGGATTTATTCCTTAAGTCCTAACAAGTTATATACTTCATCCATGACAACATAACCCACATTTCAACAAATCCTTAACCAGTTTCGAGGTAACTAATATCGTCCAACATATCTTTATGAAAATATCATTATCTCAACGTCATGCTCATATTAATGGTTATCATTACCTTAATCATGTGTTTCTTAGGAATATCATCTTTTCATTAAATCACTTTTCTTATCCATTATAACTATTCAACATATTATTCAAAATACTTTGAAAAAAACATAAACTGATAACCCTTATATAATTAACCATTCATCATTCGTGGATTCAAATACATAAATAATTCAATCCTTCCACTTTAATGGTAGAAATGGAATAATTCCTTTCTTGTCTTAGAAGTAGATTCTTATGTCTAAGAATTGAGTTGGGTAATGCCCATGTTTTCCAAAATGAGACATTGAACTCCATAACAATTCGTCACTCTATGACCCTTTTTCCCATATTGATAACCTCTTTTATTCCATTTGGGGTATTCCTCAAGGTTCTTCTTCTCTTCTTATTGATTTTTATGAATGTTAATCTCCTTTCCTCTATGTTATTCACCATGGTAACATGCATGAAAGTCCATCTTCCTCTTATTTGATGACTTAGGAACACCATTAAAGTTCACCTTGTTAATCATATCCTGCAATGTTTGATTTGGAATAATCACAATATCATTAACTCTAGTTATTACATAATTTCATTTCTCTTAGTCACAAATTTTTTCATCAGATTCAATGTTTACCCAATTCCTTCTAGTTCCCTCCATTGATTGAAACACAAAAATAATAGTGTGAGAGGAAAAAATTATTCTAAGAAAACAACATAATAAAGCGGGAGTACTTTAAATATCTGACATATTAGGTTTAATTATATATTATTTATGATCGTTACCATAATTCTCAGGTTGTAACCTATAGTTATACTTAACCTTTCTTACATCCCTAGACATACCTTAGAAATATCTCTATAGATATCACTAAAGTTTTAAAATCCTAGTTTCCAAAGGTTGACTAAACCTTTTCTCATATACCAACAGTAGAGACCCAAGCTTGACATACATGGACATTACATTACTTTTGTGAAATACATAATAAATTACAAAAACATATGTCCAAATATCAGATTAGTTTAGTGTCTTTTGAAACACATAACATAATCTTCTAATCATGGTGAAATATCTTCTAAAACACCTATAAAGATCTTCCCCTTTTTTCATACCTAAAACATTTCTTTATATACTTGGGAAAAGAAATCATAAAAATGGTGAGCTAAAAGGATCAGTAAGGGTAAACATGGAGGACATAAAACAAAATATAAACATTTGAACATAAAAACATGAACATAAATTTTAAACATCAAAATCATGAGTCATGAAATAAATCTTGGCAGTACGTAAGGCATGGATCATAAAGTAACATTAAACATGATTTAATAAAATTGGAATAAAAAATCTAATTTTTAAAAACTAATAAGCACATAATATGATTTCCATAGTATCCAAGGCATTTCTTCCAAGACCATCATAGTCGATGAAGTCCATTACTGAACCAGGTTTACTTGTTGTTCCAGCCCTCTGTTACAAAACTAGATATACTAGTCATTCCAGCCATGTCTATCTCTTGAGATATAAATCATTACCCAATTAGTTGGAGGGAGATATAGGTCCCACCCATCTCATAATGAAATCATTCATACATGTTCCACAAAAACATAAATCATTCATCATAGCATAACCATGAAATGAAATAGGATTCTTAAACATCATGTCATCATAACATAATCGATATAACATAAACAGACTTCATAAAAACAATAAAATAAAGGTAATAATAGTGATAGAAACATCAACCTATGTTATCTTAAATGGAAAATAATTTTAATAAAATAAATGAACTTAATTTCTGAGGAAAATATACTTTCTTCTTTAAAAACGTTTTCTTTTCTCAAAATGCCACGTAATTTTAAAAGAAAATAATTTAGTAGAAAATAAACATGAAATATGGTAGGGTAATACTCATGTAAATAAGGCTGCATGATACTATAAAAATACATTCATGTCGTATAAGTTAAAAAAATATTCTCCTCATACTTTTACTGGAAAAGCCAAAATGTACCTTGTATGGTAAACAAAAGAAAGATTCCTTCCATACCACGTAGTAAAAGTCAGAAAGGGGTATAAGTGAATTTAACCATGAATTTCAGAATATTAAACATTTTATGAAAACATTTTTAGAAAAAATGGACATGGATGATAAATATAAGCCCAGTAAATACTTAGGAATAAACAATCTCAGATAAAAATGAGATTGAAAAATTATCTCTTACTTTATGTCTGATTTCTTTTGTATGTTTCATAAAATCATGTAGAGTGGGTTTAAACATATTATTATCTTGTAAAAAACCATAATAATATTTATGATATCATATATGATTCACTTATGACTTTATGTTACCCATTCATTTGTCAATTCCATGTTGAAGCAACGGTTTGGGTGATAATCGTTTCATTTATCGTACGTGTTTAGACTTGTTATTATTCATATGATTAAATATATCCTGATTTAATTACTTTAAGAATGTAAAACATTATTTATATATCATTTATATTCAGTATATTAATATATATAATAGTTCTATAAATGGAATGGAATTCACCGTTCATGGAGACGATAGGTCGTAGGTACACATGAACGTTGTTTTTATTTCCTTATTAAATTGAATGGAAGTAAGGAAATGAAATATATATATACATAAATACAAAAGAATTATTATGTAATATATTTCATGATTATTTATTATATATACTTTATAATCATTCTTGAATGGTTAAAATGGAGAATGAATTTCATCATGTCGTGGAGACAGTATATCGTACGTACACACGAGCGAATATATCATTCCCATAGTTTTTGAACCGTATTGAAGTGGATGGTGTATAATATATTAGAATAAGTATCATTTTATAATAATAATATATAGCTATTTTTTTCCACCATTATACCCATCCAAGTAAGGTGGTGGTGAAAAACATATTATACCACGGCGTGGAGATGGTAATTTGTACGTACGCAAGCACAGTAATTTCATTTTTCATAGCATGGATAGAAGGTTAAATGGGGTTGTTTCATATTTATAATAACATATAATTATATTATTGATTCTAATGTTATCAATTTATAATGAAACAACTAAATAAGAGGAATTATAAGAAGAAATAAATTTTAAAGAATCAGTAGAAGAGATTACTTCCCTTGACGTGCCTCCTTTAAATTTCCTATTAGGGAAATAGAGTTGGACTTTTAAGAAGACAATAACCTCTAAATTGTTAATAGGGAAGTTTATAAGATAAATGGTCAGGGTTTGGATGAGCGTAAAGGCACAAAATGGAGTGAATATGAGAGGGAAAAGTTTCACTTTTATAAGAGAGGAGAGGGTCACTTTAAGAAAGTTCCAAAATATTAATTTATTATAAATTCATTTTCTATTTAAAATGGTCCAAAACATATTTAATTATAATATAAGATGATGTTGGTTCTAATACCCATAATCCATTAATTTTTTTACAAGTTTTGAATATTTGTTTATCCTTATCATTTTTGTTTTACCCTTATTTTACCATTTTTAATCTTACTATGATATCATGTTATTTACACATTGAGGGTTAATGTAATTACCATATCATGTCAAACAACCAAAAAATAATAATTTATGACATATTTTAACTTATATTAATCATTTTTATCAATATTATGTTTTTAGGAATTTAATATCATTTAATAAACTATTTTATGTTTTAAGTTATGAATTATGTGAATTTTGGATACTATTCATACTTGAATTATTTTTAAAAAAATCATAAAAACCTTATTACATCAAAAAATAGGAAATAAATCATCTATAATATGTCAATTTAATCCAAAAAAATCGTGTATGACATCAAAATGTTCAAATTAAATTTATTTTAATATTTATAAACTCATTTATTTTAATTATTCATTAATGAGGTAATCACTACATCATAATTGTGTCAGGAATAAATATATTTATCTAGTGTATAAAAATTATAAATAAAATACCATGACATATTAAATATTTGTATCTTTCTAATTAATATTTATAGACATATATATCAATTATATAACCTTCTATTAAAATCAATTTATTAAAAGATATACGTTTAGGTTATAATTATCTTTACTTTCAATTAATTCTTATAAATTTTCATTTTCACATCCAAGTGAATCCATGGGGTTCAAAAATATATCCAAGGATTTCCATGGTTAGAAATATCTCATCCAATAGGATTAGGACATGTATTAGGGTAATTTAATATTATTATAATATTATTTTTTACCCTTATTTAGCATATTTACCCTTTAACGATGGTAAATAAAATAATTATTAAAGTTTCTATTATTAACATCCAAAAATAAAAGATACCTATTTACACAATTTTAACCTTGTGATTCTAAATATTAAATCCATTTTTCCAAATTCAAAATATAGAAGTTGTATTAATTAATTTAAAATTAATTCCCGTTGTCCAAACCGAAAAGTTGGTTTTTAAGAAGTAGTAACTATCAAAAGATTAACATCTTTTTATGTCAAATTTAAAAGTAAAATTAATTCAAATGACCAAAATTGAATTAAATGATAAAAATAAATTTTAATTATACTTTAAAACCAATTAATGGTATAATATAACTATATAAAAAAATATATTAAAATACAATTTTGAATTAAAATACAGTATTTTTCCCAATTCATAAAAATTTTAATTTTGTCATAAAATTACCAAAAATTAAACAAAAGTAAATTTTTATTTCCCTATTACAAATAAGAACATTAGATTTTCAAATATAACTTATAAAAGTGTGAAAAACTAGATTTAAAATTGGTGCACCATTAAAAGGCGATAAAACTGCATTTTTTTAAATACTTATTTTATCCGAAAAATTGATTTTGTTCTCATATCATGTTCTATAAAATGTGGAATTTGAATTATAATGTTATAAAAAATTCAAAATGTGGTTAATAATATTCATAACAGCTAGTTTATATATTATTTTAATAATATATCGTTGTTTATTAAAACTCGGTATTGTGTGCCACACAAGTTATCGAAGAAGGTCGATCTTTCATATAATGCAAGCCATGTCAGTGTTGTGTGTAGTGAAAGATTATTTTGATTTTGCGTATAACATAATCCAAACATAGTTCATTTATATATTGAACAAAATATATACTCAGTGTTGTGTGAAATGAATTCTATCAAAAGAACTTGAAATTGTGTGCAACACAAGCCAAGAATAGTGTTGCATATACTACAAGCTAATATGTTTTTGCATATAGTGCAAGATAATATTAGTGTAGTGTACAAAAAAAGACATCAAATAATCTCTCTCATAAAATCTCGGGGTGTTACAGTCTACATGCACTGAGATATATCATCCCACCTCACCTGAGGAAGGCCACAATGAAACTAGTGATTCCAGTTTTCACTACCACCAACTTTGGGAGCTTATCCTCAGAGCATGATAATTATCACCTTCCTTATCATTGGAAGTTGGACTAAATATTTTACTATTTCTTAAAAATGGTTCAAGATTCACCTGGGATGACTCTTTGCAAAAGCCTCTGGTATTGTTGTGAAACTACTTCTCCTCAGTCACTTATGAAGGCTGCGACCTAGAAAATCATCACACTAGACACTTAGATTCGGGAATCCAAGAGATCTATATTTGTGTTGTGAGTAGAATATCACCAGAAGTGGGGACATATCGCTACTTATATTAATGAATCACGCCAAAATATTTTTATAGAGAATAATTAGTTGGCTCATAACACTTCTCACCCATAACAAGCATGCCAGCATATCCCGACAAACAGCAAGGGGAAGCATATATTTCTACCCATGAACATGATTAAAATAAATATATCCTAGTGTAAAATAGAGGATGGTAGTGGATTTATATTCCCAATTCAATCAAATATATCTGGAATTAGGTCATGGAGATCAAAAATTTGTATCCTTATATTCTTGCACATACCCTACTAAGGTTCTAGTATATTCTAGTAGCAATGGAGGTTCTTCATCGACATGTTCTAGTGATGATATGGGGATAGGAACATAATCATGTTTCAAACACTCTAGAAACATATCATCATTTACAATATGACTATATATAAACTCTAGATCAAGCACATATCCTTAATCTTATCTTGGAGGATTATAAATATATTTCAGTAAAGGACATGGCGTAGTATCTGGCTCATATCCCTATTCTAACTGGGATTCATAAACTTTATTTGGAATTTGCCTCATGATAGATGAATATTTATATCTAAAAATGATGTTGTAATATTCCAAAGGTATTCCAAAATTGGTCCCATATTCCCACTCCAACTGTGGTTCTTTGGCATGTTTCGGCAGTCACCTCAGGGCATCCATATATCCCCACCATAAAATCAAGATCTACTCATCATATTTTAGTCGACACCTGAAGGCGGGCTCATATCCGTAAAAAATAAGATCATGTAAATATAATTCTGAAACATCCTAGCATTAGGCCCATATTAATGTGACAGTGAAAATTCATCAGCATACTGTAGTGATCGTTGCGCAATAATCTCATACTCCTAATCAACCCCAAATGGTAAGTCAACATATTCTGACCATGACATAGGATGAGGCTCATATTCCTACTCATCTCAATTACATCATCCTTTATGTAATACAAAGAATATTTAAAGCATTACAAGGGCTATCCAACTCTTTATTTGAATAATAAGGTCATACCTACCATGACGGTCCTCCTTGTGGTAGCATAGAGATAGATTACGGGGATCCTACACCTAACATCCATCATGGAAAACCTCCCCCTGATGATATCTTTACCAAACAAGGAAAGAATCACTTTTTCAAGACACTTTCATATATATAGGTTCTTGAACATCTATGTTCAACCATATATAGTGCCTCATCGATCACCAGCAATACCTCACCTTAGCTAGAAGGTGACCTAGGCCGGTGACCTCCATCTCTACCTTCAACAGGCTGTGAGTGGTTGTCCCTTACAATGTGACTTATAAGGTCTAGATAGGTTGAGTAATATGAATATGATAAGAAAATAATTTGCATGGATATATGTAATTAGTTGGCTGAGAAAACCCTTTTGGATATGATTTTCTACATCACTACTTCTAGTTGTGACATCCTAGATGATCTAAGAGAGGAGTGAATTCCTTACTTATGCCAAAACCTATGGGAAACCATTCATCTAATAAAGGAAAAGAACCTTAATTACCAATTATATTAGGATCATATTTAGGTTTTAAACATTATCTACTACCAAATAAACCTCTTTTCTCTCAGTGTCTTAGGATCCAAGGTCAGAAAAGTATTGTGCGAGCCTGTGACATGCTTACCTCTATAGCTTAGTGACCCTCCAAAAAATGGTCAATGGATTCTCATCGAATGTATATATCAAAGAATGGGAAAATTATTTACTATTATACTTCACCTCATCCTCGATTTAGTAGGGTTCTTTGGAGCTGGAATCTGGGAATTTCATTGTCATATGAGGGGATGAAGTTATAGGCAATGCACGCACCAGTTGGTTAATCCAAAAAAATATTCCTCTTCTTAAGACATGAAAGAACCATGAGAGGAGAGAGTGGGCCTTCAGTATAATTATAATAAAAAACTATCAATTATTCATGAATACATATCATAAAAGGAAGCTAAAATTCATGGATATAAGAAACCTCCCCATGGAAGGTAGTTTGTATTCAAAGTAGGCACTACACCCATAACATGAACTAGTGAAAATGTACCAACTTAAAAAGATTATACTGATATCCACCATGGAAAAAATTCAAGAGAAACCCCAACCCATATGTATGGGGTAATTTGTACCACCACCACCCAAGCCATCTAATTCTCAACGGGTTCTAAAAATGTTAGTGCCAACTCCAAACCAACCTCATCTCATAGGGTTGGGGGAATTTTTACCATGAATTCCATCCCATAAATCATAAAACCATCAACATGTTCAAGAAGTATTAGATAAGGCCCTACATCAGCATCATCCCCCAAGGTCTAGGACCTTATTACTATCTCCCCTAAGAAAATAGGTCTAATTGTGGTTGGGCAGTGGTTTCTAGCAACTGACACCCTAATTGTCTGTGTCACCAAGTGACATAACCATCACATTTTTGGCATGTTGGGAGAGGGTGGTCAGATATTTCCTCAATGTCACTATCCATATAATAATACCAAGGTAATTCCTAAAAAATAAAATCAAACCTTGTAAATTTCATAATCCAAAATGGCCTATTGAGAGAAAGTTTTTGAGGGAAGACCATAATGTAACTCTTTATGGGTAAGTAGTAATTACAGAATTACTCTATTACTTAAATATTGATGGGATTATTCATGTAACCTAATACACCTCAATTAATTTCTTCAATATCAATCAATTATATGATACATATTGAGATGCAGATATAGAGGGACATAATGTAGAAACAATACCTCAAGAGGTGGGTTACACTGATGCGCGGGTCGAGTCCTCACATACTAGGAAACAAAGGAGGAACCAGAATTACTCACCCCCAAATGATAAGTTTACACCCCCTTGTTACTATTATTCCATGGATAAGGGAATTACATGGCTACATCCCACTCACCCACATGATAGGTTGAAATTCCATCCATAAAAGAAAATTTGTAAGAGCATGAGGCCAAAATATACAATCTTATATGGATCAATGAAGAATTTATTAGGTTAAATTTTCCCACTAGGTATAGCCTCCAAATAGAAGAAAATAAATCCCCTCCCACCCATTAAGAGGGAGTAAATTTTACTAAAAGAATGAAATCATAACATCAAGATAGACCTAGATCTAGAAAATAGGTATATCTAAACATGGGTATTGAGAAATACTATGATTTTTCTCCATTGTAGAGAAAATATCTCACATATTAGGAAATTCATAGGGTCCCAACATGAACTAGAAATTAGAAAACGATGGATTTAGGGCACCCACATCAATATTTTTTCACTTCAAGTGAATAAGAGGTATTTCAAATAGTGATATTCTCCGAACTCATCAACACCACTGAGTCTCTTACTACTTGAATAGAATCCATAGAATGGTGTTATTCCCCCATGTAGCCTAGAAGTAATCCATAACCTTAATGGGTGGTCACCACTCTACCCTCCCAAAATTTCAAGAATCTTATTTTCCTAACCTTAAATGGAATGGGAGATCCATAGATTTATCTATCACACTTTTTGACCCAATACAGAATCATGAGAGGCCCATGAGATCAACAAGATGAAAAAAAACATAGTCACTTTGTAAAAACCATGGTGGTTATTACTTTTATCTAGTATAATAGCCTATTAGTGGAGTCCATAATAGGCTTAGAAGACTTTTTCAACAAATTACTCTATCAATTCAGCTCCATGCTAAAGAAGACTATAATTTTTTACCTCAAAAACTATGAAAATACTGAAAATTAAAGGGTATCTAACTTCATTTCCATATGGTAAAGTTTGAAATACTCACTCAACATCCCTCTCCCATAAGAGTAGTTTTTTGGAACTTTGTGTATGAAATATCTACAATGAACTACAGACACTGAAAATAACATTGAAATATTTGGGTGATACTTTGAGGTTTTTTAAACATAGCTTATATTCTAGAGGATTTCATTCAATCAACAAATTTCTAATCCAATATCACACTCACATCGGAAGGGAAATGGTTTAGAAAGTCAGAAACTACCATTGTATCACTCAATCCAACTCCAATTCCTACTAGAGTACCTAGGCAGGCTCATCATAGCCCAGTGTCTCTTATTGAGAATAAATAGTAGAAAACCCACCCCTAAACAGAGGTTAAAATAGATCAAGTATTCCCATGATTTTAGGAACTAAATAACATTAACTATTTTTTTTAAATGAACAAGTTTATGGTTATTTTCTTAAAGTTATGGAGAAAATATCATCAATCTACCTGAGTCTAAGAACCCTAATGAGGTTATACTTAGTGATCATCCTGAATACTTCCCTTATAAATTGAGGTTGGACCATACCATCATATACATTTTTATCTTCAAATACATCCTCTAGGGTATAGTATATTTCAGAAAGGTGGTATTGGGAAAACCCCAAGCATAAGTGGCTCATGTTTCTACCACCCAACCATAGTAATAAGGTGACTGGAAAGAAGTTTCAAATAGTAATGAACAAAAGTTTAAATTTGATGAACCAAAAGATAATTGATCAATCTCATGCTATACTCTAAGAACTACTACAAAAAACCAATCATGGATTCCACAACTCTTGTTACATATGAAGGGATGATGACGAACTCATCCATTATATGTGGACGTTTCTATCAAAAGTAGACTATGGTATAGGAGAAAGAGTCTTATCTGAATACCAAATTAGCTCTAACACTCACATATTTCCTTCCCTCATCAACTAGGTCGTGTGAACCACCTTACTAAATAGAATACTCATCGTATAAATATCTACTATTTGGACCTATTAATTTCATTCACTTAGAAAACCCCTTATTTTATAATGAATATACATATGAAACTGAGTTCCCCGTACCTTATTAGTGAGTAGGAGTCATAGGTTGTAGGATCCAATGGAATGGGAGGATTAGTAGTTGGGGCTGAGTCAATATCTCTAATATATCCCCAATAAATCCATATACATTGCCAAGACTCGTGGAAAATTACTTTAAAAATCCACAATGAAACATGGAGATTCCTCATAGTCTCATAAGAGTTTTCTAAATCCAATTATTTTGGATTATTGGAAGATGGGAATTCAAATATCCAACTATACAGAGAAAGTGGGTATACCATCCTTCCAAGCCATTTAGTAATAGAACCCCCAACTTTGGTCCAAGTTCAATATTTTTCTACCTCAAGTACTTCATCCTCTAATAAACATGCTAAGAAGAATACTCTTATTTGGAAGTGAAATCCTCTAGTGTATAAGTATGGCATCTTGAAATATTTAGTATTCATATCAGTAAATCTCTAAGTCCTAGATTATTTCCATATTTCAATAGAAATTAGGGAGGTTCTTATCACAGTCCTGTAGAGTCCGCAAAATTTTGAGATAGAAGATACCGCATCTATGTTTTATCGACTATAAAGAATACCATTTGAATGGAATGCCATTATCTTATTAATGGGGTAAGATCAATAATAATCCATTCAGAGAAATATTAGACCCTCTTACTTTTTAGGTGACCTCAATAATGTCAATATTTTATGGGATATAGTTTAAAATAGTTATTGGATTAATCTTATCCTGGTCTAAAATATCTAAAATTTGGGATACTATGAGGATTATTTATATTCCATTAGCTAACTATTTAATGGAATAAAAAGTATAAACAAAAGACCCTTGAAAAGATAAATCTCATAGACCAATCCAAGGAATTGTTTTCAAATGTCAAGTTCATGGTTATCTAGTAGTACATGACATACAATTTCCTCCTTGGGAGACCTTTTCTCCATATCCATGAAATGGTATCATAGGCATTAAATCAATTCTTGAAGTACCCCATCAATAGTAAGGTCAAGATGTTGTGTGGATGTAACACCTATTTTGAATCTTTTGAATCCCAATACGTAGATGTGGGTTTCTATAAGATAGAAGAAAAGTAAAAAATGAAAGATAGTGACACAAATATTACCACCCCCAATGTCTTGGGAACCACCGCTGTATTTCCTTAGATATTCCTTAGGAATGACTATATACTACCTATAAACCAAGTTAAGGTATCAGATTCAGCTACAACATGCCACCATGAACTGAAACCTTCACTAACCCATGTATATGTAATAATAGTCATACCATCTATAGTGGTCGTATCAAAATAATGTTAGATCAATTCCCTTCCTAGATCAGAAAATTCCTATCAACAACTGGCATAAATTAAAAATTCCCTTATATTATACCTTGTAATTTAGGATGTAAATGTTTCTTCTAGTGGCCCTTTATCCTTCATCGAGGATAGGGATGGTCCCATTATATCCAACATACCTAAGGAACCTTATACCAAAACTGATATGGAAGGTAAGGAGGATTACCCAAGGGATTCCCCTCTAGTATTCAAGGAAAGCGTATCCATAACCAATGATGAGCTCAGGTAGGTAAATATGAGAATAAAAGAAGTTATGCAGCCAAAATTTATAAGTTTACCCATGCCTCTATAAGAGAAGGATATGTGATTTTCATTCCTAAAGAATCACTTTTTTGTGTCTCTTAGAATTATATAGGGATTCAAGGATTGGAACCCCAATGTGGCTACCCATGACTTGATTCTTCTAGATGATCATTGAGATTTCAAATAGGTGTCCAGGATAATACATCCTTCACACGCTTCCAAGGTGGAATACAAAGTTGGAAATCATATCAAATCCAACTTCATCTAAGAGGTAAAATACCCAAAATGGATGTCCAAATTGTTTTTTAAGAAAAAGAATATAAATATCAGGGTTTATATTTATTTCAAGGATCTCATCCAACATTTTCCAATAGACTATTTATGAATCATGATCGCAGAACTCCTGATCAATGGAACTTCCTTCTTAAAAGCCATTTCCTTTATGGATGGATACTCAGGGTACAATGAGATAAATTTGGACCCTAAATATAATTAGGACAACACCTTTTGAGAACATCAGGGGATATTCTACTACTATTTTATTCCCTTTAGTCTGAATAATGATGGCACTACTTATTATTACGCAACATCACATCTCCAAAACCTTTGTAGTAAGAATTGTGGAGATTTATGTTGATGATCTAGTAGTTAAGTCTCGATAAAACTGTGATCATATCACCGAAATTTAAAAAATCTTCATAAAATTGAAACAACATAACTTTAAAATGATCCCCCTAATGTATAATTTTAGGGTAACATTAGATAAATTCCATGGCATTGTGGTATTTCATCGCATCATTGATTTTTTATCCAGAGAATACTAGTGTAATCCTCAAAATTCCACCTCCTCAAAACATTAAATATTTGATAGGGATGCAAGGAAGAATCACTTATATCATGATTTTGATATCAAACCTGGCCAAAAAATTCCTAACAATCACTATTTTATGAATAAGGGAGTATCATATGAGTGTGATGATTATTTCCAAGAATCCTTCAAGAACCTAGGGTAATATTTTCTACATCCATTGATTAATTCTATCATTAAAAGGGAATATAATCATTATAAATGTGGTCTCTATAAGGTGATCACTTGGCACACTTCCACATAGAATAATGGATAAAGGAATGAAAAAAAATCTCTATTATCTCAACTGAAAAATGATAGATCCCAATACTAGATATTCCAATATCCATAATATTTTCCCTACACTCATTTTTGTAGTACAAACACTGAGGCAGTACTTTCATCATCGAAAATTACACATGGTGTCTCATATTGACCCACTCAATTGTATTTTCAATTGACATATGTTGACAAAGAATCGAACCAAATTTTAAATCATCCTGTAATAGTATGGAATCCAATTTGAATTACAAAAGGAAATCAAAGGCAAAGGATTATCTAATTTCCTCATGGTTCATCCCAAACTGAAAATAATTCTAGTAAACACTGAGCACCCAGACAAAGAGAATATATATTACCATGAAACTCTCTAAATATGAGGGATATATTTTTATGGGTCCCTTTTAAGCCTTACTGGGAACATAATGGAGAGTTCAAATATCAACAGGGTTGGTTTGGGGATTATCTTTATTTTCATGTCTAAGGAAATTATTCCATACACCTTATTATATGAAGGTTTCACCAATAATGATTCATAGTATTAATCCATAATTAAAGTCCTATAACCATCCATGTAGCTTTAGATAACCCGCATGAATGTCAAAGGTGTTTTAAAAGTGGTGATCATGAAAATTAACAATGAATACACAACAAATAATGAATAATTGACTTCACTCATTGGATATGTGAGGGGATTGATGGTAGAATTATATTTTTTACCTATATTGTATCACTTACCTTGATTATAGAATGCATGTAATGATTCACTAGCTCACACAACTACATCGTTTTCTAATTCTTACCAGGATGATACAGTCTTCTGTTTCACACACCAAGGGGTGTTTGCCTTGATCATTATTTTTGACATGAAGAAGATCAATCAGATCAATGGTTCCCTGAGATGTGATTAGATAATATTCCTTATTGGATAGATGATCCCCATAATTTAGACCTCCAAAATAGATCTTTGTTGGAGTCCTCCTTAGATGTATCACAGAGGGGGAGACCCCCACCATAATACAGGAAGTTCATATAAGATCTTGCAGATTCCACCAGTTAGGAATCAAAATCTCCCTCTAGATTATTAGGATTGGTTATTTAATTCCAATTATGATCCAATATTGGATAGATATCACTATGAAATGAAATTTATTTTAAATATATGAAATCCTCATCCATAATCCCCCAAATCTATTTCACACTTCAAAATACTTCAAGCTATTTTTCATGTAAGGAATGAGTATACATTCATATTTATGGTATATTTTTATCCAAATGGGTTGATAAAAAAACCTTTAAGGAATTCAATACCAAGAACATCATAAACTTCATGAATTCAATATCATCACTAGATTTTCTTTCCCTCAGATAATATCGATGGATAACAGGACCAACTTCTGTGATTAGGAACAAAAAAGGTTATACAAGGAGTGTAATATTCAATCCAACCATTTGTATCACTATAAAATAGTGTAAAATGTAAAGATATAGAATTTTAATCAAATATAAGCTTGAAATGGTATATAGAGGAAACAAATCTAGGTCATAAAAACTATTTCATGCCTTGTGGGCATATCACACCATGACCAACACTTCCATACAAGTGACACCATATTCAATTGTTTAGGGAATAGAGGTGGTGGTTCTCATCAAAGTTCAATTTCCCAAAATTTGAATCACTATTTGTTTTCAATGCTCAGAATATGAATAATAACATAATTGACTTGATGAGTTAGAATGAATTGATGATAAAAGGATGCATACATTTCACAACCTAGAAGCCTATTAGAATTGGATTTCATAATACTTCAACAAAAAGGTTCACCACTACTTGTTCCTCCAATGAGAGATGGTATTGGTTCTAAAAACCCTAATAATATTAAGAAATAAGAATCTAAATATATAACCAATTTAGAAAGGACCGTACATCGTACATAAGGTCTATTCTAATGGAGATTAATCTTTTGAATAAATGGATATGGAACACATCATTCCCCCTATTAATACAAGGTTTCTCAAGAAATACCTTTCATAATTCTCATATGAGAACCCGAGTCCTAATAGAAAGACTCTAAGCCTAATCGAATCCATGTCTTATTTACGCTGCATTAAATTTCAAGAAAAATTTCATCACTTTATGAATTTAAACTACATAGTCATCATCCCCAAAACATGAAATTAAACCGCAAGCTATAATTCCATCCTACATGAATCTAAATTGCTCAGAGTGGAAAATTCATTATGGCTTGCATCTCCCCTGTAGGAGGGATCAATCCATGTTGAAGTATTTGAAACATGATCTGCCTATTCCTCATAATATTAATTCCAATTTTCCATATGTATCATCCAGATCTATGCAAGGAACCATACTTTACAATAAATGTGTGTATGCTTGAATACCATCACTATGGGATATATACAAATGTCCATGTTTTCTACTATAGAGCTGAATTTTTCCTCCTAATATGTCCTAGTAAAACAATGTTAAACTAAATGATAACATACTCCCCATATAATGTTAAATTTCATGGTCATTGTCCTTGTCACATGACATCAAATGGTAAGGTTGTAAGTCCATATTTTATGACTCTAAACTACTAAAAGTGGTCCATTCGTGTGGCTTGCTTCTCCCTTTCACAAGGGATAGATCCATGTAGAAGTATTTGTCATGTGGTTTTCCTATGCATCAGAATATTAATACCCTTATTATAATATATGATTCATATCTATATAAGGAGTCATCCTCTAAAAGAACTACATGTAGGATTGATTCCCATCACAATGGGATACATAACAACATCCATGTGATCTATCAGGGACCCAACCTCCATCTTCATAATCAAAATATGAGCATTCCCCCTTCCTGTGTAAAAGATGGATATGTGTAGGAGATTTTGATGTGGGTTCTATAATTTATAAACCTGTTATCAGAATAAAATTCTTTCTCCCTAAATGTGATTTAGATTTATACATGTAATTTTCTTTTAAAGAATTATATGTGTCTTGATTCCTATCCATACAGGATATGTAGTGACACCTAGATCCCCTAGTCTTAGTCCCAGACAAAATGTCCAAAATACCAATGTCCCTATTTTTCTTTCCCCTTTATACGAGAAAGATCTATTCAGGGGAACCCATCTTATTCACTAACTTTATGTGGATTGATTCTTTTCCATACAATATATGTAGTGATTCTTGGATCTCCTATTCTAGGACCATATGCCATGAAAAATAAATCCCTCCCCGTAAATAAGATCCAAATTTATTTTGGGTACTTTCATTAAGAAATACAGATGTATTGATTCCTAACCTTTCAGGATACATATTTATGTATTGGTATATTGTCCTGAGCTGAGCCATAATTTCATTAACAACATAACCTTCTGTAGTGATTGGCCTTTATCAAAAGTAGTCAAATCCATTTTTCCATAAGGTTGTAAACACTTCCCCACATGTGAAATCCTCTAACAATATGAGGGCCCTTCACCTTTAGAATATTTAGAGACTGTCATCCCAAACGATGGAAGATGGTTTTTTTATAGACTTATTTTGTTTCAATGTTTCTTAGTTGTTATATGTTTTGATGATTCAAAAAATTCGTATTTTTATTCTAATTAGTTTATCATAAGTGTTTTAGAATGTATTATATTATATTATATGATCTATTTTTTTCAAAGAAGGATTATTATATGATTAATATAATTTATTACCTTATATTGAGTAAAATGTTCAAATTTTCAGTAAAGTATTTTATCTTATGGGATTCTAGTGTTGAAAGTTTATCTTCTATTTACTCAAAGTCAAAAACAATAGTATTGAAAATTTATCTTACAATGTATGATATTATCTTATGAAGTGAATAAATTATATACAACAAGTTCATAACCATATATTTCAGTCAGAGAGTAGTTATGAAAAATATTTATCTTAAGTAAATTATATTTCCAAAATATTAACTATTGAAAACCAAGAGAAGTTGTGGGAGTTACTTATCACACTTAAGTAACATAATTCTCTTATACAGAGGTATTTTTTATGCAATTCTGAATTAAATTTATCTTACACAAATTAGAATTAAAATATTTTTTTATCTTATGAAACCTCTTATAAATTTATTTAATGAGGATAGTGTTGATAGTTTTTTATCTTGTGTAGAAAAATTAATTGTGCATATCATCATGATTTCTTTTATAATTATATCATAATATCTTGATAAGTCATTTGATAATTTTAATAATATCATAAAATGAGTTTTCTATTGAAAGAGAAGTTGATTTGTATAAAGTGTTTTTTCTAGGAATGTAACTATTAGAAGAATAAGAATATTTATGACATCACCATTTCAAAAATGTCTTCATATTTGAAAGGAATGAACATGTTCTATTAAGTGCCTATTTCACCAACTTTACAAGGGATTATACACTTGACCATGATTATTATCTCATATGTATAAGTTAAAAATCAAAGAGGATATATAAATAATTATAGTTAGTTGTTTTGTGGATAAAAAAATATACAAATAGATATAAGGATGTGCATATACATACAATTACTCTTAAAATGCTAAATAAGAATTCATGTACATAGAAAAATATAATACAACTCTAATGTGTTGTGCCTAAAAATATCATACCATGGATAGGTCTTGTAATAGAAGATTGTGGTTAAATGATATTTTACCTTTTTAACAAGTAAATTCTTCTTATAATCAGTTGGGATCCCCTGGGAAAAGGGCTAACATAGTGAAAATCATCAAACTCATGAAGTTTAGTTTTGGTGGAGTGGAATAGGGGATTTATGTTCCCTAAACCACTATAAATTTCATGTGTTCAATCTATTTCTATGAATATTTTATATTTCCACAATCGAATTTTGTAAAGGGAAAAATTAGAACTCACATACCTTAAAGAGGGTGGTTTTAATGTAAATAAAATTTTAGGAACTCAATTAACCCCCCCCCCCTCCCTCTTGATTTTTCAATTATCCATTCTCTGGGAAAACTGTTGGTATTAGAGATCATGAATATTTTGTTCAATGCTGTAAAATGTTAATGTATAAGGATATGATTTTAAATGGATGTTATGGATAATAAAAGATAAGGTTTTTCAATGGTAAGATATCCTTTCTATAATGGTAAAAATTATGGTTTTTGGAAGGCATTAATGACTCTCTATTTGAAGAACCTTGGCATAAAGGTCTATCTTAAAGTAGTGGGGCCTTATGAAATTCAAAATACACAACCAAAAACTTGGGATGCTGATAATTAATCAAGTTATGTTCTTAATTCTAAATCCATGAATTCTAAAATATGTGGACTATGACCATATGAGTTTAATCAAGTCTCCAAAAGTCAAAAAACCCATGAAATGTGGAATACTATACCAATTTCTTTTGAGGGTACAGAAAATTTAAAAGCCCTTAAATATGACACTTCCAAACTTAACTTTGACACCTTCAAAATGGATGAATGGGAAAACATTACTTATTATAATAGAGGACTTACATAGATTATGAATAATGTATCTCCTCTAAGAACACCAATTACTAAGCTCAAGTAAGAATTGAAACTTCTATGAGTTTTACAACATAATTGGAGTGGAATATCATCTATAAAATAATCCATAGAGGTAAATAATTTTAAAATAAAAGATCTTGTTTGGACTATTATGATTTATGAATCTAAAATAGAAATAGAGAATAAATAAAATATTTATTGAAATATTTATACTTATAAATATGAAAAAAAAAGAATGAGGATATGAAAATCATTGAGACATATAAAGAAGAAGAAGATTCCTCAAGAAATTCTAAAATAGACAGTGAACTTTTGAAATTTTCCCAAAATTTCAGAAATTTATATAACAAGGAAATAGGTTTCATAAGACCCTTCAATAATTAAAAAAATTATAGTGACAAATCCAAATAAGTAAGATGTTATGAGTAAAATAAACCAGGAAAATTTAATCGAGACTATAACTAATTGTGTGAAAAAAAATCTTTAAAAATAGTTCTTTAAAAAGATAGTATATAAGAATAAATAAAAAGGTTTATTAAGGCCACGTGGAGTGAACTTGAACACACTAGTGAATGTACATCTTCAAAATTACAATCCAAAGTAGTTAATAAAAATTCAAACATGTGTTTCATGGCACATTTCTATAAGGTGTCTTTTTATTATTCTTCTGAGAATGAGTGTGAATTGGAAAATGAAAATATCACATATGAAGAATTAAAATGAATACTATATAATGTTAGAGACTAAATGAAAAATTTTTAAAAAGAAAAAAAATGATCTCAAGAATTCCTATAACAAAATTTTTAATAAAGAGGAGGACTTAAACAAATAAATTTTAGATTTGAAAGATCATTTGGAAAAGTCTATTACATCATGTACTGAATAGGTAAGCACAAGTGAGAACCAAAAGAAGTAGGTTCAAAACATCAAAGATACCGCAAGTGTTTTCACTAAGGGAGAAGAATACCTATAAAAACATATTTTTTAAAATCAACTTTAAAAATGAAAAATTTCCAAAATGAGGTTAGGATGAGCGGCCTGAATTTTATAAAAACTATTTTGTACCTAGTTCTAAAAAAATCATCCCAAGGTTACTTGTTTTCACAGTGAAGAAATATAAAATTATTCCAATATCTATAATCTAAAAAATAATCAATTTTTTGGAATTAAAAATGATTTTCTTAAAAAAATGGTTCTCAAAAAGAGCTTCTAATTTTTCTAGAAAACAAAAATAGATTTGGATTCCCAAGTCTTTTATATATAACATTTTTGGACCCAAGATAATTTGTGTAACACCACAAGGTTTTGAAAATAAATATTGAATGCATGAAATACTGAGTCCCTATAAAATAACACATTTTATAATATAGTCTTTAAACACAACATTGCCACTCCTATGTTTTGAATTTCAAAAAACGGTCATCTAGAGTTCTGATTAGTATGTCATTTGGAGTCTGATAGAACAAACTTGATTTTTGGTGAATAGTAACATACAATTATGAATAGTAATATAAATAGTAATATGACCCTTATGAATAGTAAATAATTATTTTATTTTATTTTCTTAAGGTAATATGATAATGAGATCTTAATTAATTTTTCAATGTGATATAAAACTAATTATACCTTTAAAATTGTTATTTTTGAATTAACTATAATTTTATTTAAAAATTAAATTAATAATTTTTATAAAATTATTTTTGTAAAATTGATTTCATTTTTGAATTCTACACATCGAAAAATTGTTAGGGTGAATTTTTGGAATTTTTCTGAAATTCTTGAATGTTTGATGAATAGTGAAAAACGGTAAAATAATGTATATACAAATTATCAGTTAAATACATTATTTATGACATAATAAGTGATTTAATGCCACTTGGTTCTAACTCACATCCACCAATTACTATTAGGGGTCTCATTAGACCACATTATCGGTTTTCTTGAGTGAAATAATAAAATAATGAATAAAATATTCAAAATTCACTCCTCTCCTCCACTATAACACCCCTCCCCCACCTCCTCTTCTATTCTATCCTATAAGAATTTAATCTCCTCAAATTTCTAACTAATTACAATTCCATAGTCACTCCTTGCATCCAAGAATCTTTTTTTCTTTCCCAAATTCCAAAACCCATTTCCTTAAGGAGGTTATTACAAAAGGTAAATCATCTTTTTTCATTTTGTTTCATTTAAATTTATCTTATTTTCTTATTATATCCTAACCTCCTCTATCAAAAAGACCATGATTACTCTAGTATCATATATATACTGTAATTATATCATGTTAATGGAACAACCATCATCAATATTCTTAATCTCTCTCTTTTATTTTATAAATGAAATCATCGTCCGTGAGGTTCCAATTTACAACCTTCATGGAGGAAGAAGTTTTGTTCTTCATTTTATCCTTCATTACTGGTAATGAAACCATTTTTATGGTTAATAAAGACTCTAATAAATTTATTATAACCTATTTAATATTCAGGAACCATTATATGTACATAATATTAAATCCTAATACCAAATTAGTTTCTAATAATCAAATACCGCTAATATAATCGAAGTGGTTGTCATTAATATTTAATCTAATGATTGATCTTCATTAATTATATAAAAATTATATAAATGGAAATTAAAAATTCTTTATGTTCATAAATTATATTTAATTTCAATTCTGTAGATTTACATCCATTTCACATGAACTCCATTATATAAACACAAGTGAACCGTTTAAGAAAATCAAAAAAATGAACACTCTGGAACGATAGAATTCAATCTTATAACTAATCAATAAGGACATAATGGACTTAATAAAATAATTATAAAATAAATACATGTCTAATAGTTTCTTAATTAAGTTACTAATTATTCTAATTTCATATTCTATGACCTTAATTTCAAAAGTGGATCACATTCGGACTTAAGGTAAGAGTTCTTCTACCTGAACCTCCATTTTCATTCGGGATACTTTTATTGTATAATTACCCCAATTAAATTATTATGTACTGTCATTTACTTCTCATAAATTCTGTGTGAGTTTTCTATATTTGTTTACCAACCATAATCCTTCTTTATTTTATGGATAGTTACACATTTTAATAGAAACATTAAAAAATATTTCTGAAATACAAGCTCGATTCAAGGGAATTTATCAAGTTCTTACTTATTTTAAGGGGCACTCTATAATATATTTTTTGGGAAAAATTATCTTTACAAAATCACTCATTTTATTATGAAAATAATATCTTACTTAACTTCTTTTTTTATAATAATTGTTTTTCAAAATAACTCTTCTTTTCAAAGTAAAAGTGTATTTATCTCAATAATTACTCGAAGATTTTATAAGAGTATCTTCATCTATTCCAACACTCTTGTTGATTATTATTTATTATTGGGATTAATATTTCATGGCATCATCTACCATATTTAATTTAATGGTTTATTATTATTTTTTGTGGATGTGCTATCTTAAAACCATTCACCAATTTACTCTGAATGGTTAGTGTTTATGCTTAATATTTCGGGAAGGTTATTTACATTTCATATATTAACTTTCAATATGAATGTATATGTTGTTTATGTTTTTCCTCATTCATATGAGGAATTCATTGGACATAGTAAGTTTTAGGTGGGTCCTGCAATATCCCCTAAGTGCATCGGTAGGTCTCATGAGACAAACTATGGTCTTGGCACAAGGCCTTGACAAAATGATTATTTATGGTCTTAGCATGAGGCCTTGATGGTATGGTTATGATGTCCCGCATTATGAATTCTCTCATTATGAAAATATTATTGATGGTTCATGTGGTTATTCGACTAGTATAATACCCATGATTATGTTTTATTATGGAATTATTTACTCATCACATATTCATTCCATAAAGTTTTCAAGTTTATTATTTGTAAAGGCATGTGTTTTCAATTATTCACTATGCCTAATGTTTATGTTATATTCCAATGTATTGCTTACTCTTACTGGGTTTTTGAGATCACCCCTTTCTTATGTTTCATTTTCTCAGGACATGAAGAATTTTATTATTAATTAAGAGCTCAAATAACCTAGGAGTTATGGATGTGGTCGAAGAAATTTCTATATTTGATTTTCATTTTATATTGTAATGTTGAACTTATGTATGTATTTTGTTTCGAATTCTACTAAACTATTCGGTCCTTCAGGATGCATATTCCTTGTTTATATACCAATGTAATCAAATAATTCATTGGCTTTGGACAACTAGGGTCGGGTTCTTATAGTTGTTATCATAGTATGTTTAGTAGAGAATTTGGAAACTGGATTTAGAAAATGTAGACTAGGGAACAAATACCTAAGATATCCTTTGAGGATAATAATACAAGGACATCCTAGTATTTCATAAAAGAATAGATTATGTGGATATTTCTAGAAAACACATCTATTTATGGATACTACTAGTGGACGTGGTTCTGGGAGAGATGTACCTAGGAGTGAAAACTCTGAAAATGAGTTTCGGGCTTGACCCAGGGTATCCTGGTACATGACAATAAACCTTACTACGCACCTGGTTTGACACTCCTGGGGGATATGCTTAGGATAATTCGCATTTTATTTACAAGCCATTATGAAGGATTTAAATTTAATTTTTTTCTCAATGAAACCTTGTTTATGATTAATAGATTAGCTATGTATATAATTTCAATTTAATCTAAGTATTTTTATACATTGAGATTATACATTATGATTCATACCCTAATCTAGTGTATTCCATTATTTAGAAATGGTGCCTAGTGGAAGAAATTGAAACCGCATGAACACGGTATCCCATGTAGGCATTTCCCTCTGATGTAAGATAATGATGTTGGCTCTGGTACTGCGACTATTTAAGAGCAGCTGATAACTATACTCGAACAACTTTCTTAGGTTATGAACAATAACCTTACTCGTATGGAGCATCTGAATCCACCATGTGGAAGATCTTTGTAAGATCACTTTATGTGACAACAGCATCCATCATTCAATGGGACTATAAAACCATTTGTAGCTACGGAGTGAATAAGTTCGCTAGAGAATATATTTCTCACTTTTGGATGTAACGAAAGAGAGAAGGTCATCATGGAAGTTTATCGTCTATCGGTAGATGTGGATCAGTGGTGGTCGTTAATCCAAAACAAAACGGAGGAGGAAGAGATATAATAGATGGAATGGATCGACTTTAAGGAAATATTCCTAGAGAAATACTTTACTTGTGAATAGCGAGTGGATATGGAATGAAAATTCTTGAATTAGAGATAGAAGGTGGATGAAAATTTTTCCAAGTATGAAGACAACTTTACAAGGATGTCAAGGCATGTTGCAGACTACATATGTAATCCAAGGAGAAACTTTGATCGATTATTTGATGGTTTAAAACCATTACTCCAAAGGTATATAGTCTCCCAAAGTTTCTCATTGTATGAAGATATATTCTAAAGTTCTATCAAGATAGAAAATGAATTTTCTAAGTCTTATGACTTTAAAGGAAAACAAGATAAGAAGAGGTCTACCAAAAACTCTGGAAAAGGAAATAAGGAAATGTGGAAGAAGGGAAGAGTTGAACATCCATCCTGTAGTAATTATGGTAAGAAACAACATGGAACTTACCTGATGGGAATGGGAGTCTATTATAAGTGTGGAGAAAAGGGCCACCTATATCGAGATTGTAAGGGGAAGAAAGAAGCTACCAATGTTCAATTTTACAATTTCAGGGATATGGGACATTATGAACATGAATTTCCTAAGCATTAGGGAAACGTTCCCCAAAGAAGGCCAAGGGAGAAAGGCCCAGATTATGTGGTCACAACTGCAGAGGTTGAAGTTTCTAACGAAGTGGTGGCAGGCACTTTAATCATTTCATCAAACAAATCCAATTATTTATTTGTTTTTTGGATCATTGCATTCTTTCATATATTCCCAGTTTTCCAAGAAAATAAGATATTTCCAATTTGATTTAATAAGGGAGTTTTCAGTCAAAACTCCTAAGGGAAGTATCATTGTAACAAAGTTGTTTCAGGAAGTCCCCATTATGGAATATAAATGTGCATTATCTACTAATTTTATTATCATACCCATGATTGAATTTGATATAATCCTTGGTATGGATTGGCTTTCGAACCATGATGCGAAAATTTATTACAATAGAAAGGAGGTTACAATTTTTGAGGATGATGTGGAATCTCATATCTTTAGGGAAAAACATCACCCTCGGATTCTCATCTAGATCCACACCCATTAGCTCTGCTGAATTCAATTATTGGGGAAAAAGGGAATGCAATAAATATGGGTGAGTAAAAGAATGTTCAAATATAGGATGTTCCTACTGTTTAATAATATTTTAACGTATTTCCATAGGATTTACTTGGACATCCACCATAGTGGTAAATTAAGTTTTCAATTGATGTAATTCTTGGTTCAAGGACCATATCAAAGAACCCTTATAGAATAGCCACTGTATAATTAGTGTAACTAAATAAAAAACTAGAAGAATTGAGGGATAAAGTATTTATTCACCTTATTGTTTCTCTATGGGGATCCCATGCTGTTTTTGTTAAGAAGAATGATGGATCTATGAGGTTGTTCATTGACTATAGGGAGATCAATGCTATAACAATAAAGAATAAGTATCCCCTACCTCACATTGATGATTTATTTGATTAACTTTATGGAGCCCAATATTTTTCAAATATTGATCTTTGATCTAGATATCATTAGTTGATTGTGAGGAAGGAATACATTCCAAAAATAGCATTTCGAACCAGGTATGGAAATTATGAGTTTACAGTAATTCCTTTTGAACTGACTAATGATCCCTATGTTTTCATAGATCTAATGAATAGATTTTTCAAGGAATATCTTAATGAATTTTTAGTTTTGTTTATTGATGATATCTTGGTATACACTAAATGCTATTAAGATCATGAAAATCACTTTCACACTATTCTAAATACTCTTAGAAGAAATGAATTATATGGGAAGTTTAGCAAGTGGGAATTTTGGCTTCAATCAGTCTCCTTTCTGGGCCACATTGTCTCTCAAGATATAATATCTATTCATCTTACAAAGACAAAGGGTGTGCAATAATGGCCTACTCTAATGAACATAACTAAGGTACGTAGTTTTATTGGTTTAGAAGGTTATTATAGGCATTTTGTTCATAAATTCACCTATTTATCAACCCAATGACCAAGGTTACATGTAAATGGGTTAAGTTCATATGGACAAAAGAATGTAAAGACTATTTAGAAGAATTGAATAGGATATTATTGAATGCTCTGAACCTAACCCTACCATCAGGGAATGATGGGTTTGTGATCTATAGTGATGCATCAAAGAAAGGACTTAGTTGTTTCATTCTGTAGAATGATAGCGTTATTGACTATGTATCAAGGTAGTTGAAAATTCTTGAGACAAACTATCCCACTAATGATCTTGAGTTAGCAGTGGTAATCTTTTCTATGAAGATATGGGTACATTATCTTTATGGTGAAAGATGTGAGATATATACAGTTCACATGAGCCTCAAGTATATCTTCTCACAGAAAAAACTCAATATGTGGAAACTATGATGGCTCAAACTACTCAAGGATTATGATTTTACTATACACTACCACCCATGAAAGGCAAACAAGGTAGCTGATGAATTGATCAGGAAGGATCATGGGGTTCTCAATAAGATGAGGATTGACAAGGATCCTTTGTATATGGATCTAGTGAGGATGGATATGGGAATTATAAAAGAAGGTGAAACATCACTACTTTTTCATTTAGTTTCCCAACCATTTTTATTAGAAAGGATTAAAAGTTATCATCCTAATGATGAGAACCTGCAAAAGAAAATTAATGCTATGATTTATGGGAAGATGGTTTACTTTGTGTGGGAAGATGGTGTTCTGAAATTTGGGAAGAGTCATTGTGTCCCAAATCTACCTGATCTAAAAAGGGAGTTATTTGATGATTCCCATAGTTTGAATTTCTCTATACATCCTATAATCCCTAATATGTATAGATATTTGAAGGAACATTTCTGGTGGGATAACATGAAGAGGGAAATTACGGATTATGTATCAAGATGTTTAGTCTGTCAACAAGTGAAGGTTGAAAGGAAACATCCAAAAGGAGTCATGCAACCTCTAATGATTCCTACGTGGAAATGGGATGACATAACCATGGATTTTGTTATTGGATTACCCAAAACTCTAAGGAAGAATGATGTGATATGTGTAATTGTGGATCGACTTACGAAATCTGCACATTTCCTCGGTATAAGGGAGGATTTTTCACTAGAACGCCTAGAAAGACTCGATATCAAGGAATTTATGAGACTTCATGGAGCACCTCTCTCAATTTTGTTTGATCTTGACCCACGATTTATGTCAAAATTCTGGAAAAGTATTCAGAAATCATGGAATACCGATCATCGATTGAGTACTGCTTACCACCCAAAAATTGAAGGGAAATCAGAGTGAATGATCCAAACCATAGAGGACATGTTGTGATCATGTTCACTTTACTTAAAAGGTATTTGGGATCAATACTTACCTTTAATGGAGTTTTCCTACAATAATATTTTCTACTCAAGTATTCAAATGGTGCCATATTAAGCATTTGTACGGAAAGAGATGTCTTACACCAACTTGTTGGGATGAAGTTTGAGAAAGAAGGCTTGTGGGTCCAGAACTTGTGGAGGAAACAACATAGAAGGTAAAGACTATTCAAGACCATATAAAAATAGCACAAAGAAGAAAAAAGAGTTGTGCTGATAATCGATGGAAGGATCTGTAATTTCAAGTGGGTGATCACATTTTCTTGAAAGTATCTCCATAGAAGGGTGTTATAAGATTTGGGAAGAAAGAAAAACTAAGCCCTAGGTACATAGGCCCATTGGAAATTGTGGAGATAATTGGAGATGTTTCATATCATTTGGCTCTACCGCCTAGCCTATCCAAAGTACACAATGTGTTCCATGTCTCTTTTCTGAGAAAGTACATGCCAGACCCAACGCATGTCCTCACTTCTGAAAGTATAGAGTTTGAACATGACTTATCTTACTGTAAAGAGCCTATCCAGATTCTAGACACTAAAGAAAAAGTGTTTATGAATCAGATGAATCACCTAGAAAAGATACTTTGGAGAAGTCATAAAATCGAAGAGGCAATATGGGAGCCTGAATATCTTATGTTGAAGACCAACCCAAATCTTTTTGTGAGGTAAAATTCTATGAATTTTGAGGATGAAATTTTTGTAAGGAGGGGAGAATGTAACACCCAAAGGTTTTGAAAATAAATATTGAATGCATGAAACATAGAATCCCTATAAAACAACACATTTTATAATCTATTTGTTAAACACAACTTTTCCTCTACTATGTTTTAAATTTCAAAAAATGTTTATCTAGAGTTGTGATCAGTAATTCATTTTGAGTCTGATAGAATCAACTTGATTTTTGGTAAATAGTAACATACCCTTATGAATATTAATATGAATAATAATATGACACTTATGAATAGTAAATAATTATATTATTTTATTTTCTTAAGGTAATAATATATTGAGATCTTAATTAATTTTTCAATGTGATATAAAACTAATTATAACTTTAAAATTGTTATTTTTAAAAATAACTATGATTTTATTTAAAAATTAAATAAGAAAAATTAGAAAAATATTTTTTAAAAATGAAGTTTATCTTTTAATTCTACATGTTAAAAAATGGTTAGGGTTATTTTTTTGATATTTCTCTGAAATTCATGATTTTTGATGAATAGTGAAATGTAGTAAAATACCATATATACAAATTATCAGTTGAATACACTATTTATGACATAATAAGTGATGTAAGGCCACTTGGTTCAAAATTACATGCACTTATTACTATTAGGGGTCACATGAAACAACAATATTGGTTGTATTGAGGGGAATAATAAAATAATGAATAAAATATTCAAAATTCACTCCTCTCCTCCACTATAACCCCCCCCCCCTCACTTCCTCTTCTCTTCACTCCTATAAGTCTTGAAGCTCCTAAAAGTTCTGAAAAATTACCCTTACCTAGTAACTCATCATGTCCAAGAATCTCTTGGTCTTTACAAAAGACCAAAACCCCTTCACTTAAGGAGGTTATCGAGGAGGTTATAAAAGGTAAATCAACTTTCTTTTTTAATTAGTTTCATTTCAATTTATATTATTTTCTTATTCTCTCCTAAACTCCTCTGTTAAAATGAACATTATTACTACATTATCATATATATACTATAATTATATCATGTTAATGGAAGAACCATCATCAATATTCTTAATCTCTCACTTTTATTTTATAAACGAAATCATTGTCCGTGAGGTTCCAATTTAAATCCTTCATGGACGATGAAGTTTCATTCTTCAATTAATCCTTCATTACTAATAATGAAACCATTTTTATGGTTGAAACAGACTATAATATATATATTATAACCTATTTAATATTCATTAACCAGTATAAGTACATAATATTAAATCATAAGACCAAACTAGTTCCTAATAATCAAATATTGCTAAAATAATCGAAGTGGTTGTCATTAATATTTCATCAAATGATTCATCCTTATTCCATGTATATAAATGATATAAATAACCATTAACACATTTTGATGTTGATAAATGATATGTAATTTTAATTTTATAGATTTAAATCCATTCCATATGAACTCCATTACATAAAAACAAGTGAACTGGTTATGAAAATCAAGAAAATGAACACTCTGGAATGACAGAGTTAAATCTTATAACTAATCAATAAGAAAATAATGGACTTAATAAAATCATGATTAATAAATACATGTCTAATAGGTTCTGAATTAATTTATTAATAAGTATAATTTCATATTATATGACCTTAAGTTCAAAAGTGGAACACATTCGGACAAAAGGTAAGGGTTTTTCTACCCGAACCTCCATTTTCATTTAGGTTACTTTTATTGTATAATTACCCCAATGAAATTATTATATAATATTATGTACTCATCATTAATTCTGTGTTAGTTTTCTATATATTTTTACAAACTAGATTCATTATTTATTTTTTGGGTAGTTACACGTTTTAAAAGGAACCTTCAAAATTATTTCTGAAATACAAGCTTGATTCAAGGGAATTTCTCAAATTCTTACCTATTTTCAAGGGCACTCTATAATATTTTTTTGGAAACCATTATATTTATAAAATCCCTCATTTTATTATGAAAAATAATATCTTACTTCACTTCTGGTTTTATATGAATGTTTTTCCAAAAGAACTCTTCTTTTCAAAGTAAAAGAGTATTTATCTCAAGAATTACTCGAAGATTTTATAAGAGTATATTCATCTATTTCAACACTTTTGTAGATTATTTTGTTTTATTGGGATTAATATTTCATGGAATAATATGCCATATTTAATTTAATGGTTTATTATTATTTTGGATGTGGATGTGAAATCTTAAAACCATTCACCAATTTACTCTGAATGGTTAGTGTTTATGCTTAATGTTTGGGTAAAGTTATTTACATTTCATATATTAAGTTTCAATATGAATGTATATTTTGTTTATTTTTTTCCCTGTTCATACGGGGAATGCATTGGACATAGTAAGTTTTAGGTGGGGCCTGTTATAGCCCCTTTGTGCATCAGTAGGTCTCATTAGACAAACTATGGTCTTAGCACAAGGCCTTGACAAAATGATTATTTATGGTCTTGGCATGAGGCCTTGACGGTATAGTTATGATGTCGCCCATTATTCATTCCCTAATTATGAAAATATTATTGATGGTTCGTGTGGTTATTCGACTAGTAGAATACCCATGATTATGTTTTATTATGGAATTATTTTCTTAGCTCATATTCCTGCCATAAACTGTCCATGTTTATTATTTGTAAAGACATGTGTTTTCAATTATTCATCATGCTTAATGTTTATGTTATCTTCCACTATATTGCTTACTCTTACTGAGTGTTTGATCTCACCCCTTTCTCATGTTTCATTTTATCAGTACATGAAGAATTTTATTATGAATGACATGCTAAAATAACCTAGGAGTTATAGATGTGGTCGAAGAAATTTATATGTTTTTTTCATTTCATGTCATAATGTTGAACTTATGTATGTATCTTGTTTCCAATGATACTAAACTACTCTGTCCTTCGGGATGCATATTACTTGTTTATATACCAATTTAATCAAATAAGGCCCTATATCTGGGCAACTAGGGTCGGGTCCTTACAATTTTAGTACCAAAAAATATTTTGGTTTAATTTTTCTATGTGGGGAAGAAACCACATGAACAGTAATGAAAAAAAATTATAAACAGCGGTTGTTCAATGCATATGAGTTTATATTTCTCAAACTTTAACTCATTATCTGAGATTGAAAGAGGGTATTTTACATTTGGTGACAATGAAAAGGGAAAAATTATTGGCCTTAAATCAGTTAAAAATCTAGAATATATCCTCATCAATAAAGTAACTTATATATAATTCTTAATGAATAACCTGATAAGTATCTATGAAATTTCTGATGATGGTTATTCAGTTGATTATTCCAAAAATACATGCTTTTTTTCAAAGAAAAATCTCTCAATTTTAAAGTTCCAAGAAAAAATATTTCCTATACTTTAGATCTTAATTATTTTTATTGATATAATTTAAATTATTTGAATGCTAAAACTAGGGAATAAATTATTTGGTATATTAGGATGGGACATTATAGTGTCTATTATTTAAAAAAAAATTCTAAAATACATTTGATTTCTGATTTTCTTGATCTTAATTTGTAGAAAAAGAAACTATGTGATTCATGTCAAATGGGAATTCAACACAAGTTGTATTTCAAACTAATTTAAGAATTTTTTATATATATACCTCTAGATATAATATATGTGGATCTATTCGAACATTATAGAACTATAAGTCTTGTTGTAAAATCATTTGTTTATGTTTTGGCTGTTGATTTTTCAATATTTACTTGGGTTTACTTATTAATACTTAAAATTGAATATTTTTCTATTTTTATTAATTTCATTAAACTTATACAAAATGAAAAATATTCCAAAATTATATCCTTGATAATTTATCATATAGTTTAATTTTATAATTATTGATTTAATTCATATTTTACAAAAAAGGGTATTAAACCTAATTTTTCTTACCCTAGGATACCTCAACAGAATGATGTTATTGAAAGGGGGAATAGGACCGTGAAATAAATTTCAAGAACAGTGTTATTTGAATATTATAGGCCTATTTATTTGGGTTTACGCTCTTAAAACATCATGTTATGTCATTAAAAAAGTTATAATAAGGCACAACTTACAGAAAACGACCTATGAGTTATGGAATAATAAAAAAAATTAGGGTACTTTAAAGTATTTGGATACAAGTTTTAAATCTTAAATAATAATTATAATCTTGGTAAGTTTGATTCAAAATCTAATAAAGGTATATTTCTAGGTTTTTATACTACTTCCAAATCTTATAGTTTTTTAAATGAAAGTTCAAAGACTATTGAAGAATCAACTCAGGTAAAGTTTTAGGAAAGTGATCCTTTTTATCACAAAATGACTTAAACTAATTAGTTGAGTGATTCTCTATAGACTTGATACCTAAAACCCTCTTTGAAAATAATAATGATGCTGATTTGGAACATTATTATTTATTACCAAATCCAACAAGTATTGATACTAATGAACTAGAAACTATGTTGTCTAGACAACCTAGAAACCATAATGACCATCCTCTAGAATTAGTGTTATGAAGTTTAGATGAAGGTGTTAGAACTATAAGAAGTATATGAAATCTAGTATAAATCTCTTCCTTTTCTTATCAGCTAGAATCCAGAACTATAAAAGAATCCTTATCTGATGAAATTTGGGTTTTATCTATAAAAGAAGAGTTAAACCAACTCAAGAGAAACATGTTTTAGGAATTAGTTGATAGATCCTCTTATTATCCTGTCATTAGAACTACATGTGCATTTAGAAAAAAAACTATATGATCAAGGTGAGATCACTAGAAATAAAACTATATTACTTGGGAAAGGTTAAAATTAAGAAGAATGAATACTCTATGAAGAGACCTTTTCTCTTGTATCTAGGTTAGAATCAATTAAAATCCTTCTAGAATATGCATATTATATTAATTTTAAATTATCTTAGATAGATGTTTAATCTCCCTTTCTAAATGGATTTTTAATTGAAGAATTTTATGTTGAATAACCTGCTAGTTTTTAATACCCTCACTTTCAAAATTTATATTTTTAAACATAAAAAATCTCCTTATGGACTTAAATAAGCTCCTAGATCATATTATGAGAGATTAAGATCCTTTCTTTTATCAAATAGTTTTTTAGTATGAAAGGTTGATCCAATATTATTTAATAAAAATTTATAGTCAAATATTTTTTTGTTAAAATTATATGTTGATGCTGATATTTTTTATCAACAAACCAAAAATTGTGTAATTATTTTTTCTAAATTATGAAATATTAATTTGAAATGAGTATTATGGGTGAGTTAAAATACATTCTGGGATTTCAAAATTATAAAAAATATTTTTAAAATCTCTCAAATAAAATAGAATAAAAACTTGATTTACATAAAATGTTTAGACTTGAAAAAAGTAAGACTTATTCAACTCCTATGAGCTACAATATTAAAATTGATATGGATGAGGCTAGAAAAATCAGTTGATAAGTTTTATATAGGAATCATTGAAATTTTACTTTATCTTACTACAATTAGGCTATATATTATGTTTCATTATTTCTTTGTGAAAGATTTCAATCCAATCCAAAGTAATCTCATTTAAATGTTGCAAAACATATTTGAAGATATTTTAAAGGAACTATGTATCTTTATCTAATTTTTCTGGAAAAAAACTCTGACATTATTTTAACTTCATATTCAGATGATGATTTTGTTAAATGTAGACTAGATAGGAAAATCACCTTAGGAATTTTCATTTTCTAGGTAAATATCTTGTATCATGGTCATGTAAGAACATCACTTTGTAGCATTAACAATTTCTCAGACTAAATATATTGTAGTAGGTAGTTATTGTGTTCATGTGTTGTGGATTAAGCACACCCTAATGGATTTGGGATTCAATTTTAATTTTCTTCCAATCAAATGTAACAACACGAGTGCTATAAATATTTCAAATAATCCAATAAACCATTCTAAAACAAATCACATTGATTTAAGGAATAATTTCGTAAGAGATCATGAAAAAAAGGATGATGTCTCTCTAGAATATATTTTCATATATTATCAATTAGCAGATATTTTTACTAAACAATTGTTGGCTGACATTTTTTATTTTATCAAATACAAATAAGTATTATTTATATTTGATTAATTTCTTTTAAATTTTACTATTTTAGTAGCATGAATTTATAACTAATTTAAAAATATAATTATTACATTTGATATTTGGAATCATAATCTTTAACTATTATTCACATAAAAATAAGACATGAAACATAGTTTTCTTATGATTACTCTGTATGTCAGACTATATGATGCTTCAATTATTGTAAAAAAAGGAAGGTAAGACAGCTCTATACATGAAACCCTTAAAAATAACTAAATCTTCATCTCTTTGTTATCTGAACCTATATTCCCTAACCCTCAAATCTTCAAAATCCCTTTCTACAATGTAAAAATCCAAAAGAACCAACAGTACTGCCTCTAGTATAATCAAACATCCAAGAACCACCAAAAAAATCTTGAGGGGAAGAAATATAGATTTCAGTTAGCTAGATGGTATGGATATGTTAATTAAGAGTGTCATAAATCCTTAATGTGGATAATTTATCATTAAGGAAAAATGAAATGAGTTTTTTTATAAAAAATAGGTTTTTTAGTTTTATGAGATAGTTTTATTTCATTTCAGTGACAGTTAGGATCTCGTTAATGAAACTTTAAATCAGAAGAAAAAATTCATTAACATCCTTGGAAATAGCTGAAGCTTTTAAATTTCCCTGTGAAGGTTATGTTGACTTCAATGATTCTCTAGTTTCTATAGAAGAGGTAAGACCACTATAAATAATGAAGCCTCTATTTGGAATAGTGAATGTTGAAAATAAACCATTAAAATATGTAGAACCTAATAGGAAGGTTCTTATTAAATTCATTTAAACCAATATTACACAACAGAATGATGAGTTTAAAAAAGTTCTTTTACAAGATTCCAAATTATTATATGTATTTATGATTGAGAGGCCTATGAATCGGTAACATTACATTTTGAGGTATATGTGTAATATTAAAAATAAATCAGATAATTTTTATCCTCTTAGAAGGATATTGACCTTATTTTTCCATAAATTCAGTGTATTTATATATGACACTACTACAACACGTTGTCACAGACTAACAATGTTGTGTGAAGTTAGGTTAAGATGAAGTAGATTATACTACAACTCTTCTTTGAAAAAGTTGTTACCTGTTTTTTTAAAATAAAAAATTGAGATATACCTCACTAATATTTAGGAAGAGTCATCCCACAAGATATTTTCTAGTGATATTTTTGCTCGAAATTCTATAAGAGTTAAAAAATTTATTCAAGAACCCATGAAATTGATGGATTTAAGGGATGTTTTAGATAATGATAATCTTTCTAAATGGATAATAATATTGATATTTATTATTCAATATAGTAAAGTAATTTCTCCTAATGTTAGTTTATCACCTGTACCTACAACATTTCAACCAGATGTCATTACTATTTCCTATGTTAGAGAAGAATTGGAATCATCCATTACTATATTGGTTAGTTTTGGAAAGGAAATGACCATCTCAACAATGTTAGGTGATATCCCTCTTTTTTAAGTATCTTAATATGAGGAGAAAAGTCAAAAAATCATAATAGAATCACTTGGTTATTTAAGTCAAAATAATTCTAGTGGAGAAGAATAAGAACTAAAAGATTCAACTTATATTTTTGCAAAAAGGGAGAGATATATCAGTATCAGGAGAATTATATCATGTAGATGAAGTACATGATGTTGGTGAAAATCAACATTTTAATGAAAATTGGAGTGTGTAAGTTCATCAAGATTGATTCTAGAATATTAATACATTGTATAAAAGTTCACAAATTCCCACATCAAGATTGGATAATGTTGATGAAATAACCAAAGAGATCTATTCCATATTTATTTATAAGGTAGAATCTTTGAAAAAACGGTTGGTTGAGTCCAAAGGTGAAATCAGGACTCTTCGTGAGCAATTTATTTCAAAAGATGATGTTAGTGAATTGAAGCTGTTAATACAATCAGCTTTATAAAGACATATATAGAGAGGAATATACTGGGGAATCTTCAAATAAATGGGATATATAGTCAAAACTAGAAAGATTGTATCAATATATAGACATGATGAATTCCATTATTTCATCCATGAAATGTGCAATGCTTTATAAAGAGATATTACCAGATCTTTAGAGAGACATGATTGTTGAAGTTATAAGGATTTCTACATTAACTCAAATCTCTATCCTAACTATTGATCAACATTTGAAGTAAATCAGTTTATTTTTAAAATAAAAAGTACCAAAAATTCAGAATCTTTAGGTTCAAGTGAAAAAAAATACCATCTTTATTATCACAGGATTATAAAAAATGGTTGGGTCACTGGAAAATAATTTCAAAGTGTTATAGAAAAAGTTTAAAAAAATGTATCAGCTGGTAGTAAACAATTTAAATCCAAAATCTTCTAAATAATAAAAAGAATACTAAGATGAAGATACATTTACCGAACCATCAAATTTTAAAGTATCCTTTAAAAACTGAATATTTTCTATTGATTGTTTAGTTGGAATTTTAGAAAATCATTTTGAATCATTGAAGAAGGTAGTTGTGATCTATTCTAGGAAATGATACTTTCAAAAAAATCACATTTTTAGAGCCTATAATGGTCTTACGACTCTCATAGACTATTTTAATAATGATATAGTGAAGGGGATTAAGACAAGTGAAGAGGCTCTATAACAACCCCACTATTTATTACACATTAATTCATAATTTATTAAATAAAATTACACTTAATACAACCCAAATGTTCAATAAGTCTGGTGTCTTTTGTAATTAGGTGCACAACATAAAATTTTTATCAAGGGATACAACAACATTATTGAAAACACTTTTAACATCATTCTAAAATTCCATGTATTTTTAAAACTACACGGGATAACCTATGGACAAACATAAGAAAGGGGTGAGCTATAAAGCCCAGTAAGGGAATAAACAAGGTATAACATGAAGAAGATAATACATATTAGACAATAGTCATATCAAATGGGAATAAAAAAACATGAATAATAAGGAATTATATAGCATGATAATCATAAAGGAAACATGGAAAATGTGGAAACAACTTACAATATTTCAACATAAACATAGGTCAAGGATAAACCACAAGACCGCATGGTGGAAAATTTCCATAAAGGAATTAGTTTCACTCCCAATCCAAATATTAGGTATCATGATACCAAACATTACCCAATGCATTGGAGCACTGTATAATTCATGGTGCACCCATCACATTCATTTCATTCTCATTCTTAATTATGCCACATATAGCATATAACATGGATTCATTAATCATCATAATTTATTCTATTATTAAGGAGTGTGGAATATATGTATGTAAGTCCCAAATAAAAATTATATGTTCATAACTTTTAACACCCACGAAAGGAATTGGGGGTGGTTTTCACTACATAATTGGTTTGGCATAGAAAATAATATTTCAATTTTTGCATCATAATGAAATCACATAAAGATTCATAAAAAATTGGTTAATGAGAGATAATGGGGTATCTCATCACATATATATATAATGGTTAGTAATATGTACATTTAAAAATAGATCCCAATATTAAAAATTGGAAATTAAAGGCGTAAGTTAATGAATAACTTTAATAAAGAAAAGAATCCAAACTATATTACGACTTAGAAATGAGTGTACACAAAAGATCATGGGAGGATTCTTGAGAGTGAAATGGAGATCTTATAATTTATAAATTAAATGTAAATTAATGGTAATATGTAATAACATATCCCAATAAAATAAAATTTAATTTATGTTATATAACATAAAAAATTTCTTGAATGGAAATGAGAAGAGATAAATACCATATGGAATTTTGGAATAGTATTGGCTAAGGTAAAGGTAAAAATGATATAGAATAAATGATACCTCATTAAAATAACATAAAATTTAATGTATTGGGTGCTTATAAATAAATTACATTATAAAAATTTCAATTAATAAGACAAATTACAAATAAGGTGTTTGAATTGAAAGGAGGATAGGAAGGTCCCTTACTTAAGTGTATGACTCCAAAATATTGGTAGGGGTTCTTGAGAGCTTGGGGTTTCCTTAAGAGTAATATAGATATTTGAGGTAATATTATGGATGTTTTCCAAGTATTTTGAGATAATATAAAAGGTATCTTGGGTGGGTTTATATATAAAATGAGGGAAATTTTTTTATTATTTAGGTTTTGGATTCTACAAAATAAAATATCCAAAACCAGAAATAATAACATTGTTATTTCCCATGGTTTTTTCCAAATGAGAGTGGTTTTTATTATTTTATAAGTAAAAGTTCTGAAATTATTAAAATAATTCTCTCACTTATGTGGATGTGAGTCACACTCTTAATGAAATGATTTTAAAACCTTGGTATATATTAATGTTTTTGGAGGATTCATAGACTTTAAAAAATTAACCAAATAAACATAAAATCAAATTATTTTAAATTTTAAACATATATTTTGTCTTTAATACTATATATAGTATTTATTACATCACTTTTGTGTCATTATTATGTCATAATATACAAAGTATATTTATATGATATTTAATTTTTACCTGAAAATTTGACTATCTTCGAAAATTATGAAAAATTAACTATTGGATAATTTAAATGTTCTAATTCCAAAAATAATATTCAATTTATCTAAATAATTTTCTAAATATTTTAATTTTCAATTTTAAAATAAAATTGACATTTATTAATAAATTTTTGGAAATTGACAATAACAGTTTTCGAACCCTTATAAAAATTACATTTGACTTCATAAAAATTATAAGATAATTTATATTTTATAAAAATTATTTAATAATAATATTAAAATATTATTTTTTTTAAAAATACATTATTTCATAAATTCATTAATTGAATTTTAATATTAACCAAAAATACGATTTTTTCTTTATTGTATCAAAATAAAAATCATTTACAAAGTAACAATAATATGATGAAAATATATTAAATTTTCTATAAAAAATAATGTACATATTATTACTGCTAGGATCTTTATACATATCCATTTAATACACTAGAAAAATATCTAAGTGTAAGGTGTTTGATGGTGGGATTTCCATGGGGTGGTTCGGCAAACATGTTTTGGGTCGTGATCTCGATGAACATAAACTTCTCCCATAAGCGGTTTCACTCATGTTTAAGTTGTTGGATCTAATCTTGGGTTTGGTCAAGGTTAAAGATCAAAAATGATATCTCCCTCATATGCTATGATAAATGGGATTCATAGGGTACGATCCCATTGGTTGAGGTCATTACTTCCTTTATTTGTGTCAATTAGATTTGTTAAAACTCTATATTTATACTAATAATTTGGTCACAATTAAATGACTATATTATCAATGGTAATGATACTTAATGTTCAATTAAATCTAATTGGATATAATAAAACCAAATACTTTTATGTTTTCTCTATAACCATATTTCATAATAAGACATTTAATTAAAACTAAAATGGAAATTTTATTTTTAACAATTTGGGTCATTATAATATTCCCCCCTTAAGAAATTTTAGCCTCAAAATTTTCATTTCTCACACTAAAATAGATGAGGGTAACTATGCCTCATCACCTCCTCTAGTTCTCAAATTGATTCTTAAAACATTTGGTTCCTCTAGAACACTTTGAAAACGTGTATTGTCTTATTTGGTATAACTTTTTCTCTATGATATAAGATCATCACTGGCTAATTCTCTTGAAAAATGTAATTATCCAATGGTACTACCTCTGGATTGAGTACATTTTAGGGGTTTGGTTTGTGCTTTCTCAAAAGGGATACATGAAATAGATCATGTACATTATATTGTTTTGGTGGGAGTGTTAGTCGGTAGGCCACCTCTCTGATGCAATCAAGGATCTCAAAGGGGAAGATGAATCTTGGAATAATATTTCCTTCTTCCCAAATATCATTAATTTCATTAATATAGATATATGGAGTAATACCATGTCTCCAACATCAAACTCTTGGTATCATCAACAATTATCATCATTACACTTTTTTCAACTCTGAGCAGCTTGAATGTGATTTTGAATAGTCTTAACCTTTTCCACCAATTACTAGACCATTTTAAGACTTATTAGTTTTCATTAACCAACTTCATCCCAACATGCATGTGTTCTAAACCTCTTCCCATAAATAGTTTCACAAGGAGCCATTTGGACGCTCAAGTACAAATTGTTGTTGTAAGAGAACTTGAACAAAATAATATGTTGGTCTCGTACTCCTTTAAAGTCCATATAACATGCCCGTAACATGTCTTATAGTGTCCAAATAGTCTTATCAAATTGGATATCAGTTTTAGAATGATAGGTCATACTAGAGTTCATCTCAGTGTTTAGATCATGTTGGATACTTTTACAGAACATAGAGGTGAATCTTGGATCTCGATTGGATACAATCGATAGTAGTACACCATGAATCCTTACCACTTCTCTAATGTACACCCATGCAAGTTGATCCAGTGAAATTTCTTCTCGAAATTCAATGAAGTGAGATGTATTTATAAGATAATCCCCAACAATCCATATAGAATCATTTCCCCAGGATGTCTTCATAAGTCTCGTGAAAAGGTCCATGGTGATGTTCTACCATTTCCATGTTGTTATGGGTAATGGTTGCATCATCCCCTTAGACTTATTCTTTCAGACATCATGTTATGGTATACCAGGTACTTTTATGTATATTCATATATCTTCTTCTTCATATTGTCCCACCAATTGTGCTCACAAAGATCTTGATACATCTTTTTAATTATAGGGTGAATGGAGAAATTTGAAATATGTGCATCATCCAATGGTTCCTTCTTTAACTTGAGATTTTATAGAACACATAGTATATATCCAAATCTCACAATTCCTTCTTCATAAATCTTAAACTTTGAGGATTTTTCTTTCTCATGGCTTACACCATCTTCTGAATTTACACATCATTTCTTTGATCATCCTTTATTTTCTCCATGAGGTATGGTTGAGCAATAATTTGAGAAAGGGTTGAATATGTTCCTTTCTTAATGATTTCTTTATGTGTATTTTGTAAATATAACAATATTGGATCCTTCTAAATTATTATCATTTATAATGATGCAGGATCTTTTCTACGAATAGCATCTATCACCTTATTTAATTTACCAAGATGGTAGTGGATTGAATCTTCATAATCCTTGATGAGATCTAACCATTTTCACTGGATAATATTAATAACTTTATGTTTGAATATATATCTTAGGCACATGTGATCAATATATATCTCACACTTCTCCCCATAAAGATAATGTCGTCGTATTTTCAATGAAAATATCACAGTTGTCAACTCTAGATCATGTGTAGAAGATTTTTCTCATGAATTTTTAACTACCTTGAGGCGTAGGATATCACTTTATCATTTTTCATTAGTACACATCCTTATCTATTATTTGAAGCATCACTATATACCATAAAGGGTTCCCCACTTATTAGTAGTGTGATCACTGGTGTAGTGATAAGCCTCTTTTTGAGATCTTTAAATTTTTTATCATATTCTTTATTCTAGAAAAACTTCACTCCCTTCTGAGTTATCCTGGTAAGAAAGATTTACAATTGTGACAAATTAACCAAAAATCAATGATAATACCCAGCTAACCCAAGGAAACTATAGGTATCTATAAAAAATGTTGTCCTCATCCATCCTTCAATTTCTTCCATATTTGAAGGGTATAAAATTATCCCATTTCATGTGATCATATTCCCCAACAAAGATAATTCCTTCAACCAGAACTCACAATTGTTGTACTTAGCATAAATATTATCTTTTTTAGGGTCTATATCATAGTTCTCATATTCTTCTCATGATCCTCCTTGCTTTTGGAGTATATTATAATATCATCTATAAAGACTACCATAAATTATTTGAGATAATATCTAAAGACTCAATTCATCAATTCCAAGAACATTGTTTTAGAATTATTGAGTTCGAATGGCATAAATATAAACTCATAGTTCTCATACCCTATACAAAAAGCAACCTTGGGGATATCTTCCTTCTTCACCCTTACTTGATAATATCCCTATTTATGTTCAATCATGGAGAAGTATTTTTTCACATATAATATCAAACAAGTCATTAATATGTGGTAGAGGATACTTTTTCTTTGTCATGATCTTGTTGATCTCATGATAATCAATAAAATAGAATATTTATCTATACTTATTCTTGAAAAAGAGGACTGGTGCACCTTATGGTGAAGAACTTGGGAGTATGAACTATTTATCTATATTCTCTTATGGTTATTTCTTCAAATCCTCAAGTTCCACAATAACCATTCTATACAAAGTCTTGGATAATGATAACACCCCAGGTATAAGTTTGGTTGAAAATTCTACCTCTCAACTAGTAGGATGACCAGGAAATTCCTTAAGAAACACATCAGTGTATTCCTTCACAATAAAAATTTATTAGAGAATAGTTATTTCATTTTACTAAATCATTGTATGTATATATTCTTGCTCATAGAGAAATAATATCCTTGCTGGAGATATTGATGTTAAAGAATATTCATCTATCTTATTGAATTTTTACAGAATCAGTGGTCGATTCATGATATGAAGTGTGATTTTTTTCTTGTATAAATTGATTTTGAATCTATATATGGAAATACAATTGATTCCTATAATTGAATAAAGTTGTAAAAAATAATGTATGACAATGTTATCTTGGAATTTCAGCCCCCAAATTGTGATAGGGGAGGATTTGTATACTTGGGATGAAATAATTTCCCCATTTTCCATTTTCACCAACATCTCTACTTCCATGCTTTTTTGTGGTGTTTGAATATTTATACTAATATTTTGTGATATGAAGAAATGAATAAAACAAAAATCAAAAAGTATATTCTCTATTCAGGAATGAATAACTAGTGCACCTGTCACCACTTCATTGTTGAGATCCACCTCAGTGGTTGTAATGGAAATAGTTCACCTTTACTACCTGGGAGTTTTTTGGTTGTATCTAAAAACCATTGAGTTAAGGCATTGGTTTTAAAATTTTTGTGGTTCCTTGTAGTTTAAGTAATGATAAATAAATTAAGGTTTGATCGGTTCATTCCTTTCCTCCATCACATTATTGGGTTTCTCTTGCCAGTAATTTCTATCTAGGTTTCCTTCCTTCCTACACCAAAAGCATTTATTAATTCCCCTTAGGAAATTTTTGTGGTGCTTCTTCTCACACCTTTTACAAGTGGGGTGTTTATATTTCTTAGCATCATTATATTTTTCTATTAGACCCCCAAAATTAAACTCCACTTTTCGCTTCATATCCCTTTGATACCCTTGAGATTCTTCAACCTCTATTTCAACTTTGAGAGAACATCAGATAATTTTCTCATAGCTATCGAAATCACGGATCGCCATGGATTTTCATAGACTAGGTTTTATCCCATCAAAGAAGAGGTAAACCTTTAATTAATGGGTAACAACAAAGTTAGAGGTGTATTGTACAAGTCTTATGACGTTTTCCTCATACATCCTGGTACATTTTTTTTCTTTCTTCTTGAGGTTAAGGAAATCCCTTTTTATTTTAATTTATAGAGTGTGAGGAAAATATTTATTGAAAAATATTTTCTGTAATTCCTTCCACTCCATAACATTGATCTCTTTCTCAAGCTTCGTATTCTAGATCAATTCCCACTAATGATCATTTTATCCCTCCATATGATAAAAAACCACTAGAACATTCTCTTGTTTGTAACATTTAATTATGGAGACTACCTACTTAGTGAAGATGATCTATTTTTCTATGATTAAGGGATCAGATGATCCATTGAAATTTGGAGGACATTGTCACATAAAACTCTCAATTGTATCTTGTTCTCTATTAGGGGGATTCATTCACTCCTCATGATCCAGCTTTTTATTCATAACCTGAGTCAGTTGATATAGTATCATTATAAAGTTCCATATTCCTACTCCAATCGAGTTGGTCATCTCATTGGGGAAGTCATTACATTTCCCTTTTAATTGGTTTTTCACCTCATTCCTCATATTTCTAGTCATTGTATAGAATAAAAATAAAATTAGGGGTGAGTATTTTAAACTATTAAACACATAAATGGGAATCCAATGACATTAAAGGCATAACTTATTAATTACATTTATTTCATTAACTTATGAATTTCTAGGATTCGGTCTATGTTATCCATGATCTATTTCCTAACATATACTCTTATGGTTATTTTTTATTCCCTTAATAATGGTTCATAATGAGCTTATGAATTTACTAAATCATATCCCCTGAGAGTGTCGAACTAGGTACACAGTAAGTCTCATTGTCGTGTACTAAGTTACCCTGAGTCAGACCTGGGACACCTTGTCGGAGTTTATACCCCTAGGTACATTTGTTCCAGAACCACGTCCACTTATAGTATCTAGGAAGGGATTTATTTTCTTTATAAACCACTTAGTCTATAATTTACAAAATTTAGGTATTTTTTCTTATACTTAGTCTTATCCTTAAGGCTTTCACTGGAGTTTTCTAATAATAATCCCAAAAATAACTAAATGTTTCCTATGATACTAACTATAATAGCCTTACTCTTTATTACACATTAATTCATGATTTATTTCATAACATTACACTTAATACAACCCAAAAGATTTATAAGTCTAGTTTATTTGTGAACTAGATGCATAACATAACATTTTGAACATGGGATACAATGAAATTATTAAAAACTTCCTTAACATTCTTCTAAAATTCCATGGCTTTTTAAAATTTCTCGAGATAACCTAGGGACAAGCATATGGAATGGGTGAGCTATAAATCCCAATAATGAAATAAAAAAGAAATAAAATTAATAATAGAATACATTATATACAATAAAAATATCAAATTCGAATAAAAGTAAAATGAATAATAAGGCATGGTATAACATGATAATCATAAAGGAAGCATGGGAAATGTGCCAACAACTTAAAACATTGCATCATTAACATAGGTAAAGGATAAAATTACAAGAACTCATGGTGGAAAAATTCCCATATAGGAATTAGTTTAACTCCATATCCCTACATGACATATCATGATACTAAACATTACCCAATGAATTAGAGCGCTATATAATTTTAGACACACTCATCACATTCATTTCACTCTCATTCTTAAGTGTGCCACATAGATCATACAATATGGATTCAATCATCATCATGATTTATTCCATGATGAATTAGTGTGGAATAAATTTACATAAGTACCAAATCAAAAGTATACATGCATACATTTGAACACCCTTGATAGGAATTGGGTATGGTATTCACTATGTAATGGTTTTGGCATGGAAAAATCGTGTTGTAATTTCAGAAGCAAAACAGTGCCACATAAAGATTCATAAAAATGGGTTGATGAGAGAGGAGGGGGTATCCAATCACATATAGAGAAAATGGGAAGTAATAGGTACTTTTAAAAACATATCCCATCATTAGAAATTGGAAATTAAAGGCATAAGTTACTGAAGAAACTTTAATAAAGAAAAGAATCCAAACTCTATTATGGCATGGTAATGGGTGTACATAAAGGATAATGGGAGTATTCATGAGTGTGAAATGGGGATACAATAATTTATAAATTAAATTTATATTAATGGGAATATGTAAGAACATATCCCAAGAAAATAAAATTTAATATAAGAGACATAACAAAAAGGAAGTTCTTTAATTGGAATGAGAAGAGAGAAATCCCTTATGGAATTTTGGCATAGTAATGGCTTAGGTAAAGGTAAAAATGAGAGATAATAAATTATCCCTAATTAAAATAATATACAATGTACATTATGGTTTGTTTATAAATAAATTACATCATAAAAATTTTCAATTAAGATGAGAAATTCCAAAAAGGTGCTCGAATTGAAAGGAAGAGAGAAAGGTCCCTTACTTGAGTGTGTGACTAAAAAACCAAGGGAGGGATTATAAAGTGATTTGGGGTTCCTTGGTAGGAATATAGAGAGTGTATGAAATAGTATGTACATAATCCAAGGAGTTTGGGTGAAGATAAATGGTATCTTGGGTGGGTTTATATAGGAAATGAGAGGGATTTCTTTATTATTTAGGTTTGGGAATCTACATAATAAAATATCCAAAACAACAAACCATCCCATGGTTTCTGAAAAATGGGAGTGGTTTTTATTATTTTATATGTATAAGATCCTAAATTACTAAAATATTTTTCTTTCTTATGGGTAGGTGAGTCACACTCTTAAAGAAATTATTTTAAAACCTTAAAAAAATTTAACGTTTTTCGAGGATTCATAAGGGATTATAAAAGTAACCAAATAAATATAAAATCAAATTATTTTAAAGGTAAAACATGTATTTGATCTTTTATACCCATTAAAGTATTTATTAAATAACTTTTAGGTCATTATGATGCCATAATACTTAAATTATATTTACAACATATTTAATTTTTACCCGAAAATTTCACTGCCTCATAAAATTATGAAAAAATCATCATTGGATAATTTTGATGTTATGATTCCTAAAATAATATTCATTTTATCTAAATGATTTTATAAATATTTTAATTTTAACATTTAAAATTAAATAAACATTTATTAAGAAATGTTGGGTTTTTGAAAATAATAGTTTTTGAACCCTTATAAAAATTACATTTGACTTCATAAAATTTATATGATCATTTATATTTGATAAAAAATATTTAATAATATTATTAACATATTATTTATTTAAAAAATACATTATTTAATAAAATCATTAACTAAAATTGAATGTTAACATGAAATACAATGTTTTCTTTATTGTATCAAAATAAAAATCATTTACAAAGTAATAATAAAAGGATTAATATATATTCATTATTATATAAAAAAATTACATATTCGTATTTATAGGATATTGATACATATAGCTTTAATATACCATCAAATCCCCTAAGAGTATGTTGTGTGATGGTGGGACATTCATGGGGTGGTTTGTCGAACATTGTTTGGGTCGTGATCTTGATGAGCTTGAAATTATCCCATAAACAATTTTACTCATGATTAAGTTGTTGGATATCATCTTGGGCTTGGTCGAGGCCAAGACAATAAATTATATATCCCTCATAAGCTTCAATAAATAGTATTAATATGTTACGATCCTATTGTTTAATTCCATCACATCCTTTTTCTGTGTCAATTGGATTTGTTAAAACCCAATATTTATACTAATCATGTAATCCCTATTCAATGACTATATTATCAATGGTAAGGATACTTAATGGTCTGTTAAATCTAATTGGATATAATAAAACCAAATAAGTTCATGTTTTTTCTGTAACCATATTTCATAATAAGACATTTCATTAAAACAAAAGGGGGAATTTTATTTATAATAGTTCAATTGGTTACAGGATATGTTTCAACATCAAGGAAAACTTTTTCCTAGACCTCCAATTATTGAATATCATGCCTCTACATCTCAGAGGCTTAAAAAGATTTTCAACCAAGTTGAAATCTGTTAAGGGATAATCTTAGGATTGAAAAATAATTTTCATTACCTATACTTGAACCCTATTCCAATATATCATTTGTCCCTACATATAAATTAGATATGGAAAGGGCACAACCAACTACTCTCAAACTTCAGTCCACCTTAGTAAGGATCACTTGAAGTGATCAAGCTGGACTTAGAGAATATTTACACACTTTATCTGATGTTATTAGAGAAAGTTTGGATTCTCTATACTTACATCCTCCCTGCCTTTTTCCAACCAAAATTGTTCAAAATACCTCCTCTAAAAAAATTCACCTCAGAACTGACATAATTTTGAGATTTTTTTATATAGTTGAGTGTAACTTCACAAACATTTGAATTGTGTTTCAAAAAAAATGGAATTTTTGTATACTTATATTTTATGTTTTTAATGTCTTTCTCTCCTACATTATTATTATAGCTATAGTGAATTAATTTATCTATTTTCTCAATGTTTTGATATATATTATTATCATTTATTTACTAATCATGTTTTATGTTTATTTACACTTTATTTATCTTTATAAATTATTTAATGATTTCTGATGCTCAATTATTTTTTCAATACAACTTAATTCCAAATTCTACTAAAATTTAGTAGCGTTAAATATTTACAATTGTTCATGTTCCATATTGATTTTATTATTTTTCATATATCCTACTTATTACTCATAGTAGAAAAGGGGGAGAATAAAAGGGAGAATATAAAAATTAAAATTTATTTTAAAACTTCTTTCATTATATTTTTTTATTATTCAATGGGTTTTGTCATCATAAAAATGGGGGGTATTATTGAAACGACTTATCTAGTTCTTTCAAACCTCAGTTGTTATATAATTTCATCATTAAAAAAATCACTATTTTAATTAAAATGTGTTTATATTAAGTGTTTCAGATTATATTCTAGAATAAGATTTTAGATATTAGTTTCAAATAAGATTTATTATGTGCTTAATATATGTGATTATCTAATGCTGAGTAAAATGTTCCAAAAAAAATACAATCTATTTTATCTTATGGGATTCTAGTGTTGAAATTTTATCTTTTTTTTCTCAGAGTAAGAAAAATCAGTATTGAAATTTTAACTTACTATGAATGATATTTTCTTATGAAGATAATAAATTATCTACCACATGTTCAGAACAAGATATTTCAATCAAAGAGTAGTTATGAAAAATATTTACCTTATGTAAATGATATTTTCAAAATATTATCCTAAAAACATCAAGAGAAGTTGATAAAGTTAACTATCACACTTTAGTAACATAATTCTATTAGGAAGAGGAATTATTATATGAAATATTTAATTCAATTTATCTTATGTGAAGCATTAATCAAAGATATGTTTTATCTTATGAAGCCTCTTGGGAATTTATTTTATGCGGATAGTGCTATCAGATTTTTATCTTATGAAGAACAATACATTTTTCAAATATTCATGATTTTTGTTATAAAGTAATCATAATATCTACATAATTCATTTCATTCTTTTAAGAATATCGAAAACAGAGTTGTCTAATTAAAGAAAATTTGATTTGTATAAAGTGACATTTTTTCAAGGAATGAAAATTTCCAAAGAAGAATAAGATTTTTAACATCACCATTTCATAAATATATTCCATATTTTTAAGTAATAGACACATTCCATTAAGATCATATCTCATCAAATTTTCAAAATCTTATTCACCAGACCATTATGATTATATCATTTTCTTAAGTTCAAAATCAAAGAGTATATATAAATAAATAGATTTATCCACTTCATGGATACACACATATATACAGGGAGGTAGATATTCACAAACACATATGATTACTCTGATAATTATAACAAATAATACATTTATATAGAAAATCTAATACAATTCTCATGTGTTGTGAATATAGGTTCATTAGTTACAATCAAGGAACGTCCAAAGTAGTTCTTTAAATATCATCATCTTCTCAGGATGTATCTTTATCTATTGTCAGTTGTTGTTTAAAATTGTGTGCTAAAAATATTCACTACAACAGAAATTGGTTTTAGCGGCGGTTTATTAGCGGTGGTTCTAGTAACCGTCGTTAAACTTTTTTTAAAATGTTTTCAGGATAGTTTATTATAAACTATCATGAAACATTTTTTTTAATGCAACCGACCCTTCCCCCCCCCCACCCTGACCCCGCTTCTCCCTGCTGTCCCCGCGACCCCAGCCCCCCGTTACCCCCGCGACGCTGGTGACCCCGCGACCCCGATAACCCCGGACCCCCGCGAACCCGGTGACCCTGTGACTCTGGCGACCCCGCGACCCTGGCAACCCCACGACCCCAGGTGGTATAGAAGATTTTTCTCATAAAATTTATGTATTATATGAATATTTGGTTGTTCCAATTTAATTCTTTACTATGTTTTGTGCTCCTGAGTAAGAAAAGTGATATTAGGACTTAGATTTATGTATGAAACCCTCTAAGGAATTTTTTGGGTCCATTGATGTTTGAGATCGTACCTTGGTCTACCCTTGGGTTATAAAAACCCCTTAAGGTTGGTGAAATATTTTTTAAAATGTTGCAATAATATAATTATGAAAGTGAATGGGTAGATAATTGTAAGTTGGTATGTAGTCAAGGTTAATGGGATATTTGAAATATGGAATTGGTATTTTTTTGAAATGGCTAGTTGGATTCTGAAATGGATTAAAATAATCATTTTTCACTTTGCTTTGGTTATGGTTTTCCATGAAGGACAACAATGTTTTAAAAGTGGGTATTGTTTTAAAAGGAGGTGTTGACCTTAATGTTATAGGAAAACATGGGTTATCCTAATATATTTCAAATGGTGATTAGAAATGAGGGTGTGGTTACCCTTTTTTGAAAATGATTTAAAATCCCCTTTTATGGTTGTAAATAGAAATGAAATTCTTGGGACATGTTGATTTTTTTAAAAGAGGAAGACTCATTTTTTGAAGGGTGGATTCAAGATTATTTCAATTGAGTATCTTGAATTGTGTTTTATTCCTTGATTTGATTTTAAAGATATGTTGAGAACATAGTCGTTTAAATGATATATGGGTTAGTGAGATAGAACCTCGGACAATTAGGTTGGCATGTTAACTTGTTTTATTAAATTAAATAAGTGATAAATGTGTTTTTTTATGGGAATTTGGTATAATGTGATTGTGTTAAATGGGTTAAGGTATTTAAATGATATATGTGATAAATTAATTTCAATTGTAAATGGAATATATGTTAATGGGTTATTCATTATAAATGGGATATAAATAGTCATTTATGGGAATGACCATTGAAGTAGATTGATATAATATATTATTTCATTATTAGATGTTTACCTAGATAAATCATTTGGAAAGATGTTGGTGTGTCAATCAACTATGATAAGAAGAGTTACATTTCATGTTTCATTAGCAGCAATCAAATTTTTTAACACTAACTAGTCCTTGATTTTTCCTACCACAATTAGTATATCTTTAATTATAACTGTATTTATAACTAAATCCCAAGTGAATTCATGAAGATATCTATATAGAGATGTGAACACTACCTAATAATATTGGTGGACTATACCAGCTTTAAATTCCACCATGTAGTTCATACAAAAGATTAAATCAATGAAATACATGTATATGATCTGAATAAACTAGATAAATTATACTGAAATGATAGTCTTGTAGAATTCTATCCATTTCAATCCTCATCACTACCACTATCTGTGAGGTGTGTTGACACTGATGGTATAAAGAATAGTTTACACATGTTGATTAGAAATAGAAGAATGATGGATGTATCCAATACAAAAATATTATATATGATATCCATAATTTCCATATTTAGACAAATGGTACCCCAAACCATATAGGAATTATGTTTCTTGTTCCTGATATCCTTCACTTATGTATAAAACTACTTCTCAAATGTCACAAGATAGTTATTGATTCTCTAATGAGGCTCGTCCTAATAAAATTAATTGTTCCTAGATGTCTCTTAGTTTTCCTAAGTCTTTTGTTAAGAACTAGTCTAATATGACTATTCCATCTGAGCATACAAAACCAGAGGTAGAGTTGATATTGTTGCCCCAACTGGTCATATAATTTTATGAAAACATTTTTTAAGATTCCCATTCATGGAACAATACTGTAAATTCTATAGTGGTGATATGAATTAATTATTCATGTGTAAATTCAAGATGCACTGTAAAATACCTGGTCATTTGATGTGATATGGATTATAAGAAACTCATCCCATTAATTGATTTTCTCTTACATTAATATCATAGGACTAACTCTACATATTGTGTTTAAATCCCATGTTGATGCTCCTAGTTTCACATAGCTGAACAATGGTGTCTCCTACACTAATATTCCATCCAAAGTCTCTTCCTCCAACCAACTCCTTATTATCAATTTCTAGGTGGCATGTAATATAGAGCATTAAAAATATTGATAGATACTTAGTTTGTATACCTTAAATAAGGATCTATTCATTCATTCCTTTTCTAGGTGTTTCCTCTCATGAACAGTGAACAAGGTGAGTGAATTTTGATGTATATTTAATCTCTTATACACATTCATGTTCAAATTTAAAAAATTATTCTACATTTATTACCCCAATGGTTTTAAAGAATAATTGTTTTACATTACAAGTATACAAATCCTTTCCTAGTGAGGTATTGAAACAACATATCCAAAACAACTATGTCTAATCATTCTAGCATCGGGTACTCAAGAATATTCATTCTAACTTTGACGTTTATCTCATCTGGTCTCCCATCAATGTTAAAAAAATTGGACCTCCTATACGAAAACACATCTGATTTATTGTGTCTAAAATTCGCTTAAAATGTCAGTGGATTCTATTTTATAAGTTCTATTAAATGATTTACCTAATGATGTTCCACATTTACATGTCCCATAACAACTTCCACAAAATCATGTTCTACACTCTGAACAATATCCTAGTTTACTTGTTTCCCTAGAGCATCTACATTCTTAGTTTCTCTATCTTTTGGTTATAGTGGCTTCATGGGGGGATAAAATAGGGAGGATTCTATAGTATCTTTAGCTTCCTACTTACAGAATCAAGTAAATAGTATTTGGATCCCAATATCACTGTAAAAAACTAAGCTGTGATAAAATGTGTTTGGTGCCAATTTTTTTCTATCATCATGGGGATAGAGGAGAATATTGATAAAGTGGAGTTTCTTCTCTAACTCTTTTATGGATTGGGCACAATTGGGTTCAATTAATGGAACTTATATGCTCTTATCCATTATTTTCTCACTTCTTGAGATGAATGGGTAGTCCAAGAATATAGCCTTCTCTTATTCAATATACCTCTGGACTGATAAACTGGGGATGAGAGAACAAGTGAATTATTAAAAAATTTCATGGTCAAAAGGGCCTAGCGTGTACAGCCTGACTTCTTCTAGATTAATATTATGAACCCCACAAGCTTTAAGTTATTTATTTTATCACCTTAAATTTTTCTTGATCCTCATATTCGGGAGGCCTATTTCACAAGGAATTTCATTCTTATTAGGTTTCCCTTTCGGTATTTTCAACCTAATAGGATTTCTTCAATTTTTCAATTCGAAATGCTTAACTTAAATTTGGTTAGCGTCATATCCAGTTAGTGGAGACTCAATTTTTACCTAGGTTTCTCTTTACAATTATTCACTATGATGAGTTGTGTGTCTATTTACTTATATAGTTTTAGTTCATGCAAGTTGTACCAAGATAGATGATGTTTAAGGTTTCTCTTTACAATTGGTGCACATTGTTTAAGTTTATGTTGTGTGGACCATAAGCTGGGGTAGCCTACATGAAGAGATGTTTCAAGTTAACCTGATATGAATTGGTAAAATATGGTATCATGAATATGGATGATCTCATAATTAATTATAACTCAATAAAACTAATCATAATGACCACATAAGAGGGGAATGGGGTGTTAGATATTAGAATAAGTAGGATCTCACCTAGGTGTTCTAGAATATATCTCTGTAAAATAATAGTAGTATTCTCATTTTAATTTAATAATTCCATGATAATCATTGAAGAATTTTTATAAAAAAAAGAAAAACATTTCAAATTTACCAATAATTCCAAAGAAAATGAAGGTGTAGATACGTTCTTGGAACATGGTTCATTTATTTTATGGTCATGAAGCCCATACCATTTCCTTTGTGATTTAGAGTCACACAATTAAGACCAATTAAGGGTTACATCCTATTATTTCTATGCTTCTTCATTAAGATTGGAAACATTATTTTTTTCCTCATGAACTATGACTCCAACCAAGTTATGCTTATGTTACTTTTTGTTACCTAATATTATATTTTGATTCTAAAAAATATTTCAAAAGTAAAGGGTTGAAAATTTGGAGATTTGGGAGAAACATGATAGGAATATTGTTTAGAATAACTTTTAGTATTGACCATGTGGTAATTGAGTAATATGGTATTGTTATCACACTGTTTCTCTTTGCCAAATAAACTTCCGCTATCCCAAACACTAGAGGGTTCATATCTAACTCAGGGGATTATCTTTATTATATTATGTTTCTGTAATCTTACCCTATCGTATATATGAATCTATTTCTCTATTTAGTAGTAACTATGTATTTTAATTTTTTTTATTATTGTGTAGGCACATTGTGATATACATGAATAAAAGCTGGATCACATTACTGAGGAACACACCTCAGTATGTTAAGGGTTTGAATGAGTTTTTAGATTTTTCAATTTCTAATCGATCCGTTGAAGGGAGAATAAGATGTACATGTCCTAAATGTAAATTTAGAACATGGTTGAAGAGAGATGAAGTTTATGAAAATTTAATATTGAAGCAATTCCCTGGTCAATATTTGTGTTGGGTTTGGCATGGATAATTGAACGTTACAGAAAGATTGAGTACTAATGTTAATCCACAGAATGAGGTCCCAAGTTCGTCGACAATGGAAAATGAAATTCAAAACCTCATAAATGATGCATTCACCACTTCAAGACACCACAATAATCATAAAAACGTATCAGAACAACCAGAAGAGGGTGCTACAAATTGCAACGTGGCAAGTGATGTTTTTGATAGGGTAACATAAGAATATCAAGATTGTAACATATCATTGGATCCTACTCTTGATTCTGTGGAGCCAAATGTAAGAGAAAACCTCACTGAGAAAAATGTGTTTCATGATTTAGTTGATGATGGAAATCAAGGGTTATATAGTGGGTGTTTGAAATATTAAAATCTTTCATTTCTGCTAAAGTTTTACCATATAAAATGACTATGTGAAATTACAAATAAGGAAATGTCCATGATATTGGAATTGATTCGTGATGCATTTTCTGAATCAAAAATCCCAGAATCTTTTTATGATATTAAAAAATTTGTTAACAAGCTTAGTCTGAATTATACAAAAATATATGTGTGTCCCAATAATTTTATGCTTTATTGGGGAGAGGATTCAAGTAGACAGAATTGCAAGAAATTTTCTTTTTATATATGGAAGTCAAAGGGTGATGTTGGGAGTCTGAATGAACATAATTCCATGGAGAAGAATAAAAAGAACACACTTGGAAAGGTTTTGCGTTACTTTCCCTTGATGCCTGGATTGCATAGATTATTCATGTCATCGAAAACCACCGAACACGTGAAGTGGAATTCTATAGATAAATACAATGATGGGTTAATGAGACATCCACGAGATTCCCAATCATGGAAGACATTTGATTAATTACATCTAGATTTCTTAGCTGATCTTAGGAATGTTCAATTGGGATTGGCTGCCGATGGATTCAACCCATTTGGGAATTTGAGTACCAGTTATAGCATTTGGATAGTTGTTTGATCCCTTATAATCTGCCTATGTGGATGTGTATGCAAAAAACAACTTTTATCATTTTGATGATTATTCCTAGAAAACAAATTCCTAGAAATGATATTGATATATACTTCCATCCTTTTATTGATGAATTACAGGAGTTATGGAGCAACGATGTTAAGACATTTGATGCTTCTTCTAAAACAAGGTTCAAAATGCATGTTGCTTTAATGTGGACCATTAGTGACTTCCTTAGGCTTGGGAATTTATCTGGTTGGAACACTTACACGGGTTTGGATTGTCCCATTTGTAACTTTGATTTTGAGCCCAAATGGCTACCTCACAGTAGAAAATGGTGCTTCTTGTGCCATCGAATATTTCTCGATGCATTTCATAGATTTCAGATGAATATATCAAAATTTAATGGTTCCATTGATCGTAGACCACCTCCAAATTTGTTAACTGGTTTTGAAATATTGAAACAGCTTGAAAATGTTGAAACAAAATTTGGTATGGTTCATCATTTGAATGATAGCAGTAAACGGGTCCGAAGTGCATCGTCAGGTGAAATTAGAATGCAACAATGGAAGAAAAAAAGTATATTCTTCAAACTTCCGTATTGGGAATTCTATTTGTTACAGCACAATCTTGATGTGATGCATATTGAGAAGAATTTCTATGATAATTTTATTTTCATATTACTTAATGAGCATGTAAAGTCGAAGGATCATCTCAATGCTCACAAAAACTCCCACGTAATGAACATAAAACGTGATCTCTAGCCAGATGAGAATGAAAAGTATGCTCCGGACATTTTTTCAATGAAAAATAGGGATAAAGATACATTCTTTAAAATTTTAAAGAATTTAAAGGTATCTGATGGGTATTCGAGTTACATCTCAAGGTGTGTTGACTTGAAGAATCATAATTTACATGGATTGAAAAGTCCTGATTCACATATTTTGTTACAACAGTTACTACCATTTACACTACTTACATTATTACCTAAAAAAGTTACTGTTGTTGTACTCAAATTCTGCACATTTTTCAAGAAATTATGTGAGAAAGCTCTACATCTATTTTATCTTGAAAACCTCTAGGAGAGGTTTGTATTGACCCTTTGTGAAATGGAGATTATCTTTACTCCATTGTTTTTTACTTTCATGGTGCATTTAACTATGCATTTGGTTGAGGAAGCTAAATTAGAAGGTCCCGTTCATTATCGATGGATGAATACAATTGAGAGGTATTTTATTTATATGTTTTTCATTTAAGTAAACAATTTTTGGCATTTAAATAAATTCATAGTATTATTATTTTATTTCATAGATATCTTGGGCATTTGAAAGCATACGTGAGAAATAAATCTCAACCAGAAGGCTCTATTGTTGAAGGTTATTTGGCTGAGTGTCTTACCTTTTGTTCCAGATATTTGGATGATATTGAGACAAGATTTAATCGAGTTGGACATGTTGACGACACATAAACTCAATCTCAAATGCATCAGAAATCAAAAATATTTCCTGTTATTGGCCGATCAGTTGGGAGGACCTCAAATGTGATACTGACAGAATTGAAATTATTATAGGCACATAGATATGTGCTTCTGAATAGTGAAATTTCAGATCCATTTATTGAAGATTTGAGGATACAAAAAAAGAGACGAATGAGTGGTCGAACATGAAATGAGAAAGATATAATGAAAGCTGTGGATAAAGATCTTGTAGAATGGTTTTATGGCGTGTAAGTTCATAAATATTGCAATAAATACGAATATTAGTTTGACACATACATTTTGTAAATATATTAAATTATATTTATTTTTTTAGATCATGAATACTGATACTCGAGCGGACTTGTCAGAATATTTGATGTTTCTTGCTAGAGGTCCTATAAAACAAGTTAGAAAGTTCGACACTTATAATGTGAATGGCTTTAGATTTCATACAGTCGATTGAGAAGTGGGTTTGAAAACACAGAATAGTGGTATATTTACATTTGCTGAAGTGGGATACTATGGAAAGCTCCATGATATTATTGAATTAAACTAACATGGAAATTTTTTTGTTTTTTTATTCAAATTCAAATGGGTCGATATTATCAGAGATGTTAAAAGAGATTCCTTGCAATTTACTTCTGTGAACTTCTCTCGCTTGATGGATGTTGGTGATCATGAACTGCATGATCCATATATCTTAGAAATGCAAGAAAAAATGTTATATTATGTTAATGATGTTGTGGATGAAGGGTGGAGTGTATTTTTTCATGTAATACAAAGATATTTGTATGATATGGTGATGAAGTGGAAGATTTGACCTCTAAAATTGAATTTCATCAACAACAGGAAGCAGAATTATTTTTCCATCATGATATTGAAAATATTAGTCTAGAAAGGATAAATGAAGTGGATAAATAAATGGAGGAAGAAACCAACATGATTGAAGGGGAAAATGATTGTATATACAATTATTTATTCATTCATAAACCACTTGTTTCATTTCTGTAGTCATTCATTATCATTGTTATATATATTTTTTCTGTTAGTATTGGGCATGTATTATCATTTTTAATTTTTTTTCTGCATAATTTTTTTGAAATATATATTTTGAACTAAATTTTATTTGATTAAATGACAGGAATTCCAAGGAAAAAGCGTTACATTATTTCATCTAGTTCTGTGACAGGTGATGATCCATCTGGATCCCTCCTCACAGCATCTGAGGCACCAGCTGCCTACACCCCTCCACCATCTCCCCCAGCACCATCTCTCACACCATCTTTGGGTGTCCCATTAGAGTCTGAGTCATCGACTCCCCCTTCAGAATCCTCAGCAGTGGGGTGGCAACACGCCTCATCCAGTTCATCATGGACATACTGGAGTGTCACTGTCATAGGTACAAATTTAAATTAAATAAATTTATTTCATTTTTTTTATACTAATTGTTTGCTCATTGAAGATGGAAAAAATGAAACCATGAAGAAAAGCTTAAAAATTTTAGATGTTTGTAATATGAATGGCGAGAAGATAGTCGTTCCATTTTATTCTTGTGGGATCCCTACAGATGGCGTCATGGGGTTACTTGGCCAGATTCTAGGCCAGCTGGCAGCGGAGCCCATTTCCCTTCCTATTTCTTATGATGATTGGAGACATATGCCTCCAAGATGGACAAATGAAGTTTTTTATTTCAAAATAAAAGTAATTTTATTACATTATGGTTTAATTGAATTTCATGTTACTAATATGTTCAAAATGAATTTATGTATACAGATGTTCTTCCACTTTACAGTTGCTGTTGTGATAGCACGGAAGTGGATGATGAAAAATCTTGGTAAGAAATGGAAAGATTTCAAATGAAGATTGTGGTGTGATGTCAATTATACTTCATTTACCATTAAACAAATGTACGAGAAGCTACACAGTGGGGTACCGAAAGAATAGTGGAATGTTTTTGTTGATAGACATCATGATGAGAAGAAGATGGTATTGAAATATATATTATTATATTATCCTCATTGTACATTTATAAGAGTATATTAAGAGGAGATGGAATTTAATACATTACTGTTAAATTTCATTTTATTTATTTCAGGATCTCTCAAGACAGAATGCATCAAATCGAGCTAAGAAAGTCATCCTTCACACTACGGGCTCAAAAAGCTTTTCTAGAAGCCGAATGACATTGGTAATCTTTTAATTATTTTAAATATTTATAAGAAAATATTATATGTTTAATATATTGAATTGTTGATTTATCTTTACTTAATGCAGTCACAGAGTTTAGGGAACGAAGCATCCCAAACTGAACTGTGGTTGGATGCTCACAAAAAATCAGATGGAAGCTTTTTTAATGAGGCTGCCAAAGAAGTTGGGGTATGAAGTCAATTTTTTTATTATAATAACTTATTATCAGCTTTTACTATGTTAATAAATATTTATATTTTATTTATAGGTAAAAATTAAAGAACTATGGGATGCCAATCCTGGGAAGTCATACTCAGTCTCCCAGGATAACCCAGTTGCTAAAGTCCTTGGGTAGGAGCATCCTGGTAGAGTGTGCACGATGGGTTTCGGACTCGTACCATCTGAGGTCTTTGGCATTCCACCATGGATTCCAGCTGCATCTACTCCTGGTTATAGTCAGTCCATACCCAAAGATGCTCAGAGAGAGATTGCTTCTCTACGAAGCACAATTCAAGATCAGGGGGCTCAGATATCTGCTTTGTATCAAGCGATGAATTCTATACATCAGAATATGAGAAGATATTCCCCTAGTGGTAGCACATCGACCGGTGGTCAGTAGGTAAATCACAAAAAATCAAAATCATTTAGTTTGAAAACTTTCATTGGTTTTAATTTTTAATATGAATATGCAAAAGTATTTAATTTTCAATATAATGTTCTTACAGGTGACAGCAAAAAGTGGATATGGAGGTGGAGAGGGTGACAATGCATCATCGGACCGTGAGTAGAGTTGTATTGTTGATTTGTTGAACAAATATGGGAATAGTTGGTTTGAATATGTACCATGTGTTGCACATAGTTTCCACCAAACATTTTCATGTCCTAACATTTTCTTGATTTCTCATGTTTCCTTTTATGCATTTTATTGATTTCTGATGTTTCTTTTTATGTCTTGATTTCTCGAGTGTGGTATACATCATTCCAGTTAGGCCTATGTTTTAATTGGTAGTCGTGATTTTGGATGACTGGGAGTTAAACCCATTTTTGATGTGTTGAATAAATTCTCGATGCTTAATATTATAATATGTAATTATTAAATATCATCATCCAAGAAGGTAAACCCTTCTGGCGTTGGTATCCTATGACACCGTGAATCACAAAAACATTTGGATTGATAACTCTTTATTAGGAACTATTTTCTATAAAACCAATAGAAAATGATTTTCATTTTTTATAACACAAACATAACCTTGTTTTCAATTTGAGACAAATATGATTCATGTTATATAAATCCTGATTTCCTAAAATTATTCATGAATATATAAAACATTACATGTTGTTCTATGAATAAATCCTTAGAAAAAAGTAATATCTCACAGCTAGCATATCACCCAAGGTGAAATAACATCCAACTATAACATCAAACAACAAGAACAACAATCCAACACCGAGAACCTGGGTTTTCCCCCATATATGGGTTAGATAATCCGACAAAAAAACACATTATCAAGTACTGAAACACCTTAATATCATATAAAACTTTCAAAAAAAATATTCAATTGAAAATAAAATGGATTTGATACAACATTGTGACGTCATTACCTAGGTTCCACTAAACTAGTTCCCCAGACCAATGTTCCACATGACCATAGGAATTCCTCCTCATATACAAGAGGCTTCATACTAGTATTGAGGGTCCAATGAGGTATGTGGGGATAATATACCATCTTTACCAGTTTAAAACAATAGTATAAATCAATTCAAATGATAACCAAGTCTGTTATAAGAATAATCATGCATGATGTATTCAATTCCAAAAATTGGGTAAATCCCTACAACCAATGTAGTAAACATGTCAGTTCATACAAGTGTCATGTGTTAAGGAAAAAACAAAATAAAAAACCCCATTAAAATTCTAAAATGGGTCTCGATGTCCATCCAGTTCCTTCATACATGCCTCATACCATATCCCAAACCAACCATCTATCAAATGGATTTTTCCCTTATACTTCCCTACAACCATGAGATCTACTCAGGTATTAATGGCATCCTAAAAAGGGTGTGAGTATAGGTTAATAGGACACCACCAATAGTGTCTAAACAAATAAATATTATAATAACAATAATACTATATACATAAGTACAATAAAATAATAAACAAGGAATAATAGGTAAACAAGTTCCATAATTAAATATCAAGCATTTAACCGTGTATATCCTTCGGTTTTATGATGACATCAAATCCCACCAAACCTTCTTTAGCCATGTCAAAATTATATTCCATTAATATAAATGGGTTTTACATTTTCATTAACAACAATGGTAATTCATTAATCATTTCAAATTCATATACTATGGTGCGCTAATCAGTTCACTCATATCATACACTTAGGCTTTAGTTCCTGGAAATCCATATCAATACACTATCCAAGCATAGGAAACTCCATATACATCATATCAAGTCCATTATGTCAAATTTCATGTCTAACCATCCCAAATCAAAGATAAGGAATTCCTTGTAAAAAAATCTTACCCATGGGTGGGATCTACTGTGTCCCTTATCATTTACTAATACATCAATACACATTCCAAAAGTTCAAACACACTTGACCTTTTTAACAAATTACAATATCAAGGGTGAACCTATTTCATTTCACCAATATTCACATAGTTTATCACTTTCACTGAACTTAACGTAATTCCATAACTATTCTATTTTACTATTAATTCATAACAAAAACCATTGTAAGTATTTTCAATTCCATCTTATAACATGGATATTACCACATTTTCCATTCATTATTTATCCCCTTAGTTATCTCACAACCCATTTAACCATAAAAGTTTTGATAAAAACCACTTATTCCATTTTCACATCCTTGAAAGGCCCAACACATCATTGAGTTGATTTTATTTTATGATATTGTGTCTATTTTTTCTGGTTTGATTTGTTTTTTAGGACAGTGGTGCAGTGGAAGCAGCAAAAAAATTTTCTGTTCATCTTTTCGCGGCGATTTTAACTGCTGCAAATAGTATACAGGTAAAACTGTAGCAGTAGTTAAACCCACCGCTAAATATAAAAATACTTACATTTAGCGGCGGTTTTAACCGCCACTACAGAGTCGCATCCCCCGCCTACATTCCGCGGCGGTTATCATGACTTTTGTTGAGGTTTTACAGCCGCTGGATTTTACTTTATTAGCGGCGGTTATAATCGCCGTTAATAAAATAAGATCTCGGGTTCGTAAAAACCGCCGCTAAAGTGGAGAGAACCGCCGTGAAATGAGGCCGCTACGACGCTTCATTTAAACCGCCGCTAAATGAAAAAAAACTACCGCTAATAGTTTTCCAACGCCAAATTTAGTAGCGGTTTCTGTAAACCACCACCAAACAATGTAGTGGCGGTTTAAACTGCCCCTAACTGCAAAAAAAACCACCGCTGCATGGCGGTTTTCTTGTAGTGATTATTTAAAATTCATTCATATTTATTTTATCTACACTCATTATTAGTGAGTGTGTTAAGACCATGGATAGGTCTTATAAAATAAGATCTCAGTTGAATGCTCTTGTACTATTATAACAAGTAATGGCTTCTTTTACTCACGATGGAAGCCCCATGGAAAAGGGTTGTTATAGTGAAAATCACCAGACTCATGGAGTATAGTGTTTATGGAGTGAACTATAGGGTTTCTATTCTCTGAAACACTATAAATCTCATGTGTTCAATCACTTTATGGTAAGATTTTATATTTCCACTACCTTATTTTATTAATGGAAGTATTAGAACTTGAATCCCATAAAGAGGGTGGTCTTAAAGTAAATATAATTTTATGAACTCAATTCACCCCCCCCCCATCTTGAGTTTTTAGTTATTCATTCTCTAGGACAAGAATTCATATCATATCTCATGACTCTTGAGATATCAAAGGTTGAAGTCTAAATATATACTTTCAAATTAATTCTATGGATAATAATATATAATGTATTTCAATGGTTAGAGATTCTTTCTATAGCAGGTACTATTATGTATTGTAGTAGTCAGAACTATTCACCTTGGGCCACCAGTTTGGGCTTGGAGTCTTTAAGGCCTTTGGGCCACCCAGGCCTTTGGGTCAGAAAGGATTTCAGGCCAAATTTAAGGCATTGAGGCCACCTCAAGGACTTCAGGCCACCTCAAGGCCTTCGGGACACCTAAAATTCCTTCAGGGCCACCTCAAGGCCTTCGGGCCACCGTAAAGTCCCTCAGGGCCACCTGATATGCAGATTCCCAGACAGATTCTACAAGAAACCAGCTCTAGAGGGGGATTAAGAGTAGGGTGCATTCACTAGAGCAGGGATAAATGGATTTGGAAGAATGAGAGGGTATAAAATTTTACATTAGTACCGGGTATGTGCATCTCTGCACAGGACAGCTATCCGAACAGCCATGCAAATGTGGAGAGCTGGTCATGATGCAGATATTGGGGAGGGGCTGTTTCATGTAGTCATAGTCTGTATGATTTCTTTAAGACCTAAATGTCCTATAATGTCTTAAAATCCTATAGAAAATTTAATATCTAAGACTAAAAGCCTTGTAAGGGTTCCCCCTCATCCCTTGAAATTGGGGTTATCAAAAATCAATAAAAAAAGAAGGCCTTCAGGCCATTCAGGTAAATAGAAAACAAAATGTGGACTCCTATATCATTTTTTTATGAGGGTACACACAATGTGAATGCCCTTATATATGATACTATCAAACTTAATATTGAAACCTTCAAAATTTATTAATATTAAATCATTACTCAAATAAATGAAATAATTGTTGAGATTGTGAATAATGTTACTACTCTAGGAACACCAATTACTGAGCCTAAGAAATATTCCACAATTGTTTTCACTAAGGGGTAAGAATACATAAAAAATATTATTGGTTAAAATAAACATAAAAAGGGAAAAATTGGAATATGAAGTTAGGGTGAAAGTCCCAAATTTTATAAAAAAATTTTGTGCCATGTTCTAAAAAGAAAAACCTCTCTAAGTTTACTTATTTTCACATTGGAGAAATAGGAAATTTTGAAAATTTTGAAATCTGAAAAATACTCAAATTTGTAGAATTAAAAATTATTTTCATAAAAAAATATCCAAATTTTTCTACAAATTTTTCTAGAAAACACAAATATATTTGGTTTTCTACGTCTTTTTTAGCTAATATGTTTGGACCAAAGAGCATTTGGGTACCAAAAAATCTTCTTGTTTAATTTGTTTTTTGTAGGGAGAAAACCACATCAATATCAATGAAAATTGGTTTATGAAAATTGGTTTTTCAAAGAATATAAGTAGAGATTTCTCAAACTTTCACTCCTTATCAAATATTGATGGAGGCTATGTCACATTTTCTAAAAATGAAAAAAGGAAAAAAATTTAGAAATTGATCAGTTGGAAATCCACAAACTATTCTCATCAAAAAAGTAATTTATGTTGATGTATTAAAGAAAAACCTAATAAGTATCTCTTATCTTTGTGATGATGGGTATTCAATTGAATTTTCTAAAAATTCATGCCCATATTTCAAGGAAAAATCTCTAATGTTTAAATTTCCAAGAAAAAATAATGTCTATACTTTAGATATAAAATATTTTTATAGAAAAAAATCAAGTTGTTAAAATTATGAAATTTATGAATAATATATTGAAAATATAAGTCTTAGACAATGTAATGTTCATTATTTAAAAAATTTATCTAAAATAAATTTGATTTGTAATTTGCCTCATCTTAAATTAGATAAAAAAACTTTGTGAGGAAAGTCAAATGGGAAAGAAACAAAATTCATCTGTAAAACCAATTAAAAGATTTTCTATATCTATACCTCTAGATATAATCCTTATGGATCTATTAGAACTTTCTAAAACCACGTGTCTTTCTAGAAAATCATTTTTTTATGTTTTGGTTGATTATTTCTCAAGATTTACTTGGGTTTACTTCTTAATACTTAAAAGTGAATCCTTTTTTGTTTTTATTAAATTCCATAAATTTGTGAAAAATGAAAAATATTCCAAAATTATATCCTTTATAAGTGATCTTATATAAGAATTTTAGAATTATTAATTTAATTCACATTTCTAAAAATAAGTAATTAAACATTATTTTTCTCCCACAAGGACGCCTCAAAAGAATGGTGTTATTGAAATGAGTAATAGAAACTTACAATAAGTTTCTAGAACAATTTTATGTGAATATAATATGCACACTTATTTTTAGGTTGAATCTATTAACACAACATTTTGTTTCATTAATATATTTCTAATAAGTAATATCTTAAAGAAAACACCCAATGAGATATTGAATAATAATAAAACCAAAGGTAAGGTACATTAAATTATTTGGATGAAAGGTTTAAATATTAAATACCAAGTATAATCTTGGTAATTTTTATGAAAAATCTAATAAAAGTATCTTTCTAGGTTATTCTACTACTTCCAAAGATTATAGAGTTTTTAACAATAGGTCAAGGACTGTTGAAGAATACACTCATGTCAAGTTTGATGGAAGTGATCCTTTTGATCACAAAATGACTCAAAATTATGAGCTTAATAATCATCTTAAGGAAATTAGACCTAAAAAATAACTAACAATAATAAGGATGATGATTTTGAACTTTATTACCTTGAACCAAATCCTGTAATGGTTTATACTAGTGAACCAAAAAGTGTAATTCCTAGACAACCTAGAAACCTTAAAGATCATCCTCTAGAAACAATGATATAAAGTTTAGATAAAGTATTTAGAACTGAAAAAAAAATATAGTTAATCTAGTAGAATTATCTACCTTATAAAATCATATAAAACCTAGAACTATGAAATAATCCTTATTTGATGAAATTTGGGTTTTAAATATGCAATGAGGTTAGACAGGTTCAAGAGGAACACGGTTTGGTAATTACTTTATAGACCCTCTGACTATCCTATCATTGGACCTAGAAGGATATTTAGAAACAAACAGGATGATCAAGGTTTTATCATAATAAATAAAATAAGATTAGTAGTAAAAGGTTACAATCAACAAGAAGGAATAGACTATAAAGAGTCGTTTTCCCCTGAATCTAGGTTAGAAGTAATTAGAATCCTTCTAGTATATGCATATTATATGAATTTTAAATTATATCGGATGGATATTAAATATTAATTTTAAAATTTATTTTTAATATATGAATTTTATGTTGAAAAATATCATGTTTTTTAAGACCCTCACTTTCAAAATTATATTTTTAAACTTACCAAAACACCATATGGACTTAAACAATCTCCAAGTGCATGGTATGAGAGATTAAGATCATTTATTTTGTGAAATATTTTTTTGGTAGGAAAGTTTGATCCTATATTATTTAATAAGAATTCATATTTAAATATTGTTTTGGGACAAAACATTAAGAATTATTCAACTTCTATGAACTCTAATATTAAACATGATATGGATGTGGCTGGAAAATCAGTTGACAACAAGTTTTATAGTGGAATAATTGGAATTTTTCTTTATCTTACATCAATTAAACTAGGAAATATGTTTTTAGTATGCCTTTGTGAAAGATTTAAATATAATCTAAAGGAATATCATTTAAATTATACTAAAAAAATTAAGTTATTTAAAAATAAGTATGCATATTTCTTTAATTTTTCAAAAAAAACCTTTGATTTTAATTTAACTTTATATTCATATGTATATTTTAGAGGATGTAGACTAGATAGGAAAATTGCCTTAGGAAATTTCTATTTTCTTAGTAAATATCTAGTATCATGGTCTAGTAAGATATAATAATATATAACATTATCAATTATTGAGGCTCAATACATTACAGTCGGTAGTAGTTGTGCGAAAGTGTTGTGGATGAATCACACCCTAATGGAGTTCGGATTCAACTTTAATTTTGTTCCAATAAAATGTGATAAAACAAGTTCTATCAAGATTTCAAATAATAAAATAAACCATTCTAGAATAAAGGTCACTGATTTAATGCACCCTTTATTAAGAGATAGTGCACAAAAGGTTGATATCTCTCTAGAATTTTTTCGCATGGAAAATCAATTAGCATACATTTTTACTAAACCATTTCCATCTGATAGATTTGATTTTATCGAATCTACATTTTTATTTTTTAAATTTGATTAATTTTGTTATAATTTTACACTTTTAGTAGCATGAATTTATAAGTAAGTTAAGGTTTTCATTATTACATTCGAGATTTGGCATCATAATTTTTAAGTATTAGTCACATTGAAATAGGACATGTCACTAATTCTAATTATGATTACTCTGCATGTCACGTTGTATGACCCTTTGATTATTATAAAACAAAATAAGGTAAGTCAATTATATATGAAAAAACCTTAAAAACCCATGAATTTTTTCCTCTTTTCTATTTGAACCTCTCTTCCATATCCCTCAATTATTACAAACCCATTTCAACCATGATAAAATATAAAATACCTAATTGTGCTACCTCTATAAGAATAAAAAATCCAAGGACCTCTAGAAAAGTTTTGAGGGGAATATCTATATATTTCAGTTCGGTAGATGGTACAGATATGTTACTTAAGAATGTTATAAATGATCGAGGTTGAGAATTTATCTTTGATGAAAAATTAATTGAGTCTATTTATCAAAAATAAGTTTGTGAGTTTTATGATATTGTTGTATTTAATTTCAGTGATAGTGAAGATCTATTTACAGTGACTGTAAATCTGGAAAGTTTTTTAATAACATCCTTTACAATAGAAGAATCTTTTAAATGTCTCCATGAAGGTTATGCTGACTTTAGTACTTTTCTAGTTTCTATATATGAGGTAAGTCTGCTAGTAATAATGAAGTCTCTATTAGGAATATTAATTATTGAAAATAATATGGTGAAATATTTAGAACCTGAGAAGATGGTTATTTTAAAAAAACAGTCCACTATTGTGCAATGGAATAGTGGGTTTGAAAAAGTTATTTTTCAATATTTTCAATTATATATGTTTATTATTGATAATATTGTGAGTCTATTATGTTACATTATGAGGTATATATTATATATTCAAAATAATTCATTGAATTTTTATCCTTTTGGAAGGATGCTGACCTTAGTTTTCCATAAATTTAGTTTATTTCTAGACAACAACACTGTAAAATGTTATCATAGACTAAAAATGTTGTGTGAAATTATATTTAGATGAAGTGGTTCTTACTAGATTTTTTCATTGAGAAATTTGTAACCTATTGGTTCGTCATAAAAAAATTGAGATAAACTTCACTATAACTCACAGGGGTCATCCCACAGGATAGTTTCTAGTGATATTGTTGCTCAAACTCATCCAAATGTTTCTATTTTGTGGTAAAACTAGTATAAAGTATGGATGTAAGGGATATTCTAGATAATGATACTCTCACTAAAAGGTGAGGAAGATTGAGAGTTATTATTCAATCTAGTGGAGTAATTTCTCCTAAATTTAGTACCTCACCTTATCCCAAAATAGTTTAACATGATTTCATTCATATTCCCTATGTTAGAGAATAATTTTCCTTGGAAATTACCAGGTTGTTTTGTTTTGGAAAGGAAAGGAAAATATCAGCAGTATCAGGTTTTATCTCTCTTTTTGAAGTATCTTCATCTGGGGATACAAGTCAAAAAATGAGAATATAATTAGTTGGTTTCGTAAGTCAAAATTCTGTAAGTAGAGAAGAAGAATAACCAGAAGATAAAACTCATCTTGTTGCAAAAAGGAGAGCCATATTAGAATAGAGGGAACCATATAAAGTTGGGGAAGTACCTATTTCTTATGAAAATCAACATGTTACTAAAAATCAGAGTACAAAAGCTCATCAGGATAGATTATACCCTATTTATACAATGCATCCAAGTTTAGAAATTCCCACATCATAATTAGATAATACTAATGAAATATCTTGAGATAGATATTATAAATTTATTTATGAAGTAGAATCTTTGAAAAAAATAATTTGGTTGAGTTTAGAGGTGAAATCAAGACTCTTTATAAGAAAGTGATTTAGAAATGAGATGTTTGAGAATTGGAGTTGTTAGTACAGTCATCCTTAGAGTAGTTTTTAAATAAATATACTATAGAATCTTCAAATAAATGGGATATTTAGTCAAAACTATAAGGAGTTCATAAATATATATACATGATGAATTCCATTGTTTCTTCCATGAAATGTGAGATACTTTCCAAAGAGATGTTATAACATCTTCAAAAAGACATGGTTGATGATGTTAGATGTATTTCTGCATTCCCACAAATCTATATCCTATGTATGGATCAATATCATAAGGAAACCAGATTCTTATTAAAATAAAATATAAAAAAATTAAGAAAATTTCAGTTCAAGTTCCAAATGATATGAGCTTTATTATCACAGGATTGTAAAAATTGCTAGATTTCTGGAAAATATTTTCAAGGTGTTAGAGAACAATCTTAAAAGGTTGTATAAACTGGTAGTAAAAATTTTAAAAACAAAATATTATGAATAATAATAAGAAGTGGAATATTTTTTTATTTAACCTCAAATGTTTCAAGTGTCCTTGAAAGGAAAGTAAATAGTTTCTACTGATCATCCACTTGGTTTGTCATAATTTCTTTGGACATTTTTATCAGAGTGTCTACAATAGTTTTATGACTCTCCTAGAAAATAGTAATATTGATATGGTGAATAGGAAGGAGGAATGTGAAGATGATCTATTTCAATATCGCGGAATATGTTTGGCTAGGCCTCCTATTGTAGACTATCTTGCCTCTACATCTCAGAGACTCAAGGATATTTTCAACCAAGTAGAAATCTATTTGATGGAAAATATTAGGTTTGAAAAATAAGTTTCATTACCTCTACATGAACCCTATTCTAAGCTATTTTTTCCTATAGATAACTTTTATATGTAAATGGAATAACAAAATGCTCTCAACATTCAGTACACCTCCATAAAGCTCACTTAAAGTAATCAAGCTGGACTTGGAGAATATTTACTCACTTTGGCTGATGTTGTTTTAGAAATTGTTTATTATTTTATACCTATATAATCCTTACCTATTATTCGGACATAATAATCAAAATACCACCTCCAAAAAAATATTTTGTGCCTCAAAATTGAAATACTATTGATATTTTTTTTGTTTAGTTGAATGGAGCTTCGAAAAATTTTGAATTTTGTTTCCAAAAAATATATATTTTTACAGGATTATAATGAGTGTTTTAATGTATTTATATCCTTCATTATTATTACAATTTTAGTGAAATTATTTATATATTTTATCAATTTTTTGATATATATTCTTAGAATTTATTCACGTATCCTATTTTATGTTTCTTTACGCTTTATTGATATTCTTAAATAATTTAACGATTTATGCTCCATAATAATTTTTGAAATAAAACTTCAAGACAAAGTCTAATAACATTCAGAAGTGTTAACTATTTACACTTGTTCATGTACTATATTGATTTTATTATTTTCCATGTCCTGCTTGATTTTCATATCCCAAAATCGGGGAGAAGAAATAGGTTAATAGAAAAATTAAAACTTATTTCACAGATTTTTATTATTATTATTAATTGGGTTTTGTGATGATAAAAAAAAGGTATATTGTTAGAAAAACTGATGTTATTCCTACATATCTCAATTGTTATACGTTTTTATGATTCAAAAAATCCAAATTTTTATTCAAATGATTTTATCTTAAGTCGTTTAGATTATATTTTGTTATATTATACCAGCTATTTTTTTCAAAGAAAAAAAATGAAAATTAATAAAAGTGATTACCTTACACTGAGTAAAATGTTTAAATCTCTAGAAATGTATTTTATCTAATGAGATTATAGTGTTGAGTATTTTTATTTTATTTCCTCAGAGAAATAAAAATCAATATTGAATATTTATCTTACTATGAAAGATATTATCTTATAAAGAGAATAAATTGTCTACAACATGTTTAGAACTATATATTTTAGTTAGAGAGTAGTTATGAAAAATCATTATCTTAAGTAAATGATATTTTCAAAAGATTATTTTGTGACCACCAAGAGAAGTTTTTAAAGTTAAGTATCACACTTTAGTAACATAATTCTCTTACGTAGAGGAATTATTCAATGTAATGTTCAATTCAGTTTATATTACATATAATAAAAATTAAATATATATTTTGTCTTATGAGACCTCTCAAAGATTTATTTTATAAGGATAGTGCTATAAATTTTTTATCATAGGAAGAACAATACATTGTAAAAATCATCATGATTAATTTTATAATGTTAGCATAATCTATCGATAAGTCATTTTATTCTTTTAAGAGTATCATAAATGGAGTTGTCTAATTAAGGAAACATCAATTTGTATAAAGTGTCATTTTTTATGGGATGGAAAGACCTGATGAAGAATAAGATTTATGACATTACCATTACATAAATTTATTCCATATTTGGAAGGAATGGATACATGCCATTAAGAGCCTATCTCATTAACTTTTTAATTGATTACTCGCTCGAACGTTGTGATTATCATGTATTATTAAGTTAAAAATAAAATAAGAGATATAAATAAGTACGTTTAGCTACTGCATGGATACACGTATATACAAAAAGAGATAGAGATGTGCATGTACATATTATTACTCTGATAATTCTAATGATGAACGCATGTAGATAGAAAAATATCATATAACACTCATGTGTTATGCCTATAAGTTTATTAGTATCAATAAAATAACATCAAGAGTACTACTTTAAAGATCATCATCTTCTTAGTACATATATTTATCTACTATCATTTTTTTAAATCAAATGTGTACTGTAACAATTTTTTAAAGTTCATTTGTCTCTATTTTATCGACACTCATTGTAAGTGAGTGTTTTTAGACCATAGATAGGTATTATAAAGGAAGATCCTAGTTGAAATATCTGGTACCTATGTAATAATTATTAGCTGCTTGTACTCAATTGGGAGACTCTGGGAAAAGAGTTTTAATAGTGAAAATCACAAAACCTATAGAGTAGAGTGTTGGTGGAGTGGAGTAGAGGATTTATATTCCTTGAACCACTATAAATCTCAGGGGATCAATCTATTTATGTTCATATTTTATATTTCCAATTCCTTCTTTTATTAAGGAAAATATTTCAAATTTCATACCATAAATAGGGTGGTTTTAATGTAAATAAAATTTTAAGAACTCAATTCAAACCTTATTGAGTTTTTAGTTAGTCATTATCTTGGAAAAAAATTGGTATTAGTGCTCATAAATCTTGATTTTAGTTTTTTAAAAGGTTTAAGTCCAAAGATCTTCTTTAAAATGGTTGTTATGGATAATAACAGATAAGTTATATGATAGGTTAGAGCTCCTTAATTTAATGGTAAAAATTATGGTTGTTGGAAGTCATGAATTACTATCTATTTGAAGAATATTTTCTTAAAGGTCTATCCTAAAGTAGTGAATCCTTCTAAAATTCCAAATACATAACCAGAAACTTGGGATGTTGATACTAAATAAAGCTATGATCTGAATTCTAAAGTCATGAACACTATAATATATGGACTAGGTAAAGTTGATTTTAATTTAGTCTCCTAATGTAAAAAGGAACATAAAATTTGGACTACTGTAGAATTTTCTTATTGTGGTTTAGATAATGACAAGTCCCTTAGATATGATACTACCAAAATTAATTTTGATACCTTCAAAATGGTTCAAGGGGAAATCATTTCTCATCTGAATGGAAGACATACTGAAATCGTGAATAATTTTTCTTCTCTAGGAACACCAATTAATAATCACGGTCAAGCAATGAAAGTTTTAAGAGTTTTACCACCTAAGTAGAGTGGAATATTAGCTTCCATCAAATAATACACAAAGGTCATTAATTTTAAAAAAAATATCTAATTGGAACTCTTATGATGTATGAAGATGAAATGAAAGATAATGTTGGAGAATATAAAATGGTTAAGAAAAAAATGATGTTTTAAATTTTTCTACGTAGAAAGATGACAAAAAGAAAATATATATATAGATCTCTATGACATATAAAGAAGAATATTCCTCAATATATTCTAGATCAAACAATGAACTTTACCAATTTTCCCAAAAGTTCAAAAAATTATACAATAAAAGAATAGGTTTCATAATAACATTAATAAAGTACAAGAATCATGGTGAAAACTTCAAAGAAGTAAGATTATATGAGTGAAATAATCCATAATGTATTAATCCATAGTGTACACAACTGCATAAAAATAAAAATACTGAAAAAAAAAGTTATTTAAGAGGACTAGATATAAGAAGAAATCCAAAATTTATATGACATCCATGTAGAATAATTTGAAACACTCTAGTGAATGTACATCTTCAGAATCAAAATCTGAAGCATTTACTCAAAATTCCAACATGAACAACTATTTTCAGGCTTTAACAGTGCTAAAAATAAGTTATATCAGTGCTAAGAAAGTGATGACTACCATAGAGATGTTAAAAGCCAACCATAATCAGTGCTTGCAAAAAGCACTGATAAAGGAACCCTTTATCAATGCTTAAGTAAAGCGCTGATAAAGGGGGTATTTTATCATCACTTTTTTTATCACTCATAAAGGGTTCCTTTATCAGCACTTTTTTAGTGTTCATAAATTATGGATTAAATAGTTCTAAAAAATAATTGATAAAAAATTTGAAAAAAAAGTTATTTTTTTATGCACCGTAACACCCCCCCCCCCCTTCTTAGTGCTCATGACCCCCTTTCTTAGTGCTTTCCATTCCCCAACCCACTATCATGCACCCCCCCCCCCCCTCCAACCCCTGATCAGAACTCATGAACACCCACCCACCCTTCCTCATCACTAGAATGACACCCACAAATACCTGATCTTGCTGGGAATTGATCATGTCACCTTTTTTCTACATTTCAATTCACTTTACCACTCTACCAATCATGTTTTGTTTTATATTTTATAATATTTATTTTTATTAATATATATTTAGAAATTTTTGATATTTATATACACACATATATTTATCTAAATATATTATATATTAATATTAATTTATATATATTTGAATATATATATATATATATCTTTTTGTGTGTGTGTGCTTATTAATAAGCACACATATGTATATATAAACATTATATATACATTTTTATAAGTATATATATTTGTATATATTTATAATCTATTTATAAATATTTACTATAAATACATTTATATACTGTGTTTAATGATAATGATATATCTATAAAAATACATTTATATATGATGTATATAGACAATATTGATACATGTACACATACACATATATTTACACACACACACATTTATATTTCTCACATAAACGTACAAATATTTATGTATATATGTATTTAGTTACATATATTTGAATATTCATATAAATATATGTTTTCTTATTGACACACACTTGTTTATATATAAACATTACTTATATATGTATATATGTACATATTAATTCATTTTTATAAGGTAAATAAGTTGGTTAATTTCTTACATTAAATAAAATGAATAAAAAATATTTATTTCCATTGTGTTTATATATTTAAAAATACATTTTTATTTAAAAATGGTTAAATGAGAATTTATAAAATGGATTTATTATAAGTAAATGTAAGAAAATATGCATATATTTAAATATAAATAAAACTACAATATGAAAGGTGATAAAATTTCAAAACTATAATATATATATGAATGAAATACCTAGGAATAAATTCAGTCTCTATCAAAAAAGGAAAAAATACTCCCTTAAATTCAGTTGAAATATTATCGAATATTAAAAAAATAGGGTGTCCCAACTAAAAACTCGGTTTTAGAGGAATTTATGGACTAATTTAACCTTGAAGAAATAGTTACTATGGTTACCACTATTATCAAGGTGTATATCTCTTCACAGGCTTTGATTTTATCTTTGGTAGAGTCCAAACGGACACTCAGATCAAAAGTTATGGCCATTTCAAGTTCAAGTCATGTTTTCAAATAATCTTAGATCATTCATTAATTCATTTAATTTTTATGGAATCCACTTGTTATTAAATAACAATTACTCGATATTAATTATAAAATTATTAATTAATATTATTTTTTAATAATTTTTTAATCCATTTTTTACTAAATATCTTATATATTAAATTGAAATGTGTATTTATATTTATCAAAATCATATTTAAAAATATATATTAGTTAATATCAATGTAAATATAATTATATATTAAAATAATTTATTTAATTAAATATAATATTTTTTATGAAATATATCCTTTATCAGCACTTGAAAAATAACACTGGTAAGGGGGCCTTTATCAGCACTAATAAAAAAGAGCTAATAAATCCCTTTCCCCCCTTATCAGTACTTTTTTACTAGCACTGATAAAGTCCCCACTTTATCAGCACTTTTTTACTAGCACTAATAATGTCCTCCCTTTATAGGTTATTTTTTATTATAGTTGACAAAGTTTCCCCCTTTTTTAGTTTTTTATTAGAACTAATAAAGTTCACCCATTATCTGTGATTTTTTAGTGCTAATTAACACCTCTAATTATTAATGCTTTTTTAGCACTCATAGAGGCCCCCGTTATCATCGCTTTTTCTAGCACTAATAAAGGGGCCTTTATAAACACTATTAAAGGCCAAATCTGTAGTAGGTATGTGTTTCATGACACATTATTATGAGATGAATTCTTAAAATATCTTTCTAAGAATGAGTGTGAATTAAAATATGAAGATTGAGAATATATATAATTAAATGAATATTGTATCATGTTAGAGACTACATATGAAAGCCTAAAAAGGAAAAACAAATCTCTCAAGAATTACTATAAAAAAATTAACTAAGACGATGAATTAAACAAATAGATTTTAGATTTTAAATATTGATTGAAAAAATCTATTACATCATGTACCAAACTGGTTAGAACAATTAAGAACCTACAGAAGGATGTTAAAAACATAAAAGATACCAAAAGTGTTTTCACTAAGTGGGGTGAATACATAAAAAAATTATTGGTAAAATTTAACTTAAAAGAAAATTTTCGAATAGGAAGTCAGGGTGAAAGGCCCAAATTTTATAAAAACTATTTTGTGCCTTGTTCTAAAAACAAAAACCCCTCCAAGGTTACTTGTTTAAACAATGGAGAAATAGGAAATTATCCCAATATTTGTAATTTAAAAAATACTCAATATTTTGGAATTAAAAATTCTTTTGTTACAAAAAGTTTCTCAAAATTTTATGCTGATTTTTATGAAAAATACAAACAAATTTGGATTCTCAATTCATTTGTAGCTAACATTTCTAGACCCAATAGCATTTGGGTAAAAAAAATATTATTGTTTAATTTGTCAATGTTGGTAGAAAGACACATTAATATAAATGAAAAAAAATATTGACAGTGGTTGTTTAAGTCATATGAGTGGAGATTTCTATAACTTTCACTCATTATCCAAGATTGATGGAGGTTGTGTCACATTTGGTGAAAATGAAAAAAGAAAAATTATTGGCATTGGATGAGTTTTAAATACACAAAATATCCTCAATAATAAAGTTATATATTCTTAAGGCTTAAAGAATAGACTCATAATGATATCTTATCTTTGTGATGATAGTTATTTGGTAGATTTTTTAACAATTCCTACACAATTTTCAGAGAAAATCTATCTATATTAAAGAACCAAGAACAAATAATGCTTATACTATATAACATAATTATTTTTATAGATATAATGTAAATTTTTTGAATTCATAAATTTATGGATCATGTATTTCTCATAGAATTATTATACATTGTAAGGTTCATTCAGTGAAAAGGTTGTCTAAAAGACATTTGAATTATGATTTCCCTGATCTTAAATTGGATACAAAGAAACTATGTGATGCATGTAAAATGGGAAAGCGACACAAGTCATATATCAAACCAATTAAATAAGTTCCTATGTACAAAACTCTATATATTATCCATATAGATCTTTTTGAACCTTCTAGAACCACAAGTATTATTAAAAAATCAATTGTTTATGTTTTGGTTAATGATTTTTCAAGATTTACTTGGGTTTAATTCTTAACAATTATAAGATAATCATGTTATGTTTTTATTAATTTCTATAAACATGTGAAAAATGAAAAATACACCAATTTTGTATACTTGACAAGTCATAATATAGTAAAATTTTAAAATTATGAATTTAACTCATATTGCTCAAAACATGGTAATAAACATACTTTTTCCCCTATGTCGCCTTAATAGGGTGGTGATATTGAAAGGAGGAAGAGGACCTTATAATAAATTACTAGAAAAATGTTATGTTAATATAACATTACCATTTATTTTTTTCCTAAATATCTTAACACAACATTGTATGTCATTAATAAAGTTATAATAAGGCATATCTTAAATAAAACACCCTATGAGTTATGACATAATAGAAAACCAAATATAGTTTACTTTAAAGAATTTGGATGCAAGGTTCATTTTAAAAATCAATGATAATATTTGTAAGTTTGATCCAAAAGTTGATAGAGGAGTCATTTTAGGTTATTTTACTACTTACAAATATTATGGAGTTTTTAACAAAAGGTCAAGCACTGATGAAGAATAAACCCATATGAAGTTTGATGAAAGTGATCGTTTTGATCATAAAATGACTCAAACTAATGAGTTAAGTCACTCTATTAATTAAATGAGACATAAACCCATCTTTTATAATAACAAGGATTATTATTTGAAAGTTTATTATTTTCAACCTCATCTTGTAAGTGTTGATACTAGTGAACTAGAAAGTGTGTTGCATTAACAACCTACAAACCTTAAAGACCATACTCAAGAAATAGTGATAGGAAGTTTAGGTGGAAGAGTTAGAACTAGAAGAAATATAGGTATACTTATATAATTATTTTCTTTTTTATCTCATATAGAACCTATAACTATACAAGAATCCATAACTGATGAAATTTGGGTCTTAGCTATGCAAGAAGACTTAAACCAGTTCAATGTGAACAAGGCTTTGGAATTAGTTGATTGACCCTCTGACTATCCTATCATTAGAACAACATGGGTATAAAAAAGAAAATATGATGATAATGGTGTGATCACCATAAATAAATCCAGATTAGTTTCAAAAGGTTACAATCAAGAAAAAGGGATAGAGTATGAAGATACCTTTTTCCATGTATCTAGGATAGATGAAATTATAATCCTTCTAGAATATGTATATTATATGAATTTTAAATTATATCATATGGATGTTAAATCTTTATTTATAAATGTATTTTTAATGAAGAATTTTTTATTGAATAAACTTTTAGTTTTGAAGACCCTCAATTTCAAAATTCTATTTTTAAACTTACCAAATCTTTCTATGGACTTAAATAAGCCCCTAGAGCATGGTATGAGAGATTAATATCCATTATTTTATCAAATGGTTTTTTAGTGAGAAAGGATGATCCTACATTATTTAAGAAAACTTCATCTTCAATTATTTTGTGGGTACAAATATATTTTGATGATATTATTTTCAAAACAACAAACCAAAAATTGTGTAATTATTTTTCAAGACATATGTAAACGGAATTTTAAATGAGTATGATGGGTGAGTTAAACTACTTTTTAGAATTTTAAATTTATCAAAATAATTTTTGGAATATCTTAAATGAAATAAAATACATATACTACTGTAAAATGGGTCTATACCCATACACCTATACCAACAGTTTAAAAAATTGTTGGGATATATTGTTTTGGTAAAGCTATACCTACAGTTTTAAGAAAACTGTAGGTATACCATTCCTCGATTTTCACTTTCATCAGGCTCATACTTGCATGACCCTCCCCTAAAAACTCTACTCTCCCCCAAAAACCCTCATCTCCCTTGCAAACCTTCTCACCGGATTATCCATTATGCTCATCCCCAGTGTGAACCCTATCCTCTCCCCCACCAAGCCTCTTCTCCCTCGATTCCTATATCATCCATCCTGGTCATTCCAATCAAAGAAAAAACCCTTCCACGATGCTCTACTTCCTTCTGATTCTTTCATTCCATCTTTGGCTTCAATCCTCTCCATTAACGCTCAAAGTTAATCTCTTCTTTTTTTATCTTGGTTCCAAAAGGTAATCTCTCTTAATATATTATTCTCTATATTTATGGCTCTTTTCTCTTGGTTCGGGATTCTCCTACAAAATCAACAAGTCCTTCTGGATATTATAGGGTTCCTAGTGAACCTAATATTGGGGATTTTTATGTTTAGAGACCATATATAACACCTTCTTCCAAATTTAGGTTCTCACTACTAAAGAAAAAAAGTTTTGGATTTTTTGGTTCAATATTTACTTTGTTTACGTACATGTTTCATTGAAATTGCTTCATTTTGGTATTCAAAAAGTGGTTGAGTTTTAAAAAGTCATTATTGATGAAATTATTCCTCTATGTGATAGCATGTCGTGTTTCCAAATTGATCATTAAAATTTATTTCATGACATAGAGTAATTCATTTATGAATCTAAAATGTCTCTTTGAAATAAATATATATCCATTCTTAAATTCTTGTAAAATTTCATATAATAATTTAAAATGTATTTTTAATATAAATTCAATGATTTTATCCTTTTTTAGTTTTTAAAATGAGGAAATACATGTTTTAAAAATGGTATATTGAAATGTAACTAGTGTACCTAATCGTAAAGGCTTAGTTGGCACTTTGTAGGTTAAATGGTTGATATCATGGGGGGCCTCATTGATTTTCCTTTTTTTTATCATGGTGGTGAATATATTATTTATATGTGATTAATATGTGATGTTGGAAAGGGTTTTTTTCTATGAGATGGTGTTAGAGGATAGGGTGGGTTATTTTTTCTTCTTTGTTCCTCAATATTCCCTTACATGTTCAATCACTACCACTTTTTTGTTAGGGTAACATGGATAACTAGTTAAGATATCTATATTTATACTACACTATTTGGTATGGATGCCTCTAGTGTAACATATATCCTGATATTGGACATAGTGGGGTGTTATCTCAATGATGTTGGTGTGGGATATGTGAGTGTCTTGTATTTGGTAGATAAAACATAGTCCAATAATAAGACCTACATTGGTTTGGTAAATTCTAGATCATCTAAAATTAGGATCTAGGTTAGATCCCATGGCTTATGATCCTTGACTTTTGGATTGAATAAGGTATTATTATCTCATGTTTTATTGTATTTTACACTTAATTATATTATTGTGGTAGACTTATATCATTTATATTGATTATTTACCTCATGATGGGTGGTGCTTTCCTAGTGGTATGAATTTCACTCGTGTGTGGCTTGATTCATTTTAAATGGTTTTTAAAGATGTTTGTGGAAACCATTTCAAATTAAAGGCACTCATTTTGTGTTTTAATATTTGGTTCTGAAATGGTTGTCTTGACTAAAATGGCTAAGTTAATGGAAATTTATTTGAATTGATTTTTTTCATTTAAAGAAAACAAAAATGAATGTTTTTTAAAAATGGTCATGGACTTGATATTAGATTTATTATGTGTATATTTGAAATAAAACTACTTTATAATTGTATTTCAAATTAGTGTTCATAAAATTTCAAATGAATTAAATTTCATGTATTCTTTGGTGATATCTTAATAGACCTGTTATCTTACATCCTGTATATCTATTGGTTTGTTTTTTGTAGCTCATATTATGTATATATGTTAAATATTCATCCTTTGTTATAATCATATCATGTTTTTTTGTTGATTGGTGAGTGGGGATATGGTGAGAAACATGATATTGAAAAATGGATATATGGGTCTAATTGATTTTTTATTCTATTTTGGTATGTGATATTATATTTTTTAAATCTTCCTAGTGTATGTTTGGTTCTAATTTCATTCGACCCTATTTTTATGATTCATTTTTTAATTTTAAATTGATTATAATAATGTTAATCTCATTTCGGTTAGTTATCTATTTTAATTCTATTTATTTTATGTTTCATGGATTTACACGGTATGTGTGACCAATTCTAGATTCTTAAAAATTGATTCAATGTATTTAACATAGTCTTGAAGATAAAACTATGCATAATGTGATGTTTTATGATTATCTAGAAGTATTTTCTAGCTAGTAGTGATTAGAGAAAACTTATGTGATATTTTGGGTTTCCTCTCTACTGTTCATTTCATTTTTTATCACTGCAATTGAAAGTATATACTCACCAATTATTGAATTGTTAAATTTTACATCCATTAAATAGGTCCAATCATATTCTGGGCCTAAACCATTACATTTGATTTTCCCTAATCATTATTTTTTGGATTATCTATTTATTGTAAAGAAAATTCACTCTTTTCTATTTGTATGCAGACTCACAAATTTATATCAAATTTTTTGGCCCTATCCCAGAATCAGTTTTTTTTTAAAAACTAAAAATTCACCATGGGTTTCTAACATGTTTTGATCAATTTCAATTCATTTCCTTTTTTAAATATAGGGGTTTTGGGGTTTTGAGTTTTCTGTGTTTTTCTAGATTATTTTGGACCTCGCTATAGTGGTTTTGGGTTACTATTGTCAATGTTGACTTGCACATGTATGCATAGGTAGAAATATACATATATAAGTTCCCTTATATATATATTCACTCATGGTGGTATATATATATATATATATATATATATTGGGGATAGGTGTTCTTATGTATATATAATAAAAATACATACATGTGTAAGGTAAAGTGGTATATACATGTATAAGAATATATGTAAGGATCCCCATTTATATATTTGGCCATGAAAATATGTACATATGATATAGGTGTCCTTATATATATACAAAAGTGCATATTCATGCAAGTGGTAAATGGAAAATTAGAGTTATTGTATTCATAAGCAAAGCGCCTTGAGTTTGAGGAAGTTTCCCTTATGCATTGGACTTTAAATTTAAATAATAGTTTATTACTTGTATTTCACACCATGTTTTTGTACTAAATAATGATATATATTTCTTAGAATAATTGTTTGATATAAAATGAAGTTTTTACCTAATTGAATCAAATCAAATCAACCTAACTTGATCCAAATCAAAACAAACCAAATTAAATGAAACCAACATGAACTCGTTCAAACTAAATTGAATGAAATAGAACATAATATAAGTAGGAAAAACCAAAATAATCTAAATTTTATTAACCTATAAAGAGTAAAATGGAATAATCCTAAATGAATCTATAATAAATTAAATAAGCTTATACTGAAAAAATAAATTAAAACAAAACATATCTAAAAAATAATATCATGTTGTACCAAAGAGAATCATACAAAATCAGTATAATCCATTTAGACCTCTCTTGACCTACCTCAATTATAATTTCATCAAACATATCAAACCAAGATAAACGACAGGAAACTAAACCAAATAAGATTATAATGAGTAAACCCAAAATGAATCAAACTAAATATAGTGGCACCATATAAACCCATAATGGATATGATAAAATGAGACACTTAAAAAATCATTCACAAACTAACTTAACCTTACTGGTATAAATGTAATTCATATCAACCAAAATAGATCTAGAATGATCAAAATCTATAAAATAGAACTCAAATAGAAAAAAAATGAATGAAACTAAATTGGACCTGGAAAAACTAATCTAACTTGAACTAATATGATATTATAAATGATGAATTAAATTGGACTAAATATAAATAATTCAAACCTATATGACCACAACTAATATGAACTAAACTGAACTAAACCAAATTGGTATGAAGAAAATTTAATCAAACTAAATTGATTATAACCCAAATGAATGATATTGTCTAAGATAATATAAAATAAAACAAGACAAATTAAATCTAATGAAAATTTCCCAAAAAAATTGTATCGAACAAAACCAAACTAAACTAAAATTTGATCCAAACTGATTATATAAAATTAATAGGAAGATTGATTTTTAATTAACAGGAATATGTTATTTGATAGTATCATTTTGAAACGTGAATATATTTCCCCCTTTCTTACTGGAACATGATTTGATCCATGGGTTTTTGTGGTTCTTATATGTTGGGCAGTGACTTGTATAGTCACAGGAGACAGGTATGTTGTAGTTTAGTATTTTTATTTTCTTTATCCCATCATCCACTTAGTAATTTTACCACTTTCTATGGATAAAGAGTAGTTATATTCTATAAAGGGCACTGGAGGCGGCTACATGGTTTTCTTTGTAGGGGATGGAGATTAGGGTATTGGAGGGATTAATTATTGTGTTTTATTTTTTCCTTCCTTTATACCATGTTGCTTCTGGTTATTTTCTTGTCCCCCAGTGTGGATGTCTGACGTATGGATGGGTCATGCCGAAATTTTATTTATTTTACATGGCTATTTTAATTAATTGTCTATGGGAGAAATTTTTTCCAAGTGTTGATTCCTTAATGCTCAGACACTTGTTCCATCCCATAACATAGTCCATCCACATTACTCCATCCTAGCCATTCCTATATTAGAGTATAACTAGTTCATTACTATGTTAAAACCATGGGAGGGCCTAGTAAACATGGAATAACTAGGGTGGGATTGGGAATATCTTCACAATTCTACACCTCCATTAGTCTAGTCCACATATACTATCTAAGAAATCAAACAAAAGAAACAATCCTAGGATCATAGAATCATTACCTAAATATAGTGTATTCTTGTTATCCTATTTTATATATAATGATTCATATACTATGTATTCCTAGATAGGAGGCATCAACTATAGATTTTCTCAAGAATACTTTTTCCCTCAACAATCTTTCCAATGATCTTTATTTTGAATTTATAGACCAAGAAGATCCAAGATCTAGATTAATCTGGTCCAAAAATTAATAATAAAATAAATAATATGAGGTTAGGCATTACAAGGGAGTTTAAAAAGGTGGTATTGATTCATACCTCACATGTCATCATCAACCAGTGTATTATAATAATCAGGAGCTCCAAAATTCTACATTGAACTTGTTTCCATGATTTCCCTTTTTTATAGGGTCTCTGCAACCTATTTCGCCTCTCTATATGCATGAGATATAGTCAAATTAAAATGTTAAGCATGTGAGAGACATTCAATACATTGTGGTAGAAGCCACCATGGGACATTTCTAGTTCTCACACTCATATCCATTGTATCATTTTCATAATATGACTCAATCCATAGATTGGTCCATTATTGTTGAGCAGCATGTCTGATCACATATATCATCACACATAGCTCGGCATCATAAGAAGTACCAATACAAATGTAATGATAAAAAAACCCTTGAAAAAAAACATTGAGTCTGAAAAATACCTCAACATCCCAAAGGTCCTGGCATGCCGGAGGAAGCACCATCAATATTTACTTAAATCCTCATTCTAATCGGTGGGATCTAACTTACGAATTTGTGAAAAAGTGGCAGTTTTTTTCTGCCTACGACACCCAATAGATAAAGAAATTTCATATCTTACAAACTATTATGCATTTCCCCATGCTGAATTTTGGTTGATGCATGCACCTCCCTATGAATATTCAGAGAAACTTTTCCTTCCTTCTCCTTCCTATTCATGATATTAACACTCTGTGAGGCTATTAAGAGATAATTATAGATGAATCCTCCATTAATGATACCATATTTATATGGAGTAATAAGATCCTTGATAATTTCCCCCATCTTGGATACCATGATTTTACTAATGACTTGGGGGATTATATTCCCAAAGGAAATGGGCCTAAATTCCTTAATGTCAACTACATTCACTTTTTTATAAATTAAAGAAATGAAATTTGAATTCATTGTATAAGTTAGATATAAATGATTAAATAAGTACCTTACTACACTTACAAGGTCATCTTGTATGATATCCTAATAGATCATGAAGAAGTGGTTTTTAAAATCATCTAGTCCTAGAGGACTATCCATGTTTAGGGAGAACAAGGAATTTTTCATTTTATCCTTATTTGGTTCTTTAATAATGTTGCAATTATGATGATAATCAATGAAGGGTAGGATGTTTCCAATCACATGTGAAGCATTTCCTTACCCATAATCCATATTGAGGTCACAAAAATAGTGAACCACCATCCTTGATATATAATTTTCTGAGTTGTTTGACCATTGATAGTGATAACATTATTTTCAACCTTGACTCTCTTCTCCCTATGGAGTCTGAATAAAAATTGAGTTCTTGTCCCATTCTTTCAACAATTTTACATTCAACTAGCTCCTTTTCAAACTCTCTTTCACAGTCAAAAGATCATCCAATTTTTCAGGGGCTAGTATTTCCTCCATATAGGGGAGATCCTGGTCCTGATATTGTTTTTGGATGCTAGAAAGGTGACTTTCAGCAATCTGAATATCAGTGTGATGCTTGGAAAATGATTTATCAACCCATTCCATAAGGAGTATCATAGTTTGTTTTAATTTTCTATCAATCCTATGAAAAGGGATTCCAATGAGAGTTAATTTACAAGCCTCCAATGTGAATTCCTTGCATCTAGGCATGGTGACCCATCCGTTATTAAAATGAAAAGGGAGTGGAGTGACACATTCAATGGTAATGAGATCCATAACATGGGGTTATTGTTAGAATGATGCTTGGGAATAACGTATCCTGGGAGTCCACTAGCAATGATCCTATCATCCATTTGAGTAAATCACCTGTCAATATTGATGGATTTCCTTCCATTTAAAGTGTACCTACTCTAGGTGATTTTTTTTTCTCCAGTAATTAAGACCTCAACAAGGTTACATTAATCAATCCAAGATGAAAATTTAGTAGTTGTTGTCCTGTTAAAGTTTGACCAAATTTTTTCTCCCGGTGTGAGAACTATATTTAAATCACCCACAATCACCCACTTATGATTTACATTCTTGGAAAGTACTCTAATCTCCTTCCATAAATCTCTTATCCTAACATAAGATGTTGAAGAATACACAAAAGTGACTTTAACAGAATGGCATGGGCTATTAAATGTAATCGTTATGATTTTATTTCCATTATTACAAGCATTAATATAAATAATTTCATGTCTAAACACCCATAAGTGATTCATGTCGACATTATGAGTGTTTTCAGAGATAAAGTGGTATCCCATAGTGGCCCATTTAAAGGTCTTCCATTTCTCAAAGGTCATTTTAGGTTCTTCAATTAAAATAAGTGCTGGTTTTTTGGCCAATATAAAATTCCTAAGGGCCTTTTCCATTAGAGGATTCCCTAGTACTTGGTAATTCTAGTAGAAGAAATTCATCATTTCAGGGATTTTCCCCTAGTTGTAGTTCATTTATCTTGTTCCATGATAACATGGCATGTACCCTTTATCTTTCTACCTTTTTTATTTTCTTACTTTGTATCTTCCTTTTCATCAAGTTGATCATTAACTTGTATAGTGGGTTGGGATCCCTTAGATTATTCAGCCCAAACCTTTCCACTTATAGGAGTGAATCTATTATAAGAATTTAGAAGATCAGGTGCCAGAGAAATAATGTTCTGCTTCCTAGAAAATTTTGATGATGGAACCTATAATAAGGCTTCCTCTACATCATAACCACTAACATACTGAGAGGCGTGATTTTTAAGATTCCTAGAACTATGTGTATTCTCTGTTAGTAATTCCTAATGATCCCCATTTTAACTTGATGTAGACATACCTATGTCCATCAACTACTTAGATTCAACAGGTCCCCATGGGATGTTCACTGGCTGAGGTTTCTCCACAGATCCCTATGAAAAATCCTTTGAATTGTCATATGTATGTGTAGTACTGTAGTGAAACTATGTCTTCTACCTACTAATGAGATATGGGCACTCATGTATGAAATCTTCCTTGTCTGGTGTGTTCCTGACAGGTATCACTTTCTCTTAGGTCTCTTTGTATGAGGGATATCCCAAGAATACATTAGTGTGTGGTCCCATAGTATAGTTCCCATGTACACCCTTTGGTTTAGAGGCACCCTCACTACTCACTATGGGTATGTTATCATCAGGGGATTCATTGGTGCAATGGGGTGAGGCAGGTTTAGTGCTCCTAGGATCTCCCAGAAGGGAACTCTCTAGTTTTTTCTACTTCCCTCCAATTAAGCATATTACCCATCATAAAGAGACTCGGTTTGATTATGATTGGGATCAAGATAGGTATCATGCACATTCATGGGATGCTCAGGGTGTATATACTTGGTATTCCCAAGGCGTACATCACCATAAGGGGCGGTAGGCATGTCTGAAGGCTCCCCCATGCTATGTACTATTATGTCTATCACAATTAAATTTTCTAACTTTTCCATATTAGAAGGACCAACATAATTGTTAAAAGTTTTAGTAGTGGAGGGGACCTCCTTTCCTTTCCTATTTCTATATTGAGCAGTTGTATGTCCCTTAATATTGCATAAGAAACATTCTCTATCTCTGTTGCAATTAGATATCATGTGATCAAAAAACATAAAGTTAAAATCCTTCATGTTTATAGGATCTAAAAGTGGTGCATGATGGGGTTATGAAAGAGGTTCATGATGAACCTATAGTTTGCTGGGGAGAAGTGGATATACCAACGGTTTACAAAACCGTTGGTGTATAGTTATGCATGATAGACTGCGGAGAATAGGTTATACCAATAGTTCTATAAACCATTGGTATACCATTATGCAGGACAGTATGTATGACACGGTTCTTGAACTGTTGGTATACATATATCCCAATGATATCATTGAAATCATTTTCATATAGTAACTTGAGACAGACTATACCAACGGTTTTACAGAAACTGTTGGTATAGTAATATCCCGACATCCAATATACCAATTATTTCAAAAACTATTTTGATAGTCTATCCTAATGGTTTTAGGGGATATGCCAATGGTTTGAAACCATTGGGATAAGTTAGATGTTCAGTAGTGATACTTTATTTACTTACAAAGTTTGGACATGAAAATAGTAAGACTTTTTTAACTCCTTTGAGATCTAACATTAAATAGGATATGGATGAGGCTAGAAAATCAATTGATTCCAAGTTTTATAGAGGAGTCATTGGAAGTGTACTTTATATTTCTACAGGTAAACAAGACATTATGTTTCCAGTATCCCTTTGTGAAATATTTCAATCCAATCCAAAGGAATATCATTTAAATGCTTCCAAATTGATTTTCATATATTTAAAAGAAACTATGTCACTTTCTCTACTTTTTCCAAAAAAACCCATGATTTTAATTTAACTTCTCATTCAAATGAAGATTTTGGTGGATCGAGAATAGAAGGAAAAATTATATTAGGATTTTTCCATTTTCTTAGTAAATCTCTAGCATAATGTTCATATAAGAAACAACACTCTGTATCATTTTCAACTATTGAGGCTGAATACATTGTAGCAAGTATTTTTTGTGCACAAGTGTTGTGGATGAAATACACTCTAATAGATTTTAGATTTAATTTTAATTTTTTTTCCAATCAAATGTGATAAAACTAGTTCTATAAACATTTCAAATAATTTAATAAGTCATTATAGAACAAAGAAAATTTATTTAAGGCATCATTTATTAATAGATCATATAATAAATAGTGATATCTCTCTAGAAATTATTTTCACATAAAATCAATTAAAATACATTTTTATTAAAACATTGCATGATGATGAATTTGATTTTATCAAATAAAAATTAGGATTACTTAAATTTGATTATTTTTGTTACAATGTTACTCTTTTAGTAGTGTTAATTTATAACTAAGTTAATATTTCCATTATTACATTCAAGATTTGGCATCATAATTTTTAAGTATTAGTCACATCAAAATAGGACATGTCACCTAGTTTTGTTGTGATTACTTTACATGTCACATTGTACGACCCTTCAGTTACTATAAAACAAAATAAGGTGAGTTAGTTATATATTTAAAACCCTTGAAAACCTCTAAATCTTCATCCCTTTTATATCTTAACCTCTATTCCCTAACCCTTGAATCTTCCAAACCCCTTTTAAAAATGGAAAAATACAAAAGAACCAATGGTGTTACCTCTACCTGAATCAAACATCCAAGTAATTCCAAAAAAAAAATTTGGAAGAGCCATCAATTTAAGTTGGATGGATAGTATATATATGTTAATTAGGAGGGTCATAAATTAGAAAGGTTGAGAATTCACCTTTGATGAAAAACAAAAATATTTTTTTTATGAAAAATAAGTTTGAGATATTTATGAGATGGTTGTATTTCATTTTGGTGATAGTGAATATTTGGTTATAGTTACATTGAATTAGAAATTGTTTTTGATAACATCCTTAGCGATGGTTTAATATTTTAAATGTCCATGTGAATGTTATGATAACTTCAGTATTTATCTAGTTGTTATATACAAGTTAAGTACACCAAAAATATTGTCATATCTATTAAAAATAGTGAATGCTGAAAATAATCCAATGAAATATTTTCAACCTAAGAGGAAGGTTCTTTTAAAATTCATTTATTCTACTATTGTGCAATAGAATAGTGAGTTCGAAAAAGTTCTTTTTAAAGATGTCTTGTTATTATATTTGTTTATGAGTGAGAAGTGTAATGACCTGAACTTTAAAATAATATTTTGTTTCCTGAAAACGTATGTCTTACTATGTCATAATCAATAAAAATATATAAGTATAAATGAAATGTAACCATTGGGTTTTGACTTTTATATGACCGTTGGTTAATATGACTATTGGAAACAATAATAGTTTTTTAAAACTATAATTATTGTTTATAAATAGAAATGATAATGGATAATTAATGCAGAAAGAAGAGTCAATGGCCTTATCCAGAAGACTGAGGTCATACGAAGCCCATTTTTTGGAGCTTGGGAAGGAGGTAGCATCACTGGGCTTTGCACTGGACCAAGCTCAAGCTGAGCTTCAACATGTTAATCTTGAACAAAATCGCCTACAGGATAAGTTCAAGTTGATATAAATCACTACTCAGGAAATGTTGTCTGAGCCGCCCCAAGATTCTATCACAATTGCATACCTTACTCTTATTTCCTATGTAGGTGTTATAATGGGTTATGTAATGATTCTTTAGTTACTTTTCTTAATCCATTTGTATAAATAAAATCATTATTATGGTAAAATAAACATAATATTTGAATTTAAAATTTTAAAATTAATCTAGGTTGAATTTTAAGTATTTTTCTAATAAGTTTCATATTATTGATGAATATTGAAAAAAGAGTATTTAAAAAAAATTATACTTTAAATAAGTTATACTGTGAAATTATTTTCAAAAAACAGACATACATAGTTGTGATTAGTAAGAAATTTAGAGTTTGATAAGATAAACTTAATTTTTAGTGAATAGTAACTTATGAATAGTAATATTACCCTTATAAATAGAAATATGACCAATGGAATAGTAAACTCACTTTAAGGATGTATAAATATAATTTAGAAATCTTTGATGGTAATGTGATATAATAGTATAAGTAAATATCTATTTTGGAAATTATTAGTTAAGTATTAGTATTTTTTGAGTAAATAGTGATTTTACATAAAAATAAAATTTCTCATATTTAGAACATTATTTTCATAAAATTTAGTTCATTTTTGAATTTGAAACATCAATTTTAGGTTATGGTGAGTTTGTGAGATTTTTATAAAATGTTTTGTTTTTCAGTTAATAGTAAAAATACGGTTTTTGAGTTCTCAGTGTGTTTTATGAAATCATAATGATGTAATATGTAATTTAAAATGTTTTTTGACTCATGTGAATTAAATTATGATATTATGTGTCCTACTTTTCCAAAATCATGGGCAAATACCATGGAAAATCCCATGGTTTTTCAAATACCACCGATGAGGTGTCTTTAGAAATTAATAAAAAACTCCCTCTCTTTTACTATAAATACCAAGTCATTCATTTGTTTTAGTTCATTAAAAAATCATCACCCTGGAAGATATGATATAATTACCTCCAAAGGAGTCCTCCCAAGGTTTCCTCAAGACATCAAGGTCCTAATCATAGGGTTTTAGAAGTTACTCTTCAATGTAAGGGAATTCCCAACTTCTCTTTTCTTTCAAAGTTCTCTTTTATGTGATATGTCTTTCAAATTTCCATACCATGTTATTATTTCCATTTTATTATTTTCCAATACTGTATTATGAGTCTTTTATGAATTTTTTACCCCAATACCCTCTCTTTTTAATTTTTTATAAAACTATGTTTCATACTTGTTATGTTGCATAATTTTCGTCTCAAAATCTCTCTCTTTTTCTCAAGAAATTCTTTTATTTTCCCTATGTGAATACCAAAACCTCTTTAATTTCTAGGGGTATTCATAAATAAATAGAATTTACTTATTTTATTATTTAATTTATATACATAAAACCCTTATTCCCTTTCCATGGGTCATAAATGACATAATGTTCATGTTTTTGATCACTTTTTTAAGAATGCCAAGATTTTGATATGAAACCCATTTCTTTTATTATATTTGGGTTATTTATGAAATGATTGATTATGATATATGTGGATCACATGAAAATAAATAAATATTAATGGTTTTCTTGGATATTTATCTAATTCATTGGGAAAGGAAATTAATCTCTAGAGATGACAACTTTTATGATACTTTGGTGAATAATCTTGGTAATTTTTATGACACCTTAAGGATGGACCTTATGATATGCTCATGAATGTATAAATTAAATTTTTTATCCACATTTTAAAGATATTATTCAAGTTATTATTATCATGGTATGCCTCTTTCTCATGCCTTTATGATATTTACTCATATTCTTATTGCATTCTCTCAAGTTCACATGTAAACTGTTTTCTCTATTTTCCCTTATTGGACATTATGCTCACCATTACCTTTGATATATGTCCCCATGTTATGAGATGTATTTATTTTACTTAGGATGAACATTTCAATAATCCGTTTAAGAGGATTAAAATAAAGTTATATGTTTTCATGTATTATGTACCTTGTTTTTAGGACACCAGACTTTAAAGATCCTCTGTTTGTAAAATGTAATGAAAAGTTATATAATAAAAATGTGGGATTTCATCATTAGTATCAAAGGATGGTTTAGTTATTTTTGTAAATTAGGATTTGAAAAGTTTAGTAATAACCCTAATTAAAATATTAAATGTAGGAAAACATCATGGTATTTTGGTGAAATATTAAGTAAGTGGTTTCCGAACAAATAAATTCTTGTCTCGGTGTGAACAAGTGGATGTGGATCTGGCACAAATGTATCTAGGAGTAAAACCTAAAAACACTGCTTTGACCTAGACTCGAATGAGAACAGGTTCAAAACAATGGGCCTTTCTTTACTCTTGGTTTGACACTCCAAGAGGATATGTTTCGTTAATCAAAATTTTTTTACAAATAATTATGAATGATTTATAGAGAAACAGAATTGTTGTTAAAGAATAATATGTTTAAGAAAGAAGTTTTATGAAATAAAAATACTTTACAGTTAAAAGATTCATAAATGAAATAATTTTCTCACTAAGGTTTTATTATTTTTAAAAATGGTGGGAAATTCAAGGAATCGTGCTAATGTTGATCGTAACAGACCATGCGCAGACATCCCTCTTTTGGAAGCTGAAATAGAACTTTTCATTAGAATGATGAATCTACTAACTCAAGTTATAGGAAATAACCTGAATCAATCTGAGAGACTGATTTCACTATAAAGGGAACAAATTTTTGTTTAGTCCTTTATGCATCAATGACCACTAATGTTTAGTGGATCTACTGACCCATTGATTGCAGAACAATGGATAAACTCTATAAAAAAGATATTTTCTATACTCTGTTATTCAGAACAAGAAAAAGTCACCATGGTTGTTTATCTCTTAGAGGGAGAAGATAATCATTGTTGGGAACTGATTAAAAACTTGAGTCCAAGAGGGGAGATTGGATATTTGGAGTGGGAAGAGTTTATGGGAATCTTATTTGAAAAGTATTTCCCTCATTTTATGAGAACAAAAATGGAGAAGTAATTTCTTGAGATGAAGTAAATGGATAATGAATCTATGGGAAGCTATGGGATGAAATTCATAAGACATTCCCATTACACCTCAAGCTTTTTCATGGATACTAATGGGAATTTTAATAGATTCTTTGGTGGACTAAGACCTCATCTACAGAATAATCTTGCCTACTGAGACTATGATAGCTATGAGAAGATTGTGTGCAATGATATGAAAGTAGAACTAGAGTTAAATGAGGCACAATAGTCCCATAAATCCAATGAAAATAAAATATAAATGGATACAATATTTGGGAGGATATTTGATTAGTGAAGAAGTAGAAATCAAGTGCAACTTCCCACATGTAATAAATATGGGAAGAATCATTCGGGGAACTACCTACTCAGGATAAATAAGTGATACAAGTGTAGAAGAGATTTCCATATCACTCGGAATTGTCATAGTGAGGTTAAGATTTAACTTCCCAACACTAATGATAAGTGGAAGATGGTGTAGGCCCTACCTAAAGTCAAATTCTTCAAGTGTGGACAACTTGGGCACTTTTCCAATCACTATCCTAATTTGAGGGTAGTGGAGGGGAATCACCATCAACATCAGCATAGGCTAAGGGAGAAAGTTCATGTTTGTGTTATCAAAACTGATGAAATTGAATCTTCAAACTACATGGTGGCAGGTACTCTTGTTGTTCTCTCAAAGTTAGAAAGTAATTTTTTCTATTTTGGTTCTATGAATTCCTTTATTTCCTCCAAGTTTTCAAAGAATTTATAATCAACACCTAAATTTCTAAAAGCAGAGTTATCATTAAAGACTTTTATAAGAATTATCCAAGCATAAATAATGTTTAGGAACTCTATTATTTACATTAGTAAGAACAATATTATTGAAAACCTAGTAGTCATTCCCATGTCAGAATTTGGCATTATAATGGGGATGGACTAGCTCTCAAAGTATAATGCTAAGATAAAATGTAGAAGTAAGGAAATCTCAATAGTATTGAATGGGAAACCTATATTTATCTTCCAAGGATAGATTTCTCGACCAGATCTTTGTCTAGAAGAACCTCCCATATCCTTTTTTATGGATTTGATCAGTGAAGATGAATAAGAAAATGAGAGTATAAGGACAGAAAATTTCCTCATCATTTAGGAATATATTTACATATTTCCTGAGGAGTTACCCAAAACTCCCCCAGAAAGAGAGGTAGAGTTCTCCATTGAACTCATACCTAGATCTCATCCGATATCAAAGACCTCTTATAGGATGGAAAATTTGAAGCTGGAGGAATTACAGAAACAAATCCAAGAACATTTGGAGAAGGGGTTTATCTGACTGAGTGTGTCTCCTTGGGGATCGCATATTCTCTTTGTGAAGAAGATGGACGATTCAATGCATCTATTCATTGATTATAGATAATTTAATGGGATAATAGTGAATAAAAATGTATGAACCTGGTTCTTATTCTTGAGGTATAGGTTTCTTCTTTTCCTTTTTCCCTAAGTTTTTTTGTTAAAATAATTAAAATAGGGAAAATACAAAAATTTTGGGCTACACGCCGTGTACGTTTCCACATGTTGTGTACTTTGACCGTGTGGGATGGGTACACCGGGCGTGTAGGCTTATCGGCGATGAAGGGTGTAAAAACTGACTACACGTCGTGTACTTAGTATTTACACACCGTGTAATCAGTCGGCAGGTGAATAGTAAGGTGGTGGGATTAGCTGCCAGTGGAGCGACCGTACATGTCGTGTACTCAAGAATACATGCCGTGTACTCATGTCGACTGATGAACAGTTCGGTGGTGAAATGTAGCCTCCATATGAACAGTTAAAAAATGAAAATTACACACCATGTACTTGAGAGTACATTCCATGTAGTTTGTTTTTTTTTTTGTTTAAAATAGGCAGTAGCCTCCTCATTTGGCAGAGGAGGCAGTGAACCCATTTGGAGCTCAGGAGGAGAGGCCGGAGCTTGGTGGAGCTTTCGATCGCACATCGGGAATCTGTTTCTTCCGTCGTCAATCACGTTGGGACCGCGTGGGTAATCCATTTTCTCTCCTTGAGCCCTTGTTTACAATTATTTCCCGAGGAGAGGTTATTTGAGTTTGAAAGTGTAGTCGTTTATCCCAGATCAACATCGTTCTCAGACGTTTTGGGAGGTGTTGTTCACATATACTGATCATAGGAGATCGAGGTGGGTTGTTTGATGTTTAATTACAACTGTCATGTTGTTTTTGTGTACCATTGTGCTACACCCCCATGATTGGGGTGTCGTATGGCTGAAGCCTTGATCAATTAAATACCTAGAATTTTGTAGGTAATTTAATGAATATGTACAACTACTGTTTGGGATCATTGCTTAGATCCAGGGCCACCCCGTGGGTGCATTTCCCTTGTTTAGCCATTTGGCCAGGATACTCGTGGGTATGCCATGATTTAGCATGATTTAAATTTCCTTGAGAATAATTGTATATAAATTGCTTGCTTATGTGTTTGGATCGGCCCGGTTACTTGCTTAGCCTGAGGGCAGTGTTTCATTTATCCTGTGGGAAACTTTTCTCATGCCTGTGGGCAGTAGTTTCTGTGCCTATGGGTGACACCTCGTACACTTGTGAGTAATATTCATTATTCCTGAGGGAAATCACCTGAGGGTTTCGATTCTGATTAGCCTGAGGGTTTCGATTCTGTTTTCCTGAGGGTAAGGATTTGAATGTCTGAGGACAATGTTTACTTTGAATATTCATTGTGTTGATTTCTTATGTTGTACCTTCCAAGCTAAAGTACAATCTTGGAATTGATAAATAATTATTAAAATGGAAATGTAATTGGTAGAGATGGTTACTTTTGAGTACTTCCTAGTTTACTGCATTTTATTATTGCACACTGTTGTTTCACCTTTGCAGTGATAGTTGGGCACAGACCTTTGGTGGTTGCCTACTGGGATTTATTTCTCACACCATGTTTGGGTCATGTCTTGGGCCCAAACAGATTATATTGCTGCAGTTGTAGATAAATGAAAGGTTCCCTACATAGGTGCAAGATTTTTGCAGAGGAGTATGAGAGCATGGAACTGATCTTAGGCTTGCGATGCTGCTGATTTCCTATTGCATTGTTTTAGTTTTCTTTGTTGTACTTGGTACTTTATACTGTATTGGATTATTCTAGATTGAAATATATCCTGTTTTGGATGCTTTCCTAGACTTAGAGACATAATGAATCATAAAATATATGTATGACTGTTGTTATCTTTTACTTCTATACTATTATCCATTTCAGTTGGGTATTGTTTACTTCTTTCACATTTTGTATGTTTATATCTATTTTCGTTGCGCTACACTTTGATAAATGAGGGCATAGTTTCCCCACTATCAAACCTAGGCCCTCGCTGCTAGTTGACAGCCTCTGGCATTTGGGGAAATGCACTTGAGTTCATGTGACCAACCGGGTTTAGGGCACCCGTTGAGTGGCACCCGGATCCGAGACGTTACAAAGTGGTATCAGAAGATTTATTTTCTCTTGACTTACTATTTGGTACCTATATCCAGGATAGGACAGAATAGGTACTTGGTAATAAGCTGTGCCCTGGAGTAGCTAACCTGTGTACAAGGAAAAGCCAATTTACCTCGTGTTTCAATTTTATTGATTTTGCACTTTACAGTTGATCTTCTTTTCACCATTGGGTGACGCACTTGTGGTGTGCTGTTTATATTTTTATACTGGGTTCGATTTAGTTGAAACTCAATGATATGAGGGTATTCCATATCATGCATCATTTAGGTACATGTTAGTATCACATTCCATGCATAGTTTCCATGTCATGTAGGTGCATTATAAATTTCATGTTGTTGTGATAGATTTTATGCTAGTAAAAGCATATTTTTGTGATAGATGCCTTGATAAAATACCTGCTATTTGATAGGGTTTTGTTATTTAAGGTTTTGTAGAATTAATACCAAACTTTGGTTCTTGAGGAGTATGGGCCCTCATTGACCGGAATTTGGTGGATCATTGACTATTTACCTTGTTTATAGCATGTATAAGATTCCAAGATTTGATTCGCGGGGATTATGGGCACTCACGGATCAGAATTTGGAACTTAGGTGTTGGTTTCAGTGTTTTTCTGGGATCGAGAGTAGTTTCTAAGGCTTACTATCTATAAAAAAACACAGAATACACGCCGTGTATTTTTACTACATGCCATGTACTCTTCTGTTCAAGAATAAAGATAAAATTTTTAATTACACGTCGTGTACCCTATGCACAAACTGTGTAGTTTCTACCTGTGTCATAGGCCATGTGGGCAGAAACACGGGATAGTGAAACTTTGAGTGCACACGCCGTGTATAAATTGTACACTCCATGTCATGTTGACCCTGTGTCCATCTGTGTAAATAACAACACAGACGGAGGAACCTTATTTTAAACACGTCGTGTCAATGATGAACACGCCGTGTAGTTTAAATGGGTAATACGGCCGTGTAACTCACAACACGGGTCGGTATTATCCTTTCAAGAACACGTCGTGTAGTCTTTACTGGTGAGATACTGTGTGGACTTGGCCATGTGGTTGGGAAGATGGGCTGGTGTACACACCATGTGCGGGTGTAACACGCCGTGTAGTGTCAACTGAGTATTTGGACGTGTCACTAACAACACGGGCAGTTGGAATCTAATTAGTACACATAGTGTAGATATTATACATGTCCTGTAGTCTTGTTTAAAGGAGATCCATGTGGCTAATCCATGTAGAAGGACTCAGGAAGGGAATAAAATTTAAGTACACACCATGTGTATGGACAACATGTCATGTGCTTGGGGTGTTACATGGCCAGTTCAGGTAGAGGTACACGCCCATGTGAAAGGCTTGCGGGAATATGCCATGTAGTTATTATACATGTCGTGTAGTCTTTTTTGGTAAAACATGAATATTTTATTTCTCATGTTCCCTTCTTACACTCCTTGTTTTTAGTCCTTGATGATCTTAATTTAAGGCGTGTTTGACCTTATAGAGTCATGCCGCCGAGATGACCATGAGTTGTTCACCAAGAGAGAGGAAATGAGTATACTCCAAAGATAGTAGGCCATGGGCTACCAATGGATCCTCCAAAAGATCCAGATGTGGTGCCAACCATTATACTCGACACTGGCACTGATGCGTGGTTTCATGAAGGCTTCATGCGGTTTATGTAGACCTTCCAGGGAGCACCGTCGGCTGCTACATCTATGGCAGAGCTGACGTGAATATTCCAGCAGCAGCATATGCCTACGTTTTCAGGGGATGGCAGACCACAGGCTGTGGAGTCTAGGCAGGGTTCTATGAAGACTATTTTTTAGCATCTGTAGATTCCTCCTAGGTGGAGGGTCAAGCTCGGTACTTAGATGTTGTGTGGTTTCGCCAAGAGATGGTGGGATGTTACCACCCAGACAGAGCATCACAGAGACATGGCGTGGGAAGATTTTCATGTAGTATTCTATGACTTCTTATTTCTAGAGATTCTGAGGAAAGATAGAGCTTGTGATTTCATGAATCTACAGTAGGGTGATGGATTATTCATCCCACTTCACCAGGCTATAGCGTTTTGCACCTGTACTGGTGGGTGACAAGACTTTAAGGGCTAGACATTTTGAGGATGGTCTCCGATATGACATCTGAGTGCTAGTGAATGTTTTCAAGTTTCCTAGAGTTCATGATATTATAAACCAGGCACTTATTACTGAGCAGAACCTGCGGGAATCTAGTGGTGCGAACCAGGGCAGTTTGGCACCGGTTTCTGGTACTATTTCAACCGGTAAGAGGAAGAGGCAGATGGATTTCTATCACGGTGGAGGTACTATCCAGAGGAATAATTCAGGTGGCCAGTTAATATGCTACAAGGGTGGTATAGAGGGGCATAAGAGACCTCAGTGTCCATGTTACCCAATGGAGTGTCGAGCTCGCGGTAAGATGGGTTATATGTAGCGCTTTTGTAGGGATTTTCCACCAGTGGCTAGTGAGATGGGTTCTATGCAGACTTTGCATATAAGATCAGGGCTAGTATCTTCTTACTCGTAAGGGAATTGGGATACATCAGGATGTTCAGGCTGAGGTGGTGGTCGTGGCCATGGTAGCCAAACACCAGGATCTCAGAGACAGCAGGGTGGGTCATCTCAGGGTAGCTAGGCTATGTCATAGGGTCGCGGCACTAGGAAGGCATATGAAATGCAACAGACCCAATAAGAGCAGGATCTCGGACCTTCCATTGTCAGAGGTACTATTCTAGTTGCTTCTGTTTTGTCTTCAGTACTTTATGATACCGGTGCTACACATAGATTTTTATTTGTGCCTGTTGTGGAGATCCATGGCCTCTGTGTTTCTTCTTCTTCTAATGTTATGACGCTAGACACTCCATTGGGTACTATAACAGCTAGTGTGCGTTAGTGCACGGAGTTCCCCGTAGAGGTTGGTGGGTGTCACTTTCTATTGGACCTCTATGTCTTAGAGATGACGGGCTATGATGTCATTCTTAGGATGTACCGGTTGGTACCCTTTCGAGCCTTCGTAGATTTCTATTGTTGTAGGGTGAGTTTTACATCACCATAGGGTGGAGAGTTTCTATACAAAGGAAAATGGGATTTCCAAGCGATCTGAGATGGACCTGAGCATCATGTTTGAGGTGGAGTTACAGCCCAGATTGAGAGCTTATATCTGGAAGACCAGGGAACTTGTTAGAAGGATTTCCCTCCAGTAGTAGATCGTTTCAGGGATGTCTTCCCGAACGACTTTTTAGGTATTCCTCCGGACCGAGAGGTGTATTTCTCTATAGAGCTTTTTTCAAGAGAGGCACTGGTGTCCATTCCTCCTTATAGGATGGCTACACCAGAATTACAGGAGCTAAAGAGGTAGTTAGAGGAGTTTCAGTCAAAGGGTTTCATCTTACCAAGTACTTCTCCTTGGGGTTCTCCTGTTCTATTTGCGATGAAGGTAGATGGTACCCTCTGACTTTGTGTGGATTATCTGAAGTTGAACCAGTTTATGGTCAAGAACCAATATCCTTTACCGATGATTGATGATCTATTTGATCAACTTCGGGGAGAACGAGTGTTCTCAAAGATTGACTTGAGATCCAAATATCATCAGTTGTGTGTTATACTAACAAACATACCGCTTATATCTTTTTGGAGTAGATATGGTCTATACGAGTACTTGGTTATGCCATTCAGACTCATGAACGCGCCAGCAGCTTTCATGGATTTGATGAATCTTGTGTTCCGTCTATATCTGGATTCTTTCATGGTAGTCTTCGTGGATGATATCTTGGTGTACTCTCATACTCAACATGACCATGTTATCCATCTTGAGATCGTACTGAGTACACTGAGAGAGCATCATCTATATGATAAACTCTCAAAGTGCCACTTTTGGATGGACCAGATACACTTCATGGGTCATATCATCTCAGAGGCAGAAGTTGTGTAGACCTAGAGAAAGTGAGAGCAGTAGTTTCCTTGAAGAAGCCTAAGAACATGTTTGAGATATGGAGTTTCTTGGGGCTGGATGGTTACTAAAGGTGATTTATAGAGGACTTCTCCCACTTAGCAGCGCCGTTGATGGGTTTGATTAAGAAAGTTGTGAAGTTCGTTTGTTCAGAAGCTTATGAGACAGCCTTTCAGGAGCTGAAGGGAAGTTTGACGTCAGCACCAGTCCTGATACTTCCAGAGCAAGGGAAGAGCAATACAGTTTACTTTGATGCATCAGGTATTGGGCTAGGAGCAGTGTTGATGCAGGGAAATCGAGTAGTTGCATATGGGTGTTGGCAGTTGAGGTCACATGAGAGGAATTACCCAACGCATGATCTCAAGTTGGCTACAGTTGTACATGTGTTGCGCTGTTGGAGACATTATCTCTTGGGAGAGCATTTTGTGGTGTTTACAGACCACAAAAGTCTTAAATATATATTTACCCAGAGTGAATTGAATTTGAGACAAAGAAATTGGGTTTAATACCTTCAGTCCTTCAACTTTGAGCTTGCCTATACACCTGGTAAAGGTAATGCAGTAGCTGATGCACTGAGTAGGAGCACTCAGATACAGGCAGTGCAGAAGCCCAGTGGTGAGTGGAAACTTATGGCTTTGTTCTCTGAGATGCATTTGGAGGTGCGTGATAGTCAGGGGTAACCTTATCTATCATCCTTAGTTTTGAATTCTAATCTCCTTGATGGAGTGAGGATGAGACAGCTATTAGATTCGGAAGGCCTAGTTCTACGAGATTTAGTGGCGAGTGAGGACCCTCCTCCTGGTTGGACGATAGGCGATGGTGAGGTACTGCAAATCCATGGATGATTATGGGTTCTAGGGGATATACGCGAGGAGTTTATGTGGTAATTTCATGCCTTATCTTGGGATGTGCATCCCGGAGTTACCAAAATGTACCGTGACTTGAGACGTTAGTATTGGTGGTCGGGTATGAAAATAGAAGTAGCTAGTTTTGATGCGAGATGTTCCACCTGTCAGCAGGTGAAGGCGGAGCATTAGAGGCCATCTGGACTGTTACAATAGTTACCCATTCTAGAGTGGAAATGGGATGATGTCGTGATGGACTTCATGACCGGGTTTTCAAGGTCACCCCGAGGTAATGATGTCGGGTGGGTTGTTGTAGATATACTTACAAAGGTAGCTCACTTTTTTCCAATCAAGGAGACCTTCGGTGTTGACAAGCTCGAGATGTTGTATATACGAGAGGTAGTACATCTTCATGGGGTCCCTTGTTCTATCATTTCAAATAGGGACGCCAATTTTACATATCATTTCTGGAAGAGTTTTCAGAGGGCACTGGGTACACAAGTGCTTCTAAGCACAGCTTACCACCCTCAGACTGATGGCCAGTTAGAGCGTATGATATAGGTTCTTGAGGATATGTTGCATGCGTTCTTCCTATACTTTGGGGGCTCTTGGGATAAGTGCATACCCCTAGTCGAGTTTTCCTATAATAATAGTTTTCAGGAAACTATAGAGATGGAACCTTACGAGGCTTTATATGGTAGGCCATGTCGATCACCTTTGTGCTGGTTGGAGGCAAGTGAGGCAGCTTTACTAGGACCACGTCTCATGTAGGAGACTTTAGAGAAGGTCCATTTGATACAGAAGTGGATGGATATTACACAGTCTCGTCAGAAATCTTATGTGGATCACTACAGACGACCATTGAAGTTCATGGTCAGGGATCAGGTTTTCTTGCGTGTTTCACCGAGGTTGGGACACAGGCGGATCAGGAGACATAGTAAAATTTCTCCAAGGTATATGGAGTCGTTTGAGATTCTGGAGAGAGTTGGTCTAGTTTCCTATCGATTGCAGTTACCACAGAGTTATCGGTCCATGCACAACGTCTTCCATGTATCTCAGCTACACGATTATCACTCAGACCCGCCTCACATTTTTTAGCCCAAGGAGGTTGATCTTCAGTTCAATTCATCCTTTAAGGAGCATCATATTCGTATTGTTGATAGGAGCACGAAGGTTCTCCGAGGTTGGTCAGTTCCTCTTGTATGGGTGTTATGGCAGCATGGATTAGTACAGGATGAAACCTGGGAGCGGGAGACCGACGTACGTGCTCAATGGCCAGAGTTGTTCTCAGCTTCATCTTCACCACCCTTGGAAGGGAAATTCAGGGAAGAATTTCTTTAAGGGGAGAAGTTTGTAAGAACTCAATTCTTATTCTTGAGGTACGGGTTTCTTCTTTTCCTTTTTTCCATAAGTATTTTTGTGAACATAAGGAAAATGGAGAAAAATCCCAAATTTTGTGGGTACACGCCATGTACTTTTCCACACGTCGTGTACTTTGGCCATGTGGAATGGGTACACAGGGCGTGTAGGCCTATTAGCGATAAAGGGTGTAAAAACTAACTACACGCCATGTAATCACTCTTCAGGTGAATATAAAGGCAGTGGGAGTAGCTGCCAGCGGAGTGACCATACATGCCATGTACTCAAAAATACACGTTGTGTACTCATGTCAACTGATTAAAAGTTCGGTAGTGAAAAGTAGCCGCCAGAGGAATAGTTAAAAAATGAAAATTACAGGTCGTGTACTTGAGAGTACATGCCGTGTAGGTTGTTTTTTTTTCTTAAAATGGGAAGTAGCCTCCCCATTTATTAGAGAAGGTAGTGAACCCGTTTGGATCTCAGGAGGAGAGGCCGGAGCTTGGAGGAGCTCCCGATCGCACTACTGGTATCTGTTTATTCCACCATTAATCACGTTAGGACCATAAGGGTAATCCTTTTCCTCTCCTTGAGCCCTTATTTCCAATTCTTTCCTAAATCAAAGTTATTTGAGTTTGAACGTGTAGTCGTTTATCCCAGATCTACGTTGTTCTCAAACGTTTTAGGAGGCATCGTTCAAGTATACCGATCAGAGGAGATCGATGTAGGTGGTCTGATATTTAATTCCAAATATCATGTTGTTTTTGTGTACCATTGTGCTAAGAACCCATGATTGGGGTGTCGTATGGATGAGCCCTTGATCAATTAAATACCTAGAATTGCATTGGTAATTTAATGAATATGTACAACTACTGTTTGGGATCATTTCTTGGATCCAGGGCCACCCTGTGGGTTCATTTCCCTTGTTTAGCCATTTGGCCAGGATACCTATGGGTATGTCGTGATTTAGAATTCTTTAAATTTCCTTGAGAGGAATTTTATATAAATTTCTTGCTTATGTGTTGGGCTTGGCCCGGTTACTTGCTTATTCTGAGGGCAGTGTTTCGTTTAGCCTGTGGGAAACATTTATTGTACCTGTGGGTAGTAGTTTCTGTGCCTGTGGGAAACACCTCATATGCATGCAGGCAATATTCGTTATGCCTAAGGGAAATCACCTGAGGGTTTTGATTCTGATTAGCCTAAGGGTTTCGATTCTGTTTTCCTGAGGGTAAGGATTTTCATGTCTGAGGACAATGATAACTTTGAATATTCACTATGGTGATTTCTTATGTTGCACCTTCCAAGCTAAAGAACAAGCTTGTAATTGATAAATAATTATTAAAATGGAAATGTAACTGGTAGAGATAGTTACTTTTGAGTACTGCCTAGTTTACTGCATTTTATTATCGCACACTGCTATTGCACCTTTTCAGTGACAGTTGGGCACGGACCTTTGGTGGTTGCCTACGGGGATTTATTTCTCACACCCTATTTGGGTCATGTCTTGGGCCCAAACATATTATATTGTTACAGGTGTTGATAATGGAAATAGTCCCTACACAGGTACATGATTGTTGCAGAGCAGTAGGAGAGCATGGGACCGAGCTTAGACTTGCGATGCTGGTGAGTTCCTATTGCACTGTTTTAGTTTTCTTTGTTATACTTGGTACTTTGTACTGTATTGGATTATTCTAGATTACAGTGTATCCTATTTTGGCTTCTTTCCTAGACTTAGAGAATTAATACATCATCAAATATATGTATGACTATTGTTATCTTTTACTTTTATACTATTATCCATTTCAGTTGGGTATTGTTTACTGCTTCGGCATTTTGTATGTTTATATTTATTTCTGTTGCGATAAACTTTGACAAATGAGGGCATAGTTTCCCCACTATCAGACCTAGGTCATCACTGCTAGTCGGCAGCCTCTAGAATTTTGGTAAATGTTCTTGAGTTCATGTGACCAACTGGGTTCGAGGCACTCGTTGAGTGGCACCCAGATCCGGTACATTACAAAAAAAATACCCTCTTCCAAGAATTGATGACTTATTTGACTAGATTCATGGGTCTCAATTATTCTCCAAGATTGATCTTTGATCTAGTTATCATCAATTGAGGTTGAAGAAATAATATATTCTGAAAATCGTCTTCCAGTAAAGATAGGGGCACTATGGCTTTGTTTTTATTCCCTTCGGTTTGACTAATGAACCTGCTATTTTTATGGACTTGATGAATAGAGTCTTTAAGAACTAACTTGATAACTTTTTGGTATTTTTTATTAATGATAATATGATATATTCTAAAATTCTCACGGAACATGAGGATCATCTAAGGGCTATTTTGAAAACTCTATGGAAGGAAAATAAATTTTGTAAAGTTCAGAAAGTGTGAGTTTTAGTTACAATAAGTTACTTTCTTGGGGAAAATTGTAACAAATAAAGGAATCTCAGTTGACCTAGAAAATACAAAGTTTGTAGAGGATTGTCCTCATCCTAAAATAATACCTGATATTTGTAGTTTTTTTGGTTTAGTAGGATATTATAGGAGGTTTATGAAAAAAAATCACTACTTTCCAATCCACTAACCACGTTAACTCGAAAATAGGTCAAGTTAATATGAACAAATGAGTGTGAGGAAATTTTCCGGGAGATGAAGAAGATATTGGTTGCTACACCCATGTTAACTCTACCCTCAATTGGATAAGTATTTGTTATTTTTAGTGATGAATCTCTAAAAGGGATTGGGTGCGTCCTCATGAAAAATGAAAAATTCATTTTTCTGGGGATGTGGTAAAGATACATGGAGTACCACTTCCCATCAGATCTGATCGTGACCCAAGATTCACATCAAAATTATGAAGAAGTCTTCAACATGATCTAGGTACCAAATTGAAACTCAGTATGGCCTATAATCCCCAAACTGATGTCCAATATAAAAAGAATATTCAGAAACTTGAATAAATACTGAGAACATGCTCAATGGAATTTAAAGGTGGATGGGAACAATATCTCCCATTAGTTGAGTTCTCTTACAACAATAGCTTCCATTTGAGCATTCAAATGGAACCCTATAAAGCTCTATAAATGTTGAACTCCTACTTTTTTGGATGATGCTGGTGAAAGAAATATTCTTCTGCCTAATCTTGTGCAAGAGATGAAAAACATGTTCATTCCATCTAATAGCACATAAAGGATACTTAGAGTTGACATAAGTGTTATGAAGACAACCGTCGAAGGGATTTAGATTTTGAGGTTGGTGAAAAATTCATTCTTTAAATTTCACCTTGGGATAGAGTCATTAGGTTTGGAAAGATTGGGAAGCTCATCCCTAGTTACATTGGCCTCAATGAAATCCTTGATCGCATAGGATCAGTGGCCTATCTTCTTGCACTTCCTCCAAATCTAGCACATGTTCATGATGTTTTCCACATATCTCTCTTGAGGAAGTACATACCTGACCCTCCTCATGTACTGAATCTGGAGGTGGTACAACTAGAACATAGCCTCTCTTTTGAGGAGCAGTCAGTGGAGATCTTAGATCGTAGAGACAATGTTATACGCAACAAGACTACCCACATTGTTAAAGTGTTGTGGAGGAACCACAAATATGAATAATCCACATGGGAACCAGATGAGACTATGAGGCATAAGTACCCACATCTTTTCTATTATCAGGGTATAAGTTGAAATTTCGGGGAAAATTTTCTTAATGGGGGAAGAATGTAACAACCCAAACTTTTGAATAATATTTTTCTTCCTAAAAATATATATTTTACTATGTCATAATCAATAAAAATATATAATTATAAATGAAATGTGATGATTGGGTTTTGACCAATATATGATCGTTGATTAATATGACTGTTGGAAACAATAATAATTTTTTAACATTATAATTATTGATTATAAATATAAATGATAATAGATAATTAATTTAGAAAGAAGATTTGATGACCTCATCCAATAGACTTTGTCCATATGAATCCCATTTTTTAGAGCTTGGGAAGGAGGTAGTGTCACTGGTCTTTTCTCTGGACCAAGCCCAGTCTGAGTTTCAACATGTTAATCTTGAACGAAATCTCTTATAGGATAATTTAAAGTTGGTAGAAATCACCACTTAGGTAATGTTGTCTGAGCCGCCCTAAGATTCTATCAACATTACACACATTACTCTTAGGTCCTATACAGGTGTTATAGGGGGTTATGTAATAAGGCATTAGTTACTTTTTGTAATCCATTTGTATAAATAAAATTGTTATTATGGTAAAATAAACATCATTTTTGAATTTCAAATGTCAAAATTAATATAGGATGAATTTTTAGTATTTTTCAAAGAAGTTTCATATTATTGATGAATATTGAAAAAAAATAGTATTTTAAAATATTTTTTATACTTTAAATAATTGATAATGAGAAATTATTTTCAAAAAAATGGACATACACGGTTATAATTAGTAAGAAATTTTGAGTCTGATAAGATCAACTTATTTTTTGGTGAATAGTAACTCGTGAATAGTAATATTACCCTTATGAATAGTAATATGACCAATGGAATAGTAACCTCACTTAAATAAGTATAAATATAATTTAGGAATCTTGAATGGTAATGTGATATAATAGTATAAGTAAATAACATTTTTAGAAATTATTAGTTAAGTATTAGTATTTTTCGAGTAAATAGTGATTATACTTAAAAATTAAATTTCTCATATTTAGAAAATTATTTTCATAAAATTAAGTTCATTTTTGAATTCCAAACATCTATTTTAGGTTAGGTTTAATTTATGATATTTTTATAAAATGTTTTGTTTTTGGTGAATAGTAAAAATATAGTTTTGGAGTTTTCAGTGTGTTTTATGACATCATAATGATGTAATATGTAATTTAAATATGCTAGCCTACTCATGAGGATTAAAATATTATATGATATGTCCCAAGTGGCCAAACAAATTGTCAAATACCATGGTAAATCCCATGGTTTTTCAAATACCACTAATGAGGTGTCCTCAGAAATTAATAAAAAACTCCATCTCTTTTACTATAAATACCAAGCCATTACATAATTTTCTTTCATTAAAAAATCATCCCCATAAAATCTATGATAGTATTACCTTCCAAGGATTCCTCCAAAGGTTTTCTAAATACTTCAAGGTCTTTATCTTAGATTTTTAGATGTTACTATTCAAGGTAAGGGAATTCCGAACCTCTTTCTTCCTTTCAAGTTTCTTTTATGTGGTATGTCTTTAAAATTTTCATAAAAATTTATTATTTACATTTTATTACAACCCTATACTGTATTATGATTCTTTTATGAATGGGTGACCCATTTTCCCTCTCTTTTTAATGTTTTATAAAACTATGTTTCATACCTGTTATGCTGTAGAATTTTCATCTCAAAATCTCTCTCTTTTTCTCAAGAAATTCTTTTAATTTCCTTATGTGAATACCCAAATATCTTTAATTTCAAGGGGTATTAATAAATACATAAACATTATTTATTTTATTTTATAATTGACAAACATAAAACCCTCATTCCCTTTTTATGGGTTATAAATGACATAATGATCATTTTCTTAAGCACTTTTTTAAGAACACTTTGATTTTGATATGAAACCCATTTCTTTTATTCTCTTTGGTTTATTTATCTAATGTTTGATTATGATATATGTGTATCACATGAAAATAAATACATATTAATGGTGATCCCTAATATCACACTAATGCATTGGGTAAATAAATTAATCTCTAACGATGACAAGTTTTACGATGCCTTGGTGAATAACCTTGGTAATTTTTACGACACCTTAGGGATGGACCTTGGTGATATGCTCATGAATGTATAAATTAAATTTTGTAGCCACATTTTCAATATATGATTCAAATTATTATTATCATGATATGCCTCTTTATCATTCCTTTATTATATTTCATCGTGTTTATATTATATTCTCTCAAGTTCACATGTAAATTGTTTTTATTTACTGGGTCTTATACTCACCCTTTCCTTTGTTGTATTTACCCAGGTTATGATATGCTTTAATTGTAATTATGATGAAAATTTCATGATGCCTTATAAGAGGATTAAAATAATGTTATATTTTTTCATGTATTATGTGCCTTATTTCCAAGACACTGGACTTTAAATATCCTCTATTTGTAAAATGTAATTAAAAGTTATGTAATAAAATGGTGGGATGACATAAGAAGCCTATGAATATTACATGTTAAATTAGGAGTTATATATGTCATATTAAAAATAAGTTCATGATTTTTATCCTTTTGGAAGTATTTTGACCTTAGTTTCCCATAAACATAGTGTCTTTCTAGATGACACCACTGCAACATGTTTTTAGGAATAACAATGTTGTGTGAAATTGTGTTGGTATGAAGTTTTTTTCTAGAGTTTATATTTAAACAAGTTATTAACCCTTATTTTATAAGAAAAAATTTAGATAGACCCTACTACTACTCAGGTGGGTCATCCTGTATAATAGTTTCTGGTGAGATTTTTCCTCAAACTCCTCCAATTGTTCTTATTTTCGTGGAAGAACCAATTCAAAGTATGGATGTATAGAATTTTCTAGATAATGAGACTCTCAATAAGAGGTAAAGAATAGTAAGATTTTTTGTTCAATACAGTGAAGGAAATTCTCCTGAAGTTAGTTCATTGCCTTCTCCCATAACAATTTAACTTGATTTCATTCTTATTTCCTCTATTAGGGAAGAATTTGCCTCAACCATTACCAAATTGGTTAGTTTTGGAATGGAAAATTCCAGGTCAATAGTATCAGGTTATATAGCTCTTTTTTATATATCTCTATCTGGTGAGATAATTCAAAAAATCATAACATAATTAGTTGGATTTTTAAGTTAAAATATTATTGGTAGAGAAGAAGAAGAAGAAACAGAAGATAAAACTCATCTTATTGCAAAAAAGATACCCAGATCATAATTAGGATAACCTTATCATGTGGAGGAAGTACCTGATATTGGTGAAAATAACAAGTTAATGAAAATTGATGTATGGAAGTTCATTAGGATATATTCTATCCTATTCATATATTTCATACAAGTTCAGAAATTACCACAGCAGAATTGGATTCTATTGATGAAATATCCGAAGAGAGTTATTCCAAATTGATTTCTAAAGTAGAATATTTGAAAAATAAGTTAGTTGAGTCCATAGGTGAAATCAAGACTCTATGTGAGAAATTCCTTTCAACAGATGATTTTTGTGAATAGAATTTGTTAGTAAAATAAATTTTGGAGAAGTTTTTAAAGGAATATACTAGACACGCTTCAAATAAATGATATATAAAGTCAAAAATGGAAGTAGTGTATAAAAATATAGACATGATGACTTCAACTATTTCACCAATGAAATTTGAGCTAATTTAAAAAGATATATTACAAGATCTTCAAAGAGACGTGATTTTTGAAGTTATAAGGATGAATGTATTTTTGAAAAGCTCTATCATTTCTATTAATCAATCAAAGAATGAAATTAGTTTCTTATTAAAATAAAAAGTACCAAAAATTCATAATCTTTTAGTTTAACTACAAAAGGATGCCATCTTCATTATCACAGGATTTTGATAAATGGTTGGATCATTGTAAAATAATTTTGATGTGTCAGAGAAAAATTTAGAAAACTTGCATCTGTTGCTAGTAAAAAATTTAAATCTAGAATATTTGAAAGAATAATAATAAGTGGACGAGTAATATGTGTTTATTAAACCTCAAAAGTGTTAATTATCCTTGAAAGGAAATGAAATAGTTTCTTTGATCATCCAGTTGGTTTTTCATAAAATTAGTTTTAATCATTGAAGAAGTTAATTATGAGTTGTTCTAGGAATGGAGACCTTCAAAATTTCTTTGGAACTTTTTCTCAAAGAGTCTGGAATGTATTTTCAACTCTCCTAAACTATTTTAATATTTATATAGTGGAGAGGATTAATTCATGTGAAGAAGATCTATTTCAACTTTGAGGAAGATGTTTTCCTGGACCTCCTATTGTTGACTGTCATGCCTCTTCATCTCAAATAATCAAGAAGGTTTTCTAGCTAGTAGAAATATATTTAATGGAAAATATCAGGAGTATAAAATAATTTTTATTTCTTGTACCTAAACCCACTTATAATCTATCATTTTTTCTTGTAGATAACTTTGAAATGGAAAGGTCACAACAAACTACTCCCAAAATTCAATCCACCTCAGTAAGGATCACTCGAAGTAATAGAGCTAGGATTGGAGAGCATTTACTCATATTGGCTGATGTTGTCAGGGAAAGTTCTAATGCACATATTCCTACATATTCCTTACCTATCATCCATCCACAATCATTCAAAATACCCCCTCTGAAAAATCATTTTTCACCATAGAACTGACATACTTTAGATATTTGTTTGTTTAGTCGAATGGAACTTCAGAAACATTTGAATTTCATTTAAAAAAAATTGAATCGTTTCATACTTATATTTCATGTTTTTAATGAATTTATTTCCTTAATTATTATTATAGTTATAGTGAATATGTGTATCTATTTTCTAATTGTCTTGATATATATTCTTATAATTTATTCAATACACCAGTTTTATGTTTCTTTACTATTTATTGATCTTCATAAATTATTTAATGATTTATACTACTCAATAATTTTTTCAATACAACTTAATGAGAAATTATACTCACATTCAGTACTATTTACTATTAACAATTGTTCATGTTCCATATTGATTTTATTATTTTTTTATCTTATTTATTTTTTATATCACACAAATGGGGAGAATAAAAACGATAACACAAAAACTAAAATTTATTTTAAAACTTCTTTTGTTAATTTTTTTTATAATTCAATGGGTTTTGTGATTATAAAAAATTGGGTGATTGTTGTAAATACTTTTTTTATTCCTATATATATCCTTTTTTATATATTTGTATGATTTAAAAAATATATATTTTTATTATAATTTATTTATATTAAGTTTTTGATATTGGATTATATTATAAGATATGAGCTATTTGTTTCAAAGAAGAATTATTATATACTTAATATAAGTGATTAACTTACGTTGAGTAAAATTTTCAAATATAAGGAAAAGTATTTTATCATACGGGATTCTAGTGTCAAAATTTTATCTTCTATTTTATCAAAGTTAGAAAAATAAGTGTTGAAACATTATATTACTACAAAATATATTATCTTACAAAGATAATAAATTATCTACAACATGTTCAGAACCTGGTATTTCAATCAGATAGTAGTTATGAAAATTCATTATCTTAAGTAAATGATATTTTCAAATATTATCTTTTGAGTTCCAAGATAATTTGTGAAATTTAAGTATCATACTTTAGTAACATAATTTTTTTACATATAGTAATTATTCTATGCAATGTTTAATTTAGTTTATCTTACATGCAGTAGAAGTTAAAGATCAATTTTATCTTACAAAGCCCCTCCAAATTTTATTTTACATGCATAGTTCTATTTGTTTGTTATCTTATAAAGAAAAATTCATTGTGTATATCATCATGATTTCTTTAATTATATTATCATAATATCTCGATAATTCATTTCATTATTTTAAGAATATCATAAAATGAGTTGTATAATTAAGGAAAAATCAATTTTTATAAAGTTTTATATTTAAAGGAATAGAAATATCCAAAGAAGAAGAATATTTATAACATCACCATTGCATAAATGTATTCTATATTTTGAAGGAATGGAAAATTCCATTAAGATATTGTCTCATCAACTTCTCAATGGCTTATTCACTCAATTGTTGTAATTACATCGTATTATTAAGTTCAACGTCAAAGAGAATATATAAATAAGGATAGTTAGTTGTTGTATGGATACACACATATACATCAAGATAAATAGATTCACACATTCATATAATTAAAACTTATATACCTTAAAGAGGGTGGTTTAAAAGTAAATAATATTTTAGGAACTCAATTCACCCCCATAATCTTGAGTTTTTAGTTAGTCATTCTCTAAGATAACAATTTTTATCAGTGCTTGTTACTCTTGAGTTCAAAGCTATGAAAGGATCAAGTTAAAATATATTCTTTCAAATGGTAATTATGACTGATAATAGATCAGGTATGTTAATGGTTATATCTCCTTACTTTAATGGTAAAAATTATTATTTTCGGAAGGAATGAATGACTATCTTTTTGAATAACCTTGTCTTGAATAAGTTAAGCCATATAAAATTTCAAATACATGACCAAAAACTCAGGATACTAATACTGGAGTAAGTCGTGATCTGAATTATAAAACAATGAATTATATAATATGTTGAATAGGTCCAGACGTGCTTAATAAAGTTTTCCAATGTTAAACTACACATTAAATGTGTACTACTACATTAATTTCTATTGAGGGTGCATACAATTTGAATGCCCTTATATATAATACTATCAAACTTAAGTTCGAAACCTTTAAAATGGATTAAGGGGAAATCATTACTCAGTTGAATGGAAGACTTAATGAGATTGTGAATAATGTTTTTACTCTAGGAGAACCAATTATTAATCCTAATCAATCATTGAAATTTAAAAAAAATTACCACATAAGTAGAGTGTAATCTCATATTCCATCAAGAAATCCACAGAGGCTAATAATTTTAAAATAAAATATCTCATTCGAACTCTTATGATGTATAAAATTGAAATAAATTATGAATCTCAAGAATAAAAAATGTTTAAGAATGGAAATATTTCTTTGAAGTTTTATACTTCTAAAAATTAACAAAAATAACAAAGATATACATATCTTTGAGATATCTAAAGAATAAAATTCCTCAATTAATTATAGATAAAATAATAAACTTGCACAATTTTCCTAAAAGTTCATAAAGTTATATAACAAGAGAATATGTTTCATAATAACCTTCAAAAATTATAAGAATAATGGTGAAAACTCCAAATAAGTAAGATTTTATGAGTGAAATAATTCAGGATATATTAATCCATACTGTACAAAATTTAATGAAAAAAAAGTTTGAAAAAAAAGTTATTCAGGAAGACTAGATATGAGAATAAATCCAAAAAGGCTATAAAGGTCATGTGGAGCTCTTCTAAACACTCAAGTTAATATACTTATTCATAATCATAAGATAAATAATTTAATCAAAATTCAAACATGTGTTTCATGTCACATTAAGATGATGAACATTCTTATTATTATTCTGAGAATGAGTGTGAATCAGAAAATAAAAAATTTTCATAAGAAGAATTAAATGAATATTGTATCATATTAGATATTAAGTATGAAACCTTAAAAATAAAAATAAAAAACTCTCAGTAATTTCTATAAAAAAATTAATGAAGTTAAGGACTTAAACAAACAAATTTTAGATTTGAAAGATCAATTAGAAATTCGACTACATCATGTAAGAAATAGGTTAGTGCAATTTAGAACCTACACAAGGAGGTTCAAAACTTCAAATATGCCGAAAGTTTTTTCACTAAGGGGGGTACCTAAAAAATTATTGGTCAAAATCAATTTAATGATAAAAATTTATAATCATAATTCAGGGTGAAAGGCCCAAATTTTATAAAAACTATCTTGTTCCTAGTTATAAAAAACAAAATATCTCTAAGGTTACTTGTTTTCACTATAGAGAAGTAGGAAATTATGCCATTATCTATAATTTAAAAAACCTCAATTTTTTGGAATTAAAAATTCCTTTATTAAAAATTATTTCTCTAAATTTGATAATAATGTTTTTGGAAAACACAAACTTGTTTAGATTTCCAAGTATTTTGTATCTAATATTTTTGGACCTAAGATAATTTTGGTGCCAAAAAATAATATCATTAAATTTTTCTATATAGGGAACAAACCACAAGAATTTTAATTAAAAATGTTTTATGGATAGTGGTAGTTCAATTAATATGAGTGAATATTTCTTGAAATTTCACTCACTATCCCTGGTTGATAGAGGTTGTGTCGCATTTGGTTAGAATTAAAAGGGAAAAATTATTATCATTGGATCATTTTGAAATCCAAAAACTATCCACATCAACAAAGTAATTTATGTTGAAGACTTAAAGCTCAACCTAATTATTATATCAAACCTTTTTCATGATGGTTATTCAATTGATTTTTCTAACAATGTATTCTTGGTTTTCAAAGAAAAATCTCTCAAGTTTAAGGAACTAAGAAAAAATATTGTCTATACTTTAGATATTAATTCAATGTATAGTAAAAATATAAATTGTTTGAATGCTGAAATTGATGAATCGTGGATTTCTAATAGAAGTATTCGACGTTTTAATGTTCATTATTTGAAAAAATCGTCTAAAATACATTTGATTTTGGATTTTCCTGATCATAAATTTCATAAATATACACAATGTGATGCATGTAAAATGGGATAGCAACACAATATATATTCAAAAACAAATAAAGAAGTTACTACATATAGACCTATAGAGATTATCCATATAGATATTTTCAGACCTTTTAGAACTACATTTCTTTCTAGAAAATCATTTGTTTATGTTTTGGTTGATTATTTTTCAAGATTCACTAGGGTTTACTTCTTAAGACTTAAAAGTGAATCCTATTATATTTTTATTAATTTCTATAATCTTGGGGAAAATAAAAAAGGTACCAAAATTTTATCCTTGATAATTGATCATGGAGGAGAATTTAAAATTATAAATTTAATTTATATTTCTCAAAACAAGGTATTAAACATACTTTTTCTACCCCTAGGAAAACTCAATAGAATGGTGTTGCTAAGAAGAGTAATGGGTCCTTGTAAGAAATTTCTAGAACAGTGTTATATGAATATAACATGCCCACTTATTTTTGGACTAAAACTATTAACACAGCTTGTTATGTCATTAACAGAGTTCTAATAAGGCATGTCTTAAAGAAAATACCCTATAAGTTATGGAATAATAGAAAACCAAGGGTAGGTTACTTTATAATATTTGTATTTAAGGTTTACATCTTAAACCCCAAGGATAATATTGGTAAATTTTATCCAAAATATGATGAATCTATCTACATAGGTTATTCTACTACTTTTAAAGCTTATGGAGTTTTCAAAAAAAAGGTCAAGGATAGTTAAAGAATCAACCCATGTGAATTTTTATGAAAATGATCCTTTTGATCATAAAATGACTCAAACTGATGAGATAAGTGATTCTATTAAGGTCATGAGATGTAAACCCCTCTTTAACAAAAATAAGTATGATGATTTGGAAGTTTATTATTTTTAACCAAATCCTATAAGGGTTGATACTACTAAACTAGAAAGTGGGATACCTAGAAAACCAAGAAAACTTAAATACCATCCTAAATAAATTATTATAGGAACTTTAGATGAAGTAGTTATAACTAGAATAAATATAGGAAATCTAGTAGAATCATATGCCTTCTTGTCTCATCTAGAATCAATAACTGTAGAATAAGCCTTAGCTAATGAAATTTGGGTTTTAGCTATGCAAGAAGAGTTAAACCAGTTCAATAGGAACATGTTTTGGGAATTAGTTGATACACCCTATGAATATCCTTTAATTGGAACTAAAATTTTATTTATAAACAAATAGGATGGTCCTATTTTGGTCAAAATAAATAAATCTATATTAGTTCAAAAAGGATACAATAAAAAATAATGAGTTGACTGTGAAGTGACTATTTCCCCTACAGCTAGGTTAGAAGCAATTAGAATCCTTCTTGTATATTCATATTATAAGAAATTTAAATTATATCATATGGATGTTAAATATAAATTTCTAAATACATTTTTAATAGAGGGAGTTTATGTTGAACAACCTCCTAGTTTTGAAGACCCCCACTTTCAAATTTATATTTTTAAAATTTCCAAACCTCTCTATGGTCTTAAACAAGATCCTAGAGTATGGTATGAGAAATTAAACTCCTTTATTTTATCAAATGGTTTTTTGGTAGGAAAGGATGATCCTAAATTATTTAAGAAAGCTTTATATTCAATATTTTTTTGTAAAAATATTTGTTGATGATGTTATTTTTTATCAAAAAACCAAAAATTATGTAATGATTTTTCAATACTTATAAAAAATTAATTTTAAATGAGTATTATGGGTGAGTTAAACTACATTAAAGGATTTTAATGTTATCAAAAAGATTTTGTAAATGTTTTAAATGAAAGAAAATACATACTTTATTTACTTAAAATTTTTGGACTTAAAGACAGTAAGAATTATTCAACTTTTATGAGCTCAAATACTAAACTTGTTATGGATGAGGTTGGAAAATTAGTTGATAGCAAGTTGTATAGATGAATCATTGGAAGTTTTCTTTATTTTATTGCAAGTAGTCCAGACATTATTCTTTCAGTATGCATTTGTGTAATATTTAAATCCACTCTAAAGTAATCTTATTTAAATGATTCAAAACAGATTTTAAGATATTTAAAAGGATTTATGTCTCTTCCTTTACTTTTTCCAAAAAATGTCTAATTTTAATTTAACTTCATATTCATATTTTGACTTTGGTGGATGTATAATAAATAGGAAAATCATCTTTGGAACTTTTTGTTTTCTTAGTAAATCTCAATTATTATGGCCAAGTAAGAGATATTACTCTATATCATTATAAACTATTGAGGCTAAATACATTTCATCATGTAGTTGTTGTGCACAAGTTCTATGGATGAGTCACATACTAGTGTATTTTTTATTCAATTTTAATTTTGTTCCAATAAAATTTGATAACACAAATGCTATCAATATTTCAAATAATCCAATAAAACACTCTATAAAAATAAAAATTGATTTAAGGAATAATTTTTAAGAGATCATGCACAAAAGGGTGATATCACTCAAGAATGTTTTTATATAAAATCAGTTGGAAAGAATTTTTACTAAACCATTTCCTATTGAAATATTTAATTTTATAAAATTCAAATTATGATTGTTTAAATGTGATTGATTTTGATGAAATATTACTCTTTTAGTAACATGAATTTATAAGGAAGTTAATATTTTCATTATTAAATTTGAGATTTTTCATCATAATTTTTAAGTATTAGTCACTTAAAAATAGGATACATTGTCTAGTTTTTTATGAAAACTCTGCATGTCACACTGCATGAACCTTTTATTACCATAAAACAAAATAAGTTAAGTCATTTTTATGCATGAAACACTTGAAATCCCTTGAATATTCATCCCTTTTCTATAAAAAACACTCTTCCCTAATCTTCTAATATTTCAAACCCTTTTTTAAAAATGGTGAAATCCAAAAGAACTGATGGTGTTACTTGTAGAAAAATCAGGTGTCTAACGACCACTAGAAAATTTTTTAGTGGAAGATCCATTGATTTTAGTTGGATAGATGGTACAGATATATTACATTAGAAGTTCATAAAGCATCAAGGTTGGTAATTCATCTTTAATGAAAAATGAACTGAGTTTGTTTATGAAAAATCATTTTCAACATTTTATGAGACATTTTTATTTTATTTTGGTGATAGTAATGATCTGGTTAGAGAAACTGTGAATCATAAAAAATCGATAATATCCTTGTAAATAGATGAAGATTTTAAATATCCCTATGAAGGTTATTATTACTACAGTAATTATCTATTTTTTATATATGATGTAAGTCCATAAGAAATAATTAAGCCTTTGTTCAGAATAGAGAATTTTGAAAAAAATCTAGTGAAATATTTAAAACCTGATAAGAAATTTATTTTAAAATTCATTCAATCTGCAATTTTGCAATAGAATAGTGAGTTTGAAAAAAGTTAGTTTTCAATGTTTCATATTATTATATCTATTTATGATTGAGAATATTGTGAATATGTCATGTCACATTCTGATTTATATGTGTAATATTTAAAATAATTCAACAAATTTTTATCGTTTTAGAAGGATTTTGACCTTATTTTTTCATAAATTTAGTGTCTTTCTGGACAACACCACTGTAACACATTTTCATGGACTAACAATTTTATGTTAAAGTGTATTTAGATGAAGTGGTTTTTACTAGAGTCCAACTTTGAACAAGTTTTTAACTATTATTTTAGAAGAAAAAATTGAGATAGACTATTCTATCACTCAAGAGGACTCGTACCGCATGATAGTTTCTAGGGATATTTTGCTCAAACTCCTATAAATGTTCCTATTTATATAGAATAACCAGCTCAAAGTATGGATGTAAGAGATAATATGCATGATGAGACTCTCACTGAAAAGTGAATAAGAGTATGATTTATTGTTCAATACAGTGAAATAACTACTTCTGAAGTTAGTTACTCACTTTCACCCAAAATAGTTGAACTTTATGTCATTCTTATTTCCTCTGTTAGAGAAGAATTAGAATCAGCCAAAACTATACTGTTTAGTTTTGGAAAGGAAAGAACCATCTCAGTAGTATCAGATGTTATCTCTATTTTTAAAGTATCTTTGTACAGAAAGTCAAGTCAAAAAATCAGAAAAGAATTAGTTTGTTTTGTAAGCCAAAATGCTATTGGTAGAGAAGAATAATAACCATAAGATACAACAAAGCTTGTTGAAAAAAAATTATTTCCATATCAGAATCAAGAGAACCATATTGTGTGTAGGAAGTACCTGATGTTGCTAAAAATCAATAGGTTGATGAAAATCATAGTATGGAAGTTCATTAAGATAGATTCTATCTTATTCATCAGTGTATACAAGTTTAGAAATTCCCACAGTATAATTGGATCCTACTGATGAAAGATCCCGAGAGAGTTATTCCAAATAGATGTCTGAAGTATAATCTTTGAAAAGTCATTTGGTTGAGTCTAGAGGTGAAATCAGGACTCTTCATGAGAAATTCATTTCAAAAGATGATGTTAGTGAATTAAAGTTTTTAGTATAACCATCTTTGGAATAGTTTTTAAAGTAATATATAGTAGAAGCTTCAAATCAATGGTATATATTGTGAAAAATATATGGAGTGTATTAAGATATAGACATGATAACTTCTAATATTGCTTTCATACAATGTGAGCTTCATTACATAGATATATTACAATATATTCAAAGATATGTTATTGCTGAATTTAGAAGTGAGAGGACCAGTTTGGGATATCCCTAACACTAAGAGAGGGGTGAATCAGTGTTGTGGACTTTTTAAACCAATTGTAACTTTTTATACCTATACCTCTTAGACCTGTTAGGATCTTGATTATCTTATTCACTTTTCCTTTTTCATGAAAGTATATGAAAACAGTAAATATAGCACACGATATTTTTATAAGTTTCACAACTCAACAAGAGCAACTATGTCCTTAGTATGGTTTCGAAACAATCAAATATCAAACAATCCACTAGAAAATAATCCTTTAATGTGGAATATAATGAGTAGGATATAATATTAAAATCATGTATCAATTTGAAAACAATAAAATAGTGCATGTTTTAGATCACTTGGATGGATCTTTATACTACCTCCCAAGATAGTCATTTTCAAAGAACTTGGCTTGATCTTTATAATACCTCCCAAGACATTTTTCTTCTTATTAAAGGTTTGTAACAACAATAAAGTCTTAAACTTGTTTAGACCTATTGGATTCCACAATACTTCTTTGATCTTCCACTCTTCACTTTTTACTTTATTAGCAGCACACAAGTAGCTCTTATTACCACTTTCTAGTAGCAAACTAAAAGTTAGACTATCTTCTTCTTGTTTTAGTTACAATAATATGAATGTGTTGTGTAATGATGAACACTATATTTTATATGAACCAAATTGTAATAATTTGATATCAATTTGGTCATAATATCTTCTACTCTTCTTCCCACTTTATACATTAGTGCAAAACCAAATTCACTAAGATCTCTTCTTCTTCTTGCAGGAATCACAAAATTCCTTTGTGATTATTAAATAAAAGAAGATCGGCTCAACATAGCATCATCACAATTAGTATTTCCTGAATAACTTAATATAGATTTTTCACTAGAATATTTTTCCCACTTTTGTCTTACTTGGAATAGATATGAGTTTAGGTTCATGTCTAGTTATTCTTCACACAAACTATGTGTGCTTTCTCTTCTCTCTCTATTGTGTATCAATCGAGCACACACACAATTTTAATTTTCATGTACATGGTATTTATCCTCTGTGAGCTCCCATGTATCCTTCATGGATAGCCTTTCACTATGTGGTATAGTGATTTGTGAATAGCCTTCCCTTCCATGAACTACCTCTGCTTCATGGATGACCGATGCCCTACGTACTGTCAATGCTCTGTGGACCACCCCTGCTCTGCGAACAACCTTTTCTTCATGAGACACATTTTCTTCCACAGACCACTTATTCTTCTATGTACTAACTTCTCTTCTATGGACTATCCATGTATCCATGTACTATATTTTATTTCATAGACAATCTTATCTTATGTGAACCATTGATGCCTCATAGACTGCCTATGCTACGTGATCCCCCTTTTCTCTACAAACTACCTTCATTCTGTGGATAGTCTTCACTTAATATATTAACTCTCATCTAAAATCCTTTTTCTTTTGCGAGATTAAGCTCCCCACAAGAACTCCTTTCGTGTACAACTTTCTCTTTTATGTAATATTTTCTCCATGAACTACTTTCCTTTATAGAATTCTCCCTCTATAACTTCTTCTGAATTTCCCAAATTCTTACAATAGTAAAAATGTTCTCTAATAAAATTTTCTTACTCTTAATGGTGGGATTGGGGTCCTTTATATAGGTAAATAAATCCCTAAATCCCACTAATCTGATTTTCCAAAATTTTCGATGTGGTATAGCCTTGACCGTGGACAGTGCTCCTTCCATTAACTGTTTTTTCCTCTGTATTCCATGTAGAACCTTTCTTCCTTCATAGTGGATGATTCCTTCTATATATGGATCACTGCCTCTCAGCTGCGAACAACTCTCCTTCCCATGAACAAAAATTCTCCTGCAAACTATGATCCTACCATGAACCTTTTTCCTAATGTGTTTCATATACCGCACTTCACGGTCTGCATAGCACTGTTATATGGAACTTCTTCCTTTTCTGATTTTACTTTGTCTCTATGCATACCTCCTATCATGTCCGTGAATTTTCCTTCGAAGCCTGCAAACTATGATTTTCAGAAATCCTTTCTTTTCTAAAAAACAAACTCTTAATTTTTAGGCCCAAAATTTTGGTAAACTTTAGAAAATATTGCCACCTAAAATATTTTCTTCTGTAATAACACCAATGCTACTTTGTTTTCATCTAGATTATTCAATAATCATCGTATTTTATCAAAAAACTTATATATAATGATATATAGGATTTGATCAACCACCTTTAGCATTTTTATAATTAAAAAGAAAATTACTATAACTTCTTTGTCTTCTAGAAACATTATTCTTTCCAATAAAACCTGAATATGATTGGAAAAATCTTTTCTCGCCCATTACTTCATAAATCATGCATCACAATTTCTCCAAATAACTTAGGATATTTGTGAAATAAAAATCAGCAAAGCATAATCATATTTACCAAGTATAATTATTAAACCATGACATTCAGTTTCATCTAATGAATCCATAACTATTCTCGAGGCATCACCTTAAAACTCAAATTCTTCAAATAATTCACATGTTTCTTGAAATATCAATACTCGAGAACTTCATCATAGATCCATTAACTTTTGAACATTAGAACTTCCTCATCATATTGTAATCACTATAATATTCCTATTGTATTTATCATCTTTTTCCACTAACGATAATCATTTGAAAAAAAATACAATCCACACACAAAGTGGGATCTTCAATCTCCCCCTTTATATTTTTTGGAAATACCATCACAGTTCTTTCCAATTAAATGTGTCAATATGTTGAACAATTATCTTTTATATCCCCTTTACCTTTGAAATATTAATTTCACTTTATCTCCCCCTTGTTGGAAAGAAATACATTGTTCATGGGAAAAGGGGTATTATTCCATACTTAAGAAATGTTCCATCCATCATTTTACTCTAAGTCTACTTTAGCTATGATCAATATAGAAAAAAAGAGGACTTTATTTATACGAACAATGTTATCCATTACCCATTGATTATGATACCTTAATAAATGATAACTAATATACTTGTCTTCGGGGATTGTTCACTTTCATTCCAGGATAAAATTACTAAATTTGAGATGAATATTTTTAAGAACAATCAACCTGAAACTCCTGCACTCACTTCAAAAAATAGATCAAAAACATTCATGTTCAATATGCAGAATTAGTGGCCTTGGGAAACATCCATTATTCTTATGTAATTGAATGATTAAATTTCTCCCCCTTTGAATTTTTTTTTATTTTTTATAACCAAGGATGAGAGATTTAAGAGATATATACCTTTTCTAATGACATGATCTTTTAAGAATTTCTATAATATTTAGATTTGATGATAGTTGATATAAAAATTCTGGCAGATTATTCATTTTTATCCCCCTCAAGGAAAATACACCAAATCATCTTCATAATGGTGGATCTTATTAAGAGTATATTTCAGGAAATTATAGTATAGAGAATACACTAGAATGGATCGTCCACTTATGATTATCTAGATTGGAAAACTTCCAAAAATTCACTAATAATGATCTTCTTGAACACTTGATCTTCAGAATACCAAGAAATAAGATCAGAACAAGATGGAATCTTCTTTATCTTGGCTATACAGAATAGGACATCACATTCTTCAAGTTCATAAAATATGATCTTTTATCATATTAATGTTTGAATATTAATTGAGGAATCATTCAAGGATGGTAACTTCATCTTTCCTATCAAGAATTGAAAGAACCTGCTACTTCTCAGGTCCCCCCCCCCTAAGAACATGTTTCACCTTCAATTCCATGTATTATAAGAACAAATACAATACCCATAGATTAAGGGAAAAATGTGGATCTTATTTGCTTCATTAATATGAATAGCAAGGTTGAGATGAACTTCTCAACCATGTTTCTCCACTTTCTCCATTCTTCATACTTGCACATCTGAACATCTATTCTGATTTATGTTGAGGCAACATGGATCACTTCACATACTCTTCTTATTTTTGTGGAGAATTTTTATTCTTAACATCCTTCATGGATGATACATCAATACTTATCTTGAGTAATTCTTCTTTCTCTGGTAGTATGGTTATCCAACCTTTTTCAATGTGACTGGATTTTCTATATCTCTCACACCAAACTTCTATAACACAAGAGTTTCCTTTCCTTGAAAAATACTCATACATTGTTTCTTCATCATATGGAATATATTATTCCCCTTTTAACATCTTTACCTTATGCATCTTCCATTTTTCTCATTCTTTCCAAATCTTTAAGCCAAATAACTAACATGTCATTAGTAACTATGGTAATAAGTTTGGATCTTCTACATGGGTTCTTCTGAGTGACATACCTATTATTATTTATTTTGGATGCACTACCCTTCAACTTCTTTGAATTATAATCCATGGTTTTCTCACTATTCCTCTTTGGTACCTTCATGGGAGGATTTCTATTCATAGCATTATTATGATATCTTCCCAAGGTAGCTTCTTAATTCTTGTCCAGCTTCTATGGTCTTCTTTTCTAATCATCTTTGGATGCATGTCGATATGATCATGTACCAACCTTTTGACCACTTTCACTACATACATCACATATGTTATCAAGCATTCCAAATCCTTTTAAAGTATACGGATGCCTCTATACCTATAGATGTTTCTTCTTATTCTATGGCTTTCTCCCCCTTGAGATAGGAATCCTTTTTTCTTTTAAATTTTTAGGATTATACCTTCAATTTAACACACAATTCCCAAATCTGATGCAGCACCAACATTGACCCATAAATATTTATTTATTAGTATCTTCTATATGATATCGTTGGGTATTATTCATGATTTTTTGTGCTTTCTATAGGGAATCAACTGCTACACTCTTTTTTTGTCCACCCTAGTTATGGTGGTAGGATTCTTCTCATATTTCTTCATCTATACTTGTTTATATTTTGTTTTACAACCTGAATTGTTCCTGATAACAGGTTTAGAAACACTAGTACAAGACGGTATGGATGGTACCTGAATCTTCTCAGCTGCTTGTGATAGATCATTGAGTGAATTCATGATCTAATTATCACTTGTTGGATGTATTTCAACATTAGAATCCTTTAATGAACATTAAGTACCATTAGAAACCATTTCCTTTTTCTATGAAGACTCAATATGTGTCTTCTCAATATTGACCAACTAATTTTACTGTTGTAGACTTTTAACATTAAGGATGATTCCTTGATTTTAAATCACAATCATCTTCTCTTCACAGACCTTCTTTATTATTTCAACTTCATCTTCATGTAGATTAACATTGTTCTGAATGAAAGAATCAAGTTCCTTGATCTTCTTGGATATTTCTTATGTTTGTATACCATTGACATCATTTCTATTTTCCAATTTCTCTTCAAGTGCATGGATCTTTTCTTCTAGAGTCATTTTGACTACATCTTTATCTTCATATTGTTTGAGCCATTTTGAGGAAATTATTTAATGTGTATTCTTTATTGATTCAAATTTTCCAACTTGTATGGAGCTATTTAAACATTCAATAATTTTCTCTTGACATCCCTTCTCCAAAACATCAGTTTCTTCTTCCAGTTGGGTGGTATCTTCTTGAATACATTGGAACACTCCACAAAAAAAAGGATGTGATTTCTTCAGGAATATAATTCAGAATAACTCTTAATCTATCAATTGATAATTCTTCATAAGTTTCAGATTGATCATCATCACCACTTGTGATATCATTTTCATCGTGATTAATGTTTTTAAATGTACTAACACATACCTCCTGATCACTAGAGGTATGAAGGTTATCCATATTCTTGGTGGAAACTTTTTCCACATGCTTATTACTTTCCATATCTGATATGTATTAATTTTTATAAATGTTTGGAGAAACAGATACTTCCTCTTCTTTAAAAATAGGGACTTCTTCTTAAAATTTATCCTCTATTTATTTTTCTTATTCATAATTGTATTAGTTGATATAGAATTCTTCTTAGAGGTAAATGAATCTTAACCAAAACATTAATTCATTATTGAGTTGGGATAGAAACTCAAGTCTTTATAAGAGAATATCATCACTATAGATAAATTAAAAGAGGTGAACCTTCATCTGATGCCAATTGAGAGAACCATTTTGGGATATGGCAAACACTGAGAGGGGGGTGAATCAGTGTTGGGTACTTTTAAACCAATTGTAACTTTTAATCCTTTTACCTATTAAACTTGTTAGGATATTGATTATTTTATTCTATTTTTTGGTTGCATGAAAGTATATGAAAGTAGTAAATACAGAACAAGATATTTTTATAAGGTTCACTGCTCAAAAAGAGAAGCTACATACTTGGTGTGGTTTGAAAACAATAAAATAACACAAAATCCACTAAAACTAATCCTTTGATGTGTAATATAATGACTAGTATATACCCTTACACTCAAGTATCACTTTAAAAACAATCCAATATTGTTATGTTTTATAGAAATTTCTTGGATATTTATACTTCCTCCAAAGACAATCCTTTTTAAAGAACTTGGTTAGATCTTTATATAGCCTCCCAAGATAGTCTTATCTTTGTTAAAGGTTTCTGCCACCAATAAAGTATTCCACCTATTGAGACCTGTTGGATTCCACAATACTACTTTGATCTTCCACTCCTCACTTGTTACTTTCTTAGAATCATGCAAGTATCTCTTCTTACCTGTTTCCAGTAGCAAACTAAAAGCTACACAACCTTCTTATTTTATCAGTCACAATAATGTGAATGTTTTGTGGACTAATGAACACTAGATTTTCTCTGACCCAAATTATAATCAGATGATATCAATTTGGTCACCAAGTCTTCTACTATTTGTCCCACTTTCTTCTTCAGTGAAAAACCAACTACATTGAGATCTCTTCTTCTTCTTACTGGAATCCCAAAATTACTTTGTGATTATTAAATCAATGAAGATCAGATAAACATAGAATCATCACAATTGGTATGAACTAATTATCTAAATATAGATTGGCCACTATCTTCGTCTTCCCACTTTCTTATTCCTTGGTATAGAAATGAGTTTAGTTGCACATCTCGTTCTTCTTCGCACAAACTATGTGTACTTTCTCTTCTCTATCCATTATGCATCAATTGGGTACACACAGAGTTTTAATTTTCATGTAAGAAGTATTTATCATTGTGAGATATCTTGTATCCTTTTTGGATAGCCTTTCATCGCATGGTGCAGTGCTTTCCAAACAGCCTTACCTTCCATGAACTACCTCTGCTTCACGGATGACTGATGCCCCACATACTATCAATGCTCTATGGACCACCCCTGCTTCATGGAAAACCTTTGCTTTATGGGCCACCTTTCCTTCCATAGACCATTTCTTATTTCATGTGATTATTTCTCTTCTGTAGATTTTTACTGCTTTTGTGGACTATATTTTCTTCTATAGACTATCTTCTCTTCCATGAACCATTGATTCTTCATAGACTGCCTCTGATACACTGTACCTCTTTGCTCTGGGAACTGATTTCATTTCGTGGATAGGCTTCGCTCCATGAACTAACTCTCCTTCATGGTCCTTTTTCTTTTGCGAGCTTCAACACCCCATAAGAACTCCTTTTGAAAACAACTTCCTCCTTTATGAAATATTTTCTCTCTGAACTACTTTCCTTTATGAAATTCTCCCTCGTGAACTTCTTCAGACTTCCCCAAATTCTTCCAGCAGCGAATATGATCTTTAATAAAATTCACTCACTCTTAATGATGGGAGTAGGGTCCTTTATATAGGAAAATAAATCTGAAAATCCCTCTAATATAATTTACCAAATTTTCAATGTGGTATAGCCTTCACAGTGGATTTTTCTCCTTTTGATAACCTATTCTTCCTCTGAGATCCACGTAGCACCTTTCTTCCTTCATGCTGGTTGAGTACATATATAAAAGGATCACGACCTCTCATCCATAAATGGTTCTCCTTCCCATAAAAAAAATTCTATTATAAATTGTGATCTTCCCATGAACCATTTTCTTTACACATTTCAGATATCGCACTTTGTGGTCCACATAGCACTGCTATGTGGAACTTCCTCCTTTTCCAATTTTTCTTTATCACTCTACATACCTCTTGTCATATCTGTAAACTATCCTTAATGTCTGAAAATTGTGCTTTGTAGAAATCCTCCCATTTCCAAAAAAACAAACTCCTGATTTTTAGGCCTAAAATTTTGTAAAACACTGGAAAATAACGCCACAAAAAATATATACTTTGGTAAGAACACCCATACTGCTTCACTTTCATCTAGATTATTCACCAATAATATTTTTTCCTCATGAACCTTATCTATAATGATATATAGTCTTTGATTGATCACCTTCATCATCATCATATTTACAAATTAAAGTACTGTAACTTCCCTATCTTCCAGCAACATCTTTCTTTCTAATAAAACATGAATACAATTGGCAATATATTTTATCCCCCTCTCTTTAATAAGGCATTAATAAAAAGTTATCCAAAAAATTATGATATTTTAGAAATATGAATCAGAAAATCATCTTCATATTTACCAAGGATAATTATTCAAGCATTACATCCAATGTAATCTAATAAATCCATAACTATTCTCTACGCATCACCTTAAAACTCAAAGTATTCAAATCATTCACATGTTTCTTAGAATATCAAGACTCAAGGACTTAATCCAATCTTCATTAACTTTGAAACTTTGGAAATTCTTCATTATATTGACATCACCCTAATCTTTCTATTACATTGATCATCTTTTTTCACCAATGAGAATCATTTGAAAACAAATACAATCCATACACAAAGTGGTATCTTCAGTAGGGATTCCTATATTTTCACAAATCTTTATCCTGCCTATTGATAAATATAAAAAAGAAATTGATTTATTAATAAAAAAGTACCAAAAATTCATTATATTTTAGTTTAAGTGAAAAAGGATGCCATATTTATTATCATAGTATTGTAAAAAATGTTTGGATCACTGTAAAATAATTTCAAAGTGTTAGAGAAATTTTTTGAAAACATGCATCATCTAGTAGTTAAAAATTAAAATCTATAATATTCTTAAGAGGAAGAATAATAAGAAGAGGAAAAATTTCTTACTAAACATAAAAATTTTCAAGTATCCTTGAAATTAGAAGAAATGTTTTTTATTGATCATCCATTTGGTTTGTCTGAAAATTGGTTTGAATCATTGAAGAAGTTAGTTGTGAGTTGTTCCAAGAAAAGAAACTTCCAAAATTTCTTTGTAAATTTTTCTTAAGGAGTATATAATGGTTTTATGAATATATTAGACTATTGTAATAATGATGTGGTGATGAGTATTGATGCATGTGAAGAGGATATGTTTCAACTTCAAGGAAGATTTTTTCCTGGACCTCCTATTATTGATCGTCATCCCTCTATGTCTTAGAGACTCAAGGAGATTTTTGACCCAGCTGAAATCTATTTAATGGAAAATATTTGGTTTTCAAAATAATCTTCATTACCTATACCTAAAACCTCTTATAAGATATTTTTTTTCTATAAATAACTTTTATATTGAATGGTCACAACAAACTGCTCTCAATATCCAGTTCACCTTAGTAAGTATCTCTTGAATTGATCAAGCTAGAATTGGAGAATCTTCACTCACTTTGGATAATTTTGTTGGATAAAGTTCTGATTTTCTTATTCTTACATTCTTCTTACCTATTTTCCATCCACAATAATTTATAATACCCCTACCGAAAAATCATTTTTCATCACAGAACTTATATACTTTCAAGATTTTTTTGTTTATGTTAATGGAGATTCACAAACATTTTTATTGTGTTTCAAAAAAAAATTGAATCATTGTATACTTATATTACATGTTTTTAATGGAATTATCTCCTTCATTATTATTACAGTTATAGTTAATTCATTTATCTATTTTCTCAATGTTTTGATATATATTCTTATCATTTATTCACTACTCATATTTTATGTTTCTTTACTATTTATTGATCTTCATAAATTATTTAATGATTTTGGAAACTCAATAATTTTCTCAATAAAAATTCCTACCAAATTCTATTCACATTTAGTAGTATTAACTATTTACACTTTTTCATGTGCCATATTGACTGTATTATTTTTCCATATGATTTTTATTTTTTATATAAAAAAAAGGGGAGAAGAAAAAGGAGAATAAAAAAATTCAAATTTATTTTAAAACTTATTTTGTTAAGTTTTTGTTTATTATTCAATGGATTCTGTAGTCATGAAAAGGGGGGAGATTATTGGACAGAAATTTTTTTGTTCCAACATATCTCAGTGTTTATATGTTTTGATGATTCAAAAAATCCCTATTTTTATTCTAATTAGTTTATATTAAGTGTTTTGGATTGTATTTTATTATAATATATGATCTATTTATTTCAAATAATAATTATTATATTCTTAATATAAGTGATTACCTTATAATGAGTAAAATTTTTACATCTGTGGAAAATTATTTTATCTTATGGAATACTAGTGTTGAAATTTTATCTCCTTTTTTCATAGAGTCATAAAACAATGTATTAAAAATTTACCTTACTATGTAAGATATTATCTTATGAAGAGAATAAGTTATCTATAGCAGGTTTAGAACCTGATATTTTAGTCATAGAGTAGTTATAAAAAATATTTATCTTAAGTAAAGGATATTTTCAAAATATTGTCTTTTGAGAACCAAGAGTAGTTGTGAAAGTTAAGTATCACACTTCAGTAACATAATTCTATTACAAAGAGGAAATATAATATGAAATGTATTATTCATTTTATCTTACCCATAGTAGAAGCCAAAGATATGATTTATCTTATGAAGCCTATTATAAATTTATTTTAAGAGAACAGTTTTTTTAGTTTTTTATCTTAAAAAGAACATGTTGTTGTATATATCATCACGACTGCTTTTATAATTTTATAATAATCTCTCAATAATTCATTTCATACTTTTAATCATATCAGAAAAAGTGTTTTCTAATTAAGGAAAAGTTGATTTTAGAAAAGTTTCATTTTTTTAAGAATTTAAAGATCCAAAGAAGAAGAATATTTCTGACATCACCATTGCATAAATGTAATCCATATTTGGATGGAATGGAAACATTCTATTAAGATCAGGTCTCATCAACTTTTCAATGGATTATTCACTAGAACATTGTTATAATCTTGTATGATTACTTTTAAAATCAAATAAGAGATAAAAATAAGAAGAATTAGTCACTGTATAGATATATGCATGTACACATAGAGATAGAGATTCACACATACTTATGATTACTCTCATAATGATATTTAAGAACACATGTACATATAAAAATCTCATACAACACTTGAGTTCTATTCCAAATAGTTTATCAGTTGAAATCAAAGAACATCTATATTTTTTTTTAAAGATCATAATCTTATTAGGACATATCTTTATCTAATGTTAGTTTTTTATTGAAACTATGTGGTGAAACTATTATTTAAAGTTCATTTATCTCTATTTTTCTACACTCACTACAAGTGAGTGTTTTAAGACTATGGATGGGTCTTATAAAGGAAGAGTTTGGTTGAAAGATCTTGTACCTTTGTAACAACTAAAAACTTCTTGTACTTAGTAGGTATCCCCCGGTAAAAGGGATTTGATAGTGAAAATAACCAAACTTGTAGATTAGAGTGTTGTTGGAGTGGACTAGGGTGTCTCTATTCCCTAAAACACAATAAATCTATTGTGTTCAATATCTTTATACTAAGATTTTATATTTCCATTGTCTTATTTTGTTAAGGTGAATATGAGAACTTAATACCTTAAAGAGGGTGGTTTTAAGGTAAATAAAAGTTTAGGAACTCAATTAAACCCTTCTTGCCTTTTTATTTATCCATTCTCTTGGAAAACTAACTTTTCTCTTAATAAGAGAGATTATTATTTTACCTTCATATGATTCAGATCTCTATAGGGGAAATTTCTATACAATAATTATGTGTGGCTTGATTTCTATCCATACAGGATACCTAGTGATTTTTGATTCCTCCATAATGGTACAATCCACAATCCTTAAAATAGAAATACCCAATTTTCTTCCCTATATAAGAGTCAGGTCTATTCCAGAGAACATGACTCGATTCATCTAAACATGTATGTAATCATCAAAAATAAAGTTTGGAAATATACCCTTTTACTTGGGTGTTACAGCCTCCATCGCTCTACTGAATATCCATGTGATATGGTGAACCCCATTTTCATTTTACCTACATATGACATGGATCTATACAAGGGACATTTCTCTCAAAGAACTACATGTTTATTGGTTCCTATCAAATCAAGATACATAGTGACACATGGATACCACATACTGGGCCCATGCATAATGTTAAAAATGGTCTCTACTTTCAGATGAGTTATATTTTTGAATTGAATTTTCTTTTCAAGAACTATGTGTGGCTCGATTTATATCCATATAGGATATGTAGTGATGTTAGGATCCCATATTCCAAGTCCCAACCGCGATGTCCAAATTAATAATGCCCTTTTTTTACCCTTAATATGAGCTAGAACTATACAGGGGACTCATTTTATTCAAGAACTAGATGTGTTTTGATTCCTATCCATACAATATGTGACATCCCAAACTTGTATTCCAATCAATAATGTCTGAAGCCTAGTTGGTCACATGGCCCCAAGCACATATCCCCAAACTCCATAGGCTACTGACTCGAAATGAGGGCCTATGTGTGTTAGTGGGGAGACTACGCCCTCATCATTAGAGTGTAGTACACTATAATTTCAATGATATACAAGTAGCGTAAGTAGTAAATCATATATAAAATAGATGAATAATGGGAATGGATAACAATACAATAAGGTATCTCATACAAAACAATGATCATGTAATGTATCTACAAATCATCCAAAATAGGTACAAAGTACTATACTATAATACATATCCTAAAATACCAAAAAGACCAAAAAGTACTATCTTCAAATAGCATCATGATCCTTAGCTCAGTCCCTTGTTCCCTTACTTCTGATCATAGTATAAAATAAAGAATTGAACTTTGGGCACTTTCCCCATTCCCTACATAAATCCAAATAATCTATTGGGGTACCAAACGGTGGCCCAACAGGGTGTGAGATAGAATCCTAGTAGTTAATGGCCCAAAGATCTATATAATTTAGGTTCTGAAACATAACAAGCTAGTAGTGTGAAAGTAAAATATTAAAATGGTAAATAAATGTGAATCTCCCAAGGAATATCTACTACTAATAAAGTGATACTGAATAGCCTCTCAAGGATCACTAAAAAACATTTTCCAAGATCCTAACATGATAGCTATAATAGAACAAAAAACTAGCATGGCCATCCATATATCCATACATATCAAGTCATCCATGTCCTTTCCATACAATCAGAAGATCCAGAACAACCACGACCAAGCCATATAATCACACATGTCACATTTCACATATTATTTCCATATAATCAAAGTGTAAAACCATGAAGGACTAGATCCAAGGGGTACAAGACCAAGGTATCCTCATTGAGTCCCAGGACCATCTTTATGGAAACTCGGTTAGGCACTGGTTGGAGTCCTAGGATCATGTCTTGTCGAACATGTCCAACACGAGTCCAAGAAAGTCATATCCAAGGGGTAGTAAGGCCCAAGTAATCCTATGGAATCAATACCTAAGTAGAATAATCTATCCAATATGTCCATTACCATGTTCAAGATCCAAGTAATAACATCTAAGGAATGTAAATGGAATCAATACCCTTGTTATACCAACCCATACATCCACTACAATTTCAAATACATCCCATTTAATTCTTCAATCAATACCATTACCATTTCACACCATGAGTATACCCACTCATCATACACAATTCACATTCAAAGAAATTAATGAGTATACCCACTCATTGTTCACAACTCTCATTTAAACATATCACACGATTTTACCCACTCATGTCCACATTTTCCAAAAAAACCCTTTAAGTAATCCAAGTTCAACATAACCCATTTAATCAATAATCACATGAAATGGATGAAAATCATCTCATAACAGGCCAATTGATTCATTTAATTTATATATGGGATTTATCTTACTAGGAAATCCCAAGAACACACCCCTTGGGTGGGTTAATAAAGAATAAACTAGGATAATTCATATGGAAGTCCCCATAGGTGGCCTTGGGTTGGGGGAAAACCACTACTACATATCAAAGAAATCTAAGGGAATACCTAAAATGTCTAATTACATATAATTCAAATAACTAGTTCAATTTTGGGGTCGCACCAAAATTTTTGGAAGGTGGAACAATGGAAGCTAGTCTAATAAAGTACCAAAACCAATGAGAAAAGTATAGATCATTTGTCGTGGCTTGGTAGTAGAGTGCTCATCCAGTATCATCTTCTAATTTGAATCAGATCAGGATAAAAATGAAGAATAGATGAAGAACCTAAAAATATGGAAAAAGATATTGCACATAAATATCATAGTTGTTACCAATAATAATAAATAATGTATAAAAAATAATTGAGTACCCACCGATGCAAATCCAATGAGACAAGTGCACTTGAATCGGAGATCAAACAGAGGATTGAGATCAAATCCTAGATTAGCTACCAAGGGATTCAAAATGGTGAGATTTGTTGTGCATGAGAATAAATTAGAGATAGGTTTGAAATATATTTTAATTAGGGGTAGAATGATCATTTTATCCAAAATATTTTGGTCACACAGTTTGACCACATAGTTTGACCAAACTGTTTGCAAATCATGCATACATAGCTATAGAGAAGGGGTACCCGCATGGTTTCCTCGCACGGTTTGACAAACCATATAAAAACCATGCCAAAACCCACTATCATAATTACAGAGGTTGTCACATGGCCATGTGACCCAAATTGCATGGTTGTTTCTTACAGTGTGTCATATAGCTCCCCATTGACCATCATTGCAATGTTTTATCTTATTGTGTGTACTAACCTATTTAATTTGAACTAACCATGCACTATTCTATTTCCACCCCAAAAACTAGGTTTCAGGCTCCGAACAAGCCCTGAACACCCCTTATACATCCATGACCTCAAATGGAATTCAAATTAGGCCATATTTAAACATTAAAAATGAAAAATAAGGGATCCGTACCACATATGAAAACCTAGTTTCTTACACAAGATACATAATGATGTCTAGATATCTTATTTTAGGCCCAAATTCCAAGTAAAAAAATGAAATTCCCCTATACAATAGTCATATTAATTCATGGGACATTATTTAAGAACTATGCATGGCTTAATTCCTAACCTTTTGATATCTATAGTGACACACAATTATATTGTTCTGGTCTCATCCATAGGTTCATCACTATCATAACCTTACTTTGTGCTTAGTTTTTATCAAAATTAGTCACCTCTATTTGGCTGTAAGGTTGTGAAAATTCCCCCATATGTGAAAGCCTCTACTAGAATGAGGGACCTTCACCTTCATAATAGTTAGAGACCATTCCATATAATTATGGAAGATTAATTTTATTTTAATATAAAAATTTCCTTTTCCCCTACATATGATTAAAATCAATATAGGGGACATTTCTCTCCAAGAACTATGTATGGATTGATTCTTTTTTATGAAATATGTATAGTAATGCATGTTTTCTCCATATTGGGATCAACCACAATCCTTAAAATAGCAACACCCCCTTTTCTTTCTTGTATATGAGTCAGGCCTGTGTAGGGGAATGCAACTCGATTATTCTAACCATGTATTAAATCATCAAAAATAAAGTATGAAAATTCCTTCATTCACCTTGGTTTATCAGCCTCTATCACTCTACTGAATGGCCATGAGCTAAGGAGACACTCCCTTTTCATTTTACTTTCATATAAGAGAGATTTGTTCAGGTAAAATTTATCTCTAAGAAATATGCATGACTTGATTACTGACATCATAGGATGTTTACTGATTATAATATCTCTTATCCTAGGACCAATCTTAAATTTTAAGAAAATACCTCCCTTATACCTTAATGTTTGAGACATTATACTGATACTTCATTTCACCAATGGACTACACTAATGTAGGACTTAATGGTTATTTCCTTGCACATAAGTTTGATTTTTATATAGGAATCCTCACAAATATTTTGTGTGGCTTAGTAAAATTCCGATATCCCAACATATGATTTTGAACAATGTAGGGAGTTATATAAGAACTGTGTGTTTCTTTATTCATGTTATCATAGGATATGTAGTGATTTCTAGGTCTATTAACCTAGTATCAACAACAATTTATAGGAAATTCCCACCAACCCCCTATGTATAAGCTAGATCAATCCAGAGGGATTTCCTTGAAAAAGATTCATGTGGATTGGTTCCTATCCTTATAGAATTCATAACGAAACCTAAATGGGCCCAGCCACAAAAATCATAAGATTTTATTTTACCTTTTTGGAAAATCGAGTACCTGAAAAATTAGAAACTAGAAAAGATCCTTATTCTATGAATAATAAAAATCAACATAGGATTCATCAACATTGGTTCTCTCACTTATATTATGGTATCATTCCTTTTCATTGCATAACTTTTCATTACACAGTATATACAGAGGCTCTTTTAAAGTTTAGTTTCTTGGAAATAAGGAACATAATATACAAAACTTAAAAAATTATTTTAAATCCACTAGAATACATCATCATGGGTTCATACTAAGTACATTTAATACATCTCATATCTTAGGGGCATGCATCAAATTAAAGGGGTGAGAATGATGCCTAGTAAGGGAAAAAAATTACATGTGATCATGAGAAATATCGATAAGAGCATGAGGAATATCATTATGTAATGGGAAAGTAATCATGATGAATATCATAAAAAAAATAACATGAATCATATCATATATATTTCACTATATCATTTAAATGATGCATTCATAATCATATCACCAGGGTTTTTCACCAATGTGTCATCATTTAAAATTACCAAGTTTATTCACCAAGGTATCATAAAACATGTCATATCTAGAGATTAAATTATTTACCCAATGCATTGTAGAACTATCAGGGAACACCCTTAATATGTATTAATTAATTTGAGACACATATATTATAATCAAACACTTCACAAATAACCCATGAAGAATAAATAATGGGATCCTTATCAAAATCATGTTTTTTCAAAAGTGCTTAAATACAAGATAATTATGTCATTTTTAACCCATGAAAAGGGAATGAGGGTTTCATGTATGTTAATCCTTGAAAAAAAAATTTATACATCTAGTTGAATACCCCTGGTGAATACCCATGGAAAATAAAAAAATTTGGGAATTAATAAAACAAAATAAAAGAGAATTTCGTAAGTATAGAGAAACATTTTGAGAACTAAATTTGGAATCATGATGAGTATAAAACATGGTTTTTACCCATGGTTTTGGACATTTGGTCATATTTTAAGTTATTTTAACCCACAAAAATTGAGAATAATTTTATATTACTTCTTTTGTAAAGGAAAATTAATGTTTCCTCAAGGTAATGTTTTTGAAATCAAAGTTTCTATTTTAGACTTTGGAAAGTCGTTTATAGGTTTGGAAATTGATTAAAATTAATTAAATACTTAATATTAATAAAATAACATATTTTCGGTCTTATATTGTGGTTAATTGATTATTACATCATTATGACATAATTATGAAGTCATTAAACATACTAAAAACCACAAACTGTATTTTTAATATTTGCGAAAAAATAAAGTATTTAAAAAATTCTCACAAATTCATCCTAAAATAATTTAAACATGATGGTTTCAAAAAATGATGTTTATTTTATTATAATAATTATATAAATATGATAATTTTAAATTTTAAATATAAAAAATCCTTATCTATTAAAAAATAGTGGGTTGTAATGCATAGTCAAATTTATGACACTTAAAAATATCCTAGGACATAATAAAATTGTTTTATCATTTATATTTAAAAAAATTGTTTTTAAAATAATATTTCCTTAAAATGAAAATTATTCAGAATACCTTAGTTTATTATAAATTAAATTATATCATTTAAAAAGTACAATTTTTGTCTAAAAATTCAATTTATCAAATTCATCTCAACTAAACATATATTTTATTAAGAAAAACAATTATGACTGACTGTAAATTAATTTTTTTTATTTTTCAATAACATTTAAGGGAAAGTGAGAACTCATGAAAGTAAAAAATACAAAGATTCAAACATTATAAGAGATATAAAAACCATTGAAATATAATTTAAGTCTATTAAACGCATTATTCCTAAGTAATTTCCAAAGAAGTTTGTTTACCTCTAAATCTAGATCATCCTTGATAAGGTCTTCGAACCAATAAGCCATATTGTCCCATGTCTAAATGTACTATACCAATTTTAACTTCCCTAAATTGAATACTCTTACCAAAATATGATTTTTCCTGTCGATCCACTCCATCAGTACCTTATTAGTGTCCACACATAGTAATCTCTCAGAAATATTATCAACATCCTCTTCTGAGGAATTGATCAGAATTGGTTCCTTCAATATTTCTTCCTTAGATTGAGTAATAATTTCCTATAACTCTCCTTTTCCTATAGCATCATCTCGGTCAGTGTTGACCACATTGGAAGATAGGTTCATCACATTGAAAACCCTTAACAGGTTTCCTTCCTACTCCTTGGAATTTGACTTTTTGGTGGTAATTTCCTTCATTAGTTAGGGTAAGTAGGAATAGTCCTTATTCCCCTTAAATGTCTGTCCTTTAATCAAGATACATCTCCATAGGTTATAATTGCCTCGTCGAACCTTCCTCCTCCTCAGATCGAGTAGCCCTCTACCCAGTATTTCATCTACACTATCTTCAGAAAAATGATAAGAAGAATTGTCACTATATTATTCCATTTGGAAACCATGTTCTTCATTTAGGATCTTTTCCCAGGCTACATCATGATTCTTATCTATCCCTTTACTCACCAATACTAAAAATAAGTTTTTTAGCTTAATAGTTGACACCTCTCATCTAGGGCTTAGCTAGTTAATCACCCCACTCCCAATTGCTTATAGCTCCTGAACCTTGTCACAAGTTTCACCTCCCTCTTTAACCTCATGAGACACCTTATCATGATCAGGTTACCTAGTTAATGTCTCTTATGATCTCTTCCTTCCAAGGTTTTTGTTTCCTACCCACACTGCCTCTACATATGAAGGTTTCTTAGGAACAATGTTGCTCTTCTCTAACTTCCCTGTATTACAAACCCCATCAGCATCTCCTGACTCAAATAGTCCTTGTACCTCCCTATTATTAAGTTCATGTTGTAGTCTTCCATATACTTCTACAAATTTCAGAATAAGATTCACAGGGAATACCTTTTCCAAAGGAAGAGAAGCTTTGGATGTTCCACCAACTCCCACATGGTTAATTGCCTCCATAGGGAAAGAGGACTATGAAATGAGGTTGTTTCGGTCTCATAGACCATCAAACTGAACTTTTTCCCTCATTCCATTAGACCTGGTTACACCATGACTCGACTCTAGAACCAATTCCCTCCTCTGTTAACTAACCTTGAGCCCTCACTAACATTCTGATAGCTGATGACCCAATTTGCAGCATGGTGAATAGAAATCCACCCGCAATTTGAAAATAATTGTTTGTTTATACCTGAATTATTCACCAAATTCAATCAAAAAAATGATAGGCATCCTTTAGACATTGATTTTGATGAAGATACAAGGGGAAACTGAGTGATGAACTATGTTAGTTCTATAATCAAAGAAAAGGAAGTGACCAATCAAGCTACCTAGAATCTAAATTATCAAAGGGTTCTAAAATAGAAGAGGTGGATTAGGAAAATGAACCCAAATCACCATTTTTAGAGAATTGTGCTTCATGTAAAATTCATAGTACCACCTAAAAAAATAAACATGATTAGTTTCAAACTTGGGGGGGATTTGGACCAAGCCTTGATCATATCAAATTCTAAAGAAAAATGAACCATTATATGCTTATTGTCGAGAATCATAAATGTAGATTGATCCTATAAACCCCAAACATTAAATAAAAACCTATAAAATAAATCTACTGATTTTCTATGATGCTTTAATCTAGAAACCAGGGTCATATACATAATAAAAGAGTCATTGGTTAACTCTAAAGATGAAAGTGACAGTTTCGGGTAACCTTTAATCAGGTTCGTAACTTTAGGGAAAAGTGAGATCTGAGGAAAAGAGGGAAAGGATTTGGGGTTATAAAATGGAAGGAATGAGCATAGATGAGTCCCCTTAAGAGGCAAAGATTGTCCCTCCCCCTCAAGGAGAAAAGGGATTGGTGCGACACCCATTGAATCCTATGTCATTCTATGAGGGGAGAGGATATGGGAGCGACACTCTATCTAAGAAAAACTATTCTTAAAATGGATTTTATGGAATAATAATTTTATTTATACAAAGGAATTAAACATTACGAAACTAATTCTAGGACACATAACCCCTTATAACATCCATATATGGCATAAGGGTAAGGTGTGAAATAGGGATAGATTCATGGGGCAGCTCAGCTAACATCAATCGAGTGGTAATTTCCACTAACTTAAACTTCTCCCATAAGAAATTTCATTTAAGCTTCACTTCTTGAAGCTCAGCTTGGGAATGGTTAAGGGAGAACCCCAGTAATGTTACCTCCCTCCATTTTCTAAAAAATGGGCTTCATACAATATGACCCTAATAAGTTTAGTCCATTGATTCTCCTTTGATATAAATTATAATTTTTCATTACTACTTATAAACACTAATTATAATGGTAAAATTATTACCAACAGTATAGTTTCCAATTTTCATATTGACCAATAGTCATATTTGACCAATGGTTATATAACGGTCAAATCTTGATGGTCGCATTTCCATTTATACTCACTTCATTATCAAAGATATATGGTTTTTTTTGTGTATAATATAATATAACAGAGATTTTCTCAGGAAAAATCTTTTAATTAAAAAGTCGGGGTCATTACATTCTCCCCCCCTTAATAAATATTTCCCCAAAATTTCAACTTGTTCCCTCAGTTGAGAAAAGGTATGGGTACTTCGATCTCATTATTTCCTTTGGTACCCACATCACTTATTCATATTTATGGTACCTCCTAAATACTTTGACAAGGTGGGTAGTCTTCTTGTGTAGAAACTTTTCTATATAGTCAAATATTTCCACCGACTACTTTTCATAAGAGAGGTCATGTTTCAATTATACGACCTCCGAATTCAGTTCATCTGAGGGATTAGGTATGTATTTCCTTAAGATATATATATAGAATACATCATGAATTTGAACTATATTTGGTGGAAGTAAAATTTGATAATCCACTTCTCCTATGCGATATAGGATTTCATAGGGGCGAATGTATATGGGGCTAAGATTCCCTTTCTTCCCAAACTACATGACTCTCTTTCATGTTGATATTCGAAGGAAAACTTTATCACCAACAATAAACTCTGAATCCCTTTAACGGTTGTCAGTATAGATCTTCGGTCAACTTTGAGCATCCTTTATATATTGTTGGATGACATAAAACTTTTTTGTTATCTCTTGTATGATATCAGTCCCAAGAATCTTTCTCTCACCAACTTTATCCCAACAAGTATGAATTCTACATCACTCCCTATATAGATCTTCAGAGGGTTCCATTTGAATACTCCAGTGAAAGTTGTTGTTGTATGAGAACTCAATTAATGAGAGGTTTTGATCAAATCCACCTTTAATATTCATTGATCATGTTCTCAGCATTTCCTTGAGTGTCTAAATAGTACTTTCATATTGGCCATCAGTTTGGAGGTGATAAGCCGTACAAAAATTCAATTCAGTATTCAGAGCATGTTGAAGACTTATCCAGAATTTAGATTTGAACCTTAGATCATGATCCAAAATGATATAAAGTGGTTCCCCATGAATCCTCACCACTTCCTTGATGTATACTTGGAAATTTTTTTCAAGAGATAAACCTTATTGAATAGAGATGAAATGGGAAGTCTTGGTGAGTCATTCCAATAAAAACCATATCACATTGTTTCCTTTGGATATTCTTGGGAGACCAGTGAAAAAATCCATAGTGATATTGTCCCACTTCCATATTGGTATGGGTAGTGGTTTCAATACCCCTTTAGTAAGTTTTCACTCCCCCATCACTTGATGACATACCAAGCACCTTGTAGTGTAGTGGGAAATTTCCCTTTTCATATTATCCCACTCATAATGATCATGAAGGTCCCTATACATTTTAGTGCTTCCATTATGTATAGATAATTTAGAGCTATGATCTTAATTACTTAATTCTATCTTTATCTTTGGGATATATGGGACACATAGCCTTGAATGAAATTTTAGTACACCTTCTTGATCAATATTGAACTCAGGAAACTTCCCATTTTTCAAATCCTCTATCTTTTTTTTAACAAAGGATATTCTCTTTTAGATTTATTGATCTTATCTAGTAATTATGATCTAGATATTATTTGGTATAGGATTAATGATGTCCCTTACCTCATGATTCCCATGTCCAACCTCAATAGGTCCTTGATCAAAGGATCTACTTGAATCCTCATCATTTCCATCACAACAATGTTTTTTCTACTTAATGCATCAGTGACATTGTTTGATCTTATGGGATGATAATGTATTTAATATTCATAGTGTTTTAAGAAGTTATAACCATCTCCTTTGTATCATTTTAAATTCATTCTATGTAAATTTATACTTTAAAAGTTGGTGTTTTGTGTATATATCATATTAAAACTCATAAAGATAGTTCCTCCATATCTTCATAGAAAAAATAACTACAGCTAGGTCCAAATAATGCATATGATAATTCACCTCATAAGGCTTTAAATATCGATATTCATAATCAATAACCTTGTCATTTTTCATGAGGATGCACCCAATCCCTTTCATAGATGCATCGCTAGAAATAAAGAATACTTCTTTGATAGAGGGTAAAGTTAACACATGTGCAGCCAATCTCTTCTTTGGTTCTTAGAAACTTTATTCACACTCCTTTATCTAGATAAATGTGTCCCCTTTCTAAGTAAAATTTGTTAGTGGATTATAAATTCATGGACATTTTTTCAAAAACCTCCTATAAAATCCTTCTAAGCCTAAGGAAAATATGAATCTCAGTTATTTTTGTAGGATGAGGCCAAAAATCCACAACCTTTGACTTGGTAGGGTCAAATGATATTCCTTCATTGGTTACAATGTTTCCCAAGAAAGCAACTTGTTGTAACCAAAATTCAAATTTTCTAAATTTTCCAAATAATATACCCTTCCTCATAATTTTCAATATAACCCTTAGAAATTCCTCATGTTCCTCTCAAATTTTGGAATATATCAGAATATCATCAATATAAACTACCACAAATTTATCAAGGTTTTCCTTAAAGAATCTATTCCTCAAATACATAAATATAGTAGGAACATTAGTCAAGCCAAAGGGAATAAAAAAAAACTCACAATTCTCATATCCTTATTGAAAGTCAGTCTTGGGAATATCTTATTTCTTCACCCTCAATTGATGATAACCAAATAAAAGATCAATCTTATATAAGAATTGAGTCCCATGAATCTAGTCAAGTAAATCATCAATCCTTAGGAGAGGGTACTTGTTCTACACTATGACCTCATTAAGTTATCTATAATCATTAAATAGAAAATTGATCTATCCTACTTCTTTATAAAGACAATAAGTGCTCCCCATGGAGACACACTTTTTTAGATAAACCCCTCACCAAAAGATCTTGAATTTGTTTCTTTAATTCCTCTAGCTCTATATTTTACATTCTATATGGGGTCTTTTATATCATCTTGGATCCATGTATGAGTTAAATGGAGAAATCTACCTCTCTTTCTGGGGTAGGTCCAAGAAACTCCTCAGTAAATATGTCAATGTATTCTTGAATGATGGGGACATTTTCAATTCTTATACTTTTATTTACTTCTTCCTATTCACTAATTATCTCCATAAATAAGGCTATAGGATGTGCTTCTATAAAAAGATCATGTCAATATATCTCGCCTTTAAAAATAATTGTAGGTTTTCTATTCAAGACTACTAAGATTTAATTTCTTCTGAATTTAATCTTATCATTATACTTTGAGATCCATTCTATACCTAGTATAGTGTCAAATTCTAGAATGGGAATGACTACTAGATTTGTGATGAGATTATTCTTTCCAAATTCAATACTAAAGTTTATATACAATATTGATGCTTGGATAATCCCTCTAGGAGTATTGATTGATAAATCTACTTCTAGAAGCTTAGGGATTGATTATATATTATTTGCAAACTTGGAGGAAATAAAGTAATGAGTATAAATATAATCAAGCAAATTAGTTGATGGCATTGAGAAAACAACGAGAGTACCTTCCACCACACCATTTTGAGCCTCTACTTCAACTGTCATGATAGAATATTCCCAATCTTACTCCCTTGGAATTTTCTATGGTTTATGGTAATTCCATTCCATTATCATCTAATTTGGATAAAGATTGGAGAAGTTCCCAAGCTTTCCATAGTTGAAGCATTGAACTTCAGGCTAGGCCTACACAATCTTCTCTTTTTCGTTAGTGTTGAGAAGTTGAGGCTTCATCTCACCACGGTAGTTCCAAGATATATAGCCATAGCATCCAAACTTGTAACATTTCCCGCTCTCAATTAAGTAGTTTCATGAATGTTTCTTCCCACATTTTTTACACATGGGAAGTTTCACTTTCTTTTCTCCTCTTTTGTGATCAAGGTTCCTCCCTGACCACTATGTTTCTCTTAACTCCAATTTAAAATTCATAGCACTCTGTATTATCTTCTCTTAGCTTTCATAGTCATGAATTTCTAGATTCATCTATAGATGGGGTCTAAGTCTACTGAATAATCTATCAACCCTTCCCATAGGATCCATAACAAAGCTAGAGGTGTAATGAGAAAATTTTGTAAAATTAATCTCATATATTCCAATGGATTCATTTTCCTTTTTCTTCAACTCAAGTAATTCCTTCTCTATTTTCGTTCTCCTAGAATGGGGAAAGTATTTATTGAAAAATATTCCCCTGAACGCTTCCCACTCCAAATCAATAATCTTCATTCTTGGATTTTTTTTTAATCAGTTTTCACCACTAATCAGTTTCTCCTTTTAAGAGGTATACTTTCAATGTAACTTTCTCTTATGCTGAACAACATAGTATATAGAATATATTTTTTATAGAGCTTATCCATTTTTTATCAATTAATGGGTTAATATATTCATTGAATGATAGTAGTAATTGGCACATAAAGGATTAAATAGAAATTTTTTCACTTTGAGGTGAATTCAGTCTCTCAAAAAGATTCATTTTATATTTCGTAACTCATGTTATTTGATTTATCATCCTTGTGAGGTTTTCCATTCCAACTTCCATCGGAGGTCCATCAGCTCATCGTCTGTTGCACTCATCAATTATGTGGTTCCTCCTATTTCCATCCATTTTCTAAAATAGGAAATCCTTACTGAGAAACAAGTTTCTTTTAAGAATATTAAAATTCTAAAGGAATTTTATGTATTAAAAAATCATTCTTAAATATGTTATTCTTTAATAAGAAATACATTTTCTATATATCCATCATAATGGTTTCCTAAAAATATTGTGATTAACCAAAAAAATACCCTGATAGTTTCAAACTAGGAGTTTAGCAAGGCTCATTATCGTGCACTAGTTTCAGTTTGAGTATATATTAAAGTGATTTTTTTGGGTGTTACCCCTAGATACATCTGTTCTAGAGCCACATCCACTTGTTTGTATCCATACATGGATTTATTTACTCAGAAACCACTTAATTAATAATTCACCAAAATTCTAGGATATCTTCCTATATTTAAACTTTTCTATGTGGTTCTTCCTAAAGTTTCTAAATATAAATTTCCACAAGTAACTAAACAATCCTTTGATACCAATTATGGTATGCTACCTTTTAATTATGTAACTTTTCATTATATGGTACATATAGAGGATATTTTAAAGTTTATTTTCTAGGAAATAAGGTACATAATACATGAAAAACTAAAACAAAATTCTAAATACACATAAATACATACTCATGAGTTCATCATAAGTACATTTTCTGCATCTCATATCCTAGGGACATACATATGAGGAAATGGGTGAGCATGTGGCCTAGTAAGGAAAAAAATTACATGTGATCAGGAGGAATATTGATAAGAACATGAGGAATATCATTATGGAATGATAAACAGATCATGAGGCATATCATATAAAATAACATGAATTATAACATTTAAATGTGTCCAAAACATTTAAATGAGACATTTATAATCATGTCACTAGGTTTTTTCACCAAGGTTTCATAATTGAAAATTACCAAGGTTACTTACCATGGTATCATAAAACATGTCATCAATAGAGATTATATTATTTACCCAATACATTGGATCAATATCATGGAACACCATTAATATGTCTTAATTAATGTGATTCACATAGATTATAATCAAAAAAATCATAAATAACCCTTCGAGAATAACGAACGTTTTTCTTATTAAAATCATGGCATTTCAAAAGTGGTTAAAGACATGATCATTATGTCATTTTTAACCCACAAAAAGTGAATGTGGGTTTCATGTATGTTAATCCCCAAATAAAAGAAATAATGTTTACATCTAGGTAAATAACCCTAGAAAATAATGTGGTTTGGGTATTCACAAAATAAAATAAAATAGAATTTATTAAGTAGAGATAAATTTTGAAAAGTAAATTAGGTGGCATGAAGGGTATAAAACATGGTTTTAGAAATGGGTAAAAAGAGAGGAGATAAGGGTATCCTATTGAAAAAAAACATAATTTGGAAGTATGGTATGATCAAAAGGTTAATAAAATAGATTAATCATAATAATTAGAAGACACATACAAAAAAGGTTCTTGAATTGAAGAGAAAAGAAGAATAATTTCCTTACATTGAAGAGTTACTCCTAAATCTTCAGGAATGGAACCTTGGTGTCTTGAAGATACATTGGGGACTCATTGGGAAGAAAAACTACTATAAATTCGTGAATGATGGATTTTAAGTAAAAGTAAATGGAGAAATGGGTGGGTATTTATAGAAAATTTGGAGGATTTATTTAATAATTTCCAAATATAGGCCTTGTAAATCTAGGTTGTGGAAAAAGTAAAACCATTGGCTTACCCATGGTTTTTTCCCATGATTTTGGACATTTTTTAATTTTTTAACTTTTTTTAACCCACAATATCCAATCATAACTTTATATTACTTCTTTTGGAAAGGAAAATTAAATTTTCCTCAATGTGATGTTTTTAAAATCAAAGATTCCATTTTAGACATTGAAAATGCATTTATAGGTTTAGTAATTGATTAAAATCCATTAAAATACTTAAAATTTATAAAATAACATATTTTAGGTCTTAAATTGTGGTTAATTAATTTTTAAATCATTATGAAATAATTATTATGTCCTTAAACATACCGAAAAATTCAAACTGTATTTTTACTATTCATAAAAATATAATGTATTTTAGAAAATTTTCATAAATTCACCCTAACCTAATTTTGATGTTTTGATTTAAAAATGGCACTTATTTTATCATAATAAATTTATAAATATGATAATTTTAACTTTTAAATATCAAAATCCTTATTTATTAAAAAAATAGAGGGTTGTAATGCAAAGTCATATTTATGACACTTAAAGATTTCCTATGACATAATAAAATTATTTTATCATTTATATTTAAAAAAATGTTTTTAACATACTATTTCATTAAAATGAATACAATTCTTAATACCTTATTTTATTACAACTAATTCATATCATTTAAAAAGTACAATTTGTGTTTAAAAAATTTAGTTTATCAAATTCACCTCAATTAAACATATATTTTATTAAGAAAAACTATTATTAAAATGGAATTGATAGAATAAAAATTTTATTTATATAATGGAATTACATATTAAGTAACTAAGGCCATGAAATTTAACGCCTTATAACACCCACATACGACCTAAGGGTAATGTGTGTGATGGTGATAGATTCATGGGGTGGCTCAGCTAACATCGACCGAGAAGTAATTTCCACTAACTTGAAATTATCCCGTTGACAATTTCGTTCAAGATTCACTTGTTGAATATTAGCTTGGGATTGGTCATGGTCAAACCATAGTGTCACTAACTCTCTCCCAAGTTCTTAAAAATTGGCTTCATACGGCATGACTCTATTGGTTGAGTCCATTGATTCTTCTTTCTGTATCAATTATACTTTTTCATTACTACTTATAAACAATAATTATAATGGTAAAATTATTACCAAGAGTATAGTTTCCAAAAGGAATATTTGACCGATGGCTATATAATTTTCAAATCCCAATGGTCACATTTCCATTTATACTCACTTCATTATCAAAGAGATATGGTTCTGTTTTCTATAATATAATATAATTCACATTTTCTCAAGAATAAAATATCATTTAAAAATTTTGGGTTGTTGCATATATACCCATGATATAGTAAGACATCCCCCATATTTCATGTCCCTCTTTATCATGCACCCTTACCTAGCATAGTATGGGTTATTCTCCAACCACCTCTTGTTTCCTGCACCAAGAATGAATCGCATGAGCATAGAGGTTTGGTCCAACCCATTTGGTGTAACTCAGAGTATCATAAAAAAATAAGAGAGATGAAAATGGTCCTCATTGAAAAACCTTAAACTGGTTAGGATGGTCTAGTCCTAAAGTACCACTTTACTTGTATATGAGACAAATCTATAAAAGGGTCTCTATTATATATTTATTTATCTATAATCTTATACAGTGATAAAAAAATTTCTACATCTCATCCTAGGTGTATGATGTTAAACTATGTAGAACAAATTTCTTGTCACGTGATGTTAAACTAAACGACAGTTGAGTCCTTTCCGCATGATGTTAAACTACCTGGCAGTTGCATCCACATTACACAACATTAAACATCACATACCATAATCTATTATCACTCCTTATTAAAGGGATACAATATCTAAACTATGTTCAACCAGGGTTTTAGATGCTTCCATCATCTTTCTGATAACCTCAATCCATAAATCACACTATTTTTCTTGAGTGTCTCTGATTACCACAAACTTTCCATGTCCCTTGGAAAGGAGCATTTCTGGATTCAAGGGACCATCTTCTTTACTATACATATCTACCCATGGATCTTGTATATGAGCCCACATCCTGTAAACCGGAGTCATCTTCACATTATAAAAAGGTTCTCTGATCTTGGTGAACCTTAGCATCATCACAAAGGAACTTGTCACCATAGTATGATTCATGATCACCCTTGGAATTTCTATTCCATATCATCATCCTCAATTAAAAATATTTTATCCATGAATTAAATAAACCATAATCCAATTATTTAAGTGGATTCTTCATCTTCGATGTTACGTCACCTGTTCTCAAATTAGGGATATGGTACCTCACTCCCAAACCTTTTAGTGTTCCCCATTATGTGACCCTAAAATGCATGATATATGGTTCTATATTCACAAACATAAACTGAATACCCTCACTTATAAAGTAGTCCATAAACTATATTCATAGTTCTATAACCCTCCTCAGATAGCCTTTTCTCCATAATATACTTCATTTCTCAAGTTTTTTAACATTTTCAAATATTCATGGACCTTGGAAAGGAGTTTGTATGGCTTCAAGGGACCCTCTACTTGACTATTCATGTATGTATCTAGATAATTAAAAATATCTCATAGATTTTCAACTAAAGGAATATTTACCTTGAAAAAAGGTCTTTTGATCCCTGTGAACTCTGGAAACATCGTAACAAAACATGTCACCCTAGTGTAATTTATGATCATCCACAGAATGTATACCCCATACCATCATCTTTATTTCATACACCTAGGGGTGTGATTTAAAAACCCATAATAAAACTATCCAATTGGATTTAACATTCTTCAAATCACTTCACTATATACCATACTCTTCTTTAAAACAAGGATTCAGGGTGCCAGAATCCTTTTTGAATACTCATATTTAATACAAGGATGTAGGGTTCCTAAATCCTTCTTGAATACTCATATTTTAAGAAATTATATTGGGTGTTATATCCCTTTTTTAATATTCATCCTCTATGAATTTATTCATTTCTTTAACACCTAAATACCCCAAAAAACCTTTTTTTTATCCCTTAGGGAGGTGCATACCCAAGTTAAAGGGACTCTCTGTTGACTATGCATGTCTTTACATGGATCCTACATATGATACCCAGGACTATCAACCAAAGGCATCTTCACCTTTTGAAAAAATTTCTCTAATACATGTTATCCCTTAAAATGTTGTAGTGGAACTCATCACTACAGTGTGATTCATAATCATCCTTGGCATGTATATCCCATTTTATCACCCTTATCCAAGATCTTTAAGACATTATTCCACTTCTCTATGTGTATATAATTATTGACATCTTATTTTGATGAAAATATATGTTAAAATATATAAAAACATTAACGATGGTAAAATATGGTCCAAGATATATGACCTTAAACTACATCAATGTATGGTCCAGGTTATATGACCTTAAACTACAACAACACATAGTCCAAGCTATATGACATTAAACTACCAAAACATATGGTCTAAGATATATGTACATAAACTATAAAAACATATGGTCCAATCTATATGAGCTTAAAACTATATAAAAATATGATCCATGCTACACAACCTAAATATTTATCATTCACTGTGTCAAGGTTTTTTTCCCTAAAACAAGTAGAAACTCATAGGTCTAACTTTTAGAACCCTATAATACCCAAGAAAAGAGACGTAGTACTCATTAGATTCAAAACCTACAAAGGGTGTTCTGGATGAAATTTGAGGCTCTTCTCATTACACACACACCTTGTGTGATCTAATAACATTTGAGTGTTAATAAAAATAAATATTCATAAATCTTGTTAGATCAAAAAACTCCAAAAGGTGATCTAATAAAAATCCAAGTATCTACCCTTTAGGCCTTCCTTATAAGAATCCTAGTAAAAATTAAGGGAAATAAAAAGAGTCAAAAATCTTATGGTACCCACCAAATATACCCATTAATAGTCAAGATATGATTGATAGGCCCTCAGCCTAGGAAACGTAAGAGAACTTCCTCTCCATGACATACTCACCTGAGTCACCCCTTTGAACCAAAAAATTCATAATTATTTTGAAAGGAAAAGACCTAATGTGTCAACGTTGGTGTCTAAAATAATATTAATCCATTATCCATGCCATTTATGAATTCATTATAGCATGAGTGTTTAGATTTAGACCTAGACTGACTTAAAATTTTAGAAGTGGTTTAACATATCTTAGTGGCTTATAAATATTAATTTGTTAAGATTTCATAGAAGATTAATGAAGAGTATACAAGACCATAACAGTAACACATCAAGATCAAAATATTTCATTTATTAATAGTACAAAATTATGGGGGAATATCCATAGTCTATATTCTCTCCCATAATCCCCCCAAAAAGAAAGAGGGCTCCTATAAGTACAAGCTTATAACAAAAAACAAATTATAAGATCCCTTGATCTTCAAAAAATTTTGTTCTAGAGAGAATATTGATTTCCAAAGTTGATTTACCGATGCAGCCTCCACCTATATATCCTATTGTAATGCCTCCACTCAAAAAATAGTGTCAAGTCTAGGCTTCTTCACTAATTTGAAGAGATTCTGTTATTATGCCACCATCTCCTCTATAACATTCATTATATAGTGAAGACAACATATCTATTATTGAAGTATTTAAACCTAATACCTCATAGCATTGACCAAATTTTGATGAGTCTTTATTTCTATCACAAGTTGGGAGGATTTGTGTAAGGCCTCATGGAAATATTTTCTGGATGAAGATGAAGCCTCCATCATTGATATTTACATATCAAGGGCCCTATTCTACTCCCCCATGGAGACCAGCTCATTAACCTTTATATGGAATGCTTGGTAGTAGAACCTTCCATATCTTATGGTTGGGAGAATGTACTAAAGGTGGACCAAGTAGTATTTTAGTTATTTGAAGGGTCCCTTCATGATTGGATTCTAGATATCCCCCCAAAATAGTAATCATTGTTGCTACTGAAATGTTATGTGTTCTGAGCCTCAAATCTAGACTAGTCTTGGAATAGGGATGTATTTCAGGACTAATTTCTTAAGAGAGGGACTTATTCCTTAAGATATGGACTAATTCCTATATCTCTTAGTGGGATTGGTGTAAAGTTAGCTTCTATTCTAGTTATTCTGGTGGGGATGAATCATGACGTATAAGAGTCTAGTGACTCTGAGCACTAAGGTGGAGCTACTTTGATAAATTATAATGAATTCTATTAGTCAGTAAATAATGTCTTCAAAAAATCAACAATCATTTTAATCACTGAGAATATACCTTTTTCGTCCATTTCAATGGATAAATTTTTTCACCTAAATCTCAACTCAAGGGGAGATGGAAGTATCTTCCTATGGAGGATGACCCTGAGACATAAATAGAGTCCCTTCCATCAATGTGATCTGATTTTCACACTTAAGGGATGCATACATAAGAAGAGTTTTGATGACATGATAAGAGATCCAATGGTGTGACCAATTTAAAAGGAAACACTTACCCCCATTGAGTGATGTATCCATTCTGTCCAATTAAGTAGAAGAATAGCTACTGGCATCATCATCTTCTAAGAGTTCACTCACTTTTTCTAGGTCAAAGGGTATGAGCACTGATGCATCATCCTCAGACACTATTTTTGGCTTTGATTAGACTTTGAATGCCTCTTCCTCTCCATAAACCCCATCTAATATCATAAGTCCTTCTAGAGGTATGCAAGATATCACTCCCTCAACCACAGATGTCTATGTCCCTAATGGGACCTGGTGAGAACATTTATAATTAAACAGGTCAGGATAAGTGATTGATTTAATTCATAGATCAAAGCCTGTGAAAAAAACTTACTTGTTTATGTTGGTAGAGACTACTTAGTTCATGACCATTAGAACTTTCTCTTCTTGGTTCTCTTTAACAAAATACCTTCATAAGAGACTGGTTCTTGAGGTGTTATAGGTGGAACTGGAGATGCATGGGTAGTGTTGCTATTGGACTACCTTCATCAGTTCTATCTTACCAAGAGAGCCTTATTAATCGCCCTCCTGGTCACTATCTAATCATAATTTGGCTATCATTCCCCCAGTAGAATACACTAGGGAGGTGATCAGTAAATTAATCTCTCCAACTTATTGCAATATCAAAAGAAAAATAAAAATATTATCATAATCCTAATACTAATCAAATAATATGAGGGTAACAATAAAATTGATTTTACCTCTTCACTATATTCATATTGGTTTCCCCTATCCTCTTCATCCACTATTGTGTTGGGAATAATCATTAATAACACTCAATGTATGAAGTGTAATTGTACCTTGATTTAATGAATCTCTATGTTTAGTTCATAGTGAAATTCATTGACTCTAGTGACTATTGTTCTAAGGAAATCACCTCAGGAGTGGTAATATTCCCAAAATACTCCATATCCACCTCTTCATAGAACAACAACCTATAAGCCTTAGCTAATAATGTCACCATTATCCAATAATACCATTACTGGAATGAAATGTGAAATGTAGAAACATCCAAATCAGGCACCCCACTAGCTAAAACATCATTCACATACACCCCATGCATTGTCGCCACATCCATTGGAATTTTTATCTATGAAAGAGCTAACTCCAAATGTCTCATATGCTTCTAGAGTGTCTCTAAAGATGCATATCTTGTGGATTATGTCTTTTTACTAAGACTATAACTTTTTTACACCTCTAGAGCCTTTGAAACTTCACCCTCAACCATTGTTAGCTGCTCCATTGCCCTCATCACCAATCCAACCAATTACCTGTTTGGGTATGACTGGGCTTAGGAATCAGTGTAATATTTGGAGAGGCTAACACTTGAACTGGCCAGAGGGAAGGTCACCTGAACTTGAGTCTCCTCCATTTTGAGCATTATCCATAATTGGAGATCCACCATTGAATACCTATCTGACCAGACATGGGGAGGAGTGGGTAATTTCATATAAATGCACTGAAACTACTACTTGAACAAGAATGGTGCATAGCGCTTACAAAAGATATTATCATTGATTCAAGTGGAGAGGGAAACCTCATATATAGCTATCATATAGGGTTGATCCTTGGGATCACCCTTTACATTTTTTGTGATTTCATAGGTGGGTTCCTCGTATGACATGAAGACAAACTGGTCATATTCGGTTAGCCTGCTTCTTATCTCCCAATTCTTTAAGGTGGTGCGCCTGGCCCCACTAATGATTTGTAGAAATAGTATAAACTAGTTTCCAAGAATTTCTTGAGCACTGATAAAATCATATCTACTCATATGGTCTCCCATCCAACCCCCCAACATTTTTAATGGGACAAAGATTTTGAGTAGGACCCTTCCCCGATAGATGTGGTGGAGCTAGAAATATAACTTAGACAAAACTAGAATGGACAAGTTGATATGTTTTCCACCTAAAATAATCACCTCCATCATAAAGGTGGTGACCCTAACTCCACCCTTATCCTAAACTAGGAACAAGTACCCACTCAGGTACGTTTTAAAGAATCCATATAGATGAAAATTCGGTTGGCCTGGGAAGTAACTTTCCACCCCCAGTTGTTGAATTTCCTTTCTTCAATTAACGGCTAGTAGGAACCCTCTTCCCCATGAGATTCTCATTATGGTTAGGGAATAGGTTTCTTGGATAGGTGTTCATGGTAATTATTCTTGATAAATAGTTCAATCAACTTCTTGTAGGGGATATCATCCCCTATATATAGGTCCTACCCATGGTCTTTCTTGACCAGGATGATAAGATCCTTTAATGTTGGAGGAATCTATTCTATTTAATCCTATATAGATAAGGGGGAATGAACTAACCATGCATATCTCTAATGATCATCATAATAATGATCTTCCAAATTTCCCATAGACTAACTTCGACCTCTCTATGTATAGGATGAAATGTATTCATGTATAGACATCATCAGATAATATGGTATACCATCAGACCTTTGTTTCAGTATGTGAGGGTCTAAGAATTCAAGATAGATTCATATAGGTTTATCTACTTCAGCTCAGATGAAAAATATATAATATTGCATTTCACCTAGAATGATCATCCTCATTCCATTCAGAATCTTCCACCTGATTGGATATCCCAATAGGATAACCTTCTAAACTTTTGATTTGATACATACTTTCCCATGATCAATTGATATACAAGGGTTTTGGCCTCGAATTCACACTAAAACCCATTCAAAATCCATTAGATGGGGATTCAAAACATATCCATCAGAGTGATCCCCTTCTAGGGTGAAATGATCAAAAAATGAAATGTATTCTCATACATATTGTGAGACTTGATGATCCAAAAGGGAGGCATGATCCCTTCCCAAGGTGGCATAATCAGGTTATCATTCTTAAGATCAAACCCATATAATTTAAACCAATATAATAGTGGATACTAAATAGATTATTCCCCATAAAACTCACAAGATGCTACTAAGTGTTCTAAACAACCATGCATTGGTCAGATTCTACACAACTGGCCATAGAATTATGCAAAGCCTAAACCACTAAAGCATCCTTTTTTAAAGAAATCTCCATCAGGAGAAAATGGAAATTCAGTTTTAATATAATTATTAAAGAGTTTTTATTTAAAAATAGGATTTAATAAAAATAATAACATGACTTGGGTGGAATCACATGAAGTGTGTGACCCATACAAATTGACATGAACATGTAACTATATTAGGTTCATGTGAATTTTATAACCCTTGAAGTGTTATGTGATCACATAACACCTAATAAACCACATGAATTACATGAGTATGTTGAATATATGTGTCACATGGTTCAAGTAAGTTACCAATGATTAGTTATGTGGTTCATTTACATGATCATCTCATGTGAAAAAAATTACATGATGGGGACACATGATCTGTTCACATGAGGCAGTTACACGAAGTGGGCCTATGATACATTCACACGAGATAAAAAGTTAGAGAGTTATTAGTGATATATGGATTTCAGAGAAATTGAAGAAAAATTCCAATTTCGCTCTTATTTATAGGGAGATTCACATAATACTAATAGTCTCTTTGAAGACCAAAATAAAAATGTAATCCCAAGGGACTTGGGCAGGAATTTACTTCTTTAGAACTGATTCCACCATTCATATTTCAAACTTCATTTCTGAGGGGGGGGATTTTTTAATGCCCACAAAATGAATGTTGGAAAAATTTAAGTTGGGAGAATACCCAAAAAATAAGTTCCATTTTGATACAAAGGAATTGTAAGAATTAATACATTATTCTTGGATCACGTGACCATTTGAGGGTCATGAAATCACATAACACTCAAAGGGACACGCAATTACATAACACATACCTAATCATGTAACTCGGCTAGGTGAGGTCATCTGTGATAGTGATCTCATGTGATTTATTTTTTTTCATGAGATGCCTCTTGGATGACAAGTGGTCGAGTAACCCCATATGGATCATGTGACCAGGGCTATTCATGATAGGTTTATCATGTGGTCATTTTTATTTATGTGATTCCCCCAGATTCATGAAATCATCCCATGAGAAATAGATCATGTTATTAACTCTATGGTGAGGCTATCCATGATAGACCTATATTTTTATCATTTTTTGTCATGTGATGCTTTGGGGATATGTCATTGGTGACATGTGGTTAGGTCACACGTAGTTCACGACACACCACATACTTATGTAGACATCTTCCACCACATTAAACTCACATATGTGCCTCACTCACAATGTAAATTGGCATAGATATATGGGGATAATACTCTATAAAAAAACCTATCACTTAAAAATGGATAATGGAATTAGAGAATTAAAAAGATCAGATACATGAAAGAGGAGATATAAGAAGTCTTATAACTTCGAAGACTATCATTTAACTTAGTAAGTAATTTCAAATGATGGTTTGAAAATTAAAAAAAATCATCCATACAATACCTAGCTATAAGACCCGCAGATCAAGAGTCAATTTATTAATATCCCTTTAGTCATGTGATTGTGTGATGACTTATCAGTCACATGATAGCATAATGATATTTTTATCATGTGATTGTGTCACACAATTATCCAAACCCAATACCATCCATGAAATCACATAGACTCCACGTATTTCTATGAATAATGAGACCTCCTAGATCTTTTAAGAGAATCTCATTTCCCCATGGAATTCATGTGATCGTCCAGCTCCCAAGGGTTTCACTATCTCTCTTAATCCCATATTGTATTCTTCTCATATAAGGACATACCCCTTAATTTTCATTCAAATATTACATAAATCATGGGAAATATCCCTATGATTTTAACCATGATTCATTACCCACCAATTGGAGAAGAACTTAAAAACTATGAAGACTTTGATTCCTATTATAAATAGGATATGTATGAAACCTTTTTAAAGATAGAGATCTATATCAATTATTTTTCCATCAGTCTTTTCATGTATCCATATTTCTCGTAAAGACCATGATACCACCCACATATTTTTCATTATAATATTCTTTTTGAAAACTCATATCATCTCTCATTTAGTCATATTCCCCATGGGACTCATGACCATAGAGTAACCTTAGCATATAATCCCCGCACCCTTATGAAATGTGTTTGATCCTATGTTATCTCTTGTTTCTCACATTGAGTACAAATCATACGGGTTTAGATATTCTCAACGATAATTATTTTAAAATAAAAAATATCCCCATCATGGGCACCCACCTTAGGTGTAAGTACTGTCATTATTTTCATTTCTTTCAAAGGGGAATACACCCAATAAAGCATCTAAGGGTAGCCTCAGTGTGTAAGACCTGTATAGATTTAATCTTATGTTCCCATGTAATGGGTCTGATCATTTGTTATCTCTAATTTCTTACACTGGTCACAACCCATGTGATCTTATAGAACTGAAATGACGATGTTATTGGAATTTTACAGATGCTTCTAACATGGGCCTCCTCCTTAAGTATAAGTACTAATTATATCTTACTTTTCCTCAAAGGAACATACTCCCAAAAAAACATATCATGCAAAACTAGAATTCATAATTCCCACTCAATTAACCATTTTCATACATTTTACTTCCCAGGTTCCCACAATATCAGAACTACATAGACTTTGATTTCCATTTTCACAAGATACATAGGACGCATATCCATGGATCGATCCTCCATATCTAATATTCAAATTACCCCATAAATTTCATGGTCACATGATAGTAAAATGAAAGACAAATTCCTTACTACATGATGATAAACTTCATGGTATAGTCTTTTTATATGGCCCAAAATCATGCCATTCTAACTATGTGGAATTTGATTCCTATGTCATTTGATTCTTATCTCAATGGGATATTTTGGATATCTACCTAAGGTTAATATCCAAAATCATGAACCTTCAATTATAATCCTCATTATTCTATACTCCTCATGAGATTATTTGAATCCTTCCCTCACCTAGCCATATTCCTGTGAGACTGGATGTCTTTCCTCTAAGGCCATAATCCCCATAGACCATCTTTAAATAAGGCATATTTTTTACTAGAACCATTCCCCACCCATATGGATATATTCATATAGGTCCCACAATATCATCCTCATAAAACCATGTTCTTTGTGGAGGTCATATTCATAAGACCATATTTCTTATGAAATCAATTCATCCTCATTGGGACATATTCCCTTTGAGGCTAACCAGATATGGATTCTCATGCATAAATCTCACACCATTAATTTCTAGGAACCATTTACCTATTCTTACTTACTACATGACATTAAACTACATGGATCAGTCCTTTTCGTATGACCTTAAAAGGTATGATGTATCCCCATAAGTTCCACTAAACTACAAGGGTTCTAATTCCATTCACTAGAATATGTAGGAAGCCTTTTCATGGGATCAATAAAAACACCATAGGAACTTATCGCCTTCCTAGATAGAAATAAACTCTAGAGTTCCCAACAGTATGGATTTAAAATATAGTAATCCCCAAATGAGCATCACTAAGTAATAATGGGTAAAAAGATAGATAATCTCTAATACATTTAGATGTACATATCAATGGTATATCCCTAATATGTATAGATATTCACATCCATGGTCACTAATCAATTATAAATGATAGGGTAACCAGTCTTGTATCGGGATTTTAGAAATATTCCTAGTAATAGATTCCTAGATTAGGCAATAATTCCTATCAATAGGTTGTGATAAGCCTAACCTTCCATCATCTCAACTAATGTGATTTTCTAAGAATCATTGGTAAAGAATCCCAATGACCCCCTCCCTTTGAAAGGTAGTCCTTGAGCTCATTATGGATATGGGAGTTATAGGGTGTTTCTGATCCCATGAATAAACTTCATTGAAAACCTTCTAAGATAAAAGTCATAGAATTCCATGAGGATTTTCCAGTAATGCTCAGCCCCACATGAAATCAAAACGTCGGGTCACCCCATCCCAAGTTAAAATGAAATCACACCCTATTTATATGGTAAAATGCATTGAGTTATGGAGAGAGTTACACCCTTATTATTAGGTAAACTAAAAAATCCCACACCCCAATGTGATAATCACATATTTCTAATGGTAGCACCCCAACAGTAATCTAGTTTGGGTTTTTTCATAGACACCTGAGGGAAACATCAAACAATGTTGGTCACAAAAAACTTCCCCTCAGTGTTACCTGAGGGGTGTCCAAACATGCCCTTAATTATAATACTAGGTATTTATATGTTATATCATCATGTTTAGTCCTTATTCCCAAACACTCCATAGCACCACCAATACCCTTGGAATCTGAATCATCTTTGTTTATAAAAATTCAACATGAAATATTTTTTAGAATTTTTTTCTTTCTATACATTTTGGGTCTAAATTTGATTTTGTTATAAGTATAAGAGATTCTAGAGTTATTATTTTATTTTATTGATATAGGATAATTTTTCTCGACTTTTTTCTTATTCCAACATTTACCATATTTTATGTTTGAATATATACTTTAAAAAAAATATAATTACAAGAAGATTCATTAGGTATAGATTTAACCAAATTTACTACACATGTTTCCCTAGTAACTTAATAGGATTCATCCCTTAATTCAATAGAGTTTTTGAATTTCTTTTTTATCTTATAAAATTCCTTATTAGGAACAAGACACTTATATTGAATCTTTGATATTTAATCTTATCTTAAATAATTTCTTTTCATAACATCCTTGAACATATTTTCAAGTTCATCTGCTTTCAACTTGAACTTCTTAATTTCATCAATGAAGACCGATTATTTTTTAAAAATTTCATTATTCTATTTAATCAACTTCTTATTTTATTTCATAATATTTTTCTTTTATTTATTCAGAATAGTATTCTACTCAATATAATATTCAAGATCATATTTTAACATATTTTCTAACTCAGTTGTTGTGATTAATCTTTTTCACATCTTCAAATGTCAAATACTTTCTCAAAAAAATCCATGAAATTGGTTAATTTCTCACCATATTTGACTTCAGATTCAAATATAGAAGAATGATAATCCATACATCCAACATTAAGAGATTTTATTAAAATAAATGGATGGGAAAAGCCCAAAAAAGTCAAGGAGGCCCAAAATAATGAAGGATGAGGGAATCCTCTCGAACAAGATTAACACACTCAGTAGTCAGGGAACCAATATTATTATAAATGATACAAGGGTTACCTGGGGTGACGATAGAAGCTAATAAATATTATACCATGTTTCCATCAAGCCAAGTATGGGTAAGTATAGCTTCACTAGGAATAAGACTCATGCACATATGAATCTATTAAATGATAGCCCAAGGGATGGTAATTGCTTCCTAAATGGACCTGAGAATGATAGAAGAGTCTGTCTCCATCCATTGTAGATTTATACGATGAGAAAAGTGCAACTCCAACCCTTTCAGCATGGTGATGGATTCTATGGTGAGATAATATCCCTTGCCCAGGAATAAACTAAAAGAAAATATGACTAAACCAACCAGATCCCAAACAATACCCCCTGTATGTAGCCCTTGATGCAAGATCCGTCAATGTTAAATTTAAAGTCTATTATAGGGGAGTTCCTACTCACCCAATTACCCTAAAAATACACTCTGGAAGACAAAGTACATCCCTTACTATCCATGATCCTCCACAAAGAGGGAGATAACTTCCATTGATTAAATAACTGAAGGATATCAGCTACAAGAATTCTAGCCTGAGCCGTCATAGCCAATTGAGAACTAGACACACTGTCATTCCTTGCCTTATTTCATGCCTTCTAGATCCCCCAAAAACTGTCATTGAATAGCATATCCCTTTCCTTTCACTCATGAACATATTAATCAAAGTCCAGAAACTAGGAATGTATAAAGTCATCACCTGAAAGACCCTAAATAACCACCCTGGTGAGTTCACTGAATTCCCTCTAAATTGCAGTTTCCCAATCCCTTTAAAGAATAAATGTGGTATCGATTATTCCCTAGGGGAATGATAGCAGGTGCACTTGGAGATGATAGAAACACCCTTGCAGTGCACTCCCTCATTTATAGGGATCATGTGATTTCATATATTCCATACAAGAAAATTAAGTTTAACTGGAAGAACCTTACACCATAAAATATCCTCCCACTAATCCTATCCTCTGTTCAGTTTAATAACACACCAATAATTCTTATATTAGAAAAAACCAAAATATGAGATGGTATACACAAGTTTTTCTAGGTTATTAAAAATCATGATGCCATGGAAAAAATAAAGATGTTGTGGGTTGAGAATAGATTTAATGAAGGATGGAAAATTATAAGTGTGCATAAAGGAAATGTTAGCCACTGGACAGTATGGAAAACCTAGTGAATTACCCACCTAGTTATTGTGCTAGAAATTGATCCTTTTTCACCCTACAATCCTTCATGATTGTTGTGGAAGAGTGACAACATATCGATGAGTATAATCCCCAATCATAGAGTATTGACCTCCTAGATTGACTAAGTATCTCCCGAATTTCTTAGTGATGAATTTGGATCAAAGAGAGTTTCCTTCCATAAATTCCTAGGAAATTTTTCTTGAAGGAAATTCATAGTGTTCTCAACACTTTTGATATTAATTCCACCCTCCCCCACCTCATGGGATAGCCTATTCCATGAAGCCCAATGATAAAACTATTATTCTTTTCTCATAAAATTTACTCCCTTGCATTTAGAAAATCTCTTCTTATATTTTTCGTATTTTGATGATTCTTTTGGGATTTTTTCCCAATACTTTATTTATGATTCTTCATTCTCTTCAAACACAAAATATATCTTTTTTTATTAGGACTATTGATGAAAAATGGCCAAATCCATTACATATATATCATCTAAGTGTAAAACTTCCTTTTTTCTTTCTCTTTAACTTCTTGAAATTTTGTGAAATGAGATAAATAATTATTTAATAGTCACTAGCATCCTCTTTATTTTCAGGATCACTTTAATCTGCATCATGTATATTTTATTTTACAACAACTTTCCTATGGCCTCAAAATGCATTTAATCTTTAACCTTCTTCTTAATGGATGAGAATTTCTCATCTCTTAAGATATGATAATGTTATTTAATTCATCTAGTGAGATATCTTCTATATCTTCAAGAGAAGAGTTCCTAAGGCCAAACCTATCTGGGAAGTTTCTTTTGAGTTTTTTAACAATGGTATAATCTTAAATCTTTTCACTAAATCCTCATATATTTATTACAATTTCATTGATCATTGTAAAATAATCATCATTGTTATCTTCTTTTATTTTCTTGACTCCTCCAAATTTATAATTTACCTTCTTTAAATTTCACATTTCATTTGTAGATACTATCCATCTTTTTTCAAATTTCTTTGGCTGATTCAAATTTGTTTACTTTTGTATAGACATTTTCTAACAACGAAATTAGAATAGAATTTTATTCCATATCATTATCCTTAATGTTCCTTTTATCTATAAAATTTATTGGTTTATATTTCTTAACATGTGGAAAACCAATAATTTAAGCATCTATAACCTTCAATACAAGTCATAGAATATAGGGATACATTCTATTCTTCCAACTATAGTAACTCTTCCCATCAAATATAGGAACCCTATACTATTTACTAAATTAAAATCATCCATTCTTATCACCAAAATGAATCTAACAAAGGAACCTTTCTCAGATACTAGTTCAGGTTCCTTGGATTAGGTTTCTCAACTGAGAAGGGGGGATCAATCTATGGAGATAATTTTCATAGTTTCTTTTCACTTTAAATAAAACTTCATGGCATATTAAAATCTAGTCCACTCAAATATGAATTCTCTACCTCACTCATACATGAAATAAATGAAATAAAAATGAACCTGAGTATTTTTATAAGGTTCATCCCCTTCACAATAAACATACTCCTTATCATGGTTGGTTAATCTCTATACCATAGATTCTTCACTATAATAACATTAGTTATAATCTTACACTAAGAGAATATATTTTTACTAAGTCTAAAGTTGATAAGTCTAGTGAAATTAGTCAGTTTAGACCAGTTTATCTTATCAACACCATACATAAAGTCATAAAAAATCCTTGTTAATAAAATTTACAGATTCTCAAATAGAATTATTTAATAGAATCAATTTGGTTTTTTCAAAGGAAGAAACATACAAGATTTTTTGATCACTTCTTATAAGTGTGTGAACTTACTCATAAAGACTATAAGGGGAGGTAATATTTCTCTAAAACTTGATATTATAAATTAATTTGACATAATTAATTAGGGATTCATTGGTAATTTTTTATATGATTTTGTATTTGACTTGAGATTCATTTCTTGGATTAAAACATTTCTTGGATTTGTACACATCTCGCTTTTAATTAATGGATCTTTGAAAGGATACTTCACATGCTCTAGAGGGGTGAGGCAAGGAGATCCCCTCTCTTCTATCATTTTTTCTATAGTAAAATACTATCTTAGAATACTTCTTACTCACATAGTGGACATTGGTGGCATGAAGACCATCAGGGATCCAAGAGGTGCCTCTTCTCTTTATCATCTATTTTAATCTGATGAAATTATTATCTTCACTCAAGGAGTTAGGAAAAACACAATGAACATCTTGTAGTAAAGTTTATTAGTCTAGGAAATTATTTGGAACAAGTCCTTTATATATTTTGGAAAGAATATCTCATATTCAAGGAAATTATGCATGATTAATGATCTAGGCATAAGAGAGGGATCTCTTAGTTTTACATACTTAGGTGTTCTCATGTTCTGAGGAAGACCTCAGGCTTCCCATTTCACAAATATTCTGAGTTAGATCAGAATAAATTTATCTTCCTAGAAAGTTAAATCCCTATAAATAGAAGGAAGAGATTTTCTTTTCAAATATGTGGTGTTTTCTATAATGGTTTACTCTTTTATGGTTTACACCTGGCCTGCCTCATTAATTAAATGCATCAGCACCTTAATGAGGAACTTTGTCTAGAATTGGAAGCACTATGGAAAGGAAAATTTCCATGGTATACTATAATAAATGTTGTAAGCCTTATGAGCCTGAAGTATTGGGCATCAAAAAAATTATGCTCTTCAATCAGTCTCTATAATCACAATTTATTTGGAGGATAATCAATAGAAGATATAATTATATTATCCTTCTCAGGTCAAGGTTCCTGTAAATATTTAAAGAAGGAAGATCAAATTATATTGAATCCTCTACTTGTCCTAGACTTAAAATTGTCTTCAAAAAATTTTATATGCATTCACATTAGTTGGATAATGATGAATCTTATCTCATATTTTGGAAAGACAACCAGACTAGAGTTCCTTTGATGGATGTATCCTCCTACTTTGACCAATATATTGATCCCAATATTTAAAGAAAGTGTCAACAAGTGGATCTTAACTCTCTACCTGATGGAATTAAAGAAATTATCTCTAACTATGAGTTTATGAATCAAGAGGATCTTCTTGTCTAAGAATAGGAATCGAATTGGTTGATTGACTCTAAAATTTTCTATAAGAATATGTCATAGGTCTCTCCTACATGGATTGGAAATTTCAACAATAGGTGTATTCAACCTTCAATGTTTTTACTGATATAGGGAGTCTACTTTAACAGGGTACCCAAGGATATCAATCTTTAATGCAATAGAATTTCCCTATGCTTGAGATGTCTGCCTTGTCAACATCACCAGGAATATGTTAATCATCTTTTCTTAAGTTGCAGCATAGCCTCTTCTTTATGGAAGGTAGTGTATGAATTTCTTGAACTTCACCCACCACAGGTTGACACCATAGTTAATTTCATGCTTGCTACTCTCAACATTCATATGTATCGACAGCGGAAAATATCTTTTGGGGGAATGTTTAGAACTTGTACACTCCATATGGTAAGCTAGTAGTAAAATGATACATGATTGAATTGATTTAAATCATCAGGAATCTCTTACTGATATTGTTGCAGTGGTTCAAAATGATAATGTACCACAAGGTGGGTATTACAGCAACTCTGTTCAGAAATTCACTATACTGAGGTGCTTCAAAATCCCAAGTAACTTTCCTCCTCCTCACGGTATGCTCGAAGTTTTATAGATTTCCCCCATTTAATGGTTGGATCTAATAAAACTCTGATGGCCCTTCAAAAGTAAATACTGGAATAGTAGGATATGGGGTGGTTTTTAGAGATCATAATTGTGATATAGTTGAATTTCTTCATGGACTATGTGGCTTTTCCACCCCATTGGAAGAATAAATGATGGGTTTGATCACTTCTGTACAAATGGAAATTCAATAAAATTGGCATAATATTTGGTTCGAGTGTGACTCCACCACAATTTCTCAGGCTATTATAACTAGAAAATTTTACCTTTCATGGAAGTTGTAAGAAATATGGTCTAACTTCCTTGAAAATATTTCCTCTTTTAACTACATTATTACTCATATTTATCATGAATCCAATTATATTGTTTATGGCCATGAAAATAAAGGGTATAATTATGAATTGTGTTGCACTAAATCTCTTCCTACTAATTTAATACCCCTTACAAAAAAGGGGAAAATGTAAAATTCCTTTATTTAGACTTCTGTAACTTTTTTTATATATTTAGAAATTCTTTGTGCTCATTTTTCTAAAAAAATTAACTACATTTCTCCAGTAAAATACCACTTCTACCATTTCTTTATTACTTTAAAATTAATTGGAAATAAAATGATCAGAAAGTACCCTTTAGCATAAAACTTAGAAAATAACACATAAATAATGTTTTTGTGAATGATAGGAATCTAATCATCTTCTTCTTCCTAACACATCTTTGAAACTTAGCTTTATCCTAATCACAGAATCTGATATTTATATCTTGATATTCATCATTCACAGATAAAACTCTAAGAATGTTCTTTTATATACAAATAATTTCACGGTTGATCCTATTATCCATAAAATTCATCTCACTTTGATGTAATAAATATTAAATCACAAACCCTTTTGGGTGTTTGTGATGTTTGAATCAATAAACAATGGTTCTATCATTAATTGGTTTCATTTATTTAGAAAATCATAATTTTGGAAACATGGTTTTTCACAAAGTAAAGTATCATATAGGACTCAAATGTATTATGCTAAGATATCTTATAAATAAATACCATATGTGTTGGAAAACTATCATACACAAACTGAATATCTAATTCAACTGAAACTATTACAAGAAACTTGAAAATATCATACATGGAAAACATCATATGTGCAGCAGAAATATTTTACACATAGCATAATTTTTTTACATTACCTTAGATAACTTACATGAGTCAATCAATTTATATGTGATGACCAATATATCTTTTGTGAGTCCTATAAGATATTTTTTATATCTAAATATTAAATTTCCAACATAAAAATTCTATAACACAACAAACCCTCAAAGAAACTCTTCAAATATAATCAAGCTACCTTCAACCATATCAAAAACAACTATAAATATCATCAAAAACATCTCAGCAACCTATAATGATACTCAACCATGAATAATAATAAATAAAAACTATCAAAAACTCCAAGGGCACATCAACTAAAAATATATTTTTATAACACATATTTTCAAACTTTACTTGTAATAAATAATAAAAAATAAAATAATGTAATTTTAATAGAATATGATCAGTAGTATATTTTTGGAAAAATAAAGACACACTAAGTTTTAGTTCCCCCCAATTAATTTAAAAAATGTTTATTATATATTAATACTTTTTAAAAAATTAGGGGAGGGTTTTAATAATAAAACTATTTGATGTTAAGGGAAAAAATAATACATTCCTAATATAAAAAAGGATGAAAAAAAGTTGGTATTTCATTTAACTAACCATCTCATGTTACATAAAATTTTATGCTTTTGTTAATATTTATCTTATCTTATAGAAAAAACATATTTACTTATTATTCTTAAATCATTTCAATCCTTCGTCAAAAGAATTTAAACTTATGAAATTTGATTATGAGCCTTATCTATAAAAATAAGCATCAATACAATTAAATATTATTTATAATAATGTATTATAAGAATTTAAAAACATATTCCTAATTAATTGTTAAATTATTTGTTCAAATTCTTTATTTTAGTATAGATAGTTGAATCATAATTTATTACCTATTAGAAAATATATAAATAAAATAAAAAAGTTATAAACACCTTTTAGATAAATAATATATGAAATACATGTCATTGGTCATTCATACTATTGAAAATGACATTATAAATATATATATCATTGAAATAATTTCAATAAAGAATATTACATTGGAAATAGATTATATATTATTATTTTTTACTATAAAAATTGAAATCATCATTCTTGTCACTTTGAAAAAAAATATTAGAATATCTATTTGAGTCAATTATTTGTAAATGTATTATTCTCTTGGTTTTAATTTATAAAAAGTATTATATATTTAGGATAATAGACCTATTGGTAATAAAATAATGTATGTTTTAAAAAGGAACTAAATTTAGTATTTTCTTATGTTGATGTGTTTCATTGGGTATAATTGTTATGTGATACATTGGGTATAATTATCAAGCACTACATTGGATATAATTCCGATATTACATTATAGAGACCCTCATGAGTTCTATCGATTAGACATGCATTATGTACATTTAAAGTAGAACTTTTCCTGCTTTATGTTGGTAAGAACTTTCATATATTGTGGTTGGTATGGAACTTGTTACATTGGGTATATCATTTACATCTCTCATCTAGTAAACCTAAAAACTACTTTATATAAGTTTACTTTTATTCCTCTAAAAATAAAAATTTATCAATTTTCTCATTTTTCAAACTATTCAGGTTGGTGAGGACTTATTAATTACTACTAACAATGTCCAAGAAAATGTATTTAGGGACCTAAACACATTTATTGGTGGTAAAACAAGATAACCAATTCAGATCACTTTTATAGATCTTGAGGTTGGAAATAAATTTAATATTTTTACTGATAATGATAAATAAGGGTTGTCAGATAGTTCCTTATAAAAGTAAAAAAATAAAAAAAGGGGGTTAGTTTCCAAGTATTAGTAGTCCTTAATAATTGTTCAAACATTCTATTACTTGAAATTTAGAAGATGAACTAAATTTCACTATTTCTCGTGAAATTTTTGAAAATTTAATTCTAAAGTTAAATTGCCTATCATTATAGCCTTTTTGTTTTTTTCATTAGTTGATCACTCCCTTAATACGATATTCTAATGAATTTTTTTAATATCAAAATATTTCAGGAATTCATAAGTATCATAACATGAACATATATTTTAATTGTTAAATAAATATCAATTATTTCTCAAAAATATATATATGATATAATCTTTTTATTTAAAAAATAACAAAAATATTTACCCATTTACTAAAAGGGAACAAAACACATTCTTGGAAACCTAAAAGAATTAAACAAACATAAAACATATTATGTGAAAATTAAAAATTTAAAATAAAAAATATATGATGAGATTTTCTATTTAAAAAACATAAAATATTACATATTTTTAATATTAAAAAAACTTTAACTAAAGATTTATTAAATTTATCAAAATAAAAAGTAAAAAATAAAAATTTTCAAATTTTCAATTATTATAATTATTTTATAAAAAAATATGAATAATTCACATATAAATACAAAATAATAATCTATTAAAAAATAAATTGTTATTATTTAAAATAAACCGTTTATGTTCACATAAAAAACTAACCAAATACACATGCTACATGTTTTTAAAATAAAAAATGTTGAATGAAATTTATATAATTTATTAAATCTAATATAAAATTAATTTATCATTTATGATTATAAAATATTATTCTCTATTATATATAGAACATACATTCAAAAATTGAATTATTTTTTTCAGATGATTATAAAAAAATTAGGAAAAAAATTGTAATAAAAAGGGGAAAAATAACAAGTTTAAATACAAAAAATACATGTAAAGATTTATCACAGATAACATACTATGATTATAAAAAATATTTAACAAAATATCTCATAAATGAAATATTCTTTGCTTCAATAAAACACAATTCACGAGCACATGTTTTGATTATTAAAACTTTTCTCTATTTCTTATAAAATTACACAAAACATATTTTTTGTATTTAATTACAAGTTTATAATATAAAATTTTCAAATTAATATTATACTAATTAAATATGCATAAAATCAACGAAAAAAATATTTTATTAGTGATTAAACAAAACACTCGCTTAAATTTTACAAATTTATTTATTATGTATTTCAGAATATATACAAAAAAATGAATATAATTAACAAAAACAACCATGACCAAAACATATACATATTAAAAGTTACTCTATTAGGATGAATAAAATTTTCATAACCACCACACATACATTTCATTAAATTTTCTTCATAATAAGAAAGAACTTTTCTTTTCTTTGGCCTCAAAAATGGTTTTCTTCAATAATGGAGGAAAATTATTAGTAAAAATATTAGATTAATCATTGTTTTAAGTGGAATAAATTGAATTAATATGTTTTTTATACGTATGCTGATAACATTTTATAGTATAGTGATAATTAACAAAATTATTTATCAAATTATGAAACAATATAATATCAACATCAATATTAAAAAATGAAAATTATGTAATTTTTTATTGATGAAATGAACCAACCTAAGAAATAAAGTTAAAAACAATTCTCAATTCAAAATTATCCTTTATATAAATGTATAACTATTTGTATCCTTTTTTTATAAAAACAATCACCCAACCACTTATTAAAGGGTTTCATAGGAATCAAATATAACTAAATATAACATATGAAAATGAATCCTAGCACTAAGATCTCTTCATATAGGAATCCATAAAATAAAATTTATAAATATATATTTATATGAACATTATTATATAACATCATCATAGTCTAATTAGTGATTTTTATGGGTATCATTCAACAACAGTTGAAGGGCTATTTCCTATAATGTGTATTCCAAGAACTGAAATCACTGACCACTTGTGTAGGATCTATTATCCTTCAATTGTATGTTAGAACAACCTTAAAGATAAATGAAGATAATATAATGGGAGAGTTTTTTTCATGCGATGATTTTTACATCATAAATGTGGCAAGGAACACTTATTTTTATAATATACCTTAATTTAATTAAGTTACTCTAAGAACTCATAATGTTTGGAAAATATTTGTACTTTTGACCTTATAAAGTTTATAACATATGAATTGTTTATTTTAAGTAATTGTTAACATTATTTTAATATTAATGGTGTATTAGAATCTAAAAAAAAGATTATAATAATTGTGAGAAAAACTAACATATCATCAAAATATGCATGCAATAAACCTACAACATGGAAATGTGGCCTTCACCACGCCTTGTTTTTTATAATACAAAACTTGACATGGATATTATCACCACTCCATGGTTTTATGATTGATTGAACATATCCAAAAACAATCTACTTTCACTAAAGCCTCTTAGATTTTATGAAGAAAATTCAAAAATATTTTTGAATTCATTGAAACTTATTTTGATTTAATTATCATATAAAATCACTCAAATTTTGAATAAACACTTTATACAAATAAAAATAATACTCTTTACACAACCTAACAATGTGACCATGTGGGTATTTATAGTATTGAAAAAAATTATGAATTCTTTATTCCATAATTATATGAAAATAGTGACCTCTAGAAAAACTTCATTGTTACACAACCTATAGAGAGATCTGGTGTGACCTTTATCAAACACACTCATATCTCCATATAAACATGTATACTATAAAATGTATCTTTATACATCATATGTATACTTATATAATCTATTTAACTAAGATATTGAGTAACCATTTGACATATGACATGTCAATCTAGTATAGGACAAATCAAATATTCCCAATTTACAAAAATAGACCTAAAAAATCTAATGAATACATCACATGACATTCAATAAAATAGTTAATCACATCACATGTTAATAAACTAATCATGGACATTTGTTTTATTAATATAATTCAATAAAGTACACATATGTCATAATTTTTATACAAGAAGAAAAATATTGTATTGGTTATACACAATTAATGATAAGATCAGAATCATACACAACAACCCCTCCCACACACACACACACCCCAATTAACTTGGTCACAAGGTTGGTGTAAGAAAGGTATCAAATTATAAAGTTTATCATGATAAATATCTTTTCAACTTCAAGTAATGTGGATTCATATGAAGTGTACACCCCTAAGTATATCAATAACTATATAACATTCCATGCGATAAAATTTGGTGGGTTAGTCTGAATAATAAGTCACTACTTATTATCTCATGGATCTACTTTGTACCATAAATGAGAACCTAATCCCATTAATATTAATATATCATTACAACCCATAATACTTCATCACGATCATTAATTGAGGCCAAATCAAAGCCATACTTTAAGGTGATTTCGTCATTACATTATTTATGTTTTAAAATACATAACATTCATGAATATATAATAAATATTGATTGAATTTATTATAAAATTATTATACAATTACAATAAAAGAAACCATTACATCTAGTATCCTATGTATCTAATACCCAAATAATTAAATTAATTTTATAGTTCTATTGTGTTAATGGCTTTATTAATGTATCTGTTTCATTATCCATAGTATCCACCCAACAAATCTTTACATCATCCCCATTAATGATTTATCAAATGAAATAGTACTTAAAAATGATTTTTTTGGTCCTCTTATAAGATCTGAGTTCTTTATCCTAAGTAATATCTCAGTTATGGTCATAGAAAAGATTAATTTCTCCCAAAAATACTAGAAATTGTAACAAGTTCAGTAATGAACTTATTGATCCATATTGCCTTCATTTAAAACATATGATGATGTGATTTACACTATATTTATTATTCATTCTTCCATAATGGGTTTTTTGGAACTTTTGTAATTGATAGATCTATTATTTTAGTAAATAATAATATTATATTCATACCTCATATCAACTTTTTGGATTATAAATTAACATCAGTGTAACCCCTTACAATGATATCATCCTTACCTCCAAAGATCAAGAAAAAATCCTTAGTTATTCTCAATAACTTAATGTTATTATTTATAATAATACAATGACTCTAGCCAATATTGGATTAGTATCTACTAGTTATACTCAAATAAAAAAGATACATTTGGATAGGTACAAAACATGAAATATATGATAGATCCTATAGAAATTCATAATGAACCACATCTATGTTTCTCATTTCCAGCTCTTTAGAAAGACATTGAGTCTTTTTAAGAATTATCCCATAAAATCTTAGTAAATAACCATTCTTGGAGATTTCCATGATGAAACGTTTTATCACTTTACTAATATAAATATTTGGAATTATTCCAAGAATCCTTTAAGATTTATCTCTATATATCTCCATACATAATATGTAGTATGTTTTACCCATTTCATTCATTTATAATAAATTTATCAACCATACTTTTATAGAATTTAAATTCAAGAAATAATTTATGAGGAGAAGTAGATTATCAATATATAATAATATAAATACAAAATCACTCCCAATAACCTGGTTTTATACATAAAAATATTTCACGTTATTGATGAAACCAAATCCATTAATCGAATATTTATACCAAACGTTCAAACACCAAGAAGATTTTTTCATTATATAAATTGATCATTACAACTTTCTTACCTAGAAACATAATTTGGCACATAAAAACCTTTAGGAATTATTATATTCACATCCTAGAATAAATTACCATTAAATAAATGGATTTTATATCCATTTGATATATTTAATAATCATAGTAAGTTATAATGGAAAGAAATATCTGAATATAATTTCTCATTTTCATGAGTAAAAATACTTCTTTATAACCAATTCTATGAACTTGTTTACAAACATTTACTACCATATGAGATTTATTGTTTAACACTCTACCATCCTTGTTAGTTTTATTTGGGAAAATACACTTTTGCCTTATGGTTGTCACACATTCAGGTGCATCTAACGAGTTCCAAATTTGGTGAGTGTATATTAATTTCATCTCATATATCATGTAATTTAACCATTTTTTAGAATCAAAAATATCAATGACCTATTGGTAGGTGGTTGGTTCATCCTTTATAAATGTTACTTCATCATCATTATTCATAAGAAACCCATGTCTCTTAGGATCCTAACTAATTCTACTAAAATATCAAGGTTCTTATGTAACCAAAGTTGGTTCAGATTTCATAACTCCTTAAAAAATTGACTAACTTTGTATCTTAAGAATCATTCTGATATTTTTATCTTGAGCTTCTCTAAGTTTAATTTTACTATCACTATATCCTCGATAAATGTGATCTTTTTTAATGAAAATACCATATTGATACATAAGGAATTTACATTTTGTCAGATTATAGAAATAATATCATGTTGTATCTTTGAAATAACAAATAAAAAGTCATTTTTTAATTTAGGGAAATATTCATTAGAATTAAAATTTCATATTTATGCTTCACAACATCAATTCCTCATAAAATATAAATTGGGACACCTCCTAACCCATATATCATATATTATGTTTATGAATACCTTTTATGGAATGTGATTCAATAAAAAAGATACTTCTTCTAGATAATATCCCCATAGTGATATAGGTTGGTCACACTAACTTATCATTAATCAAACCATGAAAAAAAGGTATAATTTCTCCTATAAGGCATACCATTTCACTATGGTGTTCCATAAGGATTGATTTTTCAAAAAATTATACAATCTATCATATGATTATTCATTCCTTGCACACGTATTCACCACCTTAATATAATGAAAGAATTTTATGATTTGAACTAGTTGATTTTTTACTTAGTTTTTAAATTATTTAAACTTTTCAATGGTTTTAAACTTGAATCTGATAAGATATACATAACCATGCCAATTTAATTCATTAATAAAGTTTAATAAGTACTTATACCCATCACTTGTTTGTGTACTCATTAGTCCATATACATCACCGTGTATAAAATTAAATGGAATGCTATACGAATGATGGTGTTTCACTCTCTCGTCTCACGCTCTCAACTCTAGCTCCATTATCAGCTTCATTCTCTTCCATCTACGGCTTCGAGTTCTCCCCATGGTGATGTAAATATCTTCCTCCATCGGCTTCTTCTCCTTTTAGCTTCACCATCCTCCTCTTTGGGTTCTGTTGTCTCCTCGGTGATGATGGGTCCTTTCTCCTTCTCCAGCTTCTTCACGCTTTGCCTTCATAGGTTATCTCTCTATAGTTTTTAAGGTGTTTTCCCATTTTCCCTTCTTCTATTCTTTCTTTGTCGATCTGGCCCGACACACCCAACCTAATCTTGGTTGGGTTTGTTGGTTTTTTATATGGATTTGGGACTGTGCTGGTGGAAGTAAGGGCAACGTAGTTTTCTCCATTTTTGATGGATTCTTCCATCAATTTCTCTCGATATTTTTGTGTTTATATTTAGGGTTTCAGTCTCGGTTTCCTTTTAGGGTTTCAATCTCAATTACCACTTCATCATTCCAATTTATTATGGTTATTGGTTTAAATATTTGTTTTTCTTTAGGGTTAATATCCTAGTTTTTCTCTCTCTTATTCCATGGAAGTTCATGTTCGTCCTTGAACCTTCTCTATTTCTCCTCCCTACTCTAGATTCTGGGTCCCTTTCTTCCTTTTAGGTTATTTGGGTGCGACATATATGAAGGTAGTTTTGGGATGTGCCTGAGGAGTGGTAATAGTTCCCATGAGGCACGAAAATTGATGGCTTTCTCTAGTTACTATGTACTCTCTAATTTCTCCTTTGATAATGGCTCTTGTTTTCTGTGGCGGTCTTCATTGTTTTTTTTCAATTTTTTTTAGTAATCTTTGGTAGATTTCTATGAGTTTTATTTCGGGGATGTTGATTGACGTCGGTTTTAATAGTGATGATGAGGGTGAAGTGCCAATGGTGAGGGTTTTTTCTATGATGGATGTTGTGGTGGGATTCTTTGGTGGTTTTTGACGATGATGTTATGATGGTATTGGCAATGTTATAATGGAGATGTCTTGTGGATGTGACATAAATTTACTTTAGATAGGTTCATTAGTCTACTCACGAGATTTGACGTGATGTTTTTGTGTTGCAGGTTTTGAATTTTTCCGATGGATTTTTAATTTCATTTTTCCCGCTGTAATTTTTGTGTAAAGGTTTTTGAATTTTGTATTTCTGTTGTATTTTTTGGGTTTTGGATGATGTGTGGTTCCCACTTACCCTAAAATTGGTATTCTAAAAAAAAATTTAAAAAAATATTTGGAGATAATGGAACTATATACCTATCACCTTTTTCACTAAAAGGTTTTTTGGTCATTTTTTTTAATAAACAATATTTACATTTTTCAAAAAAAATCATAATCAAATTATTCCAATAATCCATGTCTTTGGAGTCTTTGTATGTGTTTCTCACTTATATTCTCAAGACGAAAATGAAAAGGATGAGTGGTTTTAGAATAAAATAAGATGAATTTATTATCTTAAATGTCTTAGATTATATTACCAATATCCATAATGTATCTATCATACTCTCAATGTCTTAAAATATTTCATTGATATGTATAAAAAAATATTTTCCGTAATCATGAATAAAAATATTTTCCTGTATAAGTAAGATATAATAAATCAAATTTATTTTTATACCTAGAACATAGAAACAGTTTTCAAATTCATGCATTAATCCACCAAAAAGAGTAGTTTATAATTTTTTTCCTCTAGTTCAATGAATATTAACCTATTTATTACAAACATATATATTAATCCATTAATTAATTCTCTCATGCTTATGATTTTATGTACATCAATATAAATATATGATGCACACCCAGTATCCAATACCCATGATTTAAAATTTTAGGGATTGATATCTATAATATTTTCATACTGATTTTCTAAATGTTTCACCTTAATAAAATATCCCAAACTTAGACATCAATATATTAAAATTTTGGTCGAACCTATAATGAATCTCAAAATGATTTTCTTGATTCATGTCATTGTCTACAATAAGACATGTTCATTGGGATAGTATTAGATCTTGTAATTAATGACTCTGTGTTCTCCTATCCACTCTTATTTCATCATCTCTATCAATGCATGTGATTGATCAGGGTTCCTCCTGCATCCCAAGGTGGTGGTGGTTTAATTTATCCCTATGTTGTCCCTTCTATACTCCCCCCTTTCTACTATGTTATAAAGATCTATTTTTGTTTCATCTATGTCTAGTATCGTCACTTGTTTTATTCCTCGTTTCCTCTATTTTGTTCTATGGTGTTTTTCTTTATATTTTATTTCATAGTTGATGCCTCATTAATTATCCATGTATTCTATTTATTCTAGAATTTTTTTATGAATATTGGTCAATAACATCTTCTAAAATATTTTTTTTGATGAATCACATCACACTCCTTTACTTCTTGTGATAACTTGAAGTGTTGTTAATCCTTGTGTTGGGAAAACATAACTTCCGATTATTTAAATTATAGAGATATGAATTAACCAACTTAATTTTATAGAGAAAATTTTAGTCATGTTTCATTGTATCTAGTGGTAGGTAAATAATTTAATAGCATGATATACTAATTTTCTATACACATTGGAAGATATTTAGGCTGCTTTTGATTTTATTGCAATTGAACTTGAAGAATATGTAATGAGACAATTGAGTTTATTACAACATATTATATAAATTCATGCAACTTCTCCAAAGAACAAAAGGTAATGAAAATATATTATGACTAAATATTTTCTAATCATCTTGATTTTTTGTATCATCTTATTGTCACAAAGCACTTCTATTTATTTTTGGATTCCATGGGGATTTTCTAAGATCTTCTATTTGGTAATATTTTATTCTAAATTCACTTATTTTTTACTATTGTAATCATTATACTTTTGAACCATGGTGATCTATGAGATTCCAATATTGAAATCTATTGGTGTTTCTAAAAGTTGGTTTCAATGAAGCTCAAGGATATAGATTAATATCAGTTAAGGAGATTGAAGAGGGTTTTGAGCCTAGAACTACCTACTACTGACTAATTTTCTAAGGATTCCTAGTGTGGAATTACATTTTTTTGATCAAATATATATTGATGAGGTTTCTAGTATCATAAATTCTATACCTTGTATCTAGTTAAATATCCTTCTTCCAAATTGCATTAAAAGATAAAACTTTCTATTTTATCAAAATGATGGTTATAATATCCTTTTAGGGATATTTTGATTGTTATTTGATACTCTATACATTATTTTTTATTACCATGTGATTAATTCCACTACCTTTAACTTTTATGTTTTCCTCAATTTGGTCTTAACTTCTGAAAGGTCTATTTCACTGCACTATTTCTTTTCATGCTCTAATTTAGTAAAAACTTATAACTTTCGATCAACTTACTATTTGAGTGGGTGTGATGATTTTGTATGTTAGTTTAGTAATTATGATTTACTCACGCCCTTTTATAGTTTTCATTTTATTTTTTACTTAGACACCAATTGGTACCAAATACTACTCTTCATTTTGTCAGAACTTGTTTTTGTTTCCTCATACTAATGTGAAGAAGATAAAAGATTTTTTTTTTGTTATTTATATGGAAAGAAGACCTATTGTAACAATTGATCATCTAAATATAGGATAACCAATTGTTTTTAATAGAGCTGATTATTATTATTGAAATTATTGGTTGAAAACATTTTTGATCAATACTAGGGTGGATCATTATTTGATAATGATAAGAAATTATATGACTCTAGTGAAATATATTACAAATTTTACTTAAGAGGAAAATATAGAGTATCAAGTGAATGATAAATTCTATAATAAATTATTGTGTTTGATGACTAGGAATTTTTATGATCAGATTTAGTTATGTGAAATAGTGAGTGGGATATAGAATAAATTAAAAAATTAAATATTTTAAAACATCCACGTAACTAGTGATCGAGTAGATTATCAAGATTTTGACTTCCTTATAAGAGATTAAGTTGTATATATACAATGTTTTATGACTATAGTTAAAATCCTGAAATCACTTGGTTAAATAGAAATAATAAATTATTAGTTAGTTGAGAAATTCACAGATATTATACCTAGGGAATAGGAATCCAAGAATATATTGATTACTGACATGAATCGTCTAAATAAGAGTAACCTTGATGATTTAATCATAACTCTCATGCAGTAGGATAGAGATCTAAAGAGATATGAAAAATAGGAAAAATAGGAATAATAGAGTAGTGTTTCTTTTAATTACAGTGCCTTAAAATCAAATGTTTTAAATTAGAAAGATAATATTTCCAAGATAACTACTTTGAAGAAGAAATATGAACATTCATCAAATGTTAGTAATATGGAATCCAATAAAAGTGAACTTACACATATTATAATCAAAATGAATAAGATTATTAGAAAGAATAACTTTAGGTATGATCATTATAAAGATATAATGAATAAATATGAGAATAAATAATCCTTAGATATTATCTATTATGAATGTAAAAAACTTGGTTACATAAGACTATATTTTCTGAATTAAAGAGAAAGGAAAGAGAGTCTAAAAGATCTTCTAAATGTAAATATAATAAGAGCATGTATGAATTTCATACCTAGATTACTAGTGATACATATATAAATTTTAATATATTTCCAAAATACAATGATGATAAACAAATGATAATGGTATTTTATACTGATGTTTGTGGCATGAAAATTGTTTCATGGACAAAGTAATAACTAAATCTCTTATGAATTTAACTTTATATTCTAATTACCCTTTCACTTAAAATGATGAAAATATTTATTACTCATTGAATTATGAGGAAAATATTTTCTAATTGGAATAAATTTCTAGGTATATGACTTGTCTAGAAAAAAAATAAGAAGTTAAAGAAGTACTATAATCAAGCAAAGGCAAAATTTTCTAAAGATAATGATAGAATTTCTAGGCATACTTTTGAAATTTATAAACTTTAATTGGAATTATATGATAATTATAATTCTATATCAACTTATGATGATTGGAAATTAGTTATAAACCTAAATTTTGAGTTCATTGGTCTAAAAAATATTCTTTATAATTTTTTTTTTTTAGGGAGAACTTTGACAAGATTTATAAGCAGTTAAAATCAACTAGAATATCTTACGAAAATGGTTTCACCTATAAAAATATAAATTCCATTATAAATTTTTTTATATATATATTTCAACCTTATACACAAAGTGTTAAAGGGGAGGTCATCAGAAGATCCTATGTTCATTGAATAAGGTTTAATTTTACAGAATTCATAGGGATTTTATTCCTGAACAACTAATAGTTGTTCAACATCATGGAGTTAGAAAGATGTTGGTTCTGAAGGTTTAATTTTCTAACATTACTAGACCCAACAAAATTTTAAAACTAAGAACTTATTTCCACTGATTTTAGGAGATAATGTTTTGTAACAACATGTAGAACACTTAATACATGTATAGTTATTATTCTAAGTATATGATAGGAAACAAGTATGACTTCTAGAACTTAAAAAATAAGTTTGGATGTGTTACATGTGTAGAAAATTAAAAAAGATTAATTTTTAGAATTGGTGATATTTTATTTATTATTAAAACTCTTATTTAAGATGTTATTTATTTTTTTGAAATTAATAAAAACCTTATCAGCATGAGTCAATTATGTGATGATAGTTACTCTATGAACTTTTAAAATTATAGATGTTCCATTACAAGTTCGGAAGTAGTTCACGTGTTATTTACCAATAGTAATGATAATGTTTACATAATAGACCTATAAGACCTTAGATATTGAAACTTATCATACCTTAGTATGGTTGAGGATAATTATTATCTTTCAAATTGGAATTTAGGGCACTGTAATTCTCAAATCCTAGATTAACTTTCTGAGAGAGATCTTGTGAGGGAGTTATTAGAACTAAAGTTTAACTCTACCAAAATTTTTGATTATTTCCTATTTCCTAAGAAATATAAGTCAATATTTAGACTAATCAGTGATGTATTGACTTATGTAGCTTTATAATCAATGCACATAAACCTGTTTAGACCTACAAAAACTTGGAGTATCAGAAGAAAAGACTATGTGTATGTATTTGTTGATGATTACACTAAGTTCACTTGAGTTTATTTTATTACACTTAAGTTATAATAACTCTTTAATTTTGAATGGTTTTATTATTTTGATTAAGAAGATAAAAACCTACCCTTGATTACTTTCTAGAGTTATTATTAGAGAAAATTTTTAAATTTTGAATTTGAAACTTTTTATGGTGATAAAGTTATTACTCATAATTTTTCAACACTATGAACTCTATAACAGAATAGTGCAGTTGAATAAATGAATATAACCCTTTATAAAATTACCTAGATATTATTATATAAATACTTAGTAGATAAAAGAATTTAGACTAAAAACATGACTACTTACTACTACACTATTAATAAATTTTACTTTTCTAGATTTTAAATAAAACACCTTATAAGTTGTGGATTAGATGAAAACCAAAACTTTCTTACTTTAGAGTATTTGGATGTAAAGTATTAATTTTGAATACTAGATATTATCTTTATAAATTTGATACAACAACTGATAAAGTTATTTTTATTGCTTATTATATATCTAATAAGGCTTATCGAGTTTCCAAAAAACATATATATACTATTGATAAAATGGTACATGTAAATTTTTATGATACCAAACCTTCTGTGATTTTAATATGTTTGAAAGTTATTCTTTTGTATAGTGTTATTGAAACCACTTATACTTTTTTTCATATGTTTAGCACACCCACTGATAGTTACTCACCTTAAATCCAGTCTAATAGAATATCCACATCCAAAATCTAGTTTATCTGAATTGGTTTCTCTTTTTTATTTATCATCTTATAAAATTGAAAACTTCTCAAAAAAGGTAGGGGAAATGGATTTTATATTATGATAACTTTTCATATAGGTATATCATAAATTATTAGAATATTATTTAAAGATATTAGTTAAATAATTTTATCATTCAAAAAATACTACACTTACAGAAGTTAAGTTTTCTACAAAATTTAATGGTAATTATCTTATGAAAGGTGAAAAAAAATTAATGAACTTTATCTTTTGATTTTATTCATTAAGATATTTTTTATCAAAATTTATTTTCTATATACTCTATATTATCTAACACTTTGAAAAAGGAAGTTTTTTGGTGTGTTTTATCTTTTTTATATAGATTCATGTTTTTTGAAAGATCCAATAAAAATTAAGAAGTTTTTTTCAATACAACTTATGGAACCATTTTCATCAAAATAAGACCATCCAAAGGTATTGGAATCTAACTTCTTTTAGGGTATTTTATTTTTATGACTTAACACTTCTTTTCTTGAGTTTATTATTCTATTACTAATCCAAATTTGGTAGATATTTTTTTATATTTGTAATTTTATCATGAAGAATAAGTGCATCCCAAGAGGGAAATAGAAATTGGGAAAGATTAATTTATAGTAAGCTTTTCAAATTATTTCATATATCGATGGATAGTAAAGTATATTGATTTTATAGGAAGTTATCTACTATGATTAAGATTATTTTTTTACTTTCACTAGATATCATATCCATAGTGAGATCTATTGGATATTATTAAAATAGAAAATATTTTAACTTTTATTTCTTTTGCCTTTTATTTTTTCCTTTTTTTATTTTTGATAATCCCAAAGGGGGAGAAATTTGACAAACACTTACGAAGAAAGTTTTTATTTATGTTTTTTAATAAAAAATGTAGTTTCTTTTTTAAACCATAAGGGTTAGATCATTTTTTTGAAGTTTAAATTATAGTGAAACATTCCAAGGGGTAGTAATATTCATGGATGTTATAGGGACTAATTTTCTTTTCTCTAATTTTTCTGAATCATTTCTTTCTACATTTTTTTAAATAGAGATTTAAGGGAAAAAATTTGAGGTTGTTGAGGTAATTATTTTTTGAGTTTGACATGTTTTTGAGATTATAAAAATTGGGAAGATTGTTGAGAAATGTTATTTAATAACATTTTCAAGACTCTTTTTTGTGAATAACAAAAACTCCTTTAATTATTGTGATAACTTGAAGTGTTGTTAAGTCTTATGTTGTACAAACTTAACTTCCAATTTTTTTAAATTATGGAGAATTTATTTGACCAACTTAATTTACAAATAACCTTGTAGTCGTGGTTCACTACATTTAGTGGTAGATGAAGCGTTGTAATGGAGAATTGTGCTGATTTTATACAGTCATCAACATATATTGAATCGGATTCTGATGGAGTTTAAACTAAACCCAAAGAACACAAAATGAGACCATTGTATTTTGTTACAACATCATCAATAGATTCATTTCATTTATTTTAGGAATATAAGGTAATTTAAAGAGATTAATAATGGATATTTTTTAGTCATCTATAAGTTTTGAAATATATTATTATCATTAAGATCATATGATTATTTTTATATTTCAGTGGGTTTTTCTAAGAAATTTTATTTGGTGAGGTTTTCTTATAAAATCAATTAGTTTTGATTGTTGTAATTTTTATAATTTTGAACCATGGTGATTGGTGAGTATGTAGTGCTATAATTGGTTGTTATTTCTAAATTTTAAGTTCATTGAATCTCATAGATAGATATTAATATCAATCAGTAAGATCTAAGAAGTTATTATGGATAGGGATACATGTTGTAAACTACTTTTTTATGCAGTCCTATGTAACACTTAAGTTTTCCCAATCATGGATAGATCGATTATGTTCCTAGTATAATAAATTTTATACCTTAGATATTATTAAATATCTTCATGTTTCTTTGGATTAATAGTGAATACATCATGTTGTATCAAAGTGTTGGTTATAATATCGTTTTAGAGGTATTAAAATTATTATATAATACACCATGTATTATTTTTAATTACCATTAATTATTTCCACTCCATTTCAATTTTTATTGTGCCTTGTTTAATTCTTAAATTATGGAAGATCTATTTCACTATATTATTACTTTTCATACTCATATTTGGTTGGAAATTATAATTTTCTAATCAATTGACTAGTTGAGTGGGTGTGTTGAATTTGTAAGTTGGTTTAGCAACACAATTAACTCCCCCCCCCCATCTTAAACTATTTATAAATTCCCCCCACTCCATTTTATCATATATTTCATTTCTTATAGTGACGTAAAACTCATCATTATTGACCCCATCTATGGTCAACTGTGATGGTGTTTGTGGTCGATCAGTACTATGATAGTAGATTTTTTTGGGGTACCTCGGTTGACATATTTTGGGTTTCATGTCTGGTAGTTGGTTTTATGTTTTTAGATTGTATTCAAGGATCCCACTTTCCTCCTTCATATTCTCCCATTTATTTCACCACCATGTAAGGCCCCAAATTGTTTTGGAAATATGGTGGTTATGGTGGTTTGGGATTATGATGATCAAGAGTTTTTTAGGGTTAGATAAAACCTTTTATCACAAGAAGTTATCCTTTAAAGAATCTTCACAAAAAAAATAATGTTCAAAACTAAGGTGACTGGAATGAACCCGTGTATATGATGTATCCATAACTGAGAAGATAAGAACCCCAGTCATGCACCATAGATCTCATGTACAAAACAAACAATAATTTATTGAATATAATGATTAGAATAAGAAAAATAAAAATAAAAAGACAACTATTTTCATGGTTCGGGCGATGTCATACTTCATAGGGTAAACACTAAAAACACTTTTATTAAGAAATATAAAATTATTAAAAAAATAATACCTCATTAATCAAATAACTCCATAATAATAGTTTATAGTAGGGATTAATAGGTCCAATAAACTCCACCACCTTATGAAAGTTGTGGGAGATCAGACACTAAATACAAAACATTAACTTAGTGTCTCCACCTCAACTAAATCATCCAATGGACAGTGCATACTTCCAAAAATTGTTATTTTACCCCTAAAAATATTTTAAAGAACCCTTATGTATTGCTGAGAACACAATTATATAAGTTTATAGTGACCCTTATGTAAGTCCTTTGCATCTCTACACTTTCCCCTTCCAAAATCATTAGGGTTTATTTTAATTTCTATTCTTCCATTATACCTTCTTCCAATTTCCCTACTTCCAATTACTCTTCTTCTAAATTTTTGAAATTTAGTTATGTTGCTCACCCATATTCATCTGATTCCAAAAAATGGACATTCAAAATTTATCCTTCTATAAGTTCCAATAACATATCTAAAAAATGGTTTTCACACAACTGAAATTAACAATATTATAGTTGATATTTATTTTTAATATTCTTCACTAAGCCCTCTATAAAAATCCACAAATCTATTCTACTCTCAAAATTATTTTATAGTTGCATAGTTCCCCCACCATGATTTTGGTTATCCCAACCTAACTGAGGAATGACACTACCCCAAAAAATCATAAACTACAACCTTGATCAACATATCCACTATATTCTAAACTTCATCCACCTTCCATAGATCTAGTACTTTTTCCTCAAACAACTTTTAAATAAAGTGACATTTCAACTAAATATGCATCATCCTAGAGTGAAGCATTAGATTATTGGTTAAGTGGACTAAACTTTTTGAATCACAGAACAAAATCCTTACCTCATGTATTCTTCTAATATCCTTAATCAACCCATTCATCCAGATAAACTACTTCCTAGATTTTTTTAGTGCAATTTACTCTACTTTAATTGTATAAATTTCAACTAGTAGTCATAGCTTTGACATCTAACTCACATTTGTGCCTCCATTAGTGAAAACTAACTAGCATTCTCCTCTAAGTGTATATATCTCCTCTAAATTCTGAATCCACAAACTCATAAATAGGTCCATCCATTCTAAAATAGAGAGACAAACCTATAAAAATACTAATATTCCAAAATATCTACTAAATAACTTACCAGTTTTATTTTTCAGGATTATCCATGAACCTACTAATTACTCCCACTATATGTGAATTTTTTTTCCATATACAAACCATGAACTACATCAAAATTCTAACTACTAATGTAAATGGAACCTTTTCCAAGTACTTGACCTCTTCTTTTATTCTAGGTTACTTCTCATTTCTTAACTTTAGTGTCTATACAAGGGAGTGGTAACTGGTTTCACCTCGCTCATTCCAAAATGATTTACCATTTTTTGAATAAAGTCTTATTGATTTAGGAATAAAGTTTTAAACCTTAAGTATCTTATAATATGAACCCCAAAAATTTATTTAATTGAACTTATATCCTTCATCAAAAAACTTTTGAACTATTCATCTTTTACCTCTAAAATTTATTAAATGTATGGACCTAACAGGTCCATTTCATCCACATAGAGTACTAATAAGATGAATATTCTATCACAATACACCTTTCTGTAACAATTATGGATGAAATTTTATTCTTCCATAAATTCATTGAGCTTTTGATCCCACTACCTTTGTGCCTGCTTTAAACAATTAAGGCTCTACCTCAACTTACACACCAATCCTTGGTTCTATTTATTCATGAGAACCTCCATCTTCTCTATATAAATTTCTTTATCTGAGTCTCCATAAAGATATGTGGTCTTCACATCTAACTATCCCAGATGTAACCCTTCCATGGTAACCCTAAATAATACAGTTTGAATATCTATATTTTTTAGAACCATAGAAAAGATCTTAGAAAATATATAACGTCCATTTATTGAAAAGCCTTTATAACAAGCCTCACCTTGTACTGCTTTCTTCCATATTCTTTTTACTTCATCCAATAAACCCATTTATTCTAAATTACTCTCCTCCTAGTAGATCATTTTTTTAGATCTCATGTTCTGGAAACATGTAAGTAATTCATTTCATCCCTCATGGATAACCCCAACTAACTCAAGTCACTTAGTCTTATAGTCTCTTGTGGGATTTTAGGTTTTCTATTATATATGAGATAAAAAATATATCTTACTTTTTTATCTCTACACATGGCATAAAATCATGGTATAACTCTTCAACTAACTCTAGGACTCAACTCCTTCCAAAACCACTACTTCCAAAACTTCACCTTTTGATGTTCTCTCTTAAGATTCTATAGTCCCCAATATTTCTAGTACTTTTGACCTTTGCAATACCATCAGGAATTGAATATCATTTTGAAATCCTTCTGAATAATTTGGTTTTTCTAGAACTTATGTAATCCCTAAATCTTATATAGTTTTTGGAATTTTATTTAGTTAATCCTTAGCTTGTGTTTATTTTTTTATGTCATATAATATTTTTACATTGTTTCTATTATTCTGTAAGATCTCTTCTTTGGTGATAGTTTTTTTTGATTATAATATCTTTTTTTAAGTTTTTATCCCAACTCCAAAATACAAATTCTTCATTGACATTCCCTAAATGAAATGCACTCTATAAATAACCACTAACCTTTCTAATTATTTATCATCACTACAATAAAATGGGTCTATACCCACATTTTTTCAAAAAATCATGGGTATAGACTCTCCTATACCCACGGTTTTCATGAACCATTGGTATAGGTGACATTTTCTAACCTATACCCACGGTTATGGCTAAATCGTGGGTATAGGGTACCCGCATAAGTGCGGGAAGCCAAAAATCTACACGATAATTCCATGAGAAAACCTATAACCACATTTTACATTGAACCGTAGGTATAGGTGGAATCTATACCCATAGTTTTCATGAAATATGGGTATAGCCTTCGTTACAAAAGTCTATACCCACAGTTTATGAAAACCATAGGTATAGATGTCACGTATACCCATGGTTCTACTAAACTGTGGGTATGAGGTCCCTTATTTTTTGAGTGTGAAAAAAAAATATAAGATAATATATATCTATATAATCATAACTGCAATTTGGCATAGTGGTAGTTGACTTTAGCAGTAGTGCAGTAGCATGGGGAACTTTTTATATATACCCACATTTTATAAATATATATATTAGATTATATATATATATATATGAACAAAAGTTCAATTGGTGTAGTGGTATTTGAATTCAGCGGCATAGTGGAGGTTGGGATTCAAAATTCCATGTCATCATTTTTTTACACACAGTTTCTATTAATATATTTACTAAAATATAGATATATATTTGCATAATTTTAGTACCTTGGTTGGTGGTGCGTTGTTTCTTCATATTGTAGGTCGTGGGATCGAAACCTGCTGAGGGTTTTATTCTATAAAGGAGGTTTAAAATTAATATAATTAAACAGATATAGATATATATAAATGTAAGTGACGTAGCTGGGTTGGTGAGATGATGTGTTTTAGAGGATAAGGTCACAGGATCGACACTCTCTGATAGATTTTTTTCCAATACTAAAGGTGTATATTAATATATATTGATTGATGTGTGTGTGTCTATATATATATATATATATATATATATATATATTAAAGTTAAGTGGATCAGTTTGTGATTCTCTTGGTTTTTGAGCTACAGGTCATGGGAATGATACTCGCTGGGTGAATTTAGGAGATATTTTATATGTTTTTCTAATATTTTATACCCACTGTTTTAACCATGGGTATAGGTGTTTTAGTGATATTTATACCCACGGTTCTAAAATTGTGGGTATAAGTCTATGACACGGTTGAAAAAAAGTTATACCTAATGTCACATACATGACTTATTTTAAATGTACAATTCATTTAATTTCCATTATTTCTTTGTTTTGGGGGTTTCCCATGCATTTTTTGAGGAAATAGTGAGTTTTCATAATTTGGGCCAAACCGTGAGCCCATTTCCATATTTAAAAACCAATTTTGTTTATTTTATAAATCTTTCATTTTTTAACATTAAACACCCATTACACTTTCAAAATGTCCTCCCTTGGCCTATTAAAACCACAATATCAATTTGGACCCTTTAGTAATCCATAATCAAGGTGGATTTTGGTTTTCAATTAAGGAATTTGGCCATCCTGGAATCCCATTTCCAGTTTTTTTTAAAAATTGTTTATTTTATATATTATTCAATTTTTATGATTTTTCGATGATTCCAAGCCTCACCTGAGCCCACTGAATCCAGGAACGACCCCATTTTATCATCCTCCTCTTTGGAGCTCATATGCATTGTGAATTAGGGTATAACTTCTTAGGCTTTCTCAAAACGTCCATATATGAAGAGGTAACTTGTTTCCTTCATAACTCCTTTAATTTTTACTCTTTTTCCCCCATTTAAGTTCTCACATGACCTTATCAACCTTATTCTAACCACACTTTAATTTTTGGCTGTTTTTAAAATTAGATACTAGTGTATCTAGAGAGATTTCTTCAAGATCTCTCAAGTAAGTGGGTCTCCTTCCTTCTTCTTTCAATTTTCTTAGAGTTACTTCCTTTAGGATGGGGTTTCTTCCCTTATTCTTGAAGTTTCTTATGTCCAGAAAGTAGGGTTTCGAACCTAGGTTTTTTTCTTGGTTTTCTTGGTCTATTATTCTGGTTTTAGGCTTGATCTAATTCCCTTGTGGTGTGGTTGTGGTGTGGTTGAATTGTCGCGCAAAGATTCAAGGATTTTTATACTTGTGATAGTTGATTCCATGGGTAATCAATTCTAGATGAGTTAGATTTGCATAATTTCTATGTTTAGAACACTTCTCCTTCATTATCCTTATTGAAAAATCTGGTTTTAGTGACGTTTGTTAAGAAAATGATTTTTAGGTACCAATTTTGTGTTAAATTGGGTGTTTTACATGTCTATTTTATTTTATTCCAATTGAGGTTGTTTTATAACCCATGTAATGGGTTTATGTAAATGTTTTGGGTGTTGTAAATGTTGGTTCGGAGAGTGATGGCAAGAGGGGGGTGAATTGCCTTTTAAAAAAAATTAACAATTTAAAATCAAAGTAAAAAGTGCAGCGGAAATAAAAGAGGCAAGACACAAAACTTGATAACGGAGTTCGGCTTAAACCAAAGCCTACGTCTCCGCTCCCAACTCAACCGTTGAGAGATTTACTACCGCTTGCTTTTTAATGGTTTTAGCAAGAAACCCACTAGACTTTAAGGTAGTCTAGAACCTATTACAACTTGCTTTTAATGGTTGAGCAAGAACCCACTAGCCTTCTTACAGGTGATGGCTAGCTCGCCTATGACTCAAGCCTTTTAAAGGGAAGGCTTGACTAACCTCTTCACACCTTGAAGGTGGTGTGAAAACCCAAACAAAAGGAAGATAAAAGAAATGGGGGTTTGTAGGCACAAACCCAAATTGATGCTCAAAAAGATAAAACAAGAAAAACCGTAATGTGGAGAAGTCTTGGGCGCCAATGGATTGATTGGAGTTGATGAAGAGCACTCCCAAGCTTCTATGGTGATGCTCCTTGGATGTGGAAATGGGTTGGAGCAAGTGGGGTTCCTTGGAGGAATCCGTCGGAGGTTTTCCAAATGATGAAAAATGTTCCCGTGGGCTTCCGTTGGCTTGGTTATTGTTCCACTTTTGTTTCGGGGCTTCATAGTCCTTTATTTATAGAGGGGGAACCCTCATATGGCCGTTCGGGGTCTTCAGAGCCGTTGGAAAAGTCTTCGGAGCCATTGGGAGCAGGCTGGTCAAAGCCCAACGGCTAGTTTGACTGGCTCCACCGGCTGACCGGTACTTGGCCACCGGTTGGCCGGTGCTTTGGAAAATGGAGAGGCCTTCTGCCCAGGCACCACTGGCTGGCCGGTGAGGAGGCCACCGGTTGGCCGGTGGTGAGACAGTATGTGTCCCTTCTGTCTGGGTTCCACCGGCTGGCCGGTGATGGGACACCGGTTGGCCGGTGGTCTGGACAGAGGGGATGCCTTCTGTCAAGAGTCCACCGGCTGGCCGGTGGTCATCCACCGGTTGGCCGGTGGACTGAAATCAGTCCATTTTTGCTTTCAGCTTTCTTGGCCCAATTCCTTGGCAACCTGAAATCATGTCTATCATCAAAAACACTTAAAACAAGATTAGATAAACAAGAGAGTGATTGTGATCATGAAAATTAAACCACGAGGGGTATGAGAGGTACAACAATCTCCCCCTATTTTGATGATCACAATCACCAAAACAAGCAATGTAAAATACTGAAATGAAAGGCATGCTTTAAAGGATAAAGCAAAGCATGAGAGAAAGATTTGTCCCCCAATCAACCAAGAATTTCTCCCCCTTTGTGATTATCAAAATAGCACGGGGCATAAAACTTGATTGAGGGAAAGGATTGAAAAACAAGATAGAGATTTTAAACCAATTGAAATTTTTGAAATTTGAATTGAAAGTTTTGAATTGAAATTTTTGAAAATAAAGCAAAAAGGCTTAAACGATCCTAACTCCCCCTAAATAAAAACAAAAAATCATCGGGGAGAGGATTTTAGAACCGAGACAAATTTTGGTCCGGTGAGACTCGCTAAAAGGGATTTTTCAATCCACACTTGTCTAGTGGCGGGTCTTCTCCTATAAAATTCATCATTAAAGGAAATTGTTTTGGTCCTTCCATACCGGGCATTTTTGCAATTGCACTCATAAATTAAGTGCCCGGGTTTTTTACAATAGTTGCAAAATTTATATTGGGAGCTCCCCCTTATAAAAATAGTTGGAGCATTGGAAGAGGAAGCTTGCTTGGAATAGCCAAGCCCTTGGGTGGTTCTAGATACGCATTGGGAACCAAGGAGCTTCGAGAGGTTATGTTCACCTTCGGTGAACTTAGCTAGGGATTCCCTTAAATCCTTGATTGTTGATTCCATAGAATCAACATCGGGAAGGTTTTGGATCTTGAGGGACAACTCCTCCTTTTCTTTGAGAAGTTGTTCCTTTTCGGAAGAAAGTTTTTTGAAATTCTTTTTTAAAGCAATAAATTTGGAAGAAAGTTCGTGAAAGCCTTCCTCCAATTGATCTCTATCATGTTGGATATCCTCATAAGATAAATGATTGAAAGAATTTGAAGAACAAGAGGAAGAGGAGTCGGAAGAGGTTACCTCATGAAATGCCATTAGGCATTTTTTACCGTTGTCACTTGAGGAGGAGGAGGAGGATGTGGAGATATCACTCCATGTGGCCTTGAATGCCTTCTTCTTTTCCTTTTGCTTGGCCTTTTTCTTGTTGAGTGGAAAATCGGGCTTGTAATGGCCTTTCTTGCCACACCCGTAACATGTTACCTCGGGCTCGGATTTTTCATTGGGTTGAGCCTTGCGGGATTTCTTCTTCTTGTGCTTCTTCATGAATTTGTGCATTTTGCGGGCAAGATTCTCCATTTCTGAATCGCCGCTTGAAGAGGAAGACGATGAAGAGGAGGAGCTTTCTTCTTTTTGAACTTTGAAGGCGATGTTCTTTGGAGTTTTGATCGGTTTGCCTTCCTTTTCAGCTTGCCTCCTCATGGTGATCTCGTAGGTCATGAGGGATCCGATGAGCTCTTCGACCGGCATGTTCTTGATGTCTTTTGCTTCTTGGATTGCCGTGACTTTTGGTGCCCATGAGCTTGGTAAGATCCAAAGGATCTTCTTGACCATCGTTTCTGCTGACACATCATCACCAAGGGACTTTCTCCCATTGCAAACATCAGTAAAACGTGTAAACATTTCAGTTATATTTTCAGATGGATGCATGGTAAAAGACTCAAAATATTGACGGTACATATCCAATCGAGTATCCTTAACTTTGTTGGTCCCCTCATGGGTAACCTCCAATAGTTTCCAGATTTCATGAGATGAAGTGCATGTGGAAACTCGATTGAATTCATTACGATCAAGGCCGCAATGAAGAGCGTTCATGGCTTTTCCATCAAGCTCGAAATTTTTAATATCGGCTTGAGTCCATTTGGATTCATCGGGAGAAGAAAGAGAATAACCATACATGACAATTTTATAAATAGGATAACCTATACTTCTAAGAAAAGTGGTCATGCGGGTTTTCCAATAAGTATAGTCGGTTCCATCAAAGAATGGAGCACGACCCAAAGAATAGCCTTCGGGGGTGAAAGAAGTTGAAGCCATCACAAAGGATCTTGAATTTGAAACTGGTTAGGGTATTACTCAAATTTTCCCTCTGATACCAATTGTTGGGTCGGAGAGTGATGGCAAGAGGGGGGTGAATTGCCTTTTAAAAAAAATTAACAAATTAAAATCAAAGTAAAAAGTGCAGCGGAAATAAAAGAGGCAAGACACAAAACTTGATAACGGAGTTCGGCTTAAACCAAAGCCTACGTCTCCTCTCCCAACTCAACCGTTTAGAGATTTACTACCGCTTGCTTTTTAATGGTTTTAGAAAGAAACCCACTAGACTTTAAGGTAGTCTAGAACCTATTACAGCTTGCTTTTAATGGTTGAGCAAGAACCCACTAGCCTTCTTACAGGTGAAGGCTAGCTCACCTATGACTCAAGCCTCTTAAAGGGAAGGCTTGACTAACCTCTTCACACCTTGAAGGTGGTGTGAAAACCCAAACAAAAGGAAGATAAAAGAAATGGGGGTTTGTAGGCACAAACCCAAATTGATGCTCAAAAAGATAAAACAAGAAAAACCGTAATGTGGAGAAGTCTTGGGCGCCAATGGATTGATTGGAGTTGATGAAGAGCGCTCCCAAGATTCTATGGTGATGCTCCTTGGAAGTGGAAATGGGTTGGAGCAAGTGGGGTTCCTTGGAGGAATCCGCCGGAGGTTTTCCAAATGATGAAAAATGTTCCCGTGGCCTTCCATTGGCTTGGTTATTGTTCCACTTTTGTTCTGGGGCTTCCTAGTCCTTTATTTATAGAGGGGGAACCCTCATATGGCCGTTCGGGGTCTTCGGAGCCGTTGGAAAAGTCTTCGGAGCCGTTGGGAGCAGGCTGGTCAAAGCCCAACGGCTAGTTTGACTGGCTCCACCGGTTGACCGGTACTTGGCCACCGGTTGGCCGGTGCTTTGGAAAATGGAGAGTCCTTCTGCCCAGGCACCACCAGATGGCCGGTGAGGAGGCCACCGGTTGGCCGGTGGTGAGACAGTAGGTGTCCCTTCTGTCTGGGTTCCACCGGCTGGCCGGTGATGGGACACCGGTTGGCCGGTGGTCTGGACAGAGGGGATGCCTTCTGTCAAGAGTCCACTGGCTGGCCGGTGGTCTGGACAGAGGGGATGCCTTCTGTCAAGAGTCCACCGGCTGGCCGGTGGTCATCCACCGGTTGGCCGGTGGACTGAAATCAGTCCATTTTTGCTTTCAGCTTTCTTGGCCCAATTCCTTGGCAACCTAAAATCATGCCTATCATCAAAAACACTTAAAACAAGATTAGATAAACAAGAGAGTGATTGTGATCATGAAAATTAAACCATGAGGGGTACGAGAGGTACAACAGTAAATCTATTTTGGTAAATATTGGTATCCATATAGTGTTCAAAGTGGAGTTTTTAAGGGATTTTTTGTGCAAAACATTGTTAAGTTTTGTGAATTTATTTTATTGAAAACCTAAAGGTTTTATTGAGTGGTGTAAGTGGTGAAAAACATGTGTAGATATTGTTTTGAGTTGATTATGACCATAAATAGTGTTTTTATGTGATAATATATTTTTTTATCATGAGATAATGGTTTGAGAAAAAAGGGGGAAGCCCAGGTATCTAGGAGGACAGATATGTACTAGTACACTAGTGATCTGGATGGGTTTTGTCCCTGTTTCACTAAGAAAAATGGATATAGAAAACACTAAAAAAAATATTGATGATTATTGGGGACCAATAGGTTATGGGTATGTTCCCTACTAGTGTCTCATGCATGAGAATGGATTTTTCTATGGTTACTTTACACCGAGGTACAAGGTACATGGGGCCCGAGACTAACTAGTGTCTTGGGGTGTTCCCAAGATTAGTGATCATTGACTCTTTTGTAATTATATTTGGAATATGGTGGTTTTTTATGTAAAATAAATTAGTGTAGATTTTTTACTTAAATTTTCTCACTCATGCAAAATTCCCTTCGAAAACTGTTTACATTTATAAGTTTCATTCTTTAGAAATTATTTCCACCACTTTATGCATAGAAAAATTGGCATGATTTTTATCTTGTATTGTTTACTCTATGTAAACTATTGGTAGTATACTATTGGGATTAGTATCACTCCCTACTTACACTCCTTGGGTGTAAGTATACTTGATCATGTTTGACACAAGTAAAGGCAAGTCCTTGGGTGATGGTGGTTCGGGTTGTTAGCTCCCTTCCGTGGTGCAGTGTTGTGGAGACGGCTTGTGGGTGATATCTTTTATTGTGTGGAGTCCTTGGGGATATTTTGATGCTAATTTTATGTGTCTTTGGACCTATTTTTTTATGTTTAAAACTATTTATTCAGTTCTGGATTTTGTTTAATGCTTTTTTGGAAAAAAAATTCAAATTAGGTTAATCAATTTTTTTTTTGTTTTAGGTATCCATACTCAAGTAAATAATTTCCAAACCAAAATCAATGATACCCAGGAACTTGTGTCGGTCCATGGGGTTAGGTAAATCCCTTCGGGCCTTGTCTTGGTCTGGTTTGGTTGTCGGTTTTGATGGCGACTAGATTCGGTTGGTGACAAAATGGTATCATAGGAGGTTGATGTTTTTGGGTTATATTATTATTTTGGGATGAGTTAGGCTAGACAGGAGATAGGACTGTTAGGTTTCAGAGTTTTGGTCATGAGTAGGGTTCTTGGCCCACACCTCTCTTGGAAGACCTCGAGTCACCATAGGACATTGGAATTTTTTGTTTGACTTCACTTCCAGGTGAGACGTGTGGGCTGCAGACCACACATCAACATCGGGCGGGGATAACATAGTTGTTTCTTTTATCATTGTAATGTGTTTGTATTATTTATATTTGATGTTATTGATGAAATTTTCATAATTTTTGTACTGATTTTTTATCTTGTGACTATTTCCTTTTTTTAGCAACATGCCTCCCCAGAAATCTCCCATGAACCCATGGGAGGAAGCTAGAGAGATTTCTCCCTCACCGCTTGATTAGAGGTTAGTATAGGTTGTGTTTCGGTTTTTCTAGTCTCCAGGACATGGATTGAATTCTATTCAAGCTCATGTTAGATAATATGATATTAGTCCTAGGAATTACAAGGCCTAGGAGTTCCTGAAAAATAATCCTCCTACTTTTCAAGGTAGCATAGAACCCAAGGAAGTAGAGGAATGGCTCAAAAAGATCAAGCGCATATTCAAGTTCTTGGATACACCCAAGGAGATCAGGGTTAAGTGTGCCTCTTTTCTATTATATGATCCTAGCCATAGGTGGTGGGAATCAGTACTTCAAATTGGGAAGAATAAAAAGATGTGATGGGGAGATTTCAAGGTCGTCTTCAATGAAAAGTACTAACCTGAAGTCTTGGAATATGCTAGATCCTGAGAGTTCATGGATCTTGTTTATGGGGGATCTTTTTGGGATGGAGTGTGCCAACCGTTTCACTAAACTGGTTCATTATTCTCCTGAAATCATCTCTAATGAGAAAGCGAAGGCACATAGGTTTGAGAAAGGTTTATGACCGGATATATACTCCCAGATTTTCTTGTTTAAGCTAAGGACCTATGTTGAGGTGGTTGGTCGGCCATATATGGTGGATATTCACTGAAAAGGGAGGGTTGGTTTATCTAGGATAGTATCATTAGTGGTCAATGGTATGTCTACAAATAAGAAAAGGAAGCGGGAGGAGCAGGGGAAGAAGGGAGGTGGTAGTTCATGCCACTCTTCCAGGCAGTTTTCATCTGTGGCTTCTAATGTGAGATCAGTCATCTTCCACCAGGGTGGGAGGTCGGGGAACATCCAACCCGCATTCCCGTTTCCTCCAAATCCCTGTTATCAATGTGGAGGTATGGGTTACTTATAGTGATTTTTTGGGGTGGCACGTCCACTTCGGAGTGAGGAAGGATCAATGGATTCAAGAGGAGTGTCATCTTAGTTAGATCCATCAAGGATGGGGGATCTCGATTTGGTGGTCATGGTGGTAGGTCTAGGTCATCTTATAGGTAGATCTAGTTTAGGGCACAGCCACAGACTAGTGGTCATCCTCAGGAAGAAACCATACATCTCTATGCGGTGGATCAGGCACCAGTAGGATCAGAGGTGCGACCGTAGATAGTTCAAGGTACTCATTTGATTTCATCTTCTATATTTGCTTCCATTTCTGATACTGGTGCCTCTATTTCATTCATTTCTTCCCATTTTCTGGACATGCTAAATTTTCCAACCGATTTTTTGTCTTTTGCGATGGATTTGGTGACGCCATTGGGAAATAAGAAGGAAGAGGGTCTCAAGTGCTCATCGTGTGTGCTTTTCATGTCAGGGGTTGAGATGGAGTGAGAAATATTGGTCTTAGATATGGATCTATTTGACATAATACTTGGAATGTATTGGCTAGTACACTTCTAGGAACACATCGATTGCTATAGGCGATGGGTCAGTTTCACGGCACCTGATGGGAGTCATTAGTTTTTTCATGGGGAATGGGATCCTCAGTCAAGTCGTGTGGGACCTATACTCCCAGATTTGGGAGGGGTTGTTTTTCAGTTATCTTCACTCAAGATAGAGGATGATGGTAATTATTATGAAGGTGGACTACCTCATGTAGTTGATGAGTTTCTGAATGTATTTCTAGATGATATTTCAGGTTTTCACCTAGAGTAGGATGTGGAGTTCTTGATTGATCTGGCTCTGGGAACACAGCCGATATATCTTCCCTCATATCACATGGCCCCCAACGAGCAGAGGTAATTAAAGATTCAGCAAGAAAACTTAGAATCCAAAGGATTCATTCGCCCAAGCATCTCTCCTTGGTCCGCTCTTGTGTTGTTCGTGAAAAAGGATGATGGATCCCTCCAGTTGTGCATTGCCTACCGAAAGTTGAATAAGGTAACAATCAGGAATAAATATCATTTTCCCAAAATAGATGACTTTTTTGATCCATTTAAGAGGTAAAAGTGATTTTCTAAAAAATACTAGCATTTAGGCTATCATCAACTCAAGGTGAAAGAGGTAGATATCCCAAAGACAGCCTTCCGAAGCTGGTACAGTCACTTCGAGTACTTGTTCATGCTCTTTGGATTGACCAATGCTCCAGCGGTATTTATGGAACTCATGAACAGGGTGTTCCATCAGTATCTTGATTCTTTTGTTATGGAATTTTTGGATGAAATCCTATTTTATTCGGGATCCGAGGAGGAAAATGAGAATCACTTGTGGATCATTCTGGGCACCATGCGAGAGCATCACCTTTATGAAAAGTTATCTAAATGCACTTTCAGGATCAAGGAAGTGAAATTTATGGGGCATGTGATCTCAAAGCAGGGGGTTTTGGTGGACCCTGAGAATATTAGTGCGGTTATTTTATGGGAGCATCCAAATAACATGTTCGAGATCAGAAGTTTTCTCAGCTTGGATGGTTATTATAGGCAATTTATTCAGGATTTCTCTTGGCTTGCTTCACCGATGACCACACTCACCCGGAAAGGGGTGAAGTTTGTATAGGGCCCAGAATTCCAGGCATCCTTTGAGGAGCTGAATAGGTGGTTGAAAACTACCCTTGTTCTGATTTTTCTAGAGGTTAAAAAGGGGTATGTGGTGTATTGTGATGCTTCAGGTATGGGTATTGGGTGCATGCTTATGCAGGATGATCACGTGATGGCGTATGGCCCTCGCCAACTCCAACCACATGAAAATAATTACCCAACCCATGACTTAGAGTTAGCAGTTGTGATTCAAGCTTTGAAGACTTTGCATCACTAACTCTTTGGGGATAAGTTTGTGATCTACTTTTATCACAAAATATTGGCCTATATCTTCTCATAGAAGGACCTCAACATGAGGCAGCATCGTTCAATTGAGTACTTTCAGGGGTTCAACTTTGACATTGTCTATACCCTAAGAAAGGGTAACGTGGTGGCTGACTCCTTAAGAAGAAGAGTCCCAGTGAAATCTTTGAGGAATTCCAATGTTGAGTGGACTCTGATGGCACTATTTTCTCAAATACATGTGGAGACCAAGGAGCAAAAGGTGGGTGAGTTCTTGGTGAGCTTTCATTTGACTCTTTCTATGGTGGAGATAATTCAGTGGGAACATCCTGGTGATGAGCTTTGTCAATGGTCGAAGTAGTTTCTTCATGGTGGGGAGACGTCTTCTGATTGGTCGTCAACTCCCAAGGGCATCTTGTGCTTCAAGGGCCGTTTAGTTGTGTCGTTATCTCTACAAAAGGTGGTGATACAAGATAGCCACCAGTCTCATTGGGTTGTCCATTTGAGTGCCACCAAGATGTATTATGATTTATTTTAGCAATTTTGGTGGCCTGGTATGAGATGAGACATCGTGGACTTCATGTCGAGATGCTACTCATTCCAGTAGGTGAAATAAGGGCATTAAAGGCCCTCTGGTTTTCTCCAGCTGTCACCCATTCCTACCTGGAAGTGGGAATAGGTATCCATGGACTTCATTGTTGTCTTTCCTTGTAAACCTAGGGGTAATAATTCCATTTGGGTGATGATTGATCGTCTAACCAAATCATCCCACTTCATTCCAATCAGATATACAACTAAAGTGGATGAGTTGGGTCGTTTGTATCTTTAGGAGGTTGTAAGGATCCATGGTGTGCCTTCAGCAGTTGTCTCAGATAGAGACCCTCATTTCAATTCTCGGTTTTTGGAAGGCCTTCATAAGGCCTTGGGATCTCAGATTAAGATGAGAACGACATACCATCCTCAAACGGATAGTCAGATAGAGTGGACGAATCAGATTTTGGAGGACATGCTCCATGCATGTGTTCAGAACTTTGGAAGTTCCTAGGATAGCCATTTTTTATTGGTTGAGTTTTCTTATAATAACAGTTTCTAATCCTCGATTCAAATAGCTCATTTTGAGGCGCTCTATGGTCTTCCTTGTTAGTCCCCCCTGTGTTGGGATGATGTAGGTGTGACCTCACTACTGGGACTGAGTCTAGTGTATGAGATGTCTGAGAATGTCAAGTTGATCAGGTAGTGCTTATTGATAGCTTAGATTCACCATAAATCATATTTTTACTAGAGGCATCGAGACATATATTTTTCTATGAGTGACAGGGTATTCTTGAAATTGGCCCCTCGTCAATTGGGAAAGCAAGGGAAGATGACGTTGTGGTATGTCATAACTTTTGAGATCACTAAGCATATTGGCAAGGTGGAATACAAGTTGGCCTTACCTTCTTAGTTGGAATCCATCCATGATGTCTTTCATGTCTCCCAGTTGAATAAATACAACCCGGATCCAACCCATGTACTGAATTGGGAGAAGTTGGATATAGAGCCTGATTTATCAGTTTTTGAGCGGTTGGTACGAATAGTTGTCTTCCAAGAAAAGGTGCTTTAGATAAAGTTTATTCCACTGGTTCGGGTTCTTTGGAAGCATGTGATTGATACACATGATACTTGGGAGTGGAAGTTTTGGGTTGATAAGAAGTACTCGTTCTTGTTTTCCAATCAATCTTCAGGTTAACTTTCTAGGGAGAAAAGTCTTTCATGGTGGGGAAAATTGTCACATACATGAATTATTTTAAAGTTACATTTCATTTAATTTCCATTATTTCTTTTTTTTTTGGGGTTTCCCATGAATTTTTGGAGGAAAGGGTGAGTTTTCATGATTTGGGCCAAACTGTGAGCTCATTTCCATATTTAAAAACCAATTTTGTTTCTTTTATAACTATTTAATTTTTCAACATTTTACACCCATTACACTTTAAAAATGTCTTCCCTTGGCCTATTAAAACCACAATATCAATTTGGACCCTTTATGAATCCATAATCAGGTTGAATTTGGGTTTTTAATTAAGGAATTCGGCCATCCGGGAATCCCATTTCCCGTTTTTTTTTAATTTTTTATTTAATACCTTATTCAATTTTTATGTTTTTTTAGTGATTCCAAGTCTCACCTGATCCCACTGAAGCCAGGAACGCCCCCATTATATTATCCCCCTCTTTTTAGCTCATATGCATTGTGAATTGGGGTATAACTTCTTAAGATATCTCAAATCGTCCATATTTGAAGAGGTAACTTGTTTCCTTCATAACTCCTTCAATTTTTACTCTTTTTCCCCTATTTAAGTTCTCACATGACCTTCTCAGCCTTATTCGAACCTCACTTTATCTCCTCCAATGGATGGGGTTTCTTACCTTATTCTTGAATTTTCTTATGTCCATAAAGTAGGGTTTCGAACCTAGGTTTTGATCTTGGGTTTCTTGGTCTATCCTTCTAGTTTTAGGCTTGATCTAAGTCCCTTGTGGTGCGGTTGTGGTGCGGTTGAATTGTCGCGCAAATATTCAAGGATTATTATACTTGTGGTAGTTGATTCTATGGTTAATCATTTCTGGATGAGTTATATTTTCATAATTTCTATGTTTATCACACTTCTCCTTCATTATCCTTACTGAAAAATCTGGTTTTAATGACGTTTGTTAAGAAAATGATTTTTAGGTACCAATTTTGTGTTAAATTGGGTGTTTTACATGTCTATTTTATGTTATGCCAATTGAGGTTATTTTATAACCCATGTAATGGGTTTATGTAAATGTTTTGGGTGTTTTAAATTCTTTTTTGGTAAATATTGGTATTCATATAGTGTTCAAAGTGAAGTTTTTAAGGGATTTTGTGTGCAAAACATTGTAAAGTTTTGTGAAGTTATTTTATTGAAAACCTAAAGGTTTTATTGAGTGGTGTAAGTGGTGAAAAACATGTGTAGATACTGTTTTGAGTTTATTATGACCATAACTAGTGTTTTTATGTGATAATAGATTTTTTTATCATGAGATAATGGTTTGAGAAAAAAGGGGGAAGCCCAGGTATCTAGGAGGGCGGATATGTACTAGTACGCTAGTGATCCAGATGAGTTTTGTCCCCGTTTCACTAAGAAAAATAGATAAATACAACACTAAAAAAATTATATTGATTATGATTGGGGATCACTAGGTTATGGGTATGTTCCCTACTAGTGTCTCATTCTTGAGAATGGATTTTTCTATGGTTACTTTACACCGAGGTATGTGGTACATGGGGCCTGAGACTAACTAGTGCCTTGGGGTGTTCCTAAGATTAGTTCTCATTGAATATTTGGTAATTATATTTGGAATATGGTGGTTTTTTGTGTAAAATAAAGTAGTGTACATTTTTTACTTAAATTTTCTCACTCATGGAAAATTCCCTTTGAAAACTGTTTACATTTAAAAGTTTCATTATTTAGAAATTATTTCCACCACTTTCTGCTTAGAAAAATTGGCATGCTTTTTATCTTGTATTGTTTACTCTATGTAATGTATTAGTAGTATACTATTGCAATTAGTATCACTCCCTACTTAAAATCCTTGGGTGTAAGTATATGTGATCATGTTTTACACAAGTAAAGGCAAGGCCTTGGGTGATGGTGGTTCGGGTTGTTAGCTCCCTTCCATGGTGTGGTGTTGTGGAGACGGCTTGTGGGTGATGTCCCCTTATTGTGTGGAGTCCTTGGGGCTGTTTTGATTCTACTTTTATGTGTATTTGGACCTATTTTTTATGTTTAAACCTATTTATTCAGTTCTGGATTTTGTTTAAAGCTTTTTTGGCACGAATTTTTAGATTCGGTTTATCAATTTTTTTATGTTTTAGGTATCCATACTCGGGTAAATCATATCAAAACCAAAATCAATGATACCCAGGAACTTGTGCCAGTCCATGGGGTTAGGTAATTCCCTTCAAGCCTTGTCTTGGGCTGGGTTGGGTGCCGGTTTTGATGGCGACTAGATTCGGTTTGTGACAAAATGGTATCATAGGATGTTGATGTTTTTGGGTTATATTATTATTTTGGGATGAGTTGGGATAGACAAGATCTAGAACTGTTAGGTTTCAGAGTTTTGTTCATGAGTAGGGTTCTTGGCCCACACCTCTCTTGGAAGACCTCGAGTCACCATAGGACATTGGAATTTTTTGTTTGACTTCACTTCCAGGTGAGACATGTGGGCTGCAGACTACACATCAACATCGGGTGGGGATGGCGTAGTTGTTTCTTTTATCATTGTAATGTGTTTGGATTATTTATATTTGATGTTGTTGATTAAATTTTCAGAATTTTTTTACTGATTTTTTATCTTGTGACTATTTCCTTTTTTTATCAACATGCCTCCCCGGAAATCTCCCATGCACCCATGGGAGGAAGCCGGAGAGAGTTCTCCCCCACAGCTTTATTAGAGGTTTGCAGAGGTTGTGCTTCGGGCTGTCCAAGCTCTAAGACATGGACCAACTCCTATTACAGCTTTTTTTAGAGAATATGATATTGGTCCTAGGAAGGACAAGGCCTAGGAGTTCCTAAAAAATAATCCTCCTGCTTTTCAAGGTAGCATAGAACCCAAGGAAGTAGAGGAATGGCTCAAAAAGGTCAATCTCATGTTCAAGTTCTTGGATACACCCAAGGAGATTAGATTGAAGTGTGCCTCCTTTATATTATAGTATCTTATTAATAGGTGGTGGTAATTAGTACTTCAAATTGGGAAGAATAAAAAGATGTGCTGGGGATATTTCAAGGTCGTCTTCAATGAAAAGTAATACCCTGAAGTCTTGGCACATGTTAGATCTTAAGAGTTCATGGATCTTGTTTAGGGGGGATCTTTTTGTGATGGATTGTGCCAACCATTTCACTGAACTAGTTCATTATGATCCTAAAATCATCTCTAATGAGAAAGCGAAGGCCCATAGGTTTGAGAAAGGCTTACGACCAGATATATACTCCCAGGTTTTCTCGTTTAAGCTAAGGACCTATGCTGAGGTGGTTGGTTGGCCGTGTATGGTGGAGATTCACCAAAAAGGGAGGGTTGGTTTATATAGGATAGTATAAGTAGTGGGCAGTGTTATATCTACAAAGAAGAAAAGTAAGTGGGAGTAGAAGGGGAAGAAGGGAGGTGGTAGTTCATGCCACTCTTCCAGGCAGTTTTCATATGTGGCTTCTTATGCAAGATCAGTCGTATGCCACCAGTGTGGGAGGTCGGGGCACATCCAACCCACATTCCCAATTCCTCCAAAGCCCTGTTATCAATGTGGAGGTATGGGTCACTTATATTTCTTTTGTGGGGTGGCACGTCCACTTCGGAGTGAGGAAGGATCAGTGGCTTCAAGAGGAGTGCCAGCTTAGTTAGAGCCATCAAGGACGAGGGGATCTCAATTTGTTGGTCATGGTGGTAGGTCTAGGTCATCTTCTGGGTACATCTAGTTTTGGACACAGCCACAGAATAGAGGTCATCCTCAGGTAGAGACCAGACATCTTCATGCAGTGGATTAGGCACCAGTAGGATCAGAGGCTGGACTGTAGATAGTTTGAGGTACTATTTTGACTGAATCTTCTATATTTGCTTCCCTTTTTGATACCAGTGCCTCTATTTCATTCATTTCTTCCCATTTTTTGGAAATGATGAATTTTCCAACTGAGTTGTTTTCTTTTGCGATGGATTTGGTGACGCCATTGGGAAAGAAAGAGCAGGGTCTCAAGTGCCCATCATGTGTGCTTTTCATGGTAGGGGTTCAGATGGAGTGAGAACTCTTGGTATTAGATATGGATCTATTTGACATAATAATTGGCATGGATTTTCTAGTACACTTCTATGAACACATCGATTTCTATAGGCGATGGGTCAGTTTCACAACACCTGATGGGAGTCGTCATGTTTTTCATGGGGAATGGGATCCTCATTCAAGTCGGGTGGGACCTCCACTCCCAGAGTTGGGAGGTGTTGTTTTTCAGTTATCTTCACTCACGATATAGGATGATGGTAATTATACTAAAGGTGGACTACCTCATGTAGTTGATGAGTTTCTGGATGTATTTACAGATGATTTTTCAGGTTTTCACCAAGAGAAGGATGTGGAGTTCTCAATTGATCTGGCTCCGGAAACATAGCTGATATATCTCTCCTCATATCACATGGCCCCCAATGAGCAGAGGTAATTAAAGATACAGTGGGAAAACTTAGAATCCAAAGGATTCATTCACCCGAGCATCTCTCCTTGGGCTGCTCCTGTGTTGTTAATGAAAAAGGATGATGGATCCCTCCATTTGTGCATTGACTACCGAAAGTTGAATAAGGTAAAAATCAAGAATAAATATCATTTTCCCTGAATAGATGACTTTTTCGATCAATTTAAGAGGTAAAAATTATTTTCTAAAAAAGAATTGTATTCGGGTTATCATCAACTCAAGGTGAAAGAGGTAGATATCCCAAATACAGCCTCCCAAAGCTGGTATGGTCACTTCAAGTACTTGGTCATGCCCTTTGGATTGACCAATGCTCCAGCGGTCTTTATGAAACTCATGAACAGGGTGTTCCATAAATATATCTATTCTTTTGTCATGGAATTTTTGGATGAAATCTTAGTTTATTCGGGATCCGAGGAGGAACATGAGCATCACTTGTGGATCATTCTGGGCACATTTCAAGAGCATCACCTTTACGAAAAGTTGTCCAAATGCACTTTCTACATCAAGGAAGTTAAATTTATGGGGCATGTGATCTCGAAGAAGGGGGTTTCGGTGGACCCTGAGAAGATTAGTGCGGTTATTTTATGGGAGCATCCAAATAACATGTTTGAGATCAGAAGTTTCCTCAACTTGGATGGATATTATAGGAACTTTCTTCAGAATTTCTCTTGGCTTGATTCACCGATGATCACACTCACCTGGAAAGGGGTGAAGTTTGTATGGGGCCCAGAATGTCAAGCATCCTTTGAGGGGCTAAATAGGTGGTTGAAAACTGCCCTTGTTCTGATTTTTCTAGAGGCTAAAAAGGGGTATGTGGTGTATTGTGATGCTTCAGGTATGGGTATTGGGTGTGTGCTTATGCAGGACGATCACATGATGGAATATGGTTCTCACCAACTCCGACCACATGAAAAGAATTACCCAACCCATGACTTGGAGTTAGCAGTTGTGATGCAAGCTTTGAAGACTTTGCATAACTACCTCTTTGGGGATAAATTTTTGGTCTACTCTTATCAGAAAATATTAGCCTATATATTCTCGTAGAAGGACCTCAACATGAGGCAGCATCGTTCGATTTAGTACTTGTTGGGGTTCAACTTTGACATTGTCTATACCCCAAGAAATGGTAATGTGGTGGACGAAGCCTTAAGTATAAGAGTCCCAGTGAAAGCTTTGAGGAAGTCCAGTGTTGAGTGGACTCTTATGGCACTCTTTTCTCGAATACATGTGGAGACCAAGAAGCAAAATGGGGGTGCGTTATTTGTGAGATTTCAGTTGACTCCTTCTCTAGTGGAGATAATTCAGTGGGAACAGCCTGGTGATGAGATTTTTCAATGGTTGAAGCAGTTTCTTCATGGTGGGGAGATGTCTTCTGATTGGTCGTCATCTCCCAAGGGCATCTTGTGCTTCAAGAGATGTTTAGTAGTGTCGTTATCTCTACGGAAGGTGGTGATACTAGATAGCCACCAGTCTCATTGGGTTGTCCATCCGAGTGCCACCGAGATTTATTATGATTTCTTTTAGCAATTTTGGTGGCCTGGTATGAGATGAGACATCGTAGACTTCATGTCGAGATGCTACTCATTCCAGTAGGTGAAAGAAGGGAATTAAAGGCCCTTTGGTTTGCTCCAGCCGTCACCCATTCCTACCTGGAAGTGGGACAAGGTATCCATGGACTTTATTTTTGTCTTTCCTTATACACCTTGGGGTAATAATTCCAATTGGGTGGTGATTGATCGTCGAACCAAATCATCCCACCTTATTCCAATCAGATATACAACTAAAGTGGATGAGTTGGGCCGTTTGTATCTTTAAGAGGTTGTAAGGCTCCATGGTGTGCCTTCAGCAGTTGTCTCAGATAGAGACCCTCATTTCAATTCTCGGCTTTGGTAAGGCCTTCATAAGGCCTTGGAATCTTAGATTAATATAAGCACAGCTATCACAACCTGTCCTCAGGGCCCGTGCTGTGACTACCCCAAGCCATCCTTCCATAGGCCAGGGGCTGACGACTAGCACCAAAGGCATAAATCCTGGTAAAAGGGAAGGCATTGCCTTTATAAAAGTAAACAAACACCACAGAGTACTCAAGTATAGTAAGCACTAAGTAAAAATGAGTACAAAGGTAAGTGTTGTAAAGTAAATGGGCTAGAATACAAACCCAACAGGAAGTACAGTACAACTGAAAAGAAAGTACAATAGTAGTATGTAAAGTAAGAAGCAACCACCGAGTTGTCCTCCAGATATCCCACTTGAAGGGTGGGTACAGATGGTCTCCTCAGCTCCTCGGGTCCGGTCGTCTGCTACGTGTACGTCCCGTCTAGTGGTCCACCTCCAGGTATTGTCCAACTTCTCAAGCCTCCACCTCGATCAGTGCTGCCCATCATCTGCATCCAACACAACGTAGTGCGGGCATAGCCTGTGTAGGGGTGAGTATGCGATACTCAGTAGGGACCCCGAAACCCGAAGGTCTCCCAGAATCCAAAGGATAAACCACAGAGAAAAGATACAATCACAAAGTATCAACCGACTCTACTTAGGTATATGACCATGCATATACCTAAGTCATCAATTCCAGTTCGGCTCCATCTCTCGAGCTCAAGCACAACCCAATCCACACAGGAAAGAATTCAATCACACCAAGTAATGATTGAAAGTCAAGACTCAGCTCACACAATTATACATCTTTCGTATAGTGATAGAGATGATCAGATGTAGTCACTGATTCATCTAAGCTGTCGGACCCACACAGGATACAAGTCTAGTTAAGTTGTCGGACCCACACAGGATACAAGACCAGCTACTATACCGGACCCACACAGGATATAAGTATAGAGTTCAATACTGCCAGACCCACATAGGATACAAGAACAATAGTCATCATCATCGAACCCATGGAGGATCCCAGTACGGTAGTCGTCATTGTTGAACCCACGGAGGATTCCAGTACAGTAGTCAATGCAGTCGCAGCCAGTTCTAGGGTTTCTGCACACAGCGTACTCGATTCCGAGAGGTTCCGATCCACGAGTAAAAAGGAGTCGATACACAAACTATCACGAAGTCTATATTTGATGTATCTCGAAGTTTCGTCTCGTCAAAAGGAACTCAACGCGATAGACGATGCATCAAACGGACGCCCGGTCTGAGAGATATTGGCTTTTTCGTTCCAGGGGCCCAGTTGGAAATATGCTCGTTCCAAACCTATCTGTTTACCAAAGTTGTCCAAAACTCACTTAGAGTATCGCAAAAGGACCATCTTGTTGAAAGGGTCCCAGTGTCGCAGATGATGCGTCGATTGGACACGCGGTCTTTAAGTTATTCAAGTTTAAGTGAAAACGGGCCCGGCCCGTTTAGCCGAGTGGGCCCAAGGGTCGGGTTAACCCAGTTTGATGGGTCCGACCCGGCAGGGGTGTCGGACCGGTCCAAAGGAAAATGCAGATCAGCCCGAAGGGGCGTGGCCCGGTTGGGCGCACGGCCCGGCTGGCTCGGCCGGATGGCCGAGCGGCCCAGCCCGAAGGCCGAGCGGTTCCGAGGTGGGGGCGTGGCCCCCGGCTGCCCGAACCGGCGGTGCCAAGCGGCACCGCCCCTTCCAAACCAGTCGGATAGGTAGGCAGACCTTCTGGCACAAGCGGCCCGCACGGCGGGCCGCGGCTCCTCCGGCACAGTGCCCTCCTGGTGTCGTGACTTCCCTTCGCCCAGCCGGTTCTTCCACCGAAGCAGCCCGTGATACGGGCCACAGTTCCTTCCGCACAATCGGTGCGACAGCGCCAGTTTCCTTCACCGCGTTCCCGGCACGTCTCAACGGCGTCATGCCTCCTCCGCCTTCGATTTCTGATTCTCCAAATAAATAACAAGATCAAATGGAGGGTCTTCGAGACGTGTTCGTTCGGCCTGCACCCTCCACATAAGCGATATCAATTGGCCAAGTTATTCACTTGAATACGTGAGAACGAGGGAGTAATTTATTTAAAATAAATTAATCAAACCCCCTACCTCAACAATTTATGATGAACCTAGGTGTCGTGGTAGATGGAATCACGAGGTGAGGATTCGTAGACGTCGACGGAGTGTGTCCGAGGAGGAAGCGGCGTCTCCTCACCTGTCGCGGAGAAGAAAATGGGTGGTTCATCGTCGTTCTTCATGGAAGGAGATGTTGTTCTTCGTTGGAGGTCGGTGTTCTTCCAAAATCTCAAGAGCTCTCCCAATCTTCCTTAGCACAACGAAAGATCTCCCCCAAAATAAAATAATAGGATCCTCCTATTATTTTATTGCACATGAAATTTAACTTTCAAAATTAAAATCACCTCATTAATTAAATGGGTTGGAAATTAATTAAAGAGAGGGAGAGGAAGGATCCTCGTTAATTTGAGGGGTTATCATGGATTAATGGAGTGAAGGATGTGGAGAGATTGGCAATTAAAGGGGGGTTTCCAAATTAATGATAGAGTTTAAGGAGTTTAGAGGAAAATAAATGGTTGGGGCTCGTGTGGGCCCCACCTCTCTAACATCCACACTTGGGTAGTTAGGGGTCTGTGCGTCCCACCCTTAACTACCCATGGAAGGAATTAACCTCCTTAGATATAAAATAAAATTGTTCCAACAATTTTATTCACTTCTTTATTAAACCCCAATAATTAATTACTCCTCCCGCATAAACACAACTACAATAAAGGTCCCCTTAAGAAATTACCAATGTTGCGAGTTCATTGGTGCCCTCGGATTTCAATTCCGAGCACTGGTTCAAAAGATAGGAAAACCTTCTCGTTCGTTTACTAAATGTACCTGAGATAAACTTCATAAATTGATTCCGGGCACACCGGGCCTCAGAATCAAGTGCCTTCAGAAGCCACAGACTCATAAAATTCCAAAGTATTTTAAAAAAATCCTTGAAATTTCTGGGTCTTTACAATGGCATACCATCCTTAAATGGATATTCAGATAGAGCGGATGAATCAGATTTTGGAGGACATGCTCTGTGCATGTGTTTAGGACTTTGGAAGGTCCTAGGATAGCCAAGTGGGATTGGTTGAGTTTTCTTATAATAATAGTTACTAATCCTTGATTCAAATAGCTCATTTTTAGGCACTCTATGGTCTTCCTTGTTAGTCCCCCCTGTGTTGGGATGATGTAGGTGTGACCTCACTACTGGGGTTGAGTCTGGTGTAGGAGATTTCTGAGAAGGTCAAGTTGATCAGGTAGTGCTTATTGATGGCTTAGAGTCACCATAAATCATATTTTACTAGAGGCATCGAGACATTTATTTTTCTATGGGTGACAGGGTATTTTTGAAAGTGGCCCCTCATCGATTGGGAAAGCAAGGGAAGCTGACACCGTGGTATGTCGGACCTTTTGAGATCACTAAGCATATTGGAAAGGTGGAATATAAGTTGGAATAACCTTGTTAGTTTGCATCCATCCATTATGTCTTTCATGTCTCCCAGTTGAATAAATACAACCCGGATCCATCCCATGTACTGAATTGGGAGGAGTTGGATATAGACCCTGATTTATCAGTTTTTGAGCAGTTGGTGCGAATAGTGGACTTCCAAGAAAATGTGATTTGGGGAAAGTCTATTCCACTGGTCTGGGTTCTTTGGCAGCATGGTAATTATACACATGAGACTTGGGAGCGGAAGTTGTGGGTTGATAAGGATTACTCGTTCTTGTTTTCCAATCAATCTTCAAGTTAACTTTCTAGGGTGGAAAGTCTTTCATGGTGGGGAAAATTGTCACATACATGACTTATTTTAAAGTTAAATTTCATTTAATTTCCATTCTTTCTTTTTTTGGGGGGTTTCCCATGCATTTTTTGAGGAAAGGGTGAGTTTTCATGATTTGGGCCAAAATGTGAGCCCATTTCCATATTTAAAAACCAATTTTGTTTCTTTTATAAATATTTCATTTTTCAACATTTTACACCCATTACACTTTAAAAATGTCTTCCCTTGGCCTATTAAAACCACAATATCAATTTTGACCCTTTAAGAATCCATAATCAGGGTGGATTTTGGTTTTTAATTAAGGAATTCGGCCATCCGAGAATCCCATTTCCAGTTCTTTTTAAAATTGTTAATTTAATATCTTATTCAATTTTTATGATTTTTCGGTGATTCCAAGTATCACCTAAGCCCACTGAATCCAGGAACGTCCCCATTATATTATCCTCCTCTTTGGATCTCATATGCATTGTGAATTAGGGTATAACGTCTTAGGATATCTCAAATCGTCCAGATTTGAAGAGGTAACTTATTTCCTTCATTACTCCTTAAATTTTTACTCTTTTTCCACCATTTAAGTTCTCACATGACCTTCTCAGCCTTATTCAAACCTCACTTCCATTTTTTGAGATTTTTAAATTCAGATACTGGTGTATATGGGGATATTTCTTCAAGATCCCTCAAGTAAGTCGATCTCCTTCCTTCTTCTTTCAATTTGCTTAGAGTTCCTTCCTTTTTCATGGGGTTTCTTCCCTTATTCTTGAAGTTTATTAGGTCCAGAAATTAGGGTTTATAACCTAGGGTTTGATCTTGGGTTTACTGGTCTATTTTTCTAGTTTTAGGCTTGATCAAATTCCCCTATGGTGCAGCGGTGGTGCGGTTGAATTTTCGCACAAAGATTCAAGGGTTTTGATACTTGTGGTAGGTGATTTTATGGGTAATCAATGATATATGAGTTATATTTTCTGAATTTATATTTTTAGCACACTTATCCTTCATTATACTTGCTGAAAAATCTATTTTTGGTGATGTTTTTCAAGAAAATTATTTTTAGGTACCATTTTTTGTTAAATTGGGTGTTTTACATGTCTATTTTATGTTATTCCAATTGGGGTTGTTTTATAACTTGTGTAATGGGTTTATGGAAATTTTTTGGGTGTTTAAAATTCTATTTTGGTAAATATGGGTATGCATTTAGTGTTCAACGTGAGGTTTTTAAGGGATTTTGTGTGCAAAACATTGTTAAGATTTGTGAAGTTATTTTATTGAAATCCTAAAGTTTTTATTGAGTTGTGTAAGTGGTGAAAAACATGTACAGCTACTGTTTTGAGTTTATTATGACCATAAATGATGTGTTAATGTGATAATGTATTTTTTTATCATGAGATAATGGTTTGAGCATAGAGGGGGAAGCCCGGGTATCTAGGAGGGTGGATATGTACTAGTACGCTAGTGATCCAGATGGGTTTTGTCCCTATTTCACTGAGAAAAATAGATAACGTCAACACTAAAAAAACTATATTGATGATAATTGGGGAGCAATAGGATACGGTTATGTTCCATACTAGTTTATCATGCACAAGAATGGATTTCTCTATGGTTACATTACACAGATGTACGAGGTACGTGGGGCTCAAAACTAACTAGTTCCTAGGAGTGTTCCTGAGATTAGTGCTCATTTATTCTTTTGTAATTATCTTTGGCATATAGTAGTTTTTGTTGGAAAATATTGTAGCGTACATGTTTTACTTAAATTTTCTCAGTCGTGGAAAATTCCCTTTGAAAACTGTTTATATTTAAAAGTTTCATTCTTTAGAAATTATTTTCACCACTTTCTGCTTACGAAAATTGGCATGATTTTTATCTTATATTGTTTACTATATGAAATCTCTTGGATGTATCCTATTGGTCTTATTATCACACCCTACTTACACCCCTTGGGTGTAAGTATACTAGATCAAATTTGACACAAGTAAAGGTGAGGCCTTGGGTGATGGCGGTTTGGGTTGTTAGCTCCCTTCCATGGTGTGGTGTTGTGGAGACGGCTTGTGGGTGATGTCCCCTTGTAGTGTGAATCCCTTGGGGCTGTTTTGTTGCTAATTTTATGCATATTTGGACCTCTTATTTTATGTTTAAAACTATGTATTCAGTTCAGTATTTTTTTTAAAGCTTGTTTGGCATGAATTTTTAGATTCAGTTTATCGATTGTTTTTTATGTTTTATGTATCCATACTTGGGTAAATCATTCCTAAACCAAAATCAATGATACCCAAGCACTTGTGCCAACCCTTGGATATAGGGAATGCCCTTCATTCCTTTTCATAGTCTGGGTTTGGTGCCGATTTTGATAGAGACCATATTTGGTTCGTGACACCTACGGTTTGGAAAATCGTGGGTATAGGTTGTGGAGATATACCGACGCCTTGGTTTCTAGCATTTCCCAAAACCATGGGTATAGCCTATACCCATGGTTATATGGGCAATACCCATGGTTTTGAACCATGGGTATGGGTAATATTTCTAGTAGTGCATCAATGTGGACGAACTTCAGTGAACCAAATACTTTGAGATGGGAAATCTATGTCATCCTTTTGGACTAATAGAATTCTATAAGATCCTTCCCCAAATAGAACATATGTTTTGTGATTACAAAGCATATAAATGATTTAAAATATTCATTAAAAACAAAAATAAAACCAAAAAACATAAACAAAACAAAAATGAAAAAATAATTATTTGAAAAGTACAAAATAACAAACAAAAACAATGGAAAAACTCTCAATTTTCATATACAATATTTTTTCCAATTTGGATACAAAACAAACCATACCTTTTATTCTTTTCTTAAAAAACATGTTTTGAGACCATGGAATAAAAATGGGTCGGGCCCTTATGAAATTTGAGGTACCCTAATCCAAACCCATTCAAAAGTTCTAGAAATCAAACCTAGACCAATTTAAATTAAAAAAATCAATAACCAAACCCTACCCTAATATAATTTGGGATACCCATCTAGATACTTGTACCCATTTATTTTTAATTTACCTAAGTCCATTTTTATTTATTAAAAAAAATTAATTATATTTGTGTATAAAAATAACACGTATATTATAGGATGGAGGATGGTATAATACACACTCTTTTGTGTATATAGACTCGGTTTTACATGATTCTTGAAAGGGGAAAGAATCTTCTTCCTTTGGTGGAATTTTATAGATTCTTTCCTGAAGTTTTGATGTTAAAGATGCTTGAGTGGTGTCATCAGGTCACATATAATTGGTTTTTTTGGTATTTTTGTGATAAATGATTCATTTAGGTTGTATCTTGTACAAGGTCACATCAATCATCTCCATCCTCTTTTTTATCTTTTGTATTTTGAGATACCATACATAAATCTTATTACATTTTATGGGTAATTCCTTGTTTTTATATTTTATATTACTTATAATTTTGATGCCAATTATAGTTTGATCTATAATTTGAAACTTGATTATAGTTTGCATGGATACCTAATATATAGACACCTCATGCCAAAATTTCAATAAGAATAAATTATTTTTTTTGTAAAATAATTCACAAAATATATTTTTGATACCCATGACTCGGGTGACATGATAGGTTGACCCAAATTATTTTGTTACAAAATGTAATGGGGTAGGTACAATGTTAGGTGATTTTCAAGGATGGGAGGAAGGAGGTGCAGTGTCAATGGTGGGTACATGTTATGAGTCTGTTGTTTTTATATTTTATCATAAAAACATAATAAAAATAATTATTATCAATGTATTAAATTTTGAGATACTCTTTCACATGTACCTAAACCCTTATCTGAATCTGAATTATATAATTATAATATTATGTGTATTCACTAGGTAATACATTTTTCTGTGATCAAAATCCAATGCCTAGTATAATATTGATTGGTTCATGGTCACTCATTTAAATTTAAATGAAGTGAATTAGTGTCTTGGTTGATATCCATGGGTTAATTTTAGTGAAAATATTATTTTTTAATTAAAAATAATAAATTGGTAAATTCAACATGAATGAGATGTTAGATTAAGAAAAAACTATTTTGTTGGATCTATAATGGGTTTTTTATCCTAGGGTAGGTGTTACCTAATTTTTTAGTAAGTTTGAGGTTGTGCGTGGTGGTGGTGAAGTTATTTTTAACAAATTATTATTTGGATGATAATAACAATTAATTTTTTCCTTTGTATAAAACTACCCTGACCCCACTTAAGCTCATTGGATAGGAATAATTATATAGTAGAACTAGGGTTTGTATAATAGAAACCATAGGATTCATTGGAGATTGAGATTTCATCACTATAGGATCGCTGAAATTGAAAAAATAGGTATGGTTCTTTCATCTAACACATGTTTTCATACTTAAACTTATATCTACTCATTTTATTCTTGGATATTTGAATATTTTTATGAAATTTATATATGTTTTCCCATACTATTAAATGAACCCAACTCTCTTGGATTCATCAAAATTCCATGTTCACATTTTGATTTATATTAGAGACAAGTTCTAGGGATGGTTTTATAAATCCATTGATAAAATTTTTCTTTTTTCGAACCAATAATCCTACTATATATAGCTGTAAATATCTCAAAAAGATGAATCCAACATCACTAAAATCACTCCAATTGGAGTTGTATAGTGAGAGATGCCCTAGGAATAATATTTTACCATTTTCACATTCTCTCTAGATTTTTGAGATACTTAGTGTGAATCATGAATAACGGGGACCAAATCTAGAATTTGGATTCTGAAAATACCTATTTAAAAATTTTGGGTTTCATCGAAGACAGTCAATGTATGGTCAACAACTGTGGGTGGAAAAGTAATGGAAGCACCGGTGAGACCCTGAAAAATTGAGGGCAGTATGATGTGGATTATTTGATCAAAAATTGAACAAAAAGAAGAATGACATGAATCACTAAGTATGGGTGGTCATGAGAGTGTGGTTTGATCGGAGTGAGTCTATAGTGACCTATATTTTTCTCATTTGAGACATAGTTTAGTTTTAAGTTTTAGAACCCTGGGACCTCTATAGGGGTAAAATGATAAATTTATCCTAGTAGAATAACTCAAAAAAATATCTAATGATTTTATTAATTATATTTGGTGTTTTTTACCGTTAGGTTGATTTTGTGCTGAGTTGTGATCATTATAGGGCCTTGATAATAATATATTAAGGGAAAATATATTATTTTTAGTCCACACATGTATTTGTAATGAATTTATTATATTTACTAAATGGATTCTTATATGGAAAATATGAGACCCCAGTTGTGTCCAAAACATGAGTTTTATCCCATGTGTGTAATAACTATTATTCACATCAGGGACCCTAGTAATTAGACTTTCTTAGAAGATTACATTTCATTTTAAAAAATAAAATTATCAAATATATTAATTTTTCATTATGGTGATTAAATTTTCTAACCCTATCCAAAAAATCTATATGATCATATTTAGAAAAATCACTATGATTATCCACATCAACCCTAAGAATTTTGAGTTCCAACAAGATGAGTTCTTGAGAGGCATCAAAGAACAGATCCTCAAGATTGATGATGATAATGGGAATGCATGAAAAATTCAGCAATGAATGATCATATTCCATGGTAGGGCTATCTGATTTTTCTTTTTCTTCTTTATAAATGGAAATTCTATTAGAGTTATTTATAATAATTAGTTCTTTGCTAATCTATGGATTTTCTATTATAAAAATTATAAAAATGAATTCTCTTTTATTTGTGAATTATTCATTGTGTCTATGATGTATAAAAATGAATTCTCTTTAATTCATGAATTATTCTTTGTGTATTATAGTTTTTAAAAATAAATATTATTTCCTTCATAAATTATTCATTGTTCCTATGATATTAATATCTATTTTCATGATATAATTGGAAAACCATCAACTTGATTAATGTTATGAATTCTATTCACAACCTTAAATTTATTATTATAGTGGTTTTGATCAATAGAGAAGTAATCAGGTTGTTCTACTTTATCTCTCTGTTATTATCTCTCTTTATCCTCTCTCTTTCCTTTCACATGCTGATGACAGATATAAGGACCCATCCATAAACATTAAATAATCTTGAGTTTTAAGTCAAGAACTTATTCTTGTACATCTGAAGATCTTTTCAGGTTTATTGTTTTATAGAATTAGGTCATAACTCATACATAAAAAAACTATATAATACAAAGTGACACTTTTGGTCAATATTTTTTTTCTAAAATATAAAACTTTTAGAGTGAAACATGATTTCTTTTCATGAAAAATATTTGCGACTTTATTCTTGACCTATTCCTTTCCCTTAGACATCCTTAAATCCTATTAAAAGGAATTTTAAAAACATGGTATGAGCACCAAAATCTTAGTAAGGTATGTAAAAAGAATAAAATTGTTAGTCCAGTAAAAAACATAAAAACCCACGAAAAAAAATTTCTTATAACTTATTACCTAGAAAGGGAATTATTAATCTTTTAAAATGATTATTTATATTAACTTTTTAAAACAAATGGTTTCCATGAAAAATCATTAGTAAGAATAGAAAATTCATGTAGGTTCCTTGGTAGATCATCTCATAGAACCCTTATATAAACCTTAAAAATTGTAATAACTATACTGCCAACTTCTATTATAATTCTTTGGAAAACATAACCATTTCCCAATGCATTAGAGGGATATCTGGGTGCACCCATCATATAATCTATAACAGTCTTAGTCAGTATTATCTAGAAACACCCATCATAAAAAATGTCCAAGGACTATATCAAGAATGAAAATTTTTAATTTTTCAAATTTTCATCATAAAACCCTTTGAAAAACACTTTTGAGCCCATATGAAAAACATTCTTGGTTTTCAAAATATCATTTTCTTTTAAAAATACATTTTTAATACCAAAATACTAAGAAATAGGGAAATAGGGTTTTTAATTTAAGAAAATATGAAATTTTGAAAATGAATATATAAATAAAATAATATTAACGGTTGTATGAAAACTCATTATCACCATATACATCAAAAATAATACATTCCTTTTATCATTTCTCAAAATATTCCATATAAAACACATTAAAAATATTCCTCTAAAAATATTTAAAACAATGTATGAAGTGAAATAAAATGTAATTTATAAATATTTTATGTCCATGTAAACATTTTGATAAAATCATTTTAAAAACATTAACATATAATAGAATGAGTTGGAAGGAAAACTCTAAGAGTATTTTAAAAAAAAGGAAAGTCCTTGACCACTTTAATAACATTTGAATAATAATCCCCACGAAGATATAATTTAAAGAAAAATTTAAATACCATGAGAATAGAAAAATTCATGATATAACATTTCAAAGGGGTTTTAGATTCACATATAAAAATAATATAGGTTCATAGAATCAAAATATGCCTCAATGAAAGTAAATTTAGATGAAGTTGCTTACCTTGAGTCTGACTCGTCATGTACGTTATTTATCTTCCTGAATAATAAACTTATGTTAATTATTTAAATGATTAAAAAAATTAAGGTTTATTATTTTTTTTTATTTCGATTATTATAATTATATATATTATTAATTAATAAATTAATTTTATGTCGGATGTTTTGATGATATCTGGATTATGTGTCAAAAATGACTTTGGTAGTTTGATTATGGTCAAAGAGATCACCATTTAAATATATAAACAAAAATTAATACTGACATAATTATCATACTTATACATAAATAATAATTTTAATACTAGTCATGAAATATGGTTTTGAGAAAATGAAGTATGTTATGATCATGGAGACAGTAGGTTGTACATACGCTTGAGTAATGTTTTCATATTTTAATGATCACTATGGAAAGGAGGTAAGTAATATTTTATCTTTAAATAATTATAATAATATCATATATACAATATTATTTATTTAAATATACTTATATATTTAATCCATATGTTTTGGTTATGAAAAGATTGTTACATTTCTTCATGAAGACGATAGTCCACACATACATGAACGACGTTATCATTTTTCAATGAGTGAGAAGGTAAGAAATAAAATGATATGTTATCCTTTTATAATGATAAATATTTCATAAATATAATAAATATTTCATTTATATCATATATATCCATTAACTTTATCCTTATTTCCTTCCATGTAAAGCGTTAGTGAAAAAAATCACATCGCTATGTGAGGTGGTAGTTCGTCGTACAAATGAGCGGCGTTATTGTATCCCCAACAGAGTGGAAAATAAAGAGGTATATATGATATAATGACTATAAAAGTATAATTTTTCAATTAATATAATATATATATATATATATATTAACCATAATTATACCCAAATATGAGAGGTGTTGATGAAAAATGTGTCACATCCGTTCGTGAGGCGGTAGACTACCTTACACACGAGCGATGTTATCGTTTCCCATTTGAGGAAAGAGGATATGGATATAGTTCCTGAACTTAACATAAAAAAATCTTAGAATATGGGATATAGTTTTTTATTATATAATCATAAATGAAGAATATTTTAAGGAGTTGTAAGAAGAAATAAAACAAAAACACATAGTTATGAATTTTACCTCTTCTCGGACCACCTCTTTAGGATTATACCTAAAGTATTTATAGAATAGATTTATGATAAAAAAATATATTATAAGATTAGGATATGTAATTTTGGAATTTATTTGGTTAGGTTTTGTATTAACCAAAAGGTTTAGAGGTTTTATATAATACAGGATAGTGGGTGACCTCTTATAAGTGAGGTGAGTGGCATACTTCTAATTTTTGAAAATAAAATGGTGTACCCATGTTTTTCACATGATATAAGGGTAAAAACTGGAGTATTATCAAGACTTAGATATTAAAAGGGATAAATATTTCAATAAACTATATTCTATACAAGTTTTTAGTTCATTTCAACCCTTATCTTTTTAATTTAACCCCTTAGTAAGCCCATTTTTACCTTAACCATGGTAATTAATTTTTTATTATTTTCACTATTAATTATGGTAAAAATTTAAGTTAAACTTATTGTAAAAAATAAATTATTATAATTATAAATATGGAATCCATTTTACCAAATTAAATTCACATAATTGAAAAATTTAAATTTAAAACAAAACTCAGAGACGTGATGAAAATGAGGGTTTTCAAGAAGTGTATTTTTTACAAAAAATATGATTTTATATTAACTCTATGACTTATAATAATCATTATATGAAAATAAATTAATATCTATTGATATATAATATATAAAATTATTTTAAAAAAATCGTTTATATTTATTATTTTAATTAATTAAAATTAAGAAACATAATGCATTTTAAAACAGTTTTTAGAAAAAATATCATTTTTAAAACCAAAAATAAACTTATACTAAAATAAAATATAAAGTTGATTCAAAAGAATTTAAGTGGATTAAATATATTAAAATAATAATTATGTTACTTTAAATCATATTCAAAACATAATTGGACTTTTAAATTACTTAATTTATTGAAAATAAAGGACTTTCACAAAAAAATATATTTTTCAATATTCACTAAAAAATCAATATTTTCTAAAAAATACCAAAATTTTACCCCAATTAAATTTTGATATGTTTATTTCAAAAATTAAATTCATTTTTCCTAATTAAAATTCTAAAATTTATAAATTAAACTTTTAAATAAACCTTATAATAAAAGTGTTTACTTAAAAATATTTCCTTTTTGATTTTAAAATTACTTAATATTTTTATAATGAATATAACTATATTAATAAACAAGAAAGTGATTTACTATATATTTAAATAGGTTGTTACATTATTCCCCAATTTTTTAAATTACGTCCTCACAATTTTATTCACTTGTTAAATAATTTGGGATATCTTTCCCTCATAGCATTTTCAGGTTTCTATGTTTCCTCTTTAACCATATTGTTTTTTTCTAAAATATTGACCAAGTGAAAAATGAAATATTTTGTGAACCTAAGATAAACTTGAAGTAAAAGTCACTTTATAGGAAACTAATCCAAATTTATTCAAGATTTCATGTGATCTGATGAATTGAGAAAATATATTTCCCTTATTACCAAAATTTATAACACTTTTATGTGGTGATAATTTTAGAAATTCATGATCACTTACCTTGAAAGAAATATCTTTTGTATAATTATTTATATAAATTTTATTCATGTTCTTAGCCATTTGAATATAATGTTTAATCATGTTCACCTTATCATTCATTTCCTCTACTAATTATGGTCTCATCAACTTCCTTTCTCCTAATTCATCTCAAAAGTATGGAATTCGACACCGCTTTCCATATAATGATTCAAATGGTTCCATATTTATACTGAAATGAATATTATTATTATAAGAAAAATCAACCAAATAAATATATTAATTCCAAATTCCCTTGTAATCCATTGAACAATAAAAAAGCATATCATCCATGTCATGAATCTTCCACTCATTATAACCATTAGTTTTAGGATGAAAAGTCGTAATGAAATTTAATTCAGTACCCAATGACTTGTAATGTATTTTCCAAAAATTATATGTGAACCTAGGATCACTATTTGATCAATAGAGATAGACACTCCATATAACCTAACTATCTCCTTTAGATACATTCCAAAAAGCTGGTCTAAATGCATTATATCTCAAATGGTAAGGAAATGTGAATATTTAGTGAATCAATCAATAATAACACAAATTTCATTGTTACCTTGAGAAGTATTTGGTAATCCCACCATTAAATCCATAGATATATTTTCCCAATTCCACTCTGGAACTGGAAAAGGTTGAAGAATTCCCTTCGGTAATTTTCATTCTACTTTAACCTTATGCAAAGTAAAACACTTCATGGCAAAGTTAACAATATCTCTTTTTATACCATCCCACCAATAATACTCCTGAAGGTCACAGTACATATTAGTGTTTCCTAGATGAATATAAAATAGATAACTATGAGCTTCACTCAAAAAATATTTCTTAAACTATGAATAAAAAGGAATACATAATATTTATATAAATATTAAAACACATTCTTCTTCAATATTAAAATATATAAACTTATCCTTCTTAATAGATTATACATTTTCTTGTAAATATTTATCCTCTTTTTAATCTTTCTTAATTCTTTCCAACAATGTTGAATGCACTAAAACCTAAAAAAAACAAACGATGTCTATACATCCACAACTTTTAGGTCAAGATTTATCAAATCATTAACCAAAGGTTCATGTTCCAAATGTAACATGGTTAATGTAGCATTATTTTTCTAACTCAAATCATTGGATAATTTTTTTTTCTTTTCCCAAATGGTAATAAATCATGCAATCATAATCCTTGATCATTTCCATCTATCTTTTTTGTCTCGTGTTTAATTATTTATGAGTGAATATATACATCAAAATTGTTTGATCATTATATATTTAACACTTTACATAATAAAAATTATTCCTAAAGATTTTAAAATCAAAAAATACAGTAGGTAATTCTAGATCATGTGTAGTGTATTTTAACTCATGAGGTTGCAACTGATGTGAAGCATAAGCAATTACCTAATCATTATTCAATAGTACATGACCAAGAACTTTCAAAGAATTATAAATTTAGAGGAAAATTTCCATTTCTCAAAGGTAGGTCCAAAACTAGAGAATTAACCAATATTCTTTTTAGTTCTTAAAAACCGTCATCACATTATTTTTTCTAGAAAAAATTGACTCATTTTTTAGTTAACTTAGTTAGTGGGATATATAATTGATAAAAAAATTCAACTGACCATAGGTAGTGACCCTCCAATCCTAAAAAACTATGAATCTATATGATATTTTCGGTTCTTGTCCATTATTCAATAAATTTTGTTTTATTAGGGTAAATAGTTATGCCATATTTAGCAAGGAAATAAATTTTTTTCAACCAAAATTAACACTTACTAAATTTCCCATATAATTTAGTTTATTTTGAGGTTTGAAAAATAATCCTTAGGTGTCTTTAATGTTCCTACTATCTTTTAGAATATATCAAAATTTAATTAATAAACACAACTATAAACTTGACCAATAACTCATCAGAAAATCTATTCATAATGTCCATAAATACAGCAGGTGCATTGGAAAACCCAAATAGAGTAACTAAAAACTCATAGTGCTCATATCTAGTTTGAATTGCATTCTTTATAATTTCATCCTCCTTAACCTTTATTCGATGGTACCCGAACCTTGAGTCAACCTTTGAAAAATACTATTCTCCCTAGACATGATAAAACAAATCATCGATATGAGGCAAAGCATACTTTTTCTTAATAGGGATGTTATTTAAGGATCTATAATCAATGAAAAGTCCCTTTAAGAAATTTTTCTTTTTAACAAACAAAATAGGATCACCTCAGAGTCAGGTTTTAGGTTGAATGAAACCTTATATAACAACTTCTATAAATTTTTTTCAATTCCAAAATTTCTACATGAACCATTCGATAAGAGGGTTTAAAAATAGACTTAGCATCAAGCACTAAGATAATAGTAAACTCAACCTCCAGATCAGAAATGACACTTGGAAATCATCAAAAAATACATCAATATATTCATTTACTATTATAAAATCACTAAATTGATCATTTTTGTTATTTTTAATAGTATGAGCAAGGTAACTTTCACTACCACCTTCAATAAATTTCAAAGATTCTAATTAAGTTATCAAAGGTATAAAATCACTAAACATAACTTTATTATCTCAACAATCTATCTTAGAATGATAAATTGAAAATCAATTCATACCATGAATGATATCAAACACTAATATTTCTGGTTCAATAAGATTTATAGGAAATATTGTCCCACTAATAACAATATGAAGATTTATATAAATCTTGGTAACTTTAGTAATTCCACCTGGAGTTTTCACCAAAATTCATATCTTACTTTCTTTAGGTGATATTCCAAATTTACTTAAACATTTCTAAAAAATGAAATAATGTGAAGATCCAAGGTCAAAAAGGGTTTTGGCCTAATTTGAATACATAAGTAACATACCTATCACCACTTCATTTAATAGCCCAACATCAATCGTAGTAGTATAAAAATATTTTTCCACACCATTTTCCTTGTGATATTGATGATTTTAAGCTTGAATTACTAACATCAAGAATATGTTAGCATAATTACCCAACTCATTACAACTAAAACAACTCACAAACTGGTGGAAATTGGTTACCTTATTCTTTGATTCTTCTGGATTCTTTTCATTGCAATCATGTTCCATATGGTAAAAATTTCCACATCAATAACACTTCCATTAATTCATAATACATTCTCCAGGGTGGTTTTTATCACACTTACCACATTATGGGAACTTCATTTTTTTACCTATAGATTTATTTTTTGTATATTTCCCCATCACCTTCCATCCTGACTACATCTAACTTTTATCATCATGAGACATGTAAGTGTCAAAAAACTCCATATTAACTTTTTCATCACAATTAATAACTTTATAATACCTTTTAAATTATCATATGGAAAAAGATATTGATAGACTTGGTTTCAATCCAGAGTAAAATATATTAATTTTACAATCAAATTCCCCAAAAAAATTGATACATACTTGGACAATATTATAAAATTGGATTCATACATGGCCACACAGTCTTTATTTTTTACCTCAATTTTTTTAATTGTTTTCCCATCCATAATCAAAAAAAATATGGAAATATTTCTCAAGTAAAAGTTCCTTAAATGTTTCCCATTCAATGAAATCAAGATTATATTTCTCTCTAGTATTCTTGACTGAAGACCACCATCAATCAGATTCACCTTCAAAATGATAAATGGAAAAGTTTCCTTTTAAGATTATGAAGATATCATGACTTAAAATATATTCTTCAGATAATTGATCCATACTTTGACTACCATAGTATTAAATGATCTATTAAACGATGAGGTGTATTGCCTCACGAAGTGATCCAATATAGACATGTTTTTTCATGGTAGAGTGGGTTTTTAACAAGCATTTATACCACCACCATCTATAGCCTCTATCAACTGGTCCATTACTAAAAAACTATTATATTCCAATTCTAACCATATCAGGATGCTTATTTGGAAGTATATTTTATTCTTGGTTACTTATCACTATAGCTTTCATGTTTTCTCTATGTAAAACCATTACGAACAGACATAGTTTGGAAAAATCAACATAGTAATATTAAAATTATATATCATTTCAACTTAACCATAAAGTAAAATCTTTCAAGGGAATTATATTAACATTATTCTAACATTTAAATTTATCTAAATCATCCTATTATACCAACTATAAGGACCTAACCTTAAACATTACATAATATTGGGTCTTAATCCAAGAATTCATTATATTTTATTTGAGGATCTATTCAGGTTTAGAGTTTTAGAGAATTTGGTTATAACTCATACATAAAAAACCATATAATACAAAGTGGATGCTTTCTATCAGTATCTGTTTTCCCCACAATATATAACTTTTAAAGAAGAAACATGATTTATTTTCATGAAAAATCTTTAAAACTTTCCCTATTACCACTTCTTTTCTATTACCCATCCTTAAATCCTATAAAAAATATTTTAAAAATGTGATATGAGAAAAAAAATCATAGTAAGGGGTATAAAAATAAATATAAAACTATTATTCCATAGAAATACATGAAAACCCATGAAAAAAATTTATTATAACTTTTTACCCATAAAGATAATTATTATTCTTTTAAAAATATTATTAATATTACCTTTTTAAAATAAATTATTTCCATGAAAACTCATTAGTAAACATATAAAATTAATGTAGGATCCTTGGGACATAATCTTATAAAACCATTATAGAACCATTACAAATTGGAATAACCATATGGACAACTTACAATATAATTCTCTAGTCATTACCAAATTAATTAGAGTGGTATCTTGGTGCACTTATCGTATAAGCTATAATAGACTCACTTGGTGATATCTAGGTGCACCCATCATAAACAATCTCCAAAGACCATATCATGAATTAAACATTTTTAACTTGAAACTTTTCATCATAAAACCCTTTGAAAAATAATTTTAAACCCATATTAAAAACATTTCTAGATATCAAAATACCTTTTTATTTTAAAAACCCATTTTCAGTACCAAAATACCCAAAAAAATGGGAAATATAGTTTTCATTTAATAAAATGTTAAATTTTTCAAAGTAATTTAGAAATTAAATAACAATCATGATGGTAGTAATATTTATTTTCATCATATATGTTAAAAATAGGATACTCCTTTTGTCGTTTCTCAAAATGTTCCATATAAAACACGTAAAAAATATTCCTTTGAAAATACTTTGAAATAAAGTAAAAATGAGACATAAAATATAATTTATAAATCATTTATTTCCATATAAAAATATTCGTAAAATAATTTTAAAAACATGGACTTAGAAGATAAAGATTTGGAAGGAAAACTTTAAAAGTGGTTTTTTTAAGAAAGCCCTTTACTACTTTAACAACATTTGAATTGTAAGCCTCGTAAATGGATAAAATTAAATAAAACTTTAAATAGCAAGATAATATATAAATTCATTATTATAAAATGTCAAAGGGGCTATATATACACCTTGTAAAATAATATAGGTGCATAACATCAAAATATGCCTCAATGAAAGGAAATTGAGACGAAGTCCCTTACCTTGAGTCTGATTCGTCATGTACATTATTTATATTCCTAAATAATAAAATTATGTAAATTATTTACCTACTTAATAAAATTTTTCTAATTTATTATTCATTTCATTTAACTTGTTACCATGTTATATATTATTACTTGATAAATTAAATTTACACTGGAAGTTTCGCTGAAATTTAGATTATGTGTCATAAATAACTTAGGTAGGTTGAATATGCTAAAATAGATCATTTTTAAACATATCCAGAATAATAGTTATCAAATAATTATCATATTTATACATAAATTATTCTTTTAATACAAATAATTAATTTTTTTTAATAAATGAAGTATGTTACGATCATGGATATAGTAGGTCATACGTATGCATGAGTAACGTTTCCATTTTTCAACAATCATTATGGAATAGAGGTAAGTAATATTTTATCCTTAAAAATGATAATAATATAATATATACCATATTATTTATTTAAATATAATTATATATATCATCCATGTGGTGTGTTGATGAAAAGAGAGTCATGTCGTTTCATGAAGGTGGTAGTCCACATGTACACAAACGACATTATCATTTTTCAGTGAGTGAAAAGGTAAGAAATAAAATGATATATTTTCTTTTAAGAATGATAAATATGAAATTAATTTTATAATTATTTTATTTATATCATATATATTCATTAACTTTATCCTTATTATCTTCAATATAAATCCTTAGTGAAAAATGAATCACATCACTTCGTGAGGCGGTAGTCCACCGTACACACGAGCGATGTTATCATATCCATTAAGAAATGGAAAGTAAAAAAATTTATATATGATATAATGAATCAAAAGTTATAATTATGTTATTAATATCATATATATACTTTATATTTATCATCATACCCAACTATGATATGTTTTTATGGAAAATGTATCACATTACTTTGCGAGTCTATAGTTCATTGTACACACAAGTGACATTATCATTTCCCATTTGAGGGAAGAGGAGATGAATATAGGTAATTACATTAAAATAAAAATCTATAATTATTTGGTAGATACTATTTTATTTTATAAGAATAAGTTAATAATATTTTAGGGATGTGGAGGAACAAATAAAACAAAAGCACATAATTATGAATTTTACCTCTTCTCAGACAACCTATTTTGGATTATACCTAAAGTATTCCTAGAATATATTTTTGACTAAGAAAAGGATTCTAGGATGAGTTTATGGAACTTGGTAATTCATTTTTGAAAATATTTTCTGAAACAAAATATATTTAAGGTGTGTCGAATAAAGGAGAGGGGTGGCCTTTTATAAGTGAGGTGAGTGGCACACTTGTAATTTTTGAAAAGAAAAAGGTGTGCCCACATTTTTCACATGAAAAAAGAGTAAAAAATGGGGTATTATATATTTTTATACATTATAAGGTCTAAATATTTTCATAAAATATATTTTATACAAGTTTTTAGGTCATTTTAACACTTATTCGTTTTGTTTAACCCCCGGTAAACCCATTTTTACCTTAACAGTGGTAATTCTTTTTGTATTGTTTTCACTATTCATTATGGTCAAAAATTAAGTTGAAATTATTATAAAAAAATAAATTATTCTGATTCAAAATATTTAATCTATTTTACCAAATTCAATTTATATAAGTGGAAAATTTAAATTTAAAACAAAACCCGCAGACGCAATGAAAAAGCAGGTTTTCAAGAAGTATATTTTTCAAGAAAAATATGATTTTATATTAAATCTATAGATAATAATAATCATTGTGTTAATATAAAATAATATTTATTTCTATATAATATACAAATTCCATTTAAAACAATCTTTATTAGGGTTTATTTTAATTACTTGAAATGGAAAAACATTATGCATTTTAAAATAATTTTTTGAAATATCCTGTTTTTAAACCCAAAAAACAAACTTATAATAAAATAAAATATAAATTTGATTACAAAGAATTTAAGTGGATTAAATATAACCAAATAATACTTACGTTGCTTAAAATCATATTTAAAACATTATGATACTTTTAAATCACTTAGTTTATTAAAAATAAAATACTATTTTACAAAAAAAATGGTATTTTCACAATTCACTAAAAAATAAATATTTTCTAAAAAAATAAAAAATCTCACCCAAATTAAATTTTTATATGACAATTTAAAAAATTAATTTCATTTTTTTTAATTAAAATTATAAAACTTATAAGTTAACCTTTTAAATAAAACCTTATAATAAAAGTTTTTAATTAAAAATATTTCCTTTTTAAAAAATATTACTTAATATTTTCATAATGAATATAACTATATTAATAAACATGAAAGTGATTTATTATATCTTTACTTGGGTTTATAAAACAACTACTTTCCTTATAATTACTCAATGATTGGGTGGTGTGGTGGCACGACAAGGGAGGTAGCAGAAAGACATGATGAGGCTTGGTAGGGATAGTGCGATGATGGTGTGCCCAAGTAAATAGAGGAGGAGGAAATAAATAACCATCATAGTCGATGGTCCATATTATGGAAAACCACCAAAACATATCATGGTGCATGTAAAATAGGTTGTATAGTGTTCTGTGCTGGGAAATGGCCTAGTCGAAATATCGGGATTATTGGGATTTGATGCCTCATGGTCCCCACTGGTGGGTCCAGTCTCACCAGTACGGGGTGTTCAAGTGGTACACCTAGGTAAAAAACTCAAGTCGATCCAATGGGGAAGATGTTTGGGTTAGGCCACGTGGTCCCAACCTCATGCCTAAGCCTTTGGGTCCAGGCGAATCACCCTCACCAATAAGAAAGAATTTTGGGTTTTCCCAACCCAACCTAGAGAAAAACACATGGTTCATGGGTGCACATAATTATTCCAGGGTGGTTGTGCATGAGGCATACACACAACACACCCCACTATCGCACACCCTGGGGTCGTCACGTGGTTGGGACTCTGCCCTCATGACTTCTTCCTTGGGTGTCTCTTTCATGAAAATAAATAGTATATCTTGGATATTTTTTCACATAGATCACAATGAGTAGACCATTTGGCCATTTGAGATCATTTGTGAGTTTAGATAACCAAATATTAAATTTATCTCTCTATGGTAAGTGACAGGGTTTGGACATGATGATCAAATTGTTCTCAGTGTTGGAAACTCCCCCTGACGACGTGGTTGTGTTAGGGTGTGGGTTTTCCCCACCATCATCATCTATGGTTGGTTATCCCCCCCCCCCACTTTATCAAAACTAGAATCCTCTACCTATGGATCAAGTAAGGTCTATTATTCAACCCCCATACTTTGGATCAGGATCATATATCTGTGGATTTGATATTCCCCCCATCTAAGAGAACAACCTAGGTCTGGATCCTCCAATAGAGTTTGTATTCACACCACCTTCTAAGAGAATAGGATCCTCCAAAATAGTTCTAGGGAGGTTACATTGTTTTCTTGGCATTGGTAGCTTGGATACATGAGAGGTGATACGGTGTTGATAGACCAGAGGATGCGGTGTTCCCTTGACTAATGATCATGCTTGAGTGATGAGTAGTCTCACCTTTTTATATTTTAGGGGCATTGTGGTAATAGAAAAGTTTGAGCAGATCAGATGTTTCAAGACTTGTGACTCCTCAAACATCCACTATAAAAAAATATGAAAATAGCCATGTTTTTTAACCATGATTTCTAAAAACTCGGTAAATTTTTAATTTAGCCACATTTTCTTAAATCATGGATATTTTGGTCATGTTTTTTTAATTACATTTTAAATTGTGGATATTTTTTAATTTATCAAGGTTTTCTTAAAAATTTGGATAATTTATAATTTAGCCACATTTTTTATTTTTACATAATTTTAAACATGAAAAAAAATTAAAGTTATTATAATTATATATAATTTTTTAAAACATTATAATTTAATATATATATAATCATATTGAATTTTAAATTTAATTTCAAATTTAATTTTAAATATTATGTGTGTGTGTGTGTGTTTACATAATATTATAAATAAATTTTATTCACATAAATTAATACACACACACACACACACATACTCATTCATACATGTATAGATAGATAGATAATAAGATACATCCCTAAAGAAAACTTCAGGGGCTAGAAATATTATAAAAATGAAATGAATGAGTTTTACAAATATTAATAAATAATAGCTCCTCAACAAACTTTAGTAAGTTCTTAAACCAACCACTAAACCCTGACCTAACCCTCTAGTTGGATAAGGTTGTTTTCCAACACTGAAGACCTCCAGATGAAGAAGTTTTAGAATAATTTACAATTTAGGACACCATGCCTTACTGGCTCACATATAAGTAAATCCTTCTCAATCATAAAATGGTATGAGTAAATGACCTCCTTGAGAGAATCAGGGAGGTAAAGTAAGAGAGATATGATTTTTTCCCCTTATATGGGAGTCCTAAATATGATCCTTCTAGTGTTCATAAATATGATAACCATTCCAATTATCAAAACAAAACTAATATTAGTGTTAATTAAAACTGGTCATATACTATTATTATGAGCCCCTCGCTCCAAAGGTATGTCTCTTGGGTCAGAAATGGATAAAGAGAGATAATGATGCCTAAATCCTACCTATAATAGGGCATGGGTTGCAACTAGAATTGAGGGTATATAATCACACACATGGGGAGAATTTACCTCATAAATATTTTATAATTAATAGATGAGATAAGAACAAACACTAAATAACTTCTACTCATAATAAATAAAAAACCAATCCCAATACAGGATGTGATGTGACACTTAACTAGACACAATTAAAATGAAAATTAAAAGGAGATAAATCCTTATAAATGACCATAAAGTTCCAATAGCTCTTAAACAACTCTTCATACTAGTAATGTTTAGTTTGATCACCAATCACCCCTACTGGCCTAAAAAATAGTTAATATATATAGGGTGAGAATAACATGTATAATTAGTAGGATCCTCCCAAAAACCACTTGTGTAAAATGTTAAAGGGTCATATTGAACCTAAGTGAATAAATAAAAGAAGTTAAATCATCACCAAAATAGGTATGATATTCATTTCCCATCCTCACCATGGATTAATCACTGAATAACACATACAAGAATAGTAAAATGATATTATAAGAATGTTGATAAAGGCATCCTGCAACCACTACCTTGCTAATTTTCTGCTCTTTACCAATTATAATACATCTTATTTATTATGTCTCACTACACCAACTATATATCAAGTCTCACAGGACCAACTATATATCATGTATCATAGAAAAAACCTCATATCTTGTATCAGGTAACCTTGGAAGTAAGGTATCATGAATTTATAGGACATCAACCCCATGTCCTCCTCCTACCATGCATCACCCCCACCACATATTTCATTATCCAGCACTGGTATCACCTAAATCTACTACTAAAGGGAGAGTGATGTAGAGGGGGTAGTCAGTCGTCTATATCCTCCCCATCCTGGATGTTAGGTAAAATACCCCCAGGGTCACTGGGTATCTATTTAGTTACCCATATCAGGTGGAATGTGTAGAAAAGTAGTAAAATAATATAAGTATATACTAGTCTCACACAATCCCATGCTTATGGGTTCACATAAGAAACACCACCGCAACTACTGTTAGTTCCCTACTAATATCACGCCACTAAGAACTATCTTTAATACAAAATAGACAACCATAAGCATCAAAAAAAGGCCACAACTTGGGTTTTATTTATCATTATTTTATTTAAAAAACCAGTCACTAGTCTTTATTCATTTAGCTATTTGTTTAAATTTACAACAATTAATTCTTTGGCCATAACCTCATTTATATATGTCAATATTTTTCCATTTATACTAACTTTCTATCAACAAATGAGCATGTCTAACCATCACATCATAACCAATGCCACCAAGAGGTAAATAGCCAAGGCCACCAAGTAACATACAACCAAATACACTGATCTTCACACATAAATTCAAGCATGAAATAGGAATATAATCTTAGTCCTTCTCATTTATCAACTTTAAGTATATAACCATTTAGATGTATTATAAAATCAACCCATCACTGCAAGGCATAATTCGATAACAATAACATAGTATAAAAAACATCTGTAACATCATAAAAACTGGTAACCACATGCACATCACATTATTACTATTCAATTATATAATATCCAAGATTATAAAATAGTTATCATCAAAATTATTTAAGTGTTAAACAAAATGGGATGCTATCATTTTGGTATTATCAAATAATAGCTAAACCATATCATGAAATTATTTATTTCTCTCTCTTGGATAATTTACATTTTTATAAGAACTTAACACTTTAAGTTATACAATGTGAGTTAATCCTAGAAAATATAAATTAAACAAAATCCTACAATAAACCATTTCTATCCTCTAGATAATTACCATTATAATAATGAATTATTTTCCATCTTTTACACAATGTGATAACACCTTTATTTTAATTCTTTAAATATTAACACATTCACATATTCACTACATGTAACTTTGTAATATATTGGATAATAATATTTATCTATGACATAACATTAACATGTTCCTTTAAATTTTCGGGTCATGGAAACAATATTTCAACATACAATAATTCCTACTCTTTTAATGATAATTCCAATTTTTTATCCAATAGAAAAGATTTATATGTGATATTATATTATTTATCTTTTGATAATTTATAGAACATTAAAATAATAGTTTATAGTTTTCAGAATGGGATAATATTTATCTATATCAATTTATTAATTATTATAATGATTTAATTAATAATAATTAAGAATTCAATTATCCTGTTAATATTATCAACTCACAACATGTAATTTCCAGTTTATTATTAGAAGCAATAATATTCTACATAAGTTTATCTTCTATTTTAAATTTTGAAATAATATTATTTCATTAAAAAAATACACTACATGCATTTCAACTCCCTCTTTTTAAAATATCCATATTATTGAATGATAATGAAAATTTATTCTACATCACATGTTTTAAAAATTCTTGAATAACAATATTAATTTATTTTATTCAATATAGTCTTTTTTTACTCTTAAATTTCTAATTTATGATCGAGAATACTACATGAAACAATATTTTCTCTTTCTCTAATAATTCCATGATTATTATCTTCTTTAAGTTTAGATACATCTATTTAATCAAAGGAAACCAAAGCATGATAATATCATACATTCACATAAATAAAGAGAAGTAACATATCCCCTACCCCTTCAAAGATTCAAATGTTGCAACACCAAAATAAAGGAGAGAGATAGGGCATGTGCAGTTCTACAAACATGAGAAGGGATTCAGTAAATTTATATAAGAATCTCTAGGATGAAATAGTGAATCTTGGGTCACCTGAATTCAAAGGATAACTCAAGAAATTCAAAGTAGGATTACACTCTAATTTTTAAGAATAATCTAAACTCATATCTAGAAATTTATAAGAAAAATAAACAAAGTATATAATTTAATTATCATTTAATCTGATTTTATTTTAATTCAATGAAAGGCTCCTCATTTTAATCTTCTAAAATTTAAAAAGGATTTTACTAAGCCAAAATTTATATAAAAACCATTATTTTTTGTTGTAAAACCATTTAAGATCGTGAAAATGAGTTTGAGGATAGAAATTATAGGTGAAAAATAAATTTTTATAGTTAGAATAGTACCTACATAGGAGATGCATGATGCGTAAGGGTAACCCATATTACCCTTACACAGATCAGGTTCAGAAGGAACCTTACGTAGTGATCAGATGATTATTAAATAACCATTAGTAAAATTATCTTACCCTTAAATGAGAATAATTTTACCCTCATGAAACATTTTGAAATTGGTTATTACCCTTATGTGGGTAAGGAAAAACATAGAGTTACCTTTAAGTAGCTTTAATGAACTCACCAACACCTTTACATGAGGGAGTACTAACCCTGACGTGAGAAGTACTATACATGAATAACCTTGTATAAGGTATTACTTACATTTATATAGTAAAGGAATAAATAGATAACCCTTATGCAAGCTTAGGAAAAGAAATTTGGCCTTTATATTGGGTTTGAGAAACTATGGCTTACCATTAATCATTCTTTATAAAAACCTCTTTACACTTATGTAACATCAAATTCATGAGTAAGGGTAAATATTTTATTGAAAATTTATATTTTTAATTAAACTAACAAATAAATAGAAAAATAAAGGATTTATTATTAATTTAAAAAAAATAAAAAACACCTCCATAATTAATTTAATCACTTTCAAAACTCCAAAATAAATTTCCAAATAAACTTTTAAAACTTTAAAATTACTCTTATAATTTTAAAAACCCATTTTAAAACCACTTATTAAAATATGAAAAACTCTTTCAAACTACCAAAAACTCTATAATGACAAAGTAATATTTGGGAATATTACAAAAAATTTACATTAGATACCTCTCAAAAAATTCTAAAATATGAAAATTAAAAAAAATAGAGGTAAAGGATGTGAATTAAATCAACCAACCCATGCGATACCTCTCAAGTAACTCGATATATTTGGAACACAACCAATACACTAGAGGAAAAAAATTAAATAACTATGAAACATATTTAAAATAATCTCAAAGAAATCTCTTGGTGGAGATACCTCTCAATAAAGTCCAACGATATTAATGAAACATTATGCCAAGTTGAAAAATCAATTGCATATATCAACATGAGATCAGATACCTTTTACTAACAAAATCATGCATTAAGTTTGGAATACTTCTAATGCATCAATGAAACTCATTCCCAAGTAAGTTCACATAATTTCTACAAGGTCCGCACAAACATCTAAAACAAACCCAAAAATTAATTCATATCAACTAAATAATAATTACAGAAAAATAACACTTTATAAGGAATCATCTTCATAAATAATCACTTTATGTTTATTTAAATACAAAGGACAGAATTCCATGTAGGAGAAAACATTATTATATCTAAAAATTTAACAACTTTATCTAGGAATTCCATCAAATGAAATTATATATACATGATTTATCCTTATGTATCATGTTTATATTTACCACTTAAATTTCACATGTCCCGATTTCATTCTTTATAATTAATAAAAACGCAGTGTAATAATTGGACAGCATATTTAATTCACAGCTTTTAAAACGTGTCATGATTAACATTTCATGAAAAAAGTAGATTATCATGATTTTATGTTAATTTATTAATAATATTAGATATGTTACAACATTTCATTAAGTCCTACTGGTTAAGGATTTTAAAACATAAATGTTAAATTAAAAAACATGTTGATAAAAACTTTTCAATTAATATGATTTCTATGGTAACTCGCATAATAGATAAGTTATATTCTTTAATCAGGTCCTTTTTTATTCAACTAACACCGCTTTACCAACCTATTTACTAAGTTAATATCAACACACATATATTAAAAATTTGAGAACCCAATTTAACATGTGACATGAATCATAAAAATAATACATGGTTGGAAAATCCACTTTATCCAACTATTAATAATTTTCTATGTTTTTTAAAAAAAATACTTAGAGCACACTCATGTAAAATCTAAAATCAATTTAAAGTTTTATTTTCCATTTACAACTAGAGCATTCCATTTATTAAAAGTGTTTTAAATTAACACCATATAAAATTTTTCAACCAAAACAATTACATAGATCAATATAAAAAAGTTTTCATAATCATAAAATTAAAAGGAATATATCCACCACACCATTATATTTTTCACTTTGGGTGGAACTAACTTACTCGGATGGTTTTAAAATGCATCATGAAAAATATTACATCATGATGGGTGAAGTTTCCCCTCTATTCATATGTTCAAGGATATTAAACATGTTACTAGTATGTGAGAAATCCCTTTTGGGAATATAAGAACAAAAGTACACAACAATATAATAAACAAAATAAAATTCACAATCAACAACATATGAAAATTTAATTCATAGAAAGAGAATAATAATTTAAGGGTTTCAGGCTCAAAAAGGTAATTCAAAGGTCTCACCACATATCAAGAGTAGAGCTTAGAAATCCCAAGAAAATAGGAAAACATCATTTACCAAGAAGAAACCCCTTATGGTTAAAGAATGAAATTTATCCTAAAACTAATCCCAGAATGTCCCCACACAAAACAACCAAATCCTCACAATCCCCACAGAACAAAAAGCACCACTACTGAGTTGAACCATGCACCATCATCACAGTCAATGAAACTTAGTTCTCTCCCTAAGCATGATTCGAACTAAAGGTATAACCACCTCCCCCAACCAAAACTTTGTCTCTTGATTCAAAAATGAGCCCTTATACTTTTATAGACTATAGCACTCGAACTCTTAGAGTGTCATCCTCTAATAATTTTCATCACCTACCTTCACTCTGTAATGATTTTATAGAATATATTGCTAGAGGTAATGTCGACCTAGAGCCACTCCTTCAAATGAAAAAACATTTGGGACTCCTAACCTGATACATGGATTATTTATAATTAATTTATTTATTTATTTTAACTTATTTCTCATTTTCTAGCCAATTCAAACATAGTAAGATAAAAATATTATACATGATCCTTTCCTAGGTCTCTAACTTTCAAGTAGAATTACATCACTTAGAATTTATAATAAACTTGAAGGTCCTTGCATCAGATTATAGGGGTGCCTAAAATCTCATTTCTTGGATAATATCCCTTACTTACAGCATATACTAAGCTCGGATGACATTGTTTCCCTACCAACCCATGCATCCTCGTCAGTTCCGAACTCCAAACTTCATTATATCTCTCAACCATAACCTTTAATACCACTCTATCATGAACCCCTACCTCCAAAGATACCCCTCTTGGGATGGTAATAAATAAATATAGATAATAATTACTAAATATTTCTTCCAATAGGCCATGGGTTGGTGACTATCACTGAGGGTATATAACCACACAAATGGGAGGCATTTCCCTTATAAAGATTTGATAATTAAGATATAAGATAAGAACAACCTAAAAATTACTCCTTCTCATAACAGATAAAGAAGTAATATAAGTACAAGATGTGATTTCATACATAACTATACATAACTTAAATGAAGATACAAAAGATATAAATACTTAACAGTAACTAAAAATCTCCAACTACTCTTGAAAAACTTCTCAAAATTGTAATGTTCATCTTGATCACCAACCATCCCATAATATATTGAAAATAGTTTATATATATAGGGTGATAATAACAAGTATACTCTGTAGGATCCTCCCTAAAACCTCTCATACAAAATGTGAAAGAAGCATACTATAACCCAGTGAATAAATAAAATAAACTAACTCGTCACCTAAACAGGTATATTATTATATTCTCATCCTCACCATGGTTAACTCGCCAAGGTTAAATCACCAAATAATGAATCTAATAGTAGTAAATTAATATCATAAAAATGTAGATAAAGTCACCCAGTAACCACTTCCCCATTAATTTTACCACTCTCACCCACTGAGAAGGAATCATTTTCTCTCATTATTTCCTTGAAAACCAATAACAGTACCAACTATCTATCATGTATTGCTTCACTAACTATATATCAATTCATGTGGCACCAACTAAATATAAATCCCTGTATCACTAGACATATATATTATATCAGGTAAACAGGGAAGTAAGGTGTCATGAACATACAGTACATCAATCTCATGTCCTCCTCCTACCATGCATGACCCCCACCATGTATCTCATTATCCACCATTGGTATCATTAGAAGTAACTTATAAAGGGAGAGTGGGGGAGGGGGTATTCGACCATCCATATCCTCTCCATCCTGGATGTTAGGTAAAATACCCCCAAGGAATTTGGTTTTCAATCATGTTACTCGAATTAGGTGGGGTGTGTAGAAAATTCATAAAATAATACAAGTATATAGTAGTACCACACAATCCCACACCTGTGGGTTCACACAAGAAGCACCACCACAACCACCATTAGGTCACTGTTAATATAGCACCACTAAGAACTACCTCTAATACATAACAATAAACCATAATAATCACACAATGGGATATAACTTGGGTTCTATTTCCCATTATTTAATTTAACAAATCAGTCACCAATCTTCATTTATTTAGTTATTAGTGTAAATTCACACCAATGAATTCTTTAACAATAACCACATTTATATATTTCAATATTATTCCATTGATACCACAATACTATTAAGAAACCACCAGGTCGAAGCTATGCATCACATCCAAGGTCACCAACTCATAAAAAACCAAGGATAACAAGTCGCACACCACCAAGAGTAAGCTTAAAATAAAGATAGTGTTTTATTGGAAAAGGTATAATTGATTAAGAAAGGTAAGTTTTATGGATTTAATATTGAAAAATAAGGTTCTTTGAGATTCAAAAAAGGTTATGTATTTAATATGACCCCTAGTTAAAGAAGGAACTATTGAGTGAGGCATGTAACTCTCTATTTTCGATTCATATTGGAAGAAAAAAATGTATGGGGAACTTCAGAAATAATTATGTTAGGAAGGAATGAAGAAATATATTTATAATTTTAATATGAGATGTTTGACTTGTCAATAGGTTAAAGTTTAATAACCATTATCAAAGGATATACTTTAGCCTTTTCTAGTTCTAGAATGGAAATGAGATAATATATCCATGGATTTTTTGTGGTATTACCAAAGACATATCGAGGTAATAATTTGATTTGGATAATTTTTGATCAATTAACTAAATATTATCATTTTAAACCCATTCAATATAATATGTCTTCTGATCAAATTTCTTGATTTTATATTAAAGATATAATTATACTATAAAGAGTACATCTCTCCATTTTATATGACCATGATCATAGGTTTACCTCTAATTTTTGGAAAATTCCTCAGAATTCATTGGGTACTGAATTAAATATCAGACTATTCTATCATCATCAATCTAATAGAGAGTGAGAACAGACAATTCAGACTTTGGAAGATGTTATTAGAGATTTTTAAATGTATTTCCATGGAATTTGGGATCAATATCTGACTTTAGTTCAATTTTCATATAATAACATTTTTCATTCCAGTATACATATGGAACATTTTGATGCATTATATGAAAAATAGCGTTGAACTATAGTTTGTTAAGAAGAATATAGGAAAAGAAAGTTGTTACTTCCAGAATTAATAGAAGAAATGGTTGAGAAGGTGAAGATGATTTGGTACCATATGAGGATAGCTCAAAGCAAGAAGAAAATTTATACAAATAACTGGAGGAAAGATCTTTCATTCAAGGTAGGTGATCATGTTTTTCTTAAAGTATCTACATGGAAAAGTGTTATGTGTTTTGGTAAAAAGGTAAAGTTAAGTCCATATTTCATTAGACCATATGAATTCCTAGATAAATTTGGATCATTTTCTTATAAAGTGGCCTTTCCTTTGAGTTTATCTTAGGTACATGATGTATTTCATATTTCATTGTAAATAAAATATATATCAGATATATCTCGTGTTTTGCAACCTAAATTAGTTCAGTTGGAAGAAAACCTTCCTTATTAAGAACAACCAGTGCATATTCTTAACCATAGAAAGAAATTCTTGCAGAATAAATTTATTTATTGAGTAAAGGTTTTTTGGAAAAATTATATGGTCAAATAAGAAACATAAGAATCATAAAATGCTAGGAATAAAAAACATCACCACTTGTTTAAGTAATGAATAAAATCATGAGGACGCAATTTTAAAAAGAGAGGAAGAATGTAACAACCTAGAAAATATTGAGATAAATCATTTTCATATATTACTAATATTCATTAATTAAATTTTATAGAGCTATATTTATTGTAATATAAATATGTAATTTTTCATTCAAAAGGAAAAATGTTTATTTTTAACTAAATTGGGTTTCCATGTATTATATGTTTTTTTAAATGACTTTATAATATTATATTTTTAAATTGAAAAAATGAACTTGATTTTTTAATTCATCATGTAAAAATTATATTAATATGAATTGTTGAGAATTTTCTGGAAGGTTTGATTTTTTAATGAATAGTGAAAATACCAATTTTTATTGAAAACTGTCTTTTCATTTCAAGAATTTACAAAGATCCATTTTTTAAAAAAATGGTTTCAAAAAAAATTAGTTCAATTATATTATTAATTATCTAATTAAGATCTTTGAAATTAATTTTACCCTTTAATTTGGTATAAAACATTTTTATACTTAAAAGAAAGTTTTTCTAAAAAAAATTGTTTTCATCTCATTTTTCAGGTTTAATTTTAAATTTAATTACACCACTTATGTAAATTTAATTTAATAAAATATATTCCATATTTTCAATCATCATAATTAATATTATTTAATAATTTAAACTTGATTTTTTTCATAATTAATATTAAAAATGGTAAAAATATATTACCGTGTTTGAAGTTAAAGCAGGTTTTTCGGGGTTAAACTAAAAATATAAAAGTTAAAATAACCTAAAAACTTGTATACATTCAATTTTATAGATATATTTTGACCTTATATCATCTAATATTCTTAAATGGTCCATTTTGGGGCCATTTTTCTTCATTAAGACATTAATATATTTGATTATTTTTAAATATTTCAAGTGTGTCATCTACCACACATATAAAAGGACACCCCATATCCTCTCCTATACACACTAAAAGAGCATTTTGGATTGGATAAGATCTGTAAAAATCTATTCATATAATTAATCCTCATGTCCTAGAGTCTCTGGTTTGATTATAAAATAAATTTAGGAAATATTTAGGTATAACCCTAAAGAGATTTTCTGAAGAAGATGTATATTTCTTAACCAAGATTTTTCATTTTATTTCTTCTTATACCTCCTTAAAATATTATTTAAAAATAATAAAATAATAATAATAGTATCTTTAATATATTTAGATGTTTTTATATTAATTTAATAACCTATATTCATCTCCTCTTCCATCAAATGGGAAAAGAAATGGTCTTTCATGTGTACGGAGGACTACTGCCTCACGAACCGATGTAATTTTTTCCATAACCACCTCTCAAAACTTTTTATAATGATGGATTTTATGTATATATATGATATTCATGAAATATTTATCATTCTATATATATAATATATCATATATTTTCTTACCTTTCCATCTATTAAAAAATGACAACATTGTTCATGTGTACATGTGGATTATCACCTCTACGAAGTGATGTGATTTGTTTTTAGTGATGACATCACATGATACTATATATAAATGTATTTAAATTAAAAATATTATATTTATGATATAATCACCAATCTTAAAATATAAAATTTCACTTACATTATTTCTCTCATGGTCTTTGAAAAATGAAGGCGTTACACATGTGCACGTACGACCTATTGTCTCCATTATTGTAACATAATTCATATTTCATAACCATATTTCATGGTTGGTTTTAAAAGTATAATTAATGAATAAAAATTATAATTATTTCATTGCTATTAATATGGATATTAAATGACCTATTTTACCACAGTCAACCTAACGAAGTAACTTTGGATATATGAGATGAATATCATCAAAATATCTGACATGAATTTAATTAAATAACTAATTATATATAACATAGTAATAAATAAAATAAATGGAATAATAAAATGTAAAATATTCTTAAGAAATAAATAATTAAAATAAGTTTATTATTCATGAAGATAAATAATGTATGTGATGATTCAGACTCAAGGTAAGGGAAATCTTTAAATTAAAACCTTGTTTTAAATGTTTTAAATACTTATTTTCTAAATATTTTTATTACATATCCATATTATTAAAATTATTTTATGGATGTATTTATATAGAAATAAATTAATTATAAAGTAAATTTTAATTCACTTTTTACATTCTTTAAAACATTTTTAAAAGGTATCTTTTTATTTATTTTATATGGAACATTTTGAAAAAAAAATCAAAAGGAAGGTTCTATTTTACCATATATGGCGTCAATGGTTTTTCTCTCCATTTTAAACATTATTTGATGTTTTTTTATTTATTATATTTCATTTTTTATTCAATAAAAAATCTCCTTCCATTTTTCTTGGGTATTTTCAAAATATTTTTTTAAAATGGTATGGATATTTTAATATCTGAAAATTTTCTTTTTAGTGCAAAGAATATTTTTATGAGTATGATGATGGAAATAAAAAATTTCATATATTATGATTATGTTATAGTTCTTAGATATTTTTTATGATGACATGTGTGATTGATATAGCTTTTGATGAGGGTTTATCCCAATATAACTCGTGATGATGAGTGACACCAATATAGCTCTTCAATGCATTGGGTAAAGAGATGGAGTTAATGGGTTAGGTTTCTCCTAAGAGATTATTAAAATTTACTAGGTAGGTTATTCCATTTGTAATATTGATTATAATAGTGATAAAAAATGATGTCTCAAGTTACCTAAATGATTTATATGTGATTTTTATAAGTTTTTATGTATATCTTATGTTTTCACAAGGTAAGTTAATGATCTCGTTTTTAAAAGGAAAGTATATGTTAATTCTTAATGGTGAAATGTATAAATTTTTAAAAATGTTTTCATAAGTTTTTCATGATTTCAAAGAAACATTTATGATTTTTATTTTTCCTTTAATATTTATTATTAAAAAATTATAAAAATATTTGGGTAGAGAAGTTGATTTCTTGGGTAAGAAAATATTTATTTTGAGTTCAAAGTTTATTTTAAAAAAGGAAATTTTTTATAGACGAATGGGTTTCTTTATTTATTTTTATATGTCTCTTACTGAGATTTTATACTCATCCCACATTTTAAAATATTTTTCATAGGGTTTTAAGGATGAGTAGGAACAAGGAAGAGGTCAAGATAAAAATTATGAAGATATGACATGAAAAGAAAACTCGTTATATTTTAAAAGTTTTATATTGTAGTAAAAATGGATATTAAGTCTTAGTGTCCACTTTATAAGGAAATATTTATTTATGTAAGATTTTTTTACTAATTCTCTTAAACTTTAAAACTAAAAAAACATTGGTAATGCAAGAAAATGAATTCTTTTATAAAGATACAAATAATTGTTTAATACTAAGTCATTATATTTTGTCCCTTAAGTAAAGGTTTTATGAAGGCTTAAGTACATAGATTTGAAGAATTGGTTGGGATAAAAATAAAATTTTCAACGTAGTTAGTGACATTAATGTTATCTATCTGTACATAGTTACTTATTTAAGAATATCCTAACCCCTAAGACATTCATTTTGGTTAATCCTTTAGCATCCAAACTACCTAGAAATTATTTACATGAGATCTATGAAACCCTCTTGATCGAACCGAGACTTTATTCTAGTTATAGGCATAGCAGGCTCTCTCTCTCTATCCATCTTCCACTACTGGTTTTACACTATATAAGGAGAAATATTCAGGTATTATTTTAAATTATTTTTAAAATTGAGTCCTCTCAATTCCTTCTATAAAGTGAGGGATAAATAATTCTTAAATGATAATAATATTGAAATTATAAAAGGATGATAATTGATTTATTATCCTAAATTATCAAAGCATGATAATTGAATTATGATCCTGGATTATCAAATAATGATAAGAATTATTATCCTAGAATATAAAATGATAATAATAAAGGATTATCATATGCATATTATTCTATATAGATAATGTTTTATCGTATGTGGTTTGTTATTATTCTTTGATGAGGAAATTGATAAGCACATTTTTTGTCTTATTTTTATAATTTGAATATTATCAAAGAGAGAGAAACTTTTATCACATGTGATGTTTTATTTATTTTTAAAATAAAATAGTTGGATTTGGTTATAGGAATCCCTGAAGAACCTTGAACGTTGATATGTCGACAATTATAATAATAAGGCCTGGGAGGAGGTGTTATTGGATATAGAGGTTTCCACTCCAAATTTTGAACTACAGAGGGTAGTTTATCCTTGATGTTGACATCAACAACCTTGATGTGAGAAGTTTCTCACTTTTTAGGATCTCTTTTATGCATGTTGATTTTATATACTTCATGTGTTGGCATACTTGATTCACCGTTCTTGATTGTGATTAAATGTGGGTGTGTGCAGCTCATGACACTCCTTATGATTCTTGATTCCATGAGTTTTTTATCATGTTTTTCATGTTTGATATTGATCACATGTATGTATATTTCAACTTTATTCTCATGATGAAATGTTTTCCTTGTATGATCTATTGTGTGTGCATGTTACCTTGCTTGGAGGTGTCATTCTTGGTTCTCAGAATAGTTGGATTGTTGTGACATGATTATCCCTTGGAGGGGGAGTGTGGTTAACTTGCGATAATGGTGAAGATGGACCTGAAAATAGGGTGGAGATATGATGATACCATGGGACATTGTATTTGGGATTTACTCTATGCCTAAGTATTAGGCTGATCAATTCCTAGTTGATCTATGAGTAGCATGTCGTGTTGAGGATGCACCTAATTCCTAGTTGATTTGTGAGAATCATGTCATACTTGAGTCCTGGGAAAAACTGAGTCACATTTATGCGTGATTCAATGAGATTGTTGAGTGGTATATTCACTATCCCGATTGATATTTTGGTTACTTCGGGCATATTCTCATTATTCTTCTATCTTAGAGATGAAGCATGTATGATCAAGGATAGATGGAAGTTTGGTTAGCACATGACCACTTGGTTTTGGATTGTATATAATTATGCTTATTACACATTTACTATTATCATGACATACACCTATTATACTTGATCACACTTGGTTAAGAATTTATTTGTGGTGTCATATTAAGTCTTGTACTCACACCCTACTCGGGTATTTTAATGCACTTATAGATTTCATGAGTAGGGATCTGATGAACAAAAATGGGACCATGGTATATAGTTGAACCATGGATCATGAAGCTAGAGGTAGGACTAGGACAGACTCCAGGGATCACTAAAGTTTTATTTATTTATTTATCTTTCATACTTAGTACTTTAGTTTGGCTGAGTACACTTTATACTTTGGCTTGTCTTACCACTTTGGGTGATTGTTTATTATCTGTATAATATGTATACTCTTTTGGTTATTTAGTTTCCACATTATTAATCTGGTTTTTTTATTATTATTTTCTCTATGACATGATACTTAGGGTATAATATCCCCATTGACAGACTCAGACCCTCACAACTAGTCGACAACCTCTTGTATATAGGGAGGAATGCATGAGATCATGTGACTCTCTGGCTTGAACTCGGTGGTTTGGGTCAGGGTGTTACAATAGATAGGATAAACACTAAATAGTCTCTTATGTGTAAGTCCCAAAAAAATCATTTCTAGATACCTTTAAACGAGTGGTCCACTCTTCATGACTTTAAACTTCTTGGAAAGGGTCATTGATGCATGACCTTAAATGGTACCACTATGATCCTTGTCACAAGACTTGAAAAATGTATGATGTGTCCCATTAAGTGTCACTAGACTATATGGATTTTTCTTCCCTTTATAGGTATATTTAGGAATCCCCTTTTATGGGTTTGATTCGAACTCCATAATACCTACCTCCTTTCACATGAGCCTAATTCCTCCCTATATGTTAATAAAATTATGACTGTCAATCTATAGAGTAACTGAATACTTGGATCAATGAAAAATAAAATAATTCTCACATGAAGTGTCGTATTAAATGCATGTTGATAGTCAATCAATTTCTTAAGGACAATCAGTATTCTTATGATTAAATGTTCCCAAATATATGTTAAATATATGAGAGAGTCATGAACTATGCATCAAGACCCCTTAAGGGATAAGCCCACTACCTATCCTTTCGAACAATGTGTAACCCAAAGTGTCTCTAGTATGTCTCAGAAACCATCTGCCTATGTAAAGTGGTTCTGAACCAACTCAAAATGTGTGGGCATGAGGGTATGTCAAAAACAATGTATAAGTTATTTCCATTTCCAAATTTATAGCTTGATACATGACTCCACTGTAATATGTATGGGTTATTTACTTTATCAAATTTCAAACTTTGTCAATATCATTATATATGTATGGGTTTTACATTTCACTTATAAAATGAATTCCAAAATTTTTTAAGAAAATGACAGATCCAGGATAAAAAAAAATCATTTATAAACATAAATAAATAAATAAATTACATGAAATCCACTCAAAATTTAAAAATAATAGTAACATAAACCATGGTATTTATGAGAATCAAAAATTAAAGTAAATGAGAGTATACCAAATTTTAAATTATGAACAACAACATAATCCAGCTATATATTCATTTTTTATGATCACAGAACTCATAAGATTAAAACACAAAATTTACAGATTAATCAACTCATTAAAAATAAAACAAACTCAACTCACCTTTAATAAAATCAAAATGATTGGAAGTAAGAGGATTAATAAAAATAGATGTTAACTGATGTTTTTTGTTAATGAATTCAAGTGAAATATCACATTTTGTGTGTGATCACTCAAAAAATGATGCATAATTTCAATATCTTGGTACTCAAATGGCTTATTAAATTATTTGAAATATTGATAACATTGGTGTTATAGCATTTTATTGGCACATGTTCAAAATTAAAACCAAAATATTTTAAAGATTCATTTATCCACAATACCTTTTCACAAAAACTACCAGCTGCAACATTTTAAGCTTCAGTGGTTGATAAGGCAATGGAGTACTGTATCTTACTATACCAAGAAACTAAGGATTTTTCCAAGAAGTGTAGGTTCCAGAGGTAATCCTCTTATCTAGTCTACAACCCCCAAAATTATCATCATAATAAAAAATTAAATCAAATATAAAGGATTTTTGAAATAGTAAAGAGAGATACACACAACCCTTTAAATATCTCGAAAATCTTTTGGGGGATTTCATATGATATTCCTTAGAATTTTCTTGAAATCTAACATATATACATACAAAAAACATGATGTATAATCTACTAGAAGTTAGATATAACATGATCATAATTATTCCACTATATAACATATTTTCCACCTATTTCCCAACTTTATCCATATCAATTTTAATATTATAACTCAAATGAGTTTCATATACTTTACTATTTTCAAGTCCAAACTGTCTTAGTAAGTTATTTATGTACTTACTTTGATTTAGCACATTCCCAAATTCTTTTTGAAATATTTTAAAACCAATAAAGAAATTCAACTCACTCATCATGTTTTGGGGATGAGGGTGTAGATCCTAATCATCAGAAGTTCCTTCTTCCAGTCATCTAGTGTAGTAGAATATCAACCATCGAAGGCACCTTCCTCTAATAAACCACCCCTGTGAATTCTATGTCTTAAACTGAGAAGTCCAGGCACCCCAAACACCACATTGAGTCATACTTCACCTATAGTTCCAATCACCTCTTGATCTTCCAAAAAAAGTTATAACATCCTATCTCGGGTGCCATTAAAGCCAGTGTCCTGAGCCGAACCATCACATGACCTCAAGCGCACCTCCACATATGGCAGAAGTTTCTAAATAGTAGTGGGGGTTTAAAGTGGAACTGTGAGGATACTATACCCCTATATCATAGTGGATAACCATAAGTAAATAACCAAATATAATACACATCATATTAATCAAAAATAATAAATATACTAAAACAAGAGAATGTTTTAATAAATTTAAATATATTAAAGGCTTGAATGGACAGGTCATACATACAACCAACCACCCACTAGGCTAGTTAAATGACATACCAAAATAAAATAAACAAAAAATTATCCACAACATCTCTGAACTAAACCTATCCAATCAAATGAAACTATCTGGTCCATCTCACCTGACTATGTGAAACTCAACATGGGCCTCATCCCAAACATGTGCCTACAATAAACATGTAATAGCTACTCTATTACCCATGTGCAATAGCATCCTGATCCGAGTGTGAGTACAACTCAGTAGGCCACTACCAATAGTGTCTAAAGAAAATATCATCCAGTACAACAGTGTATGAAGGTATCTATAGGGTCCCTAAAAAATGATAGTAAAATAAACATGTTCACTATTAGACAACTTTCATTAGTCTTTTTAATCATTTGGGTTCCATAGGGTCATCCAATCAACCAAGCCTACTCTGGTCATGATGAGAGTCCAAGCCACATACCATAGGGGTTACATTGTTAAGTCATAATTGAATTCATTTCTCAATTACTTTAATTCAGTATAACTTGATACATTAGTCTAGGTGAGTAATTTTGGGATTCAGAACACCGTGTCTGACCATCCTGACCATTTATTATAAGGGTCACGGGTCGGAAAACAATGAGCATCAGTCCAAGTATCCATCTAGGATTCAAAACATCATGCCTGACCATCCCAACCATTTATTTTAGGTGGAAGAGGTTGAAAAATAAGGATAATAAGTGCAATTATCCAACCAAGATTTGGAACATCATGTTCGACCATCCCAACCATTTATTATAGGGGTCAAAGGTCGATAAATAATGAGAATCAGTCCAAGCATCCAACCAGGATTCAGAACACCATATCTAACCATCCCAACCATTTATTATAGGGGTCATAGGTTGAAAAACAAGGAGCATCAGTCCATGTATCCAATTGATATTTGGAACTTCATGTATGACCATTCCAACCATGATATGTAATTCTATGTCCATACCCTTGGATTCTAGATCATTAGTCCATCCTCCAAAAACTAGGGCACCTAAAGCATCAGTTTATCCCACCCAAAACCATGGATGAGGAACACCATGTCCAAAATCCTAAACCATATATCATACTAGTGGTGCCTAGGGCATTAGTCTAGTTTCTATACCATGGGTGAGGACCTCCATGTCCAACATCCTAATTCATTACATTATCAATCAAATCCATTATTTAATATTCAGCATGTTTAACCTTTTTAACATATTAACATAAATGGTGCACCCCCTTTCATTTATCAATAGTCAAAACCTTTATTCAAATCAACATTTACAAAGGTCCCAATGGGCCTTCAAAACCAAAAATAACACAACAAAAACCAACCCTTTTCACATGTTAGGAAAATATCAAAACAAAATATTGTCGTTACACATTCCAAAACCACCCTTTAAAACGTGGGTGTTTTTCTTTAAAGAAAAAAAACAAGATCCAAAACCTTCACTTTCTACCCAAGACATTTAAAATATCCATTAAACCATTTTATTTATAAGGATTCATACCTCATTTCAATCAACATTTGAAATCCATTTAAAACCCCTTTAAAATTACCTTGAGGATGACACCCCATTTCAAAAAAAAATCCATTTTAAAAAATAGTTTTCCTACCTTGGAAAGAAAAACTGAATAAAAACATAAAGCATGTACTGAATATGATTTTTCCATGTATTTATTTAGAATTTTATATGGATTATTTTTAGATACAGACCCTAAAATGGCATGAGATTCTGTGACCCGGTGAGCCCAGAATTAATATTTGAAAAATATTAAAAATATTAATATCACATACGCACATGGTTTTCCTAAAAAAATGAAATAAAACTTAAATTGTGGAATATAATGTAAATATAATTCCCCCATTTAGTTCAGAACATTGGTTTTACCCTAAGAGTGATATAACCTTAGAGCGTGGTAGACGCTCGGGTTGGGCTCAATCATGGGTGAATTTTTAAATAAATTAATTAAATTATTTTATTTTATTTTATTAATTTTTCATGATTTTAAATTGAATATAAATACAAAGTTATGATGAGATATCAGGTTTATCTTCTTAAACCTAGAGATCTAGAGGACCATTGGAGGAGAGCATTCTTGGTGAACGATGTTGGATCTAATCGAGATCGAGGATCACTATGCCATCAGAGTTCATGGATATTTCCAATGAAGGAAACACATGACTATTCTACTCAGCAATTGATCCAAACTCTAGTTAGGATGTTTTATTTGTGTGATTTCCATCCCATTCATTATATTTGTTGAACGTAGATCAATTCTGCAAACAATAATTGATTCATGCATTGATGTTTTATTTTATTTACAGTTTATTTATTGTTCGTTAATTATTTCCCTCTTTGTTTTCCAAATTCCTCAACAAAAAATTGATGATGAAAATGAATAAAGGGCGAGTTTCTTTCCTCACATTTTATGGTTTATGGATTTCTCCCTCGTTTCTTCACATGATCATCACGGTCAATTACTTTGGATTATGGTTTGACAAAATACCTAGTATTTGATCATTGGGAACTCATTCTTCGATGTAACAGATCAATATCAAGGGTGCAGTTTTTGATCAAGGGTTTGGTTGAGGTTTGATAATGACAAAGGACGGTCAGAGGTAGATCGGATGGACCGACGGTACCCATTATTTCCGGTTAGACACACAACGGTGATGGTACGGCTTGAGGGTGTATTCCCAAACATATCTAAGTATGGATATCGATGATTAGAGATAGAATGCATTGACCAACCCTAGATCCTTATTTTCCGATGAGATTTGTGGAAGTATTGGTGTGGATGAATACCCTGGGGGTTCTATAAAATCTCATGTTACACGGTGTGTAATCTGGAGATACTAGTTGTGTGGGACCCTCTATTTGGTGCTAGCGTTTCCCCCAAGAGAATAATATCACATGCCTTGTGACATATATCACATGCCATGTGAATCATTCTAATAGATTGGTGTGTACCTCATAGGGTACATGGGAATTAACATGTCAGGGTATGCGGATTTGACCATGTTTAAACGGGCATGGATAGGTGTACACAGGTTGGTACATGGGCATGGATAGCAGTACACAGGCATAGAAAAATGGCATGGGAATGGTATCAACAGACCTCTACATGCCATTTATACTTACATACATGTCTTTTATGGAGGTTTCCATGTTGTTTGAGGCATAACTACATGAGTAGATTGGGGGTTGGATGGAAACACTGTGTACCCACAGTACACATCATGTACCCCCCTTTGAGGGCGTTTGGATCCCTTTGTTTCTTTGGTATTGGACCATTATCATTTTATTATGTTACCTTGGTTCATCCCCTCAATGGTATAGTGATACATTATGTCCACACTATATGGATTGTTATCTCCTCTATAGGATGAGTCTTAGATAGAGTTTGTGGTGTCCCTCTGTGAGGTCGAAGTGTGATCCTCTATCATTTCTTCTTATACCCTAGGTGGGGTTCATGTAATTAGCCTGAACTCCATGCGTGGGGTTTTGATCCTTCATCTATAAATCCATTTCAATAGGTTTCATGATATCCTTGGTATATGATCCCCTACATAATGGGTTTATCGAGATTGGGTTTGTGGTGTCCCCCAACGGTCCTAGGTGTGATCATCTATCTCAGTATTGAAGTCTTCAAAGACCAATGGGTTTTCTTGGGAGGGGCCAACAATCATGACCTCTTATATGATTGTCTTCAATGATAGCATGGATCATGGACTGGGTTCTCCCATAATGATCATTTCTAAGAAACTTTGAGAAGAATCCTATGGCTGGCAGTTTGGTTGAGACCACCTGGAGGTGTGGTATCCTTCTTGAGTATATTTGGGTTGTTATTTCATTGATTTCTATATCATTGTTATGATATTACCATTCTTGATGATTCTTGTTTAGTTTTTTTGAGGTATCCTACTGGGTATTGTTATACTCACCCCTATATGGGCTCTTCCCTCACGTGTCATGTCTTATGAAGATGACGAACCATTTGATGGTGTCCTGGGAGGATAGAGAGCTAGTGGAGCATAGATTGTGATAGATAGACTAATGTGTTTTCCAAGTGATTAAATTTGATAGTATTCCTCACCTTTTGAGTAGGTTAGACTCTCTATAGTTTTTTGTTGGTATTGTATTTTGCCCCTTTATCTCTTTTAGAACTTTATTGTCATACTTTGATTGTGGGATTATAGATGTATGCATGTATTAGTTTCAGTTGTTTTTCATTTCATCACTGTAAGGGATTAGAGATGTGTGTGTGTGTGTGTGTGAAAGTACATTAGGATAATGTTTTCCATGTGTGTGATATGCCTACTCGATGCTGGTCACTAGCCCCTGGCCTATTGGAGGTGGGCTTGGGGTAGTTACAGTTCAGGACCCATCAGGTCGGGTGGTGACAGAGTGGTATCAGAGGCTTCAGTTCTACTATAGAATTGTAGTCTATGATATTGGTTTGAGTTTTTTGGAAACATTGTTAAGTATTTTGAGTTCTGATGTTAGGCTAAGTGGTACACACCAGACTCAGGGAGCTAGTGGTTAGGGATGAAGCCAACTATAGGATATGGAGCCCCATAACCCCAAGGCTCCAAGGATGATATGATGTATGATCTATGTCTTTTCTACCTTAGTTTTAGTACTGATATAAAAACATGTGATTTATTCTGTTATTGACACTTCTCTGGTTTGGGACTTAGAGATTTCAACTATGCCTTTGTCTTTACCCTTGCACTTGGAGATGCCGACATGATGTGACTTAGTGATTGCACACTTTTTCGATAGTGAAATTTGACACTAGGAGGTGAGAGATTTATATGGTATCTTCTTGTAGCAGCGATGAGGCTTTATGACATCATCTTAGGTATGGACTGGATATCCACAGTTCATGCCCCTATTGACTATTTTAGGCAAAGGATTCAGTGTGTTCATAGTTATGGGATGAGATTTTACTTTGTGGGTGAAAAGGAAACCCTAGCGGAGCAAGACATACTCAAGCATAGGAGAGTGTAGAAAATTACTCACTAGTTGAATGGCATGGATCTTGGAGGAGTTGATACAATGAGATACCAATTCCTTATAGTGGTGGTATAGTATGAGGACGTATTTCATAAGGACGTGTTAGGATTACCTCCCCACTGAGTGTTGGTATTCTAAATTAACTTACACCCTAGAAAGGCCTTGATATATGCACCAGTATATCAGATAGATCCTAAAAATATTCATGAGATAAGGGTTCAGTTAGAGGATTTTCATGAGAAGGGCTTCATGAGACCCGGTGTTTCCCCCTGGGCAGCCTTAGAGTTGATTTCCAAGAAGGTGGATATGAGATTGAGGTTATGTATTTATTTTGGTGATTGAACTAGGTGATTTTGAAGAATAAGTATCCACTATAGAGAATTTATGACCTCTTTGATTAGTTGAGAGGGGTGTGATGGTTCTCGAATATCAAGCTCGTATTAGGATATCACCGGTTGTGAGTATGGAATGAGGATATACCAAAGAAGGCATTCAGATGTTATTACAGTCACTATGAGTACTTGGTGATGCCTTTCATCATGAAGAATGCCCCATAAGTGTTCATGGGACTCATGAATTGGATCTTTAAACTTTTCCTTCACCAGTTTGTGGTGGTATTCATCAGTGATATATTAGTTTAATTGGCGTATGAGGAGGATCATAGGAGACACTTAAGGATGGTCCTAGACACACTCTGAAATCATTGTATTTATGGGAATCTCTTTATGTGTTAGTTTTGGATTCTATAGGCCACTTCCTAGGACATTTCATCTTAGAGGAAGGAGTGTTAGTGGACCCGATGAGGGTTGAGGTGGTACTAGCTTGGGAGCCACCCAAGAGTGTTACTAAGGAGTGAAGTTTCCTTGGGTTGTAAGGGTACTATCAAGGGTTTCTACCCAATTTTCCAAAGTTGCAGCACCCTTGACAACTTTGACCCAAAATGATAAGCCTTTCATGTAGAAAGAAAGGTGTCAGTGGTGTTTTTAGGAGTTGAGGTAGAGGTTGACGATCAACCCCATATTGAGATTACTGGAGGAGGGTGTCAAGTATGTAGCTTTCTTTGATGCATCGGGGACTAGACATGGGTGTGTCTTGATTTCAAGGTAGGTAGTGATTGTATATGGGTCTAGGAATTTGAGACCACATGATAATAATTATGTGACCCATGATCTTGATCTAGCAGTGGTATTATTTGCCTTGAAGATATGGAGACACTACCTAATGGATGTTTGATTTATAGTCTACTCTGATCACAAGAGTCTCAAGTATGTCTTCTACTAGAAGGATCTTAACTTGAGATAGAGAAAATGTATAGAGTTACTCTAGGACTATGAATTCAAGAATTTCTATACTCCTATAAAGGGGAACACGGTGGCTAATGCACTTAGTGGGATATCTTGCTCTCGGTTGTTAGTTTAGGCGTCATAGCAGTTAACCTAATTGTAGTTTTCCTTAGTAGACAAGGATGGTGCTTCATATATTCAGTAGATGGTTGTTAAATCACTGATTTTACATCATTTTATGGAATCTTGACTTTGATATATTGACTGTGAGACCTTACATACTCAGATATCCACTGGAAATTCTCCTGATGGATTTTCTAATGGTGGGGAGTACATTATTCTTTTTATAGGATGGGTTATGGTACTAGTGATGTTGTTGGAGGAGGTGATGAGGTAGTTTTATAAATCCCTTTTTATGTTACATCTCGGTGTGTAAAATATTTATCGAGACCTTTGATGTTAGTTTTTGTGGCTAGGTATAAAGAGTTGTGTTGCAGATTTTGTCTCTCGATGTCTCATTTGTCATCAAGTGAAGGCTGAGAACCAGGTTACAATGGGTTTAGCTCAACCCCTTGATGTGCCATAGTGGAATTGGGATAGGATATCCATGGACTTAGTGACAAGTTTACCACATAAATCTAGGGGAAATGACTCCATCAAGGTGATTATAGACTGAATCACCAAGTTGGCATGCTTCCTAGCTATTTGAGAGCAAAGTTCATTATAGAACTTGGGACGCTTGTATATGCAGGTGATAGTTTGTCTCTATGGAGTTCCCTCAATGATCATTTCAATACATGATGCTCTCTTCATGTCATGATTATGGAGAGGATTTTAGGAGGCCTTTGGGACTCGGTTTCATTTGAGCACAATATTTCATTCCCATATTGACAGCCAAACTAAGCAGACCATTCAGGTCTTGGAGGACATGTTGGGGGATTGCATGTTGGTATTTGGTCATAGTTGCGAGGATCACCTACCCTTGGTGGAGTTTTCGTACAATAACATATATCATTACATTATTGATATGGCACCATTTGAGGCCTTGTATGGGAAACTTACAAGTCACCACTTTGTTAGACTGAACCTAGTGAGTCAGCACTCAAGGGCCTAGAGTTAGTGAGAGATATGATATAGAAGGTGTAGATAATCTAGGATAGGATGAGGAATGGATAGAGATGTCGTAATTTATATGTATACTAGTGATGGAGGCCTGTGGAGTTCAAGGAGGGAGACCATGTGTATCTAAGGGTCTCACCTCAACGTGAGTTATGGAGATTCGGTTGGGGAGACAAGTTATCTCTAAGATTCATTAGCCCTTTATAGATATAATGTAGATTTGGAGAGGTGGAATACTTCTTAACTCTACAATCATAGTTAGACTTGGTACATGACATCTTCCATGTGTTGCAGTTGAGGAGGTACATGAATGACCCATCACACACTATCGACTGGGGTGAGCTAGATATCAAGGATGGGGATACCTTTGATGATTACTTGATAGAGATTGAGGATTGGTAGGAGACGACCATTTATGGGTAATTAATTCCCCTAGTGTGTGTCCAATGGTAGCATGGGAGTCTTTAGGATAGCACTTGGGAGTGGGAGACTCATATGTGAGCTCAGTACCCTCATCTTTTTTAGTATCTTTTTCGTTTTTTATGATTAAAAGGCCTAAGGTAGGGAGAATGCAAAGAATCTGATTTTTCTATGTATTACTTCAGAATATTATATGGATTATATTTTGGATCTAGGAATTAAGACAACGTGAGATTCAAAGGCTCGATGATCCCAAAATTGATATTTCAAAAATACTAAAAATATTAATATCAAGCACATATATTTTTCATGAAAAAATGGAATAACTCTTAAACAGATGCTTGGATATAAAATTCGAGTTTTTCGTTGAGTTTTGGGTGTGGGTTTTAATTTAGGCACAATATAAACTTAGAGAGCATCAGATGCTTGGGTTAGGCTCAATCATGGGTAAATTTGTAAATAAATTAATTAAATGAAATTTATTTATTTTATTAATTTTTCATAAAATTAAATTGATTATAAATACACGATTATGATGAGATCTTAGGTTTAGCCGCTTAAACCTAGATATCTATAGGACCATTGGATGAGGAAATTCTTGGTGAACAATATTAGATTAGATCGAGATCAATGATCATTGCACCATAAAAGTTCATGGATCTCACCAATGAAGACTACACAAGACTATTCTTCTCAATGATCGATCCAAACTCTATATAGCATTTTAGATTTGTTTAATTTCTATCCCATTCTTTATCCCAATCAAGCATATATCAATTCCATGAACAATAATTGACTCGTGCATCGATAGTTGATTTTATTTATGGTTGATTTATTTTTCATTGATCATTTCCCTTGGTGTTCATCTATTTATTTGACAATGAATCGAGGATGAAAATGAACAAAGGCCAAGGATCATTCCTCACATTTTATGGTTTACAGATTTCTCCCTCATTTCTTTATGTGATCATTAAAGAAAATTTCTTTGGATTGTGGTTTGGTATTAGATCATTTCACAACCATTATTTGGTGCAACAGATCAATACTGCAGGTGAGGTTTTCGATTGAGGGTTTGATCGAGGTGCGGTGACGATGGAGGGTGATTGTAGGTAGATCGGATGGACTGACAGTACCTGATCTTCTCGGTTTGACATGCGATGGTGATGGTGTGGATCGAGGATGCGTTTTCGAGTAGATCTGAACATGGATCCTGGAAATTAGTGATGGAAGGGGTCTATTGACCTTGGATCCTTGTATTCTAGTGATATTTTCAATGGAGGTGGTGCATAGGATGATGCGGAGAAGAACTTGGTGGTTCCATAAAATCCCATGCCACATTGTGTGTAATCCATAGATACACGTCGTGTAGGACCCTCATGTGGCGCTAGAAATTTTGCTAAGAGAAAAATATCACACGTCGTGTGAACCGTGATGGTAGATCTATGTGTACCTCATAGGGTACATAAGCATGGAAAATTCAGGGTACATAAAAACATCCAGGTGTACACAAACATGGCCAGGTGTATATAGGTTGGTACATGGGCACGACCAGCAGTACACAAGTATGGATAGATGACACAGGCAGGGTGCCAGAAGACCTCTATGTTCCATGTATACTTACTTACATGTTTTACATGTGTAGGTTTACATTCCTTGTGAGTCATCCCCACACAGTCAAACCAAGGGTTGGGTTGACACATTGTGTACCCCCATTGCACATCGTGTACCCCCCCCCCCCCCCCCCTTGAGGGTGTCTGTAGCCCTTTGTATCGTCAACATTAAACCAATATCGATTGAGTGTGTTCCCTTGGTCCATTTCCTTGAAAGTATTTGTTTTATTACATTCACATATCTAGATTGTTATCCCCTCTAGATGATAAGTCTCAGGTAGATTTTGTGGTTTCCCTCCATGAGACCGAAGTGTGATCCTATATCATTTCTTCTTATAAACTAGGTAGATTTTGTGGAATCGACATGACCTTCATGTATGGGGAGTTTATCCTACATCTAGAATTCTATTTCAATAGGGTCTATGGTATCATTGTATATGATCCCCTATATAGTAGTTTGTTCTAGATTGGGTTTGGGGTTTCCCCTAGTGGTCATGGGTGTGATCCCCTATCTAAGTATCAAAGTCTTCAGAGACTGGTGAGTTTTACTGGGTAGGGCCCAATGATCATCAACTCTTCGATTATTTTCTCTAATTATATCATGGATCGTGGAGTGGGTTCTCCCAGAATGATAATTTCCTAGAATATTTGAGAAAAATCATACGGCTGGCAGTTTGGTTAAGACCACCTGGAAGCATTGTTTCCATCCTGGGTATATCTAGGTTTTTTTATGAATTGATTGTTAAATACTTATTATGATCTAACCATTATTTATGCTTTTTGTTTAGTGTTTTTTGGGTTTCCTACTGGGTATTGTTATACTCGGCCCTACATGGGCTCTTCCTACACATGTCGTGTCTTATGTAGACGATGACCCAATTGATGGTGTCCTGGGAGGATAAGGAGATAGTGGAACATAACTTGATCTAGACAGACCGATGTGTCTTCCAAGTGGATGAATTTTATAGTATTCTTCACCTTCTAAGTATGTTATACTCTCTATAGTTTTTAGTTGGTCTTGTATTTGGAACCATTATCACTTTCAAAACATTACTATCGTACTTCGATTGTGGGATTATATATGTATGCATGCATTGGTTTTAGTTGTTTTATATTTAATCATTTTGTGTGCTTTTATATGTGTTCATGTGTATAGGTACATTAATCTAATGTCTACCATGTGTGTGATATGTCTACTCGGCACTAGTCATCATCCCTAAGCCTATTGGTGACAGGTTTGGGGTAGTCGAAGTTCGGGCCTCGTCGGGCTGGGTCATGAGAAAGCACCCCACTTGATCATCTAAAAATATATCATGGGACATTTAAAAAACTTGACATCAAAAACATTCAATTTTACAAATTCAATCACAACCCATGGGTGGCCATAGGTATGGTCTCACAACATCCAATGGATCCAACAGGGTTTGTGGAAGGTCCACAGTATTAATATAAAGACCAAACCAATTTATTAAATCAATGGTGAAATCATATTGCACATGGTCTCTAAGGAATATACCACACACACATATAATATAATTATCAAGCCTATGTTTAAAGATCTTAGACCACCTACCTCATTTCTAAATCTTTCTAATATGTTTTCAAAGCATGGTGTCCTTGCCAGGGCCCGTCGAAGCATCATCCAAACCCCTACACACCCAATCAAACTCATAACCACCACCCGGGCTCTATTATCACACCAAGAAACCATAATTAATTAATTATAACAAATATAATTAATTAATTAATTAAACTCCAACTTTTTTTAATTTTGAAAAACTCACAAGGAACCCACCTCTTATAGAAACTCCAAGAAACCACCATGGAAAGTCTACAACAGACTCCCGACACCATTCCTAGGAAAATCCCAAAGAGGTGATACCATTCAATAATTAAATAAATTAATTCAACTAGTAAAACATAATAAAATTCACCATGAACACATACCTTAATGAAATTTCATGCAATGACGTGAGGAATCCATCTAGGGATCTCCTCTACCAAAGCCAACCAAAAGACCCATCATCTTTGGTTGATTCCACCATGATTCGGTGCAATTGGAATCAAATCCCTAAACCCATACATCCAAAATTAGGAAGAACCATGGAAAGAGGGAAAGGGGTGGAGGAGGAAGATAAATCTCACCTTAGCACAAAATAAGCGCCATGGATGAACCCTAAATCAAAGGGTTAAAGGAGGAAGGGGTTGGAAACCCCCTGGTTCATGCGTAGAAAATGGGGGAGGAAGCGGGTGGAGTTGGTAAAAAATCTGAGGGGATATTTTGGTCATTTATTCATTTTTAATGAAATCTAGTTAGTTGCATTGTTTTCCAAACCATGCATCAATTGTGCTGTCTACACTACTATAGAAAAACATGTGGTTTATTTGAAACTGTGCACAACCCATGCCCCATGCCTCAATACCCCTCAACCTCACACAATTTCTCCTTTTTTCCACACACGATTTACCCTAAACCATGCTTGAATTTTGAAAATCAACCATGCATAGTAAAAAAATGAATTGAAAGCCTCCTAAGAATCATGGTGTCGTGTGATTTCTCCAAAACCATGCACACTAAAACATGCACTTGATAAAGACAAGCTGGGACTTCTTGAAACTTAACCCAAATCTCATTTGAAAACCTAAGCTACCTCCTAAACATTAATCCTTATCTCAAAACACCATTTTGAGGTATTCCAACACTCAAAAAACCATTCTAAGTCTTGATTCAAAATCTAACCCATTCAATAATAAAAAACCAAATTCCTTCTGGATTTTCAACCCATTTGAATGTAGGATTTTACAACCTCCCCACCATAACACTTCTCATCCTCAAGAATCCTTGATAGTCGTCCATATGCACCACCCAACCTACATCATTCACCATATTTTATTTGAAAACCTCATTTAGCTTTTGATGGCCTAAAACACTACCAAGGAACAACCTCTAACTCAAGTCCCTCCACCAACCAAAACCCCAAGATAAAAGCCATAGCCAAAATCGAAACTCCACGATTACCTTACCTGAGCCCATCCAATAGAAACATTGATTAAAAAATAAAAAAATCAGTCATTGAGCTATATTTCTCCCCACCATAAGCTTCAGATTATAACCATAAACTTCTGATACTTAACACTCTTTCCATTAGGAAATCCCAATAGAACTTGAACTCATCCTATCACCAAGCACCTGAAATGGTTCTCAACTTACTACTCCCCAACACCCACAAGAACTCTAATAATCATCATCACTCATCCCTATCATCAAAAAAAACTGAATTGGATGCATACCCATCCATGCATGAACTATGAACATATCAGTTTTTCCTTAAAATACCAAATCAAACCCAAAATGCACCTATTGTTCCCAAAATGAAACACCAAACATAGCTTATAACTTTCCTCACCCACATTGTGTGCTAACCAAAGATGGAATATCCTTGGATGATTCATCCCAAAATGACCAAATCCAACTATCAGTCTATCAACACTCACCTGATCATGATGCCCTCGCACCTAGAGGCATTCCACCACCACACAAAGATTTCCATTGGATTCCATGCCCAAACTACTTTCCAAAACCACAATGATCCTGAATCCAATGCTCATCTTGATCATCTATAACATCGTATTTCCTTCTAATATTCCCTATGGAATTTAAGTACACACCTTAATGGTTTTTCATTGGAATTACAATGCCACTACGACTGATCCAAGGAAATTTCTACACATGTGATACCCTTCCAATATGAGGGTTTCACCCCTATGACCAACACATCACTCCCCACCATGGGAGTGTCATCATCATTGCCTCACCCAAGATACTTCAACCACCACATCCCATGTTCCATTCACTACTAACCCAAGAATTGGACATGTCCATATCACCCTCATCTGAGTGACCAAAAAAACATCAATTATCTCCCATTCCCAAAATCCAAAAATGGAACCCATGGTATTCAACAACATCCAGTCCATCACAAGGACCTCACTCACTGATGGTCGATGGTGCTCTTCCCACCATACATCTTCATTTACACTACTCCATGAGAGTAACTCTATGGAGAACTCTCATCAAACCAGAAAATATATTTAAGTATATAGATGTATATCTATTGATCTCTCAACATACTTATAATGATTTAAAGATATTAGTAATGATTAACACTAACTTATGGGTATTCTAAGATGTAATCTATTAATGTCATCATAATATCGTCCATTCTTGAAGTCACCTATCATATAAAGGACATAAAAAAACTCATACAAAGGCACTGGGAATCCCTACCCGCAAGTATCTCATCACATTCACCTCGGTTCTCATCCTACTCATGGAATCCTTTTCTACTTAAGAACCTCAGGTGTATGCTCTCATAACACCCTATAAAAAAACTAAAGGACACAACATGTCACTATACAGTCATGCATCCAAGATCTAATTAACACTTATCTATCACACACAATATTATGTGACCCCACCATAGAACTTTTTTACAACCATAAGCAAGTCATGTCTCATGAAAACTTAGTTCTCAAGCCCTATCCACTAGTCATGCCTCTCCTGTATGTCCCTTTTACCCAAGGGATATCAACCTTGGTGCTTCCCAAAACCAAAATAAAATCATGAGGCAAAACCACTTACTCAATCACTAAAAACTTGAGTGTCATTAAAAGTACCACTAAGATCATCTACACTCTCAGCATGTTCCTGTAAATGAATCTAGAGCTAATATGGTTCAGGCACTTCACTAGAACTTCCTTTATAAACAACAAGTGCCATTGAATCATTAACACTCCCAGTGCTTTCCACCCCAAAGAAACCATACACTTTCATGTGTATAATGCTATAAACATTCCAGGTCAATCTCACCTGTACAGTCATCACCCAAAGCAAACCTACACTTTCGATCCAGCTCAAATCCACCAGGCACATCCTTCCTACACAATTTCTTTCTAATCAAGGCGCCCAAACAAGCCTGACCCATAGAAACCAACCATAAGGATAAAACAAACTCAAGTACCAAAACATCCACTCATGCCTCATGTACCCAAAGGCACTTATAGCTAGACCAACCCTCTAATGGGTCATCCACAAAAGCCACACAAAACTAACTCCCCAAATGTAACGCCCCGACCCTAGTTACCCAGAGTCGGTGCATTATTACATAACATTGGCATGATCACAAGAAAGATCAAATCTCGAAAGACCGATTGGTTTAGTAGCCTTGGAAACACTATATATATTCATAAGTTTTATATTACATCATAAAATGAAAAACTACTACAACAACATAATGTCTCCATAATCCACACTCATATCCCCACATAATATCCCTGCAGGTCATTCATAATTTACTTCTTCACTTCCTGGTAAAAATAAAACATAGAAAAGGGGTGAGCTCAAATGCCCAGTAAGGATAACAATATAGCGGAAACTTTCATAAATAAGAATAAACATTTAAGGCAATGAATTACTAAAACAAAAGCCTTTTGAACTTGAACTTCAACATAGTATGGAAAAAGTAAAATGAAATAATGCCATTTACTTGTTCACATGGATATTCTACTAATCGAATAATCACATGCAATATCAATAACCACTTTCATAATGTTGGAATGCATAATGCCATACTATCATAACCACATAGCCAAGGCCTCGTGCCAAGACTACAAATAAGATTTTGCCAAGGCCTTGTGCCAAGACACTAGTTTGTCTCATGAGACCTACCGATGCATCGAGGAGCTATAGCGGGCTCCACCCGTCACATATTAAGTCCAATGCATTCCCATATGAAAAGGTTTAAACATAACATAAACATTCGTATTAAAACTAGCATACGAAATGTCAATAATTTCACCATAAACTATTAATGGTATAAAAATAGCACATCCACAGTCAAACATATCACAAAACCTTCAATACAATATAGAAGTTTTGTATCATAATAAATCAACTTCAAATAAGCGTAAAATCTGTCAAAGGATGTTGACATAGATGAAATCAAAACACTTTTTAGAGAAATATCTCTTTCTATTTTTGAAATCATTTAAGAGCCATATAAAATAAAACATTTTCTTGAAAATATTCTTATAAGCTTGTAAGGGAAGCTTTGACGATTTTATAACGGCGGAAAATAACCGCACCCGCCGTATAAGTTAAAAAAACATTCTTATCTTAATTCTGTCGAAAAGGTTAAAAAGCACCTTGTTTGGAAAACGACGGAAAGATTCCCTTATAAACCTCTTATAAAAAGTCAAACAAGGGTATAAATGACTTTAACCCATATTCTTTTAAATATTAAAAATGTTTTGAAATACATTTTGAAGAAACATGGACGTGGATGATAACGAGGTCCCAGTAGATAATTATGTATAAACAACCTCGGATAATGAAGAGATTGCGAAATAAACCCTTACCTTGTACTTTTCCTTGGTTGGGGTAGGTTAACCTCCTGTATAATGGTGAAATAATTGTTACTAAATTATACAAGAATCATATACATTAATATGATATCATATATGATCTTTTAATATCGATTTATAATAATATCTTAGTATTATCGTTGTTTCGGGTGTTAACTTACTTGTTTAATTTTATATGTTTTGTTACGTAAGACATTTTTGTAAAGGATAGGTTGTATATTATTCATATCCATAATGATATCAAGTCCTTAACATCATTTTTAAATCATAAAATGATAATTATACTTGAATGGATATGATGGAGAATGAATCTCATCGCGTTCGTGGAGACGGTAGTCCGTACGTACGCACGAGCGACAATATCATTCTTTTGATATTAAAATAATATATAAATGGATGGTATATCATATATACAGAATCATTAACATGTTATATTTATTATTTACATGAGTTACACATCATTATTATACCCATCCAAATAATAATATATTGAAAAACAATTACACCACGACGTGGAGACGGTAAGCCGTACGTACGCACGTATGGTGACATGTTATTCAAATGGTGGATAGAATACTGAATATGGTTGTACCATATTTCTAATAACATCAAAGTATATGTGAGATACTGGAGTTATTATTTTATAATGGTAAGAACAAAGAAAGAAGAAGTGGAAGAAGAAAGGAACTTGAAAAGGGTGGTGAAATCATTACCTCTTCTTCGGGTTCTTCCTTTTGATTTGATCAAAAGGGCTCCTTAGTTTGGCTTTATGATCAAACTAAGTCCCCTAGGTTGTAGTGAGGGAAGTTGGGAGAGTATTTGGGCAGATTTTGTCCGAACCAAAAGGCTTTGAAGGTGTGAAGAAATGAGAAGGAGGAGTGCCCTTTTATAAGAGGGGTGAGGGGCACCTTTGGAAAAGCTAGAAATATTAATTTATAATAAATTCATATTCGGTTTCTAATGGCTCCAAAGTTTACTATTCAAAGGTTAAGGTGGGGATGGGTCGAAAACAACTCAACCAATAGAATTTAGACAGGTTTGGGTACTTATATTAACCTTATCTTTAAGTATTAACTCTAAGTGAATTAGTTTCACTTTTACAATGTCTCTTTGTATTTTTATATAATATGGTTAATAAACTTACTATATACATCCAAGAGACCCCCAAGTGCTCCATTAATGATGAACCTATCATGATATAAGTCTCTTGGCCGAACCTTAGATTTTTATGAATTTAATATCAATTAATAATATAATATTTGTTTTAAGAACTCTTTTATGTCAATTTTGACACTATTCAATAGTTGATTTTTGTGAAACTCATAACATATTGATTACTTCGAACAAAGTCAATTAAATCAATCCTAATATATCATATTATCCTATAAAATTATTTTAATTCATTAAAAGTTTCATATTACATTTATTTGGGTATTTATAATATCAATTATTTTAATTTTTCACTATTATAGTAATTATTGCATCATCATTGTGTCATAAATAAAATAAATTATTTAATGTCTAAAAATTATAAATAAAATATCATTATGTAGGAAATCTTTTTATATTTCTAATGAATATTTATAATCTAAAATCCAACATATATAACCCTATGTAACAATTGTTTTTCTAAAAGATATATGCTTGTGTCATTTTTGTATTCATTTTAACTTAATTAAAATAAAGTGTCATTATCACTTACAAGTGGATCCATGGGGTCCCAAAATCGACCCAAAGATGCCCATGGTCGACCATGTATCAACAAATAGGGTTAAGACACATTTTAGGGTAATTTAGTATTATTATAATATTATTTTTTTAACCCTTATTTACCGGATTTACCCTTAACCATGGTAAATAAAATATTTACCGCAGTAATTATTCAAAATGTCTAAAAATAAAAGTTACCTATTTACACAATTTGAACATCCTGATTCCAAATATGGAATCCATTTTCCTAAATTCAAAACACATAAGTGGCATAAATTAATTTAAAATTAATTCCTGCTGTCAAAATAAAAAGCGTGTTTTAAAGAGATAATAACTATCAAAAGATTGACACTTGTTTATGTTCGGTTTAATTGTAAAATTATGTCCAATGACCAACATTATATTAAATGGTAAAAATATATTCTAAATATACTTTAAAACTACTAAAATTCATAATTTATCACTATTAATTATTTTTAATAAAAAAGTTGTTTTTAATTAAAATTTAGTAATTTTCACTATTCATCAAAATATGAAAGTTATCCGAAAAGTACCAAAATTTCACCTTAGGCTAAATTAGATATTACGAATCCAAAAATGAAGTCCATTTTGAAATATAAAATATATATGATTTCAAAAAGTAGGTATTACTATTCACAACGACTAGTTTAATTAGTTGTGGTGTGTGTTAGAACTCGAGGTTGCGTACAACACACGCTATCGCATTATTCGAAGGGAAACGTACCGTGGAAGCTTGGGGTGTTACATTCTCCCCTCCTTCAAATAATTGCGTCCTCGCAATTTCTAGGGTATTACTGCATAAAAAGACTCGGGTGGTTCTTCATCATAAGTTCCTCGGGTTCCCACGTTGCCTCTTCCATCTTATGATTTCTCCACAAAACTTTTACCAGACGCATCGTCTGGTTTCTCAGTACTTGTTCTCTTGTATCAAGAATCCTGACAGGCTCTTCACAATAAGACATATCGGGTTCCAGTTCTAATTCCTCATAGGTGAGTACATGCGTTGGGTCAGGCATGTATTTTCTCAACAGAGATACGTGGAACACATCGTGAACTTTGGAGAGACTTGGCGGCATTGCCAATCGGTAAGCTACAACCCCAATTCGTTTTAGAATTTCGAAAGGTCCGATGTACCTGGGACTCAATTTACCTTTCTTACCAAAACGTATGACTCCCTTCCACGGAGATACCTTCAGGAAAACATGATCACCGACTTGAAATTCCAAATCCTTCCTTCGATTATCGGCATAGCTCTTCTGCCTCTTTTGAGCTGCTTTGATGTGATTTTGGATTACCTTCACCTTTTCCACTGTTTCCTCCACCAGTTCTGGGCCTACAAGTTTTCTTTCACCAACCTCATCCCAACAGGTTGGTGTACGACATCTCTTTCCGTATAACGCTTAATATGGTGCCATCTGAATACTCGAATGGAAGCTATTGTTATAGAAAAATTCTACCAGTGGTAAATATTGATCCCACATACCCTGAAAGTCAAGTGAGAAAGATCTCAACATGTCTTTTAGGGTTTGAATAGTCCGTTCTGATTGTCCATCTATCTGAGGGTGGTAAGCAGTGCTCAAATGAAGTTCAGTATCCAGGGATTTCTGAAGACTTTTCCAAAATCTTGAAGTAAAACGGGGATCACGATCAGAAACAATTGATAGGGGTACTCCATGAAGTCTCACAACTTCATTAATGTATAGTCTTGCTAGACGTTCCAGGGGTAGATCTTCTCTTATAGCAAGAAAATGTGCTGACTTGGTAAGACGATCAACAATAACCCATATTGCATCGTTCCTTCTAGGAGTCTTTGGTATCCACATGACAAAGTCCATCGTAATATTGTCCCATTTCCACTCCGGTATGGGAAGAGGTTGCATGACTCCTCCAGGTTGTTGCCTTCCAGCTTTCACTTGTTGACAAACCATACATCTTGACACAAAATCAGCAATCTCCCTCTTCATGTTGTCCCACCAAAAATGTTCCTTCAAATCTCTATACATTTTTGTGCTCCCATGGTGTATAGAGAAATTGGAACTATGAGCATCATCCAGCAATTCCCTTTTTAGATCAGGTATATCAAGAACACAAAGTCTCTTCCCAAATTTCAAAATTCCATCTTCATACACAAAGTCTCTCAATCTCCCATCATTCACAGCTTTAATCTTCTTTTGAAATTCTTCATCATCGGTCTGAGTACTCTTAATCCTTTCTATTAAAGATGGTTTGGTAACCATTTGAAAAAGCATTGATGTTTCACCTTCCCTGTTTATTCCCATGTCCATCTTCACTAGATCCATGAAAATTGGATCCCTTTCAATTCTCATATTGTTCAAAACTCCATGGTCTTTTCTACTCAAAGCATTTTCCACCTTGTGTGCTTTCCCCGGGTGGTAGTGTATCGTTCAATCATAATCTTTGAGTAATTCAATCCATCTCCTTTGCCTCATGTTGAGTTCTTTTTGTGAGAAAATATACTTCAAACTCTTGTGATCAGTATAAATCTCACATTTTTCACCATAGAGGTAGTGCCTCCATATCTTCAAAGAAAATATCACAGCTGCTAACTCGAGATCATGAGTAGGATAGTTTTGTTCATGAATTTTCAACTGTCGTGATGCATAGGCAATAACTCTATCATTCTGCATAAGGACACAGCCAAGTCCTTTCTTCGATGCATCACTATAAATAACGAACCCATCATTCCCCGATGGTAGAGTCAATATAGGATCATTGACTAATCTTTTCTTCAGTTCTTCAAAACATTCTTCAACCTCTTTTCTCCAAACAAATTTAACCCCTTTACGTGTGAGCTTCATTAATGGGTTAGCCAATCGGGCAAAATTCTGGACGAAACGTCGATAATAACATGTCAAACCAATAAAACTGCGTACCTCAGTTATACTCGTAGGTGCTGGCCATTCTTGGATTGCCTTGGTCTTAGAAGGATCAAGAGAGATTCCATCTTTAGAGACAATATGGCCAAGAAAAGAAATCTCCTGAAGCCAGAATTCACACTTGCTAAACTTCCCATATAATTCATGCCTCCTCAGAGTCTTCAAGATAATGCGCAAGTGATTTTCATGATCTTCGTAGGTTTTGGAGTATACCAAGATATCATCAATAAATACCACCACAAATTCATCGAGATACTCCTTGAAAACTCTATTCATCAGATCCATGAATACAGAGGGTGCATTAGTCAATCCAAAAGGCATTACAGTAAACTCGTAATGCCCGTACCTGGTTCGAAATGCTGTCTTCGGAATGTCTTCCTTCTTTACACACAACTGATGGTATCCAGATCGAAGGTCAATCTTTGAAAAGTATTGGGCTCCATGCAGTTGGTCAAATAAATCATCAATACGAGGCAGGGGATACTTATTCTTTATCGTTATAGCATTGATCTCCCTGTAGTCGATACATAACCTCATATATCCATCTTTCTTTTTAACAAAAAGAATAGGAGCTCCCCATGGAGAAACACTAGGGCGAATAAATCCCTTATTACTCAATTCCTCTAGTTGTTTCTTTAGTTCGACTAACTCTACAGTGGCCATTCTATAAGGGGTCTTCGATATAGGCCTTGATCTAGGAATCAAATCAATGGAAAACTCAACTTCTCGTTCTGGAGGATGTCCAAGTAAATCTTCCGGAAATACATCTACAAATTCTTTCACAACAGGTACATCCTCTATTTGAACATTCCTTTACTCACCGACAGTTATTTCATTCTCTTCCTCCCCAATAATTGAATTAAGTTGAGCTACTAGGGGTGGATCTAAATAAGAATTAGGTGGTGACGATTCTTCTCTAAAGATAAGGTGTTCCTTATCATTATCATCAAGAATCGTAACCTCTTTCTTCTTGCAATAAATCTTCGCATCATAGTCCGAAAGCCAATCCATACTGAGGATTATATCAAACTCAATCATAGGTATGATGATGAGATCAGCAGATAAAGAAAATTTATGTTCTCTAATGGGGACTGATTCACAAAACTTTGTTGCAATGATACTTCCCTTAGGAGTTTTAACTGACAACTCCCTTATTAAATCAAATTAAAAATATCTAATTTTCTTAGAAAACTGGGAAGATATGAAACAATGCGACGATCCAGAGTCAAATAATGCATTTTCTAAACTTGAGGAAACCATTAAATTACCTGCCACCACGTCTTTTGGAGCTTCTACCTCTGCAGTAGTGATAGCATAAGCCTGGCCTTGATCCCTTGGCCTTTTCTGAGGTAAGTTCTCCTGACGCTTAGGACATGCATTTGCATAATGCCCCATCTCCCTGCAATTGTATCACTGAACGTTGGTAGCTTTCTTCTTCCCCTTGCAATCACGAGCTTGGTGGCCTTTTTCACCACACTTGTAACAGACTCCCATTCCCTTCAAGAAAGTACCAGGATGTTTCTTCCCGCATTTACCACAAGATGGATATTCAACCTTTCCCTTCTTCCCCTTATTTCCATTCCCAGATTGATCAGCAGGTCTCTTCTTCTCTTGCTTTGCTTTAAAGTCATAAGACTTAGAGAATTCCTTTTCGGTCTTGATAGCACATGAGACAATGTCTTCGTATGATGAAAAGGATTGTGAGACTAATGCTAGACGGAGAAATGGTTTTAACCCATCAAAGAAACGATCAATCTTACTTCTTGGGTTGCGAATATAATCTCTAGCATACCTCGCTAACCTTGTAAAGTTAGCCTCATACTTTGTGACATTCTCATCCTCCTTTTGTCTCAGACCCAGAAATTGCCTTTCCATATCTGCTCGATGGTCGCGAGGGAAGTATTTTTCTAAAAACAGATCTTTGAACTACCTCCATTCCATATTTGATACTTCATCATCTTCCTTCATGTTTTGAATCAATGACCACCATTGATCAGCATCTCCAGTGAGGCGGTAAACTGCCATGATAACTTTTTCCCTTTCACTGCTCCCCAAAGCTTGAAATATTTTCTCTAGGGAATTTATCCACTGCTCGGCTACTAAGGTATTTGTACTCCCATTGAACATTGGTGGTTGTTGCCTCATGAATCGATCTAACATTGATCCTCCACGCTGCGGATCAGGGTGCTCCATACGGGTAAGGTTATTATTCATAACCTGAGTAAGTTTTCCCAGTATAGTGATTAGCTGATCGGAACCAGTTGCATCACCAGCCCTACTATAATTATCTTGAGCAGGAGGGCAATCCCTACATGGAGTGCGTGCATTGATACAGTTTCCATTTCTTCCACTAGGCGCCATTTCTAAACAATGGCATAAACTAGATCAGTTTATGAATCAAAATACATAATCCCATACTTATAAAACACTTAACATAAATTGAACTATTTATGGATATAATCCATAATCATAAGAATGTTTTATTTGAGGAAGTATATACTCATAATCCCATCAAAATGATTTGTAAAGAAAATGAGAGTTATCCTAATCATATCCCCCGGGAGTGTCGTAACCAAGAGTGCAGCAAGGCCCGTTGTCGTGCACCAGTTCCCGTTCGAGTCTAGCTCAAAGCGGTGTTTTCGGGTTTTACCCCTAGGTACATCTGTGCCAGAGCCGCCTCTACCTGCTCATATCCAGACAGGGATGTATTGCTCAGAAAACTCACAAAATCTCTACAATACCAAAATTCTAGGAAGTTCTTCTATACTAATCCTCAAAGTTCATCTTAGGTCTACGTGCTCTAATCAGAGTTTATCTAAATCTAGCTTCCAAGGTTTGTACTAAACTTCCTCTGATACCAACTGTAACGCCCCGACCCTAGTTACCCAGAGTCGGTGCATTATTACATAACATTGGCATGATCACAAGAAAGATCAAATCTCGAAAGACCGATTGGTTTAGTAGCCTTGGAAACACTAGATATATTCATAAGTTTTACATTACATCATAAAATGAAAAACTACTACAACAACATAATGTCTCCATAATCCACACTCATATCCCCACATAATATCCCTGCAGGTCATTCATAATTTACTTCTTCACTTCCTGGGAAAAATAAAACATAGAAAAGGGGTGATCTCAAATTCCCAATAAGGATAACAATATAGCGGAAAATTTCATAAATAAGAATAAACATTTAAGGCAATGAATTACTAAAACAAAAGCCTTTTGAACTTGAACTTCAACATAGTATGGCAAAAGTAAAATGAAATAATGCCATTTACTTGTTCACATGGATATTCTACTAATCGAATAATCACATGCAATATCAATAACCACTTTCATAATGTTGGAATGCATAATGCCAGACTATCATAACCACATAGCCAAGGCCTCGTGCCAAGACTAAAAATAAGATTTTGCCAAGGCCTTGTGCCAAGACACTAGTTTGTCTCTTGAGACCTACCGATGCATCGAGGAGCTATAGCGGGCTCCACCCGTCACATATTAAGTCCAATGCATTCCCATATGAAAAGGTTTAAACATAACATAAACATTCGTATTAAAACTAGCATACGAAATGTCAATAATTTCACCATAAACTATGAATGGTATAAAAATAGCACATCCACAGTCAAACATATCACAAAACCTTCAATACAATATAGAAGTTTTGTATCATAATAAATCAACTTCAAATAAGCGTAAAATCCATCAAAGGATGTTGACATAGATGAAATCAAAACACTTTTTAGAGAAATATCTCTTTCTATTTTTGAAATCATTTAAGAGCCATATAAAATAAAACATTTTCTTGAAAATATTCTTATAAGCTTGTAAGGGAATCTTTGACGATTTTATAACGGCGGAAAATAACCGCACCCGCCGTATAAGTTAAAAAAAACATTCTTATCTTAATTCTGTCGAAAAGGTTAAAAAGCACCTTGTTTGGAAAATGACGGAAAGATTCCCTTATAAACCTCTTATAAAAAGTCAAACAAGGGTATAAATGACTTTAACCCATATTATTTTAAATATTAAAAATGTTTTGAAATACATTTTTAAGAAACATGGACGTGGATGATAACGAGGTCCCAGTAGATAATTATGTATAAACAACCTCGGATAATGAAGAGATATCGAAATAAACCCTTACCTTGTACTTTTACTTGGTTGGGGTAGGTTAACCTCCTGTATAATGGTGAAATAATTGTTACTAAATTATACAAGAATCATATACATTAATATGATATCATATATGATCTTTTAATATCGATTTATAATAATATCTTAGTATTATCGTTGTTTCGGGTGTTAACTTACTTGTTTTATTTTATATGTTTTGTTACGTAAGACATTTTTGTAAAGGATAGGTTGTATATTATTCATATCCAGAATGATATCAAGTCCTTAACATCATTTTTAAATCATCAAATGATAATTATACTTGAATGGATACGATGGAGAATGAATCTCATCGCGTTCGTGGAGACGGTAGTCCGTACGTACGCACGAGCGACAATATCATTATTTTGATATTAAAATAATATATAAATGGATGGTATATCATATATACAGAATCATTAACATGTTATATTTATTATTTACATGATTTACACATCATTATTATACCCATCCAAATAATAATATATTGAAAAACAATTACACCACGACGTGGAGACGGTAAGCCGTACGTACGCACGTATGGTGACATGTTATTCAAAGGGTGGATAGAATACTAAATATGGTTGTACCATATTTCTAATAACATCACAGTATATGTGAGATATTGGAGTTATTATTTTAGAATGGTAATAACAAAGAAAGAAGAAGTGGAAGAAGAAAGGAACTTGAAAAGGGTGGTGAAATCATTACCTCTTCTTCGGGTTCTTCCTTTTGATTTGATCAAAAGGGATCCTTAGGTTGGCTTTCTGATCAAACTAATGCCCCTAGGTTGTATTGAGGGAAGTTGGGAGAGTATTTGGGCAGAGTTTGGCCGAACCAAAAGGCTTTGAAGGTGTGAAGAAATGAGAAGGAGGAGTGCCCTTTTATAAGAGGGGTGAGGGGAACCTTTGGAAAAGCTAGAAATATTAATTTATAATAAATTCATATTCGGTTTCTAATGGATCCAAAGTTTACTATTCAAAGTTTAAGGTGGGGATGGGTCGAAAACAACTCAACCAATAGAATTTAGACAGGTTTGGGTACTTATATTAACCTTATCTTTAAGTATTAACTCTAAGTGAATTAGTTTCACTTTTACAATGTCTCTTTGTATTTTTATATAATATGGTTAATAAACTTACTATATACATCCAAGAGACCCCCAAGTGGTCCATTAATGATGAACCTATCATGATATAAGTCTCTTGGCCGAACCTTAGATTTTTATGAATTTAATATCAATTAATAATATAATATTTGTTTTAAGAACTCTTTTATGTCAATTTTGACACTATTCAATAGTTGATTTTTGTGAAACTCATAACAGATTGATTACTTGGAAAAAAGTCAATTAAATCAATCCTAATATATCATATTATCCTATAAAATTATTTTAATTCATTAAAAGTTTCATATTACATTTATTTGGGTATTTATAATATCAATTATTTTAATTTATCACTATTATAGTAATTACTGCATCATCATTGTGTCATAAATAAAATATATTATTTAATGTCTAAAAATTATAAATAAAATACAATTATGTAGAAAATCTTTTTATCTTTCTAATGAATATTTATAATCTAAAATCCAACATATATAACCCTATGTAACAATTGTTTTGCTAAAAGATATATGCTTGTGTCATTTTTGTATTCATTTTAACTTAATTAAAATAAAGTGTCATTATCACTTACAAGTGGATCCATGGGGTCCCAAAATCGACCCAAAGATGCCCATGGTCGACCATGTATCAACCCATAGGGTTAAGACACGTTTTAGGGTAATTTAGTATTATTATAATATTATTTTTTTAACCCTTATTTACCGGATTTACCCTTAACCATGGTAAATAAAATATTTACCGCAGTAATTATTCAAAATGTCTAAAAATAAAAGTTACCTATTTACACAATTTGAACATCCTGATTACAAATATGGAATCCATTTTCCTAAATTCAAAACACAGAAGTGGCAGAAATTAATTTAAAATTAATTCCCGCTGTCAAAACAAAAAGCGTGTTTTAAAGAGATAATAACTATCAAAAGATTGACACTTGTTTATGTTCGGTTTAATTGTAAAATTATGTCCAATGACCAACATTATATTAAATGGTAAAAATATATTCTAAATATACTTTAAAACTACTAAAATTCATAATTTATCACTATTAATTATTTTGATTAAAAAAGTTGTTTTTAATTAAAATTTAGTAATTTTCACTATTCATCAAAATATGAAAGTTATCCGAAAAGTACCAAAATTTCACCTTAGGCTAAATTATATATTACGAATCCAAAAATGAAGTCCATTTTGAAATATAAAATATATATGATTTCAAAAATTAGGTATTACTATTCACAACGGCTAGTTTAATTAGTTGTGGTGTGTGTTAGAACTCGAGGTTGCGTACAACACACGCTATCGCATTATTCGAAGGGAAACATACCGTGGAAGCTTGGGGTGTTACACCAAACTAGAGTCGCGTCAATAAGGTCACAAGGTCTAATCACCCAAAGTTTATGTTATATCATAAAAGGCCACAACTAATGGGGAATCAAACATGAACTCGTCTCATTTTCACATGACATAATCAAGTCAAAACACACTCTTATGGGGTCTCACACCATAAAGGTGTCATATACCAACCAACTAGTCACACCTAGGGTACCCGTCCTCTCTGAACATTTGTACATCAGACCGCTCCTTGGAGGACCCATACATGAAACCTATCCCATAAAAAACCACTCACAAGGGGTCTAATGATCCTATAATTATACCTTATTGATCCACCATGGTCACTACACCAACTGTGCATGAGTACCACACCAACACCCTCATCATAGAGTGTATCACTGTAGATCCACATAACCTAAAATTAGAAGGTAATCCATAAAATCACACACTAGTAGACCTATAATATGTGAATCCTACATGCCTAACATGATGAATGATATTACCCTTGCCTTTATAGGCTAGAGAGTACAAACCAAATCATGGACCTCATACCGACAGGCTAAGAACCAAAAATCCATCATAATTCATCAAATCCAAACAACATGTGTGTCTCTTGAAGTTAAAATCATATACAATCATAACATTATAAATATATAACATCAATCATATCCCCTGGTAACTTGGAATTCCTACCATAATATATGTTCAAGATGCACCATCTCATTATCCCTATCAAGCTTTAACACATTCCTATATCTCCAGCCTATCAAACCCCAAATAGTAAAATAATAGGAAAGTAGACACCTCTGATGCCACTTTGTAACATCATATCCTGGGTGCCACTAAAATCGATGCCCTGATCCGGACTTCCACATGACCTCAAGCACGCCTCCTTGTATGTCAGAGGCTTCCGACTAGTAGTGGGGATCTAAATTGGAACTATGAGAAGACTAGACCTTCATATCATAGTGCAAAACTAGAAGTAAATAACCAAATATCATACACATCAGAGCAAGAAGAAATAATAAATATAATTAAACAAGAGAATACTATAATAAAATTAAATACAATAAAGGCCCAAATGGCCAAGTCATATATACAACCAACCACCCACTGGGCCAGTTACATGATAGAAAAAAATAAAATAAACTACAAAAAGGCTCCACAGCATCTCTGATCCAAACCCATCAAATCACCTAAAACTATTTAGAATATCTTTTCCGACCATGTGAAACTCAACACAAGCCTCATCCCAACCTATGCCTACAATAAACATGTGAGATATGCATGGGAACCCATGAGCAGGGGAAACCCAAGTAGGGTGTGAGTAAAAATCAGTAGGTCATCGCCAATGGGGTCTAAATAAAATACCAATCAGTACAACAATGTATGTAGATATCTATAGTTGAACTAAATAAAATATAGTAAAATAAAAATGCTTCACTATTAAGCATTTTTTATTATCCTTTTTAATCATTTTGGTTCCACAGGGTCATCAAATAAACCAACCCTACTTCATTTATGTCGAGATTCCAAGCCACATATCATAGGGTTCACAACATTAAGTCACAAGGGTATTCATTTCTCAATTACTTTAATCCAGTATATCTCATATAATTAGTCTAGATAATTAATTTGGAGATTCGTAATGGAATTTCCAACCATCCCAAGAATTTATTATAAGGGTCACAAGTTGGAAAATAAAGAGCATCAATCCACATATACAACCGAGATTTGTAACATCATGTTTGACCATCCCAACCATTTTTTATAGGGGTTACAAGTCAAAAATATAAAGAGAATTAGTAAAAGTATCCAAAATGGATTTTGAACTTCAGGTTCAAACATCCAAACCATTTATTATAGGGATCATAGGTCGGAAAATAAGAAGAATCAGTCCAAGTATCCAACCAAGATTTGGAATGTCATGTATGACCATCCCAACCATTTATTATATGGGTCCCAGGTCAAAAAACAAGGTGCATTAGTCCAAGTATCCAATTAGGATTCGGAACTTCATGTCCAACCATCTCAACCATGATATGGAACTCCATGTCCATACCCATGGAGTTATGAACCTCATTCCATCCTCCAAAAACTATGGTGTGCTGGGGTTCCTGGAGTATCAGTCTGGCCTGCACAAAACCATGGATGAGGAACACCATATCTATCATCCTAAACCATATATTATACTAGTAGTTCCTTGATCATCAATCTATCACCTATACCATATATGAGGAATGTCATGCATAACATCCTAATCCATTACATTATCAATCAAATCCATTATTCAAGGTTCAACATGTTTAACCTTTTTAACATATTAACATCAATGGTGCACCCCCATTCATTTATCAATAGTCAAAACCTTTATTCAAATCACCATTTACCAAGGTCCCAATGGGCCTTCAAAACCAAATAATGCCTCAAAAAAACCCAACCCTTTTCACATATCATGAAAAAACCAAAACCAAACATTGTCATTACATGTTCCAAAACCACCCTTTAAAACATGGGTATTTTTCTTTAAAGAAACCAAACAAGGTCCAAGACCTTCACTTCCCACCATAACCATTTAAAATATCCATTAAACCATTTTCTTTATAAGTATTCACACCTCATTTCAATAAATATTTTAAATCCAATTAAAACCCCTTTAAAATCACATTGACGTCGACACCCCATTTCAAAACAACATCAATTTTAAAACATAGTTTCCCCCCCCCCTTGAAAATCATTGCCAAATAAAAACCCAAAGAACCCCATTAATCATCTAAAAAGATCTCATGGGATTTTTACAAAACTTGACACCAAAAAAATCATTTTTAAAGGTGGACACACCCCATTGATGGCTATAGGTCTAGTCTCACAACATCCAATGGATCCAATGGGGTCTGTGGAAGGTCCAAGGTATCAATCTAAATCCTAAAAAAATTTCTTAAATAAAGGGATAAATAATATCACACATGGGCTCTAAGTAATATAATTCACACACATGTAAGATAATTATCAAGACTATGGGTAAATCTCTTAAACCACCTACCTCATTTTGGAAGCTTTCCAATACATTTTCAAAGCATGGAGGCCTTTACAAGGCCTATCCAGGAATTGTCCAAACCCCTCATCACCCATCCAATATCATCACCACCACCCATGCTCTAGTCACACACCAAGAAACCAAAATTAATTAATTATAACAAATATAATTAATTAATGAATTAAACCCCAACTTGGCATCAAAAAAACTCATTGGGCTCCCACCTCTTGTCAAAACTCCAAGAAACCACCATGGAAGTCCCACAACAAACTCTCGACACTATTCCTGAGAAAATAACTAATAGGTGATACAATTAAACAATTAAATATATTAATGAAATTGGGAAAACCTAAGAAAATTAACTACAAAAACATACCTTATAAAAACTCCATGCAACGACATGAGGAATCCATCTTGAGATCTCCTCTACTCAAGCTAACCAAAATCCTCATCATCCTTTGTCGATTCCACCATGCTCTGGTGGAATTGGAATCAAATCCCTAAACCCTCACATCAAAAATTAGGAATAACCATGGAAAGAGGTATAGGGGTGGAGGAGGAGAAGAAATCTCACTTTAATGCCAAAGAAACACCATGAATACACCCTAATTTGAAGGGTGTAATAAGGAGGAATGGGGTTGGAAACCCCATGGTTCATGCACACCAAATGGGGGAGGAAGAGGGTGGAGTGGATAAAAAACCCAAGGGGTATTTTATTTATTTTACCCTTTTAATTAAATATATAAAGTCGTACGGGTTGACAAACCATGCACCAATCATGTTGTCAGCACTGCCACCCTTCTATAGTAAGAAATACAGTTTATCTAAAACTGTTTGCATCTAGTGTGCCATGCCTTGTACCCTCCTCAACCTCACACATTTTCTCCTTTTTTCTCACATGTTTACCCAAAATCATTCATTAACCATAAAACTCAACCATGTGAAGTTTAAAATGAACCAAAAACCTCTTGAACATCATGGTGTTTCATGGTTTCTCCTAAACTATGCACACTAAATCATGAATTTTAGAAAAATATGATAAAACTTCATGAAACATAACATGAATCATATAAAGATCATCCAAACACTTGGGCTACCTCCCAATCATCATTCCTCGTCTCAAAACACCCTTTTGATACATTACAACTATCAAAACTCCATTCCAAGTCTTGATTCAAAATCTGACCCATTTAATAACAAAAAACCAAATTCCTTATGAATTTTCAACCCATCCAAACATGAGATATTATAACCTCCCCACCATAACACTTCTTGTCCTCAAGAATCCTTGATGGTCATATATCTTCACCACCTGACCTACATCAGTCACCAGATTTTATCCAACAGCCTCATTTAGCTTTCGATAAGGCACAACCTCCAAATCAAGGACCTCAACTAACCAAAACCTCGAGCTAATGGTCATATCCAAAACTAAAAACTCCACGATGGTGCTTACCCAAGCCCATCCAATGGAAAAATTTATTACAAAATCACCTGGTCAGTCATCAATATATAGTGATCCCCACCATAATCTATGCTTATAATCGCCAAATTTTGATACTTAACACTCTTTCCATCAGGAAATCCCAATAGAATCTGAACTTGTGGTCCCAGCAAGAGCCTTTCATGGTTCTAAACTTACTATGACCCAAAACCTATGAAAATTACAATCATCATCACCACCCATCCTCATCATCCAAAACCAACTGAAGCAAATGTATACTTGTCATCCCTGTATGAACTAAGAACACACTGTCTTTTCCTTAAAAGCCCAACTCAAACCCAAAATGCACCCATAATTCCCAAAATGAAATATCAAACATAGATTGAAACCTTCTATACCCACATTGTGCGGCAACCCAATTCATACTATCCCCAACTGACTCGTCCCAAAACACCCAACTCCAACTATTGGTTTGTTACCATCTCACCTAATCATGATCCCCTCACACCTATAAGCATCCCACCACCACACAAACAAGTCCACTAGAGTCCATACCTGAACTAATTTCCAAAAACACCTTGATCTTGAATCCAATTATCAACTTTATCATCCTCCACAACTGATTTTTTGATAATATCCCCTATGGTATTTAAGCACACACCTCAATAGCTTTTCACTGGAATTGCAATGATACTATGACCAATCCACGACTAGTTTTACACACCTGTGACCCTTCCAGCATGAGGGTTGCACCCCTATGACCAACACATCACTTCTCAATATAAGAGTGTCATCGTCGTTGCCTCTCTCAAGAGACTCCAACCACCACGGCCCACGTTCTATTCACTGCTAACCCAGGAATCATGCATGGCCATCTCTCCCTCACCTGAGGGACCAAACAAAACATCAAACATCACCCATTCCCGACATATAAGAATAGAACCCATGGTATTTTCTGACATCCATTCCATCACAAGGACCTCACTCACTGATGGATGATGGTGCGCTTCCCAACATATGGCTCTCCATCAGTGAAACTCCAGGGAGACCTCTCATCAAACCATAAAAGAAAATTAAGTGGCTATGTGTATATCCATTTCTCTATTAGTGTACCTAGGAATATGTCAAGATATTGAGAATGATCGTCACTAACTTAAGCATGTGCTAAGATTTCATCGATGAATACCACTATAATCTCATCCATTCTTGAAGTCATATCTCACTACAGGGACATAAAAAATCATTCAAAATTCCCAGACTCCTTCTTTCAAGTGTCTCATCACATTCACATTGGTTATCAGCCTACTCATGGCAGCCTATTCTACTTAAGAACCATGGTCATACACTCTTGTAGCATTATGTAACGCCTTGACCCCTATTACCCAAATTCGGTACATTATTACATAACATTAGCATGATACAAGAAATATTTTCCCGAAAGATAGATCAGTTTAGTAGCCTTGAAAGTACTAGATACATACATAAGTTTTACATTACATCATGAAATAAAAAAAATCAACATTGTGTCCCATTTTGAACACTCTTATATCCCTTAGCCTATTACTGAAGTTTAATCATAATATACTTCTTCGCATCCTGGGAAAAATAAAACATAGAAAGGGGTGATCCCAGATACCCAGTAGGGATAACAATATAGAGGAAACTTTTATAAATAAGCATAAACATTTAAGAAAATTTATAAGACTAAAACACAATCCTTTTAAACATAAACTTTAGAATAATATGGAAAAAATAAATCAAATAGTGCCATTTAATTATTCAAATGGATATTCTACTAGTAGAATAATCACATGAAACGTCAATATCCAATTTCATAATGATGGAAATCATAATGTCAGACATCATAACCACATAGTCAGGGCCTCGTGCCAAGACTACAAATAAGATTTTGTCAAGACCTTATGCCAAGAAACTAGTTTGTCTCATTAGACCTACCGATGCATCGAGGAGATATAACGGGATCCATCCATCACTTACTAATTCCAATGCATTCCTCGTATGAAAAGTTTGAAACATAACATAAACATTCGTATTAAAACTAGCATACAAAATGTTAATAATTTAACCATAAACCATGAAAGGTATAAAAATAATACATCCACAGTCAAACATATCCCAAAACCTTCAATACACTATGGAATATTGTATCATAATAAATCAACTTCAAACAAGTGTAAAATCTATCAAAGGATGTTGACATAGATGAAATCAAAACTATTTGAGAGAAATATATCTTTCTATTTTGAAGTCATTTAAAAGTCACATAATTATAAAATAAAACATTTATTTTGAAAATACTCTTATAATAATGTAAGGGAAACTTTGAAGATGTTATAACGGTGGAAAATAGCCACACCCGCCATATAAGTTAAAAAAACATTCTTACCTTAATTTTCCGAAAAGGTTGTAAAGTACCTTGTTTGGAAAATGAAGAAAATATTAATTTAAAAACCATTTTATAAAAATTCAAACAAGGGTATAAATGAATTTAACCCATATTCTCTTAAATATTAAAAATGTTTTGAAATGAATTTTTAAGAAACACATATGTGGATGATAAAGAGGTCCTAGTAGATACTCGCGTATAAACAACCTTGGATAATGAAGAGATTGTAGAATTAACCCTTACCTTGTACTTTTCCTTGGTCGAGGGTACGTTAACCTCCTATATAATAGTTAAATAATTTTTATTAAATTATACAAGAACCACATATATAAATATGATATCATATATGATCTTCTAATATTGCTTTGTTAATAATATTTCAGTAGTATCATTGTTTTGGGTGTTAACTGATTCTTTTCCCTTTATATGATTGGTTATGTAAGCCATGTTTGTTATGGATATGATGTATTTTATTAATATAAAGAATTATATTAAGTTCTTAAACATTATTTTTAATTATAAAATGAAAATTATTCTTTAATGGTTATGATGGAGAATGAATTTCATCGCGTTCGTGGAGACGGTAATCCGTACGTACGCACAAGCAACAATATCATTATATTGATGGTGAAATCGTATGTAATTTGATGGTATATCATATATAAAGAATCTTTAACATGTTATATTTATTATTTACATCATTTATATACATTATTATACCCATCCAAATAATTAAGTGTTTGAATAACAAACTACACCATGACGTGGAGACAGTAAGTCGTACGTACTCATGTATGGTGACTTGTCATTCATAGGATGGATAGAATAATGAATATGGTTGTACCATATTTATAATAACATAAAATTAAGTATAAGGTACTATAGTTATTATTTTGGTATGGAAACAACAAATAAAGAGGAAGTGGTAGAAGAAAATAATTTTGAAAGAGGTGGTGAAATTATTACCTCTTCTTCGGGTGTTTCCTTTTGAGTTGATCAAAAGGGGTCTTTAGGTTTTCTTTATGATCAAAGTAAGGACTCTAGGTAGAATTTAGGGTATTTTGGAGGATATTTGAGTAGGTTTTGGCCAATCCAAATGGATTTGGAGGTGTGATTTTGAGAGAAGGAGAAGTACCCTTCTATAAGAGAGGTGAGGGTCACTTTAGGAAAATCTTGAAATATTATTTTATTATACAATCATATTCAGTTTATAATGGCTCCAAAATAATTTATTTAGAATATAAGGTGGGGATGGTTCCAAAACCTCTCAAAAAATAGGTTTTATATAGGTTTAGTTCACCATATTAACCTTATCTTTTAGATTTAACTCTTAGTTAAATAGTTTAACTTTTACCATGTATTCTTGTATTATTATAATAAATGGTTAATAAAATTACTATAAAATCCAAGAGAACCCAAAGTGGTTCATTATTAATATATCTAACCTTATATAATTCCTTTTTATGTACATTATATTTTTAGAAATATTATATAAATTAATAATACAGTATTTGTTTTAAAAACTCATTTATGTCAATTTTGACACTATTTGGTATTTTGTTTTTGTGAAAGTCATAAAAAATTTATAACTTCGAAAAAAAATTATTTAATAAACTCTAAAAAGTAATATTAACCTATAAAATTAGTATAATTCATAAAAAGTCTCAAATTATATTTATTTGGATATTTATACTATCAATTATTTTAATCTTTCATTAATAAGGTAATTATTGCATCATCATTGTGTCATAAATAAATTTAATTATTTAATATATAAAAAAATTAAATAAAATACCATTATATAGGAAATATTTTTATATTTCTAATTAATATTTATAGTCGAATTTATCTTATGTGTAACCCTATATTAAAAATGTTTTAGTTATGAAAATTTGAATTTAACACTTTTAACTCTTCTTTAAATAAAATAATAATAAATGTCCTAATCAAATCCAAGTGGACCAAAAGGATCATATTTTATTCCCAAGGTATATTTTGGTCAAAAAAACTTATCCAATAGAATTAGGACATGTGTTATGGTAATTATAATATCATTTTTACCTTTAATTACCCAATTTACTTTTAACTGTGGTAAATAAAAGTCAAAAGTTATTATTCACCAAAAATTATTTTCATTTTATTGAACCAAATTTTACTTACTGATGTTAACCGTGTCTCTTGGATTTCTGAAATTCAATTCACAGAAGTGGTAAAATTATATTTTATGCAAATTTTCAAATGCACCTAGAAGTGGGTAAAAGACGGTAAAAAGTTCAATAAAATTTTATATATCTAATATTATTATAAAATGACTCCAATGAATTACATTGAACATATATAGATATTATGTATCTATTTTTACCTAATATAAATTTAAATAAAATAACTAATTATTTAAATAAAAATTCTGTTTTAAACAATAATGTAGTGTTTTTCACTATTCATAAAAAATTGAAAGTTTTCAGAAAAAATATCAAAAATTCACCCTAAGCTGATTTTGATATTCTAAATCCAAAAATGAAGTCCATTTTGAAAAATAAAATTTATAAAATTTAAAAAGGTGGGTATTACTATTCATAACAGCTAGTTTGATTGGTCTTGGTGTGTTAAAACTCCAAGTTGCGTACAATGCAAGCTACTTCATTATTCAAAGGTTAACGTATTGTGGAAGCTTGGGGTGTTACCTTATCCCCTCCTTAAAATAATTTCGTCCTTGAATTTTCTAGAATATTACTGCATAAAAAGATTTGGGTGGTTCTTCATCATAAGTTCCCCGGGTTCCCACGCTACCTCTTCCATCTTATTATTTCTCCATAGAACTTTCACCAGACGAGTCACTCAGTTTCTCAACACTTGTTATTTGGTATCAAGAATTCTAATAGGCTCTTTGTAATAAGACAGGTCAGGTTCCAGTTCTATTTCTTCATAGGTGATTACATGCATTGGGTCAGGCATGTATTTTCTCAATAGTGATATGTGGAACACATCATGAACTTTTGAAAGACTTGGTGGAATTTCCAAAAAATAAGCTACAACTCCAATTCATTCTAGAATTTCGAAAGGTCCGATGTACCTAGGACTTAATTTACCCTTATTACCAAAATGTATAAAACCCTTCCATGGATATACCTTCAAGAAAACATGATCACCTACTTGAAATTCTAAATCCTTCCTTCGGTTATTGGCATAACTCTTTTACCTACTTTGAGATGCTTTGATGTGGGTTTGGATAACCTTTACCTTTTCCATTATTTCCTCAACAAGTTCTGGTCCTATGAGTTTTCTTTCACCAACATCATCCCAACAAGTTGGTGTGTGACATCTCTTTCTATATAATGCATCATATAGTTCCATTTGAATACTTTAATGGAAGCTATTGTTATAGTAAAATTCTACCAGAGGTAAATATTGATCCCACATACCTTGAAAGTCAAGTGAGAAAGATCTCAACATGTCTTCTAAGGTTTGAATAGTCCATTTTGATTGTCCATCAGTTTGAGGGTGGTAGGTAGTGCTCAAATGAAGTTCAGTATCCAAGTCCTTCTAAAGACTTTTCCAAAATATTGATGTAAAACGAGAATCACAATCAGAAACAATTGATAGGGGTACTCTATGAAGTCTTACAACTTCATTAATATATAGTCTTGTTATACATTCAAGTGGTAAATCTTCTCTTATAGAAAGAAAATGTGATTAATTGGTAAGACGATCAACAATGAACCATATTTCATCATTTCTTCTAGGATTCTTCGGTAGTCCCATGAAAAATGCCATCTTAATATCATCCCATTTCCACTTAGGTATGGGAAGATGTTTCATGACTCCTCTAGTATGTTGTCTTCCAGCTTTCACTTGTTGAAAAACCATACATCTTGACACATAATCAGCAATATCTCTCTTCATGTTTTCCCACCAAAAATGTTCCTTCAAATCTCTATACATCTTAGTGATACCAGGGTGTATAGAGAAATTGGAGCTATGAGCATCATCCAATAATTCCCTTTTTAGATCAGGTATGTAATGAACACAAAGTCTCTTCCCAAATTTTAAAATCACGTCTTCATATACGAAGTCAATCAATCTCCCATCGTTCACAACTTTAATTTTCTTCTGAAACTCCTCATCATCACTCTAATAACTTTTTACCCTTTCTAGTAAAGTTGGTTTGGAAACCATTTGAAAAATTATTGATGTTTCACCTTCCATGATTATTACCATATCCAGTTTTACTAGATCCATGAACATAGGATCCCTTTCAACTCTCATCTTGTTCAAAACTTCATGATCCTTTATTCTCAAAGCATCTGCCACCTTATTTTCCTTCCATGGGTGGTAGTGTATAGTGAAATCATAATCTTTGAGTAGTTCAATCCATCTTCTTTTCCTCGTGTTGAGTTCTTTCTATGAAAAAATATACTTCAAACTCATGTGATCGGTATATATCATACATTTTTCACCATAGAGATAGTGTCTCCATATCTTCAAAGAAAATATTACAGCTTCTAACTTAAGATCATGAGTGGGATAGTTTTGTTCATGAATTTTTAGTTGTCATGATGCATAGGCAATTCTATCATTCTGCATAAGGACACAACCAAGTCCTTTCTTTGAAGCATCAATATAAATAACAAACCCATCATTCCCCAATGGTAGAGTCAAGATAGGATCATTGACTAATATTCTCTTCAGTTCTTCAAAACATTCTTCACACTCTTTTGTCCAAACAAATTTAACCCCTTTACATGTGATTTTGGTTAATGGGTTTTCCAATCAGGGAAAAATATGGACGAAATGCCGATAATAACCTGCTAAACCAAAAAAACTGCGCACCTCAGCTATACTCATTGGTGTTGGTCATTCTTGGATTGCCTTAGTCTTTGAAGTATCGACATAGATTCCATCTTTAGAGACAATATGTCCAAGAAAAAAAATTCTGAAAGCCATAATTCACACTTGCTAAACTTCTCATATAATCCATTTCTTTTGAGGGTTTTTAGAATAGTGCGCAAGTGATTTTTATGATATTCATATCTTTTTGAGTATACCAAGATATCATTAATAAATACCACAAAAAAATTATCAAGATATTCCTTGAAAACTCTATTCATTAGATCCATGAAAACATAGGGTGCATTAGTAAGTCCAAAAGGCATTACTGTAAACTCTTAATGCCCATACATGGTTCAAAATGCTATTTTTAGAAAGACTTCTTTCTTCACACACAATTGATGATATCCAAGTCGAAGGTCAATATTTGAAATATATTGAGCTCTAGGAAGTTGATCAAATAAATAATCAATGTGAGGTAGGGGATACTTGTTCTTTATTGTTATAGGATTGACCTCCCTATAGTCAATGCACAACCTCATGGATCCATCTTTCTTTTTAAAAAAAAAGAACAGGGGCTCCCCATAGGGAAACACTAGGGAGAATAAATCCATTATTACTCAATTCCTCTAGTTGTTTCTTTAGTTCCACTAATTCCACAGTGGAAATTATATAAGGGGTCTTTGATATGGGTCTTGAACCAAGAATTAAATCAATGTAAAACTCAATTTCTCGTTATGGAGGATGTCTAGGTAAATCCTCTAGAAACACATCAACATATTCTTTCACAATAGGTACATCCTCTATTTGAACATTCCATTCCTCACCCATAGTTATTTAATTCTCTTCCTCCCCAATAATTGAATTTATTTAAGCTACTAGGGGTGGATCTAGATAAGAATCAGGTGGTGACATTTCTGCTCTAAATATAAGGTACGCCTTATCATCATCAAAAATTATAACCTCCTTCTTACAATAAATTTTCACATCATGGTCCGAAATCCAATCCATACTAAGAATTATATCAAATTCAATCATGGGTACGATAATGAGATCAGCAGATAAAGAACATTTATATACCCTAATGGGAACTGATTAAAAAAACTTTGTTGCAATGATACTTCCCTTAGGATTTTTTACTAACAACTCCCTTATTAAATCAAATTGGAAATATCTAATTTTCTTAGCAAACTGGGAAGATATGAAAAAATGAAATGATTCAGAATCAAATAAGTCATTGGGTAAACTTGAAAAAACCATTAAATTACCTTCCAACGCATCTTTAGGATCTTCAACCTCAGTATTAGTGATCGCATAAGCTTGGGCTTGCTCCCTTGGCCTTTTCTGAGGCAAGTTTTCTTAGATCTTAGGACATTTATTTGAATAATGTTTCATTTTTCTACAATTTTAGAATTCAATATTGACAGCCTCTTTCTTTCCCTTGCAATCACGAGCTTGGTGTCCTTTTTCACCACACTTGTCACAGACTCTCATTCCCTTCAGGCAAGTACCGGGGTGTTTCTTCCCATATTTACAAAAGGATAGATATTAAACTTTTCCCTTCTTCCCATTATTTCTATTTCCAAAGTGTTCAGTAGATCTCTTCTTCTCTTCATTTTCTTTAAATTTGTAAGACTTATAGAATTCTTTTTCTATCTTGATAGCACATGAGACAATATCTTTGTATAATGAGAAGGATTTTGAGACCAATTCTCGATAGATAAATGGTTTTAAACTATCAAAGAATCGATCAATCTTACTCCTTGGGTTACATATATAATTTGTTGCATGCCTTGTTAACCTTGTAAATTTAGCCTCATACTTTGTGACATTCTCATCCTCCTTTTTCCTCAGACTCAAAAATTGTCTTTCCATATCCGTTCGATGGTCACGAGGAAATTATTTCTCTAATAAAAGCTCTTTTAACTCCCTCCATTCCATATTTGATACTTCTTCATCCTCCTTTGGGTTTTTAATTAATGACCACCATTGATCTGCATCTCACGTGAGGCAATAAACTGCCATGACAACCTTTTCTATTTCAGTACTCCCCAAAGCATGAAATATTTTCTCTAAGGAACTTATCCATTTCTTAGCTACAAATGGATTTGCAATCCCATTTAACTTTGGTGTTTGTTTCCTCATGAAGTGGTCTAACATTGATCCTCTGCGTTGTAGATCAGGGTGCTCCATACAGGTAAGGTTATTATTCATAACCTGAGTGAGTTGTCCCAATATGGTGATAAGCTAATCAGCACCAGTTGCATCACCATATCCACAATAATTATCTTGAGTATGAGTTCAATCCCTACATGGATTACATGCATTGATACGGTTTCCATTCCTTCCACTAGGCTCCATTTTTAAACAATGGCATATAGTAGATTAGTTTATGAATCACAATACATAATTACAAACATGTAAAACACTTAACATAAATTGAAAAATTTATGGATATAATCCATAATAATAAAAATGTTTTCTTTGAGGAGTTATATACTCATAAATCCTTCATAATTGTTTTTAAAGAAAATATAAATTATCCTAAGCATATCCCCTGGGAGTGTCATAACCAAGAGTGCAGCAAGGCCCGTTGTCGTGTACCAAGATACCCCGGGTCAAGAGAGAAACTCCTTGTCAGAGTTTTCACTCCTAGGTACATTTTTTCCAGAGCCACCTATACCTTATCGTATCCATACAGGGATTTATTTCTTAGAAAATACACAAAATCGCTACATTACCAAAATTATAGGAAGTTCTTCTATACTAATCATCAAAGTCTATCTTAGGGTAATGTTCTCTAATCAGATTTTTTCTAAATCTAGCTTCCAAGGTTTGTACTAAACTTCCTATAATACCAATTGTAATGCCCCGACCCTAGTTACCCAAAGTCGATGCATTATTACATAACATTGGCATGATACAAGGAATCTTGTCCTGAAATACTGGTCGGTTTAGTAGCCTTGGAAGTACTAGATGCATACATAAGTTTTAAATTATATCATGAAATAAAAAAACAACATTGTGTCCCCATTTGAACACTCTTATATCCCTTAAACTATTCCAGCAGGTTAATCGTAATATAATTCTTCGTATCCTGGGAAAAATAAAAGATAGAAATGGGTGAGCTCAGATGCCCATTAAGGATAACAATATAGAGGAAACTTTCATAAATAAGAATAAACATTTAAGGAAATGTATAAGACTAAAACATAGGTTTTTTAAACATAAAATTCAGCATAATATAGAAAAAATAAATCAGATAATTCCATTTACTTATTCACATGGATATTCTACTATTCGAATAATCACATGAAACATCAATATCCAATTTCATAATGATGGAATGAATAATGTTGGACATCATAACCACATAGTCAAGGCCTCGTGACAAGACTAAAAATAAGATTTTGTCAATGCCTTGTGCTAAGACACTAGTTTGTCTCATGAGACCTACCAATGCATCGATGAGCTATAGCAGGCTCCACCCGTCACTTATTAAGTCCAATGCATTCTTCATATGAAAATGTTGAAACATAACATAAACATTCGTATTAAAACTAGCATATGAAATGTTAAAAATTTAACCATAAACCATTAATAGTATAAAAATAATACAACCATAGTTAAACATATCACAAAACCTTCAATACAATATAGAAGATTGTATCATAATAAATCAACTTCAAACAAGTGTAAAATCCATCAAAGGATGTTGACATAGATGAAATCAAAACTATTTGAGAGAGATATATCTTTCTATTTTGAAATCATTTAAAAGTCATATAATTATAAAAGAAAACATTTATTTTGAAAATACTCTTATAATCTTTTAAGGGAATCTTTGAATGTGTTATAATCGTGGAAAATAGTCGCACCTGCTGTATAAGTTAAAAAACATTCTTACCTTAATTTGTCGAAAAGGTCATAAAGTACCTTGTTTGGAAAATGATGTAAAGATTCCTTTAAAACCATTTTATAAAAAGTAAAACGAGGGTATAAATGACTTTAACCCATAGTCTCGTAAAGAGTAAAAAAAATTGAAGTAAATTTTTAAGAAGCATGGATGTGGATGATAAAGAGGTCCTAGTAGATAATCACATATAAACAACCTCAGATAATGAAGATATTATAGAATTAACCCTTACCTTGTACTTTTCCTTGTTCGAGGGTATGTTAACCTCCTGTATTATATTTAAATAATTTTTATTAAATTATACAAGAACCACATAAATAAATATGATATCATATATAATCTTCTAATATTTCTTTGTTAATAATATTTCAGTAGTATCATTGTTTCGGGTGTTAACTGATTTGTTTCCCTTTATATTCTTGGTTACGTAAGAAATGTTTGTTATGAATATGATGTATTTTATTTATATCCAGAATGATATTAAGTTCTTAAACATTATTTTTAATTATAAAATGAAAATTATTCTTGAATGGTTATGATGGGGAATGAATTTCATCGTGTTCGTGGAGACGGTAATCCGTACGTACGCACGACCGACAATATCATTATATTGATGGTAAACTAATTTGTAAATGGATGGTATATTATATATACATAATTCTTAACATGTTAAATTTATTATTTATATCATTTATACTCATTATTATACCCATCCAAATAATAAAGTGTTTGAATAACAAACTACACCACGACGTGGAGATGGTAAGTCGTACGTACTCACGTATGGTGACTTGTCATTAATAGGATGGATAGAATAATGAATATGGTTGTAACATATTTATAATAACATCACAGTTTGTATAAGGTACTATAGTTAATATTTTTGTATGGAAACAATAAAGAAATAGGAAGTGTAAGAAGAAAAGAACTTTGAAAGAGGTGGTGAAATTATTACCTATTATTCGGGTGTTTCCTTTTGAGTTGATAAAAAGGGCTCATTAGGTTGGCTTTATGATAAAAGTAATGAATCTAGTTCTAAGTATGGGTAGTTGGAAAAATATTTGAGTAGGGTTTGGCCGATACAAATGGCTTTGGAGGTGTGATTTTGAGAGAAGGGGAAGTACCCTTTTATAAGAGAGGTGAGGGTCACTTTAGGAAAATCTTGAAATATTATTTTATTATACAATCATATTCAGTTTATAATGGCTCCAAAATGATTTATTTCGAGGATAAGGTGGGAATGGGTCGAAAACCTCTCGACCAATAGGTTTTAGATAGGTTTAGGTCACCATATTAACCATATCTTTTATATTTAACTCTTAGTTAAATAGTTTAACTTTGACCATGTATTCTTGTATTATTATAATAAATGGTTAATGAACTTACTATAAAAATACAATAGAACCCCAAGTGGTTCATTATTAATATATCTAACCTTATATAATTCCTTTGGACAAACCTTATATTTTTAGGAATATTATATCAATTAATAATATAGTATTTGTTTTAAAAACTCATTTATACCAATTTTGACACTATTTGGTATTTTGTTTTTGTGAAAGTCATAAAAACTTTATAACTTCGAACAAAATTTATTTAATCAACCATAACATGTCATATTAATCTATAAAATTATTGGAAATAATCAAAAGTCTCAATTTATGTTTATTTGTATATTTAAACATCAATTATTTTAATCTTTCATTAATAAGGTAATTACCGCATCATCATTGTGTCATAAATAAATTTAATTATTTAATGTCTAAAAATTATAAATAAAATAAAATTATGTAGGAAATATTTTTATCTTTATAATTAATATTTATATTCTAATTTATCTTATGTGTAACCCAATATTTAAAATGTTTTAGTTATAAAAATTTGAATTTAACACTTTTAACTCTTCTTTAAATAAATTAATAATAAATGTCCTAATCTAATACAAGGGGATCAAAAGGATCATATTTTATTCCTAAGTTTGATTTTGGTCGAAAAAACACTTATCCAATAGAATTAGTACATGTTTTAGGGTAATTATAATATCATTTTTACCTTTAATTACCCTATTTACTTTTAACTGTGGTAAATAAAAGTCAAAAGTTATTATTCACAAAAAAATATTTTCATCTTATTGAACCACATTTTACTTCATTATTTCAACAGTGTCTCTCAGATTTTTGAAATTCAATTCACAGAAGTGGTAAATTTATGTTTTATGCAAATTTGCAAATGCGCCTAGAAGGTGGGTAAAAGACGGTAAAAAGTTCCATAAAATTTTATATATTTAATATTATTATAAAATGAATACAATGAATTATATTGAAAATATATAGGTATTATGTATATATTTTTAACTAATATAAATTTAAATAAAATAACTAATTATTTAAATAAAAATTCGGTTTTAAACAATAATGAAGTGTTTTCCACTATTCATCAAAAATTGAAAGTTTTCAGAAAAATACCAAAAATTTACCCTAAGCTAATTTTGATGTTAAGAATCCAAAAATGAATTCCATTTTGAAAAATAAAATTTATAAAATTTATAAAATTGGGTATTACTATTCATAACGGCTAGTTTGATTGGTCGTGGTGTGTTAAAACTCCAAGTTGCGTACAACACAAGCTATTGCATTATTCAAAGGGAAACGTACCGTGGAAGCTTGGGGTGTTGCACATTTGATACAAAAACCAAATGACATAGTGTGTCACCATATGCTCATGCCTTCAAGATACTATTAATACTTAACCATCACACACACTCTTGTGTGATCCCACCACAGATTTTGTTTACACCCATTAGTGAGTCACGTCACAGGAAAACTCAGCTCACAAGCCCTATCCACTAGCCATGCCTCCCCTACATGTCCCTCTTACCCATGGAGGAGAACTCTTGGTGTGTTCCAAAACCAAAATTAATTCTCAAGAAAAAACCACTTACTCAACCATACAAAACCTGGGCATCCTTCAAAGTTACACTAAGATCATCTATGCTCTGACTGTGTTTCTGTAAATGCATATAAAGATAACCGGGTCGGGAACCTAACTAGTCAGACCCTCATAAACCACAAACACATTTGAAGCATCAAAACTCCCAGTTTTTTCCACCCCAAACAAACCATACACTTTCATGTGTTTCACATTGTAAACATACCAGTTCTATATCACTTGTATGGTCATCACCCAAAGAAAAACTACAATTCTGGTCCAGTTCAAATCCACCTGGCATATCCTTCCTGCACAACCATCACATGAGCAAGGAACCCAAAAAATCCTTCCCCCTAGAAACCAAACACAAGTCTAAAACACTAGAACTAAAGTTCTAAAACATCCACTTGTGACTCATGCAACCAAAGGCACTTACAACTTATTCAACCCCTCACATGGGTCATCCAAAAAATCCACATGGAACTAACTCCCTAAACTGGAGTCGCATCAAGAAGGTCACAAGGTCCAATCACTTAAGGTCTATTTCATCTCATGGAGGGCCACAACTCACAAATCATCAAACATGAACCCGTCTCATCGTCACACAACATTAGAAAGTCAAAACACCCTCCTATAGGGTCTCACACCATAAAGGTGTCATATACCAACCAACTTCCCACAACTTGGGTGACCATCCTCTCTGAGCATCTACACATCAGAACTCTCCTTAGAGGACCCATACATGCAACTGATCCCTTACAAAAAAAAACCTCCCAAAAGGGTTCCAATGTCCCTAAACTTATACCTTACTGACCCACCAGGGTCACTTCACCAACTATGCATGAGGAACACAACAAAGACCTCATCATTGAGTGGCTCACTGTAGATCCACATAACCTTCCATCAGAAATAAATCCATAAAATCACACACCATCAGGCCTATAATATGTGGATCCTATGTTCCTAACATGATTCATAAGATGAATTTTTCCTTTATAGGACAAGATTCAAAACCAAATCATAGGCCTCTTTCCAATGGTAAAAGAAGCAAAAATCCATCATAAGCCATCAAATCCAAACAACATGTGTGTCGCTCAAAGTGAAAATCATATACAATCATAACATCACAAATCCAGAACATCAATCTTATCCCCTAGTAACCTATACTTCCTACCAAAACAGGTGTTTGTGATCCACCAGCCCAGCATCCATCTCAAGATCCAACACATTCCTATATCTTCAGTCTACCAAAACTAAAATAATAAAATAATAGGAAAATAAACACCTGGGATACCACTTTGTAACATCTTTTCCCGGGTGCCACTAAAAACGATAGCATAAGTCGAAGTGTCACATGACCTCTAGCGCGCCTCCTCATATGAAAGAGGCTTCCAACTAACATTAGGGGTTTAAAGTGGAAATTTGAGGAGACTATACCCCCATATTATAGTGCACAACTAGAATTAAATAACCAAATATCATGCACATTGGAGTAAGAAGAAAGAATAATTACACTAAAACAAGATCATTCTATAATAAAATGAAATATAGTAAAGGACCTAATGGTTAGGTCATACATACAACCAACCGGCCACTCGGCTGGTTACATGTCATACCAAAATAAAATAAACTACAAAAAAGGCTCTATAGTATCTCTAATTTGAACCCATCCGGTCACCTAAAACTATCTGATCTATCCTATACGACCATGAGAAACTCAACATGGGGCTTAGCCCAAACCTATGCCTAAAATAAACATGTGAGAGATGATTGAGTACCCATGTGTAGTGGTGGCCTGAGAAGGGTGTGAGTACAACTCAATAGACCACCACCAATAATGTCTAAAGCAAATACTATTCAGTACAATAGTGTATGTAGATATCTACAAGTGCACTAAAAAAGTAAAATAAACATGTTTCAATATTAAACATTTTTTATTAACCTTTTTAATCATTTAGGTTCCACAGAGTCATCCAATCAACTAACCCTACTCTAGTTGTGTCGAGAGTCCAAGACACCTACCATAGGGGTCACAATATTAAGTCACAAGGTAATTCATTTCTCAATTACTTTAATCTAGTATATCTTAGAGCATTAGTCTAAGTACTTAATCCAGGGATTTGGAACTCCATGTACGATTATCTCAACCATTAATTATAAGGGTCACAGGTCGAAAAACAAGGAGAATCAATCCAAGTATCCAATCGGGATTTGGAACATCATTTCTGACCATCGACACAACAATTTTTTATAGGGATCATAGGTCGGAAAACAAGGAGCATCAGTCCATGTATCCAACTGGGATTCAGAACTTCATGTCTGACCATCCCAAACATTTATTATAGGGGTCATAGGTCGAAAAACAAGGATAATCAATCCAAGTAACCAACCAGGATTCGGAATATCATGTCCGACCATCCCAACCATTTATTATAGGGGTCACGGGTTAAAAAACAAGGAGCATCAGTCCGAGTATCCAGCTAGGATTTGGAACTTCATGTATGACCATCAAAACCATGATATAGATTTCCATGTCCATACCCCTAGAGTTAGAAGCATCATTCCATCCTCCAAAAACTATGGTGCACCGGGCATCTAGGGCATCAATCTATCCTTCCCAAAACCATGGATGAGGAATTCCATGTACAAAATCCTAAACCACATATCATACTAGTGGTGCCTTGGGAATCGGTCTATCACATATACCATGGATGAGGAATGACATGACCAACATCCTAATCCATTACATTATCAATCAAATCCAATATTCAAGGTTCAACATGTTTAACCTTTTTAACAAATTAACATCAATGGTGTACCCCCATTAATTTATCAATAGTCAAAAACTTTATTCAAATAATCATTTACCAAGGTCCCAATGGGCCTTCAAAACCAAAACATTACTCAAAAAACCCCAACCCTTTTCACATGTCATGAAAATACCAAAACCAAACATCATCGTTACATGTTCCAAAAAAACCCTTTAAAGCGTGGCTATTTTTCTTTAAAGAAAAAAAACAAGGTCCAAGACCTTAATTTTCCACCCAATCCATTAAAAGAGACATTAAATAATTTTATTCATAAGGAGTCAAACTTCATTTAAATAAAGATTTGAAATCCATTTTAAACCCCTTTAAAACCACATTGAGGTTGACACCCCATTTAGAAACAACGTCTATTTTAAAACATAGTTTTACCACCTTGGAAAGAACAGTTGAATAAAATACCATAGAACCCCATTTAATCATCTAAAAAGACCTCATGAGATTTTTATAAAACTTGAATACAAAAGCATTCCATTTTTCAAATGTGTACGCACCCCATGGGTGGTTGTGGGTTCGGTATCACAATATATGATGGATCCAACGAGGTCTTTAGAAGGTCCAAGGTATCAATCTAAATCCCAAACCAATTTCTGAAATCAAGGTAGAAAGCATATAACACATGGGATCTAAGGAATATACCGCACACACATGTAAGAAAATTATCAAGACTATGGGTAAAGCTCTAAGACCACCTACCTCATTTTCAAATCTTTCCAATACATTTTCAAAGCACAAAGGCCTTACCAAGGCCTGTCCATGCATCATCCAAAACCCTCGGCACCCAACCAAGCTCATCACCACCACCCAGGTTATAGTCTCACAACAAGAAACCACAATTAATTAATTTTAAAAAATGTAATTAATTCATTCATTAAACCCAAACTTGGCATAATGCCGGAAAAATCAACAGGCACCCACCACTTTTAAAAACTCTAATAAAACACCATGGAAGGTCCACAGCAAAATCCCAACACCATTCTTGGATAAATCCCTAAGAGGTGATACCATTAAACACTTAAATAAATTAATTCAATCAGGAAAATCTAAAAGAATTCACTGCAAACAAATACCTTAATAAAACGCTATGCAATGACGTGCGAAATCTATCTCGGGATTTCCTATACCCAAGATAACAAAAATCCCCATCATCCTTGGTTGATTCCACCATGATTTGGTGAAACCATTATCAAATCACTAAACCCAGACATCCAAAATTAGGAAGAACCATGGAAATGGAAAGGGATGGATGAGGAAGAGAAATGTCACCTTAACACTGAAGAAACACCATAAATGCACCCTAAATCAAATGGTGGAATAATGAAAAAGGGGGTGGGAAATTTCCTTGTTCATGCACACTGAATGAAAGAGGAAGAGGGTAGAGTGGATAAAAATATTAAGGGGTTATTTTTTTCATTTCTCCCTTTTTAATGAAATATTGGTAGCCATGCGATTTGAAAAACTGTGTGCCAGTCGTGCTATCAGCACTGCCTCCCTTCTATAGCAAGGCACATATTTTATCTAAAATTGTGCATAGCTCATGCACCATGCCTCAGGACCTCCTCAACCTTGCATGATTTCTCCTTTTTCCTCACATGGTTTACCTCAAACCATCCTAAAACCATAAAACTCAACCATTCATAGTTCAAAATGAACTAAAAACCTTTTGAGAATCATGGTGTCGCATGGTTTCTCCTAAACCGTGCACCCTAAATTGTGCACGTGATAAAAGATTTCTAAAACTTATTAAAACATAACCCAAAGCATTTGAAGCTCATTTGAACACCCAAGATACCTCCCAAGCATCATTCTTCATCTCAAAATACATTTTTGAGACATTGAAACTCTCAGAACTCCATTATGAGTCTCGATTTAAAATTCAACCCATTCATTAATGAAAATTCAAATTCCTTCTAAATTTTCAACCCATCAGAATACAGGATATTACAAAATCACAAGTGAACAAGCACACACCAAACACACACATGCAAGAAAAAACACAAACCTAATGCACACAATGATTGTGTAGTTCAGGCTCTCATCCTGCATCCATAAGAGAACGGAAACATCACTTATCATTCATCAAAAGCATACTAGAACTAATTTAAAAGGATAGTTCCATGTTCTAGTGCCCCTAGTGTAGTGTAAAAAGTCTCACCAGAACCTTATAGTTGTTGAATCTTCCCTCTTCTTATTCCAAACTTCTCCCTTCTCGGGTTTGACCTTCGCCTCCGGCACTGCAGCCTCCAACACCTAGATGTTCCCTTGTAGACCCCCCCCCCCCCCCCACCTATGGTTCCACTTCTACCCTCATGTCAAGACCCATCAGTTATCTATATTTTTTTGTTATTCACTTTTAAAATGTGGATGAATCCCACTTATATAGAGGGGACTGTTCGATCATCCATTTAGTACTATTATCTAACATGTGCAAAAGGCCCTCTCTTGAATCAAGAAACATCTAATTTCCTATAAAATTAATCATTATAACCTCCAACTCATAGTGAATAGTGCATGTACTATCCACTTCACTCTATTAACTTTGAAAAATCAATCATTTATATATTCTCTAGGAAAGACATCTACGTCTTATCATCAGAGTTCATAGAACTCATGAACTTCCACACAAACATCATCTGCTATGGAATTTCATTCATCATATGATAGATTCCCCTTATGTTTGATTCACTCATTACTCTAGAACATGATTGGATCCTGAGTACATACATAAGAAGATCCTCCAAAACATTCCCAAAATCATACTTCCATTATGATCCATCCATTGTATTGAATCCATTCAATTGGTTCTATTGAACTCGTCTTTTGGTGATCTCACTGTCTAATAGGATTCTGATGATCCAGAACTTATAGGATATTGTTTATATTTCATTCAACTGGCATTACTGCTTCCGGTAAACTAACTTCAGCTACTTGAAATTGGATTATCTATGGTGTTTTTGTACTATCTCAATCTAGTTCATCAAGTGTAACTTTTGGTGATTGAACTTCTAGAGCTTCCAACACTTGACCCAAAAAAACAATTCTCACACAAAAAATAACAATATCCCACTTGCAAAAAAAAATCATAGGTTGAGTTCAAAAATCTCTTACTCAAAGACTATTCTCATGTCCACACTAGATTTCCCACTAGTCAGCTCTCATTCACTCTCTTTCTGAAAAAACTTATATGGTTCTCCACTTTATGAAACTTCTGATCATTCAAGGTTCCACTTATTGATTTCCTCCTTATTTATTTGGAATCATGATATGTTGTTCAACTAAAACCTTGAATCTCATCTAAGGGCCTAAATAGAACTAATCCAAAGTAAATAAGAAACTAATTTATCATCCTCTGAATTTTTTTAATTTTCATAAACAAGTTGCATTGTACACCATGTCCATGTTATCACTCTTTAGAACATATTATTTCGACACTTTGATTCCCAATGTTCCTTCAATATGATATTTTGTCAGTATATTGGACTCTAATTACATCATAGAGACTAAATTTCATCTAGAACTTCTGGAATATCCGATGTCATCATCATGATAAGCTCCCATTGAAACTCACCACTCATAGCAACTAAGGCATTTGTGGCACTTTTCTCCCACTACATCTAGCCTTAGTTTTAACCCTTTGAGAATCCCACCTCCATTCCAGAGGTCCTTATAATGATTTGACAACCTTTCAATGATCATTTCCAAAGATTAAGAAGCCCTTGGAAAGAAACATGCATTGGGACATGGGTTTTTCCTTCCTTCAACTTTAGAATGCCAAAGTCAACACCTTCTGTAGACATTTTATATGAGAGAACAACACTTGTCCTGCTTCTAGAAATTTTTAGTATCCTCCAAAAGATCTTTCCCAAAAAAAAATTAACCACCTTACCACATGATCCAGATGAACCCAAAAAACTTCTGTTGGATTCAACACATGCTTTAAGAAAATGAACATCTGGTCCATGACAGTAATTTCTAGTGTTCCATGTCATTCTTCTTTAACTATAGGAAAACTCATTAGGTAGTATTTTGGAACTTCAGCATGCTCCACAAACTCTTATATTCTAGACCAACTTTCAGTCCATCTATATAATGGTTCTCAATTTTTAAATTATGTTACATTGAAGTATAATGATTTTTGGTGAGAGAAACCACCAGAACACCAGATGCTGCTACCAAAGATTTTACTCACTTTAACTAAGTTATAGAAAAACATCACATGACTTAGAATTCTAATCCTTCCTCATCACTTCCATGTACTTGTGACAACCATACCTCATACTCCATCTTCCATTCATCTGATCCTTAATATGTCAACCACTCCTTTCAAATGTCTCCTTTTGGGGATTGAAACCTATCCACACATGTCATCACCATAAATCCCCCCCTTATAAATTTCTATGTACTTACACAATTCATCCTACTTTAAGTTGACTATATTATGATGAACAGGGATGGTGTCACGCCACACCTACTTCTATTCATCCTTCATACAAAAACCGCCACTTTGCCAACAGTCACGAGGCTTTGGAACAAATGCATGCTCTATATTTACAAACATTGAGTAATAAATCTCTAGATTCATCTGACCTGACTCAGCATGGGATTGAGAAAACACTTGGTAACAATTTCAATCACCCCCTCTCAACTACAGGCTTATGGTGTAAAGACCCATGTTTTTTTTACTCGAATTTAAGTAGAAATTTGAATTTTTTTTAGATGCATATAAGGGGTAAAATGGAAATTTTACCCTATAAGATGATATTGGATAATTTTTATGACCACTTCCTTTGTCCAATGATCAGGTGTTAACCCTAGGATAGAATTTTGGTATAATTTTGTGTCGTTAAAATTTTCATGGAATAATAAATATTTAATATTTAATTAATTAAATATTAATTTATTCACACATGTTTGTTCAGCTATATATTTGGAAAGGAGTGTTAGATTGAGATTCTATATCTATAATTGAGTCTAGAATGGGGGGTCCCAAGGTGAGTCAAAAACTCATGTCAGGCGCTGGGGTCGCACTTAGGCCATTTTTTCTTTTTATTTCTTTTTCTTTCTTTTTCTTCTTTTTTTATATTCACCTTTTCTCCCCTGGATTATTATGTATACCCCTCACCCCCCACACCCCCCCCAATGGGATTTCTTTGTCATTAATGAGAGAGGATAGGTAGAGGGAGATAGATAATTATGGATAGAGGGAGAGGGGTGATCCTATGAAGCTCGAGAAGAGTTGAATCATCGTGCAACAGCTATAGGTCATGAAAATGGGAGAAGCTATTGTGGATTCCACCCAAAGGTAGGATGTTTTTAGGTTTTTTCATAAATTCTCATAGATTTATTTCTTTCTAATTTTAGATCCCTTTTATCATTTTTTTAGGGCACCATGAGGGTCGATTTATAGCTTTTAGGGAGAAAATGGGGTTTCAGACCGATTTGAGGGGTTTTCCATTCGGAAATCTCAATCACACGACATGTAGTTTAAGAACACACACCATAAATTCTTCCTATTTGGGAAATATGATCTTTATATAATTACATGTTGTGTACAGGTACTCATCCATGTAGTTGAGTACCTAGTCGGATAGCCCGTGTAGGGGTACTTAGTCGTGTAAAGTACACATCCAGACTCTGGGCGGACTGCACACTATGTGGAAGTACATGGTCAGGATGAATACATGGCCAGAACATGTGAGTTACATGGGAAGGTGCCCCATGTTTGGCACACACTATGTACATGGTTTTTACATGCCATGTCTGGCTGAAGTACACAGTCAGGTGGAGCTTCAAGGGTACACATCGTGTATTAGGGTATACACACCATGTAATCCTCCCTTTCTTCCCTTACAAGGGTTTATTGTATCTTTATACCCCAGAGTCATAATCTAACACATGAATTGTTAATTTTGATCATTTTTCTACTTAGATATCAATATTTCTACCCTTGATGTGATTTGGGGACTCCAAGGAGGTGTTTTGGTCATTTGGTTAAATGGGGAGGTTCTTCCTCCAGTACCTGAATCCAACTATCTCCCAAGAGTAAGACATGAGATGAGACCTAGTTGAGGTTAATGTAAATGGTTGGTAAACTTGGCAAAAAAAATCCAATGTCCTCTCTTCAAGTTATCTTGAAACTCATCCCTGGTTAGTGGGACTCGATTGTGGCCTTTTGAGGTATAAGGGTTAGGTGTTTGTAAAAACCTAAAATGAGACTAGCCTGTGATCGAGGATCCCCTAAGGGATGCCTCTACTTATGTTAGGAAAAAGGATACCATATAGGATTTATCTTCCCTTGTACCATTCTAGGTATCCCTTATTGGATACATCCTCCTATGTATTGTTTCTAAGGATCCCATATAGGATATCTTATCTTACCTATTTATTTCTGAGGATCACATATAGGATGCCTCTGTAGACTTACTATTTCTGAGTATCCCCTGTAAAATACCTCCAATTATGTTTTTTACCTAGAGGATACTATGTAGGATGCCTCCGTTTAATATTTCTAGGGATCCCGAGCATCATGCCTCCATGTACCTGCTGACGTATAGGATCCCAAGTGGGATGGATTCGCTTATGTGTGGAATTTGGGGATCCCAAGTAGGGTGTATCACTAATGATTTGACCAGAGGGACACAATGGGTGCCTTGGTGGTTAACCAACCTTGATCTAGTGTGTTGTGGATTTGGGTAGTGATGGTAACAGGTGTCACCATAAAACCTATGTCGAACATTTAATTTGTGAGGTTGTGGAAGTAGTGGTGGGTCTAGGAATTTGGTCACCCTCACTCTTTTTTTATACATTCACATGGTTACTCATGGTGCAACTATGATTGTAAGGGGTGTTTTTGGGTTCTCAACTGAAGATCCTGATGTGATTCGATATTCATTTTTTATGGATTCCTAGATATACTTCCAAGGATTTGTCTTATGTTCCTAACCATTTCTTGGGATGCTCAAATGTACTTCCTAGGTATAGTTTATGATCCTTTTTATTGAATATTACATTATTGGAATACCCAGACATACTTCTTGGTATCTATATTATGAGATATACTTAGGGATGATTACATTCTATAGAGCGATGGAGATGATTACACTCTCCCTGATTGATTACTTGATTGTGGTGTTGGACAGGGCGCTCTACATCATTGATGCACTCGAGGATTCTTACGCTCTCCTGACCGATGGGGATTATTATTCTCTTCATGATAGATTACTTGACTATTCTGTTGGACGTGGTGCTCCACATCATTGATTCACTCAAGGATGATTATGCTCTCCGGACTGATGGGGATTATTACGCTCTTCCCGGTCGATTACTTAACTGTGGTGTTGGACACAATGATCCAAATCGTTGATCCACTTGAGGATGATTATTCTCACCTGAGAAATGAATAGGATGCTCCCTTGGGTTATGTGTATGAACCATTACATTACTGAACTCACTATACTTGATTGGGAGTGGGATTTTAAGTTTTTTATATTAAGGGATGTCAATAATTTACTTGGATCCAAATAGAATTCATTTTATATATCACCTAAGGGCCATCCTCCTTATGGTTCATCTGAGCTCCAATGCCGTGACTGCCTACGAACCAGGACCTCAAGATCAGACATCAGGCTAGATTTACATAGAATGAGTGTTATGACATCCAGACTAGTACCATATTTATAGGATGTCCAGATATTACCTAGATTCCTTCATCATAGTGATTGGAGGTGATTACGACTGATCTTAGGGCTAGGACATGTATCCCCTTGTAGTGACATAGCTTGAAGAGAGACATTTATGGTGTTAGTTGAAGTAGGTATTGTTGATTGAGATTATAAACCTAAGGGTTGAATAATTATACATAGCTTGAGTGACATAACAACCAGCTCAATTCCTTATTCACAGGATGCCAGTTGACCAGGATTAGGGACCCAAGGATCGATTGTGTTATGGTTCATGTTATTTATCAGCTTACTCATATATATATTTTTATGTGTATATTTATATTTATGGGTATACATGTATTAATATATATATATATATAATGGCAAGTTATCAGGTTGATCGGGATCATGGGCCTAGGGATTGAATTTATTTCACTTTATTTATTTTATTTATCATTTCCAGTTGTGTCTTAGCTAGGCTGAGCATATTGCATGAGAATTCACTTATGAAAGCATATTTATATTCTCATCATCAGGGTGGCCTACTAAGATTATACCTTTCCCCTATACGTACACCTCAATGTGCGTGTAGATATTATGTATGTTTTTCAGGTTGAGCACAGTTTTCATGATGGATAGGGCTGAGGCCCAGGGTTATATGATCAAGCTGAGCCACTCGTGTGGATTCTTTTAATTAGACTGGAGAAACAAGGTTGTGTCTTAGAGACTAGTTATGTGTTCTGTCTTGGAGTTTGTAGGAGATCCCTATACTTTTATTTCAAATTCCTTTATATACTTCTGCATGTATGGTCAGATCAATGGGTGACTAGTGTTGTATGTATGACATGGATATTTGGGATTTTATTACATTTCATTTATTATAATAGCATGTTCTATTTCAGTTTATTTAATTCTTATGCACTCTATTTATTTACTTATTTATATTATATTTAGTTATTTACACTATTGTTTACTCTGATATGAGGTAATATTCTTTCCACATACACACCTTAGTCTCTCGCTGATATTCGGTAGCCTCTGACGTATGGAGAGGTGTGCTTGAGGCCTTGTGGTGAACTAGCTCGTAGCACCAATTTAGTAGCATATGGTTCAGGAAATTACAAATTGGTATCAAAGGAGTTCATTTCCTATTGTATTTCCATTTTGGATATGGTATACATTAGTATTAGGAATGTTTCAGCATTTGTGATGGACATTGCACTGGTGCATCGAGAACACTTTTTCTAGTAGCAAGTCTAGGTCACCGAGGATATGGGATTGTTTTTCTTGATATGTGATGTTATATTTTTATATGAATTTTGGTTTGACCAATGAACATGTTTTGTGGAGTGATGATTTATTATATAATTATGGATCTTGACCCATTGGCAGGACTCCATTGATGGATTTTTGGCTCTTGACCCATTGGTAAGAGGCTAGTGATTGATTTTGACTCTTGTCCAGAAAAGGAAAGAGGTGACTCATGCATCATATTTATATTTTATTCTAATGGAAATCTATGTGGATCTATGATGAGATGATTGATGATGAGTTCGATGACTCGGTCCTCATGCATAGAAGATGCAGTGGCCCAAGTAGGTCAATAGGGCAGGATTCCCATGTGTTGGACCCCTTGTAGGGTGTTGATTCTTAGGTCCAGATATTTAAAGTTTCAATAATAACCTATATGGTGTTTTCCCACATAGATTGAAATGAAATTCTATATATTCGAACTTCATTCATGGTTACCTAGTCATATTCCCTAGTGAAATTCTAATGGGTACCTGAACATTTATGGTAAATGAGGACCTCAAGGGGGTGTTACCATATATAGATACCCGATGAGTGTCATTTCATATTTCTTACTGTGTTCATATCATGATACTCTAGGGGGTACCTGATGAGGATGCTCAAAGATGATCATGGTTTGGTAGGTCGATGCTTAGAAATTGATTCTATGTTGGTAGTTTTGACCCCCATAGGTCATGTTGATCTGTACCTTCCTTAAAGAGGTTTGAATGTTGGGCTAGGTGGTAGAACCTAATGACCCAGTTATGATACTTAATTAATAGGGCTAGGTGGGTGACCTGGAGGCTCTTAGTTGTGACTCAAACCCTTGTAGGTCAATGTTATGTTTGATCAAGGGAAACCTGTGAGTAGGGTTGGACCAGGTTTAGGGATGCCTTTTTAAGGAAGTGAGATAGGTTATACTCTTTTTTGAGACTGATGCATGGTTAGTAATTGAGTTTCGTGATATAGGCATGATGATGCTCAGTTTCTGAGATAGCACCAAAGGGTTCTTTGGTATCAAGACTAGCTTCAACAGACAGGATTGGTTAAGTTTCTGGTCCTATTAACTAGTAGTTTCATGTTTTATGCTTAAATTTCATAAAAACAACGACATGAAATGGGTTCCCATGGAATAAATTTTTGGAACAAGAAAGGTTTTAAATTTTGAAGAGGAGTTCCAAGGGATATTCTAACTTAGTGAGACTGACATGACATATATAATGGTCATATTAGCTTTAGTAGAAGATGACTCATGGGGGTATGAGTTGGGTGATGACCAGCTGGTATGGGTCTGTACACCCATTGTGCTGTGAAAAATAGAAAAAGGTACACATTGGTTGTGTGTGGTACCATTTAAATCTTAAATTATTGAGTGTACATGAGCAATACGAGGACCGATGATTTTAAATAAATGATATGAGAATGGTTTCTTAGGTTTTGTGATAAAAGTATAAAAATACCAATGTGGTAGAGGATACATAGAGGATAAATCGAGTTTCATGAGTCAGTTGACCCATTGCTGGATCTGGACCGCATTGTCGGGATATGTGGTGTTAGGAGTTGGTTAAAGGAAAGTATAAACTATTTTAATGTGAGTGTGGCTCGGTGAGAGCTATACACTCCAATAGATGGAATCTTATAATCCTCCTAGTTATAGATGATCATTCCCTATATCCTGACATCATCCTGATTACACTGAAAGAGTGTCAATTATACGTTGAGATTCTTAAATATCCTTTTAGGCTTGATGGATGAACTCCTTGTGAGTTTCACTTGAGGAGCGATATAAGGTAATATATATGGTGTGGAGTATGCCATTGGCCATTTGAGGGTAGTGACACTCATTTTTAGTTGAAATACTACATTTTCATGGAAATCATTCTTGGGGAGTGGAAATGGGCGATGTTATGAGGTGAAGATAAGGATACTCCTATGGTGGGGAGTATTAGATTGGTCATAGTTAAACACCTTCCTTGATGGAAGAGTTTTTAATTCAGAGAGACTTATCATTGGATATTCAAGATAACGTAGTTTTTTAGATTCTCAGGATGAGATCATGACTATGTTTGACTCTAAATACTTCTTGGGGATGAGAAGGGTTATGGTAGGAGATTGTAAGAACTCGTATTTTTTTCCAGAATAGAATTTGAGTAAAAATTTGAATGTTTTCTTTCAAATTCTTATAAAGGGTAAAATATAAATTTTAACCTAGAATATAATATTAGATGATTTTTTTGTACACTCCATTGATAGGATAGGATTTTTGTAGAATTCTAAGTCTTTTGAATTTTCATGGAATAATAAATATTTAATATTAAATTAATTAAATATTAATTTATTCACACACATTTGTTTGTATATATATTTTTAATGAAGTTTCATATTGAGATTCTATCTCTATCATTCATTCTAGAATGGGGGGTTTTCCTAGGTGATGCATAAACTCATGTTGGGCACCGGGGTCGGGCCGAGAACCCTTTTTCTTTCTTTTTCTTTCTTATTATTTTTTCTTTTTTCCTTTCTCCTTTTCTCCCCTAGATTCTCACATAAACCCCTTATGGTATTCCTTCACTGTGACCAAGATAATAGAGGGAGTGGGAGAGATATAAAGTGGGAGATAAAAAGATAGGTGTTGACACGGAGCTCAGGAGGAGTCGGATCATTGTGCGGCAACTGCGGGTCGGGGAAATGGGAAAAGCTTTAGTGGATTACACCCACAGGTAGGTAATTTTTAAGTTTTATCATAAATAATTGTATATTTTCCACTTCATAGTTTTAGATTCCTTTTATCACTACTTAGGACCCCTTGATGGTTGATATATATCTTTTGGGGAGAAAATGGGGTGTCATGCTGATATGCGGGGTTTCCTGTTACGAAATCACAATCACACAACATTTAATTCAGAAACACACACTGTGTGTTCTTACCATTCAGGGAATATGATTTTTTTTTAGAATTAAACACTATTTATAGGGTATATAAATCATGTACTGGTACTCATTTATATAGTAGAGTGCCTGGTCGAACAGCTTGTGTAGAGGTACTTGGCCATTTAAAGTACACAACCATACCCCGAGTGGGCTACACACCATAAGTACACAACTAGGAAGAATACATGGTCATTCCATGTGAGGTACACAGGTAGGTACCCCATGTAGGGTACATGTTGTGTAAATGGGATTTACATTTCATGTCTGGATTATGACGCCCCGACCCCGGTAGCCCGGAGCCGGTGATATGGTTATGGTGTGTAATTTATTTCTTACAAATTAAACAAATAAGTCACACATCAAAACCCATCAGGAGGAACTTTCGGGTTTAGATCCTGGAGAATCAGAGACAATAGATTTGCTTCTTTATTTCTGAGCTAAGAACAAACATCCAAGACTTGGAAAGGCTCTATCAACCTGTAAAAATTTAACATAAAACATAGGGTGAGCATTGAAATACTCAGTAAGGGGTTTTTGAAAATACATAAATACATCCTTTGAAAACTACTTTGAAAATAATTTCCCATACTAAAAATGTTTTCTTAAAGGAAAAAATTTAAGACAAAACCAAAGTCTATGTAACACGGTTAAAGCACTTCATATTTACACACTAGAACACTTAGCTGGAACCCACTTAATAGAAAAGATAAGCATGCTAATATAAAGACATGGGTCATACTAATTAAAGTGTCCATAAACAAGAAAGGTGTGCATGAACAACAAGGTGTAAACATCATCAGAGTCGCGCACAAGCGCATTATCTAAAAAAACACATCATGACATGATAAATGTAATGCAACATTTGTAATAAGATTCTGGAAAAGAAACTGGACATGCATTGACATTTCCATATCCTATGTCTTGTGTATTTTTTTTTAATCTGATACTCATAGGTAAGGTTATATAACCAAGGATATACCTATACTCGGAGTAATCACTTGGTTGGTCATAAACAAAGAAATGTATGCTAAAGGACTCATGGTCTCTGTGTCAAGGCCTTGTGCCATGACCTAAGGGTAAAAACCCAATCTGACTGTCTCGAGAACTATCGATGCATCGAGGAGCTTACTTTTACTGGTCTCCAACCCGGAGGGCTTAATTTAACCAGTCCCCAACCTGGAGGGTTTCCTTTTTACCAGACCCTATTCCGGGTAGTCCCATACATTTCCCACATGTTGATAAGGTCAGATATTCAAGGTGTCCCATACCACTTTGAATATTTAATTTTCATTTCATATTACCCAAGGTGTCCCATACCACTTTGGGTAATACCATTTTCATTTCTCATTACCCAAGGTGTCCCATACCACTTTGGGTAATTTAGTTATTTGTTCATTATCATGTTGAGTCTTATGCATGAATAATATGAATAAGGTAACGATTATATAATTTTTTTACAAATACATGATATGACAGATAAAATTGAAAATATGGAATAAAAGCAGGCATGGTTAAGCAAGCATACTATGTGCATAGAACAATTATTTAAGCACATAAAATGATGAATGTGTGAGATTTGCTCCCAAGGGGTATTAAATGATGAGTTTCTAAAATTCCAGTACATGGAAATGAACTACTTGGCATTAACTATTGTTCTTCACAGGTCACAGTACTTGCAACAAATCTCCATCCACTAATAATTACTACGGCATGCTTGGTATAAAAATAATAAACACTTGAAATCTTTAAAATTCAAACACTTGGAAATAAACCACTTTAAATAAAATACTTGTCATTAATTATTCTTTTTCACTGGTCATAGGATTTACAGTTACACTCTGCTCACTAAAAATCACTATAGCGAGTTTGGTATAAAAATAATAGAGGATTTCTACATACTATCATAACCCTTAAATCCCTATCCTTTTAATACAAGTTTAAAACAGGAATAAGCATATCCTTTAAAAAAACATAAATCATTTCAAAGGCAACATTAGACAAGTTCATTGGTGTTCCCTTAGACACAAAAATATAAAACAGCATAGGCAAGCACTAAAATCCTACATGCATAAAAATATTAATAACCTTTTCTTGAAACTAGGATTCCAGATATTAATCTTAAAAACACATACATACATAGGGATATATATACACAAAGTATATATATATATAGTGTTTCTCATAAATTAAACATGGTTCACTTAAAATCTGAAAACCTCTAACTGCTTATCACTTACTCAGTTTAAAAAAACAGAACCTTATGGGGGTCTAAATGTTTCATGAAACTAAAAATACAAAAAAATATAAAAACATTGTTTTTAACTATAACATAATTGTACTTAAACCAAATTCCAAGTTCGCCTCAAAATATTTTTCAAAGATAAGTATCTGTTTCTTAAAAAATCATAACCGATTTCCATTCCAATACATTACCTTATATAAATATATAGTTATATAAATATATATTGCTTACATAAAATCCAACCTGTTAGGAATTGATTTTAGAAAAACCCTTTTCAAAAGTATAATTCTTAGTATAAAATTACTGAATAATCTTGGATACCCAAAAAATAATGGGTTTGAGTGATAAATATATATATATTTGTATGTATATATATATATATTCAAAACCGTATATACAAAATACACTTAAACCTGAGTTTTAGGTTTGTAAAATAGGATCATTAAAACTAACTTAAAAGTGATATCCCTTTTTATATCACGTAGGCAACACCCTTTAAAATTGATCAAAACCAAAGGGTATGAGTTGTATATACATATATATATATATATATATATACTACATATATTGTGGGTATAATAGTATAGGTTTCATAAAACATGAAAACACCCTTAGAGTAGAGTACTCTTCTTAAACTGAGAGGTTTGCATGGTGAATATATGCATATAACAATAAATCGGATATGTATATACATATATATATATACCGAGTATATATAACGTTTTATCTTAAACTGTAAAAAAAACGAAAACACCCTTACCTTGCTTGAGGAGGAAACTCGCCGGAGGAAGGTTTGCTGGGTGGCTGGAGAACCGGGAGGAAACTGGGCGGCCGGAGGTGGTCCGGTGAGGTCGAGGCCTCCTGAAAACGCTGCAAGGTAGCAGTGGGGTGACCAGCGGCATGGCGACGGCACTAGTGTGGTCGTGCACGGGGGAGTGGTGCGAAACCGGATGTGGTTCGTGTGGTGGCGAGGCGACGGCGAGGAAGGTGTCGCAGCGGTTCAGGTTGGCTCCGGAGGTCCCCGTTTACTCTGGGGTTTCATGGTTCTTAAAGGAAGATGATCCGGGGGGTTATGCCAAGCCTATGGTGTCCTATGGAGGTGGGTGCGCGAGGTCAACGTAAACAGTGGAGAGGGTAGCGTCTCGGGAAATCCAGGCGCTGGTTCGCGGGACCCCGTCGCGAGGTAGAAGACGACGAGTTTGTGGAGAATGGAAAAAAAACGACGGCCGAGATCCGACTAAGAGAGATTGGACGGTCGAGATGAATTGAGCGTTTTTTAAAAAACACCAACCGCCGGGATTGGCCTTGGCGATATCGGATGGAGGAGAACCGTGCGGCCAGCAACAGCTTCCCCGGGTAGGAACAGTGCATTAAAAAACAGTTTAATAAATACTAAAATTAGACATTATACTACTTCAATTTTTTTAATATATATACATATATAACCAGAACATTATAATTTGATTTTGTATAAAACTTAATAAGTACTTTTAACTCATAATTTTAAAATCCAAAAATCCCATTTTAGTTTAAGTAAACAAATGATACTATTTGATATAACTATTTTTTTTTTAAAAAGATATATTTTTAATACCACGCTTTTATAACAACTAGGATCTTATAACCATTAAAATCCAATTTATAACATACTTCGCTTGTTGTTTTATAAAATTATTTTTTAAAAGACCCGTATTTTTTTCTCTAATTCAAAACAAATTGCTTTAGAGATCCAATACGATACATTTTTTTCAATTATTACAGATACCCCGTTCGACACATTTTAAAATACCATGTTTTCCACCATATAAATATCATCATGATTTTGAAAAAAAACAAAATAGTTTAATTTCCAAGGATAATATTTTATTTTAATACTCGAAGATATAATTCTAGTATTTCATACTTATTAAAATATTGGAATACCATAATATTATAAAAGCGTTATAAAGACAAAATTTTTATAAAATGATGCACTTTATCTCTTGGAATCCAAAGGTCAAAAAACGGTCATATTCCCTTAGAGGTCCATTATAAAAGCAAGGGGTAAGATGTTTAACATTTTCAAAACACCGGACCCTTGGAAGATGGCTCTCCTCATACCACTGGTGCTGAGTGCGTGCGCGGTGGTTATGGCGGTTATACTTTTCACACTGATGGACCCTGAAGATGAAGACTATCCGATTGCCCGTGTTGTGGTTCTCAGTAGTCTTGTTGTGGTCGTGTTAGGTCTTGTGCACGGTACTTTCAATTAGATGGGTCTTGTTGTAATGTAACTTTTAAATATATAACAGTTTATAGTATTCTTCATGTTTTACTTCGTTTCAAATTCTTTATTAGCACACAAAGCACAAAATAAAATAAAACAAGAGACATCATTAAAAATCATAACATCGTTCACTTGGACCAGTTTATAAAACCTAGGGCGTCACATTATCCCCCTCTTAAAAGAATTGCATCCCCGCAATTCGATCGGCGTACATACACTGACTTATTCACACCGCTTCTCTGACACCCTTGGTGATTTCCCTTTACCTCCACCACCCATGGAAGAAGTTACTATTCAACTCAATCCCCAGGTCTAAACAAAGCTTGTGGGTCTCCTTTTCCCAAATACATTTTTGGCAAAGTGGATCGTGGTTGAAACCAAGCTCCCGTTTGATACAGGTGGTTTTCCAGAGATGGGAACGAGTGACATCAAGCTTCGTGATATCCTCTTGGATTTGGTTCCTAAAGATCTCTCGAACCACTTCATATTGAATGATTCGATAAGACACAAAATCGCAGAGCTCCCCAAGCATGTTGAAGTACAAAATTTGGTACATAAAGACTGCGTGGAAGTCCAACTCCTTTGCAGCTTCTCCAAAGGCTGTGAAGGCCAACCCTTTATTATTCATGGTGAAGCACAAGAAGAGTCCCTCGTAGTACTTCCCTTTCTTCTTATAATTCTCGAATAGCGCACTGGCCATTTGGTTATACACAACTTCCGACCCTCGGAAGATTCGAAGGACATTTGAGATTTTTGATATTTCATAGAGGGTTTTGCACGTGAGTCGTAAGTTAACAAAAGGTTGGTAACTTGTTGAGCAGTATTTTGCTACAATAGTCTCTATGATCTCTGTAGGAAGAGTCAAGAGTCTAGGTGTGGTTTGTTGTCTTTCCATCTGAGAAGTTTAAGAACAAACCCTACTTAGTAAAACATTAATGTTTTTGTGTTGTCCTAATTTTCCAGGGTTGCCTAAACCATTCCTCTGATACCAACTATGACGCCCCGACCCCGGTAGCCCGGAGCCGGTGCTATGGTTATGGTGTGTAATTTATTTCGAACAAATGAAACAAATAAGTCACACATCAAAACCCATCAGGAGGAACTTTCTGGTTTAGATCCTGGAGAATCAGAGACAACAGCTTTGCTTCTTTATTTCTGAGCTAAGAACAAACATCCAAGACTTGGAAAGGCTCTATCAACCTGTAAAAATTTAACATAAAACATAGGGTGAGCATTGAAATACTCAGTAAGGGGTTTTTGAAAATACATAAATACAGCCTTTGAAAACTACTTTGAAAATACTTTCTCATACTAAAAATGTTTTCTTAAAGGAAAAACTTTAATACAAAACCAAAGTCTATGTAACACGGTTAAAGCACTTCATATTTACACACTAGAACACTTAGCTGGAACCCACTTAATAGACAAGATAAGAATGCTAATAAAAATACATGGGTCATACTAATTAAAGTGTCCATAAACAAGAAAGGTGTGCATGAACAACAAGGTGTAAACATCATCAGAGTCGCACACAAGCGCATTATCTAAAAAAACACATCATGACATGATAAATGTAATGCAACATTTGTAATAAGATTCTGGAAAAGAAACTGGACATGCATTGACATTTCCATATCGTATGTCTTGTGTATTTTTTTTAATCTGATACTCATAAGTAAGGTTCTATAACCAAGGATATACCTCTAGTCGGAGTAATCACTTGGTTGTTCATAAACAAAGAAATGTATGCTGAAGGACTCATGGTCTCTGTGTCAAGGCCTTGTTCCATGACCTAAGGGTAAAAACCCAATCTGACTGTCTCGAGAACTATCGATGCATCGAGGAGCTTACTTTTACCGGTCTCCAACCCGGAGGGCTTACTTTAACTAGTCCCCAACCTGGAGGGTTTCATTTTTACCGGACCCTATTCTGGGTAGTCCCATACATTTCCCACATGTTGATAAGGTCATATATTCAAGGTGTCCCATATAACTTTGAATATTTAATTTTCATTTCATATTACCCAAGGTGCCCCATACCACTTTGGGTAATACCATTTTCATTTCTCATTACCCAAGGTGTCCCATACCACTTTGGGTAATTTAGTTCTTTGTTCATTATCATGTTGAGTCTTATGCATGAATAATATGTATAAGGTAACAATTATATAATTGTTTTACAAATACATGATATGACAGATAAAATTGAAAATATGGAATAAAAGCAGGCATGGTTAAGCAAGCATAATATGTGCATAGAACAATTATTTAAGCACATAAAATGATGAATGTGTGAGATTTGCTCCCAAGGGGTATTAAATGATGAGTTTCTAAAATTCCAGTACATGGAAATGAATACTTGGCATTAACTATTGTTCTTCACAGGTCACAGTACTTGCAACAAATCTCCATCCACTAATAATTACTACGGCATGCTTGGTATAAAAATAATAAACACTTGCAATCTTTAAAATTCTAACACTTGGAAATAAATCACTTTAAATAAAATACTTGCCATTAATTATTCTTCTTCACTGGTCATAGGATTTGCAGTTACACTCTTCTCACTAAAAATCACTACAGCGAATTTGGTATAAAAATAATAGAGGATTTCTACATATTATCATACCCCTTAAATCCCTATCCTTTTAATACAAGTTTAAAACAGGCATAAGCATGTCCTTTAAAAAAACATAAATCATTTCAATGGAAACATTATACAAGTTCATTGGTGTTCCCTTAGACACAAAAATATAAAACAGCATAGGCAAGCACTAAAATCCTACATGCATAAAAATATTAATAACCTTTTCTTGAAACTAGGATTCCAGATATTAATCTTAAAAACACATACATACATAGGGATATATATACACAAAATATATATATATATAGTGTTTCTCATAAATTAAACATGGTTCACTTAAAATTTGAAAACCTCTAACGGCTTATCACTTACTCAGTTTAAAAAAATAGAACCTTATGGGGGTCTAAATGTTTCATGAAACTAAAAATACAAAAAAATAATATAAAAACATTGTTTTTAACTATAACATAATTGTACTTAAACCAAAGTCCAAGTTCACCTCAAAATATTTTTCAAAGATAAGTATCCGTTTCTTAAAAAATCAAAACCGATTTCCATTCCAATACATTACCTTATATAAATATATAGTTATATAAATATATAGTTATATAAATATATAGTTATATAAATATATACAGCCTACATAAAATCCAACCTGTTAGGAATTGATTTTAGAAAAACCCTTTTCAAAAGCATAATTCTTAGTATAAAATTACTGAATAATCTTGGATACCCTAAAAAGAATGGGTTTGAGTGATAAATATATATATATTTGTATGTATATATATATATTCAAAACCGTATATACAAAATACACTTAAACCTGAGTTTTAGGTTTGTAAAATAAGATCATTAAAACTAACTTAAAAGTGATATCCCTTTTTATATCACGAAGGAAACACCCTTGAAAATTGATCAAAACCGAAGGGTATGAGTTTTATATACATATATATATATATACTGTATATATTGTGGGTATAATAGTATAGGTTTCATAAAACATGAAAACACCCTTAGAGTAGAGTACTCTTCTTAAACCGAGGGGTTTGCATGGTGAATATATGCATATAACAATAAATCAGATATGTATATACATATATATATATATATACCGAGTATATATAATGTTCTATCTTAAACCGTAAAAAAAACATGAAAACACCCTTACCTTGCTTGAGGAGGAAACTCGCCGGAGGAAGGTTTGCTGGGTGGCTGGAGAACCGGGAGGAAACTGGGTGGCCGGAGGTGGTCCGGTGAGGTCGAGGCCTCCTGAAAATGCTGCAAGGTAGCAGTGGGGTGATCAGCGACGTGGCGCCGGCACTAGTGTTGTCGTTCACGGGGTCTTGGTGCGAAACCGGAGGTGGTTCATGTGGTGGCGAGGCGTCGGCGAGGAAGGTGTCGCAGCGGCGCAGGTTGGCTCCGGAGGTCCCCGTTTACGCTGGGGTTTCATGGTTCTTAAAGGAAGATGATACGGAGGGTTAGGACAAGCCTACGGTGTCCTATGGAGGTGGGTGCGCGAGGTCAACGTAAACAGTGGAGAGGGTAGCGTCTCGGGAAATCCAGGCGCTGGTTCACGGGACCTCGTCGCGAGGTAGAAGACGACGAGTTTGTGGAGAATGGAAAAAAAACAACGGCCGAGATCCGACTGAGAGAGATCGGACGGTCGAGATGAATTGAGCGTTTTTTTAAAAACACCAACCGCCGAGATTGGCCTTGGCGAGATCGGATGGAGGAGAACCGTGCATCCAGCAACGGCTTCCCTGGGTAGGAACAGTGCGTTAAAAAAAACAGTTTAATAAACGCTAAAATTAGACATTATACTACTTCAATTTCTTTAATATATATACATATATAACCAGAACATTATAATTTTATTTTTTATAAAACTTAATAAGTACTTTTAACTCATAATTTTCAAATCCAAAAATTCCATTTTAGTTTAAGTAAACAAATGATACTATTTGATATAACTATTTTTTTTTAAAAAAGATATATTTTTAATACCACACTTTTATAACAACTAGGATCTTATAACCATTAAAATACAATTTATAACATACTTCGCTTGTTGTTTTATAAAATTATTTTTTAAAAGACCCGTAGTTTGTTCTCTAATTCAAAACACATTACTTTAGAGATCCAATATGATACATTTTTTTCAATTATTACAGATACCCCGTTCGACACATTTTAAAATACCATGTTTTCCACCATATAAATATCATCATGATTTTGAAAAAAAACAAAATAGATTAATTTCCAAGGATAATATTTTATTTTAATACTCGAAGATATAATTCTAATATTTCATACTTATTAAAATATTGGAATACCATAATATTATAAAAGCGTTATAAAGACCAAATTTTTATAAAATGATGCACTTTATCCCTTGGAATCCAATGGTCAAAAAAACAGTCATATTCCCTTAGAGGTCCATTATAAAAGCAAGTGGTAAGATGTTTAACATTTTCAAAACACCGGACCCTTGGCGGATGGCTCTCCTCATACCACTGGTGCTGAGTGCATGCATGGTGGTTCTGGCGGTTATACTTTTCACACTGATGGACCCTGAAGATGACGACTATCCGATTTCCCATGTTGTGGTTCTCAGTAGTCTTGTTGTGGCCGTGTTAGGTCTTGTGCATGGTACTTTCAATTAGATGGGTCTTTTTGTAATGTAACTTTTAAATATATAACAGTTTATCGTATTCTTCATGTTTTACTTCGTTTCAAATTCTTTATCAGCACACAAAGCACAAAATAAAATAAAACAAGATACATCATTAAAAAGTATAACATCGTTCACTTGGACCAGTTTATAAAACCTGGGGCATCACATGGATGAAGTATACAGTCATGTGGAGCTTTGAGGAAACATGCCATTTACTAGGCTATACACATCGTGTACTCCTCCCTTGATACCCTTTTGAGGGTTTCTCATATATTTATACCCCTGAATCATAATTAGACACATGAATGGTCTATTTTAATCAATTTTTCATATATATTGTATTGGAGATACCCTTGAGGTGATTTGAGGACTCCCAGGAGGAATTTCATGTGTTTGACTAAATGAAGAGGTTCTTCCTCCAGTACCCGAATCCAACTATCTCCCAAGAGTGAGACATGAGATGAGACCTAGTTAATGGTAATGAAAATGGTTGGTAGACTTGGAACGAGATCACCAATGTCCTCTCTTTGTGTTATCTTGGAACTCGTCCCTGGTTAGCGGGACTAGGTTGCGACCTATTGAAGTGGAAGGGTTGGGTGTTCAGACCAACCTAAAATGAGAATAGTATATGACCGAGGATCCCCTGAGGGATTCTTGTGCTTATGTTAGGACAAAGGATATTATGTAGGATGCATCTTCCCTTATACTGTTCTAAGGATCCCTTGTAGGATGTCTCCTCTTATGTGTTGTTTTTGAGGATCTCGTGTAGGATGTCTTCTCTTACTTCTTTCTGAGGATCCTATATAGGATGCCTCCTTAGACATAATGTTTTGAAGGATCCCATATAGGATACCTCTGTTTATGTTTCTACTTAAAGGATCTTGTGTAAGATGCTTCCATTTACTCTTTTTGAGGATCCTGAGTAGGATGCCTCCATGTACGTGTGGATTTATAGGATCCCAAGTGGTATGTCTTTGCATATGTGTTGACTTTGAGGATCCTGGGTAGGATTCCTCTCCAATGTTATGACCTGAGAGACCCAATGGGTTCACTGGTGGTTGACTGGACCTAAGTTAGTGAATTGGGGTGGTTTGGTAGTGGTGGTAGTGAGTGTCTCCTTATAACCTGTGTCGAATTTGTAAGCCATGAGGTAGTGGCAGTAGTGGTGGGTCTAGTCATTCATCCACCCTCACTCTTTTTTTATACATTCACATGATTACTCATGATGCATCTATGATTGTTATAGGTGATTCATGGTTCTCGAATGAAGAGCCTAACGCAATGCAATATTCATTTTTTTGGGATGCCCAAAAGTAATTTCTGGGATTCATCTTATATGCCTAATCGTTTCTTGGGATGCTCATATGTACATCCTAGGGTCCAAATTCTGATCCTTTTTATTGACTATTATATTATTGGGATACTCAGACTTACTTATTGGGATCCATCTTATGAGATACACTCAAGGAATATTACGCTCTCCCGAGTGGTGGGGATGTTTACGCTCTCCCTGTTCGATTACTTGATCATGGTGTTGTACATGGTGCTCTACATCGTTGATACACTCGGTGATGATTATTCACTCCCGAGCGATAGGGATGATTATGCTCTCCTCGATTGATTACTTAATCTCAGTGTTGGACACGGCATTCTATATCATTGATACACTTGAGAATGATTATTCTGTTGGATCGAATAGTCGATATAAAAGTCTATTAGATGGAACAATACAAGAGGGGGGGTGAATTGTAGGTTTAAAAACCTTGAGTTTTAGTAACAAAGAGATTAGTTTAAAAGATCTTAAACTAATACAAATACAAACACCCACAATTGTATTGAATGTAAAAGGTATGATGTATTGTAATACTATTGTTATGTAAAACAATTGTATTCAAGATGAACACAATAATCAGAGTAATACAGATATGAATGATTCTACCTTAAAGCGTATAGAACCAATCAATACAATATGTAATGGAATGATTGTAATTGAAACAATTACAATTGAATAAGTAAAGAAGAAAGGAAACAATACAAATCCCTTTCTAATACAACAGCGGAAATGTAAAAGTAATACAATTCTTTTAACCCAAAGAGAAGGGTTATCCTTTCACCTAGGATAAAAGGTCTGTCTCACCAACACCTTGGTGAGCCCTCGATACGATGATCGGCACGTCTGTCTGCCTATCCCCAGCAGCCCTCGATACGATGATCGGCACGTCTGTCTGCCTATCCCCGGCAGCCCTCGATACGATGATCGGCACGTCTGTCTGCCTATCCCCGGCAGCCCTCGATTTTGCAGGTAATCGGCACCTCTGTCTTTCAATTACTTGAAAGCCCTCGATACGATGATCGGACGAACAAGGCTGATGAGAGAAGTCACAGTGTCTCTCTCTAGAATCTTCGTAGTTCACAGAGTCTCTTTCGTTCTCTTCGTTCATCAGTGTGTTCTCAGCTTCAAATGACCTCCTATTTATAGGCCTCGGGTTCCAACGGTCATATTGCCTCCAACGGTCATATTGAAACAGAAAGCACGACATCGTTTTGATTAGTATATAACTAACTCAACGACATCGTTTTGTTAGGATAAGAGATATATAGAAATGTAAAACATGAGTACGATTCATATGCAGAGAGAGTTTTTGACAAAGTACCAAAACAAATAATGATCATCTGAATAGCAAAGTCAGTACGATACGATTGACAGAGTCAGTACGATACGATTGACAGAGTCAGTACGATACGTTTGACAGAGTCAGTACGATACGTTTTGGTCGGTACGATCAACATCGTACGATACGATAAACATGATAAAAGACAATTTGTTATTTACAAACATATGATAGAATACATTTGAGATTTCCAAAACATGACATAGAATATATTTGTGATTTCCAAAACATGATGTAAAAGCCAAAAGAAGACTTTTGACTTAACAATCTCCCCCTTTTTGGAAAGCACAAACACACAAAGTAAATGAAACAAGAAATACTTATCTCCCCCTGAGTTATTGAAAACTCTTCTGAAAAAGAAATTGAATACAACTAACTCCCCCTTAGGTATTGACTTTCCTAAGGATTGTATTCATAGATTTTCCTTAAGAGCATTGTAATGCATTCTCCCCCTTTGTAAAACAATCTTTGCTTTGTAAATATTCTCCCCCTTTGTGATTTACAAAAAGAAAGGAGGAATCTCGAATTGTCTGGAAGAGTTAGTGAAGTAATACAAGACAATGGATAAAAGAGAAAGGATTATAAGAGTTATTACAAAACAAACAAGTTCCAAAAGAAACAAATACAACAATCATTTGTTTTCTCTTTCCTTCTCTTTCTTTATAAGCTCATGAAGCACAGCTTTCATCTTCTTGATCTCCTTCTTGTCTTCAGAAATTGATTCACCCTGAGTTTTGAGAAGCTCTTGTTGATCCGCAAAAATATGATCTTGATTTCTGATGGTTTCCTCCTGGACTCTGATTACTTCTTCAAGAGTATCAATTCTGTTTTGCAGAGTCTTGTTATCCTTGGACAACTCAGAATTTTGATTCTTCAGTAAAACCATTTCATCTTTGAAAGATGAAACCTTCGAGAATTCAGATTGAAAAGCATTCATCCTATCTTGCAAGTCTTTCACTGAAGGAACATCGGTTCTTTGAGAAGACAAAAGGTTCATCCTTTCAACCGTTTCTTTATCAAGCTTGTTGAAAGCAATTGCTAGCTCATTTGATAACCTCCTTATATCTTCAATAGCTAATTCATGATCATTGATTGAGCTTTCAGTTTTGTATGACCACTTGGTCATCTTATTGCAAGCTTTCTTATGAGCAACTGAGCTTTCCGAAAGAACTTTCAGATCGGCTTCTACTGACAAAACTTTCTTTCTCAATTCTTTTACAGAGCCAAACTTTTTCCTTTGATTTTCAGTAATAAAATCAATCTTCCCTTCCAGCCTCGGGAAATAAGGAATTGTTTTCTCCACCCTTCTCAAAACATGAACAATGTAATCACTCTTCTTGAGAGAGATTGTATGCTCTGAATCAGTATCTTCATCGTACGATGCCAGTTCATACGATCTGCTTGAATCAACAACTGGTTGTTTCCCTTTCGCTTTTTCTTTCTGCTTTCTTTCATCTTCCACTTTGTCACTAATGACAACTACTTTATCAGACTGAGAAGATTGAGCATCTTGCTTTTCTCGAGATGACATCCTGTCCGTAGATCTTTCCTGATCGGCATGAGGAGTTTGTTGAACACCTTCGCTCAGCTTTTGAAGCGATTCCTCTCTACTTTTCTTTGAACTTTGAAGAAATTCTAACAGAAAATCTCCTTCTTCTACTTCCACTTCTTCTATCACTTGTTTTCCTTTTTCTTTCTCAGGCAGACTCTGTACGATCGGCTCTTGATGCACTTCCACAGTTAGTTGAGCACTAGCATCTTCAACTGCTTTCAAGACTTTAGAGATATCAAAGTCCTGAGCCTTTCTTTTCAAAAGAGTCTTCTTTTTCTTTTCAGCTTGAAGGGTTTCTTCTACCCTTATTCTTTCTGCAAAGGCCTCAGCAGGATCAAGACCAAACTTCGGATCGCCTTCCTTTCTTTGTTCCTTGTCCTTTATCCATTTGGCTACAACTTCCTTACTATACCTTGGCTTCTTCTTTGGTTTTGAACTAGTTTGAGGATCAGACTTTCGAGTAACACCGGCAGATTGATTGTCCTTGGCTGGCATAGGTGCCGATTGATTTTGAGCCAATTCAGCTTCTACATCTCTGACAAAAAGTTTTGAATTTGAATCAAAACAAACATTCAGCTTTTTCATCGTACTCTTATTAATGAAAGACGGCCACAAATCCATAGGTTCTCCTTTCAAAGGAATGTTACAAAACTTCATACTCTCAAGAATGAATTTCGTAAGGATGGATGGATACATTATTATTTGGGATTTAATCCCTCCTTTCTTGACATTCTTGATGGTTTCAAAAATATATCCTATGAGATTTACTTTCCTCATATTCACAAGATAGTCGAGCATAAAGACATCAGAAACTTTAAGGGTTTCTCTATCCCCTTTTCTTGGGACAAGAAAACCTTTCATCCATAAAGTGACAAACCGATTGTCCGGTGAAAGATGATAAACTTTCCTCTTTCCATCATTAACAACAAACAAAGTTTTTTCAGCACTTTCTCTATTAAACGTACCAACTTCCTCTAGTAGTTTGTGAGATGGACAGAATGCATCGCCTTCTATAGAAACATTCAGAAAATGTGCCGCTTGTTTCACAGACATAGATAACTTTCTATCGTGCACAGCGAAGTTTATAGTCATATCTTTGTTGAAAGAAACGGTTTTGTAAAACTGACAAACTTCATCAAAAAGAACTGGATCTTGAATATCAGGCTTTTCCACACAGAGATGTTCCCATCCTTGAAACAAAATAATCCTCTTGATTGTAGAATCGTACATATCGAAAAATTCTCGGGATACTAACCTTTCTCTGTGAAAGTCTTTCTCTGTAAAAGTCTTTGAAGACATTTCGGCAGGAGTATTAGCAGAAGATTGAGACATAAAGGTTCTACCGATGAGAAGATCGTACGATGGTTTATAGCTGGTGGAGCAGAGCTTCGCCTCAAATCCTGAACAATCAATGTGGGTTTGGGGAGGGGAGGGGGGGTATTTATAGGCGATAAAGAGATGACCGTTGATATTCTACGGTCAAGATTAGATAATACCAGATCAATGGTTAGGATTAAAACAAAGAAAATAAAATAAAAAAAATGAAAAGAAACCTGTCGGAGAACATAAGGTGATTGCTGGTTTTGGTATGAATCAAAAGTAAACACAATCGTAAGAAGAAAAAAAAAATCATGATGCCGATGGAAAACAGTCATTACTATGATCGTACCGTACGATGGAAAATAGTTATTACCATTAACCGACAGTACGATGGAAAACAATCTCAATACTATCATCGGTCGATACAAAAAAAATCGAATGATACGATGGAAAAGAATTTGAATACTATCATCGGTCGATACAAAATTTTTGAACGATACGATGGAAAAGAATTTGAATACTATCATCGGTCGATTCAAAAACTATTGAATGGTACGATGGAAAAGAATTTCAATACCATCATCGGTCGATTCAAAAACTATTGAATGGTACGATGGAAAAGAATTTCAATACGATAATCAGAAAAACTGAAATGGTCAAAACGATAAACAGGAAAACTTAAAATGAAACGATAAAACTGTCAATACGATAAACAGAAAGAAACATATATAAAGAGAGTAAATATTTAAAGATCAGAAACATAAAGACATAAAGAAATGTCCTCCCCCTTTCTACGAGGAGTTTCTTACTATTAGGAGAGATGTAAAACAAGAAGTAGATAAGAATGATTATTTTAATGTAATCATTCCTAGCTTCTGTTTTATAAATTCAAATCTATCAGAAGGTAAAGGTTTTGTAAAAATATCAGCAAGTTGTTCTTGCATTCCGATGAATTGTAAAACAATATCTCCTTTTTGTGTGTGATCCCTAAGAAAGTGATGCCTAACATCTATGTGTTTTTCACGAGAGTGATGTGCTGGGTTTTTACTAAGAGCTATGGCACTTGTATTATCACACAGAATTTGAGTTTTGGAGAAACTCAAACCATAGTCAGTGAGTGTGTGCTGCATCCACAATACTTGAGCACAGCAACTTCCAGCTGCTACATATTCAGCTTCAGCAGTGGAGAGTGCTACTGAGTGTTGTTTCTTGCAAGACCAAGAAACCAAAGAATCTCCTAAGAAATGACAAGTTCCAGATGTACTTTTTCTATCCATTCTACAACCACCAAAGTCAGCATCTGAAAAACTTTTTAAAACAAAATCATTTCCAGAAGAGTAGAAAAGTCCTAAATCCATAGTGTCTTTTAAATACCGAAAGATTCTCTTTACGGCTTTTAAGTGAGACTCTTTTGGATTAGATTGATATCTTGCACATAAGCATACAGAAAACATCAAGTCGGGTCGACTAGCTGTCAAGTATAGCAAACTCCCTATCATACCTCTAAAAATTGTTTGATCTACTGGTTTCCCAGTTTCATCAAGATCAAGAGTATTTGAGGTACCAATTGGGGTGCTAATACTTTTAGTTTTGTCAAATCCATACTTTTTGAGTAAGTCTTTAATATACTTATGTTGAGATATATAAGTTCCTTCTGGTTTTTGAGATATTTGAAAACCTAGAAAGAATGTTAACTCACCCATCATACTCATTTCAAACTCAGATTTCATTAAATTTGCAAAAGAATCGGTTAAAGATTTCTGAGTTGATCCAAATATGATGTCATCAACATAGATTTGGACAACCAAAACATTTTTGTTTTCCATTTTGATAAAAAGAGTTGGATCAGCTGTACCTTTTCTATAATTGTTTTGTAAAATAAATCATGTAAGTCTATCATACCATGCTCTAGGGGCTTGTTTAAGACCATATAGAGCCTTGGTAAGTTTAAAGACATGATCAGGATGTTTTGGGTCTTGAAAACCAGGAGGTTGTTCGACAAAAACTTCTTCTTGAACAAAACCATTTAAAAATGCACATTTGACATCCATTTGAAATAGTTTGAAATTGAAATATGTTGCGAAGGCTAATAGAATGCGAATAGATTCAAGTCTAGCTACAGGAGCATATGTTTCTTCATAGTCTATTCCCTCTTGTTGATTATAGCCTTTAGCAACAAGTCTTGCTTTATTTCTTACAATGATTCCATTTTCATCACACTTGTTTCTGAAAACCCATTTTACACCAATTACAGTTGTTTCTTTAGGTCTTTCAACTAAAGTCCAGACTTGATTCCTTTCAAATTCATTTAGTTCATCCTGCATTGCTTTGATCCAATCATCATCACCTAAGGCCTCACTTGGACTTTTAGGTTCAAATTGGGAAAGAAAAGCAAGATGTTCTATTTCATTTCTTAAGGAATTTCTGGTCCTTACAGGTTGATTTATATCACCAATGATATTATCACTGGGATGATTCCTAAGAAACAATTGATTTTGGTTTTGTAAAACCTGTTCATCAACATATGGTAGAAAATCTTCTGTGGTAAATGTTTCAGGAACACTTTCTTGAACATTTTCCTTATCAGAATGTTCTTCTAATATAGGTTGATAAACATTTTTGGAAAACACATCCGAGGATGTAGGATTGGATTGGTTGAAAACAAAAAGGGTTAGTTTCATCAAATTTTACATGTACTGTTTCTTCAACAGTACAAGTGTTTTTATTGAAAACTCTATAAGCCTTAGAGGTTGTGGAATAGCCTAGAAATATTCCTTCATCAGATTTTGGTGCAAATTTGTGTAGATTATCTTTTGTATTCAGAATGAATACTTTGCATCCAAAAACTTTGAAGTAAGAAACTTTAGGTTTTCGGCCAGTCCATAACTCGTAAGGAGTTTTATTAAGAAATGGTCTAGTTAAAACACGATTTATAGTATAACAGGCAGTACTTACAGCTTCAGCCCAAAAGTGCTTAGCAATTGAGTATTCACTCAACATGGTTCGAGTCATTTCCTGAAGAATACGATTTCTTCTTTCAACAACACCATTTTGCTGAGGAGTTCTTGGTGCTGAGAAATTGTGAGTAATACCTTTCTTACTACAAAAAGTTTCAAAATCTGAGTTTTGAAATTCACCACCATGATCACTATGAATAGTTATCAATGGTAGGTTTTTCTCATTTTTAACTTGGGCTCTAAAAGTTTTGAAATACGAAAAGGCTTCAGATTTCTTTGTGAGAAAGTAGACCCATGTAAATCTAGTAAAGTCATCAACTAAAACAAATACATAGTATTTGCCTCCAATGCTTCCAGATTGTGAAGGACCAAACAGATCCATATGCACAAGCTATAATGCATTAGAAGTTGAAACTTCATTAATTGATTTAAAGCTAGTTTTATGTTGCTTGCCAAATTGACAAGGATCACAGACTTTTGAAGAATCATATCTAAGATCCAGTAGCCCTTTTACAAGTCCTTTCTTTGAGAGTTTTCTTAGGTTTCTCAAATTACAGTGTCCTAATCTCCTATGCCATAGCCACGATTGGTCTTCTATTACACTTAAAAAAGGTAAGTTTTGGTTCCTAAGGTCTTCTAAGTTAATAGTGTAAACATTCTCTTGCCTATGGGCAGATAGAATGAATTCATCCTTGGAATTGTGAACTAGACACTTATCATTTCTAAAATTCACAAGGTAACCTTCATCACATAATTGACTTATGCTGATGAGATTGTGCCTAAGACCTTTTACAAATAAAACATTTGAAATAAGAACTTTTTCAAGAAAAACGATATTACCTATACCAACAATCTTTCCTTGAGCATTATCTCCGAAGGTAACTTTTCCACCTTTTGTTTTGATAACCTTTTCAAAGAAATCTTTGTTTCCAGTCATATGTCGAGAGCAACCACTATCCATGTACCAAATGTTCTTATTGATACACTTCTCGTTTTCCTGAAAAAGAAACAATTAGATTTTCGGAATCCAAACTTGTTTGGATCCAGAAGGGTTAGATAAAAGAATTTTAGGAATCCACATTTGTTTTGCAAAATGAGCTTTATGAAATCCTAAGGATTGAGTTTTGTTAAGAGAACAATCTCTTCTCCAATGTCCACCACATTGACACTTGGAACAGAAAATGGTTTTTTGAGGAACAAAATAGTTATTACTAAAAACAGGTTTGGAATAAGTATAACCAAGACCAGAACGATTTCTCAAAGGTCTTATTTGAGAGTACATCCTATCAAAGTTTTCTTTTCCATGAGTAAAGTTTGACAAGCACTTTTTCAAGGATAAAATCTATGACTTTAGTTTTAAAACCAAATTCTTGTTTTCTAAAACATTTGAATTAGAACTAGAGTTAGACTCTAAAATATTTTTCTTTGAAATAGCAGTTTCAAGATCCTTAGAAAGTTTATCCTTTTCAGATTTGACTTTCTCAAGGGTTTTCAAAATACTTTCAAAATCAGAAGTTTTCCCATAAAGATCTTTAGAAAGATCTGATACTTCTTTAGTCAAAATAGAAATTCTAGAATTTGCTTTTTCAAATCTCTTTTTGAGTTTAGAATTTTCATTTTCAAGTAACTTAGCAAATCTAGAGACTTCTTCAAAAGAAGGTAAAGTATCATCTTCTGATGATGAGGGTTCATCATTTGAAGATTCATAATATTTATTATCAACATAATTTTCATTTAAAGAGACATTTGTAACAGCTTCAGCATTATGTACCTTAGCCATGAGACAATGATCTTCAATTGGTAGTCTGGCTAGAAGTCCAATATTCCTTTGTCCTGACGTCTCATATTCTGAAGAATCATCTGAGGAATCACTACCACTTGCACTCCATGTATCATTTGCTTTCAAGACTTTCTTTGTCTTATAAAACCTTTTCTTGTTTCTTTCAGAGTGTTTCTCTTTTCTATCTTTCCTTTTTAGTAAAGGGCAATCAGGCCTTATATGTCCTGCTTTCTTGCATTCATAACAAGTTACCTCTGAATCTTTCCTATCTTTCCTGTCTTTCTTTTTGAATCTATATTGAAAATCTTTATTTCCCACAATCTTGTTCATCCTCCGAGCAAGATTAGCTAACTCATTATCTGAAAGATTACAATCACTTGAATCAGAAACAACAACTTTCTTGGATTTAGACCTTGTAACCCTTTCAGGTGTTTTAGCTTAAATTGCAAAAGCTACACTTCCATTCCCATTCTTCTTCTTATTGAAATCAGCATCTCTTTTCATTCTTGTCTCGTGCTGTAGAAGAGTTCCAAAGAGTTCATCAAGAGTAATCTGGGAAACTTTTCTATTTTCATCAATAGCTGTTCTTTTTGACTCCCATTCATTCGGAATAATATCTATAATCTTATCAACAAGAGCTTCATCATCAAGACCTTTTTCTCCCATAGATTGTAAGCTGTTGACAATTGTCATAAACCTTTGTTGCACTTTGCATACTGGCTCTCCATAAGGAAAAACAAATCCATGATACTCTGCTCGAAGCATTGCTCTCCTTGTTTCTATAACCTTGGATGTACCAAAATGAGTGACTTCTAATTTCTTCCAAATACAGTTGGATGCTTCACATGAAGATATCTGACTATATATATTCCTGGTCATAGAGCATAATAAAGTATTGCGTACCTTGTAATTCAGTTGATATTCTTGCTTCTCTTGATTGGTGAAAGTACTAACTTCTTTGTCAAGAATTTTGTAACCCCCAGTAAGCATAATAAAATTTTCTACACCAGTATTGATGACGAAAGTCTTCATACGATCTCTCCAATACTCATAATCATTCCCATCAAAGATTGGTGGTCTAGAAGGATTCAGATTATCTATTGATCCGATATTCATTCCTGCCATCTAATATAACAAAAACAACTTTTCCACTCCACACGTTAGTGTAGTAAGTATTTAAGAAAGTAATAAGAAATAAAGCTAATAATACAAATCAGTGGAAACCTCCTCTGATACCAATTGTTGGATCGAATAGTCGATATAAAAGTCTATTAGATGGAACAATACAAGAGGGGGGGTGAATTGTAGGTTTAAAAACCTTGAGTTTTAGTAACAAAGAGATTAGTTTAAAAGATCTTAAACTAATACAAATACAAACACCCACAATTGTATTGAATGTAAAAGGTATGATGTATTGTAATACTATTGTTATGTAAAACAATTGTATTCAAGATGAACACAATAATCAGAGTAATACAGATATGAATGATTCTACCTTAAAGCGTATAGAACCAATCAATACAATATGTAATGGAATGATTGTAATTGAAACAATTACAATTGAATAAGTAAAGAAGAAAGGAAACAATACAAATCCCTTTCTAATACAACAGCGGAAATGTAAAAGTAATAAAATTCTTTTAACCCAAAGAGAAGGGTTATCCTTTCACCTAGGATAAAAGGTCTGTCTCACCAACACCTTGGTGAGCCCTCGATACGATGATCGGCACGTCTGTCTGCCTATCCCCAGCAGCCCTCGATACGATGATCGGCACGTCTGTCTGCCTATCCCCGGCAGCCCTCGATACGATGATCGGCACGTCTGTCTGCCTATCCCTGGCAGCCCTCGATTTTGCAGGTAATCGGCACCTCTGTCTTTCAATTACTTGAAAGCCCTCGATACGATGATCGGACAAACAAGGCTGATGAGAGAAGTCACAGTGTCTCTCTCTAGAATCTTCGTAGTTCACAGAGTCTCTTTCGTTCTCTTCGTTCATCAGTGTGTTCTCAGCTTCAAATGACCTCCTATTTATAGGCCTCGGGTTCCAACGGTCATATTGCCTCCAACGGTCATATTGAAACAGAAAGCACGACATCGTTTTGATTAGTATATAACTAACTCAACGACATCGTTTTGTTAGGATAAGAGATATATAGAAATGTAAAACATGAGTACGATTCATATGCAGAGAGAGTTTTTGACAAAGTACCAAAACAAATAATGATCATCTGAATAGCAAAGTCAGTACGATACGATTGACAGAGTCAGTACGATACGATTGACAGAGTCAGTACGATACGTTTGACAGAGTCAGTACGATACGTTTTGGTCGGTACGATCAACATCGTACGATACGATAAACATGATAAAAGACAATTTGTTATTTACAAACATATGATAGAATACATTTGAGATTTCCAAAACATGACATAGAATATATTTGTGATTTCCAAAACATGATGTAAAAGCCAAAAGAAGACTTTTGACTTAACATATTCTCTCTTGAGCGATGGGGATGATTATGCTCTCCCTGATCAATTACTTGACCGCGGTGTTGGACATGGCGCTCCACATATTTGATGTACTCAAGGATGATTATGCTCTCGAGAGAGATGCCTAGGATGCTCCCTAGGGTTAGGTGAATACACCATTACATTAATGAACTCTCTAGACTTGACTGAGAGTAGGTTGTTAAATCATTTATATGAATGTATGTTGATCATGTACTTCGATCTAGAGAGAATTCATTTTATAGATTGTCTAAGGGTCGTCCCCCTTAGGGTTTATCCAAGATCCAATGTCATGACCGCCTATGGACTGGGACCTAGGGCTCTAACATCAATATGAATTTACATGGAATGATTGGTAAGACATATAGCTCAATACAATATTTATAGGATGTCTATATATTACTTAGAATCCTTCATCAAATTGATTGGAGGCGAATACGGGTGATCCAAGGGCTATGACATGTATCCCCTTATGGTGGCGTAGCTTGCTTAGAAACATTTTTGACACTGGATGAAGCAGGTATTGTCGACCAGGATTACAGACCCAATGGTTGAATAATTATACACATCTTGATTGATAATACATCCAGCTCAATGCCTTTTTCACAGGATGCCCAGTTGATCAAGATTGTGGACCCAAATATCAGTTGTGTTATGTTTCATGTTATTTTTCACCTTACTAATATATATATATATATATACATGATGGAACATTGTCCATTTGATCATATCACATACCCAGGGATAGACTATGGTATCACTTTATTTATTTTATTTATCGTTTCCAAATATATCTCTGGTAGGCAGAGTATATTGCATGAGTATGAACTTATGGAAACAGATTTATAGGTTCTTCATAAGGGTGGCCTAATGAGATTATTTCTCACCCCTATACATGAACCTAGGTGTGCATCCAAACCTTATGTCTGCTTTTCAGGTTGATCATATATTTCATGATGGATAAGGATGAGGCCCAAGATTTCATGATTGAGTGGAGCCGCTTGTGTGGATTCTTTTGATCAGGTTGGAACAGATCGGTAGTGTCTTGGATACAAGGTATGTGGTCTAGCTTGGAGTTAGTATAAGATTCTGGTCTTTTATTTAAGTTTCCTTTATATACTCCTACATGTATGGTCTATCCATTTTTTGGTCAGTGTTGTATGTATGACATGGTTGTTCGGGATTTTATAGAATTAAATTTATTATTAAATGATTTTTTATTTTAGTTTATTTATTGATTTCACACTATGTTTATTTATTGATTTGGATGGTTTTTAGTTATTTTTGTTGTTGTTTACTCTGATATGAGGGCATAGTCTCTCCACAAACACACCCTAGTCCCTCACTACTAGTAGACATCCTCTGGTTTATAGAGAGGCATTCTTGAGGCCTTGTGGAAAACCATCTTGGAGTAATGGTTTAGTGGAATCCAGATCAGAACTTTGCATGTAGAACCTATGGGATTTCATCCTTATAGAAACAAAACTCTTGATCTCAACAGGTTTTCCTCAAATTGAACCAATGACTAACTTCTCATCTAAAAACTTCTTCTAGGAGAATCCATCATTTGTACTGATTAAAACCAATGGAACAATCCTTATGATTTCTGATAGGGCCTTCTAGTTCATTATCCTTTGCATTTGGATGACTTTTCTATCCATAATAACTATAAAACCTCTAGTATTAGCATCACCATCATTATCCAAGATATGTAGCTTCTACAAATATATCATTAAATCATGTATAACCCATACAATTCTCTTCATTGGAAACATGATCTCTTGCTAAATTTGAAAAACATAAGGTATCATCAGCTTCCTTTGGAATTAAATTTATCTTCCACCAAGTCCTAAATGTGAATACAATAAACAAAACATGTATCATGACACATTCTAGTCAATTGTACTTTCGTTATTCCCAGAAAAACTGATGGTACTAGTGACATTATTCTAATGAAATTATTTTGGTAACTTGTAAAACACCTGGCCATGAGAACCCAACAGTCACCCATCAAGCTTTAACTATCACCAACAATGGAACACATCACATGACACCTGCCAGTAAATTGGGATTTTGATATCCCAGAATTCATCTAGTGCCATCATTGTTCTTCTGATAATGTTTTTCTGAGTCCTTGATAAATTGTTCCACAAAACACTCTACTATTTTAATCTTCCACCTAGCACTAAAACTAAGCTTTGAAACTACTTATTAGGGATGAGGGAACATCAGATCCAATTACCAGATATTCCTTATTCTAGTAATCTAATGCAGTAAAATATCAACCATTAAAAGTGTATCCCTTTGATCAACCATCCCCCATGAATTTGATGCTCAAAACTGATAAGTTCAAGCATCCTAGCCACCACATTGATTCATCCTCCACCTATAGTTTTATTCACCTCATGATTTTACTTACAAAAAAACACAAGAAAAAAAAATTACAGAAAAAATACACACATGCAAGAACAAACACCAACATAGCACACATAAGGATTGTGTGGTTCAAACATTCATCATATATCCACAGGAGAATGGCATCATCACTTCTTATTCATTGAAAACATAGTACAAATAATTTAAAAGTACAAACACATATTCTTGTTTCCTACCCGGTGTAGAAAAATAAGTCTCACTGATACCTTTTATTCATTGTATTTTCCCTCTGCTCTTTTCAGTCTCTACCCCCTTAGGATTCGACCTATAACTTCGGTACTTTAGCCTCCTACACCTAGATGTGCCCAGGTGGACCCCCTTTTGAGGCCACATCTATCTTTATATTAGGGTTTTTCAATTCTCTATTAGTAATTTTCAGTTACTTTGCACATGTGGACCATTCCCACTTATATAGAGGGACCAACCGATCATCTAGACAACACCACCATCCAACATGTGCATACGACCCTCGGTTGACTCATGAAAATTCTAATTTCTTGTATAATTCATCACTTTGATCACCAACTCTTGATGAACAGTTTATGTCATCTCCACTTCACTCTAGTGATTTTGAAAAAACTCCCTTTACAACATTCTCTGAGAAATACTTCCACATCCTATCATCAAATCTCATGGAACTCATAAACATTCACACAACCTTCACTTGCTTAAAAATTTCATTTAGTATTTGGTAGCTTCTCCTTCTGTCTTCTTCACTCTTTCCTATGGAACATGAACGAATCCCTGAGTACATGCATCAGAAGATTCTCCTTAGCATTCCCATGATTGGAATTCCATTATGCTCCATCCACTGGATTGAATCCATCCAGCTACTTATGATGAACTCAACTTTTGATAATCTCACTATCCAACAAGCTTCCACTAATCTGGCAATCCAATGCTCATGTTGAACTTCCATTCAACTGACACTTCTTCTTCCGATGAACTAACTTTAACTGCCTGAAAATAGACATCTTATGGTGTCGGTGTGCTGCATCTATCTAGGTTGTTGAAGATAACTTTTGGTGACCAAACTTATGAAGATTCCAGCACTTAACCCATAAAATAATTCTCACATCAAACCTAACATCATGCACATTTAAAACTCTTGATTAATGAGTTTTAATAACTCATTAAACAATTTATAGTTAGTTGAACTGAAAGTTACATCATCATATGTTTGAACAAAAAAAATATTTGTGGATGAAATTTTCTTAAAAAAATATTTATTAAATATGGGGTCAAAGTGGAACTCTGTAGAGTTTACTGATTGATATAAATGTAATCACTTGTACCAAATCATGGAATGAAAAATATTGTGGTATTAAATGTGGATAATGTGATTAAATTATGAAGGTTAGTGATAATTTATAATGTTATAGGATGATTATGGGACTAAATAATGACATAACACTGAGAATGGTTTAATTGTGGCATTAGTCGAGTGGTACACCTGGTTAGTACCAACTCACTACTTGGGGGAACTGGCACAGGCTTGAGTCTCACCAAACTCGGAAACTATTCATATTATGAATAGGGTGATTCAAAGTGATTTTCCTAACTTGAGAACATAGGATTTTCTCTAGGCTTGGTCAGGGCCCCCATTGGGAGTCGAGTGTTACCCTACACATGTTTTATAGTTTGGGTGGTAGTTGAGTGGTTAACACACCCCTTAATCCTACATGAAACCCAAGATCAAATCTTGGTGGATGATTATTTTCTAGTTATTGTAAAAATAGTATAGCAGTACTATATCAGAGTAACTATTCATCCAATTTGGGCCTTCGGCCCACTGGTTTGGGACTATGGGTCATAGGGACTTTGGGCCACTATAGGCCTTCAGTCCTTAGGTTCTCTGAACTACCACAAAGTAGTAGATGATTGAGTGACCATACAATTACTACATCACATTAGGTAGGCATTATAGCCTAGATTTAGGCACCATTTTCAGGTGGGCATCTTGAAAGAGTGATAGGTGCACTGGCAGCTATCAACTGGCCCTCTAACCACTTGGGACAGAGGGGTGCACTTCCAAGGCATTACAAAGGGAAGCACAATGTGATGGTTCTTGGTAGAGGGGGTGATGCATCATGTGAATGGTGATGACTAGATATTTAAAATGATGCTTATTGGCAGACAGTGTGGCTTGAAGACATGCAGGTGTTCCTAGGTGGGCAGCTCAAAAGAGTGATGGGCGCACTGACACCTAACATATGACCCTCTACCCAAACATGGGTTAAAAGAGGGTTGTTCTTCCATGACTTCATGGTAGGGTAGAAAAATGAAACAATTTATGGTAAGGGGGCATCACATCAAGAATATTAGGATCATGATACAAAGTTTTGTTGTTCATCTTGAACCTTCAGATCATATCCTTCATCTTTCAAGCCACAGGACCTTCAGACCATCAAATTGTAATGGTCCTTCGAGCCACTGGACCTCCGGGTCATATAAGGGTTACCTCTAAACCCTATTGAATAGAGGTATTTCTTTCCTTAATAAAAAACAAGGTGTTTCCCCCTACTTGTTTAAAAAAACATAAAACTGTGAATGGGGATTCCCTCATATAGTGTGACATTATTACAAAGGAAAAGTAAAATGCTTAATTAATGTCCTAGAATCGATGAAATATAATAATGAATAGAAAATTTAACCATAGATATTAAGGTAGAATTATATTTTTGATAAATATTCTATTAATATATGATAATAATTATGTAATGAAATAGAGTAATTTTATTCACTCAGGATGACGAAGATGAAATGTAACGCCCCGACCCTAGTTACCCAGAGTCGGTGCATTATTACATAACATTGGCATGATCACAAGAAAGATCAAATCTCGAAAGACCGATTGGTTTAGTAGCCTTGGAAACACTAGATATATTCATAAGTTTTACATTACATCATAAAACGAAAAACTACTACAACAACATATTGTATCCATAATCCACACTCATATCCCCACATAATATCCCTGCAGGTCATTCATAACTTACTTCTTCACTTCCTGAGAAAAATAAAACATAGAAAAGGGGTGAGCTCAAATGCCCAGTAAGGATGACAATATAGCGGAAGCTTTCATAAATAAGAATAAACTTTTCAGGCAATGTATAACTAAAACAAAAGCCTTTCAAACATGAACTTTCAACATGGTATAGCATAAATAAAATGAAATAATGTCATTTACTTATTCACATGGATATTCTACTAATCGAATAATCGCATGCAAAAATCAATAACCACTTTCATAATGTTGGAATGCATAATGCCAGACTATCATAACCACATAGTCAAGGCCTCGTGCCAAGACTACAAATAAGATTTTGTCAAGGCCTTGTGCCAAGACACTAGTTTGTCTCATGAGACCTACCGATGCATCGAGGAGCTATAGCGGGCTCCACCCGTCACTTATTAAGTCCAATGCATTCCCATATGAAAAGGTTTAAACATAACATAAACATTCGTATTAAAACTAGCATACGAAATGTCAATACTTTCACAATAAACTATGAATGGTATAAAAATAGCACATCCATAGTCAAACATATCACAAAACCTTCAATACAATATAGAAGTTTTGTATCATAATAAATCAACTTCAAATAATCTTAAAATCCATCAAAGGATGTTGACATAGATGAAATCAAAATTCTTTTTAAAGAAATATCTCCTTTTATTTTGAAATCATTTAAGATCCATATAAAATAAAACATTTTCTTTGAAAATATTCTTATAAGCTTGTAAGGAAAGCTTTGAAGATTTTATAATGGCGTAAAATAACCGCACCCGCCGTATAAGTTAAAAAAACATTCTTACCTCAATTCTGTCGAAAAGGTTAAAAAGGACCTTGTTTTGAAAACGACGGAAAGATTCATTTATAAACCTCTTATAAAAAGTCAAAAAAGGGTATAAATGACTTTAACCCATATTCTTGTAAATAGTAAAAATGTTTTGAAATACATTTTTAAGAAACATGGATGTGGATGATAAAGAGATCCCAGTAGATTATTATATATAAACAACCTCGGATAATGAAGAGATTGTGAAATAACCCTTACCTTGTACTTTTCCTTGGTTGGGGTAGGTTAACCTCCTGTATAATGGTGAAATAATTGTTATTAAATTATACAAGAATCATATATATTAATATGATATCATATATGATCTTTTAACATTGATTTGATAATAATATCTTAGAATTATCGTCGTTTCGGGTGTTAACTTACTCATTTTCTTTTATATGTTTTGTTACATAAGCCATGTTTGTTGTATCTTATTCATATCCAGAATGATATCAAGTCCTTAAACATCATTTTTAAATCATAAAATGATAATTATACTTGAATGGATACGATGGAGAATGAATCTCATCGCGTTCGTGGAGACGGTAGTCCGTACGTACGCACGAGCGACAATATCATTCTTTTGATATTAAAATAATATATAAATGAATGGTATATCATATATACAGAATCATTAACATGTTATATTTATTATTTACATGAGTTACACATCATTATTATACCCATCCAAATAATATTATATTGAATAACAATTACACCACGACGTGGAGACGGTAAGCCGTACGTACGCACGTATGGTGACATGTTATTCAAAGGGTGGATAGAATACTGAATATGGTTGTACCATACTTATAATAACATCACAGTATATGTGAGATACTGGAGTTATTATTTTAGAATGGTAAGAACAAAGGAAGAAGAAGTGGAAGAAGAAATGAACTTAGAAAAGGGTGGTGAAATCATTACCTCTTCTTCGGGTTCTTCCTTTTGATTTGATCAAAAGGGCTCCTTAGGTTGGCTTTCTGATCAAACTAAGGCCTCTAGGTTGTAGTGAGGGATGTTGGGAGAGTATTTGGGCAGAGTTTGGACGAGCCAAGTGGCTTGAGAGGTGTGAGGAAAAGAGAAGGAGGAGTGCCCTTTTATAAGAGGGGTGAGGGGCACCTTTGGAAAAGCTAGAAATATTAATTTATAATAAATTCATATTCGGTTTCTAATGGCTCCAAAGTTGACTATTCAAAGGATGAGGTGGGGATAGGTCGAAAACAACTCATCCAATAGAATTTAGACAGGTTTGTGTACTTATATTAACCTTATCTTTAAGTATTAACTCTAAGTTAATTAGTTTCACTTTTACAATGTCTCTTTGTATTTTTATATAATATGGTTAATAAACTTACTATATACATCCAAGCGACCCCCAAGTGGTCCATTAATGATTAACCTATCATAATATAAGTCTCTTGGCCGAACCTTAGATTTTTAGGAATTTAATATCAATTAATAATATAATATTTGTTTTAAGAACTCTTTTATGTCAATTTTGACACTATTCAATAGTTGATTTTTTGTGAAACTCATAACAGATTGATTACTTAGAACAAAGTCAATTAAATCAATCCTAATATATCATATTATCCTAGAAAATTAGTTTAATTCATTAAAAGTTTCATATTATATTTATTTGGGTATTTATAATATCAATTATTTTAATTTTTCACTATTATAGTAATTACTGCATCATCATTGTGTCATAAATAAAATAAATTATTTAATGTCTAAAAATTATAAATAAAATATTATTATGTAGGAAATCTTTTTAGATTTCTAATGAATATTTATATTCGAAATTCCAACATGTATAACCCTATGTAAAAATTGTTCTTCTAAAAGATGTAAGCTTATGCCATTTTTATTTTTATTTTAACTTTATTAATATAAAGTGTCCCTACCACATACAAGTGGCTCCAAGGGGTCCCCAAATTGACCCAAGGATGCTCATGGTCGGGTATGTGTCCACCAATAAGGTTAGGACACGTTTTAGGGTAATTTTGTATTATTATAATATTATTTTTTAACCCTTATTTACCGGATTTACCCTTAACCATGGTAAATAAAATATTTACCATAGTAATTATTCAAAATGTCTAAAAATAAAAGTTACCTATTTACACAATTTGAACATCCTGATTCCAAATATGGAATCCATTTTCCTAAATTCAAAACACAGAAGTGGCAGAAATTAATTTAAAATTAATTCCCGCTGTCAAAACAAAAAGCGTGTTTTTAAGAGGTAATAACTATCAAAAGATTGACACTTGTTTATGTTCGGTTTAATTGTAAAATTATGTCCAATGACCAAAATTATATTAAATGGTAAAAATATATTCTAAATATACTTTAAAACCACTCAAATTCACAATTTATCACTATTAATTATTTTGATTAAAAAAGTTGTTTTTAATTAAAATTTAGAAATTTTCACTATTCATCAAAATATGAAAGTTATCCGAAATGTACCAAAATTTCACCCTAGGCTAATTTTGATATTCTGAATCTAAAAATGAAGTTAATTTTGAAATATTGAATATATATGATTTCAAAAAGTAGGTATTACTATTCACAACGGCTAGTTTAATTAGTTGTGGTGTGTGTTAGAACTCGAGGTTGCGTACAACACACGCTATCGCATTATTCGAAGGGAAACGTACCATAGAAGCTTGGGGTGTTACATTCTCCCCTCCTTCAAATAATTGCGTCCTCGCAATTTCTAGGGTATTACTGCATAAAAAGACTCGGGTGGTTCTTCATCATAAGTTCCTCGGGTTCCCACGTTGCCTCTTCCATCTTATGATTCCTCCACAAAACTTTTACCAGACGCGTCGTCCGGTTTCTCAGCACTTGTTCTCTCGTATCAAGAATCTTGATGGGCTCTTCGCAATAAGACAGATCGGGTTCCAGTTCTAAATCTTCATAGGTGAGTACATGCGTTGGGTCAGGCATGTATTTCCTCAACAGAGATACGTGGAACACATCGTGAACTTTGGAGAGACTTGGCGGCATTGCCAATCGGTAAGCTACAGCCCCAATTCGTTCTAGAATTTCGAAAGGTCCGATGTACCTGGGACTCAATTTACCTTTCTTACCAAAACGTATGACTCCCTTCCACGGAGATACCTTCAGGAAAACATGATCACCGACTTGAAATTCCAAATCCTTCCTTCGATTATCGGCATAGCTCTTCTGCCTACTTTGAGCTGCTTTAATGTGATTTTGGATTACCTTCACCTTTTCCACCGTTTCCTCCACCAGTTCTGGGCCTACAAGTTTTCTTTCACCAACGTCATCCCAACAGGTTGGTGTACGACATCTCTTTCCGTATAACGCTTCATATGGTGCCATCTGAATACTCGAATGGAAGCTATTGTTATTGGAAAATTCTACTAGTGGTAAATATTGATCCCACATACCCTGAAAATCAAGTGAGCAAGATCTCAACATGTCTTCTAAGGTCTGAATAGTCCGTTATGATTGTCCGTCTGTCTGAGGGTGGTATGCAGTGCTCAAATGAAGTTTAGTATCCAGGGATTTCTGAAGACTTTTCCAGAATCTTGAAGTAAAACGGGGATCACGATCAGAAACAATCGATAGGGGTACTCCATGAAGTCTCACAACTTCATTAATATATAGTCTTGCTAGACGTTCCAGGGGTAGATCTTCTCTTATAGCAAGAAAATGTGCTGACTTGGTAAGACGATCAACAATAACCCATATTGCATCGTTCCTTCTAGGAGTCTTTGGTAGCCCCATGACAAAGTCCATCGTAATATTGTCCCATTTCCACTCTGGTATGGGAAGAGGTTGCATGACTCCTCCAGGCTGTTGCCTTCCAGCTTTCACTTGTTGACAAACCATACATCTTGATACAAAATCAGCAATCTCCCTCTTCATGTTGTCCCACCAAAAATGTTCCTTCAAATCTCTATACATTTTGGTGCTCCCAGGGTGTATAGAGAAATTGGAACTATGAGCGTCATCCAGCAATTCCCTTTTTAGATCAGGTATATTGGGAACACAAAGTCTCTTCCCGAATTTCAAAATTCCATCTTCATACACAAAGTCTCTCAATCTCCCATCATTCACAGCTTTAATCTTCTTCTGAAATTCTTCATCATCGGTCTGAGAACTCTTAATCCTTTCTAGTAAAGATGGTTTGGCAACCATTTGAAAAAGCATTGATGTTTCACCTTCCCTGGTTATTCCCATGTCCATCTTCACTAGCTCCATGAAAATTGGATCCCTTTCAATTCTCATATTGTTCAAAACTCCATGGTCTTTTCTACTCAAAGCATCTCCCACCTTGTTTGCCTTCCCTGGGTGGTAGTGTATCATACAATCATAATCCTTGAGTAATTCAAGCCATCTCCTTTGCCTCATGTTGAGTTCTTTTTGTGAGAAAATATACTTCAAACTCTTGTGATCAGTATAAATCTCACATTTTTCACCATAGAGGTAGTGCCTCCATATTTTCAAAGCAAAGATCACTGCTGCTAACTCAAGATCATGAGTAGGATAGTTTTGTTCATGAATTTTCAACTGTCGTGATGCATAGGCAATAACTCTATCATTCTGCATAAGGACACAACCAAGTCCTTTCTTCGATGCATCACTATAAATAAAGAACCCATCATTCCCCGATGGTAGAGTCAATATAGGAGCATTGACTAATCTTCTCTTCAGTTCTTCGAAACATTCCTCACACTCTTTTGTCCAAACAAATTTAACCCCTTTACGTGTGAGCTTCGTTAATGGGTTAGCCAATCGGGCAAAATTCTGGACGAAACGTCGATAATAACCTGCCAAGCCAATAAAACTACGTACCTCAGTTATACTCGTAGGTGCTGGCCATTCTTGGATTGCCTTGGTCTTAGAAGGATCAACAGATATTCCATATTTTGAGACAATATGGCCAAGAAAAGAAATCTCCTGAAGCCAGAATTCACACTTGCTAAACTTCCCATATAATTCATGCCTCCTCAGAGTCTTCAAGATAATGCGCAAGTGATTTTCATGATCTTCGTAGGTTTTGGAGTATACCAAGATATCATCAATAAATACCACCACAAATTCATCGAGATACTCCTTGAAGACTCTATTCATCAGATCCATGAATACAGAGGGTGCATTAGTCAATCCAAACGGCATTACAGTAAACTCGTAATGCCCGTACCTGGTTCGAAATGCAGTTTTCGGAATGTCTTCCTTCTTCACACACAACTGATGGTATCCAGATCGAAGGTCAATCTTTGAAAAGTATTGAGCTCCATGCAGTTGGTCAAATAAATCATCAATACGAGGTAGGGGATACTTGTTCTTTATCGTTATAGCATTGATCTCCCTGTAGTCGATACATAACCTCATAGATCCATCTTTCTTTTTAACAAAAAGAACAGGGGCTCCCCATGGAGAAACACTAGGGCGAATAAATCCCTTATTACTCAATTCCTCTAGTTGTTTCTTTAGTTCGACTAACTCTACAGTGGCCATTCTATAAGGGGTCTTCGATATAGGCCTTGATCCAGGAATCAAATCAATAGAAAACTCAACTTCTCGTTCTGGAGGATGTCGAGGTAAATCTTCCGGAAATACATCTACAAATTCTTTCACAACAGGTACATCCTCTATTTGAACATTCCTTTCCTCACCGATAGTTACTTCATTCTCTTCCTCCCCAATAATTGAATTAAGTTGAGCTACTGGGGGTGGGTCTAAATAAGAATTAGGTGGTGACGATTCTGCTCTAAAAATAAGGTGTTCCTTATCATTATCATCAAGAATCGTAACCTCTTTCTTCTTACAATAAATCTTTGCATCATAGTCCGAAAGCCAGTCCATACCGAGGATTATATCAAACTCAATCATAGGTATGACGATGAGATCAGCAGATAAAGAAAATTTATGTGCTCTAATGGGGACTGATTCACAAAACTTTGTTGCAACGATACTTCCCTTAGGAGTTTTAACTGACAACTCCCTTATTAAATCAAATTGGAAATATCTAATTTTCTTAGCAAACTGGGAAGATATGAAACAATGCGATGATCCAGAATCAAATAATGCATTTTCTAAACTTGAGGAAACCATTAAATTACCTGCCACCACGTCTTTCGGAGCTTCTACCTCAGCAGTAGTGATAGCATAAGCCTGGTCTTGATCCCTTGGCCTTTTCTGAGGTAAGTTCTCCTGACGCTTAGGACATGCATTTGCATAATGCCCCATCTCCCTGCAATTGTAGCACTGAACGTTGGTAGCTTCCTTCTTCCCCTTGCAATCATGAGCTTGGTGGCCTTTTTCACCACACTTGTAACAGACTCCCATTCCCTTCAGGCAAGCACCGGGGTGTTTCTTCCCGCACTTACCACAAGATTGATATTCAACCTTTCCCTTCTTCCCCTTATTTCCATTCCCAGATTGATCAGCAGGTCTCTTCTTCTCTTGCTTCGCTTTAAAGTCATAAGACTTAGAGAATTCTTTTTCGGTCTTGATAGCACATGAGACAATGTCTTCGTACGACGAAAAGGATTGTGAGACTAATGCTCGACGGAGAAATGGTTTTAACCCATCAAAGAAACGATCAATCTTACTTCTTGGGTTGCGAATATAATCTCCAGCATACCTCGCTAACCTTGTAAAGTTAGCCTCATACTTTGTGACATTCTCATCCTCCTTTTGTCTCAGACTCAGAAATTGTCTTTCCATATCCGCTCGATGGTCGCGAGGGAAGTATTTTTCTAAAAACAGATCTTTGAATTCCCTCCATTCCATATTTGATACTTCATCATCTTCCTTCGTATTTTGAATCAATGACCACCATTGATCAGCATCTCCAGTGAGGCGGTAAACTGCCATGATAACTTTTTCCCTTTCACTGCTCCCCAAAGCCTGAAATATTTTCTCTAGGGAAAATATCCATTGCTCAGCTACTAAGGGATTTGTATTCCCATTGAACGTTGGTGGTTGTTGCCTCATGAATCGATCTAACATTGATCCTCCACGTTGCGGATCAGGGTGCTCCATACGGGTAAGGTTATTATTCATAACCTGAGTAAGTTGTCCCAGTATGGTGATTAGTTGATCAGCACCAGTTGCATCACCAGCCCCACTATAATTATCTTGAGCAGGAGGGAAATCCCTACATGGAGTGCGTGCATTGATACGGTTTCCATTTCTTCCACTAGGCGCCATTTCTAAACAATGGCATAAACTAGATCAGTTTATGAATCAAAATACATAATCTCATACTTATAAAACACTTAACATAAATTGAACTATCTATGGATATAATCCATAATCATAAATATGTTTTCTTTGAGGAAGTATATACTCATAAACCCTTCATAATGATTTGTAAAGAAAGTGAGAGTTATCCTCAGCATATCCCCCGGGAGTGTCGTAACCAAGAGTGCAGCAAGGCCCGTTGTCGTGCACCAGTTCCCGTTCGAGTCTAGCTCAAAGCAGTGTTTTCGGGTTTTACCCCTAGGTACATCTGTGCCAGAGCCGCCTCTACCTGCTCGTATCCAGACAGGGATGTATTGCTCGGAAAACTCACAAAGTCTCTACAATACCAAAATTCTAGGAAATTCTTCTATACTAATCCTCAAAGTTCATCTTAGGTCTACGTGCTCTAATCAGAGTTTATCTAAATATAGCTTCCAAGGTTTGTACTAAACTTCCTCTGATACCAACTGTAACGCCCCGACCCTAGTTACCCAGAGTCGGTGCATTATTACATAACATTGGCATGATCACAAGAAAGATCAAATCTCGAAAGACCGATTGGTTTAGTAGCCTTGGAAACACTAGATATATTCATAAGTTTTACATTACATCATAAAACGAAAAACTACTACAACAACATATTGTATCCATAATCCACACTCATATCCCCACATAATATCCCTGCAGGTCATTCATAACTTACTTCTTCACTTCCTGGGAAAAATAAAACATAGAAAAGGGGTGAGCTCAAATGCCCAGTAAGGATGACAATATAGCGGAAACTTTCATAAATAAGAATAAACTTTTCAGGCAATGTATAACTAAAACAAAAGCCTTTCAAACATGAACTTTCAACATGGTATGGCATAAATAAAATGAAATAATTCCATTTACTTATTCACATGGATATTCTACTAATCGAATAATCGCATGCAAAAATCAATAACCACTTTCATAATGTTGGAATGCATAATGCCAGACTATCATAACCACATAGTCAAGGCCTCGTGCCAAGACTACAAATAAGATTTTGTCAAGGCCTTGTGCCAAGACACTAGTTTGTCTCATGAGACCTACCGATGCATCTAGGAGCTATAGCGGGCTCCACCCGTCACTTATTAAGTCCAATGCATTCCCATATGAAAATGTTTAAACATAACATAAACATTCGTATTAAAACTAGCATATGAAATGTCAATACTTTCACAATAAACTATGAATGGTATAAAAATAGCACATCCACAGTCAAACATATCACAAAACCTTCAATACAATATATAAGTTTTGTATCATAATAAATCAACTTCAAATAATCTTAAAATCCATCAAAGGATGTTGACATAGATGAAATCAAAATTCTTTTTAAAGAAATATCTCCTTTTATTTTGAAATCATTTAAGATCCATATAAAATAAAACATTTTCTTTGAAAATATTCTTATAAGCTTGTAAGGAAAGCTTTGAAGATTTTATAACGGCGTAAAATAACCGCACCCGCCGTATAAGTTAAAAAAACATTCTTACCTCAATTCTGTCGAAAAGGTTAAAAAGGACCTTGTTTTGAAAACGACGGAAAGATTCCTTTATAAACCTCTTATAAAAAGTCAAAAAAGGGTATAAATGACTTTAACCCATATTCTTGTAAATAGTAAAAATGTTTTGAAATACATTTTTAAGAAACATGGATGTGGATGATAAAGAGATCCCAGTAGATTATTACATATAAACAACCTCGGATAATGAAGAGATTGTGAAATAACCCTTACCATGTACTTTTCCTTGGTTGGGGTAGGTTAACCTCCTGTATAATGGTGAAATAATTGTTATTAAATTATACAAGAATCATATATATTAATATGATATCATATATGATCTTTTAACATTGATTTGATAATAATATCTTAGAATTATCGTCGTTTCGGGTGTTAACTTACTCATTTTCTTTTATATGTTTTGTTACATAAGCCATGTTTGTTGTATCTTATTCATATCCAGAATGATATCAAGTCCTTAAACATCATTTTTAAATCATAAAATGATAATTATACTTGAATGGATACGATGGAGAATGAATCTCATCGCGTTCGTGGAGACGGTAGTCCGTACGTACTCACGAGCGACAATATCATTCTTTTGATATTAAAATAATATATAAATGAATGGTATATCATATATACAGAATCATTAACATGTTATATTTATTATTTACATGAGTTACACATCATTATTATACCCATCCAAATAATATTATATTGAATAACAATTACACCACGACGTGGAGACGGTAAGCCGTACGTACGCACGTATGGTGACATGTTATTCAAAGGGTGGATAGAATACTGAATATGGTTGTACCATACTTATAATAACATCACAGTATATGTGAGATACTGGAGTTATTATTTTAGAATGGTAAGAACAAAGTAAGAAGAAGTGGAAGAAGAAATGAACTTAGAAAAGGGTGGTGAAATCATTACCTCTTCTTCGGGTTCTTCCTTTTGATTTGATCAAAAGGGATCCTTAGGTTGGCTTTCTGATCAAACTAAGGCCTCTAGGTTGTATTGAGGGATGTTGGGAGAGTATTTGGGCAGAGTTTGGACGAGCCAAGTGGCTTGAGATGTGTGAGGAAAAGAGAAGGAGGAGTGCCCTTTTATAAGAGGGGTGAGGGGCACCTTTGGAAAAGCTAGAAATATTAATTTATAATAAATTCATATTCGGTTTCTAATGGCTCCAAAGTTGACTATTCAAAGTATGAGGTGGGGATAGGTCTAAAACAACTCATCCAATAGAATTTAGACAGGTTTGGGTACTTATATTAACCTTATCTTTAAGTATTAACTCTAAGTTAATTAGTTTCACTTTTACAATGTCTCTTTGTATTTTTATATAATATGGTTAATAAACTTACTATATACATCCAAGCGACCCCCAAGTGGTACATTAATGATTAACCTATCATAATATAAGTCTCTTGGCCGAACCTTAGATTTTTAGGAATTTAATATCAATTAATAATATAATATTTGTTTTAAGAACTCTTTTATGTCAATTTTGACACTATTCAATAGTTGATTTTTTGTGAAACTCATAACAGATTGATTACTTAGAACAAAGTCAATTAAATAAATCCTAATATATCATATTATCCTAGAAAATTAGTTTAATTCATTAAAAGTTTCATATTATATTTATTTGGGTATTTATAATATCAATTATTTTAATTTTTCACTATTATAGTAATTACTGCATCATCATTGTGTCATAAATAAAATAAATTATTTAATGTCTAAAATTTATAAATAAAATATGATTATGTAGGAAATCTTTTTAGATTTCTAATGAATATTTATAATTGAAATTCCAACATGTATAACCCTATGTAAAAATTGTTCTTCTAAAAGATGTAAGCTTATGCCATTTTTATTTTTATTTTAACTTTATTAATATAAAGTGTCCCTACCACATACAAGTGGCTCCAAGGGGTCCCCAAATTGACCCAAGGATGCTCATGGTCGGGTATGTGTCCACCAATAAGGTTAGGACACGTTTTAGGGTAATTTTGTATTATTATAATATTATTTTTTAACCCTTATTTACCGGATTTACCCTTAACCATGGTAAATAAAATATTTACCATAGTAATTATTCAAAATGTCTAAAAATAAAAGTTACCTATTTACACAATTTGAACATCCTGATTCCAAATATGGAATCCATTTTCCTAAATTCAAAACACAGAAGTGGCAGAAATTAATTTAAAATTAATTCCCGCTGTCAAAACAAAAAGCGTGTTTTTAAGAGGTAATAACTATCAAAAGATTGACACTTGTTTATGTTCGGTTTAATTGTAAAATTATGTCCAATGACCAAAATTATATTAAATGGTAAAAATATATTCTAAATATACTTTAAAACCACTCAAATTCACAATTTATCACTATTAATTATTTTGATTAAAAAAGTTGTTTTTAATTAAAATTTAGAAATTTTCACTATTCATCAAAATATGAAAGTTATCCGAAATGTACCAAAATTTCACCCTAGGCTAATTTTGATATTCTGAATCTAAAAATGAAGTTAATTTTGAAATATTGAATATATATGATTTCAAAAAGTAGGTATTACTATTCACAACAGCTAGTTTAATTAGTTGTGGTGTGTGTTAGAACTCGAGGTTGCGTACAACACACGCTATCGCATTATTCGAAGGGAAACGTACCATAGAAGATTGGGGTGTTACATGAAATGATAAGGAAGTGGAATCATCATAGTTATGATGTGTTCAGTTGAATAATTCAATAACAACCTTTATCATTATTTAATAATTATTACTATCATGCAATGATTTTTGTGTGTAGAAACTAATTGGGGTGTTTTAGAATATAGAGATATTCAGGTGGAAAGTAATGTTGGTGACAAGTAAGAAAATTCAATAACAAACATTCAATTGTTATTGAATTATCATTAGATTTCTAAGAGCTTGGTTAGTGGGAATCTGATGAGGATGACATTAAGATTTGGTGCCCAAGAACTAAATTTTATATACATTATGATTACATGTATTCATTTTCTTTAATATTAATAAAATACTTATCACATCATGATTTTTCTTGTACATGACATTATACATAATAATTTCCTAAGAGTGATTGTCATACTGAAAGGTCATATTAGTTATTCCTTAGAATGATAACCTATAACTATCATGGTAGTATTATTAAATATGTATGTGTGTGTTTGTGTGTTATATAGTCAGATAATATCATTTGACAAGATGAAAATGATACAGGCTATCAAGGGTGGATACTCATAGGACTTTGAGGAACTTTCTCATGGTGTACGCCCTTGGTCATTCCTAATGTAGGAGATTATGAGAACATGACTCGTCAGTAGGAAATCCATATTTACAAGTGTAATTGGATGTTCCTATATGTAAACATATGTATTGATCCTTATAATTTAATATTATTATCAATGTATATCATTAGTCACATACATTTATGTATTGATGAGAATCATGATGACATATTTTTGCGGTGAACTAGGATATGTTGGGTGGGTCACAAGTGTTATTGAATTAATTAATAATGTGAGAAAGGATTTGTCCCTTATGTTCTTTAATAGAATTTTATATCTTAGGTCATTTAATGAGAATGGAAAATCTAAATAAATTCATGTTCATTGTGTTTTGTGGATAGGTTAAATTTTGTAAAGTCAAAGAAAGATACATTGAGCACATGGGTTGATGACACTAGAATGCAACCTATTTGATTAGAAATGTCACAATAAAGGGATTATATTACAATATATAACTCTAATAACCTCTCCCACAATGAAACTAATACCCTCCAAGAATGTCGCACCACAACCACGCTAACAAACATAAAAATAACTCTATAGGAACAAAGGGGATCAATCTTCATAGCATGGAAAGAAATAATGGAAGGAAACAAGACTGATCAAAGAAGAAACCACAAGAGAAAGAGGGAAAACTCACCTTAGATCACCAAGGATAAAAAATGATAATTTGGGGATCAATTCATATTGAAAGGGCTTCGAAATTCCTTGAGAGAGCTCCTCTAGCCGCCTGGTGTTGGGAGAGAATCAGAGGGTTTTAATAGAAATTAAGGGTGCGATAGGATTTATAAGAATTTTGTTATACATAATTTCATGACGTGAATGGGTCATTCATGTTGTGAATGTACCAAGTTTAAGACCAATCGAAAAACACATCGACCAGATCTAACAAAATTGGGATTAATTCACATCATGAACTACATGTTCATGTCATGAGTTTTCATAGACAGGTTTGAGAAGTCTAACTCCTCATCCATTCATGTCACAAACTGATGGTGTGTGTCATAAATTACACCATGCGAACCACCCTCACTCAAGCTACAAACTTCAATTTAGGTTGCGAACCAAACTCTCATGTCATGAATATAGTTCACATCATGAACTTCTCCTACTTCCAGATTCCATCTACCAAACTCCAATGATCCTACTCTAGGATTACTCCAAACACCATGGACCTTAGATACACGTAAAGGAATGTGTTAGAAGGATTTGGTCCTTTACATCATCACATAATTATTGTTCTTTTATGTGACATTGTATGTGATAATTTCCTAAGAGTAACTATCACAATAAAAGTTCATATAAGTTCTATGTTATGATGAGAACCTAGAAGTGTCATAATAGTATTCTTAAATATATGTGTTCTATAGACAAATGATATCATTTGATAGGATGAAAATTATACAAGCTATCAAGGTAGAATCTTATAGGATTTTGAGACACTTTCTCATGGTGTATGTTCTTGGTAATTTCCAGTGCAGGGGATCATGAGAACATGATCCACCAATAGGAAAATCACATTTATATGTTTCATTGGATGTTCCTATCTACAAATGTGACTATTTATCCTTAGACTTTAAGATTATTAATAATGTATATCATTATTCACATACTTTGATGTATTGATGAAAACTGCAATGACATATGTTCGTGGAAAATTATGATATGTTGGGTGTGTCGCGAGTGATATTGTATTAATGAATAATGAAATAAAGGATTTTTCTCTTATTTTATTTAACAGAAGTTGATATCTTAGGCCCTTTTATGAGATAAAACAGTCTAAATAAATCCATGGTCATGGTGTTTTGTGGGCAGTTTCATTTCCAAAAGGTCAAGGAAAGAAACATCAAGCACATGGGCTGATAACACCAGCATGCAACCTTCTTAATTAGAGATATTGTGATAAATGGATTATATTACACAGTAAGAGTTTGTATGAGGTTTTATGTCATTTCAACGTTTACTTTTTTCTCTATAGGTGTCTTGGCATGTTGTTAGATTCAGCCCTTAGATTTAAAGGTGGCTCCACCGAATGTTATTGAGAAAGGGGGTATAGGGTTACACACAAAGTGTATTCAGAATCTCAGTTAAATTCTATTTTGAATTTAACAAGTTAGAATAAATATCATCCCCACTTTGTGGTTTAATAATTATTCATGGTTGGTTTATTTCTAAGATTGAATCATGGGTTATTTTGAAAAATAAATATGTGAGTTAAATAATAATAAATATTCAATGGTAAGATTTAGTTAATATAATATTTATTAAATTTATTGGTGTATAATGAAATAATATTTATTTATTAAATAAATAGTTATTATTCAAGGTTTGGTAAATACTAATGACTAACAGACTGAGTTTAATGGTTCAGTTGTAAATGATATATTAAATATCATTTAAATAAATATTATTTTATTTATTTAATAAATGATATTTATTTATTTTCAAGTATTGTGCATGTTAAGAAAATTATTATTGTTATTATATTATTATTAAACATGGAGTTCATTAAGGAGTAAGGGATTGGATAAGGGACTATGTGCAATTACCAACCATAGTCTAGTTTTATAAATAGCTAGTTATATCACTTTCTAGGGTTAGCTACTTGTTGTGCACAACAAACCTAGAGAGTATTATTTCAATCCCTAGAGAGAATCCTATCAAGAATGTGCTCAATAATAAGAACATAAATCCTCCTCTAATCACTCAAGCCTTAGAGAGATCCTTAAAAAGCCTTTATCCATAGAGATATTCTTCTTACGAATAATGAAGAACGACGCAAGCGATAAGGATTGAACATACAAGCACTCAGTGATTCTACGGCAATGTTTCAATATTTTGAAGCATGTGTGGGTTTCCACTATATGGATTCATCCCTTGGATCCTACGATGAAATGATGGTACAATAAGAGCAGTCAACCAAATCATCAACGAAGAAATAATTACAAGACATGGTAATTATAAAATTATAAATAAATTAATTATAAATTTTATGTAATGATCTTATATTCTGGTTCTGACATTAACAAGTCAATTAATCTTTGATTTAATTTTGTTGGTCATGAAGTTCTTCATCATGTATATATCAGATTATTCTTCAATTATGAAAAAAATATGAGTTAGCTATTCCCAATGGGTGTTTCCGATATGCCTGGAACCTTTAATGACATTGCATCTCTAGATTGTTATATAAGAAGTCTTGAAAGAATGATAGGTAGATCCTTGATTATGATTGATTTTGTGTACTCATTTACTCGGAGGTGTAATGTAGCCTATGATTGGTGTATATTAGTGGTCAGGATACACCGATGGATCTTATAACGATCCATACTTTTCATACATAAATTTTACATCTTATTAGATGAATATTAAATACATAACATTATAATCCATTCCATAATTGTATAAGTTTAGTGACTTTGAAAACATGGATACATAAACAAAATTTTTATAAGAAATATACATCATCCCTCACTTATTTTTTCACAACTAGCACACTTCTTAGACATATCATACTTAAAATCTTTCTTATTATCCTAGGGGAAGGAAACATGAGAAAGGGTGAGATCATATACTCGGTAAGGGTAAACAAGGGAGATATCATGACCACTTGATCATAACATCAGCATAAGGATATGATAACATGAGTTTAACATCTGAAAAATATAACCATCATATCTTAGATCATAAACTTGAATCATGGAATAAAGGCTGGAAGTTCATAAGACATGAATCATAGAGGAATCAAAGAACATGATCCATGAGAGCATAACATTGGCATAAGACATAAATTTTTGGCATACACTTAAGCATAGAAAATCATTTTCTTAATAAATACTCACTTCCAAAACTATCATATTGGATTGGGTTCGCTCCACATTTCATTATATCATTAGTCAAGGTTCACTCTCAAGACTATGATAGTGGACAAAGTCCCTTACTGAATAGGGTTCACACCCTATTCTAGTCCTTATTATCTCAAGAGATATCCATATTTACCCAATTCATTGGAGAGCTATATAATTCCGTAACCACCCGTCACAAAATCATAATTCATTTATATGTGTGTCATGAAATCATAAATCATTCATCATATGCTATAACCCATAGAAAGTAAATGGATTTCATAAACATTTCAACACTTCATCATAGCATAACCCATGGAAAATAAACAGGTTTCATAAATATCTTATCATCATAATCAAAAACCATCCAAACAAAGAATAAGGATAGTATCATTACATCAAATTCTCATTAAAGAATAAATAACATCAAGGTATGTTACCATAATTGAAAATGTCTTTAAAATATCATTTGGAATATTTCTTGAGTAAAATACCCTTTTCACTTTAGAATTACTTCTTTAAAATCTATAAATTTATAAAATATTATGGAAAACATTTTCTTTGAAAATAGAATTGTAAACTTGTAAAATAATATCTAAATCATTGAGCGGTCATGATGGTAGGAAAATATATCTACGTCATATACGTTAAAATAATGATATCTTTCACATTTTCAATAAAAAGTAAAAAGTACCTCATTCAAAAAATGAAAATAATATTCCTTTTAAACTATTTGTAAAAAAATCAATTATGGGTAAAAATGAATTTAAAAAATCATAGGTTAATATTAAAAACATTCTTTAAAATTTTTTTATAAAACATGGATATGGATGAAAAAAATTGAATGAAAATAGAAATAAAGTCAGTTTTCCTTGAATGAAAATAATATTCCTTTAATGGGATATTTTATAGATATGTTATAAATTTTCATCATCAAAAACTTGATCATAAACAATGAGATTGTGACATAAATCTCTTACCACAAGTTCAACTTGCTTCGAAAGCACTCTAACATCATGTATAATAAATTTAAATTAATTATAATCATATACCAGATTCATGTACATACTTATAATATCATATATGATCCACTTATATCATTTTAACATCCATTTATTAATAATTCCTTATTAAAATTATAGTTTCCAGGTGTTAACTGTTTCATTTTTCATGAGAATTTTTGTTCGGTAGTTTCGGTATTTGTACTTTTATTATGGTTTAATCATCACAAGAATATTAAACATGATATAAATATTATATATATTCATTATATATAGATAGATATTCATCTATAAAGGATAGAGATAGAAAAATGCATTACATCATTCATGGAGACGATAGGTCGTACGTGACAAATAGAATAAAAGAAAGGTAAATAATAATTCACCTTTAAAAATAATTTTTATATCACATATATCTTATATATTCTATGATTATTACAATTCATGTAAATAAGAAATAAAAAATGAATCACATAACTTCGTGAAGGTGGTAGTCCACATGTACGCACGAGCAACGTTATCATTTTCCAACGAATGGGAAGAAGGTAGATAAATGTTGTTTCATTCTCATAATAAAAAAATAGTATATGGATGATACTAAATTCATTATTTTAGAATGGATACCATGAATTTATAGGAATTAGAAGAAAAAATAAATTTAAAAATCCTCGATTAAGAGTTATACCTCTGTTGAGAATCCTTTTTTGACCTACATCTTAAGCCTTGAAGGGATTGTCTTTTATCAAGACTAGAAGCTCAAGAACGTGGTGAATGAAGCTATGAAGGTACTATAGCAATATTTTTCGAGATAGAATGCTCAAAAAGTGTGAGGAATATAGGAGAAGATGTGTCCTTTTATAAGTGAAGAGAGAGGCACTCTTGGAATTACTTAAGTATTAAATTAATATAAAATAATTCTAATGAAAAAATGACTCCAAATTGATATAATTAAAAACTGAGATTATGATGAGTCTAAATACTCTTATCAAATAAAATTTGGACAAGTTTTGGTAAATTTTTCACCCTTATATTTTTGTTTTAACCCCCCGTTAACTCTTTTAAAAATTACTATGATATCACTCTTTAAGGGTCACGAATGTTATCATAAAAGAACAAGTGACTCATAAATGGACCATGGTTGATATGTTCAACCATATCTCATTCACTTTGATGAAGATAATATTTTTATGAATTTTAAATTAATTAATAAAATATTATTAATTAAAAAATATCATTAATGTCATTCCAGAACTATTCATTTACTTTGACTATGAAACCATCATTACAGCAAAGGAATTCGAATCTAAACATTTCCACACATCACTAAAATTTTATATTTATCTATAAAATTCATGGATCAGAATAATTCATCCAAATTATATTACTTTTAATATTTTTAAAATTGTTTATTTTATTTTTCTATTAATTGAATAAATATTATGTCGGCTTTGCGTATGTATTTAAGATAATTATCCAATCACTAAAAATTAAAAATAAATTTTCATAATCTTTCAAATTAACATTTAGAAAATAACTTATCATCTTTTTATCCTTATATAAAAAATTTAGAGGTATTAAAGTCAAGTGAGTGACATTTTATATTTATTATTTTCTTAAAATAATATAAAGGTCATAATCCAAGAAAAATGGAACTAAGTGGCCATATATTTGAGACTTGAATGGATATGGATGAACTCCACTCATACAATAGGATAAAGGTAAGTTCTAGAGAAATTTTAAAGCATTATCCCAAAGTTTTAACTCTATTTTACCCATTTTTGCCTTACCGAGGTGACAAAATTTTACCAAGGAACTATTCATAACGATCAAAAATAAAAGAGAATTATTTAGAAAATTTGAATCTTCTGATTCCAAATATGGGATCCATTTTTCAATATTTGATTTATATAAGTGGCTGATAAAACACTATTTTATTGAATATTTTATTGATAATAAATGATATAATTTCCTCACATTGTGTTAAATATGTTTAATTAGAAAGCATTTGGGATTAGATCATTCATTTGAATATTTGATGAAAATTCCAGTTTTACCATTTATAGTTTACTGTAGTATTTCGAAGATACATATTTGTATATTTATTATTTGAATTTGAAATTTTGTAACAGTGTTCCTAACGTAATTATATACAACCTTTACTCAGGACACTAGAGTTAAAGAGTGCATTTGATTGTTGAAAATGGGTCATGAAGTCAAAGTTGGGATGGACTCGCCAGAATGGAGAAGCTTCTGTATTTCGTCCATAACTCCTTCATATATGCCTGGATTAATCCCAAATTTGGAGAGAAGATATAGCACCCTTATCCTCACATTTGATCCTTCTGGAATGCCAGACAATTCACGCGTTTTGGTGGTCAAATGGGCGGTTCAAGTTGGCATAAAATATTTGGCCGAGATTCCCCATTCACACTTGAAACCACTTTGAACCTAGCCTCCCCACCACTCTATAAATTGGTGTTTTTATCATTTGGTGGTGTTGGGACGTGATTTGGGAAGTTTAGGGCAGAGGAGAAGTGGATACACCCCAATTCTCCAACCATTTCAATAAGTTTAGCTCTTGAAGCAAGGATCCCTTCGACGAAGCCTTCTTCTTCTCCTTCATGTTGTAATGATTTTGTTTGTGTAATAAACTTCTTTGTTCTTCTTTTATTTCTTCTCTTTTATTGTGTTTTGTTTAAATTTATTCTTCTCTTAATCTTCCTCTTTGGTCTGGAATTCTTGAGTAGAAGCGTTATTGGGTTATACCCATTATAAACCTTTGCACATGTAAAACGCTTCTACGATGATTACGCCACCCATGGAAGAGTAGTCTTTTAGTAATCGATCTATCTTCTACCCTATTGATTTAATTATTTTGAATCAATGAGATACTGTAATTAACATAATATGATTCATGAATTGTGTTTTTAAATTACAAGAAACTAAGCAACCAATTGAACAATTAACACAAAAACACGCGAGGTTGGGATTTTAGGTAAATTGTGAGAGCGTAATCTTAATCGGTAATACAAGACCACACGGGATAAATTTGTAGATTTAAAATATAATCCCTAAACATAATTCATCCTCATTTCCAGAATGGATATGTGATCTAATTAACCACTTACCATAAGCTATCCTTAGAACAATAATCAAAGCAGGGTGTTGCGATTGCGTGTTCCGAAGCCAGCCTAGGGTTTAAGTAATTTCATCTTTGTGGTTAAGTTAACTCTCGTAGGGTTCGAGGGATAAAAAATTAGGGGATCATAATTAAGTGGATATTGATTTAAATTATAATGATTAATAAGTGAATGAATAGGTATATTTAGATCGATTATTCCTTTTAAAATAGATTTCTAAAAAAACATCTTCGTGTTGTGTCATTTTAATCGAAATTCATTTCAAAACTAAAAACAAAAAAAATATACAATCTTCTTCCAGAAAACTTCTTCTAGATTCATAAACTATAAAAAAAACCCAATCCTTTAAAGTAGTGTTTTTATTTTATTCTATTTTATTTTATTTTTAGAATACCTTTAATAAGTTGTTAAATTCACTTCCTCCTTTGAGAGACGACCTTGGTCAGCCACTCTACTGCACCTAAGTACCCCAAAATCACATTAATCATTTGAGGGCGCCCAAGACAGTGATCTTTCAAATTGGAATAATTTCCGGGGAGGAAAGTAATTATTTCAACTAATTATAGGTATTTATTTTATTTTACATTTTAATTATCTTCCTCTCTTCTTTCTTCCATCTTTACCCAATCTGATTGTTTTCCTTCTTCTTTTATTTCCTTCTACTTCTTTTTGGACCATCAACTCAAACTTCTAATTTTTATTTTACTGTGGTCCAATTTCTTTCTTTTCATTTTTATTTAATTTATAACACGAACTAATCCTGAAGATCTCTTAGATCTTGACCCTGAGATTGAACACAGCCTTAGGGCATGAATCAGACACTCTCAGTCTACGGGAAGTTTCAATATTCAACTAGTTGGTGAATTCCTCTCTTCTGGAAACATTGGAATTGGAAGTTATTCAAATTCAAACATAAAAGAAGAACCAATGGCTGAAAATAATGGAAATGAACTTAATAGAACAATTCAAGAATTGGCTGCACCTGATATTAACTATCAACCAAATTGTATTGCATACCCAAATCTCAAATCGGACTTTGAACTGAAATCTGGGTTAATTCACTTACTTCCAAAGTTTCATGGCCTCTATGGTGAGGATCCCAGTAAAAATTTGAAAGAATTTAATGTGGTTTGCTCAACCTTGAAACCAAGAAATGTATCTGAAGACCAAATCAAATTAAGAGCATTCCCATTCTCACTTGATGGAGCTACGAAAGATTGGATGTATTATTTACAACCCGAAGATGTAAATTGTTGGAATGATTTGAAACGTCTTTTCTTGCAGAGATTTTTTCCAGCATCAAGGACCACTTCCATTCGTAAGGAGATCTCGGGGATCAATCAAGCACAAGGGGAGTCAATGTATGAGTATTGGGAGAGATTCAAGAAGTTGTGCGCAAGCTGTCCGTATCACCAAAACAGTGAGCAACTCCTCATCCAATACTTCTACGAAGGACTCACACCCATGGAGAGGAGCATGGTGGATGCTGCAGCTGGAGGAGCATTGGTGGAAAAGACACCAGCAGCCGTGCGTGCATTGATCTACAAGATGGCCCAAAACTCCCAACAATTTAGTGATCGAGGTACACCACATATCAGGGGAGTACATCAGGTAAGTCCTTCTTCTCTTGAGAGTCATTTGATTGATACCAAGTTAGAAGAATTGAAAACTATGGTGAGGAAAATTGCTTTGGCACAAAAGACATCTCTACCCCCTCCTTCAAGGCCTTATGGCATTTGTACTGAGACAAGCCACGCAACTGATTGTTCCCACAACTACAAGAGACAGAGGATTGTGCAGCAGTATTCTCAGGGAGACCATTTCAGCAGCAACAACAACCATATCCCCAAAAGAAGTTTGATTCATTTTCTCCAACATACAACCAAGGGTGGAAAGATCAACCGGATATGAGGTATGGCTCTGGACAACAACAAAGGCCCCCTTTTCAACAAAACTTCCAGCAGCCTCCACCTTACCAACAGGGTTTCCAACAACCCCAAAGGATATTTGAAGCTCAAACATCAACAAGTCAGCAACAAAGGAATCCTCCACCGAAGGTAGATTCTAATAATGATGATCTTTTGAAGAAAATTTTTCTTAATCAACAGAATGAGCTGAAGAGTCAAAGTTCGGAGCTGAGGGAGTTGAAGACTCAAATGAGCCAAATTGCCACCTCCCTCCATGAACTTATGAGTAAGAATTTTGGAAATCTACCTTCCCAACCCACTCCAAATCCAAAGGGGAATGTCAATGCCATCACATTGAGAAGTGTGAAGCAAATGAACAATACATTTGTACCTACCATTCCACCGGGATTTACCTCAACTCCGGAGAAGCCGCATTCGAAACCAACTGATGAGCAATCCAAGGAGAAAGATAAAGGTAAGAAAAAGATTGATTATGTTCCTTCTAAACCCCTTCCTTTTCCCAATAGGGTTGTTCAAACCAAGAAGATGTCTGAAGAAGCAATGCAAAAGGAGGTTTTGGATACATTCAAGCATGTGGAGATCAACATTCCTCTACTTGAAGCCATTAAGCAAATTCTAAGGTATGCAAAATTCTTAAAAGAACTTTGTACCAATCGAAGAGGGCTCAAGGGAAATGAGAGGATCAACCTTGGAAGTAATGTCTCATCACTCATTACACCAACTCTAGCAATGCCAACAAAGTGCAAGGATCCCGGGACATTCACCATCCCATGTACCATAGGGGAGTTGCACTTCTCTGGTGCTCTTTGTGATTTAGGAGCTTCAATAAATGTGATGCCTCACTCTGTATTCTCTTCTTTACAGGTTGGTGAGTTTAAGCTAACAAGAGTAGTGGTGGAGTTGGAAAATAGATCTACAGCATATCCAGCGGGAGTTCTTGAGGATGTACTTGTCTGGGTAAGAGACATGATCTTTCCAGTAGATTTCTACATGCTTAACATAGAGGATGATCAGGTAAGTTCTCATGCCCCCATTATCTTAGGTAGGCCCTTCCTCAAAACTGCAAAAACTATCATAAATGTCAATGAGGGTACACTTTCCATGGAGTTTGGAGATGAAGTTGAGCATCGGGCATGTTGGGCTATAAAGAAATGCAACATGGATTTGGCCCAAGCTGGAATCCAAAGGAAGTTGAAAATTCAAGAGCTTGAGAAGATTCGACTGTCATCATATGAGAACTCAGGGCTCTACAAGGAAAGATCAAAAGCATCTCATGACAAAATGATCCAAAAAATGGAGTTTCATGTTGGAGAGAAAGTCCTTCTCTATAGTTCATGACTAAAGCTGATGCCTGGTAAGTTGTGTTCCAGATGGTTAGGTCCTTATGTTGTGACTAATGTTTTTCCTTATGGTGTAGTGGAGATCACATAAGAGGACACTGGAAGGAGCTTTACAGTCAATGGGCAACGTTTGAAGAGATACATTGAGGGACTTCCTAATGATGCGGTGGATTTTATCACATTGCATGACCCCATCATCACTTGAGCACATCAGGCTGTTCCTAACCCTTTCACTTTTATATTATTTGTCCTATTTGAAAATTCTGTATTTCATGTGCATATATCATCTCATGGGTTCACATTGAGGACAATGTAATATTTTAAGTGTGGGGGAGGGAACCTTTTAGTTTAGTAATTTCAATTTCTTTCCTGTTCAAAAAAAACCAAAAAAAATTGTGTGTTTTTCAAATTTTGTGTGTTTATTTTACAATTTTCTGTGTGCTTTTGAAACTTTTGAGCTGAAATGATTCTCATCGCCATTTTTAAATCCATATCAATAAGTGAAACAATTTACCCCTTTAAACTAAGCTTAAATGAATGCTGAAATGACTTTGTTTCAAGTTCAAATATTTAGTAATTTCATGAAAAGTACACTGAATTTTGAATCCCATGCCACATCTCACTGTCTTTATATTTGAAATCAATTTCCTGTGAGGCTTCTGAACCATTATTTTCATATTCTTTACATTCACCTCAATTATTGATAGAACCAAACCATGCTTGATTTAACTATAATTTGATCTATTCCTGTCAAAACTTGAGGGTTTGAGGTACTTATGTTTAAATGATTGAGGCATTTGTTTGGTATTAAAGCCCCTATTTCAAAGAATCCTTTTTTATAATGGCCTACCTTGAATATTTAATCCTTATAGCCCTTAGAATCTATGCACAACCTGTTAGGTTAGCCACATTACAAGCCAATTTTCCCTATCCAGCCAACTCTTTAAGTGAAATTGCATAATCTAGTTGAGCTTAAGTGTGGGGGAATCTATCTTGTGTTGTGCCATCACATTCTGTGATACTTTGGGTGGAAAAATTAAATTCTTAAGAGATGTGTTTGCTGCTGAAGAAAGTCATTATATTGAAATCTATGCCTTTTCTGGAACTTTCATGACAAGTGAAGCTGTGCCTTTTCTGGAGCTTCTAATTGAGGTGGAAAGTTGTGCCCATCTGGAGCTTTCAAGAAAATCATGTTTGATAAGATTGACATTTTTTATGTTGAAATGATGAATGGTGTAAACTTTTCATGACTTTTCATGATGATGGAGCTGAATTGATACTATAGGTATTGAGGAGAAGACCATATTTAAGTGAAAATTAGATTAATGCAATTTTTCTTTAAAAACAAAAGAGTCAAGCCCTCCTCATTCAGCCTCAGAGTTTTTCACATCTTAATCCTACCAACCGAAAGCCACAGAACAACCCTGAAAAGTCCTCATGATAAACATATGTCCTTGACTCACATCGGGTAGCGATGTAGGAATTTATCAAGCCTATGGTGACCCTTGTATGAGTTTGGATGAGAAAGACATTACAAAAAAATTGATATTTGAGTGATGAGAGAAAATTCAAGCGAGGTAAGTGTTTTGTGCATGGGAGGATAAATAAAGTGGAAATATATTGAATGATATAAATGAAGAAATTGAAATAATGGTTTTTTATGAGGCATGATATCTTTTGTTTCTTGGCGTGTAATTGTTTGATCTCAAGGATATGTGTTTTAAAATTGGTTTTGATTTGACATTAATGTTTACTTGATATGAGGTTTTGCACAGGAGTGCAAAAGGGTAAGTGTGGGGGAGTTGATAAAACACTATTTTATTGAATATTTTATTGATAATAAATGATATAATTTCCTCACATTGTGTTAAATATGTTTAATTAGAAAGTATTTGGGATTAGATCATTCATTTGAATATTTGATGAAAATTCCAGTTTTACCCTTTATAGTTCATTGTTGTATTTCGAAGATACATATCTGTATATTTATTATTTGAATTTTAAATTTTTTAAAATTGTTCCTAACTTAATTATCTACAACCTTTATTCAGGACACTAGAGCTAAAGAGTGCATTTGGTTGTTGAAAATGGGTCATAAAGTCAAAGTTGGGCTGGACTCTCCAGAATGGAAAAGCTTCTGTATTTCGGTCATAACTCCTTCATATGGGACTGGATTAAGCCCAAATTTTTAGATCAGATAGAGGACCCATATCCTCATATTTGATAATTTTGGAAGGCCGGACAATTCACGCTTTTTGGTGTTCAAATGGGCGGTGCAAGTTGGTATAAAATATTTGTCCGAGATTCCCCATTCACACTTGAAACCACTTTGAACCTAGCCTCCCCACCACTCTATAAATTGGTGTTTTTCTCGTTTGGTGGGGTTGGGACGTGCTTTGGGAAGTTGAGGGCAGAGGATAAGTGGATCCACTCCAATTATCCAACCATTTCAATAAGGGTAGCTCTTGAAGCAAGGATCCCTTCGACGAAGCCTTCTTCTTCTCCTTCATGTTGTAATGATTTTGTTTGTGTAATAAACTTCTTTGCTATTCTTTTATTTCTTCTCTTTTCTTCTGTTTTGTTTAAATTTATTCTTCTCTTAATCTTCCTCTTTGGGCTGTAATTCTTGAGTATAAGCTTTATTGGGTTATACCCATTATAAACCTTTGCACATGCAAAACGCTTCTACGATGATTACGCCACTCATGGAAGAGTAGTATTTTAGTAATCGATCTATCTTATACCCTCTTCATTTAATTATTATGAATCAATGAGCTACTATAATTCACATAATATGATCCATGAATTTTGTTTTTAAATTACAAGAAACTAAGCAAGTAATTGACCAATTAACACAAAAACACGCGAGGTCGGGATTTTGGGTAAATTGTGAGAGCGTAATCTTAATCGGTAATACAAGACCACACGGGATAAATTTGTAGAGTTAAAATATAATCCCTAAACACAATTCATCCTAATTTCCAGAATGGATATGTGCTCTAATTAACCACTGAACATAATCTATCCTTAGAACAACAATCAAAGCAGGGTGATTCGATTGCGTGTTCCGAAGCTAGCCTAGGGTTTAAGTAATTTCATCTTTGTGGTTAAGTTAACTCTTGTAGGGTTCGAGGGATAACAAATTAGGGGATCATAATTAAGTGGGTATTGATTTAAATGATAATGATTAATAAGTGAATGAAGAGGTAGAGTTAGATCGATTACGCATTTTAAAATAGATTTCTAAAAAACATCTTTTTGTTGTGTCATTTTAATCGAAATTCATTTCAAAACTAAAAACAAAAAAAAATATACAATCTTCTTCCAGCAAACTTCTTCTAGATTCATAAACTATAAAAAAAACTCAATCCTTTAAATTAGTGTTTTTATTTTATTCTCTTTTATTTTATTTTTAGAATACCTTTAATAAGTTGTTAAATTCACTTCCTCCTTTGAGAGACGACCTTGGTCAGCCACTCTACTGCACCTAAGTACCCCAAAATCACATTAATCATTTGAGGCCTCCCACGACAGCGCTCTTTCAGTGGCATAAATTCATTTTAAAATAAGTGTGCAAAACTCAGTGAAATTTTTTTTTAGAAAAATATATTTTTAAGCATAAAACTGTATTTATTCTTATCTCATATCTAGAAAAAATAATAGATGGATATGAAAACATTTTATGGAATGTATAATATATACATTTCATTAAAATCATTCACCAATATTGATTAATTTAAGATAAAAACACATGGTTTGCATAAAAACAATTTTTCAGAAAAAACATCTCTTTTACTTTCAAATGAGTTTTATTTTCATTTCTAATCAATTGATAACAAATTATTTCATTTTATACATGTGTAAACCATACATTTTTCATAATTTAGTTATTCATATTTACACCCATAAATCCAATGGCTAAGTGGTAACTGAAACATTAAATAATATTATATCATGGTTTGTTTAAATTCGGTGTTACGTGTATCTCAAGCTATTGAAAAAAATAAATTTATTCATAAAGAAATATATCATAAAATCTTGAGGTGTTACATTCCACCCCCCTTAAAATGATTTTTTCCCTTGAAATTTCATCACTCAGATACAAACTAATGAGGATATCTATGTTTCATCACATCCTCAGGTTCCCAAGTAGCTTCTTCAAATTTCTGATTCCTCTAGAGAACTTTAACTAGATGAGTAGTCTTGTTCCATATCACTTTATCTCTACGATCAAAGATTTATACCGATTTTTCTTCGTAGGAAAGATCATGATCCAGTGGTACAACCTATGAGTTCAGTACATGTGAAGGATCAGATATGTACATCCTCAAGAAAGATACATGGAACATATCGTGAATTCGAGAGATGTTCGGTGGAAGCGTCAAGTGATAAGTTATCATCCCTACTTGATCAAGAATCTCAAAGTGGACAATATACCCAAGATACATCTTTCCTTTCTTTATGAATCTCATAACCTTCTTCAATGAATAAATTTACAAGAATAATTTCTCACTAAATTTGAATTTCATATTTCACCAATGATTATCAGTATAACGTTTTTGTTGACTCATATTTTCTCTCATGTGTCCTTGAGTGGATCTGACTTTCTCTGTCATTTCCTCAGCTAGCTCAAGTCTCAATAGATTTCTTTCTCTAACTTCATATCAACACGTTAGAGTTATGCACTTATTTACAAAGTGGGATTCATAATGAGTCATCTGAATATTCTCGAGTGAAATTTATTATTGTAAAAAAATGACTAGAGAAAGGTGTTGATCTCAACCGCCTTTTAAATCCATACAACAATATCTCAACATATCCTCTAGGGTTTGAATAGTTCTTTCAGACTGACCATCTGTTTGAGGATGATAAGTAGTACTAAAACTCAACTCTGTATTCAGAGTTGGGTGAAGACTTCGCCAGAGCTTTAAGGTAAACCTCATATCCCGATCAGATGTAATAGAATGTGGTACTTCATGCAACCTTACCACTTTTTTGATGAATATCCTGGAAATCTAAGCTAAAGAGAAATCTTTTCTAATGGAAATGAAGTGTATTGACTTCATAAGGCAGTCAACTACAACCCAAATAGCATTATGGTCTTTAGATGTTTTTGGGAGTCCAACAACAAAATCCATGGTGATATTTTCTCATTTCCATTATAGCATGGGTAATGGTTGTAAAAACCTCTTAGACTTCTATCTCTCAGCCTTAACTTGTAGACATACTAGGCACCGAGAAACATACTCTACAATATCTCTTTTCATGTTCCCCACCAGAAATACTCTTTTAGATCTCTATACATCTTCATACTTCCAGGATGAATAGAGAATGATGGACTATAAGCTTCATCCAATAGATCTTTCTTCAAGTCTGGTATTGACAGGACGCATACATGGTTCAAAAACCTTATCATTCCATCACAATCAAGGTTGAACTCAAAAACATTTTTGAACTTCTTTTTCAGTTCCACATCTTCCTTCTATGCCTCTTTAATTTTCACATGAATAGATGGTTGAAAAGTCATTTAAGCATGATAATATTTCTCTCCTTACTTTAAGATTTCTAGATCCATCCTTTGAAAATATATAAATATTAGATCTTTTGTGATCCTAATCATAGATAATCTAGCATGATCCTTTCGACTTAAAGCATCGGTCGCCTTGTTCTTTTTTTGAGGTTGATAATGTATTGAGCAGTCATAATCTTTAATCAACTTCAACCATCTTCTCAGGTGACTATCCACCTCTTTTTGAGTGAATATATACTTTAAATTTTTATGATCAGTATATATATCACATATTTCTCCATAAATATAACATCTTCATATCTTTAATGAAAAAATTATCATAGCTAACTCCAAATCATTAGTTGGGTAATTTTTCTTATGAACCTTCAATTGGCGTAAGGCATAAGCTATCACTATATCATTCTGCATGAGGATGCATCTCATTCCTTTCTTTGATGCATCACTATAGATTACAACCCCTTCTCCACTACAGGGTAATGTAAGCACAGGTATGCTGACTAACTTTCTATTCAGTTCCTTGAAATTTTTCTCAAATTTATTTATCTAAAAGAATTTGGATCTCTCCCAAGTTAACTTGGTGAGTATATTAGACAGTTATGAGAAATTATCCACAAAGAATCGATAATATCTAGCCAAACCAATAAAACCATGGATCTTGGTCACCATGGTTAGTCTAGGCCAACGTTCAATAACCCCTGTCTTTGATGGATCCACGGATATACCCCCAATTGAGATTATATGACCAAAAAATGAAACTTTTTATAGCCAGAATTCACACTTGGTAAATTTTTCATATAGTTCCCCCTTACTTAGAGACATCAGAACAATCCTGAAGTGATCTTCATGTTCTTCCTTACTCTTGAAATATATAATAATATTGTTTATAAATACTACCATAAACTGATCAAGGTAATATCTAAATACTTTATTCGTTAAATCCATGAAGATGGTGGGGGAATTAGTAAGACCAAATGGAATCACTATAAATTCATTGTGTTCATACCTTGTATGGAATTGTGTCTTAGGTATATCCTCCTTGAACCTAAATTAATGATATCCAGAATAAAGTTCAATCTTAGAAAATTATTGTTCTCCGCCCAGTTGATTAATCAAGTCATCCATACAAGGTATAGGATATTTATTCTTGATATTGGTCTTGTTAAGTTCTCGATAATCAATGCAGAGTCACATTGATCCATCTCTTTTTAACAAAAATAACAAGTGCACCCCAAGGTGATGCACTTGGCCGAATGAATCTCTTGTCAGGATTCTCCTAAAGTTACTTCTTCAATTCCTACATCTCAATAGGGGGCATTTTATATGGAGTCTTTGAAATAGGTGTAACACTAGGTATGAGTTCTATTGAAAACTCAACTTCAGGATTTGGTGGAAAACTAGGAAACTCTTCTGGAAAAACATTAACAAACTCTTACACAATGGGCATATCTTCAATGTTGAGTTTCTCCCCAACCATCTCAGATAAACACCCCTTTTGAATATGGATCAAGACTCATAAAATGGATGTAATTTCCATTAGAAGTTCTTATTTATCATCACACTAATAGACATTCATAGGTTGGTTTGGAATATCAAATGTGACTTCCCTTCCTTAGCAATTGATGTGAGCTTTATATAAAGAAATTCAATCCATGCCTAAGATAACATCAAATTCAACTAGAGGGAGAATAATGAGATTTTCAAGGAGCACATTCCCACAAACTTCAATCGGAGAAGAATCATATAATTGAGATGTGATCATCGTACCTTTATAAGTTTTCACTGCTAATTCAACATCTAATTATTAAGGTGGTATTGTGATTCACTTAGAAAATTCTTCATATATAAAAGAGTGGGTAGATCCATAATCAAATTAGACATTAGCAGTTTTAGAGTGGATAGTAAGCATACCTTTCACCACTTAATTACCATACCCCACATCAGCAATAGTGATTGCATGATATTTTTCTTTGTCTTTGGGCTTAAGAGGTTGCCAGTGTCGATCATCATCATTAACTTTCTAATACTCCTTGCATTTGAAGCACTGGAGTGTGGGTGGTGCATTCATTAGTTCTTTTTCTCCACCATTAGCTAACTTCTTCTTCTCATCACTTTGGTATTTCATTGTTTGATGACATTCCTTTCTACACTTAAAACATTTACCAGTTCCCTTGAGACAATTTCCTCTATGTTTCCTTCCACACTTCAAGAATAAAGGAAAAATCATCTTATTCTCTCCATGGTTTTTAAAATTTCCATTGAATTTCATCTTTATTTTATTATCAAAGCCATGAGATTGATGGGTAACTTTGATCTCCATTTCCACCTTGAGAGCACATCGAACAATTTCTTCATAGCTACTGAAGTCCCTTATGGATAACATCATTAAATGACATGGTTTTAAGACACTAAAGAATTGATAAATCTTACTTTCAAGTTAGATGATAATACCAGATGTGTACCTCAAAAGTCTTGTAAAATTTGTCCCATAGGAACTAACAGATTCATCATCCTTCTGTTTTAGCTCAAGGAATTCCTTCTCCATTTTAAGATGAAGAATACGAGGAAAGTACTTATTGAAAAATATTTTCTTAAACTCATCTCACTCCATGGAGTCAATTTATTCTTATTGTCTTGTGTTCTTGATAAGAGTTCACTATTAATCTGCTTCATCTTCCAAACAATAAACATCTAAAATAACTCTTTCATGTTTCGAACACTAGAGAATGGAAAATATCTTTTTCATATTTCAAATACTAGGATGGTGTCTCATGAAGGACTCAACAGAACGTTGTTCCCTCCTTTTCTCATTTGGAATCTCAGTATGATTCATATCTTGAGAAAGTTGCGTAAGCAAAGCAAGAATATTTTTCATTCCATCTCCCATAACATTTGGTTGCTAGGGAGGAAAACCATTGCATTCTCCTTCAAATTCAGCATTAACATGATTCCTTTGGGTTCCATCTATTGACTAAAACCAAAAAGTATAATGTGAACAACAATAATCATAATAAGAAACCACATGATCATGAAAAATCGTTTATAGGATCTCTAAATCATGAGACCTTCTTTTCAATCTATGGCACCTTAGGTTTAACCTAAGTCATTCGGCATCATCATATATTCAAATCCTTCATAATAGTTCATAAATAAAATGTGAACTATCTCAAACATATCTCTCGAGAGTGTCAAACCAAATGCGCAGTAAGGACACATTCATTGTACACCAGAAAGATGGTTGAGATATACTCAACCAAATCCTTTCAGGATTATTAACCCTAGATACATCTATGCTAAAACCACATCCACTTATAGTGTTTAAACATGAATGTTTTTCTAGGGAAACCATGCTTCTTTCTTTACCATAACTTAGGATGTTCACTTATACTTAGGATTATCCTAAGGGTTCTCACTAAATTTTTTTCATCCTAGTTTCCAAAGGTAACTAAATCTTACTCTAATACCAATTATAGTGACTCATACTTTTCATACATAAATATCACATCTTATTAGATGAATATTCAATACATAACATTATGATCCACACTAGAATAGTATAGGTTTAGTGTCTTTGGAAACATGGATATATAAAAAACTTGTTCATAAGAGATCTACATCATCTCTCACTTTGTTCTTCACAACTAGCACCCTTTTTATATATATCATACTTAAAATCTTTTTTCATATCCTGAGAAAAGGAAACATAAGAAAGGGTGAGCTCGGATGCTCAATAAGGGTAAACAAGGGAGATGTCAATGATCATTTAAGCATAACATGAGTATAACGGTATGAGAACATGAGCTTGACATTTGAAAACCATACTTAACATATCATATATCATAAACTTGAATCATGGAATAATGTTTGGCAATTCCTAAGACACGAATTATAGAGGAATCAAAGAACATGAGTCATAAGATCGTAACATTAGCATAAGACGTAAGTTTGTGGCATACACATAAGCATAGAAAATCATTTCCTTAATCAAGACTCACTTTCAAGACTATCATAGAGGATTAAGTTCACTCCTCATTCCATCATACCATTAGTCAATGTTCACTCCCAAGACTATCATAGTGGATAGAGTCCCTTACTGAACTGGATTCACTCCTCATTCCAGTCTGTATTATCTCATGAGGTATCCATCTTTACCCAATGCATTGGAGAACTCTATAATTCCAGGTTCACCCGTCGCATTATCATAATCCATTCATATGTGTGACATAAGATCATAAATCATTCATTATATATCATAACCTGTAGAAAAGAAACAGGTTTCATAAACATGTCAACATTTCATCGTAGCATAACTCGTGGAAAATAAACAAGTTTCATAAATACCTTTTCATCATAATCATAAATCATTCAGAGAAAGAATAAGGATGATATTCTTAGATCATATCATCGGTAAATAATAAGTAACATCAAAGTATGTTATCATAATTGAAAATGTCTTTAAAATATCATTTCACCATAATCATAAATCATCGAGAGAAAGAATAAGGGTGATATTCTTAGATCATATCATCGGTAAATAATAAGTAACATCAAAGGATGTTATCATAATTGAAAATGTCTTTAAAATATCACTTAAAATATTTCTTAAGGAAACCATTGTTTTCATTTTGGATTCAATTCTTTAAAATCTAAAATTTTCCAAAATATTATGGAAAACATTTTTTTTAAAGAACCTTGAAAACTTGTAGAGGAAGCTTCAAAGCATTGAGCGGTCATGATAGTGGAACATTTTATTCATGTTACATATGTTAAAATAAATATTTCTTTCACATTTTCAGTAAAAAGTGAAAAATATCTCGTTCATAAAACATCAAGAAGATTCCTTTTAAACTATTTATAAAAAGTCAATCATGGGTAAAAATTACTTCAAACAATCAAAGGTGGATATTAAAAACATTCTTGAAAACCTTCTTAGAAAACATGGATATAAATGAAAAAAAATCGACCGGAGAGATAAATAAAGTTGATTTTCCTTAAAAATATTCTTTCGGTCTCTTGAGTTCTTAAAGAGGGAAAAATAAAAGAAAAACATGTATTCTCCAAAAATAACCAAAGAAGAAGAAAATTCATGAGGTTCTTGAGAGATGGATCATAAAATTTCATCATCAAAAACTTGATCGTAAACAATCTCGATAAACAATGAGATTGCAACATAAATCTTTTACCTCAAGTTTGACTTGCTTCGAAATCACTCTAACCTCCTGTATAATAAATATAAAATTATTACACTCTTATACCAGCTTCATGTACATACTTATAATATCATATATGATCCACTTATAACATTTTAACATTAATTTATTAATAATTCCTTATTAAAATCATCATTCTCAGGTGTCAACTGCTTCGTTTTTCATGAGAATTTATGTTCAGTGGTTTCAATCCTTGTATTTGATCATGGTTCTACCATCTCCAGAATGTTAATCATGATATAAATATCATATATATTCATTATATATATATATATATGTATATATATATATATATATATATTTAGAGTCATTCATAAAGGATAGAGATAAAAAAACGCATTGCAACTTTCATGGAGACGGTAGATCATACGTATGCATGAGCGTTGTTTCCACTTTTCGACGAATGAAACGAAATAAATGTAAATAATAATTCACTTTTACAAGATCATTATTATATCATATATATATTATATATTCATTAAATCTATCTTTAGTATCATTCATGTAAATCGGAAATGAAAACTGAATCACAACGCTTCGTGGATGTGGTAGTCTACACGTACGCATGAGCGACGTTATCATTTTCCTGCGGATGAGAAGGTGGATAATTGTTGTTTCGTTCTCATAATAACAATTCAGCATATGGAAGATACTAAAGTCATTATTTTAGAATGGATACCATGAATTTAGGAAGAAGAAATAAAATTGAAAATGTTCAATTAAGGGTTATACCTCTTCGTTAAGAATCCTCTTTAGGATTACACCTTGAGCTTTGAAGAGATGGTCTTTTGACAAAACCAGAAGCTCTAAAATGTGGTGAATGAAGCTATGAAGGTGTTATGGAAGAGCTTGGATGAGCTAGAAGGCTCAAAATGTGTGAGGATGATAGGAGAGGAGGTTCCCTTTTATAAGTGAGGGGAGGGGCACTCTTGAAATTAATTATAGTATTAAATTTATATAAATTGATTTTCATAAATAAATGGCTTCAAATTGATATAATTCAAAGCTAAGATGATGATGAATCAAAATCCTCTCATCCAATAAAATTTGAACAAACTTTAGTTATGTTTTCACCCTTATCTTTTTGTTTTAACCTCTCGTTAATCCTTTTAACAACTACCATGATATCAATGTTGTTTACTCTTTAAGGGTCAATAATATTATCATAAAAGGACAAGTGACTCATAAATAGACCATGGTTGATATGTTCAACTGTATCTCATTCACTTTACCGAAGATATGTTTTTTATGAATTTTAAATCAATTAATAAAATATTGTTTATTAAAAAATATTATTAATGTCATTTTTGGAATTATTCGTTTACTGACTTTGAAAACATCATGACAACAAAAGAATTTGAATCTAAACTTTTCACACATCTCTAATATGTTATATTTATCTACAAAATTCGTGGATCATAATAATTCATCCAAACTATATTATTTTTAATACTTTTAAAATCAATTATTTTATTTTTTTATTAATTGATTAAATATTGTGTCGACATTACGTGATCATTTAAAGTAATTATTCATACACTAAAAAACAAAAATAAATTAACATGATATAAACCCAATTAATTCATCTTTCAAATAAACATTTAGAATCAAACTTATCCTTTTTGTCCTTATGTAAAAAATTTAGAGGTATTAAAGTCAAAAGATGACATTTTGTGTTTATTCTTTTCTTAAAATAATATAAATGTCATCGTCCAAGAAAAATGGCACCAAGTGGCCATATATTCAAGATTTGGATGGACATAACCAAACTCCACTCATCCAATAAGATAAAAGTGTTAGAGAAATTTTAAAGTAGCATCTCAAAGTTTTAACCTTATTTTACATGTTTTACCCTTACTAAGGTGACAAAAATTTACAAATGTTATTATTCATAATGACCAAAAATAAAATGAACATATGAAACAAATCTGAATCTCCTAATTCTAAATATAAGATCAATTTTTCATGATTCAATTTCTATAAGTGGTGGAAATTTATTTTAAAATAAGTGCACAAAACTCGACAAAAATCATTTTTTAGAAAAATACATTTTTGAGCATGTAACTGAATTTGTTTTTATCTCATTTAGCAAAAAAAATGGATGAATGCTAAAACATTTGATTAAATATAGAATATATACATTATATTAAATTCCCTCATCAATAGTGATTAATTTAAGATAAAACACATTGTGTGCATAAAAATAGTATTTTAGAAAACATCTCTTTTACGTTCAAATGACTTATTTTCATTTTTAATCAATTCTTAACCAATGAATTCATTTATACATGTGTAAACCATACATTTTTCATAATTTAGTTAGTCTTATTCATACCCACCAATTCAACGACTAGACAGTAATTATCACATTAAATAATAATATTTCAATAGTATATCGAGGTTCGTTTAAACTCGGTGTTGCGTTTATCACAGGTTATCGAAGAAATTAAATTTATTTGAAAAGAAATATATCATAAAATCTCAGGGTGTTACAGATCTCCTCTACACTCGCTCTTTGTTTAGGGTTGGAGTGAGATGATAATGACAATACCTGTCTCACCCACTAATCTGGGTAGACTGACGACGACATATGCATGTATCTGCTACCACTCACCCACAACTTGGGTATGAGATAAGACAGATACTTTTAGGGGATGGTTGAGGATAGGTAATCCCTCCGACAAATTTGAAGACACGATATATGGGATGGGTGGAGATGTGTAGTTCCTCCGACATCCTTTGTATGTGAATGCAGTAACGGTAATTCACGTGAGTGGTGACAGCCCTTCTTTCTCATAATACATGGATCGAGGTGGACAACAATGCACCTGATGTTATCACTACTCCCTGCCCATTGCATTGGGATTGGGAGTGTCAAATATTTGGCAAGAGAAGTGGATTTCCTCCAATATACCAAAATATAGTTGTAGCCTTGAAGATGTGTATTTCCTCCATCGAAGATGTGCATTTCCCCCCTATACTTTTGAGATATAGTTTGAGATGCATATTTCTTTCAGTGCTATCAATATAAGTGGAGATGTGTATTTCCTCCACCGTCTCACAAGTAATGCATCTAAAGTGAATTACCAACCGGGAATTCGATGGCGGTTTGTTAGATATGTTTTCTAATTCCTTATTGAGAATGTTGTTATTTAGTGAGTGTTGTGAGGGTGAGCTATGTGTTGGTTAATCGGGATGAATCATGGTAATGTATGTTGATGACATCAAGTGACGTTGAATTGTCTACACTTTACTACACTGGATGCTTATAAGTCAGCTCACTACTTGGGATGACCATACAGGGTATTGTTGCACTCACCCTTGTATGTGCACCTATGTGTTGTTCGCCTTGTGTCCATGCACATCTAATGGTGGTGAGGATGTATAATCATGGAGTTCGGAGATGGACGATTGATGTGGATGATTACTGGGGTGAAGATTTCATTATGATGTCCACCTTTGCATCGTCAGTATTAAGTATGACATTTGTTCGAGAAATGGTGTTGTATATGATGATTTCATTTTTATCGGTTCACATTGTATTTGGAGGTTTTGATATATATGCATTTGTTATATTGTTCAGTATATGTTTCATGCATATTGTGATGGACGTTATTGCAATAGTAGGTGACATATTAATCTAGATGTAATGCCTCTCGTTACTATGTGGATACCTGAGGGTTGATCGCTAGCCCATAGCCTAACAGGGGCGGGATGGGGGACTTCACCTACCAATAAGCCTAAACATGACAATAATGATTATATTACCTAAACTTGATTAAAGCTTTGTTTAACCCTACTCAGCCCTAATTTTATCGAATCTTGTACCGTCAAGTACCCATTAAACCGATACTCATTGTCATCCATTTAATAACCCAAAAAAATGATAAAAGATAAGTTGAGGCCGAAAACCTCAGTTTATTCGGGAGAAGAGACTACATTAGAAAGAAAAACATACAACATACAACATACAATGGAGGAATGTATTCGGCAAGACTCAAACTCGAGACCTCGTCGAGACTTGCAGGAAAAGCTACCACTGAGGTGCAGAGCCAAAAAAATGATAAAAGATAAAACACGCGTTTGAATACAATAAAAAAAATGTCAAAAACATAAGTTTTATCATATATATATATATATATTAAAGAAACCACAAAACTCGTGTTATATTATAATAAAAAAAAGTTAGCTAAATAATACAAAAGCATATAAACTGTGGGTTATTTTATATAAAAAGTCGCAAAACATTGGAGAAGTTGATTTATGAAGAAATTTAAAAATAAAAAAGACAGGACATATGTTCAGTCGCTTGCTTTATATGGCAGATTTTAATTTAAAAACAATACATGCTAAATAGAGAATGAATATAGTGACCATTTAAACTTTAATTCAAACACAACAATACCAACTAAAATGTTGGAAAAACAATGATAAAAAACTACAATGAACAAAAAGAATAAAAAAAACAAAAAATAACAGGTGAATGAAATAATTAAACACTTAAAAAAAGAAATTTTCATAGAAATTAAAAAAATAAAAGCTTAATAAACGATTTTCAAAACATACATAAATCTCATAATTTAAACCCCATGACTTATTATACAGCCATTTATGTATATTTTGATAATAAAATAGGTATAAAATTGTTATCACGTGTATTTGCAGGTTTAAAAAAAAAACATCAGCAGCAGCTAGCAGCCAACGCCAAACTGATCCAGAAACCAATCACAGCACTGGAGAGGCAAGTATTCCATTCGTAGTTCATTTTTCCAGTAAAATTTCCACTAAATTTTCCAATGGATATTTGCAGTGGAAATTTCACTGGAAAATGAACTAAAAATGAGTACTCACCTTTTCAGTACTGGAATTTTACTGAAGAAGATTCTGCAGGGCTAAAAGGTGACCAAATCCAATATGGAACTTGCCAGTAAAATGCAAACTTCAAACACAACGAGAACAACAAGAAGATGCTGGCTCTATTTCATTACAGTTGGAAGAAAAACAATAAATATCCAAAACAATTACCTTCGCAATAAATACCCAGTTAGGAAAAAAATAGAAAATTTCTGATATAATTCTCCTGCTCAGCAGCAACATCCCAGAAGGATTGATCTAATCCATCCTCCCTCAACTCTATCAATGCCATCATTGTGGCTGCATTCGTTACAAAACCCCTCCTAAGCATCGCAAGAAGCAATTGCCTTGCCTTTGACAAATCACTGTGTTCAAGAAATCCTTGGATCAATATATTGTAAGTGATCCCATCAGGAGAGCAGTGGCCATCTTCCATTTCCTGGAGCAGGTCACTTGCTTCCAGTAGGAGCCCCAGTTTACACAGCCCATTTACCATTACGTTACATGTCCGGTGATCACGGAGCAGCTTCTTAGCAGAGAGATGACCAAAGATTTCCCTTGCAGCCTCAACCTTCCCACACAAACACATCCCATGGATAAACATGTTATAAATCCATAAATCAAGGGCCGATCCACTGCCACAAATTACCTTGAATAATGACATGGCCTCATCAACACATTGGCCTTTAAGAAACCCATCTAAGAGAACATAGTATGTACCAACATCGGGCATAATGTGACGAATTTTCATCTCATCAAGGAGTGAGAGAGCTGCCCGTGGTCTGCCATCCAAAAACAATCCACCCATCAGAGAGCTGTAAGTCCTGTTGGTAGGGATCAATTCATTTTTGGTCATTTCATCAAACAGGTTCATTGCTTCATCAACTCTCTTATTCTTACAAAACCCATGGATCAAAATGTTGTAAGTGATGGCATCGGGCAAGCAGCCTTCTAGAATCATTGTTTCATAGACGGAGAGTGCCTGGTTAATTTCACCCCGGAGGCAATACCCATCAATTAGTGTATTATATGTCACAATATTAGGCCTGTGACCGCTACTCCTCATCGACTTTATAACCTCTCCTTCAGCAACAGGAGCTAATCCCTCCTTGCATAGGGCGTCGATTAACACATTAAAAGTGCGCAGATCCAATTCGATGTTCTTTTCCTTCATATCATTCAGCAATTTTTTGGCTTCCTCCCACCGACCCAGTTTGCAGATGCCATGGATCAATGAGGTGTAGGTGACAACATTGGGAGAAATTCCCCTGTCAATCATTTCCAAGTACAATTCAGAAGCCCTATCCACTAGCCCATCTTTGAAAAGGCAGTCAATGATGGTGCTATAAGTTATAACATCAGCAGCACAGCCATTCTTATTCATGGTCTTCAGCATCCTGAGAGCAGTTTTGCTATCCCCGCATTTACATAATCCATTAATAACTGTATTATAAGTTCTTACATTGGGCTGGTGTCCATCACTCACCATTTGGTTTAGCAACTGCGTGGCCTGAGCAGATTTTCCCGAAAGACAAAGCCCCTTGATCAACGTCGTGAAGGTAATGGCGTCCGGTTCGAATCCTAGTTTAAAAATCGTGGCTAAGACAGAGAAAGCAAAATCAACCTTGTTCAGATGGCAAAAACAGTTGATGACGACCGTGAGAAAGAGTGCATCGAGCGTGACAGGTAACAAACTCAGGCGCCTAACCAGCGACATCGCAGTCGCGTACCGCTTCATCTTGACGAGTGACCCTAAAATCGCGGTGAATGAGCTAATGGACGGTGCAGGTTTAACGGAAAGCAAATGGTTGAAAGCCATGAAGGCATCTTCAGAATTTCGATAAACGGCACCGCCAGAATTGGAGACCTTCCTCAGATACGTGCAGAAACGAACCGCAAATTGAGTGCCTGTGTGGATGCTGCCGGTAATAATCCCAGACGAAACGCGATTTTGAAAGTGGAGAGACGCACTTACAGAAGCCTCACTGGGAGCAATACGATCGGGGAAACGAGAGCAATAACAGGCGCTTTCGCTCCGGATAGACGAGGAGAATGCAGTAGAAAACCCAACTCTCGTTACCATCTCCCTCCCTACCTCCCTCCCTCCTTCCCTGCAACTGCATGAGTTATGGGAATCCGATTGGTGTGAAATCCGATGCTCTTGGGTTGAAGCTGCAATTGGAAAAACAGAGGAACACGCGCAAGATAGACTGGATCGGGGGCGAGTGCGGTGGAAATACGAAGTTTTTTAGGGTTTATTTAGGAACGGAACAGGGCAGCCCGCTGGGGACGGACTGCTCCGACCGTCACCCTCATAGCCGAATGGACACCTTAGGGTTTTCTCTCACTTTCAATTTTTTAGAAAATGGTGGATCTTGAAAATGGTGAATCTTTGAAATTTTCATTTGATTTAGCTTTTTATTTCTAATATGTTTGTAACTATTTTGTGTCATTTGATGTCTAAAAACAATTTGGTGTAAATTGAAATATTATTGTGGAAGCAAACTATGGAAATCATGGTCTAATTTCAAATTTTATTATATGATTTTTGTACATAATTATTTATGGATGATTTGTTAATGATTCCTTGTATATAATTGTTTTGTATGTGTTGTTTATGTTTTTGTGATTTGAAATTATGATTGTTGGTGTCTATTTTTTTACTTTGGATTTCCAAAACATATGTTATGTCGCATAAGAATGGACTTATGTTTTCAGCGTGCGTGTTTGTTATGCTTTTATTTATGATTTGTAATAATTATTTAAATTTTTTCTTTACAGTGCATGCAAGGAAAGAAAACACGTTCGGGGACTCGACCCCGCGACAAACACCCCAAACCCCTCCCACTCCAACCATCTTGCTCGCCTACGGGCTTTGTAATAATTACTGTTAAGATGTACATCACATTGGTATTTTTCTCCATATGTTCTATTTTTTGAACATGCAACATTTTTTAGTACATTTTGTAAAGAGAGAACATTTTTTATGTGTTGGTTTCTGATTATTCTTGCCACATAATTGTTTTGTGTGGTCATGTATGTTATTATTATTGATTTTCAATGATTATTTGTAACGTGTGTACCTATTTAAATCACACCATATATATTATGTTGCCAAATATTGAAGTAACAATTTATGCACCGGTTATAGTGGCAAACAAATGTTAGGTGATGATTTGTAATGTTTATCGTTTCATGTTTGTCTGGTGCATTAATTCTTGTTTTTATTTTTCATTGATAATTATTTTTGTTAAGTGTGTATTGGTTTTTGAAATCTCAGAAAATATGTTACTTCACAAAAAAAAACTGATATTTGTAGTTTTTTTAAACATACAAAACATATTCATTATTTTGATATTGTCTTTTAAATTTAAATAGTTTTTACTTTGTTTTGAATTTTTTCTTGTTATGTTTTTTTCTTGATTAATTCTTTTGCACATTTGGATTTTGGAGTCACAAAGCATGTGTTTTATCATAGAAGACTAAAATGTAAGGTTGACCTTTTATACTGAGAGACAAAACATTTGTTTTGTGGATGCGTGATGGGTTTCATGAGACATCAATTTGCCTAATTACAGTGGAATAACACATGGAATTCCTGCCAAGATCGATCGGGGGAGGAATTGATAAGATAAAATAATGAAAACTATAAATTGGCGTACCTCACTGTCCATACTTTCAACCTTCATTGGTAGTGAGTTTGACTGAGTCCCCTCACCAACAACCAAAAGATTATTGCCTCTAACGGTATCCACCACCCACTGGAATCACTAAAGGCTTCACTGGGACCTCTTCTCTGGAACAATATGCGATCACTTCCCCCTCAAAGGCGAATGTAAAGAAGAGAACAACCAACAAAGGATTAACACCATTCTCACAAATAAGGTCATTGAAACTCCTTTTACAAACCTACTTCATTAAATGGAGGAACCTCTTGGAGTTCACGCGTTCATTCATAATGAAATGGCTAAAACCATTTGGGTTCTACCATTGTAACTATTTACAATGACTACCTGATTTATGTTTAATTGTTTTACACCTTTAACAATTAATAACACACCTACACACCGTCACATTATGCGTAAATGACCATAGGAACATGATAATCAACTTGGGAGAATCATCTGAATGATATCATATATCACTCAATTATGAGCACCACGACATGGTGACTCGCTATGCAACGACCTGAAATTTTACTAAGTATTTTCCTTAAATAAATATTATTTTACTAGCTTCTTCTACATGCAACACCGAATCAAAATGAGTCACAACATATTAGGTGAACATTATTAAGATATTATAAGATGTATAATACTTCTAATAAATAAAAAGATATGAATCAATACAAATTTCTTACGTTTAGAGGATAATAATTAATATAATTTAATTGTTCTTTATCAAATAACTATTTAAAGTGTTAATAAATTAAATTAGTCACTTTTAAATGATTATTATGATAATACATGATGTTACAATATATTAACATTCTTTAAATTAGAAATTGATATGAAATAATATTAAGAACATTTAATGTTTTCAAATGTTAATTTTCAATAAAATCAGCTTTCCTTTATATTTTTAATTTGCATTTTAAAAATAAATTTATACATTTTAGAATTTTAATTTTGTAAAATGAATTTCCTTTTTGAATTAATCATATCAAAATTAGCATATGATGAATTTTTTAGATTTTTTTTAAATAATTGTTTTTTAAGAGAATAGTTAAAAATACAGTTTCCACTAAAATCGTAGTGTTTATGATAATATCAAGAAGTAAATACAACATAAAAAACTTATAAAACATTTTCCATGATTAAAGATGCATTTAAAAAATAAAAATATACATTTAAAAAACTATGTTGAAGTTATAAAATCTATGATTAACATTTTAGGAACTCAAGTAATATTTTTCAATAAAAATTGTTTTTGGTCGTTTCTTTTAATTAAATAATATTTTGGTAAAATATGGTTTTGGATTGCTTTGAAAGACACATGTAATGGCCCGGACCTCTCCGGCTCATTCCTTTGTAAAAAAGAAGGTCACGAAGTGTTCTGGAGGGTAAAATGGACTTTTCCCACACTTTCCAGAATTTTGAAACTACACGCCGTGTAGTTTGAGTACACGTCGTGTACCCCCTTGCCGGGTATATCCCGTGTTGAAGGCCGTGTCCTTGCCGTGTGAAATAAATGGGTACACGCCGTGTGTCCAATACTACATGTCGTGTAGTCTCTCCCCGCGTACGCGTTACCGTGTGTTGACCAGTCAACAGCCATGTGCCGTGTTGGAGCCGTGTGAAATAAATGGGTACACGCCGTGTGTCCAAACTACACGTCGTGTAGTCCTTCCCCGCGTATGCGTTACCCTCAAACCGTGTGTTGACCAGTCAACGGCCGCAAATCCGTGTTGGAAGCCGCGTGGAGACCGTGTGAAATAATCGAGTACACGCCATGTGCCATAAAGTACACGCCGTGTACTTTTGCTTTTCTCGCCTATAAAAGGAGGGGTCCCCTCCTCCTTTTCAACTCACCCCTCTCCTCCCCTTTCCTTTGAGCAGAGCTCTCCTAAGAGAATCGAAGGCTCCTTTTCTTCCATAACTTCTTCGTCCAGGCTCCGATTTACGATCCGTCAGCGGCCACGAGATCGTAACGACGAGGCGGAACTTCTGAGCTTGGATCCGTTGTCCTTCCTTCGACCCTTCCTTTCCAACTTCCACCCGAGGAGGTTTTTCCAGGACTCGACGGAAGTGACGGACGCCGACGGACGTCTCCTAAAGTTGATCCGGGGGAGCGTTGTGATCAGAACCTGTTGAGGTAGGGATCTTACCTTCGTCTCTCTAATTTGTGCATTATGTGGGGTGGGTGTTCTCTTGTTTACGTGAAACACTTTTGAACCAGTTTAATAAAGATAATAAATGGATTATATAACGGGGATGAGAAGTTTGTGAATGCAATTACATTATTTATACCCTGTGATATTATGGTGTGAATGAGCTTCTGCCTACTGAAAATCATGGTCGTTAGGGGTCTTTGCTTACGCAATTAAATGTTGCCCTCTCCTTATGAATTTTCTTATGGATGGAAACTTTGTGGAATGTGGGAATTGGTTAATCACGTAAAGTTGGCTGTTTAAAATCTGGAACCCTTGTGTGATCACCCCGGTTAAACAAAATGGAATAATGAACATGTGGGTTTTGTCTTGGTTACTGGTGTGTGAAAGGGAGGGGTGAATCCTGGGTTGTTACGAATAGAACAGGAAGCAGGGCTGTGGTAAATGATGTTAAAGGGGAGATGATGTGGCACAAACCATGTTTTGTGGGTTATTGTGGATCGGGTGGGCAGCGGGGCTGCGATAAATGGTATTAAAGGGATAATGATGTGCGGTGTGGTTATGGTTATGGTGGTTGGCAGCAGGGCTACAGGGATGAGTTGAATGTGAACGAACTATGGGTTGTGAATAATAAATAAAAAGTGGAAGAGTTAATGAATGGTGGGGCATGGTAATGGAACAAGATTAATAATCAATGGGTTGGTTGGTTGATAAGAAGGGATTGGTTGTGTTTCTTGTGTTTTTCTAACTTGATTTGTGGATGGCAGGGATATGTTTCACGAACGATTGATGTGGTTGGTTGTGGGTAGTTTCCCAATAGTTAAGGAACTAAATAAACTAATTCTTCTGAAATGTGAAAACCTAAATGGGGTTGGGGTTGTTTGTTGTATGCATGCTTCGTAGTAGCAGTGCCGAGGCACGTGCTCAGTTTCTCTGTTTAGAAGCCATAGGTTGGGCTGTGTGCTTGGTATACATATATATATCTGTATCTTTTGTGTTTTATCGCACCCCACCCATGTTGAGCACTTAGTGCCGAACACTCCCATTTCATGGGAGAGGGTGTTTTTCTCTTAGTTACTAGCTCCTTCCTGCTCCTTCTCCCCTAGGTTGTAATGGCTTGAGGCAACCTTACACCTAAGACTCTTCGGGTAGGTTTTGATTAGGGTGGTTTTAGCCCAAGACTCTTCGGGCAGGTTCTACTGTTTCCCAAAAATCTTTGGGATGAGGCCCAGGTGTGTGCGGGCAGGATACGTGGTTGTGAGGCCCAGGTGTGTACGGGCGGGATACGTGGTTGTGAGACCCAGGTGTGTGCGGGTGGGATACGTGGTTGTGATGCCCAGGTGTGTGCGGGCGGGATACGTGGTTGTGAGGCCCAGGTGTGTGCGGGCGGGATGTGTGGTTTGTGAGGCCCAAGTGTGTGCGGGCAGGGAGAGTGTGGAAGCGTCAGGACGTTCACTGTTAGGAAGAACAGCTAACTACTAGGAAATGGTGCGGGGTACCCAATACTCTTGTTTCTTATATACTACTACCTGTTGTGATTGTGTTTTTGGTGAGTGTGGCTGGTGAGGTTGGGTGGATAGAATTCCTTGCTAGGTTTCTTCTGTTGTTCTCACGGGACATTAAGATGTCTCCCCACTTGTGCACGAGAGCTTTAGGTTTCCCTATTGAGTATACTTGTATGCTCACCCTACGTTTACTTTTAGGTTTTCAGGAGGACTACCAGGGCCGTACGGGACCCTACTAGTCGGACAGTTGGAGTTGTTGCTGTTGTTGTACACTTGTTTCTTTTGGTATTGTACTTTGAGCTTTCTTGTACTTGCACCTTATTATAAAATTGTTTAAACATGCATGTGGGATAGGTTTGAGTTTATTTCTATACACTTGTTCTTTTCCTTTTTGGTGGTTGACTCATCCTATTTCCCGATCTTAAAATAATAAAAGGGTAATGCCTCCCATATTTGTGAAAACTCATACCCTTGGTGCTAGTCGCCAACCCGGGGCCTACTGGAGGCGGGAATCGGGGGTCATTATCTCCCTTTCACCATTTCCAGCTCAGGAGGGGCATCTTTGGTGGGAGGGGGTCATGAAAACGCATAACTTTTATTTGTTTTATAATAAACAATTTATATAATGAAAATCAAATGCATTGATAATTTTACCATACACATAACTTTTAAGCTTACAAACACACATTTTCTAAAAAATATTTTTTACGCGTTACATGCGCTAATGTTAAAATTGTTTTTTCCTATACATAGAAATATCATTCTATATAATGGATTTAATATTTATAATCATTAGGTCCAAATTATGTAATAAGGTTTATTTTTTTAGGAATCAAAATTATTTACATAGGTAAAAACTAGCTACCGTCGTAAAACCAAACATGGTTAAAGTTATAATTCTAAGAGTAAATGACTTAAAAACATGTTTAAAACATTTGTGAAAATGAGTGGTTAAGGGATTATTGTAAAATCCTGTTACTGTTCAGATATTCCTAAATTTCCTTGTCTTAAATTATTAATGTAATAAGTTGGAAAAATGGTTTATCAGTGAAAAGTGGTGTTTTTGTTAATCACGTCGCGAAATGGTAAAACGTCCAATTAATACTCTAGAATATTCAATTAAATATTTTATGAGTTAAACACTGAGTACGTATGAGTTTCCGGGGTCTGAAAAGACTCAGTGAAGACAGAATAAAATAATTAAATAGAATATTTTAAGTGAGCACTTTTTATTCAAAATATTTAAATAACTCCAAAACGATGCATCGTTTGAGAAATATGAGACCATGATTGTGTCCGAAATATAGTGTTTACCCTAGAAGGGGTATAATATTCGAAGGCGTCGGACATTTGGATGTCTCGCTCGCAAGAATACCACTTTTTATATTAATTAATTAATTATTCCGAGTTTTCATTAAAAAATCATTAATATCTCTCAAACCGCTCATCGTTTGAGAAATCTGAGACCATCGTTGGGTCTGAAACGTGGTGTTTACCATATACACGGTATAACATTTGTTCGCATCAGGTGTTTGGACGCCTCACAAAAAATAACACTTTTTATATTAATTAATTAATTATTCCGAGTTTTAATTAAACATTCACTAATATCTCTCAAACCGCTCATCGTTTGAGAAATATAAGACCACCATTGGGTCTGGAATGGGGTGTTTACCCTAGACAGAGTATGACATTTATTCGCAATGGGCTTTTGGTATCATTTAATTTTTGTTAAATAATTAAATACATTAAAAGAATTAAAAAAACATTTGCATTGTTCACTCATCTTCTTCAACGGAACTCCACCATTGATACACTGGTTGAATTCCAGAAATGCACCATTTTAACCCGTTTCAACCCAAAAAATTCATGAACACATTAAATGAGTAAAATTAACAACTCCGCTATCAATCTTCGGTGGAAACCTAGATTAAATAGGGGGTTTCAGAATTTATGATTTCCAATTCATTTTGGGTTTCATTGAAATAGCCGAACCTATTTCATCATGGGTGTAGGTCAATTCAATCAGATTTATTACACTAACGTGGTCGCTGCTCTCCTTTCCCGAGCATTGCATGACAGATCTAAGCAAGCGGATGAACCTTCCATGGAGGGGCGACAAGTTACATAGGGTTGAAGAAGGTAAGTTTTATTTATTTATTTATTTACCTTTTATTATTTATTTTTTTTCAATTATTTCTTCTATTCTTCTAAATTCAATAACTTCTATGTTATTGGTCAGAATTACGCACTGTCATTGTCGTTGGACTCGTCTTAACGAGAAGAAGCTAAATCATATTTTTGATTTGAATTCAACAGTGTATTATTCAATATGCTTTTCCACTTTTTAAATGGTTCTTTTTAAATAAATTTATAAGAAGATAATTATTAAGAATTTTCAAATGATAATTGCAACAACTTATCAAATAATAATTTTAATGATATTATCAAATATTAATTATGTTTTATCGAATAATAATTATCAAGAATCATCGAATGATAATTCCCACTTTTTGTTAAAATGATAATTACTATGAATAATCATGAGATAATTGTGAATTTTCTGTATGATAATTATTAAAATAATTTATCGAAGAATAATTATTTAAATTATCAATGAATATTTATAAAGGACTACCACATGTGTTATCGTTTTATTTTAAAGATATTATAATATCGAATGTGGTTTATAATTATTCTGAGGAAAATATTGTGAACATATTCATTGACATGCAATGATAATTTGGAATTTTATCAAGGAGATTGGAACTATAATCGCATGTGATAATCAAAATGATAATTTAAGAATTATCGAGGAGAGAGAATCTATCGTCGCATGTAATATTTTAATTGATAATTTTAAATTATCCATGAGGGATACAATAATATTATCACATGTAATGTTTTTCCATAATTGGAAAATTATTCAGGAGAGAGAAACTATCCTCGCATATGATATTTTATTTTCTTTTGAGATAAAATAACTGGGATTGGTTCTAGGAACCCTTAACGGACGTCAAACTTTGGTGTGTCGACACTTACGATAATATGGTCACGAGGAGGGGTATTGAACCATTCATGGTGGTTTATCATTGTCACTAACATCAACGGCCTTGTGGTAGGTGGTTCCATTCCGATTAGTCAAATTGATTATCATTGTATTGCTTGATTTATTTCAATTGCTGATTTAAATTCAATTGCTCAAATTTTCTTTCAATTAAATTGATATAACCCTGATTCCAGTGAATCAAGATATTTGAAATGGTTTTGACATGAAAATTTGGAAAACCCCCAATTCTATTGAATTGGGTGTGTTTATGGAAATTGGGTAATTTAAATTGTTTAATTTAAATTGTGGATTTTATGGAAATGATTTCAATTAAATTGTTGAATTTAATTGTGGAAATAAATTGTGTAATGATGGAATAGGTTTTGAATGGATTTTAAACCCATGAAAATGGCTTAAAATGATTTGATAGAAACCCAATGGTTTTATCTTGCGGAAATGCATGTTTTTGAATAAAACCTATTTTGGTTTTAAATGGAAAGGAATTGAAATTTTTGAAATGGAAGAATGAGATTGATCATATTTTAAGTAGTCTTAAAATAGTTCACCCATCATGTAAGAGCACATGCAAGCCTTAGGTAGTTAGTGAGTTATTTGAATACACTCTACGCTACAACAACGTTCTAAAACATACTTGCGGTGGGTCACATCCCCAATGGGTTGGTGACAAGTCTCCTTTGGCCAGTATCATAGGGACGTGTGTATACACATTTTTTTGAGTTCACATAGAGAGTGTGAAATCCTATAACTGGTTAATAGTATCGTACCTTTTGGCATATAACCATGTTGCTCGCTTGTTCATTTATATTTGAGATATAAATGTATGCTAATGTTTGAACTGCTTACATGCTTTCCCATTTTACTTAAATTGTTTTATGTAAATGTTTTATTTAAGTCATTGTTTTAGAAATATTCCATCATTTGTAAAGTATTTTCTTAAAGTATTTTCCATCATTTTAAAAATGTATAGCATGTTTTGTTTAAATATGCTTTTGAACTGCCAAACCTTTTTATTTGAAAATTGAAAGTTTTTCTTTGGATAATCTATATTTGGCATCTGTTATGGAATCTTTGGTGGTATCCTACTGGGCTTAGGCTCACACCCTACTTTTGTCTTTGGGTGTTTGTAGTCTTTCTTCTTATAGGTTCGAGCAAAGGGAAGAGATCTCTTGGATGTGGATCCAGCTATTGAGCTTTGGTCTTGGTGAGTTGTGTCCTTAGGGACCTTGGAGTTGTTTTTCCCTTTTTAGTACTTAGGTTATAATACTTTGGGATTTTTACGCCATGCTTTATTCTGGTACATCACTCCGAGTGGAGTTTCTTTTGTTATTCATACTTCTTTGTTTTCTTTTGCTTACGCATTCTTATAGAAAAATCGTTCCCACTTGTATGTTATATGATGCCAGGTGCTAGTCGCCGACCCGTGGGGATCGGGAATGCCCTTCGGGCTATGTCAAGGCCGGCTCGATTATCAGGTTACCAGGGTACCTGGGATGGTTCGTGACAATTATCGATCTTATCTTATCCCCCACTCAATTATTGTCTATTTTGGGAGCCACTTTACATATTTAACATTTTCCCTTCATATTAAATGATTATAATAACAAAAATGTCATTCTCATCACTTATAAAAGAGGATTCTCACTACCCCTTCAAGACCAATAAAATAAATTGGATTACACCTAAAAATATACCCATTTTTCTTTCTTTATAATACAATTCTTTTTCCTTGAGCCCCTGGTTATAAGAAATTGTCTTAAGAACCCCATTTCTGAGAAATCCTTCAAGGAAAACATAAATATTTCAACATGAGTACTCATTTTTTCTAACTTATTTTCCTTTATATCTTACCTTTTTAAATATAATTTTCTCATTAATATATAATTACATCAATATTGTTTTCATATTGAATATTATTATTCTAATGGAATAACTATTAACCACCTTTCCCCTTTTCTATTAATAAAAACCAAACCGTTATTCATGCGTTGTGTGGACTACCACCTCCATGAAGCGACGACATATGTTTTTTCACCATCGCCTATCTTCACTGATTATAAGGGTGAAATTGAATAATAAATGTGACATATGTAATATGATTATTCTTATGATGGTATATATTATAATCCACCTTATTTCCCCCTTATTCTTCGAGAAATGAAAACGTTAATCGTGCGTTGTGCGGACTACCACCTCCAAGAAGTAATGTATCTCGTTTTTTATATAGTTTCTTTATTATTTATTAAAATATATTCAAATACGATTAAACATATTAAAAATATCTAAATAATATCATTACGATTTATTAATAATTATATTATGTCAAAATAAACCACTTTCATGATCATAATCATCCATTAATTATGATATGTTCATATTTGGGTCAGTCTAACTACCTACTTTAACAATGATATAAAATAATATCATGAATGACTATGATAACTTGAATATTGATAATATATGATATAAATAAATAATTTTTTGATTTTGGTTTTGGAATGGTAATACTAAAATTAAACCCATTCACTAATATACCACCACTCATTTGTTAAAAATCACCAAAACATGCTCGTCATCAGGTTTATCTTTAAGGGTCGTAACCAAAACTCTAATATAATGAAATTATATATTTATAAATAATTATAAATAATCAATTCTAGTATATTGAATTATATCATAATGATGAACGTCTGGAGAAGAATGAACACCAACAACGCTATCATGAAATTTGTTCAAAACAATCAAGATTACTTACACTCGATGTTGAAAATAAATAATAGAAAATATACATATAAAGAATGATTATAAATGAGGAGTATAAATGGTAATAGTTATGAAATAAGTGATTAATATATTTAATTTTTTTATACATAAGATTAGATCACATTTGAGGAAATCAAGATAAAAGGTAAGGGTTTCTGTCTATATCATCCTTCATTGAGGCATGTTTTGATATTATGCACCAATCTTCTTTTGTATGGTGTAGCTACCACTACTACACATAAGGCCTTTAATAACACTATAATAGGGATTTATTAGAGAAAGAAAAGTGATGATAATCAGAGTGCCCTTAAAATCCCTAGTCCTTTATCCGTTCTACTTTAAGCATTGATAAAGGTTACCCTTTACCGACCCTTTTATTTAGCACTGATAAAGTGGAATATTATTACAGCGTGTCATTAAAATTACAACACACTATAATAGTAAAAAAATGGAAAAATAGGGATAAAATATGGGAGACAATACAAAATTTAATTGAAATAAAATTTACAACAAAAAATACAAGAAAAAACACTATATTATAGAAATTTCAAACATTAGTTTATACAATTACATGAGTAAGTACAATTTATCACAAACATTCAAAAACATCAATGATCCTTTGTCTTTGACCCCCGACCTCGATCATTCTATTAGTTTCCAAAAAAAACCTTAGCTCAAGCACAATAATCCACCTGGATAAGAAAACAATTCTTATGTTAGTAATACTATAAAGAAATAAATTAAACACAGAGTATTAATTTTAAACTAAAAACATATACTTTGAGTCATACCAGACACACTATGTACCAGATTTAGTTTTGGTTGATTCTTACACATCACACCATTTCTGGTTTTTCTCAAAAGAAGGTCCTCTTGGATTGGATCACATCAATGGTGATAAAAAACTCACTATGAATGTGTTCCAATCCAAGATCACTTTCTTTTTGAGAACAAGCCTTCAACTATCACATCATTTCATGTTCTTCTTCAAGCATTATCTCTATGAAAATTAACTAAATAATTATAAGATAAAAATGATAAAAAATTTATTAAGTAATAGTAGATAAAATGATGAGAAAACAATATGATCTTATTATGCTTAGTTTTTCCTATGTGATGCGTATTTTAAACTAAAATGACACTTATATATTGAAAACATGCACTTCAAGTCATACCTACCATATCGCGTGTCAGATTGATGTGCAATCAATTTCTACATATCAAAAATGAATTACAGATCATTGTCCTAAATTTTGAAAACAATCTAAGATCATTTTCTTGATTTTGTCTAATGGCATGCATTTTAAACTAAAATGACACCTTTATATTGAAAACACACACTTTGAGTCATATAAGTCATATCATGTGTTAGATAAATGTGCGGTCAATTATTATATGTCAAAAATGAATTATGGTCTATTTATATAAATTTTGAAAACAATCTGATCCTGTTTTCTCAGTTTTAATTATTTGATACGCGTTTTAAACTAAAATGACACTTTTGTATTAAAAACATGCACTTGAAGTCATATCAATCACACCATGTGTCAGATTGATGTGCAGTCAATTATTATATGTCAAAAATAAATTATGGATCATTTTCATAAAATTTGAAAACAATTCAAGCCCATTTACTTGGTTTTGGTGATGTTGTAACACCCCATGATTTCATAGTAAGTTATTTTCTTTAAAGTAATTCAATAGCTTGCGCTACACGCAACACTGAGTTTGAGCGCACCGCGACTTACCAAACTAGCCGTTCAAAAGCAGTTATGAATAGTATTAACTGAATTTTGAATTTTATATACTCCAAATAATTTTATAATCTATATTATTTGTTTCTTAGACACAATATAAGAACAAATTCATTTTTTAGATAAAAGAAGTATTTTTCAAAAAATGAAATTTTACCACCTTTTAATGGAAAACACTTTTTAAAAACAATATTTGACACTTTTATATATTCAATTTAATGAAATTAAATTATTCTTTAAAATCGGGACATAAAAATTTATTTTGGATAAATTTTTGGTACTTTTCTAATAACTTTCATATTTTGATGAATACTGAAAAATACTAAATTTTAATTGAAAACAACTTGTTTAATCGAAATAATTTGTAGTTTTAAATTATGTATTTGAATGGTTTGGAAGTATAATTAGATTATATTTTTATCATTTAATACAATGTAGGTCATTATAAGTAATTTCACATTTAAAATTGACATAAACACTTGTTAATCTTTTGATAGTTTTTACTTTTTAAAAAACCCGCTTTTCGGTTTTGACAACGAGAATTAATTTTAAATTAATTAATGAAACTTCTATATTTTGAATTTGGTAAAATAGAATTCATTTTTTAATTCAGAATATCAAAATTATCTTAGGGTAATTTTTTGGCATTTTTCTAAAAACATTCAATTTTTGATGAATAGTGAAAAACACTATATTATAGTTTAAAACCGACTTTTTATTTAAATAATTATTTATTTTATTTAAATTTATTTTAAGTAAAAATATATATATAATAACTATATAAGTTCAATGTAATTAATTGGAGTCATTTTATAATAAAATTAGATGTATAAAATTTTATTGAACTTTTTACCGTCTTTTACCCACCTCCTAGGAGCATTTGCAAATTTGCATAAAACTTAATTTTACCACTTTTGTGAGTTGAATTTCAAAAATCTGGGAGACATGGTTAATATCAGTAAGTAAAATTTGGTTCAATAAGATGAAAATAAATTTTGGTGAATAGTAACTTTTGACTTTTATTTACCACGGTTAAAAGTAAATAGGGTAATTAAGGATAAAAATGATATCATAATTACCCTAACACATGTCCTAATTCTATTGGATAAGTATAATTAGACAAAAAAATCTTAGAAATAAAATATGAACATATTTGGTCCACTTGAATTAGATTAGGACAATTATTATTATTTTATTTAAAGAAGAGTTAAAAGAGTTAAATTCAATGTTTAATAATTAAACCATTTTTAATATAGGTTTACACAAAATATAAATTTGACTATAAATATTCATTATAAATATAAAAATATTTCCTACATAATGGTATTTTATTTATAATTTTTAGACATTAAATAATTTAATTTATTTATGACACAATGATGATGCAGTAATTACCTTATTAATGAAATATTAAAATAATTGATATTATAAATATCCAAATAAATGTAAATTGATACTTATGATGAATTAAAATAATTTTATAGGTTAATATGACATATTAAGGTTAGTTGAATAAATTTTATTCGAAGTGATAAAGTTTTTATGGATTTCAAAAAAATGAAATACTAAATAGTGTCAAAATTGACATAATTGAGTTTTTGAAACAAATATTATATTATTAATTGATATAATATTCCAAAAAAAACTAATTTTCAGCCAAATGACTTAGATAAGGTTATATATATTAATAACGAACCACATGGGGTTCGCTTGGCTTGTTATAGTAAGTTTATTAACCATATAATATAAAAATACAAAGAGACATGGTAAATGTCAAAATATTTATCTAAGAGTTAAATCTAAAAGATAAGGTTAATATGATGATCTAAACCTATCTAAAACCTATTGGTTGATAGGTTTTATACCCATACCTACCTTAGACTTTAAATAATTCATTTTGGAGCCATTATAAACCAAAAATTATTTTATTATAAAATAATATTTCAAGCTTTTCCTAAAGTGACCCTCACCTCTCTTATAAAAGGGCACTTCCCCTTCTCTTAATTTCACACCTCCAAAGCATTTTAGATCGGACAAACCCTATACAAATATCCTCTAAACTTTCCTCCCTTCATCCTAGAGGCCTTTCTTTGGTCATAAAGCCAACCTAAGAAGCCCTTTTGATCAAATCAAAAGGAAGAACCCGAAGAAGAGGTAAATATTTCATCACCTCTTTCAAGTTCTTTTCTTCTTCCACTTCCTCTTTCTTTGTTGTTTCCATTCTAAAATAATAACTCCAGTATATTCTATATACTGTGATGTTATTATAAAAATGTTATAACCATAGTCATTATTCTATCCATCCTATAAATGACAAAGTCACCATACGTGCGTGCGTACATATTACCGTCTCCACGTCATGGTGTAGTTTGTTATTCAAACACTTAATTATTTGGATAGGTATAATAATGAGTATAACTGATGTAAATGACGAATATAACATGTTAATAATTCTGTATATATGATATACCATCCAATTACATACGATTTCACCATCAATATAATGATATTGTCACTCGTGCGTACGTACGAATTGCTGTCTCCACGAACGCGATGAGATTCATTCCCCATCGTAATCATTCAAGAATAATTTTCATTTTATGATTAAAAATAATGTTTATGAACTTAATATAATTATGGATATGAATAAAATACATCCTATTCATAACAAATATGTCTTACGTAACTGAGTATATAAAGGAAAACGAATCAGTTAACACCCGAAGCGATGATACTACTAAAATATTATTAACAAAACAATATTAGAGGATCATATACGATATAATATTTATGTATATAGTTCTTGTATAATTTAATAACAATGATTTAACTATTATACAGGAGGTTAACGTACCCTTGACCAAGGAAAATTACAAGGTAAGGGGTTTTCATCTCACTTCTTATTCCCGTGAGATTCATGCTATATTGCCACTATTTCCTTTTGTGTGGTGTATATACTGCCCGTGATTGTATTCTTTGTGTAATATAATTTAATTTACAATTATTTAAATCTTCATTTGATGATACTTATTTCACGGGGTGTATGTTTCGTAAGTTACCAAATTGGTAAGGGAATTTCAAATTTCAATTTCCACTCATTGGGCTTTACACATACTTCATTGATTATTTTACTCCATGATTATGTGTGGAATCACTATTTATTATTTTTGTAGTAATTTCCACTACCCATTCCATGGATATACTTTTGATACACATAATAAATCCATTTATAAATTCTCAATTCATCGATACAAACTTGATAAGAGTAATTTTAACTCAATTTTTATTCATTGAGTTAAACATACAAGTCATTGGTATTGTTTTTACAAGAATATGTGTGAATGTACTATGATTGATTTACACTGAATATCTAATCATATTGAGTGTATTTATATTTGTCACACATAATTATGTCATTGATTTATCCTTAACCTAAGGATATGGTCTTTATAAAGGAATTCATCTCAACTTACATTCCATTGAGACTTCTTTGTTATTATGCGCCAATGCACTTTTATTTAGTGTACATACTGTACTTTGACATAGTATATCACGAATCCCTTTATTCTCATGATATTATAAAGTTTTTATTACCTCAATTATTTTTATTCAAGCTTCACTCATTTGGTTAGGAACTCTAACTAAAATATCATTTTAAATGTTTTACAAATTTATTCTTCTAAATACTTCTCATTAATGTTCATGTTTTAAAAATGGTTTTAAGGTTTTATTTATATGGACATTAATGTTTTAAAATTGAAATTAATTTTAAAAGTTTCAAAGTGGTATGGGACACTTTGATTCAAAAATCTATTTTAAACAACTTCTTGATAAATATTGAGACTTTTAAATGTTTTCATGAAAAAGAGATATTTCTCTCAAAGATTTTTACTGATCATTTTCAACTACGTCAACATCCTTTAAAGAGTATTATTATTGATCGAGGTTGATTTATTATGATAAAAATCTTTCATACTATATTTAAGGTTTTGTGATATGTTTGACTGTGGATGTGTTATTTTTATACCATTTATGGTTTATGGATAAAGTATTGACATTTCGTATGCTAGTTTTAATACGAATGTTTATGTTATGTTTAAATATTTTCATATGAGGAATGAATTGGAATTAGTAAGTGATGGGTGGAGCCTTCTATAGCTCCTCGATTCATCGGTAAGTCTCATTAGACAAACTAGTGACTTGGCACAAGGCCTTGACAAAATCTTATTTTAGTCTTGGCGCAAGGCCTTGACTATGTGGTTATGAAGTCTGGCATTATGCATTCCATCATTATAAAAGTGGATATTGATATTGCATGTGATTATTAGACTAGTAGAATATCCATGTGAATAAGTAAATGACATAATTTTATTTTATCTTTTCCATATTACGCTGAAGTTCAAGTTTAAAAGGATTTTGTTTTAGTCTTATACATTACCTTAAATGTTTATGCTTATTTATGAAAGTTTCTGCTATATTGTTATCCTTAATGAGCATATGATCTCACCCATTTCTATGTTTTATTTTTCCCAGGATGTGAAGAAGTATTTTATGGTTGACCTACAGGGATAGGCTAAGTATATAAGTGTGTTTAAAAAGGGGACAAAATGTTGTTGATGTTTTTATTTCATGATGTAATGTAAAACTTATGAGTGTATATAGTACTTCCAAGGCTACTAAACTGATTGGTCTTTCGGGACATGATTCCTTGTATCATTCCAATGTTATGTAATAATGCACCGACTCTGGGTAACTGGGGTCAGAGCGTTACAGATGTGACGTGCGTTTTAAACTAAAATAACACTTTTGTATTAAACACACACACTTCGAGTCATACCGACCACATCGGGTGTCAAATTGAAATTCTGTTGATTTATAAAAATCACAAATAAAATATTGATCATTTTCTTAAAATTTGAAAACAATACAAGTACCTTTTCTTGATTTTGGATATTTGATGCATGTTTTAAACTAAAATGACACTTCTGTATTGAAAACACGCACTTCAAGTCATACTGGACACATTGGGTGTCAGATTGACATGTGATCAATTCTTAAACATCAAAAATGAATTATGGATCATTTTAATAAAGTTTTAAAACAATACAATCATTTTTCTTGGTTTTGTCTATGTGATGCGTTTCAAACTAAAATGACACTTTTATATTGAAAACACATACTTCGAGTCATACTGATCACATCGTGTGTCAGATTGGCGTGCAGTCAATTCCTACACATGAAAAATGAATTATGGATCATTTTCCTAAATTTTGAATGTAATATAAGATATTTTTATTGGTTTTTACAACATGACACATGTTTTAAACTAAAATGACACTTTTATATTGAAAACATGCACTTTGAGTCATATTGACCACATTATATGTCAGATTGACATGTGGTCAATTCCTACACATCATAAATAAATTATAAATCATTTTAAAAATGTTTGAAAACAATTCAATATCATTTTCTCAATTTTGAAGATGTGACACACTTTTTAATCTAAAATTACACTTTTATAATGAAAACACACACTTTGAGTTATATCGGTCACATCGTGTGTCAGATTGATGTTTGGTAAATTCCTTCACGTCAATAATGAATTATGGACCTTTGTACTAAATTTTGAAAACAATATGAGATAATTTTATCAATTTTGGCTATTTGATGTGTGTTTTAAACTAAAATGACACTTTTGTATTGAAAACACATAATTAGAGTCATACCGACCACATTAGGTGTCAAATTGATGTGCGGTCAATTCATACATGTTGAAAATAAATTATGGATCTTTTTAATAAATTTTGAAAAAAATAGAAACTCGTTAGATCAGTTTTGGATATTTGATATGTGTTTTAAATTAAAGTGACAATTTTGTATTTAAAACACACAATTCGAGTCATACCAACCACATTGTGTGTTAGATTAATGTGTGGTTAATTACTACATGTTAAGAATGAATCATGGATAATTTTACTAAAGTTATAAAACATTACAATCTTGTTTGATTGGTTTTGGCTATGTGGCGTGCATTTTAAACTAAAATGACACTTTTATATTGAAAACATATACTTAGAGTCACACCAATCACATCAGGTGTTTGATTGATGTGTGGTAAATTCTTATACATCAAAAATAAATTATATATTGTTTTATTAATGTTTGAAAAAAATCTGAGCTTATTTTATTAATTTTGGATATGTGATGCGTTTTAAACTAAAATGACACTTTTATATTGAAAACATGTACTTCAAGTCATACTGACCACATCATGTGTTAGATTAGCATGTAGTCAATTCCTATAAGTGAAAAATTAATTGTGGATCATTTTACTAAAGTTTTAAATAACCTGATCTCATTTTCTTGGTTTTAGTGATGTGACATGTGTTTTAAACTAAAATGACACTTTTATATTGAAAACACACACTTCGATTCATACTGACCAAATCGTGTGTCAGATTGATATGCGGTCAATTCCTACATTTCAAAAATAACTTATGGGTCACTTTCCTAAAGTATCAAAATAATCTGAATTTGTTTGCTTAGTTTTGAGCATGTGACATGTGTTTCGAACTAATATGTAAATTTTTTAAAAATAAGCATCAAATAAAAATGATAAAAAATTAACTAAAAAAGTAGATAAAATGATGAGAAAAATAACTAAATAAATAGTAGGAAGTTAGCTATTCATGATGTATGTATACATTCTAACACCATGTATTCATCCCATTCATTTTTAAGCTAATAAATTACCTCCATTATACTTATCCTTGATAAATAGATAAAAAATAATATATAATCATTATGATACTAATGATTCACACCCCAAGTGTATCTTTAAGGTTATAGCCCATACTAGATCACAAACATAATACTTAATCACCTAAATTTGATTTCAATAAACATTCTGACACCATGTACTCTTCTCACTCATTTATAAACAAATTTACTTCTTCTTTTGAGTACATATATTGTTTTCAATCTTGGTAGTACTGATAAAATATAGACAAACAAATGATTAAGAAATATTTTTAATAAAATTGTAATTACCTTAAAAAATTACTTGTTTGAGGATGCTAGTCTTTTGATGGTATATGATATCTTTATTAAATTTGAAAATGTAATATCCACAATCTTTGTTGTTATCTTGCTTCACACAATACAAACACATTGAAAAAAATGAGTAAATTATTTTGAAATATGTTTTAATAATTAAATCTTTCTATATATATCTTTATCTGTTTTCATTTGAAGAAAACCATAGGCTTCTTATGTTCAGTCACCGACCTCTTACTAGGATTTAGCCTATATTTATAGATCACTCTATCATAAAAAAATTATTGTTAAAATAAAAACTAAAACATATAATTTGAAGTTTATCTATAAAATATTTATTATAGTGCATTACAAATTCACAATACACATCATGTGTGGTTGATTTGATGGGAATCAATGCATTGTATCCAAAAAATGAACATTTTTGGTATCCAAATTGATTACGATCAGCATCCAGTGCTTCATAAAAAATGAAATAAATAATTAATGAAAAAAAAGAAAAATATATTTTATATTATTAGATTTTAGAGTTTTACCCCTACATTGTAAGCTTCAACAACAATCCATTTTCTATTATTTTCTTCTCAAACACCTTGGTTAGATAATTTTTTTCTTATCAATTTATTCCAACTCTAAAAAATTTCTCCTGTAGAAACAATAAAGGGATTAATGAATTCAAATCATGTTTCACAGGTTTTTACCTTTATATAGTAGTAATATAAACACCTATAGAAAATATGAATAATTATTAACTTTAATGAACATAGTAGATCATATTTTTTAAAGACATATTATGAAAATGTACCTCATGTATGTATTCACAACTAGGATTCTCAACCATTCAAAATTGAGAATCTCATTTATACTCTCAAGACCAACTGCATTTATAATGAAATCTCTAAATATTTCTTCTTCATATTGAATTTAGAAAACATATTTATCTTTTACTGTGGTTTCTATATAAACTTGTAATGTTAATATATGTTGTAGTGGAATTAGAGGGGAGAAGGTACCCCTAGAAGTTCCTTCCGCTTTCTTGGTCAATTTACTTGACTGTCTTGATCTAACCTTTAGTTTCCCCATCATTTTATTTGTTTGTAATACCACACCTCACTTCAGACATTTTTTCATCAACTTTTATAGGTTTTTCATTTGGAAAAAAATTATCAAGGACATACCCCATATATATTTATAAGATTAGGCAGTCATTCTATGAAAGTTCAAATAACAACATTGACTATGGTAATATCCAGATCATCAAGTGTAATAATAAACTAAACACTCGATTCTTGATATAATTCAATCCCAACTCTCATTTGATCTTTTGAGAGTTATTTATTATGTAGAATGTATCTCAGGATATTATACACTGTACCTATTGAAACAAAGTAGTGTGTGGGTGTTGATAGATAGAAATCATATACAAATTCACCCTATAAAGTTTTAATAATACAAAGTTATCAAAATATGTTTGATTTACATTTAGGAGAAAGATTAATGAAAAAAATTTATTACCTTGGGGTAAGTTATGTGGTAGGGGGAATGAGTAGCCCCAAAACTAGTGGGTTTCATTTGGCTCTTCATGTACTGATCTTTGTTCCACTACCAATTCACTTTGATCATTTCACATATATTGGTATGACAAAATAGATTGGACAATAATATCTTGAAAATCATTTATTTGTGCCTAAAATCCTTTCATAATATGATATGTATCTTCTTGAGACTTTTTATTCTCGAAATATGTTCGAGGTGACACACCAAAAACTACACCTCTAATGTGACCATATTGTTTTGACCGATTCAAAGCTACTAAAATTATCTTTTATTTAGGTATGATTGCTATCAATTATTTTGTCTAAACCATATAAAAAACATATGAAAAATAGACATTTTTATGAAATACTATTATAAAGAATAATGAACTATTATTATGTCATACTTACACATGTTTCCCATCCTGCTTGGGTGTTTTCATCAACTAGTTTGCCCTCTTTATTTATGAAGGACTTTTTCCATAGCACATGACATGGGATGGAAGTGGATTTGGATTTTGATTCATCAATACACATATAAAAAAAGTAACATATATTATTTCATATCACATAAAACTTTTATTGTAGATTTAAAATACATGCCATTTTCTTCTCTAGTTAAGCATACCTCATCCTTGCTTTGTGATAAAGGTATATTGGTTTTGATGCACGTTGTTTATTTTCATCACTCCTTTTTTGTTTCATAAATTAACAAATTTGAATCAAATAAAATAAAATAAATAATTTCAAATAATATATTATTGACTAAAATGCACCTAAAATGATCTCTCATCACGACGACTAATAAAATCATTCTATATTTCCTGTTTTATAATGTGTGCATACGTAACTGGTGGGTGGGGATTTACTTTCCCCTAATCATCCCTAAGATGATGATTGATACAAAGTGTCTAGAATCTTCTATGGGATTTTTCAGCAGCCATTAAGATATATTTCTTATGAAAATCATCTAAAATAAATGAACTCTGTAAGGGATAATGAAAAGTAAATCAATGTTTCATTATATAATTTTTTAGTAAAATAGAGAAAGTATATCGTAACATTACCTCAATAACTTCCCAAATTCTTTCCTTCATTATGGGCTAAACATGGAACCATGAATCTATATTAATTGGAAAATTCATTCTTGTTGTAACCCAAACATAACTAATGAACATTGACTTGTTGGGGTCAACTGTTTGGCTTCATTGATACTAGTGAAACTCAAATTTTATACCCTTGCTTCTTTACATGATAATTTTAGTCAACATAATGATGCTATGCTATTATTGTTTTTTTCATCATGTTTTTGATCTCCTAATAATTATATAGTTTTAGCATTAGCCACCTGTTCTTCCCCGAGATTGGTAATATCGTCATGTGCATAAGTCATTATCTACATGAGTAATAAAAATTTTAATTTAGATTATGTTAATATAGTAGAGAACACATAATATTATGAGGAAAATCATATTATATTAAAATCACTTCAACCTTCTCATTGAAATCTCTTTATTTTCTTTAAAGGTTGAAGGGATTTGGATCCTTTATTGAGAATCCAAATCCCTTATTTATGGTACCCTCTAATATAGAAGAAATTATCTACATTGAGACCTCTATGAAATGATTATGATCTCATAATAAAAGGACCATCCTTGATTTAATTTTCATTCTACCCTACGATTGTTTTAGTCACGAGTAGGACAATTGACCAATTCTTATTTTCTAGATCTGAGACATAAAATACCCACACTACTTGTGATTCCATTATGAATGACTCATCCGTATACCATTCCACACTAAAATTCACCTTCACAAAGCCCATTTCATCAACTTTCAATACACTCCTTTTTTCAAACCATTTGAAAAAGAAAATTAGCACTTAAAATGTTGTATAATATAACTCGTATATCTATTTGATGATGCTGAAATGTGACATATTTGTATAAATTGGATTTATAAACTTGGAACCAGATACATGCATTGCTTCTGCCACAAGCATAACTCCACTATTTTTCATCGTACTAATATTATCATGTTATTTTTTATAAAATGTATAATCATTAATTTCAAAACTAATGTAAGATATAACATTTTCATTTGATCCTCTGTCTATCCATCAAAGTCGTTCGGAAATTGAATTCATATTTTCAGATAACTCCTTATAAATATGATATTAGAACCATCCTATAAACTATTAATTATGTGTATTTGATATCCATCCTTCGACCTTTGATGGATTCAAATTTATAAGAATTTATTTTTGCGATTCGATGTATGGATCAACATCTTCAATATTATGTAAAATGTAAAGGTGATCTTTCTCCCACTCTATGATGGAAAATCTAACAAATTCTATTATGAAAATACCTTTACCCATAAGGAGTATTCTATGATGAGACTTTGGAAGACCGATGCTATCAACATATAATAGGTAATTAGTATAGAATTAAATAGCTTATTTAACAATATATCATTATGCAATACAACATTTTAGAAAACTTTGATTTTTGACATACACTTTCAAAATCTTCATATACTGTTCAATGGGGTACATCAATCTGTAATGGATATGACCACATATTTGAACCTCTCTAACTAAGTGAACCATCAGGTGGACCATTATATCAAATAATGATGGTGGGAATAACATCTCCAATTCACATAATATGATTGAAAACTCCTTATTCATGATTAAAAACTTCAACGGGTTTATAACTTTACTACATATGGCTTTGAAAAATAAGTAGAGTTTGGTTAATGTATGTCATACATTTTTAGGTAGAATGAAACATAAAGCGATGAGCATCAAATATTGCATCAAAACATGACAGTCATGTGATTTTAGTTCTAGTAACTTCAAATTAGTTATTGACACAAAATTCTTGATATTTTATGAATACCCCTCTAGAACCTTTACACTATTAAGGAAAATGAAAAATTGTAATTTTTCTTGTATGGATAGAGTGTAAGCTATTGGAGGAAGAAAATCACTCTTTTACCCTTTACTAGTGAAAAATCATCCCTTATACCCATGTCAGTCATGTCCAACCTATCCTTGATGTTATCTTTTGTTTTTCTAGGAACATTTAGTAATGTTCCAATAACCCAATCAAATACATTTTTTTCTACATGAATGAAATCAAGAAAATTTATGACATACAAAAAATTCCATTATAACAATTTAAAGAAAATTTATTTCTTTTTCCAATCTTATTTCATAATTTTTTTCAAAAATGGCTTACCAAAAATAGTGTCAATATATTTTACTTTATCAAATAGTTGATCACCCGTTAGTGCAGATAGTGCTGTACCTTGTTTGGTATTCCCATTGAATGTTTCCATCTAGGATTGGTATTTATTTCATCGAGGTAAAAATTTTCATTATCCTAAAAACACAATATTTGAGGAATGTTTCAACCAAATTGAGTGTGTGCATTCTTCAAAAATATCCCAAAATTCCTTTAATATCCCAACAAATTTCCATAAGCAGGAAATTAATTTATCATCCCATACAACATGATCCTCAATGTGAATTATTCACTTCTATGATAATCATACTTTTTAAAACTTGTATCCTGCATCGATTTCAGATCTTCGATCAATTGATCCAAATAGACATTAATATCATTACCTACTATTTTTTTTCTAGATATAAATAGAGACAACATAATGTATTTTCACTTCATACATAACTGTAGCGACAAGTTATAACTTACCAACATAACTGGACATGTACTATGAGTACTAATATGTACACTAAAAGACTTTTATTTTATCTATAGATAACATAAGATGAAATTTTCTCAGCTCATTTTTAAATTCAAGATAGTTATAATCAATTTTCTTCCACTGATGAGAGTATACTAGATGATGTAGTTTCCTATATTTAATTCTTGTATCTGCATGTCATGTCAATTGTCTCTTAGTTTCCTAAAATCCATAAATTCATCTAAAATGTGGAATGATACAAAAGTACCATAAAATTTTTAAAGGACTTGATTCATCTTTTTTGTATCGATTCACACTACACTTAGGGAATTTTATGTATAATTTATAGTCCTTGAAAAATAATATGCAATCATTTGGACAAGCATTTATTTTTTAGAGATCATGTCCATTGAATGTAGCATTCATTTAGTGCTATATATTTGAAAAGGAAGTTCATTTTCTTCTGGTATTATATCATTCAGGAGACCAAGTGATTCTATAAAGCTTGTGTCACTCTATCCATTATCAGCTTTCAAATTACATGACTTCAATACAGCTGAAAATGTTGTGTATTTAGTACAACTAGTATACAATGGTCTCTTAGCACAAAAATTTAAAGTCTCAAAAAACTTTGTACAATCATAAAGGACATCTTTAATTTCCATTTTCATTTATTCCTTATGATCTCCATCATTATTTTCAATGGTATTCATATCAAATGATCCATAAACTGCAGTATCATCCCAATTGGTGTGCACATTCAGTTATCCCCATTTTTAGTCAAATATTTATAGCTCTGATCTAATTTTTGAAAAATCAAATGTTCTTGCAACTATTTTGAGATAATTTGTTTTGAATAACAACAATATAAACACAAAGGATTTGAGAAGGGTCATATTCATGCTCTATTACAAACTTGATAAACTCTTTAATTCCATATTCATACTATTTTGTCATATGATTAGAGTGTATCCATTTTAGATTCATATACATCTCATTAGGTTTATAAAATATTTATTTTGAACAAAAAATAAATAAATACACATAAGATATTCATAATCAAAGGAGAATGTTATAGATAATTATAATAAGGGGAACCCAACATTTGAATGTTTCAAATAATTTCAACATGCTTTGAAGGAAATGGGTAATTTAATTTAAGAAAAGAATTACTCCACTGGTGGTAAGTGTTATCCTCTAAATTCATCCAAAATGATCACCGATACTTGATATAGGATGACTAATGCTCAGAGTATTTCAAGAAATATAGGTGCATGTCTAAAAGAGACAAGGGATGAGTCTCATGAAACAAAATGAAATAATAAATATTTGGTAGATGAAGTTGACGAGGATGATAGTTGTCTCCTTAAATCTAAATGTTTCCAGGCTAGAGAGTTGGTGAAGTACGAAACAAAATTTATTATTTTTCTACTAAAAGTTGAAAAAAGAGGCAACATCAGTTTGATCCCTATAAGGGGATCCTTTATTAGTGTGACTGTGAGAAGGATCAACTAGATGGTCTTACACACACTCATGATGAAAAATTCATTGCAGTTTCAATATTCAAATAAATCCTTCAATTGATCCATGAAAAGGAAAAAGACTTTGGTATGGGTGTAAATTTCAGAAGTGCTTAGCTTCCTGTGAGGCCAAGGATGTGGGGGTGGGGTCATGATGAATATACTATGGGTTGGATGAAGTTAGTGACATGCCCTTTCCATAATGTTATTATCAATCTATATTTTGTTGGAGGTGAGATTCTATGTATCTAGGAGGTATTTGAAAGTTAATATGATCATATAATTTAAATACATGGTGGTTATGTATGACTGATTTTGATTAAAATAACAATTTTATGATAGTTTAATTGATAAATAAACATGGATATTACTAGGTGAACCTATATTTCACTACCATTCAGAGCTAACATAGTGTTTTACTATAATTATTTAATTTTGGCACACACCGACATACGCAACAACCATCCGTTCTTTTCACCTTGATTTAATTCATTAAAAACACTAATAAATAATATCATCTCAAGATTTAGAGTGATTTTTTTATTTGAGAGACAACCTTATTTATCAAACCTATAAAAATTATTAGTGTTTTAGAAATCATTGTTGATTTATGAGGCCCGCAAAAACCTATCGCTCTCACTATTTCTAGGGAGTCATACATCTCACTCATTATTCATTTAAAACTATTAATAATATTATTAAATCATAAAAAATATAAAAAATAAAATATTAAAAAGATTAGATTTTTTGGAGTTTGATAAATTAGACACTTTTATTGGTATGTGGTAATTCTTTCCAAAAAAATTATGAGGTTCTATTTGTCTAACAGTGATGAACAAGTATTTAGAGATTTTATTAAAAATATTAATGAAATATATATAGTGTATGTCCTTGATCATTTTCTAAATGAAATAAACATTTTTTTTCTATATTTCATATCCTATTGATGGAACACTCTAAACTACCAGTAGAGGAACCAAATATTAATATAGAAAATAAATATTTTTTTCCAGATTTCTCACCCTTATACGAACCTGGGATCACATAACGACTACTTAATTCCAGTCTATAAATATTTTGAGAAACAAACTATAAAAAATGTTGTGAAAATAGGAACCATGATGAATAACAATAGAAAGTAAGAAATAAATAATACAAAAATATGAATGAGAGAGAAGTAGAAATAATAACATACCTTATAATTTGATAGGGCTGATTTTTTAGATAGAATCTCAAGGGGGAGCGGTGGCAGAGTTGAAATTCTATGAGAGGATGAACGACATGAGAAAAATCGGTTCGGTTAGGGTTTTATTTAAAATTTTGAGAAATATTTTATCAACACTTAAAAAAAACACTAAAAATAGGGGTTTTATCAGCGCTTTTTTAGCACCGATAAATAATACACTTCATCATCTCTTATATAAAGGCATTGATAAAGGGTAGCCTTTATCGGTGCTTATATAAAATCATTGATAAAGGGTTGACCACATTTGTGCATGCCCCACATCAAAATATGATATGTGCTTTGTGATTCTTTATATGTTAACCTCCGATGCCATACAAACAATGAAGTTGGACTAGCGTTGGAGGATGCCTATGACCACTAGTTCCACCCTGCACTGGTGACACCTTCCTCTCATCATCATGTGGGCCTGACCACCACATGCCGATGTGATACTCCAGCATTCCAGCTAAGCTATCCTATCTCACTGTGTGGTGGGCTCTTTTTGAGGGTGGCATGGATGGCAAGCCTACTTTGGGCCTGCTATGTGGTGGGATACCCAGTGGGTCGAGAGCGAGACCACTGAAACATATTTTTACCTACAAAATAGTTTAACTCTTAAAAAAATTCTCATAATATTCATAATTTAATTTTATATATATATAATTATAATAATATTTATCACTATATATATATTTTTTTTTTCATTTTTATTAATAAATATATAATTATTTTTTAAATATAAATGTATATAATTATAAATATATTTAAAGAATTTTAAATATATATTTATAAATATAATTATGCATAAATATAAATATACATAATTATAAAAAAATAATTAATTATAAAATTATAAATATATTAAAATAATTGTAAACATGTATTTATAAATATAATTATTAATATATATTTATAATTATAATTTATGAAACAGGTTGGGGATAAGATCCTTTATTAAAAAAAAGAAAAAGAGAAACCTCTTTTGAATCGGGTTAAGGAAAAACTCATTACAAGTCTGAAGACCCAGAGACATATAGCCCAGATTTTAGTGGATCAAGAGCCCACCAGTACACAACCGTAACAAGAAACAAAATATGGTCTAGAGGTCCCACAGACCAATATGAAGGCCCAAAAGCATAGAATCCATGGAAACTCAAAATGGAGGATCCTCCCTAATTTATTGCCTCATACGTAGAACCCTAAGAGATCCCATCCACCACACCCAAACAACGCTAATGCTCATTGACCCCCCCGACCGATGTTAATATCCGCCACTTCAAAACCAACTTTGCACATCTGGAGTCACCCATCACCAAAGTCGGTCAAGCAGTAACCACACTGCCCTGAGCTTCGCCACACCATTTACTGCCACCCATTTTCACACAATGTATCTTCAACCTCCTGCTAAACCAACAAAGGATGGGGTCAACCATAGAAAACTACCCTCATCAATAAAAATAGTCAAATACCTAATTTTTTTTAAATATCATCTCTAATCTTACATTCTTCATCACAAATAACATTCCAATTAATCCGTCCATGCATGCGATATCAACCTCTATGATGACGACTTATATTCCAAGTTTTGAATATTTCCAAATTCCTTCAATGAAAATGTCTTCCGAGTCAGTTCTCAAAACATATGATTAATCCGTCACCCTCTTAGATGGGTCATCAAGTACAATAACCTCATTGTATTTCACTTTAAGTATCTACACCTTATCTGCTTGTACTCCACCATCTTTCACATCATTAATAAAATCAATCACTCTATAAGAATTGTAAGTGGTAACCTGTGCATTGCTTAATTTTTCAAGTGATTCTTGAGCATTGGATGCCAAAACACCTTCATCCATTGGAGAAGATAAATTGGATTTTGAATGCACTGGGGACCGAGGCTACATCCCAAGAGAGGAAAAACCAAGCCTCGAAGTGGCACCATGGACCTCAATGGTTATTGGGGTAAGCGATTGAATCTGTCCATCATCTGTCTGAAGCACATGCATTTCCTTAACAGTTTTAATCTTCCCAGGAGATTCAAAATTTATTTTTTGTTAACCTTTATGATCCCTTGATGTAGTTATTTTCTCTTACCTCAGCTGCTACTCAACTAAATCTTGTACAAAAGCTTCTTCAATGGATTGGTCATCCATTGATGTCTCATCTGGATCAATATCCACTACTTGATGGCCATTAAATTTTCTTTTCACATCCTTAGGAAAATTTTCCATTACATATTTATTTTTAATGAGTGCAGTAGCTAATATAGGCTCCATGGGTGATTCAGAAGGCATGGCATCATTTGATCCAGGCTGTGAGATAACATAAAAACCATCCACCATACTCCTTCTAGGCTGAAAATGTTTATAAGATTTAGTAATATTCATTCTAGGATCATCAGGGGTCCCAAAGGATGACCCATAAGTTACTAAAATTATATCCCTATAGGAAGACATAGCCTTTTCACTCTGTAATTGTGCCATTTAATTTTATTAAATTGCCGAGCATTATTCTCATCATCATAGTGGATAGTGCCCTCTTACACAACATCAACCCATGACCTGCCCTTCTCATGTGCATTTAGAATCACTTTATAAGGTCTCACATTAGGAAATACTCCCTTACCCTTCTCCTCATAGTCCAAATGTCCAGAAAATGTTTCCCCTATGACTCCTAAAACAACAGAAAGAGGTAAAATAAATGTTGAGTCAGAAGTTATACTTCTTACTTTTCCATTTCTTTAGTTTTGGAAATAACAAACACTTTCTTAAAACATATTTACTAACTCTTTATGTCCCAATTGTTTTAGTATATTTTTATATAAAACATTATCTTTTACCATACTTAGAAAAATCTATAATGAATTATGAATATAAAATTACCATTCTTTATTACAATTATCAGAATGAGTATGTGTCTGATAAATCGAACTTACCTTTTATTAGACCAAAAGTTACACTTTTGTTTTTTCTTTCATACTAACAAAATTCATGAAAATCAGACTGATTCTAGTACTGATAAAATTGGACTGAATCTCATAAGTATTATCATATTGACAATGATAAGGAAGCCTATCAGACTAACTTAAGTTTATAATAAAAATGCATAGAATTGTTTCTAATGTAAGGAATATCTTTAACACTATAATGGTGTTAATCAATACAATGTCATACTTTTAGTTATACTAGATCATTGTGAACTATCAAGATCTAGTTGTTTGAGTCCATTGCAACAAACTTGAAAATATGATCATTGGAGAATTGCTTATAAATAGTGAGTCATTTGAAGATTTTGAAGATAATATATTTTCACTCTAAAGTCTTCTAAAGAATACTTAGAGCGAGATGCTCATTTTTAGTCTTTGTAATTCTTAAGAGAGTTGTTGTTCTAAGGAATCCTTATCAAGGTTGTTTCCTTAAGAACTTTTGAAATTGTATTCAAGTCCGATCATTGTTATGATCGAGGGATTCTAGGGATAGAAAGACATCGAATCAAGGGATTCTAGGGCTAGGAATATTGACACCAATCATCATATCGAGGAATTATGGGGATATGAAGACAAATCTTTTCCAATCATAATATTGAGTGCTTTCTTGGTAAGGAAAGACAGACTTTATAGTAAGTATAAAATTGTGAATATCTTTATTCAAGGTTATTGACTAATTAATCTTAATGTTAAAAGAGGTGAATCTTTTAATAATAGCTTGTAATTCATTCTTATTGTTATATAACTATTGTATTGATTGTTTATACAAGTTTCTATTCTGCTATCTGTGTAATGGAAAGAGATTCATCATATTAAACTTTATATACTATTTGTTTTATCATTATAAATATGATTACAATAAACATACTCTAGTAAATCTGATCCACTGTGATTCTGATAGTCACTTTGATAATCGAGCTGGGTTTGAGTCTGATAAATTTACTTAAAGAGGTATTGTGTTTTTTCAAAGTTTAAAGCTTTTAAACTAAGTTTTTAAACAAAAATTCAATCCCTATTGTAAGTATAATCATCTAAGATAATATTAATATCCTATAATTAGAATTTTAGCAGGTTTTTACTGCTCATATACTTTATGAGTTTTTACTTTCTTTACTTATTTCAAGTTGTTTAAGTTTTGATATAAACAGCCTGTTTATAAATTTTTTTACACTAACATGTATTTATAGAAAATATTTTCTATTATTTTAAATATGGAAGGTATGAATTTTGGTTATCTTGAGAATTTTAATCCAAGTAAACCACCATTGTTTATGGTAATGACTATGAATATTAGAGATATAAAATGAAAACCTTTGTGATCAACACCGGAGTTGATAACTTTTTGATGTTAACTGGAAAGTAAAAGATTCCTAATAAAGAAGTTTTTGACTTTACAAATGATGAAAAATTGGAATACAAATTGAATTAAAGAGACAATAATACATTTTTATGTTCAATTAAAAGGGACATTTATATTCAGATTTCATCTTGTGAAGCTGCTAACAGTATCTAAAGTAAATAGGAAGTTACTCATTTTGCTATATAAAAAGTTATGGAAACTAGAAGATCTATGCTTAGAGAATATTATGAAGAATTTTATTTTCTTCTTATAGAATTAGTTACAAAGATACACTAAAGGTTCATGAAAATTATAAATAATTTACAATCTCTTTGAGAAAAAGGACTTGATGATGAAATTATCGTTGAAAAAATTATTGATATTATACCTAATAAGTGGGAATCGAAATGAACAGTTGTTGATGATACAATGAAGTTAACTAATATTACTCTTGATGATCTAATTATAACCCTTATGTAGTATGAGGGTAGACTTAAAATAGATGTTGAGAAAGTTAAAAAGAAAAATGGTGGTGTTGTTTTCGCTACAACATCTACTATACCTTCTAAAGTGAAATCAACTGAGAAAGTTGTTAAGACTTCAAGGAAAAATAAATTTATTGTTCAATAATATTTTATTACCACTAAGAATTCTGAGAATGAGTTAGATAATATAGCCAGAAGAATGAACAAGATCATGGGAAAGAAAAAATTTAAATACCGATATAAGAAATGTCATAAGGATAAAAGGGATGAGAAAGTTTCTGAAGTCACTTTCTATGAATGTAAGAAAGATGAACACATTCATCTTGATTTTCCAAAGATGAAGAGGAAAGAAAAAAAAGGAAATAATTCGTAAAGAAATAAAAAAATTTATTACAAATCAAAAGACAATAATGTCTTGAAAGCTTTTGACACATGGAGTGCCAGTGGTGGAGATTCATCTGAAAGTTCTTCATATAATGAAAGTTTCAGACAGAGGAACACAAATATTTTTTCTAAAGTACCCATAAAAAATCAATGTTTTATAGAAAAGGTAAATAGAAATGAATATATTATAAAAACGTCTTTAAATACTAATTATCCTGATGAGAAAAATTCTATATCATTTAATGAATAATCTTCTTCAGTAGAAGCTAATTCTTTACCTCGTTATGATGATAATTCATGATTTGAAAAATTACTTGAAAATGAAAATTGAAATATTTTTAAAAAACATGATAATTCTAAAGCTATAATTACTATAAAAGATTCAAGAATAACAGTTTTTACAAATAAGAAATTATATCTTTCAAAAGATCCTGATAAAACTTTTTCTCAAAAACAAATTATTTCAAAAGTTATTGAAAAATTAATTTCTGATAAAAATGTTTTATAAGGAAAACTTAACTCTAAAACCAATATTGATGAGGATAAAAATTTATTTATCAAAATAAAATATTAAATTTATAGTTTGATAATTTTTTGATCAAATTTTACCACTAGTAAGGAAAATTTTAATAAAATTTACAAATAAATTAGACCTTATGGTAATAGTTCTAGAATTAGTTTTACAAATAGAAAACCTGTTTTTAGTAAAATTTTATTTGTTTCTAAAAGTGTACCATTTTTTACTGAGTTCCAAAGTGGTGGTCACTGAAAAAAATATGGTTACCTAAAGTTTGGTTTTATGAAAGTACCGAACCAATAAGGTTTGAATTATGAAAAACTAATCTTTTTGTTTTTAGGATAATAAAAAATATACAAACAACAAAAATATATAGTACATGGATAGTGGATGTTCAAAGAACATGACTAAAAATAAATATTTCTTCAATAAGATAATCAATATGTAAGTTGTAAAAGTAACATTCAGAGATAATTCTCAAGGAGAGATTATCAGAATAGGTAACATTGTTCTTCTTGTAAAAGAACTTATTCCAAATTTTTTGTTTGTTATAAGTATTAAGAAAAATATTATAAGAATAATTCAATTATGTGATTATGGTTACCTTGTGATCTTTAGGAATGATAAATGTTTGGTACATAGTTCCAAGGATGAATTTATTAATTATGCCAATCGACATGATAATGTTTATACACTTAACTTAAAAGACCTTAGGAGCCAAGACTTACCTTGTCTTAGTGAAATGGAAGATCATTCTAGGTTATGAAATAGAAGGTTAGGACACTGTAACCTTAGAAACTTATATAAGATTACTAATAAATGACATGTTAAGGATCTACCAGAACTTAGGTTTGATACTTCTAAAGTATGTGACCCTTGTTAATACGGTAAGAAACTCAACTTCTAATGCTTTACAGTTAGTGCACATAGACTTATTTGGTCCTACAAAAACTAAGATTATTAGTAGAAAATACTATATATATGTCTTATTTAATGATTACACTAGATATACATGGGTATATTTTCTCACAAATAAATACAAGGCCTTTAGTTATTTTAATTTTTTTTAGCCAGAGTTAAAAATGAGAAAAACATCTCCTTGATAACTATTCTTAGTGATCATGGTGGAGAGTTTGAAAATTATAATTTTGAATTTTTTTAGAAAGAAAGGTATATAACATAACTTTTTAGCACTTAGAACCCCTATTAAAATGGTGTAGTTGAAATAAGAAATAGAATTATTCAATAAATAACTCGAAACATGCAGAGTGAATACTTAGTTGCTAAACATTTTTGGTCTTAAGCATTTAGTACCACCTACTATACTATAAATCAATTTTTAATTAGAAATTTACTTAATAAAACTTATTTTGAGTTGTGGACAAAAAGAAAACCAAAATTTTCTTACTTCAAAATATTTGGTTGCAAATTATTCATTCTGAATACTAAAGATAATTTACATAAGTTTGTACCCAAATATGATGAATAATTTTTTTAGGTTATTCCAATACTTCTAAGGTTTATAGAGTTTTTAATAAAAATTATTGTATTGTTGAGGAAACGATACATGTTAAGTTTGATGAAACTAATCCCTTTATTTTCAAACAACCCTAACCTACATCCTCAGATGTTATTTCTAAAAATGATTTTCAACCTTTGTTAAAAAGTTTTTCTCATAAGGAAGTAACTCAGGACTTAGTTTTTGAAGTTATTACTCAAGAATATTTTCTACCTATTTTTGAATAACATACTTTTGAAAACCCAATAAGTCAGTTGTTTCTTAGGAACTATCCTAGTGAAAGTATCATTGGTGATGTAGATCAACTAGTTTGGACAAAAAGTTCCTTAAGAAATGAAATCTAAAATCTATCTTTCTTATCCCAATTTGAACCTAAGAATCTTGATAAGGATTTAAGTGATGAGGATTGGATTAAGGAAATGCAATATGATCTTAATGAGTTTGAAAGGAAAAAGTCTGGAATTTATTTGAACGACCTATAGAAACTTCTATAATTGGAGTAAAATAGGGTTTTCAGAATAAATGTGATGAAAATGGCATAATTGTTAGAAATAAAGCTAGACTTGTTGCGAAAGGATATAATAAAAAATAGGGACTTGATTATGAAGAAACCTATGCATTAGTAGAAATACTTGAATCTATTCGAATAAAACTAGTCTTTGTAGCATTCTTTAATTACAAACTTTTTCAAATAGATGTGAAGTGTTAATTTCTAAATAGATATGTTTAGGAGGAATTTTATATTAAAAAACCACTTTGTTTTAAAAATAAAAAACATCCATAACATGTTTATAAACTTACCAAAGTACAATATGGACTTAAACAAGAACCTATAGCTTGGTATGATATATTAACTAGATTTTTTCTACAAAATAATTCTGTTAAGGGATTTGTGTATAAAAGAAGTTAATAAAAATACTACGATTGTACAAATTTATGTTGATGAAATTATATATGGTTCAGATTAAAAATATTTAAAAGATTCCTTTATATATTTTATGAAGTCTTAATTTTAAATTAGTATAATAGGTGAGTTAACATATTTTTTTTGTTTTCAAATCCCACAAAAACTAGACGGAACTTTTACATATCAACGTAAGTATATAAAATACATTCTTAAGAAATTTGGATACTAAAATACTAAAAGTATTAATACTTATATTGGTACCTCTAATATTTTAGATCTTGATGAGGTTGAGAAACCAGTTGATCATAAAACTTTTAGAGGTATGATTGGTAGTTTACTTTACTTAATAGCTAGTCATTCAGAATTAATATTTTTAGTATGTTTATGTGAAAGATATCAAGCTAATCCAAAATAATCACATCTAAAAGCTGTAAAACGAATTTTTCATTATTTAAGGGAACTATGGATTTAGGCATATTCTATTCTTTTGGAAATGTTATTGATTTTTTTTCGGATACTGACTTTGGTGGATGTAAAATGGATAGAAAAAGTACATATTTTTTTTTCATTTATGAGGAGATTATTTAGTTTCTTAGTATTTAAAGAAACAACACTCAATAGTACTTTACACTTCTAAACTTTAATATATAGTAGTTGGAAGTTGTTGTGCTCATGTTCTGTGGATGCAACACACACTCATTGGCTATGACATGAGTTTTACTAAAAATAAAATACGTTGTGAAAATACAAGTGCAATTAATTTAAGTAAAAACCCAAAACATAAATCACGTGCTAATAACATAGATATAAGACACCATTTACTTTGGGGTCACAAACTTAAAGGAGATATAATTTTATAATTTATCAGAACACAAAAACAACTTGCTAACTTTTTTACTAAGCCTATTAGTTCTGATAAATTTTAATACATTAAACAGAAGCTAGGAATGATCGATGTTAAGTGATCATTCATATCTACTTCTTTTTAATCCATATTCTTACATTAAGTTACTCCTTTTCATAGGGGAGTACATATGTTTTATGTTTTTCAAAAAACATTATCTTTTCTTATTTTTTTAGTTTTTCTTAAAACTTTTATCATAATGAGTTTTCCATATTCAATCCTTTTTATAAAATTTTCAGATTTATAATCCTTAAAATATTTTCTAGGCTCAGAAAATGTTATAATTTTTTTTGAAATCTCATCTTATTATAAAGATTTTGGATTCGAAAATTTTTTAATCAGTTTTTTATTTAAAAATATCATATTCATTTTTATTTTTAAACTATCCTATTCAGTTTTTCTTGTTGAAATTATCAAAATTAGTTATCATACTAAAAATATCGTATTCAGTATTTATTTCAAAACTATCATAATTTGTTTAGTAAAAAAAACCCATGAATAATAGGTTAATCACACTGATGAATCATTCCACTCTGAAAGATATATTATTTTCTTTTTGTTTTTGAACTTATTCATTAATTTATTTTATAATTGATTTTTGTTGTTATAATTTTAGTTTTATAAAAATTTAGTTTTTTTAAATTTTTTAAATGTTTTCTCTTAATCATATTCATTCATAATTTGATAAAATTATTAAAAACTTTGAGAGTTCAAAAATTATTTTAAAACCTTATTTAGATCAATCTCAACTATAAGATTAGAATGTTTTTGAATCTCAACTATATATTTTATTATGGAAGATTAATTATCACTCTAGTAACTATATAATGGCGGGAAACCCCGTGTCTCACATTGATCCTTTAGTATTTTTTCCCAAGCTATTTCACCCCTCAAAGGCTTCAATTTTAAAGTTTTATTTTTTATATGTTCACCAATTTTAGAATCCAGATCCAATGGAGACCAAGTAAGATTTTGATAAGTGGTTTGTTTTTAGGGAGATTTTGGTTAAAATATCATGTTATAAAAAATATTATTCAAATATTAATAAAATAATCTCATTCCAAGTATGAGAATCATTATGTGTTGAAAAAAATGATAAGGATTTTGACCTTTACTATCCTGAAGTAGTTTTGGTGTTTTATGCCTCAGTACGGTTTATGAAAGGGAATGAGAAAGATAAAGTTTCTTTCACAATGTTTGGGAATAGGTAAAAGATTTATTATAAGAAAATTATTGACTTAGTTGGAGTCCCATAAAAAGGAGAATCATATTTACCTTCTCATAAGCTTCCCAATGATCTCAGTATGTTTAACAAGAATAAGGTGGAAGATTCGTTGTTTTTAGAATATAAAAAGGTTAGAAAAGTCTCACATTTGACTCTAGAAAACCGAGTAGTTTTTTTAGATATCAATATTAGTTATATTGATATCATGATCAAAATAATATGTTCTTTATAGATCAATTACAATAGGGGGGGGGGTGAATTATAGTTTAAAAAACTTTAGTTTAAAATAATTAAAATAAAAAATTTCATAGACACCTCTTTAGTAAAATTATCAGATTTAGACTTGGCCCTAAGTTTGATTATATTAGAGTATAATAATCAAGATTTATTTCGATATATCAGAGTTATAGAATCATAATTTTCATGACCCATCCCAATGGTGCTAGTGCTTTGACTCTCCAATCCCACCTTCAATAGGCCAGGGCCTGGTGACTAGCAATGAGTAGGCATGTCATGAATATGGGAGGTATTTCCTGAGTACTTGTACACACACACACATCTCAAAGACCACAAATGCTGAAATGTAAAAACCACTAAGGAAAGAAATGCATTCATACTAATAAACCAAACCAACAGAGTACAATGTAAAGTAATGTATAGAAAAGTAAACTCGACCAGAATACAATTCCACCAAAAGAAAGAGTTTGAAATTACAAAGTCCAACCTATAAATAAGATAGGTACTTGGAATACTACTCAAATTATTAGAAATACCTTTTCCTTTATGGAACTCACAAAGATTTATCCAGTCTTAGTCTTCCCTAGACTTCATCAAAAGGTCGTTCGCCTGTAGAAGACATGGCACACGTGGGAAAATCCTATTCAGGGATGGGTATAACAGTACTCAGTAAGACACACTGAAAACCACAAATCAATAAAAAAAGTAAAGGTATAGTCATCTCTACACAGTATATGTATACAATACATATAATAAGCACATATCAAAATATACTCAAAACCTAGACCAATAGTCTAGAGGTAAGTCACAATGACTGTATTCCCACACTAGGGATTCGGTCTGAAGATTCAACAAAGCACTCATCTGGAAGAACTCACTCCTAAGTCTGATAGCCCTGATGACGTCTACCTGAGAAATACTATTCAACAGGAACCACCATGAGAGAGATATACACTAGTATATCTAAAGAGAGAATATAATAAACTTGTTCTAGGATAACTCACTCCACGAGTGAGGAAGATCATGATACACAGATGAGTATCACTACTAGGGCCATGGCGTATACCGTGACTCATAAGAATTCACTTACTAAGTAGAGGACCAATATCTAGTAGGATCAGTCACAACAATAACCTAAATATACCTAGGTCATAAGAATGGAAAGAGTACCCTGCTCTTTGCCTCACGAAGGGGACTCCATACTCTATCCAGAAAGTCATGCTGACGGGGGTCATACTCCTATGGGTAGGAAACAATACCAACTGAACTTCAGGGGAATGAGCAAGGGGAAACAACCTAGATGAAACTTGTCCAAGATATGGTTGACAAGGAGGCAAATTCATGTATAAATGAGTACCCAACGTATAGAAGGGTCACACATCGTGTCCCTTGACCCCGAGTACTGCCCGTGTACAACGACCTGAGCCAGAAGAACATGTCGTGTGGAAATGGTATACACGGCGTATAGAGAAGTTCACATGTCATGTCATACCATCTAGGGTCTACCCCATGTACCCTATCCATGTGCCATTACATGGATTCAACCCGTGTTCGTATACCCATGTACCAGTACATGAGGTAGCTCGTGTAGCCAGCTTGGGTCTGGCCGTGTGGTGGAGTACATGTCGTGTACTCCACCCCATGTCCATGTACCCTTAGAGATACATAAAAAGACTTGAAGAAGGACCCAAACACCATGTTTCAGGTTTCACACGCCATGTGACACTCTCCTGCTTTCCGAAACTCTAGTCGTTGCTCAGCGAGTCCCACACGACGTGTGTTCCGAAACACACGCTGTGTCCATTGAGATTTTCTAGAAAGGTCATTCTTCCTCCGTGTGCCTCATTTTATTATCTAGTGTTCAATATTATGATCCATTCACTTAGAAACTAAAGATCTAGGGTTTCCTTACCTTGGTAACACTGAATTAGTAGGTTTCAGGCCTTCGATCGACACCAAAAACCCATTCCAATCATCCACAAGAAAGTTTCTCAAAGAACTATATATCCCAAAACCCTTTGATCAATTTGAATCTATTGTAGTTTCAAATTTTCTAGGTCATCACAAGGTTGGATATCTGATTTCGGATCATTGTTCCAAGAAACAGAGGCGCAACGATTATTTGTTCATTATCCCATGAAGAACACAAAGAACACGAAGAACATAGAAGAGAAAAGCACAATCGAACAACCCAAGGAATGAATCTTGGTCATTGTTCATTTAGGACTTGATACATTATATTAGAATGATCTAGATAAAAATAAAGAATAATCATAGTCATAATCATTCCCAAATTCCCACAATTAAAACCCTCCCATAAGAACAGTCGAATTGTGGGTCAAACTATTCGTGGTTTGATCCGCATTCATTGTTTTATCGAAGAACAGGGAAATTAAGGAATTCAAACAACACACCCTACCTCAGTGTTTTATTGTTCATTGAAGAAGGTTGATCTTCGCATTACTGTCTTTGGTGAGACTCGTCAAAACGACATCCATCGATCTCTGATCCAAGGCTCCGTCGTCGTTTTCCATCGAGAGAATTATTTAGGTTCTCTCCAAAGCCTCTAGGAAGTTTTCCAGGGTTATGAGCTTAACCTTGGTATCCTTATTATTTTAAAAAAGAAAATTCATCATTGTGTATCCATAATGTTAACAATAAAATAAATTCTTAATTTATTTTATTTTCTTAAGATGTCCAAAAATTAACTTTTGTAGCTGATCTAGACTAGCCGATGTTAGGCCTCTCCTAGGGTAAAGTCACTACTATGAACACAACAATACCCTCATATTTTTGATCTGGGCACCCGTTTATATGTTATTACACTTTTTTAGGAAAACCGCTTGTGCGTGCTATTTAATATATTTAATATATTTCAAAAATTTATTCTGGCCAAATTGGGCCTCAAAATTACATGCCATCTTAGTGTATAGTCTCAAATTAATTCCATAAAATATTTAAAAATTAAACATGGAAAATTTTTGGACATTACATTCTACCCACCTTAGGGCTTTACATCCTTGAAAATCCAAAACAAAAGTCTATATAAAGAGATGTGGGTACTGCGTATAAATTTGTGCCTCCCACTCCCATGTGCTCTCATGGAGATTCTCGTGCTATCACTGGACACACACTAAGGGAATCACTCACCCATGTAAGATTCAATACTTTTCATCCTCAATATCCCCCAAGTACTCAGAAAAGGTCGCTCCATCATCAATGTCCAGCTCACCCCAGTCGAAGACGTGCGATGGGTCATGCACCTACCTCCTCAACTGTGACACATGGAAGATGTCATGTACTCGGTGCAACTGTGTGGGTAGAGCTAAGAGGTACGCCACCTCTCTAACTCTACAAAATATCTAAAAAGGGTCAATGAAACTCATATATAACTTGTCACCCCAACCAAATCTCCGTAACCCTCATCGAGGTGAGACCTGAAGCAAGACATGGTCCCCTTGAACTCCATAGGTCTCCACCATCTGTCAGCATAAGATTTCTATTGGATATATGCAGTATTCATCCACCCCTAGATGATTTTTACCTTCTTGATAGTATCTAGTACCAACTCCAGACCCATGAGTGCTGACTCTCCAGGTTAGTCTAGCAAAGTGGTGACTGGAAGGGTTGCTCATATAAAACTTCGAACAGTTCCATATCAATGGTGAAGTGGTAGATATTGTTGTATGAAAACTCCACCAATGGTAGGTGGTCCTACCAACTACAATTGAAGTCCAAGATGCAGGCCCAAAACATGTCCTGCAGAACCTGAATGGTCCTCTCTATCTGGTCATTCTTCTGGGGATGAAACATTGTGCTCAAGCGTAACTGAGTCCCAAATTCCTACTACAATAACTTCTACAACCGAGATGTGAAATGAGAATCATGATATGGAACTATCATCGATGAGACTCCCTGAAGTTGAACTATCTATTTCATGTAGAGGCATCCCAAGATATCCACTAAACTCTGTTCCCAGATAGCCAGAAAGTGGGCTGACTTGGTGAGTCGGTCAGTGATCACCCAGATGGCATCGTGTCCCCTATTCATACATGGTAAACCCATCATGAAGTCCATAAATATTCTATACCAATTCCATTCTGGCACCTAAATGGGGTGAGCTAATCCCACTAGATCTGAGTGCTCAGCCTTCACCTACTAGCACACAAGGCATCAAGAAACGAACTCTCCCACAACCTTCTCCATCCCTGTCCACCAAAACTTACATCATAGGTCTTGGTACATCTTCTCCACACTAGTGTGTACTAAAAAAGGGGATGTATGAAACTCCCTTAGAACCTCCTCCCACAACGTCTCTGGTAAAACTATGCATCCCCTAAAAAGGATGACGTGCTCCCCCCTTGTGAATATCTATCAGGAGCATGCCCTATAGACATCTAAGCATGTAAGGTCTCACAGTTGGTATCCCAAAGCTATTTCTCCCTAAAAAACTATAGGAGTAGAGGGGTGAAAACCATTTATTGGAGGTAATATGCATCATCTCCATCCACGAAGGATAATTTTAACGATTCCAACTGATCTGATGCCTTGTTCAATAGTTGTGAACTAGATCTCCTACTGAGAGCATATATCACCACTCCCCTTCACAAGATTATAAAAGACCTTGAAGTCATAATCCTGGAGGAACTCTAGCCATCACCTCTATCTCAGGTTTAGATCATTCTGTGAGAAGATATAATTGAGACTCTTATGATCATATTAGATGATAAACCGCTCATCTACCAGGTAGTGTTGACACATCTTCAATGCAAAGACTACCGTTGCCAACTTAAGATCATGGGTCACATAGTTATGCTCTTGTGTACTAAAATGGAATGAACCATAGGAAATCACTACTTTCCTATGTATCAATACACAACCAAGTCTAGTCCCCGATGCATCACAAAACACTACATAATCGACACCCTCATCCGACAGTCTCAAGATTGGGGTGCTCATCAAACTCTGCCTCAACTACTAGAAAGCCTATTGGAACTTCTCCGTCCACACAAAAGGCTGCCCCTTTTGGGTCAAATATATCATCGGTACTAATATACCAGAGAAATTAGGGATGAATCTCTGGTAATATCCTTCCATCCCAAGGAAGCTCCGTACTTCTATCACACTCTTAGGTGGCTCCCTTGCTAGCACTCCCTCCACCTTGGCTAGGTTTACTACCATTCCATCTGCTGAGATAACATGTACCAAAAAGTGTACCTCTTCAATCCAGAACTGAAACTTCAAGAGTTTCTCATAAATCTAGTTCTCTCAGAGTATGGCTAGAACCATTCATAGATGTCTCACATGCTCCTCCTCAGACGTTGAGTGCATAAGGATGTCGTCGATGAAGACCACTATGAACCAGTCTAAGTATAGCTGGAAGATCTGGTTCATGAGCCCCATGAACACTGTGGGGGAGTTTATCACACTGAAGGGAATCACCAAGTACTCATAATGACCATAGAGGAATCTAAAATCCATCTTCATTATATCCTCATCCTGTACTTGCAGCTGGTGATAACCTGACCTAAAGTCAACCTTCGAGAACCAACGTGCCCCTCTCAACCGATCGAAGAGGTCATCGATCCTCGGTAGTGGATAATTTTTCTTCACTATCACTTAGTTCAAGTGCCAGTAATACATGCACAATATCAGCCTCTCATCTACCTTTTTGGAAAAAAAAATTGGGGCAACCCAGGGTAAAACACTGGGTCTCACAAAGCCCTTCCTCTGCAAAACCTCCAACTATACTCTCAGCTTGTGAAGATCTATGGTATCCATCCAATATGCTGGTGAGGATATCGATGCCATCCCAAGGTGTATGTAGATGCAAAAGTCGATCTCCTAGTGAGGAGATAATCCCAGACCATCTTCTAGAAAAAAATCCTCATACTCCACCACTACTACTGGGAACTGAAATCACACAACATCTAATGCTCTGAGGGTAAGGCTATCCAACTCATGAATGATCAGTTACACCCTCCTATGCATGATCCCCTCCTATGATTCCTAGGTCTCCTTTTCACCAACAAAGTAAAACCTTGTACCATCACCGTATAATAACCTCACCCTTCTCCTAAAATAGTCAATCTGGTCATGGACCAAAGATAACCAATCTATATCGAGAATGATGTCATAAGGCCTCAATGCTTCCACTAAGAGGTTCCAACCGAAACTCTTTTCTCCAAGGATAAGATCACTCTATCGTCAAAGATGTGTGATCATCAAGTATCCTCCTGTAGGTTTATCCAATCATAAGGGTTGAGTCAATGGTTCTACCAAAATCTAATGGTCTCACACAAGGTATGTGACCAGGAAATAATGATGGGCACCCATGTCTATGAGTTTGAAAGATAAGGTATAAAAGACACAGATTGTACCTTGGATCATCCCTGGAGTCCCTAGGTCGTATGCCTCGATCGCATGTAGCTGCCCCCACCCCTTTCCTCTAGCTCCCTGAGCCTGGTCTGGACCAGATGGGGGTGGTGGTGGTAGTATATCAAAATGTCTTCCACATCATATAGATCTTCCTACTCCTCTTCCATATTTTCCACCTGGAGGATCTGCCTACTCTACCTGTTACCTCTGCTTCAATGGTCCATCCACCGCTTCCCTGTCAATAGTAGGGCAGGTTGGACAATCTCTAGTGAGTTTTCCTCTACCGTTTCATGTATATCATCACCTATACCTAGGCTGACTAGATCCAGCCTGAGAGCCCTAAAATGTAGATACCATATCCTGGGACTTCCTGTGATGTCTCCCACATCCCAATCCCTGTGTCTGACATCGGCTCCCCACTATCGAGATCCTTGCACCTATCTAGTTACTGCTGACTATCCTTGTCTATCTCTGCTTATCCAAGAAGCTCTCAACCACCAAATATCACTCCAGCACTCCGGCATAAGTTAAAATGTAAATAGGTATGATGCTGGCTCAAATGTCCCATCCTAGACCCTACTCAAAGGTCTGATCCCTAAATTTCTAATCCCTGACCATATCCATCGAATACTTGGAGAGGTTGGTGAACCTTGATGAATAGTCATATACTATCATACTTCCCTGCTAGAGCTGAAGAATCTATTGTATATGAAATACTCTCAGCGTAACTAGAGATAACTTCTATCTAAAGAGATACTGGAACTCCGTCCATGAAAGAGCCACCTTGTCGTGGGTCTGTGTGGTCAAACTACACCATCGCCCTACCAAACCATGAAGATGGATCACTATGAGGATCACCATCTAGTCTACTAGTGTCCTCACTAGATGGAAAACCCCGGTCACCACCTCAAGATAGTCCTCAGTTGCATGAGGGTAGGTATTTCCTTGGAACCTGAGGGGTATCTGTCTCTGAAACTCATGGAGTGCACTCAGATTGCTCTCCTCATCTATTGGTATTTCATGTACCACGTGTTTCTACACTGGTGGTGGTATAACTGGTTCACCACCTAGAGGTAACGCCTGGGGAACTGGCCCCTGTATCGAAGCCTCATCATTGAGGGGGTCATCCTCATGATTGATCTGCTGAATCCTAACTGGTATGCATCGAGGAGTAATCCTGAAAGAAACAAGATGTACCATGTTCAATGAGTATATTTGGACAGTTGACTCAATAAGGACATGAAAACCATAAACCATTCATATATTATGCATGTACCATTTTTGTTTCCCTTTAACTAATGTTCTCATGCACTGAGTCGAAAAAAAGGTTATCAGAGTCCTGGTTTATGGATACATCGGCTGCCCACACCAACACTGGAGTCCCTGGCCTAAAAGATGAAATTGAAACACTTAACATTGTTACCCAAAACCAACCTCACAGACTCCCAGTTCTTAAGTAGAACTTACCACCTCTGATACCACTCTATCATGACCCATCCCAACGGGGTCCATTCCACGACTCCCTAAGCCTGCCTCTAATAGGCCAGGGGCTGGTAAAAAGCATCGAGTAGGCATGTCACTAACATGGGAGGAATTTCCTGAGTACCTGTACACATGAACACATCTTCGATCCCAAAAATGATGAAATGTAAAAACCACTAAGGAACAAAATTCATGCATACTACTAAACCCAACCAATAAAGTACAATGAAAAGTAATGTGCAGAAAAGTAAACTAGGCTAGAATACAAGCCCACCAAAAGAAAGAGTATGAAACTACAATGTCCAACCTATAAATAAGATAGGTACTGAGACTAATGCTCAAAGATGTAGGAACACCTTAGACTGTATGGAACTCAAAAAGATCTGTCCAGTCCTGGTCCACCCTAGACTCTATCAAAAGGTCTCTCGTTTGCACAAGACATGACACATACTGGAAAAGACCATATATGGATGAGTATAACAATATTCAACCAGACACCCTAAAAACCACAAATAAATACACAAAGTAAAGTTATAGTCAAATATACATAGTATATTTCTATATTACATATAACAAGAACATATCTATATATACTCAAAACCTAAACCTATAGTCTATAGGTAAGTCACAACGACTGCATACTCACACTAGGGATTCGGTATGAAGATTCCATGAAGCACTCATCTGGGATAAATCACTCTTGAGTCTGATAGCCCTGATGACGTCCATTTGAGAAGTATTATTCATTGGGAACCACCATGAGATAGAGATACAATGGTAGATCTGAAGAGAGAGTATGATATAATCGTTATGAGATAACTCACTCCACGAGTGGGGAAGATCACGATACATGGATGAGGATCATTGACCGAACCATGGTGTATACCATGAATCATCTAGATTCACCTTCTAAGTAGAGTAAAAATGTCTATTAGGATTGGTAAATTTGATAATATGACTATAAATAGGGAAAAATAATGGAGAGAGTATCCTAATATAGGCCTCTTAGAGGGGACTCCCGACTCTATCTAGAAAGTCCTACTTAAGGGGGTCATACTCCTGTGGATAAGAAACAATACCAACTGACCTTCAGGGGAACGAGTAAGGGGATCCAAACCAAAAAAAACTTGTCCAATATATGGTGTAAAAGGAGATAAATCCATGTATAAAATATTACATGGCATGTAGAAGGGTCACACACCATTTACCTTGACCTCAGGTACTGCTTGTGTACAAGGGCCCGAGTCAGAAGAACATGTTGTGTGGAAATGGTATACATGATGTGTAGAGAAGGTCACACACCATGTCCTACCATCTGGGGTCCACCTTGTGTATACTGACCATGTTCTAGTACATGAATTCAACCTATGTTCATCTACCCATGTACCGATACATGGGGAAGCCCGTGTAACCAGCCTGGGTCTAGCCGTGTGGTGGAGTACATGCCGTGTACTCCACCCCGTGTCCATGTATCCTCCAAGATACATGCTGAGCCTCAAGGAAGGGATTTCATGCTGTGTGAAAGGTGTCACACACTATGTGACACTCTCATGCTTTCAAAAACCCTAGACACTACTTAGTGGGGCCCACACACCATTTCCTCTGAAACACATGCCGTGTTCATAGAGATTTTCTAAAATGATCGTTCTTCCTCCATGTGCCTCATTTTATTCTCTGGTCTTTGATCCAATGATATGTTCACCTTGAAATTGAAGATCCAGAATCTTCTTTCCATGGTAACATCAAATCGGTAGGTTTCGATCCTTCGATTGGCTCCAAAAATCCTTTCTGATCATTCGGATGAAAGTCGCTCGAAGAACCGTATCTCTCGAAACCCTTAGATCTGTCCACATCCGTCATCGTCACACCTCTGCTAGGTCATCACGAGGTTGGATATCTAATTTCAGATCATTGTTCCATTAAAAAGAGGAACAATGATTATACATTCATTATCCCACAAAGAACTTGAAGAACATGAAGAACATAGGGGAGAAAATAACAATTGAACAACCCAAGGAATGAACCTTGGTCCTTGTTCATTTCAGCATCTATCCATTACATTAGAATGATCAAGATAAAAATAAAGAATAATCATTGTTATAATCACCCCTAAATTCTCTCAATTAAAACCCTCTCACAAGAACGGTCGAACCATGGGTCAACCTATTCATGAGTTGATCTGTGTTCATTGTTTAATCGAAGAATGAGGAAAATAAGAAATTTAAACAACACTCCCTACCTCAGGTTTGGATCTTTCATTGAAGAAGGTTGATCGCCACATCACTACCATTGGAAAGACTCACCAGAATAACATCTGTCGATCTCTGATCCAAGGCTCTATCATCATTTCGCATTGGGAGAATTTTCCAAGTTCTCTCTAGATCCTCCAAGAAGTTTTCCAAGGTTATGAGCCTAACTCTGGGCTCCTGTTTATTTGAAATAAGAAAATGTGTCATTGTGTCACTGTAATGTTAATAATAAAATAAATTCTTAATTTATTTTATTTCCTTAAAATTTCTAAAAATTAACTTTTGCAGTTGATCTACGCCGACCGATGTTAGGCCTCACCTAGGGTAAAGTCACTACTCTGAACGCAACAGTACCCTCAGATTTTTGATTCAGGCACCCATTTAGAAGTTATTCCAATTTTTTAGGAAAATATCTTGTGGATGCTATTTAATATATTTAATATATTTCAAACATTTATTCCAGGCACACCGAGCCTCAGAATTGCACATCGTCTCAGCGCCTGGTCTCAAATTAATCCCATATAATATTTAAAAACAACACATGAAAAAATAGAGATATTACAGTAATCATATAAGATTCAATTATATTAAATTAAATAGATCAGATTCATAATAGATCCTATTTACAAATTTATTTTTATCATATTCAGATACATTAGGATAAAATAATTTAAGCAGTGAAAATTAAAACTTGTAAGTAACATGTAACACAATAGAGAATGTATGTAAGAATGAATTAAAACTATTATTGAAAAGATATATCTTTTAACCTTATGAGTAAGGTAGTCAATAACCTTGACTAAAGGTATCCCTTGTTTTATACTTACAATAACGTTTGTCTTTCCTCTGTAATGAAAGACCTTGATATAAAGATCAGATTTGATCTGTCTGCCTATCCCCATTAGCCCTCGTTCCGATGAATCAAATTCTCTATCTCAATATCCCTGTGATCCCTCAATCAATATGATGATTGTATTCTCTATCTTCCTATCCTCAAAATCCCTCAATCATAATTACAATAATCAGACACATGTAACAATTATAAAAATATTCTTAAGAAGACAACATGACAAGGTTTCCTTAGAACAACTCTCTCTAAAGAATCACACAAGACTAGGAAAAAGTTTTTCATGCTTTTCATGATTTAGAAAAATCAATAGAAAAAAATGTAATCAACCACTTAAAACTATTCAAATAACTGTGTATTTATAGGCAACCCTCCAATGATCATATTTCTTTCCCAGTGGTCATATTTCTCGGAGTTTGTCGCAATGACTTAGACACTTGGCACTTCAATGACTATATTTTAACTAATTTTCCGATGTTGTATTGTTTTAAACCATCATAATGTAATTTTGTTTCCTTACATTAGAAATAAGTTTTCCAAATATGATAATGAACTTAAGTAAGTCTGATGGACTTCCTTAACCAAGTCAATACGAAAATCTTTCTAAGTATCAGTTAAATTTTCATCAGTACCAATATCAGTTCTAATACTTTTTCAGTATGAAAGAAAAGATATAAAGTCTTACATATGATCTGATAAGGTGAATCTAATTCTTATCGGATCCCTACTCATTATGATAATTATATTGAATAAATATAAGTTTATTTTCGTAATTCATTAAAACTTATTCTAAGTATAGTAAAAGATTATGTTTTTTACAAAAACATTATAAAAAATTTAGGACATAAAAAGTTAGTAAAAATGTATATAAGAAAGTGTTTTTGATTTACAAAACAAAAGTAATGGAAAATTCATAAGTATAACTTTTGAATAAATAATCTCCCTATTTTTGGAAAACATAAACCTTAAACTTAAATGAAAATATAACGTGGAAAAACTTACATTCCATTTACTTTTAGGTTATTCGTATTAAAAATTAAACAATAATCCTTAACTCCCCCTAAGTTTATAATTCATCTAAATATGATGGGGAGAAGATATTGAATATGATTAAATCTCCCCTAGGATAAAAAAATCCCCTAAGGATCGCATTCTCCCCCTTAAAGTGATATTCTCCTTCTTTATAAAAAAATTTCCCCATTTAAGAAAACTTCTCCCCAATTCTATAAAATTCTCCCCCTTTGTGATTTTCAAAAAAGAATGGGAAAAGTTTAGAGTTTCCTAAAAAGGTTTATAAAAGTAACTATAGAAAATAATATAATGAACTAAATAATCATCCACAAAAATTATAAAATAATATCAAACAAATCAGAATTCAGAAAACATTAAAAGAATCGTATTTGGATGAAAAAGATAATTAATTTATAATCATTCAATTTTTTTATAATAAAAAAAGGGTTCAAAAAAACCAGTCTTTCTTTATAAGGGTTTTGAAAAAAGATCTTATCTTTTTAAACTTGTGTCTGTCCTACTATAGATTCTCAATATTTTCTTCATGAATTTGAATATTCTCTTCTTGAATTTGATTTTTTTCAGACAAATATTCATTCTTATTTTTAAAACTAATGATTTCCACTTTATAATATTCGAGTGTTAACAACTCCATCTGCAAATATTTCATCTTTCCTTTTAAATAATTAACTTCCTTAATCCAGTTGTCAGTTTTATCTCTTAATTGTTCCACAAATTTCACCATAGCTTCCATATCATTAGATAATTGAATAAAATCTGACGAGGATTCATTCACAATCTTATTCATTTCTTAAAAATTTCCATAATGTGGCTTGATATTGGCATGAATTTGATGGGACCAATTTACCACTAAATTACATACCTTTATATGGGTTATACAACTTTATTATAAAGTCTTAAAATATGCATCATTTTGAATTATATCTTTGTTAACATATTTAAAGATTTTGATTTTTGTTCAAGACTTTCATGAATCATTTCACCTATTACTTCAAGTCTTGGGAAATATGGAATTATTCCTTCAAGTATATATAAAGCCTAAATGATATAATCAACTCCCTACACAATTATCATATTCACTGAATCCGATTCTATTTCTATTTCAGGAAGTTGGGCACAACTAGTTCTGAATTCGGCCACTTTTTATTTCAACTTATCTTTATTTGAAGTTGTTTTTTCAAATCTATCATTGACTTCCTTTCCATCAGATAATTCTATGAAATTTCTTTCATCGGTGTCAGCTTTTACATCCTTTGTTTTTGAATTTTGACCATCTTCATATTTCTTAGATGAAGATCCATCTTCTTCTCTTGATGATGATTTTTTATTTTGATAACTTTCATATTTCCCTTCTTGATCGGCATTGGAAGGTAATTTTGATGAATATGTATATGATGATTTCATAGAGAACTTATCGAATTGAGAATTCTCATTATTATCTTCTTCTTCATTAGAATACTCTTCACTCTCTTCTTCCACATCTTCATTTTCTATATCTTGATTATGTTGATCCTGATTCTATTCATCATCATCTTCCACATTTTCATCTTATTCTATTTAATCCTTCTCATTCTGATTTTCTTATTTTTCTTCTTATTCTTCTTCAATAAAATCTTCAATTTCCTCATATTCACTTTATTATTTTTATTTTTCTCCATATTTGGATAGTTCATCAAATCCTGTAGTGTTTTCTTCCATATGTTTGATAAATTCCTCTTATATCTTTTCTTCTATTCTTAAATCATCTTTTCGAGTAGGTACTGATTTTGATGGTTTTTATTGAACTTATGGTGGTACCAATTCTTCATCAATAATTTTTTTTCTTTATCTATTACCGAAATAACATTGGTATAAACAACCAAGGTTTCTTGAAACACTAACCTACCATCCGAGTTTGTTTGATCAGCGTGAGGTATTAGAAGCACATTTGTTGAAGTAATTTCTACTCCTTTTAGAAATCTATCACATAACTAAACTTCAGAAATCCTTTTATAATAATTCTTCGTATTTTTTTATTTTGAAAAAACATCTACACCATGTATTCTCAAGGATTTTTCTTTATTTGGATCAAGTCCGGAAAATGGATCCCCTTTTTTCCTCTCAAACTTTTTCTTTATCCATTCATCTCAAATTTTATCTAGAACTTTCTTTTGTTTCTTTAATTTCTTAGGAGGGGAAGAGTAAACCTTCCTATTATTCTTATATTCTCCCTTATCATCTTTTCTTGTATTCTTTGAATGTTCTACTTTTGATGCATCAACACCATGTTTCTCAATAAAAAAATTTGACTCAGCATCTAAAGTAAATCTCATCTTCTTCAAGGTATCATCACCAATGAATTATATCTTCTTCCTTTTCATTGTTGATTTAATTGCAAACTTAAAATGATTCATGAATGTAGTCACTAACTTACTTATAACTATAGGAAAAATGATTATATTGGACTTGATGAAACCATACTTAAAATTTTTAATTGTAAGAAATATGAATCTAATAAAATTTATCTTCCTCATATTTACCAAAAAATACAAAATAGAAACATCAGACACCTTAAGTGTGTCTCGATATCCCTTTCTAGGAATTTAAAATACTTGAATATAAAGATCAATAAGATTATTATTCATAATTATGTGTGAAACTTTCCAAACGTTTTTATAATGATCAAATAAATAATCCTCTACCTTCTTTTTATCAAAAGAACCAAGCTCATCCAATAATTTGTGAGAAGGGAAAAAAGGTTCTCCATAAAATGGAACACCAATAATATTTTCATAAAACTTAAATGGAATATTTTATATTTTCTCATATATGTATAAAGAAAGTTTTTCCTTTTCATCTTGTTTTAAAAACTTAACTTTAGCATAGAAATTTTGAACAAGATTAGGGTAAATCAAATCATAATCCTTACTGGTCTATTCTACACAAACTGTCTAACATTATTGAAAATATATGATCTTTATCAAGAAGGATTAATAATTATAATAAAAAGATATTTATTCTAAACTTTATCATAAGATAAACCATTTCTTTCAATATATCTCATAAATCATTTTATTTGAAGGAGAATCCATTAAATCAGACTTAAAAATATTTTTCAGACTGGAAAGCTTAAAGACACAACAACTCGGAGTAGAAAAGAGTGACCAATCATTGTGAGACACTGGGGGGGGGGGGTCCATTTATATATGAATTAGAGAAACTTTTCATCTTCCCAAACACATCCAATGGTTAAGATTCAAAGTTTTTTGATCTGACGGTTGTAATTAATTCAAAGAAAAAATTTAAGAACTTTTTTGAACTCCTTAGGTTTTTAAGAACTTTATTGTATTTGGGGTTAAATATGATTAAAAAAAGTTTAACAAAAGTTGTGATTTTTTTTATAAAACTAAGAGTAACAAAAACAATAAAAAAATTAACACAATTAGATAATATAAAAAATAAAAGAAAATATAAGTACCTTTCAGAGTGAAGAAATTTATCACTATGGATGACTTCTTCTTATTTTTACAGAATATGATATTCATGATTATAAAACATTGAATAAATTTTTTTTGACAAAATTTAAAAAAATAATATTCTTTAGGGAAAAATTATCACTATTTCTTAATAAAACTGATTGTAACCATTTTAATAGTAAAAAATTATTACAATATTTTTTAATTTCAATTTTTTAACAAAACCTGACTCCATAAAATTTTAAAAAAAATTCGAGTCTGAAATTCCTTTAGATAATTAAAAATTTGAAAATTTTATATAAAAAAATATGAGTTTTGATAACTCATTATGATAAAGTTTTTTAAGAAAATTAAAATTTTGATTTTTTTTGAAAAACAACAAATATAAGTACTCCCCTTATTAAAAAGAGTAACTTAATGTAAGGATATGGTTATAAAAGAAGTAGATATGAAAGATTATTTTACATTGATCATTTTTAGATTTTGTTTAATGTATTCAAATCTATCATAAGGAAGAGGTTTTGTAAATATATCGATAAGTTGTTCTTACATTACGATAAATTGTAAAATTATATCTTCTTTAAGTGTGTGATCCCAAAGGAAATGGTGACTTATATCTATGTGTTTTTCATGTGAGTGATGTTCTAGGTTTTTTATTAAGGAAATTGAAGTAATATTATCACATAGTATTTGAGTTTTTATAAAACTTAATTTATAGTCAATGAGTGTGTTTTGCATCCACAACACTTGAGAGCAACAACATCCAACTACTATATATTCAGATTTAGTAGTGGAAAGTGATATAGAGTATTATTTCTTAAATGAACAATAAACTAATGAATTTCTGAAGAAATGAAAAGTTTTGTATGTGTTTTTCCTATCCATTCTAAAACCACCAAATTTAGTATCTAAAAAACTTGTTAGTCTAAAAAAAATTCTAAAAGAATAAAAAATTCATAAATCCACAGTCCTTTTAAAATAAGGAAAAATTTATTTTACAGCTTTTAGGTGGGATTACTTTGTATTTTCTTGATATCTTTCACACAATCATAAATAAAACATTATATTAGGATGACTAGTAGTTATGTGAAGTGAACTTCCAGTCATACCTATAAATTTTTTTTTCAACTAGCTGCCTAGCCTCATCAAGACCAAGTGTATTTAAGGAATTAATGTGATTAATAATAATTTTTTATTGTCCTATCCAAAATTTTTAAGAAGACATTTTATATACTTATTCTGAGATATAAAAGTTCCTTATGGTTTTTTAGAAATTTGAAAACCAATAAAATATGTTAACTCACCCATCACACTCATATTAAACTCAGATTTCATAATATATGAAAAGGAATATGTTAAATATTTTTGAGTTGATCTGAATATAATGTCATCAACATATATTTGAACAATCATAACATTTTTGTTAACTTCTTTTATAAAAGTTGTTGGATCTGCAGCTCCCTTAAAAACATTTTTTTGTGACAAAAACCCCATTAATCTATCTTACCAATATCTAGGGGCTTGTTTAAGTCCATATAAATATTTAGTAAGTTTATAAACGTATTTAAGATGTTTTATATTTTCAAAACCATGGGTTTTTTCAATATAAACTTCCTCTAGAACATATCCATTAAGAAAAGAACACTTCACATCCATTTCAAAAAAATTTAAATAAAAGAATGATATGAAGGATAATAGAATACAAATAGCTTAAAGTCAAGATATTGGTTCATAGGTTTCTTAAAAGTCTATGTCTTCTTTTTGGTTATAAAACATAGCAAAAAGTCTTGCTTCATTTCTAAAAATTATTCCATTTTCATCACATTTTCTCTTAAAAACACATTTTACTTCAATTATAAAAGTTTATTTAGGTTTTTCAACTAAAGTCCAAACTTTTCTCCTTTAAAACTCATTGAGGCCATCTTTCATATCCTTAATCCAATCCCCATAATCAAAAGTCTCATTAGTATTCTTAAGTTCAAATTGGTAAAAAAAATCAAGATATTCAATTTCATTTCTTAAATAACTTTTAGTCCTAACCGATTGATCTACATCTCCAATGATACTATCAATAGGATAATTCTTAAGAAACAATTGATTTATTGGATTTTGAAAAGAATTTTCTTAAACATTTGGTAAAAAATATTCCTAAGGAAAAGCTTTAAAAATAATTAATTTTTCTATTTCCTTATTAGAATAATTTTCTAACATAGGTTGAAAATCAGTTTTAGAAATAAAATTCGAGGATTTTGGTTGAGATTATTTGAAAACAAAAGGGTTAGTTTCATCAAAATTAACACGTACTATTTCCTCAATAATACAAGATTTTTTATTAAAAACCCTATATTCCTTAGAAGTAGTAGAGTAACTTAAAAATATTCCTTCATTGTATTTGGGTGAAAATTTATGTAAGTTATCTTTTGTATTCATGATTAATACTTTTCAACCAAAAACTTTGAAGAAAGAAAATTTTGGTTTTATAGTAGTCCACAATTCATAAGGAGTTTTATTAAGAAAAGGTCTTATCAAAACTCAATTTGTAGTATAGAAGGAAATACTAGCCACTTCATCCAAAAAATATTTATAAATTGAGTATTCAATCAACATGGTTCTTGTTATTTCTTGAAGAATTACATTTATTCTTTCAAAAATACCATTTTTTAGGAGTTATAGGAGATAAAAAGTTATGTTATTTACCTTTCTAACTATAAAGAGTTTCAAAACCAGAATTTAAAAATTCTCCACCATGATATCTATGAATATTTATCTAGGGAAGGTTTTTCTCATTTTTAACTTTAGCTACAACAATTTTGAAATGACAAAAAGATTCAAATTTCTTTGTGAGAAAATAAACCCAAGTATATATAGTGTAATCATTAACCAAGACATATACATATTATTTTCCTCCAATGATACTAGTTTGTGTAGGATTGAATAAGTCCATGTGCACTAACTATAAATCATTAGAAGTTGAGACTTCACTAATAGATTTAAAACTAGACTTATTTTGATTAACATATTGACAAGTGTCATAATATTTTATTGAATTAAACCTAAGTTCTGATAAATCCTTAACAATTATTTTCTTAGTAAATTTGGTTAAGTTTCTTAAACTACAATGTCCTAACATTCTATTCCTTAACCAAGATTGATCTTCCATTGCACCAAGGCAAGGTAAGTCTTAGCTCATAAGGTCTTATAAGTTAAGTGTATAATCATTTTCATGCCGATTGGTAGAAAGAATGTATTTATCCTTGGAATTGTGTACAACACCTTTATTATTTCTAAAATTCACAAGGTAAATTTCATCACATAATTGACTTATGCTTATAAGGTTATTCTTGAGGCCTTTAACAAATAAAACATTTGAAATTAAAGCTTTACTAATAAAAACTATACCACCTATAATTATAATATATTATTGAGAATTATCTCTGAAAGTAACTTTTCCACATTTTATTTTGATAATATTTTTGAAAATGTTTTTGTTTACAGTCATATGCTTAGAATAACCACTATCACTTTACCAAGTATTCTTATTGTCGGTACTATCCTTGTTTTCTTGAAAACAAAAACAGCAGTTTTTCGACACCGAAACCTTCTTGGGCTCGATAATGTCAGAAAAAAATGTTAGGAATCCAAATTTGTTTAGAAAAATATGCTTTTTTTTAAAGACTAGTGATTAAAATTTATTAAGTGAACAATTATTTTTACAATGACCACTACTTTGAAACTTTTTTGTAAAAAGGTTCACTTTTAGGAACAAAGACGTTTTTAAAAAAATATGTTTCTTAGAAGTTAAACCCATTCCAGAAATAGTACCATGAGGAAGGATTTGATTATACATTTTATTAAAATTTTCTTTACTAGTGTTAAAGTTTGAAAAAATTTTATTCAAAGAAAATATTTTAGATCTTAGTTTAATAACTAAAATTTTCTCCTCAGTCGTATTAGTTTTATAATTATGTTATGTTTCTAAATTTTTTTCTTATAAATAATTTTTTCAAAATCTTTTGAAACAATTAAATTTTGAAAAGTTTTATTATAAATATATTTAGAGAGATCTGATACTTATTTTTTGAAATCATTTATCCTTGAATTTTTTTTATTAATTTTTTTAAAAACATTTCAATTTTCATTTTTTAACAATTTAGCAAAGCGGGATAATTCATCATAAGAAGGAAGAGTATTATCTTCTACTAAGGAAGATTCTTTATTATAGGATGTTTAATCCTTATCATCAAAATAATTATCATCCAAATACATATTAGTAATATTTTTTATAATGTGTACCTTATCCATGATACATTTATTAACCATTGGTACTTTTAACAAAAATTCATATGTTCATTTGTCCATAACTTTCTTGATTAGATGAATTTTCTAAAGAGTCACCTCCACTTGCACTCTAATTGTTAGATGCAATTAGAAATGTATTATTATTTGATTTGTAATATTTATTTGTATTCATTTCATAATTTATATCTTTCTTATCTTTCATATTTATATTTGGAAAATCTGGTCTGATGCGTCCAAATTTCTTACATTCATAATAAGTAACTTCCTCTTTCTTATCACTTCTATCTTTATAATATTTTTTGTAATGACACTGAAAATATTTATTGCTGATGATTTTGTTTATCCTTATCGAAAAATTAGATAATTCACTTTTAGAATGTTCAAAAACACTTGAATCTGACTGTATAACAACTTTCTTTTTTCTTTAAGATCTAATAATTTTTTAGGAGTTTGTGCTTTAGTAGGAAAAGTAATTATAGAAAAAGAAACTCCACCATGATTCTTTTTTTGTTTTTCTACATATCTTTTAAGTATACTCTCATATTTCATCAAGGTTCCAATAAGATCATCTAGGGTAATATTACTAACCTTCTTTTTTACATCAACAACTGTTCTCTTAGATTCTCATCCATTTAGCATGATATCAATGAATTTATAAAAAGGATCTCATCCTCCAATCCTTTCTCAAAAATAGATTGTAAAATATTTATGATAGTCATAAATAATTTATGCATCTTGGAAATGGATTCACTAGGTCAAAAATCAAATGCTTGATAATTAGCTCTGAGCATAGCTCTCCTGGTTTCTAAAACCTTTTAAGTTCTAAAATATGTAACCTCAAGGTTCTTATAAATACTATTTGTGGCTTCACAGGAAGAAATATGACTATAGATACTCCTTATCATTGAATAGAATTAAGTTTTTATAACTATATAGTTTAGTTGATATTCTTGTTTTTCTTGATGAGTGAAGGCTGTAACTTCCTTTTCAGGTATTTTTTAATATTCAGTCAACATGATGAAGCTATAAACCCCAATGTTGATAATGAAAGTCTTCATTCTATATCTACAATATTCGTAGTCAAATTAATCAAAAATAGAAAGTCTATTTGGATTGATATTGTCTATGAATCCGATATGAAAATCCACCATCTTAATAGAATAACTTTATTTTCCATAAACATGTTAGTGTAGTAAAATTTTATATTTTTTTAAGGAAACTTAATAAACTTACAATTATTAAAGAAAGTAAACACCCAACAAGTATTTGAGCAGTGAAATCTTGATCTGATACTAATTTTTGGATATCAATATTAGTTATATTTATATTAGGATTGAAATAATATATTCTTTATGGCTCTATTACAATAGGGGGGGGGGGGGGGTGGGGTGAATTGTAGTTTAAAAAACTTTAGTTTAAAAGAATTAAACTGAAAAATTTCACAAACCTCTTTAGTAAAATTATCAGATTCAGAATTGTCACTATGTATAATTATATCGTAGTATCGTAATCAATATTGATTTCTATATATCAGAGTTATAGAATCATAATCACATAAGATTAAATTATATCAAAGTAAATAGATCAGATTCATAGTAGATCTGATTTACAGATTTATGTTTATCATATTCAGATACGTTAAGATAAAACAATTTAAGTAGTAGAAAATAAAAATTATAAGTAATAAGTAACACAATAGAAAACATATGTAATCACAACTTATAGTTATTATTGAAAAGATATATTTTTCAATCTTAAGAGTAAGGTAGTCAATAACCTTGATTAAAGGTATCCCCTATTTTATAATTATAAAAAAGTTTGTCTTTCCTCATTAAAGAAATCCCTCGATACAAGATCATATTTTCTCTTTATTTATATCCTCATCAGATCTTGATTTGATGGATAAAATTCTCTATCTCCCTATCCCTGTGATCCATTGATCAATACAATTATTAGATTATCTATCTTCCTATCCTCAGAATCCCTCAATCATAATTAAAATAACCAGACACATGTAACAATTACAATTTTTTTTCCAAGGATACAACCTAACAAGGTTTACTTAGAACTACTATCTCTAATGAATTACAAAAGAATAGGAAAAAGTTTTTCACACTTTGAAATATTTAGAAAAACTGAGAGAAAAAAATGTAATCAACCATTTCAAACTCTTCAAATGACTAGGTATTTATAGGTAACCCTCCAATGGTCATATTTGCTTCCCAAACATCATATTTATCCGAGTTTGTCACAACGAATTGGACACATGTAACTTTAATGGTTATACTGTAACTAATTGTATGACATCATATTGTTTTCACTACAAAAAAAAACAGCTTATACCAATAGAAATTTATTTACAGATGATATATCTGTTGGTAAAAATGATAAATTCCAACAGATATTAAATTTTATTGGTATAGATTTTAAGTACCAACACTTGTTTTTACCAATAGTTATATCTGATGATATTGATCATTTAACACCAACAAATCTTTTACCAATAGTTAAATCTATTTCTTTATCACATCAATACTAACATTTTTTTACCAAAAAATAAATCTATTTCTATTAATTTTTATTACTAACAATTTTTTTACCATTATAAAAATCTGTTGCAATAAATTATCCAATAACATAATATATTTTACAATGAAAAGAATATATATATATATATATTATTTTCATTAAATGTTATAAATTATAAATATTTTAATAAAATCATATAATCATATATTTTCATTGACACATTATATGTCTGTGATATATAGTGTGTATATATATATGATATAAAATTATTGAAAAATGATTATAATTTTTGGAGACTTGAATAAGAATGAATATAGTAAAAACTAAAAAAATAGTCACATATATATGATTTCACTATATATAGATAATATAATTTTTTTATTCAGAATATATATAAATTTAAAACTTTTTTCATTATATATAAATTTATTATACATCATGATATTTTTTAAAATTATACCAATAATACGACACTCTCTTCCTTAAATTAAAAGTCTCGAGCCGCAATGATCTGATTATCGTTACCGTGTCCTCCATTGTCACACCAGACCGGTTAATTTCATTTTCTTGGAAAAAATGTTGTTGTTGTTGTTGTTCTTCTTCTTATTATTATTACTACTAATACTATTATTATATTTTATTTTTAATTTTTACATTTCCATTCTCTCTCCCCCACGTCGACACACCCCATCCCACTTCCTGTTTGGGTCGCACGCCCCCAGCCAGGAGGAACCCCAGCGGTGTGCGCCACCCTCCTCTGGCCATGGAATCTAGTCGTCTCTTCTTCTGATTTCGCATGCCAGTTAGCATTCCTTCTCCTCCGATATCTTATTATTCTCCTTTCACTGTGATTTTACCTTTCTTCCTTGTGAAGCGTGTGACCCATCTGTACCCCAATCTGATTACAGATCTGCCATGGCCATCTACTCTGATGTCTACGTTCTTCTCGCTGAATCACTCTGCACACCACCGTCACATCCTCCCCCACCGTCGGCGTCACACTTAGCCCCCGAGGTCAGGAGTTTGATGTTCAAAGACCTCATCTATAGAAGCCTCATGGAATCAATGGTGTTTGGCCATTGGTTTCATTCTCATATTCGCCATCCCCACTTCTATCATATCCAGATATGCCCAGCCTAAAGAGTTATCCGATTCTACATGAGGTTCCTCATCCCCAGTACACTTCAGGTGATCCAATCATTCCACCAGTGATCATGATCTCTAATATGTTGTTTCCCCTTGTTGACATTTGGTGTAACCTAATGGATGTGGAATTCATTATTCAAGAATGATACAACAAGAGTTCTTTAAGAAAAAATTCCAAGAAGAAGATCCAAACAATAATTAAAAAAAGAATTTGACTCAGAAGATGTCACCTCTGGTTTTCATTCGCTCATAACCACAATTATTTTAGCCAATATTGAAACTCCATCTCCCCTGCTCACTACTCTCACTCTCTCTGTAAAAAATCTTTTCCAGTTAGGAATTTTTTGTCAAATAAATCAGAAATTATTTTTAAATACTCCTCCAAGAGGTATCTCAATGTCGCAGCCTCTAGATTTCTCATTAGAAAAAGACACATGGCATCCATCACTTTTCTTATTATCCCTGATGGAGACTTTTTATAATCCCCTAAAACATGATCCTATAGGTAATTCCATATAATAAAGGATCTAAACATAATTCTAGCTTGTTTTCAGTCTCCAAAAAATTGCGGGTTTAGCTTCTGTGCTTGGGTTCACTTCCAGTTCTAAAACAATCACCTCCCAAATTCGTCAAAATATCCCCATTTTCAATTTTAATTTCTCCTTTCCCCCAAATTCTTTATTTTAATTGGGTGCTTATCTCAGAAATATAGGTATCCAGCAACATCATTTGTTCTATTAGACTACCGAGATTAAACCAATAAACTTCAGACTTAGGTACCCTTCACCAGCTGTTTGGAGTATTGATTCCTTGATAAGTCATTTGTAGAAATTCATTGAGCACATGCGATTCATCATATTTTATACAAATGGCCACAATAATCAGTATAGTGTAGAATTGAATATATATACTAGAAAACAGAAACAAGTAATGATCTAGAAAACATAGTCTTCAACTTTACTCAGATTCTCATCATAGATCCAGATAAAAAGAAGATTCGATTCAGCTGTGGTATAGTGACTTAGTCATATACTAGCTACTCTATACCTTCACAATATCTATATGAGAAAATTATATTATTCAAGATATCGAATACCTGGTCAATGAATCAGTAACTAAGTTTCCATTATCCTGATAATGTCTATGCAAAGCTCTTCAGTTTCCTTTCAGTTTATCTTCACCTAGCTTAAATCTTCAATTGGTTCACCATTAGTCTTTACCTTAGATACATTCGAGGCATCTTTGTTATAAAATCCTTCCAGTTTTCTAGATCTCTACCTCCTGACGCATCTCAGACTTATTGATTTGACCATAACCTTGACAATAGAGTTTATTCGACCTTGATTAGTTAATATTCCCACCCTAGTGGATGTCCTTGTTGGATTCACATCCCCATTCCATTGAATTTTTCTGGATGTTGGGTTTTGTTCATTTTCTATGTTTTTGTGGGTCTTGTTTGGGTCATCAACTACAGTTCTTTGATGGTTCAATTAGTTTAATGCTCTCTGAAAGCGCTGCTATTTCTCATTCCGGCATTGAGTAGTCTGTTCAGAATTCAGCGCCGTCAATTGGCAGTGGTGCCACCACTCCAGAAGGTGAGGTCCAGGCCAAAAACTGAGACAAAGACATCATATTTATTCTTTTTCCGATAAGGTGAAACAACATCATTCTCTTTCCAGTTTTTGGAGCCTGCTCTTCTGTTTTATGCTGCTTATGTGTTCTGTTCCCCACATACACGTGCTGAACAATAATGATAATGGAATAATAATCACTCACCTATCTTCCCCTGCTTGGTGTTTGCTTCCTTAGAGATTTGTTTAATGTTCTAGGAAGTTTGAAACATTTCTAGATTTCTATTATTTTGGTGTTATGATCTCTGTTTGTGTAGTTTTTATGTTTTTTGTTGAGGAAGCTCAAAGGTTCAAGTTTTTCCAAGTGAGGAACCCACATCAAGATCCACTGCAGGGATTGACATTTGGTATTTAGGTTGGATTCCCTTCTTTTCCATGATGCATATGGTCTTTTTGGGTTTATATGCATGCTAAACAGTCTAGGATGTGAGTCTTGTTCATGGAATTCAATGCTCTTAATGGAAATCTATTGGGCTAATGAGAGTTCTTATCTGATCTGCTGCGACATGGTTTCTTCTCTTCTAGAATTACTGCTCTTTAAGAATTGTTGCTGGTCTAACATATGGGATGTGGATTGACTGGAATGGTATAGTTTATTAGATATTATGAGTCAGCTTTTTCTGGAGAATGGTTGCGATGCTTAAAATGATGACCTTTCTTTCTCTATGATATGTGTGTTAATGTCATGTATACATGAAATATATTTCAATTCCTTGATGGTGATATTGCACCTTGTGTATTCACTGCAACATGCATTTTCCTTAATAAATTTTTTAGGGGTGTGGGGTGGGAAACCAACTCATGTCTCATATGGTTTGGACTAGATTATATAATTTTGAGTTATGTGTGGTCACATGTTAGATAATCTTCTTGTTATTTTTATATCATTCATTTTTATTTTCATTTGTTCTGATCACTGGATATCTTCTGTTAATGTGGTCACTTGTATTTTTTTTGCAGCCATCGATTTTTCTTGTTTTGCTCACTTGTTATTTTTATATCATGCATTATAAAAATTGTTTTGGTATTCGTTATATGTTTCTATTGTGATTATCCTCTTGTTGTGATCATGGGATGATAGTTTTTTTATCATGTGATATTATTTTTATATCTTGCATTTAAATGAAAACTATTTTCCAATTATTTTTTTTGATCAGAAGGTTTCTCATGATGGTGCATGTCTAAAGTGGAGGGAGCAGGGATACATACTGCTTAAAACATAGAAGGGTGGTCCACTATAGTCAAAGGGATAATGGTTAATTTGTGCATGTCTTGATCCACTATAGTAGATAATAGCTCATGAGAAGTTATGGAGATTCGACAATAGTGACTTCTCATGTATGTGAGAAATAGATTGCAGATGACATTTCATTGAGTTCCATGTAAAGTCCCTTCATGTTTGAATATGTTTAAACATGATTGTAATATGTTTCTTGAAGATTATTGTATTTTCATGAAGATTGAACATGTATTGAAATTATATTGGAACTTGTTTATCAAATAAAGTCTATTTTTTTGGTGTTTTATGTAATCTAATTTTGTAATTATTATATAATAAATATAATGTAAACTTTTAACAATAAATATTGGAATACCAACATTTACAGTATCATTTCCAAAAAAATATTAAATTTTGATATTTTTTATAAATGTTAATAATATTACCAACAGATATATTAGTCATATTAATCTGTTGCTAAATTTTTTTACCATAATATATATCATCTGTTAGTATTATTATAATTGCAACAGAATCATTTTATCTATCGTAATAATATTTAGCGACAGAGTTTTTACCAAAAGTTTAGTGACAATACATTTTTTGTTGGTAAAATGTTTTACCAATAGAAAATGCACTTTTACCAACAGATATACCCCTGTTGGAAAAAGATAAATTTTTGTAGTGTTTACACCATCATAGTGTATAAAGTTGTACTTACGTTAGAAATAAGTTTTCTGAATATGATAATAAACTTAAGTTAGTCTGATGGACTTCCTTAACCAAGTCAATATGATAATATTTCTGAGTATTAGTCTGATTTTCATCGGTACTGGTACCAGTTTGATGAATAAGACTTTTTCAGTATAAAAGACAAGAAAAAAAGTCTTACATATGATCTGATATGGGTGAATCCGATGTTTATCAGATCCATAATCATTACGATAATCATAATTAATAAATATAAGTTTATTTTCATAATTAATTAGAAATTATTATAAGTATAGTAAAATATTATGTTTTCTACAAAAGCATTCTAAGACCATTAGCACACAAAAAGTTAGTAAACAAGTATATAAGAAAGTGTTTGTGATTTCCAAAACAAAAGGAATGGAAAAGTCATAAGTATAAATTTTGACTCAATGTTTCCCTTTGGATGCAAGGGTATTTAATTCTGAGAAAGGGAGACCAGGATACTTTAAATTTTTTAAATGTTTTTGTTTTGGATTACCTTTTCAATATGAGAAATATTGACCTGGTAAAGTTTATCTTTATCACCATGGATAACATCAAAAATTCTTCTATCAAATAAAATATCATAATGTTTCTAGCCTTTATATGAAAAATAATTGAAAAAATGTATAAATATATTCAAAGTGGAAAAAATTGTATCCAATGAGGGAGAAGAATTATTTTATTAGTGAAGATACGATGGGAAGAATGAAGTTAGTATTTGATGCTAAATAAAAGAAGTTTGTAAATAAGGTTGATGATAATTTTTCAGAGGCACATCCATCAAGAAAATATGAGGAGGATAATAAGAAAAATAAGATAAATTTAGATACATCTCTTCCTATCAAAAGAAAGAAAGAAAAGAAGATGCTTGATGATGTTTTTAATGAAATGATGAAACGTAAACCTAAGAAGAATCTAGGGGATATATAATATAAACTTGAACCCATATAAGCTAAGTCCTTGAAAATATGGACTACTGAAACATTGTAAGAATAATATAAGAAAAGAAAGTAGAGGAAAAATTTACAAGAAGATAAGATTTGTGAAAATTTGATGAAAGGAATTGAAAGAGATTATGAGAAGGTTGTACATATAACTTCTCACACCGATCAAGTTTTACCAGAAGGTGGTTTATTTTTTAAAGAAACAACTATAGTTCCAAGTGATATCCCTTCTATTATAGATAAGCAAAAAAAAGTTTTTTGAGGAAGAATTGGCCCCAGTTGTTCCAGAAAAAGAATCAGAACCTATGGTAGCTAGTAAAACAGATCTTAGAACCAAAAGAAAATTTCAAGAAGAAATTGATAAGGAAGTAGATGAATAAGTTGATGGAAAATTTGGTGTACCAAAAGAATATGAATAATAATAATATGAAGAAATAGAATAATAAGTTGAAGTTTAAGAAGAATAAGAGGGAGTGGACAATAAATATAAGGAAGAGGATAATAGTGAAGAAACCAAGAAAGATAAAGAATCATCATAGTAATCCTCATCATCATGAATTTTAACTTCTAATACCGATAAAGATGATAAGTTAGGAGGTACTCAGGAAGAATCATCATCATTAGAAAAAGAAAAAAAATCAACTTCAGAAGAAAATGAGCAGGATCATTAGTCCTAGACCAAACCATCTTACAAGGCTGAGATAGACAAAGATGTTGAAATTATTGAACTATCTGATGATAAGTAAGTTTCTAAGGAAGGTGAAAAGCAAGTTTCAATGAAATTTTATAAGGAAGGAAATGAAGCTAATATTGTAACATGCAGAATAAAACCTCTTGAGGTTGATTCTGTACAATCAGACTCTGTAGGAATAATAGCAATTTTTTTTGATTATATCTATCAAGTTTTGAGAAGATTATAAGGAACCATTCCTTATTTTCCAAATATTTAGGAAAGGTGTTAGCTAATTCCAAATAGTCTCAATGAAAAATCATAATCAATAAAAGTTTTAATGGAATAAGTGATCCATATTGAAGTTGAATTGAAGAATTTTCAAGAAAATTCCCAAACTCACAAAAGATTCTATAATCAGATGGTGAAGTGGTCTCCCCAAGTTGACTCCGATATTCAAATGCATGATGAACAATTTGATGAAGTTAAGAAACTTATGGTATAATCAGCTGAATATTTCAACAAGTTATCATCGGACATGGATGACATAGTGAAGTTTGTTGTGTAATTTTGAGATGGTACCAATGAAATAACTGAGGAGGTTAATGTTCTAAAACAAAATATTCAAGATATGCAGCTAGAGATGAGTGGACTCCTATCTTGTAAAAGTGAAGTAATAATATTGAGAGATTAGAATAAAGAGTTTTTCAAGGAAGTTAAAACATTAAATACTCAAGAATAAATATTTTCAAAGCTGGAGAAGGACCTCCATGAGTTTAAGAATATGAAAGCTTTCATAAAAAAATTTAAGAAGAAAGAATAATTATTTTTCTTTTGAACTCTTGATGTATTTCTTTATCATCATTTAGAAAAATATTTGAATGTTTGTATTGAATTATATCTTTATTAAAATATAATTTACTTGAATGTTTATCCAATTATATTTGGTTACATGTCCTTTTATTTTTTATGGATGATTAGTTAATTAAATTACTTGTTTTGTATGTTATATTTTATAACATTTCAGGAAACATCGTATTATTCCCATTCCTTTTTGAAAATCACAAAGGGGGAGTATAAGGCCCCAGCCTTAAACCTTACTTAATCTTGAGTTATTATAAGATTACACATTGAGGATCTTTTCGGGTTTAGAGTTTTAGAGAATTAGATCATAAAACTTGCATTACATTCCACATATAAACAAAGTGGTTACATAAAGATAGTATTCTTATTTCCCATCAATGGAAACATATTTAAAATAAAACATGGATTCTTTCTTGACACTTCCTTGACACTATCATCATATCATGTACCTTTCCCTTGACCTGTGAAAAACATTTCAAAAAAACTTGGGATGAGCATAAAAAGCTCAGTAAGGGATATAAAAATATGGAAAGGAAACATGGGTACATATATACATAAGAATGAAATCATACTTTACCATAAAACATAATCACTTTAACATAACTCATCAAATAATGAATAAATCATAGAAATCATAAGACATAAAGGTAACTTGAGGCATTCATAACATTCTTACGTAGGGAGTAACCCTCTTGGTTACGTTTGGAATACCCATCACAGTATATTCCCTAAATCTCTTCGGAGAAACCTTAACGTTTTACTCCTTCGCATTACCCAATGCATTGGAGAGCTATATCGGGCTCACCCGCCCTTAGTTTATCACAGAACCACCCGTCTTCATAATAATTCCCAAGAACCTCAACATAATCGTATCACATAAAACATGCATAAAGGAAACATAACATTTCCACCTTTCAATCACAAGATATCAATACAACACATTGATATAAAAACATTACGAAAACCATTTTCAATACCAAATGGTATTTATTTTTTTCTTTTAAAAAAAGGTATGGCTTGTAGAGGAAGCCGAAACTCAAATAATGGTCACGGCGGCGGAGAAGTCGTTGTCGCCGCATACGTACGACAAAAACATTCCCTTTTGTCGTTTAGTAAAACGCTTTGTATAAAAAAGATTCCTTTTGGATAAACGTAAAAGTCAAAGGGGTTTATACACCGTATAAAATAAGGTTGTGTATAAAACAAAATATGCCTCAATGAAAGGAGATTGAGACGAAGTCCCATACCTCGGGTTCGACTTGACTCGGTCGTTCTTTAATCTCCTGAATAATAAACTTGAGTTAATTTCTACTTGTTTAAGAACCTTTTTCAAGTTAATTATTCCTTTTATATCACTTATTTCCATGTCATGAACACTATGTAATTATTCAAGTTAATAACAGTCGTTTTAACGATCATTGGTACTTGAGTCAAAAATAAACCCTTTATAATTACAAGTTGTTCATGTATCCATTATATCCAGAATGGTATTCATGATGTAGATATCATATATATCATATATATCCAGTACATTCATGCATTTATAATATTACATAACATTTAGAGGTAAGAAATGAAATGCACCGTTCATGGAGACGGTAAGCCGTACGTACGCATGAATGCTACTTTCATTTCTATTTCGTATTTTATAGAATGGAATCATAATGATATAAAGGTATATTATAATTACAGTATAATATCATATATAATATCATAGTTCCATCCTTTATACGTCCCACATATGGTATTTAACGAATCAAATCACTTTGAGGGGGCGGTAGTCCGCACTTCCTTAAATGAAGATATCGCGTTTACCCATAATGGAAACCATAAAGGTATGCCCAAAATGAAAAATACAGAAGCTTAAGGAAAAAATAAACATATTATATATCATATATAAATATAGTGAAATCTTAATGGCCACCTTTTAAGGTGTTAAAAGAATGTTGAACAATCATCGTTTCGGGAGGCATAAATTCACCATCCGCGGAAACAGTATGTCCTTTAACCATTAGATGTAGGTGTGTGTAAGTGTAGATCGAATCCTTATTATAACAACATCCTAGTATATTGAAGATACTGAATTTTTTACAAAATAAATTAATAAAAAGAGTTTAGGGGGTTGGAGAAGCAAAATAAAACAAAAGGACTCAAGTGAAGACATTACCTTAAAATCGGGTAACTCCCTTTGGTTTGAGCTCAAAGGATTCCTTGGGAAGACATCTGCCCAAAGTTAGGCTTTAAGGAGTAATAGAGGGAAGTGGAGAGACAAAATGGGCAGGGGTTTTCTGAGCAAAAGGCTTTGGGAGTGTGGGTAAGGAGGTAGAGGTGGGGGCCTTTTATAAGAGGAGAGGAGGGGCACTCTTGGAAAGTAAAGAAATGTTACTTTATTTGAAAATGATTTTTGGATTCAAAAGGTCCCACATTGATACAATTCGAGGGTAAGGTGATAAGGGTTTGAAATCCACCCATCCAATAGGTTTTGTACATGTGTAGGTCATAGATTTTACATTATCATTTCATTTTATTTAAATCCTTTATTAATGAGGTAATTGCTGCATCATCATGATGTCATAAATAATTTAATTTATTTAAAGTCTAAAAATTATGAAAAAAATACTATGATCTTGGAAATATTTTTATATTTCTAATGAATATTTATAGTCTAAAATATCATTTATGTAGACAAAATTAAAAATATTTTACTTAGGTTATACATTCTTTGTCACATTTAACATTCTTTAAAAATAAAAAGATAAAAAGTCACTTTCTCACAAAAGTGATTCCATGGGGCCCCCAAGTTTGGCACAAGACATTACATGGTCATCCATGAGACAACCAGTAGCCTTAGGACACATGTTGTGGTCTTTTTATATTATTATGATATCATTTTATTGTCTTTAACTACCTGATTACTCATTAATCAAGAAAATTAAAGATAATTACCATCGTTACTATTCATAATGTCCAAAAATAAAAGAGTCTTAATTACATAATTTGTACCTTCTGATTTAAAATATGTAATCCATTTTACCAAATTCCAAACACATAAATTGCAATAATTGATTTAAAAATAATTCCCGTTGTCAAAACAAATAGCGGGTTTTTTTGAAACAATATCTATGAAAAGTTTGGAATTAGTTTATGACCAATTACAAAGTGAAATTAATCCTAATGACCACCATTGGATTAAATGGTAAAAATATATTAATATTACACTTTAATACCAATTAAAAGGATAATCTAACCATATAATTAAATTAAATGAAAAAGCAGTTTTGATGTAAAATGCAGTATTTTTTCACTATTCATTAAAAAATGAACATTGTCAGAAAAATACCAAAAATTTATCCAATGTAAATTTCAATGTCCCAATCATAATTAATATGTTTATTTTGACAAATATATCTTATAAAATTGTCAAAAGATAGATTTAAAAATGGTTTTCCATCAAAAGGCAGTAAAACAATCTTTTAAAAATATTAGTGTATTCTATGCTTAAGATTGGATTTATTTTCATTTTAAGCCTCTAAAACACTCTCTAATTCATTAATAGACATAGATAAAAATATTTATTATTCATTACTTACTTGGGATGTTACATCCTTCCCCCCTTTAGAAAATTGCGTCCCCGCAATTTATTTACTTATCGAATAAATGGGGGTACTTATCCCTCATTGCATTTTTAGATTCCCATGTTGCCTCTTCCATCATATGGTTTTTCCACAAAACGTTTACCTGATTAATCACCTTATTTCGTAACACTTGCTCCCTGTGGTCAAGAATCTGGACCGGTTTTTCCTCATAAGATAGGTTCTCTTCCAGCTGAACTACCTCTGGACTCAAAACATGAGATGGATCTGGCATATACTTTCTCAACATCGAAACGTGAAAAACATTGTGTACCTGAGATAAAATCGGAGGTAAAGCCACCCGGTATGCAACTGATCTAACTCTCTCCAGAATTTCATATGGTCCAATGAACCTTGGACTCATCTTTCCTTTCTTACCAAATCGCATCACACTTTTCCATGGTGAGACTTTGAGAAAAACATGATCACCTACCTCAAAAGTTAGATCCTTCCTCCTGTTGTATGCATAACTCTTCTGCCTACTCTGAGCTGTTCTCATGTGTTTCTGAATCAGCTGAACTTTTTATGCCATCTCTTCTACCAATTCTGGTCCCATCAACTTCCTTTCACCCACTTCATCCTAGAAAGCTGGAGTTCGACACCGTTTCCCATATAACGCCTCAAATGGTGCCATCTGTATACTGGAATGAAAACTGTTATTATATGAAAATTCAACCAAAGAAAGATGTTGGTCCCAACTTCCCTGATAATCCATCGAACAAGCTCGTAGCATATCCTCTAAGGTCTGAATTGTTCGTTTTGACTTCCCATCTGATTGAGGATGAAATGATGTACTAAAATTTAATTCAGTACCCAACGACTTCTGAAGGCCTTTCCAAAAGTTAGATGTGAACCTGTGATCACGATCAGATACAATGGAGAGGGGAACTCCATGTAACCTGACTATCTCTTTAAGATACAAACGGGAAAGTTGATCCAGGGAAAAAGTATCTCGTATAGCAAGGAAATGAGCAGATTTAGTCAAGCGATCAACAATAACCCAGATTACATTATTACCTCGAGATGTATTCGGTAATCCCACAACAAAGTCTATGGATATATTCTCCCATTTCCACTCTGGAACTGGTAAAGGCTGAAGCATCCCTTTTGGTAACTACCGCTCTGCTTTAACCTGTTGACATGTCAAACACTTCATAGTAAAATCAGCAATATCTCTTTTCATTCCATCCCACCAGTAATACTCTCGCAGATCTCTGTACATATTAGTACTACCAGGATGAACTGAAAATGGAGAACTATGAGCTTCACATAACAACTCTCTCTTCAACTGTGAATCACAAGGCACACACAATCTCTTCCCAAATCTCAAAACACAATCATTATCAATGTTGAATTCAGGAAACTTACCTTTCTGAACTAGCTCTACCTTTTTCTGGAACTCACTGTCTTGCTTCTGTGCTTGCTTGATTCTATCTGATAGAGATGATCTCACTGATACCTGAAACAAAACAGAATAACTTCCTACACCAACAACTTCTATGCCAAAGTTCATCAAATCCTTAACCAAAGGATCACGTTCCAAATGCAACATTGCTAAAGAAGCATTACTTTTTCGACTCAAAGCATCAGCCACTTTATTTGCTTTTCCCGGATGGTAATGAATTGTACAATCATAATCCTTGATTAATTCCAGACATCTCCTCTATCTCATGTTTAACTCTTTCTGAGTGAATATATACTTTAAACTTTTGTGATCAGTATATATTTCACACTTTACTCTATACAAATGATTCCTCCAAAATTTTAAAGCGAAAACAACAGCAGCTAATTCCAAATCATGTGTAGGGTAATTTACCTCATGAGTTTTCAATTGTCGTGAAGCATAAGCAATTACCTAATCATTCTTCATTAGGACACAACCAAGTCCTTTCAATGAAGCATCACTGTATATAACAAACTCACCATTCCTGGAAGGTAGTTCCAAAACTGGAGCATTCACCAATCTTATTTTCAATTCCTGAAAACAATCATCACATTATTTTGTCCAGATAAACTTAACACCCTTCCGAGTTAGCTTAGTCATTGGACTTGATAACCGTGAAAAATTTCTAACAAACCTTCGGTAATAGCCTGCCCAACCAAGGAAGCTACGAATCTCAGTTACATTTGTGGGTCTTGGCCAGTATTCCACAACTTTTGTTTTTGCAGGATCAACAGTTATCCCATATTTAGAAACAATGTGACCAAGGAAAGAAATTTGTTGCAACCAAAACTCACACTTGCTGAATTTTCCATAAAATTTGTTTTCTTTTATGGTTTTCAAGATAACCCTTAAATGTCTTTCATGCTCCTCTTTACTTTTAGAAAACACCAAAATATCATCAATGAAAACCACCACAAACTTATCCAAGAACTCATGGAAAATTATATTCATTAAGTCCATGAATACAGCAGGTGAATTGGTTAGCCCAAAAGGAATTACTACAAATTCATAATGGACATATCTTGTATGGAAAGCGGTCTTCGGAACATCTAATTCCATTACCTTCAGCTGATGGTACCCCGATCTCAAGTCAATCTTTGAAAAATACTGAGCTCCCTCGATCTGATCAAACAAATCATCGATATGAGGCAAATGATATTTGTTCTTAACAGTGATGTTATTCAAGTCTCTATAATCAATGCAAAGTCTTATTGAACCATCTTTCTTTTTAACAAATAAAACAGGAGCACCCCATGATGATGTGCTAGGTCGAATGAAACCTTTCTCTAATAAATCTTGCAATTTCTCCTTCAACTCTAAAAGTTCAATTTGATCCATTCGATAAGGGGGTTTTGAAATTGGCTTAGCATCAGGAACTAAGTCAACAGTAAACTCAACTTCTCGATCTGGTATTATTCCAGGAAACTCATCAGGAAAAACATCAGGATACTCATTTACCACTGGCACATCATTAATCTGAACAGTTCCTTTATTTTCAACGATGTGTGCAAGGTAACATTAATTTCCATATTTTACAAGTTTCTTGGCCTCTTGATAAGTTATCAACAGTAAGGGTTCATTCTTGTACACAAACTGAAAGTCTTTCTGAAAAGAAACTTCTTTAGCTCTACAGTCAATCTTAGCATGGTAAATAGAGAGCCAATCCATACCCATGATAACATCAAACTCTACTAGAGGTAGAAACATAAGGTTTTCAAGTAGGTTCTTTCCACAGATAAGGATAGGAAGATTCTTAAAAATTCTTTTTGCCTCAACATTTCCCCCAGGTGTTTTTACCACAAGTTCAGGAGTCATTTCTTGAGATGGTATTCCCAATTTAATAGAAAAGTTTTCAGAGATGAAAGAATGCGTGGACTCCAAATCAAACAACACACTGGAATAATCTGAAAAAAACAAACAAAGTACCTGATACAACTTCATTTGATGGCCCGACATCTGCTGAAGTAGTTGCAAAGGATTTCACCACCCCATTCTGCTTGTAGTCTAACTGCTTCCCATCACTCAAGCTCTTTGTCGGACACTCGTTTGCATAGTGACCCATCTCATTGCACTTAAAACATTTCACTAACTGTAAATCAAATTTGGTATTACCTTCTCCTTGATCTTTTTCAGTGCAATCACGAGCCTTATGTCCCATATTACCACATCGATAGCACTTTCCAGAATTCAGAAGACATTCCCCAGCATGCCTTTTTCCACATTTATCACAAACTGGAAACTTATATTTCTTACCATCAGACTTTTTTGAAGAATTCTTCCCTTTCTCCTACCACCTTGGTCTTTTCTTCTGCTGGTTGTTATAGAACACTTGATCATCGGAAAACTCCATTTCCACCTTCTCAGTACATAGAACAAGCTTTTCATAACTTTTAAACTCACGAGAAGCTAATTACCTTCGATATTTTGGCTTTAATCCTGAGTAAAAACGATTGATTTTACTATCAAGGTCTCGGATAAAATTTGGAGCATACCTTGCCAATCGAGTAAACCTTTATTCATAGGTAGCCACTGAGTCTTCCTCTTGCCTCAATTCCAAGAATTGTTTTTCCATCCTAAGTCGAACAACCTTAGGAAAATACTTTTCAAGAAACATACCTTTGAATTCATCCCAGTCAAGAGCGTCAATCTCATTGGCGTCCCTGATATTTTTAACCATCGAACACCACTGATCTACTTCACCCTCCAAATGGTAAATAGCAAGACTAACCTTTTGATTGTTTGAACACCCCATGACATCGAAAATCTTCTCCAGTGCTTTAATCCACCCTTCAGCTAGAACAGGGTCAGATGATCCTCTGAATGATGGGGGATGTTGCCTCATGAAATGTTCCACCACTGACATGTTCCTCTGTGGTTGATCTGGATGATCTCGTGTATGGATACCACCGCCATTTATCGCTTGAGTCAACTGAGCCATTACTGCAACAAACTGTTCAGTTCCAATTCTGACCATCTCAGGATGCTGATTCGGAAGGTTATTTCCTTCTGCATGCCTTCCTAGCACTGCTTCCCTGTTTCCTCTACGGAAAACCATTTTGAACAAACATTTCTTAGATGAATCAACATGGTAATCTTCAAATACTATATCACTTCAATTTGACCATAATTTTTTTTGGATAATCATTTAATAGAATTCTGACTCCTAAAGTTATCTAAACCAACCTCTGATACCAACTATAAGGCCCTAGCCTTAAACCTTACTTAATCTTGAGTTATTACAAGATTACACATTGAGGATCTTTTTGGGTTTAGAGTTTTAGAGAATTAGATCATAAAACTTGCATTACATTCCACATATAAACAAAGTGGTTACATAAATATAGTATTCTTCTTTCCAATCAATGGAAATATATTTAAAATAAAACATGGATTCTTTCTTGACACTTCCTTGACACTATCATCATATCATGTACCTTTCCCTTGACCTGTGAAAAACATTTCAAAAAAACTTGGGATGAGCATAAAAAGCTCAGTAAGGGATATAAAAATATGGAAAGGAAAATGGGTACATATATACATAAGAATGAAATCATACTTTACCCATAAAACATAAGAACTTTAACATACCTCATCAAATCATGAATAAATCATAGAAATCATAATACATAAAGGTAATTTGAGGAATTCATAACATTCTTACGTAGGGAGTAACCCTCTTGGTTACGTTTGGAATACCCATCACAGTATATTAACTAAATATCTTCGGAGAAACCTTAATGTTTCACTCCTTCGCATTACCCAATGCATTGGAGAGCTATATCGGTCTCACCCACCCTTAGTTTATCATGAAACCACCCGTCTTCATAATAATGCCCAAGAACCTCAACATAATCGTATCACATAAAACATGCATAAAGGAAACATAACATTTCCACCTTTCAATAACAAGATATCAATACAACACATTGATATAAAAACATTATGAAAACCATTTTCAATACCAAAATAAAAGAAAAGCAAAACATGGTATTTATTTTTTTCTTTAAAAAAAAGTTATGACTTGTAGAGGAAGCCGAAACTCAAATAATGGTCACGGCGGCGGAGAAGTCGTTGTCGCCGCATACGTACGACAAAAACATTCCCTTTTGTCATTTAGTAAAACACTTTGTATAAAAAAGATTCCTTTTGGATAAACGTAAAATTCAAAGGGGTTTATACACCGTATAAAATAAGGTTGTGTATAAAATAAAATATGCCTCAATGAAAGGAGATTGAGACGAAGTCCCATACCTCGGGTCCGACTTGACTCGGTCGTTCTTTAATCTCCTGAATAATAAACTTGAGTTAATTTCCACTTGTTTAAGTACCTTTTTCAAGTTAATTATTCCTTTTATATCACTTATTTCCATGTCATGAAAACTATGTAATTATTCAAGTTAATAACGGTCGTTTTAACGATCATTGGTACTTGAGTCAAAAATAAACCCTTTATAATTACAAGTTGTTCATGTATCCATTATATCCAGAATGGTATTCATGATGTAGATATCATATATATCATATATATCCAGTACATTAATGCATTTATAATATTACATAACATTTAGAGGTAAGAAATGAAATGCACCGTTCATGGAGACGGTAAGCCGTACGTACGCATGAACACTACTTTCATTTCTATTTCGTATTTTATAGAATGGAATCATAATGATATAAAGGTATATTATAATTACAGTATAATATCATATATAATATCATAGTTCCATCCTTTATACGTCCCACATATGGTATTTAACGAATCAAATCACTTTGAGGGGGCGGTAGTCCGCACTTCCTTAAATGAAGATATCGCGTTTACCCATAATGGAAACCATAAAGGTATGCCCAAAATGAAAAATACAGAAGCTTAAGGAAAACTTAAACATATTATATATCATATATAAATATAGTGACATATTAATGGACACCTTTGAAGGTGTTAAAAGAATGTTGAACAATCATCGTTTCGGGAGGCATAAATTCACCATCCGCGGGAACAGTATGTCCTTTAACCATTAGATGTAGGTGTGTGTAAGTGTAGATCGAATCCTTACTATAACAACATCCTAGTATATTGAAGATACTTAAGTTTTTACAAAATAAATTAATAAAAATAGTTTAGGGGGTTGGAGAATCAAAATAAAACAAAAGGACTCAAGTGAAGACATTACCTTAAAATCGGGTAACTCCCTTTGGTTTGAGCTCAAAGGATTCCTTGGGAAGACTTCTGCCCAAAGTTAGGCTTTAAGGAGTAATATAGGTAAGTGGAGAGACAAAATGGGCAGGGGTTTTCCGAGCAAAAGGCTTTGGGAGTGTGGGTAAGGAGGTAGAGGTGGGGGCCTTTTATAAGAGGAGAGGAGGGGCACTCTTGGAAAGTAAAGAAATGTTACTTTATTTGAAAATGATTTTTGGATTCAAAAGGTCCCACATTGATATAATTCAAGGGTAAGGTGATAAGCGTTCTAAATCCACCCATCCAATAGGTTTTGTACATGTGTAGGTCATAGATTTTACATTATCATTTCATTTTATTTAAATCCTTTATTAATGAGGTAATCGCTGCATCATCATGATGTCATAAATAATTTAATTTATTTAAAGTCTAAAAATTATGAAAAAAATACTATGATCTTGGAAATATTTTTATATTTCTAATGAATATTTATAGTTTAAAATATCATTTATGTAGACAAAATTAAAAATATTTTACTTAGGTGATACATTCTTTGTCACATTTAACATTCTTTAAAAATAAAAAGATAAAAAGTCACTTTCTCACAAAAGTGATTCCATGGGGCCCCCAAGTTTGGCACAAGACATTACATGGTCAGACATGAGACAATCAGTAGCCTTAAGACACATTTTTTGGTCTTTTTATATTATTATGATATCATTTTATTATCTTTAACTACCTGATTACTCATTAATCAAGATAATTAAAGATAATTACCATCGTTACTATTCATAATGTCCAAAAATAAAAGAGTCTTAATTACATAATTTGTACCTTATGATTTCAAATATGTAATCCATTTTACCAAATTCCAAACACATAAATTGCAATAATTGATTTAAAAATAATTCCCGTTGTCAAAACAAATAGCGGGTTTTTTTGAAACAATATCTATGAAAAGTTTGGCATTAGTTTATGACCAATTACAAAGTGAAATTAATCCTAATGACCACCATTGGATTAAATGGTAAAAATATATTAATATTACACTTTAATACCAATTAAAAGGATAATATAACCATATAATTAAATTAAATGAAAAAGCAGTTTTGATGTAAAATGCAGTATTTTTTCACTATTCATTAAATAATGAACATTGTCAGAAAAATACCAAAAATTTATCCAATGTAAATTTCAATGTCCCAATAATAATGAATATGTTTATTTTGACAAATATATCTTATAAAATTGTCAAAAGATAGATTTAAAAATGGTTTTCCATCAAAAGGAAGTAAAACAATCTTTTAAAAATATTAGTGTATTCCATGCTTAAGATTAGATTTATTTTCATTTTAAGCCTCTAAAACACTATCTAATTCATTAATAGACATAGATAAAAATATCTATTATTCATTACTTAATTGGGATGTTACAGGGAGAATGTTATATTAAGGGGGAGAATGATATTTTAATGGGTATTAATTATTTCAAAGGGGAGAATGTTTTATTGGAAGGAAAAATACTATCCTTAGGGGGGAAAATTCCTAAAGGAGGATAAGTTTTCTTTATGGAATAAATACTCAAAATACTCTTATTGTATTCAACATAATATTTAGAAGAGTTACAAACTCATACAGAGTTAAGTTTCAAAGAATAACTTTGAATATGAATTTATACAAAGAACAAAGGCCTGTAATTTTTTCAAGTTATTTTTCATTTAAGTTTTAGGGTTTGTGCTTTCCAAAAAGGGGGAGGTTGTTGATTTAGAAGTTCTACTTCTTACTTTTCCATTCCTTTAATTTTTGAAATCAAAAAAAATTTCTTAAAACATGTTTATTAAAATTTTATGTCCCAAGTGTTTTAGTATGTTTTTATAGAAAACATTATCTTTTACCATGCTTAGAAAAAGTTATAATGTATTATGAATATAAACTTACTATTATTTATTACGATTATCGAAATGAGTATGTGTCCAATAAATTGGACTTACCTTTTATCAGAACATAAGTTAGACTTTTCTCTTGTATTTTTTACTAACAAAATTCATGACCATCAGATTGATTATGGTACCAATAAAACTGAATAGACTCTCATAAGGATTATCATATTGGCAATGATAAGGAAGTATATCGGACTAACCTAAGTTTATAATTAGAATATATAGACTTGTTTATAATGTACATAATACCTTTAACATTGTAATGGTTTTAATCAATCAGATGTCAAACTTTCAGTTATGGCAGAGAATTGTGAGTTGTCAAGATCCATCTATCCAAGGTCATTGCAACAAACTTCGAAATATGACAGTTGGAGCATTGCCTATAAATAGTGAGTCATTTGAAGAGTTTGGAGCTAATACATTTTCTCTCTCAAGTATTCTGAAGATTACTTAGTGTGAACTACTCATTGTTGGTCCTAGTAATTCTTTAGAGAGTTGTTGTTCTAAGGAATACTTGTTAAGGTTGTTTCCTTAAGAACTTTTTCAATTGTATTTGAGTCTGATCATTGTTATGATCATGGGCTTCCAGGGATAGGAAGATGGTGAATCTGATCCATCGAAACAAGGGATTCTGGTGCTAGGAAGACAAACACCGATCATTGTATTGAGGAATTTCATGGATATGATGATAGATCTATTCCAATATTCAATTTGATAATTAGACTAAGACTAAGTCTGATAAAGTTACATAAAGAGGTATTGTGTTTTTTCGTAGTTTAAATCTTTTAAACTAAAATTTTAAACTACAATTCACCCCTCTTATAAGTATAACCATCCAAACTAATCTTACGATCCTACAATCGAGACCTCTATACCCAAAACATTACCAGACCTTATAGAAAATATCTTCCTATAGCCAACAACATCACGTCCTTTCAATTTATAGAAAGTGAAGCATATATCTGTACGACATTCATCCTTGACATGTCCAATAGATTGATAGTCAATATAAAACATAGGAACTTTCTCATATTTTATAGATAAATTGAAACTAAAATCCAAATTGGATAGGACCACATTTTCAATGGGAATTGAACTGAGGTTGACCTCCACTAAGAATCATGCAAAATAACCAAAGTGTGCTTCTTCCATTACATGATCAATCTTTAGGTGTATGTGTTTCCATATAAGATTTCATTAATTATGTAAATATTTAGGTGTGTGAAATTAATGTATATATATATACAAGTTTTACATATGTTAAAATGAATAATGACATTATCTTCGATAAATAAATATAAATATAAATATAAATATTGAAAATATATTCATTATTTAAATATATTTATTATAATTTTATAACTATTTAATTATATAATTATTTATTTATATATTTATTTATTTATAATTCTATATATAATTTTTAAAAAAACTTATATATATTTATTTATAATTATCAATATATAATTTTATAAATATAGTGAATATACATTAATAAATATATTTATTTATAAATATTTATTTACAAATACATTTTTAACATTATTAAGAAATATATAATCTAAAATGCATGAATGATCAAAATGAGTGAAATTAAATAATTAAAAATGTGTAGACTTTAAAAATATTAAAAAATAGATAAGTTTTATTAATAATAAAAATTATTAACAAAATAAAATATGGATATATATTTAAATGAAGTTGAATACATATTGAAAATATTAAAATATAGTAAATAAACATGTATAAATAAATATTAGAAAATGGATAAATTACAAAGAAAATAAAAAATAAAAAATACTAAAAATGAATAAATAATATTAACTAAAATAATATTAAAAATAAATAAATAAATTTTACCGATTAAAAACATAATATATTAAATATATTATGTTACTAAATGAAATTCTAAAATAAATATTAAAGTTAAAATAAATCACATAAATATTAGGTATGCATGAATCTAAATAAGATTTCATTAATTATGTAAATATATGTGTATGTGAAATTAATGCATACATATATAAGTTTGATATATGTTAAATTGAATAATGACATTATATTTAATAAATAAATATAGATATAAATATATATATGGTAAATATATTCATTATTTAAGTATATTTATTATAATTTTATAATTATATATATATATATAATTATTTATTTATAATTATACAAATACTTTTAAAAAAATTATATTTATTTATTTAGAATTATAAATATATAATTTTATAAATATAGTAAATATACATTTATAAATATTTATTTAAAAATATATTTTTAACATTATTAATGAATATATAATCTTAAATACTTGAATGTTAAAAATGAGTGAAATTGAATAATTAAAAATCAGTAGACTTTAAAAATATTAAAAAAATGGATAAGCTTTATTAATTATACAAATTATTAAAAAAATAAATATGGATATGTATCAAAATGAAGATGAATAAACATTGAAAATATTAAAACATATTAAATAAATATGTATAAATAAATATTAGAAAATAATTACATTCCAAAAAAATAAAAAATAAAAAAAATATTAAAAATGAATAAATAATAATAAATGAAATAATATTAAAAATAAATGAATATATTTTACCGATTAATGACAAAATATATTTAATATATTATTTTACTAAATGAAATTCTAAAATGAATATTAAAATTTGAATAAATTACATAAATATTTGGTGTGTGTGTTTCTATATAAGATCCATTAATTACATAAATATTTGTGTGTGTGAAATTAATGTATATATATATGCAAGTTTGATATATGTTAAATTGAACAATGACAATATATAATATGTAACATCTATTAATAAAAATAATAATAAGAAGAATGAATAAATTTTAAAAATGAATGACTCTTATTAATTATATAACTAATTTATAAAAATTAAAAATGAATATTTATATATGTCAAAATTAAAATGAATACATGTTAATTATATAAATTACAACCATATTAAAAACATTAAACGTTAATGAATAAACATATATAAATAAATATTAAAAAGGGATAAGATTAAAAAAATATTGAATAATGAAAAATTCAAAAAGAATAATTTACAAAAATATTAAATTTATTAATGAATAATTATGTATAAAAAACATTAAAAATGAATAATTTACAAAATTATTAAATGAATAAATATTTAAAATTTATAAATTATAAAAAAAGTAAGTAGTCACTTAACATTATCAATGGATAAATTATATTGAATGAATGATGTTACAAATGAGTGAAATATAATTATATATATATATAATTAAATAATTAATATATTGTTTATAATTAATAAAACAGAATAAATTTATTAAATACTTAATATACTAATTAAACAATAAATATACTATTTATTAATATGTATATATATTAAATTTATTCTTTATTTAATAATTTTATTCAATTTTATTAATTATAAATAGTATATTAATTATATATATATAATTAATATACTATTTATTACTATATATATATATATATTAAATTTAATAAATTTAATTGTAAAAAATAGAAGATATGCTCAGTTCAGCCTGTGATATATATTAATTATGTAAATTACAACTACATTAAAAACATTAAATGTTAATTTTTTTAAAAAAATTCAATAATGAAATGTTTATTAATAAAAATGAATAAATTTAATATATATTTATAATTAAATAATTAATAATCTATTAATAATTAAATTTATTAAATTCAATATATATAGTAATAATTCCTATATTAATTATTTAATTAAAAATTAATAAATTTAAAAATTATTAAATTTGTTATTAATGTAAGATTTAATAATAAAAATGAATAAATTTAATATATATATATAATTAAATAGTATATTAATTATTTAATTAAAAATTAATAAATGAGAAAATAATAAAAAAATTATTAATGAAAAATTTATTAATAAAAATGAATAAATTTAATATAAATATAGTAATAAATCATATATTAATTATTAAATTAAAAATTAACAAATTAAAAAAATATTAAAAATTTTAGTAATGAAAAATTTATTAATAAAAATGAATAAATTATATATATATATATAGTAATAAATAGTATATTAATTATATATATTTAAAATTTAATTATGAATACTTTTATAAATTTTTAAGAGTTAATTATTAATAAAATATTTATTAATAAAAATGAATAAATTTACTATATATATATATAGTAATAAATGTAATATTAATTATATATTTTTAAAATTAAATTATGAATACTGTGTGATTTTTTAAGAGTTAATTATTAATGAAATATTTATTAATAAAAATGAATTAATTTAATATATATATATATATATAGTAATTAATAGAATATTATTTATATATATTTAAAATTAAATTTTGAATGCTGCGAGATTTTTTTTGTAAGAGTTAAACCATTTTTTAGGGAAGAATATGTGTCAGTGGGATAACCCTCAACCCACTGGGTAACCCACCATATAGCAAGCCCAAAGTCAGCCCATCAGCTTGGCCAACCCATTAGGAGAGCTCACCACATAATGAGAGAGGATAGATTTACTGGCATGCTGGAGCATCACACTATCGTGTGGTCGTTAGGCTCACACGGCGACGAGAGAAAGGTGTCACTTGCGCGGGGCGGTAGCTTTGGCAGTAGACGTCCTCTGATGCTAGTCTGACTTCACTGTCAGTATGGTGTTGGGGGTTAACATATAAAGAAGTGCAAATAACATCTTAAAATTCGGCATGGGACACACACAAATACGGCCAATCCTTTATCAGTGATAATAAATTACTGGTAAATGACACCCTTTATTAGCAATTTTTATTTTTCATTGATAAAAACTAAACTTTATTAGTACTTTTATTTATCACTAACAAAGACCACACTTTTTATCAACACTTTTTTTAAGGATGATAAATGGTATCTTTATCAGTGCTTTTATTTTGTGCTGATAAAGGCTACCAATATTTATTCTAAATTTTTTAGTAGTGCACTTCCACTTGAATTCTAATATCTTAAATTTGTATTGATCTTGGAAACTTCACTTTCATTCATTTTCTTCCTTTATTTTGACTATGATTGATATATTCCCTAAAATATATGGGTTTTTATAACCTAATCTCCTTTCTTGAGCTCTAATGTTTCTCCTTGATCTTAAACTTTAATTTCAAATGGTATACCTTATTTTTGTCTTGGGAGATCACTTTTTATTCAAATCATTCTTATTGATGAATTCTCTTCCTTCTTGAAAATCCAACTATGTAAAGAATAATTCTCATCCTCTTAAATGAAGATTTATCACCCATATCCATGTTTTCATATTCTCTTCAATATTATCCTATCAAATTTTGAAATATTATTACGTATTATCTCTTGTGACTATCATATTTCTCATTACCTATTTTCAAAATTAAGTTTTATTACCTCTTTTTATGATATGGGTTTTCAACCAATGCAATTTTTAAAAAATATCAAAAGGTTTTCCTTCCATTATCAAATTTTTATCTCCCAGAACACATTTTTTTTGGATACTTTAATATATTTTCAATTATCCATTATTTAATATAATTTTAAAATTAAAATTTTTCAATGTTTTCACTTTGACATTTTATAAAGTACTTTTGAAAGTGACCTATAATATTGTCTTTTATGATAATGTTAATTTTTTTTTCTAAAACCCCTTTATGATTTTTCTTCCAATTTAATTTTCATTTCCAAAAGAATTTACCTTATTGGGAATCATGTTTTATGATTTACTATAGAGAACTTATCCTTTTACACATATTATTACATGATTTTAAGCATTATTAACCATCAAATTACAAGCCAAGGATTATAAAGTCTAGTGTCTTTGTATGATCAGGTACATAAAATTAAAAACATGGAAATAGAATAAAACATATTTATTTTAATCATCTATAAAGAGATCCCATATTCCATTTATATCCTACATCTACATAGAATAACCTAGGGAATACATGAACAAAAGGGATGAGCTAAAAATCCCAGTAAGGGTACAAACATAGGAATAAAGCAAAGCACATGGGTTAGAAGACATAACATGATGACATAAAAAGGCATGGATGAAGAATAAAACTAAGTAAGCATAACATTTAGAGAATAGGGAAATGTAATCATGGAATAATAGGAATGTGTAAACAACAAATAACATGACATAATCACGAGTTAAGGATAACTATCAAAACCATTTCACATGGCTGATAAAGTCCCATAAAGGAATCAGGTTCACTCCCTGTCCCAATATAAAGTCTCATGAGACTAAAAATTACAAAATGCATTGGAGAACTATCCAAGAACACCCATAATAACATGTTCATGCATATATGTGCCAAAAGAATAATAAAACATAAGGAATCAAACATAAATTCTAGGGTTACCCATGGAATGAAATGGGTATCATAAATATGCCACGAGACATAACAAATGGGAGTATCATAAAGGTGTCCATGAAAGAATGGATTCACAAAATTAATATAAATTTATAAGGGAAATTAGGTATAAAACATTATAAGTGATGTCAAACTGAAGTGAAAACATGTAAAAATAGTGTTTGGGAAACTTTAGAAATGGGCCACTTTAGTGTGGTTTAAGGGAAAATTCTAATGATTCTTTAAAATGGAAAAGACATAATTGTCTGTATAGAATAAAAAATAAACCAATGTAGTTTTTCATGATAAAATTAGATATTTTCTAAAAATAAATTTGGATTAAAATAGATTTTGGAGTGCACTTGAAAACATGTGAGAAATTGGGAAGTTTCCTTAAACCAGACTTGCTTATCGGGAAGAATTGAGAAGGGAACCTTTTTAAAACAAGTATTTCAACATCAAAGAAGAATGTAATGATCTATATAAATGAGTTTTAAACATATAAATATAATTAATAATAATTATACAAAATTAAATAAGAGTTACATTGTGTTAAAGAGAGATAAATTGTAACCCGAAGTAAAAAATGGAGGTTCAGAAATGATCTCTTACCTTATGTCCGAAAGTGTTCTACAATCGATATTAATATCCTAGATAATCAAATTAAATCAATCAATTAATTAATTTATAACCTTTTTTACATGTATTTTATTTTTTATAATTTTATTATGTTCATTTATGGTTTTTTATATGAGTTATGGAGTTCAATTCCATCATTCAGAAGTCTTCATTTTCTTGGTTTTCAAGATTGGTCCACTAGTATAAGAGTATGGAGGTTCATATAAAATGAGAATAATTATATTGAATTGAAATTATATGTTATAAATTATCATACAAAATATAAAATGGTTATATAAGTCATTTGGTTATATGGGGTGAGGATGAATCATTAGATAAGACAATAGTGATAATCGTTTAGATTATTTCAGCGTCTTTTCGATCATCACGAGCTAGTTTTATTTTAATATTTAATATTATGTATATAAGTTAGTTGAAGAAAAATAAATTTATAAAATAAATTTTAAAATCCCTTTAAATCATTATAATGGTTTATTTACAAACTTAAAGGTGGTAAATTAAAATGAAAACTTATCATCCTCAAAGGCGATAAATAAACACCTTGCGGATGATATTTTCATTTTTAGAATAAAAGGAAGAGGAGAATAGACATGATGGTGGATTTTACATTGACATAATAAAATTATAGTATATATAATATACTGAAGTTATCATTAATGTTTGGATAGAGAAAGCGAGGAGTGAATAAGAAAAGAAAAGAAATTGAAAAGAAACTAAAAGAAAATGAAAGAGGATTTTACCTCTTGATTTTCTTCTCCTTGAGAACCTCTTTAGTGAAAAGGGTTTGGTATGTTTTTGAGACCAAAGGATACTAGACATATAATAGAATCTTGTTAATATGATTGGATATAATTTATAAAAGTATAAAAGCTTGTAATTTGAGAGGAGAAGAGGTGGCGAGGGATGATATTTATAAGGGAAGAGAGGGGTGTTTTCTCATTAATTTATTCATTATTTTATTATTTTCCCTAAAGACTATGAATAGTTTAAGAATTATCAATAAATATATTAAAAAATTAAGTATAATTCGATACTATGGTGCTTACATCAACCATGACTCAAAAAATAGTGAATTTAACTTATAATGTATATAGACCGTAAATTACTGTATTTTACTATTCACAAAAAATCAACAATTTTAGAAAAATACCAAAAGTTCACCATAACCATTTTTTAACATGTAGAATTCAAAAATAAACTCTATTTTATGAATATAATTTTCTATATATGAGAAATTTAATTTTTAATTAAAATCATCATTTACTTGAAATATACAAATTTTAAAATTATAAATGATTTTACAACACTTTGAAAAATTAATGAAGGTATCATAAAATTATATTATAATCATAAGAAAATAAAATATTAATTCATGAATACATTTTATGAAAATAAATTTTCTTTAAAATTATTATATCAATTATAAAATTGTAATTAAATATTTATGACTTACAAAAATACCAACAATTAATTTATCATTTTTAAAACATTTATTTACATAATCTAAGAAATAAATATATCACATTTTAATTTATGAGATAACCAAATTTTATTTATAATTTATTATGTGAGGTCACTATTTTATTGGCTGGTTTACTATTCATAAGGTTCATATTACTATTCCAAAGGTCAAGTTACTATTCTATTGGTATATGTTCCTTAATTTATAGAAATATATCTTATTTCATTAATTCTTTATTGATAAAGTTTTTATTTTATTATCTTCATGATTTTATGTAATTTATAATATATTACATAATTATAAGAAGGATAAATTTTATTAATAGAATTCTGGGTTATTATATTCTTCCCCCTTACAAAATTTCACCCTTAAAATTTCATTTTAAAAACTATGGGAAAAACAAGTGAGGGTACTTCTCCTTCATTACTTCCTCTAGTTCCCATGTTGCCTCTTCGTACTTATGGTTCCACCATGGTTCTTGTTATATATAACTTTATCTCTACGGTCCAAGATCTTCACTAACTGCTCACTACTACAAACATGACCTTTATCAGTGATAAAAATGGCCTTTATCAGCGCTAGAAAAGCGCTGATAAAGCCAGCGTAGATAAAGGGGGGGGGGGGGGGTCCCCTTTATTAGCGCTCCGAAAAGCACTGATAAAAGGGGTCTTTTATCAGGGCTTTTTTTAGCACTGATAAAGGGGTCCTATATCAGCGCTTCCTTTATCAGCGCTCTCGTTTTAGCGCCGATAAAAGTTAAAAAAAATTAAAAAAATTAAAAAAAATTTAAAAATTTTTAAAAAATACTGCCAATCAGGGGGGGGGGGTTTATAGCGCTTGAACCCCCCCTTTTACAGCGCTTTTCGGCCCCTATACAACACCCCACGCACCCCACGCACCCCCCTCCACCCTTTAACAGTGCTTGCTCCAATATTCCCCATGCGCGCGTACCCCTGCCTCCACCAGGATTTGAACTCCAGACCTCCCCCATGCACGCCTAAGCCCTTACCACTACTCTATTTTGATTTGCTTTCCAATTCATGATATCTCTATATATATATATTTATCTATTTATTTATATTTATTCGTATAGTAATATATATTTATATTAATATATATATATAGTTATATTATAATATATATAGTAATATTAATATATATATATAGTGGTATTAATATATATCTATATCTATATATATATATTTATTTAGTTATATTTATTCGTATAGTAATATATATTTATATTAATATATATATATAGTTATATTAACATATATATAGTTATATTAACATATATATAGTTATATTAACATATATATAGTTATATGAATATATATTTATATAGTTATATTAATATATATATAGTGATATTAATATATATATTTATGGTGATATTAATATATATATTTATAGTAATACTAATATATATATATGTAGTTATATTAATATATATATAGTTATTAGATTAATATATATATAGTAAGATTAATATATATATATAGTTAGATTAATATATAGGTATATAAATATTCATATATTGGTATTTTAAATAAAATGGATATTAGTTATTATTTAGATAAAGCTAATATATTTTATATGTAAATATGTTTAATTATTTATTTAAAAAATTTAATTTTTAGATGCGAATATATAAAAAATATGTACATATAGTTATATATTTGATTATAAATAGCAGTTCATTATAAAAAAGGATGAAATTTTAAATAAATAATATAAATATGAATGTAATACCTTGGAATAAATTTAGTCCCCACCAAGAAAAGCCAATAATACCCCCTTAAATGAGTTTGAAAATCCACAAAATGTTAAAAAATCTGGGTACCCCGACAAAAAACTCAATTTTGGAGGCCTTCTGGGACTCTTTTGGCCTCGAAAAACGCTTGACTGGGGTTTTCCCCAATTATAGCGACGTATATCTCGTCGCAGGCTTCGATTTGATATGTGGTAGAGCTCAAACGGACACCCGGATCAAAAGTTATGGCCGTTTGAAGTTTGAGTTGCGTTTTCAACATATTTTGGATCTTTTTTTAATTTTTTTAATTTTTTTAGTCCTCAAATTGTTATTAAATGACTATTACTTCATAATTATTATCAAAATATTAATTAAAAATATTTTTTTTAATTTTTTAAGAAGTCATATTCACTAAATATCTTAAATATTAAGTATAATAAGTGTAAATGTACATTTATACTTATCTAAAATATATTTAAAAATTATATATTATATTTATATAACAATATAACTATATTTATATATTAATATATTTTTAATTTTTTTTGAAGCCGACCCTTTATCAGCGCTAAAAAAGCACTGATAAAGGCCCCCCTTTATCAGCGCTACTAAGCAAGCGCTGATAAAGGGGGGCGCTGCGAAAAACTGTTTTTGTGGTAGTGGCTCCATGTAAGAGAGATGATTCTCCAATTGTACCACCTCTGAATTCAGTACATGTGAGGGATCTAGTATGTAATTCCTCAATATGGATACACAGAATACATTGTGTACTTGAGACATGGTGGGTGGAAGTGCTAGTCAATAGGCCAAAGCTTCAAAACGATCAAGAATATCTAAGGGGCCGATGTACTTGGGACTTAGCTTTCATTTCTTCCCAAATATCACGATCCTATTCCATGGAGATATGAAGATGAATAGCATATCTCCAACCTTAAACTCCAGGCCCTATCGACTATTGTCTGCATAACTCTTCTGTCGAATTTGGGATGCTTTGATGTGCTGATGAATGGTTTTCACCTTTTCCACCATTTTTTAGACCATCTTAGGTCCTAACATCTTATGTTCACCGAATTAATCCTAGTATTCCAATGTTCTATATCTTTTCCCATAAAGGGATTCATATGGGTCCATTTGGATACTTGAGTGGAAACTATTATTATAGGAGAACTTAGTTAGAGGCAGATGTTGATCCCATCCCCCTTTTAAGTCCATAGAACACACTCTTAACACATCTTCTAGTTTTTGAATATTCCACTCAGATTAGCCATCGGTTTGAGGATGATAAGATGTATTGAAGTTCATATCAATGTTCAGAGCACATTGGATACTTTTTTAGAACTTAGAGGTTAATCTCAGACCCTAATCAGATAAAATCAATAGTGGTACTCTATACAACCTTACCACTTTTCTAATGTATATCCATGAAAGTTGATCTAGTGAGAAGTCCTCTTGAATTCCGATAAAGTGATATTTCTTTGTAAGATGATCCACAACAACCCATATAGAATTGTTTCCTATGGATGTCTTTGAAAGTCCAGTGAAAAAGTCCATGGTGATGTTTTCCCACTTCAATGTTGGTATGGGTAATGGTTGAATCATCTGCTTAGACTTTTTCCTTTAAGCCTTCACTTTCTGACATACTAGACATGTTGATGTATACTCATGGATATAAATTTTCATATTGTCCCACCAATAGTTCTCCTAGATATCTCAATACATATTTGTTCTCCCAAGGTGAATAAAGAAGGTTAAGCTATGTGAATCATTTAAAAGTTCCTTTTTTATTTCTGGATTGGATGGTTCATATAGTTGTGACCCAAATATTACAACTCCATCCTAATTAATTTTGAACTCACAGGATTTCCCATTTCTGATAACTTCCACATTTTTATGAATTTACACATCATTTCTTTGAGCATCCTTTATTTTCTCCACAAGGGATGGTTGAGAAATAATTTGAGAAAAGATTGATGATGTTACTTCTTTAATGATTCCCATGTCCATCCTTTGAAAGTATAAGAATACTGAATACTTCTCAATTCTCATCATTGATAAAGACACATGATCATTTCTACTTAGAGCATCCACCACCTTATCTGCCTTACTAGGATGGTAGTGGATTGAGAAATCATAATATTTAATGAGTTCTAACCATATTCACTAGTGTATATTGAGATACTTCTGTGTGAATATATATTTAAAGATCTTATGATCAATATATATCTCACAATTCTCTCCATAGAGATAATTATGCCATATTTTCAATGAAAAGATCACAGCTTCTAACTCCAGATCATGTATGGGATAGTTTTTCTCATGAATTTTCAACTTCATTGAGGCTTAACTTATGAATTTATCTTTTTTCATCATTACACTACCTAATCCCTTCTTTGAAGCTTCACTGTACACAATAAAGAGTTCCTTACCTGTTGGAAGTGTGAGTATTGGTGTGGTGATAAGCCTCTTTTTGAGCTCCTTAAATCTTTCCTCACATTATTGAATCCATACATACTTTACCCCCTTACGAGTCAACTTGTTTAGTGGGTTTGAAAATCATGATAAGTTCTTTACAAATAATATTTAGTACCCAGCTAGACCAAGGAAGCTATGGATCTCCAATACAGATGTTGGCCTAGGCCACTCTTTAACTTCCTTTGTCTTGGAAGGGTCTATATATATATCCCTTTTCTAGTGATAACATGCCCCAAGAATGATACTTACTTCATCTAGAACTCAAATTTACTATACTTTACATATAGTTTCTACCTTTTAAAAGTATTTAACACAAAATTCAAATGATTTTTATGTTCCACCTTTCTCTTAGAGTATATCAGAATATCATCAATAAAGGCTACCACAAATTTGTTGAGATAATATTTAAAGACTCTAGTCATTAATTTCATGAATTTTTTTGAAGTATTAGTGAGTCTGAAGGGCATAATTATGAACTCATAGTGTCCATACCTCATTTAAAATGCATTCTTATGAATATCTTCCTTCCTCACCTTTAATTAGTGATATAACGACCGAAGGTCCACCTTAGAAAAATAACTATCCCCATATATCTGATCAAACAAGTCCTCTATCTATGACAGGGGATGCTTGTTCTTTATCATGGTTTTGTTGAGATCATGATAATCAATGCAGATGGACATTGATCTGTCCTTATTCTTGATGAAGAGGAATGACGTTCCCCAGGGTGAAGCACTCAGGAATATAAAACCCTTGTCTAGATTCACGTGTAAATGCTTCTTTAGTTCTTCCAACTCAACGGTGGCCATTCTATAAGGTGTCTTTGTGTCACGAACCATCCTTGGGACCTGTGCCATGACTACCCCAAGCCTACATCCCATAGGCCAGAGGCTGGCGACTAGCACCAAGGCATAAATCCCGACAAAAAGGGGAAGGTATTGGCTTTATAAAGTAAACAAACACCACAGAGTAAGCAAGCAGAAGTAAACACTAAGTAAACAGAGTACAAGTAAGTGCGAAAAGTAAATGGGCCAGAATACAAACCCAAACTGAAAGTAAAGTACAACTGGAAAGAAAGTACAACAACTGAAAGTAAAGCAGCAACGTCGAGCCGTCCATTGGAAGTCCCACCTGAAGGGTGGGTATAGATAGCCACCTCAGCTCCTCGGGTCCAGCCGTCCGCTCCGTGTACGTCCTGCCCAGTGGTCCACCTCCAGGTACCGACTGCACCTCTAGCCTCTACCATAATCAGCACTGTCCATCGTCTGCATCCAACACAACGTAGTGCGGGCATAGCCCATGTAGGGGTGAGTATACGCTACTCAGTAGGGACCCCGGGACCCCTGAAGGTCTCCCAGAATCCACAAAGGATAATCCACAAAAGAAAGATACATTCACAAAGTAACAACCAACACTACTTAGGTATATGTCCATATATATACCTAAGTCATCAAACCCAGTTCAGCTCCAACACCCGAGCCCAAGTTCGATCACGTCCACAAAGGATAACACAACACAATCCACATAGGAAAGCAAGTCAATCATATCGAAGATAATGATTGGAAGTCAAGACTCAGCTCACATAGGTATACTTATTCGATGATAGAGATGATCAGATATATCCACTGATTCATCTAAGCTGGGACCCACGTAGGATGCTAAACCAGCTACTATGACAGACCCACATAGGATAGCAAGAATAGAGTCAGACACTGCCAGACCCACGTAGGATACAAGAACAGCAGTCATTGCCGTCGAACCCACATAGGATTTCAGTACGGTCTTCATCGCTGCCGAGCGCACATAGGATTTCAGTGCAGTCTTCATCTCCATCGAACCCACATAGGATTTCTATACGGTCTTCATCGCTGCCGAACCCACATAGGATTTCAGTGAAGTCTTCATCCCCGTCGAACCCACATAGGATTTCAGTACGGTCTTCATCGCTGCCGAACCCACATAGGATTTCAGTGCAGTCTTCATCCCTGTCGAACCCACACAGGATTTTAGTACGGTCTTCATTTCTGCTGAACCCACATAGGATTTCAGTGCAGTCTTCATCCCCGTCGAACCCACATAGGATTTCAGTATGGTCTTCATCGCTTCCGAACCCACATAGGATTTCAGTGAAGTCTTCACAGTCACAGCCAGCTCTAGGGTTCCCGCACACAGCATGCTCATTCCGGGAGGGTCCGCTCCACAAGCCAAGGGGTTGATACATCAACTGACACGTATTCCGGATTTGATGTACCTCAAAGTTCCGTCTCGACAAGAGGAAGTCAACATAACAGACGGTGCGTCAATCGGATTCCCGGTCTGAGAGTTATTGGCCTTTTCGTTCTAGGGGCCCTGTTGGTTTTTAAGTCAAAACCAACCCGACCGTACTCCAACTGCATCCAAACCTCGAGCGGAGTAATCCAAAAGGTCCGTCTCACTAAGAGGAATCCAACAAAGTCAACGTCACGTCAATCGGACGTCCGGAGATCAAGTTATAAGCATTTCCGCTCCGAGGGCCCGATTGGTTTCGTGTTCGAACCAACCTGGACGTATCCAAGGTTTTCCGAAGCCTTGAGTGTAATATACCGAAACGACCATCTCAATCCAAGGATCACTATGCAACTGACGGTGCGTCGATCAGAGGTCTGTAGCCCAAGTTATGGGCAAAAGACCGGAAGTGGTCTGAAAATGGGGGGTCTGGGCCCGGACCTACCCGACCCAACCCCCCTGGGTCGGCCCGAACCGGGAGACTTGAACTGGGTCCTGGTCCAGCCCATTAGAGCGCGGCCCAGCTCGGTGCGGCCGGTCCAGCCTGGGGCGGCTCGGCGCTGGCCGAGCGGCCGCGCAAAGGGGGCGCTGCCCCCTTGATTGGAGCCGCAGCCCCCGCGTGGGGGCTGCTCCTTGCCAGTGGACGCGGCCCGGTGCCGCGTCATCCACGGTCCCGTGCGGCCGCGGGACCAGCCGCCTGCCGCCGCGGCTTCAGCCGCGGAGGCCCTTCCCAGCCGCGCGCCGGTGGGTTCTTCCGCGGATCACCGGACGCGCTCCGGTGGTCCGTTTTGCCTTCCGTCTTTTCCAGCGGTCCTTCCGGGACCGACTCTCCACTGCGAAGAACTCAAAACGCTTTTGTGGCCTGCTTAATTGCCGCCCGTCGATCCACACACCAAGAACAAAGAAACGGTGGGTTCAGACTTGTTCTTTGGTCCGCACCCACCGCGTTAACGGTTCAAATGACTTCCGACAATTAAACACATGTCGAGGATATAATTCACATAGATTTAATTGAACCAAAACCCCCTACCTCAAGGTGTTGACGAATGAAGATCGTCGTGGGAAAAGAATGTCGCGGAAGAAGTCTCCATAAGCGTTAACAGCGTCCTGGAAGGAGGATCGTCGACGTCACGGAAGGAGGATCATCGGCGTCACGGAAGGAGGATCGTCGGCGTCGCGGTACACGGCATCACGTCGTCGATCTCCGAGGGTTCAGCGTTCTTCATCGCCCTTCGTTGGAGGCCGGCGTTCTTCGTCGGCGACGGTGCGTTCTTCGCGTTCTTCAACGAAGAAGGTGAAAATGAAGTTTCAAGGCCTTGAGCAAAACCTCACAATTCCTCTCGCACAACCAAAGCCACCCCAATAAAATAAGGCGTAGCCTTATTTTATTTCTCATGCCAACTATTTTTGAAAATCAAAAATAGATCATTCAAATAATTGATTTAATTGAAGAGTTTTAACCGCCCAATTAAAGAGGCGTTTAATAATTAATTAAACGCGAGAGTTGACTTAGCATTTAAGAGGTGGGTGCGAGTGAGTTACCAAAATTAATGCACGTGGAAGGTAAAAGGAAATAAAGGGGTGGGGCTCATGTGGGCCCCACCTCACTAATATCCTACCTAGGAGTTAGGATATCAGTGGGTCCCACTCCAACCGTCATGCCTAGATTAACACTGCTTAGAATAAAAATAAAATCTGTTGCACAATTTTATTTTATTCTTTAGTTAACCCAAAAATTTAATAACCTCACCCGAGCAAACGCAACTACCGAAAAGGTGTTCTTAAGCAATTACCGGCGCTGCGATTCCATCGGTGCCCTTAGATTTTGATTCGGAGCACCGTTTCAAAAGTTAGGAAAACCCGCTCTTTCGTTCACTGAACGTACCCGATCCAAACTTCAGAAAAAGATTTCAGGCACACCGGGCCTCGGAATTAGGTGCCGTCAGAAACTGCGTTCATGTAAAATTCCAAAGAAAATAAAAAAAAATTCCTTGGATTTTATGGGTCTTTACATTACTCCTACCTCAGGGCTTTACATCCCCGTAAAGATACATCATAAACTAGGGGAATAAATGTGGGTACTGAGCACGCATCTGAGCCTCCCGCTCCCAAGTGCTCTCCTGGAGGTTCCCGTGCTGCCATCTGATACGCACTAGAGGTATCAACCGTCCACGTAGGACCCGCTCCTGTCGATCCTCGATGTCCACCGGGACCTCCGCAAAGTTCGCCCCATCGTCAAGGTCTGGCTCCCCATGGTCGATGATATGCGTCGGGTCATGCACGTATCTCCTCAGCTGAGATACGTGGAAGACGTCGTGCACCTGGTGCAACTGAGGTGGTAGATCCAGGCGATAAGCAACCTCACCTAACCTGCTGAGGACCTGGAATGGTCCGATGAAGCGTGGAGATAACTTGCCGCCTCGACCAAATCTCCGTAATCCACGTCGAGGTGTGACCCGCAAGAAGATGTGGTCGCCATCCTCGAACTCCAGTGGCCTCCACCTCCTGTCAGCATAAGAATTATACCGGATCTGAGCTGTCCTCATCCACTCCTGGATGACCTGGACCTTCTCTATCATGGCCCGGACCATCTCTGGTCCCACAAGTGATGACTCCCCAGGGTCTGTCCAGCACAGAGGTGATCTACAATTCCGGCCGTACAATGCCTCGTATGGTTCCATCCCAATGGTGGAGTGGTAGCTGTTGTTGTATGTAAACTCCACCAAGGGTAGGTGGTCCTCCCACCTGTGACCAAAGTCGAGGACACATGCACAGAGCATTTCCTCGAGAGTCTGAATGGTCCTCTCCGTCTGACCATCCGTTTGAGGGTGAAAGGCGGTGCTCAGACATAGCTGCATCCCGAATGCCTCCTGCAACCCCTTCTAAAGCTGGGAAGTAAAGCGAGCATCATGATCGGAGATGATAGATGATGGCACACCATGAAGCTGTACAATCTCCTGAATGCAGAGACATCCCAAGCTCTCTACTGAGCCATGATCTCTGATGGGTAAGAAGTGGGTCGACTTGGTGAGTCGGTCGACAATCACCCAGATAGAGTCGTGACCTTTGGAAGTACGTGGAAGTCCAGTCACGAAATCCATATATATCCCGTCCCACTTCCACTACGGGACCTCCAAGAGATGTACCAAGCCTGCTGGTACCTGGTGCTCTTCCTTCACCTGTTGGCAGGTGAGGCATCGAGAAATGAACTCTGCCACAACCTTCTTCATACCCGGCCACCAGTGCTGTCGTCTGAGATCCTGGTACATCTTCTCCACTCTAGGATGTACCACAAAAGGGGAAGTGTGAAACTCTCTCAGTACCTCCTCCTGTAAAGTAACTGGTACCAAGGTACGTCCTCTGAAAAGGACTTCGTGCTCTTCCCCTAAAGAGAATCCATCAGGTGCCTGTCCTGATGATATCTACACATGCTGCATCTCACGGTCGGCGTCCCCACGCTATGCCTCTCTGACCCACTACAGTAGTGGAGGAGTGACTGTGAGTGACTGAAGAAAGGATACTCCATATCTATCCACGAAGGATATCTGCAAAGCGGCTAGCTGCTCTGTCGCCTCCCCAAGTAGATGGATGCCCGTCCTCCTACTGAGAGCATTGACTACTACGTTCCCCTTCCCAGGAGTATAGACTATCTCAAAGTCATAGTCTTGGAGGAACTCGAGCCATCACTGTTGTCTCAGATTTAGGTCCTTCTGCGAGAAGATGTACCTGAGACTCTGGTGGTCAGAGTAGACTGTAAAGCGCTCGCCCATCAGATAGTGTCGCCACATCTTCAGAGCGAAGACCACTACTGATAACTCCAGGTCATGGGTAGCGTAGTTCTGCTCATGCTTCCTCAACTGATGTGATCCATAGGCGATCACATCCCGATCCTGCATCAGGACACATCCGATTCTGGTCCCTGATGCATTGCAGTAGACTACGTACCCTACTCCCTTTTCTGGCAGCCTCAAGATAGGCGTGCTGGTCAATCTCTGTCTCAGCTCCTGGAAGCTCTGCTGACATCTGTCTGACCACATGAAGGGTTTACCCTTCTTCGTCAAAGTGGAGAGTGGTGCCGCAACTCTGGAAAAGTCTGGCACAAATCTCTGGTAGTACCCAGCTATCCCCAAGAAACTCTGCACCTCCGTCACGCTCCTGGGTGGCTCCCAAGCTAGCACTGCCTCGAACTTCACAGGATCCACCGCAACTCCTGCCTGAGAGATGACGTGTCCCAAGAAGTGGACCTCACATAACCAGAACTAACACTTCGAGATCTTTCCATAAAGATGGTTCTCTCGGAGTGTGTCTAGTACAACCCGCAAGTGGTAGGCGCGCTCCTCCTCAGTGGTCGAGTATATCAAAATGTCGTCGATGAAGACCACGACAAATCGATCGAGGTATGGCTGAAATATCCTATTCATGAGACCCATGAACACTGCTGGAGCATTGGTTATGCCGAAAGGCATAACCAAGAACTCATAGTGGCCATACCGACATCTGAAGGCCGTCTTCTGCACGTCATCATCTCGAACTCTGAGCTGATGATAACATGATCTAAGGTCTATCTTTGAGAACCACCGTGCTCTCTTGAGATGATCGAAAAGGTCGTCAATCCTCGGTAGCAGATACTTGTTCCTCACAGTCACCTGGTTTAGGCGACGATAGTCGACACAAAGTCGCAAGCTCCTGTCCACCTTCTTGGCAAACAATATCGGGGAAGCCCAGGGTGAAACACTGGGTCAGATGAATCCCTTGCCCTGCAAGTCCCCCAACTATACCCATAGCTCTCTAAGCTCAGTGGGGGACATCCGATATGCTGGAGTGGATATTGGGGTTGTCCCGGGGTATAGGTCAATATAGAAGTATACCTCTCTGCGTGGAGGTAGCCCTGGGACATCATCGGGGAAAACGTCTGCTTACTGATCCACCACTGCAGGAAAACCAGGACTCCGCACGTCAACTGATCCTAGGATGAGGCTAGCCAACTGATGAGTGATGGGCTATCCTCTCCTCTGCGAGAGTCCATCCTGTACTGCAAAGGCTCCCTTCTCGCCGGTGAAGGTGAACCTGCTCCCGTCGGTGTGAACACACCGCACCTTGTGCCTAATACAGTCAATCTGAGCATGAACTGTAGATAACCAATCCATGCCTAAGATGACGTCGTAAGGCCTCGACACCGCTACAAGAAGATCCCAGCCAAAGATCTCGCCTCCTAGTGTAAGCTCACACTGCCGGTACCAGTGCGTAATCATCGAGTCTGCTCCCGTAGGAGTCTCTAGCCATAAGGATCGAGCCAACGGCTCCGTCGGAATCTCCGAGCTCCGAACAAGGGTAGTGGCAATAAAAGAATGACTCGCTCCTGTGTCTATAAGAACTGCAGCAAGGGTGGAGTAGACACAAATCGTACCTCGAATCATCTCTGGCGTGCCGTGGTCATAGGCCTCCACTACCTGAAGCTGAGCCTGTCTCTGCCTACCAGCTCCCTATGGTCGGGGTGGACCTCCTGGTGGTGGTGGTGGTAAAGCCTCAAAGCGTCGCCCACCACCTGCTGCTCGGAAAACTCCCCTACCTCGTTCGCCTACTCTCGGCGGACCGCCACGGTCAACCCTCTGCCTCTGCCTGAGTGGACCCTCAACCGTCTGCTGCTCCTCTGCATGGCGGGTCGGGCAGTCATGAGCCATGTGGCCCTGCCTGTCGCATTCGTAGCACTGTCTGCTCCTCAGAAGGCTGGCTCTACGCCCTGTGACTTGCACCTCTGACCTAGTGTCCTGAGGTCATCTGCCTGATGGCCCGGTCCTCCTGGACCCCTATGACATCCGTCGACTACCAGCTGTAGACGACTCTGCTACGTGCTGCACTGTGGTAGCTCTCGCTGCTGGCGTAGGCTCGACAAGAAATCTCTCTATGAGAAGAGCTCGCTCCAGTACTTCTACCTGTGTCGGAATGATGAGGGAGATCATAGATTCCCTAATATCATGACTCAGTCCCTGCTCGAAGGTCCGAGCCCGAAAGAATGGGTCCCGTACCATGTTCGTCGAATAACGTGAGAGATCGGTAAATCTCACCGAGTACTGGGCGACCGTCATGCTACCCTGCTACAGCTGTAAAAGCTCCTGGATGTGAACCTCATAGAGGGTGGCTGGGAAAAACTCCGAGCGTAATAGGCTCTTGAAGTCCATCCAGAGGAGAGACGCCTCATCATGCACCTGGAGCATTAATCTCCACCATCTGCCTGTTGCCTCGTGTAGGAGGCTCACTACGAGGATCACCATGAGATCCGCTGGTGTCCCCACTAACCTGAAAACTCGAACAACCGCCTTTATCCAATCCTCGGATGCCTGATGGTCCATCTCCCCACGGAACCTGGGCGGTCTCTGACGCTGAAACTCGTGCAGTGCACTAAGGCGACATGCACTATCAGCGGCTGGGGCTGGTAGCATCGGTGTCTCGGCGGGTAGAGGTACCGCCGGTGCCTCCGCTGTCAAAGGGCCCTGCACCGAGGCCTCGTTGGTCGATGGGCTGTCATCTCGCACAACGCTCAGAACCCTAGCTGGCTGCCATCGTGGGGCCATCCTGAAAAGAAACAGGTGCACCATGGTCAAAACAGTATACCTGGTGAGCTGACACAAAGTAATCACAAAGAAAACTTTTGAAACACACATGCAATCAATGTTTTTGTGCATTGAGTTGGAAATCAGAAGTCAGGGTCCTGGTGTACGGATACGTTGGCCGCCGCACCAAAACTGGACTCTCTGGAATGATAACCACACTCAATACCCTTAACATTATTGCTTATCATAGAAGAAAGATCAGAGTCCAGAGTTCGGAGGTAGAACCGAAATCCTCTGATACTAATTTGTCACGACCCGTCCTCAGGACCCATGCCGTGACTACCCCAAGCCCACCTCCCATAGGACAGGGGCTGGCGACTAGCACCAAGGCGTAAATCCCGATAAAAAGGGGAAGGCATTGCCTTTATAAATTAAACAAACACCACAAAGAAAGCAAGCAGAATTAAACACTAAGTAAATAGAGTACAAGTAAGTGCGGAAAGTAAATGGGCCAGAATACAAACCGAAACTGAAAGTAAAGTACAACTGGAAATAAAGTAAAGCAGATGAAAGTAAAGAAGCAACGTCGAGCCGTCCACTAGAAGTCCCACCTGAAGGGTGGGTATAGATAGCCACCTCAGCTCCTCGGGTCCAGCCGTCCGCTCTGTCTACGTCCCGCCCAGTGGTCCACCTCTAGGTACCGACTGCTCCTCTAGCCTCCACCATGATCAACACTGTCCGTCGTCTGCATCCAACACAACGTAGTGCGGGCATAGCCCGTACAGGGGTGAGTATACGCTACTCAGTAGGGACCCCGAGACCCCCGAAGGTCTCCCAGAATCCACAAAGGATAATCCAAAAAAGAAAGATACATTCAAAAAGTAACAACAAACACTACTTAGGTATATGCCCATATATATACCTAAGTCATCAAACCTAGTTCGGCTCTAACACCCGAGCCCAAGTTCGATCATGTCCACAAAGGATAACACAACACAATCTACATAGGAAAGCAAGTCAATCATATCGAATATAATGATTGGAAGTCAAGACTCAGCTCACACAGGTATACTTATTCGGTGATAGAGATGATCAGATATAGCCACTGATTCATCTAAGATGGGACCCACGTAGGATGCTAAACTAGCTACTATGCCAGACCCACATAGGATAGCAAGAACAGAGTCAGACACTGCCAGACCCACGTAGGATACAAGAACAGTAGTCATTGCCGTCGAACCCACATAGGATTTCAGTACGGTCTTCATCACTGGCGAACCCACATAGGATTTCAGTGCAGTATTCATCTCCGTCGAACCCACATAGGATTTCAGTACGGTCTTGATCGCTTCCAAACCCACATAGGATTTCAGTGCAGTCTTCATCCCTGTCGAACCCATATAGGATTTAAGTACGGTCTTCATCGCTACTGAACCCAAATAGGATTTCAGTGCAGTCTTTATCCCCGTCGAACCCACATAGGATTTCAGTACGGTCCTCATCGCTGCCGAACCCACATAGGATTTCAGTGCAGTCTTCATCCCTGTCAAACCCACATAGGATTTCAGTACGGTCTTCATCGCTGCCGAACCCACATAGGATTTCACTGCAGTCTTCACAGTCGCAGCCAGCTCTAGGGTTCCAGCACACATCATGCTCGTTCCGGGAGGGTCTGCTCCATAAGCCAAGGGGTCGATACATCAACTGACACATAGTCCGGAGTTGATGTATCTCAAAGTTCTGTCTCGACAAGAGGAACTTAACGTGACAGATGACGCGTCAATCGGACGCTCGGTCTGAGAGGTATTGACTTTTTCGTTCCAGGGGCCCGGTTGGTTTTTAAGTCAAAACCAACCCGACTGCACTCCAACTACGTCCAAACCTCGATTAGATTAATCCAAAAGGTCCGTCTCAGTAAGAGGAATCCAACAAAGTCGACGACACGTCAATCGGACGTCCGGAGCTCAAGTTATAAGCGTTTCCGCTCCGAGGGCCCGGTTGGTTTCATGTTCGAACCAACCCGGACATACAAAAAGTTCTCCAAAACCTTGAGTTTAATATACCTAAATTACCATCTCGATCCAAGGATCGCTATGCAACTGACTGTGCGTCGATCGGAGGTCTGTAGCCCAAGTTATGGGCAAAAGACCGAAAGTGGTCTGAAAATGGGGGGTCTGGGCCCGGACCGACCCGGCCCAACTCCCATGGGTCGGCCTGAACCAGGTCGACTCGAACCAGTTCTGGGTCCGGCCCATTAGGGCATGGCCCGGCCCGGTGGGCGCGGCCCGACCCGGCTCGGGCGGCCCGGCCCGGGGCGGCTCGGCGCTGGCCGAACGGCCGCGCAAAGGGGGCACTGCCCCCTTGATTGGAGCTGCGACTCCCGTGTGGGGGCCGCTCCTTGCCAGTGGACGTGGCCTGGAGCCGCATCGTCCACGGTCTAGCGTGGCTGCAGGACTAACCGCCTACCGCCTCCGGCCTCCGGCGCCGCCGTGCCGGCGTGGCGCGCCGGCGGGGTCTTCCGCGGACCACCGGACGCGCTCCGGTGGTCCGTTTTGCTTACCCTCTTCGCCAGCGGTCCTCCCGGGACCAGCTCTCCACTGCGAAGACCTCAAAATGTCTTTGTGGCCTGCTTCGTCGCTGCCCATCAATCCGCACACCAAGAACAAAGAAACGGTGGGTTCAGACTTGTTCGTTGGTCCGTACCCACCGCATTAGCAGTTCAAATGACTTCCGACAATTAAACACATGTCGAGGATATAATTCATATAGATTTAATTGAACCAAAATACCCTACCTCAAGGTTTTTATGAACGAAGATCGTCGTGGGAAAAGAACGTCGTGGAATAAGTTTCCGTAAGTGTTGACGGAGTCCCGGAAGGAGGATCGTCGGCTTCGCGGAAGGAGGATCGTCGGCGTCTCGAAAGGAGGATCTTCGACATCGCGGTACACGGCGTCGCGTCGTCGATCTCTGAGGGTTCGGCGTTCTTCATTTCCCTTCGTCGGAGGCCAGTGTTCTTCATTGGCGACGGTGCGTTCTTCACGTTCTTCAACAAAGAAGGTGAAGATGAAGTTTCAAGGCCTTGAGAAAAACCTCACAATTCCTCTCGCACAACCAAAACCACCCCAATAAAATAAGGCGTAGCCTTATTTTATTTCTCACGCCAACTATTTTTGAAAATAAAAAACAGATCATTCAATTAATTGATTTAATTGAAGATTTTTAACCGCCCAATTAAAGAGGCGTTTAATAATTAATTAAAAGCGAGAGTTGTCTTGTCATTTAAGAGGTGGGTGCGGGTGAGTTACCAAAATTAATGCATGTGGAAGGTAAAAGGAAATAAAGGGGTGGGGCTCATGTGGGCCCCACCTCACTAATATCCTACCTAGGAGTTAGGATATCAGTGGGTCCCACTCCAACCGTCATTCCTAGATTAACACTGCTTAGAATAAAAATAAAATCTGTTGCACAATTTTATTTTATTCTTTAGTTAACCCAAAAATTTAATAACCTCACCCGAGCAAACGCAACTCCCGAAAAGGTGTTCTTAAGCAATTACCGGCGCTGCGATTCCATCGGTGCCCTCAGATTTTGATTCCGAGCACCGTTTCAAAAGTTAGGAAAACCCGCTCATTCGTTCACTGAACGTACCCGATCCAAACTTCAGAAAAAGATTTCAGGCACACCGGGCCTCGGAATTAGGTGCCGTCAGAAACTGCATTCATGTAAAATTCCAAAGAAAATAAAAAAAATTTCCTTGAATTTTATAGGTCTTTAAACTTTGGTATAGACATATATCCGAGAATAATTTCAATTGATAACTCAACCTCTCGATCAAGAGGAAGACCAACCACTTCTTCAAGGAATACATCAGTGTAATCCCTCGTGATGGGTATGTCTTCGAGCATGATTCTATCATTTGTATCAATCATTTGAGCTAGATATTATTTCTCATAAGGAAACAATATCCACAATTGAGATGATGATTCTAAAGGATATTCATCCACATACTTACACTTTTATATAATTGAAGGATGATTTGGGATGTGAAGAGTGATATCCATTTTCTGATAACTGATATTTGATTTTTATAAATATAACTAATACACACACAATATAGCATCAAAATACACCAAAGTAAGATGAGATTTGCTGGGAGGTTCAGTATAAAAAATTAACTGTGGAAGAGTTATATACTTTGGATGCAATAATTTCTCTATTTGTTATTGTCACAGATAACCCAACCTCCATATTTTGAGATGGTGTTTTAATAGTTCCGCTAAAATTACAAGATATAAGAGAATGTGTAGTACCAAAATAAAATAATACGCTCTCTATTCTTGAATGAATAATCAGTGTACCTATCACTACATCATTATTGAGTTCCACCTCAGTAGTAGTGATAGAATATACCCTTACTTATTTCCTTAGAGGATGTTTTTGTTGATTTCCTCTAACAACCCTTGGTTTATGGGAATGACTTACATAATGACCATGTTCCTTGTAGTTGAAACATTGCACTATAGGCTGAGTATTAATCTGAACCTTCCTTTATTATTTTTCATTAGTGGTATTATTAATATCCCTTTGAAATTTATTATCCATATTCCTCTCTCATCTACATTTGAAGCTTCTCTTGGTAACCTTTAAGCAGTTTTTAGGATGATTCTTCCCACACTTTTGACACATGGGATATTGGGTCTTCTTTCCATCATGGGATTTATTTGTTGATCCACCCATATTAAAATCCATTTTCTTCTTTTGGTCACCAGTCCCACAAGACCACTGAGAGTCTTCGATCTCCATTTCAACCTTAAGGTAATGATATAAAATCTCTTCATAGCTATCAAAGTCTCGAATCATTAATTCTTTTCTTAGACTCGGTTTTTTTCTTCTAAAGAAGCAATCCACCTTACTTTCGATGTTCATGAAAAAACTGGAGGTGTATCATGAAAGAATTTTTAAGTTTGATTCATACTCTCTAATAGAATCATATTATTTTTTACTTTAGTCTAAGGAGCTCTATTTATTTCTTGAGATAGAGGGTTTGGGGAAAATATTTATTGAAAAATATTTTCTTGAAATATTCCCATTCCATAGAATCAATTTCCTACTTGGAATTTGTGTTCTTGATTAGTGTCCACCACTGATCAGCTTCCCCATCAAAATGATATACTACCAGTGCAACTTTCTCTTCTTCTAAGCAGTAGAAGACATATAATATATTCTCAATAGAGTAAATCCATTGTTCTATGAGGAGGGGATTAGAAGATCCACTAAATATGGGAGGCCTTTTCAACATAAAGTATTTGACCGAAATTTATATTTATTAGTAGAATGAGGGTGTTCCACATTATTCAAGTTATTATTCATAACTTGATCTAGTTGAGAAAGTACAATCATGAAGTTTTGAGCAACTGTTCCCATCATACTTGGCATATCTTTAGAAAAATTGTTACATTTCCTATCACATTGATTGTTGATAAGGGTTATTCTATGTCTAGCCGTTAACTAAGAAAAATAAATTATAATTAGGGGGATTTAATAATTAGCTAATAAGAATATAAAAATAAAATATTGAACATAGAAGGATAATCTTTTAAATGAAAAGTATATCCTAACCTGTGATTCCCAAAGTTTCAATCAAAGTTATCCATGGTGATAGAATTATCCCTATGGTTTTTAATAAAGTGCTCTATTATAAATATATAAAAATAACTAGACCATGATATCATACCAACTATAGTGACCCTATCCTTTTACACATATTATTACATGATTTTAAGAATAATTAACCATAAAATTACAAGGTAATGATCATAAAGTCTAGTGCATTTGGATGATTAGGTACATAAAACTAAAAACAAAGAAATAGAATAAAAAATATTTATTTTAATAATATATAAAGAGATCCTATATTCCATTGAGCTCATATATATTCATAGGATAACCTGGGGAATACATGAACAAAAGGGATTAACTAAAAATCCTATTAAGGGTATAAACATAGGAATAAAGCAAAGCACATGGGTTATAAGGCATAACATGATGACATAAAAAGGAATGGATCATGAATAAATATAAGGAATCATAACATTTAGAGCATGGGTTCATGTAATCATTTAATTAAAATAATGTTTCAATAACACATAAACATGACATAAAAATGATTCAAGGCTATATTTTAAAACCATTACACATGGCGGATGAAGTCCCGTAAAGGAATTAGGTTCACTCCCTGTACCAACATGATGTCTCATGAGACTAAACATTACCAAATTAATTAGAGGACTATCTAGGTGTAACCATAATAACATGTTCATTCATATGTGTTCCATAAGAATAATCAAACATAATAATCAAACATAAGCATAAGGGTTACCCATTAAAAGAAATGGATATCATAAACATGTTATAAGGCATAAAAAATTAGTGTATCATAAAGGTGTCCATAAAAGAATAGATTGAAAAAATTAATGGAAATTTATAAGGTAAATTAGGCATAAAAAATGATAAGTGATGTCAAAATTAAGTGAAAACATGTAAAAATCATGTTTGAGGAACTTTATAAATGAGCCACTTTAGTGCGGTTTAAGGGAAAATTTTAATGATTCTTTAAAACAGAAAAGGAATAATTGTTTTTATAGAAAAAATGAACCAAGGTAGTTTTTCATGATAAAATTAGTGATTTTATAAAAATAAATGTGGATTAAAACATAATATGGAGTGCACTTGAAAACATGTGAGAAATTGGGAAGTTCCCTTAAACCAGGTTTTCTTATTGGAAAGAATTAAGAAGGGAACCTTTTTAAAACATGTATTTTCCCATAAAAGAAGTATTTATTGATCTAGATACATGATTTTGAACATTTACATATAATTTATAAGAATTATATAAAAATATATAAGAGTTAAATTGGGTTTAATAGAGATAAAGTGCAACTCGAAGGAAAAATGAAGGTTCAGAAAGGATCCCTTACCTTATGTCTAAAAGTGTTCTACACTTGATCTTAATTTCACGGATAATCAAATTAAATATATTAATTAATTAATTAATAACCATTTTTTACATGTATTTTATTTATTATAATTTTTTTATGTTCATTCATGAATTTTTAGATGAGTTATAGAGTTTAATTCCATCGTTAGGAAGTGTTCATTTTCTTGGTTTTCAAGATTTGTTCACTTGTATGAAATTATGAAAGTTTATATAAAATGAGAATAATTATAAAAAATTGAAATTATATGTTATTAATGATAATACATAATATAAAATTGTTATATAAGTCATTAGGTTATATGGGTTGAGAATGAATCATTAGATAAGAAAATATTGATAATCGTTTAGATTATTTCGACATCTTTTTTATCATCATGAGCTAGTTTTGTTTTATTACTTTATATTATGTATATAAGTTAGTTTAAAAAAAAATTATAATATAAATTTTAAAATATTTTTCAACCATTATAATTTTTTTATGTCCATCCTTGAAGGCAGTAAATAAAAATTAAAACTTTTCATCCTCAAAGGTGATAAATCAGTACCTTGCAGACGATATTTTCATTTTTAGAATAAAAGGAAGATGAGAATAGACATAATGGTGGATTTTCCATTAACAAAATAAAATTTTAGTATATATAATATAATTGAGTTATCATGCATGTTTGGATAGATGATTTGATGATAGAATAATAAAATAAAATAAATTTAAAAGAAATTAAAGGAAAATGAAAGAGGATTTTACCTCTTGATTTCCTCCTCCTCGAGAACCTCCTTATGGAAAAGGGTTTGGTCTTTTGTTGAGACCAAGGGATAATGGATGTGGTATAGAGTCTTGGTAATAGTATTTGATATAATTTGGACAAGGATCAAATCTTGTAAGCTGTGAGGAGAAGTGGTGGTGAGGGGTAGTATTATAAGGGAGGAGAGGGGGTGTTTTCTCATCATTTTATTTATTTATTTATTATTTTTACTCAAGAATATGAATAGTTTGATAATTATCACTAAATATATTAAATAAAGAAGTATAATTCCAGATTATGGTTCTTACATCAATCATGGCTCAATAAATAGTTAATTTAACTTATAATGCATATATACCGTAAATTATCGCATTTTACTATTCACAAAAATTCAACTATTTTAGAAAAATACCAAAAATTCATCATAACCATTTTTCAACATGTAGAATTAAAAAATGAACTCCATTTTATGAATATAATTTTATAAATATGATAAATTTAATTTTTAATTAAAATAACCATTTACTTGAAAAATACAAATTTTAAAATTATAACTAATTTTTAACACTTTGAAAAATTAATTAAGGTCTCATGAAATTATCTTATAATAATAAGAAAAAATATATTAATTTATGAATAAATTTTATGAAAATTAATTTTCTTTTAAATTATTATATTAATTATAATATTGTAATTAAATATTTATGACTTAAAAAAACACTAACAATTAATTTATCATTTTTAAAACATTTATTTACATAATGTAATATATAAATATATCACATTTTCATTTTTGAGATACCCAAATTTTATTTATACTTTCATAGGTGAGGTTACTATTATATTGGTCATTTTACTATTCATAAGGGTCATATTACTATTCCAAAGGTCAAGTTACTATTGCATTGGTATAGGTTCTTTAATTTCTAGAAATATCTCTTATTTCATTCATTATTCATTTATAATTTTTTTTCTATGTGGAATAATTATGCATGTATATAATATGATGTAATGGGTGTGCTTGGAATTATATATTCCTCAAATGCATTGAGTAATATTTTTATCTCATGAGATTCCATTTATGGTGCACAAATTGTTAGTCTAAGAACACTATGTTATGTGACAGGTGGGTTCAAAATTATATAACCCTCTAATGGATTGGTTAAAGATTTATATCTCATGATATGTTATGTATGAGATTAGGGAGTGAATATAATCCACTGCAGGACTTTTTCAATGATGTGATGATGGTCTTGGGAGTGAACCTTGACTTATGCTAATGATGTAATGCATAATATTATGGTCACAATCTTATGATGCCAAGATCCTTTGATACCAGTTTATTTATGCTAAAGCCTCATTCTATGATTCCTAGCTTATGATTCATGTTTTATTGTGTATGAATTATATATATCTAGTTCATGTACCTTATTTTTATTCTCATACTCATATGTTCATCTTATTCTCACTTATTATCCTTGATTGTTATCGCTTATTCTTAACATCACTGAGCATTTGAGCTCACCCCTTCCTATGTTTCTATTTCCATAGGTAATGAAGGAAAGTAATATGTGTGGTATGTTTAGACAATTATCTTGTGTTAAATATTTATGGGATATGTTTAAGATTGATTATGTTTTAATTAATTAGTATATTAGTGAAGAAAGTGTCTATTGGATAAGAAAGAAATGGGTTTTTTTAGTTTAGGGTACTTGTTTTTTATAATTCTTCCAATGACACTAGACATTTCGATTCTTAGGTTATATTAATTAAGGTATTTTATATGTAAAGTAATATAATATTATGTGCTTAAGTCTTGTTTAACTATACACCACTTCATGGTTATTACTTTAGTGAAAAAATACAAAAATCTACCACTTTAACTAAAACCTTATAGACAATGAAAAATTTCACAACTATTTGTGAATCAATCTAAACTATTTTAGACATGATTATCACAATCTATCTAAAATTTTGGAAAAACAATCTATACAAAAATTCTCATTATAGGACCTTATGTGTGACCTTTAAGGACTTTATATAATTGATAAATATTATGAATTTCATAATACATAATTATAATCAAAGAGAGACCCCTATAAAAATATCAATTCTACTTAATCTATAAAGGGGTTTAACATGAATTTGATCAAACACACTCATATATTCATATTAATATGTTTTTTATAAGATTTATCTTTATAAATTGTATTCATTCTTAAATATTCCCTTTTTCTAAGACATAATGTGACCACTAGACCTAGAACACATCAATCTAGTATAGTTCATATCATATGTTTGCGATTCTTTGAAATAGACTAGCCAATTTGAATGAATACATCACATGTCATTCATTCAAGTAGTTGATCACATCACATGTCACTAAAATAATAATTACCATCCATTTCCTTAATCTAATTCAATGATGGGACCAAATTTCATTCTTGTAATACAAGATAAAAAATCCCATCTCAGTTAACCTCAATTTACAACATGATTAATGACATACCAAACCACCCCTGATTAGATCATCCTCAAGGTTGGCTCAAGAAAGGTATTGAAGTATAAAGGTTAAAATTTTAAGTATATTTCCAACCTTGGGTAATGGGGATTCATAATAATCATAAACCCTTAAGTATATAGATAACCATATAAAATTCCATGTGATATACTTTAGTGGGTCAATCCAGACAATAAGTATCTACTTATTATATCATGTTTCAACTATATATCGAATACAAGAATCCCCTCATGCCAATATTTTTATGGTTTCTTAGGATCAATTAACTCTTAATCAAAATATAAAAAACAATTATAAACCATTAAACTTAATATCAACCATGCTTAAAACTCAAAACCATTCTTAATATATAATGAAGGATATAACGTGTACCTTTCATCATTATTGGCCTCAACTACTATCTTTATTAACATAATTGGTGAAAATCACTCAAACTTAGCCATAAGAATCCCTTCTCTATGGTGTATCCATGGGTTATTATTAATTTCTTGATGCTCATGTGGGATTCATCAACCTTCTATGATATGATAGTGTAACACAATGCAAATAAAGGAATACTGAGAGCTCTAGGAAGAAAGAGAGTCGGCTAAATGAAAACATAAAAGAATATAGCTTATTTATATTCCTATAAAACCCTTTTAAATACTCATACAATCTCCATGAAATAACATGTATGTTACAAAACATAAAAGTAATGAATATGTTACAAATAATTTTGTAACTGTTCAAACAACCATGAATTTATCACATAAATCCACTAATTGTTAAGCCCAATTTACATATATTATATTTGTTATAAATTTAAAAGAATCATCAATTATATTTGGTGTTAATATATTAAATAATAATTTAATGAGGTGAATAATATTTGAATTTTTTTTATCTTGTAAGATCATTTTTGTTGTTGCTTTTCATTATTTCTTAGCTTGGTTATTTTGGAAATATATTTGAGGTCAGTTCAACCTGGATATCCCAGGTAGTATGGTGGAGTCATAGCCTATGCATAGATATAAAGGGGAACATGTAGGGTGTGAATAATTCATTCATGCATATATGTAAACTAACCACTCATGCATAGGGTGGAATAGAGGGATAACGATCTTATGCAAGTGAAGGAGAACTACATGTTGGGCCTTATGATATAAAGATAAATGCTTGACAATGAGGAAATTGATTATGTGAAATAATGAAAATCATGGTAAGATAAACTTCTATAAGAATAATATGGGTCAACCACATGAGTATCTAGGTAATAGGTTGTTCATACATAATAGTTTCTATGTGCAGAATTATACTGAAAATAAAATAAGAATGCATTAGAGAAGTTAGGTGAAAAAGATAAAAGTATGGGAAACTGGAGGAGGATCACCATGTACAAAGACTTCTATGTACATGAATCTAAAATTATCCATGTACACAAATGATTTATATATGTAAAACCATCATTTCACCTAATTTGTGATGTATGGTAATTCTAATCATTTTATGTAAGTGAATTCATGAAAAATCATGCATGTGAATTACTATGTTCAAGAATTGTTCACGTAGAATAATTCATCACATACATTTTTTCATCTAGAAGAGGTGTTTGATATAGATAAAGATAAAAATTTAATATAATTTTATGGAAATATTTGAGTCGTGATAGGATTAGATACAAGTAGTTCCATTAAATCCAAACTTAAAAAAATTAATATCATGAAGAGTTATCATGATTCAAGAAACTAAAATAAAGATAGAAGGGGGTTCCATAATTATATTAGGTTAAAAATAATTCAAGATACATGGTTATTCTAGGAATAATGATATTTTTATATCTATTTGTAAATTGGATTTTATGAAATGGATTTAATAGAAGGGTGTGTGATATTTTCATATATCATGAAATAAAGGGGAATAAGTCTGAGTCTTTAGGGATTTTAAAATAAGAAGATTTAAAAATTTAAAAATGAAGATCCTAGGTATTTTGTGTTACTAAAAAAATTGGTAATTCAAATCAAGGTATTTAAATTATGTAGTAAATACTAGAACAAAAAAATAAATAAGAGATTTATGGAGGAATAACAAATGATTTTATATTATTTTTATCTATATAGATTATAGGACGATGGATAATAAGAGAATTGAGAGGATTCCAAACTACTATTCTAAAAATAAATTCCTTCTATCAATAAGTGTAAAGAATTGACACTGCACCCTATTCATACATCTGTGATTATTGAAGAAAATATAGGAGAGAGAGTTCTAGTGCTACTATTATGTACAATTTTTTTTTGAAGATCTAGTGTAATCCATGTGCACTAAAAAAAGATGAATAAGAAGAATAAGAAGAGAGAAGGAGAAGTAGAAATACTCAGACTTTCTGATGTAAAGAATCATGTGCACACCTATGCATACAAGAGAAGGAGGCTGTACATGCATGTTGTTGTGAAAGTAACAAAATAAGAAGAATAAGCATTGGTTGAGTTAGCTGTGAAGTTTATAAGAAGAAGAATCTATGTAGTCTAGTTTTTATAAAGAAAAAAGGGTCTTGAAGTCAGTGCAAGTGAATAAGAAGAGAAGGAAGAAGGTTCTTTCATGTTGTTGTGCAAGTAATATAGGAAGAACATGAAGACTAAGAAACACACCCACATTCACCATAAGGTACATGAGGCACCTATGTATGAGAAGAACTAAAGCACCATTACAGTGACTATAATACAACATATGTTTCAAGGATATACCTTGCTTGTTTGTAACTCACTTATTATTTCTAGTGGTTTGTGTGGTTGTGGATTGTTTACTAATTTCACTATTTATTAAAATTTATTATTGAAAGTTGAAACTTATAAATATCTTAGTGAATTTGTGTGTGTATGGTAAAAAAATAAGGATAGGTGAGAAAATGACAGAATCAAGATATTAACTTGTCAAATAGGTGAATGGATAAAATATTTAATAGATATAGATAAATAAGATCCTAAAATTGATTCACCCCTCTCAATGTTAATAATACCCTAAAGTGGTTCTAATAATTAGTATTAGAGAACTGGTTTACCTTTATTTGATTCTCTATATTAGATAATAGGTTCAAATTTATTGGGTTATCTACTTTAAAGTTTTTAAATTTTGAATATTTGAGTTTCTTTTCTAATAATGAAGCGCAATTTCAGTGAAGTTTATTTTTTCTCAGATCAAAATTCAATCTCTTCTAAGACCATGATGAACAAGAGAAAGAATGAAAAAGGAAGCTGGAAAAGATGTCATTTTTTCCAAAGAAGAAAAGGTGGCTTAGTTTTCTAACAAGGAGATGGACATACCGTCTACCTAAAAGAATGAAACACCCCAAGGTTTTAATATATGATTATATTTAAATAAGTCAATCTGTTAAATGACATGCTCCACATGAAACACCGAACTTAAATGAAAATGGAATATATATAGATAAAAATATAAATATTAAGTATGCCCATTAAAACTTAAATATTAAATTTTCTAGAATAAATAATAGTATAAAATTTATAAAATATTTACAAAAAGTAATATAATGGTTACTTTTAATACCTATGAAATTTAATTGATATCACTAAAACAAATAATACAAATATTTTATGCTTAGAAATGTATTTTTATAAATATTTCCTTTTTATGAAATATAGATTTATATTTCAATAAAATTATAATTAATGGTGATAAAATATATTTTATATGAATAAATGGTTAATAATAATTTAATTATTAAATGATAAGAAATATGAATGAGAATATTTAATATTATAAAAAAAATTTTCCTATAAAAATAGTCTTTCATTATATTTTATAATTTTATTTTAAAGTTAAATTTCAAAATTTAAGAGTTTTAATTTTAAAAAATTGACATTATTTTTTTATTCATCATCGTAGTATTTTATTAAGATGAATTTTTGATATTTTTTCAGAAATATTGATTTTAAGGTGAATAGAGAAAAATACCATTTTTAGAAATAACATGACTTTTATGACATTATTAGTATGTAAGTATGAATTGTAAATTAATGAAATATTTTTATAAGAATAAATATTTATTTTAAAAATTATTTAGTATTTTTATAAATGTTTATTTTAATTTATAAACCCATATTTTACATCTTGGAACTTAAGTTATATTTTTCAAAAAATTATTTTCAACACACTATACATTTAGTATTTTAAAATTAATTTTCATCAATTTTAGAAATTTAATATAATAAAATAGATTTCAAATTTTGATTCATTAGGTTCAAATTATGTAATAAATACCACTTTATTTCCAAGCATAGAGGATAAATTACTTTGGTAAAAACTAGTTACCTCGGTAAAAATAAAAAGGGGTAAAAAAGGTTTAATGAAGAGAGAAATACCACTAAAATGTTTAAAAAATGTGTTTAAATGGGTATTTTAGGTCCTTATAGACCTAATACATCCCCCTAACCAGTATTTATCAATTTTTGATTCACTTTCCTTGATAGTGACTTCCCATTATTGATTTTTTTGGGTATTTACAAAAATGACATCCCTTTTCTCTTATAAAAGGGGTACCCCTCTCCTCACTTCCAATCACACCAAAAACCACTTATTTAGGCCCAAAATATACCCAAAAATCACATTAAAATTACTATCAACATTCAATAGGTTTTGATATTTTAAACATACCATCCCTTAATAGATTAACCCCCTTTTCAAAGGAGATAATCCAAGAAGTAAGGTATAAATTTCTAACTGCTCCTTTATCATTTATAATTACTTATATGAAATTATTATTTATAAAATTACATTAAAACATATTAAAATGATAATATAAAAATAAATAGTATACTGGTATGTAATCATAATTATTTTATAAGAATTAACCACTTTTCTGCTAACTATTAAGAAAAATGAAACTGTCATTCGCGTGTTGTGCAGACTACCACCTCTACGACGCAACATGTTTCATTTTGCTTCACCAAATTAAAAGGATGATCCTAATAGTGAATTTAATATAGAAGTATTATATTAATGAAATATTTTACAATTTGGAATAATAAACCATATTACTCATTTCCCACATTCTATAGAAAATGAAATCATCATCCATGCATATGTGTGGACTACCGCCTCCATGGAACGATTAATTACCGCTTTTACTCACCATCCTAAATGGATGGTAATGAAAATTAGTTTAATGGATAAATATTATTTTTATGAAATTTTTAAGGTTCTATAAAGAAAAATTAGATAACCTACTCATAGTACGAGCAATGAACAACTGTAGTAATTTCAACTGATCAAAAGAGCATTACAATAGAAAAAACGATTTCTTTATACTATGAAATAGATTTTTATAGATTATATTATTCTTATAATTCTTTAAAATTATGGTATATAATACTAATAAACACTAAATAATATCATTATAATTCTAGTAAAATGATATTATTACTAAACCACCACATAATTATCCATTAATCATGGTATGTTCATGTTTGGGTTGGTTTAACCACCTATTTGAACAATGATATGAATTTATATCATAGATGACTATGATAAATTAATTAATGGTATAATATTATATAAATATTTAAATAATAATTATTTTTTTGGTTATTTAATGGTAAAATTATTTTTAAACTCATTAATTAAGAGAACACCTTTCGTTCATTAGGAATCACCGAAACCTGATCATCATCAATTTCATATTCTTGGATTGTAAGAAAAAATAACATGGAATGAAATTATAACTTAATAAATATAATTTAAAATATATTCTAGTACATTTAATGATCTTATAATGATTAATTTTTTTTCAATAATTAATAGGAACACTATTTTTATGAAACTAGTTTAAAAGGATCAAGATTACTTACAACTGATATTGAAAATAGGTAATAAAGAACTATACTTCCTATAAAAAAATAATTATAAATGAATATTATAAATGTAAAAATATATGATAAATGTTTTAAAATAGTTTATTAATATATATATGATTTTTATAAAGGAGGTTAGAGTACATTCATGGAATTCAGGATAAAAAGATAAGGGTTTTCTTGGTATCGACTCTAATTATTTAAGACATGTGACATATTATGTGTTATGTTTCCTTTGTAAGGGTTTATATTGATTTAAAATCCCATGAATTTTATATAATTTATTTCCTTATAATTCATGATATATACTAACACATATCAAGTTATTTTATTTAAATTTCTTTTTACTCAAGTGTTATTCCTATTGTAAGAGAATTTGGTAACTCTATTTTCATTCATTGATCTATGATAATTCTCTTAAAATTATTTCATATTTGTTGGGTACATTCTGACCTTTTTATTGTTTTTTTTGGGTATTATATCATTTTTAACATTTTTACCACATAAAACTCATTTTAATTATTTTATTCTTCATGGAGTATGTTTCCCATAAGGGATATTGATAACTAAAATCTCATTTCATTGAGTTATAAAGTTTTATCTTGAACTTTTTCCTTAAATGATTAGGTTCTACCACCCTAATATTTTATTATATGGTATTTTATAATCCTCTATTGGAAAATTAAATTTTATTACAAATAAGGTTTTATTACTCTTTTAACAATGTAGGATTTCAATAAAGGTAATTTCAAAGTACTAAAATGGTTTCTTTCATATTTTTTTTATATTTCACTCCACACTACCTATGGAAAAATTTATGTCATTTTCAAGGCTCTATTATTGAATATTATTTTTAGAAGTAATAGTTTTCAAAACATTTCACTTCACATTTTCAAAAATTACTTAAAGTTACATGTAAGTTTGTGTTTTACATCAATGTTAAAAATGTTCTATTTTTAAATTTTCACCTCGATTTTACTTTTCATGTTCAAAAATATTTACACTCATGTGGTTTATATTACATTATTTATTATTTAATAAGTATATATATTAATAATTTTGGGTATTAAACTCATAGCTTTAAATAATTTTATTCATGATCCCTTCTTATGTGCCACCGTTTGAAGCATTCTTTTTCAAGGATGTTTTTCATATATGTAAAAATCCTTTTGAGTTTCCTTTGTTACACTATGAATATGTTCTTTTACAAACATCCACATAATTTATCTATATTTCTTTTTTAATATTACTTTCTATAAAATATATGATCCATCACTACCTTTATCTTTCATATCTGTCCATTGTGTATTTCTATGATTTTTCTTCAAATGCCTTTCCTTCATAAATACCCTAATTTCCATTCCTTTAATTGAAGGGTGTTCACCTAGATTCCATATGTTGATTGATTATGTAAATTATTGACTTAACAATATATCATTACTCCATATGGTTTTATTTTGAGAGATGCTTACATTCAAAGCTATTCCATTTATTGATTGGGGAACTATTAAAAAAAATATTTGTTATTATGTTATAGATTTTTATTGATTACTCAGGAAAGTTGAATATGTATTGTCTAACCATATAACTTCTTTCTCTATATGAGTTATTTTCATTTAACCCCTCTTATTTACATAGGTAAAATTATTGTGGTTATGTATGTTTTTATTCCAATATGAATGATTATTGGAAAAGTTGATTATGTGTTTTTTATGTATTATATCATATAATGAATGAATTGGACTAAAAAAAGTTATAGGTGAGTCCCAACATTATATATCCCCTTGATGAATTGATAGGTCTCATGAGATAATCATATTTGGGTATTTTGGTGTGTACCTTCCCAGAGAAATATATTTCTTAAACATATGTCCTTGATGGTAAGATCATGATATATAAGATCATAATGTCTTGGATCAGGGAATGGAATTAGCTATTCAAAATTATGAATTTCATCTCTAAGGAAATAGTTATTGTTATCCATGTGATCTATTTATTTTTATTCCTATAAATTGATATACTATGCTCAAAGTTTCATTTTATTATGGAATTATGATGAATACTTATTCCTACCACAATTTTTATGCCGTGATTACCTCAGTTGTATGTTTTACCTTACTGAGTGTTTGATCTCAACCCTTTTTTCTGTTTTTATTTCCCTAGGTTACGAAGAAAATTATTTCATATAAATTGACAAGAAGAATATCATGTGTAGGGGTTTTTTGGGAGAAGTCAAAGACTTATTAAAAATTAAGTAGTTTCTTATATAGTAAAAAATGTCAATTAGTTGAGAAAGACATGAGATTTATTAGTTTGTGATTTATCATAATTCTCAAAATTTATAAACCTAAAAGGTATTGCAAATGATTGTAATGAAATAATTGTTTTAAGTCATGTAATTATGGGTTGGTTACATTTGTGAATCTATAGTTAGTCTCAAATACAGTATGTAAAGTATGTGTTTATGGCACTAGGCTCGGGAGTATGGTTCTTGAGCATCATAGTTAGTATCAAAGTAGGTTTTAGATAACTTTTTAGTTTAGGATGTTATTAGTTGAAGATAATTTTTGAGTTATAAATTTCATCGAAGTTTGATAAGTTAAGTTTTATCATAATTTCAAAGTTATAGATAACCCTTTAGGTTAGATGAGGTAATGTTGAATATTTTAGGGATTGAGATAAGGAAAATTTTGTTAAAAATCTAGGGATAAGTCTAAGTTAGAATTATAAGTATTTCATAACATCCAAATGTTTTGGTAAAGTAGAGATTATGGGGTTCTCTTAGAAATTACATCCCTGTTTGGATACTACAAGTGGATTCAGGCTCTGACACAAATATACCTATGAGTAATAACCCTGAAAAGGGTAGGTTGGGTGTTAAATTGATCATCACTTAGTGAAAAACAAAGAGGCATAACTGCATAACTATTTTGAAATTCCCTAGGGATATGATATGGTTTATCCTTATTCTTTATAATGATACATTATGAAGGGTTTGAGTATGAAATTAACTAATTAGGTTAAAGAACCAAATAGGAAAATGACCAGGGGTAACAAAGAATTAATAAAAGCGAGTTATATGTTGAACAAAAAGTATTATATGTAAAAAATTAAGGTGTAATAGGGGAATAAATATTCATAATTATGGTTTCATATTCATATTTTGGATATTTTAATAACCATTTTGGTTTTAGTATTTGGTTGATACAAGATCATGAAGATGAATCCAAGAAATGTATGTATATAGAAATCAATATGTATTATAACCGAATAAGGGAACATACCTAAATGGTTGAGTATTTTAGTATATGCCTATTATAATAGAAAATGAGAGTTTACTACTCTTATCTAAGGTAGTGATATTGATATGTTAATAGAAATTAAATCTTGAAAATCATAGTTATTTTCATTAGTGAGTGATATTTATTGATGATATTCTGATAAATTATAAACGTTATGAGGATTATGTGAAAACTATAAGGATTATTCTCCAGTTATTATGCTTTAAAGGTTTAGAAACATATCTTAAATGGTATCAATAAACTTGAAAATTTATTTTAGGATAATGTTATATTTTTGTAGATAATAATTGGAGAACTCATGATTGTGGGATGAATAACTCTTAGTTTTAAAACATGCTTGATGTTTAGGTAATAAAGAGTTGATTGATTTTGAGAAAATTGAGTTATATAATATTGATATCCTTGTAATTTATTATTTATTTAATGAAAAAGTGATCCATGATATTTTTTGTGGGATTTATCTCATTTTTGGGATTGTTATATATATTAACTAGTGTAACATTCTATGTTCATATGGGCATTGAAATGGAATAGGAATTTAAATTTTCATTTAATGTATATTATAGAATTTAATTAGGGTTTTATAATAGAATTATAAGAGTTTTAATGCCTTAAAGTGATGTTATTAGATGATTAATGTGGCTCTAGAGGTAAATCTAGTGCTCGTGTGATCTTTGGAAGCTTTAGGCTAGGTTTTGGGAAGTTTTGATCTATTTTACCCAGGTGCATAATTTAGTGTGTATGGTTTAGAGGAAACCATGAGACACCTTAATGATCAGAAAATTTTTAGTTCATTTTGAACTGAGCATGGTTATGTTGCATGGTTACCGCATGGTTAAGGGAAAACTGTGTGGGCTCCCAGAGAAACTGTGAAAGCTAGGTAGTGACTTGGGAGCTAGGGTATGGTTAGTGCATGAATTTCACATGGATGTTGAAAAAATATACAAGGAGTTACGGATAGAGTTAGTGTTGATATCATGGTTGGAACATAGTTTTTCTAATCGTGCAACCTAACTATATGAGGCATTTTAGGGTGCCTAGGGAAGAGCTCATGGTTAGTGCACAATTTGAAAAAATGTGTGGCTACCTAGATTTTCATTAAAAGTGTGATTTTACAAAAATCCCACCTCAAGATATTTGATTTCCCTCACCCCACTTTCTCCCTAGCACGCATGTGAAGTAGGAGGGTCTTCTCCCCTCTTTCTCATACTCCCCTCTTTCATTTTGGAGCGTTTAAGGTGTGATTCTTGAACATTTTGTGGTAATAAATAACCTATAATTGATTCTTTCCTTCCTTATTCTTCCTTATATATGATTTTAGATATTAAAATATTATTTTTTTGATGGTGATTACACTATAGTATGGTGTAATCACCCGTTTCTCATGGGTATTTTGTTTAGATTTCATAAAGGAGATCTCGAGATGACTTTCACTTGTTGTTTCTTGGTATTTAATTTAAGTATGAAACCATGGTTAATTTTATTAGGTTTTTATTTGTAAATTAATTTAATTAATTTTTTGTAATGATTTTTCCTATTAGGGATTTTCCAAGGAATGGTGTTGGGGGTCTGTTGTGAACCACCTGTGGTGGTTGCGTGGAGTTTTGATAAGAGGTGAGCACCCGTTGAGTTTGGTGAAACTTATGACATTTTAATTTAAATAATTAAGTTAATTATTAAATGAAGAGAATAATTATTTTTTATTTCTTGGGATGATTTTATATCTCAATTGGTTAATGTGATCTTTTTTGGACACCAATAAGTTTGGAAGAGGCGTTGATGGGCCTTAGAAAATCCATCAGGGCTTGGAAATGTTTGGTAGAGCTTTGTTAATGAGGTAGATGATCTAAGAGATTTTCCCATAGTCTTGATGATTTATTTTTCACATTTATGTAGTATATGTAGTAGATCCATTACAAGGTGAATTTTTTTTACCTTGGTTAAGAAAATAGTTTTGGGCCTAGATTTATTTCTTAGACCTTCCTTAGATCCCGCCGAATTCATTGGTTATTATGAGACTGAACCTATAGCCACCCATGGGGTGTGATGCCTCTTGAAAAGGGGATGTTATTATGTGTTGAATTATTGTAAAATTACTAGGATTATTTTTAAAAGTTTATAATCATGTGATTTGTATCTTGATCCTATTTTGGGAATCAATGGGTTACAACTATGTTTTGAAGTGAATATTGTTTAAAGTGAGGTGTTGAACTCCAAGTGATTTAAAAAGGGGTTTTAAATGAAATTAAAATGTTGATTTGAAATGGTTTTATAGTTTCCAACTTTGGAGAAAATAACTTAAGGTATATTTTAAATTTTTTTATGTAAATAAAGTATTTAGCCTCATTTTGGATGTTAAAGAGGAAGACCTGTATTTTAAGGGAAAGTTTCATAATGTTTTAAAATAGGTGTGTGATATATATAATTTTTAAAAGAGTGTTTGGAATGGTTTTTTTATATCTTAAAAGGGATAATCATTATAAACCATGTTTTGGTGTAAAGTATTGATGAGACCTTGGTATATGATAATGGTTTAAAAGGGTTTGTTTGTGGATTTTGAATGTTTTGAAAGGTCAAAATTTGTACCCTAGTGATTAGTAAATTATGGGATGGTTTACATTCTGGACTGAGGAGTCGAGAACCAATGGTATTTTTTTATGATTTAGGGTATGATACATGGTGATCCACATACCTAGTCTAGGTTATGGGACATGGCACTCTACACCCCTAGTTTAGCATATGAGGCATGGTGATTCACATTTGTAAGGTCTCGACCTATCGAGGGGGTACGTTCTTGTTTAAATTTTTATTTAACTCCCTTTATAATGGTTAATTAAATATTTTTTGAGAGTATGAGGGGTATTAAGGGGTGTATCAGGGTTTTGGGACATGAAAGTGGAGGAAAATAGGCCAACTTGTGTAGGGAACACGATTGGCACATGATTAGTACTAACAATGTGCCTTAACCATGCAACCTATATGGGAAGGGTTCACAGTTGAAAACTATGTAATGGGAGCCTGAAAACCATGAAAATTTAGATATATCCCAACACATGACCTCTACATGGTTTGAAAAACTGTGTGATCTCCCCAAGAGACCATGTGACCCATTCCCCCTCTTAGACAGAGGGTAGCACACAGTTGATGCATGGTCTAACAAACCATATGGCCAAACCATACACCTAATTAAAGTGAGAAAATTTCCCATTACCCCACTTATAATTTAAGAAAAATCTCCTAATTTTTATCCCATTTCATCCTATAGTATCCAAAGGTTATGGACCTTTACTCACAAGCTTCACAAGGATCAATCTCCCTTAATATTGAGTCATTTTAAGAACTGTTGGTTGAAAATTAAAGCTCTGAGTGAGTCTACAATTCCCATTCCTTATAAGTTCTAGAAGAAACATGGTAAATTATTTGTTATACTTCTGAAGCCTCTAAATCCTTCTTTTTTAGTACATTATATGTTTAGTATTTGAAGGTTTTATGATTTCAAATCGAGGGATAAGGTTGAGAGAGTTGTTTTTTATAAACTTTAGGTAGGTGGTATACAAGTTATATCCCATAGTATTATTGTTTAACCATGTGTATGTGGTTTTGTAATTGTACCGTTGTACTACATATTTTTTCCCTTGGTAGGAAATGGTAATTTGGGTGTTTGAATGATGTGTTGGACACCTCAAAACCCCATTATTTTCATTTAGGATAATTAGAATGAGCCTAAAGGGACACCCAAGGGTTAAGTCACTCCCTTGTACATGGAAATTGAGTCGTTAATTGATGAATTGATGATTTTATGAGATTAAAATAATTTTAATCTTGTTTAGCATGATAACCTGTAATAATGGGAAGTTTTAATTAACTTTTAGAAGTTAATTTAGTTAGATAATGTTAATGGGTAAATGTGATAAATGGTTAAAGAGGCATTTCCATACAGTTAAATGGTTTGAAAGGGTTACCCATGGTTGTAATTGTGCTTAAATGATGAAATGGGTTCAATAGGGAAATGATTATAGTGTTGAATTTAATGAACCTCAATAACGTGGTAAATGAAATGGTGAACCCTTGTTGTTATTGTTAGTTAAAAAGGTCACTGATGATGAACCATGGAATAGATGATAAATTTCATTATTGGAGTGATGGACTGAAGATACTTTCCCTTAGGTCACGATAGATTAATTCTCTAGGTCCCATTAATGTATCACATGGTTTAGGATGTTAGACTGATGATCCAAGATCCAAAAGTATGGACATGATATGGACACTTGGATTGATTCTCTAAGGTATATTGTTAAATTGATTTGATAAATGAATGGCCTAGTGACTTAAAGTGATTGAATCCCTTTTGTATTGTTTAGAAGACTGACATGGGATGAAGTAGGTTTGATGTTTATGGGTATCACTTGGAACTAAGAAAAAAATGGTTAATTTAAATAATATTAAACAATGAAACTTCTTTAGCTTTCCATCTTGTCCATTGTTTATTATACTTTTTCATACACTGTATTAAACTAGATATTTTTTAGATATTGTTGGTGGTGGCATATTGAGTTATACTCACACCCTTCTTACACCACTGTTGGGTACTAGAGTAGACTTCATGGTTTCAAGTCAGGATTAGGAAAAAGGATTTATGTTATATTGATGGCATGGGAGTTGGGATGATGCATGAATGAGGGCACCATACATTAAATCAGGACCCATCTATGGTTTTTCTTTCAGTATGTATTACATTGGATTTTTCTATGACACTTTTTACTAGTAGAACATGGCATGTTTTTTTGTATGTTTTTGGGAATTTAACTATTTTGGGATTTTATTTTATGATGCATGATTATTGATTATTATTTCTTGGTATTTGTTATTATTGTTTTCCATTGTTGTTTTACTTGGGTAAAGAGAATGTAGTTTCCCCAGGCATCTCATTAGACCCTCATATCGAGTCATAATCCTTTGACATATAAGGATGAATTATTGAGGTTATGCGACAATCCAACTTGGGGCACTGGTTATAGTGGAACTCAGGTCGTGACATTACAAAGTGGTATCAGAGGGGTTTTTTCTATTGTTTTACTATTTGATAATGGTAAACATAATATTAAGAGGTTTTAGGCCTTGTTAATGAGATCATTCATGGGAGTAGCTTCCCCTATGTTGGGAAAAACCCATGTACCTAGGGTTGGATTGTTGTTCTTGATGTTTTCTATTACTGTTGGATGTTATTTCACCTTGGGTGATGTACTTGTTGTGTGATGTTATTATTTTCCAAGGTCTTATTCATGGCCCGACATGTCATGAGGTTTATATATGAATGCATAATTTTAGGCACTTAAGATTCATGTAGAATGTAGTATATTAGGTACTCATAGAAAATTTGGTTATGGCGGGTTGTGGGAAGTAAAAATGCTTTTATGGTTTACTTACAAATTTAATAAAATAGTTTCGAATAAAGAAGTTGAAAATTGTATTAACTGAAAAGTGATAAATTGAAAGGGGTAAAATGGTGCCTAAATGAGAAGGATTTAAGCTATTTTAAATTTAAATGGTTTAAATGGTGTCAAATAAAAGGTTTGTGATTATGTGAGTTTAGTTTACCCTTTGTTATCTATGGTCCATGATAGAGATGATTGGGGGTAGTGTTAGTGATATGACTATATCCATTGGTATAGTTTATGTAGACTATGTTATTATTGGTTATTAGTGTGACCTATTTTATATATAACATGGAATCTATTTTTATGTGTTTTTAGACATGTGTTTGGCATTGTATAAAGATACCACCATGACGAAGTTTACCAATTGAGGGATAGGAGGACATCACTGAGAATGATTCTCTCGCAATGAGATAATATCCCTCATTGGTTTTAGGTAATAGGTGGAATATAAGTTCCATTATAAATTCACCCATTTTATGTAGTTTATAGAGAGATCATACCTAGGGAAGATTGTTTCGAGTATGTTTGACTTGATGAAAGAGTTTTAGCTGAAACACCCTCCAATATTTGTTGGAGAGGGTGGATCTAAGGTAGTAGAGTTCTGGATAGAGTTTATCAAGAAGATTCTAGAATAATTATAGAATCATTCTTAGAAGAGGGTAAATCTATAAGTATATATTGTTTAAGGACCCAAAAAGCACTGGTGGGACATTTGGGTTTATACTGGGTAGATAGGTGATATTTTGTGGAAGGATTTATAGGAAAAGTTTTTAGAACATTTATATATGGAGACTTTGAGATTGGAAAGATACATAGAGTTTTTGAGGTTGACTTAAGGGACTATGTCCATGATGGATTATGTTGGCTAATTCACTAACTTTCAATGCTTTACTACAACATTGGAAGGGGATGAGGCAATAATGAAGATTGTTTTTAGGATAGACTTATATGTGAGATCAAGTCCCAGGTAAATATATTCCATTTAAAGAGGTTTTTTTTGAGGCGGTGGATCAATTTATCATTTCTAAAGGTAACCTAAAATAAGATTCTAGTGGAGGAATTTTTTTTTAGCTAGGTGGTTTATTGGTACAACTAATGATATTAGGAGGTGTTTTTTTGAGACATTTCACTAGGGAAATAGTGGAAATAATAGTTAGGGGAAGGGATAAGCCTCACAAGGTAGTGATTAGGTGTTCTTCTATTAGTGTGGTAGGCCAGGATACATGAAAAATCATTGTCCCTAACCACAAGTCGAGTGGCGATCATGCGGTGGGATGATATAGGTATAAAGGTTATGAAAGAACCCTCAGAAGTTGGGAAGTGATGGAGGATCAAGATCAATGCAGAGTTCAAGAAGGGGATCTACTACCCCAAACTAGATAGGTAGATATAGTTCTACTGGTCTTACCCACCGGAGTAGATGATGTGGTGCTCTAGGACTATAGAGACCACATCAGCTAGGTAATACAGTTCATGGGACCCAAGTAGAATCTTAGGGCAGAGGTATAGGTCAACTATATTTAGTTTAGCCAGCACCCAATGGTGGAAAGGCTGGACCATCGACTGTACAAGGCATGTTTCTTATAGCTTCTATTATTTCTAGTACTTTAATTGATATTGGGACCTCACAGTTTTTCATATCTACCCAGTTTGTAAGTGGTTTGGGTTTGGTAGTGGAGTATGTGTTTGTGGTGATGTCAATCAACACATTATTGGGGGTGTGATCAGAGGGTATTCATCAATTTAAGGACTGTTCCCTCAAGATTGGTGGGTACCATCTTCTTTGGGACTTGTATATACTTTAGAATATAGGTTTTGACTAGCTACTATGGATGGACTGGTTGGTTACATACCAAACTCATATTGACTTTTACCATAGGAAAATGATTTTCTTGTCTCCTGAAGGTGACACTTATGTTCATCATGGGGAATGTAATATCCAGGCTGACCATATAAGAAAAATTCATCCAAAATTGTGTGAGCACACCACTCAGATTTCAAGTATTATTCTTGATGATGAGGGAGTGGAGCATGATGTATACCCTCCTATAGTGAATTAGTTTTAGGATGTGTTTATTAATTATTTTTGAGGTTTCAACCTGAGATAGAGGTTGAGTTCACAATTGAGATGATTACTAAACTTGTGCTAGTATATATTTTTCCTTATATAATGGCACCAACTGAGCTTTAAGAGATTAAAACTCAGTTGGAGGAATTAGAGGATAAGGGATTTATCTATCTTAGTATGTCACCATGGGTATCTCTAGTTTTGTTTTCTAAGAAGTCTGATGTAACTTTGTGGTAATGTGTTTATTACCAAAAGTTGAATTAGATGATGATTAACAATTTATATCCTCTTCCATGCATCTATTATCTTTTTGACTAGCTCAAGGGTACTTGCATGTTTTCAAAAATTGATATGGGGTTGGGGTATCATCAGCTGAGGGAGAGACCTTATTATATACCATAGACTAATTTTAGAAGCAGGTATGGTTTATATGAGTTCATAATAATGTTGTTTGGGTTGATGAATTCTCCTTTTGTGTTCACAGATTTTATGAACTAAATATTTCACCCGTACTTGGACTAGTTTGTAGTTGTTTTTTGTGGATGAAATCTTGCTGTTCTTCCAGAATCATGATGATCATTCCCAAAATCTTGAAATCATATTGATTATACTGAGAGAGAATCAGATTTATGCCAAGCTATAAAGGTTTCGTTTATGCATCTAAAAGGCACATTTCTTGGGTCACATCATCTTGGAGGAAGGTGTGTTAGTGGACCCAGAAAAGGTTCACATAGTTTTATCTTAGGAGTAGTCTAATATTTTTTTGATATTAAAATATTCCCGGGTTTTGCGGGACATTACCAAAGGTTCAACAAATAATTTTCTCACTTAGCGGTACTGCTCACAGGATTGTCTAAAATGTGTATAAGGTTTGAGTGGTTTGAAGCATCTGAGAATGATTTTAAGGAGATGAAGAAATGTTTGACCACTATACCGATCTTGATCTTAGCTGATCTGGGTAAGAATTATACTTTATTTTGTGATGCATTTGGGATTATAATTAAGGAAATGTTGATCCAGGGAGATTGAGTTGTGGAATATAGTTCACAATAATTTATGATACATGATCATAACTATACTACACATGACCTCAAGTTGTCCATAGTGGTTTATTCTTTGAAATGTTGGTAGAATTATCTCTTGGGTGAAATTTTTTTCATATATAACACCCATAAGAGCCTTAAACATATATTTTCCTAGTGTTATTTGAATCATCATTAGAAGAGATCAGTTGAGTATATGAGATATTTTGAATTTGAGTTAGTATATACACCTAGTAAGGGAAATAATGTTGTGAATGCATTGAGTTAGAAGACACAGACTCAGGTGATTTAGGAGTCTAGTTCTGAGTGGAAGATGACAGACTTGTTCACTAAGATGTATATAGGTGTTCAGGAGGACCATGAGATAATGAAACTCACGTCCTTATCAGTTGATACCTCCATTTTGAATTGGATAAAGAGGAGGCAATGTGAGGATTCAGAATGTCTAGCTTTGAGACACAATTTTGAAGGTGGGGATCCACCTTTAGATAAGACTATTGATAAGGATGAGATTATTTACATTCAGAGTCATGTTGTTGTGCCTACTTTTATTAAGGAAGAGATGATGTAGGAGTTTCATGCTTCAAAGTGGGTGGTGCATCATGGTTTGACCAATATGTACCAAGATCTTTAAATATAGTATTGGTGGTTGGTAATGAAAAATGATACTATACGTTTCGTGACATGATGTTACACCTTTCAATAGGTTAATTCCAAGAACCAATGACTTGGTGGTTTGTTATAGTTGTTTTTTATTATGGAATGGAAGTGGGATGATGTTACCATGGATTTTTTGGTAGGCCTTTCGAGGATGCCTCTAAAGAATGACACAATTTGGGTGATTATAGATCAACTTACTAAGGTATCTCATTTCTTATCAATTTATAAGACTTTTACCATTGATTAGTTGGGTGACCTGTACATCCAAGAGGTAAAAAATTTATATGGGGTACCTTAGATTATTATTTTAGATCATGATTTGTGTTTTAATTTATGCTTCTAGAAAGGATTGAAAAATGCATTGGGTACTTGGGTATTTTTGAGTATGGAATTTCACCCAAAGACATATGATAAATCATAATAAACTATCCCGGTGATAGTGGACATGTTTAGGGAATGTATCCTAGAATTTGGTGGATATTAGGAGAAACACTTAACAGTATTTGAGTTTTCCTATGAAAATATTTATTAATCCACTATTCATATGGGCACAATATGAGGCGATCTATGTTATTCCATGTATATCTCCCTTATGTTGGATAGAAGTAGGAGAATTAGAGTTTCTATAACTAATTCTCATGTAGGATATGTCAGAGTAGGTTTAGATAATTAATAAGTATATGGATATGGCCTATAGTAGATACAATTTTTATACTAATTGATATTTTTGACACCTGGAGTTTATGGTGGGTGACCATGTGTTCCTTCAGGTGTCATCAATATTAGGTCACCATAAAATTCATAAATAGGGTATGTTGGCACCCAGATATGTGAGGCTGTTTGATATTGTAGAGAGGATCATATTAGTGGCATACTAATGGCTCTTCCATAGTGGTATAATGTATTTCATGATGTTTTTCATGCGTCACAACTTCAGTAGCATCACCCCAAACCTTCTCATGTGGTCGATGTTGATGATGTTGAGATTGAGGTTGATGCATCCTTTGAGGAGCATCCGGTTCGTATTGTAGATCGCAGTGAAAAAGTTTTATGGGGTATGAACATGCCGTTGGTCCAAGTATTGTGGCACCATTCTAGAATTCAGGAGAAAACATGGGATATAAAGGAAGATATGTGGGCATAGTTTCTTGAACTTTTTACCTTGAAGGATTAGTGATTCTTAAGAGTGTAGCTCTAGGATGAGTTGTTATAATGTGTGGAGGTTGTAAGGTCTCGACCTATCTAGGAGGTACATTCTTGTTTAAATTTGGATTTAACTCCCTTTATAATAGTTAATGAAAATTATCTCGATAGTATAAGGGGTATTAGGGGGTGTCCCAAGGGTTTGGGTAATGAAAGAGGAGGAAAATAGGACACATTATATATAGGGAACATGGTTGGAACACAGTTAGTACTAACCAGGCAATCTATAGGGGGAGGGTGCAAAGTTGAAAAACTATGCAATGGGAGCTTGGAAACTGTGCTACTCTGGATAGAGCCAAACACATGGCCTCCAAATGGTTTATAAAATCATGTGGGATCCCTAGGGTACTATGTGACTTAGGCCCATCTTATCCAGATGGTGATGCACAGTTTTTCCAATCATGGAGCCAAACCACACACCTCATTAAATTGTGGTAATTTCCCATTTTACCCCTTGAGATTTATGAAAACTCACCCTATTTTTTTCCCATTTCATCTTACAGCATCCAAGGGTTATGAACCTTTCCTCTCAATCTTCCTAAGGATCAATCTCACTTGATTTTGATTCATTCGAAGCACTACTGATTGTGTATCAATGCTCCAGGTGAGTCTACCACGCCTCTTACTTCTAATTTTTGGAAGAAACATGGTGTGTCATTTCATCTCCTTTTGAATCCTTTAAACCCTTATTTTCTTTTAGATTCTATGTTTGGTAATTTAAGGTTGTTTTAGTTTGAATTAAGGTATAATTCTGAGTAAAAACTTATCTAAAAACTTGAGGTATGTGTTCTATAAGTTATATCCTAAAGTCTTTTTTTATCCATGTGTATGCAGTTGTGTACTTGATCCGTGGTACTTCATATTTATTACATTCATAGGAAATGATAATATTTGTGTTTTAATTATGTTTTGGACCCATCAAGACCTCGTTTGGTCTATTGTGGATGATTATACTGAGACTAAAGGGCCTCCCAAGGGGTGTGCCACTCCCTTATACATGAGAATTGAGTCATTAATTGATTAATTGATGGGTTTATGAGATTAAACCAATTGAAATCATGTTTATAAAGTTAAAATAGAATAAGAGGATGTTTTTATTAACTTGTAAAAGTTAAATTAGTTAGATAATATTCATGTGTAAATGCGATAAATGGTTAAAGAGGCATGTCCATACAGGTAAATGGGTTGAAAGGGTGACCCATGGTTGTAATTGTTCTTAAATTATGAAATGGGATTGATATGGAAATAATTCAAGTGTCTAATGTAAAGAAACTTGGAAATGTGATAAATGAAAAGGTTCACCCTTGTTGTAATTATTAGTTAAAAAGGCCACTGATGATGAACCTTGGAATTAATGATTAATGTCATGGATGGGGTGTTGGATTGAGGCTCCTACCCCTTAGTTCGAGCTAGATTGATGTTGTAGGTCCCACCTATTTATTTTGTGGATTAAGATGTCAGACTGATGCTCCAGTCTCTTAAAGTATGAACATGAGATAGAAACCTGGACTGATTCTCCAAGGTATATTGTTAAATTGATTTGATAAATGAATTCCCCCATGATGTAAAGTTTTTGACTCCCTTTTATATTGCTTAGATGACCAAAATGGGATGAAGCAGGTTTTATGTGTATGGGTATTACTTGGAACTAAGAATGGAAATGGTTTATTTAAATAATTTTAAACAATGAAACCTGTTTAAATATCCATCTTGTCCATTGTTTATTATAATTTTTCTTACATTGTATTAAACTAGATATTGTGTATACACCATTGGTGGTGGACTACTAAGTTGTAATCACACCCTTCTCAGGCCACATTTGTGTACTCGAGCATAATTTATGGTTTCAGGTCAAAAAAACGTCAAAGGTTCTATATTAAATGGATGATATGGGAGTCAGGATAGTGCATGAATGGTGAACCAAACATGATGTTAGGACCAATTTGAGGATTTTATTTCATTATTTATTACTTTGGGTTTTCTTGTGATACTCGATACTAGTAGGGAATGCCATGTTTATTTGTATGGTTGTGGGCATTTACCTGTTTGCAGATTTGATATTATGATGCATGGTTATTGATTATTATTTCTTGGTATTTTTTATTGTTATTTCCCACTATTTTTTGACTCTAGTAAAGAGGATATAGTCTCCCAATGTATCTCATTATATCCTCGATGCTAGTTAAAAAAATTTAGTGTATGATGAGGTGTTCCTAAGTACATATATTGATCCGAGTTAGGGAACCTATTATAGTGGCACCCGAGATGAGATGTTACAAAATCCTTGGATTAGAGTATTGGACATAGTGATATGCATATTGGTTTTATGTCATGAGACATGGATCTCTACATCATTGGTTTATGGCATGGGACATGACGTTCCACATCCCTAGTTTATAATATTAGATAGTACGTTCCACATTCATGGTTATGTGCTGGACTAAGGCTCTAGAAACTTTTATTTGATACATAGGTTAGACATTTGACTAATTCTATGTATACTAGTAATACATAAACATGGTATGTGTACTTTAGACCAATGCTTCTAGGTACCAAAAATGAGATAATAAATGAGAACCCCTTTTCTTTATTTTGAGTATGTAGCACACTATGATCTATAGCTTAGATGACTAGCATTAGCCAAAGAAGGTTGGGTTATCCTAGGTGTCAGTTTAGAACCCGAGGGACAACATGTTAAATAATAAATGGGGTTTTTTAAATGCATCTTCATTTATGTATTGTTTATTTTTCCATAGTATATCTTCATACATTGTTCTCAGATTGAATATTTCTTTAGAAACCATTGGTGTTGGAATACTGATTTATAATCACACCCTGATCGGGCCACCACTTTACATGGGTACTCTAGAAACTCTCAAAAGTTTATTTTAGGCATAGGTTTGGCAGAGGCCCAAGTTTATTTTTTCACAATCAGGCATGTTATCTCAGATGGTATTAGGATAATGGATGAGATTTTGATCAGAGATACAGTGGATCCATTTTGATTGGTTTATTTTATTTTGGTATGTTTATGTCAATGGCCTAGTGGGCAGTAAATTATATGGATTACATGGTTGTTCAGGACCATAATATATTTCATTAGTTGTTTAGTTATGTTTATATTTATCAGCTTCCATTTCTAGTTTATTTTGTAATGTTGATATTCATTTATTTCTATGTTCTTGGATGCTTGTCATTGGTATATGATACTTGGTTAATTTTTCTATTATTGCACACTATGATTAGGGGGTATAGTCTCTCCATAATACTACCCTAGACCCTCGCTTCTAGTTGAAAGCCTCTGGCGTATGGGTAGACATGACTAGGCAATGGGGAAAACTGTTCTGTTTAATATGTTAGAGTGAACTAGGTTAGGACATTAAAAAGTGTTATCAGATCATTTCCTTATCTTTTGTCTTATGGTTTTGGGATATGGTAGACTGAATATTAGGTATGTGTTGGATCCTGTGATGGATATCGGGCTAGTGCATCTAGAACACCTATTTCAGTAGGAATTCTATATTACTAGGGATATGGGATTATTGTTCTTGGAATTCAATGTTACATTTTTATGTGATTTTTTCCTTTGGTTACACACATGTAGTTTGAATGTTTTGATTTATGATGGATTCAATAGTAGGAAAATATGATTTTTATTGTCATTTTAACATTAGTTTTTCCAAAACCGGTATTACAATGCACGGAGTGAGACTTTTAATGTCTATTTTATAAAAAACTGATGTTAATTTTTTTTACTTTTGATGTTGGTTTTTAGTAAAATCAATGTTAATATTTTATTTTAATTTTAAATTTTTATGGTGGTTTTTACTACAAATGATTTCAAAATTCATATATATATTTTTACTTTTGACATCGTTTTTTAGTAAAACCAACTTCAAAACTTTTTTTGAAAAAAATTGGGTATGATTTTACTAAAAATGACATTAAAATATAAATATTTTTAACTTATTACATAGGTTTTTATTAAAAACCTATGTTAAAATTACTTTCTTTTTTACTTGTGAACATTGGTTTCAAACATAACCAACATCAAAAGTAAAATTTCACATCACGTGAAAGTAGATTTAATTTTTCCATAGCGTGATTTCAAATTTTTTTTGTTTCTGCCTAAAATTTATTATATGACGTCACACATTTATAAACATATTTTATATGTTTTAACTCTAAAAAGTTATTGATTTATGATCTACTCTTTTAATCCTCACCATCATTCCACTAGTTCTTCATTTAGCAATTTCAGAATGGTATTTATATATATTCTCTCATAACTTGATTTATTTATGACGAGTTTCATCTATCAATGTACCTGTTGATGGTTCCTTTTTTTATTATGAAGTATACTTCATCAGATCAAGTTAAAAGTATAAATATTCCACATGATATTTATAGGCTGGATTCTAAAATTCCTTACAAATCACAACTTCAGATGCCTCATGAGTTCTTTCATCTAATGAAAATTAAGTCAATAGAAATTGCATCAAACACCATAATTAAATTGAAGCTTTAAATTTATTTTTCTATATTTAATTTGGCTTCTAAAATGTTCTAATTTATCGATCTTGTATATCCATCCAAGTGTTTCAAATCTTTTTGAATCTTTAAGTTAAAGATTTATATTACAGTTTCTATATTTTCTTTAGTTTCAATAATTTTCTACTTCATCAATCATGTATTTTCATCCAAATGTGTAATGATCATTGAAATTAAAAAAAAATGAGTTTTTACATTGGTTATAACAAAAAATCAATGTCAAAAGTGATATTGTAGGACTTTCAACATCAGTTATAGCAAAAAACCGATGTCAAAAGTGATTGAATGGAAAATTTTTAGGTCAATTAAGAAAAAAACCGATGTCAAAAGTCTTATTTTTTATAAAAATAGTAATATTAATGCTGGTTTTAATAGTCGATGTCAAAAATATATTTACAATGTCACTTAAAAAGATGCTGCCTCAAAAAATGACACTAAACCCTAACAAAATCGATATTAAAGACATTTTTTATATAATTTATTCATGTATCTTCGCCAGTTGGAAAGATTCCAATGGTTTGGTTTTGGCTCTTGGCCTATAGAGGTAAAAGGAATCTCATGAATCATGATAGACATGAAAGTTTCGTATGTTATAGGTCTGTTAGTGTGCGATTTCACTAATGTTTGAGACTTTCTTGTTTAAAGTGTTAAAAAATTCTCATACAAAATTTCCTTGTATATATATTGGGTGGCAGTCTAATCAATCAGACCAACTTATACATAGATGTCCTTATAATGTAAGGACATGTCAATATTTGGTAATATGCTAAATGATGAGGAAAATAACGTGGCCCTCATATGCAATAGGTGGAGTAACCCTGGTGCGCCAGCTTGGCACATGTGTATAACTATTGGACCCCTTATGGCTGGTTATTGTTTAGGTTTGGTTATGTAGAATGATCCTCTAGGGATTAGTTTGATGTGTAGACTATCATGGTGGATGGGTTCCCTAGTTGTGGGTGGGTGGTTTTCATATGATTCCTTTCATAGGTGAGACCCTAGAGATGGGTGTTTTGACATGTTTATGTTGTGTGACATTAGGATAGGAGCACGATTGATGCCCCGTGAGCTTTGTATTTATATGATTTTTCCTAGATATATGTTGTGGAATCTATTGACTTTTTGTGAGACTTGACCAGTGGGGCTAGGTGGGAGAGCCTAGAAACCTTCTTAACATAACTCCAATTTAGGGAGTTCGTGCTGTGTGACTTTCAAGGATGAGTTGTGATAGGGGTCGACTAATTTGTGAGGGCCTTTAGGTGCATGAGGCACATGTGGATGTTTTTGGATTTTGATAGGGAAGCACAAAGGGTGATTCCTATTATGGGTTTAGGCACATAGGTTTCTTCTTAATTTTTATTAATAGAATTTGGGTGGTAGTGCTTCAAAATTGTGGTTGGTTTCTAGAGGGTCATGATTTTTTGGGTTCCTAGCTCAGGTAAAAACTTAGTAGGTAGGATGTGTCTGGTGGTTATGAGTTGGATTGGGAGCACAACTGGTGCTTGTGGGCATATGGTTTCAGGCATGTGGGTTTTCTCTATGTATAAAATACACTAGTGAGGTCAACCTGGTGTGTTCAAGGATGGGTGATTGGGTAATTACCATAGATAAGGACACCCTTAAGGAGGGTTTTAGTATGAGACACATAAATATTACTGGTTCATTGAGATAAAAATCACTTAAGAGTGTGGATTGTTTGGCATCACATGTGCTTTTTGGAGGGTAGGAATGGTTAGTGCCTCACTTGGTCATTTTTGGATGTATCTTCAAGAATGTGGTGAGAGTATAAGTGTTTCTAATTCTTTCATATCCAAGGTGTGAATTGTCACAGTGATGTTCATTTCTTTCCCCATATTCCTACTTTCTAAAGGTGGGCAACCTCTACCACCATGGATGGTGATGTCGACTCCTTGATCAAAATGGAATGATGGGATTTCAGTTTCTCTTTTCATGTATTCCTATTTGGAACTCGTCACCTAGTCTAGTTCTCCATAATAGTTTTGATTCATGTTCTTGAAACTCATTCTCAGTGCTATCTCTTTGTGGGAACCAGTTAATTACGCTGCTTTTGTCTAACAGAGAAGCAACCTTTTATTGGAGTAGATGGTAACATCAGGCACATATGGGAATCTCTGAACACTGGGTGCATTGATCACCTAAATTATTCCTCTTAGGAAGACATCTCATGGAGGCATCTTAGGCATAGAACCTAAGGCATCCCGTTTTGATCATGAGGTATCTAACACCGAAGGCTTATATCTTCTAAAGCTTTCACCTCAAGAATCCCATGTTTTTTATGAGTTAACTAGAGCCATAGGAACATATCTTCCAAGGATTTAATCTTATTAATCCCATGATTATGTATAGGGTATGTATTTGGGTTGGGTCATGAGTTTAATGTACTGTGAAGATAGATCAGAATGTCTAGTTGAGATGGACCGGGGCACAATTTTAACGTCTTATGGAGATGGGTGAGATTGATCAAAACACCCCATAAAGGCAGATCAAGAAGGTGATTCCCTATGATGGAACACCAAAAAGTTTACCAATGGATTGATCATAACACCCCTTGGTAGAGTATCGGGGAGGTGTTTCCCATAAAGGAAATATGTCACACCATGAAGGTGGATGGATCAGAACGCCCCATAGAGGTGGGACGAGGAGGTGTGTCCCATAAAGGGAATATTTCACACCATGAAGGTTGACCATAACACCCCTTGAGGTGGATAAGGGAGGTTCAACCCTAGTAGGGATCATTTAGGTTTACCATTGGTTGAGATTGAATCTCAGGGAGGCATCCTAGATACCCTATTTAGAAGACAGGGATCAAAACCCATGTAGTTCGATGTCACAGTTTATGGTCACATGACAAGACTAATCTATGCAGTTTAATATCATGTGGTAAGGACACTTGGGTCATGAAGGAAGAGTCAATGAGGTATGGTGTGTGGAATACACATGGAATCCTCCCTTTACAAGTGTATTTATCTTGGTTGGAGTTGGTGTAGTATTACATATTGAGCTACCCAATGGACCCAGAGGAGATGTAATCTCCTAGTTGAGGGGTATGATATTACTGGGGATGTGGCCTAGGAAAAATCAGGGTGGATGTGGATATTGGGTTTCTAACTTAGGGAGGCTTCCTACTTATCCTAGTTGGTTTTCAATCAAATCCCATGTGGTTCAGAATGGGCTAGGGCTTACACCTAAGAAGGAGGCCCAAAGGAGTGAAGCATGTGGTTGGAGATTACACATGAAAGTGTCCCATGAGGTGAGTATGGTTGTATGGTTGGATGGTTTGGGCTTACGTGTAGGAGCGACCCATGCACTTATAAGAGCAGTGACGATGTGAATGGGGATAAGGTGTTGGAGTGTCCCAGGTTCCACTATGGAGTGGAAATGATGTGAATGAGGCATACTTGTGGAATCTTTCCAAGTGCTACTATGGAGCATCAATGATGTGAATGGGCTTATGCAGTTGCCCAAATGTCGCTATAAAGTGACAATTATGTGAATGGGGCTTATGCATGTAAACTACCCATCATTTATTCCTCATGTTAGGTCAGGAAGTCATCTAATGTTTATTACATGGGGTGGGATTATAGTTTAAATTCATATGAAAGGATGTGGTGTGTAGATCTTATACATTGAACTTCCCATTATGTCTTCATCATTTCAAGTTATGAGGGAATCCTGACTTAATGATGGGTAGAGGAATATGATTGGGTCTTACACCTTAGGAGGAGGTCTATGAGGGCTGATTGGGAGCAGTGAAGATACATGTGGGGCATGCAATCTAGGGATGCCCATTCACATTCCTCATTTTGGATCATGAGGGCATATTGACTTGCTGGTGGGTCGAGTTATATTATTGGGGCTTACACACGATGAGAATTCCCATTGTGGTTGTTTGGTGATCATATCATGATCATGGTGCGATTCATATTACATTTGACACATAAGGAATCCTATTCATGAATGATTGGGTATGCTATAGTTTAAAGTCATGTAGTGAGGACTACTGGGAATCTTATTCTTGACACATAAGGCATATCATGTTTACCATAGGAGGCATTGTATTCTTGAATTATAGGAAATTATACAGTTTAGAATCATGTAGTGAGGACTATGGAATGTATTTTCATGATCTTTTCACGAGGTATATTATAATTGAAGCATAAGGTATCCTATCACAACCCTATATTTTCATAAATTAACATTAAATAACATTTTCGGAATACTTAAAACATTATACAAATAGATACCCAAAGACCGTAATAGTCTAGTTCCTTTGGAAACATGGAAAGATAAACACCAATACATAAATATGCTATATCATCTCCTATTAGGTTCTTCTTAACTATAACCATTCTTATACACATCAGACATAATACATATCTTCATAACCTGGGGGTAAGGAAACATAAAAAGGGGTGAGATAAGATGACCAGTAAGGGTAAACAAGGGATACACATATGAATAATCATGTGCATAAGTTTATGAGAACATGATCATGAAAATATAAGATCATACCTTACATATCAAAGAACACAAGCATGAATCATGGAATAAATCTTGGCAGTTTATAATACATGAATCATAAGAAAATAAAGAACACAATCCATTAAAAGCATAACATAGGAATAAAACAAGGAATTGTGCCAGAAAAATAAGAATATATAATAATTTTATAGTAGTTAAGGAATTTATATTGAGACCATCTTTGTGGACAAAGTCATTTACTAAACCGAGCTCACACCCCATTCCATCCCTATATTACTAAACCGATTTCACTCTCGTTCCTACCCTATAATACTAAATCGAGTTCATTTCCCATTCCAACCCTATAATACTGAATCAAGTTCATTTCCCATTCGATCCCTGTAATACTGAACCGAGTTCATTTATCATTCCATCCATATCTATCTCATGAGATATAAATCTTTACCTAGTGCATTGAAGGGAGATATAGGTCCCACCCATCTCATAATGAAATAATTCATACATGTGACACAAGATCATAAATAATCATATCATAACCCATGAACTGAAATGGGTATTATAAAAATGTAATCATATAATAACCATTGTAAAGAGACATGTTTCATAATCATTTCATCATAAACACAACCCATTAAAAGAAGCATGTTTCAAAAGAATATAACCCGTGAAAGAGAAACAGGTTTCATAAACATCATGACATCAAAACATAATCCATTCAGAGAAAAAATATGAATGGAAACATTGAATAATTTCCCTATAAAGTCATGACTAAAAACAATGGATGTTATCTTAAATGAGAAATAATTTTGAAATATATTTTAAAAACATTTCTTGAGGAAAAAATCCTCTCTGAATTGAAAAGATATTTTTAAAACATAAAACATTTTGAAAACATTTTTCTTTGAAAAAAGATTTGAAAACATATAAAGTAAGAATTTAAAACCATAAAATGAATTTAAAATCCTTTTTTTTGAAAATGGGTTTCAAAAATCTTTTGAAAACATTTTTTATAACATGGTTTTTGAATACAATATATTTCCAACCAAAGATAGAGACAATCATATTTTACTTAAAAAAATTATCTTAAGTAAAAAAAGAGTGAAAAAATGGTATTGATAAATGATTATATATTTAATAAATATAAGATAAGAAAATTCATGAGTGTTATTTAGGGATTTATCATAATATTTCATCAAATAATCTTAATCATTAACAATATCTAAAACCGATGAGATTGTTTCAATAAACTCTTACGAGTTGGTTACTTGGGATAATACTCTACATGTAAGAAAAGGAAATTAAATGAAGCTTAAAATATCATAAAAATAAGTATATTCATGATATAACATGTAAAATGGAAGTATATACACATTAAAAAATAATTTAGGTGCATAACAAAAGATGAGTCTCAAAGAAGGAAAATTGAGACAAAATAATTTTACCGATTTGGTAACTTTTGAAACCTAAACACCTTAAAATAAATATAATAAAATGGATATGTAAATAAACATAAATTTATGTATAATAATCATTTAATACATACATGGGTAGTATACACACCACACAAAATGAATGGGTGGTGAATAAATCATGTATCACACTGAAATAAAAAGTGAATGAAATCCCCTTACCTTGTGTCTTGACTCTAGTTGTACTCATTAGAAATACCTATATAATAAATATAAATTTATTATAAATATTTTAAAGAACCATATTATTATATCTAATACCATATATTTTTTTATCTTGACCTTATAATACCCTCTTGTTAACAATCCTATGTTAAGGTTTCACTTTGGGTAATATTCGCTTTGTTCTTCGCATGTGTCTTAATTTTATATATCTTTGGTCCTTATACTTATATCATGATTAAAGAATGTAAATCATTATATAAATATAATATATATTCTTTATATTTGTATTATAATAATCTATATAATATATAAGTACAAAATGGAATACACAATTCATGGACACGGTAAGCCGTATGTACGCATGAATGCTGTTTCCGTTTTTATTGTCATATTGAAAGAAAGAAGGTAAATAAAATATGTGTATACATATTTATATATATCATTATTAAAGTATCATTATTATATAATATATATCATATTATTTCACTAAACCCATCCTTAATACATTCTATGTAATGTGTGGATGAATCACATTGTTTTGAGGGGGCGGTAGTCCACACTTCCTCAAACAAAATTATCACATTAACACAAAATGGAAAGTAAAAAGATATGTGTTGTAAAAAGAATAAATAAGAATAAATATATAATAAATATAATATATAATATATAAAAATATAGTTTCTATCATAATGTCTACCATGAGAGGTGGTAAAAGAAAAATGAACAATCATCATTTCGTGAGGCGGTAGCTCACCGTACATGTAAACAATATGTTCTTTACCCATTAGATGGAGTTGTATGTAAGTGTAGGTTGAAACCTTAGAATAAAAATATCCTAGTATATTTATTATATTGGTGTTATTATACAATAACGGAATCAATATAGTGGAGGGTGTGGAGAAAGAAAATAAAAGAAAGGAGCTTGAGAGTAGACGTTACCTCTTAATCGGGTAACTCCTTTTGGTTTGTGCCAAAAAAGATTCCTTGGGTTTCTTTATGTCCAAGTGGATGATTCTAGAAGAATTTGAGGGATTTTGGGAAGTATATTGGGAATATATTGGCTGAAAATAAGTGGTTTGATATGGGTGAAGAAGAGGGATAAGTGGTGGCCATTTATATGAAAAGGAAAGGACACACTTGGAATTTTTGAAAAAAAGTTAGGTATACCCACGTTTTTACCTAAAAAAAGTAATAAAAAACAAAAAAACTCAATAATTGAAGGTTAATGGCTGAATAATGGACATAAAATGGATTTTTTACAAGTTTATAAGTCGTTTTGGGTCTTAAATTTAAGGTTTAGTCCTTAGTTAAGCTTAATTTTACCTTAATCGATGTAATTAATTTTAATAACCCTCACTAATATTTTTGGTCAAAAACTATGTTGAACTTATTAAAAATTATAAATTATTATGATTAAAAATATGGAATCCATTTTGAAAAATTATAAACACATAGGTAGTATAAATTAATTTAAAATTAATCCCACAGTCAAGTTTACAATGCAGGTTTTTAAAGTAAAATATTTAAAAGTTTGCTAAGTTTTTGTATCCAATTTCAATGTCAAATTAATCTAAACGGACTAAATTGTATTAATTGATAAAAATATTATTTAATTAAACTTTTAAACCAATTTAGAATATAATTTATCCTTATAAATAAATTATATGAAAAATCAGTTTAGAATTAAAATCCGGTGTTTTTCATTATTCATCCAAAAAAGAAGTTTCTCAGATTAATAAAAAAATTCACCGTAAGATAATTTTGACATTATAAATTAAAAAAATTAAGTTTATTTTATCAAATTAAATTTATAAATGTTTCTAAAAATTAATTTTATTATTTTTCATAGGTCATGAAAAGTAGTTTGTTTGAGAAAATAATATTTTTAAACATTTAAGGGCTTTACCAAAAAATATATCTTTCATTATCAATATGTTTTATTAATATAAAAACATTATAAAAAACATTTTAAAAGTATTTATTACTATTCATATTACTATGTTTAAAGGATAGGTTATAATTATCTCATTTAAATAATTATAAAAATAAAATAATGTTTCGTAGAAACATCAGTGTTGCGTATAACGTACACCAAGTCACTGTTTCATGTAACATATGCCAAGTCGATGTTCTGTGTAATGTAATCCAAGTACATTCCATGTGAAAGGATTATTTGAATTAGTGAGTTACAAGACACAAATGAAAATTTAATTTATTCAAGAAAATGGTCCCTAAAAATTCTAGGTGTTACATTCTACCCCCTTAAAATGAATTTCACCCTCAAAATTCATCACTTGGGTAAAAACAAATAAGGACAATTCTGCTTCATCATATCCTCAAGTTCCCACGTAGCTTCCTCTAACTGGTAATTTCTCCTCAAAAATTTGACCAGGTGATTGGTCTTGTTTCATAGAACTTTTTCTAATCGATCTTAAATTTCAATTGGTTGTTCTTCATAAGAGAAATCCTACTCCAGGGGTATGAAATATGAGTTTAGTACATGTGAAGGGTTAGGTATGTACTTCCTCATGATAGATACATGGAAAAAATCATAGAATTGAGAGATATTTAGAGTAAGTTCCAAGCGATAGGATACCGTCCTGATACGATCAGGAATCTCAAAGGGACCGATATACCTTGGGCTTAGTTTTCCTTATTTCCAAATCTCATAACCTTCTTCTAGGTTGAGATTCATTGAAACACATTTTTACCAACTTCAAATTATAAATTGTACTAATGGTTATCAAAATAACTTTTTTAATGGCTTTGAAATTCCTTGATATACTGCTGAATGGTTCTTACCTTCTTGACCATTTATTTAGCGATCTCAGGTCCCAATAGATTTCTTTCTTCAACTTCATCTCTACACATTAGAGCTCTATATTTCTTCCCATAGAGGGATTCATAAGGTTCCATCTTAATTCTTGAGTGAAATCTATTTTTGTAAGAATAATCAACTAGAGGAAGGTGTTGATCCCAACCACCTTTGAAATCCAGAGAACAAGATCACAACATATTTTCCAGGGTTTGAATTATTCTTTTAGACTAACCATCTATCTTAGGATGATATGTAGTGATGAAACTCAATTCTATGTCAAGTGATTGCTGAATAATTCACCAGAACTTTGAGGCAAACCACATATCCTGATCTGATATAATGTAATGTGGTACTCTATTCAACCTCACCACTTCCTTAATTTATATCCTAGAAATATGATCTAGAGAGAAGTATTATTTGATAGTTATGAGGTGTAATGACTTAGTAAGGAAATAAAATACCACCCATATATAATTTAACCCTTTAGAGGTTTTGGGTAGTCCAAATATAAAATCCATAGTGATGTTCTCCCATTTCCATTCTAGTATGGGTAATGGATGCAACATCCCTTTAGAATTTTGTATTTCAGATTTAACTTATTGGCATACCAATCACTAAGATATAAACTCTGTGATATCCCTCTTTATGCCATCCCACCAGAAGTATTCTTTCAAGTCTCTATACATATTCATAATTCTAGGATGAATATAGAATGAAGAACTATGTGTATCCTATAACAACTCCTTCTTCAAATCTGGTATGAAAGTAACACATACATGGTTCTTGAACCTTTTCATTCTATCCTAATAAATGTTAAACTTAGGAACATTTATGTCTTTCCTTTTCATCTATTAATATTCCTTCTGTGCTTCCTTAATCCTCAATTGGATAGAGGGTTGAACATTCATTTGAGAAAGATAATATTTTCCCTTTTCCTTCAGGATTTCTAGATACATCCTTTTCAAATCCATAAATATTGGATCTTTTGCGATCCTCATCATGGATAGACTATCATGATTCTTCTGACTCAATACACCAACTACCTTATTATCTTTCCTAGGGTGGTAATTTATTGATCAGTCATAATCATTCATCAAATATAACCATTTTCTCTGGTTAATGTTCAACTCCTTATGTGTGAATATATATTTCATACTTTTATGATTAATATACATATCAAAATTTTCTCTATAAATATAATTCCTCCATATCTTTAATGAAAAAATTACCACTGCTAACTCCAAATCATGAGTTGGTAATTTTTCTCATGAATATTTAACTGATTTAAGGCATAAGCGATAACCATGTTATTGTTTTTATAAGAACACATCCCAATCTCTACTTGGACACATCACTAAAGATTGAAAACCCTTCTCCACTATAGGTTAATGTAATCAAAGGTTCATTGACTAACCTTCTCTTCAGTTTCTTGAAATTTTCCTCACATCCATCTGTCTAGAGGAATTTGACACCCTTCCAAGTTAAATTGGTCATAGTATTAGATAATCATGAGAAATTATCCACAAACTATTGATGATATCTAGCTAAACCAAGAAATATATAGATCCTAGTCAACATTGTTGGTCTAGGACAATATTCAAGAGCCTCCATCTTTGATGGATCTAATGCTATACCATCTCCTGAGATTATATGAACCAAAAATGAAACCTTTTGCATCAAAGATTTACACTTTTAGATTTTTCATATAGATTCTCCTTCTTTAGGGTCTTTAGTAAAATTCTAAAGTAAATTCATACTATTCCATACTCTTGGAATAAATAAGTATGTCATCAATAAAGGCTACCATAAACTAATCAAGGTAATCTATAAAGACTCTATATATTAAATCCATGAATATAACAAGAGCATTAGTATGACCAAAAGGCATCAATATATATTCATAGTGACCATACCTAATATGTAATTTAATCTTGGGTATATTCCTCTTCTTGAACCTCAATTGATAATATCCAGAATGAAGGTCAATCTTGGAAAAGTATTGAGATCTACACAGTTGATCAAAACAAGTCATCAATATGGGGAATATGATACTTGTTCTTGATTGCGATCTTGTTCAACTCTCAATAATAAATGTAGAGTCTCATTGATCCATATTTATTTTTCAAAAAAATAATGGGAGCACCCTAAGGTGACACACATGGCTGAATGAATCCCTTATCAAGGTTTTCTTGGAGTTGCTTCTTTAATTCCTATAACTCAATCAAATCCATTATATAAGGGGTCCTTAAAAGTGGTGTGGTACCAGGTATGAGTTCAATTGATAACTCAACTTTGTGTTTTTGTGGAAGGCTAGGAAACTCTTCTAGAAAAACATCCACAAAATCTAAACAATAGGAATATCATCGATGTTAATTTTATCCCCAACCATTTGAGATTATCAACCCTTTTTAATTGGAATTAAGACCCATACACTGGATGTAATATCCACAGGAAGTTCATACTTATCATTACATTGATGTATGATCATTGGAGGGTTGGAAATATCAAATGTAACTTACCTTCCCTGAAAATTGACATAGTCTTTATGTATAGAAAGACAATCCATGCCTAAGATGACATCAAATTCAACCAAAGGAAGAATGATAAGATTTATAGGAAGCACATTCCCACAAGCTTCAACCAGAGAGGAATCATAGACTTGAGATTCAATCATCATACCATCAAGGGTTTGCACTGCTAATTACACATATAATTATTTTGGTGGAATCTTAACACCCTTAGAAAATTCTTTAGATATGAAAGAGTGGGTAGGTCCAAAATCAAATGTGACATTATCAGTTATAGAGTGGATGGTAAGTGTACCTTTCATCACTTAATTATTTCACCCCTCATAAGAAATAGAAATTTCATGAGATTTATCCTTGTTCCTTGGATTAAGAGGTTGCTGATGTCGATCATCATTACCATCCCTTGGGTTTGGGAAGTGGTTAGCATAATTCCCATTCTACTTACACTTATAGCACTAAATCATGGTAGGTGAATTCTGTATAGATTTCTCTCAAATAGAATTTTGAGTTAACTTCTTCCCATCATTTCAATAATTAATTACCCAATGACCTTCCTTTCAACACTTAAAAAAATTTACTATAACCCTTGAGAAAAATTCCTCCACACTTCTTCCCACATTTAGACCACAATGGAAAACTCATCTTCTTTTCTCCATGGCTTTTAGAGTTTCCTTTGAAATTCATCTTTATTTTATTTTCAAAACCATAAATTTGATATACAAATCCAACCTCCATTTCAACCTCGATTTCACAACAAAAAATCTGTTCATAGCTACTAAAGTCTCTTATGGACAGCGCCCTTCAGAGACTTTTATTTAAGACACTAAAGAACCTATCAACTTTACTTTTGGGTTGGATGATAATTCCTAAATCGTATCTCGCAAGTCTCATGAAATTATCCTCATAAGTACCAATAGATTCATCATCCATTTTCTTAAACTCATAGAACTATTTATCCATCTTGGCATGAAGAATCCGAGGAAAGTAATTATTGAAAAATAAGTTCTTGAACTCATCCCAATCCATGGATCCAATATCATCTTTCTTTCTCATATTCTTTATTATAGTCCACTATGGATCTGTTTTACCTTCTAACCGATAAACGTCCAGAATAAATTTCTCATGCTCCAAACACTGAAGAACAGATAATATCATTTCAGTAGTATTGATTCATTGTTTAGAAACAAGTGGATCAAAATACCCTCTGAAAGAAGGTGGATGTTTCCTCATGAAAGACTCAATAGAATGTTGTTCCCTCCTTTTCTTATTTTTAATTCCACCATGATTTATACCTTGAGAAATCTTTGTGATCAGAGCAATGAGGTTTTTCATTCCATCCCCCATAATATTTAGTTTCTCAAGAGGATGATCATTGTATTGTCCATAATAATCACCATTAACGCAGTTCCTTTAGGTTCCATCCATTGACTAAAACCAAAAGCATAGAGTAAGAATAAATTATCATATTGAGGAACCACATAATCATGAAAAGTAACGTATATTATTTCTAAATTATGATAGCTTCCTTAATCTATGACACCTTAGGTTTATCCTAGGTTATTAATATCAAAAATATATTCAAACCCTTCATGATGGTTCATGAAGAGTTTGTGAATTTCTAAATCATATCCCCCATGAGTGTCAAACCAGGTGTGCAGAAAGGACCATTATCGTATAACAGATTACCTCGAGTCTGTCTTGGAATATATTGTTAGAGTTGTTACCCCTAGGTACATCTGTACTAGAGCCACATCCACTTATAATATCCATATAGGGATGTATTTTTAGAAAACCACTCAATCTATCCTTTACCAAAATTCCATGACATTTTTCTATACTTTTCCTTATCCTTAGACTTATCCCTAGACATGTCCTTAGGGTTCTCACTAAGGTTTTCTCATCCCAGCTTCCAAAGGTTAACTAAAAATTTTCTATAATACCAACTACATTGACCCTCATTTTAATACATTAGCATTACATAAAATTTATAGAATACTTAAAACATTATAAAAATAGATGCCCAAATATTGTACTAGTCTAGTGCCTTTGAAAACATGGAAACATAAACACTGGTACATAAATGAGCTATATCATCTCCCATTAGGTTCTTCTTGACTAACACCCTTCTTAGACACATTAGGCATAATACATATCTTCATAACATGGGGGGAAGTAAACATAAAAAAGGGTAATCTCATATGATCATTAAGGGTAAAAAAGGGAGATACATAAGTATAATCTTGAGCATAAGGGTGTGAGAACATGATCATGAAAATATAAGATCATACCCTACATACAAAATAACACAAACATGAATCATGGTATAAATCTTGGTAGTTCATAAGACATGAATCATAAGAAAATAAATAACATAATCCATGAAAATATAAAATATTAATAAAACATGGAATTGTGGTAGACATATAAGAATATATAATTATTTCTATAGTAGTCAAAGAATTTCTGCTGAGACCATCTTAGTGGAAAAAGTCCTTTACTGAACCGGGTTCACTCCCCATTCCAACCCTGTATTACTGAACTAAGTTCACTCCCATTATATCCCTATAATACTGAACCAAGTTCATTTCCCATTCTATCCCTATAATACTAAACTAAGTTCATTTCCTATTCTATACCTGTAATACATAACTAAGTTCATTTTTCATTCTATCCATGTCTATATCATGAGATATAAATCTTTACCCAATGCATTTAAGGGAGATATAAGTACCAACCATATCATAATGAAATTACAAATACATGTTCCACAAGATCATAAATAATCATATCATAAACCATGAAATGAAATAAGTATTATAAACATGTAATAATATCATATTCTATGGAAAGATATAGGTTTCACAATCATTTCATCATAAAAATAACATGTGATAAGAAGCGTGTTTCAAAATCATATAACTCATGAAAGAGAAAAAAGTTTCATAAACATAATGCCATCAAAACATAATCTTTTCAGAGAAAGAATATGAATGAAAATATTGCATAATTCTCTATAAAGGCATGAGTAACACCAATGTATACTATCTTAGATGGGAATTAATTTTTAAAGATAATTTAAAAACATTTCTTAAGGAAAATATCCTTTCTACTTTAAAAAATAATTTTATAAAACATAAAACCTTTTGAAGACCTTTTTCATTGAAAATAAATTTGAAAACTTATAAAGGAAGAATTTAAACCCATAAAACGTTTTAAAAATCCTTTTTCTTTGAAAATGGGCTTTAAATATTTTTTGAAATCAATTTTTAAAACATGGTTTTGAATATAATAGATTTTATACTGAAGAGAGAGACAATAAAATTTTACTTAAAAACATTATCTTGTGTACCAAATAGTATAAAAATGGTACTAATACATGAGTATTTGAATTACCATAGGATAATAAAATTCATGAGTGTTCTTGAGATATGGATCATAATATTTCATCAAAGAATCACGGTCATTAACAATCTCAAAAAGCGATGAGATTATTTCAATAAACTCTTACCACTTGGTTACTTAGAATCATACTCTCCATGTAAGAAAAGGAAATAAAATGAATCTTAAAATATCATTAAAATAAGTATATTCATGATATAGCATGTAAAATGTAATGATATACACCTCAAAAAATAATTTAATTGCATAACAAAACACGAGTCTCAAAGAAGGAAAATTGAGACACAACTATTTTACCGATTTGGTAAATATTAAAACCTAAACCCCATGAAATAAGGATCATAAAATGGATATGTAAATACCCATAAATTTAAGTATAGTAATCATTTAATACAGCCATGGTTATTATACATAACACTCAAAAGAAATGGGAGGTGAATAAATCATGTATCTCATAGAAATAAAATGTGAGATGAAATCCCCTTACCTTGTGTCTTGACTCTTATTGTACTCATCCAAAACACCTATAAAATAAATATAAATTTATTATAAATATTTTTTTAAAAAATATTATTATATATAATTCCATATATGTTTTTATCATGACCTTATATTACCCTCTTGTTAACAATCATATGTGAAAGTTTCACTTCGGGTAATATTCACTTTGTTCTTCGCATGTGTCTTAATTTGTTCTATATTTGGTCCTTATAATTATATAATTATTAATAACTTTAAACAATGATATAAATATAATTTATATTCATTATATTTTTATTATAATAATCTATATAATATAGTAGTACAAAATAGAATACACTGTTCATGGAGACGGTAAGCCGTACGTACGCATGAACACTATTTCTGTTTTTATCGTCGTATTGAAAGAAAGAAGGTAAATGACATATGTGTATATATATATATATATCATTATTAAATTAAAATTATTATATAATATATGTTAAATAAGTTCACTAAACCCATCCTTAATACATTCCATGCAGTGTGTGAATGAATCACATCGCTTTGAGGGGGTGGTAGTCCACACTTCCTCAAACAAAATTATCGCATTTGCATAAAAAGTAAAGTAAAGTGATATGTGTTGTAAAATTTATAAATAATATTGAATATATAATAAATATAATACATAACATATAAAAATATAGTGTTCATTATAATTTCCACCGTGAGAGGCAGTAAATGAAAAATTAAAAATCATCATTTCGTGAGGCCGTAGTTCACTGTACACGTAAACAGTATGTTCATCACCCATTAGATGGAGGTGTGTGTAAGTGTAGGTCAAAAAATTAGTATAAAAATATACTAGTATATTGATTATACTGGTTTTGTTATACAACCATGGAATAAATAGAGTGGAGGGGGTGGAGAAAGAAAATAAAAGAAAGATCTTGAGAGAAGATGTTACCTCTTAATCAGGTAAATCCTTTTGGTTTGTACCAAAAGAATTACTTGGTTTTCTTTATGTACAATGGGATTATTCTATGAGGAAGGAAGGGATGTTGGGAAGTGTATTGAGTATATAGTTTCTGAACCTAATGTAATGACCCAAACTTTTGAATAATATTTTTTGCCTGAAAATATATGTCTTATAATGTCATAATCAATAAAAAATATATAAGTATAAATGAAATGTGACCATTGGGTTTTGAATATTATATAACCATTGGTAAGTATTACTCTTAGAAATAATAATAATTTTTAATGTCATAATTGTTGTTTAAAATATAAATAATAATGGATAATTAATACAGAAAGAAGTGTCAATGGCCTCATCCATTAGACTCGGGCTGTATGAATCCAATATATTGGAACTTATGAAGGAGGTAACATCACTAGGCTTTGATTTAGACCAAGCCCAAGCCGAGCTTCAACATGTTAATCTTGAATTTAATCACCTTTAGGAGAAGTTTAAGCTGATAGAAATCCCCACTTGGGAAATATTGTCCGAGCCACCCCAAGATTCTATAACCATTACAAACCTTACTCTTAGGTCCTATGCAGGTGTTATAAGGGGCTATGTAATGAGGCCTTAGTTAATTTATTTAATGATTTTGTATAAATAAATTTTTTATTTCTTCGTATGGTATTTTTTTGAATTTAAAATGTCAAAATAAATATAGGTTGAATTTTTAGAAGCTTCATATTATTGTTGAATATTAAAAAAGAGAGTATTTTAATTTTTTTGCAATTTAAATAATTAATAATGTGAAATTATTTTCAAAAAATGGATATATACAATTGTGATCAGTAAGAAATTTAGAGTCTGATAAGATCAAATTAATTTTTGGTGAATAGTAAATTATAAATAGTAATATTACCCTTATGAATAGTAATATTACCAATGGAATAGTAACCTCACTTAAGAAAGTATAAATATAATTTAGGCATCTTTAATGGTAACGTGATATAATAGAATAAGTAAATAACTATTTCATAAATTATTGGTTGAGTATTAATATTTTTTTCGAGTAAATAGTGATTTTAATTAAAAATTAAATATCTCATAATTAGAAAACTATTTTCATAAAATAGAGTTCATTTTTGAATTCTTAACATTGATATTAGGTTAGGGTGAATTTATGAGATTTTTATAAAACGTTTTGTTTTTTGGTGAATAGTAAAAAATATAGTTTTTGAGTTTTCAGTGTGTTTTATGACATCATAATTATGAAATATGTAATTTAAAATATTTCTCATCTCATTTGGATTTAAATATTATATGATGTGTCCCAAGTGGACAAAACCTTGGGCAAATACCACTAATGAGGCGTCCCTTGGAAATTAATGAAACATTCCCTCACTTTTACTATAAATACAAACTCATTCCTTCATTCCTTTCATTTCCAAATTCCTCCTCAACAAATATTTAGACTTTTTACCTCCCAAGGAGTACTCCCAAGGTTCCCTCATTCCCCCAAGGTCCCAACCTTTGATTTTTTGAAGTTACTCTTCAAGGTAAGGGAGCCTTTCACCATCCTCTTTTAGTCAAGACTTCTTTTATGTTATGTATTTTAGTTTCCATTTTCTTATGTTGGGGTATATTATTATATATCCTTATTTTTGTCCATTTTATTTACAAATTACGAGAGACCCTTTTCACTCTTATCAGCTGATTTTTTGAATTTTTAAGCGATGTCGTTAGGCTACCAAATTTTCGTAAGGGAATTCACAAATTGTCTTTTTTCCATTCAAGTTATCTTTTATGTGGTATGTCTTTCAGGTTTCCATACCATGTTATTATTTCCTTTTTATTATATCACTATACTATATTATGATATTTTTATGAAAGGGTGACCCCTATAACCTCCTTTTTAATGTTTTCTAAAACCATGTTGCATAGTCATTATGCTGCAAACTTTCATCTCAAAATATCTCTCTTTTTCTTATGAAATTATCTTATTTTATTTATGTGAATAACCAAACCAATTTAATTTCCAGAGGTATTCATCAAGATATAAAAATGATATATTTTATTCTAGAATTGACATACATAAAACCCTCATTCCCTTTCCATGGGTTATAAATGATATAATGATCATGTTTTTAAGCACTCTTTAAAATGCCCTGATTTTGATATAAAACCCATATCTTTGATTCTATATGGGTTATTTATGAAATGTTTGATAATGATATATGTGGATCACATGAATATAAAGACATATTAAGGGTTCACCCTGATATCACTCCAATACATTGGGTAAAGAAAATAATCTCTAGATATGACATGTTTTATGATACCTTGGTGAATAACCTTAGTAATTTTTATGAAACCATGGGGATGGACCATGGTGATATGATTATGAATGTATAAAATTAAATGTTGTAGCCAAATTTTTAAGTTATGATTCATGTTATTTTTATTATGATATGCCTCTCTTTACATTGCCCATGAATTTATGTATTTCTTCAAGTTCTTATTGATATCAAAAGTAAACTGATTACCTTATTTACCCCTACTGGGCCTTATGCTCACCCTTTTTATTGATGTATGTCCCCAGGTTATGATATATAGTATTTTTACCTAGGATGAACCTATGATGAATCCTTAGAAGTGTATTAGAATAACTCCTTATGTTTTCATGTATTTTGTACCTTTTTTCTAAGACACAAAACCTTAAAGATACTCTTCTTATAAAATGTAATGAAAATTTATGTAATAAAAAGGTGGGATTCCGTACCTAAGTGGTTTGAGAGGTGTGAAGAAGAGGGATAAGTGGTGGTCTTTATAAGGAAAGGAAAGGATACACTTAGCATTTTTGAAAACAAGTTAGGTGTACTCACATTTTTACCTAACAGAAGTCATACAAAGACAACCAAACTAAAGAAAAAAAAGTTAATGGATGAATTATAAACATAAAATGGGTTTTAAAAAAGTTTATAAGTCATTTTGGGTCTTAAATTTATGGTTTATTCCTTAGTTAAGTTGAATTTTACCTTAATTTATGTAATTAATCTTAATCACTTTCACTAATATTTTTGGTCAAAAACTAATTTGAACTTATTATAAATTATAAATTATTTTGAATCAAAAATATGGAATTCATTTTTCTAAATTCTATCCACATAAATGGTAGAAATTAATTTAAAATTAATCCTGCAGTCAACAATGCAAGCTTTTAAAGTAAAAACATTCAAAAGTTTGTTAATTTTTGATATCCAATTTCAATTTGAAATTAATCTAAAAAGAATAAATTGTATTAATTGATAAAAATATTATATAATTATACTTTTAAACCAATTTAAAATATAATTTAACCTTATAAATAAATTAAATAAAAAATGAGTTTTGAATTAAAATTCGATATTTTTCACTGTTCATCAAAAAATGAAGTTTCTCAGAAAAACCACAAAATTTTACCCTAAGATAATTTAGACATTATAAATTTAAAAATTAAATTTATTTTATAAAATTAAATTTCTAAATTTACCTAAAAATTAATTTTATTGTTTTTCACAGAAGGACATGAAAAGTAATTTATTTGAGAAAATAATATTTTTAAACATATAATGACTTTACCAAAAATTATATCTTTCATTATTAATATGTATTATTTATATAAAACTATTATAAAAAATATTTAAAAAATATTTATTACTATTCATATTACTAAGTTTAATGGCTAGGTTATAATTATCTCATCTAAATAATTATAACAATAAAATGTTGTTTCATAGAAATATCAGTGTTGCGTGTAATGTATGCCAAGTTGTTGTTCTGTGTAACATACACCAAGTCGATGTTCCATGTAACATACACCAAGTCTGTTCCATGTGAAATGAATGTTTTAGTTAGTGAATTTCAAGATAAAAATGAAAATTTAATTTATTCAAAAAAAAGGTTCATACAAGGTGTTATACATACTATTCATAAATGATAGGTTATTCTATAGTTTAAAGTCATGAAGTGGAGAAAATTAAGTAGAAGAAGCCCAGAAATGGATAGTTTGGGGACTTATGCAAGAGCATCCCTCTCTGGTTTAGCCTAACATAGGAGTCAGGTGATGGGGTTTTAAGAGTTACTTGAGGAATGGTTTAACTCAAGGTACTCAGGGAATCCAAGATGAGAATATCAACTCATGACATAGGAAAGGGACCAAGAGGAGTAGGTTAACCCAAGTAATTTTAGGGAGTGTAGAGGAGTATCTCAAATCATGGTATTCCAAGGGTGGATGTTGGGGTTGTATAAGGGCGCAACCCAAAATATCATTGACCCAACCTGAAAAGTTTATGGTGTGACTCTCCATTTTTCATTAGAGATAGTGAAGGTATAGACGAGACCAGGATAAAGGAATGAGACCTTATCTTGACATTGATTCAGAGTGGGGGCACAAACCCCATGGTATGGACCAGTGGGCATGTGCCTGGACACCATGGCACACAAGATTAGGATTTGTTCCCAAATAGGGATGTACGAAAGATTAGGATTTACGCATGAAGAGGGTTGCATGAAAGATTTTTATTTACACGTAAAAAGGTCTATATGAAATATTTGGATTTTCATGTGAAGAGGGTGGAAAAGAAGATGGTACTTTTCAAAAAAATGTTTTCCTTATGAAAAAAATTATGCACAAACATCTTAGCAGGATCCCGTAATTTGAGGGACTATGCCTAGGTAATTGTGAAGAACTTTGGGACTTGGGGGTTTGCATACAGTTCATAACTTGAAGTTGCATGCATGAGAGCTCCACCTAGTAGTCATCTCTCTAATGAGGGGTAGATGTAGTATTTATAGTCATTTTTGTTATATCGTGCAACTTTGTGCTCAAATGCCTTTTTTAAACAGCTGTGCTGAATCAAACATGTGTGGAAGTTATACATTTCACATCACCATTGGTGTGCAAAATGATGGTTGCTTGAAGAGTTTGCACATAAAAATAGATTATTACACGCATGAGACTTGGATGCACATTCAAACCAAGAATCTGGGGAAATTATTGTCTCCTTTTACATCCAACTCACTTATGAGACCGTGAAGGAATTGTATGCAGTTTTTGGAAAGTTTCATGAAAATCCATAATTTTCCATAGAATCGCCTTGGTTGGACATTTTCAGTAGTCTGACTTCAAAGGGTCATAAATTCTAATCTATAACTCTGTTTGATCTCTATTATTAGTTAAATAAAATCTTGTGGAATAAACTATGAATTTGGATCAATTTCCTTGGAAATTGGTGCATTATTAGACACATTTTTTTTTCAAACAATAAGTAAACACACTAGAACTTTTGAATGATGCTCAGGTCTTCAGTGGCTATGAAAGTGTTTTTGGATCGGTGAGTTATCTATAGTTTTGGGAAAAACTAAGGGTTCACTGTGCTAAGTGAGATGAGAATAAGATAAAGGCATATATAGTGGATAAGGATTATGATCCTAGTTTTTGTGATATATGACTTGTGTTGAGTTAATACGGTTTCTTTATTACTTTTCCATTTTTCTATATTTTGAAAATCACAAAATCTTTGTCTTAAGGCAAAATATATTTTCCCTAAGAATTATTTTCATAAGGAAAATTTCATTATCTAAGGAAATTTTTATCCTTACCTTTGTTTTCATTGTTCACTCTATAATCCCTCTAAATATAACTCTTTTTATTACTAAGTATAAAATTTGGTTTCACATCTAAATCCATGGAATCCTATAATTCCTTGGATATAGAGTGTTCTGTTTTCAGATTCCAAATTCTCTAAATTCAGGTTCTGAATTCTCTGAAATTCAGTCTCTAAATTCTCTGAATTCAGGTTCTAATTTCTCTAAAATATAGGTTCTGAATTCTCTGTAATTTAGACTCTGAATTCATCAGAATTTAGACTTCGAATTCCTTAGAATTCAGACTCCAAATTCCTCATAATTCTGACGTTTAATTCCTCAGAATTCAAACTCATAATTCCTCAAAATTCAGATTCCAAATTCATTGTAATTAAGACTCCAAAATCTATAGAATTTAGATTCCAAATTCTTTGGAAAATAGAGTCTGAATATCCATTTCTTATAGACTCTGAATTTTTATTTTCTTAGACTTTGAATTCTATTTTTTCCTTATACTCAAAAAAATAGATTGGGTTAAGCTTATTCATTTTCCTTACACTTGTTATGAAATGATGTCATACAATTTGTTTCTAAATAACCATTGTTTGAGTGAAACATGTATAGGTCCCTCCAAGATTCAAGGAAAAATATGACCGTTGGAGGAGGGAGTCGACCATTAGAGAAGTACCTATAAATAGAATCTCATTTAAACGAGCTCATATACATGTCCATCACTATAGAGATTACATTCTACTGAAGTGATTTCTAGAGAGAGAGATACTATCATGCTTTGTGTGGTTATGAACATCTTATTCAGATTGCTTCGTGCTACTCCGAATGTTACTGTGTACAATCGAGGGCTTCTGGGGATAGGAAGGCAGAGGTGCCGACTACCTTAAAGTTCGGGGACTTATATGAATAAGAAGACAGAGGTGACGAATACCTTAAAGTTTAAGGGATTGCGGGGATAACAAGGTAGATTATGATATTCCTATCGTGGTCTTACTCTGGTATGGGTAAGACATACTTTCTTGAAAGTATAAATCAAGGGACCTTTATCCAAGATTGTTGGATACCCTACTCTTTGGGTTAAAAGATTTCATACTTGTTACTTGTTTTGTTTCAAGTTTATTTCCACTGTGTTTTGATAAAGGAAGAAAGTATAAACTTCTTATAATTTCTTGTACTTTTATATACTTTGATAAGTAAGATTCTATATTCTTTAAGGTAGAATCTTTTCCTTGTAAACTTTCCTTAAGTTTAATTTTTGAAACCTAGAAAGTTTGTTTAGTAGAACTAAAAGAGGTATTGTGAATTTAGCTTATTTAACTTTGTTAAACATAGTTTTCATTAAGGTTAAAAACAAAAGTTTTTAAACTTACAATTCACCCCCTCTTGTAATTGATCATCTACATATCATTATTTCGATCCTACAATTTTCTATTGCCAAAAATAGGTTTTGTGTTTGGGTAACATGGGAGAATGTAATGGTTAAGAATCAATGTAATCCCGGAGGCACAAACATGTGGTGAGATGTTGTGACATTTGAATTATAGATGGGGTGTTATAGAATTGTATGCTAATGATTCTGAAATTATAAAGGCAGTTATGAGCATGTTGATGACCAATGTGGGTATGGTGAAAGGCTTGTGAGTATGGTGGCCTAAGGCTCTTAGGTAAGAATCAGGATGTTCTAGGAGTGGGAATGAGGATGTGAAAAGGATCAGGTGTTAAGGCATGACTAATCTAGGATGAAACTCATTGAGATTGGAAGAAGTTAACGTGTCAGGTATGGAATCATGGCTTGGGAGGAGCAACACATGGGTGGTTTCGGTGAGACCTATTAGGGTCAACGCTCTGGGAAGCGGTTAAGGATGAACTGGTTGGTTCATAGTACACAATTTGTTGTTTAAAATCATGAACCACATTTTTGGAAGTTTTAATAATGGGTATCATGAGTGGAATTCCTATGATATATGACCAAGAGTTGGTTTCCTTTTTGGAGATGCAATGACCTGAACATTTATAAATAAAATTTCCTTTATGATTGAATTAAATCCCCTATTTTGTATTGTGGTTATAGAAAAAAATTCACTTATTTGGTTATATACCTTCATATTTAAAATAACATTAATAATCATGACCATTGATAATATATTCATTATTAGTGATCATGTCATTAGAATATATGATGGGTTATGATTAATTCAATTGACATTGATAAAAGAAGTAATGACCTTGACTAGTAGGATTGTACCCTATGAAACCCATTTATCAGAGATTATGAGGGAGATATAATCTTTGAGATTTTCCATTAACCAATAAAAATCCATGATTCAATAACTAAATAATGAGTGAAACCATTTATGGGAGGAGTTCAAGTTCATTGAGATCATGACCCAAACCATGTTCACCAAACCACCCCAAGAAAATCTCACCCCTACGCACCTTACCCTTAGAGAATTAACTAGTTTAATAAGGGGTTATGTATCTCAACCTTAATATAATGAATGTGTATATTTTTATTTTCAATAAAATAGTGATTATATTTATTCCTTATTGTTTTTACATTATAAATTATTAAGTAATGATCTTGATAAAAATTATATTTTAATATGACCAAACTCAAATTATATTTTTGGGTAATATGAAATTTAAATTAAGACATTCCTTTTGATAAATTTATGAATTTTTAAAATAAATTATATTTTAATAAAATATTATTATTAAATATAATATATTAAATATAAATTATTCTATAATTTTACAAAGTGAAAATGTAATTTTTATAAGGGTTAAAAAACTGTTATTGTAAAAAAAACTAATATTTTTTAATAAAAGAGGATTTTAATTTAAAAGTGTAATTTATCATATTTAGAGAATTATTTTGATAAAATAAATATTATTTTTTGAATAATAACATCAAAATTATCCAAAAGTGAATTTTTCATAAATTTCCTCAATAGTCATTTTTTGGGTAAAAATTAAATACGGTATAAATATACTGTATTTATTATGACATCATAACGACCCATAAGTGATGTAACATGTGACATAAAAGGTAAAAAATACCAAATATATATTTAAACTTTAAAATAATTTGTTTTTAGGTTATTTAATTAATTTCATAAACCCTTTATGAATCCTCCAAAACCTATATTATATTTTGAGGATTTAAAATCAATTTATTCTAAACATGACTCACTTCCACATTACTAAGGGTATTATTTTAAGGTGATCGATTCATGGAATTGTAAAATAATTAAAACCAATCCTATTTGGTATAAAACATGATAAAAAACCATTTTAAGGTCTGTGATTTGGATTACTTTATTGTATAGAGTCCAAAACCTATGTTTATAAAATAATTAAAAACTCCCCTCTCTTATCCTATATAAACCCACCCAAGATCTCATTCATATTCAGTAAAAACAATTTTATAGTGAATATAATATAACCTTTACTATATAGATACATTTCAATGTTCCCAAAAACTATCAAGTAGCTCCTCCCAATCTTTTGGAAACACCCTCTCAAGGTAAGGGATTCTCTCCTTCTCCTCTTGATTCAAGCACCTCCTTTGTGTTATGCCTTTTTTTTTTTCATTTTTTCATGATAGGGTATATTCTCACACATAAATATTACATAATTATTATTTAAAATTTATTATATACCCCTTTAAATCTCATTAATCCCTCACATGATTCATTAATTACCCCCATTATGCTGCCAAAATCATCATGTGATTTTTCCATGCCTAACCTTTATTCAGCACCCTTTCTGTATTATACATTTTAATTCACAATTTCTCATGTTTTACCATGAATTAAATATAAATATTACTGATATTATGATTTAAAAGTGATTAAATACCCCTTTAACTCTCATTATCCCCTCTCAATATTCATTATGTACCCTTGTTATGCTGTCAAAATTATCCTGCAAATTTTCAAGGACAACCCTTTATATTGTGAATAACATCACCATTTCCACTCAAGGGTATTCACCCCAAACATACCTATCCTTATTTTATTGGGTAATTACATTTATTCATTCCACAATCCTTAATATTGGGTACAAATGTGATTAAATATGATCCTATATTGATTGATCTATGTGTCACACTTATGCATGTATATGATATGAAAACGATGAGTGCACCTAAAATTATATAGTGCTCCAATGCATTACGTAATAATTTATCATCATGAAACATCATGTATTGTATTAGAGAGTAAACTTAATCTATTATGGGAATTTTATCACTATTTTATGAATTCTTGGCAGTTATACTTGACCCATGTTTTTGATGTCTTGTTTAATATTGTTTCCACATTCCCATGTTGCCTTTATATTATCATCGTATATCATGGAATGATGTTCATGTTTATGATTATCACACTTTTGGTTTCCCTTTTTAACTAATATTTAATAAAATGTAATAATTTCATCATTTTATTCTTTTTTTATTCCTTTACTGGGCTTTATAGATCACCCCTTTCTTATATATGTCCATAGGTTATCCCGTACAGTTTTAAAAGAGAAATTTAATTTTAGAGCATGTTAAGAAAGTTTTCAATAATGTTATTATATACATGTATCAAGTTGATTTTATATGTACCTGATTTCACAAATACACTAGGCCTCATGATCTTCTATGTTATACTAAGTGTGATTTTATGCAATAAATAATTGAATAAAGTTATTAAAGATATGGATTTTCATAGTTGGTATCAAAGAAAAGTCTAGTTATTTTTGGAATTAGGATTAGAAAAATCTAGTGAAATCATTAGGTATAAGACTAAAAATAAAAAAAATTCTTAAATTTTGATAAAATATAGATTAAGTGGTTTCCAAGAAAATACATCCATGTTTGGATACTACAAGTGGATGTGGATCTGGAATAGATATATCTAGGGGAAATGACAAAAAAATTGCATATTTAACTAGACTCAATCATGAAATGGTGCATGAAAATGATCCTTGATATGCAACTAGTACGAAAATCCTAAGGGATATTATATGGTAAATTCACCATCTCATTAAGAACCATTATTAAGGGAACAAAAATGACCATAACATCTAATACTAAGAAATAGATCACAGATAACTTATATTGAATCCTAAAAATTCATAGGTTAAAGAATATATATCTTTTATGAGTTACCCCTTTAATGTTCATGATTTCCTATTTAATAATTTAATAGTTTAAAAATACTCATCCATAATTTTCCCTTTATTTTAGACAATGGATGGAAATAGGATAAACTGAGTCAATAACCAATATGATGGGCAATGTGATGAAAACCCAAATGAGATGCCTAACATGATAGGATATCAAGTAAAACATATTGAAATTATTTCAAACTAACTATAAAAAATCATGATTAACAATTGGAACATATTTGAATGTCAAAACATGTAAAAAAGAGGAGGACAACGTCTCAAGGGAGTTAATCTAATAAAGGTGATAAAATAAAGAAGACCCAATTTCCTTTGTGTAATAAATTTGGAAAGAGACACCATGGGAAATTTCATAAAGGAACTGAGAGATGTTTTAAGTGTGCAAAAATATAACATAAAGTATCCAATTTCCTTTAAACAATTAATAACATAATAGATGGGAATAAAGTTCAATATAATGTACCATATACTATTCTATGTCATAAATATGGATAAGTTGGGAATTATCCAAGGAAATGCTCTATTCTAAGGGATTACAAAATGGTGAGAACCAATAATATCCAAGAGAAAAGAAATAAGGCAAATATTATACTAATATGGATCATGATGAATGAAGTACATGTAACCCATAATTTAAAGTTTTTTATATCATGTTGTATTATAATTCATTCCATTTTAGCACATCATGTATGTTTTCCAAGAACATCGAGTCACCAACCCAAATGATTTGATATCATAAGAGAAAACTTATATGAATATTATATGATGAGTGGAAGTTTGTGGGATTTTTTTCTTGTAAGTCTTATAAACCCCCCTTTAGTGGAATTTGATGTTATCTTAGTTATGAAATGGTTTTAATTTTATAAATAAAACATAAATTGAAGAGATAAGAAAATCACCCTTCATATTGAAAATAAACTTCTAATTCTATACAAGTGCAAGGAGGAGGATGAATCTATTGTGGAATCATCATCTAAAGAATTGATATTATTTCCTTATAAGAAAGTGTATCTTGATCAAATGATTGAGACTAAGGATAATATCATCCTTGATGAAATTCTATTTTAAGATAATATGTTTATGTGTTTCCTGAATAATTTCTTGGTCTTCATCCTAAATGCGTGGTTAAGTTATCAATAAAACATATATTGGGACCAAGTAACATTACCAAGGAATGTTATCACTATAAAAGAGATATCTATAGACCCTTAAAAAATAGAGGCAATTGAAGGATGGTCGTGACCAACCTTTGTGACAGAAATATGATGTTTCCTTGGATTAGCTGGGTACTATCCTCGATTTGTGAGAAAAATATCATGATTTTAAAGCCCCATAACCAAGATAACTTGTAAAGGATTCAAGTTTTTCTAGAATGATGTATATGAGGAATGGTTTAAGGATTTGAAGAAGAAGCTAATCACTACACTTGTGCTCAAATTACCCACTATTGGGGAAGGATTTGTGATCTATAGTGATGAATCCAAAAATGTATTGGGTTGTGTGATCATGTAAAATGAGAAAGTGATATCCCATGCCTCTGGGCAACTAAAGATCCATGATCAGATCTATCTAACACATGATCTATAATTCCTTGTAGTTAATTTTCATGTTAAAGATTTAGTGAAATTATCTATATAGGGATAAGTGTGATATATATATGAACCATAAATGCCTTAAGTACATATTCACACAAAACGAGTTTAATATGCACCATTGGTGGTGGTTAAAGATGATCAAGGATTATGATTTTTCAATTAATTACCATCATAGGAAAGAAAACAGCGTGGAAGATGCTCTGAGTAGAAAGGATCCCATAACTCTATATATGGTGATGATTCCAAGGTATATAATCTTCTTGGACATGAAAAGGATGAATATGGGAATAATAAAATGATATTCATCATACCTTGCTCAAATAACTGCTCAACCATCTATTATTGAGAGGATCAATGAGGCTCAGAAAGATGACGAGTTTCTATAGAAGAAGGTAGAAAATATTCTATATTTAAACTCTTTTAAAGATGGAGTTATAAGGTTTGGAACCCATATATGTGTACCATCAAAACCATAACTAAAGAGGGAATATATATATGATGCACATAGATCTTCCTTATCTATTAATCTAGGAAGCACTAAGATGTATAGAGATTTAAAGCAAAATTTATGGTGGGATAACATAAAGAACGAGATTGAAGAGTTTGTATCTTGATATTTGGTATTCCAACTAGTCAAAGTAGAATGCAATAAGTATAAGGGTATGATGTACCCATTTATCATACCAGTATGGAAATGGGAAATCATAACCATGGATTTCATCATAGGACTCCCTAAGAAAATTAAAGGCAATAATGCCATATGGGTGGTAGTCGATTGCCTTACCAAGTCAGTGCATTTCATTACTATCAATGAAGATTTTTCTCTTGACCAAATTTACAAGGCATACATAAAATATGTGGTAAGAATACATGGAGTTCCAATCTATATTATATTTTATTGAGATCAAAGGTTTACATAGAGGTTTTGGAGAAGTGTTCAACAAGAATTGGATATAGAACTATGTTTTAGCACAACTTCTCACCCTCAAAGGGATGTTCAGTCTAAAAGGACCATTCAAACTATGGAAGATATGCTGTCATCATGTTCAATGGATTTCCAAGGATGCTGGGACCAACAACTTCCCCTATCATAGTTCTCATATAAAAATGGTTTCCATTATAGAATTTAAATGGAACCTAATGAGGATCTGTATAGGAAAAGGTGTTAGACTACAACATGTTGGGATGAAGTTGGAGATATAAAGCTGATGGGAACCAATAATATTAAAAATATGATAGATAAGGTTCAAACCATTTGGTGTCGTATGAAATCCACAAAAAATTGATAGAAAATATATATAGATAATCTTCAATGATACCTGAAATTCGAGGTTTGTGACAAAGTGTTCCTTTATATATTAGCATGTAAGAAATACATGAGGTTTGGGAAGAAGTGAAATCTTAGAACAAGATACACTATCCCCTTTGAGATCCTTGATCACATCAGATCAATGTCATATCGATTAACACTCCCACCTAACTTATATCAAGTACATGATGTGTTCCATGTATCCCTATTGAGAAATTAATTACTAGAACCCACAAATTTACTAAATACAAAGTTGGTAACATTGGAGAATGGTCTTTCGTACTAGGAGAAACCTGTGAAAATTATGAATTTTAGAGAAAAATTTCTATGAAACAAGACAAATCATCTGGTCAAAGTGCTATGGTGAAACCAAAAGTTTGAGGAAAAAATTTGGGAACTAGAAGAGGAAATGAAACATAAGAACCCTTATCTGTTTTAGTGTATGAAATGAAAATTTCTAGGGTGAAATTTTTAAAGGGGGAATAATGTAAGGACCCAAACATTTATAAATAAAATTCCCTTTATGATTGAATTTAATGACCTATTATATAATGTGGTTATAGAAAACATATTCACTTCTTTGTTTATATCCTATCAAATTTAAAAGACCATTAAGAATAATGAATAATAATAATATATATGTTGAATAGTGATTATATTATTACCATATATTAAGGATTATTATTAATCAAATTGATATAGATAAAAGAAGTGATGATCTCAACTAGTATGATCACACCCTATGAAGCCCATTTATCAAAGATTCCAAGGGAGATAAAATATCTAGGATTTTACATGATAAATACCAACCATAGATTCAAAAACTAAAGCATTAGTGAAACTGTTTATGGGATAAGTTCAAGCTTATTGAGATCACGGTCTAAAACATGTTCACCAAACCACCCCAAAAAAATCTCATCGTCACCCACCTTACCCTTAGGGTGTTCATTGGTGTAATAAGGGGTTATGTATCTCAAACCTAATAGTATAAATATCTATATTTTTCTATTTAATAAAATAATTTTTATATTTATTCCTTATTATTTTTACTTTATAAATTATTAAGTAACAAGTTTTACAAAAATTATATTTTAATATGACAAAACTCAAATTATATTTTTGGGAAATGTGTAATTTTAATTAATAAATTCATTTTGATGAATTCATGAATTTTTTAAATAAATTATATTTTATTAAAATATTATTATTTAATATTATATATTTAATATAAATGATAATATAATTTTATAAAGTGAAAATGAAATTTTTATAAGGGTCAGAAAACGGTTATTGTCAAAAATACAATTATTTTTCAATAAATGAGGATTTTATTTTAAAATTTTAATTTATTATATTTAGAAAATTATTTTTATAAAATAAATATTATTTTTTAAATCATAATGTTGAAATTATCCAATGGTGAATTTTTCATAATTTTTTGAGATAATTGATTTTTTGGGTAAAAATTAAATATGGTATAAATATACGACATGTATTATGACATCATAATGACCCAAAAGTGAGGTAATATATTCCATTAAAGGTATAAAAGACCAAATATATATTTAAACTCTTAAATAATGAAATTTTGATGTTATTTTATTAATTTTATAAACCCTTTATGAATCCTCCAAAACCTATATTATATTTTAAGGTTTTAAAATCATTTTTTTATAAACATGATTCACTTCCACATCACCAATATTATTTTAATGCTTTAGGTTCATGGAATTTTAAAAAAATTAAAAACACTACTCTTTGGATGAAACCATTGGAAAAAACCATTATAAGTTTTGTGGTTTTGATTACTTTGTTGTAAAGAGTCCAAAACCCATGTTTAGGAAATAATTAAGAACTCCCCTCTTTTTCTATATAAAACCACCCAAGATCCCTTTTATAATCACTAAAAACCATTGTATAATGACTATAATATACCATTTTCTCTCTATATACATTCCAAGGTTCCCCCAATCTCTCAATAAGCACCTCCTAGGCTTTTAGAAACACCCTCTCAAGGTAAGGGATCCTATCCTTCTCCACTTTATTCAAGCACCTCCTTTGTGTTATTATTTTTGTTTTCCATTTTTTATTATTAGGGTATGTTATCACAATTACCTATTAATTCTATTATGATTTAAATTTAAAAATTGATTCCTATCACTATCATCATTCCCTTTCATGATTCATTATATACCCCTGTTATAATGCTAAAATTATCTTATGATTTTTCCATGCCAAAATGTTATTCATAACCCTTTTTTTATTATGAATTTTAATTGACAATTTTTCATATTGGATTATGTTCTTACATATCCCTCTTACTGTAGTTATTATTTTAAAGTGATTATCGACACCTTTCACTCCCTTTTATCTCTCACATGATTCCTTATAAACCCCCGTTATGCTTCTGAAATTATCCTATGATTTCACCATGCCAACACTTTATATTCTGAATACCATTTCCATTTACACTCAAGGGTATTCAACTAGATATTCTTATAATTATTTTAGTGGGTAATTCAATGTATGTATTATACGCCCCTTAATCATTGGATTAAATGTGATGAAATATGATCCTATGTTGAATAATCTATGTGGCACACTAATGCATGTACATGATATGAAAGTGACCCGTATGCCCAGAATTATATAGCACTCCAATGAATTGGGTATTTTTTTAGTCCCATGAGACATATTTTATAGGATTAAGAAGCAAACATACTTAATTATGGGACATTTCCCACCATGTTATGATGTCTTAGTAGTTAGTATTGACCTATGTTTATGATGTCATGTTTAATGTTGTTTCTATATTCTCATCTTTCCTTTATGTTATGATCATATTTCATGATTTTATATTCATGTTTATGATTATCACCCCTTTTAGGTGCCATTGAATTTCCTATTGAGTAACATGTAATAATTTCATCATGTCATGCTTTGTTTATTCCCTGATTGGTATTTATATCACAAGCCTTTCTTGTAAATGTACCCAGGTTATCCCATACAATTTTAAAAGAGAAATGTAATTTTAGAGAATACTAAGGAAGTTTTCAATAATATTTTTGTAATAATGTATCAATTTGATGCGTTATGTACCTAATTTCCCAAATAAAATATGCCTCATAATCTTCTGGAGAGTACTAAGTGTGATTTTATGAAATAAATCATTAAATAAAGTGTATTAAAGATATGGGTTTTCATAGGATAGATACTCAGGGGTGAGAGGTCTCAGCCTCGCTTGGTTGTTATATCCAGTGGTTGAAAGAGTGTAGGCTATGGAGATGGGGAAGTGGTTTAGAAATGCAATAATATGGATTCTACTATGGTGGGTAGTGGGATGTCGGTCTTCGTAATGCGAACCTTGTGTGAGTGGGGTCAAAAACACATGATACTGATTAATAGTAGATCATGGTGGTGTTATGTGAGTGGTGAATCAGTGGATTTTAGCACATCATGATTCCTGAGTGAGTAGAAAGTTATGAAATGGACATGAAAACATATGGGTTCTGACTGTTAGTCTTATTCGAGGATGTTTTATGGTGACATGAGTGTGATCAAGTAGATGGTGAATCGTTAGTTGTAGTGTGTAATGATGGTGGAAATGAACGGTTAGTGGACCAAATATGGAATATCACTAGAAGTTGGGTATGGACATCGATGGGTTTTTTTAGGTGATCACATGATGCCTTCAAATATGAAGGCATCGTGATATGGTAAGTTGGTGACATAATGGTAGTGGGAGTTGAGAATTTCTAGGATGATTTGACCAATGATGGTTTATCTTGGGTTAGTGTATGAGATGGATTTGGTAAGTTGTGAACCACATCCAATGTGTCTTTTTGGAAAATATGAGTGTTCTTCAGAAAATGAATTGGGATTTTAAACTTGTTCGTTTTTAGTTCGTGTATGGAAAAATGATATACATAATTTCATTTGTTTTTCTATGATGAGGATGAGTTATGATGTTTGATAGGTATTCTTGTGGATGTTTGGTCATGGTATTTTGGGAACTATTCTAGGATCATTTTGGGATCCTAAGTTTGAGTTTCTAGTGGGTTTTTTTCCTAATAGTTTAGGTTCCAAGAATGAAATGTTCAGTGGTTAGAGGATTAAACTTATGGTTGGGAGAACCATAGATATTATGGGTGATTATAAAATGATATAATTAGTGTTTTTGGTTGTATTTTATAGGGTAAGTGGTGTCTTGGTGTTTCAGTTTTGAAAATGGGAATTTTCCTAGGTTTTATCTAGTTGAGTGCCTCGGGTTGAAGGTTGTGCCTTGGAAATGTGTTAGACATTTCGAAATGGTATGAGGCTATTTTATTATGAATCCGGGCCAACATATCTTGGGAGATAAAAATTGATGGAAACTAGTATTTTTTGGGATGAGAATAACCATGATGGGGATTTTGTAAGATCCCATGTTCATATGAGTGTTAAAATTCCATAGGAATTTGAATTTTTGTTTACTGGATGGGATAGAATTTTATTGGGGCATAAAAATGAAATATTGAGAATTTTAATGAATCAAATATATGTTTTTAGACAATAAATTAGGATCAATATGTATCTCATGTTCTTGGGTGAGATTTGGAGGCTTCAGGTTAGGTTTTTAGATCTTTCAGTTTATTTTACCCAGGTGCACAGTTTGGTGTGCATAGTTTAAAAAGAAACTGTGTGAGTCCACGATTCTTTGGGTGTTTTTAATTCATTTTGAAATAAGAATGGTTATGTTTCATTATTTCATTTTCGTTAAGGGAAAACCATTTAGGATCCTAGGGAAACCATGTGAGCAGGTTAGTGAATTGGGATTTAGGGTATAGTTGAAACATGTCTTCCTCTTGGTTGTAGAAAAACCATGTGATGAGTTGAAAATGGAGGTAGTATTGATAGAACAATTGGAACACTAATTTTATAATCATGTTTCTACCCATATTTTTATTAAAAGTGAGACTTTGCCAAAACTCCCCCTAAGGCTATTTTGTTTCCTTACCCCTCTTCCTCCCTAGTTTGTGCGTGGACCAAGAAGGTATCCTCCCCTATTGTCCATTCTTCCCTCCTTCAGTTAGGTGTATTTAAGGTGAAATTATTCAGAATTTTGAGGTATTATCTCACCTATGATGTCTTCTTTCCTTCTATAATCTTCCTCCTCTATGATTTTGGAGTTTCCCAGATTAGGTTTTTAATGGTGACTCCATTGGAGTATAGCATATTTTCCTATTTCTCATGGGGATTTTGTTTAGATTATATAGACGAGATCCAAAGATGATTTTTTCACGCCATTTCTTGGTGTTTTGTTAAGGTATGAGACCATAGTGAATTTTCTTAGTTTTTTCATAGTGAATTAATTCAATTTATTATTTTAATGGTGTCACCTATTATGTATTTTCTCAGGAATAGTGTGAAGAGTCTGTTATGGACTACCTATGGCGGTTGTGTGGAGTTTTGATAAGAGGTGAGTGCCTAGTGATATTGGAGAACATTATAAAATTTCAATTTAAATCGTTATGTTAATTATGAAAAACTAAGATTTTTTTTTTGTGATTTCTTGGAATGAGGTCAGAGCTCAGGTGGTTAGGGCGAGCTCATTTGGACATTGAGAAGTTTAAATGAGGCTTATATGGGCATTGGAAATGTTGTCGAGACTTTGAGATGTTTGGTAAATATTTTTTAATGAGTTATGTGGTCTGATATATTTTCCCATAGTCTTGATGATTTATTTTTCACATGTATGTATTATATATAATAGTGCTATTATGAGGTGTGTGTGATTCCTTAGTTAAGAAGATAGTTTTGGATCCCATATTGATTCATTAGACCCTCCACGAACCCCTTTAAATCCTTTGGTTATTATGAGACCATACCTAGGACCAACCATGGTGTGTGTTGCATCATAAAAAGGGGATTTTCTTATGTGTTTAATTTTCATGAAATTCCTAGGAGGATTTTAAAAAGGTTATAATCGCATGAGTTGGATTTTGATCCAGTTTTGGGCTTCAATGGGTGAAAACTATGTTTTAAAGTGGATATTGTTTAAAATGGTATGTTTAGATCAAAGTGATTTAAAAATATATTTTTAATTAAGTTAAAATATTTATTTTAAATGGGTGCGTGGTTTCAACAATTGGTGAAAATTCCTTAATGTCACTTTTAAAGGTTTTGATGGAAATGAAGGTTTTGGACTTATTTTAGATGTTAAAGAGGAAGAACCATAATTTAAGGGTAGTTTTATAATGTTTTAAAATGGATGTGTGATATCCAAAATTTTCCAAAGAGTGTTTAAAACAGTGTTTTGATATGTGAAAATGTTTTGACATTGCAAGCTACGTTTTGGTGTAAAGTCCCGATTGGACCTTAGTATATGATAAAGGTTTAAATGTGTTTGTTTGTGTTTTTTGAATGTTTTGAATGGTAAATATTTTGTAACCTAGTGATTGGTAAATTATGGTATGGTTTAGATGTTGGACCGTGGCTCTAGGAACCATTGGTATTTTTTTATAGTTTTGGGTACAAGGAATGAGACTTTTCATCCCTAGTTTAGGTTATATGACATGAAACTATGCATCCATAGTTTAGAGTATGAGAAAAGGTGATTAATATACCTAGTTTTGAGTATTGTACATGGAAATACATAAATTAGGATTAGGGTATGGGACATGGAACCCCACATCCTAGGTTTAGGGAATGGGACACAATACTCTATATCCTTAGTTTAGAGTATTAGACATGACGCTCCACGTTCATAGTTAGGTATAGAGACCCAATATTTACATGCATAAATATTGTGTCATTTTATATGAATATTCAACACTTAACATTAAGATCCATTAAATAATCATAAAAGTTTAGTGTATTTAGAGACTAGTTACATAATTATATTATTTCATTAAATATCTTCAACATTTCCCACATAGAATGCTTCTTAGGAAATGAAATCAGGACCTTTTATAAAATTGTGAACATGAAAATAGGTCCACACATAATATTATGGACATGAAAAATACATCAACACATAATTTTATGAATATTAAAACTAGGTGTCCATGCATAATATTATGGATATGAAAACTAGGTCCACACACAATCTTATGAACATGAAAACCAGGTCTGTGCATATAATTGTGAATATGAAATTAGGTTCATGCATAACATATTTATCACACGAGTTATGCATATTTACCCAATTAATTTGAGGGATATAATATAACCACCCATAACACAATCATAATCTATTTATATGTACACTACAAGATCATTAATTTTTCTAACTTTTCATCATAACTTAATCCTATGGAAAAGAAAATGGGTTCTGTAAACATCTCATCATCATAATAATAAACCATCTAGAAAAATAATAAGGATGTAATCATAGAATAATATCCCTAGAGAGACATAATGAATATAAAAGGATTTCAAAATATATAAAAACACAATTAAAATATTACTTGGAACATCTCTTGATGAAAATACACTTTTCATTTTTAAACCACTTTTTTAAAATCTAAAAATTCCCCAAATATTAAGAAATAATTTTTTGTTGAAAATAACCTTGGAAAATTTTAAAGGAAGCTTAAAATCATTTATTTTTCATGAAAGAGGAAAATTTAATTCATAATATGTATGTTAAAGCAAATATTCCTTCAATATTTTCCGTAAAAAGTTAAAAGTACCTCAATCAGAAAATGAGAATAAGATAAATTTTAAAAAACTAAATAATAAATAATCTTGATAAATAATGAGATTATAACATAAATCCCATATCACTTTGGTAACTTTATAATCATAAGTCCCATGAAATAATGAACCTTATATGGATATATATATATCACATAATTTTAATGTTAAGTATCATAATGTCAATCCATGGGTAATATATACACCACATAAAATATATAAGTAGTGAATATGGAAAGTGTTTCATAGAAATAAAAGTGAGATGAAAACCCCTTATCTTGAGTTTTAATTGATTCAAAATCACATTAAAATATTATATAATAAATTTAAATTTATTTTAATTCCATAAAAAATTCATGAATATAATTATAATATCATATATGACCCATTTATAACATTTTAATACCCAATTATTAACAACCCCTTATTCAAATCATTGTTTTCATGTGTTCACTGTTTCATTTTTCATGAGAATTTTGGTTGGGTAGTTCCAATACTTGTACTTGGATCATGGTTACTTAATATTAAAAATTTTAAACATGATATAAATATGATATATATTCATTATATGTATATATTTATAGTCATCCATAAAAATGTTGAGATCAAAAAATTAATTACACCATTCATAGAGACGGTAGATCATACATATGCATTGACGCCGTTTTCACTTATCAACAGATGGAATGAAAGAAAGGTAAAAATAATTCAACATTAAAGAATAATATATATCATATTTATTCATTATATCTATCTTCATTACCATCCATGTAAAGCGGTAATAAAAAATGGATCACATCACTTTGTGGTGGTGGTAGTCTACATATACGCACAAGTGACATTATCATTTTACAATAGATTAGAAGGTATGAAGGAAGATATAATATTATAATTATAGAATCATAATTATTTCATAAATATCATATATAAACTTTAAACCCATTATAATAACCATCCATGAAATATGGTGATGGAAAATGAATTATATCGATATGTGGAGGTGGTAGTCCACACGTACGCAAGAGCGATACTTTCAATCCCATTTGATAGAATTGAGGGTGGATATTGGTGGTTAAATAATAATAAAAATAACATTTAAGTATATTTAGTATACTGAATTTATTATTTTATTATGAATACCATATATTTAGAGGAGTTAAAAGAAGAAATAAATTGAAAGAGATTGGGTAAAATGATTACATCTTCTTTTGTATCCCCCTTTAAATCCTTTATTAATGACCCTTGTAATGGTATTTTAAGAAGAAAAAAAGCTCAAATTTATGGATACAATTTTTTATAAGATAATTGGGTAGGTTTTTGTTGATATAGTTGAAACAATTGGTGTAAAAAAAATTGATAAGGGGTGTCCTTTTATAATGGAGGGAAAGTAAATACTTGGAATTACTAAAAAGATTAAAATATAATCATGTCATTATCAAGAAAAGTGTTTAAAAATTAACAAATAATTGAATAAAAAGATTTTAAGGTCTAAATATTCTCATAAAATTAAATTTATATGGGTATTGGTATCATTTTAAACCTTGTATTTTAGTTTAACCCCTTCATTAATCGATTATTTCCTTAACCATAATAACGACCTTTTCAAACTTAAAGGGGCTTAATTTTTCTTATAAGTTGTAAATTAGCTGATAAATGTAAAAGGGATGAAATTTTTTACCACTTATAATCCTATTTGTACTCTTTCTAGTTTTTTTTTGATTTTTTAAATAATTTAATAAAATATTATTTTTCGTAAAATATCATTAATGTCATTTTTGACCCTATTCATTTACCTTGACATTAAAGTCATCAAGATAGTTATGGAATTAAAATATAAACCTTTAACACACCCGTAACATGTTATATTTATCTAAAAAAATTTATAACATAATAAATCACCCAAATTTTATTACTTTTAATATTTTTAAAATCATTTATTTTATTTTTCTAATAATGAATAAATACTATGTAGGCATTGTATAATCATTTAAGATAATTATTAAATCATGAAAAATTATAAATAAATTAGCATGATAAAAAAATTAATTCTTATTTAAAATAAAAAGTTATAATTGAAATTATCCTCATTTTATCTTTATGAAAATAATTTAGAGACATTAAAATCAAGAGAGCGACATTTTGGAATTTTATTTACTTAAAATAATATAAATTTCATTATCCAGGTAAAACGGAACTAAAATTATATATATTATAATTTTGGATGTATATTATTTAATTTATTATATACAATGAAATAAAGGCATGTTTTGGGGTGATTTTGAGACCTTATCTCATGGTTTTAGCCTTGTTTTTCTCATTTTACCTTTACTGAGGCGATAAATATTCATTGCAATTACTATTCATAATGAAAAAAATAAAAGGGGAATATTTACCAAATTTAAAATTATGAATTACAAATATGGTATCTATTTTTTAAGATTTAATCTCCAAAATTGGAAAAGAAATCAATTTTAATATAAATGCGTAATACACAATGAAAAATAGGTTTTAGAAAAAAAAAGTGTTTTTAAGAAAGAAATTTAACTTTTATAAAAGTCATGAATATTTAATTAGATTATTATAAATAAAATTAATCACATTTAAATTTGATACCAAATATAAAATATAAAAATACTTTTAAATTACTTGATTAAATGAAAAGAAATGAGAGTATTTGAAAAATCGGTATTTTCACTATTCACTGAACAATCAATCATTCAAGAAAAATCAAAAAATTTCACACTAATTGAATTTTGATACGATGATTTCAAAAATGTTTTTTATTTTATGAAATAAAATTTCTAAAAGTGGCATAAATTAATTATAATTTCCAGAAACAAAATTCAATAAAAATAATTTTTGAATAAAATACATTTTTAGAGCATAAAATGACTTTACTAAAAATCGAGTGATTATTTACTAAGAATTAATCAATACATTTTTATTGAGTAGGATTGTTATAAATATATATTCATAATGTGGTTACTCGAATTCATACCTTAAAATTGAACGACTATGTTATAATAGTCACATTTTAATAATAATATTTTTATAATATATCTCAATTTTCTTAAAGCTTAGTGTTGCATGTTAAGAAATATATTGAGATTATTATTCTTATAAATTTTTTTTATTGGATGTTAAATTATTCTCACCTTAAATTAATTATCCCCCCATGATGTGGTCTTTTTCACTTTCTCTTTTCCATATCAATTTTGGTAAATAATTCTTTTTTTATTATTAAAATGTGTTTTTTGTGTGATAATTACCATATGTTGTTAATTTTTTATTTTATTGTTAAAATAATGACTTTTTAATAAAAATTTGTATTTTAGTGATTATTTTAATCTTTTTTAATAACTTAAAATTAATTAATTAATTCTATTTTAACATTCAATTGTCTATTATTTTATTTTTATTTAAATAATAATTTTTTATTTTTTATTCTTCTAATTATTTTATTATTTCTGTAATTTGTTTTTTTATTTCTTCTATTATCATTTTTTATATTAATTATTCAATTTAATTAATTCATCACTTTTTCATAAATAAATAAAATTTCACTTTTTTTGATTCTTTAAATAATTAAATTAATTTTAGCAATTTAATTATATTCTCTAATATTTTAATGTGGTTTTTAATAATTTAAAATGTGAATTTTAAAGTTTAATATTTATTTGGTTTGTAATTTTAGTTAATTGTTTATTTTATTAATTAAATTAATTTATTGTTTTTTGATATAATTTTATTTTTTTGTTTGATTTTTTAGGACCCCCTTTGCTGTCACTCACTCACCACCACTTTATTACTAGTGGTGACTTATTTGAGTCACCACCAGCCCCCTTTTCACTTCTCACTGTTTCTTTTCACCTCCGTTTTCTAGCCTTCACTCACCATTGGCATATGAAACGACGAGTCCCAACCCCCAAGGGCGAGTCCATCCGACCCACTACTAGAAAAATGACGATGGTGATTCAAGGAGTCACTTCCAGCCTCAGCCTCCATTGCTGCTGTGAACCACTTCCTCCACCAAAGACCTGCCACTGCCACCACGATGACCCCCTTCCACTTCTTTCCCCCTTCGGTGTCACTACCTCCCTCTACCTACAATGAGACTTCCCCACATTATCTTTATAGATCTATAGTATATAATATAAAATAATATATAATAATATACATAATAATATATATATATATATTAATAATAATTATAATGTTAATATATTTAAAATTAATAGAATTACATGGATTTTGTAAATATATTTATATCTAATAAATTTTAGTACATATTTTTTATAAATATATTTTTATTAAATGATAATTATAACTTATTATAATATCATAATAATAATAATTGTATATTTTATTTACAATTTTACATTTATGAATTATAGTTTATATATATAATAATTGTATATAGTTTTATTTATTTAATAAGTAGTTGTATTATTTATTTATTTGTTTATATATATATACACACACACATACATATATTAGACACTTATAATAAATTAATTATTATAATTATTATTCTTTTTATTTTTTGTTATACAGGTTCATTGATGAGGATAATGTTGTTTAAGGAGATGTACTTGAGTCACTAGAGGGGGAGGATGTATAGTTATGTGCAACACACGTAGAAGATTGAGAGTTTGGGCCAGGCTGTGACCGTGAGCACGTGTGAGGAGTGTATAGAAAATTCAGTTGAGAAGAAGATGAGTCCATAAGGGTGGGAAGACATTCAAGAGAGACCTAAAAATTCCACATCACCACTAGTGGAATAATTCATGAACCATATGGGGGAGGAGGAGTAGGGGGATTTCATTCCATCCACCCAACTCACCCATTCGAGATCCATCCATTTCCACTCTTCCATCCATCCATTCCATTGAACCCACTCTCCCATTTTAGATCCTTCCACCCCATCCTTCCATTTCTAGATCATGACTACAATTTGATCATCCTACCTCCCAATAATCAATATAAAAGACTACCCATTCACTGAGAAATAGAGATCAGAGCAAGAAACCAATCAGGAGAAGAGACTCTAGAGTTGAAATAGGAGGAAAGAATAGTCTCACAAGAGATGTTCCTTCATTTGTTTTTCATTCGCTTTTATTTTTTCTCCTTTCATATGTATCTAAAATGATTAGGTGAATCGATCTACAATGGTATTATTTTCCTTTATCCAAATTTCTTCTGCTAATTCCTTTGTTCATTTAATCTTTAATGTTTGATGTTCTTTTCTATTCAATTATGAGCATCAATTAACACTACATAAGAATCAAAAGGTAATTGTAGTGAATCAATTCACCTTGGATAATTGACCTAAGTATGGTAAACTAGAAAAGGTTAATGAATCTATTCTATATAATTAATAGATTAACACAAGGGTCAATATCTAAAGATTGAGGCTCAAGAAGGTTCATCAAACTTTGAAGTTCACTGAAGTGAAAACATAGTGAATTTATACCTTTTTCAAGCATTGAATAATTGAGTTAATTTTAGTAGGATTGGAGAAAATAATTTTTAATCAGTTCAAAGTGGCCAATGAGCCCTAAATTCATCCATTGTTTTCAGATCTCTATTTTTGTATCAGAATTCACTACATCACACCATTTCACATATCCACTTCACTATTTTCATTTTAGTTTTTATTATTGTTTTTTATTGATTTTTATTTGCTTGATTCACCCAATTGAATTCATTATCTATGATTCAAAATCTATTAACAATTTACTAGTAGTTATTAGGGTTTTATAAATTTTAAATTTTCACATGATCAATGACCATGTGGTCAAATTTTGGCTCCATTGTCAGGTAAGAAATGTTTTCCTTGGTGTTGTTTTACATTCTTCTCATTAAAAAAATAAAAAAAAAACTAAACCCAAAAAAAAATAAAAACTGATGAGACCACCTCAACCCTCATAGGATTATGCAGGGTTTTTTTTCATATAGAATCAGGGAAGAATTCAAAATTTTTCATCTAGATGATTTTGTAGAACTAATTAAAGAATTTAAGAAGGATCTAAGACAAAAAACATTATAATCCATAATCAAGGAACTTAAAATTTTTTCTCACCTCTTCCCTGAGTTCAATGTTATAAAAGAGCTGGAGTTTCCCACTTTTGAAACTGAACTAACCCTAGAATCAAGTCTATATTTTCAAGATCCACATTCTGAGGATGTTTTCAAGAGGTAGAAGGAGATGGAATAGGTAGACATTGAAGAATATTGGAAAAATCTAGAAGATCAATTTATTTCTCGCACTTCATTTGATGATTTATGTTACACTAATATTTCTAATGATTTTTTCTTATCTCAAAAGGTCAAACAAGCACAAGAAATCCTCTACTTTTCCTTAGAGGAAACTACCACATAGGTGGTGTGTTTTTAAGAAAGGCTATAAGAGGTTGACAACCTCACTCCCACCTCAGATTGTCTCTTAGGAGTATTGAATACTATTAGAGAAGAGGAAGATGACCTAAATCATTGATAATTTTATTTCATTGATAAGGCTTTGATTTTTTTATGATTCTACCTTTCTTATAGATGATGCTAATTTTCATTCTACTTGTGTAGGTTCTAATAGTCAGTTGAGCTACATGCTTTCCTGGAGAGTCTTGAGGAAGTAGCTTATGCAGAAGAAGAAAATAAGTGTTGGGAGTTGTGCATGACTATTATAAATAGTTATGACACACTTCCTATAGTTAGCGAGGAAGATGTGATTTGGGTTTAACCAAAAGAAAAGTCTCACCTCATGTCACACTTGGGTTTTTAGCTTCACCCTTTGTCCCAGCTTAGGTTTGGTTCTCGATTATTTTCTCTGGAACTGGGTGTGAAGGGTTTGAATTTTTGAGGTATTCTCTTGGGTTATTCTTGGTTTAGTATTTTACCTTGGGTTACCTATTTAATTTTTAAGAAAAATTGTGAAAATGGGTGGATAGAACATGGCACACAGTTGGAGAATAGTTAGTGGTAACTGTGAACCCTACCTAGGTAACCATGCTGTAGGTATCTAGGTGAGACAAAACCTACTGCACTACTAGTTAATGACCATGTACCTCATCCTAGAAAGGGTACTATAGGTCGGGGTCTTAGCTATAAGTTACTTCATGAACTCCACATGGTAATTCAGATCGTGTAGATTAACCATGCGGTAGATGGCTTCCTCAGCAGAGATAGTCGTAGGGTTGCCGCACGGTTTGAAAAACTGTGCAGACTAACCATGTGGCCTGTCCATGTCATTAATTTTAGTTTTCCCCATTTTGCCTCTCTCCCTGATTTTTAACCCATAAACCCCATTTTTCTTCATTTCTCAAACTCATCCTCCCTAGGCACCTCCTCCCCCTCCCATGTCTTTCTCAAATATACCCTTTATTGGTGTTTTGTCTGGGATTATTCAAGAAATCTTTATGTAAGTCTCCCCTCTCTTTACTTCCTCCTTTATTTTAGGGTTTTTCTTCATCTACTTTAGGGTTCAATTTTCCTATGGTTAGGGTGTTCATTTTAGGGTTTATTTTTGTTTAATAGGGTTTGATCTTGATATTATTAGTTTGATCTATCCTTGTTAGGGTCTTGTGGTGGTGTGGATGGGGTTTCACACAATTTTTGGAAGTTTCTCCACAAGAGGTAGGTGGTTCCATGTTCTGGCATTATTATATGATTTGATTTACTTATTTAGTTAATTTTAACATGTTCTATACTTTATTTTTTGGGTGTGAAATATTTTTTAGAAGGGTTTATCATGCTTATGCGTTGAAAATGGATTTTATAAAGGTAAGTGGATGGGTTTTGTGTGTTCTTTAGTGTGGCATTCTATGGAAATTTTTTATGGGTGGTTTGAAAGGCAAGGAACATGTTTAAAAAGACACTCAAGTTGTGAATGTGTTGAAAATGGGATTTTAAAGGAAAATTTATTACTTTGACTTGATGATATTTTTGTGCACCATTGAATTTGAACTACATTTTTTTAAATTATGACTAACATACTTTAAAAATGACTTAGGTTTATATGAGGATTAATAAAGGGGCTTGGCCCATGGATTTGGTTGATCGATTTTTATGATTTTCTTGTGCTTTGAAAAATGGGGATTTATGAATTGTGTAAGGGATGATAAAGGTATTTGAAAGTTGTTTTTGGGATTGTATAAAATGGAAAGTGGTTTGGGTTATGAAAAATGGTGTTTTTCCTAGTTTGATTACAATACATGACATGTGTATGTGAAAGTAATGATGTGTGTGATATGTGAACATGAAATGAATACAAAGGGAATCCTAGGTATCTTGGTGGGTAGACTTGAACTAGTATGCTTGATGATAAAAAAGTGGTTCATCCCAGTTTCATCTAGTAGGATTGATGCTACAACTCTAACTAAAAATTATGATTATTGGATACTACTAGGCACATGGGGTGCCCCTTCTAGCGGACCATGCATGAGAACACTAGTTTTTATTTTTACTATACCACATTTCACAGAGGTATGAGGTTCAAGTGACTCACTTGAGCTAGATAACCCCTAGCGATTCAACTATGGTGATCTTCCTTTATAATGTGGTTCCATTTATCGAAATACAATAGAACTCATGTGTGTATTTTTATAAATTCCATTTTTATTTTAAGAAAGTGGATGTGAAATGTATTTCTTTGGAAGTGTTCCCTTTTTAAATGTTTAAGAAATAATTTTTTTTCTATAATTTTTTTGAAATCATTTACTTAAATGTGAATGTTAGATTATATTTTAAATATTTTAGCATGGAATCTATTTCTTTTGGTGTTATCATATTGAGATTTGGATCACACCTTATATACAACTTTGGGTGTATGTAGACCTGGCAATGTTATTGACTTAGGTAAAGGATTTTTGTACTGAGATGGTGGTCTGAGTTTCTAGTGGTATCTCTTATGGATGTCAGTGGTAGTGGATTAAGGATGTTTATACTTTTGTTTCATAGAGGTTTAGGATAGATTTTTAGTTCCATTTTTTCTGTAGTCCTTTTGGGGTTTTGTTAAAAGTTATAGACTTAAATCTAGAATTTGGTTATCCCCTTTTTGGTTGTGTGTTTTCACTTTTGGTTTATTTATCTTATTGGTTATTTAAGTGTATGAAATTGGGTAAAATAATTCCCAAAACATGTTATCGATACCCTATCACTAGTTTCCAGCCCATGGGGATTGAGAATTCCCTTCAGGACATGCCAAGGACTGAGTCAGGAATTGGGTCAGATGGAGACTTGTCTTGGTTCGTGACAAAATGGTATCAGAGTAGGTTCACTCTTTTGGGTCATGTTCCCTAAGGAAGAGTTTAGGTAGACCCGAGTTAGGATTTTTGGGACTTGACGTTCTAGTTACAAGTAAGGTTCTTGGCCAGCACACCTCATCACAGGACTCAAGTCACCTGGGGAAGTTGGGTTTTGTTTGGGTCATTTGGTTCTTGGGGTTTTCTGTTGTTTGAGAAATGAAATGGGAGTTTGTCCAATGGTCTCAATTAGATCATAGGGATTGGAAATCCACATGGATCCAGGTACATGGTCCTAGAACACTCTTTGCAATGGTGGGGTGACTGGAATATGTTCTCTAGCCATGTGTTTGAGTCACCCATTGACATTTGTTTCCTCTCAAATTGTATTATGTCTCCTTGGATTCTGAAAATTATTTTGAGAACCCTTGCATGAAAATTTGTGGGATCCAGATTTTAAAATGGTAATGATTTTATTTTCAAAAGGTGAAAAAATGGGTTGTTAGAATCATTTTTAATAAAGCTTTGATAAGGGTGGATTTTTATTAAAATGGTTTTACGTAAATGGAGGTGATTTTATCAGTATTGGATCTTCAAAATATAAACTTGAGGTTTGTTGAAAATTAATTTTTTGAAAATTACAAATTATTAAAATGTGGTTTTTGGAAATTAATTCTAAATGGGATTTGATGAATTGCTAAAAAGTGTTTTGAATCAGGAAAGTTGGTGTCTGAAAATGGTTTTTAATGGGATGAGATGTTTCAAAATTAAAGTGTGGAATTTGAAAATGAGTTTTGATTGGATGTTTTGTAAATTATTAAAAGGTTTTCATAAATTTTGAAATGAGAATTAGATTTTGAAAGTGGAAGTGTGGGTTGAATGTTTATTTTTGGAAGTGGAAAGATTTTATTTGGATCTTTGTTGTTCTCATGGGTGACCACATGCATGGGTTATGTGTGGAAAAGTGGATAGGTGCCTGGTTTGGCATGGAGAGATGCATGTGCGTGACTCCATGGGATACCATTGGTGAATGCGCAACCCACCAATACTATTTTATTTTCAAAAGTTACTTTAAAAGAAAATGTGGTGTTTTAATAACCAGTGGTTGTGTAGTGTGTCTTCTCATAATTTGGGGAATGTTTTTTTTCAAGATATTTTGAGTTTTATAGTCCTTCGTTTCTGAAGGGTATTTTAAATTTTGTATTCTTGATAATTAATCAACTTTGAAATAATGGTTAGTGGGTTATTCTGAAAAGTGTTTCAGGAATCCTTTGTGGTGGTTCAATTTTCATGTTCAAATATTTTTTGCAGCATGTATTTTATGGTGGACTATTTTTTTTGGATACTCAATTTCTTTTTTTGGATAATTATATGTCCCCATAAAGAATTAATGCATGTTTGAAGTGCGACCATGGGTGATTTGACATTAGAATACCCTCCAGTTGATCAAATTAAGGACTTTATTCTTGGGATTTGAGAATTGAATCCACCTCACTTATTTTTTGATTAATTGGATCCTCTCACCATGGGAGAGAAAACGTGAGAGGTGTTGAAAGAATATTTAGTTTTATTGATTTATTTGAGTCATCAAAGGTAAATTTTGACAAATTTAAGCCTCAATGTTCTATCTGGAAGTGGTGAGGGAAAGTGGAATCGATTAGGGGTTGTTGGTACTAACCATTATCTTAAAGGGTCTTGGATCTATCATTAGTTTATTCTAATAAAGGGATCATGCTAGGCCACCAGGGTGGAAAATCTTGTCACAAGAATATATTATGGCCATTTGTAGAAATCGTGAGTTTATCAGGACTCAGTTTAAAGTCCCTTTCCTTGTAAGTACCCTTAGGTTGAAATGTTCATGTTCAGAAATGTATTGCAGTTTTGTGTTATTGTTCAAATGTAATGGTTGATATTGTGGAACCTTTTGAGAACTTCTATTTTAATGGAAGCATGTTTTTATTTTGGGAATTCCACAATTTCATATTCTAAATAAAGGTGTCTTCCATATATCATTTATTCCATTATTTATTAATCAAGGTGTAAAGGAATGATGCATGTGCATAATTTAAGTCCTTATCACAGTAAAGTGCCAGGTTGAAGTATAGTGGATTCCGAGGTGTGTTGTGTTCTATTAGTGCTGCTCGGATCGTGGTATGGTTACTTGTGCAACCCAAAAGAAAAGTTCTTTTTGAGGGTTTTAAATGCTTGAATGAAAGGTAGGAAATTCTTTAACTATCATAGATTCAGCCATAGGTCTTGGAGTGAAGCTAAAGTATAGTCCCCAACCCTAGGAGGGTAAGGGGATTTGGTCTAATTTCTATCTTCAGTGTGGTAAATAGAAAAAGTTTAAGCCTATTGTGTAGCTATTTTGTTTCTAATGGCCCCGTTTGGTGGAAAAAGGCTTGGGGAACTCATTTTCAAACTATGAAACACGTGGGTGGAAGAGTTCATCCTTGGTTATAAGGAAGTGTGGTCATATCATTTTCTTAATACCCTAGTGGTTGTGTCACAGTGAATGTGAGTCTCCTTTTGATGACCAATATATGGCCAACTTCATGAATTGATCTCAATTTTGGTTTGGGATTATCTAAGGTTGGTAGTGTCCTATGGGGATAGCGAACCACATGGTGTTTTCCATTTAGTTTAGATTATTTTTCATCGGACCCCTTGCAGTGGGAGTTTGTTATGGGTTGGGTTTCCAGTGTCAGTCCGTTTTGGTTAGTGAGGGAAGTCCCAAAGTTTCCCCATGTCAGAATTCTCATTTCGGTTTATACTGGCTGAGTAGGATGATTAGTTCTTATAGTGGGGAGGCCCACCGTGGGACTCACTGACTTAACTTGGATTAAGTCATTTTTATCCTATTCCTTATGGTGGGGAGTCCATTCGAGTCTCCCCATATTGAGAATCTGGTTAAGTTTCCAGTGTTGGATGGGTAGTAGATGGTATCATTCAGAGCTATATTATTTTAAGTCCCCTTCATAAGAAACCATTGCTATTGGAGCCCATCTAATGGTTTTGTTGGAATAATTCTGTGAATGTGTTCATCAAAGTGTGGTTTGGGTTCGTTTTCTTGTGCTAAATGACCTAAGTTTCATTTAGTAATGTCTGGGGTGTTTTATATTAAGAGTTTTGATTGCACATTGTGAGAGTTACTTTCCTTTAATCATTTAACTAGAAGTATTTTAACTTTTTGTGGTAGGTGGAACATAGTGGGAGTCCATTTTGGTCTCCTGAGTTCAAACTATAAACCTCTTTTCTTTTTCGTAGTACCCTTGTTTTCTTCTCATTTGTCATTTTTCAGGAATCTCCTTGAGCTAAAAAACATACCAATTATTTTCTTCAAATAAAACATTTGGATGGATTTCTAGGGGTTAAAAGCATTGTGATGGGAATAATTTTCACACCAAGGTTTTTGGATTCACCCTTTGTTATGAATCGGGTTTGGTTCTCGGTTATTTTCTCAGGAATCGACTGTGAAGGGTTTGAATTTTTGAGGTATACACTTGGATTATTCATGATCTAGAATTTTTACTTGGGATTCCCTCTTGAATTTTCAATAAAAAAGTACAGAAATGGGTGGAAAAAACATGGAACATGATTGGAGCATGGTTAGTTATAACCATATGTCGTGCCCAGGTAACCATGCAGTAGGTGTCTGGGTGAGATAGTACCTACTGCACGACCCACAAATGAACATGGGACTCAGCCCAAAAAGCATGTGATTGGTTGGGGCCTCGGCCAAAAGGAACTACATGACCACCACACGGCAAGTAAAACTGTGTGGATTAACAGTGCGGTAGGTGCCTTCCTTTGAAGAGATGGCCACATGGTTGCCACACCATTTTTCGAACCGTGTAGACTAACCAGGCAGCATGTCTAAATCATTAATTTTGGTTCCCCCCCTTTTCTCTCTATCCTATATTTTTAACCCCTAAACCCCGTTTTTCTCCCCCCTTGGCCTCATCTACCCTAGGCGCCTCTTCCCCTTCCCACAACCCCTTATATATCCCCTTCTTGGTGGTTTTGGCTCAGATTCTTCAAGTAATATTTATGTAAGTCTCCCCTCCCCTGATTTCCTCTTTTATTTTTGGGTTTTTCTTTCTCTCCTTTGGGGTTTAGTTTTTTAGTGGGTAGGGTGTTCATTTTAGGGTTGGTTCTTGTTTAATAGGGTTCTATCCTGATATTCTTGGTCAGATCTTGAATTTCTAGGGTCTCTTGGTGGTGTAGATAGGGTTTAATACCATTTTCTAGAATTTTCTCCACAAGAGGTCGGTGGTTATATGCTCTAGCATTATTATATGATTTAATTCACTTGTTTAGTTAATTTTAACATGTTATATGCTTTATTTTTTTGGAGAAAAATATGTTTTATAAGGGATTATCATGCTTATGTAGTGAAATTTGATTTTATAAAGATAAGTATCTAGGTTTTGTGTGTTATTTAGTGTGGTGTTCTTTGGAAAATTTTTATAGGTGGTTTGAAAGGGGTAAAACATGTTTTCAAAGGCACTCAAGGTGAAAATGTGTTGAAAATGGAATTTTAAAGTAAAATATATTTCTTTGGCTTGTGGATCTCATTGTGAACCTTTTAATTTGAATTGTAAATTGTTTAAATGATGAGTAGCGTATTTTAAAAATGATCTTGGTTTATATGAGGATTTATAAAGGGGATTGGCCCATGGATTTGGTTGATCGATTTGTGTGCTTTTCTTATTATTTGAAAAATGGGGATTTATGAATTGTGTAAGGGATGTTAAAGGTATTTGAAATCAATTTTTGGGTGTGTGTAAAATGGAAAGTGGTTTGGGTTATGGAAAATGGTGTTTTTCTCAGTTTGATTACAATACGTAGAATGTGTATGTGAAAGTGGTGATGTGTATAACACGTGAACATGAATTGAGAATAAGGGGAATCTCGGGTATCTATGTGGGTAGACTATAACTAATACTCCAGATGATACTAAAGTGGTTCATCCCAGTTTCATCTAGCAGGATTGACACTAGAACTCTAACTAAGCATTGTGATTATTGAAGACCACTAGGACCATGGGATGTCCCCTCCTAGTGGCTCATGCATGAGAACACTTGTTTTCGTGGTAAATATACTACATTTCACTGAGGTATAAGGTTCTAGTGACTCACTTGAGCTCGATCACCCCTAGGGATTCACCTATGGTGCCCTTCCTTTATGATGTGGTGCCATATTCCAGCATACAATGAACCTATTGTGTATGTATTTTTATAAATTATATGTGTTCTTATAAGAAGGTGGTTGTGAAATCGATTTTCTTGGAAGTGTTCCCTTTTAAAATTTTTACACAATAAATGTTTTTATATATTTTTTTAAAAGAATTTACTTAAATGAGCATGTTAAATTATATTTTAAATGTTTTGACATGGAATCTCTTTATTTGGGTGTCATCCTACTGGGATTTTTTTCACACTCTACATACACCTTTGGGTCTATGTACACCTTTCTTTGTGTTTTAATTAGGTAAAGGATTGGTGTACCAAGATGGTGGTTTGGGTTTCTAGTGGTCTCTCTTATGAATATTGGTGGTGCTGGCTTAAGGATGTTGCTTCTCATGTTGCATGGAGGTTTGGGATGGAGTTTTTGTTCCATTTTTTGTGTAGTCATTTTGGGGTTTTGTTCAAATTTGTATACTTAAATTTGGAATTTGGTTATCCTCTATTTGGTTGTGTGTTTTTAGTTTTGGTTTATTTATCTTTTTGGTTATTTAAGTTTCTAAAATTGGGTAAATTCATTCCCAAATAATGTTATCGATACCTAGACACTAGTTTCCATCCTGTGGGGATCGAGAACACCCTTCATTCCATGCCACTTACCACGTTAGGTATCAGGTCAGATGGTGACCTGGTTTGGTTCCTGACACCCCAAAATTGATTTTTTACTACCTGTGAAACTTCAACCTCAACATGCAAGAGAGGAGCAGCACCCCTACATTTTCCTTGTCCATTAAGCCATAATATGAACTCCACTACTAAGGATATGTATTTGAAGGAATTTTTACATTGGGTACCCCAACAATTAATAGTCTCTAATGTTTTCAAGAACCACATTTGTTGGTTATTAAGAAATAAGCCTCATCCCCTATCAGACTAGGGTTTATCCACTGAATATATAGCTATAGAAAATCAAAATAAACCACCCATTAGAGGGTTATCACAATATTATCCCATTTAATTTCTTTATTTAGTTTCTTAATGTTGTATTTATTTTTTTCTGTCCTCTTTTAGGAAATAAATAGGTAGTAAACTCCACATGGAAATTAGTCAAGGTAAAAGTGACTAGATCATTAAAATTTCTAGGATCATCACTCCCTAACTATATTTGTGGTTTCATTCTACTTTGAACTTAAATTCATATGGTTTAATGTAAATTTATTTACATATTGTATGAACTTGAATGGAGAAACTAGATTCTATGTAATGTATTATATTTTCCATGTATTAATTTTTGAATATTTTATGGATTATTTTTGAGATCAGTAGCTGATACGACATTCGATTATGAGAGATAGTGTTCTCAAAATAAAATTTTGAAATATATTAAATATATTAAATAAAATGCGTGTACATTTTTCCTAAAAAAGTTGAATAACTTCAAAATGGGTTCCAAGATAAGAAATTTGAGGCACTATTGAGTTCAGAATGCAAGTTTTACCCAAGGAACGACATAACATTAGTCAGCATGAGTAATTTTTAGAGAAGTCATCATGGGAGTATAAATGAATAAAATAATTGATTTAAATTATTTTATTATTTTTTTTGATGCATCTATTTAAAAATATTTAAAAATATTGTTATGTTGGAAATATAGGGTTAGCCGCATAACCCTAGATCCTTTAGAGAACTATTGGATAGAGATTTGGGGAATCCTCTTAGGTAAAAAATAATGGCAGAGCATGGATCAATGATCGAAACAACTTAGATTTGATAGACCTCACCAATAAAGATGACTAATCATTATTCATAAGTGATCGAACCAAATCAAGGTAGGGTGTGTGTTTCAATTTTTTTATTCCTTGTTCTTGATTTCTACAATGAATGTAGACCAAATAAACAAATAGATTTGGCTCATGGTTTAATCATCATGTGGGATGGGAATGATTGCAGGGTTTATCGAGAAATTTTTAATTGTGTTTTTTGATTAATTTGATTGTCGTTCTAATAGAAACAAACCAATATTGTCAAGAACATTGATTAAGGTTCATTCCTTTAGTTTTTTTTGTTTTTTTCTCCCACCATTCATCATTCATCAAAGGAACTCTTCATTTGGACCACAGATCAAAAAATCCAAATAAATTAATTATTTCACACATTTTTCTTGGTGCAAAAATCAAAATTGTAGATCTGGAATTGGAATGACACAAAGGTGCTTTTAAAGTGTAAATCATATTGAATTATATGATGATGAACACCCTATTTCTCATTCTTTTGAATTATTTTGCACATGAAGAAGAACAATGATTTGATCCATTTTCTAAGAAGGTCTAATGGTGGGACTTTTCATTTCCTGATGGAAAGGCTTGGATGAGATATTACCTTGAGTTTCCAAGTAAGGCGCTATCAGAACGGTGGATGGAGTGATAGAGGAGATAAATGGATAGTGGATTTGGTATTTAGGAAAATACCACATTACTGGCACACAGTTGGAGGACATAGGTTGAACCCGAGATACAGGGACATGACGTGTGATCCCTATTACGTTCCATTTACTCTTTTATACATGGATTGGATCTCTTTTCCTATATATCTTGGACAAATTTCCTAAGGGTTTTTCCCCTTATCCTTTCCCTAAAGCTTGGTATGGATCATTTCATACTCTTAGGACTATGATCCCTTAATCAAGACTTCCTAGATAGAGTTTTTGTAATCCCTATTAGAGAACCTTAGGGAAATAATCTATTCATATTTGTGTCCTAGGTGGAGTTATTAGTATCAAAGTTCCCAACACTACCCGGGTGCTGATCCTCTACTCAGTAAGGTTAATCCAAATTGAGTTGTTGGTATCACCCCATGGCCCTGGATGTGATACTTATCTATGTAATATATTCTATTATGACTATCATCATGTATCTTTCTTATGATGAGACCTAATGAGTGGTACCTCTCAGATGAATTTCATCAGTGTTATCAGAATCCAGAGTGTGTTCTCCCGGATGATTAATTTGTAGAATCTTTGTGATGGAATCATAGGTTGGTGTACTATGGTTATGAATTACCTCTAGACTATGTGTATTGATTGAGTATATCTAGATATTCTTATTATATGTGTTGTAGACATATAACTATGTAGATATGACTATATTTCCTTTATTATATGATTTGGGGTTTTTCGGTGTCCTATTGAGTATTGTTATACTCACCCCTGAACGGGATCTACCTGCACATGTCATGTCTTATGCAGACAATATACCTTTTGACATATTTGTAGGTGAACCAGGACTAGATAGTTCTTAGTAAGATCAGATAGACGGAGGTGTGTTCCCACGGATTCCAGAAAGTAGTTCTAGTACCTTTATTTTCAGGTTGGACTTGTGTTGCAAACTCTTTATAATGGGTTTTTATTTGGTCCTGTTTACTTTATTTACTTCCTATCGTACTCTAGATACGATATTTACATGTATGCATGCATAATTTTTCAGTTTTTTTTTATATTTTATCATTTTGTAGGTTTGGATATGTGTGCGTGTGTACATGTACATAAGCCAAGTCTTCCCATGTTAGTGATATGCCTTCTTGGAACTAGTCTCCACCCCCTAGCCTATTGGAGGTGGGAATGGGGAGTTGCAGAACATGCCCCTCTCGAACGGGTCATGACAGAGTGGTACCAAAGTGGTCAGTTTTAGTTTAGGATTGGGAGTCTGTGATATTGTTTTGGGGAATTAATTGTAAGAGTTTAAAGTTCGGATTTCAGGATAAGGACTCCAGTTTTGGTGTGGTGGTAGACATATCCATTCACCAGGACTCTAATCAGCTACTTTTCAACTTGGTACATAAGAACATTGGTTGTAGGGAAAATAATGGTACATGAATCATATAGGAATTGGTTTTTGTTTCCATGTCCTTATTAAGTCATATCTTCAGATATACTCATTGATCATGATACATATTATTTATTTTAGGATACATCTATTACGTATGCTAGCTAGGATTCATCTTGATCACAAGGATGACCCCTCAGTGATAAGGTGCTGATACAGGGACCAGTTCCTGAGATGTTACCTTCAGGTAGTGCACCATCCATACCAACACTTGTAGAGCATCACATGGTACCTAAAGTACTAGTGGATGAGGTGAACAGGCTGATCAAAATTCATGAGTTTTAGTGGAAGAAACCCCTCAAGTTCCATGGTGAGGCTGACCCACAGGCAGCTAAGAACTGGATTGAGGTAGTGACCCAAGTTTTACATCTAGTTAGGATACCAGCAGATCAGATGGTGGTCCTGGAAGTGATCCATCTTCATGGACCAGTAGGGATATGGCGGGGTTTAGTTACCCTATATTAATACAAGGCGACTCTTTCATGGGTAGAGTTTGAGAGCCTTTTCAGATATAAGTTATTACTAACAATGCTAAGGGTTTTATGTATCTAGGAGCTTCTATAGATCCATCAGGGCATCATGGATATAACTGAGTATTCATAGAGGTTTACCAACCTCTCTAGGTACTTGATGGACATGGTTTGAGATCAGTTCTTCAGTGCTCAGAACTTTGAGAATGGTATTCATAGAGACATACGATCCATCATTATCCATTTGTTCATTCCTAACTATGCTGGGATTCTAGAGTGAGATTTGGTGGTTGAAAGTTTATTAGTTGAGAAGATACCACTGGTGGTTGACTGTAGTGGGAAAACAGGAGAATATTCCTCAACAGTAGGAATCCAACATCAGTATTAGATACCTAGACAAGGGATATGCCTCATTAGGAGGTCCCAAGATTGGGGATTTATAATTTAGGGCTCACAGGGTGGGTCACGTCAGCCCAGAGAGAGGTGGTACTACTCATGTGAAGGATGGGGAAATATCACCCTAGATTGTTTGACGCACTGTATGGATGACAGAGAGATCATGGATGGGCCACTGATGTGGAGATAATAGTAGTAGTAGGAAGGAACATAAGATGGAAAATGTGGAAGAGGAGCTACGAGAGAAGAAGGAGTTGGTCAACGTTTCAACTTGTTACCACCACTACCCCGAGGTGGTCCATGCTAAGCTCTGAGAGCTAGAGAATAGGGGCAGGGAAAAACTGTAGGTGGTCAATTATTATTATCCAGGGGCTCAAATAATGATTCAAGGTATGATCTGTGCCATTTATACTTTTTCTACAGTACTGATAGACACAGATTCTAGTCATTAATTTCCTATACCTTGTATGAGACTTAGATATTCTAGTTGAACCATTGGCTCGACCATTACGTTTGGAGAGTCCAACTGGAGAAGACTCAGTGATCATGTACCCATTCTAATAGTGTGACTTGAACCTTTTAGGTAAGAGTTTTAGTTAGAATATCTTAGTAGTAGCATTGAGTTCTCATGGTTTCATTCTTGGTATGGATTGGTTATCTACAGTTCATGCCTAGATTGACTGTTTTAGGCAAAGGGTTTAGTGTGTCCATAGTGATGGAACTGGGTTATCCTTTGTCAGTGAAAATGAAACTTAGGTAGTATAGGATAAACTTTATCATAGGATGGTGTAGCTGATTACTCATCATTTGGGTAACCTAACCCTTGGTGTAGTATATGTTATGATTTTCCAGTTTCTTACAGTGGTGTAGGAGTAAGAGGACGTCTTTCTTAAAGATGTTATAGCTTTACCTCCATGTCAAGATATAGACGTATGTATTGATCTGTACCCAAGGATGGAACCAATATCTATTCCAGCATATCGGATGGATCCTATAGAGCTTCGTGAACTGAGGGTCCATTTTGAGGACTTGCATAGGAAGGGATTTGTTTGACACTATGTTTCACCCTGGTCATCCCTAGTTTTGTTTCCCAAGAAGGTGGATGGGAGATTAAGGTTGTGTGAGGACTGCTGGTTATTGAACTAGGTGACTGTGAAGAACAAATATTCTCTACTGAGGATTGATGACCTATTTGATCAGTTGAGAGGGGCACGATGGTTCCTGAAGATTAACCTTAGATCAAGCTATCACCGGTTGCGAGTACAAGATAAATATATACCAAAGATAAAATTCATATGTTGATACGGTCACTATGAGTACTTGGTGACACCCTTTGGCATGAAGAATACCCCAAAATTATTTATGTGACTCATGAAATGGATCCTTCATCATTACTTAGACTAGTTCATAGTAGTCTTCATTGAAGATATCCTTGTGTACTCAACATATGAGGAGGATCACACAAGACACTTAATGATAGTTCTAAATATACTCTGAGAGAACCAAATTTACAAAAATCTCTCGAAGTGCTAGTTCTCGATTCAGCCAATCCACTTTCTGGGACACGTTCTCTTAGTAGATGGAGTGGAAGTGGACTCGACCAAGGTTGTGGCAATGTTATCTTGGGATCCACCTAAGAATGTAATGGAGGTGCAGAGCTTCCTTGGGTTGGTAGGCTATTATTGGAGATTTATACATGATTTATCTATAATATCAACACCCATGAAAGATTTGACTCAAAAGGGGTAGCCTTTCAGGTGGATAGATAAGTGGTAGTAGGATTTCAGCAGTTGAGGCAGAGTTTGACAAGCACTCTCATCTTGAGATTACTGAAGGAAGGTGTCGAGTATGTAGTGTTCTGTGATGCATCATGAACTGAGATTTGTTGTGTTATGATGCAGAGGGGAGTAGTGATTTACTATAGTTAATGCTAACTGAGACCAAACTAGCAGAACTATGTGACCCATGATCTTGAGTTAATAGTAGTAGTCTTTGATTTGAATATGTGGATATACTACCTGATGGGTGGGCAATTTATCATCTACTTAGATCACAAGATTCTCAAGTATATATTCTATCAGAAGGATTTAAAATTGAGATAGAGGTGATGTATAGAGTTCCTCCAGGATTATGAATTAATTTTTTTTATACTCCTAGGAAAGGAAACGTGGTAACAGATGCTATCAACAGGAGTTCTTGTTTACAGTTACTGAATGAGGCATCAGATCAGTTGGACTCATTGTAGTTATCATTTGTGGATGAATATGGAACAACTTACCTCTAGTTAATGGTTGTACCACTATGCTCCTATACTGAGTTAGGGAGGCACAACTTGTGGATACCAACTGTGAGGCCCTAAGCACTCAAATATCCACTAGACATGCTCATGATGGATATTAAAAAGGGTGAGAGAACATCACTCTTTTCAAAGGATAAACAATGGTACCGGTGAAATTATAGGAGGAGGTTCTAAGAGAGTTTTATACATCTCCTTTGGCAGTACATCTTGGTGTGGAAAATATATACCCGAACCTACAACATTCAGGTTCTGGAATACATGCTATGAGATTTCATGTTATACTTTTTCCATAGTTGGGAGTATCACCTACTAATTATGGATTTTTTATACAAAAAAAACTACCATTCCACCATTGGTATGGAACCATTCAAGGATTTGTACGGGTGACCTTATAGGTCACCACTTTACTGGAATGACCTAGGGGAGTTGGTACTCATAGACCCAAAGTTGATGTGAGCTATAATAGAGAAGGTTTAGATCATTTAAGAGCATATGAAGATTACATAGAGCCATCATAAGTCTTATGATGACAAGAGACAAAGGCATTTAGAGTTTGAGGAAGGAGACCATGTGTTCTTAAGGGTTTTGCCTCGATATGGACTGCAAATATTTGGTCAGGGTGAAAAGTTATCCCCATGGTTAGTTGGCCCTTTCCAGATACTATGTAGAGTTAGTGAAGTGGCATACTAATTATCTCTACTCCCGTAGTTAGATTGGGTACATGATGTCTTCCATGTTTCGTAGCTGAGGAGGTACATGTAGACCCATAACATGTTATCGAATGGGGAGAGCTAGACATCAAGGATGGAGCAACCTTTACTGTATACCCTATGCAGATCAAGGAACAACAGGAGAACATCCTTTGTGGATGATCGATTCCTTTGGTGTGTGTCTGGTGGTAGCACGGGAATATCACGAAGAGAACATGGGAGCATGAGGCTCAGATTCATACTCAGTACCCACATATTTTGAGTCGACTTTGTTTTGGATTTTTGGAGATTTAAAAATCCAAGGTGAATAGAATTTAATGTCTCATATTTTTCATGTATTAATTTTTGAATATTATATAGATTATTTTTGAGACAAGGCATTGACATGAAATTCGATTCTGAGGCCCGGTGTTCCTAGAATAAATATTTTAAAGATATTAAATATATTAAATAACATGTGCACAAAGTTTTACTAAAAATCTATAATAACTTCTAAATGGGTTCCAAAATCAGAAATTCGAGGGCACAATTGAGTTTAGAATGTAGGTTTTACCCTATGTGCAACTTAACATTAGTCGGCATGAGTCATTTGTGGAAAATTCTTCATGGGTGAAGAAATGAATAAAATTATTGATTTAAATTATTTTATTACTTTTGTTGATGCAGTGATTTAATAATTATTAAATAGATTGTTATGTTATAAATATAGGGTTAGCTGCATAACCTTGGAACCTCTGTAGAACCATTGTAGAGAGCTTTAGGGAATCCTCTCAGGCGAACAATGGTGGCGTATCATGGATCGGTGATCGATGCACCTCAGATTTGATGGATCTTTCCCAAGAAAACGATAATGAAACGTTCTTCATCAGTGATCGAACCAAATCAAGGTAGGTTGTGTGTTTAAATTTTTTTATTCCTCATTCCTAATTTCTATGATTAATGTGTACCCAATCAATGAACATATTTGGCTCAAGATTCGATCATCATGTGGGATGGGTATGATTGTGGGGTTTATCGGAATATTTTTCTTTATGGTTGTTGATTAATTTTATTGTCATTCTAATAGAAAAAAACCAATATCAATATAAAAATTGATCAATATTTTTTCATCTCGATTGGTTTGACCTTTTTTCCTCCTATTCATCATTCGACACGAGCATTCTTCACTCAGCCCGTGGCTCAAAAATTCCTGATTGATCGATCATTTCACAAATGTTTCTTGGTGAAATTAACTGAAATTGAATATCAAGAATTGGCATGACATAAAAGTGGTGAGAAAGTGGAAAAAACGATGAATCGAACAACGATGAACACCCGATTTTGCATTATTTTGTGTTCTTCAGCACATGATGAAGAATGATGATTTGATCCATTTTTCAAGTATAACTAATAGAAGAACTTTTCATTTATTGATGGAAAGGCTTAGATGAGATCTTACCTTGAGTTTCCTAGCAAGTCATAGATGGAATGGTGGCTAGAGCGTTGGAGGAGATGAATAGAAAATAGATCTAGGATTTTGGGAAATCTCATGTTACACAGAGTATAAACCAGATCTACATACTATGTGCACCCCCCAAGTGGTGGCTAGGGTTTCAGGTTTGAGATAAGTATCACACAATGTGTGGCTTGGCCTACATAGCATGTAACCTCCCCCCAGAGACTTGGCATGTACCTTGGAGGTACACAACCATGGGGTGGAGTACACGGGTTGCCTACACAATGTGTAATACCCCACACAACACATCCTAGTCCATGTACACGGGCACAAATACATGGGATAACACCGCGTACTAGTACACAAATGGAGTACATGGGCATGACCTGGGTTACAGGGACATGATGTGTGAACCCTACTACACATCATGTACTATTTTATATATGGATTATATATCTTATCCCCCATATCTTAGACAAGTTTCATTAGAGTTATTTTCCCCTATCCTTTCCTTAAAGATTGGTATGGATAATTTCCTACTTCTAGGACTATCATCCCTTCAATAGGAATTCCTATATAGAGTTGTTAGAATCCACCTGAGAGGTGCAAAGTGGGATCCTCTATTAATCTTCATGACTTAGGTGGAGTTATTAGTATCGACATGACCAACACTACCCAAAAACTAATCCTCTACTTAGCATGGTTAATCCAGATTGAGTTGTTGGTATCACCCCATATCCCTCACTATGATCCTCATTTATGTATCATATTCACTTCGAACTATCAGTGTGTATCTTTCTCATGATAAGACCTGATGATCAGTACCTAGTAGACATACATCATCAGTGATATAATACTTAGGAGTGTGTTTACCCATATGAGTGTTTTGTGGAATCATTGAATTGGAATCATAGGATGATATACTATGGTTGTGACTTAACCCTATAATATGTTTAATTGTTGAGTATATCTAGATATTATTGTTATATGTGTTGTAGACATATAACTGTGTAGAGATTAATATATTTCCTTTCTTGTATGCTTTGTGGTTTCAGGGTTTTCTACTGAGTATTATTATACTCACCCCTATACGAGCTTTTCCCACATGTGTAGTGTCTTGTGCAGATGATTGAACTTATGGTAGAGTTCTAAGAAGACTAGGATGAGACAATTATTAGTAAGACCAAAAAAACCAAGGTGTGTTCTTATGAATTTCAGATAGTAGTTCCTGTACCTTTACTTTTAGGTTGGACTTGTGTTATAGACTCTTTATGATGGTCTTGTTTTTGGACCTGTTTACTTTCTTTACTTTCTATCATACTATGGTTATGAGATATAGATGTATTCATGAATGGTTTTTTAGTTGTTTTTACATTTCATCATTTTGTAGGCTTAGAGATGTGTGCATGTGTACATGTACTTAGGATAAGGCCTCCCATGTTACTGATATGAATTCTTAGTGCTATTCACTAGCCCCTGACCTATTAGAGCTGGGTTTGGGGAGTCATAGAATGATTCCCTTGAGGATGGGTCGTGATAGTCCCTACACAAAGAAAACATGGGGATAATTCATAAAAAAAATCATAAAAAGGTTCTAAATCATGAAACTAATTATTTAAATTATGTTATTTTAATTCATTCATATTACATGTTGATGTGAAATAAGTGTAGGGGAGTTCCCACATTTTTTTTTCAAATTGTGAATATATTTTACCTTCTTGGGTGTTAGCTACTAGAATCTAGTGAGTTGAAAAATTTAGTTGAAAAAAATTGTGAAACCTGTTGCACCCTTTTTTCCCTCTTTCATTCTACTATTGTTTCACTTCAATCAATATCATACTTCTATTTGAACTAAATTTTAAAATCTTATGTATGATTTTAAAATTTAATATCCTGAACATTTCAAATGTAATTGTTCTTGTCTTTATGGGGTTGGGTTATGGGGTTATTTTTTATATTCTTTTTTGTTTTTCATTTTTTTGTGGCAAGTGCTTTTTGAACTTCACTATTTCCCCTTAAAAATTCATTTCATACTGAATTTCCCATATTTTTTGAACTAAAATTTCTTCTACCTTAAGATTAGACATTGGGGAAAATTTTGAGTTTTAAGTGTGTGGGAGAGAGTTCTTTCTCTCACTTCAAATTCCCCCTTAATTTTTTGTTAAAAAAATTTGTCAATTTTTTTAATTTTTTTTCAAATACTTTAAAAAAATTTCAAATATTATTTCACAAGATAAGGGTATATTAGCTTCCATATATACATAAATTTATTCTTTTGTATTGGATAAAAATACAATGGGTTTTGATGATTGCAGTGATTTTGAAATTATTGAGGATGTATGATTGATGTGTGGAGTAATATACTGTTTCTTTGGATTTTCTGTTTAGGAATTGAGGAAGAGAGTGAGATAGGATAGTTATTTGTGGAATTATGATCATGAATTTAGGTAACTAGATATTTGAACTCCAGATTAGGGATCTCATCTTCTAATAAATAATAATCACTTTAAGGAGACAACTCAAATGATAATCGTAAGTCATTTGAAACTAGTGTAAAATTGGAAAATGGGATCCCATGGATAATATCTAAGACTCTAGGAAATGGGTGTGTGTGTAATCCCTCTTTAAATTTTAGTAATATTTTTTTAACATACATGGTTGGGTAAAATTTCAAAAAAAAATTGAAGTGCCTTGTAGTAAAAAATTAGTTCATTAAGGTGAGGGGAATTTTGAACCTTGATGAAGAAGGGTACAATTAACTTGTATGAAGATCATTTTAGTTGTATCAATAAAGTGATTCAAAAATTGGACTTAAAATTTTTGAACCTAAAAGAAACTAAAAATTGAATGTTCCTTTTATGAAGGTTTTAATTCCACTTCATCTAACCTATTATCACTCTTTTAATTTGAAATTGAACTGGAATTGAAGTTGGGAAGTTTGTGATTTCATATAGGAGGCATGAAATCCTTGACAGTGTATGAATTTATGTTCCTTTGATTTGTAGTGGGTGGTTGGAGTTAGGAAAGACTCTTTTTTAACACATTCTATAAAAATCTAGTCCAGGTTATGTGCCTCTACTTTTAAAAATCCAGACATGCTCATTTTGAACTGAATGTCACAAATCATACTTTCTGTTTTGAAAAGTCAAAAGAATAAATTTTTTTGATGATAAAGAAATATTTAAGTGTGAGGGAGTTTGATGTGGCTATTTTTCATTACTTTTTACACATAAATTTTTACTTTTTATTGTAATTTTAATATCAAAACAGTGTATTTTTTAAATTAATTACCAACTATTGTCTATTTTGTTCATAACTGTTAAAATAATCATTTTTTTGTGAAAATATGTTTTTATTGATTATTTTTTGTCATTTTAAATAATTTAAAAATTAAATAATTCATTCTCCTTTAACATTCATTTTTTATTCTTTTTATTTTGTTTAAATAATAATTTTTCATTCATTATTATTTAATTTTTTTATTATTTATCTAATTTTTTATTTCTTATATTTTAAATTTTTTAGATTAATTATTCAATTTAATTAATTCATTTTTATCAAAAATAAATTATTTTTTACTTTTTTATTTGATTATTTAAATAATTAAATTAAGTTTAACAATTTAATTCTATTCTATAATATTTCAATTTGGTTTTTAATAATTTAAATTGTGAATTTTAATGTTTAATATTTCTTTATTTTGTAATTTTAGTTAACTGTTTATTTTATTACTTAAATTAATTTATTTTGTTTTAATATAATTTTATTTGTTTGTTTGTTTTTTTGGACCCCCTTTAATGCCACTCACTCACTGCCAAATATCCACTAGTGGTAACTCATTTGAGTCACTGCCACCCCCTTCCCAATACTCACTATTGCTCTTCACCTTCTTTTTCCAGCCTTCAATCATCATTGGCATATGCAATGGTGAGTCCCAACCCCCAATTGGGAGTCCATCCCACCCACTACTATAAAAAACTATGATGGTGACTCAGTGTGTCACCCCCATCATGAGCCTCCATCACCTCTGTGAACCACCGCTACCACCAGAGACTTTCTACTACCACCATTAAGACCCCAATCCACTTATTTCCCCCTTTAGTGTCACCTACCCCTCTACATATACCAATAATTCCCCCACTCCTCTTCTGCTGCTTTGCAGACCATGAGCCCCCCTAATTTCCCCTTATATTCAAACCCTTGAATTTTTGTTTCTTTTGTTTTTTTATTTTATTATATATTTAATAACATATAATATAATATATAATATATAATATAATGATAAAATTAATAATAATTGATAATAATAATAATAAATATAATTAATTTTAATAAGTATTTTTATTTTCAATTACTTTTACTTTTATATATAATAATATAGTTAATGTATTTATAATAGTAAATATAAATAAATATTATAAATATATATATCTAATAATTTTAGTAATTATAATAATAATTCATTTTATATTAGTATCTATTAATAATTATATTTTATTTAAAATATTTATTAGTTCTATAATAAAAATAAAAATAATATATTATATATAATAAATAAGTAAATATAATTATTATTATATATAATAATTTTATGTAATTATATTTAATACTACTATTATTAAGTAATTAATCTTACATATAAATATAAATATTTATAATTATATATTTATATAACAATGTTAAAAAATGATCAGATAAGCCCAAAAAAATGACTTTCTATTTATTTTTTTCACTTTTATTTCCTACTACTCATTCCTTTGTTTTTGTGGTAGAATCAGAAAGCGATCACAAAGAAGTGATCTTAGAAGATGATCATGGGCATATTTGAGGATAAGTGGGGTCTTTGTGGGTGACCAAATATTATCACAAGGACGTTTCTTGGAGGTGGTGACTGACACATTAGAGCACGCCACGTGGAATGACGCTGCCTATTAGAATTTATTTTATTTTTGGCATTATTTTTTTTCAAAATAGTAGGAAGCCTCTCCCATATGAACACTACCTTGGACATAAGAAACCATCTTCAATTCATGGATATGGTAACCTTGCTCCACCTTCATCTTTTACTTCTTGTTTTAATTTTTGTTTGACCTCTGTAAATATAGTTTTCTGATCTTTTTTTCGTGAATTCAATTATGATGCTTTTGTGTTTGTTCATCCTTTCTTCATTTCATGAACTTGAGTCTCCAGAAATGGGGATCTAATTTGTTTGTCCAAATTCAGGTTATGAAACCCGATGCAACTTGGAGATCTGATCATCATTATGATCATCATTTTCTCTTCATTACTTTGAGAAGATCATAAAGGTGAATTGGGATGTGTGTGAGCACATTCTTGAACTGAATCAGTTTCCTTATTAATTTCCCTTGATCCTTTTCCCCTTATTTACTTAACCTACACAACCGAGTGGTTAAGTGAGGTTTCATGTTTTTTATTCTTTGAATATCACTTCATTCATGAAGAAATTCATGGCTGGACTAATTTGATTTAGATATTTCTTCACTATGGGAGAGTGTTTTCATATTAGAAGTAATTTTGTGCATGAGTTATCAATGTTTTTGGTGATAGAGGTGTGTTTATTGAGCCATCAACAATGCATTTAGTGAGTTTTTAATTATTTATTTAATTATTTAGTTGATTTTTGAAGGTTAGTTTTGTGTGGACCCTGGTTCTGGACTTGTTATTACTATTTTTTCTATCTTTTTGTATTTTCCTGTTCTTTATTTTGTTCTTATTCCTCTTTTTTCTTCTATTTTATCACTATTTCACACTCTATATGTTTTTCAACACTATTCTTTTTGTTTTTTTCATTGGTTGTTTTCAAAATATAAAAAATACAAAAAGATTTTCAGAAATAACACCTATTTATTCGACACTACTTCCTTGAGAGAGAACCCAAGGTTATATAAGTTTCTATATCTTGGTTATTATAAATGAATATTTTACTATCCTCATGATAAATACATCACCACCACAAAATTTTATCTCGACCATCAAAGTTTCAATATTTAAAAACCCCTTTATTGAAAACCTATATCATATAAAGGGATAATAAAACTTCTTTTAAAAAGGGAAAGTGGGAAAAATAAAGGTTACCTAAAATAACACGTAATAATGTACTTAGATTAAGAGAAAAATGGTGGAAGATTAAATTATAGAAATTAAGGAGGAAAATAACATCTAAGGGCTAATAAACAGTGATAAAGAACATGATCATGAGAAAGTTAACAACCAAAAAACCATAAATCTGGTATGGGTAAAAAACAATCTATTCATCAGAAATGAAGGTAAAAGTATAATTTTTTATATTTCATTATCATTTTCCTAAATTCGTGTAATTCCTTTACTATAAATATATAGATCGTTATAAAATGTACTTTCTTGATTTCTTTCTATTTCACAAGCATAATTTTATCCTTTGGTTTTAATTCATTGAATTTACACTCCATCTATCACTCCAAGAAATGAATATTCAATATGATTTTTTCATGTCTAAAACACTAAAATTAACTTTTAACTGATCATAATATCCATAAAAGAATTGTAATCCTTTATTTTTATCTCTAGTTACTATCAGAAACAAAAGTGTCCAGCACAAGTTATCCAACATGGATAAATAAGATACATTATTATCTAAAACCTCAATAGTAACACCCAAAGTTAAAATTAATCCATTCTATAAATAGTTAACTATAACAATCCTCCAAAATATATCTGACCAATATTGAAACCCAAATATTAGAATTATTTGATCTTATATGCTTCTATTATCAACTTAATTATTATCTTGAAAAAATTTTAATCACTCATAAAGTCTAATACCAAAAATGTATATACCTTTATCATATATTCCCAAAAATATACTAATTATTTCCCCAAATAAAGTCATAATAAAATCACAAATTATTAAAAAATATAATTTACCCTTTATTACTTAAATAATCTTCTATATTAGCCAAAAATATTTCAATTGGAATTTCGGGTTCATCCTTGCACTGATAGATGATCATAGGTTGATTCAAAATATAAAATAAAATTTATTTATTATAGAAATTTATATGGAATATATATATAGAGATATAATCATTGCTAATAATCACATTAAATTTTACTAAAGGGTGAAAAATGTTATTTTATAGGGCTCATTCAGCATGGAATCTCTAACTCTATAGTGGAGGATAAGTGTTCCCTAATTATCATGATTCCTTTAAGCTAATGTGATTTCATAAAATTTACCTTTTTTTCCTTTGATGTCAATGTTTATTGTTGCTTATTATCCTCATTATCCCTCAGATTAGGGAATTGATTTGCATAATGACCAAACTCCTATCATCTATAGAAATGATGTGTGGGTGGTGTATTCTATTGATCTTTATCCATATTCATTTCATTGACTGGTCTCTTCACATAACTTTTACATTATTTTTCTCAATGGTTATGCTTCCCTACTTGAATCATCTTCTTGTTCCTTTTAATAATTCCCCTGAGTGATCTTTTCCACATTTTTGGAAAGTGTTAGCTTGAATCATTTTCTTTCCTCCATGTGACATACCACTGGAGTTTCTATGAAACTCCATATTCCTTTTATTATCACCAAGACCATGAGGGTTTCTATCTTCCATTTCCACTTTCAGTTCGCATTGAGTGATTTCTTCATTTATTCAAAATTTTCTATTGGAAAATGCCTTTTGAAGACTTAATTTAAAACCACTAAATAATCAATTGATTTTTATTTTAGGGATGATGCTTAAAAATGAAGAATACCTTGTAATTATTATTAAATATTCCTCATAGGCACCATTGGAATCATTATCCTTCTACTTAAGATCATGTAATTCCTTCTCCATTTTTTACAAAGAATACAAGGGAAGTACTTATAAAAAAATATCCTCTTAAACTTATATCATTCCATGAATTCAATTTTAACCAATTTACTTTTATCTTAATAATAATCCACCATTTATCTACTTAACCTTCTAAATGATATCTGGATACGAAAAATTTTTCAAGGTTTGAGCACTGAAGAACAAAAAATATCATTTAAATCACATTGATCCACTACTTAGAAACCAGTGGAATAGAATACTTAAAAAAGGAGGGGGAATATTGTCACATGCAAGATTCAATGACATGTTTCTCCCTCTTTGGTGCATTTATATGTTCAAAATGAACCATGTTATCACTCACATCTTGATATAGTTGAGTGATCATAACAAAAAAATATTGCATCCCAGCTCCAAATCCATTTTCTTTCTCATGAGTATGGTCATTGAATTTTCCATCACATTATTTGTTCACATGATTCCATAATGTTTTATCCATTGACTAAAACCAAGAACTATAGTGTGAGCAACAATAATCATTGTGAGAAATCATATAATCATGAAAAATCATTCATACAATGTCCAAATAATGACACCTTATTTTCAATCTACGATACCTTAGGTTTAACCTATGTCATCCTTGGTTATCATATATTCAAATCCTTCATAATGGTTTATAAGAAAAATATGATTTAACCTAAGAATATCCCCTCAGAGTGTCAAATAAGGAACCTAGTAAGGGAAAAATCACCGTGCACCAGAATGATAGTCGAGATATACTCTAACAACAATTTTTGGGGTTAATAACTCTAGATGCATCTGTTCCAAAACCATGTCCCTTTGTAGTATCCAAACATGGATGTTTTTCTTGGAAAACCACATAATATCTATCTTACCAAAACTTTGGGGTGTTATCCTATACTTAGGATTATCCCAATGGTTTTCACTGAAGTTCCCTAATCCTAATATCCTATGATTGGATAAACCCTTATGTTATACCAACTATTGAAAACTAAGATTTATATACATAAATATTACATTATTTTAGATAAATAATCAATACATAACATTATAATCCATTCTAGAACCATAATTATTTAGTTTCTTTTAATAACAGATACATAATCCTATTATTTTATGAATGATCTTCAATTTTTACCACATAGAACACTTCTTAGGTATACCCTACTTAAAACCTTTATTCTTAACTCATGGAAGGAGAAATATAAGAAATGGTTAATCTTATTGTCTTAGTAATGGTAAACTTTTAAGATATAAATAATTGATCATACACGAGAAGAAGATAATTATAATGGTATAAGATCATAATCATAAATTACAAAGTTCATACCCAATCTGTCATGGATCATAAAAAATGGTCATGGCATAAAACTTTATCATAATAATAGAAAATATTCATAATATTTTAATGTCATAAATAAACAATCATGATCCATGACAACCTAACATATAAATATGAATGTAGCAAGAAAAATAATCTTATAATACTGTAGACATGTATAAATAGAAACAACTTCACTCATTAATTTAAGGAAATGAAATTATTTCCTTAAATAAACTTATGGACACGAAAAAATGTGTACACATAATATTATGGACATGAAAACTAGATACACACCTACTCCTTTGGTCATAAAAGGACAACACATAATCTTATAGACATGAAAACCAAGTTAACAAATAATCTCATGGACATGAAAACTATGTCTATTCATAAAATTTTGAACATAAAATTTTGTTCACACATGAAATATTTATCTCATGAGTTATCCATATTTACACAATTCACTTGAGGGATAAAATAGACCCACCCATTATATAATCATAATCCATTCATATGTATGACATAAGGTCTTGATTTTTTTTTAAATTTTCATCATAACTTAATCCCATGGAAAAGAAAACGGGTTTCATAAACATCACATTATCATAAAAATAAACCATAAAGAGAAATAATAATGTTTGAATCATAGAATAATATCCCTATTGAAATATAAGTAATATAAAAGGATATCATAATATATGAAAATTCCTTTAAAAGATTACTTGGAACATTTCTTGAGGAAAATATCCTTTTCATTTTGAAATTAATTATTTAAAATTTAAAAATTTCCCAAATATTAAGGAAAATATTTTATTTGAAAATGACCTTGGAACCTTGTAAATTTATCTTTAAATAAATTATCATTCATGATGGTGAAAAATATTATTCATGCTGTATACATTAAAACAAATATTCTTTTCACATTCTCGATAAAAAGTTAAAAAGTTCCTCATTTAAAAATTGATAATAAGATTAATTTTAAAGTATATTCTAAAAATTAAATCATGGGTAAAAATGTAATTAAAAATTAATATGATAATATAAAAAATATTCTTGAAAACATTTTAAAAAAATGTATACATGGAAGAAAAAGGATTTTTGACCTAAGAGATAAACAAAGTTAGTTTTACTTAAAAACTTTCTTTCAGTATCCTGAGTAGTTAAAGCCAGGAAGATGAAAGAAAAACATGTATTATATATAAATTACTAGAGGTGAATAAAATTAATGAGATTATTGATATATATATCATTAAATTTTATCATCAGAAACTTAATCATAAAAATTCATAATAAACAATGAGATTGTAACATAAATTCCTTACCGCTTTGGTAACTTTTGAATCATAAGCCTCATGAAAGAAATAACCTTAGATGGATATGTATATCCCATATTTTTCATGATAATAATCACAAAATACATCCATGAACATTATATACACCACATAAAAGATACAAGTGGGGAATATGGCATGTGCCACATAGAAATAAATGTGAGATGAAAATCCCTACCTTGAGTTTGACTTGTTTTGAAAGAACTTTAACACTATTTATAATAAATTTAAATTTATTATAATTCTATACCATAGTCATTTAGAGACTTATAATATCATATTTTAACTAATTATGACATTTTAGTAGCCATTTATTAATAAATCCTTATTAAACCCATTGTTTTTAGGGCTTCATTGTTTTGTTTTTCATGAGAATTTTGATTCAGTATTTCTAGTACCTATAATTGGATCATGGTTCCATCATATTCAGAATTGTATTATATAAATAACTCATATATTCATTATATATATATATATATATATAATATTTATATTCATCCACAAAAGGTTGAGATTGAAAAATGAGTTATATCATTCATGGAGATAATAGTATGCACGTACACATGAATGCTTTTTTTTTTGATTTATAGCATATAGAAAAAAGAAAGTTAAATAATAATTCACCTTAATAGAATAATATATTTCATATTTATTCATTAAATCTATCCTTATTAACATCCATATAAAATAGGAATGAAAAATGAATCACATTTCCCTGTGGAGGTGGCAGTCTACATATATGCACGAGCAACATTATCATTTTCTAAATGATTATAAAAAAAGAAGGCAAATATGATATTATAATTAAAAAATAATAATTATGTCATAAATATCATATATAAACTTTAAACTCATCATAATAACCATCCAAGAATTATAGTGATGGAAAATTAATTGTGTCGCTACATGGAGGCGGTAGTCCTCACATACGCACGAGCAATACTTTCAATTAACACTTGATAGAATATAGGGTGGATATTGGTGGCTACATAATAGTAATAAAAATTATGTATATTTATGAAAATAAATTTATTACTTTATTACCAATACCATATATTTAGATGAGGTATAAAAATAAATAAATTGAATGAGGTTGGGTAAGACGATTACCTATTCTTTGGTAGGCCTCCTTTAGATCCTTTCTTAAGGACCCTTGGTATAGTATTTTAAGAATAATAAAAACTCTAATTTATGTCTTGGAAATTTTATAGTATAATTTGGTAGGTTTTGGTTGAGATATATGGATTAAATTAGTGTAAATAAAAGAGATAAGGGGTATCCTTTTATAAAGGAGGAAAATGACACATTTGGAATTATTAAAAAGATTATAATATACTGAAGCCATTATCTAGAAAAATGATTTAAAATGGATAGATATATGAATAAAAAGATAATAAGTCCAAAATATACCCAACCAATAAAATTTTATAGGTTTTGGTTGTTAAGTCCATAAGTATCCTTATGAATTTTCCATTCCTTTATGTTTTGAAAATCACAAACACATTTTCTTTAAGGTAAATTATTCTTCTCTAAGAATTATTTTATTAAGGAACATTTTCTTTCTCTAAGAAAAGTTTTATCCTTACCCTTGTATTTCAATGTCTGTTTTAATGTATTCTCAAACTAATATTAACCATTTTTTCTTAATCCAAAAATTAGGATCCTTATCTAAAACCTCAGAACATTACAGTTCCTTAGATACTGAGTCTTATTGCTTTCAGACTCTGAATTATCTGAAATTAAGACTCTGAATTCTCTAAAATTTAGACTCAAAATTATCTAAAATTCAGAATTTGAATTCTTTGAAATTCAAACTCATAATTACTTATAATTTAGACTCCAAATTCCTCAGAATTTAGACTCCGAATTCCTCAGAATTCAGACTCTAAATTACTCAAAATTCAAACTCTTAATTCCATAGAATTCAGGCTTAAAATTTCTCAAAATTGGGACTCATAATTATTTAGAATTTAGAATCCAAATTTATCAAAATTTACACTCCAAATTCCTCATAATTCAGAATCTGAATTCCTTAGAATTGAGACTATGAATTCCTCAGAATTAAGACTCTGAATTTCTACTTTACCTAGATTTATATTTTTTATATTTTTTAAAATAACTTTAATTTCATAATATATTATTTCAAGTTTATCAGATCCTTGTTTCTTAAAAATTATATTTTTATTTCTTACATTTTATTATTTCTTAATAATGATAATGTTTCCCAAGTTTTTCTTATATAAAAAGATGTCAGACAATATTTTTTTAACTAACTGTTAGTTAAGTGACACGTGTCTAGGTCCCTCTGAAATTCAAGAAAAAATATAACCGTTGGAGGAGGGAGCCAACCATTAATTTTTTTTCCCTATAAATAGGATCTTATTTGAATAAGCTCGACACACATTTTGAGATCTAGATATTTCATGATTTGATGCTGTGAAGTGATTTCTAGAGAGAGAAACTCTTGTACCTTGTGGGATTTGTGAACATCCTATTCAACTGTGAACAACTTGTTCAGCCTACTTAGTGCGACTCTGATTGTTTCTATGTACAATATAGGGATTCTAGGGATAAGAAGAGAGAGGTACCGTCAACCTTAAAGTTCAAGGACTTATGTGGATAGGAATACATAGGTGATGACTACGTTAAAGTTAGAGGGCATGCAAGAATAGCAAGATAGACTCCAATAATCTTATCGAGGGATTACCCTGGTGTGGGTAAGATAGTCATTCTTGAAAGTATAAATCAAAGGAACTTTATCCAAGGTTATTGGATACCCTTATCTTTGGGTTAAAATATTTCCTACTTGTTAACTTGTTGTTGTTACAAGTTTAATTTCTATTGTATTTTGTTAAATAAAGAAAGTACAACTTTTTTATACGTTCTTATACTTTTTTACTCTGATAAATAAGATTATATATGCTTTAAGGTAGAACCTTTCCCTAAGATAAAATTACATAAGTTTCTTAAAGATAAAATTATTTAAGCATAGGTTCTTTATAATTAGACTTGGGACCTTCCAATTATCCCTTTTTAAGAATCAAAGAGTATTTGTGAATTCACCTTTTTTAATTTTGTTAAACATAGATTTTATTTAGGTTAAAAATGAAAGTTTTTAAATATACAATTCACCCCTATTATAATTGAGAATTTACATCTATATTTAGATCCTACAATTGGTATCAGAGGATGTCTCTAAAATACTTATATTTAGATATATGTTTTCTTGCTCATGTTTTTCTTACTCAACTTTTCTTGTTCAAATTTTTCGTAAATATTTTATTTAGAAAATCATTTTCTACTAATCCTTTTTGTGGAAAAGTATTTTTTCTTATAGAATGGAAGGAATTAACATTGGTTCAATAGAAAATCCAAATCCTATCAGACCACCAATATTTGATGGTAATGATTATGAGTACAGAAGAGATATAATGAAGACTTTTTTATTAACAATGGAGTAGACAACTTTGTTATGCTTATTGGTGAATACAATATTACTGACAAAGAAATCAGAAAATTCACAAATCAAGAAAAACAATAATATCAACTAAACTAAAAGGTACACAATACTATTTTATGTTCCATGATTAAGAATATCTATAGTCAAATATATTTTTGTGAGGGTTCCAATAAAATTTTGAAGAAACTAGCAGTTGCACACTTTGGAACCTATAAAGTGATAGAAACTAGAAGAGTTATGTTAAGAGCTAAATATCATTTATTTTTTATTTTCTTATGGAGAACCTATTTCCAAAGTGCAACAAAGATTTATGACCATCATTAATATTCTTAAATCTATTGGATAAAAAGGTCTCAATGATGAAGTTCTTGTGGAAAAGATAATTGATATTATTTATAAAGAGTGGGAATCTAAAAGGATAGCTATTGATGAAAATAGGAAAGTTTCTAACATCACTCTTGATGAGTTGTTTGGAACTCTTCTTCAACATGAAATAAGAATGAATAGAGATGCTAATTTCAATAAGAAGAAGAATGGTAATGGAAGTGTATCTTTCACTAGTACATCTAAATTCAAGACTCTGTAAAGGGTAACTAGATCTAAAGCTAAGAAATCTACTATTATATCTAAATCAATCAACAATGATCAGTTTGAGAACGAAATTTACAATATTTCTCGAAGTATGAACATGATTGTGGGAAAAAAGGATTTTCAATACAAATATAATAAGAAATATAAAAAGGACAAGAAATATTCTGAAGTTACCTATTATGAATTCAAAAGGTTTGGACATATCAAACCAGATTTTCCTATGCTCAAGAGAAAAGACAGAAAAGAAAATCATTCTGAAAGAAACATAAATAAGTACTAAAAATCTAAGGCCAAGAAAGTCTTGAAGGATAATGACACCTGGTGTGCCACTGGCGATGACTCTTCAGATGAATCTTTGGAATATGAATCTTCTAGTCATAAGAATATTGGTCTTATAGCCAAATTACCTATTTAAAATCATTGTCTTATAGATAAGGTACAGAATGCCGATTCATTAACCAATATTTCATTAAATTATAATTTTCCTAATGAATAATATTATGAGTCTTCAGATGAAGAATCTTCCTCATCAAAGGATAATAATTTACCTCTATTTTAAGAAGGTTATATATTTTCTAAATTACTTGAGAGTGATAACTGTAAGATAAAAAAGAAGTTAGAGAAAGAAAATTATAGAATTTCGGTTTTAACAAAATAATTATCATATCTTTCAAAATATATTGATTATAAAACTCTTGATTTTGAAAATATTTCCAAAAAACTTAAGGAAGTTAGTTCTGAGAAGGATAAACTTTTTAAGGATCTTGAAAATGTTATTTTTAAGAAAAATGCTTTATAGAATAACTCAAACTCTATGACTAATTACTATGAGGATAAGAATTTAGTCATTGGACTAAAGTCTATAATTTTTTACTTAAAAGACACTTTTATCAAATTTCACTTCAGGAAGGAAAGAATTTGATAAAATGTATTCACAACTTCGTCCTCTTTAGAATAATTCTAGATTCGATTATACTCACTCAAAACCAGTTTTTAGTCATAACTATTTTGTTCCAAAAAGTGATCCTTTTTTCACTAAGTGAAAATGTGGGGGAAATTGGGAGAAAAAATATTCATTAAATAAAATCAATCCTTATGTTTTCATAAAGCTTATTTTTCTAAGAAAATGTGGATTGTTAAGATTTTACTTTCTGAAATTTCTATATCCATGAATGTTTGGATTCTAAAAGTCTAACTATTTTATTTTCTAGAAAAAAAAGGAAGTACCAACAAAAATACCTAGTACATGGATAGTGGATGTTCCCATTACATTATTGGTAACAAAAAATTCTTTGAAAAGATTATCAAGGTGAAAGGAGAAAAAGTAACTTTTAGAGAAAATGATTAGGGAGAAATTGTTTGTATAAGTAACATTATTCTTCTTGGAAAAGAATTAATATCAAATGTTTTATTTGTTAAAGGTCTTAAACACAAACTTATAATAATAATACAATTATGTGATGAAGTATACCTTGTGATTTTTAGGAATGATAAATGCCTAGTACAAAATCCCATGGAAAAGTTTATTCTCTCTTCCCATAGGCATGAGAATGTTTATACAATGAACATAGAAGACCTTAGGAGCCAAGATATACCTTGACTTAGTGTAATGGAAGATCAATCTTACTTATGGAATATAATAACATGACACTGTAACCTTAGAAAACTTTGAAAAATCTCAAAGAAAAGATTTTTTAAGGATCTATCGGAGCTTAGATTTGATTCTTAAAAAGTTTTCGATCCTTGTCAATATAGAAAGAAACATAATTCAAGATTTAAATCAATCAGTGAAGTCTCAAATTTTATTCTATTACATCTAGTGCATATGGATCTTTTTTGTCCAAAACAAATTGGAAGTATTAGAGGCAAATACTATGTATTTGTTTTAATCATAACTTCTCAATTCCAAGAACTCCTCGACAAAATGGTGTTTTTGAAAGAATAAATAAAATTATTCAAGAGATAACTATAACCATGTTGAGTGAATATTCTATTACTAAACACTTTTGGGATGAGTCTTTTAGTGCTTCTTGTTATACTATAAATCAAGTTTTAATCAGAACATTTCTTAATAAAACACCTTATGAATTTTGGACTAGTCGAAAACCTAAAGTTTCTTACTTAAAAGTATTTGGATGAAAAGTATTCATAGTGAATTCTAAAGATAACTTATATAAAATTGCACCCAAATTCGATGAAGGAATTTTATTAGGATACTATACTACTTCAAAGGTTTATAGAGTTTTTAACAAAACTTCTTGTATTATTAAAGAAATAATGCATATTAAATTTGATGAAGCTAATATTTTTGTTTTTAAAAAACCCAAACCTACATATTTAGATGTGTTTCCAAAAACATATTATCAAACTTTTATGGTAGATTATTCTAATAAGAAAAATACTCAATAAAATGTTTCTGAAGTATTTACCCCAAACGATTTTCTACCTTATGTTGATGAACAGATTTTACAAAACCCAATTTAGTTGTTTCATAAGAATCATCCCAATGATAGTATCATTGGTGATGTAAATCAACCTGTAAGTACTAGAAGTTCATTAAGAAATGAAGTAGAACATCTATAATTAATTTCCCAATTATAACTTAAAATTACTGATGAAGCTTTAGGTGATGATGATTGGATTAAATCTATTCAATAAGAACTAAATTAATTCAAAAGGAACAAATTCCGGACCTTAGTTGAAAGACCAAAGGAAACTTCTGTAATTGGTGTAATATATGTATTCAAAATAAATGTGATGAAAATAGAATCATAGTAAAAAATAAAGAAATATTAGTTGTTAAAGGCTACAATCAACAAAAAGTAATAGACTATGAAGAAACCTACACTCTAGTATCTAGACTTGAATCTATTCGCATTATACTAGCTTTTGTAGAATTCTTTAATTTCAAACTTTTTCAAATGGATGTGAATTGTGATTTCCTTAACAGATATGTTTAAGAGGAAATTTATGTTGAACAAACTCCTAGTTTTGAAGACACAAAACATCCTGACTATGTTTTCAAACTTACCAAAGCATTATATAGACTTAAACAAGCCCCTAGAGCCTAGTATAATAGACATATATGATTTTTTGTTACAAAACGATTATGTTAAGGGAACTGCTGATCCAAATATTTTTATAAATAAAGATAAGAAAAATGTTTTAATTATTCAAATTTATTTTAATGACATTATATTTAGATCAACTGATCAATATTTAACTGATTCATTTGTGAATATTATGAAATCTGAGTTTGAGATGAGTCTGATGGGTGAGTTAACATTTTTCCTTGGTTTTAAAATTTCTCAATAACTATAAGGACCTTATATATATAAAAATAATTATATTAAATATATTATAAAAATTTATGGATATAACAACACTAAAAGTATAAGTACTCCAATCAGTACCTCAAACTCTCTCGATCTTGATGAAGCTGGGAAACTAGTAGAACAAACATCTTTTAGAGGTATGATATAAAGTTTATTATACTTAAAAATTAGTCATTTAGACTTAATGTTTTCAGTATGATTATATTCTAGATATCAATATAATCCAAAAGAATCTCATTTAAAATTAGTAAAAATAATTTTTCTCTATTTAAAGGGAACCATGGATTTAGGACTTTTCTATTCTTCTAGAAATGATTTTGTTTTAAAAAGTTTTTCAGATGATGATTTCAGTGGATATAGAATAGATAGGAAAAGTAAATCTGAAACTTGTTATTTATTAGGAGATTCATTAGTTTCTTGGTCATGAAAGATGCAAAAATTAGTATCACTCTCCACCACTGAAGCTGAATATGTAGTAGTCAGAAGATACTGTGCTCAAGTGTTGTGGATGCAACATACACTCATATACTATGACATGAGTTTTACCAAAACATTGATATTGTGTGATAATACTAGTGCCATTTAATTAATAAAAAACCCAGCACATCACTCTCGTGAAAAGCACATAGATATTAGGCATTAATTTTTTAGAGATCACACACTCAAATGAGATATCATTCTTCAATTTACCGAAACACAAGATCAACTTGCTGACATTTTTACAAAATATTTAACCTCTGAAATATTTGAATATATTAAACAAAACTTAGGAATGATAAACGTAAGGTAATATTCTATAAATTAACTTTTTTGTTAAAAACTATATCCTTACATTAAAAAACCCTTTTTTATAGGGGGAGTAAATTTTTTTATTATTTCAAAAAATTTCTTTAACAAAATTTTGGAGAACCTAAATTTTTTCTTTTCCCTATTTTTTTTTCAAAATCTATTTTTTTTCTTTCCCTAATTTTTTTAGAACCTAAATTTTTTCCTTTCCATAAATTTTTTTGGAAGCTAATTTTTTTTCCTTTCCCTAATTTTTTTGTAACCTAAAATTTTTCTTTTCCAAATCAAAATTTTTCAGAACCTAATTTTTTTCCTTTCCTTAATAAATTTTTCAGAACTTAAGTTCTTCAAAAATAAATTTATTAATATTGAAAATTATTTATAATAAATCCTAAAGGTATGTTTCCTTACTTAAATTTTCATAATTTTATTTTTACTTATTGCTATTTTTATCTTATTTTAAGAAAAACCTCACCAGATTCACTTTCCTTAAATATGATTTTTCCTTTAAACCTAAAAATATCAGAACCTTCAAATCCTTCTTTAGAATTGATATCAACTGTCAGATCAGATCAATATTATATCAACCATTTGATTGATTTGGGAATTCTTTGAATCCTATATAATGGCCCCCTATATTCATGTCCCACATCAGTTTTTCAAGTGACTTTTCACTAAAGCTCTATTTACCTTCCAATCAGTCATTCATTTGTTCAATTTCCTTACATTACAAATGTCTCTTGAAGTTTCCTTAAAAAATCAGATGGCCTCAAAAAGGGAACTAAAATATTGGAAAATTTATAGAGAAAGGTTGGTAGATTCTAATTTCTTTCTAAAATATGATTCCATGATTTCAAAAGTTATAAAGAAGAATAGTTAGGAAAGCCTTTGTGTTGCCAAAATGAGAAATTTGGATCCATTTTATCCTAATCTCCCTATATAATTATATTATTTAGTAAATTTTTATAATAGAGGAAGAGAAAAGTTTTATTTCATAATCTATGGTAAGACTTATTCCTTATCTTTCGACAAGGCTGGTAGTTTATTGGATATACCTTATAAAGGAGAAGCTATATTTTTTCCCAAAAATTTCCAAACAAGGAATGAAGGTTTTATAAGGTTACGGTAATGGATTATATTAGAATTAAAAGTGTTAAGTCATCGAAGATCAACTATATTTCAAAATACTGTTGATTTTTAGCTTTTTGGATGAAATGTTTTCTCATTCTGAGAAAGGGTTATAAGGATTCCCTCAAGAAGTGTGACATTTTTATGATGGATTTCTTGGAGAATCCAAGATAGGTAAAACTTATCAAATATATTCTATTGATGATCATAAATATCAATAGTGTCACACTCAAGTCTCTGATAATTATGTATCCAACGTTTCTTTCAAATATCATTATTCTTTTCTAAGAATCCTTCAAAATTACTTACAGTTGAAAACCTAAAACCTTTAAGATTATCTTGTTGAGTGATGATACTCTAAGGAGGATGAGAATCAGTTTCAGTATTAAGATAAGAGAATTCTATAATATTTTTTAAAGTGAAATTCAAGCTCCTTTAAAGAAAGGGGAAGTAGGTGAAACTTCCAAGAAAACTCCAAAGAAACGAAAAGATAAAGGAATATAATAAAAAGAAACAACACCCATTACGAAAACTCAGTCAGCTCCACCCAAACAAAAAATGGAAAAAGATCTTTTCTGATGATGTGGTTGCCAAATGGAGAGAGCAGAATAAGGAGAAGAAGGAAGGAGATGCAAGTTTTAGTTTAGACCCTGTTGAGGCTAAGGCCTTGAATATTCAGGTAGCATAAGATCTTGAGAAGTAAGATAAAGAGAAAAAGATAAAGAAAAATATGTTAGAAACTGGAATTTTCCTAGCCTTTCTTAAAGATATAGAAAAATATTCTGAAAAAATCTAGGTACCAGAATCCTTATTTAAAGAATTAGTTCCAATAGAAACTCTTGGAAAGAAAATTTCAATTCCAGAACCCATTCTGGTGGAAGAATTAGTTCATAAAGAAGAAGAATAAGAATAAGAAGAGGAATATGAAAGTGAAGATATATTAAAAAGGGTGTAAGAATACCATGAGAAGGAAAGTCCTTCAGAAAAGTTTTCAATCAGAACTTCCCAAGTTGAATCAACCAAAATAATCTCAGAAGGGAAATATGATGATGCTCATGATGAGGTTGATAAACCTATAGATGATGAATGCAACAATCATGATTTTATTCATCCTGAAGATGTTAAGGAAGGTGATCATAAAGATGATATTGATGATGATAAGATAATCCAAGTCTTTGATAGCATGTAAGGGACTCAGAAAATTGAGAAGGAAATATCTAGATATGACAAAGGAAAACAAGTGGTTGTTGATTTTCATAGAAAATCTATGGTTGTTACATATAAGAAATATGTTTTTGGAAAATCTAAGAAGAAATCTGAAGAGAAAGATAATGTTTCCTAACTAGTAAAGGAATAAACTTCATAATCTTCATCATTCATGGGATAATATTTTTTTGTTCAATCTTTGAAGAAGTTAGTGAATATAATACCCTTATTTCTAATTATTGAATTGAGATGTTAGTTGCTTCGGCATACTATAAATTAAAAGTTGGATTCGATAAGAATTCTCATGGAAAATTTCATCAAGCTTGAAATAGATATAAAAACTTTATCACATTGGTTATGATGCTCATAGGAGATCATGCAAGGAAATAACTAAATGGTCTAAGACAATAATTGAGGATATGAAAGTAATGGATGATTTCCAATATTTAGTAAAATATTATTTTGATAAATTAGATGAAACCATCAAGAACCTTACAAAAAGATTTTTAGATAACCAGAATCATGAGAAAGATTCCCGAATTCAAGAAGATAGAGACCTAAATGGAAAGCTCAATTTAGTTGCTATAAATTTGAAAAGGGAAATAGAACTCAAAAAAGAGTTGGAAGGAAAATTCCAATAGCAAGAAAAGGAGATAAAGTCTAAAGTATAATATCTTAAGTCCCAGGAACAATGAATTAGATTCCTCAAGAAGAAGAATCAGGATAAAAATCAGTTGATCAATAAATTTGAGGATGATCACAAAGAACCGAAGAAGCTGAATTCAACCTTGAGAAAACTGATACCGAAGGAAAATAATGATGAATAATTTTCCTTAAAATATGATCTTTTGTTGTATTCTTCTTGTATTTTTTTCAATCATAATGAAATTTTATTTCACTTACATTGTTTTTTCTTGTATATTTCTAACCTTTTAGGTACAATATTTTCCATTCCCTCCATTCCTTTTTGAAAATCACAAAGGGGGAGAAAAGAATGATCAAAATAATATTAAGAATATAATTCCATAAGTAAGGGGGAGATTAAGTAAGGGAAAATTACTCAAAGAATATATTCTTAATTAATAATAAGTAATATATCTATGAAAAACAAGAATATAATCCTTAGGGATTTCAAATCCAAAGGGGGAGTTAGTCATATTCATCATGGGTCATAGGTAAAGGGTGATAAGTATTTCTTTTAAAATTCTAAAAGAAAAAACCTTATTCCTTATATTATTTTTCAAAAATTTGTTCTCTATTTCCAAAAAGGGGTAGATTATTAATTCAATAAGTATCCTTATGACTTTTCCATTCCTTTATGTTTTGAAAATAGCACACATTTTCTTTAAGATAAATTATCCTTCTCTAATTATTATTTTCTTAAGTAAAATTTTCTTTCTCTAAGAACAGTTTTATCCTTACCCTTGGATTTTAATGTCTATTTTAATGTCTTATTAAACCAATATTAACCTTTTTTTTCTTAATAAAAAAATTCATATCTTTATCTAAAACCTTAGAATATTATAGTTCCTTAGATATCAAGTCTTATTATTTTCAGACTTCGAATTATCTAAAATTCAGACTCTGGAATATCTGAAATTCAGAATCCAAATTCTCTGAAATTCAGAGTCCCAATTCCTCAAAATTCAGACATCGAATTCCTCAAAATTCAGACTCCAATTTTCTCAGAATTCAAACTTAAATTGCTCATAATTCAGACTCCAAATTCATTAGAATTCATACTTCAAATTCCTCATAATTTTGAATCTGAATTCCTTAGAATTCAGACTCTGAATTCCTCAGAATTCATACTCTGAATTTCTAATTTTCCTAGATTTTGATTTTTCATATTTGTTAAAGTTACTTTACCTTCCTATAAGATTGTTTCAAGTTTATCGAATCCTAGTTTCTTAAATATGATATTTTTATTTCTTAAATTTTATTGATTCTTAAGCATTATAATGTTTCCCAGTATTTCTCACATAAAACGATGTCGTACAATCTGTTTTTTAACCAACCATTGGTTTAGTGACACCTATCTAAGTCCTACCGAAATTCAAGGAAAAATATAACCATTAGAGGAGGGATTCAACCATTGTAGTTTTTTCTTATAAATAGAAGCTTATTTTAATGAGCTCGATACAAATATTGAGATCTAGAGATTATATAATGTGATGCTATGAAGTGATTTCAAGAGAGAAAAACTTGAGTACCTTGTGCGATCTGTGAACATCTTGTTCAGTTGTGAACAACTTGTTCTACTTTCTTAGTGTGACTCTGATTGCTGATGTGTACAATTGAGAGCTTCCGGGCATAGGAAGACAGAGGTACCAACTACCTTAATGTTTGATGACTTCTGTGGATAGGGAGAAAGAGGTGCCAAGTACCTTAAAGTTTGAGGGATTGTTGGGATAACAAGATAGACTCTGATATTCTTATCGAGGGATTACCTTGGTGTGGGTAAGACAAATTTTTTTGAAAGTGTAAATCAAGGGAAATTTATCCAAGGTTTTTGAATACCCTTCTCTCTCGGTTAAAATATTTCCTACTTGTTTACTTGTGTTGTTGTTACAAGTTTTATTTCCACTGTATTTTGTTAAAGAAAGAAAGTATAACTTTCTTATAATTATTTACCCTGATAAATAATATTCTATACACTTTAAGGTATAATATTTACCTGATAAATTGACTTAATTTTTTAAATATAAACTTGTTTAAGTGTAGGTTCTTTATAATTGGACCTGAACCCTTCCAATTATCTCTTTGTTTAAGAACCAAAGATGATTTGTGAATTCACCTTGTTTAATTTTGTTAAACATAGATTTTCTTAAGGTTAAAATTGAAAGTTTTTAAACTTAAAATTAACCCCCTATTATAATTGCTCATCTACATCTATATTTTGATCCTATATTGATGTCATTTTAAACCTTATCTTTTGGTTTAACCCATTCATTAACTGATTTTAACCTTAACTATGGTAATGACTTTTTCAATATTAAAGGGTTATAATTTTACTTATAAGTTAAAAATTAGCTAATAAATGAAAAGGGGATGAATATTTAGATCATTTATCACTATAATATCCCTATTTAAATATTTTTATGATTTCTTAAATAATTTAATAAAATTTTATCTTTCATAAAATATCATTAATGTCATTTTGACACTATTCATTTACTTTGAATTTGAAGTAATCAAGATAGCTATGAAATTCCAATATAAACATTTAAAACATCCCTAAAATGTTATATTTATATAAAAAATTTGTGTAATATAATAATTCACCCAATATTTATTAATTTATTATTTTTAAAATCATTTTTTTATTTTTTTATTAATTGAATAATTATTGTGTCAGCATTGCGTAAACATTTATGGTAATTATTCAATCACTAAAAATTATAAATAAATTACCATGATAAAAATATTTATTCTTTATCCAAATAAACATTTATAATATAACTTATCCTCATTTTATACTTATGAAAAAATTGAGATACAATTAAGTCAAAAGATTGACATTTTGGAACTTTCTTTACTTAAAACAATATAAATTTCATTATTAAGGGAAAATAGAACCCAAACACCATATATTATAATTTTGGTAGTATATGGTCAAATTTATTCCATAAAATAAAATAAGAAAATTTTTTGGGTTGATTTTGAGACCTTATCTTATATCTTTAAATTTGTTATTCTCATTTTACCCTTACCGTGGTGATAAATATTTATCACTATTACTATTCATAATGACAAAAAATAAATGGGACCAATTAAAAAAATATAAATCTTATGATTAAAAATATGGTATGTATTTTTAATGTTTAATCTATATAAGTTTAAAAAATCAATTTTAATATAAATACGTAAAATGTGATGAATTTTTTATAGAAAAAAGTGTTTTTTAAGCATAAAAATTAACTTTTATCAAAATCTTGAATATTTAATATTCAAATAGAATTAATTATATTATTTTGAATCAAATGGAACATATTTCACTTTAATATAAAATCCAAAATATAATGGGACTATTAATTACTTGATTTGATGAAATGAAATGACAATATTTGAAAAATCGATATTTTTCACTATTCACTGAAAATCAATCATTTCTGAAAAATCCCAAAATTTCACCCTAAGTGAATTTTGATATGTTGATTTAAAAAATGATTTTTATTTTATAAAAAAAATTTGTAAAAGTTGTGTAAATTAATTATAATTTCCACACAAAATTCAATAAAAATAATTTTTGAATAAATACCTTTTTGAACCACAAAACGACTTTACTAAAAATTGAGTGATTATTTCTTAAGAATTAATAAATAAATTTTTATTTACTTATAAAATTATAAATATATTTATTAATGAAGTTAATCATATTCATACATTACGATTCAATGATTATGTTATAATAATCACATTTAAATATTAACATTTTTATAATTTTTCTCCATTTTCTTAAAGCTCGGTGTTGCGTGTGAAAAAAAGATATAAAGATTATTATTATTTTAAATTTAATTTTCTAAGTGTTACATTAGGTGTTGGACTACAGATATATAAAGTTTTATTTTTTACATGGTTTATATTTTTAGACTGATGCTTTGGACACTGAAATTACTTAAATGTGGTTTGGGTAGCTTGGACTTGTGCTTCTAGATACCAAGAATAAGATAATAAATGAGAATAAATTTTTTTTTATGTATCAAAAAATGATATATAACTCATGTGATAGACATTAGATAAAGTATTTTGGGTTGGACTAGGTGTTAATTTAGAACCCGAGGGCCAACAAGTTAAATAATAAATAGTTATTTTAAAATGAATCTTCATTTTTGTGTTGTTTATTATTACATATTATATCTTCATACACTATTATTAGAATAGATATTATTTTAGAGACTATTGTTGGTGTCCTACCAAGTTTTACTCAAACTTTGCTAAGACCACCACTAAACATGGGTACCTAAACAACTGTCACATGTTTATTATAGGTGCATGTTTGGGTAGAGGATCAAGTTGGTTTTTACCTGACCAAGCATATTGGATTGGATGGTATCAAGAGACTAAATGATATTTGTCTTGAAGATATATAGGATCCCATTTAATTGGTTTACTTTAGTATAGAATATTTATGTTACTGGCCTAGTTGGTGGTCATGTGTATGGATGGAATGGATGTTCAGCCTCTTACTGTATTTCATTAGTTGTTCAATCATTTTTATATTCATCATCTTATACTTCTAGTTTATTTTGATATGTTGATATTTATTAATTATTATGCATGATAATTACTATTTTTGGTATATAAAACTTAGTTAATTTACCTATTATTTCATACTCTAATCAGGGGGTATAGTCTCCCCATGGTACCACCCCAAAACCTTGCTACTTGTCGGAAGACTCTGACGCATTGGGAGCTGTGCCCGAGGTCATGTGGAAAACTGGTCTGGTTTCTATTATAGAGTTAAACATGGTGGGGCAGTAAGACTAGTGTGTGACCTTATGAACTAGTGGTTAATATCATTTTAGTGATAAATATAGTGTTAAATTCTGGAAGAATATATGGTTTCACCGTGGTTTAATGTCTTAGATATTTAGATGGTTTTGGAAAAGGTATATTTTAGAGAATTTATGATTAAGGTATATACATACATGATTATATAATTTTATAATGATTAATTTTATTTAAGGAATAAAAAGTAACTTAATCTAGCCTAAGAGCGAAAGGTAGATTTTATATTAGAAGTTATATCCCGAATGATAAATATGTTATGAATACCCTCTCCTACTTTCATTAGTGATTAATAATTAAAATTGTGAGGATGTAATTTATTTAAGGGGGATAATGTAACACCACAATATTTTAATATATTATTACCATTAAATAAGTCAAGGTGTTTGATAACATACTTTACATGCAACACCAAACTTAAACGAAACCATAATATATACAGATAAAAATATAAATATTAAGTATGGACCTTAAAACCTATCTGTTTAATTAATATGAATAAATATGATCATATAATTTATAAAATATCTATATTCATTAATCACGGTATGTTCATTTTTGGGCCAGTTTAACCACCTTCTTGAAAAATGATATGAATTTATATCATAAATGACTATAGGAACTTCAATAATTGTATGAAATGATATAAATTTGGAAATAATATTTTTTTAGTTATTTAACGGTAAAATTATTATTAAATTCATTAATTAATAAAAAACCTTTCGTTCATTATGAATCACTGAAACACAATCATCATAGATTTAATATTCATGGGTTATAACAAAAAATACCATGGAATTAAATTATAACCTTATGAATATCATGTAACAGATATTCCATACCTTTAATGATCTTGAAATGATGAAATTTTTAGTAATAATGAATATCAACACCATTTTTATGAATATATTTCAAAATGATATAGATTAATTACACTAAATATTAAAATTAGGTAATAAATAACTTGAATTTATATATAGAATTTTTAAAAACTTAGAGTATAATTTGAAGAAAACATGATTAAGGTTATAAAATAATATATTAAGCTATATATTATAGATACACAACAGTTTATAGTGTGTTTTTGAAATCCAAGATAAATGGTAAGGGTTTTCATTGTCTCAATTCTAATTATTTGAGACATGTTACATATTGTAAAAAATGATTCCTTTTTATAGATATCTACTGATTTTAAATCCCACAAATGTTCTATAATTTATTTACATATAATAAATGGGATATAGTAATCAAAATTAATTAATTTTTTTCAAATTTCTTCCATCTCAAGTGTTATCCCAATTGTAAGAGTTTTTGGTAACTCAATTTTCATTAACTGATTTATGACCATTATCTTGAACTTATTTCATATAATTTGGGTACATTCAGAACATTTATTGTATTATATGGTATTATCTCATTCCTTATATTTTTTACAGCAAAAAAACCTTTTTCAAATATTACATGATTTAGGGAGTATGTTTCTTGTAAGTGATATTGATAAATCAAATCTCTTTTCTTTGAGTTCTAAAGTTTTATCTTGAACATTGTTCTTCAATTCTTGGGTCCTCCCACCCTAATATTTCATTAAATGATAATTTATAATCCTACATATAAACATGATTTTTCAATATAAATAATGTTTTATTACTCTTTTTACAATATGATCTTTTAACAAATGTAATTTCAAAATATTAAAAAGGTTCATTTCAAAATCACATGTTTTCTATTTAGATCAAGATTTTCTCTAGAAATTTTTTTATCATTTAAAAGGATCCATTATTTGAGATTATTTATAAAATTAAAATTTTTTAAAAATATTTCACTTAAACTTTTTAAAAAATACTTTTTAAATTGGCATGTTAGTTAATATTTTATATCAATGATAAAAATTTATTCTAAAATATATTTTAAGTTTTCACCTTTATTTTACTTTTCATGTTCAAAAGGATTTACAATCATGGGATTTATGTTAAAATATTTATTCTATAATAAATATATATATTTATAATTTGGGGTATTGAACTCTCAGTATCATACAAATCAATTATTGATCCCTTTTTATGTGCTACCATTCAAATCATTTATTTTCAAGGATGTTTTTCATCCACGTCAACATCCTTCCAAGTTTCCTTTTTTACACTGGGGATATGTAATTTTAAAACCATCCAACTTATTTAACTATATTTATTATTTAACATTCTTTTCTATAATATATATGATACATCAATGCCTTTGTCTTTCCTATCCATCCATTGTGCATAGGCCTGGTTTTTCTTCTAAAGCCTTTCTATTGTGAATGCTATGTTTTCTATTCCTTTGATTGAAAGGTGTTCACATAAATGTTATACATCAATTTATTAGGGAAATTATTTACTTAACCGTATAACATTTCTCCATAAATATTTATTTTTATGTATTATCACATAGATAGCTATTCTATTTATTGATAGGGGAACTATTAAAAATATGTATATTTTTTATTCTGATACAGATGTTTATTGATTACCCAGGAAAGTTTACTATGCATTATTTAACCAACCACCTTATTTCTATGGATGTGTTATGATCATGTAACCCCTTATATTGAAATAGAGATAATTATTGGAATTACATATGTTATTATTCCAATATTTATGATTTTTGGCAAAGTTTATTATGTATTGCTTACTCATTATCACATATAACAAATGTATTGGACTTAAACAAGGATGGGTTGGTCATAAAATTATATATCCTCTTAATTAATTGGTATTTATCATTATAAAAAAATATTTTTTATTTTGGGTTTTGAGTTCCCATAACACAATATTTCTTAAACACAGGGCCTTAACGGTAAGATCACGAGGTCTAAGATCACGAGGTATTGTCTTAGGGTATGTAATTAGCTATTTAAGATTATGAATTTCATCACTAAGGAACCAATTATTGATATCCATGTGATCCATTTGTTTTCATTTCTATATATGGATATATTATGCTCTAATTTTTAGTTGATTATGATATTATAATGATTACTTATCCCTATCATAATTTTTATGCCATGTTTATACCATGATTTACTTAGCTTTATGTTTTCCCTTTTTGAGTATTTGAGAACTCCCATTATTCTATTTCCGTTTCCCTAGGTTATGAAGGGAAGTTTTTTCATAGTATATGAATATAATCATAGCATATTTGGGGGATTTTTGGGAGATATTAAAGGCTTATTATAGATCAAGTAGTTTCTTATATAATGAAAAATATCTAATAGTTGAAAAAGACATGGACTTTATTAGTTTATGATTCAGTTTAATTCTCTAAAGTTATAAGCCTAAAAGGTATTTGGTATGTATATAATGATATATTTGTTTTAAGTCATGTAATTATGGGATAATTACATCTAATAATCTATAGTTGATATCGAATCCGATATGTAAAGTATGTTTTTATGGCAATGAGATTAGGAGTGTGTGTTTGGGGCATCACAGTTAGCATAAGAGCATGAATCATATAACTTTAGATATTAAGATGTTTCCTGTTGAGGATAAATTGGGAGTTAAAAATTTCATTAAAGTTTGATAAGATAAGGTTTATCTTAATTTCAAAGGCATAAAAAACCTTTAGGTTAGTTAAAGTAATGTTGAATATTTTAGGGATTGGGATAAGTGATTTTTTTTGAAAAACCTTGGGATAAGTTAAAGTAAGAATTATAAGTATATGATAACATGTCAAAGTATTGGTAAAGTATATATTGTGTGGTTATCCTAGAAATTACATCCCTACCTAGATACTATAAGTGGATGCAGGCTCTAGCATAAATTTACCTAGGGGTAATAACCTCGAAAAGGGATGGTTGGGTATTAACTCGATCATCACCTCATGCATGATAAATAGGGCTAATATCACACATGATTGGACACTTCTTGGGGATATGATATGGTTTATTCACATTATATCAATGATAAATCATGAAGGATTGAGTACGATGTTAACTAATTAAGTTTGAGAAGAAAATAAAAAAATGACCATAGATAAATAAAGATTAAATATTGTCATATATTGAATTAGAAGTTTCATATATAAAGAATGAATGTGGTATTAGAGAATAAATATTCTGATTTATGTTTCATATATATATTTTGGATATTAGAATAACCATTTTTGGTTTTAGTACTTGGTTAAAACATGATCATAAAGATGAATCTGAGAAAGATATGTATCTAGAAGCCATTATGTCTTATAACGGAATAAAGGAGAATACTTAAATGGTTAGTAATTTTAGTATATTTATATTATGATGGAAGAATTGAGTTTCCTACTCTTACCTAAGGTAGTAAGATTTATATTTTAATTTAAATTAAATCTTATGTTATCCCAACTAGGTTAAATACCCTTAGGGGGGGATGAGGGCATGATACATTAAAACAACTATCACTTTTAGATATTGGTTAATCAATAAAAGACACTATTATATCTCATTACCATAGAAAAAAATAAATGTATATTAAAAAATTCACAAGAAACATATATTTTTACTTGGTTCCCCCTCACTGGTTTACGTCCAAGGAGCATACAACGACAATGTGACGATGTAATAAATCCACCAAAGCACACTACTGTTACAAGGTTCGGAGCGGAATAACTTCCCCTCTTGGTTTGATAAAAATCACAACTTTAAATCTCATTTATATATTAAATTATTAGTGATAACTACTCCTTTATAGGATTATTCTTTTTATCACTTTAATCAATATTTTTTACACCTCATTTGGTACATCATGATTCTCTAATTTGATCTACATGATGAATACCTATTTACCACCAAAATTATGGGAAAGTCCTTATAGGTTCACAAAAATTTGGATTTCATGAAACCTTTTCATGACTTTCTCAAAACTTTACAAACCTTCATGAAACATTAATGTTTTTCAATGAATCTTTAACTTTTGTGAAATTATTCAGTTCATTGTGAAACTCTCAAATTTCATGTAAATTTTGGATTTTCAGGGAACTCACTTAGTCTTATATACATAAGTAACTTTTCTATGTGCAACTGATGTTTGAGTCATCACATCATATATGAAATAAATTAGTGTAACTCTTAATTGATTTATATACCTGAAATTATCTAAGGTTTTAGCTACTCAAATGATGGGGGTTGCTGCCTATTTTTTAACCCCAACAACCCTTTATGCAACTTCTTTATTTCCTTTGAATATCTATGAAAATTTCCTTGCACAATAAATTTAAATGATTTTATGTCTCCTTTAGCGCAAAACTCACCGCCCTCATGCAACTACATCTATATTTCCTGGGCTCGTGCATCTCTTCCTATATTTCATAACCCTGACTTTCATAAAGTTTCTGAACTTGCACAAAACTCTATCATTTTTCGTATTTTGATGTGACAAACCTAAATCTTTACTTTTATGAAATTTTATTAAACACCATCACCCTTTCATGAAAATTTTACATTTACATGAAAATCCTTCCTTTTCCAAAAACTATTTTTCCTTCCTCCAAACTTTGGACCCAAAATATTTGTAAAACACTGGAAAATAACACCATCTTGTACAAACAATTTTTTGTACCACTTACAGAGCTTACATACCTCTATCTTGAATCTCTTTAAACATAAATAATCCAAAATCATGATGAAAATCCATAACTAACCATATTAACCTATTTTTTCAACAAACACAATCAACCCAAAACACTATAAAGTTACCTTGAGTATTTTTTCCCAAAATCCTGAAAATATTATCTATTTTTATCAGTGAGTGATATTTATAAATGATATTATAGTATATTATACATGTTATAAATATTATTTGAAACATATAAGTATCATTCTCTAGTAGTTCCACTTTAAAGGTATGAAAATATATCTTAAATGGTATCAATAACCTTGAAAAGTTATTTTATGAAAAGATTATATTTTTGGGGAGAACTATTAGAGAACACATGATTAAGGGATAGATAAATCTTATGTTTAAAATATTCTTTATGTTTAGGTAATAAAGGGTTGATTTATTTTGAGAAAAGTGAGTTAGATAGTATTGTAGCCTTGGAATTGATTATTTATTGAATGAAAAAATGATCTATGATATTTTTGGTGAGGTTTATCTCATTTTTGAGCTTATGATATATATTTACTTGTGTGTTAACTTATAAACTAGTTGTTAATATCATTTTAGGGTTAAATATAGAGTTAATTTCTTGAAGAAGATATGGTTTTACCATGGTTTAATGTCTTAGAGATTCAGATGGTTTTGGGAAAGGTATATTTTGAAGAATGTATAATTATGGTATATACATACCAAATTATATGATTATATGAAGTTTAATGTTGTTTAAAGAAACAAAAGTAACATAATCTATCCTAAGAGAGTAAGGTAAATTTTATATTAAAAGTTATATCCTGAATGAAAAATATGTTATGAATACCCTCACATACTTTTATCAATAAGTAATAATTTACATTATGAGGATGTAATTTATTTAAGGGGGTTGAATATAACTAACCGATATTTTAATATATAATTACCTTAAAATAAGTTAATGTGTTTGATATCTTGGTCTACGTGCAACACCAAACTAAAATAAACCACAATATATTTAGATAAAAATATAAATTTTATGTATGAGAATTAAAACCTAGATGTTAAATAAGCAAGAATAAATAGAAGTATCTTATTTATAAAATATTTATAGAAATTAATATAATGGTTACTTTTAATATCTATTAAATTAAATTTATATAGAAAAAAAAACCATTACGATTATTTTATGCTTAGAAGAGTATTTTTATAAATATTTTTCTTTTATGAAATATGAATTTTTATTTCAATAAAATTGAGATTAATGATGATAAAATATATTTTATATGAATAATTGATTAATACTAATTTAATAAGAAAATTTTAGGAATATGAATGAGAATGATTAATATTATAAAAAAACCATTTTCCATAAAAACATTTTTTCATTAAATTTTATAATTTTATTTAAAAGTAATATCTCTAAATTTTAGAATTTAATTTTATATATTGAAAATTATTTTTGAATTCATCTTATTAATATGTTCTTAGGATTATTTTTTTGAATTTTCCCTTAAATATTAATTTTAAGGTGAATAGTTCATTATATCATTTTTACAAATTAAAAAACTTTGGTTACAATTTAGTATATAATTATGGATTGGAATTCCAGGAAACCTTTTTCTAAGAATAAAAAATTATTTTATAAGTTACTTTATCATTTATAAAATGTTGGTTTTAATATTAAAACACATATTTTTTTATTTTAGAACTTAATTAATATTTTAATTTTTTTTAATACATTATACTTATAGTATTTTAAAATTATTTTTATCACTTTTATAAAATAAATATAATAAAATGTAATTAAAATTTGGAATAATTAAGAAAAAAATCTATAACAAGGATCATTTTATTTAAAAAAAAGGATAAATTACATTGGTAAAAACTAGTTACTTGAGTAAAAATCAAAAGGGGTAAAAAGGGTTTATCCAAGAGGGAAATACCAAAAATATGTTTAAAATATGTGTGATAATGGGTGTTTGAGGGATTAATTGAACCTATTAATCCCCCTATCCATTATTTATCAATTTTGGATCTACCTTCCTTGAGAGTGATTTCCCATTATTGAAAAGTTTTGCGTATTTACAAAAATGTCATCCCTTTTCACTTATAAAAGGGGAACTCCTATCTTAACTTCCTCTCACACTAAAACCCACTTAGTTTGGACCAAAATATTTCCAAAACACTTCTAAAAATTATTTTACACCTTTTAATTGTTTTATTATTATAAAAATAAAATCCCATAAAGGATTAATCTCCATTTTAAAGGAGACAATCCAAGATGTAAGATATAAATTTTTAACTGCTCCTTTATCATTTCTATTTCATTATGTGTAATTAATATTAATAAAATTACATTATACCACATTAAAAGGATAAAATTGGTATAATTATTATATTGATATGTTATTATAGTGATTTTATAATCATTAATAACATTTCCCTTTTCTATTAATAAAAATGAAACTATCATTCATGCGTTCTGTAGATTAGCACCTCTTCGATGCAATGAGTTTTTTATTACTTCACCACATCACAAGGATGATACTAATAGAGAATTTAATATATAAGTATTATATTTATGAAATTTTTTATATTATTAAAATATAAACCAAATTACTCATTTTCCCTATTATATGGAAAATAAAATCATCATCTATGCATACGTGTGGAATACCTTCTCCATTGAATGATTGATTTCCATTTTTCTTTTTTATCACTATGTTACATGGATGGTTATTAGAATGTGATTAATGGTAAAATAAAATTTTTATGAAATTATTAATTCTCTTTAAATATAAATTCTACAACTTATTAATAATATGATCAATAAAAAATTGTGGAAAATTCTTCCGACAAAAAGAGTGTTCTAAGAGAAAAAATGATTTCTTCATACTACGAATTAAATTTGTATAGGAAATATTCTACCATTATTATATAAAATTTTTATATATCACAGTAATAAAAACTAAATAAGATCAATAAAATTTTATTATAATGATATTACAACTAAACTATCACATATTCATCCATTAATCATGGTATGCTCATGTTTGGGTTGGTTTAGACACCCACTTGAAAAATGTTATGAATTTATATAATAGATGGCTATTGGAACTTAATTAGTGATTTAATATGATATAAATATGAAAATCATTACTTTTTTTATTTTTATAATAGTAAAAATATTATTAAACTCATTAATTAATAAAACACTTTTCATTTATTAATAAGAATCGAAACACGATCATATCTGATTTCATCATCATTTTTTATAACCCAAAATACCGTAGAATGAATTTATACCATTATTAATATCATGTAAAATATACTCTAGTACCTTTTTCTATCTTTTAATTATGAAATGTTTACCAATAATGATTAAAACTCTATTTTTTGAAACTTGTTCAAAATGATCAATATTACTTACACATGATATTGAAAATAGGTAATAATTATATTGAATTCATAAATATAATGACTATAAATGAAAAAATATATGATTTAGATTTTCAAATAAGTTATTAATATATCTATTATTGTTATACAGAAGGTTATAGTGCATTTGTGAAATCCAGGATAAAAGGTAAGAGTTTTATTGGTCTCAATTATAATTATTTAAGACACAAAACATGTTATATACTGTGTTTCTTTTTTATGGTGATATATTTATTTAAAATAACATGAATGTCCTATACTTTATTTAGTATTAATTCATGGGTGTAATGACTCTGTTTATTCCTTGTAATACTTTAAGATATTTTAAAGAATATTTTTGAAGTCAGAAACTAAGTCAACGTAATATTCCAGGGTCTAAAGAGCCTCATTGCAGATATATTAAAAACAATAAATATAATATATCAAGTATGCATAATTTTTTAATAATAATGGAATAAGTACAAAATTGTTTCTTCAATGGGAAATATGATACCACCATTAAATCTAAAATGTGGGTTTTACCCTAAGAGCGATATAATCTTTATTAGCATCAGGTGCTTTGATAGAGTGCTATCATGGAACAATTAAATGAATTTATTAATTTAATTGTAATTATTTTCAAAACTTAAAAGTACACTTCTATATAAATCATTTAAGGATGAATTCCCTAGTGTTAGCCACATAACCCTATTGGGAATGAGAAGATGGAAAGGGAGAACTCAAGAGGTGAGTATGTTGGAAAATGATCACGATATCATGTATTGAGGATCAAAGTACTGTGAGGATCATCATCATCAATGGAGTTCCTAGATCATGTCAATAATATTGAGATATAAAAATTATTCATCAGTGATTGATCCAAATCAAGGTAGGGTGTTTTTTTGTGGTTTAATCCCAATTTAAAGTTTAATATGAACATAAATTAAATATTTATGAATTAATTCATGTATTTTTCTTCACTGGTTTGTAAAATGCTTGTTTTTTATAACTATGTTTTAGAATTTGAGATTTATTTATCCAAACTTATTCTTTTTGGTTTGATAATCCCCATTCATTTGATTCTGTCAATGATGGACAAATGAATACGACTATTGATCAAGACTTACTTTGTGTTATGTGCCTTTCTCCCCCGGTTCTTAACATTATTCATTGGTAATCAGTTGGATGGTGATTTGATGATACTTGAAAGGAATGATCATTTTGTTTTTATTCTTTTCTATGACATATCATGGTCATGGGTTTATTTTTAGACTTTAGGTTATGTGAAAGAGGTGTGACAATGATGACGGGAATCCGATGAGTGTTTGGGTGATAATTGATTTGTGAGCCAAATTGAGTGGATCTCTCTAGAGGATTAATGATGGGGAATTTTGAGTAATGAGTGACTAAAATCTAACCACCAGTGATTAAGGTGGTCCAATGTTGGCATGGGCAGTGTGATTTTTGTTATCCAAACTGCATGGATCTTTGGGATAATGACGGTGGTAGTTTTTCTGGATAAAAATGGTCATAATCCAACTTCTATCCCGATGTGGAGGGTGTTAATAAATATCTAGGTTTTGGGGTGATATTTTTGGTGGTCTCAAAGGTGGAAGTGGTTCAAGGGAGAAGATGTGTGTATAACCTGGGAGAAATTACGATGTACACAACGTGTAGTTTAGAGGAATACACAACGTGAAATACCTAATATGTAGAAGATAGGGTTTATGTGTTGAGTTAAATATCACATTCCATGTGGGTCCCCGACATTCCATGTGACACTTGGCCAACCATCTCGACATGTACATGGAGCACATATCCAAGAAGCCATGTATAAAAATATGTCGAGTGATATGGAGTAAACCCCATATACTTCAGAAAGTACTCAGGTATAATTTACATGGGAATGATTGTAGTATATAGGAATGTACTAGAGTTGATAGCTTGACCAGATGAAACATTGAGGGCTAGATAACCTCTATAATCCATGTATCCTAAATGAACATTTCATGTACCTTGAGAAATATATTTGGAGTGTGAAGTCGATACATGGGAAATGCCAGTCTTATAAAGACACATCGTATAACCCTAGTGACACATCATGTTATTATTCAAGGGAAAATTATATCCCATTTTATTTTTAGTTCATCTCTAGGGTTATATTGGGTGTGTCCCCTCAATATGTATCTATGTGGATGTATTCCCTTATTAGGTTTGTCTAGAGTGATTTTTCTCAGTCCAGCTCCATGAGGGTTTAATATGATATTTTTTAGATAATTAGACAAGATAAACTCATTATATTAGAGTAGAAATACCTCCATGAGGCTCGAGGGTTGTATTCTGATTCCCATCATCTTCTTCCCTAGGCAGGGTTTTAGGAATTGTCGTGACCTACATACAAGGTTGTTTGATCCCATTCCTAGTGGGTTATTTCAGATGGGATTTGATATACCTAATTAACCCTAGGTGTGACCCCCTTTTTGTGTATTAATATCTTTAAATATCTAGAATGTACTTCTTCTTGGTAAATCCCGATGATCATGACCTCTCAGAGGAGTGCCATTAGTGTGATAATACTCATGGAGTGAGTTCACCCAGATTAGTTGTAACATACTAGGTAATGTTTGAATAAGTATTTTTTATATTTGTTAATATATATGAATTAGATAGTAATTTTACCTTAAAATTATAACTATGTCCAATAAAATACATGACACACAACAATGAGTTTCACTGAAATCTTTCATTGCACGCAAGACTGAGTTATACCGAGCAATAATATATTGTTAATATATTTAATATGGAAGTTATCGCCCAACCATTTTATCAGTAGGAATGAATAAGAATAACTATATTATGTTTAAATATGTTTATAAAATGTTTTTACATTCATCCAATAAATTTTATAGAACCAAAATAAGAATAAATCCAATTATAAGCATAAAAGTTGTATATTTTTAAAAGGTAGTTCTACCTCCTTTTAATGGCACACCTATTTTAAATCAACTTCATGACAATTTCATAATTTTTATATGAAAAAATAAACTTAATTTTTTAAATATAAATATAAAAATTTACTTTGTATTAACTTTTGTAATTTTTTTAAGAACTCTCATATTTCGATGAATAATAAATAAAACTGAATTTTAGTTCAAAACTACATTTTCATCCAATTTATCTATTGCCCTTCCAATCAGTCATTCATTTTTTCAATTTCATTACATTAAAAATGTCTCTTGAAGTTTCCTTATAAAATCAGATGGCCTCAAACAGGGAACTAAAAGATTGTAAAATTTATGGAGAAAGGTTGGTAGATTCCAATTTCTTTCTGAAATATGATTCCATGATTTCAAAAGTTATAAAGAAGAATAGTTAAAAAAGCCTTTGTGTTGCCAAAATGAGAAATTTGGATCCGTTTTATCCTAATCTCCCTATAGAATTATATTATTTAGTAAATTTTTATAATGGAGGAAGAGAAAAGTTTTATTTCATAATCTATGGTAAGACTTATTCCTTATATTTCAACAAGGCTGGTAGTTTATTGGATATACCTTATAAAGGGGAGGCTATATTTTTTTCCCAAAAATTTCTAGACAAGGAAGGAAGGTTTGAGAAGGTTAAGGTAATGGAGTATATTAGAATTAAAAGTGTTAAGTCATAGAAGATCAACTATATTTCAAAAAACTATTGATTGTTAGCTTTTTGGATGAAATGTTTTCTCATTCTGAGAAAGGGTTATAAGGATTCTCTCAAGAAGTGTGAAATTTTTATGATGGATTTCCTGGCGAATCTAAGATAGGTAAAACTTATCAAATATATTCTCTTGATGATCATCAATATAAAGAGTGTCACACTCAAGTCTCTGATAATTATGTATCCAAAGATTTTTTCAAATATCATTGTTCTTTTCCAAGAATCCTTCAAAATTACTTACATTTGAAAACCTAAAACCTTTAAGATTATCTTGTTGAGTGATGATACTCTAAGGAGGATGAAAATCAGTTTCAGTATTGAGATAAGAGAATTATATAATATTTTTGAAAGTGAAATTCAAGGTCCTTTCAAGAAAGGGGAAGTAGGTGAAAATTACAAGAAAACTCAAAAGAAAAGAAAAGATAAAGGACCAGAATCAAAAGAAACAACACCCATTACGAAAACTCAGTCAGCTCCACCCAAACAAAAAAAGGAAAAATATCTTTTCTGATGAAGTGGTTGCTAAATAGAGAGAGCAGAATAAGGAGAAGAAGGAAGGAGATGCACGTTTTGGTTTAGACCCTGTTGAGGCTAAGGCCTTGAATATTTAGGTAGCAGAAGATCTTGAGAAGTAAGATAAATAGAAAAATATGAAGCAAAATATGTTAGAAACAGAAATTTTTCTATCCTTTCTTAAAGATATAGAAAAATATTTTGAAAAAATCTAGGTACCAGAATCCTTCTTTAAATAATTAGTTCTAATAGAAACTCTTGGAAAGAAAATTTCAATTCCAGAACCCATTCTGGAGGAAGAAGTAGTTCATAAAGAAGAAGAATAAGAATAAGAAGAGGAATATGAAAGTGAAGATATATTCAAAATGGTGTAAGAATACCATGAGAAAGAAAGTCCTTCAGAAAAGTTTTCAATCAGAACTTCCCAAGTTGAATCAACCAAAATAATCTCAAAAGGGAAATATGATGATACTGATGATGAGGTTGATAAACCTATAGATGATGAATGCAACAATCATGATTTTATTCATCCTGAAGATGTTACGGAAGGTTCTGATAAAGATGATATTGATGATGATAAGATAATCCAAGTCTTTGATAACATGTATGGGAATTAGAAAATTGAGAAAGAAATATCTAGAGATAACAAATAAAAACAAGTGGTTGTTGATTTTCATAGAAAATATATGGTTGTTACATATAATAAAGATGTTTTTGGAAAATCTAAGAAGAAAGCTGAAGAGAAAGATAATGTTTTCTAACTAGTAAAGAAATAAACTTCATAATCTTCATCATTCATGGGAGAAGATTTTTTTGTTCAGTCTTTGAAGAAGTTAGTGAATACAATACCCTTATTTCCAATTATTGATTTTAGATGGTAGTTGCTTAGACATACTATAAATTAGAAGTTGGATTCGATAAGCATTCTCATGGAAAATTTCATCAAGCTTGAAACAGATATAAAAACTTTATCACATTGGTTATGATGCTCATAGGAGATCATGTAAGGAAATAACCAAATGTTCTAAGACAATAATTGATGATATGAAAGTAATGGATGATTTCCAAGATTCAGTAAAATATTATTTTGATAAATTAGCTAAAACCATCAAGAACCTTACAAAAAGATTTTTAGATAACCAGAATCAAAAGAAAGATTCCAGAATTCAAGAAGATAGAGATCTAAATAGAAATCTCAATTCCGATGCTATAAATTTGAAAAGGGAAATAGAACTCAAAGAATAGTTGGAAGGAAAATTCCAATAGCTAGAAGAGGAGATAAAATATAAAGTAGAATATCTTGAGTCCCAAGAAGAATGAATTAGATTCCTAAAGAAGAAGAATCAGGATAAAAATCAGTTGATCAATAAATTTGAGGATGATCACAAAGAACTGAAGAAGCTGAATTCAACCTTGAGAAAACTGATGCTGAAGGAAAATAATGATGAATAATTTTCCTTAAAATCCGATCTTTTGTTGTATTCTTCTTGTATTTTTTTTCAATAGTAATGAAATTTTATTTCACTTAAATTGTTTTGTCTTGTATATTTCTAACTTTTTAGGTACAATATTTTCTATTCCCTCTGTTCCTTTTTGAAAATCACAAAGGGGGAGAAAATAATGATCAAAATAATATTAAGAATAGAATTCCATAAGTAAGGGGGAGATTAAGTAAGGGAAAATTACTCAAATAATATATTCTTAAGTAATAATAAGTAATATATCAATGAAAAACAAGAATAAGATCCTTAGGGACTTCAAATACTAAGGGGGAGTTAGTCATATTCATCATGGGTCATAGGTAAAGGGTGATAAGTATTTATTTTAAAATTCTAAAAGAAAAAACCTTATTCCTTATATTATTTTTCAAAAATTTGTTCGCTATTTCCAAAATGGGGTAGATTATTAATTCAATAAGTATCCTTATGACTTTTCCATTCCTTTATGTTTTGAAAATAACACACATTTTCTTTAAGGTAAATTATCCTTCTCTAATTATTATTTTATTAAGTAAAATTTTCTTTCTCTAAGAATAGTTTTATCCTTACCCTTGGATTTTATTGTTTATTTTAATGTCTAATTAAACCAATATTAACCTTTTATTTTTAATCAAAAAATTCATATCTTTATCTAAAACATTAGAATATTATAGTTCATTAGATATCAAGTCTTACTATTTTCATACTTTGAATTATCTAAAATTCAGAATCTGAATTATCTGAATTTCAGAATCCAAATTCTCTGAAATTCAGAGTCCCAATTCCTCAAAATTCAGACTTCGATTCCTCAAAATCCAGACTCCAATTTCCTCAGAATTCAAACATCAAATTGCTCATAATTCAGAATCTAAATTCATTAGAATTCATACTTCAAGTTCCTCATAATTTTGAATCTGAATTCCTTAGAATTCAGACACTGAATTCCTTAGAATTCATACTCCGAATGTCTAATTTTCATAGATTTTGATTTTCCATATTTTTTAAAGTTACTTTACCTTCCTATAAGATTGTTTCAAGTTTATCGAATCCTAGTTTCTTAAATATGATATTTTTATTTCTTAAATTTTATTGTTTCTTTAACATGATAATGTTTCCTAGTATTTCTCACATAAAACGATGCCATACAATCTGTTTTTTAACCAACCATTGGTTGAGTGAAACCTATCTAGGTCCTGCCAAAATTCAAGGAAAAATATAACCATTGGAGGAGGGATTCGACCGTTATAGTTTTTTCTTATAAATAGAATCTTATTTGAATGAGCTCGATACAAATGTTGAGATCTAGAGATTATATAATGTGATGCTATGAAGTGATTTCAAGAGAGAAAAACTCTATTACCTTGTGCGATCTGTGAACATCTTGTTCAGTTGTGAACAACTTGTTCTGCTTTCTTAGTGTGACTCCGATTGTTGATGTGTACAATTGAGAACTTCCGGGCATAGGAAGAAAGAGGTACCAACTACCTTAAAGTTTTATGACTTCTGTGGATAGGAAGACAGAGGTGCCGACTACCTTAAAGTTTGAGGGCTTGTAGGGATAACAAGATAGACTCTGATATTCTTATCGAGGGATTACCTTGGTGTGAGTAAGACATAATTTTTTGAAAGTGTAAATCAAGGGAAATTTATCCAAGTTTTTTGAATACCCTTCTATATGGGTTAAAATATTTCCTACTTGTTTACTTGTGTTGTTGTTACAAGTTTTATTTCCACTGTATTTTGTTAAAGAAAGAAAGTATAACTTTCTTATAATTGTTTACTCTGATAAATAATATTCTATACGCTTTAAGGTATAATATTTACCTAAGATAAAATTACTAAATTTTATTAAATATAAACTTGTTTAAGTGTAGGTTCTTTATAATTGGACATGGACCCTTCCAATTATCTCTTTGTTTAAGAACAAAAGACGATTTGTGAATTCACCTTGTTTAATTTTGTTAAACATAGTTTTTCTTAAGGTTAAAAATGAAAGTTTTTAAACTTAAAATTAACCCCCTATTATAATTTATCATCTACATCTATATTTTGATCCTACATTGATGTCATTTTAAACCATATCTTTTGGTTTAACCCATTCATTAATTGATTTTAACCTTAACTATGGTAATGACTTTTTCAATCTTAAAGGGTTATAATTTTACTTATAAGTTAAAAATTAGCTCATAAATGAAAAAGGGATGATTTTTAGATCATTTATCACTATAATATCCCTATTTAAATATTTTTATGATTTCTTAAATAATTTAATAAAATTTTATATTTCATAAAATATCATTATTTTCATTTTGACACTATTCATTTACTTTGAATTTGAAGTAATCAAGATAGCTATGCAATTCCAATATAAACATTTAAAACATCCCTAAAATGTTATATTTATATAAAAAAATTGTGTAATATAATAATTCACCCAATTTGTATTACTTTTATTATTTTTAAAATCATTTTTTATTTTTCTATTAATTGAATAATTATTGTGTCAGCATTGCGTAAACATTTATGGTAATTATTCAATCACTAAAAATTATAAATAAATTACCATGATAAAAATATTTATTCTTTATCTAAATAAACATTTATAATATAACTTATCCTCATTTTATACTTATGAAAAAATTGATATACAATTAAGTCAAAAGATTGACATTTTGGAACTTTCTTTACTTAAAACAATATAAATTTCATTATTAAGGGAAAATAGAACCCAAAAACCATATATTATAATTTTGGTAGTATATGGTAAAATTTATTCCATAAAATAAAATAAGAAAATGTTTTGGGTTGATTTTGAGACCTTATCTTATATCTTTAAACTTGTTATTCTCATTTTACCCTTACCGTGGTGATAAATATTTATCACTATTACTATTCATAATGACAAAAAATAAATGGGACCAATTAAAAAAATATAAATCTTATGATTAAAAATATGGTATCTATTTTTAATGTTTAATTTTTATAAGTTTAAAAAATCAATTTTAATATAAATACGTAAAATGTGATGAATTTTTTATAGAAAAAAGTGTTTTTTAAGCATAAAAATTAACTTTTATCAAAATCTTGAATATTTAATATTAAAATAGAATTAATTATATTATTTGTAATCAAATGGAACATATTTCACTTTAATATAAAATCCAAAATATAATGGGACTATTAATTACTTGATTTGATGAAATGAAATGACAATATTTGAAAAATCGATATTTTTCACTATTCACTGAAAATCAATCATTTCTGAAAAATCCCAAAATTTCACCCTAAGTGAATTTTGATATGTTGATTTAAAAAATGATTTTTATTTTATAAAATAAAATTTCTAAAAGTTGTGTAAATTAATTATAATTTCCACACAAAATTCAATAAAAATAATTTTTGAATAAATACCTTTTTGAACCACAAAACGACTTTACTAAAAATTGAGTGATTATTTCCTAAGAATTAATAAATACATTTTTATTTACTTATAAAATTATAAATATATTTATTAATTAAGTTAATCATATTCATACATTACGATTCAATGATTATGTTATAATAATCACATTTAAATATTAACATTTTTATAATTTTTCTCAATTTTCTTAAAGCTCGGTGTTTCGTGTGAAAAAAATATATAAAGATTATTATTATTTTAAATTTAATTTTCTAAGTGTTACATTAGGTGGTGGACTACAAATATATAAAGTTTTATTTTTTACATGGTTTATATTTTTAGACTGATGCTTTGGACACTGAAATTACTTAAATGTGGTTTGGGTAGCTTGGACTTGTGCTTCTAGATACCAAGAATAAGATAATAAATGAGAATAATTTTTTTTTATGTATCAAAAAATGATATATAACTCATGTGATAGACATTAGATAAAGTATTTTGGGTTGGACTAGGTGTTAATTTAGAACCCGAGGGCCAACAAGTTAAATAATAAATAGTTATTTTAAAATGAATCTTCATTTTTGTGTTGTTTATTATTACATATTATATCTTCATACACTATTATTAGAATAGATATTATTTTAGAGACTATTGTTGGTGTCCTACCAAGTTTTACTCAAACTTTGCTAAGACCACCACTAAACATGGGTACCCAAACAACTGTCACATGTTTATTATAGGTGCATGTTTGGGTAGAGGATCAAGTTGGTTTTTACCTAACCAAGCATATTGGATTGGATGGTATCAAGAGACTAGATGATATTTGTCTTGAAGATATAGAGGATCTCATTTAATTGGTTTACTTTAGTATAGAATATTTTTGTTACTGGCCTAGTTGGTGGTCATGTGTATGGATGGAATGGATGTTCAGCCTCTTACTGTATTTCATTAGTTGTTCAATCATTTTTATATTCATCATATTATACTTATAGTTTATTTTGATATGTTGATATTTATTAATTATTATGCATGATAATTACTATTTTTGGTATATAAAACTTAGTTAATTTACCTATTATTTCATACTCTAATCAGGGGGTATAGTCTCCCCATGGTACCACCCCAAAACCTTACTGCTTGTCGGAAGACTCTGACACATTGGGAGCTGTGCCCGAGGTCATGTGGAAAACTGGTCTGGTTTCTATTATAGAGTTAAACATGGTGGGGCAGTAAGACTAGTGTGTGACCTTATGAACTAGTGGTTAATATCATTTTAGTGATAAATATAGTGTTAAATTCTGGAAGAATATATGGTTTCACCGTGGTTTAATGTCTTAGATATTTATATGGTTTTGGAAAAGGTATATTTTAGAGAATGTATGATTAAGGTATATACATACATGATTATATGATTTTATAATGATTAATTTTATTTAAGGAATAAAAAGTAACTTAATCTATCCTAAGAGCGAAAGGTAGATTTTATATTAGAAGTTATATCCCGAATGATAAATATGTTATGAATACCCTCTTCTACTTTCATTAGTGATTAATAATTAAAATTATGAGGATGTAATTTATTTAAGGGGGATAATGTAACACCTCAATATTTTAATATATTATTACCATTAAATAAGTCAAGGTGTTTGATAACATACTTTACATGCAACACCAAACTTAAACGAAACCATAATATATACAGATAAAAATATAAATATTAAGTATGGACCTTAAAACCTATCTGTTTAATTAATATGAATAAATATGATCATATAATTTATAAAATATCTATATAAATTAATATAACGGTTACTTTTAATATTTATTAAATTCAATTGATATAGTTAAAATAACTAATATGATCATTTTATGTTAAGAAATGTATTTTTATAAATATTTTCTTTTTATGTGGTATTCATTTATTTTTCAAGAAACATGTGATTAATGATGATAAAATATATTTTATGTGAATAATTAGTTAATATTAATTAAATTATAAATTAATAGGAAATATGAATAATAATGGTTAAAATTCTAAAAAAAGTTATTTTCCTATAAAAGTAGTTTTTCATTATATTTTAGAATTTTCTTTAAAAGTTAAATTTATAAATTTTAGAATTTAATTTTAGATTTTTTTTGAATTCATCATAGTAATATTTTCTTAAGATTTTTTTTATAATCTTTCCAAAAATATTGATTTTAAGGTGAATAGTGAAGCAAACTATTTTTACAAATAACATTAATTTTATAGAATTATTAGTATATAAGTATGAATTAGAAGTTCATAAACATTTTTCTAAGATTTTTTTAATTTATAATTTAATTTATAATTTTATAAATTATGGTTTTAATTTACAAACCCATATTTGATATTTTAGAATTCAAGTTATATTTTTCATAAAATTATTTCCAATACATTATACATTTAGTATTTTAAAATTTATTGTTATAAATTTTATAAAATTAATATAATAAAATGGATTTAGAATTTGAAATTAATAGGTCAAAATTATTTCATAAAGACCATTTTATTTCTAATCATAAAGGATAAATTACTTTGGTAAAAACTAGTTACCTTTGTAAACATCAAAATGGGTAAAAAGAGTTTAACCAAAATGTAAAGACCACAAATATATTTAAAAAATATGTGATAATGGGTGGTTGAGGCCTTTATTGACCTTATCCCTTATCCTATTCATTATTTATCAATTTTTAATCCACTTTCGTTGAGTGTGACTTCCCGTTATTGATTTTTTTTGGGTATTAACAAAAATACCATCTCTTTCCACTTATAAAAGGGACACTCATATCCTCACTTCTCCTTACACAAAACCCACTTTTTTTGGCCCCTAATATACCCAAAAACCTCCTAAAAATTACTGGAAATCTTGAATATTTTTTTTCTTCTAAAAAAACATCCCTTAAAGTATTAACCCCCTTTGTAAAGGAGATAATCCAAGTAGTAAGGTATAAATATTTAACCGCACCTCTCTCATTTCAATTTCTTTATTCTTCCTAAAATTAAGTTACACTATATTAAAATGATAAAAATAGTGTCATTAGTATACTTTTATGTTATTATAATGATGGTACTATTATTAACCATCTTTCCCTTTTTTATTAAGAAAAACAAAACCATCATTTGTGCATTGGGAAATCTACCGTCTTCATGACACAACATGTTTCATTTTACTTAATCATATTACAAGGATGGTTATAATAGGGAATTTAATATTTAATTATGATATTTATGAAATATTTTAGATTCTAAAATTATATACCAGATTAATCCTTTTCCCCATTCTATGGAAAATGAAATCATTATCTATGCGTACGTGTAGAATACCTTCTCAATGAAACGATTAATGTTCTTTTTTCTTTTCATCATTGCCTTACATTTATTTTCATTAAAATGTATTTAATGGATACATATTATTTTTATGAAATTATTAAGGTTCTATAAAGTCAAATTGGATAACCTATTAAAAATACGAGTAATAAACAACCATGTTAAATTCAACTGAACAAAAAAGCGTTCTAAGAGAAAAAAATGATTTCTTTATACTATGAAATAACTTTTTATAGGTTATATTATTCTTATATTTATCTAAAAATTTTACATATGACACTAATAATCACTAAATAATAACATTATTCTTCTTTTATAATGATATTATAACTAAACCACCACATAATCATTCATTAATCATGGTATGTTCATGTTTGGGTCAGTTTAACCACCTTCTTGAAAAATGATATGAATTTATATCATAAATGACTATAGGAACTTAAATAATTGTATGAAATGCTATAAATTTGGAAATAATATTTTTTTAGTTATTTAATGGTAAAATTATTATTAAATTCATTAATTAATAAAACACCTTTCGTTCATTAATAATCACTGAAACACAATCATCGTCGATTTAATATTCATGGGTTATAACAAAAAATACCATGGAATAAAATTATAACCTTATGAATAACATGTAACAGATATTCCATACCTTTAATGATCTTGAAATGATGAAATTTTTAGTAATAATGAATATCAACACCATTTTTATGAATATATTTCAAAATGATATAGATTACTTACACCAAATATTAAAATTAGGTAATAAATAACTTGAATTTATATATAGAATTTTTAAAAATTTAGAGTATAATTTGAAAAAAACATGATAAAGGTTATAAAATAATATATTAAGCTATATATTCTAGCTAGACAATAGTTTATAGTGTGTTTTTGAAATCCAAGATAAATGGTAAGGGTTTTCATTGTCTCAATTCTAATTCTTTGAGACATGTTACATATTGTAAAAAAATGATTCCTTTTTAGGGATATCTATTTATTTTAAATACCAAAAATGTTCTATAATTTATTCACATATAATAAATGGGATATAGTAATCAAAATTAATTTATTTTTTTCAAATTTATTCCATCTCAAGTGTTATCCCAATTGTAAGAGTTTTTGGTAACTCAATTTTCATTCACTGATTTATGACCATTATCTTGGACTTATTTCATATAATTTGGGTACATTCAGAACATTTATTGTATTATGTGGTATTATCTCATTCCTTATATTTTTACAGCAAAAAAACGTTTTTCAAATATTACATGATTCAGGGAGTATGTTTCTTGTAAGTGATATTGATAAATAAAATCTCTTTTCTTTGAGTTCTAAAGTTTTATCTTGAACATTGTTCTTCAATTATTGGGTCCTCCCACACTAATATTTCATTAAATGATATTTTATAATCCTATATATAAACATGATTTTCAATATAAATAATTTTTTATTACTCTTTTTACAATATGATCTTTTAACAAATGTAATTTCAAAATATTAAAAAGGTTCATTTCATAATCACATGTTTTTTATTTGGATCCAAATTTTCTCTAGAAAAATTTATATCATTTATAAGGATCCATTATTTGAGATTATTTATAAAATTAAAATTTTTCAAAAATATTTCACTTAAACTTTTAAAAAATTACTTTTGAAATTGGCATGTTAGTTCATATTTTATATCAATGATAAAAATTTATTCTAAAATATATTTTAAGTTTTCACCTTTATTTTACTTTTCATGTTCAAAAGGATTTACAATCATGGGATTTATGTTAAAATATTTATTCTATAATAAGTATATATATTTATAATTTGGGGTATTGAACTCTCAGTATCATACAAATCAATTATTGATCCCTTTTTGTGTGCTACCATTCAAAGAATTTATTTTCAAGGATGTTTTTCATCCACGTCAACATCCTTCCAAGTTTCCTTTTTTACACTGGGGATATGTAATTTTAAAACCATACACCTTATTTCTCTATATTTATTATTTAATGTTCTTTTCTATAATATATATGATACATCAATGCCTTTGTCTTTCCTATCCATCCATTGTGCATAGGCCTGATTTTCTTCTAAAGCCTTTCTGTTGTGAATGCTATGTTTTCTATTCCTTTGATTGAAAGGTGTTCACATAAATGTTAAACATAAATTTATTAGGGAAATTATTTACTTAACCATATAACATTTCTCCATACATATTTATTTTTATGGATTATCACATAGATATCTATTCTATTTATTGATAGGGGAACTATTAAAAATATGTATATTTTTTATTCTGATACGGATGTTTATTGATTACCCAAGAAAGTTGACTATGTATTATTTAACCAACCACCTTATTTCCATGGATGTGTTATGATCATGTTACCCCTTATATTGAAATAGAGATAATTATTGTAATTCCATATGTTATTATTCCAATATTTATGATTGTTGGCAAAGTTTATTATGTATTGCTTACTCATTATCACATATAACAAATGTATTGGACTTAAACAAGGATGAGTTAGTCATAAAATTATATATCCTCTTAATTAATTGGTATTTATCATTATAAAAAATATTTTCTATTTTGGGTTTTGAGTTCCCATAACACAATATTTCTTAAACACAGGGCCTTGACGGTAAGATCACGAGATCTAAGATCACGAGGTATTGTCTTAGGGTATGGAATTAGCTACTTAAGATTATGAATTTCATCACTAAGGAACCAATTATTAATATCCATGTGATACATTTGTTTTCATTTCTATATATGGATATATTATGCTCTCATTTTTAGTTCATTATGATATTATAATGATTACTTATCCCTATCATAATTTTTATACCATGTTTATACCATGATTTACTCAGCTTTATGCTTTCCCTTTTTGAGTATTTGAGAACTCCCCTTATTCTATTTCCATTTCCCCAGTTTATGAAGAGAAGTTTTTTCATAGTATATGAATAGAATCATAGCATATGTGGGGGATTTTTGGGAGATATTAAAGGCTTATTATAGATCAAGTAGTTTCTTATATAATGAGAAATATCTAATAGTTGAGAAAGACATTGACTTTATTAGTTTATGATTCAGTATAGTTCTCTAAATTTATAAGCCTAAAAGGTATTTGGTATGTATATAATGAGATATTTGTTTTAAGTCATGTAATTATGGTATACTTACATCTAAGAATCTATAGTTGATATCAAATCCAATATGTAAAGTATGTTTTTATGGAAGTGAGCTTAGGAGTGTGTGTTTGGGTAATCACAGTTAGCATAAGAGAATGAATCATATAACTTTAGATATTAAGATGTTTTATTTTGAGGATTAATTAGGAGTTAAAAATTTCATTAAAGTTTGATAAGATAAGGTTTATCATAATTTCAAAGGCATAAAAAACCTTTAGGTTAGTTAAAGTAATGTTGAATATTTTAGGGATTGGGATAAGTGATTTTTTTTGAAAAACCTTTGGATAAGTTAAAGTAATAATTCTAAGTATATGATAACATATCAAAGTATTGGTAAAATATATATTGTGTAGTTCTCCTTGAAATTACATCCCTTCCTAGATACTATAAGTGGATGCAGGCTCTAGCATAAATTTACCTAGGGGTAATAATGTCAAAAAGGTATGGTTGGGTATTAACTCGATCATCACCTCATTCATGATAAATAGGGCTAATAACACACCTTATTGGACACTTATTGGGGATATGATATGGTTTATTCACATTATATCAATGATAAATCATGAAGGATTGAGTACGATGTTAACTAATTAAGTTATAGAAGATAATAGAAAAATGACCATAGATAACTAAAGATTAAACATTGTCATATGTTGAATTAGAAGTTTGATATATAAAGAATGAATGTGTTATTAAGGAAGAAATATTCTGATTTATGTTTAATATCTATATTTTGGATATTAGAATAACCATTTTTGGTTTTAGTACTTGGTTGAAACAGGATCATGAAGATGAATCTGAGAAAGATATGTATCTAGAAGCCACTATGTATTATAACGGAATTAATGGGAATACTTAAATGGTTAATAATTTTAGTATATTCCTATTATGATGGAAAAAGTGAGTTTCCTACTCTTAAATAAGGTAGTAAGATTTATATTTTAATTGAAATTAAATCTTATGTTATCCCAACTGGGTTAAATACCCTTAGGGAGGGATGAGGGTATGATAGATTAAAACAACTATCGCTTTTAGATATTGGTTAATAAATAAAAGACACTATTATCTCTCATTGCCATAGACAAAAATAAATTTATATTAAAACATGCACAAGAAACATACATTTTTACTTAGTTAACCCTCACTGGTTTACGTCAAAGGAGCATACAACGACAATGTGAAGATGTAATAAATCCACTAAAGCACACTACTGTTACAAGGTTTGGAGCGGAATAACTTCCCCTCTTGGTTTGATAAAAATCACAACTTTAAAGCTCATTTCTCTATTAAATTATGATTGATCACTACTCCTTTATGGGATTATTCTTTTTACCACTTTAATCAATATTTTTTACATCTCATTTGGTGTATCATGAATCTCTAATTTGATCTACATGATGAATACCTATTTACCACCAAAATTATGGGAAAGTCCTTATAGGTTCAAAAAAATTTGTATTTCATGCAACCTTTTCATGACTTGTGCAAAAATTTACAAACCTTCACTAAACATTAATGTTTTTCAATGAATCTTTATCTTTTGTGAAATTATTCAGTTCATTATGAAACTCTCAAATTTCATGTAAATTTTGGATTTTCAGGGAACTCACTTAGTCTTATATACATAGGTAACTTTTCTATGTGCAAGTTATGTTTGATACATCACATCATATAAGAAATAAATTAGTGTAACTCTTACTTGATTAATATACCTAAAATTATCTAAGGTTTGAGCTACTCAAATAATGGGGGTTGCGGCCAATTTTTTAAACCCAACAACCCTTTATGAAACTTCCTTTATTTCCTTTGAATATCTATGAAAATTTCCTTGGGCACTAAATTTAAATGATTTTATGTCACATTTAGCGCACAACTCACCGCCCTCATTTAACTACATCTATATTTCCTGGTCTCGTGCATCTCTTCCTATATTTCATAACCCCGAATTTCATAAAGTTTCTGAACTTGCACAAAACACTATCATTTTTCGTATTTTGATGTGAGAAACCTAAATCTTCACTTTTATGAAATTTTATCAAACACCATCACCCTTTCATGAAAATTTTACATTTACATGAAAATCATTCCTTTTCCAAAAACTCTTTTTTCCTTCCTCCAAACTTTTGACCCCAAAAATTTGGAAAACACTGGAAAATGACACCATCTTGTACAAACAATTTTTTGTACCACTTATAGAGCTTACATACCTCTATCTTGAATCTATTTAAACATAAATAATCCAAAATCATACTGAAAATCCATAACTAACCATATTAACCTATTTTTTCAACAAACACAATCAACCCAAAACACTATAAAGTTACCTTGTGGATTTTTTCCCAAAATCTTGAAAATATTATCTATTTTTATTAGTGAATGATATTTATAAATGATATTATAGTATATTATACATGTTATGAAGATTATTTGAAACATATAAGTATCATTCTCTAGTAGTTCCACTTTAAAGGTTTAAAAATATATCTTAAATGGTATCAATAACCTTGAAAAGTTATTTTATGAAAAGATTATATTTTTGGGGATAAATATTAGAGAACACATGATTAAGGGATAGATAAATCTTAGGCTTAAAATATTCTTTATGTTTAGGTAATAAAGGGTTGATTTATTTTGAGAAAAGTGAGTTAGACAGTATTGTAGCCTTGGAATTGATTATTTATTGAATGAAAAAATGATCCATGATATTTTTGGTGGGGTTTATCTCATTTTTGAGCTTATGATATATATTTACTTGTGTGTTAACTTATAAAATAGTTGTTAATATCATTTTAGGGTTAAATATAGAGTTAATTTATTTAAGAATATATGGTTTCACCATGGTTTAATGTCTTAGAGATTCAGATGGTTTTGGGAAAGGTAAATTTTTAAGAATGTATAATTATGGTATATACATACCTAAGTATATGATTATATGAAGTTTAATGTTGTTTAAAGAAAAAAAGTAACATAATCTATCCTAATAGAGTAAGGTAAATTTTATATTAAAAGTTATATCCTTAATGAAAAATATGTTATGAATACCCTCACATACTCTTATTAGTAAGTAATAATTAAAATTATGAGGATGTAATTTATTTAAGGGGGTTGAATATAACTCATTGATATTTTAATATATGATTACCTTAAAATAATTTAATGTGTTTGATATCTTGGTCTACCTGCAACACCAAACTAAAATAAACCACAATATATTTAGATAAAAATATAAATTTTATGTATGAGAATTAAAACATAGCTGTTAAATTAGAAATAATAAATAGAACCATTTGATTTATAAAATATTTATGGAAATTACTATAATGGTTACTTTTAATATCTATTAAATTAAATTTATATAGAAAAAACAACCATTACGATCATTTTATGCTTAGAAGAGTATTTTTATAAATATTTTATTTTTATTAAATATGAATTTTTATTTCAATAAAATTGAGATTAATGATGATAAAATATATTTTATATGAATAATTGGTTAATACTAATTTAATAAGAAAATTTTAGGAATATGAATGAGAATTATTAATATTATAAAAATCCATTTTCCATACGAACATTTTTTCATTAAATTTTATAATTTTATTTAAAAGTAATATCTCTAAATTTTAGAATTTAATTTTATATAGTGAAAATTATTTTTTAATTCATCTTATTAATATGTTCTTAAGATTTTTTTGGAATTTTCCCTTAAATATTGATTTTAAGGTGAATAGTTCAAAATATCATTTTTACAAACTAAAAAACTTTGGTTACATTTTAGTATATAATTATGGATTTGAATTTAAGGAAACCTTTTTCTAAGAACAAATTTTTTTTTATAAGTTACTTTATCATTTAAAAATTGTTGGTTTTAATATTAAAACACATATTTTTTTATTTTAGAACTTAATTTATATTTTAATTTTTTTAATACATTATACTTTTAGTATTTTAAAATTATTTTTATCACTTTTAGAAAATAAATATAATAAAATGTAATTAAAATTTGGAATAATTAAGAACAAATTATATAACAAGGATCATTTTATTTAAAAAGACAAAGGATAAATTACATTGGTAAAAACTAGTTACTTGAGTAAAAATCAAAAGGGGTAAAAAGGGTTTATCCAAGAGGAAAATACCCAAAATATGTTTAAAATATGTGTGATAATGGGTGTTTGAGGGATTAATTGAACTTATTAATCCCCATATCCATTATTTATCAATTTAGGATCTACCTTCCTTGAGAGTGATTTCCCATTATTGAAAAGTTTTGCATATTTACAAAAATGTCATCCCTTTTCACTTGTAAAAGGGGAACTCCTATCTTGACTTCCTCTCACACTAAAAACCACTTAGTTTGGACCAAAATATTTCCAAAAAACTTTTAAAAATTATTTTACACCTTTTAGATGTTTTATTATTATAAAAATACTATCCCATAAAGGCTTAATATCCAATTTATAGGAGACAATCCATGATGTAAGATATAAATTTATAACTGCTCCTTCCTCATTTCTATTTCTTTATGTGTAATTAATCTTCATAAAATTACATTATACCACATTAAAAGGATAAAATTGGTATAATTATTATATTTATATGTTATTATAGTGATTTTATAATCATTAATAACATTTCCCTTTTCTATTAATAAAAATGAAACTGTCATTCATGCGTTCTGTAGATTAGCACCTCTTCGATGCAATGAGTTTTGTATTCCTTCACCACATCACAAGGATGATACTAATAGAGAATTTAATATATAAGTATTATATATATGAAATTTTTTATATTACTAAAATATAAACCAAATTACTCATTTTCCCTATTATATGGAAAATAAAATCATCATCTATGCATATGTGTGGAATACCTTCTCCATGGAATGATTGATTTCCATTTTTCTTTTTTATCACTGAGTTACAAGGATGGTTATGAGAATGTGATTAATGGTAAAATAAAATTTTTATGAAATTATTAATTCTCTTTAAATATAAATTCTACAACTTATTAATAATATGATTAATAAAAAATTGTGGAAAATTCTTCCGACCAAAAGAGTGTTCTAAGAGAAAAAAATGATTTCTTTATACTACTAATTAAATTTGTATAAGACATATTCTTCCTTTATTATATAAAATTATTATATATCACACTAATAAAAACTAAATAAGATTATTAAAATTTTATTATAATGATATTACAACTAAACTATCACATATTCATCCATTAATCAGGGTATGCTCATGTTTGGGTTGGTTTAGACACCCACTTGAAAAATGTTATGAATTTATATAATAGATGACTATTGGAACTTAATTAGTGATGTAATATGATATAAATACGAAAAAAATTACTTTTTTTTTATTTTTATAATAGTAAAAATATTATTAAACTCATTTATTAATAAAACACATTTCGTTTATTAATATGAATCGAAACACGATAATATCTGATTTCATAATCATTGTTTATAACCCAAAATACAATAGAATGGATTTATAACATTATTAATATCATGTAAAATATACTCTAGTACCTTTTTCTATCTTTTAATTATGAAATGTTTACCAATAATGAATAAAAACTATATTTTTTTGAAACTTGTTCAAAACGATGAATATTACTTACACATGATATTGAAAATAGGTAATAATTATATAGAATTAATAAAGATAATGATTATAAATGAAAAAATATATGATTTAGGTTTTCAAATAAGTTATTAAAATATCTATGATTGTTATACAGAAGGTTATAGTGCATTCGTGAAATCCAGGATAAAAGGTAAGAGTTTTATTGGTCTCAATTATAATTATTTAAGACACGAAACATGTTATATACCGTGTTTCTTTTTTATGGTCATCTATTTATTTAAAATACCCTGAATGTACTATACTTTATTTAGTATTAATTCATGGGTGTAATGACTCTGTTTTTTCCTTGTAATACTTTAAGATATTTTAAAGAATATTTTTGAAGTCAGAAACTAAGTCAACGTAATATTCCAGGGTCTAAAGAGCCTTATTGCAGATATATTAAAAATATTAAATATAATATATCAAGTGTGCATAATTTTTTAATAATAATGGAATAAATACAAAATTGTGTCTTAAATGGGAAATATGATACGACCATTAAATATGAAATGTGGGTTTTACCCTAAGAGCGATATAATCTTTATTAGCATAAGGTGCTTTTATAGAGTGCTGTCATGGAATAATTAAATGAATTTATTAATTTAAATGTAATTATTTTCAAAACCTAAAAGTAAAACTCTATATAAATAATTTTAGGATGAATTCCCTAGGGTTAGCCTTATAACCCTATTGGGAATGAGAAGATGGAAAGGGAGAACTCAAGAGGTGAGTATGTTGGAAAATGATCACGGGATCATGTATCGAGGATCAAAGTACTGTGAGGATCATCATCATCAATGGAGTTCTTAGATCATGTCAATAATATTGAGATATAAAAATTATTCATCAGCGATTGATCCAAATCAAGGTAGGGTGTTTTTTTTTGGTTTAATCCAAATTTAAAGTTTAATATGAACATGAATTAAATATTTATGAATTAATTCATGTATTTTTATTCATTGGTTTGTAAAATGCTTGTTTTTTCTACCTATGTTTTAGAATTTTAGATTTATTTATCCAAACTTATTCTTTTTGGTTTGATAATCCACATTCATTTGATTCTGTCAATGATGGACAAATGAATACGACTATTGATCAAGACTTACTTTGTGTTATGTGCTTTTCTCCCTCGGTTCTTAACATTCTTCATTGGTAATCAGTTGGATGGTGATTTGACGATACTTGAAAGGAATGATCATTATTTTTTTATTCTTTTCTATGACATATCATGGTCATGGGTTTGTTTTTAGACTTTAGGTTATGTGAAAGAGGTGCGACAATGATGACGAGAATCTGATGAGGGTTATGGTGATAGTTGATTTGTGATCCAAATTGAGTGGATCTCTCTAGAGGATTAATGATGGGGAATTTTGAGTAATGAGTGACTAAAATCTAACCACCAGTGATCAAGGTGGTCCAATGTTGGCATGGGCAGTGCGATTTTTTATATCCAAACCGCATGGATCTTTGGGATAATGATGGTTGTAGTTTTTCTGGATAAAAATAGTCATAATCCAACTTTTTCCCAGATGTGGAGGGTGTTAATAAATATCCAGGTGTTGGGGTGATATTTTTGGTGGTCTCAAAGGTGGTAGTGGTTCATGGGAGAAGATGTGTGTATAACCTGGGAGAAATTACGATGTACACAACGTGTAGTTTAGAGGAATAAAAAATGTGCAATACCTAATATGTAGAAGATAGGGTTTATGTGTTGAGTTAAATATCACATTCCATGTGGGTCCCGCACATTCCATGTGACACTTGGCCAACCATCTCGACATGTACATGGAGCACATATCCAAGAAGCCATGTATAAAAATATGTCGTGTGATATGGGGTAAAACCCATATACTTCAGAACGTACTCAGGTATAATATACATGGGAATGATTGTAGTATATAGTAATGTACTAGAGTAGATAGCTTGACCAGATAAAACATCGAGGGCTAGATAACCTCTATAATCCATGTATCCTAAAAGAACATTTCGTGTACCTTGAGAAATATATTTGGAGTGTGAAGTCGAGAAATAGGCAATGCCAGTCTTAGAAAGACACATCGTATACCCCTAGTGACACATCATGTTATTATTCAAGGGAAAGTTATATCCCATTTTATTTTTAGTTCATCTCTAGGGTTATATTGGGTGTGTCCCCTCAATATGTATATGTGTGGATGTGTTCCCTCATTCGGTTTTTCTAGAGTGATTTTTCTCAGTCCACCTCCATGAGGGTTTAATATGATATATTTTAGAGAATTGGACAAGATAAAATCATTATATTAGAGTAGGAATACCTCCATGAGGCTCGAGGGTTGTATTCTGATTCCCATAATCTTCTTCCCTAGGCAGGGTTTTAGGAATTGTTGTGACCTACATAAAAGGTTGTTTGATCCCATGCCTAGTGGGTTATTTCAGATGGGATTTGGTATACCTAATTTACCCTAGGTGTGACCCCCTTTTTATGTATTAATATCTTTTAATATCTATAATGTACTTATTCTTGGTAAAGCCTGATGATCATGACCTCTCAGAGGAGTGTCATTAGTGTGATCATACTCATGGAGTGAGTTCACCCAGATTAGTTGTAACATACTAGGTAATGATTGAATAAGTATTTTTTATATTTATTAATATATATGAATTAGATAGTAATTTTACCTTAAAATTGAAACTATGTCCAATAACATACATGACACACAATAATGAGTTTCACTGAAATCTTGCATTGCACATAAGATTGAGTTATACCGAACAATAATATATTGTTAATATATTTAATATGGAAGTTATAGCCCAACCATTTTATCAGTAGGAATGAATATGAATAACTATATTATGTTTAAATATGTTTATAAAATGTTTTTACATTCATCCAATAAATTTTATAGGACTAAAATAAGAATAAATCCAATTATAAGCATAAAAGTTGTATATTTTTAAAAGGCAGCTCTACCTCCTTTTAATGGAACACCTATTTTAAATTAACTTCATGACAATTTCATAATTTTTATATGAAAAAATAAACTTAATTTTTTAAATATAAATATAAAAATTTACTTTGGGTTAACTTTTGTAAATTTTTTAAGAACTTTCATATTTTGATGAATAGTAAATAATACCGAATTTTAATTCAAAACTACATTTTCATCCAATTTATTTATAAAATTAAATTATATTTTAGTCATATTTAAAGTAAAATTAGATCTATTTTATATCATTTAAACCAATTTGGTTTATTTCAAACAATTTCAAATTGAATTTAAATATAAAAACTTAGCAGACTTTTTAACTTTTACTTAAAAAAACCTGGTTTTTTCATCCCATATGCGGGGTTAATTTTAAGTTAATTTCTTCCACTTATATGTTTTGAATTTAGAAATATTTATTCCATATTTTTAATCAGAATAATTTATAATTTAAAATAATTTCAATCTAGTTCTTGATTAAAAATATTAGTGAAATCAATTAAAATTAATTACAAATATTAGAGTAAAAATGTGTTACTTAGTGGTTAAAATTCAATCTTAAGAATATAAATGACCTAAAAACTTATCCAAACCCATTTATGATAATTATTCGGCCATATAACCTCTTGGATAAAATTTGGATCATTATTGTAGGTACATGATGTAAGGTAGACCTCTCAATAGTGTTTACCTTTTTATATTTACAAGAATGTCACTCCCCCTCCACTATAAAAAGGTACTCACCCTACCTCACTTCTTCACACCTCTAAAGACCCTTTGGATCATCCAAAACCTACCCAAATAATCTCAAAAAATCCCCCGATCACCCTATATTACTCACTTTGGGAAGAAGTCCCACCAATGAATCCCTTTGGTGCAAACCAAAAGGAGTTACCCAAAAAAGATGCAACATTATTCGATGTGCATTTATGTTTTATATCTTTATCAAAAAATTAAATTATTATTATTAAATTTTTATATAATAAAATAAGTAAACCTTAATATACTAAGATGTTTTTATATTAAGTTTTTGAACTACACATACACATACTTCCATCAAATGTAAAACGAAATTACTGTTCATGTACGATGAACTACTACCTCGTGAAACGATGTCATTCATTTTTTCTTTTACCACCTATCGTGGTTGGTAATTATGATCAAAACACCATTTTTATAATATATAAATGATATTATTTTTTATTAATACTTCTGAAATCATTATATAACACATACCTTCACACTTTCCATTTTATGTAAATATGATAACATTGTTTGTGGATGCGTGGACTACCGCCTCCTCAAAGTGATGTGATATGTTCACACATTACATGGAATGTATTAAGGCTGAGTTTAATTAAAAATATGTAACATGAATAAAATATATATGATATTAATTACATAATTTACTTTATGTAAATATAATATATCATTTTTTTATTACCCTTTCACACACTAAAAAAGTGACAACGTCATTCGTGGATGTGTGGACTATCGCCTCCTTGAAGCGATGTGATTACTTTTAATTCACAAGAATTATATATATAAGTATATATTATTAAATAATATGTTATATATGAAATAATTATCATTCTGTAAATATAAATGTTACTTACCTTCTTTCGGTAATGATCATTGAAAAATGGGAACGTTACTCATGCGTACGTATGACCTACCGTCTCCATGATTGTAACATTGATTCATTTTTCATAACCATATTTAATGATTAGTTTTAAAAGTGTAATTGATGTATAAATATGATAATTATTTAATGATAATTATTATTGATATTTTTATATAATTACTCCTTGACCATAGTTAACCAATCTTAGTCGTTTTGACACATTAACGAAATATGGTCAAAACACTATACATAGACTTAATTATTTAAATAATTGTATTAAATGTTGTAATAAGTGAAATAAAAGTAATGATAAACTTGAAAAAGTTTATGATACGAGTAAATAATTAACATAAGTTTATTATTTTTTAAGATAAATTCACACGTGACATGTCAGAATCAAGGTAAGAGACTTCGTGTCAATCTCTTTTCAATAAGGCATGTCTTGATGATATGCACCATTATTATTTTATAAGGTGTATATATAACCACTTTAACATTACATATCCTTATTCTATCTATTATCATTTTATTTAATGTTTTATAAAATTTTATTCTTTCATGGGGATTATGATTTATATGTTTAAAGTGGCATGGGATGATTTGAATGTTTACAAATTTAATACTTTCCTCCATTTAAATAATTTTGATATTATTTTATATATTTATTTATATGAATATAAAATAATTATAAAGGAAATTGAATGTCTATTTTGGTATTTGGATTCCTCTACAATCCTTCATGTTTATAAAAGAAAAATAAACCCCTCTTTCCCTTTTTTCTTTTCTGGGTATTTTGTTATTTAAAATCGGTTTTAAAAATGGAGTGATTATTTCAATATCTTGAAATTTTTCCTTATGATTGAAAATTAAATTTTACGAGTGAAATATTGAAAATTAAAATATTTTATTCATTATGATTATATAATGGTACTTGGACATTTGATAGGTTGTTTCGTGATAAACCAATGATAGGTGGTTCTGTGATATATTAATGATGGGTGGGTATGTGATAGACCTCCAATGCTTTGGGTTTGGAAGTTGGCTATATAGATATTCCATTTTAAGAGTGATATGTATGGAAGTTGATCACATGGTTATTCCATTTATAAGAGTGATAAGTATAATGATATCCCTAGACATCTTTATGTATTTTCTATGCTTTCTATGGGTTTTATGGTAATATTATGATTACAAAAAAGGTAATAAATGTGACTATTTTCATAGGAAATTATTTAATACTTATTAATAGTGAAAAGTATTAATTTATGATAACGTTTTCATGAGTTTTACTATTTTTGAATGGACTAATGGTTTCCTTATTTTTATATACCTTACTGATCTTTTTATACTTATCCCATATTTTTTAATTTTTTTTACAGTACTTAAGGATGGGTAAGGTATTGGAAGAAGTCACGTTTAAAGTTATAAAGAGTTTTCATAAAAGAGATCATGATTTATTTTAAAATTTTTAGATTATGGGATAAATTAATACTATTAGTAAGTTTCAAATTTTTATTTTATGGGTTTGTTATGAATGAGTTGTGGTGTAATTTTATAAAACTCTAAACTTGAAAAGATTCTTAATGTGAAAGAAAGTAATTGCTTGACTAAAACTCAAGATTATGTAATATTTAATGCTAATTCATTATATTTTCTCTCAAATGAAAGGTTTATATAACTTTATAGGTTAGGGTATTGTTAATATAATTCCCTTAGAAGATTTCAATTTATGGTTAAGTTATAATGATATAACATTTAAATATTACCATGTTTCTTCATCTAAAGTATATTTGTTTAGAATGGTTTTCTATAGAGGAAACAAGGAAGGTGTAGTGGGAAGACACTGAGAGGGAAATATACTTTTGAATCAGCATACTGATATGATTGGAATTAGAATTGATTAATTTTTTATAGTGATGGATCAGTTGAAACATGCTATAAATAGTGTTGGTGTCCATGAAAGGGAGAAACTAGATCTATCAAAGAGAAACCTGATGATAGTGGATCATTTTATGTAATGACATCCCCCATCATTCAGATGATCATATGAACCTGTGATAGTTGAAGGATGGATTAAATCCCTAGAAAAGATATTCGATGTCATGGGTTTCTCATATCACTAAAATTTAACTCTTGTAATTCATAATTTTTAAGGTGAAGCTAACCAATGGTGGTCAATGGTTAATAATAATAGGGAAAGTAAAGATATTGATTCCTTGGAATGGGATGAATTTAAGAATATTTTCCTTGAGAAATATTTCCCTAAGGTTGTTAAACTTAGGATAGAAAACAATATTTGGAATTGAGGTAAAATGAGGAAGATTCGGTGGCTGCATATGAAGAAAACTTCACTCGACTGGAGAGGTACATCCCAAATATTATCTGAGATATTTATGGTAAGATAAATCAGTTTTACTTAGGAATAAATCTAAGATATTAAAGGGAATTAGCTTCTTATGAGTTCAAGAGATATGATAAACTTGTTTGATGTGCTGAGAAGGTAGAAATGGAGTTTTTTTGATGATCACATGTCCCATGAAAACAAGCAAAAGAAGAGGTTTAGCTGGCAAGAAATGGGAAATAATTAATTAAATAATATTGGAGGTAAGAAAACCAAATTCCCATATTGTGATAAGTGTGGTAAAAAAAATATTGTATAATTCCTTTCAAAATATGGGAAGTTATTAATATGTGGTAAGTTTGGTCATATGGCTCATGACTGCATGTAATATGATCAGAAAAGCAATGAAAATCTAGTGGTAAGATTTTTTAGTAGCAATGAGTTAGGTCATTATGCCAATGTGTGTCCCAAGTTTATTACATAGGGTGGAAAACATCCTAATAGAAAGCAATAGGGTGTGGAAAAATATTTTTCTACAACTATGGTTGATGTTAATCCATCAAATGAAGTGGTTATAGGTATGTTACTGGTTTATTTGAATTATGAAAATACCTTATTTGACTTTGGATCTTTTAATTCTTTTATTTCCAAGAAATTTGAAAGTAAATTGGGAATATCACCTCAATGTGATATAGAAATTTTGGTAAAAACTCTAGGTGGAAGTATTAAATAAACCAAGATTTATAGGAATCTTCCTATTGTCATTAGTGGGATGGTATTTCCTAAAAATCTTGTTTATCTAACCATAGTAGAGTTTGATATCATTTTGGGTATTGAGTAGATTTTAATTTATTATGCTAAAATAGATTTAAAAGAAAAGGAAGATTTATTTAGTCATTTCATACCTTTTATAACATACCAAGAACTTGAGAAATTAATGAAAGATGGAAAATAAAGTTACTTCGCTCACATTGTTTAAAAAAAAGAAATAGTTTTGATTAGTGACATCCTAGTAGTGAATGAATTTACAAATTTTTTTCTTGATGATTTGCCTGGTGTTTTTCTTGATTTGGATGTTTAATTTAATGTTGATTTAGTGCCTGATTCTAAGACTATTTATAACCCCCCTTACCGAATGGTTCAAGTAGAACTTGTGAAATTGAAAAACAGTCACAAGAATTTCTTGATAAATGTTTCATTCAACCTAGAACTTCATTATGGGGTGCTCATATTTTATTGGTTAAAAAGAAATATGGTTTTATAAGACTTTTAAATGATTATAGAGCCTTAAATAACATAACTATAATAAAATTTTCCTTTGCCTCATATAGATGATTTGTTTGATTAGCTCCAAGGAGATTAGTGTTTTTTCAAAGATTGATATGTGGTCTGGGTACGCTCTTCTAAAGTTGAAGGAGGATAACATTCCAAAGACAAAATTTTGGATGAGATATTGGCATGGTGAGTTAGTATTTATTCCCTTTGTGTTATATAATATACCTTATGTATTTATGAATCTTATTAATAGAGTCTTCAATCAAATTTTGGATCAGTTTATGGTTATGTTTATAGATGATATTTTGTTATATTCTAAAAACCATGAGGAACATGAAAGGAACTTAAGGATTTTTTTTGAAAACATTAAAATAAAATAAACTATATGGAAATTTTATCAAGAGTGAATTTTGGATGAAAAAAATTTCATTCCTTGGACATATTTTTTCTAAAGGTGGCATAATTGTTGATCTTTTTAAAAAAAAAATTAGAGAGTGGACAAGAAATACCAATGTCACTGAGATTCATAGTTTTATTATATTAGTAGGTTATTACCAAATGTTTGTTGAAAACATGGATCAATTGTCTATCCCACTAACTAAGTTAACATGAAAGGGAGTTAGGTTTATTTGGATAGGAGAATGTGATATTTTTTTAGGAATTGTAAAAAAGACTGATCAACGCCCCAGTTTTGGACCTTCATTCTAGAAATGGTGATTTTTTTATCTATAGTGTTGCTTCATTAGAAGGAATCAGTTGTGTCCTGATGAAAAATGACAAGGTAATTGCTTATGCTTTACGTAATTTAAAATTTCATTAGTTAAATTACCCTTCACATGATTTGGAATTTGATATTGTTGTTTTTCATTAAAAATGCGGAGGAATCATTTTTATGGAGTAAAGTGTGAAATATATGCTGAAGAAAATTTTTAAAGTATATATTCACTCAAAAAGAGTTGAACATGAGATAAATAAGATGAATGATAAACGATTTTGATTGCACGATCCATTATCATTCTGAAATATAAGCCCAAAAACACTGCTTGGATTAATCATCTATCATAATTAAAACCCATATGTACTCCTTGAGAGACCTAACGTGCACCTCTCGGGTTTCTCATTGACACCCCAGTGCTGCTACATCAATTAAAAGTTCTACTCTCCACACCCAGAACTAATTTATCACTCCCCACATTAGGATTGTCGTTACCATTGCTCCCCATGAGGTATTCCAACCACCACAGCTCATACTCGATCATAAGCCGAACCCAAAATATAGACTAGGTTGTCTAGTTCTTTTTTGGAACCAGATAACGAATGTCACCTAAGGCCCATTTCCGACCACTGTGAATGTCACCCACCACATTTTTCAAAATTTGATCCATTCTGAGGACCTCACCCAAAACCATCAAGGGTTTACATCCCATCATCTAGTTCTACATATACCGCTCCCTTGAGTGTAAAATCCATGATGTCCCCCAACTAACCAAAACAACTTCAAGTCTCTTTGTGTAAATCCAGAGCTTCTCAATGCACCTGAGATGATGTCAAGATATTGGGAATGATCTTTATTAGCTGAGGTACACTAAGAAGTTATTGAAAAAAAACCACCTCTATCTTATCCATTACTAATTTCACCTCCCACTATGGGACACCATGGCCTTCCTAGATATTGGGCTTCCATGACACAAACATCTCATCACATCCCAACAACACATAACCATCATCACTTAGGCGTTGTTTCCGACCAAGACTTTCCACCACTCCACGACCATCCTCCAAGTTACCTTGAACCAACCTTCCACTAACGCTACAACCACCAAGCCACTTGAGCTCTTCTAGAATGACTATGGTGAGAATCAACCAACACAATGATATAGAAAATCAATTGAACCTATGGTCTCTCACATATCCACACTTCCCATATTGGTTTTATGAAGAAAAAAAGATGCTCATCCTGAGAGAAATAACGCCTTACCAGTGCATACCCACATCTAGACCTCATTAGGGCCTTCAAGTTCGCACTTTCCTATAACCACACTTAAGTGAATTTAGTCCCCACAAGTCACCATCACCTAATAATAGCCCTAATCCCACTCACCTACCAAAACCATTACTCTTGGTTAGTCAAACTCTTCATCCCCAAGACATTCTCAAAATTTTACCCAACAACCGAACTATTTGTATAACAAGATAAACCATGAAACTAACCTCACCTCAGTGTAACCTTCTTAGAAAAAGCATATAAGCACACTTCAATCACCCTTGCCTCTCCCACTAATAACAACATCAAGACATCCATTTACCATCATCCAAATAGACAGGTCATGCATTCTTATGATACAAGCCTTCGAAACTATACTTAAAACCTACTACTATCAATCAGGTTCCCCTATGAAGAACCAAGGTACAACCATACCATTCACTAAAGTTAGATGGTACTCATTATTACTTTATTACACCTCTAAAACATCTCCCATGATTTATATTCCAAGTCACCTGCACCACTGGGCTAGCCACCCACAATGTTACCCTAGATTTTTCCCAAAACTATCAATGAATAACTACAACTCAAGTCACATCAGCTACTATAAATCCTCCCACTTTCCCATTAGGCCAAAGCCACACTAGAATACATATTTTATATCCCACTACCAAGGTCCAAACATCCACCTATATGATACACACCCAAAAATACTATAAATCCCATACGACCTCTCTCATAGGACATCTTGGAGGTTGAATGATATCAGCTTCCCAACTAAAGTCATGACTAGAAAAATCCATTTGTCATATCTCCAAACATAGACATATAGATATGAAAACAACAATTCTTGTGACTATCACTCTCTCCCACATTCCAATACACATGTTTCCTAGTGCACCAATGATCATTTACTCTAGGTTCTGTATGAAAGGAAATTGCACACATACATAGAAACTACAAACCAAACATCCTGTTTGGGATTCAAAACACAACTTTCAAGGTCCCTACTCACAAGTTAACCAAAACCAAGGAACCATCCTTAGGATTCAACCTACACTTTGTGTGGTCACGACCCATGAGAGTTTCTATGCTCACATTACCAAACAACTCCTCAAAACCCAAAGTCCACAACCTACTGAGGGTTCCATAAGAACAACTCCTATTCTATATGATAAACAACAAGGCCCCAAAACTTATACCCGAGGTCTAAAACTTGAAAAATAACTACCAAACCACTCATACAATGGGTTAAATAGACAAAACAAGGAATACCCATTACCCAATTCTCACCAAAGTTTCACCATTACACATCCTTCATAATTAACATCACATTTTTTTGAAGTAACACATTCACATTTTAAACTCCATTTTACAAAACTTATTACAATCATTATTTTAACACATTTAGACCTTTCATTATAAAAAAATCATTAACTATTTCACCACCACTTAATCAAATATTTCTCTTTTAAACACCATTTAATATTTACAATTTACCACAACCCAAAATTTTAACCTGGTCATAACATTTATTTATACACAATATTCATTAACTATCCATTTAATTATTTCCATTTACCCACTTTCATTACCCTTATTAGGCACCATTTTATTCAAATTTTTCCAAATTAAAATTCATTCTACTCTCTATTCCCCACACACCCATCTTGTGTGGGTCTATCATGATGCATGCTACCTATATCCTTAGCTTCCTAAAATGATGCATGAGTTTACAACCTCATTCCAATTTGGCTAGGGAAAAAATATCATAAATCAATAAAATCATAAGAAATGTACATCACCCAATGGTGAAATATCATTCAACTACTAAAACACACATTAAGAACAAAAATCCCCACCCTAATAAACTTGGGGTTTCCTCCATACATGTGTTAGATACTCCTAAGCACGAGCTCATTGCCAAGTCCCAACATTATAGTAATATCTTGTCTACCATACCCAAATAGTAAAAAAGAGAAAATAACTCCTTTGATACCACTTTATATCATCCTCAACCCGGGTGTCACTAAATCATTTCCCCGAACTGGGTTATCAGATGACCTCAAGTGTGCCTCCCCATATGCTAGAGATTCCCAACTAGTAGTGAGGGTTTAAGAGGTTATGTGGGGACAATAAACCTTCTTGATCAAAGTAAACCATACCAGTTCAAAATATTTTTAGTAGAAACATTATAAAACAACCAATAATAACGCATAGATAAACATATCCCAAACTGGGAACAAACCACAAGAAACAATAAATATGTCATGCCATGATACAATGCCATGTGAGTAAAAACCAAAATAAAGTCAACCAAAAGAATCCCCAAACAGTCCTCAATTAAATTTTGGAACCTCTTATATGCATATCCCAAGCTCGGATCAACTCCCTAGCACTAGGACCTTTCCCTCATCGAAGACTGTAACATGAAGTCTCCTTAGGCACGCAACGGTGGCCCGAATAGGGTTTGAGTACAACTTAGTAGGCCACCACCAACGGTGCCTACATAATATCCTGTCTAGCTGATAGTGCATGAAAATGTGAGGTAAATGTAAAGATAAACAAGAAGTACAACTCTGGTGCCATTAGATAACCAAAATACACTTACACCTTTTCTATCTTTATTACCATTTTCATCATTCATGTCATCTTCATTACTTAATCCATTTTTATCACGAGTTCCATAGTTTGGGTATATACATCTTCTACACACAGGTATAAGGAAATTAAACACTATTCATAAGGGAATAAAATGAGTCCTTATCTCAGTAGTGAGTAACATTTCATGCTCAATAGACCACACTTACCTTGGATACTTAGTACAATTAGTTTCATCAAAAGAAACCATTTGAGCATAAATCATTATTCTAACATCTTAACTACAATTCATAATGGTCACTAGTCGACACACAAGGAGCCTCAGTCCAAGTGTCCAACTGAGATCTGGTATGCCATGTATGGAAATCCAAACCACTTGGTCATAGGTTAGAAAAAATGGAATGTTAGTGCATGATCCAATAGGGACATAAAATTCCATGTCTGACCATTCCAACCTTGATATGGAATTCCATGTCCATACCCTTGGGTTCAGAAGTATCATTCCTTCCCTCAGAAACCATGGTGCACCGGGGAGTGGAGCATCAGTCCAACCTCCAAAATCCATTCATCACACAATAAAATATCACAACCAAACACAACCAATACAAATAGGAATTACATACCATAATAGTCAAAAAGAGAATTACCACTATACCATAACCCATCAACACATTCTCCACTTATATTCTATAACCATCTAGCCTAATCCTCATTCCCATGCCCAAACTCAACATGTAAATTCACAAGTCTCATTCATTAGAAAATATTCATCGATTACCATACACTAGAACATTTATCCCATTTATCATTTCAAAATCATTTTCCCACTTATTCATTTCAAGTACAAATCTTATATCATGCAGCACAACCGCTTTATTACATTCAACCCATTAGGTATACCCCATAATTACCATGTACTTACCCATTCATCCTAATCTTTAATTACCATTTTCAAACCCATTTTAAATATCTTAAATTAAAAATCCATTTCCTATTTAACATGCTCATATTTTCATACATACTACTTCTCTTGAGTATCCCAACATACTTCATAACCCTTTTGACCCAATATCGTTTAACCCGATTAGCCCATTATTAAGCCATGCCAAAAAACCCCTTAAGCCATTATGAAGACTAATAAAACTCTAAATATTCCATACTCAACCCATTTAACCATATTAACATGTTCAACAAGGCTATATGTCAACACACATCAATTAGAAACTTGACTTTGTCAATTCTTAGGTTCGGAAATGCCGACGCACCCCATGGGTAGCCTTGAATCATTCTAATCATCCCTAAAGAATCCCATGGGGATCATGAGGGGTCTAAATAATTATTTATCAAACCATTATACCTTGTCTTACACAAGGTGACTAAATCAAAACAAAAGGGAATCAATATCTCAACACACATGACCAAAACTACAATAAAACTATGAGATATAATTTATCTACCACCTACCTTGAATCCATTAGTGAACTCTCCCTCAATCGTAGACTTAGATCCCAATTCCAAGAACCCTTGAAGCCTCACCCTAGATATCACCAGAAAAGATAGATTTAGAGCTTTATAAGGAGATGGGAGGAAGATGAAAACTCTAATTGAGAAGAGGAAGCGAGGAGGAGATTAAACTTACCCAGGGCTTCGATCCATAAGAAACGGCACTCCAAACGAAATAGGATCGAAGGTGAATCACCTATTGGAAGATTGAGTCATCCATGTTAGTCCCTATGGTTTTAAAAGTAATATAGGAGAAAAATCCTGAGTTGGGGTTAAAAATCCCAAGATGGAATTTTTTTAATTTTTCCAACTTTACTGGGCTGCACAGTTTTCCAAACTGTGAGTGAGCCACTGTCCCAAAATAACCCCTTCGCACGGTTTCCTAGGAATTTCACATGGTTAGGTTAACCATGTGGTAACTATGCAAAAGACTTTGTCTAAGGCTGCATGGTTAACCGAGATGATTTTCATGGTTTGAACTAACTATGCGCAAACTATGCAACATGCCCAGAAAACTCCTTTTCCTCCACTTTTGGGCCCAAACCCCCGAAACACCCCTGAGTCTTCTCATGAACTTTTGGAAACACTTATTTTACCGAAATAAAGGACTTAAACTTAAATGTAAACGAAACATACCTTAAAAAATACCAGATCTTACAGAAAACCATGTGGTGAGTTTATACATACATAGTAGGATTCCCCAAAACCCAAAAGGAAGAAAAATAAAGATATAACAAAGGTCAAATCAACCCATATAAAGAGGTAAATGAAACTCATCATAGTTATATGCTCAAATGAAACCTAGATAAATATAAATGGGATATTCATCTCACATCCCTACCCATGATGATTATTTTTTTCCATCTTCTCTAAAGGTCCATATCTAATCCCAATATCTCAGATGTCTTTATGAGAAATACATCAGGAGGATCTGTACCTCTCTACTTATAAAATTATTTATGGGGAACAATGTATAATTGATGACCCATTCCTTAATTTTATAAGTGGGTACCACTCAATAGAAAAGGGTAACCATGCCCTGGTGTGACATACAAGTTCCACTAAGTTAATAGAGGACCCATGACCTAGAATGAAAGGGTGTACTACTCACATGTTAGATCGATATAGGAAATGTACCTATATCTGTTAGTGGGTATGAATCAGTGATTGGTGGACCCACACACATGTTTGATATGGTGTTCCACTCAATTGGTAGTGGAACCACACCCTAGTCCATTTGGGGAGTTATACTCTACAAATAGAGGACCTATTCCCTAGTGAATTAGTGATTTTACCACTTAGTATGTAGAGAGGAATATAGGGGATCTGTAGCTTGATACGAAAGAGGATTCTAGCTCTAAAACCTCTTAGATAACCCTTACCTGATCACTACCATATCCAAAATCTCATGAAGAAGTATGATGCTCGGATCACCTCACATCATATCTCTTATTCCAAAATGAAGGAAAATATCATGTTTTATGTGAAAAAAAACTTAATCTGGGACACTTGTTGGTAAAAATATGACTCTTAAGGAAGGAAATATGAGAGGAATAATTTCCATGGGGAAGTATACATTGTGTAGACATGGTGTGTAAACTTTCCTCACTTTCTGGTCATTTCTTCCTTGTACAAGGCTTTGAATGACATTTTGATACTAGAAAACATATATCTATGTAAGAATACCTATCTTAGCCACCCAAGGCTAGGATAAGATCTTTCATTCATGCTTGTGTACATCATACTGTGACCATGAATACATACATATATGGGTAACCTCATCATGTTCGAGAATGAAAATATGCTCATGTACTCTGGTTAGGAATGTTTCCTTAACCACATCCTTGCCCATATACTCTCAGAGTATATTATGACATGCCAACATAGGGTTATACAGTTTGTGGGAGGTTCCACATAGTCTGTAATCCTTTTCTTCCCTGAAATAGTAGCCACTATATTTTGGGGAATAATTTTTTTTTGTTCCTGGACTACACTCTTTGTAGATGATTTTTTTGTAGAATCCCTATGATTTTTTAGAAATCACCTCCACACTAATATAGTCTAAATTTTCACATCCAAAAGTATTGGGGGTTCTAGATATATGACCATTTATGCACTATAAATTACTAGTGGCTGAATTATGACCACCCGAACACCATACATATCTATCATGTTTCCTTAACATTCCTCCCATTTCTGATCTAAGTCCCTAATCCATAGAGGCCTCACCCAAAACCTTTTAATCATCCCAATAAATCGACAAATAACTAATTTCTTATTCTTTATGAAAACTGACATGGATCTCATTGTTTGATCGTACTCAAACCCTCCTAGACAATTTCAAATCGTAACACCATGGAAAATTGAGAATAAAGTTAAGAACATAAGGGGGAAAGAACATAAGCCTGGTATATCTATAATTTTCTAAGTGCTCTTGGAAAATGATACAAAAAATTATTAAAAACATGATTCTCACTGGTGGAATGGAATAATTATTTTAGATAAATATAATTAATAAATTTTGAGGCTCATATAAAGGATCAAATAATAATATATCAATAGAGGGTAATAAAACCCATGATCAATCATTTAATCAAATGGTGAAAATCATAATTTACATACCCTATATCAATTTCAAATTTATTATTTGTGAAGAATGAATTATCAAGTAATAAAGAAGATCCACTACATTTTATACCTCCTGATCCACTGGGATTCATTCTCTCATCATCATATAATCTCATTCCACTAAAAAAGAATGTCTATGAAATCCTCTCAAATTCTCTCTAGGTTATGTGGATAACTTAGGAGATTTTTTATAATGAGGCATATATAGAATAATTTTGTTTGTGGTAATTTAGATTAAAATAATTTAATTTAATTGATTATTTAAATTAAAGGAACTTCCAACTACTACTTCAACTAGACTTCAAGTGATGACCAACAATAGGTCATGCCTAGGGTAAGACCTGTATTCCAAATTAAATCATGGTCTATTTTTTTCTATCTAAGGTCCCAAACATTGGGAAAACTGGGAATACTGAAATGATGTGAACTCATGGATTAAAATATATTAATATTTTTAGTATTTTTATTCTAGGATCGAGAGACACCCAAACACCATGTTGAATCTAAGGATAAATCTAGATATACATGTAGAAATATTCAAAGTACTTAATCCACAAAACCAAAGTCATTAAATTATTCCCTCTTTCAAGTGGTTTTAAACAAAAAGAAAAAGAAAACTATAAGGTGAGGATGTTGAGTCTTCATTTAACACTCACACTCACATGATCTCTCTAGAATGATCCTGTGATGCTCAAGAACATAGACCATAAGCACTATCTATCCATGCATAACCCTCTCCTATCAATCATCAATCAACAATGGGTACTCAGTGAAGGTGGTACCACCTTCAATGTCTATCTCAGACTAGTAAATAATGTGCATAGATTCATTCATGTATCTCTTCATCTTTGGAACATGATAGAAATCGTGAACCATTCCCAACCACGGTGGTAGGTAAAGGTAGTATGCATGCTCATATTCTATTCATAGGATCTTGAATGACTTGATGAACCATGGGGATAACAAGAATCCCTGGCCAATCATCCTCAATCCATTTCATGGAGAAACTATCAAGTAAACATGATATCCTAGTTCAAACCCAAAGGGACTCTAACTTCAATATGTTTAAGACTTCTATCCTCTATGGGATGAACCATCTTCTCATGAATCACCTACACCTTATCTTTCATCTCCTTCACTATATATTACAAAAAAATATATGTCTTGGCAATCTCAGTAAAAGATAATGGTTCACTATATGGTCTCTCATATAGGGCCTCAAAATGTGATATGGAGACATTAGTGTGATAGATGTTATTATAAGTTAACATTACCTATAAAATTTGATTCTCCTAGCACTTGAAAAATTCTAAAATTAAAACTCCCAATATATCCTCCAACGTATGGATAGTATGCTCATTCATCTCATACATTTATGGGTGAAATGTTATGATCATCCTGAACTCGGTCCTAACTGACTCATGTTAGTTTCTCAATAACTATGATAAAAAATGAGCATCATGATTTGAGAAAATCATCAAAGTTTCTCAATGACATTGAATGATCTCCCACAAGTAAAAATTATCTAAACTAACCACCAAACTCAACTCACTAATGGAAATAAAGTGTTCCAACATGATGAGTTAGTAAAAAATCTTGTAGATATAATCATGTCCTCTCCCTCTATGTGGAGTTCCCATAATAATTTACGTGGATATGATATCCCATTTCATCTTCATGATCTAATGGGGATATTTCAACCCTACTAAAACTTGGTGTCGAGACTTCACCAGCTGATATGTGAGAGACCAATATATTAACTCAGCTATGTTCTTCCTTACACCGGCCCACCAAAACTATTGCAGAATATTATTTTACATCATTTTCACATAGTGAGTTACAACCAAGGGGGATGTGTTAAAATTTATCATCACCTACTCTTTCTAAATGAATAAAACCATCATCCTTCATAGGAAAGTGATGATTTTACCCCCTCCTTCAAAAAAATAAATATTCTGAATATTCTGAGGATATATGGTTTTGTGGAAGCTCACAGTTGATGTATCTAAAGTGGTACTCTCTCACATGATGAAAGGAGGGGATGAGTCACCACAATCAATGGGAGAAAATATATAGCCCTATCCTCCTCCTAGGTAAGTTATAAGGAATCCAATTTATCATAAACCTCCTCTACCAACCATGAATGGGACTTATTGCAAAGGGAATTTACCACTTCGTTTCCTTTACCAAGAGTATAGAATATCTAGAATTCATAAAGCTGTAGGAACTCTAACTAATTCCTCTATCTCTGGTAAGGATCTATATGTATGATGATATATATAAGAATCTTATGGTATTATTATACATAAAACCTCTCACATAGAAGATATTTCCTCTACATCATTAGATCAATTACTATCACTTCCATCTATATGTCTTTTGTAGTGGAGTTCGGATTGTGGGGTCTCAACTGCCTCACCCCATATGTTATCATTTCCTCCATCTACATCAACATTAATCCAAGACCAACTTAAGAGGAATTGTATAACATTACATACTCCCTGATTTCCAATTGTTGTCTTATTATAGGACAACTAGAAAAATATTTCCTTCTATTTAGGAAGGCTCTCTAATACTATTTGTTTCATAAAAAAAGAATCCCGTTCAACATCATGGAGGTAAAAGTTTGTACAATCCTGTAGAAATATTTACTAAAACTCATATATCCAAAACCTAATCTATGAGAGCATCATAAAAAGATGTTACTCTCAATGTATGATGAGAACCATCCTCATGTGTCTTGCATTTTCTATCTTGGATTTTGAGTATTCTAGGATGTTGCTGAAGAAGACTACCATAAACTAATCCAAAAAATATTTGAATACCTAATTCATAAGTACCAATCACTCTTCTAGGGATCTCAACTTGATAAAAAGAACCACCATGAACTCTAATAAACAATAAAAGCTCTAGGAATCCACACTCATTACATCCTTCTATAGCACCTCAAGCTAGTGTCCACTCGTCCCGAGGTAAAAATATGAGGACCGCTTTGTCCCACACCACAAATCAAATAAGTCATTGATTTTAGGGGTTGGATCCTCCCTAAAAATATCCACCTAATTCATGTGCTATCAATTCACACCGTACCTCAAGATCTAATTATCCTCTTAATAGAACAACACAATGCTACCAGGGAGGGAACACAAGGTCTAACAAGACCCTACTCTATAAACTCCCTAACCACACCTACAACTCTTAGAGTTATGTGGGGTAATAAAATATGCTAGAACAAATATAAAGACATCATAGATTCATGTCCATGTGAAAAAAACTCTTTATGTGGAGGAAAACATGAAAAAAACTTAGGGGAAATGTCCTGGAATGGCCCAAAGGACTTAATTTTTTTTGATAATCCACCTTTCAAGGGGTGAGGTGAAACCCTTAAAAGGCCCGAAAGCTTAGAGACAATTACATGACCCATAGGTCTTAGAGGGAATCACCCAGAAAATACAACTTGGAACTACTCTTCCTCAGCATATATCATGAAATCAGCAATCCACCTTCATAGGGCTAGTCGGGTAGCTATCCTATGCAAAGCTTCACAAGCCTGGTACCGATGGAAAATACATACCCTCTCATTCTTCCAATTCCGGTTAGCCCTGCTCCAGTGAATGCGCCTGCCCTGAATCCTCATATGAAGCCTTGTCCCTTGTAGTCTGACTGGTACTTCTTCATTCATGTGGACCGAAGGCCTTGGAGTGGCCCTAAGGCCTTAAGGTGGCCTGAAGGCCTTGAGAAAAAACTGGCTCGAAGGCGTTGGGTGGCCTGAAAGCCTTGCAGGACTCAAAGACCAAACCGGTGGCCCAAAGGCCCAGATGGATGAATAGTTCTAGTTGCTACAGTATCAAACAATGACTACTACAGTGCTGGTACAGTAATGCCACAATACTACTATAGTACTGCTACAGTACTACTACAATACCCTCGAAAATTCACCTCCACTCGGATTTGATCTCGGGTCTTTTGGATGCAACTTCCAAGTCCTCACCAACTAGGTTGAGGCTCATGCGCTTAGGGAAAATGTTCTCATTCCATTAAAACTTCACATAAACTGAAATCTCATTGCATCCTATCCTCTATTGCTCATACTATCCAACTGTAAGGAATAATTTGTTTCTCCCAATAACATGAGTACAAAAATACCCTTGATAGTAGTATTCAACTTAAAATGGATAGTAGGAAAAAAATTCCATACCTAAGAAAACATCATAGGGCCTCACCGCCGACTATGAAAAAATACCCTGAAAATCTCCCTCTCCTCCTAGATTCAGGTCACAATGTCAGTAAAAGTGTGTGTTCATTGATCCCATCATAAAGGGAATTCAAACACAGGGTTCATTATAAATTTATTCACTAGTATTTAGAGGACATGGATAGGGGAAATTTCCAAATAAATGTTTCTTTCAATAGTGTACCAAAGCTTCAACTGATGAAAAAAAGACACAATTCATACCTTTATCGCACTATGAGCCTTGAGGTAATAGGAATATACTTCTTGAATCCATCAATCTGCTTTTCCAATGATACTCCTTATCCGATTACCTCCCTTACACCTTCACACATCAAAAAACCCCAAAACACACAAGTATAATGTACTCATCCCCACACATTCACACTATCCACTATGGCCAGTATTGAATCACTCCCATGAAATTGGATCGCATCATAAGAATGAATCCTAGTGAGGGAGGTTTCCCTCATCCTTTCATACTTGAATCTATATCAACATACCCAACATGAGGCTCTAATGATGTCCAAGTTCTCCCTATAGAGGTTTTATCACGAGGACCACTATCAAGAGGAGTCCTAACTGAGTTGAGACCTCACATCATAAGTTCATGCTAGCCTTTTAACTCTTGATAAGTGGGAATCGCCTACCTTAAAACATCATGGATAAATAACACTTAAACTATTGAAACAAAAATAAAATAGGTCTTGAATCTATCAGTACCACAAAATCCAACTACTAACCCAAGATGTAGTCTGGTTTTCAACATGACCATCTAGTCAGTCATGATGTGCACAAGTCGTAAAACCGATAACATCATAGTGAGTTAATCCTCTATTGTGTGGGAACCTAGATCATTATGAAATTCCAATGATCTTAGAGGTTGGAACTCACAAAGTGAGATAAACCTATATAAATCATCATTCATTCATGATGGTATTATCTGCTACTTGATCAGTGGGGTCATTTCTCACTACCTTCTTAGTGGAAACAACCTCTGTAGGGGTCCCTAAAGTGAGGCCTTATCTCTCAACCATTATTCCTCATGATACTAGATTTAAATAATTTATGGTATAAATTGTGGAGACAATATGAAATTTATCAAGATGTTCCATGGAATGTATATATTAGGATATGGATAAATAAGTATAGTTAAATGACTCAATATTATATGAGGAATGTTCAATTTTTCCATGAAATCAATTTCTTGGTGTGATAGACAACATGTAGGTTGTCATATTCCTTGAATATGGTTATGTTAGTCATCGCAACAACACTATTTTTACTATTCTAAAAGTCACACTCATACACTCTGACACCATTTCCACCTTATATTCCTAATAAATCCACTCCATGGGTCCATCTATACACTGAACCAAGGATAAAGCACCTCTTAAACCACTCATAAATGACCCAACATGTTAGGGAATGCCTGGATGGATGAGTTTTTATCCACCATAACCCCCATATAGGATCCAAAATGCTATGGGTTGGTAAAAAATTTAGAGAAGGAATGATATAAATGGGAGGCCTTATCCTTGGATCATGTATTAAAATTAACATCTATATCCATGAAACATTGTTGAATAAAAACATAAATATTGAAACATATAGAGTAAAACCATGCATGTAATAAACCCTAGTTAAAACACTTAAGACAATATACACTAATTTAAAAAGTGGTTAAAAATACACATTTAGCAAAAAATTACGTCTCAGATTGACAAAAAATGGATTAAAGGAAACATGATAGATATCATATCATAGTCTCTATGTTTGACTATGATTCATGGGAAATACACCTAGGTATCCAAATGATCCACCAATTTCACCAATGAATAACATTTCTTCTATATAATAAATTAAATATGGAGGAAAATACCATTCATGGATTAATATATACAAACCTAGTGGTACACCTTAACAACCACAAGGGAGAAAATAAAAAATATAGTGATGTTTACCTCAAACCTTAACAAGAGGGAAATGAAATCCATCATAATTACACTCTCAAATGAATCCTATACAATAGAAAAGGGGGATCTACATCTCACAACCCAACCCATGATGTTGAGTCTTCCTAAAGCTCCAAAGGACCATCATAGATGCCTAGCATGTAATGTATCTATCTGAGAAATCTATTTAGGGGATCCACACCTCACTACTTATCCACATCCATAGGGGAGAAATATCCAATAGAGAAATAATGCCTTAGTATGATTACGGTGTACCACTCAATAGATATGTGACTCACTCCATGGTACGACATGGGGGTGCCATTCAATGAATATAGAAACCACTCCCTAGCATGAAAGGGGGTACCACTTACCAAATAGATAGATATAGGATCTTTATCTTGTTCCATCAGGGGGTTCCACTAAAGGAGTGGGGACCCACACCACATTAACATAGGGTGGTTCAACTCGATAGATAGATGATACTCCCCATGGTCTACCTGTGAGGTTCTACATAATAAATGGAGGACCCATTCCCTAATGTGTCAAGGGTTACCACTCAGTATATAGATAATAGTATGGGTTTTTGATACCCTTGTGTGTTAGGGTGGGGTGGGGGGGTGGGGGGGGGGGGGGGTTCAAACCAAAACATCTCTTAGACTATGCTTCCTTGATAACTAATATTGTTGATCATCACCTAAATAAGTGTCATGATCAGTAAATTTTACAATGTATCATGTATTACTCAAAGAAGTAAAAAAATGTATTTTACATGGAAAAAATTTGGGTCGTCTACTCATAGACAATATTTTGAGTCCCAAGGAAGGTGATATAAGAAGAAAAATTTCCTAGGGGAACTAAACGAGCTGTATGGGGGTCCAAAATGCATTTAATATTTTCTTTTCATCATGTTCATGTTCTTCCCTAGACATGGATTCAAAATCCATGTAATAATATGGGTATAAGATAACACAGTGGAATCCTTTGGTACAGAGATTTGAAATTTTTCATTAGAAGACTGATGTAACTTCATCGTCTCTGGTGAAACGAGCCCCATTAAATATATGAGGATCTCACAAGAATTATGAAATAATATAATTTAAAATGAGGGGTTACCTTGTTAGAAGTGAACCTTCGTCAATAGAATCTTGATGTCGGCAAAAATTATTCAATGTATCCATGCTATAACCCCTCCAAGATCATCCACACAAGATTCATGAATTGTTTCTACACTGATTATTGAATTTGGGGTGCAAAAATAGAGCTTAAATGATACCTTTTACATCAAGAAGATCACTATAAAACTATCACATTGATCTATAAAGGTGTTCTCAGATCTAATGCATGAACAAAAACATTCTATCTCTAGGAAGTAGGATAAGAGAGAGGCTCTCAATCTATTGGAATGAGTATTCTGTAAATGATAGTCTGTCACCTATAAAATTTTTATATGCTCAAATAGCTGGAATGGGTTTCCTGAACCTTAGGAATAAAATTCCCAATAAATAAGTAGTAAATGGTGCATTATGATGAACTAACTATGTCACAATTTCATATAAATTTCTATCACTTAAGTTTAATACATATTAATTATATTACATAATACATCTGAGCCATTAATTTGACTCGTAATTCCAATAAATATTAAATAAACATTTACTATTAACATAATATTCAACCGTTTATTATTTTCCATGTATTAAATTAATACCATGTGAGTGAATTAAATAAAAAAATTCATCCAAATTATTCTACACATGGATAATAATGAATTTATTTATTCATTGGTGATCGATGATACTTAGACACACCACAAACCTCAAAGTGGGCTCCAACATTTCCTATAAACCTACCCACCAGAATATGATAGACTTTTGAATATGCTATTTTTATCACCCTCTACGCCCCTATATTAATAGTATAATATACTATTCGCATATTAATAGTGGATTCTAGTAACCCATAAAGTCCCCTAATGAGATAATGAACTGTATTTGTAGCAACAACTATTCCTACAAATAGGCACTATGTAATATATTCTCTTTCTCTCACAATATATCACAATTAAGGTCACACACTTGTGTCATAATAATTACTTGATTTATTATTTGTTGATATAACAATATTGACTTACCATAAAATAATAAAGACAATGATTTATGATGGTACTACCATCCTGATCATCTAGTCCTGACATGTCAGTTTCTCAAATCATAAGTGAAAAAATCTATCTTGAAAATTCATCCAATGAAATACCACCAATTATGCCACCAACACAAGCTACTTCACCAAGAATTCAATGCCATGATTTTTTCCTCACATAAAAGTATGAGGTAAAATGGTAAACAATGATAATGATCTCACTTATTCACACCTCTAAATCCACTTTGTATCATAAAAATCCTATGCAAATAAGCTTCTAACATCCATACCATCCCCCTAAAGTCTTCAATTTGGTTATAAATCCAACCAAGGAATCCATTTGGTGTAAACCAGGAGGAGTTACCCAAAAAAGAGGTAACATTCTTCAACACACATTTATGATTTATTTATTTATCCACCAATTAAATTGTTATTATCACATTATTATATAATGAAATTATTATCCTAAATATACTGATATGTTTTTATGTTAAGGTTTTTTTACTTTCAAATACACACATTTCCATCAAATGGGTAACGAAATTACCTTTTGTGCACGATGAACTACCACCTCGTGAAATGATGTCATTCATTATTCCATTACCACCTATCAAGGTTTGGAATTATGGTGGACACAATGTTTTTATATGATATATGTGATATATACATTTAATTAACACTTCTTTAGTTTTTATATAACACATAATTTCATGGTTTTCATTTTATGTAAACACGATAACATCGTTGTAGACGCCGGAAAAGTCCGTTGTTCCCAAACGAAGCTCCGGATGCGGAAAGCGAGGTCATATTTGGAGTCAGAAGCATGTTCCGGAGGGCCCGGAGGACTTGCGCGGAATTTTGGAGACCCGCGCACAATGTTGAAGTCAGGCGCGCAAACCTCCCGGGATGCGCGCAATGCGCTGGGCCGGCGCGCAATTTTGCGCGCCCGTGACCCGCCCGACTCCCTTGCGCGCCGGGCCAGATTCCGTGCTCACGAAGGTAATTCCGCGCCCGCGAACCGGATTCCGTGCCAGGGGTTGCCTATAAATATAAGGCGACCCCCGACGTTTTAAAGGTTGCCGGAATTCGAAGAGTCGCTCGTTCGCGCAATGCAACCCCTTCCGCGCGCAATGCCGATCTTCAGGTAACCTCTTTTCTTTCGCGCAATAAAGCCTTGGGGTTCGCCTTCGCGCACAATCCCCTTGGCTCCTTTCCTTTGAAACAATTCTTAACCCAAAGGCTTTCACGCGCAAAAGAGTCCTCTTACGCGCAATTACCCCCGGGTGCGTGCAATCCAGCCCGATTGCGCGCACCCCCCCTTTTATTAAGAGGCCATTCGTTAAAGAATGAGCCGTTGCCCCCGCGCGCTATCTGAAGCCCGGTGCGCGCAATCTCAATCATCTGCGCATAAAGCACTGGCCCAATTGCGCGCCAGCCTGCCCATTTGCGCGCCGACCCGCGGTATTGCGCGCCAAGCTTCTCTTTTGCGTGCAATCCGCCAGGGTCGATCCCTTTGACCCCCTGAGGGTACCCGCCTGCATGGCGCCCGATGATCTTCATCCTGGGTGCCCGCACCGTGCGTTGTCTTCCCGTGCGGCCCTCCAGGCTCGCGCGAAGTGACACGGACCTATCGGCGGCTTCCATGTCCCGCACGACGTTAAACTGCATTCGTCCGAGCTACAAGACGTTAAACTGTTCATCATTCGTCATGCACGACGTTAAACTGTAATTCGTCCTGTATGACGCTAAACTGCACCACGTCCAAGCCGCACGACGTTAAACTGCCCAGCATATCGTCCGCGCTGCAAGACGTTAAACTGCCAAGCATCTTCGTCCTCAACACACGACGTTAAACTGTACTTCGTCCGACAAGACGTTAAACCGTCCGCTTCACCCGATCCCGTTCCCTGCACGCATGGTCCCCCCGGTTTGGATGTGGCCCCCACCCGCTCGTCTCTGCAGGGATGTCGGGATTGGAGTGGCCTTCGCCCACGGGGGTAGTGATACAAACAGAACGAACTACGTGGACTTTGATCCCTGTCTTCTAAACGGGGTACGTAGGAAGCCTCTCCGAGGTTCAAGCCCACCACCTGGTCGTACCGGTCGTATTCACATTGGTTCGTCCATCCGTGGACCCCTCCCGGGTTCACATTCGCGTCGATTCACCTATGAATCCGCTCTTGTGGGGGACTGCACATGTGTATCTCCATTGCACTTCCCCACTGCCTTTTTCTATTTCTCCCTTCAACGTCCAGCATGACGTAAAACTGTGATCCACCCGGCCGTTCCATCCCCCTCTGTGCGAGGTGGTTCGGTTCAATCCTTTTCCAGGTAGCCTCGACCTCCTTGTGAGTCGGCTTGCCAACGTCCAGCATGACGTGAAACTGTGATCCACCCGGCTGTTCCATCCCCCTCTATGCGAGGTGGTTCGGTTCAATCCTCCGCCCGGTAGCCTCGACCTCCTTGTGAGTCGGCTTGCCGATGTCCAGCATGACGTTAAACTGTATATCCGAACTACGCTGACTTTGATCCGCGCTAACACGCGGTACGTAGGAAGCCCCTATGGGGTCCAAGCTCTTCACTCCATCATCCATCCTGATCCTTACCCGGGCCACCACATCCCGGTGGGGTCATGCCATTTCATTCCACTCCACTTCACTCGGGAAGCCGCCCATGTGCTGGCCCCAGCGTCGGAAGTTCCCCGCAAGGGGTTCTGTCATCTGATCCACTTCTCGTGTTGATCAGTCCGATGCCGTCCCCGCTGGACGTTAAACTCGCGGCATACCCCATGTTAAACATGGAAAGCTGAGGAAAACCTCAGGTAACACGGTTCCCCGCACCCAGCGCAGGATGCCTCAGGCCATCACGCCTTCGAGAAGCCCTATTAGGGACGGAAGGCAGACATGCAGAGTCGCAGTGTTAAGACACGCCCCCAACACCCAGAGCCACCCGGTCTCCTCACCGCAGGTTGCTGCCCCGACCAGACTCCTTGGAGCGTCCGGGCGGAAGCAGCGTAATTAACCGGTGTCCATGGAGACATGGTGCCGGGAACGAGATTCACGAGCACGTCTTAAATCTATGAGGGAGACCCGGATTAGGCAACGAGTTCCGAGGAGACGTCCACGGGAGGAGGAGCCGACATCCCATCATCCCGGTTTCGATCAAGGAGCAGACGCCCCTGAATAAGGGACGGATGTCGCCCGCCTTTGGAAAGCGGGACTGCGGGACCACAAGCCGCGCGCACCCATCCCCTCGGGTCGACGGGTGCACGCGCGAACGCGTCCTGGCGGAACAGCGTCGGAACAGAAACCCGACGCACATCCGCACCGAAACAGAAAAATGGTGAACCCGACGTGAATCTCTTCTCCTCAATACGAATACCTATAGCTTTCAGAGGTGTTGGAAGATTGGCATGTTTCCCGGCCGAGCATTCAACACCGGGGCATGGGACCCGCCAGGGGCTGGGAGGGGAAATCGGGCACTCCGTCTCACGACGTCGATGGCCTGGGTTTCCCCCACGGAAGAAGTTGTGGCATTAATGATTGGTAGTCGATTCCTTTTCCTGTCAGTTTTAATGGGTTCTTCTCCCTATCTTCAGGAATCAGGTCGCCTGATCCAATGCCCGATCACCGCCCGCCCACTGGCGCAGGGGTAAGGGAAACACCGACGCGGCTACTCTACGCGGTCCCGCCCGTTCCACAGCCGTCCTAGCAGCCGCAACTGCGGGACAACCACGCCCTCTCTCCCCCTCGGAGGTCATCCAGAGAAGGGTGATCAACAACTTGGTGCGGAGATATGAGGAAGAGGGAGTCATCCCCACCCGGGACATGGCTCGCCTAGACCTCGAGGAAGCTGCACCTCGCCACCAACGCCGCCCCCGAGGGCCGCGCAGGGAGGCACCGCTGCCTACCTCGATGTTCAACCGCTTCGGGAGCTTATCCCCGGAGCGCTCCGACAGCTCCTTCCCCTATGCGGATGAGGTGGAGGATGTCCGGGACCACCCTATCCGAGATTCGCTTCAGGGATTCGCGATAAGGGCTCCTGTCAGGCCACGACGACACCGCCGCCAGGCCCCTCAAGTCGAAGGACGGGCTCTCCACCTGCCCGCGCCGCTCATCCCGACTCGTTTGTCCCGACGCCAGCGTCAGGAATGAGCGGAAGAGGATGCCCACCTTGGGGCCCTAGCAACAGCGGCCGCGTTGGCTCAAGCCACTGCTGGCTCCAGTCACCAGGCCCCTGCGCATCCTGAGCAGGGGCACTTCTATGCCCGACCTGGATCGAGGCCCCGACCGCCCCAGAGGCAGGTTGGGTTGACTCTCCCGGTTGTTGGTACAAGCAATAGCCCCCGCGGACCACCTCGCGGCAGTGCTATTCATCAGCAGGGTCTACTCCATGTGGCCGATCCAAGAAGCATGGGTCATCCCGTCTTCCGATCCCGGCCCGGAGGCCTACCCGGAATCATCTCTCCCTGCGTCCCCTTTGATATCTGTCCCGGTGCCCCTCGTACCTTGGTTTCCAGTCCTCTTGGCCCCAGCAACGGTGCGGCCGGAGGACGCCAGGACAGAGATCATCCATGCCCCGAAGAACCACCCAGGGGCAGGAAGGCGAGGCGTCGACGTAGAGGGAGGAATGTTACGGAATTCCGGATAGAGATCCGACTGGTTCGTTTCTCTGATACAGAGGCGGAGTATGATTCGGCGACAGAGCCCTCCCCCCAATCCCGCCAGTCAGGGGCAGGGGTAGGAATGCGGAACGTCAGCCTCGTACTTCCCGAGAGCGAGATCGATATGATCCCCGCTTCTCTCCGAAGGTATATCCGGAGTAGCGAGGGCCTGGTAGACCCCCAAGGATCAAGCTTGAGGTTGGTATCGGCCCCTCCGGAAGCGCCTTCTGCCTCGATCGGAGAAGCCGGAGACTTTTTTTGGGGACCGACGGTCGAACCACGATCTAGTGCACCCTCGGCGAGCACCGACGCTACGGAAGGATGTATGCTCGCCGGCCCGTCCTATCGTGATGTGGTAGCCGGGGCACCGCCACCCTCAGAGGGCGGCCCGGGATATGGAGGCCAATCGGCCTGCTCGCCGTATTCACCGCCGGCCAGCCCGTCGGCCCGGCGGCCCGCCTCGGCACCACTGCCGGTTCCCCATCCATTCCCAGTCGTTGAAGAGGACCAAGGATACCTGGGTCCCGAGTTTGAGTCATGGATCTTCTGGACCGTCCTTGCAGAGGGCCACTTCCCTGAGAAGTTTTGGCCAGTCGCAGGACCGGGCTTTGATGCACCCGAATCACTCACCCCGGATGAGTTCGAATGCTTCCGCCGAACTCTCCGGGAGACTCACTCCCGTCTTCACCGCCTAAAAATGCCATATCCTTGGAGTCAAGTGCACCTGGAGGATATTGGTGAGCAGTGCCGTCAAATTGACCTGGCCACGCTCCCTGCGGTTCGGCACCCCGGGTCATTTGGGCACCACGAGGCCCTCCAACAACGATGCGTCGAGTGTTTTCAAGTACTCCGCAAGGTTATTGAGGAAGCCACTCCCCACGTGTATATCTGTGGATGGGGGAAGTACGCTGCCCTACGCTTCAGTGCGATTCGCCGATAGCCCGATTCACTGGGTGGCCCTGAGGGTACATCCCCAGGGACGGAAACGGTCAATATGGCTGACCTGTCGGGGGAGGGGAACGGTTTGGAACTTCTCGACGGGGGCTCTCCCCCCGAAGACAAGCCGTCATTGGATCCATCGGTGAGAGTTACTCGTCACCAGAGGAACCTCCTGGGACTCCCCGCACCCACTGAAGCACTGACGTTGAGCCGAAACGTCAGCAAAGGTAAAGAGCACGACGATGCTATGAAGCCCGCCGACCCATCCACCTCCATACAAAGGGCAGATGAGGATCCCGAGAAGGTCACGCTACGTCAACAGCTCGCCGAGCAGAAGAAGCTAGTTGACCAGCTCCTCGCCGAGCGCGCTGCAGAACGGCGGCCTGACTACGGTGATCCTAGGCCAGGACAGCAGGGACAGGAACAACCACCCCTCGATGAGGCTCTCCCGGTCAACCGTGATTATGCCGTGTTCGCCGACAGGAGAGAGGCCATTGCCTATGGCAAGAGGGCACGGTATGTTTCACCACACCCTCCCGAGCGGCGTGACTATCTGAGAGACCCCGCTCGGATTCCTCCCGCTGCCCCAAGGGCCGCTCCGCCCGCCATCCCACGAGCTGCCGAGTTCGACGACCCGGTCGACGACCCGATTGAAGGGCCATGCAATGCGCTCATGGTTAGAGATCCTCGTCAGGACTGGAACCCATGTCCGGACGATCCGATGGCGGCACTCATCGCCCGCTTGGAAGCCTTGGAGACTCGGCAAGTGGCGATCCCACCGGACGACAAGCCATACCCAGCATGGGTGGATGACATGTCGGCACCTCCGGGATTCGGGAATCCCACTTTCGCCCCCTTCAACGGAACTGGAGATCCGCCACAGCATTTGGCCCATTTCAACTCGAGGTGCGGGCCTATGTTGGGGACTCCGGCGCAGCAAGAGGCCGCTAAGCTTCGCTGCTTTGTCCAGACACTGGAAGAGCCAGCATTTGTCTGGTACAGCCAGCTCCCCGTCGGGTCGATAACTAGCTGGGAGGACCTTCGTAGACAGTTCCTCTACCAGTTCAGTTCCATGACCCGGAATACGAGTATCGCAGACCTCTTCAAGTGCAAGAAGAGGCCTGATGAGCGAGTCGCGGACTTCGTCGCCCGATGGAAGGGTCTCACGTATTCCCTTGACATGCCATTGACTCAGGAGCAGTTGCTGACAATGTGTGTCGGGAACGTCAAGACCAAGCTGGTCCCTTCCTTGATCACTCAGAATTACCCCGGAGGGTTCAGGGACTTCTCAGACAAAGCTCAACGTCTTGAGGAAGCCCTGCAACAGGCCAGCCAGGCACACCCGCTGCCTCCTATGATTCCTGCAAGGAGAGCCAGCAGGGCTGAGCCCGCTGCTGTTGCCCAGATAGAGGCCCCCAGGCCGTTGGAGCTGCTGCCGGCGAGGCCAGCTCCACAGCCTCACAGGAATCCGCCTCCACGGGCTCAGTTCCCGGCCCAGCAGCGGCAGCCCCAGAACCGGCCGGCCCCTCCGCGTAATGTACCGCCACAACCCAGGCGAGATAATCAGGGTCCACCTCCTCGGCAGGCCCCTCCAGCCCCTCGTCAAGACCATGCTCCCAGGGGCCCGCGATACCTGACCTACTCATTCCATGAGGATCAGGTCTCCGGTTATTTCCGGAGCACCCTGGAGCAGAGGATTGTGCGACTGCCTGAGTGTTGGAGGCCAGAGGAGGCACATCTCACGGATAACCCCCGCTACTGCCCTTACCATCGGGCCCTGGGGCACACCATCCGGCGGTGCTACGTGTTTAAGGACTGGCTCCAAGACCAGATTAACAATAATGTAATCAGGTTGGGCCCAGCTCCAGCACAAGTGGCGGGCGTGTTCGTGGGATCAGATGACGATAGCGGCAATGAGGACGAATGGCAGCTGGTCTCCGACCGCGGATCCCAGAAGTATAACAACTGGATGGCCCGCAAGACGATCATTCGCGCCCATGGAATCATCCGTGCGCGCTTGAATCAGCCTGAGCCCCCAGAATCTGCGGGTGCTGCTTCGGCATCGTCATCCTAGCCTGCCTCTTCCGAGAAGAGCAAACGACGGCGGCGCAAGAAGGAAGAGCGCGCCCCGCTAGTTCCGCCACTATCCTGCACTCTCGGCGATTTCATGCCCCCGGAGATGGGGATCCCTCCTCGGATCCGCCCAGTGGTGAATGATTCGTCCGATGAAAGTGTTGGGTATGCTTCGGTTAATACCGTCGAGCTGGTAAATCCCTTTTCGGTTCCCGACGTTGAAGAACACCAGGTGGACCTACCTAGTGTCCCTGGTCGTCGCCACCGTCGGAGGAACCGCAACAACAGGAGTCGCTGGGGCACAACAGTTGGTACCTCCAGCCAGGACGTGCACGCCACTGAGACTAGGCAGCAAGCTCAAAACCGAGCTCAGCGCGCGCAGCCCCCCCATCCGGGGATGACGGATTCGCCTCCGCCACTGTTTGTGGTGTGGGACCAGGCAGAACCGCCTCAGCCGCATCGCGATCAGCTCCGCCCGGCCACGAGTCCATCTCGGCCTCCTGACACCAGTACGGTGATTACTTCCCGGGCTTCGACCAATGAACAGCGAGATGAGCCAAGTACCAGCCGGCCGCCGGTTCAACCGGCAAGGCCCATCATGCCTCCAACCGCAGAGCAACCTCCTGCAACCAGGGGCTCGCGCTTGGCAAAAAAGTATGATGTCCTGAAGAACTTGGCCGACATCCCAGCAAGGCTCTCTATCCTTGAGGCTCTGCGCATGTCACCTGAGATGCGCGAGGCGCTCGCTGAAGCCCTGAAGAGCCCCCTCCAGTTTGAGACAGAGGTTGCGGCTGCAGAGGCCTTTCACGCCGAAACGATCGAGGACGCCGAATGTCAGGCAGTTATCTCGTTCTCTGGCAAGGATGAAGACCCTCCTATACAGGGACACATTCGTCCGCTGTATGTTACTGTCCAGTTCAATGGCCTTGAAGTCCGGCGCTGTCTTGTCGACACGGGGTCCGGGATTAACCTAATTCCCACTCGGACGCTCCGGAGATTGGGGTTGTATGAGGATGACTTGATTCCCTCCGACCTCAGGATCCAGGGGTACGACCGCACCGAGCAAACTCCGGTCGGCAAGATACGTTTGAAGACCCAGTTCGGTGACTTGGTTGCCAACACCGAATTCATGGTGGTCTCTCAGGACACTGCGTATAACGCATTGATGGGCAGGCCATGGCTCCACCTTCATGCGGCGGTTCTCTCATCATACCACCAATGCCTCAAATACTCCCTTAACGGTCGAGTAGGCGTGATTCAAGGAGATGCCTCTCCTTTTGCCTCATGTGAAGCCCGCTATCTGGACGCAGACTATTACAAGAGTAAGGATAAGCAGATCCTGGCAGGTGAGGTCGAGCCTGTCGCTGTTGCAAGTGATCCCTGGGCAAGTTTGGATGACGCTTACGTCCTCCCGGTCCATCGGTTGGACGTAGCCATGGTCTCGACGGCCTGTGAGTCTCCCGATGAGATGACCGCGACCGCCCATGCCAGCACCAGCGGCCCAGCAGGATCTGGTAGCCCCAATGCAGTTTCCAACGCAGTCTCTCTCGTGGACGATCCCTCCCCAAGTGGAGAGGACGTGGAAGATGCACCCCCAGCCTTTGAGGAGGGCGTCTCCGCCACGGTCGATGAGTTAGTACAGGTGAACCTTGGAACCGAAGCAGATCCAAGACCCACATTGGTCAGTGCCGCCATGCCCTCTGAGGAGCGGCAGCAGTACGTGGACTTTCTCAGGCAGCACCGTGATGTGTTCGCTTGGGGCTATGACGAGATGCCGGGGATAGATCCTCAGGTAGCCGTCCACCGCCTTGGTCTCCTGGCGAACCATCGCGGGTTCAAGCAGCCTCCCAGGAAGATGCACCCATTCCACGGTTCCATGGTTGAGGCCGAAGTTGACAAGCTTATCAAAGCCAACTTCGTGAGGGAAGTTCAGTACCCCAAATGGCTGGCCAACATTGTGCCGGTCAGGAAGAAGAACGGGCAGATCAGAGTCTGCATCGACTTCCGCGATCTCAACCGCCATTGTCCGAAGGATGATTTTCCCCTTCCGGTGACAGAGCTGTTGATTGATGCCACGGCAGGGTTCCAAGCCCTCTCCTTCATGGATGGATACTCCGGATAGAACCAAATCCGGATGGCCCCTGAGGATGAGGAGTTCACTGCCTTTAGGGCCCCCCAAGGTATCTTTTGTTACCAGGTCATGCCCTTCGGCCTGAAGAATGCAGGTGCCACCTATCAACGGGCGATGCACCGCATATTCAAGCCAATCCTCGGCACACTGGTGGAATGCTACGTCGACGACTTGGTGGTCAAATCGCGCCAGCGTCAGGACCATCTCAAAGATCTTGATAAAGTGTTTGGCTTACTCTGGTCTCGCTGCCTGAAGATGAACCCGTTGAAGTGTTCCTTCGGGGTCACCTCCGGAAAGTTCCTTGGATTTGTGGTAGGATACCGGGGTATTGAGATCGACCCAGAGAAGATCAGGGCGATTAGCCAGATGCCTCCCCCAGGTAACATCCGGGAACTGCAAGGGTTCCAAGGACACTTAGCCTATATACGCCGATTCATCGCGAATCTGGCCGACAAGTGTAAGCCCTTTTCTCGGCTCATGAAGAAAGGTGCCACTTATGTATGGGATAAAGAGTGTCAGACCGCTTTCGAGGAAATCAAGCAGTACCTGCTTCAACCTCCGGTTCTGATTCCGCCCGTATCCGGGAATCCGCTGGTCCTTTATGTGACCGCCCTGGAACGGTCCCTTGGTGCCCTTATCGCCCAGAAGAACAACGAGGGAACAGAGAATAGCCTCTATTACCTCAGTTGCATGCTCCTCAATGCAGAAGTTAGGTATTCCCCCATCGAGAAGAGCTGTCTGGCGCTCGTATTTGCCGTACAGAAATTACGACACTACTTGCAGCACCATGAGGTATAGTTGGTTTCTCGGGTAGACCCGTTGAAGTATATCCTGAGCCGGCCTATGTTGACTGGCCGTCTAGCGCGGTGGGCTGTGATTCTCCAGCAGTTCGACATCAGGTATGTGTCTCAGAAGGCCATCAAAGGGAAAGCATTGGCAGACTTTCTGGCTGCTCACCCAACCTCCGCGGATCAGCCGCTGGATCTAGGCTTTCCTGATGAGGCCGTCCTCTCGGTCGATCATGCCGATCCATGCTGGCAGATGCACTTTGACGGTGCCTCCCGGAGCCCCACCGGTAGAAGACTTGATAATCCTAAGCTCAACAGAGTGGGCTTGGGTATCGTCTTCATTACCCCGGAGCAAGCCGTGCTGTCATACTCTTTCCTGTTGTCAGAGGGCTGTACCAACAATGAGGCGGAATACCATGCCCTCATCACCGGCCTCGAGTTGGCTCTCGAGATCGACGTGCCCCATCTGTGTGTGAAAGGGGACTCTGAGCTGGTCGTTAAGCAGATCAATGGCGACTATGTTGTCAGGAAGCCGGAACTTGTGCCGTTGCTGGAGTGCACCCTCCTTCTGATGGCCCGGTTCCCTTCTCGGCCAGAAATTGTCCATATTCCCCGGTCGTAGAACGGTCGAGCAGATGCCTTGGCCAGCCTTGCTGCGTCACTTGCAGAGCCTGAACAGGATAACTTGACCGTCCGCGTGACGCACCGTAGGCTCATCGCTCCCGTTATCCCGGAGGGAGATTGCGGCCCGTCGGTAAGTAATCTCACCACGGTTGCCCCTATGCCCGGAGCCCCGAGTACCCCAGATATGGCAGTCGAACCAGCCCCTGATTGGAGGGCGCCTTTGGTTGAGTACCTCCAACATGGCATTCTCCCATCGGATCGAGCCGAGCGCGAGTGAGTTCGACGCCGCGCATCGCAGTTTGTCCTCCAGAGCAGTCCCGGCCTGGAGCAGATCCTCTACAGACGCGGATTTGATGGTGTTCTCCTCCGTTTCCTTCAGGGGGTTGAGATCCCACGAGTCATGCAAGAGGTTCATGCTGGTTCATGCAGTGCCCATCAGACTGGGCCGAAGCTGTCCCACCAGATTCGGAGGTTGGGATACTTCTGGACCTCCATGATCCATGACTGCATCGAGTATGCCAGGAGGTGCCATGCGTGCCAGGTTCATGCGAACTTTGTGCATCGGCCGCCGGAGCCTCTCCATACCACCAGGTATTCTTGGCCCTTTGCAGTCTGGGGGATGGACGTCGTAGGACCTTACCCGCCGGCGACGGCTCGCCAGTTCCGGTTCATTCTGACCGCCACAGACTTCTTCTCCAAATGGGCAGAGGCGATTCCGCTCAGAGAGGTCAAATCCTGTTCGATCGCTGACTTCGTGACCTTCAACATCATTTATCGATTTGGAGTGCCTCACGCTATCCTTACGGATAACGGAACCAATTTCCGAGCAGCCGAGTTGAAGAAGTTGTACGCCAAGTACAACATTCGCTCGAACCATACATCTCGCTATCATGCGCAAGCGAATGGACAGATTGAGGCGTTTAACAAAACCCTCTCTAACATTCTGCAAAAGATGGTTGGTCAGAACAAGAAGAGTTGGCCGGACAAGCTCCCCAACGCCCTCTGGGCTTACCGGACGATGACTCGCAATTCCACCCAGATGACCCCTTATTCCCTGGTGTATGGAGCTGAGGCCGTCCTGCCCATCGAGATCCAGTTACCATCCTTGCGCACTACGGTCTACGACCAGCAAGCGCCGGACAGAGCTGCTGAAGCCCATATAGTCGAGTTGGAAGCACTGGATGAGAATAGACTTTGCGCTTTGCACAACTTGGAGAGGCATCAAAGCAGAATGGCTCGAGCTTTCAATAAGAAGGTTCGCCTCCGCTCCTTCCTGCAGGGTGACCTGGTATTAGCCCTGAGAGCGCCAATGATACCCGGCAGGAAGCCACCCAAGTTGGAGCCCAAGTGGGAGGGACCTCTTGTCGTCCACAAAGTCTATCCCAATGGCGCGTACTCCCTAGCGACTATGGATGGTGAGCGTGTCACTCCTCCCACCAACGCTAGGTTCCTCAAGCAGTACTTTGCCTGAGTGCAATTCGTCCAAGATACAAGACGTTAAACTGTTCAGCATTCGTCCAACATGACGTTAAACTGTACCACGTCCGTGCTTCAAGACGTTAAACTGCCAAGCATCTTCGTCCTGCATGACGCTAAACTGCACCACGTCCGAGCTACAAGACGTTAAACTGTTCAGCATTCATCCCGCATGACGCTAAACTGCACCTCAAGAACTACGTGCGGCTTGATTCCCATCCTTATGGGATACGTAGGACCGCCTGAACATTCATGTTTCAGGCCCAGCCCCATCCTTCGGGAATTTCCATCCCATCTCGGGCCCTTGGCCCAGTTGCCTCTGGGTATGCGGCGTATGGTGTGAACGCAGGGCTATTTGCTCGCCACGCTGTACGCCCCCCACGGTTGGGGATGCCTTCCGCTCCCCCTTTCCTTTTCATCCCGCATGACGTTAAACTGCACTTCAAGAACTACGTACGGCTTGATTCCCATCCTTATGGGATACGTAGGACCGCCTGAACATTCATGTTTCAGGCCCAGCCCCATTTTCCGGGAATCTCTATCCCGCATTGGGCCTCTGGCCCAAGTTCCCCTCCTTTTTGTGCGAGGCGTATGACGTGAGCGGGGGATTATGTCCTCATTCACGTTGGTCTACAGGCCGCGTCGTACGCCTCCCCCGTGTGTGGGACTACCTCACACCCCTCATCGTCCTGCATGACGTTAAACTGCCTCTCAAGAACTACGTGCGGATTGATTCCCATCCTTATGGGATACGTAGGACCGCCTGGACGCTTGTGTTTCAGGTCCATCCCCGTCTTTTGGTTGATCATGGGGATCTGTCGTCTTTTGGTTGCTCTCAGGGTGAGTCCTCCGACCCTTTCCGGTGATCTGTTAACATGTTTTGGGTACTTCGGTCTATGACCCGTAGTGTCAGATTCAATCCCGACAAGTCCTGTGTTGCTTGTCGGGCCTCACGCTTCCTCTTGTTTGAGCCTTCACTCAAAGGGATCCTCGTTAGCGGTTTGGGTACGATGCCTCAATGCTCTCCTACCGCTCCGGGTCGATTTACCGGCGGGTCCTGGGCCGCAAATCGATATGAATCCTGCGCTTGAGCGGTTGATGCTCGTTTGCTTGCCCCGTCCTAGGCTGACGCGATCGGATGTTGTGTTGCGAATATGGTCAGCGACATCCTTGATCGCCATGTCGGCTCTTTCAGGCTCTGAACATTGGTTGCGCAGTCCTCATCACACTCCGCCTCTATGCGTTGTAGTGGAATCTCGACACTCTCTTCATAACTGACCTGTAGTACACCTTTACACGTTAGGCAGGCCAACCAGGGTAATGGTGTCTTTCGAGGCTCCCACGATCTGAGCACCAAGGATATATGCTGATGTCCTCCCTAAGGGCCATGTGTAGCTGGACCCTCGTCCCCATAAGGAGGAAGGAGTCGCCCGAAAAATCGCGTTCTGGGCCCAGTATAGCTGGAGGCTAGCATCTCTGCCCCTCGGGTGACGGACATACGCAGGCCCCTATCCCAGGATCCTTCTCCTGGAATCGTGCGTGACCGTAGGGCTGGGTATGTTCCCACCTCCGCTGAGTCCGCCGTATCGCGATGAGCGGATTCCTCCATGGTCCGAACCACACGACCTTAAACTGTGTTGTCTGGTCCTACCACACGACCGTAAACTGTGATCGTCTTGGCCACCCGACGAGAAACGGCACTGCATTGTGATGTTCTCTTCAGAGGACACTCACGTTGGGCGCTGGTTAATAACCACGCCATTCATCAATGCCTTTCATGGCTTGATTATTGTGGCGACGCCAGGTATTTCTTAATCACGGGCATGTCGCTGCACAAAGAAAAACCATACACCTTTAAGGACAAACAAGAAATATCAAATACCGCTTCTTCTGTGTGCGAGGGTCAGACCTGCACCCTTCCCCACGTTGGTGCCCGATTGTGTTGCGCCGCGCTTCAAGAACTACGTGTGGCTTGATTCCCATCCTTATGGGATACGTAGGAACGCCCGGATGTTTGAAACTTCGGGTCCAGCCCCACCTCTTAGAGATTCCCCCTTCTCTGGGGAATCCGCCGCCTTCGGGTCACCCTCAAGGCGTGTCCCTCGACCCCTTGCAGTGGTCCACCGGTGTCAAGAGTACTCTGGTTTATTGCCAGGAGGGTCAAGTTCAGCTTGGTCAGGTTCCTTCCATTTTCAGGCTTCGTGCTCCCTTTCATTTGGACCCATCGCCTACGCCCTAGGTGGAGCCCCCGTGAGCGGTCTGGACACAATGCCTCAGTGCTCTCCCACCGACTCGGGCTGGTACCCCCAAGGGCCTCGGGCATAAAATCGATATGAATCCTGCGCTTGAGCGGTTGATGCTCGTTTGCTGCCTCATTTCATCAACGGTCAGTGCGATATTGATGCTGCTTTTCCGCCACGGTCGACAGTACTCCCATATCGTTACGCCGGTGCCCCCAGTCCTTGAGTGAATGGCCGCATGATTCACATTACATTTTCCACCTCCCATTCTGACCAGGCGAAACCTCGACACTCTTGACGCTATCCCTCAGTGCGTCTTCGCATATACAGGGGATAGGACCACGATGTGGCGTACTTTGAGGTTCTTATGGTCCGAGATCTAAGACTTTAAACTAAGATCTGCCCCTATGGTCCGAGCTCTAAGACCTTAAACTAAGATATGCCCCCATGGTCCAAGCTCTACGACCTTAAACTAAGATCTCCCCAAACGGGGTTCTACGTCCTGCATGACGTTAAACTGCACTTTCAGAACTACGTGTGGCTTGATCTCCAGCCTGATGGAGTACGTAGGAACGCCCGGGCATCTCAACTCGGGTCCAGCCTCAGGGATCGCTAAGTCCCGCCCCTCCTCGTCGCCGGCCGTCTGGCCTGGCTTCTGGTAGAGTGGTGCAGTTGTGATACTCCCCGATCCAGCTCGGGATGCCCCATTGCAATGATGGAAAGCGACAGTTTCCTCGTCAAAGAGGTTCTGTCTGAGAATTGGGGTGATTCACGGCCATATTAGTGCATCCGCCTGACACGCTTTCCCCACGATGGCGTAATTTTGAGAGCGTTGGATTTTGTCCGAACAAATCGTCACTTCGCCCCACGCTTCGCATGCCCTGTTGATCTGGATTTCCACCCTTGTGCCTGAAGGAACCCCCAAAGCGGCATTGATGATGACATGTGATCCGCCTCCTGCAATATGAATGATGACCTTCGGTCCGTCTATCGTGGTAGTATGGTCGATTGATCCATTGTCCGCTTGCCGTCTTGGGCATTTCCTGGAAGGCCGACCGTTGTGGATTTCTGAATTCGGGACACGCGATTCACCCCTTCTCATTTCCCTATGTTCGGATAAAATCTCAACGCCCCTAGCATTGTCCCGCTCGTGTGTCGGAACAAGTTGGGGGGATGATACATTGATTAGGTCTGAGGTCTCCTTTCCTAGGAATGACCTCCCTCTCTTCTTTAGAAATCCAGGCCCAATTACGGATGCCTGAAGCTTGGTTAACGCTCCCGCGAGACAATGAATTGTGGTTGATCATGTTAAGCCAAAAGGTGCAGATAAATATATTGGTTCATACAAGTGGATCGAAATATTGAGTAGCGGAAGCAAATGTTCTGGGAGTGGCAAAAACAAAGCCCCTAGGGATTAGCGTGCTGGATAAGTCTTTCTAACGCCGCTACCCTTTGGCTGACGGCCTCCAGAGCTGCTTCTCGCTCTCTGCGTGCCCTCTCTTCGTCGGCGGTCGTAGCACGCAGTTCGTCGATCCTGGCCTGTGCACGCTCCCGCTCGACTTGAATTGTGACCATCTGTTGGCCCGCCTCCGTCAGCTGTACCTGGGCGTCGATCAGCTGGGCCGTTAGTTGCTCCACAAGCTCGGTGCACGCTGCGACGAAGGCCTCCTTCTCTGCCGCCTGCCCTTCGAGGCGCCGGACTTCCTGCTCCGCCGCGAGGAGCGCCCGCGCGTTCTCCGACACGTCCCGACATTGTGCGACGTCAGCACGCCGGCGGCTCTCGCGCATCTTTTCGGCCATGAAGTCACGGACCGTCATATGGAGGCGTTGAGCATCAGCTCCCCCGGCACACAGGAAGCGCAGCCAGGTTTGGAGTGATCCCATGCGCCCCAGCCACTCCGATGGGTCTCGCTTGAGAAAGCGCTAGATGCACTTCCACCCCCTGCGGCGCGTTATCCGGCTCTCCTCGACCGCCTCCGCGTCTGAGTCGTCCATCTCCTCGGGGTCGGCAGGCCGGTAGGCAAGGATGGCAGCCAGCAGGTCTGCTGCAGGGTCCGCCCCTGGGATGTCCTCACGGGGGATAGGTTCCCCAACATCTGGGCGACCTTCTTCTCTCGCCCCAGCGGCGTCGACACCCTCGTCAGCCCCCGACCTCTCTCCGATGTCAGTACCGCCGGCGTCCGCAGCCCCCTGATCAGCAGTTGGTGGGGCCGACTCGGTTTGGGAAGTCTGTTCCGGAGCAGGCGGCAGGTCCACCGCTGGTCCACTCGTGGATGACCCGGGTTCGGCAGCCCGACGAGCCTCCAGTGTTGAGATCACTGTGCAAGGCATGCCGCGGTTAATCACGGGTCGTCAACGGCAAGCACCAGTAGTAAAGTAAGGAGACTTACGGGAATTCAGAGCGTCATCTTCCGCTATCCCGGCCGCCGCATGAGCAATTGCAGCAGGGGACCCTTCTGCGCTTGTCAATTCAATGATGAGTGTCTGGCCCCCGCCTTGTCCTGCTGGCGCCTCTCCTACTCCTACTGAGGATGCCTGGCCGACATCCACGCACTCCTGAGAAAGGTGGAGAAATGGGTTAGAAGCTGCATAAGAGAATGGATGAAGCAGGTTGAGTAGGGATAGAAGCGGACCTCGAGGAGCTCGGTGATGTCAATGTTTCCAGAGCCGGCCACCTCGCCGCTCTCCCGTGGGCTCCCCTGATGGGACCTCCCCTCGGAGCCTTCATCCTCCCCCGTCTCCTCCTCTTCCTCAGAGTCGTCGCTACTGTCATCTTCCTCCGGCGGCATCTGTTCTGGAGCAGGCTCTCGACCGAGCATCACCTTCACTAGAAGGGACGACTCCGCACGCTGACCACGTTGGCGCGCGTACTCGTCCATGGCCGTCAGATATGCATACCGCCGGTGGAAGTTCACCCTGTCGGCGATCTGGAGGCACCCGACCTCTGGCAGATGGATTCCTTCTCTGAGTATCTTTCGCCAGATGGCTTCGGTCCCCAGTGACTGCCGCAGGGTCATCCAGGCCGACCACAGCGCCGGGAAGACTGCATCGTGGGAGGGTTCGAGCAGACGTCTTACCTGCTTCCCGGGCCGCTCTTCGACCACCGCACGTGCCCCCTCTCTGGGCGCCGAGGTCGTGGCGGCAGCCTGCGATGTGCCCGCCGCCGAAGTCCCTGCCCGCGCCGGCTCCGCTGCTTGGCGCGCCTCCGTTCTCCCCCGTGTGGCGGCGCTTCGCCTCCTTCCTTGACGCCCGGTCTCCGCGCGGGTGACCTCGATCCGCCGAACTAGCTTCCGTAGAAGCCCCTCAGGGTACGCGATGGCCCAATGTTCGGCGTACTCGGTTGCCAAGCCTGCGTCGACCCCGGTAGGAGGAAGAGTGATGACCTCGCCAGAGCCGAAAGCGGCGAACATCAGCCACATCTGGCGAAGGACGCCAGGGTTCGTCTCCTCTCGGACAGCAGTGAATACCCTCTTCGGCATCCGTTGAAGGCACCCGAACTGCCTGGCGAACCGGGTTGGCACGTAGGGCTTGCAGATCACCTTCTCGTCGATCCGAGCCATGAACACCCCGCCCCGCATGTTCAGGAAGTACTCGTGCTGCTCCAGCGGACCCTGCCCGTTGTCGATCATCTGGCCAACGGGAGTGGGGAACGGGCTGAAGTTGAAATTGGCGTGATTTCCAATCCGAATCCTCACGCCCTCCTCATTTAGGGTCATCGGAGCGACCCCCGCAATGTTCAGCAGGGAGGGTCGCAGGCCGTTGCCCGGAGGAATGATGGCGTTTGGAAACGTGTACCCACCAAGGTGAGCAGCCACCCAGCCGTGGAAGAATTGAAAGGGCCCACAGATCTTTCGTGGCGACCCCCCTCGCGAGATGCATCCCAGGATGGCGTACAGCTTAGCCAACACTGGGACCCCGAGGTTATATCTTTTATTGGCGGCCATGGCACCCGCCATCGCCAGTGTCGCCGGGCGGATACCCATTCTCGCGTCCCGCACTGGCAGGAGCCACCCACTCAGAAAGGCGGCCAGGAATGCCGCGTACCAGACATTTGGGTCCCGGGCCTCGATGACGCGGTACCCCCATGAGCGGTAGTCGCCCGTCTCCAGGACCCGCCAGTACGACCCGTTCCGGCTCCTCTGAGCCGTGGTCGGGCACCGCTTCCCCCTGCCTGGCATCTTGACCGCTGGGTCATGCTCCAAGAACTGGCCGAACCACTCCTTATAGGCTATGTCCTTCTGGAAGTCCTTGATCCCGAGCCGCTGCGTAGCTAGGTCAAGTAGATGACATGTCAGAATGGGAGTCCGTGACCTGTCTTTCCAGGTGTTCTTCAGAGGCAGGAACTCATCGTACTGGTAACCCTCCAGCGGGATACCTCCGATGCAGTGGATGTCCCAGAGACCGATGCTAACCTCCCCATGGTGAAGATGGAAGGTGTTGGTATCCGGGGACCAGCGGGTGAACAGCTCCGGCCCAAGCTCGGACTGCTGGTAGAAGTGGAACTGCGACGTCCACACCGCCTCAAACAGGCCGATGTACCGCAGCTCCTCCGCGAAGTGATCGCAAGTGTGGCATACCCAGAACGCCCAGGCCCACTCACTGGTGAAATTGCCCCCAGACCGCAAGTCCCAGTCCTTCAGCCAGCCCTTGGTGTCGTCGGTGACACTCTGGCGATATGTGCTCGAGTAGAGGGCTGGAGAGTTCTCCGCAGTAGGCTCACTTCCGAAGATGGTTCGCGTCCTCGGGTTCAGGACATAGATATCTAAGTGCCTGGTCTCCCTGGAAGGATGCCCATTGTTGGTGATGTTATAGCGGGGAAGCTCGTCCTCCCGAGTCACCCAGGTCCGTGGCGCATCAACCTCGAACCCTGGCACCAGAACCTCATCTAGGATGCCAAAGTTCCAGAGCGGCAGGTTGTCCGACAGCGGATATGTCTTCTGGGCCGGCGTCAGCAAGTCGAACAAGGATTGATTGTTGGAAACAATCTCCTTGGCTCCGTAGACCTCCTCGTTCGTCGCCATCTCAGCTCTGCGAGTGGCGGCATCCCCCTCATTTCCTTGATTCACGGCCATCTCAGAGGCTCCGGGAGTCGTGCGGGTTAAGGGATGAAGCGTGCGGAATCGGAAGAGGCTGGTAGAGAAGTTTGAGAGTTGGCGCGCAATCCTAGTGGACGGCGCGCAATCGGGAAGTCCGTCGCGTAAAACCCTGGGTGTTCGCGCAAAAGCAGGCCGAAATCCGGAAGGTTTGCGCGACGAACGGGTGAATTCCGCGCCGGAAAGGGCAATTTCGCGCACGAGAGCTCGAATGCTTACCGCGCGGAAGGCCGGTGTACGGTGCGGGGGACCCAGGGCCCCTATTTATAGGCAAGGCCGGGAGTCCGCGCTGCGCGGAAAGCGCTTTGCGCGACCGCACTGGAAAATTTCGCGCCCGACGCCCTTTTTTGCGCGCCACAGTCCCGCGCCACCCAGGACTTCGGCATTCCGGCGTCTCCCTCGGAACCCGATCGTTGCGAACTCTCGCCGATCAGATTCCGAGGGGGGGCTTTTGTAGACGCCGGAAAAGTCCGTTGTTCCCAAACAAAGCTCCGGATGCGGAAAGCGAGGTCATATTTGGAGTCAGAAGCATGTTCCGGAGGGCCCGGAGGACTTGCGCGGAATTTTGGAGACCCGCGCGCAATGTTGAAGTCAGGCGCGCAAACCTCCCGGGATGCGCGCAATGCGCTGGGCCGGCGCGCAATTTTGCGCGCCCGTGACCCGCCCGACTCCCTTGCGCGCCGGGCCAGATTCCGCGCCCGCGAAGGTAATTCCGCGCCCGCGAACCGGATTCCGCGCCAGGGGTTGCCTATAAATATAAGGCGACCCCCGACATTTTAAAGGTTTCCAGAATTCGAAGAGTCGCTCGTTCGCGCAATCCAACCCCTTCCGCGCGCAATGCCGATCTTCAGGTAACCTCTTTTCTTTCGCGCAATAAAGCCTTGGGGTTCGCCTTCGCGCGCAATCCCCTTGGCTCCTTTCCTTTTAAACAATTCTTAACCCAAAGGCTTTCGCGCGCAAAAGAGGCCTCTTGCGCGCAATTGCCCCCGGGTGTGCGCAATCCAGCCCGATTGCGTGCACCCCCCTTTTATTAAGAGGCCATTCGTTAAAGAATGAGACGTTGTCCCCGCGCGCTATCCGAAGCCCGGTGCGCGCAATCTCAATCATCTGCGCGTAAAGCGCTGGCCCAATTGCGCGCCAGCCTGCCCATTTGCGCGCCGACCCGCGGTATTGCGCGCCAAGCTTCTCTTTTGCGCGCAATCCGCCAGGGTCGATCCCTTTGACCCCCTAAGGGTACCCGCCTGCGTGGCGCCTGATGATCTTCATCCTGGGTGCCCGCACCGTGCGTTTTCTTCCCGTGCGGCCCTCCAGGCTCGCGCGAAGTGACACGGACCTATCGGCGGCTTCCATGTCCCGCACGACGTTAAACTGCATTCGTCCGAGCTACAAGACATTAAACTGTTCAGCATTCGTCCTGCACGACGTTAAACTGTAATTCGTCCTGCATGACGCTAAACTGCACCACGTCCAAGCCGCACGACGTTAAACTGCCCAGCATATCGTCCGCGCTGCAAGACGTTAAACTGCCAAGCATCTTCGTCCTCAACACACGACGTTAAACTGTACTTCGTCCGGCAAGACGTTAAACCGTCCGCTTCACCCGATCTCGTGCCCTGCACGCAGGGTCCCCCCGGTTTGGATGTGGCCCCCACCCGCTCGTCTCTACAGGGATGTCGGGATTGGAGTGGCCTTCGCCCACGGGGGTAGTGTTACAAACAGAACGAACTACGTGGACTTTGATCCCTGTCTTCTAAACGGGGTACGTAGGAAGCCTCTCCGAGGTTCAAGCCCACCACCTGGTCGTCCCGGTCGTATTCACGTCGGTTCGTCCATCCGTGGACCCCTCCCGGGTTCACATTCGCGTCGATTCACCTATGAATCCGCTCTTGTGGGGGACTGCACATGTGTATCTCCATTGCACTTCCCCACTGCCTTTTTCTATTTCTCCCTTCAACGTCCAGCATGACGTAAAACTGTGATCCACCCGGCCGTTCCATCCCCCTCTGTGCGAGGTGGTTCGGTTCAATCCTTTTCCAGGTAGCCTCGACCTCCTTGTGAGTCGGCTTGCCAACGTCCAGCATGACGTGAAACTGTGATCCACCCGGTCGTTCCATCCCCCTCTGTGCGAGGTGGTTCGGTTCAATCCTCCTCCCGGTAGCCTCAACCTCCTTGTGAGTCGGCTTGCCGATGTCCAGCATGACGTTAAACTGTATATCTGAACTACGCTGACTTTGATCCGCGCTAACGCGCGGTACGTAGGAAGCCCCTATGGGGTCCAAGCTCTTCACTCCATCATCCATCCTGATCCTTACCCGGGCCGCCACATCCCGGTGGGGTCATGCCATTTCATTCCACTCCACTTCACTCGGGAGGCCGCCCATGTGCTGGCCCCAGCGTCGGAAGTTCCCCGCAAGGGGTTCTGTCATCTGATCCACTTCTCGTGTTGATCAGTCCGATGTCGTCCCCGCTGGACGTTAAACTCGCGGCATACCCCGTGTTAAACATGGGAAGCTGAGGAAAACCTCAGGTAACACGGTTCCCCGCACCCAGCGCAGGATGCCTCAGGCCATCACGCCTTCGAGAAGCCCTATTAGGGACGGAAGGCAGACATGCAGAGTCGTAGTGTTAAGACACGCCCCAACACCCAGAGCCACCCAGTCTCCTCACCGCAGGTTTCTGCCCCGACCAGACTCCTTGGAGCGTCCGGGCGGAAGCAGCGTAATTAACTGGTGTCCATGGAGACATGGTGCCGGGAACGAGATTCACGAGCACGTCTTAAATCTATGAGGGAGACCCGGATTAGGCAACGAGTTCCGAGGAGACGTCCACGGGAGGAGGAGCCGACATCCCATCATCCCAGTTTCGATCAAGGAGCAGACGCCCCTGAATAAGGGACGGATGCCGCTCACCTTTGGAAAGCGGGACTGCGGGACCACAAGCCGCGCGCGCCCATCCCCTCGGGTCGACGGGTGCACGCGCGAACGCGTCCTGGCGGAACATCGTCGGAACAGAAACCCGACGCACATCCGCACCGAAACAATCGTTTAGGGAAGTGTGGACTACCACCTCCTCAAAGCATTGTGATACATTCACACATTACATGGAATGTATTAAAAATGATTTTAATTAAAAATATGTTAAATAAATAACAAATATATTTTATTCATTACATAATTACCTTTCTGTAAATATAATATATATCATTTTCTTTATTTTCCTTTCACACACTAAAAAAGTGATAACATCATTCACGAATGTGTGGAATACCGCCTCTTCAAAGCGATGTGATTCCTTTTACTTCACAATAATTATATATATAATTATGTATGATTAAATAGTATGGTATATATTATATAATTATCATTCATGAAAGATAAAGGTTACTTACCTTCTTTCCACAATGATCATCAAAAAATGGGAATGTTAATCATGCGTACATATGACCTACCATCTCCATGATTGTAATATAGGTTCATTTTTCATAAAAATATTTCATTATTGGTTTTAAAAGTGTAATTAATGTATAAATATGATAATTATGTCATTATTATTATTATTTATATGTTTATATAATGATCTCCTTGACCATATTAAACCAACCTTAGTCGTTTTGACACATAAACCAAATATGGTCAAAACACCCTACATTTATTTAATTTTTTAAATATTAGTATAAAACATTGTAATAAGTGAAATATAAGTAATTATAAACTTGAAAAATTTTCTAAAGAAAGTAAATAATTAACATAAGTTTATTGTTCAGGAAGTTAAATACACACGTGATAAGGTAGACTCAAGGTAAGGGATTTCATCTTAATCTCCTTTTATTTAGGTATTTCTTGATGATATGCACCTTTATTCCTTTATAAAGTATATATACAATCCATTTAAAATTACATATCTGTATTTTTACTATTATTATTTTATTTAATGTTTTTTTAAATGTTATTTTTCATGGATCTTATGATTTAAATGTTCAAAGTGGTATTGGACACTTTGAAAGTTTAAATATTTAATCCTTTACTCTATTTAAATATTCTCGATATTATTTTACACATTTATTTATATAGATATAAAAGGATTATAAAAGAAATTTTATATATATATTTTTTATTTTTATTACTCTACAAGCCTTAATGTTTTTAAAAGAAAAAGAAACCCCTCTTTTCTTTTTTTCGTTTCTGTGTATTTTGTTATTGTAAAAGGGTTTTGAAAATTGATTGATTATTTAAATATCTTGAAATGTTTCATTGTGATTGAAAATGAAATTTTATGAGTGAAATGTTGAAAATTGAAATATTTTATGTGTTATGATTATATAATGGTACTTGGACATTTGAAGGGTGGTTCTGTGATAAACCAATGAAAAGTTGTTCCATGATAAACCAATGATTGGTGGGTCTGTGGTATCCCTCTAATGCATTGGGTATGAAAGTCGGCCGTATGCATATTCCATTTGTAAGAGTGACATGTATTAAAGTCTACCACATGTCTATTCCATTTATAAGAGTGAAAAGTATAAATATTTCCCAATATACCTTTATGTATTCTCTATGCTTTCTATGGGTTTTATGGTAATCTTATGATCACAAAAAATGTATGAAATGAGCTTATTTTCCAAGGAAAGTGTTTAATACTTATTAAGGGTGATAATTAATACTTTATGATAATGTTTTCATGGGTTTTAATGTTTATCAATAGACTAATGTTTACTTATTTTTATATACCTTACTTGTATTTTTATGACCATTCTATGTTTTTTAATGTCTTTCACATGACTTAAGGATGATAAATGGATTGGAAGAATCTAGGTTAAAAGTCATGAATAGATTTTATAAATTATATAATTATTAATTTTAATATTTTTAGATTATTGGATAGATTTATATTGTTTAGAAGTGTCCACTTTGTATTTTATGGCTTTGTTATCTATGATTTATGGCCTAATTCTCTAAAACTATAAACCTAAAATGATTCTCAATGTGAAAGAAAGTAATTTATTGAATAAAAATCAATATTATGTAATGTTTTAGGACAGTTAATTATATAAATGTTACTTTTTAGCCTTTATTAGATTCCTAATATGGAAGTGAGGATGTGACCTCACCTTGAGACTTGGTGTATAACTTTCTATTCATGACTCATTTATTTTTATTATTATGGTTATTGTTTCATATTTTTATTGAAATTCCTTTGTGGTGATGAGTTGACTACTCTCTTTAGATTCCTTATGTTTGGTGATTTCAAGGTGTCATTCTAGGTATGTATATTCTCACCCTTTCATGGGATCTTACCACACATTTAGTGTATTATAAAGATGACATAACTTTAATTTGAGTCATAGGAGGATTGGGATTATGTAGAGATTAGTTGTGATAGAAATACCTTAGATGCATCTAGGAGTTTCTTTTGGGTAGCAACCCCATGTTGTTAGTAGGTTGAGTTATTTTACAATTTTTGTGGTCTTATATTTGTACATTTCCACTTTTTCCTATACTAATTTTTTTACTTTGATGTGGGATAGACGTCATACATGAATTTATAGTATGATTTTTTTACATATTTAAATTATACTAGTTTTTGGAGATGTGTGCATGCATACAAGTAATTTAGGATAAGGTCTCCCATGTGTGTGATATGCCTACTCTATGCTAGTCGTTAACCCTTGGACAATAAGAGGTAGGCTTGGTGTTTCATTATCAACTTAAAATAGGCTAGGAATACTTTAGTGGGTCTAGTAATGATAGAGTGGTATGAGATGAGGTTCATCTTAGGATAAAGGTTTAGTGGTTTTCTAGTGGTGAGATTTGGTTTGGGAATTAAGGAAATAGTGTTAAAGTGTTTCAAATTTGGTTCTGAGGCCAAATAACCCTGTGTTTGTGTAGTGGCCAATGTATCTATTCATTAGGGATATGATAATCAGTTTCTTTACTTGGTACATGTAGAAAATGGTTGCAGGGAAAACATTGGTACATGAATCATAAATAAATCAGTTGTGATTTCCATTTCCTTCTTGAGCCAGCTCCCCATATATGATATTTTGACTATGCTGAATATCAGATATTTTTGGATGCTTGCATTATTCTAGCTTGCTAGAATTCTATAGTGGGATCATGGTTGTGACCCTCTTGGTGATGTGGATTTAGTTTTAAAACTTGTATAGGAGGTGATTCCTCTGGGTGGATATCAAGTGATGTATCCACCCATTCAGCAGCATAATAACCGACCTTTAGGGGTTTAGGTGGATGAACCCCATTAGGTTGATCAGTGGTTAGTCTCGATAGTATCAGAAGATGATGAAATTATATTTAATGCAATTTTAGATTTTCAATGATCGATATTTATCAGGATTTATGGTGATCCAAATCCCCTTTTTATGTGGTAGTGGGTTGACACGAGCCTATTGTGTGAATTTATCACTGAGGTAAGACCCTTCTTGATGTTGGTCTTGGAAGAGAGAGATATTCAGGGTGGAATGGGGAATCAATAGAGCCTTGTTTTGGTGATGTTTTATGTGACTTATTGCACACAAGTAAGAGGGAAACCTCCCCACTGAGACACATTATTGTTAAGTGATTTAAATACATGTGGGAAATTCAGTGCTGCCCAAAGTAGATAGTGGCGATGTGTGGTGGATTAGTTCCTTTGAATTATATGATTGAGGTCATTTTATTATGTTAATGTGTTTAAGAGATCCCTAATTATATATAACTAGAGGGAAAGGTGTAAAATCTTGGATTTTAATGTATGATATTTCGATGTTTAAGAGTGTGTTTTTAGGTTCTTAGGGAATAAAAAAATAATTTTGGGAGTTTTTAAATAGAACATTGGATAGTTGTTGGATGCAAGGAACATTTAGGTGTAAATGTTTAGTTTACGACATAAATGGGTCATGGGTATCAAGACGTGAAAATAGATTACAGTGTAATTCTATTTACGCTATAAATCATATTTTATGTTATAATTATATTGGCTGAGAATTTTAACTTGAGGAGACTTATTTTTGATGTACAAGTTTCGTGGAGATTTTACACTGTAAAAACATGGATGAAAATGTAAACCATTCATACGTATTAGGTTTTATGTTCTGAAAACTTGAATCCTAAATAATTATGTCTTGTTTTTCCTTATCTCAAACCCTAGGCTCTTCCAGAAAATTTTGGGTATCTCTATTCATTTTGGATCATTCCATTTGAAGATTGATCTTCATGGTAGTTATGCCACTTCTTCTTGGTAAGCATCCTTTATACTTATTCATCTCCATTGGTCACAATATCCATGTTGAATATGTTTTCGGATCATAAATAATTTGGTGTTAATCATATATTGACGATGCTAGCTTGTTCCTTCTAGATCCATTGTGTGATCATCTTCTGGGTTCCAGTTCTTTGTTGGTTCCATGTGGCCTGGGGGGTTTATCCTCATTCCTCAATATGTTTTTTTGTGGATTATGATTCTTAGATACGGGAAATTATTCTAGAGACTCTATTGTTTTATTTTTGTTCCTTATATTATTGGTGGATGCCATTATAGGAACATGTGACCTGAGTTTAAGGTAGGTTGTTCTATATCTCGCCTTTGTTGAATGAACAATGATTGATTCTATTTTATAAATTATTCTATAAATGAATTGCCATGTCTATTTTGTGTGTGTAAATAGATTTTCACTAAATTTGGGGTTTCCCTTAGTTTTTGGTAAAGGAAAATTGGATTTTTCAAAGCATTATAAAATGGGTTTTCAAATTAGGTTTGGTAAAAGAAAAGGGTTGTTTGAAATTAATTATGAAAAGAACTTTTGAAATGATTTGGGAAATATAGGACATGGGAAGCCTTGGGTACTTAGGTGGACGGTGTATCTTATATCCATCATCCATTTTTCTATTGGGGGTTTCAATCATGGGGTGTTTCTACACTCCCAATGCTTATTATTCCAGGGACTTGATATGGACATCATTGGGGGTTCAATCATGGGGTGTTCCGCTACTCTATAGTCCTATTGTTCTAGGTTATTGAGTGTTTACTAGTCATTGATTGTGGTACAAGTAGTCTTCTAGCCTAACCTGTTGTGATCCCTTGGCCTATTTACCATTGTACTTTGGTTTTGTATTATTTTTGGATTTGACATACCTATTTTGAGTTTGGTAAATGTTTATAGAAATTATTCTTTGAAACTATTTTTCCTGGCTTGTTTTGGAACTTTGGAAACACTACTATAAAAGAGACTTTTAACAGAGATGGAATTTATCAGCCCTAGAAAAATGCGATGATAAAGTCCATCTTTATCAGTGCTAAAATAAGTGCTGATAAAAGCTGCCCTTTATCAGAGCCGAAAAAAGCGCTGATAAAGGGAACCCTTTATCAATGTTTTTTTGAGCAGTGATAAATAATAAACTTTATCAGCACTTTATTTTAGGGCTGATAAAGGTTACCCATTATCAATCCTTTATTTTTAGTACTGATAAAGGGCATCCTTTATGAACACTTTTGAGTGATAGTAAAGGTCCATAAAAAATTAAATAATTTAAAACATAAAATTAATTTTTTATTAGTTTCATTAATTAAATAATTATTTTTAAAAATGAATAAATTGAATATACATATATATAAATTTTAAAAATTAATAAATAGTATATATTAAATATATAGATATGTAAAATGAATGAAATGAAATAATTAAACAAATAAAAATTTAAAATATGTAAATAAAGAAAAATATCAAACTTTTTATTAATTAAATAATTATTGATAAAAACAAATAAATTTAATATATTAATATATATATATATTATAAATATTATATATTAAATATAGATATATAAAATGAATAAATTGTAATAATTAAACAAAAAAATTAATAATGGATAAATTGAAAATTTATTTAAAAATTTATTAATGAAACAAATATTAATAAAAATGAATAAGTATAATATATATATATTAATTATAAATAGTAATAAATTATATATATATTAATTATAAAAATATATAAAATGAGAAAATGTAATAATTAAAAATATATTAATGTCTTATTCATTTTTAATGTTTTTTGATTTTTCTATTTAACATATACCAATATATACGAAATGTCATGTGTTACTTTATTTCACATATATATATATAATTAATTCATTTTATATACAATTCACACAAAAATATATTTACACAATTAATGAAATCTTATATAGAAACGCATACACCTAATATTTATATAATTTACTCAAATTTTATTATATTTTAGAATTTCATTATAACATGATACATTTAATATATTATTTTTTTAATCAGTCAATTTTATTTATTTATTTTTTATACTATTACCATTAGGGTATTATTTATTTATTTTTAATCTTTTTTAATATTTTATTTTATTTTTGAATTTGATCATTTTTTATTATTTATTTAAATATATTTATTTATTATGTTTTAGTATTTATAATATGTATTAATGTTCCATTATATATATATATATATCTATATTTTTTTAATAATTTATATTTAATTAATAAAACTTATAAATTTTTTCAATATTTTTAAAGTGTAATCATTTTGAATTATTCAATTTCACTCATGTTTAAAATGCATGTATTTAAGATTATATATACATTAATAATGTTAAAAATATATTTTTTAATAAATATCTTTAAATAGATATATTTATAAATGTATATTTACTATATTTGTAAATTTATATGTTTATAATTATTATAAATAAATAAATATTATTTTCTAAATAAGTATTTATATAATTACAATTAATTAATTTTATATATTTAAACATTTATAAAATTATAAAAAATTTATTTAAATAATTATAATTATAATTCCTTTATCAGCACTATAGTTTTAGTGATGAAAAAAGGAACATTTATCAATTCATTTTTAGCACTGATAAAGATCGATCTTTATCAGCACTTAAAAAGTGCTGTTAAAAGAAATGTTTTTCAGTGCTGAAACATTATCAGTGACGAAGATGTCTTTTATCAGTTCTTATCAATTTAGCACTATTAAAAGGGATTTTTATTAGTGATTTTTTGAAAATGTTGTTAAAAGTGTCCCCGATCTATTTAAAAGAACCCTAACTGCCACTCAGCCACTCACAATTCTCAAGCTCTCGATGAAATTTTCTACTTCTGGCTTTACTCCTCTACATCCCACCAGATTAATCAAGGATATATTACTATGTATGTTATTTTTTACCTTTCCTCTATCATTTTTTTTAACTTTTCAATTTATAATTTTTCATTTTTACGCTGTTCTAAACCATGAAGAACCCTACATCTCATCTCCTTGCTGCTAAAATACAATGAGTGGTTCTATTTCATCATTCTCTTCCATAGACAATGGTTTTGAATAAATAAAAGGATATTTTGATATGGTAAGTTTAATAAATATATGTTTTTGGGAATGTATGGATAAATAAAATAGAATTTTTCACCACATGGTACTACTTTGGGCTGAAACATAATACTTTATTTTCAAAAATCTAGGAGAAAACTATAAAATAAAAAAATTAGGAAAAGATCTTATTTTTTCCTTCTTGGTATATACCAACTCATGTGGATGATGCTCACTCTCATCTAAGTAAACTACTTTTGTAATTCTTTTTATCTTTTCTTAATTTTATTATCCTCTATGTTCCTACAATATATTCCACAACTTACAGTTCTTCTTCATTTTATTCACATGCTCCAGATAAAACTATTCAAGAGATTATCTAAAAAATTATAATGAAGGCACTCACATATCCATCATTGCCTAATAATCCTATATCCTCTTTCAAGTAATTTAACTCTCTCAATGAAATCATCCATTGATCAAAATAATCATTATAAGAGTGAAAAAAAAAGAATCAACTAGAACAATTTTATTGGCCATAGTGGATAAGGACATTGAAGAAGAATTATAGAAAGTTTAATAGAAGTTAGAAGAAGTTGACTCTTTATGGATTTCACACCATAAGGCTAAGGAAAAATCTATCAAAACCGTTGAGCTATAAGACAGAGGAAATCGAATTCCTCCTACACCTATAACCTGTTCCCATATTTATTATTCTCATCTACTTCCAATAGAACCAAAAACTATATTTAATAAATTAAAATTCTACCCCTATCCATTACTAACGTAACCCTCACCTATAAAAACCTCACCCACATTCCTATAAACATTTCTTTATGTAAATCCAATTTCAGTCATGAAATCATTGAATTTATCATTCCACTATCTGGATTCCTAATTCAATCCATAGAGATTCCACTTCAGATTTTTCAATAATTCCATGTTCTTATTTTCCTTAAAACCATTTGGTTTCTTCTTGTAGATTTTGGGCACAACAAAATATTGTTGATGGCATGAACAACTTTACTTTTTAGTCATAATTTATGAATAATCATTTTTTCATATTATTAAAAAGTCACGTCCAATGAAAACTATAGATTACTTTACTAAAGAGAAATCCTAGAACCAGAAGTGGGGGTTCATAAATATGTTTTATAATTAATTTATAAGTAGTTATATAATTACCTCAAAATGTAATTACACTTTTTAATGACATGGTTAACTAGATTCCATCCTACTATTTTTGTGCTACTGGATTGAAGTTCATAATCCCTCTAGGGATCCACATGGGAACCAAAATCTCTGAACATCACGAGAACCAAAATCTCTCTCTCACACACTTAACTATACCTACACAATGCCACCCCTACTTTGTAAACTCATTTAAGCTTCATACGAGACCACTGTGAACTACATCTTTATCTGCTGTTGTGAAAGAAGCATACAATACAAAATAGTTGTAAGCAACATAAAAAAGTTTTCATAAAAATGGACCATGGGTTTCACAAAAAGATTGGTTAAATAAGGATTCATTTTGATTATATAGATATATAATACAATACATTCCATACATAAAAGTCTACAATTTCATGCATCTTGTATGAAAATTATTACTGTCTTGAACAATGATATAATACTTCAATACTGTAGTACAACTAACCTTCACCAGCTTTACTAAATCCATCCACAGAAACTTGATTTCCTTCTATCTCTTGATGATGGACTATAATACCTATTTTAAACTATACTTCTTCCCATAATTGTGGTTCTAAAGTTACTTAATGACATACCTCCCACTCATATTGTATTTATTAATATCTGTCAAAGTCACTACCATGGATTTGAATACTGCATCTCCAAATTCATTATTCAAATTTTTTAGCCTTTCATCCTCCTCATTTACTACTTATTAAGAACATAAAAAATGACATTGAAAAATTAATCTAAACACAATGATTTATTTTTTCTTAATTTACATTTTCTTATAATACTCACTCAGTTACTTTTGACAACACTTCATTAAAAATTACTTTTATTTTGAGTGCGGTCACATTGGATCCTATTAAGAATCCACAATTAAGAAATACTTGGATAAGAATACTACTAAGATGAGTGACCTATTGAAAATAATAATGTTGCACATTTTTTTGTGAAAAAAAGACACCAAAAACACATTTTGATTCTCTTCCCCTTCAACCTTTATAAAATTAAAAGGGTTCTAATCTAACTCTCGAAGGTATTCCTTCCAAAATTAGAAGATATCTATAGCCCTATTTTCAACTTCATCTTTAGTATAATTTCTCTTGTAATCTTGGAGAAATAGTCAGTTGTTAAGCTCTACTATTTGACTCACACCAATACCACCCCAAGTATGTATATTCTCTAAACCCATCCAAAAAAAGAAACATTTAAGATGAAGTTTAAAATAATAATTTTTTGTTAGTGGAAGTAAATGATTTTGAGTGTAAATAATGTCGATTTGAATGTTTATTCCTTTATTTTTTAAATTTAATATGTTAATATCCATAATTAAAATTGAATTGAGTTTATTTTTTAACCTCACTAGTAGCTCGACTTTCATATCCAAGACAATTATTATTTCATTTTGTTTCTTGAGACTTATCCCCTATCTCTTCTATGTTGTTTTAACTACTCTGATTAGTAGTCATCCAAAATGTTCACCAGTACCCGGTATGGGATGAATTTTGGTTAGAGTAGTTCAAGAAAAATAGGTGGATGTCCACAAAATATGGGAGATATATATCAAACTACAAAATAAAATAATTATTTTTTGGGAGGTATGTCATCAAGGAACTTTGGAACCAAAATGATGGGAGGAAGGATCCTTCAAAAGAGGGAGTCCAATGCTTCATCAAGATATAGAAGGAAATCTAGCATATGAGGATGGATTAAATAAAGGTTTTGAAGATTAGTTATAATGGAGTATTGAAGTATTATATCTTCATTCAATATAGTAACAATTTTCAAGCAAGATGCATGAAAATGTAGAATTTTATGCAAGGAGTGTATTGTATTTTTATTATTCAAGAAAATTAAATGTTTGACTAATCATTCAAACATTGTATTCTTCACATGAAGATGTTACCAATCCTAAGGAATAAAAAACAGTTGATGATGAAACAATTAAATTATCAGGGGATCAAAAACATGTTTATGAAAAAAAATAATGACACAATATCACTATAGTGAATAAAATTATCAAGGAAAGAAGTGTGGGTATGAAATTTGAGGTTAGTAGGAATCAATGCAACCAACATATTGAACCTAATAAGTCAACGTTAATTAGTTATCTTGGGGTCACAATAAGGATGAATGTGCCAATTGATATTGATTCATGGAACCACATCTAACCTATAAAGAAGGAAATTTTTGGATAGATTTAATGATAATGTTACAATTTACTTTCTCTATTTTACTAAAAAATTATATAATGAAACATTAATTTAATTTTCATTATTCCTTACAGAGTTCATTATTTTAGAATATTTCTATAAGAAAATTGTATTAATGGCCACTGGAAAATTCTATAGAGGCTTCCAGAATCTTCTTATGAAGTTATATCTTAGGGATGCTGAGAGGAAAATAAATCCCCACCCACCAGTTAGTTATGAACACATTATAAAGAAATAAAAAAGGACTAATTTTATTTTTCTTCATAACGAGAAATCATTTTAGGTGCACTGTAGTCAATAATATATTATTTGAAATTATTTATTTTATTGAAATTTATTCAAAATTTTTGATTTATGAAATAGAAAAATAGTACTAAAAACATGGAATGTTGATCAAAAACAAAAAATCCCTGTCATAAAGAAAGGATGGGGTAATATTTAGACCCACACACAATGCGACCTTTATGACTCAAAGTGCATGTTTCCAGTTTAAAATGACATCTTAGTAAAAAACAAAAGTGGCATACTCAAAACCAAGGAAAAACATTCTGATTGTTTTGATACTTTTGAAAAATTATTCATAAGTCATTTAGGTGGTGTAGGAATCAGTCTCACCTCAATCTGACACATGGTATGACTAGTATTAATTCAATTGTATCTTTTTATTCAAAATTAACATTAGTTGTAGTGAAAAAAAAAACTGACATACTAAAAACTAAGAAAAAAAATTCAAATTGTTTTGGTACTTTAGGAAAATGATCCATAAGTAATTTATGACTTGTGGAAATCAGACAAACCTCAATTCAACACACGGTGTGACCAGTATGACTCCAAGTATCCATATCAGTTTAGAATTGATATTTTTATAAAAAGATTGACACTCACTAAAAACTAAGAAAACTTTCTCAGATTGTCTAGATAATTCTGGAGAACGATTCATAATTCATTTTTGATGTGTATTAATCGGTCTCAAGTCAATCCCACACACAATTCCACCTGTATCGCTCAAAGTGTGTGTCTCTATTTTAAAATGACATTTTAGTAAAAAACCTAAGTGGCATACTCAAAACTAATGAAAAACATTTTTATTGTTTTGATACCTTATTAAAATGATCCATATGTCATTTAAGACATTTATAAATCTATCGCACCTCAATCCGATGCATGGTGTGACTAGTATGACTCTAAGTGCGTTGTTTTATTCAAAATTGACATTAATTTTAGTGATTAAAAAACAATTAACATACTAAAAACTAAGAAACTACCTATACATTTATTTTATACCATAGGAAAATGATCCATAAGTCATTTTTGATGTGTATGAATCATCCTCACCTCAATTTGATGCACAGTGTGACCGATATGACTCCATGTGTCCGTTATCAGTTTAAAATTAACATTTTAATACAAAATAGTTCCACTCACTAAAAACAGAGAAAACATGCTTGTATTTTCTTGATAATTTAGGACAATGATTAATAATTTATTTATGATGTGTATGAATTAGTCTGATGTCAAACCCACACATGATGCCACCCGTATGGCTCAAAGTGCATGTTTGTAGTTTAAAATGACATTTTAGTAAAAAAAAGTGGCATATTTAAACTAAGGAAACACATTCTAATTGTTTTTATATGTAGTAAAATGATCCATAAGTCAATTGGTGTGTTTATTAATTATCCTTACCTCAATATGATTCATGGTGTGACCGATATGACTCTAAGCGCATATTTTTATTCAAAATAGATATTAATTTTAGTGAAAAAAACAATTGACATACTCAAAAATAGAGAAAACACATTCTGGTTTTTTAGGTTATGAAAATGATCCATAATTTATTTTTGACATGTCGGAATCAACCACACCTCATTCAGAAGCATGGTGTGACTAGTATGACTCAAAGTTTCTGTTATCAGTTTCAATTGATATTTTAATACAAAAAGTGTCAATCACTGAAAACTAAGAAAATGTGCTCATATTGTTTTTATAATTTGGAAAAAAAATATTCATAATTCATTTTTTACATGTATGAATTAGTCTCATGTAAAACCCACACACTATGCCACATGTATGGCTTAAAGTGCGTGTTTGCAGTTGAAAAAGACATTTTAGTAAAAACAAAAGGGGTGCACTCAAAAATGAGTAAACACTTGTTTTTTATTTTGATACTTTAGTAAAATGATCCGTAATTCATTTGGGATGTTTAGTAATCATTCTCACCTCAATCCAACACACAATGTGACCGGTATGACTCAAAGTGTGTCTTTTTATTCAAAATTGACAATAATTATTGAAAAAAAACTAACATACTCAAAACCAAGAAAATGAATTCATATTGTTTTATTACATTGTTAAAATTATCTATAAGTAATTTTTTACTTGTTCGAATAAATTTCACCTTAATCCGATGCACGGTGTGACCGATATGACTCGAAGTGTTTGTAATCAGTTTAAAATTGACATTTTAATAAAAAATGTATCACTCATTGAAAACCATGAAAACACACTTGTATTGTATTGATAATTTGGGATAATGATTCATAATTCATTTTTTATGTGTATGAATCAGTCTCATGTGAAACCCGCACATGATGTCACCTGTATGGCTAAAAGTGCATGTTTCCATTTTAAAATGACATTTTAGTAAAAAAAACTAATGGCATACTCAAAATAGATAAAACACATTTTGATTGTTTTGATACATTATTAAAATGATTCATAATCTATTTGGGATGTGTATGAATCTTCCTCACCTCAATATGATGCACAGTGTGACTGATATGACTCCAAGTGCGTCTTTTTATTCAAAATTGACATTAATTTTAGTGAAAATAACAACTGAAATATTCAAAATTGAGAAAATTATTTTGGATTGTTTTGGTACTTTAAGAAAATGATCCATAAGTCATTTGTGACATGTTGGAATCATCCTCACCTCAATTCGAGGAATGGTATGATAGGTATGACTCCAAGTGTCCTTTATCAGTTTAAAACTAACATTTTAATACAAAAAGAGTCACTCAATAAAAACTAAGAAAACAATATAGAATTGTCTTGATAATTTAGATTAACAATTCATAATTCATTTTTGATGTGTATGAATCAGTCTCATGTTAAACCCACACATGATTCCACCTTTAAGGCTCAAAGTGTGTGTTTCTAGTTTAAAATGATATTTTAGTAAAAAACAAATGTGGCGTAATACAAATAGAGGAAACAAATTCTTATTGTTTTGATACTTTAGAAAAACAATCCATAAGTAATTTGGGACATTTAAGAATTAGCTGCACCTCAATACGATGCATGTTGTGACACCTATGACTCCAAGTGCGTCTTTTTATTCAAAATTGACATAATTTTAGTAAAAAAACTGACATACTCAAAACCAATAAAACACATTTGTATTATTATGTTAATTTAATAAAATGGTACATAAGTCATTTATGATGATTAGAAACTAGTTTCACCTTAATCCAATGCATGGTGTGACCGATATGACCCCAAGTGTCTGTTATAAGTTTAAAAATGACATTTTAATACAAAAAATGTCACTCACTAAAAACTGAGGAAACATGCTCAAATTGTCTTTCTAATTTTGAAAAAAGATTTATAATTTATTTTTGATGTGTATAAATCAGTCTCATGTCAAAACCATAGACTATTCCACATGTATGGCTCAAAGTGCGTGTTTCTATTTTAAAATGACATTTTATTAAAAAAACACATGTGGCATACTCAAAAATAAGGAAAAACATTCTGATTTTTTGATACATTTGTAAAATGATCCATAACTCATTTAGGATTATATGACTTATACAAACCTCAACCCGATGCATGATATGACTGGTATGGATCAAAGTGCATCTTTTTATTCAAAATTGACATTAATTTCAGTGAAAAAAATAACATACTCAAAACTAAGCAAAATCATTCGGATTGTTTTGATACTTTATAAAAATGATTCATAAGTAATTTTTTATGTGTAGGAATTAGATTCACCTAAATTTGAGGCCTAGTGTGACTGGTATGACTTCAAGTGAATCTTTTTATTCAAAACTACCATGAATTTTAATAAAAAAACTGACATACTCCAAACTGAGAAAACTAATTCATATTGTTTTGGTAATTTAGGAAAATGACCCATAAGTCATATTTGACATTTATAAATTGGTCACACCTCAATTAGACTCACAATGTGAGTAGTATTACTCCAAGTTCACTTTTTTTTATTCAAAATTGACATTAACTTTTGTAAAAAAACAACTGACACACTCCATAAAAGTGTTTTTTTTATTTTTTTTGAAATTTTATTTCATTTAAATTAAGTATTTGCATCTTATTTTTAAATTTTTTCTACTATTTTTGGTGACGCAGCATGTTTTTACATCACACCTCATGCTCTTTTTCTGGTGTTTTAGTGTGCTGTAGCATCACACTACAATATTCCCCTTTACTAGTGCTTTAAAAATCACTGATAAAGGATCCATTTATTGGATATTTAAAAAGCACTGACAAAGATATCCTTTATCAGTGCTTATAGAGGCACTGATAATGGGACCCTTTATGAGATCTCTTTAAAGAGCCAATAAAGGGATCTTTTATCAGTTCTTTCTAAAGCGTTAATAAAGGAATCTTTATCAATTCTTCTAAAAGTGTTGATAAAGGGTCTATTTATCTTGCTATATGAAATCACTGATAAATGGTGTCTTTTATCAGTTCTTTTAAAAGCCTTGGCCTTTTAACCATGATGAGGTAGTAAGTGATTTTTTAGCACTGATAAAGGCCTATTCTATCACAATTAAAGGCTTGTTTTGTAGTAGTGAAAAGGGAAGTATTTTCCATGCTTTTGATATAAACTGCATTATTGTTTATCATGCCATATTTTCTTAGAAATGAGTAAACTTGGATTTTTTTTTTGTATATATAATTGATATGTAACACCATGGAGGTATATTACTAAGTTTTTATAGATTACAACCTATACACCCCTTCATCAGTGTGTAGACATGAGTTTTCATTTTAATACAGGAAAACGTAAAGTATCGCAGTGAGATAGTAATGTTTTATGTCAAATGGGTATTAGTAGATGGTGATGAGATGGTGGTATATTGACCACATTTTTACATAGAGTGATTTTCATTGTTTTAATTATTCTTTTCTATAGTCATGTACTTTGGGCATTATTCTAAATGATTTGAGTTGTACCGCTTATTCTAGTTTCTTTTAGTTATGGCATATATTTCTTCTAGTTTTTCTTTAGTTGTAACATTTTTTTGTGTATGTATATGCCATGTTTTCTAATTTAGGTTGAGATTTTTTCCCCCTTTGGTGGAGTTTGATGCTCGGGTGCCATTCACCATATCGTAGGGATTGCGAATTCTCTTCAAGTATGTAGAGGATTAGGCCAGGTTCCAATTTAAGAGGGTATATTGGGTATCTTTGTTACAATTTTGGTATTAGATCATGATTATCATCAGTCTTGGGAAGATGTTAGATAGAAGATAATATTGTTGTGACTTTATTGGTAGGTTTTGGTGAGTTCCTATCCAAATATCACTATGATGAGACTCAAGTTAACATGATATGATGGGATGTGTGTCACCTATGTTGAGTTCATGATCTTAATCTCAATTTTTTCTTATGGTTTTCTAGTTTTAACTGAGATTATCCCATTTTATGATCATTTCTTAGGTTTTTGATGTGTAGTGATATGCCTCCAAGACATATTCTACAGGTTCCGTATGAGGGTGTAACAGATGATCCTAACTTGAATCTTCTTCTAGATCAAGATCCTATCAAGGCTATCATGTGAGAAGTTTATACCATAGAAAAAAAATGTATCACAAGTTCATAACCTAGTAGTTTAGGCACAACTAGGATCTAGAGGAGACATAGATCAATCTCGAGAGTTTTTACATGAGAAAACACCAAACATTAAGGGTATGAATGATCCTAAAGAGGTGGAGTAATAGATGTATAAGATCAATAATATAATTAACTTCTTGGATACACCTAAGAATATCAAGGTGATGTGTGCAACATTCAGACTTGAGGCTCCCAATAGAGGTGGTGGAATTCCATGGTAAATATAAATAGGCACATGGGTTTGGACAGGAAGGGTTTCAAGACCCTCTTATTCTAGTAGTTCTTTCCAGAGTTTTTAATGATGGAAAAGTTTTTGGAGTTTTTATCTTTATAGCAGGGAGAGTGCTTGTTGTCAGAATACACCAATTAGTTTGTGGAGATCATTCATTTTTATCTAGAAGTGGTAAAGAATAACCAATAGAAATATTAGAAGTTGATATCAGATATAAAATTATAGGTATTTATGCTAAATATTTCTTCCTAAGTAGAGAGGATAGATAAGGATATGATGTTATATATGAGCACAACATGTAAAATTAGATTTTCTACCCCTTATCTTCTTACTAGAGGTAGTTTTAGTGGCACATAGGGAATGCAGAAGAAGTGGTATGAGAATTTAATGAGTATTCAAGGTATTTGGAAGTAGCATGGCTCCTTTACACTATTAGTTACAACTAATAGTGCGTCCCTGACTTGCTATAAGTGTGGAGAGTTTGGGCACACTCTAAGTTCATGTTTCATGCATATGAAGATGTGAAATGTTTGTGGCCGCTATGTCTATTTACAATGATTCTTCTAGGATATATATATTCCTCATTATGTATGGGAATATTCAACTCCAAAGGCTACTATATAATTTTCATTTGCTTCAAAGTCCACAGGGCTCTAGCCATAGGTCTCAGGAGTGAATCACCTTCACTCAATAGATGAGTTTTTAGTGGAGGTTGATGCGAGTCCAATGATAGATATAGGTACCATTTTTATTGAATATCCTATAGTAACTACTTTATTTGATATAGGTGCCTCCCACTGATTCATGTTTAACCATTTTTTTGGGAGTTTAAACTACCAATGGAGCTCATATCCTTTTTCATAGAGTTAGTGACACATCTTTGGAAGAGAAGAGAGTAGGGGTTTCGATGTTTGTCAATTTCTCTTCTGATGGCTAATGCATAGTTGGTCTGGGATTTTGTTATTATTAATCTTGGCTTGTTTTATGTCATTATTAGGATGGATTTTATTATCACTCATTGTGATGAGATTTATTATTATCATCAGTGTTTAATGTTCCTTGCTATTGATGGGAGATATCAGGTGTTTCAAGGAGAGTGGTATATGAGGTATGGTTTTGTAGGGCCTTCCTGTTCAATTAGAGAGAGTTTTTTGTCTATGATCACATTTGATCTAGATGTGGTTTATTATCTTATTTATTGTCACATTGTTTTTTGTAATTTTCCTGATGTTTTCCTAGACAACTTCTTTATTCTCTCTCTCTATAGTGGGAGGTGGATTTCATATTCAATTTGGTGCTGGGTACATTGAAAATATTAATTCCCTCCTATAGTATAGAACTAGGGAAGTTGAAAGAGTTCAATATTCAGTTGGATGATCTTATAGTGAATGGTTTTGTTTTACCTAGTGTTTCTCCATGGTCATCCCTAGTGCACTTTCCAAATAAGGCTGATGGTTTACTTTGATTATGTTTAGAATATCAAAAGTTAAATTAGGTGACGATTAAGAATAAGTATCCTTTGCCTCACATGGATTATTTGTTTGATTTTTTGAAATGGGTAAAGTGGTTTTTGAATATTGATCTTCGATCAAGTTATCATCATCTCAGGGTTCGGGTGTCCGATATACTGAAGAATTCTTTCAGGAGTAGGTATAGCCGTTATAAATATCTTGTGATGCATTTCAGTCTCACTAACACTTATACAATTTTTATTTATCTGGTGAATTGAATATTCCATTAGTATCTTGACACATTTCTCCTCATGTTTTTGGTTGATATTTCATTTTACACAAGATTTGAAAATGATCACGATCACTATATGATTCTATTTTTGGAAACCTTGAGGAATTATTGTCTTTTTGGAAACATTTCATAATGAAGTTTCCAAATTCAATAGGTTAAGTTCTCAGGGAATATGATTTTTGAGCATGGATTATCAGTAGATATTAATAAGGCAAGGCTTTCTTATCATGGGAGGTTCCATGATATGCATTTTATAAACTGAGATTTTTTGGTTTGAATGGATACTATTGGAGGTTCATCAATTATATATAAATTTTCATGTCACCTTTTTTTGCTATTACCAATAAGGGGGTTAGGTTCACAAGGTATTTGAAATTTTAGTCATCTTTTGATGAGTTGAAATAGCTTCTGACATAGACTTCTATTCTAGTATTACTCGATCATGGTAAAGGGAACATAGTATACTCTAATGCTTCAGGTGTTGGTTTTGGTTGTGTAATTATGTAAGATAATCATGTTGTGTTTTATTAATCTAATCATCTTTGGACACATGATAATAATTACTCCACTCATTTTTTGTATCTTTTCTTGGTAATTCATGTGCTTAAGTGTTGGTGGAATTTTCTTTTTTAATTAGTGGTTCACAATATTCTCTAACCATTTGAGTCAGAGTTATATATTTTCCTAGAAAGACCTGAATATTAGACATAGGTTGTGGGTATAATAACTTCATAAATTCAAATTTTACATTTCCTACACCCCGGGGAAGGGTATGTTCATTATGGATTCTCTTAGTAGGGAAGTTCCATTGCAGGATTTCTTGGAATTGAAGGAAGAGTAGAACCTAATGGGGATATTTTTTAGTTGCATCTAGACACTTTTTAGGATGTTTTGGGTATGGTTATGACTAGTTTTAATTTATCATCATCACTATCTAAGTATATTCATAGGGTTAACAACAAGATGATGATTTTAGAGGAATCAAATAAACCCTTTATAGTGGGGAGACCATTTCTGTTTGATCACTCCATTTTGATGGTATTATTCACTTTGGGGATCATTTTTTCATCCCAAAATCAATGAGGAGATCATTATTTTATGAATATCATATATATTCATGGTCCATTAATATTGGAACCATGAAGATGTATTATGTCATGATACAATGTTTTGGTGGCCGAGTATGAATTCTAACATTACAAATTATTTGTCCTATTGTTACACCAGTCAATAGATAATGAAAGAACATCTAAAACCTTATAATTTTCTCCAACCTCTCCCAAATCCAGTTTGTAAATGGGAAAAGGTGTCCATGGAATTTATTATTGGATTTCCATGTAATAGATGAGGGAAGAATGCTATCTGGGTGGTGGTTGATCAGTTGATGAAATAAAACCATTATATTCTAATTTGGGACACTAGTAAGATTGAAGATCTGGGTAAGTTGTATGTTCATGAGGCCGTGCAGTTACATGGGGTTCCCATTAATAATGTTTTTTACATGGATTATAGGTTTAACTCCTATTTTTAGAAGAGTCTCTAGGTGTATATGGGGAATCAAGTCAGGTTGAGTACAACTTACCATCCATAACTGGATGGTTAGACAAAAAATTCTATTCAAATCCTAGAGGATATGATTTGTTCCCATGTTTTGGATTTTGATGGATTGGGGGATATCCATATGGTACTAGTTTATTTTTATTATAATAATATCTATTATCCATGGATCATAATGAACCCTTTTTAGTATTTTTATGATTTCTTATGTAGATCACAACTTTATTGGGCAGAGGTGAGTGACACCTCCCTTGTGGAATGAGTCTAGTTTAAGAGATATTAGTGAATATTTAGAATATATGTTGGATTTTAGTTATAATACAGATTTAGAATAATTAATAAGTACATTTTCAATTTCACCCTTTTGAGTTTTCTGTAGGTGACCAGGTTTTCTTGAAAGTTTCTCCTTAGTCGGGTCACCATCATCTTGGGAGACAAGGAATGTTGGCTTAGATATATGATATAACATTTGAGATCACTAATTGGATTATGAAGGTTGAATATTGTCTCATACTATTGGCTCTATTATTAGGTATTCATGATGTTTTCAACATATCCCAGCTCAAGAAGTACCGTCCTGACCCTTCTCATGTTATGAGTTGGGAATATATTGAGTTAGTGACTGACATTTCATTTATAGATCAAACAATAGAGATCACTGATTCTAAGGTGAAATACTTGTGTGTGAAGTCTATCCCATTGGTTAGAGCCTTATGGTGACCTGGATCTGATTCTCACAAGACTTGCGAGAATGAATCGTTTGTGAGGGACCAGTGGCCTCACCTCTTTACAAAGCACCCTTATTTCACATGACGTCCTGGTAATGAAAAGTATTATGGTGGGGATATTGTAACATCCTATATGTTAAGAAAATATCATTCAATGTTTAAGGGTGTGTTTTCAGGTTCATAAGGAATTAAGAATCATTTTGGGAGATTTTAGTAAAAACTGGGCTGGTTTTAGCCTACAAGGAATATTTACTGTGTAAATGTTTAGATTATAGTATAAATGTTCCATGGGGATCAAGTAATGAAAGTGGTTTGATACATAAGTATATTTATTCCATAAATCATATTTTACATCAAAAGATATAAACTAAGTTTTTTTACTCAAGGTGATGTTTTTTTAGCGTAAAAGTTTCATGGGGTGTTTACACTATAAAACCCTAGTTTACGATGTAAAACCTTCATGACCTGTAGGTTTTATGAATTGAAAGCATTAATACTAATTAGTTCTCTCTTTTTAATCCCTATCTAGGACCCTAGTCTGTTTTAGGATATTTTAGGTATCTATTCTCCATGCAGATTGCTTTGTTCAACATTCAATCTCTATGGTGGCTATGTCGCTTCTTCCTGGTAAGCGACATTTCTGCTTCTCCATTACCATTGGTTGTGGGAGCTGGATTGGATGAATTTGTAGATATTAAATCATGTGTTATTAATCATGTAATGATGATTATATCTTGTTCCTTCTATATCAATTGTGCGATCATCTTCTGGGGGTCAGTTCTTTACAAGTTTTGGTGTGGTGGGTGCATGTTCTTTGGGCTATGTTGTGATCTATCCTCTCCACCATCTGTTTTGTTTTCATATTTTGATTCTAAATGTGATAATAAATTCTTGGGATTTTTTTCTGTATTTTCATTACCTATAGGGTTAGTTTATCCCGTTGTGGGTGTGAGTGACTTGATATTGAGGTGGGTGGTTCCAACTTAATCTTTTTTTTAAAATGAACTGGGATTGATTCTATTTTTTAAATTATTTTATAAAAAAATTGGAATGTTTGTTTTGTGTGCATAAATGGATTTATAATAAATATTAATTTTACCTTTTTTTGGTAATGGAAAATGGATGTTTTCAAATCATTGTGAAATGAGTTTTTAAAGTAGTTTTGATAAAAGAAAAGGGTTTTTTGAAATTGGTTGTGAAATGAACTTTTGAAATTATTTGTGAAATATAAGACATGGGAAGCCTTGGGTACTTAAGTGGAAGGTGTAGCTTAGTGCCTATTATTCTAGAATTTGGTTTTGTATTATTTTGGATTTGATATAAATCCTCTGAGTTTGGTAAATATTTATGAAAATTATGATTTGAAATTGTTTTTCCGGGCTTGTTTTAGAATTGTGGAAGAGGGAAATATTTACTATGCTTTTAATATAAACTTCTTTATCATTTATCATTATATGTTCTATTAAAAATAAGTATATTAGGATTTCTTATATAAAGACTTGATATAGAACACTTGGGTGGGATCCTACTGAGCTTGTATAGATCACATCCTACACACCCCTTCAATAGTGTGTTGAGCTGGTTATGCCTTTTGATATAGGAAAAGGCAAGGCACTATAGTGATATATTGAGGTTTTATGTCATCTTAGTATGAGTGGCTAGTTGTGAGATGGTGGGATATTTCACACATTATCACATGGAGTGGTTGTATTTATTTTAACATTCCTTCACTATTTGACTTGTAATTTGGGTTTTTAGACCGCTTTGAATTGTATCACTTTTGCGGTATTTTTTCAGTTATAGAATATATTTATATTTATTTTTATTCCACGATATCTTTTTTATGTATCTATATGAAATGTTGTTTGCTCAAAGTTGGGTGAAATCATTCCCTCTGGTTGTTGATGATTCTTGGGTGCTAATCCCTAACCCATGGGGATCAAGAACACCCTTTGGGTATGTGGAAGATGGAGTCAGGTGCCGGTTTGTAAGGGTATCCTGGGTCGGTTAGTTATACAAGTGAAATTATAGCTTCAGGTAGTAGGATCTTGTGAACCAAAGGCTTTGAGTGTGGTTTATGGTACAACATGTGTCTTCACTTCTCTAACTACAGTTCCAGTATATAGTTTCAAGCTAGATTTCCTCGAACACAATCCCTATTCAAGACCCAACAATACCAATGGAGGCTTTTATCTCAACCCTTGTGTTCAAAGGTTACTACAAAGAAGGTTTGGAGATCACACACTTCAATTGATAGTGTGACTTGACTCTGGAGAGATAGAGACACTTTCATGGAATCTTTCCATAATGGTAGTGAGACCCTACTATGTTTTCCTCAGTATAGACCAGTTTCCTACTGTCCACACCCATATAACTGCTACTATAAAGAGTTTTAGTGTACCCATGTTAGTGGGATGTAAAATTTTCCTTCTTTGGCAAGGAGGGATCCCAAGAAGAGTACGAAAAGCTCATATATTCGAGGATACAACAATTTTTTATAAGTTTTCGAATATTTACCTTAGAGTAGAGAATGTAGTGGGGTTTTAGTTTTTTTCAATGTTGGTGGAGCATGAGTACATCTTCCTATAAGATGTTCTAGTCTTACCTCTCCATGCAAAGTTCATTTTTTGAATAGAATTCATCCTAAGGGATATCCTAATATTTATAGCAACATGTTGGATGGATCCCAAATATATTCAAGATATAAAGTTTTAGTTGAATAATTTGAAGAGGAAGGCCTTTGTTAGAGCTAGTGTGTCCCCTAGGTAGCCCAATGTTATTATCTTAGTAGGAGGAAGTGAGCTTGAGGTTATGCATGGATTAACATAACAAGAAGTAGGTGATTGTTAGGGATAATTATACACCCTCAAGAATCGTTTACTTATTCAACTAGTGGTTAGGGGTGAAATGGTTCTCTGAGTTTGACCTTGGGACAGGTTATCACCAGCTCTAGGTTTGGGAGGAGAATATACATAGAGTGGATTACTAGAGTATATATGGTTTATTTGAGTTAATGGGGATACCTTTAGGTGTTTTGAAACACCTAATGGTGTTTTAAGACTTATGTACCAGACCCTTTAATCATTATTGGATCGGTTCGTGGTATTCTTCTTCAATGGAATCCTTATGTACTCAGTGTCATAGGTGGTGTATGCGAGACACTTACGGATAGTTCGAGACATCATACCAGAGTACCATATTTATGGGAATCTCTCAATGTATTGGTTATAGATTTAGGAGTTCCACTTCTTAAGATATGTATTCTCATACATGGTAGTAAAAATGGACCCATCAATGTTTAGGAAGTGATATCATTTTAGCCCCATAAAGTCATGACGGTGATGACAGATGCTTTCAACAATTTTTTTCATTGACTATTGTTGAGTGAGGTGATAAAGTAGTTGACCTCTTAGAGGTTGAAACTTAAGGATGAAGATGATGTAGTGAATCACCATTCGATTGTTTTTACCCTTATGCTTCTTCATTTCATCATGGAGGCATGACTTGTGGATATCAGTTGTGAGATTTTTCATGAAAGCATATCCATTGGACATGTTACCAAGGGATTTTAAAAAGGTGGGGATCACGTCATCCTTGTTCAAGGATAGGTGATGACACAAGTCATGCTACGATAAAAGGTTCTGAGGATGTTTTCAGGATTTTACTTAGTGGTGCATCTAGGAGAGGTGATGATGTATTAGGATCCTTTGGAATTAGGTTGGGTGTCCAAGGATGTTGTAGCATGTGTTGAGTTTAACTCTTGATTTCTCACCTGCCAATAGGTGGATCCTGAGGTGGAAGGATGAAAGTGGAAATGGGATGGTATATTTGTAGATTTTTTGATAGGGATTCCATGATAAGTGATAGGCTATGACACAATCTGATTAATCATATAAAGACTCACCAAGTTGACTTACTCCCTAACCATATAAGAGTATATCTTAGTAGAGAGTTTAGAATGAATGTGCATGCAATATGTAGTTTGATTTCATGGAGTTTCCTTAATTATTATTTCAGACCATGATGCTATTTTCATTTCACTACTATGAAGAGGATATAGAAGACCATTAGGACTCAGTTTTGGTTGATCATGAATTTTATACCACCAGACATATGGCTAGGAAGAGATAACTATTCAGGTGTTGGAGAACATGATTTGGGTTTTCATGTTAGTTTTGTGTCATTTCTGGGTAGATAATCTACCATTGGTGGATTTTGTGTATAAAAATGTTTACCGCTCCACTATTAGTGTATCACCATTGAAGGCCATGTTTTAGAGACCTTTCAGGTCACCATTATACTTGTCACAACTAGTGATAAATAGAATTTTTGGGCCTGGAGTCGGTGTTAGCGATGAAAATGGAGGCACATATCATCCAGGGTTGGATGAGGATTTCCTATAAATATCTATTGTTATTTTCAAACAAACTATGGGGGCCTTTGAAGTTTGACAGAGAGATCATGTGTTCTGGGAGATCTCACCCCAATGAGGACTACATAGATTTTTCTAGGGTGATAAGATATATCCAAGTTTTATAGGCCCTTCTCTGATTACTACATTGGGTTAGTGATTTGGAATGCTATATGACCCTATGACCATAGTTATACTAGATTCATGATGTATTACATGTGTTGCAGTTGAGGATATATGTGCATGAACTGTAAAGGCCTGTAAATTTCAAGGAAATATTTTTTCTTAATTTTCTTTGGAATTTTACAAGAACGCAGTTTCTGACGGCACCTGATTCCGAGGCCCGGTGTGCCCGGAATCATTTTCCGAAATTTGGCTCGGGTACGTTTAGTGAACGGACGAGCGGGTTTTTCTAACTTTTGAACCGGTGCCCGGAATCGAATTCTGAGGGCACCGATGAAATCGCAGCGCCGGTATTCGCTTAGAAACGTCTCTTCCGGAGTTGCGTTTGCTCGGGTGTGGTTTTTAATTTTCTGGCTTAAAGTTAAGAAATAAAATAATTTTGCGACAACTTTATTTTATTTCGCTTAAGCCACTTGGAAGCCACTTGAAGCCACTTAAAGGCGGCTTGAACTGAGTTGAACTGGATAGGATGCTATCCAGAAATATCCTACCCCTTGGTAGGATATTTGTGATGTGGGGCCCGCACGAGCCCTGCCGTTTCTTTCCGCTAAGTAACGCACCCGCGAAAACCCGTCAAAGAAACTGAAAGTCAACTGACACGGTTTCTTAGTTTCTTAACAGACCATTAAATTGGGCTGTTTCTTTCGTCCAATTAATTGGGCGGTTTCTTTGGTAAATTAATTCTTGGAATTAATTGTTCGTTTCTTTTTTTTATCGTTTCTTGTGCGTTAATAAAATAAGATTACTCTTATTTTATTTTGGGTGGAAGCTTGTGGCGTGGGGAGAATTTAGAGGAGAGCGTTCTTCTTCGGCGAAGAATGCGAAGAACGCCGGCCTCCGGCGAAGAACGCCGAAACCGCGGAAATCAACGACGCTTCTTCCGCGACGTTTCTTCTGCGACGATCGTTCCTTTCCAAGCGACGTTCTCCCTTCGGACGCACCTCGACGACAACGGAATCAACGACGTTTCTCCGGCGACGTTTCTTCCGCGATGATCGTCCTCTTCCGCGACGAACTCGCGAGCGACAACGCTTGAGGTAGGGGTTTTAAACCTTTTTAAAGTTGTTGATCTTTCCTTCGATCTTGAAGGTTCTTTTTTTTTTGTCGGCCCTTGTTTCCGAATCTTTTTATTTATTTTTAAAAAGATTGTGATGGATTATTGTTCTAGAAAGGCCGACTGTTATCAATCTAATGCGAGGGGGGTCGGGCCGCACAAACACGGCCGAACCCCCCCCCCCCCCTCCTTTATTCTTGTTGTTTCTTGCGGATGGAGCGAGATGGCGTGGTGTCGTCGCACCACGCGGGAATCGTACGACAACTATTGAGCGGCGCCGTCGCGCCGCGCTGTGGAACGAAATCAAACAAGATCGAGACGCCTTCGCGCCACGCCGAGAAGTCGATCAAGCATGCGACGTCGTCGCGCCGCGCCAAAGAGGCCGCAGATTAAATTAATTTTTATTTTGTTCTTGAGCGCAGATTGACGGGCGACGACAAACGAGGCCGCAAGTTAATTTTGAGGCCTCCGCAGTGAAGGTCGGGTCCCGGGATGACCATAGGCGCAGACGGGAAGCAAATCGGACCACCGGAGCGTCTCCGGTGGCCCGCGGAAGCCGGCGGCGGCGGCACCCCGCGGGTGTCCAGGGTGGCACCCCGCGGGTGCCGCGGGGTTGTCTGGCGACACCCCGCGGGTGTCCAGGGTGGCACCCCGTGGGTGCCGCGGGGTTGTCTGGCGACACCCCGCGGGTGTCCAGCGCGACACCCCGCGGGTGCCGCGGGGTTGTCAGGCGGCACCCCGCGGGTGTCCAGCGCGACACCCCGCGGGTGCCGCGGGGTTGTCAGGCGCCACCCCGCGGGTGTCCAGCGCGACACCCCGCGGGTGCCGCGGGGCTGTCAGGCGGCACCCCGCGGGTGTCCAGCGCGACACCCCGCGGGTGCCGCGGGGTTGTCTGGCGGCACCCCGCGGGTGTCCAGCGCGACACCCCGCGGGTGCCGCGGGGCTGTCAGGCGGCACCCCGCGGGTGTCCAGCGCGACACCCCGCGGGTGCCGCGGGGCTGTCAGGCGGCAACCCGCGGGTGTCCAGCGCGACACCCCGCGGGTGCCGCGGGGTTGTCAGGCGACACCCCGCGGGTGCCGCGGGGTTGTCAGGCCGCTCGGCCGAGCCGAGCCGGACCGGGCCTGGCCGGGCGGGGCCGGGCCAACCGGGTCGGACCCGGTTCGGGCCGACCCAGGGGGGGTCGGGCCGGGTCGGCCCGGACCCGGACCCCCCCCGTTTTCGGACCTTTTCGGTCAAATTCACATATCTTGAGCTCCGGACGTCCGAATGACGTACCGTCAGCTTTGTTGAATTCCTCTCAGTGAGACGGAACTTTTGGCTTACTCTGCTCGAGGTTTGGATGCCGACGGAGTACGGTCGGGTCGGTTCTTACACGAAACCAACCGGGCCCCTGGAACGAAAAAGTCAATAACTCACAGACCGGGCGTCCGATTGACGCGCCGTCTGTTTCGTTGACCTCCTCTTGATGAGACGGAACTTTTGACAAACTCCGCCCGAGTTTTGGATGCAGTCGGAGTATGGCCGGATTGGATTGTACCCGAAATCCAACCGGGCCCCTGGAACGGAAAAGCTGATATCTTTCAGCCAGGACGTCCGTTCGACGAACCGTCAGCGGCGTTGGTGATCACGTTGAGAAACGGTCCCTATGTGCTTACCCTATGAGAGTTCAGGGTACAGTTGAGATATGGCCGGGTTTGGTTTGCTCACGAAACCAACCAGGCCCCCGGGACGAAAAGGCTAATAACTCACAGACCGGGCGTCCGGTTGACGCGCCGTCTGTTGCGTTGAGACCCCTGTGACGAGGCAGACTTTTGTGACACTTCTTTGCGGGACCTTGTGATACTTGGAGTATCGACCAGTAGCTCGTGGAGCGGACCCTCCCGGAGACGAGCGTGCAGAGTACGGAGACCGTGTAGCCGGCTGAGACCTGACGACTGCTTGACCGACTCGACTTGGAGTGAGTCGACTAGCCCAGTGGACGGAGCGCCCGGTATTTGGCGACAGACCCACGGCGGACGGAGCGCCCGGTAGTTGGCCGCAAACCCTCGGTACTCGATAGGAGGAGTACCTCTGTAGGCTATTGGGGGGAGCGCCCGGTATTTGGCGACAGACCCACAGCGGACGGAGCGCCCGGTAGTTGGCCGCAGACCCGCGGTGCTCGACAGGAGGAGTACCTCAGCAGTCTTAGGTTAGTGAGCAGTACCTCGGAGTCGTGACAGGACCACTGTACACTCTAGAGACGGAGCTCCTCAGTAGTTACGGTTTCGATAATGAAAATCCTGGTTTGAGCTGAGTCAATGAATCTTTGCGTTTCCTCGTGATTGAGATGGGTCACTTGATAACTTAGGTATATGTATGGGCATATACCTGGGTGATGGTTATCCGTTGATTTCATGATTTTTGTGTATCCTTGTGATTGGATGGGTTACTTGATGACTTAGGTATATGTATGGGAATATACCTAAGTAGAGTCTGATGTTACTTCGTGATTGCTGTCTTTACTTTGTGGATATCCATGTTGGATTTAGTGAGACCTTAAGGGTCTCGGGGTCCCTACTGAGTAGCTTATACTCACCCCTGCACGGGCTATGCCCGCACTTCGTTGTGTTGGTTGCAGACGACGGACAGCGCAGATCACAGTTGAGGCTTGCGGAGCAGGTCGGTACCCGGAGGAGGACCACTGGGCGGACGTACCCGGAGTAGACGACAGGACCCGAGGAGTAGAGGAGCTATCTGTACCTACCCTTCAGGTAGGATCCGTGGTGGACGATCCAGGAGCTGAGCCATCTGTACCTACCCTTCAGGTAGGAATCGAGGAGGACGACCCAGGAGCCGCTTCGTTCTTCCAGCTGCTGTTTTTCCCTTTCGAGTTGTACTTTACAGTTGGGCTTGTATTTCCGGCCCTTTTACTTTTCTTCGCTTGTGTTTACTTTTCCGCTTTCTTACTCTGTGGTGTTTGTTTGCTTTTGTAATGGCAATGCCTTCCCAGTTATCGGGATTTACGCCATTGGTGCTAGTCGCCAGCCCCTGGTCTATGGAAGGCGGACTTGGGGTAGTCACGGCACGGGCCCCGAGGTCGGGTCGTGACAGATTGGTATCAGAGGTGGTCGGTTCTACCGTAGACTCTGATGTTTCCTTTTCTATGAAGCAATAGTGTTAAGAGTACCGAGTATGGTTTTCAGTTCAGGGAGTCCAGTGTTGGTGCGGGCGGCCGACGTATCCATACACCAGGACCCTGACAACTGAATTCCGACTTTATGCACGAAAAAACTGATTGCGTGTGTGTTTCGAAAGTTTAAAAATGTCAGCTCAAACCAGGTCAGCTCACCAGGTTTAATCGTTTGACCGTGTTACGATGTTTCTTTCAGGATGCCTTTTCTCGGACGACCAGCTTTAGCCCAGAGGGATGTGCGTACTGACAGCCTGCCGACCGATGAGGCTTCGGTTCAGGGCCCTCTTGCAGTCGAGGCACCAGCAGAGGCACCAGCGGTACTACCATACGTTGGGCCACCGATGCCACCATCCCCAGCGGTAGGCGATGCACGCTACTTGAGAGCGCTGCACGAGTTCCAACGCCAGAGGCCACCCAGGTTCCAGGGAGAGACAGACCCACAGGCGGCTGAGGTTTGGCTGGAGGCTGTGGTGGGAGTCTTCAGGCTAGTGGGGACGCCAGCAGACTTTATGGCGATCTTTGTGGCTAGCCTTCTTCAGGCAGAGGCAGCGTTGAGCGCTTGAGTAATAGCCGAGCAGTGGACAGGAGCGGAACTAGTGGATGCGTCCCTTGTACTTCTAGTTCCTTTATGTTGTTGTATTCGTGTCTTTGTATTATGAGCTACAATAATAAAGAAGACACTTATCCCTTGTGATGTTTGCCTTCCTGTCCTCTTTTGTGATGTTACTGAGTAGTCCCGGTTAAACTGTTGACTTGACCCTCACTTTCGAGATTTCAACTGGAGCAGACCCAGTGACCTCACACTGATGCCGACAGTGTGACTCGACCCTTGGAGGCGAGAGTGACAGTTGGATCTCTTAGTAGTTACGTCGAGGCCTTACGACGTCATCCATGGCATGAGTGCATCCTTCATGCCAGGATTGACTGTATTAGGCAATGGGCGTGGTTCATCTAGAGAGGGGATGAGACCAGGTTTCTCTTTTCGGCAAAGGAGAAATTTTAGCAGCTCTTTCAGATCATATGCAAAGGAGGTGCAGTTCATCTAGGAGCGGATGAAGACTGCACAGTGCAGTGAGAAACAGGAAACCAGTGCCAGTCTTAGAGACTCGGGCGTGTTAAATGTTTCAAGAAGAGGAAGCTTAAAGGACAGATGAATCTGCGGAGTAGCAGACGTGGAAGTGGGGCCTTGAGAGCAGCAGGTGGTGGTGTACATCTCAACATGTTACAACCACCCGCCTTTGAAATCCCCGCCAGGCTCAGGGAGCAGGAGGGCTGGGAAGGAGAGTAGCTGCATGCGGTCAAGTAGTGTGACCCAGGGGCTCTAAGAATGATTCGGGGTACGGGCTATGTCTACTATGAGCTGCCATATCTTTAGACATAGGTACCATCATTCTTTCCTTCCACGAATCTTGTCCCAGACCTAGAGGTTCCGGGTAAGCCGTTGACTTGACCCTCACGTCTAGAGATACCTTTGGGAGGAGACTCGATAATCACACTTACGCCGACAGTGTGATCTGACCACGAGGCGAGAGTTTCGGTTGGAATCTCTTGGTGGCAGCGTCGAGGCCTTGCGACGTTGGTCTGGTTATGGATCGAATTCACAGATCATACCCAGGTTGACTGTTTTAGGCAAAAAGGTTGTGGTTTATCTACAACGTTGGGATAGGTTTTCCTTGGTCGGCGAAAAGGAAACCCTGGGCAGCTCAAGATAAACTCATGCACAGGAGGGTGTAGCCGATCATTCTTGGGTCGACCCACCTTACCTTCGTGGCAGCAGGAGTTTTGAGTTTCAGTTCTAATCAGGAAGTAAAGGCCTCTGGAGTTTGAGGGTGGCAGACCACGTTCTTATACGGGTCTCACCTCGACGAGGTTTATGGAGTTGTAACTGAGGTGACAAGTTACTTCCGATGTTCGACGGACCTTCTGGTCTTTAACAGGGTAGGCGAGGAGGTTTACCGCTTGACCCTACCACCTCAGTTGCACCGGGTGCATAATGTCATCCACGTATCTCAGCTGAGGAGATACGTGCTTGTTCCATCCCACGTCATCGACCACAGGGGGGTTGGACGTCAATGGCAGGGCGACCTTTTCGGAGGTTCAGTAGAGATCGAGGATCGAGAAGAGCAGGTTCTGCGTAGACGGACGATCCCTCTGGTGTGCTTCTCCGGTAGCACGAGAACCTCTAGGTGAGCACATGGGAGCGTAAGGCTCAGATGCGTGCTCAGTACCGCTTTGTTTCCCTAAGATTGTGGTGAAGCTTTACGGGGACGTAAAGCCCTGTGGTGGGAGTAATGTAAAGGCCTGTAAATTTCAAGGAAATTTTTTTTCTTAATTTTCTTTGAAATTTTACAAGAACGCAGTTTCTGACGGAACCTGATTCCGAGGCCCGGTGTGCCCGGAATCATTTTCCGAAATTTGGCTCGGGTACGTTTAGTGAACGGACGAGCGGGTTTTTCTAACTTTTGAACCGGTGCCCGGAATCGAATTCTGAGGGCACCGATGAAATCGCAGCGCCGGTATTCGCTTAGAAACGTCTCTTCCGGAGTTGCGTTTGCTCGGGTGTGGTTTTTAATTTTCGGGCTTAAAGTTAAGAAATAAAATAATTTTGCGACAACTTTATTTTATTTCGCTTAAGCCACTTGGAAGCCACTTGAAGCCACTTAAAGGCGGCTTGAACTGAGTTGAACTGGATAGGATGCTATCCAGAAATATCCTACCCCTTGGTAGGATATTTGTGATGTGGGGCCCGCACGAGCCCTGCCGTTTCTTTCCGCTAAGTAACGCACCCGCGAAAACCCGTCAAAGAAACTGAAAGTCAACTGACACGGTTTCTTAGTTTCTTAACAGACCATTAAATTGGGCTGTTTCTTTCGTCCAATTAATTGGGCGGTTTCTTTGGTAAATTAATTCTTGGAATTAATTGTTCGTTTCTTTTTTTTTAATCGTTGCTTGTGCGTTAATAAAATAAGATTACTCTTATTTTATTTTGGGTGGAAGCTTGTGGCGTGGGGAGAATTTAGAGGAGAGCGTTCTTCTTCGGCGAAGAACGCGAAGAACGCCGGCCTCCGGCGAAGAACGCCGAAACCGCGGAAATCAACGACGCTTCTTCCGCGACGTTTCTTCTGCGACGATCGTTCCTTTCCAAGCGACGTTCTCCCTTCGGACGCACCTCGACGACAATGGAATCAACGACGTTTCTCCGGCGACGTTTCTTCCGCGATGATCGTCCTCTTCCGCGACGAACTCGCGAGCGACAACGCTTGAGGTAGGGGTTTTAAACCTTTTTAAAGTTGTTGATCTTTCCTTCGATCTTGAAGGTTCTTTTTTTTTGTCGGCCCTTGTTTCCGAATCTTTTTATTTATTTTTAAAAAGATTGTGATGGATTATCGTTCTAGAAAGGCCGATTGTTATCAATCTAATGCGAGGGGGGTCGGGCCGCACAAACACGGCCGAACCCCCCCCTCCTTTATTCTTGTTGTTTCTTGCGGATGGAGCGAGATGGCGTGGTGTCGTCGCACCATGCGGGAATCGTACGTCAACTATTGAGCGGCGCCGTCGCGCCGCGCTGTGGAACGAAATCAAACAAGATCGAGACGCCTTCGCGCCACGCCGAGAAGTCGATCAAGCATGCGACGTCGTCGCGCCGCGCCAAAGAGGCCGCAGATTAAATTAATTTTTATTTTGTTCTTGAGCGCAGATTGACGGGCGACGACAAACGAGGCCGCAAGTTAATTTTGAGGCCTCCGCAGTGAAGGTCGGGTCCCGGGATGACCATAGGCGCAGACGGGAAGCAAATCGGACCACCGGAGCGTCTCCGGTGGCCCGCGGAAGCCGGCGGCGGCGGCACCCCGCGGGTGTCCAGGGTGGCACCCCGCGGGTGCCGCGGGGTTGTCTGGCGACACCCCGCGGGTGTCCAGCGCGTCACCCCGCGGGTGCCGCGGGGTTGTCTGGCGACACCCCGCGGGTGTCCAGCGCGACACCCCGCGGGTGCCGCGGGGCTGTCAGGCGGCACCCCGCGGGTGTCCAGCGCGACACCCCGCGGGTGCCGCGGGGTTGTCAGGCGGCACCCCGCGGGTGTCCAGCGCGACACCCCGCGGGTGCCGCGGGGTTGTCAGGCGGCACCCCGCGGGTGTCCAGCGCGACACCCCGCGGGTGCCGCGGGGTTGTCAGGCGGCACCCCGCGGGTGTCCAGCGCGACACCCCGCGGGTGCCGCGGGGCTGTCAGGCGGCACCCCGCGGGTGTCCAGCGCGACACCCCGCGGGTGCCGCGGGGTTGTCAGGCGACACCCCGCGGGTGTCCAGCGCGACACCCCGGGGTGCCGCGGGGTTGTCAGGCCGCTCGGCCGAGCCGAGCCGGACCGGCCCTGGCCGGGCGGGGCCGGGCCAACCGGGTCGGACCCGGTTCGGGCCGACCCAGGGGGGGTCGGGCCGGGTCGGCCCGGACCCGGACCCCCCCCGTTTTCGGACCTTTTCGGTCAAATTCACATATCTTGAGCTCCGGACGTCCGAATGACGTACCGTCAGCTTTGTTGAATTCCTCTCAGTGAGACGGAACTTTTGGCTTACTCTGCTCGAGGTTTGGATGCCGACGGAGTACGGTCGGGTCGGTTCTTACACGAAACCAACCGGGCCCCTGGAACGAAAAAGCCAATAACTCACAGACCGGGCGTCCGATTGACACGCCGTCTGTTTCGTTGACTTCCTCTTGATGAGACGGAACTTTTGACAAACTCCGCCCAAGTTTTGGATGCAGTCGGAGTATGGCCGGATTGGATTGTACCCGAAATCCAACCGGGCCCCTGAACGGAAAAGCTGATATCTTTCAGCCAGGACGTCCGTTCGACGAACCGTCAGCGGCGTTGGTGATCACGTTGAGAAACGGTCCCTATGTGCTTACCCTATGAGAGTTCGGGGTACAGTTGAGATATGGCCGGGTTTGGTTTGCTCACGAAACCAACCAGGCCCCCGGGACGAAAAGGCTAATAACTCACAGACCGGGCGTCCGGTTGACGCGCCGTCTGTTGCGTTGAGACCCCTGTGACGAGGCGGACTTTTGTGACACTTCTTTGCGGGACCTTGTGATACTTGGAGTATCGACCAGTAGCTCGTGGAGCGGACCCTCCCGGAGACGAGCGTGCAGAGTACGGAGACCGTGTAGCCGGCTGAGACCTGACGACTGCTTGACCGACTCGACTTGGAGTGAGTCGACTAGCCCAGTGGACGGAGCGCCCGATATTTGGCGACAGACCCACGGCGGACGGAGCGCCCGGTAGTTGGCCGCAAACCCGCGGTACTCGACAGGAGGAGTACCTCTGTAGGCTATTGGGGGGAGCGCCCGGTATTTGGCGACAGACCCACAGCGGACGGAGCACCCGGTAGTTGGCCGCAGACCCGCGGTGCTCGACAGGAGGAGTACCTCAGCAGTCTTAGGTTAGTGAGCAGTACCTCGGAGTCGTGACAGGACCACTGTACACTCTAGAGACGGAGCTCCTCAGTAGTTACGGTTTCGATAATGAAAATCCTGGTTTGAGCTGAGTCAATGAATCTTTGCGTTTCCTCGTGATTGAGATGGGTCACTTGATAACTTAGGTATATGTATGAGCATATACCTGGGTGATGGTTATCCGTTGATTTCATGATTTTTGTGTATCCTTGTGATTGGATGGGTTACTTGATGACTTAGGTATATGTATGGGCATATACCTAAGTAGAGTCTGATGTTACTTCGTGATTGCTGTCTTTACTTTGTGGATATCCATGTTGGATTTAGTGAGACCTTAAGGGTCTCGGGGTCCCTACTGAGTAGCTTATACTCACCCCTGCACGGGTTATTCCCGCACTTCGTTGTGTTGGTTGCAGACGACGGACAGCGCAGATCGCAGTTGAGGCTTGCGGAGCAGGTCGGTACCCGGAGGAGGACCACTGGGCGGACGTACCCGGAGTAGACGACAGGACCCGAGGAGTAGAGGAGCTATCTGTACCTACCCTTCAGGTAGGATCCGTGGTGGACGATCCAGGAGCTGAGCCATCTGTACCTACCCTTCAGGTAGGAATCGAGGAGGACGACCCAGGAGCCGCTTCGTTCTTCCAGCTGCTGTTTTTCCCTTTCGAGTTGTACTTTACAGTTGGGCTTGTATTTCCTGCCCTTTTACTTTTCTTCGCTTGTGTTTACTTTTCCGCTTGCTTACTCTGTGGTGTTTGTTTGCTTTTGTAATGGCAATGACTTCCCAGTTATCGGGATTTACGCCATTGGTGCTAGTCGCCAGCCCCTGGCCTATGGAAGGCGGACTTGGGGTAGTCACGGCACGGGCCCCGAGGTCGGGTCGTGACATGAACCATTGAACAATGTCAACTGGGATGATCTAGATATTGGGGGGTTGAGTTACCTTTTTGAAGGTGATATATGGAATTTGAGGACTAGTAAGAGAAGAACAATTATAGGAAAGTTTTTTTCCTTGGGTTCATATTTCTTGGCTACACATGAAGCTCTAATAGAGATCTTTTGAGTGGGATATCCATATGTGAGATTATCACCCTCCCCATTTGAGTGGATTTTCACTTTTGGGATGAAAATCCTTGAAGGTGGGGAGAATGTAATGACTTTATTTTTTCTTTGTAAGACTTATGGATATTTTAAGAAATATTTTTAAAGCTAGAAACTGAGTCAACATGAGATTATAGGGTCTAAATATCCTCTATGTTGATACATTAAAAATATTAAATATAATATATCAAGCACACACCATTTTTTATTAATAATGTAATACCTTCCGAATGGCATCTCAGATGGGAATTTTGAGACCACCATTAAATCTAGAATACTATTTTATATTAGGTGTGACATAATATTTTTGGGCTTCAGGCTCTTTAATAGAATGTAGTTGTGGGCATATTAAATGAATTAAATGAATTAAACGAATTAAACGAATTAAACGAATTAAATGAATTAAATGAATTAAATAAATTAAATTAATTAAATGAATTAAATGAATTAAATGAATTAAATGGATTAAATGAATTAAATGAATTAAATTAATTAAATGAATTAAATGAATTAAATGAATTAAATGAATTAAATGAATTAAATGAATTAAATGAATTAAATGTATTAAATGAATTAAATGAATTAAATGAATTAAATGAATGAAATGAATTAAATGAATTAAATGAATTAAATGAATTAAATGAATTAAATGAATTAAATGAATTAAATGAATTTATTAAATTAATTGTCATTATTTTTCAACCCTATATGAAACTTCTATATAAATCATGTTATGATGAATTACCTATAGTTAGCCATACAAACTGAGAGAATATGAGATGATGGAAGTAGATAACTCTAGTGTTGGGTGCGTGGGAAGATAATAGTGGGAGTGTGGTTTAAGAATTATAGTACCATGAGTATTTTTATCATCGATGGGTTCTTAGATCTCACCAATAATCTTAGGAAATAAATTTTCTTTGTCAGTAATCAATCCAACTCAAGGTAGGGCATTTGTTTTTTGGTTTAATCACCATTTAAAGTTTTAGATGAATGTGAATTAAATCTTTCTAAATTAATTCTTGGATCTTTCTTTGTTGATTTTTCCAATAGTTGTTTTCTCTTTATATGTTTTAAAATTTTAGATTTATTTATCCACATTGATTCTTATTGGGTTAATATTCTCTCTTAATTGGATTCTTTTGAAAATGTCCAAATAAACATAGCTATCGATCAAGACTTACTTTGTGTTATGTGTCTTTCTCCCTCCGTTTGGATTTCTTCATCGGTAATTGGTTGGATATTGATTCAAATATATAGGGGAGGAATGATCATTGTATATTTTTTCTTTTTTATGATGTATCATGGTCATAATTTTAGTTTTGGTTTGGGGAGATGTAATGGAGGAAAAATGGAAATGAAGGGAATCTAACAAGGGTTTGGGTGATAGTGGATTTGTGAGCCAGATTGAGTAGATCTCTCTAAAAGAGTAGCAATGGGCGCTTCCAAGTAATGGGTGACCATAATCTAGCCACTTATGATAGTTATGGTTCAATGTCAGTGTAAGAAATGTGTTATCTACAAGACAAACAATATATAGGTTTAGGATGATGATGGAGATGGGTTTTAGGGTGAGTAATGGATGGAATCTAACTTACAGCTAGTTGTGGCGGGTGTTCAACCCAACTCTTGGTTTTATAATAAGAATTATGATGGTTCTGAAGGTGGTAGTAACACATGGGAAAAGGTAAGTGAATATTCTGGGAGAAATTCCAATGTACATGATATTTATTTAAGAGGAAAACATGACATGTAGTGTTCTATGTGTGATGGATTGTGTTTACAAATTGAATTAAAAATCACATTCTATGTGACACTTATCCATCCAACTCGACATGTAAAGGGTGCACACACCCAAAAATACTTGTAGTGAAACATGTCGTGTGATGCGGTGTAAACCCCTTATACCTTAAAAAGTACTCGAGCTTGGCCAGTGTACACGAGAAAGGCCATAGTACATGGTTACAGGCTAGAGTACAAAACTTGACCATATGGCACACAAAGTTCCAGTGGACCTCTTCATGCCATACATCCTAAAAGAACACACCATGTATCTAGAGAAGGACATTTTGTGTGGTATGATGATAGAGGATAATGTCAAGTATTAGTGAGACACACCATGTACATCTAGGGAAACACCACGTACTTATAAAAATGGAATGTTAGATCCCTTGTTTTCTCAGTTCATATCTTCTGTGAGATTGGATGTGTTCTCTTGATATGTATCAATGTAGACGTGTTCCCTCCTATTTTTATGGATTATTTTTTCTTATTCCAACTATATGAGGGTTTAGTGAAATATTTTTTTTCATATAATTGGACAAACTAATCTTGGAAGAGTAGAGTATAAATATCTCCATGAGGCTCAAGGGTTGTACTCACATCCCCATCATATTCTTACCTAGGTGGGGTATAAGGAATTTTCATGACATACATATCAGGGAATTTGAATCACTTCATATTAGGTCATTCTAGATAGGGTATGGTATACCCTATTGGCCCTAGGTATGATCTCATTTGTATGTATTGATATATTATGATCTCCAACATGTATTTCTTCTTGGTGAGGTATGACGAGAATGAACTCTCATAGGATCTTGGTCAGTGTTATCAAAATCATGGAGTGAGTTCTCCAGGATGAGTGTTACTTTTGAGCCTCTAGTATAATCCTAGGTTGGTAGTGAGTACATGTACTCACATTAATACTTTGTGTTTACCATTGTGAATATATGATTTATTATTATTATGGTTATTATATCACAATATGATTGATAGGCTTTCTTGGTGATGAGATGACTACTCTCTCTTGATTCTTTATGTTTAGTGATTTTAGGGTGTCCTACTGGATATGTATAAAATCACCCAACATGGGATATTCTAAAAAATGTCATGTATTATTCTGATGAAATACATTTCATTGGATTTCTAGGAGGATAAATAGTAGGTGGAGCTTAGTTATGCTAAATGAAACTTAGATGTATCCTTGAGTTTATTTTGGGTTTATGCCTTGGTGTTGTCAGCTAGTTGAGTTCATTTTCAGTTTTGGTGGGACTATATTTGGCCCTTTCCATTTTTTTCTTTTCTAATTATTTTAGTATAATGTGGGATAAACATCAAAAATGAATTTAAAGTATGATTTTTAAACTCTATTCATTATATTTGTGTTTGGAGAAGCGTGCTTGTGTACAAGTACTTTAGGATAAGGCCTCCCATGAGTGTGATATGCCAACTGGGTGCTAGTTTCCATCCCCTAGTCTATTGGATGAAATATTGGGGTGTCACCCATGGATTACCAATTTCCAAGAGGTCCATGGTGGGTTAGGTCATTACAATGGTATATACTAGTCCAAATAAAGTTATATTCTTCAAATGTATTTTGAATCACGTGTTACCCCAGTCGTAATTGTTTTTAGTAACTCAATTTTCATTCATTGAGTTATGATTGTTCACCTGAACTTATTTCATATAAGTTGCATAAATTATACCATTTTATTGTATTATGTGGTATTCTTTCATTGATTAAAAATTTATCACATTAACTTTATTTCAAATATTTCATGCTTCCTGGAGTATGTTACCCATAAGGGATATTGATAAATAAAATATCCTTTATTTGATTTATAAAGTTTTATATTGAACTTTGTTCTTCCATGATTGGGTTATCACACCCTAATATTTTATTATTTGGTATTTTATAATACTCTATGGGAAAATTATTTTTTAATATAGATAAGGTTTTATTACTCTTTTTACAATGTGGGTTTTCAATAAAGGCAATTTAAATGCATTAAAAAGGCTCCTTTCATAATTAAATGTTTTATATTTGGATTCACATTTACTATAGAAATATGTATATAATTTACAAGGTTCCATTATTGAATATTATTTTTAAAAATAAATTTTTTAAAAATCATTCACTTGACCTTTTAAAAAATTACCTTTGAAAGTGACACGTTAGTTTGTATTTTTTGTCAATGTTAAAAAAAATTCTAAAATAACTTTTAAAATTTCACCTCCATTTTCTTTTTCATTACCAAAATGATTTAATCTCATGGGATTTATATTACATGATTTATTCTCAAATAATTTTATATATTAATAGTTTGGGGGATTGAACTCATGTAATCAAACAATGTTATTCTTAATCCCTTATTATGTGATATCGTTTGAACGATTATTTTTAATTTATGTTTCTATCCATGTCAATATACTTTAGTGTTTACTTTGTTACACTATGGATATATTATTTTACAAACATCCACTTACTTTCATTGGATGAATTATGTAGTGTTATTTTCTACCAAACATATGATCCAACATAGCATTTGTCTTGCCTATCCATCTATTGTGTATAAGAATGATTTTTCATCCAATGTCTTTCCTTTGAGAATAACATATTTTTTTCATTTTATTGAAGGATGTTCACCTTTATTCCATATATTCACTAACTAGATAAATTATTAACTTAACCATATATCATTACTCTATAACTTTTTAGCCCAAGGGATTCGTACATAGAATTATATTACATTTATTTATCACAGAACTATTGAAAATATGTATATTTGTTAAACTAATATGTATGTTTATTAAATACTCTGGAAGCATGACTATATATTTCTTAACCATACACACTATTTCTCTAGATGGTTTATGATAATTTTACCCATTTCATTAACATGGAGAAAATTATTGGCATTTTGTATGTCACTATTCTAATATAGATGATTATTGAAAAAATTGATTATGTATTGTTTACGCATTATCTCATAAAATGAATGCATTGGACTTAAATAAGTGATGGGTGGGGCCTGGCATTATATATCCCATTAAAGAATTAGTAGGTCTCACGAGAAAAACATATTTGGTTATTTTGGTGTATTCCTTCCTAGGACAAGCTATTTTCTAAATATAGGGCCTTGATGGTAAGGTCATCATGTCATGGATTGCGATAAAGAATTAGATTTATAAAATTAAGAATTTCACCTCTAAGGAACCAATTATTTTTATCCATATAATGTATTTATTTTAATTATTATATTTTCATATATTAGTTTCTCAATTTAAGTTGATTATGGAATTACTATGATTACATATTCCTTCTATAATTTTATTCCATGTTTATAAAATGACTTCCTCAGTTGTATATTTTCCCTTACCAAGCGTTTTAGCTCACCCCTTGTTACATTTCTATTTTCTCAAGTTATGATGAAAATTATTACACATTATACAACTATAATAATATCATGCATGGGGGATTTTTTGGGTGATATTAAAGACTTATTTTGGATTATGTAGTTTCTTATTTAATAAAGAAATAACCATTAGTTGAGAATGGAATGAGATTAATTAGTTTATGATTTTTCCTAATTCTATAAATATATAAACTTAAAATTTATTGGGAATATTTGTAATGATTTTTTTATGTAATTATCAGACGATTACATTGAATAATTTTTAGTTGGTTTCGAATATAGCATGTAAAACATGTATTTATGGCACTAATCTCGGGAGTGCGGGTATGAGGCATCACAAAGAATTAAAATTATAACGTTGTATGTAAGAAATATTTCACAGAATATCCTTTAGAATAATATCCAAGAATAAGTGGTGATTATATATATATAATCTCTTTTAAAATATCAATTGATATATTAAAATATATTCCACATTTCATTCCCAAAGTGATTGTTTCCAATGTCTATGTAGTTTTTCAAAGCATAGAGGAAGAAAACACTTAGAATCATGATAAGGCAGAGAAAATAGAGAATTAATTACAATAAAATTATCTAGAATTTATAAATCTCTCTAAGAGGGTTTAATCTATAGGAAAAAATTACATATATCTTGGAATAAGATTCTTAAATTTTGAAAAAATGGCTCAAAGAAGTTAATGAGAAGGAAGAGATCAAGAATAATCTTGAAGAGAAGATCCTTGAACATGAAGAAAAACATAAAAATAACAATGATGTAAAGTATGATCAGTTAGAGATAAAATCATAGAAGATCAAGGAACTCAACAACTTTCTATAAGAAAAAACCAAGATACATGAAAAAGAGTTTGAAAAGGTGAAGAAGGGCTATGAAGAAAGAATATTTTTAATAAAGTATTAGAGAAATATGATCAATAAATAATTATATTGATAAGATACCTATAACATGTGAAAAGAATATCCTAAAAACAATTTTTGGCCTTTCTCAAGTAGCTATAAAATAAAAGGTACCATCCATACTGATTTATAAGGATTTCTCTAAATCAATTTACATAGACATCAAAATTTGGAAAATAAATTTTATATAAGTATGGATGAAGTTTAGTGAGGATAATCCTACAATAATATCCTTGGTGGATATGAGAATTAGTATGGAAGCTATCTCTCTAAGAGAATCACATGAATTAGTACAGAAGGCCCAAAATTAGCATGCTATAAAATATGGACAAGAAGCTTGTTTAAAGAAGAAATATAGGTTTTTTCAGATTTTTTGGAACTGTAATAGGTTTTGGCATCATAGAATGGATTTTTTTATACAACTATTTAAATTATGAGGATAAGAGGATGTCTATTTCAAATGGTATTGGTCTTGAGGAGAAGAAATATCTATGAAATAAGGAAAATATACCCACCTCAAATACATTTTAAGAACTTGTAAATATTTGTAATGTATTAAATGGTGGTGGTCAAAAAAGTGATTCATGTTTATCTCAACATGTATCTATTGAAAATGGGAATAAATACCACATAATAGAGAAAAGAAATAAGTTTCATCCATGAAAAAGAAGTTAATTGATTCTATAAATCTAGATACTCCTAAGTAGATTACAAAGATAGTTAATGGTTCATCCTTGAGAAATAAAACCAAGAATTTTAAGAAGAGTGATTTTTTTAAAAGTACCAATGAGAATAAATTCACTCAAAGTATTCCATGTAGTGACTTCTAGAAGTCATCTAATGACGCTGAACATATATTTTTTAAAATTTTCTTATATATTTGAAGAAGGTAAGGAAGTTGTAAAAATCACAAGAAAAATATTGCACCAAAGGAAAAGAATATTATTCACACGATAAAGTTTAATTTCAATAAGGTTTTAAATAAATAAAAAACCTAGAGTGAAATTTGAACTGTGTGAGATATATAAAGAATATTGACACACTATAAGAGTTTTTTAAGAACATTTCCAGTATAATAAGAAGCTATCAAAAGGATGAAGATTTCATAAGGTGGTGCATATGATTTGATGAATAATGAAATAAGAACCATGTCACACAATGAAATGGAAGGTGTTATGAGACCTTTATTATTTAATCCAAATTTGTTCTAAAAAATAGATGTTGAAGCATGAAGAATAGAGAAAATTGGTTGAGAAAATCTTCTCTTCTTTTCTATTCACATTAAGGAACATGAATATCCAAAATTTTCCCTTAAAATTTTTGTGTTATATTTATTATTAAAATGTAGGTAATGGAAGGTAAAGCATGGGGCATGATCCTAAAAAAGAGTGGATATATTTTTAATACTAGGAAACTATAAAAAATTAACTACCTAAGAATGATTCATCAATTGGATGTTTTTAAAATCATATGAAAAGATCATCCTTGATGAAATGTATGTAGAAGTTTTCAAATATTGAAAACCACAAGAAGAAGATACATTTTGGTATAGTCTCAATAGGAAAAATCATATGATAGATCCTTTTAAGATATCAACCATTATGAAGATCATGAGAAGTTTCTCCTTGATGGGGATACAAATAAAGAATGTTGAAGAATATTCTAGAATTTGTGTTTCATGAAAATATGAATATTTGTAAAGTTCTTGAATAATATGTCATTGAAGAAGTATGTAATTTTTATCTCTTATCCATGGAGACTCAAATTAAATTCAAACTTAAATGGGTATAAATTTATTTTCATCAATGACATAAAAGTGTAAAGTTAAAGTTCTAAGGTTGTTGTATCATGTAATTTTACTTGAATATTTTGAAGCTATGTATGAATGTGAGTGAATGGATATCATGTTAATATTCATGGAATTTTTTTATCTTGATTAGTATAATTTTTCACAACATAATAAATCATAAAATACCCTTTAAGACAAGTTTCTAATTTGTTTTATTTCATTCTTCATAATTTAAATTTGAAATGGGAAACTTAATTTTATAAATCAAACCCTTTTGTTTTCTACACTGATTATGACCCAAGAATAGTTAGAGTGAAACCAAATGTCTCCCAAAGCGATCTGAACCAAGATGAAACCTGTAGCAGGAACTAAAAAAAGAAAACACTATAGGCATGAGTATTAAAACTCAGCAGGTAGGCCCTACTAATCTATTCCCAAATAAATGTCCTTTAAATAAAGAAAATATTGATTTCAGGATAGAAATACAATCTATAGACATAGGGTTTTCTATAATTCACATTTCAAAATAAACAAATCATAACCCATTTCCCTCACATTTTTAAAACCAGGCTCATTCAGTGAGGTCAAGTGGGGTTCTCAAAGGGGTGAGAAAAAGAAAGAAGGACCAAATAAGAAGCTTCCATTTTTATTAAAAATGGAAAAAATTTATTTGATCACAAATTCATTCTTGAAACATTTTTAAAAAAACTTCACTTTCTCAATTTTCTAGAAGGACATGTAAAGACATGAAAAGGGGGGTACAATTACACAAATAGGGAAATGGATGACGATAAAAGTGTTGGAGCAACACAGGAATACCTAGAAACTCAGAGGAAGACTAGAACATACTATATAGGTGACTCATCCTAAAGGCATGCCCTACTCAATGACATCATAACACCCTAGCGCCAAACTTTTTCCCTACCTATCCTAGTTGAGGGGCCCAATCCCATAAAAATAATAATAAAATATTTTCCTACTATGGGCCACTATCTAGTGCGTGATCTAAACTAGTGCAAAAATCATTATCAGCAAACCTCTTTTCTATGCTAGGTTACCATGTATATTTCATAAAGGGGTATGCCATAACATTTGAATAATAATTCACAAACATATATATAACGACACACTCCACACAATCGGGAACCACCCTAATCATCTCAAGGGTTTTTTTCTTGCCAAAAAATAATTACCATTCAAGGGAGTCCCATACCGAGGACCCTTCCATATCACGATCAACCAATGAGGCAATAGAACTAACTCAATAGGGGTTTTCCAAAAACCATTTCAAAATTCCAAACAAGCCTTTAGATTTAATCATACAAGGTACATTTACCAAAACACTTTAAAAAAACATTACAAAAAATTTTAGACCCCATTTTTACTATTCCTTTTCCAAACAAGCCATTGAGTTCCTAACACACACCCAAACATATTATAATTGCCGACCATACCTTTAATTTGAATCCAATTTATCAAAAAACTAAGTTAAAAATATAAAAAATGAGCCCGAAGGTGGAAAATGGGATTTCAACCATTTAAAGGAATAATCGTCTCTTATCAAACACCAACAGTCACACTTTCCACGTAGTTTTGAAATCAACTAAATCCACTTGAAAAACCACCGAACTGTTTATCCAATAGAGAGTGTAGGGGAGGATATAATAATTTCTTTTTAGAAAACCAAGGCTTGAGAAGAGAACCACCCCCAATGTCATCTTCATTTGAAGGCCCATCCATATGTGCACTCTGTGCACCCATGGATGTGCCCACATCTAATGGAAAGCACACGAGGTTATTTCCCAAGCCATCCTTGAAGAAACCACCCACACAATTTTATTAACATAATGAACCCCTCCATGAAAAACCACCAAATTTCACAGAAACCATAAATAAAGTTTAAAAACATTAATAAAATGATTCTAAAGGTAAAACTTACCCAAACAATTTAACAAAAATTGTTTTAGAACCTAGTACCACTTAAAAAAACTCAATTGGATAGGCAAAAGCATGTGCATTAATGGGAGAATGTCTCAAAACCCATTTTTAGAAAGTTTAAAAAATGATAAATCATTATAAAAAACTAACTATGATTGTAATAGAGGTGAAAAATATGGTTTTAGAATTAATTAGTAAAAATGTATCACATGGATTGAAATTGGAAGAAAATGCATTCAAACACCTACGAATTTCACATGCTATAACTAATTTAACAATATTAAAAACTAATTCAGAAAATAAATGGAATACAAACAATAATAAATCAACGTAAGTCTAATTTAAAGGGAATTATGCAATGAGATCTTACCTCAAAACCGTGGCAGAATGAAAACGCACGCCCAAAACCGGTGCGAGATCTCATTCACACCTCAACTGCATGCTCTAGAAGCCGAATCTAATGTAACACAACCAAATCGAACCTAAATTGTTAATATTTGACCACAAAAAAGGGATATAGAAGGATATATCACTCACTATAACCAACTGGAGGAAGGGAGGCTCGCCGGAGGGGCTTCGCACATCAGAGAGGAGGGAACCAGAGGTTGTGGGTCAGCCAGAAAGGCACTGACAGAGGGGAGGTGCACTGGCCGGAGGGCCCTAGACTGGGGTGTACAAGTAGGTGGAGTACAAGCTACTATGCATGCCATAACAAGATCCCAAAGAGAGTAGGGGAGGGCAGCGCTGTCCAGTAGAGGGAAGGGGAACATGTCACATCGGCTTAGAGAGGGTAGGGGAAGGAGATTGCTTGGACAAGGGAGGGGGTGCCATGCGCCGCGCATGAGGAGGATGGGAGGGGAAGAAAGTGACACACCACAAGGGTAAAACCCTAATTCCCAAAATAATAATAAATAAAAATAAAATAAATAAAATAAAATAAATAAAATAATAACATAATAATATTATTAAAAATATTATTGGTCTAATAATTTGTAATATCCTTAATATTAATAAGTAACATCATGTTAAAATTAATAATAACATTTATTTCCTTTTAAATAATTATAATATTAATAACAATTTTTATCAATAACAGTGATATTAATAACTTTAGAAATAAAGATAATAATAACGAAACAACTTTAATAATAATAATAATATTATCCTTAACCATAATATTATTATTATCATGGTTATAACACTTGATCATATTAATTTATTTTTCATTAATTATTTTCACTTATTTATTTAAAATATCGGGAAACCTCATGGTTACCCCACGCGGCTCATAAAAAATTTAATATTAAAGATAAAAAAATTATTTCATTTTTGAAAATTATAATAATGAAAAAATTCAATAATAATATTGATTTTAATTATAATATTTATAATTAAAATAGTAATAATAATATAACAACAATATTTAAATTCTTAACAATAATATTTATTGACATTCATAGAAACAATAATACTTATAATAATAATAATGTAATCATTTTCATTATCAAAATAGTACTTTTAAATTATATTTTACTTTTTGCCTTATTTTAAATTTAATTTTCATTTTATTATTCATTTAAAATTTTAATTTATTCTACAAAGTAGCCAGGCCGTGCTCTGCATGTGTGTTAAATGCTGCCAAACCCAAACACACATTTTTCTTCAATAAAACTAAAAAATTTGAACTGAGACTCAACCCGAACCCTAAAAAAATATTCAAAATTGGGAAAATAATAAAAATAAATAATTTACACAATTCGGGTGTGATAATTCTCCACACTATAACACTTTCCACCCCTAGAAAGCCAGAACATGGATGAAACCCAAAACAAAAATCGATGCTCCTTTACAGTTTAAGGAGAACTCTAAATAACGATAAATGGAGAGTTCCCAAAACCCTACCAATGAGAGGAAGAGTAACAAGATAAATATGGGGAATCAAACCAGACTCTTCTCTAAGTGTCACTCACTTCCAAAACTTAAATTCCTTAGGTTGATTGCTCCAAAAGACATATAACCCTCATAACCTTACTTTAACAGAACCACCAGAACATTCCCATACCAAAACTCACTCAAAGGAAAAACATAGAATTAGGTGAATTTATATGAGACCATCCATAACCAAATAAATACTAGGAATGAGGCTAAGATAAAAACATGGGGAGGCCCGAACAGACTCCCCACCATTAGAAATTAATCAACACCTGTAATGAAATTAGATCACTAACATAGGGAGGCCCGAGCAGACTCACCACCCTAAGTATTAGGCTAACACTGACCAAAAACTCCCTAGAACTTACCAAAAACCCCACCTCTCGGGGAGGGGAGGGACTAACTAATGGAGCTTCATCCACAAACAACAAACCATGACAACTTAATACCCTTTAAAGAACACAACCATAGCCACACTCAATTCACACAAATAGGCCACATAAGGCCCCTTTAATAAAGGCCTATAACTGAAAGCTTAACTATCTCGATCTCCCATAACAAGAATAGAATTCATACCAAAGCCTTTTCACACCACTAGGGTTATCCTAACTATGTGCTATATTCACTCCTAAACCTATGGGTGGAACTATGATGGTTCAAGCATCTCCTGCCTCATAGTCAAGCTTTAGGAATACCTAAATGAAAGCATGGATTAATATTTCCAAAAAACACATCCATTAACATAAAAGTTTCAAAGAGTTAAAAAAAACCATTATTACACTGAAGGAAGAGAAATTTTACAAAACACCACTAGACATTTCTATTAAATGAAAATAAAATTACATAAAGAGGACCCCAAACTATCCCACACATCACCCTACTTCTATGGATGGGCTGGGGTGACTTTTGAAGAGTTGGGTCTGGCTTCACAGTGCATCTTGGAAACACCCACACAGAACCACTATAGGTGACCCAAGAATCCACAGGTTTGGAAGGTTCTTAGAGAAATCATGCATGATGGATTCTTGGGGCCCTACTTACCACACTGATGATAGATCATTTCATTGCGCTCTGATGAGGTTAACCAGAGGTATGGAGGCCTCTTAATTCCCCTACTAGAACCACTAGCATCAGGCTGCTTCCCATTCTACTTATCGACATCATATTCACTACTTACAAATACTATAGAAGGTCTTTCCATCCCAATTCCTTTTGCTAACTCAGCTTCAGCATGAAAGGATCGTCTCACCACATTGGAGAAGGTGGTTAGGTTGAGTTTTTTCACATTCGACTATACTTCAGGTTAGAGTGAAAATTAAAAATGTTGAGATTTCTTAGGATCATTCGCAACATACCATGGGTTATACAGAACTAGGTCCAAGAAATGTAGATATAATTCTAATAACGATCTTTCACCCTATTGAAGACTACACAACTCCATCCTCTTTATTAGCTTTGTTATCTCAAATAAATAATGTTGGATGAACGATGACTTGAAGAAATCCCAAGTAAGATCTTCTTGAGACTTTATTCAAGACACAATCTTCAACCATTTTCAGGCTGAGCCTTTGACCATAAAGGTGGAAAAATTTACCTTTAATGACTCATCCAGAACAAGGAAACTAATGTCTCTCTCAATATTCTGCATCCACACCCCCGATTCAATAGGATCTTATTGACCATAAAAGAGTGGTGGTTTAAAATTATAAAACTCAAGGACATAGTCTATAGATTGATAAAATGTAGTTTTTTCTAAAGATGCACCTTTGGGATCCATCAAATATTCATGGGGGTAGACATTAAGAATAAGAGAATAAAGCATTTGATCAAAACAAAGTCATTACCATATCAAATACAACTTTTCACAATTCAAAACCAAAACATTTCAAAACCATTTTACAGAATTAAGGAAAACAAAAAATAGTTTAAAAGGGGAACTAACATCGTTGGGTGACTTGGTCATATGGTTGGAGGGCATATTCAAACCATTCCCCCATCACAGAGATCATTCTAAGGTCATGTACCTGGATCCACATGGCTTTCTAGGCCCTACGAGCTCATAGAAGACACTGCCCAACTACATTTTCATTTACCAATACAAATCAGTCCACAAGAATCAAATTACACCCACAAAACAAGACATAGCATAGTAACCTAAGGTTTGGAATGAGAAAGGGTTCATGACGTCCTTCCAATTCCTACACCTGAATCCCCAAAAATCATACTCCTTCTACCGTGACATCCTAAATAACAATGGGTGCTCTAAAAAGAAAGATTCTCAAAATAATTGACCTCCTTTGACACTATTTCTTCATGAACATACATAGGTCGACCCTAAACTGGTCACCCAAGCCAATCCACAATAAGGCCCAAGAGGTGTTCCCGATCCTTTCAGGCAGGTGAAAAGTTCTAGGGCATCAATATAGTAAAAATGAGAATGATTTCACCCATAGAAAGTAAAATAAGCAATAAAAATAAATAGAAAAATGAAAAACAAATAAATTACAAGAAAAAGAAATGATAATAAACACCACAACTAACTTTTCCATGAATAAGACTCCACGTAACCCCATGGGTTACTCTCCATTGCCAAAACCAAGCATCACCCAAGGTGATATGAACCAAGCTGAAACCAACAGAAGGAACTAAAAAAATAAAACACTGTAGGTATGATTATTAAAACATAGTAGGTAGGCATGGATAATATATTCCCAAATGAACAACATTTAAATAAATAAAAACCTGACTATAGTTTTGAAATACAATCTATAGAAATAGGGTTTTCCATAATTTACATTTCAAAATAAACAAATCACAAACCATTTCCCTCGTATTTTTAAAACTCATATCATTAAAGGAGGTCAAGTGGGGTTCTCAAAGGGGTGAGAAAAATAAAGAAGAACCAAATAAGAAGCATCCATTTTTATTAAAAAGAGAAAACACTTATTTTATCACAAAGTCATTTTTGAAACCTTTTAAAAAAAACCAAACTTTCTCAATTTTCTAGGACATGAAAAGGCAAGAACAAGGGAGTATAGTTACATAAGGAGGGAAATGGATAATGATACAAGTATCATAGAAACACGAGAACACCTAGGAACTTGGAGGAAGACCAGAATATACTATACATGTGACTCATCCCAAAGGTATTCCCTACTCAATGACGTCATAACACCCTAACACCTGAACGTCTACCTACCTGGACTAGTCAAGGGGCCCAATACCATATAGATAATAATTAAATATCCCCCCTACTATGTGGAACTAGCTAGTGCATGATCTAAATTAGTGCATAAATTGTTCTCAGTAAACCACTTTATTATTCCAGGTTCCCAGGTATATTTTACAAGGGTGTGTTCCATACCATTCGAAGAACAAGACACACACTCACACATGCACACAGACATATATAACCACACACACCATTAAATATACCACCACCTTTTCCACCTCAAGGGTTTGTCCCTTTCCAGAAAATAATTACCATTCATAGAAGTCCCATGCTGAGGACCCTTCCATATAATGACCAACCAATGCGGCAAGAGACCTAACTCAAGAGGGGTTTTCCAAAAAAACATTTCATAATGCCAAACATTCCTTTAGCTTTAGTCATCAAAGGTACATTGACCAAAAATCCTTAAAAACCATTACTGATAATTTGAGATCCCATTTTCACTATTCCTTTTCCAAAGAAGCCATTGAGATCCAAACACAAACCCAAACATATTATTATTTCCAATCAGGAATTTTTTTCGAATCCATTTTATCACAAAACTTAGTAAAAAATATACACAATGCCCTCTAAGGTGATAAAAGGGATTTCAACCATTTAAAGGAACAATCATCACTTATAAAACACCAAAATTCACACTTTCTACATGGTTTTGAAATCAGCCCTAGCTACTTGAGAAAAAACAGAACCATTTATCCAATAAATTGAGAAGAAGAGGATATACACATTATTTTTTAGATAACCAAGGCTTGAGAAGAGAACCACTCCCAATGTCTTCTTCACTTAAAGGACAATCCATGTGTGCATTCCATGCACTCATGGATGTTCCCACATCTAATGGAAATTACAAGTGGTTATTTCCCAATCCATCATTAAAGAAACCACCCAAACACTTTTGTTAACACAATGATCCACTCCATGAAAAACCACTAAATTTCACAAAGCCACCCGAAATCATGTTTAAAAACTTTAATAAAATGATTATAAAGGTAAACCCTACCAAAATAATTTTACAAAAACCATTTTAAAACCAAGTTCCACTTAACCAAACTGAATTGCATAAGAAAAAGCATGTGCATTAATGGGATAATGTCTCAAAACCCATTTTTATCAAGTTGAATGAAAGATAAATCATCATCATAAACTAATTGTGATAGTAATAGAGGTTTGAAACCTTGTTTTTGAATTAATTAGAAAAAACCAAGTATCACATGGATTGAAATTGGAAGAAAATGCATGGAAACACCTAAGAATTTCATATGATACAACTAATCTAATGATATTAAAAACTAATTTAGCAATTAAAGGGAATAAAAACAACAATAAATCAATTTACGTCTAATTTAAAGAGAATTATGCAATGATTTCCTACCTCAAAACCATAGAGGAATGAAAACGCACACCCGAAACCGGTGTGAGATCATGTTCGCACCTCAACCACACACTCTAGAATCCAAATAAAACGCAGCACAACCAAATTGAACCTAAAGTGTTATGATTCAACCAAAAAAAGAGATATCGAAGGAAATAACACTCACCATAACCAACTAACGAAAGGGAGGCTTGCTAGAGGGGCTTCGTGCACTAAAGAGGAGTGCGTTGGAGGTTGCAGGTCAGTTAGAGAGGTGCCGACCGAGGGGAGGCACATCAGAAGAAGGGTACCATACTGGGGTGCGTGTGCAGGTAGAGCACAGACTACTGTGAACGCCAAAACAAGAGGTCGGAGAGAGTAGGGGAGGGTGGCACTGACAAGGAGAGGGTGGGAAAATAGTCCATGTTAGATTGGAAAGTGTAGGGGAAGAAGATTGGTTGGATAAGGGAGGGGGGTGAAACACACTGCACATGAGGAGAAGGGGAGGGGAGGAAAGTGACACACCACAAGGGTAAAACCCTATTTCTAAAATAATAATAATAAAATAAAAAAACTAAAAGAATAACATAATAATATTAATAAAAATAATAATGGCGTAATAATTTGTAATATCCTTAATATTAATAAGTAACACGATGTTAAAATTAATAATAACATTTATTTACTTTTAAATAATTATAATATTAATAACAAATTTTAACAATAATAATGATATTAATAAATTTAGTAATTAAGATAATAATAACAAAACAACTTTAATAATATTATTATTATAATCCATAACTATAATTTTATTATTATCATGGTTAGAATCCTCTCTCAACTTAATTTATTTTTTGTTAATTTTTTTTTCATTTATTTATTTTAATTTTCTAGAAACTACATGGTTACCCCATGTGACTCATAAAATTTTTAATAATGAAGATAATAACAATTATTTCCTTTTTAATAATAATAACCATGACCAAATTCAATAATAATGTTGATTTCAATTATAATGTTTATAATGAAAAGAGTAATAATAATATAACAAAACTTGATAAATTTTTTAATAATAATATTTATTGACATTCATAAAAACCGTAATAATAATAATAATAATAATAATGTCATGATTTTTATTATTGAAACAATAATTTTAAATTTTATTTTACTTTTTCCCTTATTGTAAATTTAATTTTCATTTTATTATTTATTTAATTTTTTATTTTATTCTACAAGTTGGGCAGGCCGTGCTCTGCATGTGCGTCAGATGACGCCAAACCCAAACACACAATTTTTCTCATTAAAAATCAAAATTTTTGAACTCGGAATCAACCCAAACCCCGACAAAAAAATTTCAAAGCTGATAAAATAATAATAAAATAATAATTTACACAAGTTGGGTGAGACATATGACCATTCATGCATGATACCTTTATTTTAATATTTAGATTCCATATCATGGGAGCCGATGTAGATAATACTCTATGACACCCTTAAATGTCATTTCCTTGTTTATGTTTTTATAGTTAGTTTCTCCCTTGAGTTTATGGTTTCATGGGGGAAATATTGGAGTTTTTTGGAACTTCTTTAGGGGCACACTTATTAGGCACATATTTTGTGAAACCATGTAGTGTAAACCATGTGAGTTGGGTGGTTTTGGATAATAGAGACCACACATTCTCTTTGAAGCATGTTTTAAAATGGTATGTTATAAAAAATGATATAAGGTATTATGGTTTTTATTTTCTTTTTTATTTAAAGGAAATGAAAAATTATTATTTTTATTACTTTAGTAGGCTTGGTTTATTTATAAAAAGGAATATAATGTACTCATAGTGGTACCCTACTGGATTTTATCCCATAACCTAAAAACTCATGTTTGTGGGAATGTATTACTTATTTTTTATACAAGTTCTCAGGTTATGGATTGCAGGCTAGTTTGTTACTAATCACTATTGAGAAATAGGTAATATTTGTTATGATGATGACTCAGGAGTCACATGGTGATGTATGGGTTTGTCTCTCAAGTTTGATGGACCACTGGGCCATGTGGTGTATCCACCTCACCAACCCCTTGTTTTTTTAAATTTGTTTACTTGTTGTATATTTAAAAAACATTATATAAAAATGGTTCCATTTATGCGAATATTTTTTTGGAAAGTATTTTTTGTATCATTAATTTTTCATTATTCCATGTTTGGATTTTATTATTTTATAACTTTTTATTTACTTTGTTATTGTTATCCAATGGATGGAATCCTCATGCAGGGTTCTCAGTTGGAACCTTTTGTTGATCTAGGTTTTTATTGAGGGTAAAATCATGCACATGTTTGTAATTGTGATAACCTCACACTTATCTCTAGACCATGGTGATTAGGAACACACCTAAATCCTTATAGAATAATGAATAGTGTGACTAAGTTGGTTAAACTAGGATGATTCTATATAAAATGGAATTAGATACCTCTTGTTATTTGGGGTTTAATGATAGATAGAAATTAGGACTGTCAGATCTCAAGTGGTGGGAGGGGAGGAGTGCCAGGAAAACTCTTTCTTATAACATAATTCCACCCGAGGACACTAATCTATGCCTAGATTGGGGTTCACTATTGAACCTCATGTGTGATTCCTAATATTATAGATTCTTATGATCTATATCATGGGTATATAGTGTTTTAGTTGGGAGACTATCCCCATATATATGAGTGAGACAATGGATGGAATAATAATAAATCATGTAGGTAAATCAACAGAATAAAATAGAGATACAACAACTAAGAAAGTACTGACACATAATAAAAAACCCCATTCCATAATAAATGAACTATACACTATATATATTTGGTATTAATACAATAAAACCCAAAATAACAATATGTAAAACTGGGAAAAACTCAAAAAAATGGTCCTGAGTCCTAGAGTAGTCCCAAAATCCCATGATCTATCTTAGTAGTCCAAACCATCAAGCATCAGGCCTTACCTAAACATAAAACTACAATTAACTAGCATCTACTCAGGTACCCAAGTACTATGGTTTCCCAAATAGGGTGTGAGTACAACTCAGTCAGACACCACTAATGATGCACCTAATACAACCAGTTTGATAAATAAAGTGCATGAAAAAGTGATCAATCTAAACAATTAAACATTTTTAAGATAATTTTTAGAAAAATGATAACCAACCATCGATGCCTCAGGTTCACAGTGACACCCGAGGATGGATATACTATTTTTGATCTATATGTCTATGATACCAATTAACCATACCTTCCTCATCCGCTTCTAGGGTGTCCCTGAACACAAAAAATGGACTGCACCAACAAATAAAACAGACCTACATCTCCCTTTTATACTAAATTAATAACATTAGCCTTTTATATGATATTTTTCTCATCCAGGGAATAATCCAAAAAGTAACAAATAACTCCCCTATGTGAGTTTTATCAACAAATGAAACAATCCAATAAGTAACATGAACCTACCCATGTGTATTTTCTAAACCAAAAGAATAAGATAATAAGTAGCATGGACCTCCCCTATAGTATTATTCTCACCTAATGGAATAATAAAATAAGTATCAGGGACCTCCCCTAGGGGATTTTTCTTAACCAATGTCACAATGACAAATAAAGGGTGTTTTCCATAAAATTCCATGACCAACTTCATAGACATTTACTTTCCTTTAAAACAAGAGCACACCAAGGGTCATTTTTATTACCATTAAAAACAGGACCGCCCAAACGATCATTTTCATTTCCTTTAAAAACTAGGTCACCCAAAGGTTTTTTTTCATTAACATAAAATATTTCAACATAAATAACCATTCTCAATTTTTTTTTGCAAAAGTCCTTTCAATTTGAAAATTAAAACACTAAAATAAATCATTAATTTCCCATTTTAAAAACTAAAAAACACATCACTATATGCCACATCATTATAAAATACCACTTTTAATTTCACAAGACCTTATCATTCCATACCATTTTTTACAAGGTGACTTTTCATTTTCTATAAAAAACTATACATTTACTTAATTTTCAAAAATATTCATTGATAAATCACCATTCAATTTAATTAATCACAAACCAATACCCAAATAATCATCATTTTACAAAACAAATCTAATCTTTCTTTAGGCTCGAATACAGGTCAAATAAATTCAACATTTATCAATGACTGGGGAATTCTAGTTCACAATCATCGATTAAAAACATAACCCCACTTTGGAACAATTATAACAAAACATAACCATTTAATAAAAATCTAGTTATGCTAAGGACAACTATTTAAATTAGTAATTTTAATTTGAGTGAGATCAAAGGTAATATAATTTAATAAATTATAGGTCAAAACCTGATAGTTTTCATGACCAAAAATACTATTCAATTGAGAAAATAAGTGAGACTATGGGTTGGGATTATGAACTATCTATCTTAGCCTTTGAAGATTCCATGCATTTGGAATTGGCCTTTGGTTTAAACTAAATTGAAAGAAAATGAAGAATTAGACATATGCCCCAAAAATAGGGCATATTATACACAAATAGAGTGAAGAAAATCGATAGTGAAGGAGATAAATAATATATGTTAATAGAGTCATATAATCACCTTAATTTATTTATCACACTTGATCGAAGATGAAACAAACAAGAGATAGGGGAGATCACACACTGGGAAGAGAGAAGAGGCAGGGGAGTCACATGAGGCTATGCGGTTGAGGGAGAGGAGAAAAGGGAGGGGTTTAGGTTATAAAATCTTATGGAAAAAATAATAAAATTAAAAATTTCAAGGGTCTCAGAGTTTAAAACCATGGGTTTCAAAACCTTTCACCAACCATGTGGTCGGTACTTTCCCATGACACCATATCTCACATGGTTGATCTATATGGATTACTATGTGTGTGAGCTCTGGAACCCTCTATAGTAATTCAACTGATTTTCTACAATCACTAAGTCCTAGATCAAAGAAACCTCACAAGATTAAATCTGAAGTTCACACAGTTTACCCTATACAATGCACTAACTATGAAAAACAACCATGAACTATATAATATGTACTAAAAACCATTCCATGTAAGAGTAATCACATGATTTTATGAAAACATTGTAACCCAAACTGTGCAACCTCATAAGAGTTTTTTAAAAAATTCAAAAAATCAACTCGAATATCTCAAGACTTATTGAGCACTTGAGGAATATCTCTAGCCTAAAACCATAACTAAAAGCATCAATTTAAGATGATAAAACCTTAAAATTCTCAATATTTTTTTTAAAATGGGCCGTCTACTAAAATAAAAAATTTAATAACCCATAGAATTTACTAACTTGAAAAGTGATGGGTCTTTACAACCTCTCCACTTAATAATTAATGTCCCTAATAATTCTTGTCGATATTCAACCAACAAAACTCATCCTATATGGGTTTCCAGACCATAAATAGATCATCATTTTCTACTCTAGAGAGTTGAACAATCTTCTCCAACTTGATCTAAAATGAAAGGTGCTTGATTCACTAAAACACAATCCATCACACAATTTTTTTTACCGAAACACCAAGATAGTGGTCTATGTCACCTATCTATCCTGAGATTCTACCCAAGTACCAATCAGTTCACTTTTTAGCCAATGGATCTCCTTGATATATGAATCTATGTTGCCTCACCATTAGAATCTCCTAAAAACACCACTCTACACTTCATCAATGTGCCTAATGTAGTTTCCTTCTCATCACATCCAACCAAACAAAACATCACCAATTATACCTCCTTTGGTCAAATATCCTAAGAATGATTATCCATACCTAATAATGTGTTATTACATCACATGATCATGATTTTGTAAATATCTAAGACATATTTTTATTAAAATATCACCCAATTGAAAAATATACTATGTTTTACCTTGAGCACCGATGCTCCCTCAATCTAAATCTTTCTCAGATCACCAAATTCTACCTTAATACCAATTCTAATGTTTAAACTTACACCAATTCCATATCCAAACTCCAAATATGGTATTTTATACAAAACTAGATAATCTTGAAATCATTTTCACATTGACATCAAAAATTTATATTGAACATCCTCGACATCTCTCACAACATCCACAATCTTACCCACATAGAACTGCATGATCATGACTGATTCGATACTCCCCACCAAAAGAGTACCCTGATTATTGCTATATTGAACCAAAATCAAGCTCCATATTTCGTCCTTCATCCATCACTTATTTGAAAAATCATATGTGACCAACCCACTCATACCTAAGAGAGAACACAAAACAACCAACCACTAACATTCTCGATTTACTAGGGACATTATCCATGAAAATCACTAGACTTCATTCAGAATGAGGGAAACACTCTTAATCATCCAGTGGCGCAATACCCACCTTATAGCTTCACTTACCACTACTTGAGTGAAATATTTATGGGTTACATCATAAAGACATGCATGTTTCTCCACCCATTCCATGCTCATCCATCATGTTAAACCATAAAAAGTGTTAATATAGAATCAACCATTCCATTACACCTCAACCCATATATATCTCATTACCACCACCGAAACATCATAATTCTTAACCAAGCCCCCAGGATTCCATGAATATAATCCTCTCACTGAACCCATGCTGGTCCCTATACCACAAAACGACTACTTATTTATTTAAGAAACATGGTTGTACATTCCCATACCATCCAATATGTAAGCCAATGGTATTGGACATCTTAATGATCACTTGAGTACAATATTCCATAGAATCTCAGTGGTTGCATGATCTTATGCAACATGCTAATGAAAAATAGACTTAAACCATGGTGAGTTACATCTAATCAAAATTAGGCTCATTCCCTTAAGTTTCTAGATTTATATCCCCCACATACTAGTCTTAATAAGTGAAGAGCCCCCTTATTGATTTCCAGAACCAGAGGAATCTCATTGATCCAAAACCATTCACACAACCACTTATAACCTGTGTGTCAATCTAAAACCCAAAGCATCTAACCCTACTCTATTAACCCTAGATTCATATATATAGGATCAATATTGACCATTCCTTACAACCTCACAAGAAATAGAAAAGGTTAGGAATATGGAAAATCCCTCCCCTCTAAAATAGTATCAAAAAATAAACACCTTACGACACTCTCATGACTTTACTCAACCCCATTTAAGGGTATTTGGATACATAGGGTGACATAAGCCTAAATTTTTTTGAGGGGTCACACCAGCCTCAATTGCACACTAACCACACTTCCCATGCATTAGTCTTATACACAATCATTCACACATGATACTTCTATATAGAGGAACCCTCATCCCTAGGAAACCCTCTCTCTTGGGTTATCCTCAACAGTAAAAAATCTACTGAATCACCACTATCTCGAGTCACAACTTTAAGGCCACTAGGATATTTAACCCAGTCCAATAATCCATGCCTCACATAATTCTTAACTCAAAGGTAGCACCCCTACTACTTTATCGATACACATGACATCTAATAAGATAAAACCAACATCCCACTCTCCCAGGTCAAAAATAAACCCTATGTTTTACAGATAGTCACATTGGACATTAGAATCAATGTCACAAATTAAACTGTAACCACAAAAGGCATGTCATTTCACTATCATATTCACCCCACATCATAAAGGTCTAAAAGATCAAGATCTATCTTTCCCACCTTTTCCCCACATTTTCCCATTGTTAATCTCATTTTATGCACCCTATGACCTAAACATCACATCATAGGGACATCATATAACCCAATCACTCTCAACATCCCCCAAATACCCATAAATAGGGTGAAAACTACATACACATAGTTACATATCATTCATATATCAAATTCAAAAGTTTTTACATCCATTTCACATTAACCATAATTTTTTTTATAACAAGGGCTCAGTTAAATGAAATGTCAGGTACAAGTTATGAAGGAAAATGTTTATAATTTCACTTGGAATTTATTTTTGTGATTCCATAAAATAATCTAAACAAGTGATCATGTAATATACTTTTAACCACATAATTACTATGTATTAGATAAATGAAATTTCATTTTGATGTTATAGAGGAAAAATCTCTATTAGTTGTAATTGGAATTTTATTTATTTGAGTCCTTATAATAACCAAAATAAGTAATAAAAAAACATGTTTTTATCCATTTAAGGGATTAATTAAGTAATATTCCACCATTAATTTTATATTATAGAACTATATAAATGGTTTTTAATACATTAAATAACCAAACCATGTAACAATCGAGGTAAAAAATCATAAGCAATTGTGGAAATGACAAGTGAATCTTAAATGCATGGTATAATGCATGTACACACACAAAAAAACTTCCAAAACCCATAAATCATAACCTAATAATCATGTGTTTCACTCGAGGTAAAATTATATTAATAATAAAAGTGAATAGCATGAAGAATAATCCTATCCCTATATACATAGACTTCCCTTATACATGGGTTGTCTAGTCCCAAACACAAGTTTCATGCTATCTCTTAACAAAAAACTACCTCATGTATACCTCTCTCAAATAGTCAAACAAATAATGTATGCTCTGATACCACTTTGTAATATACTACTACGACAAACAACTAATCTATTCCGGGACTGATGGTCATTACTGTACCTCAGACACACCTCCCCATATGCCATAGGTTGCTGACTAGTAGCATGGGTCTAAGGTGATATAGTGGGGAGATGATACCCGCATATGGGAGTAAAAACTAATAAAAATAATAATAAATTAATTAGGTACAACATACAAATAAAATAGATATATTATATCTAAGAAAGTGTAGAGAAATAATAAAAAACAACCATGACATAATAAATGAAATATACACTATACATGTCAGGAAATCATACAAAAAAACCCAAAAGGTCAGTAGATAGAATTTGTAAAGACATAGAAAAATGGTCTTGAGTCCTTGAAAAATCCTAAACTATAGTTATCAATCCTACTAGTCTAAACCATCAACCATTGGGCCTTTTCGAAAACAAGACTTACAACCAGGTAGCATCTGCTCAGGTACCCAGGTGTCATGGAGGCTCGAGTAGTGCGTGATCACAACTCAGTAGTCTATCACTAGTAGAATCCATAATACATTCAATTTGACAAATATAGTTCATGAAAATGTTCTCAAGGAAAATAATTTAACATTTTTAAAACAATTTTTAGGAAAATTATAAACAACCACCGATTCCTTGAGTTCACAGTGACACCTGATGATGACTATAACATTTTAGATCCTTAGGTCCATGACCCCAATTGAACATACCTTCTTTATCCAGTGTTGTGGTGTATCTAAGCACACTGTGTATATCACAACAACAAATATAACAGACCCAAGTCTCAGTAGTATATATAATAATTACCATGGGTATACTTTATATAAGTTTTCATAGTTCGGATATAAACTAATAAGTAACATGGACCTCCCATATGATAATTTTCTCAAACAATATCATAAAATAATAACTAAAATAGAACTCCCCTATGAGAGTTTTCTCATCCAATGAAATAAACCAATTTTTGGTATGAATAAATATAGAAGGGGGGGGGTAGGTGAATTTACTTTTAAAATCTTTTGGAAATTAAAACATTAAATAGATGAATTAAAATAATTAAATCTAAATACTAAAATTAAAATAATTAACCATAGAAAAAATAAAATAGTTTGATAAAGGTGTTTGGAAATAATCTATAAGGTATCCCTATTTATCCTCCTTTAAAGATCATTGATAGGTTTCATTAAACCCATTATTTTCAATGGTTTTAGAAAGAAATCCAATATCCCTATCTTTTTAGTGGTTGTATCAAGAAAACTATTTATAAAAGTAAGAACCTTGGTTTTTAGTGGTGATACTAAGAAACCCAATCTACCTTGATTTTTTGAAATTGTATTAAGAAACCCTCTAAAATTTTTGTGGTTATATATAGAAACCCAATCTCCCAAACTTTTAATAGTAGTACTCCCCAACCCATCACACTCAAATGGTAGTGAGAACCCAATATACCTCACTTAAGGTTGTAAGCTCCAAACCCACTCACAATCAGTGGTAGTGAGAACCCAATAAAATGAAAAATAATATAATTTCTATATGAAATACCTTTGAAGAACACAATAAACCCTCCATAAAGAATAAAATATAAAATATTGAGAGGAATAGAGACAAGAGTACAATAGAGCTTGGGAATAATGAAAATAAAGCACAGTGAGCTCAAAAATTATTTTCAAGGTAGCCATATCCTTCCAAGAAACTAGGGGGTGTTTATTTATATCCTCGAATGTATTTATTAATATTTTGGAGTATATGAGGGTAAAAAAGAGATTTTTTATCTCGAATTAATGTATACACGGAAATCCAAAAAATGAATACCTTTTGAGTCTATCTGGATTCCACCAGATAGCCGGTGGCACTAAGACATAACTAGTGTTTATTCTAGGTCCCACTGGCCATTTGATGTGTTGAACTAAGTATCCTATGACACTTATGTGTGTATTGATTTAATAAGGTCCTCTATATCTCTTATAACACTTTCATTTGGTATGGAAAATTCCTAGAAAAAAAGTCAAATATAGAGATGCTAAAATTATTAAATTGAAAATGTTTGAAAAACAATGGGGAGTTTTTCATCATTTAAACTATCTAAATGAGGTAAAATATTATCCCCATTTTTATGTTCATAAACAATTTATCCATTAATCCATATAAATATTGGAATTCTGCAATTATCATGATTGTATCCAAAATAAATTTCAATATTTCATAAAAAAATTCAATAAGTTATTTTCAATACATCAAAAAGAAATTTAGGAATGAATTTAAAAAAATTATTTCATCATTAATTCAATATAAAAAATTCCCCTCCTTTTTTATGATCAAATATTCAAAATCACAAAACATTTAGAATTAAAGAAAATTTCAATTTCAAAATTATTCAATTTTTAAAATAATTGAAATAATTCAATATACCTCTGAAAATATTACCTTTTCCCACAAAAAACCAAAAATTCCTTTAATGTAAAAACTATCTCCCCCTTTGAATATATAAAATCATAACTATAGAAATTCTTGAAATTAAAAAATTTGAAATAATTTGAAATAATTTCAAAATATTTATTGAGAGACTAGAATATAACCATACATTGGATTTATAATATTCACCCCTCAAAACATGTTTAAAAAATGTATTGAAGAAATAATACATTTAATTTAATAAATTTCTCCTCAATTTTAATTATAATAAATCACATAATTAAGGGTTAGAGAAACAAAGTTAATGAATTTGTAATAATATGAGGACCAAGCATAATAGAGGAAAATAGAAATGAAAATTTTCACAACCTATAATGTTATATTTATAGAGTTCAAAATTAAAATTAATTTGATGTATTGAAAAAATTTTACTTTCCAAAACATATTAAGAAAATTAAAAATTTTACATTAAAATTTAAGAGAAAATTAACACATGAGAAATTATAAAAAAGGATAAATTTGAAATCTGGACAAGTTAAAATTTGTTCTAAAAAGAGTGTCTCTCTAAGAATAGATTTAGATATAAAAAATAACTTTCTCCCCCTCAATTATAGCATTAAGACTAAAATAGATCATAAACTATGTCAAATTAAGTTCATGGGAGGAAAATTTGTTTAAAAAAAAAATGGATCCAAGATTCACAAAAACAGATTTTAAAATAAAATTTCCAATTTTAAAAACATTCCATCTTTTAAAATATATCTTAAGAACAAAAAAATACACACCCATGTTCATTGAAATTTAATTTTTAAAGCTACTAGAATATAAAATATATTTTATCATGGTATAGTTCACTAAAAAACTGGCATTTTCCTTTTATATATATTTAAGATTTAAAAAGGTCATGATCCCCCTCAATAGATGCATACTTTGAGGAGCCACGTGACATGAAAATCAAGATTGAAACAAATAAAGGATAAAAAACTCACCTAAGAGTGTGAATCAAATCAATGAATTCAATATTTAAATAAAATATATAAATAAATCAATGATCTCAATATTCAAAAAAATATATTGATCATTGGGATTAATGTACTCAATAGATAAAGATATATCAATGATTTCAGAATCTAAATAAAAGAGATAAATGTTCAATGATTTTAATGTGAAATTATATCAATACAATTCAAGGCTTAATGTAAAGCATATAAATCAATAAAGATCAATGTTAGGAATCATAAAAGAGAGGAAGACCCTTAAAAATTTCTATTTTAAAAAAAATCACTAAAACTTGAGAACCATAAAAAAATTATCATATATATATATCATTGAAGTTCTATAGGATTTAAACAATGGTTGAACAAATAAAACATTGAATTCAATATTTTAATAGAATTATTAAAATAGATTAAAAACATTATGAGGTAAAAAAATAAAAATCTAGGGGAAATTTAAGATATATCAATGACCTCAAGAGATTGATTAAAACGGGTTCTTCCTTTATAACATTTCAGAATTAATAAAAAAAGTGTTTTCTCCCACTCAATTAGGTAATTATAAATATATAGAGCCATGAAACAATGATTTTAAATTACAAAAATTAAATACTATACCAAAGAGAGTATTAAAAGGAATTTCAAAATTTCATAATTAAATTCAATGATATTATAAAAATGGTTTTAATATGAAATTATCAAATTTTAAAAAAAATTAATTTTGATATCCTTTGAAGTATAACATTCATAAAAAAATAATATACCAATTTTGGAAATTTAATGAACATTTTAAAATAAAGGAATTTAAAAATTCAATATAGAATTATCAAAATTAAAAAAAATTAAATTGAATTTTTAAAACCAAGTAATTGATAAACTACATTATTTTATAATGTAAATTTTACAAGATAACTATACCTAGTTCCCCTCTAATAATAAAACATTCTACAACAAGCGGTTTGAATATTTTGAAATTAAAAATGTTTAATCAATTAGAAATAATTGAATATAAAAGTAATTTGAATAATTAAAGATGAACGTTTCCATAGAAGTATCTTGAGAACTCTACATCCATGTTAAATTTAGTTTATCTAGAATTTATATTGATACATTATTCCTACAAAAAAATTAAGAATCATATATTATGGTACCTAAAATTTGGGTAAAAACAATGTCTGATATCAAGTATTAGGAACTTTCACTTTCTTAGGATATGAATTTCCATAATAAATGTGAGGTTTTTTAGAAAAAATATTTTAAAATATGTCAATATATTTGGTCCTAACATAAATTTTTTTTATTATATTCTTAAATAAAGTGCATGGATTTTGAACAATAATTAAAAAATTTATATTGAGATATATCTCTAACAAAATTATTCTTTTTTATATTTCTTGAGGTGATTTATTGATTACAGTAATAAAGCCCAAAAGTGACTTTCCTATGCCTTTTTGACCCAAAAATAAAAATAATTTTTTCCTCTCATTGGTTGAAGTTGGCAAGATATTCTTTAAGATCATTAGATATATTTTCACAATTTTCAATTTTGTGATTTTCCTTTAATAATTTTTTTTATTTTAAACTTTATTTACTTAAATTTTGAAACCTTAATTTTCCTCTAATAAAATATTGAATATTATTTATTGATTTTAATCATTATTTTAAATAAAATCCTTTTTATTTTTTATTTTCCTCCTTTAGTCTCTTATTTTATTTGATAATTTCAAATTTTTCAAGAAAAAAGATTATATTTCTTTTTAAGGTCTTTTAATTTTATTTTAACATAAAAAAATCCTTCTTGTAACTTTTTTCTAGAATATATAATATATTTATAATTCAAATGGATAGAAGAACAAGAAGAGTTTGATAAGTAAGAAGAGTAAGTAGGAGAGTTTACCTCATAATGGTCCATGAAGAACTTGAAACTTCAATCACTTGAGGAGGTTGATGAGAAGGATTCATTGATTTCACTATATGTTGATAATTTGAAAGCCTTATTGGCTTCATTTTTCTACTTATTTTAGTTTAAGGTTCACTCAAGCTTTATGTAATGATTTTTCTTGAAACTATTTCACCTCACCTAGGGTTCACATTATTTCTTCTCTTTATTATCCTGGTGGAAAGACTTATTTATCTACACAAATTTAAATAGCTTATTGGACATGTTCTTGATTTCATAATCAATTTTGTATGCGTAAATATTTATTGCCTTAAAAGAAATGGTATTATTATACTTAACGTCCTTGGTTTCCATTATGGATTGCCTCTTTATTTAAATCTCTTTTTTCTTGAGAGACCCAATAATATTTTTAACCAATATATTTTAGATTTCCTTTAATTTTTGCAATACCTATAAGATAGGGTGACAAAGAGATAGAAATGACCCAAAGGATATTCTTCTCAAGTGTCTATGTTGAAATAACGTCACATAAATACTTCCTTCCATTAATAATATTAATGAAATAGGTAAAAATTTTAGTCATAGGCTCATTAGTATGCATACTAAATCTTTCAAAATATTTCATATACATATGATGATTAGTGCCCTTTACATTATTGTACCTACATGTGTAAGTTTTAATAATTTAAAAATTTCATATGAAGTTTTACACATATAAATTCTATTAAATTAATTTCTATATAACCCATAATGTAGATCATTTATTGATTTTTTTATAAAGCTCAAAAGATTTTATATCACTAGGGACTATTTTTCTTATTTTTATTGAGTGGGGGTATATCCGTGTATAAATTTTATCCAAACCAAATATCCTATTATTATAATAAAATTTTAAATATTAGCTTTCTAATAATCATTGTCCAATCCATAAAAGTATAGAGATATACCCATTGAGTGTGCCTGGGGATCAACATGGGTTTTTCATATAGAGGCCATCTTTGATTGATCATTCCTCAAAACTCGTTAAGGTTTTTGAATCAAGGTTGGTTATGATACTAGTTGTTGGTCTAAGTAAATATGGAAGGGGGGGAGGTGAATTAACTTTTAAATTTTTTTATAAATTAAAACATTGAATAGATAAATTAAAAAATTAAATCTATAAACTAAATTCAAAAGAGTTAAAAAAATATAAAAATAAAATAAAAATATCAAGATTTTTATAAAGGAGTTTGTTAATAATCTATAAAGGATTCCTATATATCCTCTTATTAATATCCTTGAGTGGTTTTGGTTTAAACCCTTTAATTTCAATGGTTTTAGAAATAAACCCAATTTCCCTTTGTTTTTAGCAGTTGTAATAAGAAACCCATTTACAAATGTAAGAACCTTGGTTTTAGTGGTTATGCCAAGAAACCTAATATCCCACGATTTTTCCAATTTTTAGAAAGAAACCCACTATCATTTTAGTGGTTGTGGATACAAACCCAATCTATCACACTTTTAATGGTAGTATGCATGAACCCCTCACACTAGTGAACACCCAATCTATATCACTTAAAGTTGTGAGCACTAACCCCCCCAACACTCAATGGTACTGAGAAACCAAGAAAAGGAAAAATAAGATAATATCAATATAAAATCCATATAAGTCACTCTATCAACACTCTAGTAATAATACAATAGGAAAGAGTTTGAGGAATATATATAAGATTAAAAAAGTATAGAAACACATACTTTCATACATATATATTACATTATATTAATTCAACATTAATTACATAACATAATTTACCATTCCAGAATTGTATATTTATATTATATTTGGAAACGTGGATATATAAAAAACCAATTCATAAGTAAACTAAATCATCTCCCACTAATTTATTTCATAACTATGAACATTCATAGACATATCAAACTTAATACTTCTATTCATAACCTAAGGAAATGAAATATATGAAAGAGCAATCTCAGTTCCTCAGTAAGGGTAAATTAGGGAGATATCAATGATCGCTTAAACATAATATGATCATAAGAGTATGTGAACATGATCATAACCTTCAAAAACCATACCCTACATTTAATATATCATAATATTATTTCATGGCCAAAATATTGGTAGTTTATAAGATATGAATCATAAAGGAATAAAATAACATGATCCATGAGAGAATAACGTAGGCATAAGACACGAGTTTTTTGAATACACATAAGAATATAAAATAATTACCTTAGAATTCAAGGATTAATGTTGATACAATCACAGTGGGTCGGTTTCACTCCCTAAACCATATTAGTAGTCAAGGTTCACTCCCAATACTATCATAGTGGATATAGTCCCTTACTAAATTGGGTATACTCCCCATTCCAGCTCCGTTTATCTCATGAGATATCCACATTTACCCAATGAATTAGAGGGATATATAATTATGGTCCCCCAAATCATATAATTAAAATCATTCACATGTTTTAAAAAATATAATAAAATATTTATCTTATCATAATCCATGAAAAGGAAATATTTTTCATAAACATTTCATCATAAAATAACCGACAGAAAAGAAATGGGTTTCATAAATATAATGTCATCATAATCATAAAACATCTATATAATGAGTAAGGATGGTGTAATTGGATAATATACCCATTAAATATTTGGAAACATAATAGTATTTCTTATTATATGGGAAATAATTTTAAAAGATAACTTGGAACACTTCTTGAAGAAAATACCTATTTTAATTTAAAATCACTTGTTTAAAAAATAAATAAATTTCACAAATATTAAAGAAAATTTTTTTATTTAAAAATATCCTTTGAAACATGTAAAGGAAGATTCAAATAATTTAGAGGTCATGATGGTGGAAATTTCCATTCATGTTTTTCATGTCAAAACAAATATTTCTGTCACATTTTCCGTAAAAAGACAAAATTACCTTGTTTGGAAAATTATAACAAGATTAATATTAAAATACATTTTAAAAATTAAATAATGATTAAAATTTAAATTTAAAAATCATTTGATAATAGTTAAAACATTCTTGAAAACATTTTTAGAAAACATAGACACAGAAGAGAAAATATTTTCGACTGAAGAGAGAAATAAAGTCAATTTTCTTTAAAAGGCTTCGTTTTTTCCATTAAGAACTTAAAGATAGTAAAATTAAATTAAATCCTTTATTGTAAATAAAAATAAAAAGTATAAGAAAATAAAATAGATTATTTAGATACAGACCATAATATTTTAACAATAGAACTTAACCACAAACAATCCTGATAAAAAAAGTTAATGTCACCTAAAACCCTTATCATGAGATCTAGTTGCTTAAAAAGAACTCTAACCTCATATATAATAAATTTATATTTATTATAATTATCTAAAAGAATAATTTAAATACTTATAATATCATATATGATCCCTTTATAACATTTCAACACAAATTTATTAATAATCCCTTATTAAAAATGTCGCTACTGAGTGTTAACTATTTTATACTTTTTATAAGAATTCCAATTCAGTAGTTCTGATACATGTACTTTGATCATGGTTATATCATCTATAGAATTTAAATAATGATATAAATATAATATATATTCATTATATACATATTTATATTCATCCATAAAATTAATAGATAGAAAAATTAATTAGATTGTTCAGGGAGATGGTGATCCCTACATACACATAAATGTTGTTTTAATTTTTTGAAGGATGGAATGAAAGAAACATAAATGGTAAAAAAAATTATAGAAATATGATTATATCATAAAAACAATATATATTAATAAAATTCATCCTTATTACCATCCATGCAAAACAAAAACTAAAAACTAATCACATCACTTCATGGAGGTGGTAGTCCACACGTATGCATGAATGACATTATCATTTTCCAACAGATTGGAAAGTAAGAAGGTAGATGTGATATTATAATTGAAAAATTATAATTATGTCATAATTATCAAATATATATATATATTAAATTTTTAATTATATCCATCCTTGAGAGAAGATTATTGAAAAGTAATTACATTAGTTTGTGAGGTGGTAGTCCGTCGTGCACATGATTAATGATTTTGTTTCGCATTTGATGGAAAAGGCGATGGATATAGGTTATTAAATTTACATAATAACATCTAAGTATATTTAATATTCTATTTTTATTATTTCATAATGGTTGAATAATATTTTAATTAGGTATAATAATAAATAAAATGGAAACACATGGTTAAGTACTATACCTCTTCTTCAGACAACCACCATAGGTTTATGTCTACAGCCTTACAAGGATAGTTTTAGGATCAAATAAGTGATGATAGATCATGGAAAGGGGTGTAAAGAATGGATTATGTTAGATATTTGGAAAACCAAATGGATTTTTAACTGTGCATAGGAGAGTATATGAGATCCCCTTTTATAAGTGTGGGGGGGGGGGAGGACACACATGGAATTTTTGAAAAGAATAAAATATATTAATGTCTTATTCACACCATATGGATCCAAAATGGACCATTAATGAAGATTAGATAATATATATATATATATAATAGATTTTCGAAAAAAATTAGGTTATTTTAACTCTTATCTCTTTAGTTTAACCCCCAGTAAACCTGTTTTAACCCTAATCATGGTAATAGATTTTTTTACTATTTTTACTATTCATTATGACAAAAATTTAAGTTGAATTTATTAAATAATATTAATTAATTTTATTAAAAATATGGAATCAATTTTATCAAATTAAATTCATGTAATTAATTTAAAATTAAACATGTAAACATGAAAAAAGAGGGTTTTCAATGAAAATGTTTTCTAAAGTATAAAATGTTTTTATATCAAAATTCAACATAAAATTTATATTAATGACCTAAATTGGATTAATAATAAAAAATATAACTAATATTAATTTTAAAGTAATTTCAAAACAATTTAAAAACAAAAAAAATAAGTTTTTTTAAAATTATTTAAATAAGAATATAATTTTTAATAAAAGTTAGTATTTTTTACTATTCACTAAAAAATTAATATTTTTTGAAAATTATAAAAAATTTACTCAAAAATAATTTTGTAATTTTGATTTAAAATATGAATTTCATTTTTTTAGATAAATTTTCTAAAATTATTAAAAATTAATTATATTATTATCTCAAAAAAATCAATAAAAACCATTTTAAGGAAAACTTTTTTTTGAAACATATAAAGAATATCTAAATATAAATATAAATATATTTAATTTATCTAGAAAAATTATACATATTTTTTAAATGTGGTTATTCTTATTAATGCAATTAAATTAATATCTAGGTTATTACAATATGATATATTAAGGTTCATTTAGACCTAGGGTTGTGTGTATCACAAGCTATCAAAGAGATTAAATTTAATTAAAAAGAAACTTTTTATAAAATATCATGGTGTTATATTATACCCCCATAAAAAATGAATTTATCCCTCATTTTTTTCACTCTGGTACAAAAAAATAGAATATTTTTTTGTTACATCCTCAGGTTTCGAAGTAGCTTCTTTGAATTTTAGATTCCTCCTGAGAACTTTAAATAGGTGAGTAGTCCTATTCTATAGCACTTTATCTATACAATACAAGATTTATATTAGCTATTTTTTATAGGAAATATCGTACTCTAATGGAATGGCATATGAGTTCAGTACAAGTGAGGTATGTAATTCCTTAGGAGAGATACATTTAACGCATCGTGAACTTGAGAATGGTTTGGTGGAAGCTCCAAGTGATAAGGTACCATCCCTACTTGATTAAGAATACTGAAGGAAAAAATATAACAAAGGCTCAACGTTTCATTATTCTTGAATATCATAGCCTTATTCCATGAAGAAATTCAATAAAACACCTTCTCACTAACATCAAACTCCAAATCTCACCAATGATTATCAATATAACTGTTTCATTGACTCTGAACTACCTTGATGTGTTTTTTAATATTTCTAACGTTATTTGTCATTTCCACAACTAAATTAGGTCCTAATAGCTTTTTCTCCTCTAACTTCATCCCTAAAAATTGGAGTTCTGTACTTTTTTCCATACAGGGATTCATAATGAGTCATATGAATGCTCGAGTGAAAGCTATTATTCAAAGAAAAGTTGACTAGAGGAATTCATTGATCCCAAACACCTTTTAAATCCATTAATAAAGATCTTAAAATATCCTTGAGGGTTTGTATGGTCCTCTAAACCGAACTTCTATTTGAGGATGATATGCTACACTAAAACTCAACTATGTATCCAGATCTTACAGAAGACTTTTACTTAACTTTGAGATAAACCATGGATCCCAATCAGATAGAATATAATGTCGTACTCCATGAAACCTTAACACTTCCTTAATATATATCTTGAAAAGATGATATAGATAGTAATATTATCTAATATCAATAAAGGTTTCTAAATTTTTAAGGCTATCGACTAAAACCCAAATATCATTATTTAATTTAGATTTTTTGGAGAGTCTGATGAAAAAATCCACAGTGATGTTTTACCATTTCCCTATAGTATGGGTAATTGTTATAACACCACCTTAAAATTATATCTCTCAGACTTAACTTGATAACATACCAAGAACTGATATATATACTCTGAAATGTATCTCTTTATGGTACCCCACTAGAAACACACTTTCAAATATATACACATCTTCGTACTTATAGGATGAATAGAGAACGATGAATTGTGAGGCCTGTTTAACAGCTCCTTCTTCAAATTTGGTATAGACAGAACACATATATGGTTCTCGAACCTTATCATTTCATCATAATCATGGTTGAAATTTGGAATAATTCTAATCTTTTTTTATATTTCCACTGTACAACCTCGACCCATCATGCCACCTAAATAGTTTTAAGGGCTGGTGTGCCACTAGGACTTAGGTGCACATCCCAATATGCCAAAGGATACTGACTAGCAGTGAGGGAGTAAAGGGGTGATAGTGGGGATACTTCACCCTATGGAGATGATAATAATAATGTTCTACATATATATATAACATAGTGTAAGAAATACCATAAAACATTGGACTAGTAACCCACCATATTAGAAGCATAAAAAACACAATCAATAATAATCAATATTCCTAAACACACCATTTAAAGAATAAAATACCATTTGGATCTACTAAAAAAACTTGACACAATTTTTAGAAGCGTGCATTATAGTATTTTCATACATAATAATAAGAAGAATGGTCTCCCATGGCTAACCTTAGTACATATATATAATAAGCATGCCATACAAATAAAGGAGACTCAAAAGTAAAAACCATCTTATATAGAAACCCAAGGTCCTTTATAACCATCCCATATAAGAAAATATGATATTATCACTAAGGTACATCCCCTGTTCCGAAACCCTAACCTGATCACATAAGCATTAAGTCTACACGTGTCCTGAGGGGCCTGAGTAGGGTGTGATAATAATCTCAGTAGGAAACCACCAATGTGTTCTTATGTTACATATGTGATAAAGACAATGTTATAAATATAAATAAAATAGAACAACACATGCACATCGTATAAATAAATTTCTTCCCTTATGCTCAACAGACACAATGAAACAATCACATGCTTCATCCATCACCGATATCCATGTGTCCTCAGTTATATAATTGGCATATAGTGACAAGTATGCATATATATTACTATGGTGGATAGGATCTAGAGAATAAAGTCCAAGGCATCACCTAATGAGTAAAAAACTGGATAGATATCATGAAACTACTATGAAAGTAACACCATCGCCTCGTTCCAATTGAAACCTCGTTCCATAATCAAATAATCGACACCTTGAAGGAATACCCAATCAAGTACCTGGCCCCTTAGACCTCATCTCAGAATAATACTCATCGGCTTGAATCCCGAAATCTTGAGGTACAATTATATATGTACTCAAAGTGATAAACACCGTTGGATCAACAACCAATGTTCAGAGGAATGAAAATATCCAACCACCCAAATAATCCTAGCCCAACGACCTCAATATATGGTGAGCCTTATCCCCCAACCAACTGTCTCAACACCATCAACCAATGGCGCCTCACCATCCCCATTGATTTCTATGGAAAGCACCTCTAACTATACTGATTGTAACATCCCAAGTAAGTAATGAATAATAGATATTTTTTTATCTATGTATATTAATGAATTAGATAGTGTTTTAGAGGCTTAAAATGAGAATAAATCCAATCTTAAGCATGGAATACACTAATATTTTTAAAAGATTGTTTTACTGCCTTTTGATGGAAAACCGTTTTTTAAATAAAACTTTTGACAATTTTATAAGATATATTTGTCAAAATAAACTTATTCTTTATTATTGGGACACTGAAATTTACTTTGGATAAATTTCTGGTATTTTTCCGATAAAGTTCATTTTTTTAATGAATAGTGAAAAATGTTGTATTTTAATTCAAAACCACTTTTTAATCTAATTTGTTTATATGATTATATTATATTTTTAATTGGTTTTAAAGTGAAATTAGAATATATTTTTACCATTTAATCCAATGTTGGTCATTGGAATTAATTTTACATAGAAATTGGGCTTAAACTAGTGTCAATCTTTTGATACTTATTGTTTCATAAAAACAAGCTATTTGCTCTGACAGCGGGAATTAATTATTAAATTAATTAATGTAACTTATATGTTTTGAATTTTGTAAAATAGAATTCATTTTTGAATTCAGAATATCAAATATAGCTTAGGGTGAAGTTTTGGTATTTTTCTGAAAAACATCAATTTTTGATGAATAGTGAAACCACTAAGTGGTACTTATAAAAACTGATTTTCCGTTTAAATAAAATTTTACCACCTATGTGTTTGGAATTTAAAAAATCCGACATACATGGTTTTCATTAAGAAGTAAAATGTGGTTCAGTGGGATTAAAATAATTTTTTGGTGAATAGTAACTTTTAAGTTTTTAATCGCGATTAGAGGTAATTAGTGTAGTTTAAGGTAAAAATAATGTTTTCATAATATGAAATGACCTAGACACATGTCCTACCCTTATTGGATGTGTCATGGCCGACCAAGACAATCCATGGGTCAACTTGGGGACCCCATGTGGCCACTTTGGTAGGAAAATTACATTAATACCTTTTTATTTAAAGTTAAAATAAAAATGTCACAAACATGAGTTGTTTTACTAAAACAATTTTTAAATGAGGTTATACAAGTCATATTTTTGACTATAAATATTTATTAGAAAGATAAAAATATTTCCTACATCATGATATTTTGTTTTATAAATTTTAGACATTAAATAAATTAAATTATTTATGACACCATGATGATGCAATGATTACCTCATTATTTAACGATTTAAATAAAATGAAAAGATAATGTAAAATCTAAGACCTAAACATGTCAAAAACCTATTGGATTGGTGGATTTAGAACTCTTATCACCTTATCCTCGAAAGATATAATTTTGGGACCTTTTAAATCCGAAATGAATTTTATAATAAAGTAACCTTTTATAACTTTCCAATAGTGCCCCTCCTCTCCTCTTATAAAAGGCCCCCACCTCTACCACCTTACCCACACCTCTCAAGCCTTTGGCTCGTCCAAACCCTACCCATTTTGTCTCTCCACATCCCTCTATTACTCCTTTAAGCCTCACATTGGGCAGAAGTCTTCCCAAGGAAGCCTTTGAGCTCAAATCAAAAAGAGTTACCCGTTTTAAAGGTAGTGTTTTCTCTTGTGTTCTTATGTATTATTTTGCTTCTCCAACCCTCTAAACTATTTTTATTACTTTATTTTGTAACAAAACTAGTATCTTCAATATACTAGGATGTTTTTATAATAAGTATTCGAGCTACAATTACACACACCTACATATAATGGTTAAAGAACATACTGTTTCTGTGGATGGCGAATTTCTGCCTCACGAAACGATGATTGTTCAACACTCATATAACACCTTCAAAGGTGGCCATTAAGATGTCACTATATTTATATATGATATATAATATGTTTATGTTTTACTTAAGATTCTGTATTTTTCATTTATGGCATACTTTTATGGTTTCCATTATGGGTAAACGCGATATCTTCATTTTAGGAAGTGCGGACTACCGCCCCCTCAAAGCGATTTGATTCGTTAATACCATATGTGGTATGTATAAAGGATATATTGAATGATATTATATATGATGAAATACTGTAATTATAATATTATTATGTATCCTTATGTTTTAATTCCATTAAATATGAAATAGAAATGGAAGTAGCGTTCATGCGTACGTACGACTTACCGTCTCCATGAACAGTGCATTTCATTTCTTACCTCTAATTGTTATGTAATATTATAAATTCATGTATATACTATATATATATGATATATATGATATATAAATCATTAGTATAACTCTATAGATAATGGATACATGAACAAATTGTAATTATAAAGAGCATATTTTTGACTCAAGTACCAATGATCGTTAAAACGACCATTATTAACTTAAATAATTACATAGTGTTCATGACATGGTAATAAGTGATATAAAAGGAATAATGAACTTGAAAAAGGTTCTTAAGCAAGTATAAATTAACTCAAGTTTATTATTCAGGACATTAAAGAATGATCGAGTCAAGTCGGACCCGAGGTAAGGGACTTCGTCTCAATCTTCTTTCATTGAGGCATATTTTTGTTTTATACACAACCTTATTTTATACGGTGTATAAAACCATTTGAATTTTATGTTTATCCAAAAGTAATATTTTTTATATGAATCATTTTACTAAACAACAAAAGGGAATGTTTTTGTCGTACGTATGCGGAAACAACGACTTCTCCGCCGCCGTGACCATTATTTCAGTTTCGACTTCCTCTACAAGCCACACCTTTTTTTTAAATGAAAAATAAATATGATGTTTTACTTTTATTTTATTTTGGTATTGAAAACGGTTTTTATAATGTTTTTATATCAATGTGTTGTATTGATATCTTGTGATTGAAAAGTGGAAATGTTATGTTTCCTTTATGCATGTTTTATGTAGTACAATTATGTTATGGTTCTTGGGCATTATTATGAAGACGAGTGGTTCCGTGATAAACTAATGGCGGGTGAGCCTGATATAGCTCTCCAATGCATTGGGTAACGCGAAGGGGTTAAACGTTGGGGTTTCTCCAAAGAGATTTAGGGAATATACTGTGATGGGTATTCCAAACATAACCAAGAGGGTTACTCCCTACGTAAGAATGTTATGAATGCCTCAAGTTACCTTTATGTCTTATGATTTCTATGATTTATTCATGATTTGATGCGGTATGTTAAAGTGCCTATGTTTTATGAGTAGAGTATGATTTCATTGATTCTTATGTATAAATGTACTCATGATTCCTTTCCATATTTTTATATCCCTTACTGAGATTTTTATGCTCATCCCAAGTTTTTGAAATGTTTTTCACAGGTCAAGGGAAAGGTACATGATACGATGATAGTGTCAAGGAATTGTCAAGAAATAATCCATGTTTTATTTTAAATATGTTTCCGTTGATGGGAAAAATGAATACTATCTTTTATTGTAACCACTTTGTTTAAATGTGGGATGTAATGCACGTTTTATGATCTAATTCTCTAAAACTCTAAACCTGAAAAGATCCTCAATGTGTAATCTTGTAATAACTCAGGATTAAGTAAGGTTTAAGTCTAGGGCCTTATACTGATGGTCAACCCCATCCTAAGACACAACTAATAGGGCCCTCTACCAACATGGGTAGTCAACCTACATTATCATCTGAGTCTTATCTATGTGAACAAGACTCCAATGATGTGTTATCCATTCACAATGAGAAGAAATCACCAACTAAGTACTCAATCCACATAATCCCATCACCTCATGCCCCTAAATCCATTTCACTCAACCTGATGGAGAATACCATCTCAGAGTCCCTAGCTATTACCAAGATCATGATGACCCCATTTCCTAAATCCGACGAACACATCACCCAACCTATAATAAATATCACTCGATGAACCCAAGTCTCTACCAACCTGAAGAATACATCACCTCAATCTAGGTGGTCATCAAAACCTCAATCCTCAGGCCAAGCCCATCAAATTACTATGGAACCATCGCAAGCAATAAAAACACTTTGATTTAACTAAATAAACAAATCTGACTTAATCTGCCCAAGTGGGATGAAGCATATCAATAGGAATAAACCATTTGTAGTTAAGGAGGAGCATTCCCATAGGCACCTCACATGGTTAATTAATTAATTCAAAATAAAATAATAATGTTTTTTTGGATCTCTCTCAGAAAAAACAATGATTCACTCAAAAATGCACCCCTAAAACATGAGTGAAATCAAAGAGAAAACTAGGAACCACCTACCTCATACGGCTAGACACTTGTACATCCAGTATCAAATGATAAATCAATCTGGTTTGAAATAAATTATCACTTTAGATGAATGACCAAGAAATAGGGTAAATTGGATTATAAAGATTTAGCACACCGTATGGCGAGATAAGAGAATAAAGGAAGAAAGAGGATCTAAGCCCTTACCAATGTGGTTCTAACTAGACTAATGATGATAAAATGGATCATAATGTAAAGTGTGGTTCAAATCCTAGAATAGGTATAGGAGATATCCCATAGACTCTATTAGAGAATCCCACATGAGGGAGGAAAAAGAGGGGAAACCCAGTTAATGAAAAAAGGGGGAAAGTGTTAATTTTCCCTTTTAAATAGGCTACACAGTTATCACATGGGTGAAAACCATGTGGTACACAGTTTCTAAGCACCACACCTCATACATTCTAGGTGCACTATTTTCCAAACAATTCACAAGCTATGTTGACCCCCTTAGTTTAATTTTGTAGAGGTTTTTTATGACCATGAACCCCATCCTACATGGTTTTTCAACTATGTCCAGTGCACCTAGAGGGCCACATGGTTTCTACTGAGAGGCCGCATGGTTTTTCCAAACCATGTACCTAGTTTATAACTTCCCAAAACTAGGTTTTTTACCTTAGGCACAAATGAAACCCAACTAAAACCCCAAAGAACTTATCGATAATTAAAAACCCTATAAAATCAATACCTCAGGACAAATAAACTCTTGTAATTATGTTATGATAATTAACAAAGAAGATGGTTTGAGTACTAACTCCAAAATTTCAAATGGTCTGAGGATTTGGTCCCGCTCTAAAATCTCGAGATGTTATAGTCACCCCACCTTAACATAGCTCATCCCCAAGCTATAAAGGATTACCCTGAGATGGTACCAAACATGACCCTATATTTTAAAATCATCTGGGTATACCTCGGTCATCAAGTCATAGGTGAATTCCCTCAAGGAATTCCCCACATTAGGAGTGACCTACCTGGTCTCTACCCAACCCAAGAATCAAATAAAATGATATTCCACGGACCATACTCATAGATAAAAAGTCCACATGTGATACATCATCACTCTTTCAACTCATCTAGTACTCAAATCATGACTATTACATATCTAACACCAATAAAGTTCTGCATAATATCAGATGCCCACCCCATGCCTATGTCGCACATGGCACCCATGAGGTCCCACATCTCATCAGATGCCTAAAATCAGTCATGGTTACTCACACATCAAATTAAACCTACATCGTATCGATTCCCATAATGGATCATGTTTTCATGAACCTCATATACATATATATCATGCATCCGAGATAATGTCAACCTATTAACCAACATCTGGTTAGTCCAAAATCTCATCCTGATCACCTCATACACATAAAACTAAACATGATTACAAAAAGGTTCATTCCAAAATAAAATCACTATGATCACGCCCATGGAATACCTCTAACTATAGTCAACTCACCAACCTGCTCTACATCTAGAATCTTCACTGTGTGTACCTGTCCTGAAGCCCAACTACCTAAGGCTTGGACTCGTTATGGAGCTATACTAGCTACCAACCACTGACCACACTCCTAGGTCTCACTATCTCTACCATGACCTCCATAAGAAGCTGATTCCCAGCTACTAGCTCTTGGTACCACTCTTGGTCTAACCTCAGACATGTCTTCCTAGTCCTTGGCAACCAACTATCCGAGAAGAATTCACGTAGAACCTTTCAAGATTCCCAACCTAACCACATGCTAAGAACTTGTTCAGTGCACAATAACACTACATTTTCACATGTATCAACTACCCAAAATGGAAGCACAAAGTCAAAGACCCACTCCTCAGGGATATTCTCAAGACTCTATCCTCAATGCCATGTTGAGACTCCTTACAACTTCTCTTCATGCTATCTGATGGATCACCGCTAAAATGAACTGAAGCCATCACCTAACTTGAATATGGCTAGTCCGTCAAATTTACCTCATCTATCAGGGACTAATTCACTACCTCCAAGAATGAGACTGACATGAAGATGTTTACCTACACCCTTATGGCATTTCATAAACCACCCTCAAAACACCTCACCCTCACGATGTCATTACCCACCATACCGAGTGAGAAACAAGACAAGTCAGTGAAAGTAGATCCATATTCTATGACATACATGTCTCCTTGTTTTAGGATCAAAAACATCTGATCTCTCTCTGAACATAGAATATTTATAAAGAAGTACTTGAATAACCTAGCCTCAAAATCCTTCTAGGATAGTTCCTCATGTCTTCTTTCTGAAACCTGTACACCCCACCAACGTTTAGTGGGTCCTATGAGCATGTACATCACCAGCTTCACCCTCCGGCCTGGGGGTGTCTTGAGATGGTAAAAAATTGTTTATATTACTTTAATGACTCATATTTCTCACACTTTTATTTTTAGAAATTATTTGGGAAATTTTTGAGACCAGGCATTGAGACGATATACAATTCAGAGGTCCGGTGTGCCCGGAACAATTCATTGAAAAATGTAAAGTTTTTAATATAAAGCATGAAAAGATTTCCTAAAAAGTGGAATATCATTTAAATGGGTTCTTAGATCAGAAATATGAGGGAACTATTGAGCTTAGAATGGCAGCTTTACCCTAGGTGTGACCTAACTTTGGTCGACATGGGACATCTAAAGAAAAAGTCACCAAGGACATAACCGTAAATAAAATTATTAAATAAATTATGTTATTTTAAAATACTAAAAACTTAGGAAAAGTGAATTAGACTAGAAATAAAAGACCATCATTTAGTTCGTAATGTGGTGTTTTCCCTAGGTGAGGCCTAACTTTGTCCGACATGGGTCGGCTGTGAAAAATAGTTTTCTAACATTTTAATGAATAAAATAAACTATGATTTTATTTTATTTTAACATTATATCAACATAGTGTTGCTTTTTATTTTAAATTAAGAGCTTTTAAGGGACACAAGGTTAGGATCAAAACCCTAGAAATTCCTTGTTGGCCTTAGAGATAATCCTTAGATAATTCTCTTGGTAGCGATGATAAAAACTGGGATCAGATTTCATTTTTGAAAGATCGCCAATGTAAATCAATCCTCAATAGTGAACAATCCATATCATAGGTTGGGTAGTTGTTTCATTGTTTCTTTTTCACATTCAAAATTTCCATGATGAATGTGATTCAATAAACAAACAGATTGATCCACAGTTTGTTCAGTGTTGTGGGATGGGTTATTGAGGTGGGATTACGAAGAGATTAGTTTATCCTCTTTTTTTGTCCTTCTAATGATAAATAATCAAGGTCTACATGAACAAGGTCTGAGGTTCATTATTTCATTGTTCTTGTGATTTTATCTCCCCCATTCTTGGCGTTCTTTGCTGTTGGATCCTCATGACCATGACTCGACTTACTGGGAGGATCTGAATGCGATCAAACCCTCAGATTGGAGGAATGATGAAACAAAGGATAGATCAGTGTATATTGTGACCCAAGGATAATATAGGTGAATTCATTTTAGAGTTTCAATCTTTGGAGAAATAATAGAGTCTCTGGGAAGCAGTGAGGGCAGTGAGCAGTGGTGGTGGTGGTGGCGTATAGAGGAACCATGTGGAATGTGATGACAATCATGTGTGATCCAATGGGATCAGAGAGAGCGGGATGTGACATGACACTGTGTGGGATGAATCAACCATCTCCAAAACTGACCATTTTATTGGACCGACCCGGCAACGGGTCAAGCCGGTATGGCAAGGTGAGCCAGTGTGGTTGGATGGGCCCAGTCGAAGTAGGCCGAGACCAGTGGGTCGGGTTGACCCGATGGATCTGGTCAAACCCGAGTAATCGGACCAATCCATGGTCGATCAAGATATCGTGTGACCATAGAAGATGGGGCATGGTCGACTATGGTGGTTGACCTCCACGGGTGGTCCCCGACGTAGTGAACCCCATTCTAGAATTTTCAAACTACCATAACTTTCAAACCAGATGTTTGTTTGACGATCCATCTACAACATTGAAACCCTTATGATGAGATGATCATTTTAAAATATCCTAAGTGGGGTTTTCTGAGAGTTTGAATATTACCTATTGGCTTGAGGAGTGAGTTCTCCTAGAATGAGCACACTTTCAGCAAAAATTTCTTTGGATGGATGTGACTTAGAGACTATGTGTCTTAAGAGAGTGTGTTCCATATAGAGGATGTATGTCATATGGATATTGTGCATTTTATGGAGACTATTTTTCTTTTTAAGAATGTGTGTCTTATTGGATTAAGTATATCTAGATATTCTTGATATATTTTTTGTAGTCATATATATGTGTGGAGATGACTATGCATTCCTTTGTGGTATTCTTTTTTTGTATTACTTGGTGGTCTTTCCTTTATGGTATTCCTTCATGGTAGTTCTTGTTGGTATTAATTCATGGTATTTCCTTTTTGGTATTTTCTTTGTGGTATTCCTTCATGTTTTCGGGGTGTCCTTCTGAGTATTTTTTTTACACACCCCTACACATGCTTTCCCCACACATTTCGTGTCTTGTGTAGACAGTCGACTCTTCGATGGAGTTCAAGGAAGACTAGGACTAGGTGGTTCCTTGTGAGACCATATAGGCTGAGGTGTGTTTGGATATAATTTCTGTTGACAGTCCTTATACCTCTTACTTCTCTGGTTGGACTTGTGGCTATAGACTCTTTTATTTTGGTGGGCTTGTTTTGGACCTATTTAATATCTAGTATTTTTAATATTTTACTTTGGTTGAGGGATATAGTAGTTTTCATGCATTGTTTACTTATTATTTTTATATTTCAGCCTTTTCACCTTGGATATGTGTGCGTACGTATAAATACTTTATGCTAATGCCTCTCATTTGTAGGATATTACTACTCGATGCTAGTCACCAACCCTAGGCCCATTAGAGGTGGGCTTGGGGTAGTCACAACACGGACCCCTTTGGGATGGGTCATGAAAGAGTTGTATCTGAGGGAGGTTAGTTATACTTTAAGACTTGGTGTCTACGAGGTTGGTTTGGGGAAATAGTGTTAAGTGTTTCGAGTTCAGATTTCACACCAATGAATCTAGTGTTGGTGTGACCGTTGACGTGACCATACAACAGGACTTTGGGCACCTGATTTTTGACTTGGTACATAAAAACACTGGTAGTAGAGAAAATAATGGTACATGCATCATATAAGAATGAGTTGTGTCTTCCACGTACTTATTGATTCATCTCTCCAGATATACTCTATTGATCATGGTATATCTTGTTTTATTATAGTATTCCTCCATACATCTAGCCAGCTAGGATTCTGTTGCATGATCATGAGGATGATTCGACTAGAGATGATGTATCAGTACAGGGGCCTGCGCTGGAGATAGAACCTCTGGGTGGTTTACCAGCTATACCACCCCCCATCGAGAAATAACTACTACCAAAACTACCAGCTGAGGATACATGTTGACTGAGCATGTTTCATTAGTTTCATTGGTAGATAACTCCTAGGTTTTATGGTGAGCTGTACCCCTAGGTAACTGAGGATTGGCCAGAGGCAGTTACCCGTGTTTTATGCCATGTGAGGTTGCCTGCCGACTAGATGGTAGTCCTCACCATGAGTCTTCTTCAGGGCTATGTGGGGTGATGGTGGATCTTAGTGATTCAGTCTCATGATGAGATAACTCTCTCCTAGACATACTTTGAGAGAATCTTCAGAGAGGAATTATTTCCGGCCATGTTGTGGTTGGTGCGCATACATGAGATTCTGCATCTGCAATATGGTAGTAAAACCATGGCAGAGTATTCAGTGAGATTTACCAACCATTCAAGATACTCCACAGATATGGCACGAGACCTATTATTAAGGTCTCATACCTTCGAACAAGTATTATGTCGGGAGAGTAGAAAATCCATGATATACTTTAGCATTCCTACTTATGTTGGGGTACTTGAGTAATCCATTCTAGTTGAGAGCTTTCTTACAGAGAAACCACCAACAATGGGAGATACCATGAGGCACCATGTAGCTGAGACCTTAGAAGCAGGTAGCTAATGGTATTTTTAGGGACCCAATCAATTCAGATGTTTTAGAAGAAAATCCCCGGACACAAGATTAGTGTTGCGGGGCTCCTAGGGAAGCTCGAGTCAATTGGAGGACATGATATGTTACTCGTACAACGTTCGGGGAAATCTGGCATGATATTTTCCAAACCTTCATACGAAAAATTAGGATATGTTCAAGGGGACACCTAGGAAGAGGTAGAGGTAAGAGTAGGGTGGTACATAGGGTGGAAGACGTGGAAGGGGAGCAGGTAGGGTAGAAGGAGGTGGTTGAATGTTTGATCTATTACAAACACCATCCCCATGTGGTCTATGATTGGATAAGGGATATGGTAGACAAGGAAGAGGCCAACTAGATGAAATGGAATATTATAACCCCGAGACTCTAGGGATGATTAGTGGTATGATCTGTGTATTTTCCACCTTTGTTTCAGTTTTGATAGGCATAGGTTCTAGTCATTCTTTTCTTGACACAAACCTTGTTTGAGACCCAGAGACTCTAGTTGAACCGTTGACTCGACCCTTACTCTTAGAGACTCCTAAAAGAGGAGATTTTATGATCACACGTTAGTGCTGATAGGATGAAATTACTCTTGGAGGTGAGAGTTTCAGTTGGGTTCTCCTGGTAGCGGTGTCGAGGCCTAACGATGTCATTCTCAGTATGGGATGGTTATCCAAAGTTCATGCTCATATTGACCGTTTTAGGTACAAAGTGTGGTGTGTCCACAGTGATGGAACCTAATTTTCCTTTTTTAGTGAAAAGGAAACACATGAAATGTAGGATAGACTCACACATAGAAGGGTGCAGTCGATTACTCATCAGTTGGCTAGTCTCACCCTTTGTGTGGTGGATGATAAGTGTCCATAGTTTCCTATAGTGGTGGAAGAGTACGAGGAAATCATTCCTGATAATGTTATATGATTAACTCCCCATAGATAGGTAGACTTATGAATTGATATATACCCTATTTTGGCACCGATATGTACACCTTTATATTTGATGGCTCCTATAGAGCTTCATGAGCTGAGGGTGAAGTTGGAGGACTTCCAGAGCAAGGGATTCATGAGACCCAATGTTTCACCCTAGGAAACCCAAGTTTTGTTTACTAATAAGGAATATGGGATATTGATATTATGTGTGGAATTTCATTTCTTAAACCAGGTGACTATGAAGAATAAGTATCCACTACCAAGGATTGATGAACTTTTCAAATAGTTGAAATGGGAGTGGTGGTTCTTTAAGATCGACCTTAGATCTAGAAATAAACATTTACGAGTATGAGATGATGATATATTGAAGATGACCTTCATATTTCATTATGGACTCTATGAGTACTTGGTGATGTTTTTTGGCATGATGAACACCCTAGCAGTGTTTATGGGACTCATGAACTTGGTCTTTCAGCCTTACTTAGACTAGTTCATGGTGGCCCTCGTTATTGACATCCTAGTCTACTTGGTGTATGAGGAGGAGCACACGAGACCCTTAAGGATGGTTATAGAAATACTTTGAGAGGACCTGTATTATAAGAATCTCTCAAAGTGTCAATTTTGGATTCGAGAGGTCCATTTTCTAAGACACGTCATTTTAGAGGCTGTGGTTGTAGTGGATCTAGTGATGATTAAAGTGGTTCTTACTTGGGAGCCACCCAAGAGTGGTACTAAGGTAAAGTGTTTCCTTGGTTTGGATGGGTACTTTCAATGGTTTCTACCTAAATTTCCAAAGTGGAAGCATCCTTGAATGCTTTGAAAAGAAATGGACAACATTTGATGTGAAAAAAGAAGTGCCAAAATTTCTTTTATAAGCTGATGAAGAGGTTGATGAGTACTCCCATATTGATATTTCCATATGAAGGCTTTGATTATGTGGTGTTCTGTGATGCATCAGGGACTGGGCTTGGTTGTGTCCCAATCTAGGTGAAAGTAGTGATTGGTTATGGATCGCATTGGTTGAGGTCGCATGAGGTGAACCACATGACCCATGATATTGATCTAGCAGTGGTTGTCTTCACACTGAAGATGTGGTGACACTAACTAATGGGAAATAAGTTTACCATATACTCTAATCACAAGAGTCTCAAGTATATCTTATCTTATAAGGATCTGAACTTGAGATAGAGGAGATGACTAGAGTTCCTCCAGGACTATGACTTTGATAGAGTCTATACTTTTAGGAAGGGGAATGTGGTGGAATATTATCTTAGTATAAGATCTATCTTGTAGTTGTTGATCAAGGAATTAGAGTAGTTAGCCTCATTGTAGTTATCATTTGTTGATGGAGATGGTGCAACATAAATATTATTGATGGTTTTCACCCCTCCAATCTTACAGTGAGTCAGGGAGGCACATGTTGGAGATACCGACTGTGATACCCTATATGCTCAGTTGTCCACAAGGCATTCCCCAGATAGATATTTGAAAGGTGGGGAGAACATAGTTATTTTCAAAGGGCGAACAATTGTACTAGTGGTGTTGCAGCAGGAGGTTCTGGGAGATTTCCACACATCCCATTTGGCGGTAGATACTAGAATGAAACAGATGTACCATGACCTCCTACATTAGTTTTGATGGTCAGGGACGAAGAAGGGACTTTCATATTTCATCTCTCGATGCCTCACTTGTCAGCAAGTGAAGGTTGAGCACTAGGTTCCGACAGGTTTATCCCAACACCTTGATGTTTTAGAATGGAACTGGGATAGGATATTGATGGAATTAATGATAGGTTTAACACATACATCGAGGGGATACTATGCCATCTGGGTGATCATTGATTGACTCACCAAGTTGGTCCACTTCATAGTTATTTGGGAGCATATTTTAGTAGAGATCTTGGGATGCCTCTATGTGAAGGTGGTAGTTTGAATCTATGGAGTTACATCGATGATAGTGTCAGATCATGATGCTCCATTTACATCCTGGTTGTGGAAGGGATTGTTAGAGGTGTTTGAAACCTAGTTACGCTTGAGATCAACATTTCACCCCCAGGCGGATGACCAGAATGAGCGAACCATTCAGGTTCTAGAGGACATGCTATAGGTGTGCATTTTGGATTTTGGCCGTAGTTGGGAGGATCATCAACCATTGGTGGATATTGAAAACAAAATCATCTATCACTAAAACATTGGTATGCAACTATTTGAGGCCTTGTACGAGTGACCCTATAGGTCTCCACATTGATGGACTAACCCAAGAGAGTCCACACTCATTAGCCCGAAGTTGGTGAAAGCTACCATAGAGAAGGTGCAGATCATCCAGGAGGATATGAAGACTGCACATAGATGAAATTAGTCATATGCTAATATGAGGAGGATGCCTTTGGAGTTTGAGGAAATATACCATGCGTTCCTTTGGGTCTCACCGTGATGCAGATTATGGAGATTTGGTCGGGGCGACAAGCTATCTCCATGGTTCATCAGACCTTTCCTGATAATATGTAGAGTTGGTGAGGTGGTGTACAACTTGGCTCTACCTCGACAGTCAGAGCAGGTACATGAAATCTTCCATGTGTCATAGCTGAGGAGGTACATGAATTACCCATTGAACGTCATTGACAAGGGTGAGTTGGACATCGATCATGGGGATGCTTTTGCTGAGTACCCAGTGTAGATCGAGGATTGATAGGAGAGGATCCTTCATGGTTGGTTGATTCCTCTGATGTGTGTTCAGTGGTAGCATGAGAATCTACATGAGATCACAAGGGAGAAATAGTCTCAAATTCTTGCTCATTACCCTCACTTGTTTGAGTAGCCCTTGTTTTGGATTTTTAGGGACATAAATCCATATAGTTTGGAGAATTTAATGACTTGTATTTTTCCTGATTTTATTTTTAGAAATTATTTGGAAAAATTCCAAGATCAAGAACTGAGATGGTGTGCAATTTTGAAGCCTGGTGTGTCCAAAAAAATTCATTGAAAAATGTTAAGTTTTTAATAGTATTCCCAAACAATTTTCTTGAAAGAGTGGGGTAACACCCCAAGCTTCAACAGTATGTTTCCCTTTTAACAATACAGTAGCTTGTGTTGTACGCAACCTTGAGTTCAAACACACCACAACCAATCAAACTAGCCGTTATGAATAGTAATACCCACTTTTTGAAATTTTATAAATTTTATCTTTCAAAATGGACTTCATATTTGGATTCAAAATATCAAAATTATCTTAGGGTGAATTTTTGGTATTTTTCTGAAAACTTTCAATTTTTGATGAATAGTGAAAAACACTGAGTTATTGTTTAAAACTGAATTTTTATTAAAATAATTATTTCTTTTATTTAAATTTATTTTAGGTCAAAATAGATATATAATACCTATATAAGTTTAATGTAATTCATTAGAGTCATTTTATAATGAGTTTAGATATGTAAAATTTTATCAAACTTTTTACCGTCTTTTACCCACCTCCTAGGAGTATTTCCAAATTTATATAAAACTTAATTTTACCACTTATGTGAGTTGAATTTCAAAAATACGAGAGACACAGTTGATATCAGTAAGTAAAATGTCGTTCAATAAGATGAAAACAATTTTTGGTGAATAGTAACTTTTTACTTTTATTTACCACGGTAAAAGTAAATAGGGTAATTAAGGGTAAAAATTATATTATTATTACCCTAACACATGTCCTAATTCTATTGGATAAGTATAATTAGACCAAAAACAACCTTAGGAATAAAATATGAACCTATTTGGTCCACATGGATTAGATTAGGACATTTATTATTATTTTATTTAAAGAAGAGTTAAAAGAGTTAAATTCAATGTTTAATAACTAAACTATTTTTAATATAGGGTTACACACAATATAAATTCGACTATAAATATTTATTATAAAGATAAAAATATTTCATACATAATGGTATTCTATTTATATTATTTATACATTAAATAATTAAATTTATTAATGACACAATGATGATGCAGTAATTACCATATTAATGAAAGATTAAAATAATTGATATTATAAATATCAAAATAAATCTAATTTTAGACTTTTAATGAATTACACTAATTTTATAGGTTAATATGACATGTTAGGGTTGGTTAAATGTATTTAGTTCGAACTAATAAATTTTTTAGGACTTTAACAAAAATCAATTATTAAATAATGTCAAAATGACATAAATGAGTTTTTAAAACCAATACAATATTATTGGTTAATATAATAATCCTAAAAATATAAGGTTCGGCCAAAAGACTTATATAATGATAAGTGTATCATTAATGAACCACTTGGGGTTCTCTTGGAAGTTTATAGTAAGTTTATTAACCATATAATATAAAAATACAAAGAGACATGGTAAAGGTAAAACTATTTAACTAAGAGTTAAATCTAAAAGATAAGGTTAATATAGTGACCAAAACCTGTCTAAAACCTATTGGTTGAAAGGTTTTTGACCCATACCACCTTATACTTTAAATAATTCATTTTTGAGCCATTATAAACCTAAAATGATATTATTATAAAATAATATTTTAATCTTTTCCTAAGGTGCCCCTCACCCCTCTTATAAAAGGGAACTTCCCCTTCTCTCAAATTCACACCTTCAATGCAATTTGGCTCAGCCAAACCCTGCCCAAATATCCTCCCAACTGTCCTCCCTTCATCCTAGAGGCCTTCCTTAAGTCATAAATCCAACCTAAGTATCCCTTTTGATCAAATCAAAAGGAAGTACCCAAAGAAGAGGTAAATATTTCATCACCTCTTTCAAGTTCTTTTCTTCTTCTACTTCCACTTTATTTGTTGTTTCCATTATGAAATAATAACTCCAGTATCTTATATATAATGTGATGTTATTATAAAAATGTTACAACCATATTCATTATTCTATCCATCATATTAATGACAAAGTCACCATACGTGCGTACGTACGACTTACCATTTCCACGTTGTGGTGTAGTTTTTATTCAATACATTATATTTAGATGGGTATAATAATGATGTATAGTTGATATAAATAAAAAATATAACATGTTAATGATTCTTTATATATGATATACCATATTTTTACATACTATTTTAATATCAAAAGATGATATTGTCTCTCGTGCTTACGTACAGATTACGGTCTCCATGAACGCGATGAGATTCATTCCCCATCATAAACATTCAAGACTAATTTTCATTTGATGATTATAAATAATGTTTAAAGACTTGATATAATTTTGGATATGAATAAGATACATCCCATCCATGAAAAAAATGACTCAGGTTAGAAAGAATATAAAGGAAAACGAACCAGTTAACACCCAAAACGACAATAATACTAAAATATTATTAACAAAGTATTATTAGAAGATCATATATGATATAATAATTATGTATAAGGTTCTTGTATAATTTAATAACAATGCTTTAACTATTATACAGGAGGTTAAAATACCCTCGACCAAGGAAAAGTACAAGGTAAGGGTTAATTTCACAATCCTCCAATGGCCCAAAGGCCTTCATTTTTTATTGATTTTGATAATCCACCTTTCAAGGGGTGAGGTGGAACCCTTACAAGGACCGTAGGCGTAAGTATTACATTGAACATAGGCTTTAGAATAATTCATTTCCCATAGGCTTAAAACATTATATACAACCCATACTAACTACTTGGAACTGCTCCTCCCCAGTATCTTCATCGTGAAATCAGCTCTCCACCTTCGCATGGTTGTTCAGCTAGGATATCCCATGCATGTACAGGCGTGTCCTGATGGCAGGTGCCATACCCTCTCATTCTTGCAATCCATTTAGCTACTTCTATGGTTAAAGCTTCTTTGTCCTCCTCCTTCTGCTATTATAACATCATCAAAGGTTCCCTTAAAATCTTATAAGAATATTTTCAAAATAAATGTTTTCTTTTATAATTATGTAACTTTAAATGATTTCAAAAAAAGAAAGATATATTTATCTCAAATAGTTTTGATTTCATCTATGTCAACATCCTTTGATAGATTTTATACTTGTTTGAATTAAATTCATTATGATACAAATCTTCCATATTTTATTGAAGGTTTTGTGATATGTTTGACTTTGGATGTGTTATTTTTATAACATTCATGGTTTATGGTTAAAGTATTGACATTTCATATGCTAGTTTTAATATGAATGTTTATGTTATATTTCAACATTTTCATATGAGGAATGTATTGTACTTAGTAAGTGACGGGTGGAGCCCGCTATAGATCCTCGATGCATCGGTAGGTCTCATGATACAACTAGACGTGGAATTGGCCGAGGCCTTTCCCAATTTGATATATGGTTTTGGGAGAGGCCTTAATCATTTTTAGACGTCTTGGCTGAGGCCTTGAAAAAATGTTTCAGAATGTCCATCATTATACATTCCCTCATTTTGAAAACAATATTGATGGTACATGTGGTCATTTGACTATTAGAATACCCATGATTATGTTTTATTATGGCATTATTTACTCAACTCTTATTCATGCCATAAAAGTGTTCATGTTTATTATTTGTAAAGGAATGTGCTTTCAATTATTCACCATGATTAATATTTATGTTATTTTCCACTATATTTCTTACCCTTACTGAGCATTTGATCTCACCCCTTTCTTATGTTTCATTTTCCAAGGATATGAAGAAGTTAGTTATGAGTGACTTGTAGGAATAATCTAGGAGGCTTGGATGCTTATAATGAAATAAATTAGAGTTTTATTTATTTTCAAGTTGTAAAGCTGAACTTATATATGAATCTTGTTTCCAATAATACTAAACTGATCGGTCTTTCTGGACATGATTTCCTTGTGATCATGCCAATGCTATGTAATAATGCACCGATTCTGGGTAATTGGGGTCGGGGAATTACAAGTAGAATATGTTTTAAACTGGTGCCTAGATCAGAAATCTAAGGACACCTTTGAGCTCAGAATTATAGATTTACCCTAGGTGTGACCTAACATTGGTTGGTGTGGGTCATTTGAATAAAACATCACCAAATATGTTACCGTAAAAAAAAAATAAAAAAAATAATTTTATTTTAAAATCCTAACAACTCATAAACAATGACTCATATTGAAAATATGAAATCACCAATGATTTCGTAATGCGGTGTTTTCCCTAGGTGAGGAAAAACATTGGTCGGCTCGGCTCGACTGTGAAAAATAGTTTTTGGAAATTTTAATGAATAAAATAAACTATGAGTTTATTTTATTTTAATGTTACATTGACATAATGATGCTGTTTATTTTAAATGAAGATCTAGGAAGGGACCTAGGGTTAGGATCATAACCCTAGATATTCCCCAAAGGCTCTTGAGAGAATCCTTAGAGAATTATCTCGGCATAAACGACAAATATCAGGATCATAGATCGTTCTTCAAAGATCACCAATGATAATCAATCCTCAAGAACAAAAAATCCATATCCCAGGTAGGGTAGTTGTTTCATTATTTTTCCCCATTCTTAATTTCCATGATGAATGTGGGTCAATCTACAAACATATTGATCCATGGTTGGGTCATAATTGTAGGATGGGTTATTGATGCAGGATTATCAGAAGATTAGTTTATCCTATTTGTTTATCCTTTTAGTGAGAACAAATCGAGGATGAAAAGAACAATGAATAAGGTTCATTATTTGGGTGTTCTTGTGATTTTATCTCCCCTGTTCTTGGTATTCTTTATCACTGTTTCCTCATGATTGTGACTCGAATTTCTGAGAGGCTCTAAACACGCTCATAACCTAGGATTGGAGTTAAGATGAAACAGAGGCTAGATTAGTGTAGATTGGGTCACTAGTATGATATAGGTGATTTTTTTAGATTTTTAAGCATCATAGGATGAATATATTCTCACATAATTAGTGGGGGTGGCGAGTGGCACTAGTAGAAATGCCATATGGGACGCGGTGGTGGCTGTGTCTGAGCCGATGACATCAGAGGCCATGGGACGTGGAGTTTAACCATGTGGGATGCGGCGATGGTCATTTTGGGAGACCATGAGAGAGGAATGACCCAAAAATGGGCTAGGTTAGGTGAGTGGGCCGGCATGGCAAGCCGATCTGGTGAGGTGGGTCAGGCCCAATTGAAGCAAGCTGAGCAAAGTGGTCCAGATTGACACGGTGGACCAGGTTAGACCCGGGCGGCTAGACTAGGTGACGGCCAACCATGAGACATGTTTGACTGAGCTACCATGTGATCATGATAGCTAGGGCATGGTCGATCACACTTTCAGTCCATGACCTAGTGAACCCCTTCTGAAATTTTCAAATGGCCATACCTTTCAAATCAGATGCCCGTTTAATGACCCGTCTATGGAGTTGGGACCCTTATGATGAGATTATCATTTAGGGATATAATAATTGGGGTTTTGGGAGTTTGAATAAAACCTAATGTATTTAAGAGTGAGTTATCCCAGAACGAGCGTGCTTCGAGTAAACATTTATGTGGATGGCTGTAAGCTAGAGACTGTGTGTCTTATAGAGACTGTGTGTCTTATGGAGACTATGTTCCTTATAGAGACTATGTGTATTATGGAGAATATGTGTATTATGGAGACTATGTGTCTTGTTAATATTGTGTGTATTATTAGATTGAGTATATCTAGATGTTCTTGATATATTTGTTGTAGACATATATATGTGTGGAGATGAATATGAATTCCTTTGTGGCATTACTTTGTGGTATTACTTGGTGGTATTCCTTAATGGTATTTCATTTGTGGTATTACTTCATAGTAATTTTTTTGGTATTCTTTCATTGTATTTAATTTGTGGTATTTCCTTTGTGGTAATCCTTTCTGGTTTTGGGGTGTCCTATTGAGTATTATTTTAATCACCCCTACACAGGCTTTACCCACACATGTCATGTATTATGTAGATGATCTAGTCTTGGATGGAGTTCCAAGAAGTCGAAGACCATGCAGTTCCTTGTGAGACTAGACAGGTCAAGGTGTACTCTGATAGCTTTTCCAATGACAGTCCCAGTACCTCTTACTTTATAGTTTGGACTTGTGGCTGCAAACTCTTTTCTTCTGGTGGGATTATTTTGGACCTTTTGACTTTATAATACTTTAACTATTGTACTATAGTTGTGGGATATATTGGTTTTCATTCGTTGTTTACTTATTGTTTTTATATTTTAGTATTTGTGTCTTGGATATGTGTGTGTGCGTATAGGTACTTTAGGCTAATGCCTCCTATTTGTGGGATTTTCTTACTTGGTGCTTGTCACCATCCCTTGGCCTTTTTTAAGGTGGGATTGGGGTATTCATGACATGGGCCCCTATAGGATGCGTTGTGAAAACTACATCGATCCAATTCTCAGTCACCTATGATCTACCCTCACCCTAAAATAGTGGTGGGTGTTGTGTCTAGAACTCACAAGTCAGGTTTTCCATGGAAGGATTCACTCCCTGAGCACCCCTATTAATACCCTAAATGACACATACCCCACCCACCTTGAGTTACTCATTATTCCATGGTTCGAAATCTATCCTGCCTGTACTGGTTCCTATACCTATGCCTCTACCTGGATCTCATGATCTGCCCGACCCTCTAGGGCCTCATCTCAACCCTCAAGGGCCTCATCCTATGAACTCTCATATGGAACCAAATCTCCACCCTCCTGATTCTCCACTAGAGCCTGTCTTGGTGGCATCCTATTGAATACTAATAAAATGGTCAAACATACATAATAATATATATATATATATATAACATAGATAGGGAAATTTGAAACAAGAAGCATAATCTCATTTCCCTTACACCACCCCATCGCCACCATGTCACATGACATCCGACCTTATGGCCCCTCACCTACCCATTTCAGAGTCATGTGTCAAACATAACCCAACCTCATATCCCCTTACAACCCACACCAGAGTCAGGAATCAAGTATCTTATGGCCTCATGAATCCTTGTCTTCTCATAACTGGGACAAACAACACATAACATCTGAGGCAGATGAGTAGAATTCCACCAAATAAAATCTATATTGGAAAATACTATTTATCTTCCTTTGTTGAAATTTTAAATAGCTCACCCATAATCATCATCCCCATATTCTTCTCTTAGATCTAGGAACACACATGTATATCACTTATCACATCACATACAGATCTCATTAGAACTACATTGTTTGATTTTCTAAGTAGAATTCCACCAAAGAGAGGATAAGCAGGAAACCACTATTTAACATCCTTTATTGATAATTTAAACAATCCAAACCCTATTAGAAAAATCCAGGTTCCTAATGAAAATCCCAAGAAATTTAATCTGAGAAACACACACACACACATATCAAATACTATGTGCCTATCAAGAAATAATAAGTAATCATCCCTTTCAATTTCGGGACAAGGGTCAGATATCACAACAAATAATAATCACACCCAAGTGCACCACTCTATGTAGAAATCATATAAATTATAAGAATATAAAATCAAAATTACAATTTTCAACCCCTGGAAACTTGTTCTGTAACCCATTCACGGGGTTTCAGGCTCCCAAACATGAGTTCTATACCCAGTTACAAAAAAATCCTAATATCCAATCTACCACAACCCAAATTTTAATACCAAATAAAATAAATAAAATTCTATAATATTAGTATCCATCCAAAAACTACTACTAATATCCAGTAATGAATTGATATGATACCATTTATAGAACCCCAACCCATATTTCTACCCAAACAGTGCTCATGGTTAATGTTCCACTGGGCCTTAGGAATGCCTCCCCATATGCCAGAGGCTATCAACCAACACTGAGGGTGTAAATAGATGATAGTTAATATACTATACCCTTTGGTGATGATAAAAATAATGATCTATATGTATATAACATAGCAGAAGTAATACCCCTAAAAACTATACCAATAACTTTCCACAAAATAAGCAAAACAAACATTAGAAATAATAATCAACAAGCCCAAGCACACCATATGAAGTATAAAATACCATTTTTAGTTGCAAATCAAACATGATACCATATGTGGAAGCCTTTATTCAAGTATGTTCATACATAATAATACGAAATAAGGGTCATCTATGATTGACCTTAGTACACACATATAATAATCATGGTGATACAAATAAATGAGACTCAGAAGTAAACCTTGGATGATGCAAGAACCCAAGTTCCTTTCCATCTATCCCTTGTTATGCAATATGATTTTATCACCAAGGTCTAACTCCTGATCCCGAACCCTTACCTAATATAAGAATCATAATGTATACATGCGTTCTGATGGGCCCATGTAGGGTGTGAGAATAATATTAGTAGGACACCACCAACATGTTCCTATTTTACATCTATGATAGAGAAGGTTTTTTAAATACAAATAAAATAAAATAGCACATGCACATCATATAAATAACATGCTTACCTTATGCCCAAAAACCACAAGGAAGAAATCACTTGCTTCGAACATCACTAGTATTCACGTTCCCATAGTTATATATATGGCACACAATGATATGTTTGAAAATATAAAACTGTGGTGGTGAGGATCCTTAGCATAAATCCCAAGGTATCCCCTGAAGAGTAAAAATCTAGAGATACCTCATACACCTCCTGTAAAAGTAACACCAAAACCTCATGCTAACCGACACCTCCTGCCATAATCAAATAACCGAAATCAATAAGGCATAACCAATAAAGTATATAGTCCCTCAAAACTTAGCTCAAAAGAGTCCCTACCATCTCAAAGCCCAATATCCTGAGGCACAACAATATCTGTCCTCTAAGTGATAAAAATTTTCCTCTCAACAGCTGAAATCATGAGGAACGATGATATCTATCCTCCCAAATAATCTTGACCCAATGAACTCAATATACGACAAGCCTGATCCACTAACCAATAGTCTCAATAGAATCAACCAATAGTTCTTCTCTACCCCCATTTATTTATATAATAAGAACCCCCAACCATACTTATGGTCAACACCATGTTAAGATGCAACTAACAGAGGCCTCTACCCACATGTGTGGTCAAAAACACAACATCAGTTGAGTCCTATATATGTGAACATGATTCCAATAGCTATTTGTCCAATCCAAGTGAGAAGAAACCACCAAACAAGTTCATAAGACACATCATCTCTTCACCTTATTCCCCTATGACCATGTCTCTCAACTTGATGGTCAATACCATCTATGAGTCATGGGCCATTCCCTCAATCATGAAGACCTTCTAACCTCAATATGATGATCACATTTCTCAACCTGTGATTAACATCACTCATAATACCTAGGCCTTTCCCAACATGATGAACACATCAACCCAATTCAAGTGGTCATCACCACCTAAATCCTCGAGGCATGCCCGCAAAATTCTAATGGAACAATCACAGCAATATAAACAATATAATTTAAATAAATAAATACACCCCGCCTAATATTATAAAGTGGTTTGAAGCCTCTCATGATACTTAAACCATTTATAGTCAAGGAGGATCATGCTCATAGGCATCTCATATGGTCAATAAATTAATTCAAAATACAAGCATAAATTTATTATGGTCTCCCTTGAACAAACCAGTGGTGAAATCAAGAACACATCCCCAAAACATGAGTGAAATAAAAGATAAATCTAGTCACCAAATATATCATACCAGTGTACACTATCACATCCAATATCAGTCTCTAACTCGAGTCAGTTTGGAAGAAATTTTCATTTTAGATGAACGCCTTGAAAATAGGATAATTAATCTTTCATATATTTTGAACATTATATGGTGAGATAAAATAATAAAGGAATAAATAGGATCAAAATAATTACTTATGTGGTTCCAAAAGATTGATAGTAATCAAAATGGATATTAGATGGAGAGTGTGGATCAAAGCCTAAAAGAGAGAGAGGAGATATCCCAAGACAATTGGAGGAGAAACCCACATGAGGGAGGGATAGGAGGGGAAAACCTCTTAAAGAAAACAAGGTAAAAATAGTAATTTTACATTTTAAAGAGGCCACATGGTTATATCAAAGTTTTTAAAACTATGAAAAAATCATGTGGTACCCACTATTTAGGCACTGCTTCTCACATGGGATAGGCGCACAGTTTTCCAAACTATGTGCAAGGTGTGGAGATCTCCTCTTTTAAAAGTTGTAGAGGTTTCACATAGTCGTGTGCCCTCTACTTCATGGGGTTTCAACCATGTCCATTTCCCCTAGAGGGATGCACAGTTTCTCCTAGGAGGCCGTATAGTTTTTCCAAACTTTACACCCCTGTCTACACTTTCCAGAAATTGGGTTTTTGGCCTCAAACACACTGAAAACCCAAATGAAACTATGAGTAACTTTCTAAACATTAATATCCATATAAAATAAATTCCTCATGTTAAATAAACTATCATAATTAGGTTCCAATAATAAAGAAACAAGTTGGTTTAACCACCAACTCCAAAATTTCAAACAAGACAAGGATTTCAACCTTCTCTAAAAACCCAAGATGTTACATCCACATCATATTTCTACAGCTCATTAATATTCACATGGATAGATGGTTGGGTACTCATTTGAGAAAGAGAATATTTTCCCCTTTCCTTCAAGATTTATAGATCCATAATTTAAAAATATAGAATAATTAGATTTGGTTTGATCCTCATCATGGATAAGCTAGCATGATCCTTGCAAATCAAAGTATCCACCACCTTGTTCACTTTACCTGGGTAGTAATGTATTTAGGAGTCATAATATTTAATCTAATCCAACCATATTCTATGGTTTATATACAACTATTTTTAAGTGAACATATACTTTACATTTTTATGATTCATGTATATGTCACACCATTCTCTGCAATGATAATTTCTCCATATCATTAACTAAAAAATTGTCATATCTAAATTCAAATCATGATTCTGGTAAATTTTCTCATGAAAATTCAATTTTCATGATTCAAAATCTCACCCTATATAATTTTTTATGAGTTATCATCCTATAAATTTATTTTATGCATAAATATTGATCAAAAATCATTCTCCATTGTAAGGTAATTTAAGAAAATGTGTGATGACAAACATTATCTTTAGTTCCTTGAAATTTTCCTCACATTCATCCTTCAAAAAGAACTTGGATCCCTTTTGAGAAAACTTTGTGAGAAAATTATATAAACATGAGAAATGTTCCAAAAATAATTGATAATATCCATCCAAACCAATAAAACTACAGTTCTTAGTCACAACAGTTAGTCTGGACCAATATTCAATAACTTCCATATTTATGGATCCACCGATATACCCTCTCTTGAAATTATATGAACCAAAAAATAAAACCTTTTGTACCCTAAATTCCAACTTTGTAAAATTTTCGTAAAAATTATCCTTCCTTGGAATATTTACTACAATCATAAAGTGATCTTCATGCTCTTTATTTCTTTTGGAATATATTATAATATAATTTATAAAGGCTACCACAAACTGATCAAGGAAATATATAAATAGTTTATTCATTAAATTCATGAAGATAGTGGGGTAATTAGTAAGACTAAATGGCCTAACTATATATTCATAGTTTCCATACATTTTGAGTAATGTTGTATTAGGTATGTTATCCTTCTTCACCCTATATTGATGATATCCAGAATAAAGGCCATTTTTTGAAAGGTATTTAGCTCTTCAGAGTTTATTTAGCAATTCATCAATATGGGAAAGATTATATTTATTTTTTTATTATGATATTGTTTAATTATATTTAATCAATTTAAAGTCACATAAATCTATATTTCTTCTTAAAAAAGAATAGGTACACCCCAAGGTGACATACTTGGATGAATTAATCCCTTGTTAAGATTCTACTAGAGTTGCTTCTTCAATTTATACAACTCAATGGGGTCCATACTATATAGAGTCTTTGAAATTGGTGTAGAACTAGGTATGAGTTATATTGAGAACCCAACTTCACGATTCAATGGAAGACTAGTAACCTATTCTGGAAAGACCTAAGAAAACTCCCACAAAAAAAGAATATCATCGATGTTGAGTTTTCTCCTAACCATTTGAGATAAAAACTATTTTTGAATATTAATCAAGACCCATAAAATAGATGTGATGTCCATAAGAAGTTTGTATTTGTCATCTCACTGATAGACGATCATAGGTTGGTTCAAAATATAAAATGAGACTTCCCCTCTTCAACAAATGATGCTGGATTTTTTTAGAGAAATCTAATATATTCCTAAGATAACATCAAATTAAACCATAGGAAGATAACAATATTTTATTAAAGCACATTTACCTAAACTTAAACTAGACTATAATCATAGACTTGAGATAGGACCATCATACCATTAATATTTTTTACTTCTAATTTAATATATAATTACCGGGGTAGAATTTTGATACCCTTAGTGGAATTTTTAGATATAAAATAGTGGTTAGATACCAAGTTAAATAATACATTATCATTTTTAGATTAGATGGTAAGTGTACCTTTCAACCCATCATTATTAAACCCCTCATTATAAATAGTGATCACATGATATTTCCCTTTGTATCTAGGATTAAGAGGTTATTAACATCAACCATTATCGTTAACCACAAGGTTTGATTAATTGTTAACATAATTCCCATACTTCTTACATTTGAAACACTAGAGTGTGAGTGGTGTATTCTGTGGATGTTTATATTTATTCACATCATTAGATAACTCCTTCCCATCACTTTAGTATTCTATTTCTCGATGACCTTTCTTTCCACACTTAAAACATTTACTAGTCCTCTTAAGAAAATTTCTTATATGTTCCCTTTCTCACTTCAAGAATAATTGGAGGATAATCGTCTACTCTCTATGGTTTTTAGAATTTCATTTTAATTCCATATTTATTTTCATTTCAAAACCATGAGATTGATGGGTAACTCTAATTACCACTTCAAAAATAATAGAACATCAAATGATTTTATCAAAGCTATTGAAGCCCCTTATGGAATAAAACATTCATAAACTTGGTTTTAATCCATTAAAGAATAAATCAACCTTACATTTATGTTGGATGATAATAACATAAGCGTACCTCAAAAATATTTTAAAATTTTCCTCAAAGGAACCAATAGATTAATCATCCTTATACCTTAGCTCCAGGAATTCCATCTCTATTTTCATAATAGGAATATTAGGAAAGTACTTATTGAAAATTAAGCTCTTTAACTCATCCCACTCCATGGAATCAATTTATTCATGTTTCCTCATATTCTTGATAAGATTCCACAACCAATACTGAAAATAAGGGTTTTACCAATGGTTTTGTACTAAAGGTTTGAAGAAACTAGTGGTATAATGTAAAAACATCAACATTTCCCACCAGTTTATTCAAACAGTCGGCATTGTGTTTTTATAATCGAGCTTTTACAACAATTTGCGTAAACCATTGGGCAATCTTTATGTATACCAATAATTTTTTTAAAATCATTGGTAAATAGTAGATTTATAAATGGATTTTAAAAACCATTAGGAATGATTTACCCCAAATACACAGCAGCCCAGCTCCCAGTCTGCCCAATTGTAGGCACCCTAATCCGAATCTCCCGAAGGTCTCTCTTTTCCCTAGGCGGAAAAACTCCTTCCACCCAATAGATCCATCTTCAATCAAGCAATTTTTTATTTCTACAATTCAAATTAGTAATTGATACCTTAGTTTTAATGTTCTGCATCTATTTATTTTTTCTATTTTCTATTTTGATTTGGCCTCAATTAGAGTTCTTTGCAGTCTGTGGCATGATATACCGAATGCTTTGATTTGTTGTCTATTTTTTGTCCTACAATTAAAATATGGTAAAGGGTTTGTTTAGTAATATTTCCTTGAGGTGGGTAATGGATATAAAAATGGTCCAAGTGAAGGGATTGGGGATGTTTGGGGTATTAGTGCAAGTGGTTTTCCATTTTTTAGTGGGGTGATATGGTAGTTTCTATGGACATTAGTTTAGTTGAAAATTGGATTTGGATTTTGAATTTATAGTTTTTGTTCAAGGAATAATAGGATGGGTAGTGATATTGAGGATGAATTGGTTTTTGGTTGGGTGATGTTTTGGAATTTTGATTTTGGTTGGATTAGTTATAGGCAAATTTTGAGGTATTATGATGGTGTTTCCACCCCGGAACACCCCCAACCCACCCCCCAGGACACCCCCACCACCTGGACACCCCCACCCCACTGGACAACCCCCTACCCCTAGACACCCCCATTGGACACCCCCACCCCCTTGGATATCCCCCACCTCCGTGGACACCCTCGTGGACACCCCCACTCCCCACCCCCATAGACACCCCACCCCCCATGGACAGCCCCCACCCCTGGCCCTTGGACACCCCCACCCCCTTTGACACCCCCGCTACTTGGACACACGCACCCCTGGACACCCCCACCCCCTTTGACATCCCCCCTACACACCACCACACCTCCTGGACACCACACCACCTCCTAAGTGCTTGGCCCATCTTTTAAACTAAAATTAACCATGTAGGTGATTTCCCCTTTCCACAATGAAATTTCCTAAGTGATTCATAGAACCTTATAAATTGAATTTGTCATGTTTTGATAAATTGAATGAGTTGCTTTGAACGAAATGGATAATTCATGATGGTTTTCCTTTCTTAATTAATAAAATGGTTTTAAATAAAATTACCCTAAGAGAGGATGTAGGGGAGGATGTCCAGGTGGGGGGGGGGTATCCAGGTGGAGGGGTGGGTTGTCCAGGGGTAGGGGGCTGAAGGGGGTGGGGGGGGGGTGGGGGTGGGGGTAGGGGGGCTGCAGGGGTCTGGAGGAGGGGGTGTGGGCTATCCAAGGAGGGGTGTGGGCTGTCAAAGGTGGTAAGGGTGGGTTATCCAGGTGGGGGAGGGGGCGTGGGCTATCTAGGGGGGCTGGGTTGTCGAGGGGTGGGGGTGGGGGTGGGGGAGGGCTATCCAATTGGGGGGGGGGGGGTGGCTGTCTAGGCAGGGTGGCAGGCTATATACTTGGGGGAGGGGGGTGTGGGCTATCCTGGGAGAGGGGGGGGGGGGTGTCTAGGTGGGGAGTGGTGGGGCTGTCCAGGGGGGGTGTCCTAGTGTGGGTGTTGGGTTTTCTAGGTGGGGGGTGGTGGGCTGTCCAGGTGGGGGGGGGGTGGGCTATCCAGGGGAGGGGGTGGGGTGGTGGTGGTGGTGGGGTGGGGGTGCGGTGGGGGGGGGGATATACATGTGGGGGATGGGGTGTGGGCTATCCAGGGGGCGGGGGTGTGCTATCCAGGTAGTGGTAGTGGGGGGGTTGTCCAGGGGGGGCTGTCTATAAGGGGGTGGGGGATGTCCAGGTGGGGTGGGGGGGGGGGCTATCCAGGGGTGAGGGATGCAGGGGTAGGGGGTTACATGGGTGGGGGGGGGGTTGTATAGGGGGTGGGGATGTCCACTTCGATACTCTACAAAAAATAGGAATCAAATTTAACCAATGTATAGTTTCTTTCACACTTTATGACTTTTCTTGAAGTTCCATACCAACACTCACTCTTACCCTTTGAAGAAGAAGTGATCTATGAAAATAAATCTCACACAGGTTCATATCCACTATCCATATTGATCTCATATGAATTTAACATTTGTAAAACTCTATATCACCTAATGATATAACAAGGTTCATACTCCCATGAGTAGTGTCTCATATAAACTTAGCTCATATGGCTAAAAAAACATACATAATATCCTATTTGACACACACAAAAAAATTGTTAAACGTAGAAAAAACTATATTTACACTTTATATCACAACTTGGAATAATCTCTTAGATATCCTCTCAAGGAATCAATGAGCCACATATGTTGCCCAAAATTTGGAGGTGTGTTTACAATTAGGTTTTTTAGAATTCATGTATGATATTTAGAGTGGAAGATAAAATCCGATCCACATATAATATTTTTAGGTGTGTTTACAACTAGGTGTGTTGTGATTTATATGTATGATATTCATGGTTTGCACCAACAGTCTTTTGGGTTATCTATAATAGGCTTTTAGTCATGATACAATTTTATAGAGATTAGATTCTATGGCCCTAATTTGGGGGTGGACACCCCCACCCCAACCCCCTGGACACACCCATCCCCTGGACACCCCCACCACCCCCAAGGACATCCCACACCCCCTAGAGAGACCCCAACCCCTAGACACCCCCACCCCCAGGACACACCCACCCCCACCAGACAACCCCCACCCCCTAGACAGCCCCCTGGACACCTCCCCACCCCCTGAACACCCCCACCCCATAGACAACCCCACCCCCTGGACACCCACACCCCCCTAGACACCCCCACCCCTTGGACCACCCCAACCCCCTGGACAACCCCCCACCCATGGAAACCCTCACCCATTGGACAACCCCCCTAGACACCACCCCACCCCCTGGACACCCCACCCCCTTAACACCATATCTACTGCCATTGGAAACGATCCATTTATTATTTTTGATGACTCCAATATCTCAATTGTGAGAGTTGACCATGAACCTGATGTTGTGGTGGGAAATATATAAAATCATCCATCTATGTTCTCAATTATTCTGGTTTAGCTCAAATTGGGGTTTTGAGGATGATACTATTCAAATAGATTTAATATTTATTACAAACATGTTGTATCCGACTTGACCATTATTTGAATTTTCAATGTTTATTGGTTGTAATTTTATTTTAATTTCATTTTATAATTTGGAATTTAACTGTATTCAAACCTATGAAACCAACATTTATAACTTGGTGAAAATTTCAATGCTTTATTTACCATGTATAAAATTAGTATAAATATAAGACCTCCCTTTATAATCTATAAAATAATGAACATGATGGTTTGTCTTATTCTGAAAAACATGTATAGAAACCTACATCATCTACCTGGGCTAAAGAAATTAATTTTTTCCTTAATTTTGACAAGTTATTTACCCCTTATGAACACGATGGTTTGTATTCTTAGTGAATAACCATCATAATTAAAATTAAATTTCTTTATTACATATTTTAAAATTTATTGAATTCATTATATGTCTATTCAACCTCACCTAAAATAATGGATAGTTAAATTATCCCTGAATCCCTCTATTCCCTCTCAATTTTTTGGGTTTCACATTAGTTATCCTTTTCTAATTACTTCCATATTTGTTTTCAAATGCAGGAAATGAAACCAATTGAAGAGTGGAGACAAAAAAAGATTATGGACAACAATCATCACATGGATGAGATGTGAATTACACCACTAGTGCCTGTAGTGAGTATTTTATTTCAAATATATATATTTAAATAATATATAATTTCATGTGATTAATTTTGTTTTATTTTTTTTTAAATATCCACCTCTTATGAGAAAATTATTTGATGAGAAGCCTATTAGTGGTCCCAGTACTCAGGGTGTTTGTACGGGGGGGGGGGGGTATGAGAGCTGGACGATCTGGTCGGCATACCTAATTAGACCCTACCCCTCCCACTGACATACCATCTATCCCACATTCTGATCCCGGTGTGTCGTTAGGGAGACATGGGATAGATAGGCCTCCCATGTTTTCCCCACCCTTTACATCTGAGTCTCCTCACCAATATTTACCATATCTAATGATGATTCTCACTCCCCATCCAGCATTCGACTAGTCATTCATGCCATCTTCTTTTACTTCTACTTCCTTCTATCTGAGATTCTATATTCCATATTCTTCGACTCTTGCTCTGCTAGAGTCTATTCCTAAAGAGCATACATTGGGACCCACTCCACCTGCACAAAGTTTTCATTCAGTTTCTACAGATCCCGTGGCACCCATTGATCAGACTATTGTAGGTATATTTATAGAACCCTAAAAAAAATTTATACCATTATTTATTTTCATTATAACATGTATTGATAAAATATTAGTTTTTCTTTCATAATATATACATATAATGATAGGAGGAAGTGATGGGGGCATACACACATGCGTGCGGTGTGGAACTACTACACAAAGTTGATGGTGGACTATAATGAAGATAGTCAAATGATTGAAAATATAGGTTAGCAATGTTGGTGTTTTTTGGCAACGCTTTCCAAATACTCTGACATCATTTCTGTCAGCCCGATCTCATGGAGATAATTGGAAAATGAAGTCAAGGATAATTCTTGGGAATATATATGGGTAAAAAAATCTATTGTATTTAATAGAATATTTTATTATTTATATGAATTAATATTTTGGTGTCAGCTTCAGTTTAATTTACCCGATGGAGAGGGTGAATGAACAACACGTCTAATGGATTTAGGTAATATTTGGAGAGACTATAAGCATGAGTTGTATATTAGCTAATGTTATAGAGTTGGCACAGAGTTAGAGGTAGACCTTGTTTTTGATGACTATCCGATAGAATAGTATCAACAAATGATTACTCATTGGATGACTACCCAATATAAGGTAGTAATCACATTTAAGGTATTTAAAGGAAAAATTTCATGTTTTGAATTAATACTATATTTTGTATTATTGATGTTTTTTTTGGAATCATCCAAAAGAAATAAAATAAAAATTTATGCTAAAAAATACCTCCGCACATTGAGACGTACTACAATGCCAGATCATGAAAGGAAGCAGGTATGCATTTATTTATAATTTTTCTTTACGACTTTCACTTTCAATTGTTTCCTCCATAATTAATTTTACTTCTAAAGTTGTTATATAATTTTAGTTAGGAAATTAATTATTAGTAACCTATTTTTAATTATGGTTTCCCACATCCAGTTTCATTGTAGTGGAAAAAATTGAATATTGAAGGACGGGTGCCTCGAGAAAAACATTTTTTGCTCGAGTCGAAGGAAGAAAGATGAAAGTGAAGTTAATAAACCAACCCAACAGTAGATTGTAAGTTTTACTTTGTTGATTTCAAATTTTAATATCTATTTTATAACATAATAATCTACTTATATTTGTAACATGCTACTTTAGAGGCCCTTGATGCCCTAGAACCTGACATTTTTTGGCCAAATGATCACTGACATTAGGTGTTGGGAGATGAACACCCTCACAGAGTACGTTGCCGACCTGGAAAGAGTATAGTCTCAACAAGGTATTGTACCTCCTTATTTATGTGTTCTAGTTCCATTAAGTTTCAATAGGTTAAGGAACAGGATGAACAGGCTGAAAAAAGGGCCACAAAGATAGTATAACAGTCTTCTAGGGAAAACACTGCATTTATGAAACTGATGGAAGTTTTACATCCAAAACATCCACCAGAGGCCAGCACAGCTTGTGATGAATATATGTTGTCAATGTGTTCAATATATGGTGCACTAGGTGGCAGTTCTAGTGGTTTTCGAGATGATGGTGAGGAGGAGGCCGAGGAAGAGGGTGAGGAGGAGTATGAAGAGGAGGAGGAGGGTGAGGAGGAGGCCGAGGCAGAGTACGAGGGCGATGAGGAGGGAGTTGAGGAGGGAAAAGACGATTATGGGGATGATGATAAATATGGGGGTGAGGCTGATGATGGCAATGATGATAGTGATTATGATGAGGGATATATTGATCCATTAGATTTCTAACTGATATTACTGACATTTGATGTTTGATGATTTGTTGTGCCAAAATATATGTGTGATTTGGTACGTCACATTATCTTTATTTCTTTATCTATAAATAATAAAACTTGACCAGATAATTTTCTGTGACTGATTAACCCCTCCTCTGGACACCCCCACACATGGAGCCCCAACCCCTAGACACCCCACCCCCTTAGACAACCCCCACACCCCCTGGATAGCCCCACCCCCTTGAACACCCCCACCCCGGGACATCCCCCCTACCCCCTTGGACAGCCACCCCAACCCCCTAGATAGCCCCCCATCCCCCATCCCCCAGACACCCCCACCCCCTGGACACCCCTACCCCCATGGTCAGCCCCCCAACCCCCTTGGATAGCCCCAAACCCCATGGACATCCCCCACCCCCTGGACACCACCCCACCCCATGGAAACCCCACCCCCTACACACCTCCACCCCATGGACAACCCCCCCCCCCTAGACACCCCACCCACTTGACAACCCCCAACCCCCTGGATAACCCCCACCCCTAGAACACCCCCACTATGGACAACCCCCACCCCCTAGACACCCCTGCCCCATTGGACAACCCCAACCCCCTGGATAGTCCCCAACCCCCTGGACACCCCAACCCCCTTGGACATCCCCCACCCCCTGGACAGCCCCCCAACCCCCTTGGACAACCCCCACCCCCTGGACACCCCCACCCCCTGAGACACCACCCCACCACCTGGACGCCCCCACACCCCTAGATGGCCCTACCCCCATGGACAACCCACACCCCTTGGACACCCCTACCTGCTGGATATCCCCCCACCCCCTGGACACCCACCTGAACAGCCCCCCACCCCAGGACACCCCCACCCCTATGGAAACCCCTACCCCCTGGACTACCCCCAACCCCTTGGACACCCCTTACCCCCTTGGATAGCCCCCATCCACTAGATATCCCCCCAAAACCATGGAAAACACCCTCCCACTGGACACCCACACCCCCTAGACAACCCCACCCCTCCTGAACAACCCCACCCCCTAGACACCCCCAACCTAGACAACCCCCCACAACCCCTAGACACCCCACCCCCTAGACACCGCTACCCCCTTGGATAGCCCCCAACCCCCTGGACAACCCCTAACCCCTGGACACCCCTTCCCCTTGGACAACCCCCACCCCTTGAACACCACCCCACCACCTGGAAACTCCCCACCCCCTGGACACCCCACCCCCATGGACAACCCCCCTGGAAACCCCACCCCCTGGACACCCCTACCCCCTTGGAAATCCCTCTAACCCCCTAAATACCCCCACCCCCCGGACACCACCCCTCCCACTGGACAACCCTACCCCCTTGGACAGCCCCCAACCCCCTGGACAACCCCCACCCCCCTGGACACCACCCCACCCCCGGACACCCCCATCCCCTCGACAGCCCCCACCCCCTGGACTGCCCCCACCCCCTGGACACCCCCACACCACCGCCCTAGACACCCCTACCCCCTTGGACACCCCAACCCCCTAGACAGTCGCCCACCCCCTGGACACCACCCCATCCATTGGACAACCCACACCCCTGGAAACTCCCACCCCATGGACACCCCCACCCCTGGACACCCCACCCCTGGACACCCCCACCCCCATGAACATATCCCCAACCCCGTGGATAGCCCCCACCCCCTGGGCACCCCCACCCCTTGAAACCCCCTATCCCCTTGGATATCCCCCAACCCCCTAGACAACCCCCACCCCCTGGACACCCCTACCCCCTTGGAAACCCCCAACCCCTGGACATACCCCACCCCTGAAAACCACCCCACCACCTGAACACTCCCACCCCCTGAACACCCCTACCCTCTTAAACAACACCCCAACCCCCCTAGATAGCCCCCACCCCCTAGACACCCCACCCACTGGACACCCCACCTCTATGAAAAACCCCACACCCCTGGACACCACCCCACCCCATGGACATCCCCCACCCCCTCGACACCCACCCACCCCATGGACACCCCACCCACTAGACAGCCCCCAACCCCCTGAACAGCCCCCACCCCCTGGACACTACCCCACCACCTGGACCCCCCACCCCTGGAAACCCCCACCCCCATGGACAGCTCCCACCCCCCAAGACACCCCCACCCCAGGACACCCTAAACCCCTTGGACAGCCCCCAACCCCCTGGAACCCCCCCCCCCCCTCAACACCACCCTACCCCCTGGACACCCCCACCCCCTGGACACCCCCACCCCCAAAGACATCCCCCACCCCCTGGACAACCCCCACCCCCATGGACACCCCCACCCCCTAGACACCCCGTACCCCCTTGGAAAACCCCCTAACCCCTAGACAACCCCTACCCCCATGTCACATTACCCATTACTACAGTATGGCATACCACATTATCCAAAAAATAAAATCTCATCTGAATTCACCCATGCCTATGAACAACAATGCCATATTCAAAATGGAAAACATGATTTTCTTATATAGGGGTTATTAAATTCTCAATTCTGAATTCAATTTTTTATGTGTTATAGAGAATTCAATATTGTATGTATCCAATTCAGAATTATGTATTGCATAGGGTAATTGCCTTCTGAATTCTGAATTGAATTCTTTATATATTTAATTAACTTATGAATTATGTGTTAATGCTATATGGGTATAATTTTTGTATGTGTATACTTTCTGTAATTACCTTATGAATTATTTGTTAATTTTGTATGTTTGTAATGGGTAATTAAATAAAGAATTTGAGGTATTTAAAATTATGTATGAATTATGTGCTGTATGAATTCTGTATGAATCCATATAGAATTCTGTATGTATTCTAGAGTTTTTCAGAATTCTATATGAATTCTGTACATGGGAGAAGGCATGCCTACTGGTGGATGTGCTGAAGGTTTACAACGGGGAGGCAGGCTTGCTGCTGCAGCATAAATCCTATGCTAAGCATTATAAACCGTTGGCATACGTGTGAAAATAGAACATATACCAATAATTTCTATGAAAATTTTGGTAAAAGTATATACCAATGGTTTACAAACAATTGGTATAGATCCTTTTACTTATCTTTTCCCAATGGTTTGTGAGGAAATGTTGGTAAAAGTCTATACCAATAGTTTTGAAATTGTTGTTATAGACATGATTTTTGATATTTCCAACTGTTGGTAAACATTTATACCAACGATTACAAGAAAACTTTAGTATATAATATATTTTTCATCCATATACCAACGGTTCACATAGAATTTTTGGGATATGTCTATCCCCAGAGCTCCACAACCAACAGTTTGGACATCAATTGTTATAGTTTATACCAACGGTTTGAAACCGTTGGTAAAGGAAAGGTTTCCAATAGTGAACTGATCTGCTTCTCCTTCCAAACTATAGAAACCTAAAATTAATTTTTCATGATCCAAATAGTGGATAATGTCAAATAACATTTCAATGGTATTAATTCATTTTATAGAAACTAGTAGATCATTACAACCACTAAAATAAGTTAGAAATTGACCCATGAAGTAATAAACAAAATGTTGTTCCCTCCTTTGCTTGTCTGGAAGTTTAGCATGATTTATATCTTGCGAATGTTTCTTAATCATATTTTTTTTCATTCCCCCTCCCATAAAATTTGTTTTTCTTAGAGTAAAATCATTACAATTTCTATCACATTAAGCATTAACATGGTTCCTTTGGGCTTTAACTATTTACTAAATCGAAAATGCATAGTATGAGAAAAAATAATCATAGTGGAAACCATATTATCATGAAAAATAATTTATAGGATATATAAATCAAGAAACATTATTTCAATATATGAAACCTTATGTTTTACCTTGGTCATTCATGATCATTATCTATTTAAGTACTTCATGGTGGTTTGTAAAGAAAATTTGAACTAACCTATAAATATCCATCAAGAGTGTCAAAATACGTGCACAGTATGGCATGCTCACTGTGCACAAGTATGATAGATGAGATATAATTGACCAAACCTTTTCAAGGATATTACCCCTAGATGCATATAACCATATACACTTATTGTATCTATATAGTGATGTTTTTTTCGGAAAACCAAAATTCATTCTTTACCATAACATAGGTCATTATCCTATGCATAGGATTATACTCAGGGTTATTACTAAAGTGTTCTCATCCTAGTTTCCAAAGGTAACTAAATATTTATTTGATACCAGCTATAACAACCCATACTTTTTATATATAGATATTACATCTTATTAGTTGAATATTTATTATATAACATAACACTTCTTTCCACAATTGTATAAGTATTGTATCTTTAGAAAATTGGATATATAAACCATAGTTTCATAAGTAAACTAAATTATATTACTCTAAGTTCTTCATAACTAGAACCCTTATTAGATATATCATACTTAATACCTCTGTTCATAATCATGGGAAAGGAAATATAAGAAAGGGTGAAATCAAATGATCAGCAAGTGTAAATTAGAGAGATATCAATGATCACTTAAACATAACATGATAATAAGGGTATAAAAACATGATCATAACATTTGAAACCCATAAAATTCATATCATATATCATATTCTTTATTCATGTCATAAATCTTGGTAGTTCATAAGACATGAATCATAAATGAATCAAATAACATGAGTAATGAGAGTATAACACAGGCATATGACATGAGTTTGTGGAATATATATAAGCATAGAAATGAACTTCTTTAGTATTCAAGGCTTAATACCTACACTATCATAGTGGATTATATTCACTCCCTATACCTTTTTAGTGTTTATGGTTCAATCTCAAGACTATCGTAATGGACATAGTCCCTTATTGAACTGGGTTCACTCTCCATTCCCGTACTATTTATCTCATGAGATATCCATATTTACCTAATGCAATATAAAGATATATAATTCTGATCCCACCAATCAAATAATGAAAATCATATATATGTGTTCCATAATACCATAAACATTCATCATATCATAAACCATGAAATGTAAATGGGTTTCAAAAAAATTTCATCAAAGAGTAACTCGTGGAAAAGAAATGGGTTTTATAAAAAAATTGTCATCATAATCATTAATCATATAGATAAAGAATAAGTATGGGGTAATTGGATTATATCCCCATTAAATAGTAGTTAATTTCAAAGGATTTAATCTTATATAGAGAATGATTTAAAAGATCACTTGGAACATTTCTTAAGGAAAATACCCGCTTCACTTTGAAATAACTTATTTTTAATATAAAATTTTCCAAATATTATAGAAATTTTTTTATTTAAAAATGACCTTAAAAACATGTAAAGGGATATTAACAAATTTTAACAGTTATGATGGTGGTAAATTCAGGTAATTTTATCTATGTTAAAATAAATATTCCTTACACATTTTATGTAAAAACTCAAAAGTACCTTATTTAGAAAATGACAAGAAGATTCCTTTAAAAACATTTTTAATAAGTAAAATTTGGGTAAAAATTAATTTACATAATCATTTTGGAATAGAAAAACATTCTTGAAAATATTATTATAACATATAGACATGGAGGGAAAGTAATTTTCAACCGAAGAGAGAAATAATGTTGATTTTCCTTAAAAACATTATTTCAGTCTCTTAAGTACTTAAAGAGAGGAAAATAAAAGGAAAGAATTTATTCTCTATAAATAACCATATGAGAATAAAATTTATAATATTATTTATATATAGATAAAAATATTTCATCAATGAAACATAATCATAAATAATCAAGATAACAAAGAGATTGTAATATAATAACCTCGCTTTGAGTTCCACTTTCTTCAAAATCACTCTAAACTCTTGTATACTAATTTTAAATATAATATAATTATACAAAAGAATCATATAAATACTTTTAATATTATATATGGTCAATTTATAAAATTAAAACACCAATTTATTAATAACCTCTTATTCAAATCATCATTTCTAAGTGTTAATTATTTCATTTTTCTATAATAATTTAGGTTTGATAGTTACAATAATTTTAATTTGATTTTGGTTGTATCATATATATAATTTCAATAATTATATAAATATAATATATATTTATTTTATTAAAATTTATATTCTACCATAAAATTTAGTGATTAAAAAATAAATTAGACCGTTCATGGAGACAGTAGGTCGTACGTACACTTAAACACTGTTTTCAATTTTTGACGAATGAATTGAAATAAAGGTAAATAATAACTAACATTTAAATAATTATAATTATATCATATAAATCATATATATTCATAAATTCATCCCTATTACCGTCTGTATAAAATAGAAATGAAAAACGAATCCCATCGCTTCGTGGATCTGGTAGTCCATACATACGCACAGAAACCATTTTCATTTTCCAACATATTAGATGTTAAGAAGTTAGATATGTTATTATAATGAAATAATGTAATTATTTTATAAATATAACATATATTCTTTAAATAAAACATTATATCCACATGTGAGATGTGGTGATGGAGAATGAATAACATCAGTTCGCAAGGTGGTAGTCCGCTGTACACACAGTCCACAGTTTCATTTCCCATTTTATGCAAACAGAGATGGATAATGGTTATTTAATTAACATAATCACATTTAAATATATATAATATAACATTTTTATTATTTTATCAGGGTTTAATAATATTTTAATTAGGTATAATAATAAATAAAATGAAAACACATGGGTAAGAACTATACCTCTTCTTCGGAAAACTTCTTTAGGTTTATACCTGAAGCCATCCAATGATGGTTTTATGATAAAAAAAATGAATCTATATCATGGGGTGATATCTAATTAAGGTATTTGGAAAAATCTTAGCCAAAACAATGGCTCGTGATGTGTGTAGAGAAGATAATAGAGGGTGTCTTTTTATAAGTAGGGAAGAGGACACACATAGCATTTTTGGAAGGAATAAAATATATTAATGCCATATTAACACCATATGGATCCAAAATGGACCAATAATGATGATTATATTATTTATTGTATAAATTTTTCTATAAAATATAATTAATACAAGTTTTAGTTCATTTAAATCCTTATCTCTTTAGTTCAACCCCCGATAAACATGTTTTAACATTAACTATGGTAACCATTTTTTTACTATTTTTACTATTCACTATGAAAAATAATTAATTTGATATTATAAAATAATATTAATTATAGAGATTATAAATATTTAATTCATTTTATCAAATTAAATTCATAGAATTGTAAAAATTTTATTTAAAATGAATCCTGTAAATGCGGTGAAAATCAGTTTTCCAAAGAAAAAGTTTTCTCAAGTATAAAAGTTTTTATATCCAAATTCTACATAAAATTGATACCAATAAACTAAGTTGGATTAATAATAATATAATTGAAATTCTTTACTTTTAAACCCATTTAAGAAAAAATGTAACTTTATAAATTCTTTAAATGGAAATATAATATTTTTATAAAAATTAGTATTATCCACTATTCATCAAAAAATTAATATTTTCAGAAAATTATCAAAAAAATCACTCTAAGATAATTTTGAAATGCTAATTTCAAAAATGAAGTTCATTTTTTTCAAATAAATTTTCTAAAAGTGGGAAGAACATATTATATTATTTTATCACAAAAATCTATAATAACCATTTTAAGGGAAACATATCTTTTTGAAACATATTAAGACTTTTCTAAAAATATATATTTTCTTTATCTAAAAATTGTATACATATTTTTAAAATGTGTTTATTTCTATTCATAAATCTTATTTAATGTTTTTTTATAATTATATACTATATTATGGTTCATTTAGACTCAGGGTTATGTGCATCACAAGCTATCTAAGAGGTTAATTTTTTTTAAAAATAAATATATCATAAAATATCTAGGTGTTACAACGAGGTCTTGAGATTGATTAAAATGTAGAAAAATGAGATAAAAAAGGATCTTAAAGGTAAAAATGGACTTACAAGCACCCAATGGGTGTATTTATATCCTCTAATGGCTTTAATAATGTTAATGAGCCTTTAAAAGTCATAGAGAGCCTTTAAGGCTATTTGGATACCCATAGAAAGCTGGTGGGTATCACCAGCTAACTAGTGGAATGTAGATAGAACTGGTGTTCTATATAGGTCCCACCAGCCATTTGGTGTGGTCCACTAGGAAGCCATTGGCATCTATGGGTATATGACTTCAAGTTGTTCATCCACATCACTTTTGATCCCTTCATTTGGTCTAGAAACTTCCTTGAGAATAGTCTAAAATTAAGTTGCAAAAATTCATGAAATTAAAAATTTAGAAAAAAAATTGGGTATTTTTTATCATTTAAACTAACTAACTGATATACAACCCCAATAAGTAACATGGAACTCCCATATGATAGTTTTCTTATCCAATAATATAATACAATAAGTATCATAGATTTCCCCTATGTGGTTTTCTTGGAAAATATCACAACCACCAATAAAGAGTGTTTTCTATATCAACCTAGGCATTATACACATAATATTTAATGATTCTTAACATTAATTTCCATCCAAGACAATCTAAGGATCTAGAGATATAATGTCATTGGAAGATTAGATGTACAAATATATCATCTTTAAAATAAAAATATCATATTTATCTACAATTACAGATATTCCACATAACTACCATAGATCATATAAATTTATATTGGATATCCTTGGAAAAATAAAGAAAATGGTGAGATAAAAATCCTTGTAAGGGAATAAAAATGTAAATGAAGCATAACATAAGATCCAAGAGGCATAATATGACATCATAAAGAGAATGATTGTAAGAATGGATACATGGAAGTAATAAATTATGTCATAAGATCATAAACATGTGAAAATAGCATAAAACATTATATCCTAAACATAAGTTAATAGTTTCTCCCAATATTATATTTATAACATGGAAAAAGTCCCATAGTGGATTACGTTCACCTGTAAATACTCGGAAATTTCAAGGAATTTTTTTCTTAATTTTCTTTGTAATTTTACAAGAATGCAGTTTCTGACGACACCTGATTCCGAGGCCCAGTGTGCCCGGAATCATTTTATGAAGTTTGGCTCGGGTACGTTCAGTGAACGGATGAGCGAGTTTTTCAATCTTTTGAACCGGTGCTCGGAATCGAATTCCGAGGGCACCGATGGAACCGTAGCGCCAGTAATTTCTTAGGAACGCTATTTACGGAGTTGCGTTTTCACGAGAGAAGATGATAAAAATTGTGGAAGTTTAATTTATAAATTAACTACAATTTTTATTTTCTTTTAGTGGTTTAAGGCTTTGGGTGGAAGTTGGGTAACTACCCAACTTCCCTAGGGAGGTTATGAGGGTGGTGGGGCCCACACGAACCCCACCCCTTCACATTCCACAACTCCCTCAACTCTTGTTTAAATTTGATAACTTAAGAATTTATAACTTATGTTATTAATGAGGTGAGTTTAATGTGTGTGTGGGTTTGAAATTCAAACTCATGTCTAGTTAATAAATTAAGTGAGGGCTTAATTTATTTTGGGTTAGTTTCTTGTGGTGGAGTCTTGGGGATAAAAAGGGTAAGGATTGAGGAACTTCTTAATCTTCGACGAAGAACGCGAAGAACACATCAGTCTCCGACGAAGAACGCTGAGTTCTCGGAAACCGAATACGCGACGCCGTGTACCGCGACAGTTCTTCTGCGACGTCTCCTTCCGCGACATCTCTACCCGTGACGAATCCTCATTCGACGAACCTCCGTTCAATCTCGCACGAGGTAGGGGAATTTATTTTGGTGTTCTCTTATCTTTTTAGAAAAGAACGAAGAGCGTGAACCAACCAATTCCAGGTTGATCCGCGGATCGTTCCTTTATGCGGATTGATGTTGAGGATTATTGTTTTTGTCCGTGAATTATTTTCTTTCCGTACGTCAACTTCTATTAGATGGCCGCTTGCTATCATTATAACGGGAGGAGGTCAGACCGCACGAACACGGCCGACCCTCCTACCCCCTTGTTGTTTGAATTTGTGGAGGCATGTGAAAGGCGGCGCAGTGCTGTTGCACCGCGCATAAATTATGAGGAAGGGATAAGAAGCGCGGCGCTGTCGCGCGGCGCCAATGAAGTTGAACAAGCCACGGCGCCGTCGCGCCGCGCCGGAAAACGAAAAACGAAGCCTCACGAGCGCTGTGGGATCTTTTCAGTGAAGGTTGGGTCCCGGGATCATGACTGGTGAAGACCGCAGGCGAATCGGACCACCGGAGCGTGTCCGGTGGTCCGCGGAAGCCCCTGCCGGCGCGCCCCGCCGGTGCGGCGGCGCCGGTGGTCGGGGGTGGCGGCGCCCGGAGCGCCGCTTGAAGAATCCGCCGCGGCTGAAGCCGTGGCGGCGGAGTGCGGTCTCGCGACCGTGCGGGACCGGAGGGGAGCGGCGGGACGCGGCCGGCTGCCGCGTCCGCTGGCACGGGAGGCCCCACGTGGGGCCGCGACTCTTCACGCGGGGGCAGCGCCCTCCGCATGGTTCGGCCGTTCGGCCGAGCCGGGATGGCTTGGGAAGACCGGGTCGGGCCGCGCCCGGCCGTCCTGGGCCGCGCCGGCCGGGTCAGACCCGCACCTGGGTCGGGTCGACCCGGTTCGGGCCGACCCAGGGGGTCTCGGGCCAGGTCGGTCCGGGCCCGAAACCCCCATTTTCAGACCCCTCACGGTCTTTCGCCTATTTCTTGAGCTGTAGACCTCCGATCGATGCACCATCAGCAGTGATGCGATGATTGGATCGAGACAGTCGTTTCGGTATATCGCACTCAAGGTTTCAGAATTCTTTGGGTTCGGCCGGGTTGGTTCGCTCACGAAACCAACCGGGCCCCTGGAACAAAAAAGCCAATAACTCACAGGCCGGGCATCCGATTGACGCGCCGTCTGTCTCGTTGAATTCTTCTAAGTGAGACATATCTTTTGGCTTACTCCGCTCGAGGTTTGGATGTCGTCAGAGTGCGATCGGGTTGGTTCGCTCATGAAACCAACCGGGCCCCTTGAACGAAAAAGACAATAACTCACATACCGTGCGTCGGATTGATGCGCCGTCTGTCTCGTTGAATTCCACTAAGTGAGACAGATCTTTTGGCTTACTCCACTCGAGATTTGGATGCCGTCGGAGTGCGGTTGGGTTTGTTCGCTCACGAAACCAACCGGGCCCCTGGAACAAAAAAGCCAATAACTCACAGACCGGGTGTCCGATTGACGCGCCGTCTGTCTCGTTGAATTCCTCTTGATGAGACAGAACATTTGGCATACTTCGCCTGAGTTTTGGTTGCTGTGGGATAGTGGCCGGGTTGGATCGTATCCGAAATCCAACCGGGCCCCTAGAACGGAAAAGCTGATATCTTTCAGACCGGACGTCCGTTTGACGAACCATCAGCGGTGTTGGTGATCACGTTGAGAAACGGTCCCTATGAGTATACCCTATGAGAGTTCGGGGTACAGTTGAGATACAGCCAGGTTGGCTCGCTCACGAAACCAACCGGACCCCTGAGACGAATAGACTAATAACTCACAGACCGGGCGTCTGATTGACGCGCCGTCTGTTGCGTTGAGACCCTTATGACGAGGCGGTCCTTTGAGATACTTCTTCTTGGGACTTTGAGATACTTGGAGTATCGACCTGTAGCTCCTGGACCGAACCCTCCCAGAGTCGAGCGTGCAGAGTACGGAGACCGTGTAGATGACTGAGACCTGACGACTGCTTGACCGACTCGACTTGGAGTGAGTCGACTAGCCCAGTGGACGGAGCGCCCGGTATTTGGCAGCAGACCCATGGAAGACGGAGCGCCTGGTAGTTGGCAACAGACCCGCGGTACTCGACCGGAGGAGTACCTCTGTAGGCTATTAGGGAGAGCGCCCGGTATTTGGGGGCAGACCCACAGCGGACGGAGCACCCAGTATTTGGTAGCAGACCCGCAGTACTCGACAGGAGGAGTACCTCAGAGACTTGGATTAGTGAGCAGTACCTCGGAGTCGTGACAGGACCACTGTATACTCCAGAGACGGGGCTCTTCAGTAGTTATGGTTTCGATAATGAAAATCCTGGTTTGAGCCGAGTCTATGACCTTGTGTTTGCCTCATGATTGAGATGGGTCACTTGATAACTTAGGTATATGTATGGGCATATACGTGGGTAGTGGTTATCCGTTGATTTCATAATCTTTGTGTTACCTCATGATTGAGATAGGTTACTTGATAACTTAGGTATATGTATGGGCATATACCTAAGTAGAGGTTATCTATTGAGATCTTCTTTGTGGTTATCCTTGTTGGTTTTATTGAGACCTTGAGGGTCTCGGGGTCCCTACTGAGTATCGTTATACTCACCCCTGCACGGGCTATGCCTGCACCTCGTTGTGTTGGTTGCAGATGACAGACAATGCTGACGGAGGCCGAGTGTTCGAGGACTGGATGGTACCCAGAGGTGGACTACATGACGAGTCAGTATCCGGAGGTGGAATTCACGGTGAGACGACACTCGAAAGAGGTTGAAGGGCGAGAGCGTTGTGGAGGCTATCTGTACCTACCCTTCAGGTAGGATCCGTGGTGGACGATCCAGGAGCTGCGACATCTATACCTATCCTTCAGGTAGGATCTGAGGAGGATGTCCCAGGAGCCGCTTCCGTTCTTCCAGCTGTTGTACTTTTGTTCCGTTGTAGTTCTACTTTCAGTTGGGTTTGTATTCTGGCCCATTTACTTTTCAAAAATTCTCTTTGTACTTAGTGTTTTACTTCCGCTTGTACTCTGTGGTGTTTTGTTTACTTTTATAAAGGCAATGCCTTCCCAGTTATCGGGATTTACGCCTTTGGTGCTAGTCGCCAGCCCCTGGCCTATGGAAGGAAGGCTTGGGGTAGTCACGACACGGGCCCCGAGGACGGGTCGTGAAAAATTGGTATCAGAGGAGTCGGTTCTACCACAAAACTTATAACTCTGATATTTTCTTTCTGTGAAGAAATAGTGTTAAGAGTACCGAGTGTGGTTTTCAGTTCAGGGAGTCCAGTATTGGTGCGGGCGGCCGACATATCCATACTGATTAGCCACTAAATGAGGCTAATATTCATTGTTAATATACATAATTTTAATGTTCTTTGTTATTCATAAACACCATTTTAGTGCATTTTACACTTTGAACATCATTTCACATTATGATTGTAATACCTTCTTAAAATGCACTATTATGTGGTACATTTTTGAACATCATTTAAAGTACCCAATGATTCATCTGATTTTAAGGAATTGAATTTTACATATTTTAATTTTATATTTTTGGAAATTGTTCTACACTTAAATATGAACATGTTTGATTCAGGGATCAGAGGAGAATTTATGGAGGATGATGGAGATATTTGGCAATTAAAGGAAGCAATTCTGGAGAAGGCAGATTGGACACCTTCCCACTGATGAGACTGTGGGGCCCAACATACAGTCCCAATTAATCCCAAATTTCATGGTATGCTAGAAGACATGTATAGGAACAAATCACTCTTCAGGAGTTAATGCTACTTCGGCCTCCATGTAGGTCATTTAGTCGGCCCAAGTTAGAGATAAAATTCTGGTCCAGATTCTGCGGCTCAGAAAAACAGTCCACTACTTTGATCATATCTCGGAATCCACAACTCAAAATTGGCCCAAATTTTACAGGCGGTTAGACGACATCCGGAGATCCATTTTATTCGTCTATGGACCACCCTGATTCGGCCTTCTAAAAGGTCTTCCAGACGCGTCTGTTCGGTGAAGTAAAGCTGGCTGCCACCTCGGGTCAAACGTGGAAAAGTCAAAATTCCACAAGCTTTCCACCACCTATAGCCTAGCAAAATTAATTAAGATGCTTTGTACTGTTGTTGGTTCGACCCAAGGCTCCAAAAATGCCTATTTAAGGCAGTGGTGGTGAAGGAGTTGAGGATCTTGGATGCTTTGTTTAATTGTAATGTTATGCTGCATTTTTGTTGCCTCAATTTTGTCTTTCACATGTAAGTTGTTCAATTCACTTTAGTTTCTTAATAAAAGTTCTTCTTCTACTCTTATTATGTTGTTATTAATATCACTTTGATACCGTTGGATCAAGGTGTGAATTTATTCACACCAACCCTGTGAAATTATTCACACAACGGTGGAGTGATCATTTTATTTTTGTTGTTTTCTTTACTTCTCCATTTCCTTCCTTATGAGTCTACTTTCCGCTTCCATTGAAACCATGGGATCAATGGAGGGCTAACACACTTATGGGTTGATCCAAGGGAGTAGCAAGGGGCTGGATTGGATATTATTTATCACCTAATTAATGTATAATCACTTCTTTAATTGGGATTTTTATTTGATGATTTTTAAACTCCATCGTCCTTGTTGAATTTAAGGCCACACACTTCAAGTACTAATGCGATCCTTTACCTTGAAGTGCTCAAAACTTTGATCCTTAAAGTGTATAGGTGATTAGTATTAGAGGGTGTGGGCATTAAACCAGTAAGTGATGATGTTGTTTTATCTCCTTAAATGAACCCATCTCAAATTTAAGAAATTGAAATCATTAAAAAGAAAATACGTCCAATCCACCCCAAGTGATAACCTAGGATCAACTCATTCTTTTAATTTGAATTCACTTAAGTATCTTAGAGTTCACTTAAACCCATCTAAAATCAACCCAAATATGGCCACTTCATAGCCAAAAATCCATCCCTTAGGTTGTGTATCTTAGGTATCTTCTTAGGTCTCTGTGGAATCGACAACCCAAGCTACACTACAAGGACCGTTCTACCCTTCTTCTCTTGGGTAAATTTGGGCGTGAACCAAATTTTGGCGCCGTTGCCGGGGACCAAGTAAGTACCTTAGATCCAAAAAAAACCCTTCTTTCCTCACCTCCATTCTTCTACTCTCACCCAAGATCTCTTATCTTGTCCCTTTCTCGCTTTTTTTTTGGCGCATGTCCGCCTACACCCGCGATTTCTCAAACAGACTAGTTAGGGTGGAAAGTCCTAGGATAGGGGAGTCAAGTTCACCTAAGGGATTGTTTAAATCAGATTCAAATATTCTTGAAACCCCAAAGTCAGAACTTGAAACAAGTCCAATGGAGGGTCATCCACAAAATCAAATTGTAAACCCTGGGGGGAATCAAATGGGAATCCAAAACCAAGAAGCTCCAAACTTAGGGAATGTAGTTGATCAAACCATGAACGACTACCTCACTCCAGCTTGGACCAATGCCCCCTCATGCATTAGACACAATTCCATAGGAGACACCAACTACATATTCAAACCCCATGTCCTAAACCACCTTCCAACCTTTCATGGGATGGAGTCAGAAATGCCATACCTTCATGTCAAAGAGTTCAACGACATTGTTGAAACCATGTGTCCCCCACATCAACTAGAATCCACTAAGATGAGTCTATTTCCTTTTTCATTAAAGGATCGAGCTAAAAATTGGCTAAAAAACTTGAGACCTACATCAATCCACTCTTGGGACCAACTGCAAAGAGAATTCTACAAAAAATACTTCCCTCATCACAAAACAATTAAACTTAAAAAGAGCATCCAAAACTTTTTTGAAAAAGAGGGAGAGTCATTCTATGAAACATGGGAGAGGTTCAAAGACAACCTAAACATGGTTCCACACCATGGGTTTTCCATACCTGAACAAGTGAGAATTTTCTATGAAGGGTTGGGTCCGGGTAATAAACAATTCATTGACATGATGTGTAATGGAACCTTTAAAAACAAGGCCCCAAATGATGCTTATGAGTATCTCGAAAGTCTGGCTGAACAAAACCAAACTTGGGGAACTTCACCTTATTCTGAAAAGCCACAAAGAACCACTGGAATTCATACACTTAGAGAAGAGGAAATCCTTAGGGCTAAACTCGCAGCACTCTCTAGGAAGGTTGAAGAGATAGACCTTAGGAAAGTCCATGAAATCCAAAATGTAGACCTTGTTTGCACAATTTGTGACAAACATGACCATAAAACAGACAACTGCCCAACCATTCCATCCATCAAGGATGTTCTTCTAGGAGGACCCCCAGCGGAAGTCAATGCCCTAAACTTTCAAAAGCCCCAATACCAAAACACTTTCAATCCAAGGTACAATGACCACCCAGGCTTCCGCTGGAAAGATAACCAACAACCTAGCCAACCACAGGGAAAAAATCCTTACCCCCATCAGAACTACCAAAACCATAACCAGTTCCAAACCCAACCTATCCAATACCAACAACCACCGGTCCATTTTCAACAAACCATCCCACCTCCAAAATATCCCCCTGGGATAAACCAACCTACTCATGCACCAACCCAAACTGTTCCACAAAGCCTACTAGAACAACTGTGCAAACAAATGGAGAGGATGAACTCGAAGGTATCTTCCCTAAAACAAGAACTTCAAACCATCAAAACAGGAAAGGCACCCATGCCTACTCAGGCGGTGCCGTCCTCAACTTCAAGGGGAGAGTCAAGTTGTGCTCAAACAACTCATAAACAACTAAATGCTGTGACTGTTTTAAGAAGTGGGAAATCAATTGAGAAACCTGAACAACTAATTCAGAACCCACCTGAAGATTCAAACTTGGATGAAAATTTAAATGAACCACAAGATCAAACTGAAGAAACTGATAACAATGTGAAAGAAACAACTCTTCAACAAACAACCCCACAACCTGCACCATTTCCTCAACGCATGAGGGGGAAAACCAAACCTGAATTGAGTGAAACGTTGAGGGAAATATTTTCACAAGTCAAGTTGAATATACCCCTTCTTGATGCAATCCAAACCATACCTGCCTACTCAAAGTAACTTAAGGACTTGTGCACTTTTAAAAGAAAATTTTCACATAAAAACCAAGTCCTTTTGGCTGCTAATGTGAGTACCACCATTCAAGGTACAATTCCTCCTAAGTTGAAAGACCCAGGTTGCCCTTACATCAATGTTGAACTAGGAGAAAGCAAAGTTGTCAAAGCCTTGTGTGACCTAGGTGCTAGTGTCAATCTCATCCCATATGCTGTGTACTGCCAGTTAGGCCTAGAAGAACTCCAACCCACATCTTTCACACTTCAACTTGCTGATCTTAGCATTAGGGTTCCAAAGGGGATTTTAAAGGATGTTTTGGTAAAGGTTGAAAACTTCATCTACCCTGCTGATTTCATTGTCCTTGACAACCATCCAAACTTAGGAAATAAGGAACAAACCCCAATCATCCTTGGTCGTCCTTTCCTTGCAACAATCAACTCTGTTATTCGAGTCCGAAATGGGAACATGACCATCACCTTTGGGAAAATGAGTCTAGACTTGAACATCTATAATGCAAGCTCACAAATAGGGGATGACGAGGATATTCATGAAGTAAACATGATAGGAAGCATTGATAATGAATCCATGGAACATAAAAGAATATTTGATGAATGTTTAAGTCAGAATGAGATTGATTTCCTTTGTTCATATGAAGGAAGTTTATCTCCTTGGCTTGAATCATTTTCAAATAGCTCTTATGATGAAGTCTTAGGTCCAACAATTAGTGAAACCTTTCAAGAAACCAATTTCATAGAGACCCCTCTAAATTCCTTCCCTAAATCTGATCAAACCAATCTAGTAGCTGAAACTTCTACATGTGAGGAATCAATCCTATCTGAACCTCTAAAAAAAGAAATTGATCTTGATCCAATGTCCCAATCTTCTGCTGAAATTGTGAACCAACCTGATCTTGAATTGAAGGAACTTCCTGCTGCACTAAAGTATGCCTTCCTAGGGGAAAATCAAACACATCCTATTGTCATTTCTTCTTCTCTTGAAGCCAATCATGAGAGGATGCTTCTAGATGTCCTTAGGAAGCATAAGAAAGCCATTGGTTGGACCCTTTCTGATATTCCTGGGATTAGCCCACTTATCGGGACTCATAGGATTGTTCTGGAATCTGATTCAAAGCCATGTCGTCAACCTCAACGGCGACTCAATCCTAATCTCATGGAGGTAGTAAGGAAGGAACTTCTGAAATTGTTGAAAGCTGGTATCATATATCCCATAGCTGAGAGTGAATGGGTGAGCCCAATCTAAGTGGTTCCAAAAAAGGCTGGAATCACAGTGATAACCAATGAGGATGGAGAGATTTTTCCAACAAGGGTGAGTAGTGGATGGAGGGTCTGCATTGAATATAGGAAACTAAACTCATTCACCAAGAAGGACCATTTCCCCTTACCATTCATTGACCATGTCCTTGAGAGAGTGGCAGGTCATGCCTTCTACTGTTTCTTAGATGGGTACTCGGGGTACAATCAAATTGAGGTCTCCCTAGAGGATCAAGGGAAGACTACATTCACATGCCCTTTTGGTACCTTTGCCTTCAAACGCATGCCCTTCGGGTTATGCAATGCCCCTGGAACCTTCCAGCGGTGCATGATGGGAATCTTCTCAGACATGGTAGGGGATTTTCTTGAGGTCTTCATGGATGACTTCTCTGTGTTTGGGGATACTTTTGAGGGATGTCTGCAGAATGTGGAGAGAGTCTTGTCAAGATGTGAAGAAAAAAATATGGTCCTAAACTGGGAAAAATGCCATTTCATGGTTAAAGAGGGACTTGTTCTAGGCCATCTTGTCTCGAGTAGGGGGATTGAAGTTGATAAAGCAAAGGTTGACATCATTCGTCACCTTCCATCACCCAAAACTACCAAGGAAGTGAGGTCTTTCTTAGGACATGCTGGTTTCTATAAAAGATTCATCAAGGACTTTAGTTCAATATCCCGTCCCCTTTGTGCTCTCTTAGTAAAGGATGCTCCATTTGTTTGGACAGAAAGCTGTGAGGGTTCATTCTCAACCCTCAAATCCTCTCTCACCTCTCCTCCCATTATGAAATCTCCAAATTGGAACCTTCCTTTTGAACTTATGTGTGATGCCAGTGACTTTACTGTTGGAGCTGTGTTAGGACAACGTTGTGATAAAACTCCTTATGTCATTGCTTATGCAAGCAAATCCTTAAATGATGCCCAAATCAACTACACCACCACTGAAAAGGAGTTACTTGCTATTGTGTTTTCCTTAGAGAAGTTTAGGTCCTACCTCTTAGGATCACCCATCACTGTGTTCACTGACCATTCTGCACTAAAATACCTCTTCCAAAAACAAGATGCTAAGGCTAGACTGATTAGGTGGGTCCTTCTCTTACAAGAATTTGACCTCACAATCAAGGATAAAAGGGAGTTGAAAATGTTGTAGCTGATCACCTCTCTAGGATGGAATTCAAAGACAACTCAAATCACCTTTCTGTGTCTGATTCGTTTCCTGATGAACACTTATACTCTGTGAGTGACTGCCCTTGGTATGCTGACATAGAAAATTTCTTAGTGACAGGAGTCATTCCAAAATTCTTAGGGACTCAAGCTCGAAGGAAATTCCTTTCTGATATTAGACACTATGTGTTTGATGATCCATACCTCTATAAGTTCTGCCCTGACCAAGTCATTAGGAGGTGTGTTCCAGAATCTGAACAAGAGTCCATCCTTAAATTCTGTCATAGTGAGGCATGTGGAGGACACTTTTCCTCTAAGAAAACATCTGCTAAGATTCTTCAATGTGGTCTTTTCTGGCCCACCCTCTCAAGGGACTCCTACACATTTTGTCAAAGCTGTTCTAGGTGTCAACAAGTAGGGTCCATCACAAAAAGGAATCAAATGCCACTCACTCCCATCTTAGTGGTTGAAATCTTTGACTGTTGGGGAATTGATTTCATGGGTCCCTTCCCAAAATCTCGGGGATACCTCTACATATTCTTAGCTGTTGATTATGTCTCAAAATGGGTTGAGGCCATTCCCACAAAATCCAATGATCATCAAACTGTGATTAGATTCCTAAAAGAAAACATATTCTCTAGATTTGGAATTCCTAGGGCTATCATAAGTGATCGTGGAACTCATTTTTGCAATCGTCCATTCTCATCACTCATGGAAAAATATGGAATTTCTCACAAAGTGTCCACTGCTTACCACCCACAGACTAATGGTCAAGCTGAGTTAGCCAATCGTGAAATTAAGCAAATTCTTGAAAAAACTGTCAACCCCTCTAGGAAAGATTGGTTTGAGAAACTCTTAGATGCTCTTTGGGCCTATAGAACTGCATATAAAACCATTTTAGGAATGTCCCCATATAGGTTGGTTTATGGAAAAGCATGCCATTTTCCAGTGGAGATTGAACATAAGGCCTTTTGGGCAATTAAGAAAATGGATTATGACCTCTCATTGGCCGGAACAAAAAGGAAATTAGATCTCAATGAACTGGAGGAACTAAGGATGGAGGCTTATGAAAATTCAAGGATCAATAAAGCTAGAGTTCAAGCCTACCAATCTAGGAATATCAAGGTCAAACATTTTGAACCGGGAAAACTTGTGCTCTTGTATAGTTCAAAACTTCATTTACATCCGGGAAAGTTAAGGTCTCGATGGTCTGGACCTTTCATAGTGCATCATTTATTCCCCCATGGGGCAGTAGAGATTCAAGATCCAACAAGTGGTCACATTTTCAAGGTCAATGGTCAAAGGTTAAAACCATTCGTTGAATCATTCAATAAACAGGAAATAGATGTTGAGTTAATTGATCCAATCTATGAACCAGGAAAAAATTGATAAATTTGGGATCTATGTCGGGCTAACGACGTTAAACAAAGTGCTGCACGGGAGGCAACCCGTGGTTTTTATGTTTCTAATCTTTCTGAATCATCTTTATTTTTCAAATAAGATTACTTAATCATTTTTATATTTTAAAATAAAAAAATAGACTTTTGACCTATTCTTCTATTATGAGTATGGATGGGTACGAAAGAGGAGCACCATATTCATCCATGTCACGTGGTGTGATCCTTGAGTAATACCTTACCCAGAAATTTAAAAATAAGACAATGTATCATCAGTTTATTTTGTTTTTATTATTCAATAGGTTAAGAAAAAAAATATAAATATAATAATACAAAAAAAAAGTCCACGCCATAGGCCGTGGGGCAAACCCCGTCACAACCGGCGAAGCCGCGGGGATTCGAACCCGGGACCGAAGGGAGACAGGGGCGCGTGCTTACCACTGACCTGCGGCTTCTTGTGATACCTTATTCTATAATTTTTATATATATTCTTATATTTTACTTCCTTTATTATATAAATATATATATATATATTGTTTGTTTTTGTTTGTTTTGTTTGTTTTGTTTGTTTTCTTTTTTTTCTTTTTTTTCCTTTTTCCACTAGGGAACTTTGCAAGCGACATGGATATCAAAGGAATAAATTCGAGCGGCAAGAACTTCAAACTTCAACCACCAGGTGACTTCATTCCATAATCCTCATTTTCAATTTCCTTTTTAAATTTTTATTCCCTGCCTCTACTCCTAATTTTTCATTTCTTCAAACACTGGGGACAGTGTTGTTTTAAGTTGGGGGGGAGATAAAATAAAAAAAAATGCTTTTGTGTCAAAAACAAAAATTGAATGATTTGAAAAAAAAAGTAAATGGAAGGAAAAATTCCTTTAACTTTGAACATGGTAATACACATTGCACACTTTGAAACTGAATATCAAATAATTTAGCATGCCCTGATTCTGATTTTAATCCTTGTATAATTTCATGAGCATAGATTTTGGAAAGTGTGGCTGTCCAATGTGATATTTCATCGTTTATATTTTCATCCAAATAAAAAAAATGCCACAATGCACATCCTCTAGACTGTGGGGTACTAATTTGAATTTTTGGGGTCCCATAATAAATAGCATAGGATGGTTTTATTTTTATGAATAATATGAGTATTCCAAAAAAAAATTAAAAAATAAAAATTATTAAAAAATAAAAAAATAAAAAAATAAAAATAAAAATTTGCGTGTAGAGCAATGGATTGATAAAATGCGAGGCTTTCAGCACTTGGGGATCGTGACTCCAGAGTTGTCTAGCCCTGAGTTTTTCAATCTATCTCTATTTATGGTAATATGACTTTGTTTTTGATTAAGTTAACTCGAGACGATGCCCGAGTATGTGGGCTTCACTTGGTGCCCTAAGGCCTTTGAGTCTGGGAGTCATCGGCAAAGTCTTGCTACATGGGTTAATTTGATTAATTGCAATCTCAATTACTATAGCAATATTGCAAAAAAAAAAATCAAAAAAAAAGATGAATGAAGAATACTCATATTAGGATTAAATGTGATTCCACCTAGCGCTTCCATGATTTCCCCCTTGAATGAAAATGAACCCCCATATCTATTGTGTTCACAACACATCATTACACCTAATTGAGTTGGATGAAGTATGATGATGGATTTGATCAAAGGAATGGGCTTGGGATTGGGATCTGCTTATGAAACTATCTCGTATTAAAATATTTTGATGGGTTTCATGATTTTTTGGTATAAGGTTTTTTGGTGATCATTGTGTATTAAAATGTTTTTGGAAAAAGGAATTCGAATTTCATTTTTGATGAGATATATTTTGCTCGGGACTAGAAAAACTCAAGTTGGGGGGTGTGATTAGCCACTAAATGAGGCTAATATTCATTGTTAATATACATAATTTTCATGTTCTTTGTTATTCATAAACACCATTTTAGTGCATTTTACACTTTGAACATCATTTCACATTATGATTGTAATACCTTCTTAAAATGCACTATTATGTGGTACATTTTTGAACATCATTTAAAGTACCTAATGATTCATCTGATTTTAAGGAATTGAATTTTACATATTTTAATTTTATATTTTTGGAAATTGATCTACACTTAAATATGAACATGTTTGATTCAGGGATCAGTGGAGAATTTATGGAGGATGATGGAGATATTTGGCAATTAAAGGAAGCAATTCTGGAGAAGACAGATTGGACACCAGCCCACTGATGAGACTGTGGGGCCCAACATACAGGCCCAATTAATCCCAAATTTCATGGGATGCTATAAGACATGTATAGGAACAAATCACTCTTCAGGAGTTAATGCTACTTCGGCATCCATGTTGGTCATTTAGTCGGCCCAAGTTAGAGATAAAATTCTGGGCCAGATTCTGCGGCCCAGAAAAACAGTCCACTACTTTGATCATATCTCGGACTCCACAACTCCAAATGGGCCCCAATTTTACAGGCGGTTAGAAGACATCCGGAGATCCATTTTATTCTTTTATGTCCCACCCTGATTCGTCCGTCTAGAAGGTCTTCGAGACGCGTCTGTTCGGTGAAGTAAAGCTGGCTGCCACCTCGGGTCAAACGTGGAAAAGTCCAAATTCCACAAGCTTTCCACCACCTATAGCCTATCAAAATTAATTAAGATTCTTTGTACTGTTTTTGGTTCGACCCAAGGCTCCAAAAATGCCTATTTAAGGCAGTGGTGGTGAAGGAGTTGAGGATCATGGATGCTTTGTTTAATTGTAATGTTATGCTGCATTTTTGTTGCCTCAATTTTGTCTTTCACATGTAAGTTGTTCAATTCACTTTAGTTTCTTAATAAAATTTCTTCTTCTACTCTTATTATGTTGTTCTTAATATCACTTTGATACCGTTGGATCAAGGTGTGAATTTATTCACACCAACCCTTGTGAAATTATTCACACAACGGTGGAGTGATCATTTTATTTTTGTTGTTTTCTTTACTTCTCCATTTCCTTCCTTATGAGTCTACTTTCCGCTTCCATTGAAACCATGGAATCAATGGAGGGCTTACCCACTTATGGGTTGATCCAAGGGAGTAGCAAGGGGCTGGATTGGATATTATTTATCACCTAATTAATGTATAATCACTTCTTTAATTGGGATTTTTATTTGATGATTTTTAAACTCCATCGTCCTTGTTGAATTTAAGGCCACACACTTCAAGTACTAATACGATCCTTTACCTTGAAGTGCTCAAAACTTTGATCCTTCAAGTGTATAGGTGATTAGTATTAGAGGGTTTGGGAATTAAACCAGTAAGTGATGATGTTGTTTTATCTCCTTAAATGAACCCATCTCAAATTTAAGAAATTGAAATCATTAAAAAGAAAATACGTCCAATCCACCCCGAGTGATAACCTAGGATCAACTCATTCTTTTAATTTGAATTCACTTAAGTATCTTAGAGTTCACTTAAACCCATCTAAAATCAACCCAAAGATTGCCACTTCATAGCCAAAAATCCATCCCTTAGGTTGTGTATCTTAGGTATCTTCTTAGGTCTCTGTGGAATCGACAACCCAAGCTACACTACAAGGACCGTTCTACCCTTCTTCTCTTGGGTAAATTTGGGCGTGAACCACATACACCAGGACCCTGACAACAGATTTCCGACTTTGTGCATGAAAACACAGATTGCATGTGTGTTTCCAGAAGTTTTTAAATATCAGCTCAAACCAGGTCAGCTCACCAGGTATAAGTCTTTTGACCGTGTCTTGTTTGATTCTTTCAGGATGCCTCCCCGCGGACGACCAGCTAGAGCCCCGAGAGTTGTTCATACTGACAGCCCGCCGAGCGACGTGGCCTCAGTACAGGGCCCTATCCCAGTTGAGGCACCAGTAGGTGCACCAGTGGTACTACTACCCATTGGGACACTAATGCCACCAGCCCCAGCAGCATAGGGTGCACGTCGCTTGAGCGCACTGCACGAGTTCCAGCGCCAGAGGCCACCCAGGTTCCGGGGAGAGACGGACCCGCAGGCGGCTGAGGATTGGCTGGAGGCTGTGTTGAGAGTCTTCAGGCTAGTGGGGACGCCAACAGACTTCATGGTGATCCTTACTTCCAGCCTTCTTCAGGCAGCAGCAGGCAGATGGTGGATCCTGATGCTCCAAATTCATGACGAGGCGACACTTCTTTGGGCAGACTTCGAGAGCCTGTTCCAGGCAGAGTTTGTACCAGCCACCCTTCGAGAAGTGCATATACAAGAGCTACTTCAGCTGCGGCAGGGCAGAATGACAGTGGCACTGTATTCAACGAGGTTCACAGACCTCTCGCGCTACTCCACAGATATGGTACGGGACCCGTTCTTCAGGGCCTGAACCTTCGAGCAGGGGCTCAGGCAGGAGATTAGAGCTTCTATTGTTTCTCACAGCATTCCAACCCAGACATGGGTGTTGGAGAGATCCCTCTTAGTGGAGAGTTTCCTTGCTGAACAGTCTCCAGCAGCATAGCCCACCACTAGCTGGCTTGCGGTATAGTCTTCTGCAGCAGACAATAGACATATAACGCAGAGGTCCAAGAGGACCAGACCTACCGGTGGCCGACTGCACGACTCAGGTTCAGTTGTGCGGGGGAACCGGGGTGGAGTTAGAGCCAGCCGTGCCGAGAGTGGACAGTGTTACTCCTACGGCGGGATTGGTCACATGGAACGTGACTGTCCGACCCGCCATGCAGATGACCAGCAGTTAAATGAAGAACCTCCCAGGTAGAGGTAGAGGTTCGATCAGGGCAGACCGCAAGGAGCAGGCGGCCATGGAAGAGGAGCTGGCCGTGCAGCTGGAGGTGGACGACACTTCGGGGTGTTGCCACCACCACCACCAGGAGGCCCACCCCGACCGCAGGGGATAGGAGGACATGGGAGAGCTCAGCTTCAGGCAGCTGAGGCCTATGGTCATGGAGCTCGGGAAACAGATGGACAAGAGCGGGACTAGCTCCAGACCTGGAGGCTATTGATCATGTTACTTCTAGTTTTGTTGTTGTTACATTTGTGTCTTTGTACTATGAGCTGTAATAATGAAAATACACTTATATTTGTAAAGTTTGCTTTCCTGCCCTTTTGTTTGGTTGATACAGTGTGGTCCCGGTTAAGACTATTGACTTAACCCTCACTTTTGAGATTTCTACTGGAGGAGACCTAATGACCTCACACTGATGCCGACAGTGTGACTCGACCCTTGGATGCGAGAGTGACAGTTGGATCTCTTGGTAGTTACGTCGAGGCCTTACGACGTCATCCATGGCATGAAAGCATCATTCATGTCAGGATTGACTGTATTAGGCAATGAATGTGGTTCATCCAGGGGATGAGACCAGATTTCTCTTATCGGCAAAGAAGAAATCATAGCAGATCTTGTGAGACTAGAGAAGGTCCAGGTCATCCAAGAGAGGATGAGGACAGCACAGGGCCGACAGAATCCTTATGCTGACAGGAACTGGAGGCCTCTAGAGTTCTAGGATGACGATCACATCCTTATATGGGTTTCACCTCGACGAGGTTTATAGAGATGTGGCCAAGGCGACAAGTTATCCCGGAGGTTCAGTGAACCTTCTTAGGTCCTTAGCTGGGTAGGCGAAGTGGTTTACCACTTGACGCATCCACCTCAGTTTCACCAGGTGCACGACGACTTCCACGTATCTCAACTGAGGAGATATGTGATCGACCCTTCGCATATCATCGACCATGGGGAGCTGTAGTTTGGAGATGGGTGACTTTCACGGAGGTTCCAGTGGGAATCGAGGATCGACATGAGCAGATCCTACAAGAACGGTCGATTCCTCGGGTGCGCTTTCACTGGCAGTACGGGAACCTCCAGGTGAGCACATGAGAGCGGGAGGCTCAGATGCATGCTCTGTACCGCTTTTGTGACCCTAGTTTGTGTTAAATCTTTACGAGGATGTAAATCACTGAGGTGGGAGTAATGTAAAGTCCCGGAAATTTCAAGGAAATTTTTTTCTTAATTTTCTTTGGAATTTTACGAGAACGCAGTTTCTGACAGCACCTGATTCCGATGCCCGGTGTGCCCAGAATCATTTTCCAAAGTTTGGCTCGGGTACGTTAAGTGAACGGACGAGCGGGTTTTTCTATCTTTTGAACCGGTGCTCGGAATCGAATTCCGAGGGCACCGATGGAACCGTAGCACCGATAATTGCTTAGGAATTCCATTTCTGGAGTTGCGTTTTCAAGAGAGAAGATGATAAAAATTGTGGAAGTTTAATTTATAAATTAACTACAATTTTTATTTTCTTTTAGTTGTTTAAGGATTTCGGTGGAAGTTGGGTAACTACCCAACTTCCCTAGGGAGGTTATGAGGGTGGTGGGGCCCACACGAACCCCACCCCTTCACATTCCTTAACTCACTCAACTCTTGTTTAAATTAGATAACTTAAGAATTTATCACTTATGTTATTAATGAGGTGAGTTTAATGTGTGTGCGTGTTTGAAATTCAAACTCATATCTAGTTAATAAATTAAGTGAGAGCTTAATTTATTTTGGGTTAGTTTCTTCTGGTGGAGTCTTGGGGAGAAAAAGGCTAATGATTGAGGAACTTCTTCATCTTCGACGAAAAACGCGAAGAACACATCGGTCTCCGACGAAGAACGCCGAGTTCTCAGAAACCGAATACGCGACGCCGTGTACCGCGACGGTTCTTCCGCAACGTCTCCTTCCGCGACATCTCTACCAGTGATGAATCCTCATTCGACGAACCTCCGTTCAATCTCGCACGAGGTAGGGGAATTTATTTTGGTGTTCTCTTATCCTTTTAGAAAAGAACGACAAGTGCGGACCAACCAATTCCAGGTTGATCCGCGGATCGTTCGTTCATGTGGATTGATGTTGAGGATTATTTTTTTTGTCCGTGAATTATTTTCATGCCGTATGTCAACTTCTATTAGATGGCCGCTTGCTATCATTATAACGGGAGGAGGTCAGACCGCACGAACACAGCTGAACCTCCTCCCCCCTTGTTGTTTGAATTTGTGGCGGCACGTGAAAGGCGGCGCGGTGTCGTTGCACCGCGCAGAAATTATGAGGAAGGGCTAAGAAGCGCGGCGCCGTCGCGCCGCACCGATGAAGTTGAACAAGCCACGGCGCCGACGCGCCGCGCCGGAAAACGACAAACAAAGCCGCACGGGCATTGTGGGATCTTTGCAGCGAAGGTCGGGTCCCGGGATGATGACTGGTGAAGACCGAAGGCGAATCGGACCACCGGAGCGCGTCCCTTGGTCCGCGAAAGCCCCTGCCGGCGCGCCCCACCGGTGCGGCGGCGCCAACGGTCGGGGGTGGCGTCGCCCGGAGTGCCGCCAAAAGAATCCGCCGCGGCTGAAGCTGCGGTAGCGGAGCGCGGTCCCGTGACCGCGCGGGACTGGAGGGGAGCGGCGGGACGCGGCCGGCTGCCGCGTCCGCTGGCACGGGCGGCCCCACGCGGGGTCGCGACTCTTCACGCGGGGGCAGCACCCCCCGCATGGTTCGGCCGTTCGGCCGAACCCCCGGCCGAGCTCGGCCAGCTTGGGCAGACCGGACCGGGCCGCACCGGCCGGGTCGGACCCGCACCCAGGTCGGGTCGACCCGGTTTGGGCCAACCCAGGGGGTCTCGGGCCGGGTCGGTCCGGGCACGAAACCCCCGTTTTCGGACCCCTCACTGTCTTTCGCCTATTTCTTGAGCTTTAGACCTCCAATCGACGCACCGTCAGTGGCGATGCGATCCATTGATCGAGAAGGTCATTTCGGTATATCGTACTCAAGGTTTCAGAATACTTTGGGTTCAGCCGGGTTGGTTTGCTCACGAAACCAACCGGGCCCCTAGAACGAAAAGACCAATAACTCACAGACCGGGCGTCCGATTGACGCGCCGTCTGTCTCGTTGAATTTCTCTAAGTGATACGGATCTTTTGGCTTACTACGCTCGAGGTTTGGATGCCGTCAGAGTGCGGTCGGGTTGGTTCTCTCATGAAACCAACTGGGCCCCTCGAACAAAAAAGCCAATAACTCACAGATCGGGCGTCCGATTGACGTGCCATCTGTCTCATTGAATTCCTCTAAGTGAGACAGATCTTTTGGCTTAATCCGCTCAAGGTTTGGATGCTATCGGAGTGCGGACGGGTTGGTTCGCTCATGAAACCAACTGGGCCCCTGAAACGAAAAAGCCAAAAACTCACAGACCGGGCGTCCGATTGACGCGCCATCTGTCTCGTTGAATTCCTCTTGATGAGATGGAACTTTTGGCATACTTCGCCTGAGTTTTGGTTGTTGTTGGATAGTGGCTGGGTTGGATCGTATCCGAAATCCAACCGGGCCCCTGGAACGAAAAAGCTGATATCTTTCAGACCAGACGTCTGTTTGACGAACCGTCAGCGGCGTTGGTGATCACGTTGAGAAACGGTCACTATGAGTATACCCGATGGGAGTTCGGGGTACAGTTGAGATACGGTCAGGTTGGTTCGCTCACGAAACCAACCGGGCCCCTAGGACGAAAATGCTAATAACTCACAGACCGGGCGTCCGATTGACGCACCGTCTGTTGCGTTGAGACCCCTATGGCGAGACGGTCCTTTGAGATACTTCTTAGTGGGGATTTGAGATACTTGGAGTATCGACCTGTAGCTCATGGAGCGAACCCTCCCAGAGACGAGCATGTAGAGTACGAAGACCGTGTAGATGACTGAGACCTGACGAATACTTGACCGACTCGACTTGGAGTGAGTTGACTAGCCCAGTGGATGGAGCACCCGATATTTGGCGGCAGACCCACGGCGGACGGAGTGCCTGGTAGTTGGCAGCAGACCCGCGGTACTCGACCGGAGGAGTACCTCTGTAGGCTATTAGGGGGAGTGCCCGGTATTTGGCGGAAGACCCATAGCGGACGGAGCGCCCAATATTTGTCAGCAGACCCGCAGTACTCGACAGGAGGAGTACCTCAGAGACTTGGATTAGTGAGCAGTACCTCGGAGTCGTGACAGGACCACTGTACACTCCAGAGATAGGGCTCTTTAGCAGTTATGGTTTCGATAATGAAAATCTCGGTTTGAGCTGAGTCTATGACCTTGTGTTTGCCTCAAGATTTAGATGGGTCACTTGATAACTTAGGTATATGTATGGGCATATACTTGGGTAGTGGTTATCCGTTGATTTCATAATCTTTGTGTTACCTCATGATTGAGATGGGTAACTTGATAACTTAGGTATATGTTTGGGCATATACCTAAGTAGAGGTTATCTGTTGAGATCTTCTTTGTGGTTATCCTTGTTGGTTTTATTGAGACCTTGAGGGTCTCGGGGTCCCTACTGAGTATCGTTATACTCACCCTTGCACGGGCTATTCCTGCACCTCGTTGTGTTGGTTGCAGACGACGAGCAATGATGACGGAGGCCGAGTGTTCGAGGACTAGATGGTAACCGGAGGTGGACTACACGACGAGTCAGTATCCGGAGGTGGACTTCACAGTGAGACGACACTCAGAGGAGGTTGACGGGCGAGAGCGTTGTGGAGGCTATCTGTACCTAGCCTTCAGGTAGGATCCGTGGTGGACGATCTAGGAGCTGCGCCATCTGTACCTACCCTTCAGGTAGGATCCGAGGAGGACGACCCAGGAGCAACTTCCGTTCTTCCAGCTGTTTTACTTTTGTTCATTTGTAGTTGTACTTTCAGTTGGGTTTGTATTCTGGCCCATTTACTTTTCAGCACTTCTCCTTGTACATAGTGTTTTACTTCCGCTTATACTCTGTGGTGTTTTGTTTACTTTTATAAAGGCAATGCCTTCCCAGTTATCGGGATTTACGCCTTTGGTTCTAGTCGCCAGCCCCTGGACTATGGAAGGCGGGCTTGGGGTAGTCACGACACGGGCCCTGAGGACGGGTCGTGACATCACCCCCTAATACCTTACATAACATCTCAAGAGATATAAAAATCTTACCAATGAATTATTGGTCCATATAATTCTAAACTGCATATAAAATAAGTGAAAATCATACATATTGATTCCATATAAGTAAAATAAACCATACATAGGTCATAAGAATGATAAAATCCATGAGAAGGAAGTGGGTTTCATAATTCTAATTCAAGGAAAAACTAAATGTTATATCATAAGGATTCCAAATTGAATAAGGAATTAAATAATTGTGACATTCATATATTTAAATGAAACATATGTCTTGATAACTGAGTTATAATATTTAGATTTCCTGAGAAAGATCTGGGAGAAGAAGGAATAAAAATGTACCACTTGGGTGAAACATTATGAAATAAATAAAGTATATTTTAAAATAATGAAAAACCTTATTATTTTACATAAAAAATTGAACCAATAGGGTTCTCAGAAAAAAATTATGTCTTTTAGAAGTTATTCATGTTTTAAAAATAATTTTTGGGGCTGATGCTCAACATAAGACTAGAAATAGGAAACTTACCTTAAACTAGGTTTACTTTAAAATAGAAATTTCAAATAGAACTAAAAAAATGTATTTAATTAAATATGATAAGTATATTTAACTAGGTATATATATAATAGGCACATATAAAAAATAAAATAATTTCTTGCAATAGAAATTTCACAAGGAGAAGACAAAGAAAGAAAATGCGTTACTAACTAGTTATGATGGAGGTTTAGAAGATATTCCTTTATGTTTTAATACACATTTTTAAAAATCCCAAATTGTATAATAATAAATTAAAAATTTATTTTGAAAAGTGTATAAGTTAAATACTATGTTCACATGAGATAACACTTAATGAGGTCTATAATTAAAAATGGAAATATTTGCTGGAAGGAAAATTATAGACAAGGAGTAGAAACCCTTATTTAAATGGATGGGAATTATTCTTAAAATGATAACATTTTCCAAAAATATTATATGTCACCAGTAAAAAATATTTTAATAAAAATTGATATCCCATGATAAAAATAGGGTATCCCATATTTAATGAAAGACACAACTCAAGGAGAAACATTATAATGCATGAAATCAGATTGAGTTACAAAAGACCCTTATATTTTAGGAAAGATATAAATCATATCCCAAAATAAGGTGGAGTGTGAATGAAAGTGAAGTTTCTAAGTTAAAAAATAAATTATTATATTAAAATACATGGGGTTAATAAATAAAAAATAAAAATTAGGATTGGTCTATAATATCAAAGCATGACTTAAAGAACAGTGATTAAGATTGATCCCTTAAAACATAAGAAACATTCAAATAAAAACCCCTTTAAAGAGGGATATCATGATGTTTAAGTTTAAATACCATGAATAAATATAATATATAATATTATATATCTAATTGGTAGTATACACACCATCTGAAAGAAATTAGCTGTGTAAAAAATATATCTCAATGAAAGAAATTTTGTGGTGAAACCCTTTAATCATATATGAAAGTGCTATAAAATTTCACTTAAATTAATAAATAATTAAATTATGTTAATTTTATATATACCCAAGAATATTATTCATCCATATTTATTTTTATAATTTCAATTTATTATTTTTAAGACCATATTTTTAATATAATTTTCACTTATGTCAGTTACTCGGGCTTATTTGGTCAATTTTTATGTAACTCATTTTGTATGTAGACCGTGGTTGAAAGCACTGTAAAATAGTTTCATAATATCCATAATATTATTAGTGTTATGGAAATAATTTTTTATTTATTAAATATATTTTTAAATCCAACCATGGTGGGTGGTGATCAAAAATGAAACTCATTGCTCGTGGAAGTGGTAGTCCGCACGTACACATGATTAATGTTTCCATTTCTGAATGAATCAGAGGAAAAGAAGGTAAATTATAATTTTAAAATTATATAATTACAGTTATATTATTGATATCATATTTATTTATCCATTATATACTTTTTATTGGACATGAATGGATGTGACGCAAAATAGAAGACATCACTTTATGAAGGTGATAGTTCATGCAATACACTAATGATGCTTTTTTTCTTATCAGATGGAGATGAATAAATAATGGTTTTTATATTAATATAATAACATATAATTATAATAATAATATTTATTTCATTATATTTTTATTGTTATAAGAGATTTTTTAGAGAAATATTAAGGTAAAAAATTTATGAAGAATGTAATACTTACATTGGAGACTTGGTCTTCTCTTAGAGATTTACATGGAAGTAAAGGCTTTAATATTACTTATAGTGACCAAGGTATTAAGGATGATAAAAATTACTTCAAGGATAGGTAGTTTGGGTAGAGATTCATGGAAGATTCTAAAGGGAAGTGTAACCATGGATGGGTGGAAGTGATCCCCTTTTATAAGTGAAGAAAATGGAACTTTTAGAAATACAATTTACTTTCCATTGTATAACTACATGATTCCTTGGTCAATTAATCCAAAATTTAGTAATAGTATTATAATTGGAAAATTAATTATTTGTGAAGCGTAGGTATCCCATTATAAATAACATTTACTATTATATAAAAAGGATCTATTGTAAATGGATGATTGACCGGTCGTAAATAATTATACGTGATTATAGAATCTTCCCATCACAAAAAAGTAAAAAAAATTAAAGTAAAAAATAAAAAATAAAAAATAAATAAATAAAAATATAAAAATATAAAAATATGAAAAATATAAAAAATATAAAAAATATAAAAAATATTAACAACAATATAAAAATACACAATATAAAACTGTAAATATATGAATTAATAAACATATTACAAAAATATGTTAATTCAAATGTTTATCAAAATAAACGTGACAAAAAAATATATAAATCAACATGGGGAAGGTTTTTATAGAGTATATAGTAGTGAAAACTTCATCCCTAAACCATGATTCAGATGTCACATGTACCCCATCATCTGCTCATGCAGTTTCTCCTTCCATCAATGCATCTCCTCTCACTACAACAACTATCGAAATATTACCTCCTACTCCCTATACATGGACTCACACAATCTCACCCTAAGATCAAAGCTTCTACTAATACTATTCATTAGATGATGATTAATATCCATGATCTCCCGTCAATTTAGAATATGACATCGCAATGATACCATAATAACTCATTGGCGTCAATCGAGATCCAATACCAACAACTCAACCTTTCACATAAGTATATTGAGTAGCCTGCATCCATGATGTGTCATCAAATCCTATTTCACCAATGCTTCAATCCTCAGTCTCATCCTAAATCGCATCCTATGAGTGAGAAGTCATGACCTCATATGACTTATTCAATTTTAACTTAAAAATAAAATAGTTAAAATATTATTTGTAGTTAATTTTAAAACTCAAATAAAATTATGCCGACCAAAATATGATGTTGGTGAGAACCAGTAATCTATCCAGTGATATCATCATTATACATTCTCTTATAATTATTGAACTCTATAATATCAGGATGTTTAAATTCCTCTATGAGTGTAAAATAAATATTTCACATTTAAAGTTATATAAATTATTTAAAAAAGTACTTACCATATGTCATCGATGCATACTAAATGTAAAACTACCATATCGATTCATTACCACTTTTCTACCCCAGTTTTACTGACCTAATGATGATCTCCTCTAAACACTATATCCCATCTAGTATAAATATTATCCATACTAAATCTGAGATGAGATGTAATCTATTTGGTGGTCACATCAAGACTGATCAAAATCCATGACCCCACTCTTCCCATGGATGTATTCATTATATTCTACAAAAAGTAATGGAAATGATCATACATACAGGCCTCACCAGCCTCCTAGATAGAGGTATGCATGCTTTCATCGATGTGATACCATAAACCTTATAAATAAATAATAATATCAAGTAAATAATTAATTAAATTTAATAATAAATTTTATTTATTTACTTATCATCCAATGATCAAACATTTAGTTCCAAACATAAATTAAAATATGATTCCATGTCACCCATGATGTAGAAAAATAATTCAGTAATATATCACTCCCCTATCCAATATTTATACACAAAAAGAAGTGAAAAACATTTCAAATATTCAAACAATTAGTATATAAATAAATTAATGAAAATTAATGAAAGCTAACTAAAATATAGAAATAAACATACCTCTACAGTCATGGATAAAACTCAGTAAGTTGAAGTCACTTGGGGATAGGGTCAGGAATCATCAATCCCGCAAGACTATGAACCCTCCAAGTTAATGCTAAACCACTAGCAGCCTGAGGTTCAGATGATGAACTACCAGGATCATCACAAGGTAGTTTATCCTAATCCAAATCCTGAAACATATCAAATAAATGGTCATAAACCATCTGAAACTTGAAATGACTATTGTTAGAATTTTTAAAATTATTATATATAGATATATAATATATATGATTATAACTGAAATTTAATTGTTTCAATATTCATCTTCATTATCATATATATATTATGGTGACAATATATTTATATCCTTCTTCATTACCATCAATTTCCATAGGAATTTTATCTTTATCATCTCTTTCTATTTCAAATTAATTTGTTACATCAACAAAATCATCGTCACCATTGACCTATAACTATTGGGTGTCATCATGGATATTTATTTCTCTTCATGGAAAAAAGGATTTGGAGTTGTCTATTGAAAAATTTTAATTCCTTTCACTTTAGTAGAACCACATTAACATTGGGTAAACTAATTTTCATGAGATTTTCTTTTTATTATGCCCCACCAATCACTTAACTCTCATGATGCAGCATAATAATTTTCATAATGAATTTTATGTGCCTAATGTGATTATAAAAATAGTTCATTTATTGAAAGAAGTATTTTATATTTAATATCAATGATTCAATGGAACATATGAAAACACAAGACTCTATAAGTATTTGACCAATTAAATTTCAACATTGTTACGTAATTCTTTCCCAAAAAACATAGTTAAATTATTTCTTCCAGCATGCCATACAAGTCAACTTCACTTTATCTATGATGAGATACTCTCAAGAAAACACCTATATTCCTTATTTTTTTGATTCCCCATATGAATGTGTATGAAATTGAAAACCATTTTCCACATATTCATTATAAGATTTAACAATTTTGGATTGTGGGTTACTCAATACACACAATCCATAATCAATTTTATCAGCATGTTGAGATACCTAAAAATTTGGAAAATAAATATCAATATAACAAGTAATAAATTTATTTTAAATATTAGTCTATAAATAATTTACATTACCTGTTTTTGAAACCTATAGGAAAAATTATTTTGATGACATTCTTCAAGATAATCTACTATAATTTGCGGAAATAGTTTCTTGATATGATTATCATATAATCTAAAAAAAATAAATTTATAAAAATATATAGAATAAGTGATAATAGCACCCACTGTAAAAATTGTGACATTTATTCATAGTTGAGCAGAACAGATACATGAGCCCAATGATGTTCATTATCTAAAATTCATCATTCATTAACTCCATCAAATACAAGTTCGATCTTATTGAAAATTGATAATTTACTGTTCATTTTATCCTAAAAAATTCCTTCATTACGACCAATTTAGTTATGTTTTGAGGGATATTCACTTTTCATCACCTTCTTCCCATCTACTTCATGCTTCCCTAATGCCCCTTGGCTGACCTTTAATTACTAATTGGGGTTAATTGTGGTCAATTTTTGTCAATTTGAGGTAATTTTCATAAATTTACCTTTAATTTTTACTAATATTTACTAATTAAAGGTACTATTTACTAATCATTAATAATCACTATTAATGTTTAATAATTATAGTGATTTGCCGTTAAGTTTTACTAATTACAACTAATTTTCACTAATTATAGTAATTTTACTGTTAGTTTTACAAATTTTCTAGAATGTTTTACTATTTTTTACAAAATACCATTAATTTTTTTATAATTATAGCGATTTATCATTATTTCTTACTAATTACTTCTAAATTTTACTTAATTAATTTGATTTACTACTAATTTTTACTTATCAATGCTAATTATTAATAATTATCATGATTTAACATTATTTTTTACTATTAAATACTAATTATTACTAATTACCATTAAGTTTTACTAATCACAGTGATTAAATGTTCATTTTTACTAATATTTTCTAATTTTTATTAATTTTGACTAATTACCACTAATTTTGGATAATTATAGTGATTTATCATTATTTTTTACTAATTACTGTTAATTTTCACTAATTATATTGATTTAACATTAATTTTTATTAATTTACTAGTAATTTTTACTAATTACCTCTAATTTTTAAAAATAATTGTGATTTAACATTATTTTTTTTAACTAATTACTGCTCATTTTTACTTAATTATAGTGATTTTTTGCCAACCTTTACTTATTTTTAATAATTACTGATAATTTTTAATAATCATAGTGAATTATCACTAATATTTACTGATTACCACAAATTTTCTCTAATTACTGTTAATTTTTTACTATTTGCAACGATTAAATATTCATATTTTCTAATATTTAGTAATTACTTATAATTTTTTCTATTTTTTTCTAATTACCAATAATTGCTAATAATTATAGCAATTTACTCTTAATTGTTTCCTAATTACTACCAATTTTCACTAATTATAGTGATTTAATATTATTTTTTATCCAATTTATTGGTAAATTTTACTAATTACTGCTATCTTTAGTAAATATAGTGATTTACTTCTTTTTTTTACTAATTACCAAATTTGTTAATAATTATTGTAATTTATCGCTAATTTTTACTAATTACCAGTTTTTTTACTAATTACTGTTAATTTTTACTAATTATATTGACTTAATGTTCATTTTCACAAATCTTTACTAATTATTGCTAATTTTTATGAATTTTTAATAATTACCACTAATTTTCATAAATTATAGTGATTTACCCTTAATTTTTACTAATTAATTCTATTATAGATAATTGTTTTTAAATTTTTAGTGATTACCGATAATTTTTAATAATTATAGTGATTTACGGTAATTTTTTACTAATTACTGCAAAATTTTACTAATTATACTTGTTTACCACTAATTTTTACTAATTTTCACTAATCACAGCTATTTTTACTAATTTCTAGTCATTTCCACTAATCTTTACTAATTTGTGCCAATCACAACTAAGTTTTACTAATTTTTAGTCTTTACCACTAGCTTTTACTAAATATAGTGCTTTTTTGAAAAGTTCTACTAATTATTTCTTAATTTTAGTAATTTTAAGTCAATAACACTAATTTCAAATTATTATAGTTATTTATCGATAATTTTTACTAATTTTTGTTAATTTTTACTAATTATAGTGATTTAACGTTAATTATTACTAACCTATACTAATTACCGCTATTGTTTTACTAAAGTTTACCAATAAACCTAATTTATAAAAATTATTCTGATTTACCATTAATTTTTACTAATTACTGCTAATTTCTACAAAATATAGTAGTTTAACATTCATTTTTACAAATGAGTCTTATTTATTAAAAATTACTAAAAATTATTATTAGTTATTACTAAGATCTGTAAATTATAACTAAGTTCTGTTAATTAATACTATTTATTTACCAATTATAAGCAATTATTATCAATAACACACACTTACTCATAATTAAAACTAATTATTAGAAATTAAACTATTTAATTATAATTAAAAACATTATTTCTAAGTAAAATTAAATATTTATAACTTAAAATAACAATATCTAATTCTAAATAACTACTTCTAATTATAAAAAATTACTTCTAATTTACTCTAATTACTACTAACTTATAAAATTAAATTATAATATAAAATAAATAAAATGAAATAAAAACTAAAAAAATTAAATAAATACCTATAAATGAAGGAGTTTTTTTGTGATGAAAAACTTAAAATTTGTTTCCCAGTAAAAAATTAAACTTTTAATTGAATAATTGAAAAGAACAAGAGGAAAGTTGAGTAGATGAGAGCTCAACTAAAGAATGATTGAAAAAAATTCAAAGGGGGGGTATATATATTATAGATTAGTAGCGACGAGAGTATTTGCGTCGAATAACATCGCAAATAATACCCACCATAAATAAGTGAGACGACGGTTAAAATGTTATTTGCGATGGATACTATCAAAAATGCTCATCTTCCAATAGAGTATTTGTGACGAGTATTAATGACCTATCGCAAATAACTGTAAATAATAGAGGTTATTTGTGATGGGAGTGTTCTCCCATCGTAAATAACTATAAATGACGAATGGTATTTTGACTAGAACCTACTCTCATCGCAAATACCCATTCTCATGTTGTGATGGGTAATCACACAAAAAGTATTTGCCATGGGAACCCTTTCCCGTCACTAAATAAGTGTCCATTTAATATTATTTGTGATGAGATTCAAATATCATAAAAAATAGTCCTCCGACATGGACTATTTGCAATGGCCAATGGGCCCGTCGCAAAAACAGATTTTCCCATAGTGTAGAGTGTGGGGTGATATTGGGTTGATCAAGCCTCAACTAGGACTTTACACACACTGTTTAAACATATTTGAAGTCTTTTACCATAGTTTTTTTTTATATTTTTATATTTTTATTTTTACCTTGATAATTAGTTTTTAATGAAGTGATTTATATTTTATTTAAAAATAGAATGTAACCCCTATTACCATTTTTTATTTGGAATATATATTTAATATCCATTTAATCTAATTAAATTTATAAAAATTATAAAATCAACTTTTACATTAAAATACTTAATATAAAAAACCGTTTTTGTAGAAAATAACTTTAAACTATTATATGTTATTTAATATTATATGGTAATTTTTAAAAATTAAATGAGTATTATCATAGTTATATATTTCTCTAAACATAATATTTGATTCATAATTTAAATTAGATCAATTTGATTGGTGACATAAAAATTACATGATATTAATTAAATAATTATTTTAAAAACTATCTTACCTGGTAATTAACACTAATCTTAATAATATGATCTGTGTGTATGAAAATAAAATTGAAAACGTTTTATAATATTTACATGTTTAAATCAAATAATCAATACATATTTTAATATTTAATTTCTAATAGTGATAAAAATGTAATTTTCACTATAAGCGCATAATAGTAGTTATTAGTGTGAAATATTATTTGAGTTTCAAAGATGTTAAACATGTTTTTTATAAATCTAAAATGGTAGTTTTAAATTATTTAGAATAATTAATAAATATATATTTTTAATATAATAGGTTTTATTAATCTTTTAAGTCATTCTTATGTTATAAAAGTGATAATATTTAGCAAAATGAGTTTTTTTACGCACAAAAAAAGAGACTATTTCAAAAAAAAATCAAAAATCCATCTTAGGATAATATAGATATAATTAATTAAAAAATGAATTTTATTTTATAAAATTAAAATTATCAAATTTATATATTTATCTTTTAAATTAAAATACATATATTATAAATAACAACACTTTTTTTTGGAAAATAGTGTTTTTAAACATTATGTATTCTTTATATTATTTCATATTATTTTCAATTTTTGGTGATGTTAATATATTAGGTCATATAAAATAATATTATAAGGTGTCAACTTTTTATATTAGGAAAAAATATACAATACTTAATAAATATATTCTTTGAAAATATATATTACGTTTATACAAAATACACTTAATAAATACGATTAATCAATTATTTATTTTCTAAAATTTAATTTTCACTACTCCATTTATATTGAAATATTTATTTAAATTTTGTATAAAAAACATATCATATTTTAAAAATAATAATATTTATATGTAATGAGTAAATATATATATACTTATAATAATTTTATTTCATATTTTTATTTCATTATGAGTTACATTATTTTAAATTTACTAATTAATAATACACGACATCAGTGTAATGAATATAAATATGAACAATGGCCATATTTATAATGAATATATTTGTAACAACCTTAATTTTATTACCATATTTGCACTAACCAAATTTTATTCCTTTATATAATCATACTAAACTTATTTCATTCACACTTTTCATTTCCATAGTTTTTATTTTAGGTCAGACAACAAGCTTTCCCCTTTCATAGTATTCTTTCTAATTATAGGTTTTGTTATACTATTGGTGATTCTAGAAGGTGATGGTGGTATTTGAAATTTTCTAGTCTTAAGGATATTATTCTATTAAATTTATTACCCCCTTTCAGTTTTGGCACTTTTAATGGATTTAATCATCCATGATGTGTAATAATTCATTGTATGTGATACATGGTTTCATATAATTTCATTGTAATAATCCATTATAATTGAATTAAATTTCATTATCTCAGTTCATATCTTGTGTGGACCAATCTGTAATCATGTATTAATTCTTTTGAAAGAAAAGAGAAACATCATAGGAAAAAATTAATATCTCCAAAAACCCGGGGTGTTACATTCCCCCCTTAAGTAAATTGCATTCTCACAAGTTTATTTATTACATACTAATAAAAATATATAAGGATTTATTTTATATAGACCTGACTCGATATATAATTTCTTGAATGATATCAACCTTAGAAACTTAGGAAACATATATTTTTACTTAGAATAGGATAATCCCTAATATTGAGTTTTCTCTAACTTTTTGAGCCAAGAGTTTATCATTATTCAGTATCCAGACTCATGTTGAATAATTTTATTATAAATGGTGTTCATAATAATCCTTTAAAAGACTATAATATATTGATATAAAATGTGATCTCTTTATTTCAAATAATTCATTCTTCTAAGTGTATAGAACCAATCCATTTCCAAAATAACATTAAATTTATCAAGGAAGGATAATAATATTTTTATATACACTTTCCCAAAAACATAAACATGGGATCCAATAATAACACCACTATATGTTGTTTTATTAATAATTAAACATATAGACCTTGGATTTAAAATTTTATGTTCTTAGAAAATATTCTAGGTATAAAGGAGTGATTTGAATAAGATAGAAATATATTACTAGTAGTTCTTGAGTGGATGATCAATGTTCCCAACTCTATATCATTTTTGAAACTCACTTATCTAGTATCAATTACATATTATTTCTGTTGTTTCATTGGACTTGTTATTTTTTGATTCCTATCATCATCATTAGACTTTACATTAGGGAATTGAATTAGATAATTTCCAATTTTTCAATATTTTATGATTTGGACCGTTAGTGGGCCTTTTTGATGTACACTTTCTTCTCCCATCATGATAACCATCCTCTTCATTTTCCAATTATAGTTTAATACTTGATAACACCCTCTCCCACAAGTAAATCATTTTTATTCCCCTTGAGGAAATTTCCGTGGTGATTATTCCCACATTTTTGAAATAAATGAAATTGAGATTTCCTCCCTTCATCATCATCTTCATATGAAATTTCATGAGACTCCATTATTCTCTTTAGGGGTGTAATTAGGATTTTAACAATGTTTACTTTGTTATTCATGTTTCAAGATTGTTGTTTGGGTATAATCACTAGATTTCTTAGACTATATCCCATAATAATAGGTTGATTATTAATATAATAATCACATTATCCATCACACCAAAGGCTAACTCAGTTCGATCTAGTTCCAACCATTTCTAAAACTAAAAGGGTTAACATGAGTGATAAACAATTGAAATCCTAAGGATATTATTATAATAAATATGCTAAAATAAATTCAACCTTAAATCTTCTCACCCTTTTACATAATCACATTATCCCCTAAATCCTTTTTAGTTTAACCTATATGAGTCATAGTTTAACTAAGGTTACTTTAAAATGAGTTATCTTATAATTCTTAAGCTAGTTCCACAATGTAACTAGAAAATCAATCCTTCATAGTTTCTCATAAATAGTATATGATAAACCAAATTAAATCCCAAAGGGGTGTCCAGCCAGGAGTGTAGTCTTATGCCCACTCATTAGGCACCAAGTAGTGATTGAGTTAATACCCAGTACACCCATTTCCAGATTATTAACCTAAGGTGTATCTATACTGTAACCACATTCACTTTAGAATATCCAGATAGGGATGTAATTACAATTAAAATCTCATAATCAATAAATTATGAAAATTATAGGATTTTATCTCATACTTAGTATTATTCTGTAGACTTGTCCCTATGGTTTTCACTATGTTTTTTTCAAAATAAACTCAAAAAATAACTAGAACTTCCTTTGATACCAACTATAGTGACCCATGCCTTAAACACATAATATTTCATAATTCTTAGCATTATTTTACAATAGAGAAAATCAAATGATCACGAGGTCTAGTTTAATTGAATTGTTAGACATTCAAATACATCATCTTTATTTAAAACTCCACATAGTTTTCCTAACTCCCATATATCTTCTAAAACCATATAGAATATCATGTGGAAAATACATAAGAAAAAGTGTGAGATAGAGAGCCCAGTAAGTGAATAAAAATGGAAGTAAAGAATAACATTAGATGTAAGAGGAATGATATGATATCATAAGGATAATAATCATAATAATTAATACATGACATAATAAAATTATTTAATAATATCATTAATAAGTTAAAAAACCTAAAACATGATAACAAAAATATAAGTAAAGGGCCACTACTAATAAAGTAATTATAAATTTTATAAAGTACCATGGTTTATTAGGTTCACTCCCAAATACCTTACAAAACATATCATGAGATATAATACTTTACCCAATGCATTATATTTCTATATAATTCGGTTCCCATCCATCGCATAAATGAAAATAAAACATATGCATGCCACATAAGGAAAATAAACCATATAAAAATCATAAGAATGATCAACCCATGAGAAGGAAGTGGGTTTCATAATTATCATCTAAGGAATAACCAGAGACTAAAACATAAGGATTCCTAATAGAATAATGAATTAATCATTTTTTATGTTCATATTCTAAAATTAATCATAGGTCTTGATCATTGAGTTCCAATTTAGATATTTCATGTTAATGATCTATGATAATAAATAAAAAAAATGTACCACTTGTGTAAATATTTATGAAATAAGTAAATAATATTTTTAAAGAAGGAAATTACTTATTGTTTTAAATATAACCCAAATTGAACCAAGATGTTCATCCATAAAATAATTATGGTTTTATAATCTACTAATTATTTATAATCATTTTATCAGGGTGATTTTCAAAATGAAAATATAAATACGAACATTCCATTTAACAACAATTATATAAAAATGGGAATTTAAATGGGAATTGAGAACATGTATAACCCTAGAGATGAAAAGTATATTTAACTAGTGCAAGATAATTATATACCAAAATATAATAAGTATATGAGAAGAATATTTCTTAAAATAAAAATAAAGAGAATGCATAACCAATAAGTCATGAAGGAGGTATGAAAAATCACTTTGTATGTTTTAAAACACCTTTTTTGAAATACCACATCATAAAATAAGATAATAAAACTTTATTTTGAAAATAAGAAAAGGTAAATAAAATATTCACATGATATAACAGTTAATAAGGTCTCTAATTAAAAAAGGGAACATTGGTGGGAAGAGAAATTATGGACAAGTATGGGAAACCATAATTTAAATAAATAAAATTATTATTAACATGGTTTCATTTTAAAAAAACATTGGAAATCACCAATAAATAATATTTGAATCAAAAGTGATATACCAAGATAAAAATAGTGTATAACATGTGAAATTAATGATGAAACTCAATGAGAAACATTATAACTCAAGAAATCAGATTGAGTTATAAATGAGCCTTATATTTTTGGGAATACATCAATCATATACTACAATAAAGAAGAGAAAGAATGAAAGTTAAGTTACAAATATAAAAAATAATATATGATATTATAATTCATGGGGGAAGTAGATACACCATACAAATGAGCATTAATGGATAATATCAAAGCATTCCTCAATGAAGGGTGATTGAGATATATACCATTTATGGCTTAAGAAAAATTCTAAAAATATCCCTTGAAAGAGAGGGAGAGATTGAATTTGATGTTTAAATACCATGAATAATGATAATTCATGATATTATATATCTAATTGGTAGTATACAAACAATAAAAATATAATTAGTTTCATAAAATAAAATGTGTCACAAAGAACAAAATTTTGAGACGAAACCCTTACCTTGTGTCTGAAAGCACTCTTAAATTGCACTTAAATTCCTAAATAATCAAATTAAGTTCATTATATATACCCCCAAGAAACTTATTCGTACATATTTAATTTTATAAATTCTATATATTATATTTTTATACTAATTCATAATATATTTTTTGCTTAAATCTCTTACTAGGGCTTGTTCGGTCAATTTTTTTATAACTCCTTATGTGTGTTGACCTTGTTTGAATGCATGCAAAATAGTTTAATAATATAAAAAACATTAATAGTTTTATAAACATATTTTTTATATATTAAATGTACTATTAAATCCAACTATGATGGGTGTTGATAACAAATTACACTCATTACTCATGGAAGCGGTAGTCCACACATACAGACGATTAATGTTTCTATTTCTCATTAAATTAGAGGAAAATAAGAAAAATGTTAATTTTAAAATTTAATAATTATATTTATATTATATATATAATATTTATTCATCCATTACATCCTTTTTAATTTCCATGAATGGCATTGATGAAAATTGGAAGACGCCGCTTTACGGAGGCGGTAGTTTGCACAATGCACTAACAACAGTTTTATTTTTCTCAGTAGACAGAGGAATAAATAATAATAATTATATTAATATAATAAAAATATAAGTTTAATAATTATACTTATTTAATTATATTTTTATAAATAAAATATATTTTAAATATAAATATAAAATAGAAAATATTATGAAGAAGGCATTAATTATATTGGCGACTTGGTCTTCTAATAGAGATTTCCTAAAAAGTGAAGACCTTAAGGGAAATTCAAGATAACAGGGGCATAAGGATGAGAAAATGAATTAAAAAATTAGGATTTTGGTCATAGTTTTATGTTAAATATTAAAGGTAAGTGTAACCATGGAGTTTTGGAAGTGACCCCCTTTTATAAGTGGAGAAAATGGAACTTTTGAGAATACCCTTTACACTTCCATGACATCATTACACTATTCCTTGGTAAATGACTACAAAATTTTATATTAATGGTGTTTTCGGTAGTATTGGGTAGATAAATCTTCAAATAGGACTTTACAGACATGTTTTAAACATGTTTCATGTCTTTTACGACAAGTTTTTACATTTTTACATTTTTATTTTTACCATGGCAACTATTTTTTTAAAAAAAAAATAATATTTTATTTAAAAATATATGATAAACCATATTACCAATTTCTTTTATTTTTTTAAACTAAATTTATTCTCTAACTAATATTATATATTTATAAATATGAGATTTTCAACATTTAAATTAAAATACATCATATAAAAAAACTATTTTATAAAAAATAAAATTTAATTATTACATGTTCTTTAACATTACATAGTGTTGATTAATAGTTGAAAGAGTATTACTATAGTTATTTATTGGTTTAAAAATAATATTATAGTCATAATTTAAATTTTATCAACTTGTTTAATTAAATAAAAATTACATGATATTAATAAAACAATTAATTAATTTTTTTACAATTATCGTGAAAATTAAAACTAATATTACTAATATTATCTGTATACCTAAAATTGAAAAATAAATTTTTATCTAATATTGATATTTTTAAATTAAAAATTAAATAAAATTTTTTATATTTAATTTCTAAAAGTGATAAATTCAAATTATTTATTATAAGCTTGTTTTTAGTGTGAAATATTACTTGAGTTACAAGAATATTAAACATTGTTTTTATAAATTTAACATAATATTTTTAAATGATTTATATTACTTATTAAATATATATATATTTTATATCTAATGGTTTTATTAATCTTTTACTTCATTTGTGTATTTTAAATGTTATAGTTTTTAACAATATCAGTATTTTTACTATTTACAAAAAAATCGACTATTTCAGAAAAATAAAAAAAATATTTGGATAATATTGATATATTGAATTAAAAAAATGTTTTAAATTTTATAAAATTAAAATTCTAAAATTTATATATTTGTCTTCTTAATAATAATATTATAAATTTCAAATAAAAATGATTTTATCCTAAAATGATGTTTTTAACATTATATGTTCTAAATATTATTTCATACTGATTTATAATTTTACTAATGTTAATATATTAGCTTATATATAATAATATTTTAAAGTGTAAATTTAGTTGATTAGAAAAAAATAAAAAATACTTAATAAAATAGTTTTTTTAAAATAAATATTAATTTTAAAATAAATACACTTTAACAAATACAAATAATAAATTATTTATATTATAAAAATTAATTTTTACAAATTAATTGATTTTGAAATATTTATTTGAATTTTATTTATAAAAATAACATATTTTAATGATAATATTAATAATATTTATACATAATTCTTAAAAATCATATATATTTATAATATTTTCATATCGTATTTTTATTTCATTGTGAGTTATATTGTTTTAAGTCTACTACCTAAAAATACATGACATTAGTATACCGAATTGATATATTACCAACAACCATATTTTCAATGACTATATTTCATTCCTATATATACACTTACTAAACTTATTCCTTTCACACTTCTCATTTCCATGGGTTTCATTTTAGATATGAAAACACGCTTTATACTTTCATGGATTTCATTCTCATTATATGTTTTGTTATACTAATGGGGATTATTAAAGGTGACTGAGGTCTATGTGAGTTTCTAGTTCTAAAGATATTGTTCTATCCAATTTATTTCTCCCTTTTAATTTTTTCAATTTTAGTGAATGTCATCTTCTGTGATGTGTAATAGCCAATTATATGCGATACATGGTTTCATATACATTTTTTGAAATGTTCCAGTATAATTGAATAATGTTTCATTATATTGGTCTATATTATAAATTTCCCAATCCGTAATCAAGTATTAATTCCTTTTAAATAATAGAGAAACATTATAGGGAAAAATTAAGGTCTCCTATAACCCGGGGTGTTATATTTTCCATATATTGCTACAAATGCTCAGATGGGAGTTTTACTATCCTTTAAAATAAAACCACCCAAAGGGAATTTTCATTACCATTAAAAACATGAATTCCTCAATAGAAATTTTCATTTCCTTTAAAAATTTTACCACACCCAAAAGGGTTGTTTTCATTAACTTAAAACATTTCAACCCAAATCACCCTTATCGAAACAATTTCACAAAATCTATTTCAATTTCTAAAGTAAAGAACAACAAAAAAAGTATCCATTTCACATTTTAACAACTAAAAAACACAACACCATTCACCATGTCATTATAAAATACCACTTTTCATTTCAAACGACCTAATTAATCCTTACTATTTTTTCTAATGAAAACATTCATTTTTATAAAACAAAAACTATATATTTACAAAAAAAATCATTGAGAAAACAATATTTTATTTCACTAACCCCAATCCATTACCAAAATCATTATTATTTTACAAAAACCAATATTATTACTCTTTAGTCCTGACTCAATGTCAAATAATTTCCATATTAACTGATGATTATAGAATTCCATTTTAAAATCATCGATTCAAAACATAACCCCACTTTGAAAAAATTATATCATGGATTAACTGTTCAATAAAAATCTATATTTTTTAAGGGATACTATATAAATTAGGAATTTTAATTAGGGTGTAACCAAATGTAATATAATTTAATAAATTATAGGTAAACACCTGATAGAAGGCATGACCACACAACCTATGCACATGAACAGATAAGTGAGACTATGGGTTAGGATTAGGGACTACCCACCTTAGACTTTAAAGATTACACACATCTGGTATTGTCATTTGGTTCAACCTAAATCATAATAAAATAAATAAGAAAACAAATTACCTAAAAATAGGAAATATTATTCTAAACAATGAAAGGAAAATAGACATTGAAAGAGATAAAGAATATAGGGTAAAGGAGTCATTGAATAACCTTAATATCTTGATCTCAGATGACAATGAATAAAATACAACATATTAGAGAGATATAACCATAGTAAGAGAGGATATATAGGGGTGTTATATGAGTCTACTAGTTCAAGTGAGTAGAGAGAAGGGAGTGGCTTGGGCTTTAGAATCGTAAGTCAAGAGGGTAAAAATAAATATTTTAAGGGCCACATGGTTTGGCCACATGGTTTTATAAACCCTATAAAAAATATATGGTTAGTAATATCATAATACACCCAAAATATCATGGTTGTTCTACATGGTTTACCAATCATGCACCAACCACGTGAATCAACTGTGTACCCTTTGAATCAAATCACATGGTTTGTCTACAACCCTGAACAAACTATGCACTAAGTACCATATATAATCCACCCATAATATTTCCTATAAATTTCACATGGTTTAACCAAAACCAAATTCTAACCATTAAAATCAACAATGAACTATTTAATTTTAACAAAAATTATTTCTACGTAAGGGTAACCACATGGTTTTCCCTAAACCGTGCAACCCAAATAATGAACCCTCGAAAGAGTTCTACAAAAACTTATGAAACTCAACCCAAATATCCCAATAATTATTTAGAAACCTAAGGAAACTATTGGGACTCAAAACATAAACAAAAATATCCCTTTAAGATGGTCCGACTCTTATATTATCGTTCTGAAACCCTTTTTTGAAAATTCCCCGCACACCAAACTCAAATTTTTTGAACCCTCATAATTTTTTAACTCAGAATCAGATAAGTTTTTACATTTATCATGTTATACCATGAATTTCCATGGGTGGTATAGTTATTTATTTAGAATTTTTAATTTAAATGTGTTTATTTAATATATATTTTTATGGGGTTTAATACTACTCTAAGTTGTAGGAGGATCCTGAAAGATATCTCAAGAAATTCTTAATTTTAGAGTGATAATGGAGGCAATCTAGGGGGTGAATGGGTAGGGTGTATGGTCTGTAAAACTATATTTTGGCCATGTGGAATGTTCTAAACAACTTCTATTGACACTAAATTTATTGACACATGGTCTAAAAATCCATGTTTCCAAACCATGTCCCGTGAATAAAGTTATGAATTTTTAGTGTTTTCCATCCTTTGATTATTTTATCTCCTCTTATGATTTATTATTATTATTTCTGAGTAATAAAGTTGATATTTTAGGGGTTTAAATCATAATTTATTAAATTTCTAAGACATTTTTTTATTATTTGGTGTTTCATATATTTTTTAAAACAATGTTTTGGGTATTTGAGTTTATTTTTTGAATTTTTTTGAACTTTATCACAAATTATTTGAGTGGATAAAACAATTTCAGGTCATGATGGTTTTAAAGGAATGAATTTATTGAGTGTTAATATTTATGAGTTTTAATTTTTTAAGGTTTTTGAAATGGATCCTTCAAGTGGATTTATTATGGACTCACTAGTTTTTTGAAGCATAAATAAGTCCTTGTTAGGTGATTTTTAAATAATATTTTAAATAGTGTTTTTAATCTTGTTTTTCTTAACTTATCATTTTGTAGACCTTATATTGGGCGTGATTTGGCTTTATAAATATTGTATTTTTTGTGATTTTTAATAATTTTACCCCATAATGGAATAAATAATTCAATAAGAGTATCACTTAGGTATTCATTTTAGTGATCTAGATGTTGTATTCCTAGTTTCTGACTTTTCCAAGACTCTTGATGGAGTTGTAGGGCCATGTTGTTCTCAGTTCAGGATCATACATGAGAGTTTCTAAATCAAAATATTCTAGTGTTTAGTGGTGATTAAGTATGTCACTATGAGACAAATTGGCTAGCTAATTTCGAAGATAAATTCTATTCATAAGGAACTTCTAGAAACTCTTGGATAAGGCATACCACTCTTATTCGAAGGATTGTGTTTGGATTTGTAGAGTCACTCGATATACTCCCAAATGTTTGAGGTTTTGGATTGGGAATATTTTAAGGAAAACTTTATCTAACAATATTATTCCAATGAATTTATAATTTTTTAGGTGATGGAATTATTGATTGTTCATATAGGTTTCAGTTAAGGATTTTGTTGAACATCTCACAGTACTGGTCCCTTTCTCAGTTAATTTGGTTTTTGATGATTTGAAAAAGTATTTTTTCTTTGATAGATGCTTTCATCCAAATATTAACTAGATAGTTTTTTTATTCTGGTGAAAATATATTTATATAAGTTACGTATAATGACATTATCACTGAGTCTTTATTAGTTGGGAAATATGTGATAAGTGATACTTTGACCCCATCTAGTACTAGTAAGAGTTATCCAGTTAGTTGATAGTGGGAACTAGTTGTGTGCTTAAAATGTGAGACTTACAAGTATTTTATACCATCTTAATCATCAAATCTATGGTATTATAATCAATTTGGATTTCTTGGTCGCATTCAAAGGTTTTTTTAGTGGAACAAATATCAAAAGAAAATTCTAGGACCCATATTTGATTTGAGCAGTAGTTTGTGATGTTTCTTCCACTGGAGATTCAATTTTTTTTTTGTTTTTGGGGGTTCCATATTTTGTTACCTCAATTTGTTTGGGAATTAATACATATTTTTCTACACATACATATCTTTTTTTAATTGATAAAAGATATTTTGGATCATATTAATTTATTTTTATATGTTCATGAACCATTGGTTTTGATTATTATCATCACTTGTTCATGGTTTATAACATGGTTTGAGGCATGTTTTATATATGGAGTGGTAATTTATTGGGTGTGGGTTGGAGTAACATGGATAAAAGTTTGGTTTCAGAGTAGATCGTGGGATTTATGGAGTTGATATTTTAATGGGATAACTAAGAGGTGTGTTCTATGATTTGGGCCCTGAGTTACCCTTAGTGTAATTTCATAACAAAAATTTATAACCATGCAATTTCATGTTGAGGATATTATGGTTTTGGATGTTCTTCCTTTTTTTAGTTCATTATCCCGGGGATTTTTTCTAGTGAACTTTTTGGGTGATCTCAAGGACGTGCTCTCTTTTGTTGTTTTAACTAGTTTTCCATGGTAGACAAGATCTTTTTTATTACTTGAGTGAGTAGTGGGAACATGTATACTTGGTGATTGTCATTCATTAAAGTATTGATGTAACTTGATTCACCAATTTATATAAATTATAAATGGTGGGGGGGCATTAGTTAGTGTATGTATATTTCCCTTATTTATAGGAGTTTTCTTCAAGGTTATTTTCAATTGGCACATGCTATTTATTATAGTACATGTGACCTCAGATATTCTTGAGGTGCATGTTTGTTTTTTCATTTGGTAAGGTATGAGAATAAAAAATCACTTTTAGGTATTGATATGTGAATTTTTTTAGAGTTCCTAAATTTAAATTAGACCATCCAAGTGATTATCCCAAAAGTTCATTGTGCGATAAATATACTTTTAAGATTCCTAGTGTTTTGATGGGGGGTTAATATTGAATTTATTTCAGAAGATTTCCCTAGGTGTGGGATGATCATGTCCCATGATCTTGGTTTCAAATTTAGGAATTTGGACCTATGGTTGGGTCTTTTCTTTCGATTAGTTGGTATTGACCTTTCCTTTGACCCTAGTTTTTGAAAAATCCATTAGGGATGAAAGTGGAATAGTCTTGAGAATTGTGAACCCCCAAAACATAATTTTCTTGTTTATGATTAAGTGGTTAATTTATCCATTTATCTTGGAAATACCATGGGGAATTATGGAGTTTTAGAAAATTTTCCAGAGTAGCATGGAGTAGGATAATAGTTTAAGAAACTTTGTAGTGGAAATTGTGTGACCAAGGTAGTCTTAGAAATTGGAAACCACATAGTCACCACATGGTTTGGAAAAACATGTGAGTAAACCACATAACCTTCTTATCATTGTGATTTTTTTATATTTTTGAGTTCTTTTTTACTTGGGGATTCTCCCAAAATATTCTCTATTTCGTTTCTCTCATCTATTGTGCCTACAAAATATTTCTTTCCTTCTTCCAAGCCCCTCAAAGATGGATTCGTAGTGTTTTCTTATTATGATTTCATTTGGATCTAGAGGTTAGGAATTATAACCCTTACCTTATTGTTTTCATCCAATTTATCCCATTTTCTATAACCCCAGTGGCCATAGTTTTTCAATTTTTATTTTTAGGATTGTTTTAATTGGGGTTTTTTGTTTCTAAAGGTTGTGATACATCATCCAAGACATTTTATAGTGGTTTTTATTAAATAGGTTATATTGTCCTCTCTTGAGGTAGGTGTTTTAATTATATTTAATGTTATTAAAGTGTTCCTTGAATTATTGATTCTTTATAAGGGTTTTTGAACTTAAATAATGATGTATATGACATTTAATTTGGTTTTGTCAAAGTTTTTCCCTATATGAGTGTGATTTTAATTTAGAAATATGAGTTAATTTATTAGTTCAATTTCAATTTATTTTCAAATGTTAATTTATTAGTTCTAAGTTTCTTATAAAATTTCATTGGTGTTTTCCATAAAAAAATGATTGGTTCCTGGTTATTTGGTCCAATTTGGATTTATAAAGTGGAGTATTCATTTTTTTAAATGGGTTTCCTTATTTCAAATGGGTGATTAATTTTTTATTGGGGTTTTATCATTTTTAAAAGGATTTCCTTTTTCTATAAAAGGGATGTTTGATTGATGTCATAATTTAGTGATTTAATTTATTTTATTAAGACAATGCTTTGTTAATGTGTGTGTTCCCTTATATTTACACTTCTTTAAATGTGGTTTAAAAAATGGATTTATTAAGGTGGAGTCCTTGGTTCCAATGAAGAGTCTTATTTGATATATTGTGTGAAATATAGATTTTATTGATCAGTGATTACAACCTAGTTGAGCCCCAATTTTATCCATTATTTATTATGGTGTTTATTTGTTAATATTTATATTAATTATGATTCATGTGTATATATCTTATGTTTAGGGATTTGGTTTGAAGGGATATTATTAGAGGTATTTGATTATTGTGTTTTATTGACTTTGGGATGTGTGATTATCATGTGATTGACATTGGCTTGATGGTGTTCCACCTATATTAACTATGACATGAGGAACCCTAGGATACTGATTGGGGATTCATGGGATGTTATCTATTCTAGTTGATATTTATGTACAAGCTAGTAGTTTCTAGTTGAATGTTATAACGTATCTAGGGGGATGTCACCGATGAGACTAGTGATGGTGATCTGGGTGAAAGGTTACGTGACCATTAAAATTATAGGTGTTGGTTCAACTTTTTCATGTTTAGTATGTATCCCATTAATCCCTATAGATTTTCCTCATGATACATGTCTTATGTTATGCCTCTTTTTTGTTGAAAGGAATGCGTGTTTCTTGTTTATTGGATGGATACTGCTTTATGATATTGATCTCTTTTGTAATTTAATCTTTACATTTGCTAGTATTTCTCATTTAATTTATTTTCATTTGTTTATGAATCTTTATAGATTATATATTTTATGATTTCCCTTGGAAATTTACTCATATTTGAGGATTTTGTGTGTTAACATATTAATGGGAAAGGATGGTGTTTGTTACAAATGAAAACTATTGTGAATTTTTTATTTGAAAATGTTTTTAAACCATGAAATAATCTGTTTTTAAATAGGGATGTATTAAATAAAATGAGAAGGCTTACCTTTTTCATTTTTGAAATTAATACTGTTTTAAATAGGTAATGGTTAGTTTATGAAATGACATTACCTTGCTAAGACATATTTGAGGCATGTTTTATAAATAATGTGTTATATGAAATGATATATGGTATTGTGGTTTTTATTTCCATTTTGTGTAATGGAAATTAATTTTTTTATTAATTTTAAACTATTGTAATTGATTTATTTATAAAAGGAATATAATAGAATCATGGTGGTATTATACTGGACTTTATCCCACAATGTAGATACTCACATTATTGGGTATGTAGTCTTTATGTGGGTTATTAAGTTGTGACTTTCATGTTGGTTTTCCACCACTCTCTATTGGGAAGTGGGTGATGTTGGTTATGGTGGTGACTTGAGAGTCACATAGTGATTTTGGGATTTGATGGACCATTCGGTTGTCTGGTGCCTTAGCCTCTCTGACCTACTACTTTCATTTAGTTTTTCTTCCATGTTATGGGTAATAAAATAATTATATAAATATAGTTTCATTTATGTGAAAAAATGTTTAGGATTGGTATCATTTATTTTTCATTATTCCATGTTTGGGTGTTCTTATTTTAGAACTACTTATTTAAATTTGAATGCTTTCCCAACGCATAAAATGAAAATACCGAGTTCCTTGGTGGAACCCATTGTTGATCCTATTTTTATTGAGGGTAAAATCATTACAATGTGTTCACTTGTGAAACCCTTGTTCGTTTCACCACCCTAGGGAAATTGAGAATGTGCCTTGGGCCTTATAGAGGAACAACTCTGGTGATGGGTTATATCAACATGGGCCAGTTCTCTACACACTCAAACTCTATTTATTAAATAAATAGAGCCTATAAAAAGGATAGGATTCCTCCCATTGTATACTAAATTAATACATTCCAAGATAAAACCTTTATTACCTCTAATCACCTTTTTTATTTTAGGATATCCCACTAACACCCCTTTAGTGATTCATGGTCCTCCAATTAAAGATGAGGATCCAAGGAAAATGTAATTCCATCATAGGGAGGAGTTATTTAGATATTTATTTAATGATCTCCATCAGGGATTCCACTATGAAGAGTAAAATATGGACATTTATATAGTAACTTTATAATTGATATTTGTTCTTTATTTTATGCATGTTGATATGGTTAATGATATATTTAGTATTTTTGATATTTCTTATATTTACATGCTCATTAAATGAACACCCAAATATCATTAGTGGCATCATAGCCTTGATATTCAAAAGATATTTTTTTCTTACTTTTTTTCGAAGAAAATTCTCATCGTACGATGATTGAAATCATATTATAGGTTATGATATGTATATTTTCTTATGTTTGGAGTGCATGACTATATTATATCATATAGTATGACTTACAGAAATACCATGGGGTTTCTCCATGTTATAGGATATAATATAATATATTATAATATATTACTGAACACCATTTATCACAAAAATAGAGAATCAAGTCATATTGATGATATAAGGATTATCATTAAAATTTAATAGAGACTTAGAATAGGGCCTATCATAGGCGGTGATATAAAATTATGACTTATAATTCCATTACCAGTTTTAAATTATGATATAGATTTAAAAATGTTAAAAATTTAATATTTTGTTAGATTAGTTATTGTCTATAATTTTTTTTATAAATGACAACTTTTAGGCATTGTAGAATGATATTTTTCATGCTTAAATTAAATACAAAATGTTATTATTTTTATCGCATGTTGGGAAAATATAAATTGAGCTTTTTATTTGTTTATTCCTTTAAAATATTAATTCTTGTAAATTATTTATGAAATATGAATATAGTGTATACTTTAATTTATGAGATAAATTTATTCTTATAAATTTTTAATCCATGAATTAAATCTTAGGTATGACAATATAATATTTAGTTTTCATCAACCGTGAACTTGTTTTGTAATTAAAGTTATTATCATAAATTTATTAGTTGAATATATTTTATATTTATTAGGTTTTAGAGTTATTATGAATTGGATTCTCCATTGAGTAAAGTACCTCTGGTTAGAGGAATTTGGATCAGAAGTTCCACTGGTCTAGAGGCTTATGCCTGATTTTAAAAATGAAGGTGTTGACTATTTGTGTATCTATAATTACTCATGTAGAGATTTATAATCTCATATAATTTTAATCCATTACATGAAAAGATCATGTAACTTATTCTTGAGATGAATTCATATATGTGTGAATATGTTCAGCTTCAATTTTCAACTGATTAACACACACCATGGGTTTTGTATATAGTTAAACATTAATTTGACATAAAAATGAGGATTTTGTTGATAAAATAGGGATTCCAAAACTAAATATTTATAAGCCTTCATACATAATGGAATAAAACATGAGATAACACATATTACATGTGATCCAATAATAATGAATTTAATATAAATATGATGTGTATTAAATTGGAGAGACTTTAAAAAACCCACCAAATATTAGGTGTGAGATTATTCCCAAAGTGATAATTGTAAAGACCTTGATCATCCAATCAGGTAGGTTATGCCATCATTGGGTGCCCCTAGATTATCTTATGTAAGGAAATAATTTAATTGTAGATCCTAATAGAAATATGCACCTGTTCATTATGTTTTATTTGGGTCACACTAGGTGGGAGGCCCTAAAAATATTAAGTTACTAGATGAATAGAGTTGAGTTTGTCCATATGATGGATTAGATAAAGAGTTATCTATTTAACTATTAAAGAATCATAATATCTATGATTTGTAATTTTTACTACCAAAATAAATATTTGGTTTGAGAAAATACATAGAAGATTCATCACTTAGTGAAATATGGATCTTGGATTACTAAATATATATGATGTATGGGGTCATTATTTTTAGTGGGGGTACTTTTAGTAAAATTTCTTGATCAAAATATATAAATCATGATACTCACCCAAAAATATTTCTTTGTTATAGATTATGATAGGCATCATGTTTATCATTTTGAGATATCCTATAGGAATGAATTATAAAAAAAATTCTATATTGTTATCTATGGTTGAGAAGTGTTCTCAAAGAAAAGTATTATAGTTATTTGAATGTGAATATTGTAGAATTTTATTTCTAACACTGAATCATGGGTATTGGATACTGGGTTCACATCACATATATGTGCTAAAAATTACAAAATCATAGATAATATGTAATTGAAAAAGGGTGAATTAGATATTTGTTATGGAAATAGAGTAAGATATGTTGCATTGGAGTTTGTTTATTATGATCTAATTTTACCAAGTGAATTGACACTGGAATTAGAGAAATGATATTATAGTTTGGCCATAAATAATTATATATATATATATATTTTGGAAAAGATGATATTTTCATTCATTATTAAGAACTAGAGTTGTTCTACATATAAGAATGAAATTATTTATGGAATTAGGAATATGGTAAAAAATTTATGCATTCTAGATATGAAAATTCCTATCTATAACATTTAGAATTAGAAGGTTAGTGATAATTCTAATCACAAAAACCTTTAGTATTTTGTCCTTGGACATATAAATGAGAGAAAACCCATTTTTTTGAGATATTGATTGTTGGACTCATTCGATTATGAATCGTTTGATGCAAATGAATATTGGTTTTTTAGGAAAGATGACCAAAACACCTATTAGTGTAAAATGTGAATGGACCAGTGGAGTATTGAATATTAGACATAGTGATGTAATGAGTACTCTTGTAAGTGGGGGGGAGGGTAGGTACTGTGTAGCTTTATTGATGGCTTTAATCGGTACGATTATGTGTTTTTGATGAGACAAAAGTATGAACCTTTCAAAAAGATTAAAGAGTTTTGGAATGAAGTATACAATAAATTGAGAAAAAGTATTATGATTTTATGATCATATCAGGGTGGTGAAAATATAAGACATGAATTAATTTATCATCAGAGAGATTTTAAGATTTTCCATAACTCACACCACTTAGAGCATCATAGGGGAATGATATTTTTGAGAGGTGAAATCACACCCTATTAGACATGGACCGATTAATGATGATTTATCATTATCTTTTTATTTTATTTTGGGGATATTCACTAGAAACTAATGCAATTATACAAAACCAAATTCCAAAAAAATAAGTCTTAAATAAACCATTTGGGATTTATTATGAGATGAAATGAACCAGTAGGATCCATATGATTACTGAATGGGGGAGGGTGTGAATTTGTGATATTTTCTTTTTACAATTTATTTCTTATGATAAAAATTTCTCCTCCTATTAAAGAGTTGTAAATTTACTAAAAACAAACACACAAGCACATTCCATAGGAATATAATAATTTACAAGGTTCACTATATAGTAAGAGTAGCTAATCCATAACATGGTTTTGAAATAATCCAATAACACACAATCCACTAGAAAAGTCCTTTTTATGTGGTTACATTAAGCACGAGATATCCTTACACTTGCATTGAACTATTATCAAAACTATAGTACATGGTATTTGCATATAAATAATGATTTAATAAATATTTTTTAAAACATTTAGAAACCTACATCAACAGACTTAGAATGTTGTTATTCTATTTCTTTTACTTCTTGAATTTTTCTCTATTTTCAAAAAACTTATTCTTTACTTTATTTCCTAGTAGTAGGAATGAAATTTCTCTATAAGTTCACTATTGATACAATTTATCTATCTAATTTTCCATACGAAAAAGTCTGTATAGAGTTTTTTGATAATTGAAACAACTCTCAAACTTTTTTCATCTAATTTCACATGATATTAAAGTTTTTCCAATGACATATATCCATTGACCCAAATAAAAAAAATACTATCCAATAAAACTTATTATTATTAAACATTAACCAAGATAATACTAGGTTGGAAACTTCAATGATAAACTTTGTCATTTTACATTTGGAATCTCCTTTTGAAATCAATTCTTTAACGCTCCAGATTTTTTAAACATGAACAACAAATACCTCTATAGTTATAATTATATCCTATTTATAGACGCACGACTTGGAGAAAATGTGAGTCTTAAATTTAAATTTCCCACTCATTAAATACTTGAAATTAAAATATCCTACTAAAAATAAATTAAATGCTATGAAGACTTATTGAGTATTTCTAAATATTCTCATAAACATTAGAAACCACTTATTTCAACAGAATTCTTTCAAACTTAGTGAGAATCATAGATTATCCTTCCATGATATTTGTAACCATGAATGATCAACCTAGAATCAACACATTTATATCTTTATAAAAATTTCATAAATAAATTTTAAGTGGTAAAACATTATACCCATAAAAAGTTAATTCAGTAAAACTTTGCAGAAAAATTCCCATTTAGAGAATATCGATTCAATTATTTCTTAACAAACTTCAAGTAACTTCTCTAAAAACTACCCCAAAATTTTTCTCCATCTAATGAATTGCATCATAAATCTCATTCAGTTGAATTCATACACCATCCCCTTTCTGATGATCTTTATACCAGAACGTTCATTTGATCATCTTGTAACAACTTCAACATTATAACTTTGTTCATGTTTGTCTAATGAACAATATACAAAATTTTATTCTAATGTAATTTTTCTATATATTTCATCTAATGGATTTTATCTGAAGCCATTCCTCATCCAATTACCTTGATATTCAACAAATTTATTCTACTCTCCAAACTATATACAAACACCCATCTCAAACTCATAGCTAACACTCTTATCATCCAAAACACTGTCTAGTAAACTTACACAGATCTTCATAGAAGAAACTTTGTATATCCAAACAAATTTCTCCCCCTTTCCACATAACACATGGATCATGATATATTTCTTAACTAATGATGTTAGAAAATTTTATAACAAAATATCATCTCTATATTTATATTCATCGAAAATTTAGTCTAAGGAAACATTGTAAACATTATAAATTATTTATAATAAGACTTTATCAAATAACCTTAATTCATTTGATGAACTTTGTTCATCTGATTACCAAACTCTATCAGAGAAACTTTGTTAAAAAATTATCAATTTAATGAGATTTTAATTTTTTAACAAAATACAAAAACTTTAATTAAACATGCATTCAACCCGCATCTTTAAAACGCCTACATAATTCCTGGACCCTATAATATCCACTATTGGATTTTTTATAAACCATGGAGCCTAAATCATTGATACTTTTTAATTTATTAAATGGATTACATATCAAAAAATGGTAATCCTATTTGAGAGAACATGGTTTAGGAAATAAGAATCATTGATCAATAGTACCATTTTATATAAAACCAATGACTTAAAATATATTTCATAAATCCTATTAATTTCTCTTCAAATTTACATAAGGAAAAAACATTTTTCTCTAAGATAATATTTACAAAATCAACATTAAAAAAATATTAAAATAGTTCACACATTCATACTAAAATCATATCTTACCCCTTTAACAGACTACTAAAAAATACATGATTTCATTAAAATTTTAACCATATAAGAATGAATAGATTTATGTTGAAAACTTTTTTCTCCCCTAGAAAACACTATCCAAAAACAAGAAAAAGAGGGGATGGATATCACATACTTATCATTAAGGAGAGGTAGGTTAACTAACCATTATCAACCTACAATTATGAAATGTTTCTTTCAAAAATTATTTTTGTAAAAATATCAAAAACTTTCCATATTATAGGAACAAACTCCAAATTTATTTCATTATTCTCCACATTCTCATTAATGATGCAATATTATATATAAAAATTCTTGGAATGATAATGTTTCACCAAATTTTTCGTGAGATTTATGGAACTCTGATTATATGAAAATATGAGTTGGGGAAACTTTATATCAAAAAAATAAGTATTCAAAATATGTCTTCATCCATAAAAATTATGTTTCTACTTTAGGGGAATCAATATACTTATCTTCTAAAGAACTATAACCTAGTAGCCTAGATCTGGTGGTTACTTCATCACATTTTCACTAAATATATGAAATCCTATCCCATAAGTCTGGATAGGTCATTAGTCTTGTAAAACTAGATACATATTTGAATTTCACATCACATTTGAAAACATAAAATAAAAAATAGTATTTTCTTCAAGGTAATCATTACGTCCTCTAGTATAACTGTACATATAAATCATAAAACATTTTTTGGCATCATGGGGAAAAGAAATATAATAAATAGGTGAGTTCAAATGTCCAGTAAGGGTATGAATACAGTGGAAGATGACATGAATAAGTAAGTCATAATCAATAAGGTAATTTAAATATATGAAAACACATTCTAATTAATAAATAAAAAAAATCATAAATAATAATATGGTAGGAATAAATATAGATAAAATAATTTCATATAAATAATCACATGATCTTGAAACTTTTCCATGGATGTCATATCTAATAAAATAATCACATGGAAATATAATATATAATATAATAATGAGTAAATGCATAATTTTGACCATCACAAACATATTATCAATGCCTCATTTCAAGACATCTTATATAAATGGGTGAGGCCTCAGCCAATATCTAGACTAGTTTGTCTTATAATACCTACCAATGCATCGAGGGGATATTCTTGGCCATTACAATTAGTTATTAATTCCAATGAATTTCTCAAATTATAGGGGTAAAATAGAATCAATGCAAACATTTTTATTGAAACTATTATATGGAATTTTAATAATTACCCCAATCAATAAACACAATCATAAACCATCTAGTGTAATATGATGAATGGTATCAAAATAGTACACCCCCAATCAAACTAATCATAAACCATCCAATAAAATATGGTAGATGATGACATAAGAGAATAACCTCAGTGAAGTATAAGACTCAACAAAAGATGTTGACATTGATGAAAAAACTTTAAAAATATCATTGTAAAATTCCAAAAGAAAATAACCTTTTTTTACTTTGAAATCACTTATTTTTTAAATTTCATAAACTTGAAAGAAAAAAATGTTCTATGAAAATAACCTTGTAAAATATTAATGCAATATTAAAATAAAATATTAGTCATGATGGATGAAAAATATTTTGATGACACATAAGTTAAAAAACATCCATTTCACACAATTTTAAAAGGGTTAAAAAGTAACTCATTTAGAAAATGATTAGAAGATTACATTCAAACCATTTTGTAAAAATTAAAACATTGGTAAAAATGTATTTAAAAATTACTGGATAATAGAAAAAAAATATTTTTTTATAAAACCCAAACATGGAATAGAAATATTCCATAGCCGAGACTTAAACATAAACAATCCTGAATAATGATGAGATTGTGAAATAAACCCTTACCTTAGGTTTGACTTCCTTCATATGCATATGTAAAAATGACATAATAAATGTATATTATTTTATAAAAATATATTAAAAAACTATATTAATATATATCATACAATATAAGACTTAATTATAATATTTTATCACCTTTTTATTAATAATTATTTGTTAAAACTATTATTTATGGTAATAACTACTCCATTTTTTGTGCAGGTTTTAGTTCAATAGTTTTGGTCTTTATAATTTGATCAAGTTTACATAATATAGAGAATGTTAATAATGATATAAATATCATATATACACATTATATGAATTTTTAGAGTATTCCCTAAAATATAAAGATAGAAAATGATTTACAACTTTCATAGAGATGGTATGTCATACATACGTAGGAATGATGTTTTCACTTTTTGATGGATGGAATGATAAAATGTTAAAAAATATTTATCCTTTAAATAATAATTATTACATAATATATATTTCATATATATTAATTAAATATATCTTTATTCCCATTTGAGTAAAATAGAATGAAAAAATGATACACATCACTTCGTGAAGGTAGTAGTCCACATGTAAGCATAAGAGATGTTATCCTTTCACAATGGATTGGAAGGTAAGAAAGTAGATATGATATTACAATTTTAGAGGTATAATAAGGTAATAATTATAATATATAAACATTAATCCCTTAATAATACCCATCCATAAATTTCGATGTTGAAAAATGAATTTTATCATTGCATGGAGATAGTAAGTTCTACATATACACAAGTGATACTTTCACTTCCCATTTGATTAGAAAGAGCATGAGTAATGGTGGTTTCATAATCATGGTAACATTTCAGTATATTGATGAAACTTATGTCACCATTTTATGATAAATAAAAATTATTTAGATGAGGTAAAATAATAAATAAATAGAAATCAATTAGTTAAGGCGGTTACATATCCTTTGAAATAACTACTCTAAATCTCCTCTTAAGGGTCCGGGGGTTAACATCTTGGTATGAAAAGAACCTTTAAAATGTGTATAAGGAAGTATATAAGGTATTTTTATTAGGTTAGGTTGATTTAGAAGGATCAATGTGGTGTAAATAAGTGAGAGATAAGGCTCCCTATTATAATTGAGGATATGGGCACTTTTGGAATTTCATAAATAATTGAAATATAAAAAAACTATTTTAGATCTAAATGATTCCAAATGGAAATTAGTTTGAATAAAAAATGTATAGGGTGAAAATAAAATAAAATAATTAAAATTTAAGAAGGTTTTATATATTTTTAATCACAATATTTTTTATTAACACCTTGGTCAATTATTTTTGACCTCAACCATGATAACTGTAATTTTAATCACAAAGGGTTAACAATGTTATTTTAAATGGAAAAGTGACTAATAAATAGACCATGGATGATTTTTTTAACCATATTCTATTCAAATGGATGAAGTTATTTTTATGAGTTTTAAATAATTTTATTATATATTATTTTTATAAAATAGTATTAATTTAAATTTTGAAACTACTCAGTTAATTTGACTTTTAATACATTAATAGAAATGGGATATTTGAATATAATAATTTAAAAATTATGTAAAATGTCATATATATATATATATAATACATATAAAATACTAAATCATCCAAATTATATCATTTTTAATTTTTTAATTTTTTTTAAAATCATTTATTTTATTATTATGTTATTTAAATGAGTACTCTGTTAGTGTTACACAATAATTTACGGTAATCATATAATTTTAAAAAAATATAAATAAATTTATATTATGAAAATAATCTCGTTAATATAAAAATTTACATTTTGGTTCATTTATAACTTTCTTTTCCTCCTATATGGACTCATAATAGACATTTAAAATTATGAGAGTGACATTTTGTAACTTTCTTCAATTTAAATATTTTAAGGGTTGTTTTCTCAAACAAGTGTCCATTAAACAAGTAAATTGAGAGACTAAGGTGACTATGGTAAAATTAAATTTATCCAATAACAATTATTATAAAACAATTATGCCCTTATCAACTTGTCTTAACTTAGATTAACCTGATCTACCCTTTACCGAGGTGATAAATTTTACCTTAGATACTATTCATAAGGCCTATAAATAAAAGGAAACTATTTATCAAATTTTAAACTCCTTATTATAAATATGGAATTAATTTTATGAAATTAAATCTTTATAATTAGAAGAAATTAATTTTAAAATAAGTGCACAAAACATGACAAACCTCGTTTTTAGAAAAAATTAGTTTTTCTTAAAAATGAATAATTTTGTATAAAAATGTTTTCATACAAAATTAAATTATAAATTTTATTCCAATGATCATAATTGGATTATTCATAATATAATAAAATTAATTTTACTTTTAAGACATTATAAAATAAAATTTAACTTTGTAAATCGTTGATTATTTCAAAAATTATATTAGTTTCATAAAAAAATTATTTAATGTCTATAATTTTATTATAATATTTTCTCACAAAAATAAATTATTTCTTTAAAGAAAATATTTATGAAGTGTAAAATAAAATCACTGAATATTATGTACTTATTTACTAATAATTAATAAATTATTTTTTACTGAGTAGTTCATTTATATTTATATTTCAAAATTTAGTTAATAATATTTATACCGGTCAATTTAATAATTAGTTTAAAATAGTAATATTTAAATATATTATGGTTTTTTAAGCTCAGTTTTGTGTGTATTATATGATATACAACATATTTTTCTTTTAAAATCTCATTGTTTTATATCACCCCCTAAATAAATTAAAACCTCACAATTTGAGCTTGTGTTAGGTAATCAAGAGTCTCACATTTGAAAATATCTTTGAGGAAGACCCACATCGTAAAAACAATTAATAAAACATTCTCTTAAAAATAGTTAAATATAAGTATGAAGATCACCACAAAATTGAATTTCTAAATAGTATACCATTTGTGGGATATGAAAATATGGTTATAAAAGTGAAAACTAATACCAAAGGATTAATAGAGAGTGATATAGAACATATTCGTGAGAAAATAAACCATAAAAAAATATAAATATGTGATGGGTTAAAAGACCATTGATTTCTTTATAAGAAAAGTAAATGGATAATTTTTTTATTTAAAAGTAATTTTTTTAAAGTTTAGGGGTTCTTTTACTATCTAGATAAATCACTCGAGAAAATAATCTTACTTGATTTATTTCCACATCATAAGCATAATCAAATCCTTTGATTGTGATTTGATCTATTTCCACTTAATATCTTACTCCAAAAAAGTGGATATTCAAGATAAATTTTTCATGCCTGGTTTACTTCTAAGGAATCATAAGATCCATAAGTCATTCCTATAACCTCTGAATTTTACTAAAACCAAAATGGGTAGCAAAAGTTATCCAATTGATAAATCATACTTTAAAATTAAATAATAATATAAAGTGTTCTACTTAATCCATGAAATCCATACATAACCTTAATGTTCCTCTACAATATGTCTAAAAGAGTCCAAAAATTTAGGAATAAGGTTATTAAATTCCTAAAATAAACTCATCATTAATCCCCCATAAAGTGTCTCTTAATGTCACCTATAATTACCCTGATCACATGGTAATAAATTGATTCACAATAAAATCTTAATGAACGCATACATGAATCCGTGAATTAACTCATTCTTTATTTACTTTAATAAAATCACATATTATCCAATATAAATCAAATAATTTAATAAAATACTTCACGAATTTCTTTTTCATCAAATCACCTACCATTTTTAAGGTAATCAATACAACCCTATTATACTTTTCAATGTTAATCTTCTCTTTATCCAAACTAAACATTATTAACTCCTTAATGGAATATATTAAGGGGTTTCTTTACCTTATTTAGAAATTCTACAAAAAAATACCAGATTATGACTAACAAATTTTCATAGTTATTAGTACCATTCATCATATGCTTTAAAATACTTAAAAAAACTAATATAGTAAAATACTTATATGTTTCATGATTATTATAACCAAAATATAATTTATAAAACATTTCTACAACCTAATTATTGAGTCCAAATAGAAAATTAATTTAATCATTCCACTTTAGTTATAGTAATAACATCAGATCAACCTTGATCCTTTTGTTTCTTCTGTGATATATTGACTTGATTCTTGGTGATTTTATTCACGTAGTGCCCCACATCCTTATCGTTAAAAAATTGAATGTTTGAGGTTTTTTTCTTACCCTTGTATTCAAGTGATTGATGGTATTTCTCTCTACACTTGAGTAAAACTCCCATTCCCTTCTCCTCTTGCTTCTTTCAGAGACATAAGAATTGAAAAATTATTTTTCTATTTTGACAACACATGATACTGTATCCTCATATTATGAGATTGTTTGGGAGACTAGTTCCTTTCGAAGGATTGGTTTTAATCCATTAATGAAATGACTAATCTTACTCTTTGGATTATTTATGTCATCTACATAATGACTTGCAAACCTTGTAAAGTTGTATTCATACTTAGAAACATTTTTATCTACATTTTATCTTATATTTAGGAATTGTAACTCCATATCATCTCATTTTTCATGAGAGAAATATTTTTCAAAGGATATTTCAATGAAATAATTCCATTATGTACTCTCTATTTCTTCATCAACCTTAGTGTTTTGAATTAATGACCACTATTGATCCACAGACACTAAGAGATGATAAACCACCATAATAACTTTATTCGTTTCATTACTTCAAAAAGCATGAAAAATATTCTATAATGAACTTATACATTGTTTAGATACAAATGGATTTATAGTTCCATTTATTGATGTAGATTTTGAATGAATGAAGCGGTATAACATTGTCACACCACATTGTGGATCAACAGGATGCTTCATACTGGCAAGGTTATTGCTCATAAACATGGTGAAAAATAAAAATATGGTTATAATATGTTCAGTTCTAGCTGTATTTCCAATGCTAATTTTATTATTCTTCCCAATAGGAAAATCCCAATATGAATTATGTGCATTGATATGGTTTCCATTCATTGTGATAAGCACCATTTCTATAGAATGAAATATACTATATTAGATCATAACATTATGAATCATAATTTATAATTTCTAAACTAGGGAAAATATTAACATAAATTAAAACATTAATATAAAATTAATATAAAAATCATATGCTTGGTTTATTTGGAAATTTATTCAAGTTTCTCTATAGTGTTACGTTCACTAATCTACCTTTTCCTAAATCAAGTTCCCAAAGTTTCCACTAAACATTCTTGGATACCAATTGTAAAGAACATGACCCCAGTATCCAAAATCTGATGTTTAATTTGTTTTATTTTCACTAGATACATAAAATAACATCCCATAGGACCAAATAGTTTAATATTTTTGGAAGACTAGATATATACTTGAATTTCACATTATATTTGAAAACAGAAAATTTAACATAGTATTTTCTTTAAAGACCTCATTATTTTCTCTAGAATAACTTTTTAAATAAATAATAAAACATTTATTAGAATCATGGGGAAAATAAACATAATAAATGGGTGAGGATATATTCTTAGTAAGGTTATGTATTCAATGTAAGCTAATATGAATAAGTATGGCATAATCAATAAGGTTAGGTAAATATTTAAAAACAAATAAGATATATCATTTTTGTATCTATATTTTCATGTGTTTTTATATATTTTTTCATTTAATATTAATTGATTTAATATGATATGTATTCATAATATCAATGTTTCTTGTGTTTTTAAAGTAGAGAATTATTAGAGTGAAATTAGGAATAAATTTAAGTAATACTTGGAAAATGAAGAACCTGAAGACACTTCAGACCACACAACTTTATAATGTAGCACGAAAACGTAAAATGAAGTTGAAGAAAAGATTGAACATTGAAGAAAAAGGATACAATGATTGATGGAAAATAATAAAAATAATCTAAAAGATCTAGAATTCTTCTGAAATAATCTTTACCACATCGAAGTATGATCATGGTATGTTTCAAAGGATTGAAATTAAAAATACAAGATGACATGAAGATTCTAGGGATGGAAAATAGTAATTTAAGTCATGAAAAAGGGTTTGGACGTGTGATAGATAAAATATTTGAAGAAAAAACAAGAAAAAATCATACCATAGGAGAGCCCATGACTTTCAACATGTGACACAAATTCCATGCCATGCAATTTCCCAAACAGACCCAGATATAAATGTTTTGACGCATATTTCAATGTAGTCCTCCCCTTTATAGACCATAATCCCATTTATCATAGTTTTCTACCTTTGTACACCCTAGTATTATTTCAATTATTATAAATATGGGTTCCAACCAAATAAATATTGATCTATTTGAGGCGTTGATATTTGGCCCCCAGGAGGCTACCACTTGGGCTCCGACACAGAGTTCATCATAAATAGGTTTTTATATTCTACTATCTTGTTTTCTTATTTTTCTATAAAATTTGGATGATTATTAGTTATTTTACTTTATATTATTTTTATTATCTATCATCTATTATCTCCCCTATGGTTTTGGGTTTATTTTTTGTAGTCAATCACCCACTGATGATTAGTTAAACTCGTATGGGGGAGATGGATCGGCTGAACCAGGTGAATATATTTTTTTATTTCTTAACTTATGTAATGATTTTATTTAATTTTTATTTTTATGAGATTCACATTAATAATAATTTATTAAAAAATGAAACAACTTCATTAGGTAGCAGACAAAACCCAACATGATAAAGTCCAATAATTTATGACCAATGAATTAGATTATTCTTCCACTTTTGAAATATGATCATAATGAATCCAAGAATTTTAATTAATTTTTATATGAGGAATTATTATTCTGGGTTATATTTATAGGTACTTACCATTTCTTTTATCAGTGGAATTAATTAATTTTCTAGCTAATGAGTACTATTTTTTGGAATGTACTATCATGATTTCTTTGTAGTAAAACCTCCCATGGAACCATTTCCACTCTCTTCTATATTTCTATATAATTATGATTTTATTTTCAATTTTTTAATTAGTAAAATGAAATAAATCAATTAAATTGGGATCACATGACATTTGGTTGATATTTTCCATTGCTACATTCCCCGCTCTCTATGGTATTGACCCCTTACCACCATTATTCTATGCTTTTGTAGCTATTATATGTTGGAAAATTATAAATTTATAATTTGATCATGACCATGTGGAATCAACAAAACTAAATTGGTTAGTAAATATTCTAATTAATCAATAACATAAGCTTGAATAATTATATATAAGTAATTAATTATGATAAAATAATGTCATAGAAATAATCAAATGATTCTGAAACTTATCCATGGATATCATAACTAATAAAAAATCACAAGGAAATCAAATAAATAATATCAAAAGGAGGAAATGAATAATTCCGAACATCATAAACATACCTTATAGGAATTTTTATAAGACATATTACATTGAGGAGTAAGGCATCAGCTAATAATGTAATTATTTTGTCTCATGAGACCTACCGATGCATTAAGGAGCTATAACAGGACCTGCACATCACTTGATGAGTCTATTTAATTACTCATACAAAAGGGGTGAAACATAATTTAGGCGGTGATGACGTTGGGTGCTCGGTGGTTAAAGAATATCTAGGTGGAGATGGCCATAGATCTGGTCCATTCCTCGCTGGAGGGGGAAGGATCCCTTAGAGTTCGGGCCACCTTATCTCTTTTCTCCAATCGGTATGTCCTCCCACCTTTCCATGAAATCGAGATCTTCCCTAATGTTTCCAAACTATACATAAGATTCCCTAATCCTTCTCTATTGCTCTGTGAGTTCTCAAAAGCTTCAATTCTACTTAACAAGACCTTGGTGGCATATTTTAGTAATCAACATCCATTGGTTAATTCTTTCAACAAGTTTATGTTCAGTGCCTCGAGCTTACAAGATTGTGCTACAGTTGGGCTTCTTGATAACCGTTATTTTACGGTTCTCTCTTCATCAGAGGAGGACCTGATTCTTGTTTAGTCCAGAGCTCCTCGTACCTATTAAGGATCTTGGTTCTACCTATTATAATGGTCCTCTAACTTCCATATGAAATGAGATACTCTAACTATAGATATTTGGGTATGTTTTTCTGGTCTTCCTATTTCTTTTCAAAACCCCTCCATTATTCGAATGTTGAGAATTCTGGTCAGGAATTTCTTGTGCTCGAATAACCATACCAACTCAATGTGTCACCCTATCTATCCACATATATGTGTAGAAGTGGATGTTTTTAAGACTTCTGTAGATTTTATTTTGATCACAGTGGGGGAGGAGTTTTGGTGTATACAATTAGTGATTTTTTAATCATGGTCGGAATATAGATCTTTATGTCAAATCTTGAGGGATTTATCATCTATATTCTATCATAGATATTCTCATCATGGGGTGGTTGTTACTACCACTTAAAGAGAGTACGTATTACCTAAAGGGAACTCTAGTGTTATCTTGAATGTAGAGGAAGGGTGTAATAACCCGATCTAGAAAGAGAATGTACCAGTGAGTTCTGAACCAAGTGTCACAGATATCTACAAACTACGAGTGAAGCTTCATGATAGGGATAGAATGGAGGCTCTCTGGAAGGATTAAAAGGATGCTCAACTGAACCCAAAAGTTTCTGATATTTTTAACCACCTAAAAAAATATTTGTTTGCTCCCTGTTCTTTGGTGAGATTATTGAAAAAAGGGATGGGGTCACAAGAGGCAGGTATAGTTCTGGAAGTGGATTTGCAGAAGGAGAGGGTGGTGCACTTGGATGTTGGTATGGGAATGCAGCTTGTTCTACTCAAGGAAGTTTCTATTAATGAGGTTGTTTATGTGGAAATAGCCTTGGGTGAGGATCCCCAAAACCTGGTATTTTATGACACTCCTATGCATTTTCAATACATGGGTCGTGGCTTTTTACAACCAAGTGGTCTTGCCATTTTAGTGTGGCCATGTAGAACAAACCTTCCTATATTGAGAAGGAAAAATATGGAGGATGTTTCAATAATTCTCAAAACCGGTTTTCTGTAATGGGAGAAGGTAAGGGTCATGATCTGGGTAAAGGTATTGTGATGGAGGCCAACCCTGGTGAGGAATCTATTATGGGAGGGGAGGTCTTCCAAGTGGATATGGACTCAGCTTCAGAATCCCCTACCGCATCCAAGGAAGTGGGGATTGAAAATGATTATTTTAGATCCTCTTCGATGAAGGGAAAGAACATAATTATAGATTCCGAAGCTTTTATCAAGCATACCCGGAGTACGCAACCAATTAAATACTATTCCAAATTACCTAGTCCTTCAGTAAGTAGGTCCACAAGTAAAGGTAAACCTCCTTTAAAGACATGTAATGGTGCTAGAATGCTCACGAAGCTTCTGTATCTCAAACAGAGGTTGGTCTGGTGAACCTTACGGCTACTAACCCTCCCCCAGTGGAGGTTTCTCATCCTCCTATGCTACAGAGTGAGGATGTGTGATATTCACATCCTCCTAGGAAGCAGTGTGAGGTAGATACACTTTTTGACTCTCAGAAACATATTGCTTCGATGATGAATCACATGGATCTTATTCTTCTCTCAAATGAGTAAATGGTGGAGAAATTCTTAGATATTAAGGCATTGTAGGAAGTCATCAAGTTAAATGTTGGGGATAACACTTATGGTGGAGACATCAAAGGAGAAAGGTAAATGGATTGATAGGCAGAACCACATCTTGATTAGAGGATTCAACATGGGGTAGATTAACTTCGAGGAATATATGCAGTCTTGGGAAATATTGGTGAATTATTATGAAGACATCTTAAGGGATGATCCATGAAATCAGGTAAACTCTATTCCCTGGATAATGTTTAGATATTTTCATTCCAATCGGCTCAAATATTTCTTCAATAATATCTTTTGGGTCTTAAACTATCATGCTTTGAGGGTCCTCACTTCCCCATAAAATTGTTTGGAAATAAAAAAAATGGTATTTTAGTGGTGGAATATAATTAACATAAATATTTATATTGAAACTACCATAAAAAGTACTAATAATTACCAAAATCAATAAACATAATCATAAACCATCAAGAGTAATACAGAGAATGATATCAAAATAATACATATCCATTTAAAATGATCATAAACCATCCAATGAAATATGGTAGATGGTATTGTAATATAATAACCTTATTAAATCATAATAATCATCCATCTTTGTTGATATAGATGGAAATACTTCAAAAATATCATTGGAAAATTCTTGAGGAAAGAAACCTTTTTTACTTCAAAATCAATTATTTTAAGACATTAAAAATATGAAGGAAAAAATTTTCTTTGAAAATAAACTTATAAAATTTTAAAATAAGATTCAAATAAAATATTATTCATAATGATTTTAAAATCCTTTCATGCATTTTAAGTTAAAAAAACATTCCTTTTAGAATATTATAAAAAGGTTAAAAATTACATCATTCGGAAAATGAAAAGAATATTCCCTTTAAAAAATTTTATAAAAATTAGAAGATTGGTAAATATTTCTTTAAAAAATAATTAGATAATAGAAAAAAATTAAAATGTTTTTATAAAACATGTTGATGGATTATAAATTATCCCTAGTGGACACTTAAGCACAAACAATCTTGAATAATGATGAAATTATGAAATAAACCCTTAGCTTAGGTTCGACTTCCTCCATATGTGTCCAAACATAGAATATAATAAATTTAGATTTATTTTAAATATCTTACAATACTAAAATCAAAGATATCATACCATATATTACTTTATTATAATATTTTATCATCTGTTTATTAACAATTCTTTGTTAAAGTCACCATTTTAAGTAATAACTGCTTCATTTTTCTTATATATTTTATTACGGTAGTTTTAGTACATTTAATTTGATAAAGGTTACATCATCCCAAATTAATTGATAATTATATAAATAAAATTTATATTCACTATATATATATATATATTTAGAGCAATCTATAAAAATAGAGATAGAAAATGAATTACACTGTTAATGCGGATGGTAGGACATACGTACGTTTGAGCACCATTTTCAATTTTTGATGGATAGAATGAAAGAAAGGTAAATAATATTTCACTTATAAATAATAATAATTTTATCATATAAATATTCATTAAATCTATCCTTATTACCATCCAATTAAAATATAATGAAAAACAAATCACATCGCTTTGTAGAAGTGGTATTCTATATGTATGCATGAGAAACATTGAAATTTCCCAATGGATTAGAAGGTAAGAAATTAAATATTATATTATAATAAAATAGGTTTAATAATATAATAATTATCATATAAAAATATTAAACTCATCATAATACCCATCTATAGAATATGGATATGAAAATAGAATTGTATCATTGTGTGGAGACGATAAGCCATACGTACTCATGAGAGATACTTTCACTTACCATTTGATAAGAAAGAGGGTGGGTATTTATGGTTTCATAATCATGATAACATTTTATGATATTTAGGATATGTATTTTACCATTTTATGACAAATACCATAGATTTATAGGAGGTAAAAGAATAATTAAAAAGACTAGTTAAGGCTCTTAACTCTCATTTGAATGAACTCTTTTAAATATTCCGTTAAGGCTCATAGGGTTGGTATTTTGGGATGAGTAAAACCTCTAGAATGTGGAAAAGGAAAATTATAAGGTATTTTTTTAATGTATTGGATGATATAGAAGGCTCTATGTGGTGTAATTAAGTGAGATAATAGATGAAAATTTATAAATTAGGTGAAGGGAACTTTTGAAATTTCCTAAAGAATTATAATATAATATAACTATTGTAGATCCAAATGATTCTAAATGGACATGAATTCAAAGAAAAAGTGGATATTGTAAAAATAAAATCATAAAACTAAATTTATATAAGTTTTTATATCATTTTAATCCTTATCAATTTTATTAATCCTTTGGTTAGTTATATTCGATCATAACTGTAGTAACCACTATTTTAATCACAAAGGGTTAATAATGTTATTATAAATGGAAAAGCGACTCAAAATGTACCAGGATTGATGGGTTGAACCATATTAAATTCACATGTATGAATATAATAGTTTAATGAATTTTAAATAATTATAAAAAATATTATTTTTATAAAACATTATTAATATCAATTCGAACACTATACCTTTAATTTGGATTTAAATATATCAAGAAAAATGATAAATTTAATTATAATCCTTTAATTGTTCCCTAACATGTCATATAGATTAATAAAATTATTGGGACACATTAAGTGATTTAAAATTTACAATTTTTAAGATTTTTAAAATAACTTATTATGTTCTTAGTTAATTAAATAAATACTATATTAACATCGCATCAGAATTTGATGTAATTATATAATGTATAAAATATAGAAATAAATTCATAACCTGAAAATGGTTTCATTAATATTAAAATTAACATTTATTTTCTTTCATATCTTTATTTTTTCACCAATTGGATACATAATATATATTTAAAACTAATAGAGTGATATTTTGTAACTTTGTTTCATTTAAATATTATAAGGGTCATTTTCATTAAATAACATCCATTAAACAAGTAAATTTAAATCCTAAGGTGATTAAATTATAATTAAATTCATAAAATAAAAATCAGGATGAGGCACTATGGTATTATCACCTATTTTTAACCTAGATGAACACAATTTACCCTTTACTGAGGTGATAAATTTTACCACTGTTACTATTTATAATGCCAATAAATAAACGAGAATTATTTACCAAATTTGAAAATCCATATTAAAAATTTGGAATGTTTTTTTTTCAAATTAAATATATATAATTTGTAGAAATTAATATTAAAATAAGTTCATAAAATTGGATGAAAAGCTATTTTTATAAGAATACAATTTTTCGTAAAAATGCCTAATTTTGTATAAAATATGTTTTTGTAAAAAAATAAATAAAAAAATTTAATCTAATGAACCTAATTGAATTATTCACAATATAATATAACTAATTTTAATTTGGAACCATTTTAAAATTAAATGTAATATTTCATATGGTTGAATCAAAAATATAGTTTTCAATAAAAATCATTGTTTTTCACTATTCACCAGTAAATCAATCTTTTCAGAAAAATATGAAACTTTTACCCTAAGATAAATTTGGTATTCTGATTTCAAAAATAACATTATTTTTAAAACATACAATTTATTTAAGTTCCATAAATGTTTTATAATATTTTCCCACAAAAAATAAATGAAAATCATTTTTAAGGAAATATATTTATGAAGTATAAAACAACATTACTAAAAATTGGGTACTTATTTACGAAGAATTAAAAATTCACTTTTATTGAGAAGGTAATTTATATATATTTAATAATTCAATTAATAATATTTATACTCACCAATTTAATGTCTAGGTTATATCAACCATATTTAAATAATAATATTTCATGGTTTGTTTAAACTTAGTGTTGCATTTCATATATTATATCGAACATAGAGTTCTTCTAAAATATCAAATAATTACATATAATCTTCTATATTGAGTGTTACTGAATTATGTTACTTTATATGCCAACTAACACATCTTTCTACTGAGAAAAAAACTCCATCAGATATGGATTTTCTATCATCAATACTTCCTTCCTAATATGCATCTATATACCCAAATAAATCAAAATATCCTCTACTGTCATATTTTAACATGAAATCAGATGTGCCTTTTATATATCATAGAATTCCTTTTCCAACCATGAGATGATATTAATTTGGTATAATTTGATATCTTACACAAAGGGTAACAATATACACTATATCTACCCTTGAATCTATTAGATATAGTAAACTTCCAAACAAATTTATGAACTATTTAAGATCCACTTTCTTTCGTTCACCATCATTTAAAAATTTTATTCCAGTTGAAATTTGTATGGAAACTAGTTTTGAGTATTAAATTACAGACTTCCTTATAAGTTCATTACCACAATTTTATTGAGATCGCAAAATATATTTCTTTTTCTTGATGTTTTTAATATAATAAAATATTTCATTTATCCCAATATTCTCAAAAATATTGTTTATTTATTTTTTTAAAATTTCACAAGTATCTTCATCATTCCATGCGAATATGATATCGTCAAAATAAATAATCACAATGAGGGAAACACATTTGTTTTAGTTTATGAAGAGTATACTACCAACCATTTCTTTATTGAAGTTAAACTTCTATAAGAAAGTATCAAATTTAGAATACTAGGATCTCTAAGATCGCTTTATTCTATTAATTTTTTTTAGCTTGCACAAAAAACATTCATCTTTCCCAATCACAAAGACATGTGGTTATTCAATATAAAATTTTTCATGAAGATCTCCATTAAGAAAAACTGACTTGAAATCCATCTAGAAAATTTTATATCTCTATTTTGAAGTAATTATAAGAAATATTCTAATAATTTCTAATCATTCAACCAAAACAAAAGTTTGATCAAAATAAATTCATTTAATTTGTAAATTTACTTTAAAAACCAACTATTACTTGTTTCTTATAACCTATACTTTTTTATTCAATATGTTCTAGAAAATAAAGATTTTACAAATAACATGATTAACATTTTTTTGGGAAAAAGTTCCCAAGTATCATTCTTTTCCAATGTGATCTAGATCTTCATTCATTGCATCAATCCACTCTCAACTTTCCAAAGCTTCATCAAAATATTTTGGATCAACATATGAATATATGGAAGTATGTTATACTAAATTTGAATCTCTTATGGTTTGAACATATATATTTTTAATCTTTGATGATGTTATAAACTTCCACTTTCTTCCTCAACCTAAAATAAGATGAACATAATTGTTCATCAACACTTGAGATATATGAGTCATAACATTCAACTTGAGTAGCTTTAAAATTGTTGTTTTTATTAACATATTCTTAAATATTGTTCAACCACAACCACCACATCTTCACTTTCTTCCATATCTTCAATTCTATCAGAAACTTTCTTATCAGACAATTCAAGAACTTTCACATCAATAGAATCAAACTTCTTTACTATCTATTTACTATAACACCTATATACTCTACCATTATGATGTGAGCCAATAAAGATTCCATCAACACCTCTCTAATCAAAATTATCATTATTTTTACCCTTGAATTTTATTTTTGAAGGACTTTTGAACACCATTAGGTGATTCAAAATTGGGAATTTTTTATAATACATATCATATGGAGTCTTGTAATAGTTTATCATTTATAAACATCAATACTAAACATAAAATACTTCTATGATAGCTTTCCTTAAAAAATAATGATAATCATCATGTTTGATAAAAATTTTTCATGCCATATACACAAAAATTATGTTTTATCTTTCAGTAACAATGTTTTGTGGTGGTGTGTATGATGCACTAGCCGCATGATTAATTCCATTATTTTCAAGATATTCTATAAAGTTCCGACTTGTATATTTTCCACCATTATAAGTTCAAATTTTATTCATTAATTATCCACACTCTTTTTTCACACATCTCATGAAAATTTTAAACATATTTAGAGCATATAATTTATGTCTTTGAAAAATAATATTTTTTTGTGTGAGTAAAATCATTAATGAAATAAATTAAACAATTATCTCCATGTGTTGATTATTTATTCATTGGATAAAAAATATCAGAATGTATTAAATCCAAGGGACGAGTTGAACATATATCAACATTCTTATATTATGAGTTTGTAATGCCCCTTTATAAATAATGAAGAGACACTAGTATATTCTTCTTGTCATATATAGAATATCACATATAATTTCTTTCTTTTTCAACTTTCTCATATTCCTCTTACACATATGAACCAACCTTTTAGGCCATAAATGATTTTTCTTCCACAATGCTTAGATAACATGAAATTTTTGTATCTCCAAATATAAATAAGTTTCCATTTGTTTATTGGACTTTGTTTAAAAAATTTCCCATGTTCTAAAATATAAAAAAAAAACCATTTTATAAAAACTAACTTGTTACCTTTATCAAAAATTTGTGAAAGACTTAACAAATTGTGTTTTATCCCGTGAACAAAATAAGATCATTTAGATTTTAAATTTTCTTCCCTAATGAGAGTAGATCCAATGCATTTGACTTTGAGTGACTCATTATTTTCAAAATTTATTATAACTTATTTAAAAGATTATATGTTGTTTAAAAACATCAGGTCTTCTCTCGTAAGTGAAGAACATCCACTACCCAAAATACTGGGTTGTTCTCATTTTTTAGATTTGAGAGAAGCTTCAACAACTAAATATTTTTCCTTTATTTTTTTCCTCACATGAATTTTGATAATTTTTGTATAATTTTTGTGTTCTAGTATCATAATAAGAAATCATTTTTTAATATTTCTAGGTTGATCACATCTTTTACAAATAGTTTGTAAAGGTTGGAATCTATTTTCATCATTTAGCTATTTTTTTTTGGTTTTCTCCTTTGAGTTTCTTGAATCCCCTTAAATTTTTTCATTTAGAATATTCAAGGCTCTATATAATGTTTATGGTTAAACAAAAACATATATGAAATATGAGAAAATCTACCACAATTCCATTAGTAACCATAGAAAAATATCCACCTCTATAACTTTAAAACTATCATGTGCTGTGATTCTATTTTTCATAAAATTTATTACTTTTAAATTTGAAATTTATTTACATATTGATGTTTTGGTTATGTTTTGTGGTTTAATTATTCATATTATATTTCTTATCATTCTAATAAATTCACATATTGTACTAATTTTTTTTTTCAAAAATTGTGACATTATAAAATTTTGGGTTTTCATTTCTTCTTGTTTTAGCTACACACATAGTTTTCTTATATTCCTTTTAATTTTGTTCATATTAATCCTTCTTATAAACCTTTGAGGATAACTTGTTTTGAACCTTCTTAGGTCTACAATTATCAGATATTTCATGATTTTCTATAACCAAGTTTTGGAAATTTTCATCCCTTTTCTCAACATTAACAAGTTTTTGTTGAAGAAGATCTATCTCTTACAACTTCACCTTCAAATTTTATTCAATATTACTTTTTAGGTATTTATTTTCACCAATTTTTTTATATTTTTAATCAATTTTAGAAACTTGGATTTTTATTTTTGAAAATATTCTTGATAATTTATTGAAATATTTCCTTTTTAAACTTTTTAATTGATATTGTAATTCATAAAAAATGTATAAGTCATTATTTAAAATCCCCCTTTGTAATAAACTCTATATGAGTCTCTTATTATTCTAAACAAATACTTTTATTAATAGAGAATTTTTCGTTATTCATTTTTTAATAAGATGTTTTCACAAACATCATCACTGAATTTATCATCCTACTCTTTGTGGTCATCATCTGCATCACACTTAGACAAATAGTTTATCCTATTGTAATTAGGGAACTTATTTTCCTTTCCCTCAGATAAGACGTGGATTTGAATTCTTTATTATTAAAATATCTTCTTGAATTTTTATCATCTTCATCAATTTCTTCAACTCCCTTTTTTCAAGGATAATTTATAGTGTAATTCCTAATAGTTACACAATGATTACATTTGGGTGATAAATTCCCTTTGTACTTTTCTGTTCCTCTTTTATCATTTTTAGAAATAAATACATAAATTTATCCAAAAGTTATACTAAATTTGTCTCTAGTTTTAGAGTAAAAAACTACATCTTCTTCAATAAATTTCTTAGTTTTTCATTTCTTAATATATTTAATGGAAATTTCTCAATCAATAATTTATTTATTCTTCATATCCTTTTATATTCTCATTACATAATTGATAAGGGTGCTGTATAGGTCATCTGAAAATAGAGTTTTATGATCTATATCTTTAAACAATGAACCTTTTATATAAAATATATCATGATTAATTTGTAATATTAATTCAACAAAGATTGAATCTTAAAACATCTAACAAAGAAATCTTATAGTGTTTACAATGTTATTAACACTAGTAAATAAATCACTAATAGATTTAAAATCACCCATATTCAAATCTTTGTACTTTAGTCTCCATATTTGCAACTTTACCTTCTTCAAATTTGTATTTCCTTCATAGATGATCTTAAAATAATCGAAGATACATTTATCCCCCCCAACTCATTTAAATCTAATAAACTCACTTTATTATTGTGAGGAATGTATAAAATTTATAACTCACCCATCATTATCTAAATTCTTCTTATCTGCAGTTATTAGGGGAACTCCCTAAACACTAGGTGGGAAACCATATGTAGAAACTTTAGTAACTTCATAAAAAATATACATAATATAAGGAATAATCATATATTTAAAAATATAAATGATTATTCCATAGAAAAATGGAACCCCCTTGTTGTTCATAGAATTTTTAAATCTATAGAAACATATCTTCTCTTATAACTTTAGTAAAGTGTCATTGAATGGAACCTTCACTCTAATACCAACAAAAGTTACCTAGATGGATATTTATGATCCCTAAGTGTAGGAGAGGGTGAGTTAATGATTTTTTATTTTTAAAATTAATTTCTTATGAAATAAAATTCATCTCTTATTAAGGATTTATTAATTTTTTTAAAACAAACAAACAATCACATTACAAGGAACACAGGAATTTAAAAGGTTCACTACTCAGTAAGAGTATCTAGTTATTAGCATGGTTTAAAAATAATCCTATACCAAAAAGTCCATAATAAAATAATCATTTTTTATGTTGTTAAAAAATTAGAGAATATCCTTACACTTTTATTTCACTGTTATAAAAAGTATAGTTCATGTACTTTTACTGACATATAATGATGTAATAATTATTTTGTAAAACATTTAGAAGCATTCACCAAATGTCTCAAATTTTTGTCACTATATAGATTATAATTCTTAACCTTTTATCTTCTTGAAAATACCCTCTTATTAATTTTATTTCCCAATACTATAAAATAACTTCTTCTATCCATTTACTATTTATATGATTTCTCAATCCAATTTTTCCTTCTAAAAAATTCTATCCAATTCCTTATGATAATTGAAACAACTCTATTAAAATTTGTTTGAATGATTCCACCTGATATAAATATTTTCCCCAGTGCTGTCTATTCATTTCCTCAGATCATAAAAACTACTATCGGATATCAAATTATTCTTATTCAACTTCAACTAAGAAATTCCTTTGTTGGAAACTTCCTTACTCAACTTTTGATTTCAAAAGTTTGTTTGATATCATTGTCTGAAACAAATTTTGTAGTGTGTCAAACATTTCACACATGAATAGTACCAACCTTCATAATTTTAGTTGAATCATATTTATAGATTCATAACTAAGAAGAAAGGAAGTGTTTCAATATTAGTTTCATGTGCATCAAAAAATTTATATTCAAATATCCCACTCAAAAAGTCAACAAAATCTTCTCAGGACATCTAGAGTATTCATGAAGCTTCTTATAAACTTGAGAAACTGATTACTTCAAAAAATATAATTCAAACTAGGTGAGAATCACAAATTATACTTCCATGATATTTGAAAATTTTAATGATCTGAATAACATCATCACATTTATATATTTACCAAAACATCGTATATAACTTTGAAATACAAAAACATTATTCTCCTGAATATTATTTCCAGTATAAATTTGTAACAGAACATCTATTTGGAAAATATCCATTATAATTCCCCATAAAAAAATTCATAAGAACTTCTTTAAAAACATTCATGAAATTTTCCTCCATGAAATTACTTGTATCATAAGTCTATTTTAGTTTCTTTTATACACAATTCATTGTCTGATGGTATTTATACAAGAAATCTATCCAATCATCTTGTATCAACTTGAACTTTAAAACTTCATACATGTTTGTCTAATAGAAATAGTATAAAATCTTTTTTTGATGATCTTTTTATGAAGTCTTTGTTCGATAGACTTCATTTTAAGTCATCTTATATCCAATTCCCTTTTATATTCAAAAAATTTCTTCTACTATCCAAACTATGTCTAAAGATCCAACTCAAACTTCATAGCTAAAAATAATCCCATCAAAAACTATGTCTGGTGAACTTCTACATATCTTCATATAAGGAACACTTTATATCAAAAAAAATTCTCCCTGTTCTACATAATAGTTGGATCAAGAAATCTTTCTTGACTCAGGATGTTAGAAAATTTCAGAATATAAAAGTATCCTCATATTTACATTCAATAAAAATTTCTTATGATGGAACTTTGTAAGAATCATAAATAATTTAGTAAAAAAATTAATCTTATGATTTTTGTTTTTCTAATAACCAAGACTTTTAAGATTACCTTTATTGATAATTTATCAAAGTAAATAGATTTTAACATTTTTCTGATGTAATTTTGTAAGAATCACAAATAATTCAACACAAAACTTCACCTGATGATATTTTTTCTTCTGATGAACTTTTTTTGTCTGATGAACATACTTTATCTGATCACCTTTGTTGAAAAGTAATCAAAGTAAAGTGATTTTAACATTGGTTAAAAAAATCCAACACTTCAAGAAAAATTGCATACAAATAACATCTCTAAAAGACATACAAACATCCTAGTCCCAACAAGGGAAATATCCCAGTTGGTATTTTATGAATATTTGGGGTTGTTAATCACTCGTATAAAATTTGGATTCTGAAAAAATTGACCCTATGTTTGAAAAGATCTCATTTATTAGTTATCCTAATGAAACTAAAGGATATTATATCGATATTTCTACTAAACGCAAAGTGTTTGTTGATAAAACTATAATATTTATTAAGAAGGAATTTATAATTCAATGTGTTAATTAGAGGAAAAATTGAATTTGTAGAAGTTCAAGACCAACAAATAATAAGTGTCCCTGAGATGGAATTTGAGTTGTTTCCCCAAAGAGTCTTGGAAGAATAACTTACTCGGTTTACATAAGAACCTTATATTTTATGTAGGATTCATCCAAAGCCTACGATATATAAATTTATTATGGAAAATTATGGATAAGTAGTGCTCGTAGGCGATGAATCTACCACATACCTAGATGTCTTTAAGAGTTTTGATTTTGATTTTTTTAAAAGCCATGGAATCTGAAATGGACTCCATGTGCACTAACCGAGATTTGAAATTGGTGGATTCACATGAAGGGGTGAGAAGCATAGGGTGGAAGTTGGTGTTTTGTAAAAAACACTAACATGGATGGTGGGGTATCTACTTATAAATAAATCCTAATGAAAAAGGGATATAAATAAATTCATGGTATTGATAATGAAGAGACTTATTTCAACTATTAGGATGATAAAGTCCATTCAGATATAACTTTTAACGGTAGCTCATTTTGATTATGAGATATTTCAAATTGGATTTCAAAACATAATTCTTTAATAGTAATTAATCTAGGACATGAATATGATATAAACTAAAGGTTTTGAAGTACCTAATGAGTCTTTTATGGTTTGAATGTTGAAATGGGCCATTAATGGATTGATAGAAGTTTCTTGGAGTTGGAATATCTTATTTGACGATTGTTGGCACTACTTTTTTCACATGAGGATAAAATGGTCACAAATAAGAAATATTTAAGGAATATAAATAATATAAAGTTGAAAAAAATCCAAAATCTTCTTAAATGAATATGTATAGGTGAAATGATCACGCAGTTCTATGTTGTGTGATACACATGAGTGACTGGTAGAATTATGTAGGTACACCCTGTGTGGTTCACCAATGGATCCACCAAAGAATAACCAACATGTGTGAAAGACCTACACCTTGGTCCTATGTGGAATACCACCTCTTCCTAGGTCATGAGATTACCTATAAATAGGACCATTGGGATCCTCATTTGAGAGGAGGAAACAACCAAAAACTAGAGGAAATCTCTTGAATCTCTCACCACACAAATACTTTTCCCATGTCTTCAAAACCCCCTAGGTAGTACTCCAAGCCCTAAAAAAGAGGTAATTAATGATAGGATAAGGAATAGAGTGCCTCCAAGGACTAAAATTCCAATGAAAAATGGGATAAGTAATGTTACCCCTTGTATAAAAGTACTAGGGTGAATCCCCCTTCCAAGATCAATCCTGTACGAGACCATTGTAAAATAATATGAGGAGACCATTAGAGGTCTGAGAAAGGTCTCACCCATGTTTGGTTTCCCAGGTTTCCCTTTGTCCAAGTTCTCTTGGGTATCACATACATGGGGTATCATCCAGTTTTCCCATGTAGCACCTCGGAAAGGATCTCCTAATCTTACCTAGCCTCACTTAGGTGAAACCAAATCTATTTTTTCCCAAGAAACACCTAGTTGAAAACAAGTATAGTTTTCCATGGAAACATTTGGTTGATGTCTTACTATGATTCCCATGTACCATATGGGAATGAAACCCACCTTCTCACCTAGGTACCACCTGGGCAAGGCTCCTACCCTCCCCCTTTCATATTACCAATGGTAGGGAACCTCTTTCCTTTTATCCCTCATCCAAGGGGTACTAGGCCAATACCTCCTCCAAATACCCCTAATATGTATGATCAGAGCACACATAACACCACTATGCCCTATCAATTATACATTCCTATTGTAGTAAAAGTCATGTATTTATCCTACCTAATAGGTATGATCCTCATAGTGTTATCAATTATACATTCCCATGGTAAGGAGTATCCGACCCATAGAGATAATGATAGGTCCCTAGGGTGTGAAAATAAAAGAGTATAAACACACATTTAGTCCCTATATCTCTTCATAATTACCCTGACATGAATCCATCCTCATCTATGGAAAGACGAGGTGAAAATGAATCTACAGGGAAACTATAATAGAGTAATTCCCTAGTATTTCTTGTGACCAATTCCCCCACTCCCCATATCATCACCCTCATCCACCAGTAGATGAAAGAGATCATATAGAATGTCGGATCTTACACTTCCTCTTTTTTCTCACACTGATCTTGAATCATGTGGGATTATTTTTTAGTGATGATCATGTCATTGGCATGATAAAATACCACCTTTGGGTATCCTAATAGGTATAATCCCCAAAACCATATTACCATCCTCTCAAAATGGGTCATATTACTCACAAGACAAACCTTAAAAGGGTCATATTCCTAATGAATCTACCTTTGGGCCTCTTTTATAGTTGTAATTTTGTAACAATCTAAATTACATGGGATTTTATTCCCTTATTCACATGATACATAGTAATCCTCCATAAATTCCAAACCCAATTATATCAAACAACCATCATCCTTATTGAGGCACATTCCCATTAAGATCATTTACCAAACTCATAAGGACATATTCCCTATCGGTTATCCTTATTTCATCCTTATCAGCCCAAATTCCTTATGTATGTCACCTTGATATAGGGCCATATTTCCTTTTAAATCAACCAGTAGGGCTACTTTGGCATAATTCCGACATTAGCCCTTGTCTAGGCACCCTTCACATAAGTGTCCCTACCGTATGGAATTAAATCATATGGTCAGATCCTCACCACATGAACTTAAAAAACATGATATTTCCTATTAAGTGAAACCAAAATACATGGGTTCTAATTCCACTCATGATGTTTCATAGGAATCCCATTTCATGGCATGATCCCAACATTGAAACAACTTCTGTCTCCCTGGATGAAGATAAATTACAAAGTTCCTAACAACGCGACTTGAAACTAATATCAAAAAATGAAAAATGAAACCAGGATGGAGAACCTATAATAAATAAAGATGGATTATTTCAATACATGTTCATAATTTATTTTTAATGTATAGGGGTGACAACTTCCATGCTTATAATTTAAAAAATAGTTTCAAAATAAGTCTTAAATCTGTAAGAGAGTCCCAATGTAGGGAATAATTTCCCCCAAAAAGGGTGATATGAGACCGACCACCCATCCAATCGATCGATGTGAGTTCTTAAGTGTCATTGGTATAGTTCCCCAATAATTTAATACCTTTGTAATGTAGGCCCCAATTTCATCACGGATACGAGATCCATTTGGTATTTTCAGTTCCATGAAAAAACATTATTGGAAACCGACCCACCCCGAAGATGGGTGAGAAATAAACATGGTGAACATGATATGAATACATGATGAAAATAATGGTGTATCCCACATATCAGGACCCTTTATCACATTAAAAAAAATCAAATCAGGCCAAACATGGATCTAAAATAATCAATTATGCATGGTCTAATTTATTAATATGTTGATTTTACATTTTTTCTCTTTTTTTTATCATGTATACTCAGGGAATTTCAGAATAACTCCCTTAAATCCAATGGGATATTACGATCTAACATGAATGTACACATAAGCTACCACTCAATTCAGATCCTTGTCTAACTAGAGGGTCATGTCACCTACCCAACATCTTCAGTTTTGGGTGTCAAATGCACTAATTAGGTAGTACCACCTAAATGTTATTATACCTACATTGGAGGTTACATATTAAACCCCCTAAATAATGAATCCCCATGATCCATCCACCAAAACAATAGTTGGTGTCGAATAAGTATTTGACAATAGTGTCTATTTTAAACCATTTAGAGATCCTATCACTAGAAAAAAGTAACATATTACTCTATTATATTATGGTTACCAATCAATAGGTCCCTAATGTCCTTGTCCAAAAAATACATGGTTTATTCTAAAGGAATACTTCCAGCATCCACCCCCATCAACACCGTGTGGTATAAAGTCTTCTACATAATAAGGAAACCACCCCATGAGAGCCATATTAAGTCATACAGACATGAGAACCCTGAGAATCCCATCGAGGGAGGTAATCAATCAACCAAAGTTAGGTTCACATCCTTGTCCCTAAAAAACAAGTCCACAAACAAAACATGGTTGCAACTGATGAGAAGATACAAATTCCTGTTCATACCCCTCAAGCCCGCCAACACAATTTAGAGAAAACCAAAAGAACCCATCGAAAAAATATGGTGGAAACCAATGACTAGATGTAAATCCATTTTAAAACATATCAATATTTATAGCATGATCTGGTATCTCTTAGAGAAACCAATTGGAAAATCCTGACAAAAAACCGGGGGAAGACATATATCTCCACCCTACCCATAAAATCTATTAGTATATACCGATAGAAAATAAAGGGAAAGAGAATGCCTAAATCCATGTTCCATCTAAAAAAATGAGCACATATCCCCCTTACATTTTCTAAATTCACTCAACATATATTGGAAATAATGAGAGGATAGACACAAATCCATTCCCATATCTTACAAACCTGTTAATATGTAATAACAAAAATGGAATTGGTTAAATAGAGAACACACAACATCACTCCTACAATTGGGGTGACTCATCAATATAATGCATGGGTCACTTCAAATAAGATGAATATCCCTACTCTTATCCTGGAGTGTAATTGAAAAAAATCCAATGATAAATGGACAATCAGATAGGTCATATAACATCCATCCAAATGGAGGTCACCATTCTATCCTAGTGGCCACTTTCGGGCTGACATATATCCCAGAAAAAATTCCATAAATCTATTGGAAAATTCCAATAGTAACCCAAGAGCTATTAAAAAAGGCCCTAATATATGAATGCTACAATACAAAGTTAGTGGCTCCAGTCGAACGAAAGAGAGCATAAACAAAATCCTCACCAAATTTTATTGGAAAATGAAAATTCAGTCTATGATCCTGCTCTAATCAATGATCGAGTTCTTGAACCCCTCATAAATCTATCGATATAAGATTATGATCCTACTCATGTGTTACAAAATAATAGAGATATTAGCAACACTTGCGAAGGTCCTCCCCAGAACTTTAATGTAAGAAGTTTTGGAGATCCTCCATGGGAATATTACCATAAAGGTTTACTTCATGTCCACAATCTGATCAATCAGGTGAGCCCATTCCTAATTAGCACCATAGAAAAACTCCTCATGGATTTAATGTCAATCCACAAAAGGCCCTCCCATCTCTATTTTACACCCTGAAGGTCATCTCTAGGGTACACACTGTAGAAATGTTTTTTTACAATCAGATGTCAAGACGTTATGGTAGTCCACCCCATGATAAAATTAACGATGAAGTTCCTCCCTATAGTGATAATTCATTTTCTCAAGAAGGTCCTCCCCTTCTCAAATCAACCATGAGAAAGACCTTTTATTGAGACATGCATGGGAAAATGAGTTCAATCATGCCCAATGCCTCCTCATTGACAAGTGACATTCTTTCACAACTGTAAGATATACCAAGGAATCAATCATTCTATGAGACACCATTAGATTGAATTCCTTCCAACATGACATAGGAAATCCCAACCAACCTTGCTATGTATAATAAAGTAATAGGAAAATGCCCGCTTCAGTCACATTATGTTTAGGAACCACTTGCAAACTATTAATATGACATATATATAACGAGGAGATAGTTAGATAAATAAAACATACCTATCATGTTTGGGAATTTAGCCACTTCCTAATATATAATTCCAATGGTATTGTTGGAAGAATTCATGAATGACATCTGCTTAAATTTATTGAATATTCTTCATCACCTAAAAACAAAATTCTTGCCTTATGAAGAATATCCAAGCCATGTTAAGGATATATAATAGATACACATCAAATCAACTTTCCAGTCCTTCTAGCTATATGGACCCAGAGATTGGGAAAACAACACGGGGCCATTTAGTATGAATTTATCAATGAATTACAAGAGTTGTGTTAGATGATCCACGACACCCCATCCAGTGTTCGTATCATGAGATGTGGTGAACACAAGGCACTATATTTTACATCACTCTCAATTATAAGAAGTCTTCCCAAGGAGGAATCATGTAATTTCATTGCGTCAGGCCCAATTCTAGAAATAGTATTTTTAAAAATAGATAATATGATCAAAAAACAGTTCTGAATGTATCTCAAATACATAGGTATAGAAGAGATCGAGCCATTGAAAGACTCTTGCATTAGGAATCTAAAAGTACTGAGCAAGCCCCCACTAATTAAGGAAATCCAATCATCAAGAAGTGAAATTACCTTTATAAGAAGACAGATTAGGTGAAAATCATGTAATACACCAAACCCATGTTTGAACAAAGCACTTTAAAATCAAAATATAATCAATAGCTATTATAGACATAATAATACAGGAGCAACCCTACCCCACTAGACTACTGTAATTTTTAACACAACCTTCAAGGATGAAAAAACAAGCCTGAAAGGTTGTGAAAATGAAATGAAAGCATCCACATCCAATAGATATGGGTTCATTTTTACCTTGACCCCCTCATCAATGGAATTTAATCTCTTCCCATTTATGATAAGTTTTGTAAAAAAAATTCCTCCCAGTTACTCTTATCCAGTGACCTGCGTTCCTCACTAGGGAAAATGTATGAAAAATTTTCTAGAGATTCCCTTTCGATCAGCCTTCAATAAATGGTTCCAAGAGGACTAGTGAAATATAGGATGTGGCCCCATATTAGGTAAAAACAAGAGTAATCTCTAAAGGGCACAACCACTTTTGGCGATTATAGTTGTTTTGGCATATATACCTAATAAAACTGACCTCTTATCATTATGATGTTAATGTGCCACCTAAAATGCATTATGCATCAGTGAATGATGTTAGAACAACCCATATTGACACTATATAAAATTATATCAGTACAAAGGAACATGATGATGAGGTTTCTATACATAATATGGTCCACACTAAAATGATTTAAGAAGGTGTACGTACTAGAAACTAGTGCCTTACTACAAATTCATGGATTCCCTCAACTACTTCAATGCCACTTCCTCAGTGAGAATCTACAAAGGAAAAGGGTGAAGGCATGACCATTTCTCACCCATCACCTAAATAGGTTGAACCCCTCACACCATAGGAGATATTTTCTTAGAAGGGGGAATAGATGAATGAAATGAGAAAACTCTACAATCCATTTTATTTTATTTTATTGAAGAAGCCACTTAGGGTGAGTGGGAACCAATAGAAAATCCACAAAAGACGCATTATAGATTTCAAAATTCAAAATAACAACCCTAACCATCAAACTGCACCACAATCCTTTAAAAAATACCTTAAAAATTCAAACGAGAGCCATCATCACTGACTCTCTATGCTCACCATGACCCATCACCATTTTCATTTTTTTTAAAAAGAGACCATCATCATGTTCACAAATCTACTACCTTACTATCCAACCATCAACAAAACTAGCCTGTCATAAAACAACAACACTATGCTAGATTTTAAAATTTTAAAACAAATTGAAAAAGGTATATTAGATTCCGAGGAGTCCTCAATCCAAGCAACCCACATAAGCCAAAATCACATCACCTATCATCATATTCTTGGGAACACCACCATCATCATCACTACCCTATAACTTCCGGAGCTGATGACTGGAACTCATAATTAGAATCACCATCCGCCAACACATCCAAAAAACCATTCCAAAACCATTCCACAACAAATCCATCTGAACAAAAACATAAAAATGAACAAATAACCAAATGGTATTGAAATCTAATCTAGGAATAAATTATAATACAGAGAATCAATGAACCAAAAACCCCAAAATCAGAGCATCTGAAGCACCTGGGCCATCACTCATTTATCACATTCTCAATCCACCATTCAACCATAGGATTTGACCAGGTTGAGGCCAAGGACAATTGGAAAATCAGAAAGATAAGAGGAGGAGGAAGGAAGAGCCTCAAAAGACAAACACCATACCAGAAGAAAACCGAAACCAAAAGGAAGGGGCGAAGAGGAAATGAAATTGAAATGGATTCAGAACCTCATATCAACATCAAGTACCAAAAAAAAATATTTTTAGACCCCATAATGGAAAGAAATCTGGAGTTCCCTTTATTAGGTTCTAAACTAGAGATATGCTAGATGCATCCTCATAGGCCAGCCCCCCCGAAGGTTACCCATCACGAGTACAAGCGGAGCCGACTCAGTAAGAACAACCCATTATTACCCTTGTTCAGGATCCTACATGGATATCCATTACTCGACAGCTCATTAACACTATTATAACACTGGTGGTTTTATTAGAATCTACGAAAGGATGATGTTCACTAGTAAAACTAGAGATGAATCCTTACCCTGAATGGGTGGATTAAACTATTCCATAAAAAAAATTTAGAAATCCTAAGTTCCAAAATTTTAATGGTTCAATGGATCTAGAATAGAATTTGATGAAATTCATGTATCAATATGTCCCCATGAAGGTGACCCTTGACTGAAAAGATGTAACTAAGCTCAAATGTTTCATACATATATTAGAGGGACCGGTCTTCACTTGGTATACAAGTCTATCAAGCAGGTCAATCAAGGGGTGGGAAGATCTTAAAAAAATATTTTTTCAATCAATTCAGTACTATGTTGAAAAATAAAATAGTCACTGGCCTCTCCAAATATAGACAACAATAAAATGATAGGGGTTTAGACTTTATTTTCAGATAGAAGATCTTGAATTATTCATGAAACTTATAGCTTCCTCCAAAAGATTATTTGGCTCTTTTAATTGAGAATCTTTTTGATGAACTAAGAACAATTCTAATCACAATAAAGTATCTAGGTGTATTTTTAAATCATTCCATAGTATCAAAACTATTTGAAGATTATATTTTTCAAACCAAAGAAAACTTCTATCTCATGTTGACATCTCAAGGGAAGACCATGGGTAGAGTGGAAACTGCAATGGTTAGTTTAAAACTAACCTCTTCACTAGATATAAGTCTAAAGACCAAACCTCCTCATATGAAACCTCCTCCTAAAAGAAATTTTAATTGTAGTATCCTCATTAGGTTGAGATAAATGAAAAAAATTATCCTCAATTTGGGAACCAGAATAGTAATGTTTAATCCTTCTGAGATGAGTAAGTTCTTGGTTAATTTTTTAGTGTCCATTGAAAATAACATTCTAAAATTTCTAGAGCCTAATAAACCTGAGAAGTTTGGACTTGAAGACCAGCCATATTACCGCTCTTATCATCGAATGATGGGGAGAATCATCTAGGAATGTTCTTTTTAATGATGTCCTAAAAAGGATGGTTGATTCTAGGAAAGTGAAGTTGGGAAAATCACCAGTATAGGTAGCATGTATTTCTATAACCACTCTAGAAAAATAAGGTGAATGTAGGAGGTTTCTAGTAATAAAAAAAAGTTCAATGATTGGACGACTAGAAAAACAATAAACAAGGCTTATATTATCTTTAGATCATAGTTAAAAACACCAATTGTCCCCCAAATCTATTTTTATATGGAAAAAAACTCTTTCAAGGCCACCACCCTCTAAAGGACATTATTCTAAGAAATAAAATGTATGAAAGAGAAGAAAACATATGTAGAAGGATGAACATACACTGAGGATAAATTTATCCTTGATTATCTCAAACATCATGCCTTAAAACACAAAATTATGTGTGCCTCTCCTCCAAATGGTACAACAGGAATGTTCCTAACATTCATAACCATGAGAATAATCCTACAAGAAAGAATACTCACTAGATAAAGTAATATTTTTTGGTTACATTAATATGATAAAATTAATGGACAAACTGTTAGAAGATGAAGTTACTACTATAGAGTAATATCATAAAAATATCAACCTTTTATAATGTCATGTAGTTATCTATTTCCCCAAAAAATATAAGGATGCTATTATATAAGTACACATCAGGCCTGATGTATGTATTTGGAAGATTAGATTACATTTAAATCCACCGATATTTCATTGACAATGGATCATGGGTCAACCTCATTCTAGAAAAAAAAATTCATCAATTGGGATGTAATAATGTTTATTTATCCCCTTATACTCTAACACTTTAAGGGTATGATAAAAAAATGAATTCCCCTCATCCAAATTAATATTAGAAATCAATTTAGAGATCTGATGTCTGACTCTAAGTCCCTAATCATCTAGAAAGATACAACATTTAGTTTCTTACAAAGAAGGTCTTGGATACATCAACATGCAGTGATCCATTCATCATATCATTAATACCTGAAATACTATGTCAATGGGAAGATTGAGATGTTACATAGTGATAAATTAGCATTTAAATCTTGTGAATCCTAGTATATTATTATAGGAATCTACTGAAGGGAGGGGAAATAACCCATAAATGATGATGTCGCTTGGTATGCTAACCCAAATGGCCTAGAAATGACCCTAGCTAACCCATTAAAAGACCATAGTGATGAATATATTTTTCCTATCAGTTAGGTTGAAGACACATGCTCATTTTTAGAGATGTAATTGCCAGTATTTCGGATATTGGCCAGGCCATTTGAATTCAAGTATTCTAAAAAAATCCTTTTATTTCCCCATTGATGGTGATTCATTAAATTAAAATACCCTAACTTCATTCCCATAACATAAAAAGGTGTAAACTTCATTAGTAAAATCTGAGGAGGTCATTATATTAGTATTGGAAGATGGATCTCAAAGAACTGATCTACCACCTAACCTCAATGGTTCCTCTTTTTATACCATACTTCCCAACATCGACATAGAGGAAGAGGATGAGAAGTGGAAAGAGAAATAAGAGGAATAATAGGAACCCAGAGACACTCATACAACATATGAGGAAGGATTTTCTACCACCATATATGAACTCTGACAGAGAAACCTAGGTATAGAGGAAGATCCATGATCAATATTGATTAGTGAAACTATTCCCCTCAAGGATCAAGAAATAAAAAACTACTTTATGAATTAGCATAAAGATGTGTCTTATTAAAATTAAAATTAAAAGCTTAGACTTAGTCCCAATATGGCTACACATCACATAGGATTTTCAAGAGATCACTACAGTTACAAACATGCAGCTAAAAGGACACATCCTACTGATGCTTCCAAATTCGAAGATGAAATTGACAATATCATCAAATATAATTTAATTAGGGAAGTCTGGTACCCAAATTGTATCTAAAAATTTTTCCCTATCAAGAAAAATAATTGGTAGATCTGGGTTTTCATCAATTTTAGAGTCCTCAAATGGTACAATTTGAAAGATGATTTCCCAATCCCAATTAAATAACTTTTCATAAATGAAATATCTAGATATGAATATCTATCTTTCATGGATGACTACTCAGGATACAACCAAATATAAATGTCCCCATAAGTTGAATAAGCTACTACCTTTAGGACCCATCAAGGAGTATTATGCTACAAGTTGATGCCCTTTGGTTTGAAGAATGCTGGAACTAAATATCAATGTCCCATTCATTGAATCTTAAAACCTTTCCTAGGAAAATCATATGGTTTTTATGTTCATGAATTGTTGGTAAAATCACGGTAACATTCTATTCACCTTGCCAATTTGGAAATAATTTTTGAAAAAATATGAAAACACAGTTTGAAAATGAAACCTTGAAATATGATTTTGGAGTTACCTCAGGAATGTTTCTAAGAATTATAGTATTCCATCATGGCATCAAAGTTGATCCTTATAAGAAAAAGGCTATCTTTAATGTGTCTCCTTATTGAAACCTAAAATATTTTATGGGGTGATAAGGACACCTCACTTAAATTTTATTATTTATAGAAAACCTTGTAAATTTTTTTTACCCTTTAATAAGTTGGTGAAAAAAGGGGTCAAATATCAATGGACTAAAAAATGTTCAGAAACATTTGATAGTCTCAAGAAATATCTTTTGATTTTGCAAGTTCTTATTCCCCTTGTTTAGGTAAAGGTTATCATTTTGTATGTAAAAACCTTAGAAAAGTTGTTGGGTTCTTTACATGTACAAAATAATGATTTTAGGAATGAAAAAAAACCTATATTATATTAGTCAAACCATGATTGACATTGAGACTCATTATTTATATATCTGGAAGAGCTACATAGTGCTAATATTTTTAGTTTAGAAAGTGAGACACTAACTGCATCACCACAAGGTCTATTTCTCATCATAACCTAAAAAAATACATATTCATCTATCTTATGTTTACCTAACATTTGGTAATGTGGGAGGCTATATTACAGTAGATTGAAATTCAGTTTATGCCTCAGAAGGTGGCAAAAGGCTAGGAATTATTAGGATTAATTGATGAACACCCCTCTGTAGAAACAACTTCATTAAATACTGAATCTCTTGATGAAGATATCTTCTCTATTCAAGAGAGACCATAGATATGGAATATATGTTGTGAAAATTCATTCAGAAGGAAAATAGGGAAGAGAGTAGAATACCCCAAGATCAATAAAGTTGGGTTGGGATTCATACTCATCTCCCCAAAAAAGCCACTCTTACCTTACTCTTTCCTATTTTCATAAGGATGAATAAACATTGAGGTAGAGTATTAGGCCCTCATCACTGGGCTAGAAATCACACTTCAAATGTCAATGGACCAATTGAAGTTAAATTTGGATTCATAATTTGTAATCAAGTAGATCAACAATTATTATGGAATAAAATATGAAAAATAATCCCCCCATCTTGACTATGTTTTAGGAAAAATGGATGAATTTATCTTAGATCCAACATTAAATCTTGTCCCATGACAACAAAATTCCTAGGAAGATGAATTGAAAAATATGACTATGAACTTGGAGGATCCAGGACCGGATTAAATAATCATCAATATTGTACACCACTGTTTGGTGTCACATTTTTTTCATTTCCCCATATAAAAAGACAATGAGTTTAATTAAATCCCTAAATCAGATGGTCTTGTAATGGATTGGATGATTCCCATTATACATTACCTTCAAAATGGAGTTCTACCTTCATAAAAATCTATAACAGAGAAAACTAGACAATGAGAAACCAACATTACTGTTTATGAAAACCCAAATCACTAGAAAGTCATCTATAAATTGAGCTTCAAAAAAGTCCTTCTCAGGTGGATTGATCGAGAAGACACTGTTACTCTCCTAAAATAAGTACATACAAGGGCCTATGTTTCCCAATAGTTGGGTTTCAAGATTTACCATAAATGTAGAGGCTTGGATACTTATGACCATTGATAATGATAGATTTCATAAAATTGAACAACAAAATTCATTCCTACCAAGTGCATTCCAACTTCATCCATCAACCCGCCAAATTTTTTCACACTTACAAATACTTCTAGATGTATTATGTATTGGAAATAGATCTAATCTGTCCTTTTCCTCCCACTACATAAAATAAGTTAATGTACATTCTCACAGCCACTTAATTTATCTTTAAGTTTTCAACAAAAAGAATATTTTCATCATTGTGAATGAAAATATCATTACTATATTTTGCTGCTCTCATACAATATTTATCAAAAATGGAACCAAATTCTATTTTTATGAACTGGGAAGGCTATATCAAGATTATAATATCAAATCTAACAATTCATCTCATTATCATGTGGCAGCTATTGGATTGATATAGGTCTTAATAAAGACCATATCAAATATAATAAATAATATGGTAGATAGAGAAAAATATTCTTATCCAGAAAAGGTCTTTCATTCATTGTTGTCTTACTAGACTACAACCTGCACTACCACATATGAAACCTTTTACTAACTTGTATATGGGATAGAAGAAATCCTTCCCATTGAGGTCCAATTTTCCTCAATTTGTGTTTCCATCTAATATCAACTATCTGCAGATGATCAATCGCAAAAACAACTATTTGAATTAGAGATAGTAGATGAGAAAAAACTATATACCTTACATCAATTGATGGTCCAAAAAATTGGATGGAATGAGATATTAACAAGAATGTTCACTTCTAATCATTCCTTCAAGGAAAACTGATACTAGTCCTCAAAACCCCCATGACACTAGGGAAGAAACCTTCAAATCTTCATCTAAAGTGGGAGGGAACTTATGTTGTACACAAGGTACTCTCTAGTAGAGATTATTCCTTGATCTTGTTGGATGGAATGATTATTATGACCCCTACCAATAAATATTTCTCAAGAAATACTTAATATATTCATCACATGGTCTGTATCACATGATCTTAAAATGAATGAATTATGGCCCTAGTCACATGAACTAAAACTATGAGACACTATATTTCCTTACTATGTGATTCTAAAATATATAGAGAGGTCCTCATTGCATAAACCTAAAATACACAACCCATATCATCCTAGTCACAATACATTAAGATGTACAATGAATTCCTCATCACATGAATTTAAAATGTAGTCTTAACCCATGTACCAATCATAATGACTCCTTGGTAATCCAGACTAGGAAGCTTCATGTCATTAACATGTGATGTCCCTCATGATATAATTTCCTGAATGTCTGGTTTGTATTTACAGGGATTCATAGATTCTTTTTCACATTAGTTATCCTTAATCCTTACTGTAGGACAATGAATTTTATAGTTTACTTCCATCCCATTCAATGTTATGATTATCTAAGAAATATATGTGCCTTGATTATCATCTCAATGAGATATGTAACAACACCTAGATCCTATATCTTGGCCTAGCCACCACATGATAAAAGTTCCTTTGTCCTTTCTTTCAATCACATATGTGTAGTAAAAAAAACATTTTCCATTCATTGTTACTCACAATAAGCATAGTTCATATGGTATTAATAATTTTGGTAAAGGCTTCCCTGCATGATTGAGACATATCAATTCACATTAGGGTTAGAATAGTCCTTATCACTTGACTTAGGACTTCATGACACTATAGTCTGACTTTCCTGACTTTAAACTGACAATCATACATTATAATCATATGATGTCAAACTACATGACAACCTCGCCATCATATGATTTTAAACTATATCCTTAAACTATATGTTAAACATAGGGTGTGTTTTGTATGAGTTTCAAGGGAGTATACTCGACAATTGGGGTATATTTCATGCATATGTCCCAATTACATAATTGCTACTATTTGGTAGCATTTGGGCCACCCATGTGTATAAGACACACACTTGATATTATCATTACCCCTTTCATAAAACATGAATCCCTTCTAAATTATGTTAATATCACAAGTTATTTAGGCCCTGGCCTTAGAGTATCCTTCCCATATTATGGCATAAATTACCACATCACATTCAAGAGCTACACATGACTTTATTCTCACTCTTATGAGATATATAGTTATTCCCAGCCCCATTATCTAGGTCCCAACAGAAAAAATATATAAAACAATGCACCTCTCTACATGTGGGCCAGAACCATGTAGAGAATGTTCATCCTATGAACTATGTAAAACTTGATTATCACTCCTATTAGATATGTAGTGGCACCCATATCCCCTATCTTAGTCCCAACTATGAAAAGAAATTACATCTAATCATAAAGAGTTAATTCCTGAATACTTACTACATATTCCATGGGAAATATTTCTTTCATGAGACATGCTCCATGATTTGTGGAATTTAGATCCTCCCAAACCTCCTTATCCATTGGTTATATGAATGAATGATTTTTTAGGATTTTTTTGGCTATGCATAATACGACCTAGTCTAGATTTGTATAATTCACCCCCAACAGGGCCTATAAATAAGAGGAAACTTTGTCCATAAGAGACAAATCTTCTATCTCAGTGTTCCTTGACATCAACATAGTGATAAACCACTTTCCAAACATGTTTTGTGATCAATACTTACATGATTTTCTTGTATCACTTTCATATTCAAGAACACCAAGATTATAGTTTACAACTCTTCTTTCCACATCCATAATTTGTTGGAATATTTATAGCCTGACAAAAAGTATGAGGGAACTTATTCTTGCATGAGATGATATAATACTATGTAACTCATTGAGAATAATTTTAGACTGGTGCCTTAATACACTATGGATAACCCCCCAATTTTCTATTTTTTCTCCCATTAATTATGAATCACATTATCTTAATCATTTCAGGAAATTATCATAGTTTTCATGGTCATATCAAGTCACAACCAAAGTTTGGGAGTTATAAATCTTGAATGAAATACTCTAGAAGGTGAATCACTGGTCAAATCTATATAACATAAAATTGTAGAAACATAACATCCTTATTGCATGTTTTTAAACTATAAAACATGGGATCCCATATGGGTTGACACTAAAACCTCATTCAGATCAGGTGTCATCTCTTAATCCAAGACATCAATCTACTGGAAATTCAAGGTTCCCCTTACTCTATACAGGTTCTGAATCCACATAAGGGCCTACATATTATAACTTTTTTGTGGATCGATTTTAATCCTATTATGATACATAGTGACACACAAATTCTATATCCGAGCACATCTATGGTATTATAAATACCCATTCACAAACAATAATTTCATCAGTTTGGAGAATATACTATAGAACTATGAATGGATTTATTATTTCCCTAGTGAGAAATGTAGTGACGCTCGAATCCTATGTCCTAGCCCCACTGAAATTTATACAAAAAAATTCTACTCCCTGTTTATGGGTCAGACCTACATAGGGAATATTTTCCCTATTCATGGTTGATTCTAGTATAAAGGCTCCTTACATAATCAAGAACATTCCTTAAAAAAATAAAACTTTATATTTAGGAGAATTTGAGTCTCCATTAGCTTTCCATGACCATCAGTGATAAGAATATATAATTCTTTAGGGAAAATTTATTTTTTATAAATAATATTCTCATGTTTGGCTTTTCATAAGTCACCCCTAGAAAGGACTATCAACCAGAGGAACCTTTTTCCTCAAGAGAGACCTCTTATATCTTTCTCCTTGACATCATCATATTAGGAAACACCTTTAAGGACCTATTTTGTGATCATTACTTTCATGATAATATTATATCACTTTTTGGATCAAAATCTTCTCAGATTGTGGATTACAAAATTTCCTCATCATGTATAAAGAATTATATGACATTATTGTTCAGATAACCATGATATGGAAAATCAATATTTTTTTGGTAAAAGACAAATGACCTTAAATTGATTCCTTCAACATAATGTCCATAATAAATTGAATTGTATGGTCTACATCCCAATCACAGGGCATTAAACTACATGAATCTTCACCCCTTCCATGGGAGGATCCTTTCATTCATGTGTCTATCATCAACCACTTCACCTTAAAAAAACAATGTATGACTTGATTCTCATTTCATAAAGACAGGAAGTGACGCCTGGATCCCTCATCCTAAGCCCAAACACATATAAAAAATTGTCCTCATCATATTCAAGTCATGTCAATACATATAATTAGTTACCAAGAACCACATGTGGATCAATTCTCATCTCAATGAGATATATAGTGACTCCTAGATCCTTCATTTTAGGTCCAACCACCACATCATCCAAAACATGAATGTTTCTCTATTCAAGGACTCAAACCCGATTTGGGAAAGATGTTATGGGTTTCTTATAGGTCCCCTCCCTTATGAGATCATATTCAAAATAGAATTCCCCTTCTTTACATAAAAATAAAATTTGTTAAATGGGACTCCAATTTATGTATAGTTCCATCCTATATGCTTTCTTCATTATTAGACACATTCCTTTCATGATCCACCGTTCATGGTCTTGAGAAATCCAGATCCTCATAAACCCACTCCTTTTCCATCAGTGATGGAGATGCCCAAATCCAAAGGACACCTTTGTTTTGACTATGAATAATATGTCCCAATATGGATTGTATGAGTCAATCCCAACAGGGATTGTCAAACAAAGGCCATTTTGTACTTATGATAGGGCTATGTATTCTTTTTATACCATAATAACATCATGAGGGAAATATCATTTCAAACATACTCCATGTTCATTCCCAGTGTACATTTCCCATATCATTTTTTCATATATGAAAATCCCAAGATTCAGACTTAAAAATTCCCTCTAACTAAATAATTTCATAGCACTCTCGACTTGAAAACCAAATTGAAGTTATTACTCCCATAACCCATGGTAATATATCTAAAATTTATTGTAATTAGGATACTTTCATTTCTACTCATTCATATGTTTTTCAAGACCTGAGATGCTAGAATCATACATTCGGTAATAATATGATCTAACAATGTGGATCAACTCCTTAATATATGTAGTCTCTTATTCATCAGAGGCTTGAATTGATTGAGTTTCCATTAGAAAACTATAAGAAATGATGTAAAATTTTAGTTTATATTATAAATATTCATTGGTTTAGTATTATAATGAAGGATTCTGTTGTTGAGAGGTGATTCAACAAAGGAAAAAGAGGTCACCTCGTGCAGGGGCCTTGTTCAGGTCACCTCCCACATTATCCTCACTCAGGTCACCTCATGTAAGTTCTTTGATGTGGTCACCACACACAACCTCCCAGTCTAGGTTTCTCTACTTAAGTAACCAATGATATTAATAATTAGAATCATGTAATACATGCATGAAGGGATAACATGAAGTGAGCATGAGGCCAAAATAAATAGTTCTAGTGTGAGTAATGGATATTTGGTGGGAAATACAATTTATTGACACGATGGTACCTATAAAGACAATACTGTGTAGAAAACCATGTGTTACTGGCCTATGTGATGACCATACACAATGACTATGTGTAACCCATCTATTCACTCCTCCCTTGTACAATACTAAATTTATAATTCTCACCATGACCGAACGTAAATGGAAAAGGACAAATAGAGACCCCACAAAGTGAAGGATAAACTAGTGGCCATTTTTTCTATGCCTCATAATTTGAACATCCTCTTATGGTCGGATCCCATCCCAAGGGGGAGGGGGAATTATTTGATAGTCCCATTTTTTACAAGGGGATAAAAGGTTCTCAAATAAGATCACATTAATAAATATGAAGAATATTATTGTGAAATAAATCAAACATTCACCTAAATGAATATGCATGAGTGAAGAGTTTTCTATTTATACGATTTTCAAACCACATGAGGGATCAACAGAATTTAGCAATCACACACTATGAGGTTCACTAGAAACCCCTATCATTAATGAAATGCATGAATGACCTTTTCCTGGGCTCTCTGTGGACATCCACCTTCATCTAGGGTCCTGATATTTCTTATAAATAGGACCCTTGGGGTCCAGATTTGAGAGGTGGAAATGAATAAAATCTAGAGGAAACTTATTTAATCCCTAACCATTAATTTCTTTACCTAGATCTTCAAAAATCCCTAGGTATCTCTCCAAGTCCTAAAAATGATGGAATTAATGAGAGGATAAGGCCTAGAGTCCCACCAAGGACTAAAATGGGAATTATATACAAGAGGATTCACTCCACCCTAGTCTAAAATTACATGGGTGATACCCCATTTCCAAGATCAAACCTTTGTGAGACCCCTATAAAGCACCCGAGGAGACCCTTTCAGGTTTGATAAAGATCTCACTAAAGTTTGGTTTCCCAGTTTTCCCTTCGACCATGTTCTCCTAGGTATCACCTATATGGGGTAACATCCAGTTCACCTAGGAAGAACCTGGGATAGGTCCTCCTAAGACACCCATACCTTAATTAAGAAAATAAATATTGTTTTCATATGTATAACCTAGGAAAAACCAAGTATAGTTCACCCAGGAAGCATCTGGTCGATGCCCTACTAAGCTGCCCATGTATCATCTGGGTGAGGCACCCTCCAACTTGCCCTCGTACCACCTGGGTGAGGTACCCAACAAGGCCAATTCATGTCACCAAGGGTAGGGGAGTAATTTCCTTGGACACCTCAAGAAAGGGGGACCAATCCAATACCACCTTCAAATCCCATTAATATATATGATCTGTGAACATGGCACACTACAATGTCCTCTCAATTATGCATTCATATGGTAATAATAATCCTTAATTTATCCTACCTAAGAGGTAGGATCCTCAAAGTGTTATCAATTATAAATTATAATAGTAATAAGGATACCAATGTTAAGGATAGTGATGGGTCATTAGGGTTTGAAAATAAGAGAGGATACAAGAACATCTAATCCCTATTTCTCTTTATGAATACCCCACCATGGATCCATCCTCAACTACCATTAGATGGAAAAACAAAAATCCTATTTTGGAAATCCATCATGGTGTAATACCCTATTTTTTCTTATGGGGAATTACCTTTCCACCCACATCCTTACCCTCATCCACCAACAAAAGAAGGATATTATACGGATTTCTAAATATTTTGGTTCCTCTTATTTCTCACACTAAGAATGAATCACGTGGGATTAGAGGTTAGTGAAGATCATGTCATCAATATGATAAAATACCACCTTTTGTAATCCTATTATATATAAAACCCAAAACCATGTAACCATACTCTAAAAAGGTACACATTCCTTTCAAGAGAAACCGTCAAAGGTTCATATTCTAGAGGAAGATACCTTTGGGTCTCCTCTATAGGTGTAATCCATAATCCTTCTGAACTACATGGAATTTGATTCCTATATTCACATTGTACATAGGAAGCCTCCTCGATGTCCAAAAACAACAATTTTGAACCACCATCATCTTTAGTGGGACACATTCCTAATAAGATCATTTCGTTAACTTAAAGGCCATATTCTTTCTATATCCTCTTTATTTCATCCTTATCAGCCCAAAAAACTGATTTAGGTCACATTGATATAGGGGAATTGTAACATGTTGATACCTTGATCGAGTATGTTTCCCCATTTTCTAAATTCCTTTTTGATTTTAAAATCCTTTTATGTTATTTTTCTATGTTTACTATAGACTGCAGAATAGGTACACTCTGTGTATATGAAGTACACATTGTGTACTTGGTGCTGGTTGCATGTTGCGGTTTGGGAGATCAAGTAGTGAATTGGGAGATCATTCTGCGAGTTGGTACATGCCGTGAACCTGAGGTACACATCCTTTAGGGGTTAAATAGAGGATTTGGAACCAAATGCAATGAGTTTTTTAGTGTACTTATCCAGCATGGATTACACGTCGTGACCAAGGGGTACACGTCATGACTCTCTCGTTCCAAGATTAAATTTATGAGTTCAGGTGTTTTTCTCAGTATTTTTCTATCTAGACTTCATGGTTCTCGAACTACGAAAGTTTTGGTTCATTTTTAAGAGACTCAACATCATTTAGATTGATCTTATTGGCTTCAGTTCATCATTTCTTCTACAGTTCATATCTCAGGGAACGTCTTCTTTCTATTTCATCATTGCGATTGATTGATAGAACCATTTCCTTGCATTATCAGATCCTATGATCCAAGTTGGATGTTTCTTGTTGTCCTTATTTAGATCCATTGTGAAATCTTGTCTCAAAGTATGTTCCTTGGCTAGTTTTGGTAAAGTGGTTGTTTGTTCTTGTGTTATGTAGGATTTATTCTATCGTCCAACCCCTTCCATTCTATTTTTAATCAACCCTTCGTGGTGAGGATTTGATTCTAGGTCCTTATTTTTTGGCGTTGTTGGGATTTTTTTCATTTTGTTTCTGTTGTGGACATGTGCGACCCGAACTTTGAGGTAGGTGGTTTTGTCTCTAGCCTATGATAATGAACCTACTAGTTTTGTTCTGAAAATTGATTTATAAATTGATTTGTGAAATTGGCATGGTTTTCATGTGTGTTGGAAGGTTTAGCTTGAGGCCATCATCCATTATTGTTATTATCAAGGAGGTTTGTCTTAGGGAATTCCTCTATTTCCTAGGCCTTTTGTTCTAGGAGAACAATATTGAAATTTTGGGGGGATAACTCTTGGGGTTTTCATCTTCTTTCTAAGATCGTTTTTCCTGGATAAGTTTTTTGAACATGGTTATTTTGGTACGAGTAGTCTACATCCAATAAATGTAGTATTCCTTGGTGCTATGATAACTATTGTTCTGTTTTGTATTGCTTGTATTTATGAGTTATCTTTGATATGCACGTTTATTCTTGTGGAAAATGATATGGAAAATGTGTTTTGAAATTGATATACCTGATTTTGTTTAGAGATGTCGAAAAGTGAATGTTTAAAATGTTTTATATAAAACTTCTTTACTGGTTATGATGCCATATGTTTGTTTAAAAAATGAGCATACATGCATTTTTATACAGAGACTTTCTATGGAACACCTAGGTGGGATCCTACTGATCCTATTAGATCTCACCATGCACACTGCTTCAGTGGTGCGTAGAACTTTTTTTTCCTGTTCAAGGAAAGAAAAATCACTACAATGTGGTGGTGAGGTTCATGTTATCTAGGATGGGTAGCTGGTGATGAGATGGTTGGAGTTCGTCTATTTCATCATTGGACTAGCTGTTTGGTTTTGATTCCCTTGCAGTTAGACTTTCCATTTGGTGTTCTTAGCTACTGTTTCATATATTCAATTTCTGCTATTTTCTTATAGTTATGGAATATATATTTCTTAGTATTCCACATTTTCATGTTTAATCTTTATACATGTTGTGTGGTCATTCAGGTTGGGATAAATCATTCCCTCAGTTTTTTCATTCAATGCCTGGGTGCTTGTCACCAGCTCGTACGGATCGGGAACACCCTTCGGTTATGTGATGGATCAGGTTGGGTGATGGGTTTCAGGGAAAACTAGGCTAGTTCATTACATTTTGGTATCAGAGGAGGTATTTACTCAATAATATTTTATTGGGATGTCGGTTAGACTGGAGATAGGTTGTCATGACTTGAGAGGATTGTTGTAATGAGTGCCTGACTAGATCTTGTCGTAATGAGACTCAAGTTACCATGGGATATCAGGATACATGTCTCTAGTGTTGATTTTTTCCTTTAAAATCTTAGTTTTTTCTTATGGGGTTTCAAGTTTGAATTGATATTTGTTTAGTGTCTAATAGTTCTTATGTTTCGGTGTGTACCAGTATGCCTCCGAGACGTCTTCCACAGGTTCTTCAAAAAGGTGTAGCTGATTCTCCACAGAGGAATCCACTTATGGATCATAATCTCATCGAGATAATAATATGAGAAGTTTTTATTGTTGATCAAGATTTTCCATGAGTTCAGAATGCAGTGGCTAAGGTACAACAAGAAGTTGGAGGGGAAATAGATCGATCGCGAGAGTTCTGGCGTGAGAAGCCCCGATCTGTTAAAGGGATGACTAAACTTCAAGAGGTGGAGTATTTTATAGATAGGATCGATCAATTATTTGACTAATAGAAGACACCTAATAATATCATGGTGAAGTGCACAGTGTACAGACTCAAGGGTTTCGACAAGCGTTGGTGGGAATCTATGGTCCAGACAGATAGACATGCGGTATGGGATTGAAAGGGTTTCATGACCCCGTTATTTCAGTTGTTTTTTCCATAGTCTTTGATATTAGAAAAATATCCAGAGGTCTAATCACTATAGTAGAAAGATCATTCAGTGTCATCCTACACCAACCGATTTTCTTAGCTTGTGTATTTTTCTCCGGACAAGGTATGTAATGACCAGTTATAGGCGTATAAGTACATATAGAGTTTGAAACCAGATATTAGATCACAGATGTTCATGCCAAAGATTTTTACCTATGTAGAGATAGTGGACAAATAAATGATGGCATAGATGGACATGGTAGGAAAATTTGGCTTTACTACCTATTATCTTCCAACCAGTGATAGATTTAGTGTAATTCATGGGAAGAAGAGGAAGTGGCAGGACTGTCGTGGGAGTGATGGATGTGGGTATCAGTAGTGAGTCTTCTCTGCACCATCTATTGAAGATGGAAGTGTATCTCTAACATGATACCAGTGCGGAAAGGGGGTTCACACAATACTTTATTTATCTATTCCCACAAAAACAGACAACAGATGTGGATGTGTTTGTCATCAACATCATTTCTGTCAGGCTATGAATATTCCTCATTATGGTCAGGGTTAGTTGGATCCAAAGGATACTATGGTGCAATCAGAAGCTTCAATGACTATAGTTCTTGAAACATAAGACTTAGGAGTGAATAATTTACAAGTAGTAGATGGGTTCCCAATGGAAGTTGATGTAGTTCTGGAAATAGTGAGAGGTGTGCTCCTTATTGCAGCTTCAGTAGACACCACTTTTTTTATACTGGTTCCTCCCACTCGTTTATATCTTCTAATTTGGTTGATATTCTTAAACATCCAACAGAACTTATTCCCTTTACAATGGTGTTAGAGAAACCTCTTGGCAAGAGGAAACAGAAGGGGTTATGATGTACTTCTTGTTTGTTTACGATAGTTGACACAAGGTTGGTCTGGGATTTTCTCATTCTTGATATGGATTTGTTTGATGACATCAACATTATGGATTGTCTTGTCACTCATTGAGATGAGGTTGATTTTTATCATCTTTGTGTTTCATTTCATTCTACCAATGGTATCTCTCGTGTGTTTCATAGAGAGTGGGACCAGAGGTCAGGTTATGCATGACCGTCCCCCAAAGCTTATGAGTTTGTGGGTTATTATTACATTTGATCCCAATGTTGTTTCTTATGTGGAGGATATTCCTCCTGTTTTCTGAGAATTTCATGACATTTTCCCAAACAACTTCCCTAGTATTCCTCTAGATATAGAGATAGGTAGAGTTCACAATGGACCTGGTGCCAAGTACGCATTAGATATTGATGCCTTATTATCGTATGGAACTAGAGAAGTTGAAATAGATTAATATTAAATTGGAAGACCTATTAGATAAGGGTTTTGTTCTCCCTAGTGTTTCTCCTTGGACATCTCCTTTTCTCTTTTCCATGAAAGTAGATGGTTCACTTCAATTATGTGTGGACTATTGAAAGTTAAACTGGGTGATGGTTAAGAAAACATATCATTTTTCTTGTGTGGATTATTTTAAGGGAGAAAAGTGGTTTTCAATGATCAATATTCAATCAGGTTATCATCAGCTCAGAGTCTGGGATTCTAATATACCAAATATGCCCTTTTGGAGTAGGTATGGCCATTATGAATATCTTGTGTTACCTTTAAGTCTGAAAAACACTTCTGCAGTTTTTATAGAATTGATGAATGTAATATTAATCCAATATCTTGACACTTTTGTGGTAGTGTTCATGGATGATATTATGGTTTATTCTAAGTCAGAGTGTGACCATGATCACCATTTGAGTTTGGTCCTATAGATTCTGAGAAATTGTTGTATGTATGGAAATCTTTCAAAATGTAGTGTCTAGATTCGAAAAGTGAAGTTATTGGGGAACATAATATCTAAGCATGGATTATTAGTTGATCCAGAGAAGGAAAAGATAATTTTTCCTAGAAGGAACCATAGAATGTTTTTGAGATATAAACCTTCCTTGGTCTTGCGGGATACTACTGATGGTTTATCATGGATTTCTCTAATATAGCATCACCTTTGACTAATCTTTCCAAAAAGATATTGAAATTCTCATTCGATGAGAAGTGTCAGTGTTCTTTTGATGAATTGAAATGAATTATAACATCAGAACCTGTTCTGATCTTAGCTAACCCCGGTAAGGGGTATGTGGTGTTTTGTGAGGCATATAGTGCTGGTTGGGTATGCATGCCGATGTGGTATGATCATGTGGTAGATTATGGATCTCATCATCTCCATAAAAATGAGAAGAACTACCCCATTCATGATTTAGATCATGATAGAGTGATGCATGTGCTTAAATTATGGTGACATAATCTCTTTGAGGACAAGTTTACGGTTTTCTCTGATCACAAGAGTTTGAGCTATATCTTTTTCCAGAAATACTTGAATAATAGATAGAGATTATGGTTAGAAAACCTTTAGATGTTTGAATTTGACATCAACTATACTCTAGGGATAGGGGATGTAGTTGCAGACACTTTAAGAAGGAAGGTTCCATCACAGGCTATTCTATAACCGAAGGAGGAGTAGAATATTATAGGGATTTTCACTTGGTTTCACTTGGATGCTCAGGAGGATATCTCAGGTATGGTTCTAAATAGTGTCATTTGTCATCATCTTTCTTGGAGTCTATATTTCAAATTCAACAATAAGATGATGAGTTTTAGTAAATTTGGGAAAACCTTTATGGCGAGGAGATAGTTCCTAGTTGGTCTCTTTCTTCAGATGACATACATCATTTTAGAATGTGAATTGCCATCCCAACATCCGTGAGAAGTTCAATATTGTATTATTGTAATATATCTTAATGGTCTATTATAAAAGCTCTATAAAGATGTATTATGACATGAAAATATGGTTCTGGGGGCTGGGTATGAAGTGTGACATTGCAGACTATGTGTCATATTGTTACACCTACCAGTGGATAAAGGCAGAGCACTTGAAGCCCTCGGGTTTACTTCATCCTTTCCTGGTGCTAGTTTGGAAGTGGGATGAGGTGTCCCTAGATTCTGTTGTTGAGATACCATAGACAACCAGAGGGAAAAATTCTATTTGGGTGGTTGTTGATCAGTCGATAAGGTCTGCTCATTTCATTCTAATTAAAGACACCACTAAAGTTGAAGATCTGGGTAAGCTATACGTGCAGGAGATTGTAAGGTTACATGGGGGTCCTTTTTCCATTGTTTAAAATAGGGATCCTTGGTTTACCTCAAGGTTATGGAGGATTCTTTTAGAGGTAATGGGGACTTAGGTCAAGTTGAGCACAACTCACCATCCACAGACAGATGACCAGATGGAGTGTGTAATTCAGATCCTAGAGGATATGCCCTGTGCATGTGTCTTGGATTTTGGTGGATTATGGGATAACCATCTGGGACTGGTTGAGTTTGTTTACAACAATAGTTATCAGTCATCGATTAGATTGGAACCCTTAAAATCATTGTACGTTCACCCATGCATATCACATATTTTTTGGGAAGAGGTGGGAAAAGTATATTTGGTTGGAACAATTCTGGTTCAGGAGACATCGAAAAATATTTAGGAGGTGTGACTGCGTCTAGTTATATCCCAGAGTTGAAAAAAATCATATACAGATTGGGAGTGTCATCCTTCAGAGTTTTCATCATTAGTGACTGTGTTTTATTGAAATTTTCACCTTAGTTGGGTCACTGTAGACTTGGAAAATAGGTAAAGATGGATCCGAGATATGTGGGACTATTTGAGATCAATGAATAGCTTGGAGAATTTGCTTATTGGTTATCAATTCTAGTATAGTTGACAAACATTCATGATGTTTTCCACAGATCTCAACTCAGGATGTATCACCTGATCTCACACACATTCTATATTGGGAAGAAATTGAGTTAGAACCATATGGTTCTTTTTTAGAGGAACCAGTGGAGATCATTGACCTTCAAGATATAGTCTTGCGTAGGATGCAAATTCTATTGGTTAAATTTCTATGGAAACAAGTATCGGATTATCATGAGATTTGGGAACACGAGTCTTTGATGAGAGAGCAGTGGAATCATCTCTTCCCAGAGGATACATATTCAATATGACTTCATGGGGACAAAAATTCCTTATGGGGGGGAGTTTCTAACATACTGTTACCTTAATTAAGTATGTTTCCCATTTTGATAAGTTCTTTTCTTATTTTAAAATCCTTTTTCTGATTTTTTTCAGTTTACTATAGACTAAAGAATAGGTACACGCCGTTTGACTTAAGTAAATGTCGTTTACTTGGTTCTAGTTGCATGTTGTGGTTTGGGAGATCACATTGTGAATAGGGAGATCATGTTGTGAGCTAGTACACACCGTGTACCTAATCTAAATATCTTTTACTGGTTAAATAGCGTATTTTTAACATGAGAAAACATGTTTTCAGCGTACTTATCCATCATGGACTACACATCATGACCAAGGGGTATACGTCATGACTCAACCTACAACCAAGATAAATTCATGCATTTGGGAATTTTTATTAGTCCTTTTCTCTTTAGACATCATGGCTCTCAACATACGGTAGTTCTGGTGCATTTTTGAGAGACTCAACATCTTTTGGATCAATTCAATCGGCTTCATTTCATTATTTCTTCTAAGGTGTGTCTCTTCGGGTAAGTGTTCTTTCTGTTTCTTTCTTTTAATTGATCGATAGTTCTCTAGCCTCAAATTATCAGATCTGCTGATCCATGTTGGATGTTTCATGTCGTCCTCATCTAGATCCAATGTGAGATCTTGTCTCGAAGGACATTCCTTGGCTTGTTGTGGTGAAGTAGACATTCTTTATTGAGGTATGTGGGATTTCTTCTATCCTCCAAATGCTTTTATTATATTTTGAATCAATCCTTTGTTGTGCGGGTTTGATTTTAGGGCCTCTGTTGATGACAATGTTGGTTTTTTTTGCCTTTTTTTTCATTGTGGGTGTGTGCTACCCCAAATTAGATATAGGTGGTTCTGTCTCTATCATTTTACAATGATACTACTTGTTTTACTTTGAAAATTGATTTATAAATTTATTTATGAAATTGGAATGATTTTCCTGTGTGTTGAAAAAGGGTTTTGAATGAAAAATGGTTTTCCATGATTTTTGATAAATGGATTATAAATGGGATTGAATGGTTTTCAAGGTATTGAAATGGGTTTGTGAATAAGAGTACATGGGTTACCTTGGGTAATTATGTGGAAGGTTTAGCTTGAGGCCATCATCCATTGTTATTATCAATGAGTTTTTTCTTAGGGATATCCTTTGTTTCCTAGGACCATTGTTCTAGGAGACCAATATTGACATTTTGGAGGGGATTACTCTTGGGGTTTTCCTTTGCTTCCTAGGCCTGTTGTTCTAGGATCAATTTTGGGAACTTGGTTATTTTGGTAAGAGTAGTCTTCTACCTAGACCTGTAGTATTCCTTGGTTATGTGATACATGTACTTCTATTTTATATTACTTGGGTTTTTGAGTTAGCCTGGATATGCATGTTTATGGTCATAGAAAATGATATGAAAAATGTGCATTGAAACTAACATACTTGATTTTGTTTAGAGGTATAGAAAAGGGAATGTTTACCTTGTTTTCTATAATACATCTTTATTGCTTATAATTCCATGTTCTATTTTAAAAATGATCATACAAGAATTGTTATACAGATAATTTCTATGGATCGCCTGGGTGGGATCCTACTGAGCATGTTAGCTAACACCCTGTGCACTACTTCGATTGTGTGTCAACCTTTTTTATCTTCCAGTGTAGGGAAAGTCATGGTGTCACAGTGAGGCAGTGAGGTTTAGGTCAGCTGGGATTGGAAGTTGTTAGTGAGATGGTTGGAGTTCGTCCATCCCATCATTTTAGTAGCTGTTTGGTTTTGAGTACCTTGTAGTAAGACTTGTCTTTTGGAGTTTTTTGCTGCTATTTCAGTTTCTCTGTTTCTGCTCTCTTCTTATTGTTATGGAATATATATTTTTTATTATTCTTCTATTTCATCTTTTCTATTTCTCTATATATATGATATGTGGATGTTCATGTAGGTAGAAATCATTCCCTCAGTTTTGTCATTCGATGCCCAGGTGCTTGTCGCCAAACCATAGGGATCAAGAACACCCTTCGAGTTTGTGACGAATCAGGTCAAGTTCTGGGTTTTAGGGAAACCTAGGTCAGTTCATTATAGACATATTCCATTTTATATTGACTATCATGGCCAATTTCCCTTAATTCTCATTCTATCACTTGTCTTGGCACCCTTCACCTAGACATCCCTACCACACGATGTTAAACTATGTGGTCTAGTCCTTATCAAATGACCTTAAAAGGTATTATGTGTCCCATTATGAAGAACCAAACTACATGGGTTCTCATTCCTCTCACATGGATACATTGTAATCCCCTTCAATTGCCCTATATACAACATTTAAATAACCCACTTATTCATGGGTGATGATAAATTCTAGAGTGACCAACCATGTGGCTTGAAAGCAGTATCACAAAATAAAAAACATAGCCAAGATAGAGAACCTCTAATACATACCGATGGTTTTCCATTAATGAATGTTCATAATTGATTGTTAGTACATTGGGGTGACTAGTTCCACGTTTGGAATTTTAAAAAGGGATTCATGAATTTGTCTTAAATATATAAAAGAGTCTCAAAGTAAGTAATAATTCTCCCCAAAAAGGGTGAGATGAGCCTAACCTCCAATCCTATCAACCAATGTATGTTCTTAAGTGTCTTTGGTAAAGTTACCCAATAACTACATACCATTGTAAAGTAGTCCCACAAGACTTCATTGATACGAAACCCATTGGGGGGTTTTTGGTTCCATGACAAACCTTGATGGAAACTGACCCATAATGAATATGTGAACTAATTAATGATACGATCAAAATGTTTTGTTTAATTAATATTGAAGATGAATATTTTTTATGCAAGAAAATTACTAAGAGTGTGATGATATTTTTGGTATTGTATATGGATGACACATTCCTTTCCTTAAATGATATCTCGACTTTACACTTTGTAAATATATGGTTGGGTAAATACTCATGATGAAAGAAACAAGTGAATAAGACTTCATACATGGTATGAGGATCTATAGAAAAGTATCTAAGAGGATTCTTAGACTTATTCATAACACGTCTACTTGTAAAGTTAAATTGTGTTTTAGTAAAGATAACTCCTAAAGGGGGTATTTACCAATGTTACATGTCACAAATCTTAGCAAGATTCATGATCAATTTAAGGAGTTAAAAAAGGATGGATATAATTATATATGAATCCTCCATAGGATCTGTTGTATATTTTATATTGTGTACTCAACCAGATGTATATTATGATCTTATAATAACTTGAAGAAATAATTTCAATCTTTAGAGTCACTCGATTATTGTGTTGGACATCTTTATCTACTTGAGTAGAACCAAGTATATTTTCTTGGTCTTTGGAGTAGAGAATGAGATATTTGTAAGAGGTTACACTTATATAGAACAATACTTTTCATATATAGATATCCCATATTAATAAATGAATATTAATTAAATAAAATTAAGATAGTTTCTAAAATTTTATAGGTTTAGTATCTTTGGAAACTTGGATATATAAAAAAATTATTTATAAGTTTACTACATTATCTCCCACTAAGTTCTTTATAACTATCAACCTTATAAGACATATCATACTTGATACATTTCTTCATAACTTGGGAAAAAGAAAAATAATAAACAATGATCTTTGATGCTCAGTAAGGGTAAAAAAAGAAAGATATCATGGATAAATTAATCATAACATGAGTATAAACTTATGAGAACATGAGATTGACATTTTAAAACCACACCTAGCATATCATAGATCATAAAATTGAATCATGGAATAAATCATTATATTATATAAGATATAATTCATAAATGAATCAAATATCAGGATCTACGAGGTTATAACATTGATAGAATTCCTAAGTTTATGGAATACAAAAAATCAGAGAAAATAATTTCCTTAGTAGTCAAGGCATACTATCAAGACTATCATAATGGATAGAGTTCACTCACCATTCTAGTGTATTAGTCAAGGTTCACTCCTAAGACTATCATAGTGGATGGATTACTTTACTGAACTGGGTTCACTCCCCATTCTAGTCCTATTTATCTCATGATATATCCTTATTTGACCATTTTATTAGAAGGTAATATAATTATGAGCCCTCCCATCACATAAAAAAAATCATATATATGTGTTCCATATGATTATAAATAATTCATAATATCAAAACCCTTGAAAATTAAAATGGCTTCGTAAACATTTCATTATTTCATCATTGCATAACCTATATAAAATAAATGGGTTTCATAACATAATTAACCCAAAGGAAAGAAACACATTTCATGGAATCATAATTAAATAATTATCATTATAATCCATTCAAAGAATGAAAATTTATTCTATCATTGAATAATATCCCCAATAAAGTGTTAGTAACATCTGAGGATGTCATCATAGATGAAAATGCTTTTAAAATATCACTTTTAATATTTCTTGAGGAAAATACATTTTAAATTTGAAATTACTTTTTTAGAATATAAATTTATTCAAAATATTATGAAAATAATTTTATTTGAAAAGAACCTTGGAAATTTGTAAGGTAATATTAAAATAATTTAGTAGTTATTATGATGGAAATATCCATTAATTCTATGTAAATCAAAATAAATATTCCATCAACATTTGTAGTAAAAAGTAAAAAGGTACCACATTTAGAAAAAGAAAAAAAATTTCCCATTAAATAATTTTATAAAAAGTAAAACAGTAAGAAAAATTAATATAAGAGAGAAATAATGTAAATTTTCAATAAAAACTATTTCAGCATATCGAGAACATAAAGAGGAGAAAATTGAATTAAAACAAGCATTATTAAGAAATAAATACTGGAAAATAAAATTAATGAGATTCTGGAGAGGTATACAATAAAATTTCACCATTTTAAACTTAATAAAAAATAATGCTGATAAACAATGATATTTTAACATAAATCCCTTACCTCAAGTTCCACTTTCTTTTAAAGAGACCTGAACTATGAAATAATTAATTTAAATTTATTATAATTTGATACTAGAATATTTTAATCACTTATAATATCATATTTTATCACTTCATAACATTTTCACACCCACTTATTGATAATTTCTTATTTAAATTGTTGTTTTGGGCGTTAACTATTTCTTTTTTTATGAGAATTTGGGTTCGGTAGTTTTGTCCCTGATACATTGATCATGGTTCCATAGTATTTAGAATATTAATCATGATATAAATATAATATATATTCACTATTTATGCATTTAAACTCATCTATAAAGGATAGACATAGAAAAATGAATTACACCATTCATGGAGAGTGTAGGTAGAACGTGCCTGTAAACATTGTTTTCACTTTTTAACAGATGTAATAGAAGAATAGTAAATAACATTTCACATTTATATAATAATTTCTATATAATATATATATATATATATATAATATATTCATTAAATATATCCTTATTACCATCCATGTAAATTGAAAATGAGAATGAATGACATTACATCATGGAGGTGGTAGTCCACACAAATACACAAATGGCATTATCATTTTCCAACAGAAAGGGAAGAAGGTGGATAATGTTTCTTAAATCATAATAATAAAAATTAAGTGTATCTGATATAATGATTTCAATATTTTATAATTTATTCCATTGATTTAGATGATGTACAATAAGAAATAAAATTGAAAATTCTTGGTTAAAAGTTATACCTCTTTATTCAGAAACCTTATTTTACTTAGACATTAATCCTTGAAAGGATGGTATTTTGAAAATATAAATAGATCTAGGATGTGGTGAATTATTATGGGAAGTTATTATTGTAGGTAATTTCAGAGAAATAAGGCATAAAATGTGTCAATAAAAGAGTATAAGAGGCTCCCTTTTAGAAGTTTGGGGAGGGGAATTTTTGGAAATACAAAAAATATTTTAATATTTTAGACTCATTCTCAATAAAAATTCTTTAAAATGTATTAATATTCAAATAAAAATGGGATAATATTAAAATATAATCTATAAATTAAATTTATATAGGTTTTAGTGTCATTTAAACACTATATTTTTTTATTAACCTCTTGGTTAAACAATTTTAACCTTAACCATGGTAATTAATTTTTCAATATAGGGTTATAATTTTTATTATAAGGATAAAATTAGATAATAAATAGAAAAGGGATGAAATTTTAGACTATATATTATACAAATTTAACTCATTCAATATTTTTATTTTTTTTAAATAATTTAATAAAATATTATATACATATAATATCCTTAATGTCATTACTTTAACTCTTCATTGAGTTTGACTTTAAAACAACTTTTCAGAAAAAAAATTTGAATCTAAAACTTTCAAACATCCCTAATATCTTATATTTTTCAATAATAATTCATCCAAATAGTATTATTTTTAATATTTTTAAAATAATTTATTTTATGCTTCTATTATATTTAATAAATTCTATTTTAGCATTGCATTCCCATTTAAAATAATTATCCAATTACTAAAATAGAAATAAATTACTATGAGAAAAAATTTAATTTATCTTCAAAATAAAAATTTAGAATAGAACTTATCCTCACATTATACTTATGTAAATTTTTTAGAGATATTAAAGTCAAGTGAGTGACATTTTGTATTTATTATTTTCTTAAATTAATATAAATTCCATAATCAAATAATTTAGGAACCAAGTAACTATATATTCAAGTGTTAGATATAAATGGTCTAAATCCACTCAAGAATTATAACCTCTATGTTCAGTACATGTGAAGGATTAGGTATGTACTTCCCCAAGAGAGATATGCTGAACACATTTTGAACTTGAGAGAGGTTCGATGGAATCCCCAAGTGATATGATACCTTTCCTATTCAATCAATAATCTCAAAGTGGAAAATATAACTTTTACTTAGATATCAATTATTTGTAAATATCATAACCTTATTCAATGGAGAAATTCAAAGAAATACCTTCTCACAAACATCAAATTCTAGATTTAATTAATATTTTCAAGGATAAATTTTATGTCGACATTAATCTACCCTGATGTACTATTGAATGGTTATGAATTTATCAGCCATTTACTATACTAGATCAAGTAATAATAGCATTATTTCTCCAAATTCATCCCATCATGTAATATTTTTACACTTCTTTTCGTAGAGGTATTAATAAAGAGACATCTGAATGCTTGAGTGAAATATATTATTTAATAAAAGCAGGACTAGAGAAATATTTTTATCCCAAACACCTATGAAATCTATAGAACAAGATCTAAGAATATCCTCTAGGGTTTGAATGGTCCTCTTATACTGAACATATGTATAAGGATGGTATAAAGTACCCAAACTCAACTATATATCAAGATCCCATTGATGACTTCATAAGAATAATATGGTAAACCTCATATCCTGATCATATACATTAGCATGTGATAATTTTGGAAACCTTACCACTGTTTTAATGTATATACAAGAAATATGATAAAGATATTAATCTTATCTATTGGAAGTTAAGTGTTCTGAATTTTTATGATGATTTACTACAAACCAAATTACATTATGACATTTATATGTTTTAGGGAGTCCAATGAAAAAATACATGGTGATGTTTTCCCATTTAAATGCTAGTATGGTTAATGGTTATAACATCCCCTTATGCTTATTTCACTCAACATTAACTTTTTGACACACTAAGCATCGAGATACAAACTATGTAATATCAATTTTCATGTTATACCACCCGAAATACTCTTTTAGATCTCTATAAGTCTTTTTTACTTCCACTAAAAATAGAGATGATGAACTATGACCTTCATTAAACAGATTCTTCTTCAGTTCTGGTATTTATGGGATGTATACACATTTCCTAAACCTTATCATTCCATCATAATCAATATTGAACTCATGAACATTTCAAATCTTATTCTACTATTACACATATTTATTCTATGCTTCTTTAATCCTCACATGGATAGATGGTTAAACAATCATTTAAGAAAGATAAGATATATTACCTTCCATCAAGATTTTTAGAATAATACTTTTAAAATTCATAAATATTAGATCTTATATGATCATCATCATAAAAAATCTAGCATGATCCTTTTGACTCAAATCATTAACCTCCTTTCCCACTTTCCTAGTGTAGTAATGTATTGAGTACTCATAATCTTTAATCAACTCCACCCATCTTCTATGGAACATATTTAACTCTTTTTGAGTGAATATATACTTTAAACTTTTATTATTAGTATATATACCACAATTTTATTTGTAATTAAATTGGAACTATATCATTAATGAAAAAATTATTTTAGATAACTCCAAATCTTGAGTTGGGTAATTTTCTCATGAATCTACAATTTTATCGAGTGTAAGATATAACCATATCATTCTGTATAATGACACATTATAGTCTCTTATTCGATGCATCAAAATAGATTAAAAACCCATATTCAATACTGGGTAGTGTAAGCATAGGTGTTTTGACTAACCTTCTCTTCAGTTCCTTGAAAATGTCTTCACATTCATCTATCTAAAGGAACTAGACTCCCTTCTAAGATAACATGGTGAGTGGACCAGAAAACCATTAGTAATTATCGATAAAGCATCAATAATATCCTTCCAAATGAAGAAAAATTTGGATCATAGTAATAATGGTTAGTCTAGGATGACATTCAACAACCTTTTTCTTTGATGGATCCACCGATATACCCTCACTTGAGATTATATGACCAAAAAATGATTTTTTCAGAAAAAATCCACACTGAGTAATTTTTTCATATAGTTTATCCTTACATAGGGTCTTTAGTGAAATCCTTATCTAATATTCCTGATATTCCTTTTTATATGAATATATAATAATATCATTTATAAATACTACCAAAAACATATCATGGTAATCTTTAAAGACTTTATTCATTAAATCCATAAAGATAATAGGTGAATTAGTTTGACTAAATAGAATCACCATAACTTCATAGTGTCTCTACCTTGTATGAAATATTTTCTTTGGTATATCCTCCTTCTTGACCATCAATTAATGATATCCAAAAAATAAAGGAAAATTTTGGAAGAATATTGAGCTCTGTTTAGTTGATCAAACAAGTCATGAATATAGGGTAGTGGATATTTTTTTTGATAGTGATCTTGTTAAGATCTTGATAATAAATGTAGAGTCATATTGATCCATTTTTTATTCTTAGAAAAATAATAGGTTCACCACAAGTTGGCACATTTGGATGAATGAATCCCTTGTAAATATTCTCTTGTATTTTCTTCATCCATTCTAACAACTTAATTAGGGACATTCTATATAGAGTATTTGAAATAGGTGTAGAACCAAGTATGAGTTCTATTTAAAAATCAACATCATTATTTTCAAGAAGACTAAGAAATTATTATGGAAATACATAAAAAAATACCGCACAATATGAATGTATTTGATGTTGAGTTTCTGTCCAAACATCTAAGATAAACAACCCATTTGAATTGGAATCAAGACCCATATAATGGATGTGATTTCCATCAGAAGTTCATATTTATCGTCACACTGATAGATGATCAAAGGTTGGTTTGAAATATCAAACATGACATCCCTTAGTAATTTATGTGGGGTTTATTTAATAAAATCTAATCCATGCCTAATATAAAAAAAATTCAACCTTAGGGAGAATAATGATATTTATAGGAACCAAATTCCCATAAACATTAATTATAGAGGAATAATATAAATGAGATGTGATCATCATAAAATTTGGGATTTTGATGTCTAATTAAAAATTTAATCATTGAGGTGGTATTTTTATGCCCTTAGAAAATTAATTTGATATAAAATAGTGGGTAGATCCATAATCCAAAAGACATTAGCAGTTCTAGAGTGGATAATAAGTGTATCTTTCACCACATTGTTATCATACCCCATATTAGAAATTGTGAACGCATGTGATTTCCTTTTTTCTCTAAGATTAGGAGGTTTCTAATTTCGATCATCATCATTAACCTTTGGATTTGAGAACTAGTTACCATAATTCCCATACTCATTGTATTTGAAAAAAATGGAGTCTGGCTGGTGTATTCTATTGAGTTTTCTCTTTGTTCCTTTCATCGATTGATCTCTTAACATCACTTAAGCATTTGATTTCCTAAATAACTAACTTTACACACTGAAAAAATTTAACAAACCACTTAAAAAATTTCATTTATGTTTCCTTCAACTCTTGGATCATAAGGGAAATCTCTTCTTCCTCTCTCTAGGGATTTTATAATTTCCTTTTAATTTTTTCTTCTTTTTACATCAAAACTAAGTGACTAATGGGTATCTCCAATACCTATCTCCACCTTTATAGAACATCAAATCATTTATTCATAGCAACTGAAGTCCATTATGTCCAAAATGCATTAGTGAATTGGTTTTAAGCTACTTTATAATCGAATAACCTTAATTTCAAGTTATATGATAATATGAGAAACATACCTCATTAGTATTTTAAAATTTTCCTCATCGGTACTATAGATTTATCACATTTATTTTTTAACTCAAGGATTTATTTCTCCATTTTAATACAAAGAATACGAAGAAAGTACTTATTAAAAAAATAACATCTTAAACTCATCCCACTCCCTGGAGTCAATTTTATCTTATTGCCCCTTGTTCTTGAGAATAGTATACTATTGATTTAATTATCCTTCCTAATGATAAATTATTAAAATAAAATTTTCATATTTTGAATACTGGAGATGAAAAAATATCTTTTTAGTGGTATTGATCTATTTCACAATAATTAGTGGATCAATAATCCCACTAAAATATGGTGAATGTTGGATCATGAAGGACTCAATATTACATTGTTCCCTTTGTTGTTCATTTGTAATCTCAGCATGATTAACGACATGAGAAATTTTCATAAGAATAATAATGAGATTTTACAATTCATCTCCTATATCATTTGGTTTATCAGAAGTAAAATTATTTCATTGTTCATCATATTCAGTATTAAAATGGTTCCTTCATGTTTCAACAATTTATTAAAAAAGAATAATCATAGTGGGAAACCAAATAATCACGAGAAATCATTTATCAGATGTCTAAATCATGAAATATCATTTTTAATATATAAAAACATAGGTTTATGAAAGTCCTTCCATGATAATCTATTCAAATACTTCATGATGGTTTATAAAGAAAATGTGTATTAACTCTAGCATATCCCCTGGAGTTCCAAACAAGGTGTACAGTAAGGGAACACTCACTGTGCATCAGAATAATGTTTGAGATATAGTCTACTAAATTGTTTTCAGTGTTATTACCCATAGATGAATCTATACTAAAACTGCATCAACTTTTAGTATCTATACACAGATGTTTTGATAGGAAAACCACATTTATTTCATTACCATAACATAATAAATTCTCTTATACATAGGATTATCATAAGGGTTCTCACTAATGTTTTATCATCCTAGTTTCTAAAGGTAACTAAACCTTACTTTGATACTAACTATAACGAGAAATAGTTTTCATACAAAGATATCACATATTAATAGATGAATATTCATTATATAACCATACGGTTCACTCAAGAATCATATAGGTTTAATATATTTGAAATATTGGATATATACAGAACTACTCCATAAGTGAGATAAATCATCTCCCTCTAAGTTATTCATAAATAAAACCCATATAATATGTAAATACCCTATTCTTGGTAGCCTATATATGGTGTTTACTTTATTAGATTGGCACTATATATAATTAATTACATTATAAAGGACCAAAGAGTTTAGTTGTATTGCAAAACTAGATACATATTGAATATCAGATTAAAATTGAAAAATTTAAATAGAACATAGTATTTACTTTGATAACACCATTATTACCTTTAGTATATCATTTCATATCAACCATAATACACTTCCTGAAATCTTAGTGAAAGGAAAAATAAGAAAGGGGTGAGCTCAGATATTCATCAAGGGTATGCATACAATCAATACTACAAAAACAGGCAAGGGAATCGCCACCTTATATCAGATCTAAGCAAAAACGCTGATAAAGAAACCCTGTATCAGCACTACAATTTTAGCGCTGATAAAGGAATTATTTATCAGAGCTTTTATAGCCCTCATAGAGGGATGATTTATTAGTGCTAGAAAAGCGCTGATAAAGAACCCCTATATTAGCGCTAAAATTTTAGCACTAATACATGGTATCTTTATCAGTGCTTTTCTAGCACTGATAAAGAGTCCCTCTATCAGCGCTGATAAAGAATCCCTTTATGAGCGCTAAAATTTTAGCGCTGATACAGGGTAACCTTTATCATTGCTAAAAAAGCGCTGATAAACGGACCCTTTATCAGTGCTAAAAAAGCGCCGATAAAGAATCCCTTTATCTGCGTTAAAATGTTAGCGCTGATACATGAAGGATTTATTAGCACTTTTTTAGTGCTGATAAAGAGGACCATTATCAGCGCTTTGTTATCACTGATAAAACCGTAGTCCATTTTTATAAAGTCGATCACACAATGCACTCGTTTTATTGCGACCTAAAGCTCTCGCGGTACTGGAACCCTGCGACCCCCCTCCACTGCCCACTGAGCTTCGCATTGCCAGACCTCCGCCGCCCTCGAGCTTCTTGTTGCCGGACCTCCGCTGCCCGCTGAGCTCCGCGTTGCCAGACCTCCACCACCCTCGAGCATCACTTTGCCAGACCTCTGCCTCCCATTGATCCTTGCGTTTCTGGACCTCCGCCACCCTAGAGCTTCGCATTGCCGGTCCACCGCTGCCCGCTGAGCTTCACGTGCCGGGCCTCCACTGCCCTCGATCATCGCATTGCCGGACCTCCTCTGCCCTCGATCTTCACATTTCCAAACCTCAAAACAAGGTTCTAGATATACCTGAAATAATTTAATGATATGTTTAAGGCATATTTTCAAAATCATTTTTTGATTTTGGGATTTTACTGTTGATGATTGTGTTGAATAATTTTCTTTATATTTGGTAGTTGGTACATGGGAGACCTTAGATCGGTGAGTAATCAAATGGGTTCTACTCTAGTTAGCCTTGAGGTGATCACTTGAGTCTATTTTTGATGTCCCCAAGATGCCTCATTTATATTGATTGTCTGGTCACATAACCAGGTGGTGTTCCATGAGTGATTCAATTTCCATTAGAACCTATAGGTCAGATATCATCCTATGTTTATCCAATTTAAATTAGTTTCTTTCCCAAAATTATTGTAATGGATGATTTTGTGATTATGAGTTACTCCCATTTATTAACTTTATTATTTACTTTTTCTACAGTTTAGTTTTTATCAAACCTTTATTATTTATTTTTTCTTTTATCATTACTCCATTATTCTATGATTTTCTATTAGTAATTTTTTTTACTGTAAATCAAAATATGGAATCCTTGGGGAATGTTTGAGATGGATTGATTTTCTTTAAAAGGTATTTTTTAATATGGGTGTTGTTCTTTTTATAAAAGTAGATTAAGTTATGAAAATATAATTCCTTGTGAATTTTTTCATTTATAAAAAATGAAATATATATTTTAAAAAATTGTTGACCGCAATGTTTTGTTTTTTTAGTAGATCAAATGAAATTTTTTAATAGATGGAGTGCATCCATGAGTGAGAGGAAAACTTGTTTTCATTGATGGAAGTGTTGGGGTAGTTCAATTAGTGACCTGAGCCAATAATATATAATTTTTTAGTCTCTTGATATCCCATGATATTAAATGGGAATCAATTCTTATTTAGTTCTTCAACATGGTGCGGTAAGTGATCAGCATCAGAAAGAGGGAGACCTCTCGGTTGAAGGATAAATTCATTTCAAAGTTTTATATCATACAATAGGGACATGAACCATGTTTTTTAACTTCAGGAAATGAGATCATTGGACACACATTTTAATATCTTGTGATTTGGATTATGATAATGTATTTTAAGGTTGAATATATTTTACCAAAATGTCACACGGTTTCATATCATGCAACTAGAACATATAGTGAGGGTGAGGTGAATTTTCCATCCATAGAGTCCCTACACCATGTGAAATATGGGTATAGGATGAAAAAGGTTTAAGTTCATGATTCATGGACCAAAATGGGTGTGTCCCAGAATTATTGGCCTATCATGAAAGAATAAAGACCTGATGTGAGAAGGGGCTTGTGGCGGCTCAACACCACATGAAACAACATATAACTAGGTAGTTAATTTTTTAGTTCAAATCAATATATCTCAGACTAAATGGATGGTTTATTCATGTAAAATATATCTTGAGAAACCTAGTATTGGTGGAAATATTGATATGCTCATCATCAATGGCGATCAATGAGTTTACACTATCAGAGTGAAGTTTATGAAAAATTTAAGGTCCTTATCACTTGGATTCCAGTTTCACTAGATTCCTCCTAGGTATCATCAATTCCCTTAGATCCAACACCATGTCAACGTAAAGTAAGGAATGAAGGATAACCTTTTTCTTTAAGGACAACACCACTCGGTTCTGATGCATTTCTAGGTCATCCAATGCTTGAACCCTATTTTCTTCGAGGGGTTCCCCCATCTTTCCTTCATGATATCTAAGTGACTTTTTATGGGAGTGAAATTGTATGGAATGATACCCAGACCACCAAGATTTCTAGCCTTGCCACCCCTACCTCCATCTCTGTCCCTCTCCCTCGCTGAGGTTACTGACTGCTTCTCTGTAGTGGCCAGGCCCCTTCCTAGCAGTGTTTATTCTGTCTCCCTTGGCTCTGATCCTATCATCCAGCTCCAAATACTTATTAATCCAGAGATAATTCCCTCACCAACCCCAAAGTTTCATTACCAATCATTCCCCTTCCCCTTTGGATCCTCATCTCCCACTCATATTAAGATTACCAACCAGAAGGGATTATGAACATGTTCAAAATCAAGGGACCTCAATGAGAGATCATCCTCCCACTTCAATAAGGCTACTAGATCTAGATCCAATGTTGGATCCCTGTTCTACCCATCATTATTATCTTCATATGTAATGCTCATGGTTTTAGTGCCCATGTTAAATCGGACTTCCTCACCATAGAAATAAAAAAGCATAATGTCATTGTTGTTGTTGTTGTCAAATAACACAAAAAACCTTATAATAATCACATAATTCTCCTAGAAGATGAAGTTGCATGGATTTATACACTCTGAACCCTACAACATACAAAAATGGGTATTTTGACATAATAAATATGTTGTTGAGACTGTTCAAGATTGCAATCAATTCATCACTACCAAGGTGTCCAATGGTGACACCTCTTTCCTTGTGACTTTTGTTTTTGGAAGCTATGACCATCTTCAAAGGGAATCTCTATGGAGTGAAAAAAATACCTTCGATCCCAACCAACATCCATTATTTATTGGGTGTGACTTTAATGGCATTTCCAACCCAAAGGAAAGGAAAGGTAGAAGCCTATTATAGAGGAAGGCCATCAGGGAGTTTGTTCAGTTCATGGCTGGGAAGGGCCTCATTGATCTTAGCTTCTCAGGTGATAGTTTCACCTAGTGCAACAACTGCAGGGGCCATCAACTCTTGTGGAGTCTATTAGATAGATGTCTATCCAACATGAAATCCACTAACCTATTCTCAAATACCATGTTTTTCCATCTTTCATGAGGTATTTTGAACTAATCCCCCCTCTTGGTTTCAATTTCTTCTTGGCATGATCATCAGGAACAGTTTCATTTCCACCAGCAGTGGTTTAACATCCTAGGGTACCAAAACATGGTTTGTGAAATATGGAATGAACCCTTGTAGGAGTATCGGGCCACCTTCAACTTTAGTGACCTGACCTCGAACCCCAATAGGTGCGCGTTCGCTCCTTCCTCCTCAAGAACCTTCACCACCTAGGACTACTATCACATATGGGCTCCTTTAGAGTATTCTTGATAGATGGAATGATACCTTGGGTTTATTGGATTATTAACACCAGTTTGAGATTTATATGTGACTATATACTTATTATATTTTATTATTATTTCTTACACACCACCACTTGAGTCGATTAACCTAATTGAAATCCATATTGGTACTTTGGTTCTGATGTGGATATGGTTTTTTATGTGTTTGTGACATGTGTATATGTGGGTATATGGGTATTTAGGCATGATGATATTGAATGTAGGGTAGAGTCCTAGGAGTGGTAGATGTATCAGTCTTGATTATTCTTGTGTTTGGTCTGGGTTGATTTTAGGAAACTATAATGAATCAAAAGTAATTATATTTAATGAAGATGAATAAATATTAATGGTTACGCTCTATGAATCTCTATTTTTATAAGGAATTGGTTCTCTGCTACTGTATTTGGAAGTCTTGTTTTGTGTACTTGAACCATAAATACTAATATTTGAGATTCAAATAGGATGACGATGAATAAAGATTTGATGGATACTAATCGTTTGAAAATAGAGTATGAGAACAGAGTGAAAGAGTTCCTAAAATTTGAAAAAGATGATGCAAAGGATCCTTCTAAAATACTTTGTATGTGTTTACGTTGTTGTTATTCTAGACTACTTACTCCAGAGGAGTTGGAAGAACATTTCATATGTCACAGAATAGATCAGAGTTATAAATGTTGGAATAAACATGGAGAAAAAGCTAATGTAGCTACTGGCTGGGATAAAACTGCATTTTATGGATCATCAGATATGAATAACAGTATGGATAATGAAGAAGAACATATGGAGGATGTGATTACAGATGTCAATGATGATGAATATAGTATTGAGGAAATGACAAAGACAATTGAAGATGAACTCCGTGATTTCCCAAAATTGTTTGAGAAGTTAAAGAGTTGTGCAAAGACACCATTGTATGCTGGTTGCACCAAGTATACAACATTGTTAGCTGTACTGAAGTTTTATAAATTCAATGTAGACAATGGATGGAGTGATGTCAGTTTTATGGAACTACTTTCTCTCTTGAATGACATGATCCCGGAAGATAATGAGCTCCCAAGATGGACATATGAAGCTAAACAAATGCTACGCTCGATGGGAATGATTTCTAAAAGAATACATGCCTTCCTGAAAGACTGTATAATGTTTCGTAAGGAGAAAAAACCACATACAGAATTCCCAAAGTGTGATGCTTCTCGATACAAGAAAGTTGAATCCAATCCTTCGAAAGTTGTATGGTATTTTCCAATCATTCCAAGGTTTAGGCGTCTATATAGAAGTGAAGAAACTGCAAGACAATTGTCATGGAATGTAGATAAAAGAAATAAACATGGGAAATTACGTCATCCAATCGACTCTCCTCAATGGAAGAAAATTGATCATGAGTATCCTGAATTTGGAAAAGAGTCGATAAACCTTCGTCTTGTGTTATCTACAGGTGGAGTAAATCATTTTAGTTTTCAAACCATCACTCATAGTACATGGCCAATTATGTTGGTAAATTATAACTTTCCACCTTGGTTATGCTAGAAGTAGAAATTCATCATGTTATCTATGCTTATATTAGGAAAAAAACAACTAGGTAACAATATTATTGTTTATTTGGATCCTTTGATTGAGGATTTGATGTTATTGTGGGATTCAGGTGTTATGTTGTATGATGCTTTTAAAAGTGAATAATTCACGTTGAGAGTGATGTTGTATGGGACAATAAATGATTTCCCTGATTATGGAAATTTTTCAGGCTATAGCATTAAAGGAACTCAAGGGTGTCCTGTGTGTGAAGAAGATACAAAATCAATTAGGTTGAAACATTCATCGAAATCTGTGTTCCTAGGACATCGTAGATTTCTACCTCATTGGCATAAGTACTGATCTTGTATGAAATCATTCAATAGAAGTTCAGAACAATGCGCAACACTGTCTCCACTAACAGGTGATCAGATATTTGAGAAAGTAAAATGTGTGAACACTGTTTTTGGAAAACCATTTTCGAAAAACCTTACGAAAATTAGTTGGAAAAAGAGATCATTTTTTTGAATTACCATACTGGAATTGTTTGTACGTCAGAAATTATCTTGATGTGATGCATGTGGAAAAAAATGTATGTGAAAGTGTTTTCAGAACGTTGCTAAATGCCCCTGGAAAAAAAAAGGATGGAATTAAGGCAAGGTTGGACATGGTTGACATGGGAATATGAGAAGAGTTGGCTCCTGTGAAGGTTGAAAATCGAATGTTTCTTCCTCCATCTGCTTATACTCTTTCTAGGGAGGAGAGATATCAGTTTTGAAACTTCTTCAATGATGGAAATGTTCCAGATGGGTATTCATCAAATATGAAGGACATTGTGTCAATTAATGATTTAAAGTTAAAAGGTTTTAAATCACATGACTGCCATGTTGTGATGCAAGATCTAATTCCTATATATTTACGTCGCATTTTGCCCAAGAATGTTCGTCATACGTTAACCAAACTTTGTTTCTTTTTCAAAGCTATATGTACCAAAGTTTTAGACCCGGTGAAATTGCCAGCTATGGAAAAAGAAATTGTCATAATATTATGTGAATTAGAAATGTTCTTCCCGCCAACATTCTTTGATATTATGGTTCATTTGATGATTCAGTTGGTGAGAGAGATTTGAACTTGTGGTCCTATGCACTATAGATGGATGTATCCTGTTGAATGATATATGAATATTTTGAAAGGGTATGTCAAAAATCGAAGACATCCAAAGGGTTGTATAGTGGAGCACTATATTTTTGAGGAAGCCATTGATTTTTTTTACCAAATACCTATCTTATGTGGAAATAATTGGTCTTCCAAAATCTCATCACACTGGATGCATTGAGGGTGAGGGAATTTCTGGAAGATATGTTGTAAAAATTAGTATTATAGATCGGGAACATGCCCACCTTTATGTTTTGCATAACAGTTGGGAGGTTTCTACATATATTGAAACTCACAAAGAAATTATCAGGTAGTTGAATCCATCAAGGGCTGAAAAACGGTTGTCAAATACACATAATCACCAATTTATAGGATGGTTTCAGGATCATATTTTTAAGCAGTTGGATGAAAATATGAATTAAATTTCAGAACGACTTCAATGGCTAGTCGTTGGACTAAGTGTGTATGTATTATATTATAGTGGTTATGTAATTAATGGTTATACATTCTATACAAATGAACATGAAGAAGATAATACCATGCAAAATAGTGGAGTTAAAGTAGTGGCTGAAGCGATGTATGTTTCTGGTAGTAAGGATAGAAATCCAATTTATGCAAATATGTCATACTTTGACATTATCAAACTAATATTGGAGTTGGATTATACGACATTCCAATTGCTGATTTTTTAATAGAAATGGGTTGATAACAACAGTGGTGTTAAAATTGATGAATGGGGATTTGTGAAAGTTGATTTTAGTAAAGAAGGGTACAAAGACGAACAGTTTATTATGGAATCACAAGTGATACACGTTTTTTATATTCCATATCCCGCAAACCGAAAGTGGTTGATTGTTCTGTTAGCATCCAAAACTACTGAAGGTTCTGATGAAAATTCAGTTGAGGATGATCCTTTCAGTGGTACGTGACAATAAATTCAGAGCGGTCCCAATGTAGATGATGTTTTTTATGTTAAAGGAGACCAAAATGAAGGGATTTGGATAGTTGATAGAGGTGTAAAATCCCTTCATCCTTTGAAAAAAACAAAGAGAGTTCAATAAATAGGTTATATTTTTTTGTAATATAGATCTTGTTATCTCATGTTATTATCTTATCATTACAGAATTTATGTAATCTAAATTAACTGTTCAAACAATTTTGCATATAATGACTTCTGCACATTCTGGTGCTCTTAACCTTGAGGCTGAACAAGTCTCTCAAACTGCTGCTACGGCTGCTGCTGCTCCTGCTGCTCCTACTGCTCCTGCTGCTGCAGCTTCTGCGGCTCCGGATGCTCCTATTGTTGAGGTCCAACAACCATCATCAAATTACATTACTACCATTTCAGATGAAAATATAGATGATATTGATATCGATGAAATGGTCAGGAATGAAGGATCGACGTCGCAGAAAACACAGGTGTGTCGTAGTTTGATGGTGTTAGCCAAAGTTCTTAAAGAAAAAATCAAAGGCATCAAATTTGATGTCGGATGGAATACATGGGGCCAACATGTGAATCCCAACAAGGCTATGTTTAGTAGTTTAATTGGAGTTTTCACTCAGCAACGTGTGCTGATTGACATAGATTCATGGCACCATGTTGTGTCCAGGCTGAAGGCTGTGATCTGGGAAGAAATTACCGTAACATTATGAATTTATTTCTTTAATTTACTAAAAAATAAAATAAAGAAACAATTTATTACTATTCTCAATCTCTTGGAGAATACATTTATAGTAGGCGATTCACACAAGGATTATGTACTAAGGCTTGTAGGAAGGATTCATCGAGGTTTTTTGCACTATTTTAACAAGATGTCACTTGAAAGATTCCAAAGGTAAAATAAACCCGCACCCGCCCATTTTCTGTGCTCACCTGATATCCCAAGAAGCATGGGATGCATTTATTGGCCGTCCTGGGGATGAGAAGATTCAGGTAAATTGTGGGTTATAATACATTGTTTGAGGATATGTGTATTCATCACTTTTATTGTCAATATTTCATTTATGAAATAGAAACTTTGTAAAAAAAATAAGGAACGCACATCAAAACCAACATACCCCTATCGTAAATGAAGGATGGGGTACGCTTCACTAGAAAAGAAAATCGTACCTATTTTAAATTTACAGTAATATTGTTAGGTTCCAACAAACAACATCATAATTATCTTTCTATGTTTACATGTAGATTGATGAGTCTAAAAAAAAAATACACTACCATCCCACATCATGTGGTTTGGAAGGAGGAACGCGTGAATAAGGAAGGGAAGATAATATACGAGAACACACAAAAAGTGTTGGAAATTTGTGTAAGTATGACACAATGATAAAAATATTTGTTTTAAATTTCTATTACATAAAAATAATTAGTTATTTTCCTATATCCAATAGTCACATGAATCCGGTACTCCTGTAGTGGATGCAGACCTATTATTGACGGCTTTGATGTAGCCAGAAATATACGGTCGTGTCTGGGGTTCGGGGTTTGGGGTGACACCCCGAGTATATTTTGTGAAGAAAAAAAAAGGATGATAGAGATGAAACATTGAAACAAATGAGAGAAAAACTAGAAACCCTTGAATAACGATTGTAATGGTAGGGAGAGTTGATAAAAACTTTTATGGGTGGGAAGCAAGGAGAAGACACAACTCAAGAACAACTAGTGCGTGAAGATCCCACTCCACTCCCCACCAGCTTTGAGGCAAGCCATTCCCCTCAAAGAGCTATCTTAGCTGTGGTAATCAATATTGTAAAAATTGTTCCCATGAAATGTGAATCAGAAAAACACTGATACTTTTCTTGTACTGATCTTCTACAGGGTGAAAATGATTGTGATTTATATCTGTCAACACCCACCTATCACCTTGTAGTGAGGGCTATAGTGTTCAACATCCCAGATGACACGCTGCATAATAGACCACTTTCGAAAGATCATCTGAAAGTGATGATTACTGTACCTCATGAGCCAAATGTAGAGATACCTATTCCACTTGATGACGATGATATTCATATGGTCGAAAAGGCTATTGGGACATTCATTGCAATGCCATCACAACTTGTAAGAGTACATGCGGCCAAAGAGGTATTTATTTCCTTTTTTTCAAGCTAAATCTTTAACAATTAATGAAAAAAGGGTCCGAACCAATGAATGTTATTATAGACAGAGAAAGGGATGGGTGTGACAAACGTTGGATCAAAACCATCTAAAGGATCGACCAATCGATCCCAAGGAGCTACTGAAAGCATAATAACACCTCCTATTCTCTATCCACATTTACTAGCATTGAAGACTCATGTGGATACCAAGCTAAGAGGTGGTAGTAGTCATATAGTGATTTTAGAAGAGAATATATACAGCATGGAAAGTCAAGATTTTGTTGCTGCTGAAAATGTAAATGAGATCCTTGAAAATGGATGGCTAGGCGTCACAGTTGTAAATATATATATGAGGTACGTTTCCTTGAATTGATTTTCTAAAAGATGATCTAATATGAAAATTATGACTAAATTCATTTTATATTGTTGATAGACGTATATATGAAAAACAGTTGAAGAAATTTTCCCATGAGCCAAAATTTGGACTCATTAGTCCTCATACCACAACATCACATCTAAAGAAAATAGATCCATAAAAAAGGAATGAAATAGTGAATGGCTTGATGAAAAAATTTGAAATCAAGATTACATATGGCAGACTCTTCTTAATTCCAACCATACAGGGGTAAAACTCTACGATTAAAGCATATCAATTATATTTTGGCTTCTTTTATTACTTATTCCTTTTTGTGTTTTTAGGAAACATTGGATGCTAATTGCGGTGAACTTGGATACTCCAAAGATTTATTTTCTATATTCAAATCAAGGATATCCATCAAACCGACCACACATGATGGAGTTTGTGAATCTGTAAGACACTACATCCTACATTTTAGGTCTAAACATCAAGTAATATAATTTATACTATCTTTTACTAAGGATTATGTTATTATAGGGTAGTGTATCATTATCGTCTAAAAAAATGATTGAGGACAGGGGCTAAGCATAAGGAGGCGAGCAAGCACTACGTCTGGAAAAATATCAAGGTATATATAATAAAATTTCACTATCCAAAAACTTCTCAACACACGTTACTTATTCTTATAATGATTAATTTTTTTGCAGTGTCCAAAACAAACAAACGATAATGATTGTGGTTATTATGTTTATAAATTTATTAAAGAGATCTTTTTTAATCAAGAAACAAGCATCACTAAAGAGGTATTTTCAAAAACAACTACTAGTTCATTTAATTTATTTATTAATTCTTTATTTTTATATTTTGCAGTACTACTTTGACTGCCGAAAAGACTCATACTCACAAGACGATATATATATTTTCATAAATGAGTGGGCCGCATACCTGATGACAGATTGTACACAAATAACATGAAGATATGCCTTGGGGATGTCTATAATTGGCGGTCATTTTTGAGAGGGGTTTAGGGGATCAAAAGATGACACATTATTGTATGTAAATGTTTGTAGGAATATTTTAATTTTTATTAAATAAAACATAATTTCTCCAATGAGTCAATTTACAATTTTAATATATGATATTTACCAAAAACTTGCATGAATGATGAACCACTCAAAGGGTCTCTCTTTTGTTTAAAATGGACATATATTTAAGTGAAAACAACAACTGACCTATGGAAATCCAACCAAACACATTCATATTGTGTTGATACTTTAATAGAATGATCCATAGGTGCATTGGGGATGTTTACGAGTCAACCCCGCCTCAATCCGAGGCACGGTGTGGCCGGTACCACTCAAAGGGTCTCTCTTTTGTTTTTAATGGACATATTTTTAAGTGAAAACAACAACTGACCTACATAAATATGACCTAACGCATTCGTATTGAGTTGATACATTAATATAACGATCCACGGGTGCATTGGGGATGTGCATGAGTCATCCCTGCCTCAATCCGAGGCACGGTGTGACTGGTACCACTCAAAGGGTCTCTCTTTTGTTAAAAATGGGCACAATTTTAAGTGAAAACAAAAACTGAACTACTGAAATCCGACCAAACACATTTTGATTGTGTCTATACATTAATAGAATGATCCAAGGGTGCATTGGGGACGTGTAAGAGTCATATTCGTCTCAATAAAACACACGGTTTATCCGGTACCACTCAAAGGGTATCTCTTTTCGTTAAAATGGAAAGAGTTTTAAGTGAAAACAACAACTGACCTACGGAAATCTGACCAAATGCTTTCCGATTGTGTTGATTCTTTAAGATAATGATATAAGGGGGAGTTGGGGACATGAAAGAGTCATCTCCACCTCAATTTGAGGAACAGTGTGACCGGTACCACTCAAAGTGTCTCTCTTCTGTTTAAAATGGACACAATTTTAAGTAAAAACAACAACTGACCTACAGAAATCCATCAAACACATTCATATTGTGTTGATCCTTTAATAGAATGATACAAGAGTAATTTGGGAACATGTAAGAGTCAACCACACCTCAATCCAAGGGACGATGTGGCTGGTACCACTCAAATGGTCTCTCTTTTCTTTAAAATAGACAGAATTTTAAGTAAAAACAACAACTGACCTACGGAAATCCGACCAAACGCTTCTGGATTGTCTTGATCCTTTAATATAATGATCTAAAGGTGAGTTGGAGATGTGTACAAGTAGTCCCCAACTCAATCAGAGGCACGGTGTGGCCGGTACCACTCAAAGGGTCTTTTTTCTGTTTAAAATGGACATATTTTTAAGTGAAAACAACAACTCACCTATGGTAAGTCGACCAAAATCATTCGGATTGTCTTGATATTTTATAAGAGTGATCCCTGGGTCCTTTATAACTTTTACGATTCATCTCCACCTCAATCTGAGGCATAGTGTGTCTGGTACCACTCAAAGGGTCTATCTTTTGTTTAAAATGGACACATTTTTAAGTGAAAACAACAACTGACCTACGGAAATATGACAAAAAAAATTTGGATTGTCTTGATCCTTTAGGATAATTATAAATGGGTCCTTTGTGACATTAAAAATTCATCCTTTCCTCAATCCAATGCATGCTGTGTCCGGTACCACTCAAAGGGTCTCTCTTCTGTTTAAAATGGAAATTTTTTTACGTGAAAACAATAACTGACCTACGAAAATTCGACCAAACGCATTCGTATTGTCTTGATCTTTTATCAGAACGATACACAATTCCTTTGTGACATGTATGAGTCATCTACTCCTCAATCTGAAGAACAGTGTGTCCGATACCACTCAAAGGGTCTCTCTTCTGTTTAAAATGGACAAATTTTTAAGTGAAAACAACTACTGACCTAAGGAAATATGACCAAACGCATTAATATTGTGTTGATCATTTAGGAGAATGATCCAAGGGTCATTTTGTATGTTCATGAGTCATTTTTTCCTCAATAAGAGGCACATTTTGGCCAGTACCACTCAAAAGGTATCTCTTTTCTTTAAAATGGACACAATTTTAAGTAAAAACAACAACTGACCTACGGAAATCTGACCAAACACATTCATATTGTCTTGATAATTTAAGAAAATGATCCATGGTTGCATTGGGGATGTTTAAGAGTAATCCCCGCCTCAATCTGAGGCACGGTGTGGCTGGTACCACTCAAAGGGTCTCTCTTCTGTTTAAAATGGACAAATTTTTAAGTGAAAACAACAACTGACCTACGGTAATTCAACCAAACACATTAAGATTGTCTTGATATTTTAGGATAACGATACAAGGGTCCTTTATGACGTGTAAGAGTCATCCCCGCCTCAATCCGAGGCACGGTGTTGCCTGTACCACTCAAAGGGTCTCTCTTTTGTTTAAAATGGACAAATTTTTAAGTGAAAACAAGAACTGACCTACGGAAATATGAAAAAAAGAATTCAGATTTTCTTGATTATTTAAGAGAACTATACAAGGGTCCTTTTTGACGTTTAAGAGTAATCCTCGCCTCAATCCAAGTCGCGGTGTGTCCAGTACCACTCAAAGGGTCTCTCTTTTGTTTAAAATGGACAAATTTTTAAGTGAAAACAAAAACTGGCCTCCAGAAATCCAAACAAATTCATTTGGATTGTCTTGATCCTTTAGGAGAACGATACACGGGTCCTTTTTGATGTGAAAGAGTCATACCATTTTTAATCCGAGGCATGGTGTGGCCGGTACCACTCAAAGGGTCTCACTTTTGTTTAAAATGGACAAATTTTTAAGTGAAAACAACAACTGACCTATGAAAATTTGATCAAACGCATTCGGATTGTCTTGAGATTTCAAGAGAATGATCCACGGGTCCTTTGGGACATGTACGAGTCATCCCCTCCTCAATCTGAGGCACGTTGTGGCCCGTACCACTCAGAGGGTCTCTCTTTTGTTTAAATTGGACACAATTTTAAGTAAAAAAACAACTGACCTATAGAAATCTGACCAAACGCATTCGGACTGTCTTGATCATTTACGAGAACGATCCATGGGTTCTTTGTGACATGTAAGAGTCAACCCCACGAACCCTCTGGACCGCCCCCACCCGATGGACACCAACACACCCCCTGGACACACCCACCTCTCTGGACCCCCACCCCTAGGAAAGCCCCCTCAACCCCCTGGACACCCCCACCCCTGGACACTCCCATGGATAGCCCCCCCACCTCGGATAGCCCCCACCCCCAGACACCCCCTACACAACCACCATCCCCCTGGATGACACCCCCACCCCTCCTTGACACCACCCCACCACCTACATACCCCCACCCCCTGGACACCCCCACCCATGGACGACCACCCCCACCCTCCCAGACAGCATCCCACCCCGTTGGACAGCCCCACCAACCCCATGGACCCACAAAAAAATCCCCCCCACCCCTAGAAAGCCCCCCGACACCCTTGACACTAGCCCACCCCCATGGACACCCCATAGAAAGCCCCCCACCCCCACCTAGACACCCCTCCTTGGACACCACCCCACCCCCTTGGACATCCCTACCAACACCCTGGACACCCCCACCCCCTGGACACCCCGATCCCCCTGGACTCCCCCATCCCACCCTCATGGACACCACCACACCCCCATTGGACAGCCCCACCAACCCCCCAGACTAACCCCTCCCCCCCCCCCCCCCCGGACACCCCACCCACCCCCTGGAAAGCCCCCCCCCCCCCCCCCCCCCCCCGACACCCTGGACAACCAGCCCACCCCCTGGACAGCGCCCCCTCACCTGGACACCCCCCTCTTAGACACCACCCCACCACCTAGACACCCCCACCCCCTGGACACCCCCATCCCCCCGGACACCCCTACCCCCCTTGGACAACCACCCGAAACCCCTGAACACCCTCCCCAACCGATTGAATTCTGAATAGAATTATTTATGTATTTAATTAACTTATGAATTATGAGTTAATGGTGTATGGGTATACTTGGTTTAATTAGCTTATGATTTATGTGTTAATTTTGTATGGGTATACTTATTGAGATGCTGAATTATTTGCAGGTGCTGTTTGGGTGTGCTGCTGCAGAATTTTTTTTTGTTACAGACAGGGCATTTATCAGCGCTTTTTAGAACTGATAAAATAATCCTTTATCAGTGCTAAAAAAAACTATTAAAGGGGACCCCCCTTTATCAGCGTGGAGCTTTACAATGCTTTTTAGCGTTGATAAAGCCCGTTTTGAGCGCTGATAAAGCCTGTTTTTGTAGTAGTGAATAGATACTGTGACTAATTAATCTGGCATAACCAATATATAAAGGTAAATATATGATTTTTTATTTAATCAATATATTGGGAATGAAGAATAATATTGTAGGACTAAATGATGATCAAATAATTCTATATAAATAATCACATAAGCATGAAAATTATCCATGGATATCGTAACTAATCAAATAATCACATGGAAATAAATAAATAATCTCATAATAAGGGAATTCAAAATTCATGACATCATAAATTTAACACCCTAGGATTAAAAAAAACACTGTTTTTAACAGCATATACAACACACAACAACAAACCTAAATGAACAAAAAAATATTATTATTTAAATGTGATCATTATAAACTAGTAATTTAATTAGTAGGTATAAATATTATTGATCGAATTATAAACAATATATAAATTAAATACTCAATAAAAAATAATTTTTTAATTATTAAGAAATAAAAAATAAATTTTTTTAATGTTATTTTATTTTTCAAAAATAAGTTTTCTTCAAAAAAAATTTTTATTTCTTTTTGTAAAAAAATAATATAATTAATTTGATCCACTTTTATAAAATGTATTTGATAAAATCGATTTTTTTTAAATTAAATTATCAAAATTTTATTTTGATGAATTTATGGTATTTTGTTGAAAATATTATTTTTCTAGTGAATAGGGAAAAAATACTTTTTTATTTAATAAATTTATTTTTATTTCAAGTATTAAAAAAGTTCCATTTTGTTTAAAAATTATTTAAAATTAAAATTAATTCTATTATATTATTAAAAATTGAATTAAATTCATTTGAATAAATTGTATTATTAATTTTTTTATAAAAACCTATCAATACATAACAAAACATTTTTTTGAAAAACAAATATTTTGTTATGTTTTTGTGATTTTTTCTTAAATTAATTTCTAGAACTTATAGTAATTTAATTTAAAAAATATATAAAATATTTGGAATTTGGAGGGATAATTTTTTTTTATATTTTTCATTTATTTTAGTTCACGATGAATAGTAACTATAGTGAGTAATTGTCACCATAGTAAGGATTAATTGGGAAATTTATGACAAAAATAATATGACAAGGAATAAAAAATGACCCTAACACTTACTTTAATTTTTTAATATGTATATATCATCCATATACCTCCAAATTCAGAATATTTTACCGTTTTCCCATTTATTCAAGATTTTGACCTTTATAATATTTAAGTGATAGATAAAGACAAAAATGTCACTTTTTTTCTTTTAATATCAATAATATTTCGTGATAGGCATAAATGAAACTTATTCTCGGTTGAAAATAATCATTTGAAATATATTTTATTTATTTTAATCATATTAAATTATTTTTAAATTTTAGTGATGAAATAATTACCTTAAATGTTTGTGCAACACAGACACAACACTTATTTAATTAATATTATATTAAAATAAATGATATTAAAATACAAAAAATAATATAACACGAATAAATAAATGTTTCTCGTGAATTTTATATATCTATATGAAATTTTTGGGGTGTTTTAAAGGATTATATTTGAATTATTATTTTTTGATGTATTTAAAGTCACATTAAATAAACAACATAAAAATTGATATTAATAATATTTTATAACAAATGATATTTTATTAAATAATTTAAAATTGATAAAATCTTTATGTTCATCAAAATGTATTTTATATGGATTAAAACACCAATCATGGCCCATTTAGGAGGCATTTCCACATATGGTAACATTATTGACCCATAAAGTGTGGAAAACATTAATATTATGGTAATTGTCAAAAGGGTTATGAGGGAATTAAAACAAAAATATAAGGTTGAAAAAAACTAAAATTGTAAAAATATTATTGGATGAGATTATTTTGACTCATAATCATTATATATACTAATTATATAAATTTAAATTCATTTTGACATGAAATATAATTTATATTAATATAATACTTCAATAAATTTCATTAATTCCCCTCTCCTCCCTTATAAAAGGACACCGCTTTTATCAATTACTAAATCCGCTTTGAGCAAAAAATATTTGCTCAAAACATGACCATTTCTATTATTACCACCCTTATAAAACTTATATAGGTTATTTTTTATGAAATACCTACCCTAGGTCCCTTAAGAAGATATCTGAAGCTAGTCTATTGAAGAAGAGGAAATCATATTTACCAAATATTTCATGTTTATTTCTTATTCTAATTCATCTTAATTCGTTTTACCCATAATAAAATAAATAATATAGTATCATAAATAAAATAAAATATTATTATGATCATGGGATGACCATATTCCATCTCTTTTCTATACTATGAAAATAAAAAACATCGCTCGTGCGTACGTACGACTTACCGTTTCCACATAGTAGTGTAATTCATTTTTTCATCATCATTTAAATTATATGGTTATAAATATGGAAATTTTTATATATGATATTTGTATTCTTATATTATTATAATATCATATATAACTTCTTACCTTCAATCCATTGGAAAATGATACTGTCGTTCATGAGTACATACGGCTTACCATATCCACGAAGTGATGTGACATGCTTTTCATTTACCTTTTATATGGATTGTAATAAGGCCATATTTAATGAATATAAATGATATATATAAAATAAATATTATTTTATAAATGTTAATTATTTTTTACCCTTCTTTCATTCCTTCCATCAAAATATTAAAATAACATTCATGCGAACATGTGGCCCACCATCTCCAAGAATGATGTAATTCATTTTTCTATATTTATCTTTTATGAATAATTATATATATATATTCAATATATATGATAATTATATGTTGAATAAAATTATATAGATGATGGAACCATGAGAAATATGCAAGGAATGAAACTACCAAACCAAAACTTACTTGAAAAATAAAGCAATTATTACATGGAACATTGATTTTGATAAAGTATTGTTAAGAAATAGGTAATAAAATATTTTAAATAAATAATATATGGTATAATATATATGATTATGGTTATATGATAGATTTATTATAAATATATATTAATTATAAATAAGGTTTTTACACATACTAAATAAGACAAACTTTGGGTAAGGGATTATTTCACAATATCATCATTTTTCATAATTGTTTATATTTAAGTATCATTTGGGGAAAATTGTTTGATAATTATAAATTAAACCTCATATATTTAATTATCCTCGATGTATTCATGTAATTGGAATTTAATAGTACCATTTTTCTTTGTTTTTTACTTAAAATTATTGAGAAATATTTTTAATAAAAGATAACTTTATTTATATCTTTGTTTTAAAATCCTTTTTCTTCCGTATCCATGATTTATAAAAATATTTTCAAGAATGTTTTCATAATTATCAAAATTATTTATTAAAGAAACTTTTACCCATTTTTGAATTTTTTGAAGTAATCTGCTTCTCATTTTCTAAATGAGGTAACTTTTTACCTTTCACAATAGTGTGAAAGGAATTTTTTTTAACCTATATTAAAATTAAAGAATTACCTACCATAATGATCATTCATTGTTTTGAGGATTCCTTTAAAGGTTTCCATGATTATTTTTAAAGAAATATTTTTTTTCATAATATTCTAATTTTTTTAGTTTTTAAAACTTATTTTCTAAACGGAAAGTTTATTTTACCCAAGAATGTCATATTGATGTTTTATGGTATATCTATTCCTAAATGACAAAAAACCGTATTTTAATTATGCTCATATAAGTAATTGTTTTAATGATACCATCCATATTATTTATCTAAATGGTTTATGACCAGTATGAAAGAGGATGTACTATTTTTATATAATTTTCTATGCTACTCTCAATGGTTTAGGATTGTGTTAATTGATTGAGGAATGTATTAAAATTTTGTATTCTAGTGTTTCAATTTCAATGTTTACATTGATTATGTTGTAACTCATTCATTTGTTGAATTAATTACACCTAGTAAGTGATGGGTAGGGCCAGGTATAGCCCCTAGATTCATCAGTTGGTCTAATGAGAAAATCTTTATTGGGTATTTGTCTAAAGCCTTACCCATTTATGTAATATGTCTTGGAACAAGGCCTTGAATGTATGTTTCTGAAGTATGAGATTATGTAATCCCTCATTATGAGAATATTTATTTATGTCCATGTGATTATTTTATTAGTTATAATATTAATGGATAAGTCTCAAGCTCATGTGATTATTTAAATTCCATTATTTGATCATCACCTGTTCCATCTATATTATTCTTCATTATCAAGTTATTTTTTAAAATGACATGTGTTTTAAGATATTTCCCTTTCAATATTGATTATTCTATATTTATTTGTAAGAACCAGGTTTTAAACTCAGGTATGGAGCTTTTAATTTTTTTTTCTAATTATTTATTTTTGTCCTAATATGAATTCCTAATGAGTTAGAAAAGCTCTCAGGGGTGACTGGGTCTTTTTTGGAGCTCAAAACCCATCTTTTTGGGAAATTGGCCATGTCGTACTTTTGATGCATGGTTGGAGCATGGTTTGACTAACTATGTAGATGGTTTGTTTTCGGACATAACCATGCTGCATGGTTGGTGCATAGCCATGCAGAATAAATGTATGAGTGTCCATTCTTCGCAGGTACCTATTCATGGTTTGTGTATAGTCTTCCAAACCATACAGACAGACCGTGCATAGGAAAATTTCAGGGTAATTCTGAAATTTTTCCCCAATGATCTAATTATGCATCCACCTTCCTCATATTTCAAGTTTATCCATTATTGTCATACTTTTCTTCCCTTTTGGATCTATTTAAAAGCCTTATCTAGGTATTGGAATATCTTCTTCATCCACAATTAGATCAAGCTTTCGTTCATCATGTTGGATGCGTAATGGTAACTACTCGAGTCCTTTTTATCAGTTCTTCTTCTCTCTTTCTCTCGACCTAGTAATTGAGGTGTGAGAATCTTTCCATTTTTTCTCAGATCTACTCTGTTCAAAGCCTAATTATAGGCTGATATCAGAGGATAAAGACTGTACAACCCTAAGGTTGGTGTTCTATAACTCATTACTCAAGTTCGTTGATTCTGGGAATTATTGTGTGGGGCCCACAAATTTCATCGGGTGTCGTTTATTGAATTTATATGTCATGATAATAATCATTATAACCATATGATTATGCTATTTCCATATATGAGATTAGTTTTTATTGGTTATGCCCACAACTCCATCCATCCAATGTAGAGTGTTATACCATAATTGTAGTTTTTAGTGTTTTGACACTTTTAATCCATTGTTCGGATGTGCTTGAGCTTGACCACATTAATGGTAGGACTACTTATCATTAATTATTGTTGTATCATGTAATGGAGAATGGAAAGTACCATGTCACTTCCACTTGACCTGCTAAAGGTAAGTGCATCAAATTGAATATTAGATGTGAAAGAGAAATTGGCAGGTATACTAAGTATATGAATTGTCCGTATTAAATGTGAATGAAATATAGGTTTCATGTCAATATAACCCATTACCACCTTAATGGAAGGTATAGTAATGAACATTAATTATTGAACATGACTTAAATGGAATTTAAAAAGTTTCATGATACTTGACATTATTACACTAATGAAAGGAAATCCTTGAAAGAAATGGAATAGTACATGACTTCATAATTAAACAAGAGTGTCCTAAATAGATATCGCCTTGAATTCTTATCAAGGAATTCCATGAGCACTCAGGAACCCCATTCTGATTCATGGACCCATGTTTCATAGTTTGAAACCCACATAGATCCTGATCCTTGTCCATTCTTAGATTCTTGATATGACACCATAGGATCCCTCACATAGTATTAAAGGATTCTTTGGATACACTCCTTGGATCCATCATTGATATGTAGGTGCCATGGTTACAATCCATAGGGCCCTGTATATTCTTATCCCCATCTTAACTTGGATGATCACCTTGGATTCAGTAACAATATTACTAATGGATGCCGTGGAATATGCTCCTTCAATTGCACTCTAACCCTTTGCTAGAATAAATCTATTACTAAGTTGGAGACCCTTGCAGTCTACATTTCGTTGGTTACTACCTTGTAACTTCATTATTAAATGTCATTACAGGTTTCCTTATCACAATATGGAACCTTCACTATAGTTAACATGTGACTCATTTATAAGCAGTTAATAATAAATTAATTGACTGGTTATCTTCTAATGCTAACCGAAGGTTAAAGTATGTAATTGCGTATTAAGTTATATTGTACCTCTTTACATTATATATTCATGCTTTCACACTGTTACATTTTCATTACATCAGGCAAAAGTTATAGGCACCATTTGTGGTGTCCCACTAAGATTTATCTCATAGCCTCTCTAGGTTCTATTTGGTACCTAGAGTATATTACATGAATGCATGTGTTGATAAAGGGAATAATATGACTTTGAACACTTGATTCCTTTCTATTTATAATGGATCTTGATAACATATGACCGAGATGGAGCTCGGGGTTCTTGGGATAGTATATTGATTTCCTTTACAATTATTTCAGTTATTATTTTCATTGTCTCTATTTTCCATCGTTCCTTGTGTTTACATGTATTTCTATCACTATTTACCTCAGTTTATATTTATCCTCTATACTACACTTTGGTAATGAGGCCATATTCTCCCCATTGAGTACACCCTAGTCCCCCACTGCTTGTCAGAAGCCTCTGCCATTTGGGGAGATTCACTTGAGGCAGTTTGGCCCACTAGGCTCGAGGCACCTATTAAGTGGAATCCGGGTCTTGGACATTACAAACTAGTATTAAAGAAGGTTCCTTTATTTCTTTATAATTTGAAGAAAATATATTTAAGATTATGAATGCTTAGGACATGGTCATAAGACATTCTTGGGCATCAAAAACCTAGGTTTAGGGTAAAATCTAAGTCACCCAAAATATAATTGTTGATCTCTTTTCACTACTATAGATGACATTATTTCACCGTGGGGTGATTCACATGTTGTGTGGAGTTGTTGATTATTACTCTAATTGAGGATTCATTTTATCCTTGGCCCAATGATGTGAGGGAAAGGATCATTGTTACATGCCTTATATTGGGAACCTAGAATTCATATTTCATGCATATTTCTATTCCATATAAGTGATTTTCACTGCTTTTCATTTCTTGATATGCCCGTGATTATTGATTGATGTTGTTATTGTTAGATTGTACATAAATTACTTTTGTTTTGTATTAAGTGATTCCCTATCTCAATTCATGAGGTGTACGAGCCCTTGTGGACTGGGATGAGTAATTTACCGTGTCCTTCCATTATTTTATAAATAAATGGTTTATGATTCCTGTGATAAAGTGTATGAGAAATGATTCCCCAGAAATTAATATCCTCTATAAATTTAATCATGACATCTAAAATTAATTTGTTGCACGTCATTACCTTGAATTTTTATGTTTATGAAAGGTAAGGAGTGAAACATTTAATTAAATGTAAAATAAAACGAAACTTATACTTGATCACTTACTGATACCTAGACGTCTAAGTGGGTAGTTGGGGTAGTATTCCTTGGGTAGTGAGTTTTATTACATTCAGATTTTTTTATAGTAATGATATATTTTTTATTAATATTGTTATAGGGCATGTTAATGGTATTTGTAGTCTAATTTCACCACAAAGTCCTCGTATCATATGCAAAGAAGGTGGCGACAACCAGTCTCCAAAAATAGTGGGCCCTAAGATGCTACTGTAACCTCCAAGAGTGCCATTCAAGGCACCACATACTGTACCTTATTTGGGCATTGATTCCCAAGTTCGTGATAGGTTCCTATGTCTGATATAGTCCATGAATGGTGCTATGTGAGTTGCACCTATGATGGATGATCTGACTTTTGAGTTCTAGTAGCAACATCATCCTACTTTCTTAGGGGATGACAGTCCACAGGCTGTTGAGTCTTGGGTAGAATCCACCCTATCTATCTTCTTGCATCTAGAGACACCTCCAAAGTGGAGGGTCAAGCTTTCCACATACATTTGGTGTGATCTGGCCAAGTGTTGGTGGGATTTGATCACCCATGCTGGTCGTCATAAGGGCCTATTATGGGTTGATGTTCATACTTCCTTCTATGATCAGTTCTTTCCTTATACACTAAGAGCTGATAGAGACAAAGTATTTATGTATCTCGAACAAGGTTTTATGTGAGTTATGGAATATTCAGCATGTTTCATGGAGTTGAAGTAGTTTGAAACACTTCTAACTGGTGATGATCATTCACATGCTAGACATTTCAAGGATGGGATCCAGTACGCCATCCATAGATAGGTGAATGTATTTTCCAACCTACCTTTTCTGCAATATTAAATCAGGGTATTATCACTGAGTGTAACCTAAGGGATGAAAATATTACGAGACATAGAGGACCAACACCGTGTTAGAAAAATAGTTCTTTCAGTAGCAGGAAGCTTTCCCGAGAGGTTTCTCATCAGGAAATTGATAACTAAAGTGCCTGTTTCGATAGATCCAAAGTGTGTCATCAGTGTGGATGATAGGGGAACCTAAAGCATAATTGTGATAGAGAACCAATGGAGTGTTGGGATTGTGGATGTATGGGGAATCTCTAGTATTTTTGTAGGACCTTTCCTCAAGCTTCAATGGTAAAATGATCCATGATAGCTCTTCCTTTAGGAGTTGGTTCTTTGGTACCACATCAGGCGAGGAGTTGGAATAACACTGGCATGACTGGCCAAGATGAAGGTTGTGGCTGAGGAAGTCAGACCCCTGATCACCAGTAGAACTAATATATTAATTATGATCATTTTAGTCCATATTTTTCATTGGTATATGGATCGGGTCAATTGTAAGCACTACAACCAATACCCAAGTATCAGGCTATGAGACCATCTACAGTATGAGGTACTATTCTCATGGTATTAGCCATAGTATCTGATTTATTTGATACAGGTGATTCAAACTCTTTTATATCTATATCTATCCAAAAATGTCTCAGACCAGAGATACATTATTAGTAGGGTTTAATGACCCTATATATTCCATTTAGGGTATAAATAGAGGGTATATGCTAGTGTAAGGAATATCTTAATGATGTAGGAAATTTCCCTTTATTTTGTAACCTCTTAATTCTTCAGATGACAAGCATCAATGTCATTATTTGGATGAATTTGTTGGTTCAGTATCATGATTTTGTAGAATATTATCACTGCAGGGTATCGTTTACATAACCATAGGGAAGCCGTTTTCTACAAATGGGTGAGTGGTATGTCTAGGATGGTAGAGTTAGAGTATATCATCATCGAATATGTGGAGTGACCACCCATTTTGAAAATATCTTTATGGAGGATCATTGTTTATGACATGATTATTTCCCTCGAGTAGTGGATTTTTTTAGGGATGTATTTATTTATATTTTTCTAGATTACCTCCTCAGATAGAGGTATATTTTACAATTGAGCTTGTTCCCAGAGTAGCTCCATTGTCCATTCCTCCATATAGGATAGAACCTACAGATATTTTGGAGATCAAGCAATAGTTGGAGGATTTAGAGGCCAAGGGTTTTATATAACCTAATACATAATCTAAGGGTTCGCCCATTCTTTTTGATAATAAGGAGAATGGAAAATTATGTTTATGTATGGATTACAGAAGGTTGAACTAAATTACAATCAAGAACTGATATCCACTACCTCAAATAGATTATCTCTTCAACTACCTTCAGGGAGCTAGTGTATTCTTTAAGATTAACCTGATATTGGGTTATCATTATGTGTGAGTTAGTCTATCATATATACCATGTACAACTTTTTGCAGAAGTTATGGTCTGTATTATTAACTTTTTATGTCGTTTGGTATTATGAACATGCCCTTAATTTTCATGTCTATAATGAATAGGGTGTTCCACCCCTATTTGAATTCTTTTGTCATGGTCTTTGTGGATGACATCTTGGTGTATTATCATACTCTTAACGACCATGATAAATACCTTGACATCATTCTGAGTACACTAAGATAGCATCAAATTTATTCCAAGCATACTAAGTTCCATTTCTAAATCGATAAAGTTCACTTCTTGGGTCATATTATCTCAAAATCAAGCATATCTATTGACCTAGAAAAGGTTATTATTGTAGTTTCATAGGAGAATCCCAAGAACATATTTGATATATAGATTTTCTTAACACTGGTTAGATATTATAAGAATTTCATATAGGAGTTATCACATATTTATTCACCTCTTACTGGCCTTACAAAGAACTATGTCAAGTTACATTGGTTAGAAGCACGTGAGAAAGAATTTTAGGAGCTAAAAAGGAGGCATGTCTCAACACCTATTTTAATTATTCCTGAGCTAGGTGTAAGTTATACTATCTTCTATGATGAATCATTAATTAGACTAAGAGAAGTGATAATACATGAATACATAGTCATTTCATATGTATCTCTGAAGTTGAGGCCTCATGATAAAAATTACTCGATGCACGACCTTGATCTAGAAACAGTTTTCCATGCCTTACATTGCTGAAGACACTATCTGTTAGGTGAGTGCTTTGTTGTGTAAACAAACCATGAAAGCCTAAAATATATCTTTCCATAGTGTGACTTAAACATAAGGCAATAGATATGGGTTTAATGTATAAAATCCTTTTATTTTGATCATGAATATATTCCTTGTAAGGGTAATGTGGTTACAGATGCACTAAGTAAGAAAACACAGGCACAAGACGTATGAGAAGCCAATGATATATTGAAGATAATTGCCCTATTTTCAAATTTGCATCTAGAGTTTCATGATAGTCACGATTAGTCTTATCTCTCATATTTTGAGGTCACATATTCCCTCATTGATAAGGTGAAGGGTATATAGTTTTGAGATCTAGAAGGTTTAGAACTTCATGAGAGTATATTCGGAGATATGTAATGCCCTGACCCCAGAATCCCAGAGTCGGTGTATTATTATGTATCATTGGCTTGATCATAAAAGATCAAGTCTCGAAAGACCGATCAATTTAGTAGACTTAGAAGTACTAGATACATTCAAAAGGTCTACATTACATCATAAAATTGAAAACAAGAACAACATTGTTTCCATTGACAACACTAAATTACCATAGAATATTCCTGCAGGTTAGTCATAATATACTTATTCGTATCCTAGGAAAAATAAAAAATAGAAAGAGGTGAGCTCATATGCTCAGTAAGAATAAGAATATAGCGGAAACATTCATAAATAAGAATAAACATTTAAGGAAATGTAAAAAACTAAAAAAAGCCTTTTCAACATAAACTTCATCATTATATGGAAAATATAAAAAAAAAATTATATTTACTTACTAAAATGGATATTCAACAAGTTGAATAATCACATGAAATATCAATAGCCACTTTCATAATAATATAATGCATAATGATAGACTTTTATAACCACATAGTCAAGGCCTTGTGCCAAGAATTCAAATATGATTTTGTCAAGGCCTTGTTCCAGGACACTAGTTTGTCTCATGATACATACCAATGCATCAAGGAGATACAGTGGGCTCCACCCAACACTTACTATGTCCAATGCATTCCTCATATGAAAAGGAATAAACATAACATAAACATTCGTATTAAAACTAGCATACAAAATGTCAATACTTTATCCATAAACTGTGAATTGCATGAAAATAACACATACACAATAAAAAATATCACAAAACCTTCAATACAATGTGGAAGTTTTGTATCATAATAAATCAACTTCAAATAATCTTAAAATCCATCAAAGAATGTTGACATAGATGAAATCAAAACATTTTTTAGAGAAATATCTCTTTCTATTTTGAAATCATTTAAAAGTCATATAATTATAAAAGAAAACATTTATTTTGAAAATATTCCTATAATCTTATTAGGGAAGCTTTGACGATGTTATAATGGCATAAAATAGCCGCACCTGCCGTATATGTTAAAAAACATTCTTACCTTAAATTTGTTGAAAAGGTCAAAGAGTAGCTTCTTTGGAAAATGACAAAAATATTCCTTTAATAACATCTTATAAAAGTTAAACAAGGGTATAAATGAATTTATCCAATATTCTAGTAAATAGTAACAATGTTTTGAAATACATTTTTAAGAAACATGGATTTGGATGATAAAGAAGTCCCAGTAGATAATTATATATAAACAACCTCAGATAATGAAGATATTGTGAAATTAACCCTTACCTTGAAGTTTTTCTTGGTTGAGGGTAGGTTAACCTCATTTATAATGGTAAAATAATTTTTATTAAATTATAGAAGAATCATATACATTAATATGATATTATATATGATCTTTTAATATTGCTTTGTTAACAATATCTCATTATTATCGTCGTTTCAGGTGTTAACAGATTCATTTTACATAATATTATTTGTTATGTGAGTCATATTTGTTATGGATGGGATTTATGTTATTCATATCCAGAATGATATCAAGTCTTTAAAAATTATTTTTAGTCATCAAATGAAAATTATTCTTGAATGGATACAATGGGGAGTGAATCTCATCGCGTTTGTGGAGATGATAATCCATACGTATGCACGAGCGACAATATCATTATTTTGATATTAAAATAATATATAATTGGATGTTATATCATATATAAATAATCATTTTCAAGTTATATTTATTATTCTCATTAATTACACATAATTATTATACCCATCCAAATAATAATGTGTTGAATAACAATTACACCAGGACATGGAGATGGTAAGTCGTACATACGCACGTATGGTGACATGTCATTCAAAAGATGGATAGAATAATGAATATGGTTGTACCATATTTATAATATAATCATAGTATATATAATATACTGGAGTTATTATTTTAGAATAGAAACAACCAAGAAATAGGATGTGGAAAAAGAAAGGAACTTGAAAGAGGTGATGGAATATTTACCTCTTCTTTGGGTTCTTCCTTTTGATTTGATCAAAAGGGCTCGTTGGGTTGGCTTTATGACTAAATTAAGGCCTCTAGGATGAAGGGAAGACAGTTGATAGGGTATTTGAATAGGGTTTGGCCGAGAAAAATGGATTTTATGGTGTGAATTAGAGATAATGGGGAGTGACCTTTTATAAGAGGGGTGAGGGGCACCTTCAAAAAAGCTTGAAATATTATATTATAATAAAATCATTTTCAGTTTATAATGGCTAAAAAATGGATTATTTAAATTATAAGGTGGGGATGGGTTTAAAATCACTCAACCAATAGTTTTTAGATAGGTTTGGGTCACTATATTAACTTTATCTTTTAGATTTAACTCTTAGTTAAATAATTTGACATTTACCATGTCTCTTTGTATTTTTATATTATATGGTTAATAATAATATTATATACTTCCAAGAGAACCCCAAGTGGTTCATTAATGATACAGATATCATATAATATTTTTGGACGAACCTTAGATTTTTAGGAATAGAATATCAATTAATAATATAATATTTTTTTAAAAACTCTTTTATGTCAATTTTGAAACTATTTGGTATTTTGTTTTTTCAAAATTCATAATAGCATTATTAATTCAAAATAAAAATCATATAACAAACCCTAATATGTCATATTGACCTATAAAATTGGTGGAATTCATAAAAAGTCTCAAATTTCATTTATTTGTATATTTATAATGTCAATTATTTTAATCTTTCATTAATTAGGTAATTATTGTATCATCATTGTGTCATAAATAAATTACATTATATAATGTCTAAAAAATATAAATAAAATACCATTATTTATGAAATATTTTTATCATTATAATGAATGTTTATAGTCGAATTTATCTTATGTGTAACCCTATATTAAAAATGTTTTAGTTATTAAACTCTGATTTTAACTATTTTAACTCTTCTTTGAATTAAATAATAATAAATGTCCTAATTTAATACAAGTGGACATAAAGGATTATCTTGTATTCATAAGGTTGTTTTTGGTTTAATTACACTTATCCAATATAATTAGGACATGTGTTAGGGTAATAATAATATCTTTATTACCCTAAATTACCCTATTTACTTTTAACCATGGTAAATAAAAGTAAAAAGTTACTATTCAACAAAAATTATTTTCATCTTATTGAACCAAATTTTACTTAATGATATCAACCATGTCTCTTGTAGTTTTTATATTCAACTCATAGAAGCAATAAAATTATGTTTTATGCAAATTTGTAAATGCTCCTAGGAGGTGGGTAATAACGGTAAAAAGTTCAATAAAATTTTTATATATCTAAAGTTATTATATACTAACACCAATGAATTACATTAAACTTATATAGGTATTATTTATCTATTTTGACCTAAAATAAATTTAAATAAAATAAATAATTATTTAAATAAAAATTCGGTTATAAACTATAACTCGTTGTTTTTCACTATTCATCAAAAATTGAAAGTTTTTAGAAAAATACCAAAAATTATCCCTAAGATAATTTTGATATTCCGAATTCAAAAATGAATTCTATTTCACCAATTTAAAAACACAGAAATTTCATTAATATATTTAAAATTAATTCCCGTTGTCAAAACCAAAAAGCATATTTTTGAGAAATAAAAACTACCAAAAGATTGACACTTGTTTATATCCAATTTTAAAGTGAAATTACTTAAAGTGAACATCATTGGATTAAATGGTAAAAATATAATCTAATTATAATTCCAAACCATTAAAATGTATAATTCAACACTATAAATTATTTTGATTAAAAAAGTTTTTTTTTCAGTTAAAATATAGTATTTTCACTATTCACCCAAATATGAAAGTTATCCGAAAAACACCAAAAATTTATTGAAAAAAAATTCATATGTCTCAATTCTAAATAAGAAGTTTATTTTTTCAAATTGAATATATAAATGTTTCAAATATTGGATTTAAAAAGGGATCACCATTAAAAGGCTATAAAATTGCATTTTTTGAAAAATAATTCTTTAATCTGAAAAAAAGGAATTTGTTCTTAAATTATGTCTAAGAAACTCATAATATGGATTTTAAAATTATAAGGATTATATAAAGTTCAAAATTAAGTTAATACTATTCATAACCGCTTTTGAACAGCTAGTTTGGTAAGTCGTGGTGTGCTTGAACTCAGTGTTGCGTGTAGTGAAAGTTATTGAATTACTTTGAAGAAATAACATACTATGAAATATTAAGGTGTTAAATTATTCTCTCCTTCAATAAATTGTGTCCTTTCAATTCGAAATTGTTCTTCGAAAATAAATGGTTGAAAATATAAAATGCCTTTTTGGGAAAACACACATCGGAAATTGGGTTAATAAAATTTAGTCTTAATAAGAGGAAAAGGGGAATGTAAAAGTCACCACAAAATTATGATATATATTATGAGAACATTGGTGGAAATTATAGACACATAATTGGAGGAAAAACATGAATATTTATAGGGATTGATTGAGGTCATCTGTCATAAAAAATTATAGAATTGAGGGCTTCAAAGCCATCAATCTATGATGATTTAAAATATCATCTGTTCAATAATACATAAGGTATTAGGATAACACATTTTTAGTTATAAGATCCCTTACCTAAAGTTTAAGAATTAATTTCATCATAGAATAAGAGAAGAAAAAAAATATACTTGACAAGTAGAGTTCCATCCTTTAACTAATTTCTACCCCAAACTCATCTTTCACTCTAAAAGATAATATAACTTAAAAATATATTCTATTTATCTTATTTTTATAGGGTTAAAAATAATAATTTATAATTCATATACCAGAACATTTTAAAAAAACTACATTATTCAATCTAGGACATCATGTGGGCTAGTGGTAGGTGATACACCCTTGTCGCCCTTTGGTTGCGGGTTCAAGTCTCACGGCCTTGTCGAACGTGACAGGTTGTCGCCCGACCTCTGGGTTGTCCTTTTATGGAAATCCAATAATAATCTCAAACTAGAATTATCCAAAATACTTATGCCCAAACTCACAGTCCAAAATTTATAAGGAAGGTAAAAAAAATGAAGATACTTTTTCCACGTAATAACATTTGAACACCTTCATCATGTATTCTTTTAAAACACTACAACATCCAGAATTACCATAAAACCTTATTGATTACATTCATGCCCCCTTATTCCTTATAGAATACTAGATATACTCCTTCTATCCAAAAATGTTGTAAACTCCAACAATTATGGAATATACAAATCACTAATCAGTTTCAAGGTAGTCAAGAATATCCAATATAATTTATCCAAATCAACCATCTCTTATTCCAAAATCACTACCTCATTATCAGGACCATATCAAGGATTACCTTTCCTTCAACCATGTATTTTCCAAAAAGTATAGCTTACTACATAAGAACACTAGTCATTCCTCAAATCCTCAATAAAATAGTACTGTAGAAAAATCCTTATTTATCTCCATAATTCATATAACCAGTATATTGCTGATACAACACTCAAATTAAATAATTCTATAATAACAACATAAGAACACTAGTCATTCCTCTTCATATGAGGTAATATCATAAAATGATTATTATCCAATAACATCATTTGTGGTATACTCTGATGACTGGTACATTGATTCACGTAGTGTACCAATGCCTTTTAGATGAAGCATTTTACATTTGAAATGTTTTTCTTACCCTTGAAATCACATACTTGGTGTCATTTTCCCCCACAATTATAAAAAACTCTCATTCCCTTCAAGAATTTACCAAGAAGATTCTTTCCATAGTTATCACATATGGGAAAATACTTCTTTTCCCGCTTCCCTTTATCCAACTTTCTCTCTTCCATCCGTTTCTTCTCTTGATTCCCTTCAAAGCCATATGATTTTGATAATTCTTTACTTATCTAATTAACACATGATACTATTTCTTCATATGTTGAGAATACACAGGAGACCATTTTCCTTCTAAATGTTGGCTTAATACCATTAGATATGTGATCCTTATTACTCTTTGGATCATACATATTGCGGGAGTTTACATTCCTTCTACTGGGTGCCATTTCTATACAATGGCATATACTAGGCCAATTTATGAATTGCAATGAATAATTCCAAACTTGTAAAATACCTAACGTAAATTGAACAGTTTATGGATATAATCCATAATCATAAAAATATTTTCATTGAGGGGGTATATAATCGTAAATCCTTCATAATGATTTGTAATGAAAATAAGAATTATCCTAAGCATATCCCCCGAGAGTGTCGTAACCAATAGGGAAGCAAGGCACGTTGTCGTGCACTAGTTCCCGTTCAAGTCTAGCTCAAAGCGGTGTTTTCAAGTTTTACCCCTAGGTACATCTATGCCAGAGCCCCCTCTACCTGCTCGTATCCTGATAGGGATGTATTGTTTTGAAAACTGACAAAATCTCTATAATACCAAAATTCAAGGAAGTTATTCTATACTAATCCTCAAAGTCTATCTTAGGGTAATGTACTCTAATCAGAGTTTATCTAAATCTAGATTCGAAGTATTGTACTAAAATTCCTCTAATACCAACTGTAACACCCCGACCCCAGATACCCAGAGTCGGTGCATTATTACATAACATTGGCATGATATAAGGAAATCATGTCCCAAAAGACCGGTCATTTTAGTTGCCTTGGAAATAATAGATACATTCATAAAGTTTACATTACATCATAAAATGAAAAACTACAACAACATTGTTTCTATAGAAAACACTGAGATCCCATAGACTATCCCTGCTGGTTGGTCATAATATACTTCTTCGCATCCTAGGAAAAATAAAACATAGAAAGGGGTGAGCTCAGATGCTCAGTAAGGATAAAAATATAGCGTAAACTTTCATAAATAAGCATAAATATTTAAGGCAATGTATAAAACTAAAAAAAAAGACCTTTCAACATAAAATCCATCATAATATTGAAAAATATATATCAAAATAATGCCATTTACTTACTCAAAAGGATATTCCTCTAGTCGCATAATCACATGCAATATCAATAGCCACTTTCATAATGATGGAATGCATAATGCCAGACTTTCATAACCACATAGTCAAGGCCTTGTGCCAAGACTACAAATAATATTTTGTCAAGGCCTTGTTCCAATACACTAGTTTGTCTCATGAGACCTACCGATGCATCGAGGAACTATAGCAGGCTGCACCCGTCACTTATTAAGTTCAATGCATTCCTCATATGAAAACCATTAAACATAACATAAACATTTATATTAAAACTAACATATGAAATTTGAATAATTTATCCATAAACCTTGAATGGTATGAAAATAACACATCCACAGTAAAAAATATCACAAAACCCTCAACACAATGTGGAATTTTTGTATCATAATAAATCAACTTCAAATAAGCTTAAAATCCATAAAAGGATGTTGGCATAGATGAAATCAAAACCTTTTTTAGAAAAATATCTCTTTCTATTTTTAAATAAAATAAATAATTATTTAAATAAAAATTTGGTTTTAAACTATAACTTAGTGTTTTTCACTATTAATCAAAAATTGAAAGTGTTCAAAAAATACCAAAAATTCACCCTAATATAGTTTTGATATTTCAAATTCAAAAATGAATTCTATTTCACAAATTTCAGAACATATAAGTTTCATTAATTAATTTAAAATTAATTCCCATTGTCAAAACCAAAAAGTGTATTTTTAAGAAATAATAACTATCAAAAGATTGACACTTGTTTATGTCCAATTGTAATGTGAAATTACTTACAATGACGATCATTGGATTAAATGGAAAAAATATAATCTAATTATAATTACAAGACATTAAAATGTATAATTCAACACTATAAATTATTTTGATTAAAAAAGTTGTTTTCAGTTAAAATGTAGTATTTTTCACTATTCACCCAAATATGAATGTTATCAGAAAAACACCAAAAATTTATTGAAACTAAATTCTTATGTCCCGATTCTATAGAAGAAGTTTATTTTGTCAAATAGAATATATAAAAGTTTCAAATATTGGATTTTAAAAGGGTTCTCCATTAAAAGGCGGTAAGATTTCATTTTTAAAAAAAATAATTCTTTTATCTAAAAAAAGGAATTTGTTCTTACATTATGTCTAAGAAACTCGTAATATGGATTCTAAAATTATAAGGATTTTATAAAGTTCAAAATTCAGTAAATATTATTCATAACTGCTTTTGAAGGACTATTTTGGTAAGTAGTGGTGCGCTTAAACTTAATGATGCATGTAGTGCAAGTTATTGCATTACTTTGAAGAAATAACGTACTATTAAATCTTGGGGTGTTACAAGATAACCCACCTCTGGATTGGTCTGTAGACAGAGATGACATCCTGCATATTTATGGATGTGTCTGGGTTCGTAAAGATATGGGAGAGGAGTTGATTAAAGAGTCCCACACCTCTCAGTGGGAAGTTCATCTGGGAATCTCAAAGATGTATCGAGATAGGCAACACCAGTATTGGTGGCCTAGGATGAAACATTAGATAACCTGATTTATGATGAGGTGTTCCACCTGTCAGTAGGTGAAGGTGGATAACTAAAGACCCACTGACATTTTATAGTTTCTTTCAGTCCCAAAATGAAAATGGGAAGATGTTGCTATAGAATTTGTAGTCGGTTTACCTAGGTCTCCCAGAGGTAGCAATGTGGTATGGGTTTTCATTGACTAACTAATGAAATCATACCAATTAATTCCTATTTAGGAGACTTTCTCAGTTGATGAGCTAGGAAGATAGTATGTCCATGAGATTATAAGACTTTATGTGGTTCTTTGAACTATCATTTTAGATAGGGACACTCAATTCACATAATAGTTCTGTTAGGGTTTGTAGAAGGTTGTGGGAACACATGTGATTCTATGAAAAACCATTCACCCTTAGACCGATGGACAATATTAAGGGACAATATAGGTCCTAGAGGACATAATCCAAGAATACTTCCATTATTTCATCCATTCTTAGAAAAATCATATCCCTCTTGTTGAGTTCACTTATAATAACAGCTTCCAGGAAACAATTCAGATGGACCCTTTTGAGGCCTTATATGGCAGGCTATTTTTTTTACCCCTGTGATAGCTAGAGATAGGTGAGGTAGCCCTACTTGGTCCTCATATCATTTAGGTGACTTCATATTAGTTTCATTTTATTAGGAAGTGTATGACTACTGCCCAGTCTAGGAAAAAATCTAATGTCAATCGCCATCAATGAACTCTAGAGTTCGAGGTCATGGATCATGTTTTCCTTTGGGTATCACTTAGGCTATGGTATAGATGGTTTCAAAATCAAGGGAAGTTATTGACACATTATGTAGGTCTATTTGAGATCTTATAAAGAGTCAAGCCGATATCCTATTAGTTACTACTACTTCATAGTTACTGTTCTATACATGACATCTTTCATGTTTCACAACTTCACCAAAATCATGATGACCCATCTCATACCATTGGTCATGAGAAAGTGGAGTTAGATGATTATGCTAGCTTGAGGAGTATCCAATATTCATCTTCAACTGAAACACAAAGGTTCTTTAAGTCTGTTCTATCCCACTAGTACGAGTGTTATGGAAACATGGCCACATGTAGGAAGATACATGGGAGTGGGAGGCCAAAATACATGATTAGTGGCCAAAATTGTTCTCATACATTATTTATACACCCTTGGAAGGTGAACATGAGGATGAGTTATTTTGAGGGGGGAAGACCATAAGAACCCAGTTTTTCACACAAGTATGAATATATCAAATTTTGGTCGAATTATTTATTTTGGATGTAATATGGATGCCTAATGAGTTAGCAAAGTTCTTAGGGGTGTGTGGGGATTCTTCATAGCTTATAACCCATCTTTTTGTGAAATTGGCCATATCGCATGATTTTCCCATGGTTGACGCTTGATTTTCTTAACCATGAAGATGGTTGATTTTCAGGTAGAACCATGTCACACGGTTAGTGCACAATCGTGTGGCCAAACCATGGGAGTGCCCCTCCTTCCTAGGTACCCATGAATGGTTTGAGCATGATTTTTTAAATCATGTAGAAAAACTATGTAGACAAACCATGCATAAGAAATGTTTAGGGTAATTTCACTATTTTCCCTTAATGATCTAATTAGGCCTCCTCCTTCTTCATAATCCGAGTTTATGCAGGATTAACCTATTTTTCTTCCCTTTTGGAGATCTTTGAAGGATTTAGCTAGGGATTGGAATACTTCCTTCATCTGGAATATGATCAAGCTTCCATTCATCATTCTGGATGCCCAACGGTAAGTAGTCAAGTCATTTCTAGCAGTTTTTCTCTTATCTTGCTCTCGTCCTAGTTATCGAGGTGTGAGCATTTTTTCATTTTTCTCAGATCTACTCCATTCTAAGCCTAATTATAGGCTAATATCAAAGTAAAAGGATTGTAAAACCCAATGTTGGGTGTTCTATAACTCATCCCTCAAATTTGTTGATTTTTGAATTATCATTCTGGGCCCACCAGTTTCATCAGGTGTCGTTTATTGAATTTATATGTCATGATTATAATCATTATAATTGTATGAGTATTCTCTTTCCATATATGTGATTAGTTTTTGGTGGTTACTCCCACAAATCCATCCATCCCATGTAAGATGTTATGCCATAATAGCAGTTTTTAATGTTTTGACACTTTTGTTCCATTGTTCATATGTGCTTGAGCTTGACCACATTAATTGTAGGTATCCTTATCATAATTTCTTGTTGTTTCATGTAATAGTGAATAGAAATTCCCATGTCACTTCCACTTGACCCACATAAGGCAAGTGCAACAAATTGAATATTAAATGTGAAAGGGAAATAGGTAATTATACCAAGTATATGACTTGACCATATTAAATGTGAATGAAATATAGTTTTCATGTCTGTATCACCCCTTACCACATTAAGGGAAGGTTGAATAATGAACTTTAATTATTGAATATGACTTAAAAGGAATTTAAAAGGTTGCATTCTACTTGACCTTATCACACTAATGAAAGTAAAGGCTTGAACCAAATGGAACATTACATGAATTCATAATTAAATAGGAGTGGACTGACTCGATCTTGCCTTGGATTCTTATCAGGGAATTCCATGAGCACTCTAGAACCCCATTACAATTCAAGCATACAACTTTCTTAGGTTGATACCCACCTAGATACTATTCCTTGTCTATTCTTGGATGCCCTACATGGCGCCATAGGATCCCTCACATAGTACTAAAGGATTCCTTGGATACACTCCTTGGATCCTACGTTGACAAGTATGTTCTATGGTTACATCCCATAGGGCCTTATCTCTACTTAACCCAATTTTACCATGGTTGATCATATTGGATTCAGTAGAAAATTTATTGCGGATTTCCTTGGAATATTCTCCTTGTATCACACACTTACCCTTAGCCAGGATATAATTATTACTAAGTTGGAGACACTTGACGTCTATATTGCCTTGGTTATTTCCTTGGAACTTCATTATAAAATTTCATTACAGATTTCCTTCTCACAACATGGAAACTTCACCATTTTAAACATTTGAATCATTTATAAACTGGTAATAAAAAATTAATGGAATATTTATGATCCTACACAAGTCAATGGATAAAGCAGGTACTTGGGTATTTAGTTATATTTTACTTATTTACATTATATATGCATGCTTACACCCTGTTACATTTCTATTACATGGGATAGAAGTTATAAACACTGTTGGTGGTGGCCCACTGAGATTTATCTCTCTCTCTTTCTAGGAACCATTAGGTACCTGATGTAGATTAAATGATTGAAAGTGTTAATAAAGGGAATCATATGACACTGAACTATAGATTTATTGCTATTTAGAATGGATCTTGATGGAAGATGACTAAGTCATAGCTCCAGATTCCTGGGATAGACTTTTGAATTCCTTTATACTTTGGTGGAAAATGTTATTCCTGCTGTTTTGTATCCATGTTTTCTATTTCTTCTATATACATTACATATCATCATTAGTTGTTTTATGTTATTCCAATTATTTTAGTTATTGTTACTATTTTATCTATTTTCCTGTGTACATTTTGTTTACTTTCATTGCTTCTTCTATTTACAAAAGTTTATATTTATCCATTGCGTTATGCATTGGTAATGAGGGAATAGTATCCATAAGGACACACCCTAGGCCCTCACTGCTAGTCGACAACCTCTCAAATTAGGGGATATGTGCTTGAGGCCATGTGGTCCACCAGGCTCAGGGAACCTATTAAGTGGCATCAAGGTCTGGTACATCACATTATTGATGTTATCTTCCATTGTACAGTACCCTTACTAAATATTATCTCACCCCTTTCTTATGTTTCCTTTCCCTAGGATGATTGGAAGCATTCTATGACTGATATGAAAGGATATTCTAAATGGAATAATGGTGTACCCAGAGAAAATAATATGTTTTATTTTATATTTTTATTTTTTACATGAGAATCAAGTATGTATCTAGTTTTCCAAGACTTCTAAAATATTCGGTACTTTGGGATGTGATTCCTTGTATCTAGTGACAACATTATAAAGTAAACACCAATTCAGGATACTATGTCCGGAGTCTCTATATTTTGTACTAGTGGAAGTTTATTATAAACCTTGGGAACTGCACTTAGGATAACATATATTAGAGAATAAAATACTATGACAGACTTTGAGAATATTCCCAACAAAACCAAGATTATGATTACGAGATTATCTATGCATAAATTTTTAATTTTTTTATGTGATTCACTAGTTTTGGGATTATACAATATGTTTCATAATGTTAGAATCTAATCTTTCCTGTTCCTTTATTTAGAAATGGTGCACAGTAGAAGGAATATATACCATATAAGTACACATAATCTCTATAGGGATTTACCTCATGGGAATGAAAATGAATATAGAGCTTGAGATATAGATAGAACAGAAACATTATAACAATATTGGTGTAGTTGACTCAGGTTATGTCTAATAACTTTTCCTGTATGAATTTTCATACTGATCTAAAATGATGTGTAGCAATGCTGTACCACTTAATGATTGAAAAACTCCAGTCGTTTAATGAGACAATAAATCCACTTATAACTGAGTAATAGATAAATTACATAGAGAATATATTTCTTTATTTGGGAAGTAATTAAAGGGATACATCTATTATGGAAATTTATCAGCTCTCAAGGGATATAGATCAATCGTGGCCATTTATTCAAATCACTAAGGATGAGGATGAAGTAACAAGAATGGAATGAATGTATTTTAAGGAACTTTTCTTGTAAAAATATTTTCAATATGAATAATGAAAAGATATGGAGATATATTTCTTGAGTTTGAGAGAAAAGTTATGGGAAAATTTTTATAAGTGTCAATATAGTAGTAACACCTTGATATTTTGGGATTTTTTTGAATTAATTTAAATCTCTTTGATAGTTTTCATTTCACACAACACTGAATGTATCTTTTGTTATATGAAATCATTATGTTTTTATTATATTACATGAAACATCATGTTGATATTGCACTACAAACAACACATATAGAATCTTGAGACATAAGAAACACTATTTTGGCTTGTGTTGTACACAATACAGAGTCCCCTCAATATATTTCATTACATGCAAGACCAAGTTTCACCAAACTATAATACACTATTATTATTATTATAAAATTACCATTATAGTTATCACATATTCATTGGAATGTATGTTTTGAATAATATTAAATAAGTTGGTAAAAAATTGTTTACACATGTATATAAAATAATTCTTTTGGATACTAATTAGATATAAATGGACGTAATAACTTTTGGAAAATAACGAAATTAATTTTCTCTAAAAACTTTTTTTCTATGTAAAATCACAATTTTATCTTAATAAATATAAAAAAACTTTTGATGAAATTTTTATATATATTTTATGTATAATATATTCAGTCATTATTCTTTATACTAATCCAATAGATTTTATAGGTATAAGATAATAACAAATACAATTATATATATAACAAATGTATTTTTCTAAAAGGTAATTTTACAACCTTCTAACGGTAAACCAATTCCAAATTTAATTTGTGAAACATTTATAAATTTTTATTTGAAAAAATAAACCTCAATTTTTAAAAGGCGATATCAAAATTTACTTTGGGTGATTTTTGGGTATTTTCCAAAGAAGTTACATGTTTTGAAGAATAATAAAAAACACTAAATTTTAATTGAAAACTACTTTTTATTCTAATTTATTTATATTGTGAAATAATATTTTAATTTATTTTTAAAGTATAATTAGATAAAATATATATCAATTAATCCAATTTAGGTCATTTTAACTAATTTCATCTTGAAATTGGATATACAAATATTTCAATATTTTGGAAATTTTTATTCCAAAAACTCGTCGTCTCATCCCATCCTTGGGACTAATTTTAAATTAATTTCTGCCACTTATATGATTATAGTTTTTAAAAATATATTCCATATTTGGAATAATAATAATTTCTAATTTCTAATAACATAAAAATAGGTTTTTACTAGAAATATTAGTGAATGTAATTAAAATTAATTAAAGTGATTAAGGTAAAAATGAGTTAAATTAGTTGTTAAACATTAGCTTAAGGGGCCAAATAACCTAGAAAAATTTATAAAAAACTAGAAGAACATAATTAGACCTTCTAATCCATTTTATTGAATATAGGAAATTATTTGAGGCACATTATATAAGGTATACCACTCAAAACCTCTTACTGTTTTATATTTACATAAATTCCACTTCTCCTCCATTATAAAAGGTAACTCTCCCTCCTCACTTCCTCATAGATTTCAATAAACTTTAACTCAGACTAAACCTACCTGGAAATCGTCCTAATATCCCACCCTTCATTTTAGAATCCTCCCTTTGGGTTATAAATCCAACCAAGGAACCCCTTTGGTGCATATCAAAAGGAGTTACCCAAAGAAGAAGTAAGATCCTTCCACAAGAACTTCTGTTTTATTTTCATTATATACCCCATAAACTATTATTATCTATGATTATATAATAAAATCAGAATCATAAAAATAATTATATGGTTTTATGTTATGGTTTCAACATAAACTCACAAAAACATTCATTAAATTGGATACACAATCATCGTTCATTTGTATGACGGACTACTAACTTGTGAACTGATGTCATTTGTTCATCCATTTCCACACCTCAAGGTTGAAAATAGTGATGAAATTTATGAATTTTTATGATATATATATATATATATATTATATTTTCTATTTATTTATTCTTCTGAAATAATTATATAAAACATACATTCATACATTTCATTTTGTGTAAATATGATAACTTTGTTTGTGGACGTGTGGACTACCACATTCTCAATGCAATGCGATTCGTTAAAAAATTTCATAGAATGTATTAAGGATTAATTTAGTAAATGTATATGATATTTTGGAAATAATAATCATAATTTAATGATAATATACATATAAATAAATATATTTCATTTACCCACTTCATTTCAACGTGATAAGAAAAAAGACCCAATGTTCATATGTACGTGTGGCCAACCATCTCCATGAACGATTTATTCAATTTCATATATATATTTTATATATTATTATAAATTTTATAAAATGAATATATATTATATTAATATCATGTTTAAATTCTGAAAATAAGTAAATAATTATCTAAGTAAGGACATAAAGAATAACAAGTCAAAACATATTTGAAAACAACACAAATATTACCTGAAACGTAACATTTACATAGAATTTTTAATAATAGGGTAATATAAATCCATAATAAAATATTATATTTAATTATTTATAATAATATATTTATTTTTTATATATATAATAAAATTATATTTATTATATAGGAGGATTGAACATGTGTAAAGAAAGTCAAGACTTAAGGTAAGTGTTTTCTCACCTCACTTTTATTTTTATGGGACTTACGCCTTATTAACCACTCATTTATTGTGTGTGGTGACTATACCTACCATGAATGCATTATATTTTTCGTATAATTAAATTTATGGGTTTTTAAATATCCCATTATGATCCTTCTTTTATAGGGTTTATGGTTCAAAAGTTACCAAATTAATAAAATAACTTTATCTCAATTTTCCTTCTTTGAGATAAATTCCATGTTATGAACATATGTTTTTCTATGAGGTATACATAAAACTCTTTTACACATTGTATCATGAATATCCTTATTTTTTTTATATTTTAAAATTTATGAAATGTTATTATTTATATAGTATTATGAATTAATGTTCCCAAAGTGGCTACAATTTATTACTAAAATCTCATCATTTATTGATATTGTTTATGATTAGGTTTCTATTGATGAAGTATTATGATTAATATCTCAACAAATCTACTGAAGTTTATTTTCCTATTGTTATCCATGATATCTCATTGTATTGTTACCATTTCTCTATGTTTAGTAATTAAGATGGTTAAGAAAGTGTTTTTAAGAATAGTTGACTTTATTTATCTCTTAGGTCATAAATTTGTTTTATTCACCAAGCATATTTTGTAAAAATATTTTTCTAGGATTTTTAAGATAATTTTTCCATTTTTTATGTTTTTTATAAAAAATATTATAAAATTAATCACCTTACCATTTTATGATCAAGGAGATTTTATAAAAATTTTACTCTATAGAAGAAATGTTCGACATGTACAGATTTACCCACATAATTTTGAAGAATATTCCATTGAAGGTTTACTAGGCTTTTTTTAGAACAAACTATTTTTATTAATATTTTGGAAATTCATTATTTTAAATTGGGTTTCAATGAAAATGTTTTTCAAAATTTATTTATTTCTTAAAAATGTTTTAAATAATCTTCAAAGCTTCAGTTATAAGTTTTTAATTCTATTTTAAAAGAAAACTGTTTTGAAAATGATTTATGTTAAAAAACATTATTCAGATAAGAAAATATATCTTATTCAAGAGATTTTTTAAATGAATTTGTAATGAATTCATTATAATAAAAAGATTTTTGAAATGGTTTTATGAAAAGGATTTTTAAAGAAAGGATATTTTTCTAAATAAATATTCATTGTGACCTTTAAAAATCCTTCCCCATATAAGATGACATAATTTGTTATAGTTTATGATTTAATGGAGATATTATCCAATAATAAAATTCATCTTCTTTTTTGAATTGTTTATTATTTGATGTAATGGTGTTTATGAAACCCATTTATCTTACACGAGTTATATCATTTTGAAACCCAATTCTTTTCATGGGTTTTTAATTGATGAAATAATTATGAGACCAATATTTTTTACAAAGGTAATTATATGATGGAATGTTTATGAAACCTATTTCATTTCATGAGTTATGATATTATTTTTACTAAACCCATAACTTTTTATGGGTCATGATATGATGAATGTTTTATTATATTGTGAAACATGTATGTATGATTTTATTATGTGATGGGTGGAACCTATATCTCCCTCCATTACATTGGGTATAGACTTATACCTCATGAGATAATTATGGGAAAAAAGAATATGATCTTAATCCAAAATGGTTAACATGAGTGTCTTGATTCAAAATAAGAAAATGGTGTGTCCTCATCCACTATGGGAATATGGGGAAACTTGATCCACAATGGGAAGATGGGGAAACCTAATACACTATGGGAAAAGGGGAAACCTGATCCCTTATAAGGAAATGACAACAACTAGGGATGCTGTTTTTTCTTCCCTGGTAGGTGTAGTCCCCATGAGGTTCCCTAGTATGTTTTAGAATTTTACCTTTACTTATAGGGAATTAATATTATGTATGGACCCAATCACATGTTCAAAATGTTATGAATTAACAAGGTTTCTTGTCCATAAGTTTATGTGAGGGACTAATTCCATGTTCTTAACTTTAATGAGTGAACCTACTTCTATTTACACATATTCATAATTTTATAGGATGATGTGTATGCCAAAGTATATGTTATAATTATATGTTATGATTTGATAGATTATGCACTTTATTCCCTTATGATTCATGTTTTCTGAACTGCAAATACTTGCAGGATAACTTCTATATATGTTCTTTGATATGCATGGCATGATATTATAATGTTATTCTCATGACCCCACACCCTTATGTACATGATATACTTATGTATCTAATTTATTTACCCCTAATGAGTATCTAAGATCATCACTTATTATGTTTCCTTTCCCCAGGTTATGAAGAATGTTTTTAAGTAGGAGTACTAAAGTGGGAGTATATTTATGGGATATTTTCAAAATCTTTCACCAAGTAAAAAGATTATGTTTCAATGTTTACAAAGTCACAAAACTATTATGGTCCTTAGGAATTTTTTTTAATGTAATGAATATTCATAAAAAATGATATAATATCCATGTATGATAATATTAGTTAGTTATAGTTTTTATTGATGGGAAGGTTTAATCATTTTTTGAAAACTAGGATGAGAAAAATTTTGTGAGATCCGTAGGGATATTTCTAAGAATATGTATAGAGATATCTCAAATGATAATCCTAAGGTGTCTTAGATTTAAAATAATGTGTCAAAATTTAGACATCCTACAAGTGATTTTTCATTATTATTTATTTTTCCACTATGATAAGTGTTTCTCACACTATTATTTCTATTTTAAGTCAATGGAAAGAACCAGAAAGAACTGGGTTAACATTGAATGTGACAGACAATTTGCTAATGAGAAGTTAAATGGGATAGTCACTGTAGTGAAGGATGTTGTGATCAAGCTTAGTCAATCTTCATAGAACATGATTAACAATATATACCTTAACCAACTATTATAATCACCAAAGAAGATAATAAAGGAGAACGTTGAGAGTTCAGGTAATGGAGATCATGGAGTAAAGAATATTCAGTTTCCTTTGTGTCAAAAATATTAGAGGAATCCCATAAGTGAATGTCTTATAGGAAAAACAAGATGTTTTAGATGTGGAAAAGAATGAAACAGAGAAGGTAACTGCAAATTAAAAATGAATGGTTTAGTTAACATAATGGATAATAATATTAGCCTCCCTAAGACACCATAAAAGGTTAAATATTTTAAGTGTATATTGACTAGTCAGTATGAAAATCATTGTCTCAAGTTGAAATCTAGTGAATAGAATCAGCACAGTGGTCTGAGTAATGGTTATATTATTTATGATGAGGAGAATACAAGTGAAATGTGAAAGGAATGTGGTCTTGAGTAATATGATGACGTAGAATTGTTAATGGATTAAGGATTAAGTAGAATAATATAAGTGTTTATATATTTGGACTCAGGAATTATGAAACGAGAAATATAGAAGGAGTGTTTTGTTTATATTTTCACTAAGGATTTATAATAATATGTTGAATGGTTCTGATAGACTAGAAAAATGATTTAATGGTAAGGTGATATTCATGGGAAATATATGATTAAGGGGAATATATCCCATAATATTTTCCTAATTTTGAGACAATGATATTTAGATAGAGATATATTAGATATTAATAACTAAATTGGATGGTAATTATTACCTTGTAAGTAATTTAGGATTAGTTGACAAGTGGTTTATGCTTTCATTGATGAAGTTTACATCATTTTCGGACATATAGATTATATCCAATTAACATTGGAATAATGAAACATGCATGTTTTCAATAAGGATTTATGGTAATTTAGGTTACTACCATGTTTCAGTAGAATACATGATGAAGGTACTCACATGTTTGGTATATGGAAACCAAGATCTACTTTATGGTATATGGGGGATCAATGCTGAGATATTTTTGAGAAATTTAGTAACCCTATTTTTAATGTTTTGGACCCCCATATTTCAAAAGGGTTATAAGGTTAACCATTTATGGAATGGTTTAAGTTAAACTTTATATGTGGTTTTAAAGATTAAAATATAATCTAACAATATGTAGATTTATGCATATTGGATAACCTCTTCTATCATTTTTGTTTTAATAAAGACAGATGGAATGATTTATCATTTGATTTATGGTTCTCATGATCTACTAATGATTTAGGAATGAAAAATTCACCATCATTTCATGGAGTGAGAGATGAAGTGTAAATTGAGAAAGGAAAAATAAATGGGTGAGATTGTGCATTTAAAAAGGAATAAAATCAAGTATATATATTTACTTATGTACTTAGTAAAATAATTTCTCAAACCAATGAAAATGATATTAGAAAATATTTATCCTAATACCTATACTTATATTGAACTGATTGTCTTATAAATCATAAAAAATATATGGTTTTTAGGTCCTTAACAACTTATTTATCATTCAATTATTGATGATCAATGACCCCTATCAATCTTTGTTGTTATTTATGCTTTTATTATATGTCCAATATTTACTCCCAAACTATGTTCTCATATAGGGAGACCTAGTTATGAGTTAGTTTGAGTAACTATTATGGTTCAATCTTCTATTTTTTAAAATGAAGTTTTAGTATTCATTTTTACGATGTGGGTTTTTATGAAAGGAACTTTCAAGAATTAATCCTTTAATAACCCATAAAAATTTCAAGGGTGAATTTCATTTTAAGGGGGTATTAATTTTACACTCCAATATTGTTTGTTTTTTTAAATTAATCTAATCTCATTGATATTTTTCATTTCACACCACACTAAATAAATATTTTTTTATAAAATCACTATGTTTGGATTGCATTATACACAACACCTATTTTATGTTACGATAAATAAAACACATAGAGTATATTATAGTACATGCGACATAATATTTTTCTTATGTTATACCCAGTACCATGTCCTCTTGATATATTTTGTTACATGCAAGAATGAAGTTTACAAAAATATAATATATTATTATTATTATTAAGATATTCTTATAGTTATAACCTAGTCATTGAAATGGATGTTATGAATAATATTAAAAAAATTTCAAATATATGGTTTACACATCTTTATAAAATAAATCTTTTGGATGAAAATTAGTTATAAGTGAATGTAATAACTATTTGAAAATAGTGAAATTACTTTTCCAAGACAACTATTTTTTATGTACAAGTACAGTTTTATCTCAATAAAATAAAATATCACATTTGATGATTTATTTAAATAAAAATTATATATAATATATTCAATAAATATTTTTTATACTCATACAATATATTTTATACATATAGGATATGAAAAAAATTCAATTTTATGAATAAAAAGATGTCTTTTTATAAAAGGTAATTTTACCACCTTTTAATGGAGAACCCATTTTAAATATATTTTTTGATAATTTTATAATTTATACTTTAAAAAATTAACTTCATTATATAAAGTGGGATATTAAAATTTACTTTGGGATAATTTTAGGTATTTTTCATAAAAGTTTCTTTTTTTATTACTAGTAAAAAACACTGAATTTAAATTGAAAACATATTTTTCTTCTAAATTTTTATATAGTTAAATTAGATTTTTATTCAGTTTTAAAGTATAATTAGATAATATATACATCAATTAATCCAATTTTTTTAGGTTCCACAAATTACACAATAAATTGGATATAAAAACATTTTAATCTTTTGGACCTTTTCACTTAAAAAACCCATCATTTGATCCCATCTATAAGATTAATTTTAAATTAATTACTACCAATTTTGTGATTATACTTTGGAAAAATGGATTCAATATTTTTAATTAGAATAATTTATATTTTGTAATAAGTTCAATATAGTTTTTGACCAAAAATATTAGTGAAATTAATTAAAATTAACTATAGCGATTAAGGTAAACACAAGTTTACTTAGCAGTTTGACATTATATTAAGAGAAAAAATAACCTAAAATCATTTCCAAAATAAATTGTATGAAAATATTTCTCTCATATACTCCATTGGATAAAAATGGTAAATTATAGTAGGTACATTATATAAGGGAGACCTCTAAATAGTGTTTACCCTTTTATATTTAGAAGAATTCCACTCCTCTACTATAAAAGGGAATTCACCCCCTTACTTCCTCATACCTCTGAAGCCACATTGGCTCAGAAAAAACATACCTAGATCTCCTCCCAACATCCATCCCTTAATCATATAATCCCACCTTTGTGCATGAATCCAACTAAAGAATATATTTGTTCAAACCAAAAGGAGTTACCCCAAGAAAATTTAACATCCTTCCACAAGATCTTTTATCTTATTTACATTATCCACCCCATAAACTAGAATTATTCCATGATTATATAATAAACCCAGTATCCTTAATATACTAATATGTTTTTATGTTAATGTTTTGACCTCTCTCTCTCACACACACACACACTTATATCAAACATGATACATGATCCTCATTCGTGTGTATGTTGGAATACTGCCTCACGAACCGATATCACCCCTTCTTTTATTACCACCTTTCAAGGTAAAAAAATGATTGAATTTATGTTTTTATAGGATATATATATATGATATTTTTTTATTTATTTATCATTATTTAATAATTATATAAAACATACCTTCATACTTTCCATTTTTTGTAAATACAATAACTTCATTTGTAGACGTGTTGACTATTGCCTCCTCAAAGTGATGTGATTCATTCACACTTTACATAGAATGTATTAAGGACGAGTATAATAAAATTATATGTTACCAGAATTATACCATTAACATAGAATTGTAAATAAAAAAGAATATAAATACATAATAAAATTATATATGTTATTAGATATAAGAATATGGTTATATGGTAGATTTATAATAAAATTATATTTAATATAAAGGAGGTTTAAATGTGTACAGAAGACCTAATGTAAGGGTTTTCTCACCTCACTTTTATTTCAGTGAGACTTCTACCTTATTCACCGTTCATTTATTTTGTGTGGTGTATATAATTCCCATGATTATATTATATTATTATTATAATTAAATTTTTGGGTATTTAAATATACATTTTACACTATTTCTTTCATGGGGATTATAGTTCAATATTTAAGTAATCTTTAAATTAATTTTCTATCAATTTTCTTTCTTTGAGACACATGACATGTTATACAACTATAATTTTCAACGAGTTGTATATACTACCCTTTGACATGTTATATCACGAATATCATTATTTTAATGATATTTTAGTCTTCATGTTATTTTATTCATTCCATAGTATTCTGTTTAAAAGTTACTAAAGTGGTAATAGTTTATTACTAAAATATCATCATTTATCGAGATTGTTTATGTCTATGCTTATAGTGAAGGAATTTTATGATGCATAACTCATGAAATCTCATGTATTTTATTATACTCTATAAATCCATTACATATAAAATTATTGTTACCATTTTTATACTCTTGGGTACTTAATATAGTTAAGGAAGCGTTTTTAAGAAAACATAACTTTATTTCTCCCTTTGTTTGGAAATTTGGTTTATTTAAAAAACCACATTTCCCAAAAATGTTTTCAAAAATGTATTATTATGATGTATAAATTCCATTTTATCCATTTTTTACCTTTTTAATTAGTTTTTTTAAAAGTATTCTCCTTGTAATTTTCCGATGAAGGCACTTTTCTAAACTTTTTACAGTGCAAAAGGAATGTTCAGAATATAAAAATTTAACCACTGTCATTTTCATGAAGATTTATTTGAATGTTTACAAGTTATTTTTAAAATTTAATTATTTTCCCAATATTATAGAAATTCATTGTTTTAAAATGGGTTTCAAACAAAAAATTTTAAAAAATTTTTTATTTCTAAAAAGTTTTTTAATTAATTTTCAAAGTTTCCATTAATAGTTTTTCAAAGGTACATTAAAAGAAAAAAGATTTCAAAATTTTTTATGTTAAAAGGAAAAAATTTAAAATTGAAAATATATATTTTTCATGAAATGTTTTAATTGAAGTTTTAAATATTTCATTATAAGAACAGATTTTTTGGAATGGTTTTATGAAACTAATTTTCAAAAAAATTCTGTTTTCCTTAAGAAATGTTCCATGTGATATTTAAAAATACTTCTCCATCTAAGATTATATACTTTGTTATAGTTTATGATTTACTAGAGACATTATCCAAGAATACCATTCATATTATTTCTTGAATGGTTTATGTTTGTATGGAATCATGCTTATGACATCTCTTTCTTTTACATGGGTTATATGCTTTTGAAACCTTCTTTTTTGTCATGGGTTATGATTTATTGAAATGATTGTGAGACCTATGTCTTTTCTATATGTAATGATATAATTAAATGTTTTTGATTCCCATTTCATTTCATGAGTTAGGATATGATGTTTATGAAACCTATATCTTTTTATGGGTCATGATATAATGAAAGCTTCATTATCTTATGGAACATGTATGTATAATTTTATTATATGATCGGTAGGACCTATATCTCCCTCCAATGAATTGGGTAAATAATTATATCTCATGAGATAATGATGGTAAACTAGTCGACAAGATTGATCTAAAATTGGAAATAAATGTGTCCTGTTCCAAAATGGGAAACATGTGTGTCCTGATCTACTATGAGAAGATGGGGAATCCCGATCCACTATAGAAAGATGGGGAAACCTGATCTATTGTGGGATATTGAGGAAGCCTGATCCACTATGGGAAGAAGGGGAAACCCGATACCTTATAAGGAAATAATTTCTATTGGGGATGGTGGTGTGTCATGCCTAGTAGGTATAGTCCCCATGAAGTTTCCTAATATGTTTTGGTAATGATCCTTGAATTCTAGTGAATGATTTTCATGCGTGAACCAGATTACATGTTAACAATGTTTTTTGTAGACCTATTTTCATGTCTATATGTTTATCCAAGGGCCTGATTCAATTTACCAAACTTATTGAGTGAAATTGTTGCTATTTACACATGTTCATAATGTTATAAGTTGATTTGTATTACACAAGTCTATATTATAGTCCTATTTTATTATCTCATAGATTATGATCTTGATTCCCTTATGATTCATGTTTTATAAATTTATAATCTTTATTCCATGACTCATGTATATGATCTTTTATTTGTAATGTATGATCTTCAGTTGTTATTCTCATGATCTCAGACCCTTATGTGCAATTTATACTTATGTATCTTCTTTTTTTACCCTTAACAAGAATTTGAGGTTGTCCTTTCTTATGTATTCTTAACCTAGGTTATTAATAAAATATTTAAGTAGGATTACTAAAGGGGGAAGATCTTTATGGGAGATGTTCAAGGTCTTTCACTATGTTAGAAGATTATATTTCCGTTTTTCCAAAGAAACTGAACTATTATGGTCCTTGGTAATGTATTCTTGTAATGTGTCTAATATTCATCTAAAATGATGTAAGTTACATTTATGTTAATCCAATGTGAATATAAAATCTTTTAAAGTCTAGAGAATTTTTTTTAGACTATGCACACAATCCTTATAGAATGATTAATCAAACTAAATTAATTTCTTCCACTTCTAGGAATTGAATTTTGAAAAAAGATATCATATTTGGAATTAGGAGGTCGAAATTTGGTAAATAGGTGAAACACCCTAGTTTTTACATTGAGGTGTGAACCATATATTTTTTTCATTTTAATATGTAGTTTTAATCAATAAATGAACCTCAGAGTTTAAGGAAGGTTTTAAGAGCGTACAAGGGTTGTTCAGGGCCCAGATCTCTAAATTTTAGATAAGATGTATAATGCGCATGGTTGGTTTATGTTTAGTAGTAACCATGTGGCTAAACCATGAGTTCCAAATATAAGAGATCATGGTTTGAAAAACCATGCAAGGGAATCCACATTGTCGTGTGACAAACCACAAACATTTTGTAGAGGGGATTTACATAGGCTATTAACGATTTGGAAAACCATGTTCCAAGAACACACCCATAGTTCCATTTTAAATGTGATCCCATACAGTTTTTCCAAACCATACGAGATAGCCATGTGAGGGGTGAATGTGTAAAATTATTATAGTATGATTAACACATGGTTTTTTTCCAACCATGTGGGCAAAATGCGCAAACTTGTAAAGATGGGTGAATTTACAATTTTTTCCCAAGCCCCTTATTTTTTTAACAAATATTTCTTTATCTATAAAACATACAACACCCCCTTCTCTTGTTGGAGCTCCTCAATCTCTCCAAGCTAGAATTTGATATTTCTTACTCATTACACATCTGAATCATGTTCGGTTTATCACATTTGATCTCCATCAGTAAGTAATTTAATCTACTTTATTCCTTTCTTGGGTTATCTCGCCATCTTTGGTGGTATTATAGTGTGATCAAATATGACCAATATTTAGGGAATTTGTCCATTATTCTGTTTTCTTTCAATTCAAAACAAACCAATGTCCTATACAATATTATTTTTCATCTAACATCATAAGGTAGGTGGTCTATGAGTTTTCCATCAATTCTCACCAATTTATAATTTTCATCCTTGTGCCATGTGCTAGTTTCACCGGTGATTTGACCCTAAAATAAATTTACCTTAAATTAGATATTTAAATTGGAATTAAAATACCATATTAGACCCTCCTATTATAGCTATATGTGAATGACCTCAACTTGATCCACCCACTTGGGTGTGTCAAAAATATGATGATGTTTCCTTTTTATATTAATAAATGAAATTCCCATTTGTGTGTTTGGTTGGAATTCCCCCATGGATTAAATAATTTAAGTGGATGATTTTACACATTGTAAATGGGAAATAATGTTTATCTTAGCTCTTATTAAATTGGAATCAAATGATTATTGGCATGAATCCTTATATATACTTTTTCATTGTTCAATGAAAATGTATGGACTTGAATTATATAAAGTGATTTAATTGGATTGGTTATTACACGGAGTTGTTTATTTCATTAAACAGAATGTCCCTATTACTACCATGGTCCTTTTTATTTTTATAGGATTTGTCATAATTGTTCTAGCATTGGATTTCTAAGGGAATTCCTTGAGCATTGAGAGGATGACACACCAATTCATTAGGCTGATTTCCCAGTTAGATACCCACCATATAATTTGGTCAATGCATTATTATATGTGAATGAATTATTATAGTACCAAAGATTCACTTGAATCTTTTTTTCGGGATATTATAATTTCTCAGATACACTCCATGGATTTAACTGATGTCTTCAAACAAGAGGCACCATAGATTCTTCCCTTGGGCCCCAGTCATACTTAGCCCATGATTTAATGTGGACATGCTCCATGGAATTTGTTAGAAATTATTCTAGTGGAATACCTTGGGTGTAACCTTTATATTGCACCAATACCCTCATATCGGGGATACATGGTTTATGTACTCTGATCTGGATTGACCTCCTAAGGTCAAGGATGCCTTGATTCCTATGGGATCTTTCATTTTTATTTTTATGACTTGGATGCCCTAGTTTCACCTTGGGTCCAATTTTATAATTACATAAACTGGTATAATTTGGTTATACATGCTAGAACCTATCCTCTTGCAGGTATCTTGTTTAGTAATTACTAGAATGAGGTGAAAAAGGTATGTTTATTCGAAAATCCCATGAGGATTCTGAGCATGAAATGATTATTATTTCATGTATAGTATTCCATTTATAATATTTATATCTAAACACCACTTAATTTAAACTCATGGATTGGATTTATATAGAGATTGTTGGTGGTGGACTACTGATTATATCTCACTCCCTGTTTGGCATGCCATTTGGTACCCGAATAGACTTCATGGATGTAGGTAGGAACAAGGGAATGTGTCTGGTCTTGGATGCTTGACTGACTATATAATGGGATATTGGGAGCAAGGGACCGAGCCTTGTATTATATTGCTATTGGATAACCATTTTTCAACTTTGAACTTTTTATATACATATATTTATGTATGAATGTATTTTTTATAGCTCCATGACATACTCATCATTTTTATATGGTGACACTTTTGGGTTGATGTAATATTACATTCTGGATGATTTACCTTCAGTTTTCTGTTTTCATTATTACTATTATTCTATTTATTTGTTATCTCACCATTGTGTTACTCTAATTATGAGTTATAATATCTCCACCATACCACCATAGACCCTCATTACTAGTTAGCAGCCTCTGGCATGTGAGAAGGAATGATTGAGGCCTTGTGACCAACCAGGTTCAGTTACTTATGAGTGAACCAGGTCCGGGATGTTACAAATTATTATAAAAGCTTTCTTTCCTTTTTATCTTACTTTTTGGGTTATTATATAGGATACTAGTATGTGTTAGAAATTGGTAATGATCCTATTCATGGGAGTATCTACCCACATTCTGGGAGAAATCCAAATTTCGTGGGATGTGAATTATATTCTAGATTATGCATGTTATAGTTTCACTAGTTTCACCATTTGGTTACTGTAAGAAACCGGTTCTTACTTTTGAGGTACGAGTTTCTTCCTTTCTCTTTTCCTTAAGTGTTTTTGAGAAAATATGGAAAATGGAAAAAATCCTAAATTTTGTAAGTACACGCCGTGTGCTTTTTCCCCACGCTGTGTACTTTTGGTCGTGTGGGATGAGTACACAGGGCATGTGGCCATGTCAGAAATTAAGGGTGTATGAACCAAATACATGCCATGTAGTGGTCCCTTATACTCCGTGTAGTCAGTCGGCAGGAAAATAGTAAGGCGGTGGCCAACTGTGGGGCAACACACACCGTGTACTCATGAAGACACACCGTGTAGACATGTCAGCAGGTGAACAGTGTCGCGCTGGCGAGAAGCCGTCAGGGGAACAATTTAAAAATGGGAAGTACATACCGTGTACTTTGTTTTTTTTTTCACTTAAAATGGGCAGTAGGCTCCCCAGTTCCCAGGGAAAGCTTAGAACCGGAGGAAGGAGTGGGAGGGGACGACTGAACCTTTGAGGATCCGTCGATCGCAAACCTGGAATCCGTTTCCGCCTCGGATAACCTCGTTGGAACCGCACGGGTAAGCCCTTCGCTCTCCTTAAGTCGTTCTTACCAATTCTATCCTGAGGGAAAGATATTTACGTTTGAACGGGTTTTCTTCTTCATCAGATCTATGTCATTCTTGGGCATTTTTGGAATCAATGTTCACATATATTGATCGTTGGCATTTAAGGTAGGTGGATTAGTGTTTATTTTTCCAACTGCTATGCGTTTTGTGTATTATAGTTCCACGAAACCATGCTGGGGTGTTGTGTGGATGAGGTCATGGATATTTTAATTCCTATAATTGTATAGGTGATTAAATAAAGTTGTAAAACTATTGTTTGGGATCAGTGCTTGGATCCAGGACCACCCCAGGGGTGCGTTCCTCTGTTTATCCATTTGGCCAGGATACCCAAGGGTATGCCATGTTAATATTATGCATGACTTTTTCCTTGAGAGTAATTGTATGTGAATTGAATGTTAATGTGTTAGGAATGGCCCGATTACCTGTTCAGCCTAAGGGCGGTGTTGTTATTTGCTTGTGTCGATTTTACTACTTAGCCTGTGGGAAACTTCTTCCGTGCCTGTGGGCAGCTGAATCTATGCCTGTGGGTGACACTTCTTATGCCTGTGGGCAATATCTGTATGCCTGTGGGCAGATTCTTGTGTTTGGTTTCTCTTTACCTGAGGGTAAGGGTTTACGTGTCTGAGGACAATGGGGGTTTTCTTATAATATTCATTGTGGTTATATTTGAAATTTAATGATTAAATGGATATTAAATGGAAATAAAACTGGTTAAGTTAGTTACTTTTTAGTACTGCTTACTTTATTGCATTTTACTACTATACACTGTTGTTGCATGCTTTCACACAGTTGGGCATGAGCCTTTGGTGGGTTCCTACTGAGATATATTTCTCACACCCTGTTTGGGCCATGCTTTTTGGCCCAAACAAATTATGTTTCTGCAGGTGTAGATAAGGGCAAGGTCCCTTATATAGGTACTTGATTACTACTGGGGCATAGGAGGGAATGGGACTGAGCATTGGATCGCGATGCCACTGGTTATTTTGTTATTATTTTATATACTTGTACATTAGTGGTATTGTAATGTATTGTAGTGTAACATGTTCTGGCTATTTTATAGAATAGTGACATGCTGCATCTTCATATATATATGTGATTGCTGGTTTCCCTTTTTGTTATCCGTTATCAATTTCAGTTATATATACTGTTGTTGCTTCCGCTGTTATTGTATGTTTCTTTTATATTCCGTTGTGCTACACTTTGACAAATGAGGGCATAGTTTCCCCACTATCAGACCTGGGTCCTCACTGCTAGTCGGCAGCCTCTGGCATTTGGGGAAATGCGCTTGAGGTCACATGGGGAACCGGGTTTGGGGCACCCGTTGAGTGGCACCCGGAACCGGGATGTTACAAAGTGGTATCAGAGGAGTTCTTTTCTTTGACTTACTATTTGGAGCCTTATTCAGGGATAGGACGAGAATGGTAGTTAGTAATAAGCTGTGCCCGGGCATAGCTAACCCGTGTACAGGGAAAATCCAATTTACCTCGTATTGCAATTTTACTGATTTTGCGATTTTATAGTTGATTTGATTTCACCGTTGGGTGACGTACTTGTGATTGTGCTATTATATTTTATCCTCATGTTCTATTTAGTTGTAACCCACTGAGATGATGGTATGCAATCGTATTTATCATTTAGGCACATGCTAGAAATCACATGTCATGCATAGTTTCCATGCCATGTAGGTGCATTAGAAATTTCATGTTGTTGTGATAGTCGATGTGCTAGAAAAGCATGTTGTCGTGATAACTGCTTGACAAATACCTGCTTTGTGATATGGTATTTTCTTGTGTGAGCCTGTTAGTAGAATGGACGCCAAAATTTTGTTTTTGGGGATTATGGGCCCCCATTGACAAGAATTTGGTGGATTATTGACTGTTTATTTTTTTATAACACAGATAAGATGTCAAACTTTGATTCGTGGGGAGTATGGGCCCTCACGAGTCGGAATTTGGCACTTAGGTGTTGGTTTTCAGTATTTTTTGGGCTCTAGAGTAGTTTATGAGGCATACTGTCCAGAAAACCCAGTATACACGCTGTGTATTTCTTTACACACGCCGTGTGTGTTCTTTGGTTCGGGTAGAAAAATAATCTTTTTGAGTACACACCATGTACCCTGAGTACACGCCTTGTAGTATCTTTCAGTGTCACAAACCGTGTGGGTGGAAACATGGGGAAGAGAAATGCTTAGGGAGAACACACATTGTACTGTTCACCCGGAGTCGGCCCGTGTAACTAACAACACGGACAGAGGAGACATAAGACAGACACGCCGTGTCCATTATGGAACATGCTATGTAGTCTGACCTAGGGACCCGACCGTGTAACTAGCAACACGGGTCGGTGTAATCCCTTAGAGTACACGCCTTGTGTATATCGAACACGCCGTGTAAAGTGAGCCGTGTGTCCGGCCGTGTAACTAACAACACGGGTCGGCAGAGCTCGTCTAGTACATGCCATGTACTTGTGGGACACGCCGTGTAGTCTTGTCCGAGGACAAACCGTGTGGGGTTAGCCGTGTGACTGGAAAATGGGGTCGTGGACATGCCATGTGTAGGTGTAACATGCCGTGTAGTGTCAATTTTAGTAGTCGGCCGTGTCACAGACGACACGAGCAGTTGGGATAATAACACCATACATGACGTGTAGAATATATACACGCCGTGTAGTTTTTTTTTTCAGCGGGAGCCATGTGGCTTAGCCGTGTGGAAGGACTCGGGCATGAAAGGGAATTCAAGTTCACGCCGTGTAGTTGGTATACACGCTGTGTAGTCTTGTTTTGCAAATTTCGAACGCCTTCTTCCTCCTGTTCCCTTTTGGGTTTCTACATTTTCGGTCATTGATAAATCTTGATCTAAGGAGAGTTTTTGACCTTGTAGTGTCATGCCGCCTAGACGACAACACATTGTTCTCCAGGAGAGAGGCGACGAGTATAATCTAGAGATGGTGGGCCATGGGCTACCAGTGGATCCTCCAGCAGAGCCAGATGCGACTCCAGCTGTTATACCAGACACAGGCGCAGATATGCAGTTCCGTGAAGGCTTCAAGCGGTTCATGCATACCTTTCAGGGAGCACCGCCGGCTGCCACATATATGGCCGAGCTGACTCGTATCTTTCAGCAGCAGCATCAGCCTAAGTTTTCAGGGGATGGAGGACCATAGGCTGCAGAGTCTTGGCTTGGATCGATGTATACTATTTTCGAACATCTCGAGACGCCTCCAGGGCGGAGGGTCAAGCTCGTGAAATACATGCTGTGTGATTCCGCCAAGAGGTGGTGGGATGTTACCACCCAGTCAAAGCGTCACAGAGACATGGCGTGGGAGGATTTTTAGGTAGTCTTCTATGACTTATTCTTTCACGAGATGTTGAGGGCAGATAGAGCTCGAGAGTTCCTGAATCTGCCGAAGGGCGCTATGTCGGTGATGGACTATTATGCTTGCTTTATCGAGTTTTAGCGTTTTTAACCCGTTCTGGTGGGTGATGAGACGCTGAGGGCCAGGCGTTTCAAGGATGGTCTTCGTTATGACATCCAAGCACTAGTGAATGTTTTCAGGTTGCTTACTGTACATGATATTGTGAACCAGGTGCTGATTACAGAAAGAAACCTGTGAGAATCTAGTGGTGTGGGCCAGGGCGGTTCAACACCAGTTACTAGTACTATTTCTGTTGGCAAGAGGTTGAGATAGATGGACTTATCTCAGGGTGGCAGTACCAGTCAGAAGAATGTTTCAGGTGGCCAGGTCATTTGCTACCAGTGTGGTAGAGAGGGTCACAAGAGGCTACAATGTCCAGGAGACCCAGTGGAGTGCCGATCTTGCGACAGGATGGGTCTTCTTCAACGCTTTTGCAGGGTGTTTCCACTGATGGCTAGAGAGAGGGGTTCTGTACAGACTCCACGTGCGGGAGCAGAACCAGTAGCTTCTTACCAGTTAGGGAACTGAGGTACGTCAGGGCGTGCAGGCCGAGATGGTGGTTGCGGCTGTGGTATCCAGACACCAGGATCTCAGAGGCAACAAGGCGGGGAAGCTCAGGGTAGCCAGGCTATATCGCAGGGTCGCGACACTGGTCAGGAATATGCAATGCAGCAGACCCAGCAGGAGTAGGATCCCATACCTTCTACTGTCAGAGGTACTATTCTAGAAGCTTCTGTTTTATCTTCAGTACTTTTCGATATAGGTGCAACGCATAGTTTTATATCTTTTCCCGTTGTGGAGAGCCTTGGGCTCTGTGTTTCTACTTCTTCTGATATTATGATTCTAGACACTTCGTTGGGGACTATGATGGCTGGTGTGCATCAGTGCAAGGAGTACCCCCTTGAGGTTGGTGGGCGTCACTTCCTTTGGGACCTCTATGTCTTAGAGATGATATCTTATGACATCATTCTCGGGGTGGACTGGTCGGTTCCCTTTTGAGCCTTTGTAGATTGCTATCGTCGTAGGGTGAGTTTCACGTCACCATAGGGCAGAGTGTTTCTACACAAGGGTGAATGGGATGTTCAGGCGAGTCGAGCTGGACCAGAGCATTGTGGGCGAGGTGGAGTCACAACCTAGATTGCGAGATTATATCTAGATGATTAGGGGACTTGTCAGATGGATTTCCTTTCAGTGGTTGATCGTTTCAGGGATGTCTTCCTAGAAGACTTTTCAAGTCTACCTATGGAGGGAGAGGTGGATATCTCTATTGAGCTTGTGCCAGGAGCAGCACCTATGTCCATTCCTCTTTATAGGATGGCCACACCTGAGTAGCAGGAGATCAAGAGGAAATTAGAGGAGTTACAGGAAAAGTTTTTTATCTGACCCAGTACTTCTCCTTGGTGTTCTCCGGTCCTCTTTGCAAAGAAGGCTGATGGTACCCTCAGGCTCTGTGTGGATTATCAGAAGCTGAACCAGTTGACGGTTAAGAACCGATATCCCTTGTAGAGGATAGATGATCTTTTTGATCAACTTCGTGGAGCGCGAGTGTTCTCGAAGATTGACTTGAGATCAAGATATCATTAGCTGTGCGTGATACCATTGGATATACCTCTCAAACCTTTCAGGAGAAGGTATGGTCTATACGAGTATATAGTTATGCTGTTTGGACTCACGAACGCGCCAGCGGTTTTCATGGCTCTGATGAATCTCATGTTCCATCCTTATCTAGACTCTTTTGTGGTAGTATTCGTGGATGATATCTTGGTGTACTCTCACACTCGACACGACCATGACACCCATCTTGAGATCGTATTGAGTACACTGAGAGAGCATCAGCTATATGCCAAGCTCTCAAAGTGCCACTTTTGGATAGACCAGATTCACTTCCTGGGTCATATCATCTCAGAGGCATGAGTTGCAGTAGACCCAGAGAAGGTGAGAGAAGTAGTTTCCTGGGAGCTACATAATAACATGTTTGAGATACAGAGTTTCTTAGGGCTGGATGGTTACTACAGACAATTCATCCAGGACTTCTTCTGCTTAGCAGCGCCATTGGAGGGTTTGACTAAGAAGTGTGTGAAGTTCATTTGGTCGGAAGCTTGAGAGATAACATTTTAGGACCTAAACGGAAGGTTGACATCAGCACTGATCGTGATACTCCTAGAGTAGGGGAAGAGCTATACAGTTTACTGTGATGCATTAGGTATTGGGATAGGAGCTGTGTTGATGCAGGGAGATCGAGTAGTTGTATACGGGTCTCGGTAGTTGAGGCCACATGAGAGGAATTACATGACGCATGATCTTGAGTTGGATGTAGTTGTGCATACGCTGCGTTGTTGGAGAAATTATCTGTTGGGAGAACGTTTTGTGGTTGTCACCGACCACAAAAGTCTCAGGTATATCTTTACTCAGCGTGACTTGAATCTGTGGCAGAAGAGGTGGGTTGAATACCTACAATCCTTAGATTTTGAGCTTGCCTATACACCTGGTAAAGGTAATCCAGTGGCTGATGCACTGAGCAGAAATACTCAGATACAGGCTGTACAGGAGGCCAGTGGTGAGTGGTAGCTTATGGCCTTGTTCTCTAAGATGCCTTTGGAGGTGCACGACAGTCAGAGTCAAACTTATCTTTCATCTTTAGCTGTGACTTCTACCCTCCTGGATATAGTGAGGATGAGACAACTATCTTATCCAGAAGGCCTAGTTCTACGGGAGTCGGTGGAAAGTGAGGTCCCTCCTCCTGGTTGGACGATAGGGGATGATGAGGTTCTACGTTTCCATGGATGAGTATGGGTTCCAGGGGATATACGCGAGGAGTTGATGCGGGAGTTTCATGCTTCATCTTGGTCAGTTCATCCCGGGGTTACCAAGATGTACCGTGACATGAGACGTCAGTACTGGTGGCCGGTTATGAAGAGAGATGTAGCTGGTTTCATTATGAGGTGCTCTACCTGTCAGCAGGTGAAGGAGGAGAATCATAGGCTAGCCAGACTGTTATAGCAGCTACCCATCCAGAGTGGAAATGGGATGATTTTGTGATGGATTTCGTGACTCTTTTACCGAGGTCAACTCGAGGCAATGATGTCGTGTGGGTTGTTGTGGAAAGACTCACGAAGGTAGCTCACTTTTTGCCGATCAAGGAGACCTTCGGTGTTGACGAGATCAAGAAGTTGTATATCTGAGAGATCGTACGTCTTCTTGGGGTTCCTCGTTATATCATTTTAGACTGGGATTCCCTCTTTACGTCTCGTTTCTGGAAGAGTTTTCAAAGGGAACTGGGTACATAGGTGCTTCTGAGCACAACATACCACCCTCAGACCGATGGCCAGTCAGATCATACGATACAGGTGCTTGAAGACATGGTGCGTGCATGCGTCCTAGAATTTTGGGGCTTTTGGGGGAAGCACATACCCCTAGTTGAGTTTTCCTATAATAACAGTTTTCAGGAAACTATCGAGATGAAACCTTACGAGGATCTATTTAGTAGGTCATGTAGATCACGCTTGTGCTGGTTAGAGGCAGGTGAGGTAGCTGTACTGGGACCATGTCTCCTGCAGGAGACTTATGAGTAGGTCCAGTTGATTCAGAAGAGGATGGATACTGCACAGTCTCATCAGCAATCTTATTCTGATCGCCATAGACGACCTTTGGAGTTTGTGGTCGGGGATCAGGTTTTCTTGCGTGTTTCGCCAAGGCTGGGACACAAGAAGATCAGGAGATAGGGTAAACTTTCACCGTGGTATGTGGCGCCATTTGAGATTATAGAGAGAGTCAGGTTGGTTTCCTACCGGTTGTAGTTACCACAGAGGTACCAGGCCATGCACGACGTCTTCCATGTATCTCAGTTGTGCCGCTATCATTCAGACCCGTCTCACATCTTTCATCCTGAGGAGGTTGAGCTTGAGTTAAATGCGTCCTTTGAGGAGAATCCGATTCATATGATTGACAGGAGCACGAAGGTTCTCCAAGTATGGTTAGTTCATCTCATACGGGTGCTTTGCCAGCATGGACGAGTGTAGGATGAAACCTGGGAGTGGGAGACCGACGTACGTGCTCAGTGGCCAGAGTTATTCTCAGCTTTATCTTCACCACCCTTGGAAGGGAAATTCGGGGAAGAATTTCTTTAAGGGGGGAAGTTTGTAAGAACCCGGTTCTTAATTTTGAGGTACGAGTTTCTTCCTCTCTCTTTTCCTTAAGTGTTTTTGAGAAAATATGGAAAATGGGAAAAATCCTAAATTTTGGAAGTACACGCCGTGTACTTTTTCCACACGCCGTGTACTTCTGCCCATGTGGGATGAGTACACAGGACATGTGGCCATGTCGGCGATGAAGGGTGTTGGAACCAAATACATGCCGTGTAGTGGTCCCTTACACGCCGTGTAGTCAGTTGGCAGGAAAATATTAAGGCGGTGGCCAGCTGTGGGGCAGCACACGTCATGTACTCATGAAAACACGTCGTGTAGACATGTCGGCAGGTGAACAGTGCCGCGCTGGCGGGAAGCAGTCAGGGGAACAGTTTAAAAATGGGAAGTACACGCCGTGTACTCGGAAGTACACGATGTTTACTTTGTTTGTTTTTGCTTAAAATGGGCAGTAGCCTCCCCTGTTCATAGGGAAGGGTTAGAACCAGAGGAAGGAGCAGTAGGGGACAACCGAACCTTTTAGGATCCGTTGATTGCAAACCTGGAATCCGTTTCTGCCTCGGACGATCTCGTTAGAACCTCACGGGTATTCCCTCCGCTCTCCTTAAGTTGTGCTTACCAATTCTTTCCCAAGGGAATGTTATTTACGTTTGAAGGGGTTTTATTTTTCATTAGATCTACGTCGTTCTTGGGCGTTTCTGGAATCGACGTTCACGTATATTGATCGTTGGCGTTTAAGGTAGGTGGCTTGGTGTTTGTTTTTCCAAATGCTGTTTGTTTTGTGTATTCTAGTGCCACGAACCCATGTTGGGGTGTAGTGCGGCTGAGGCCATGGCTATTTTAATTCCTAGAATTGTATAGGTGATTAAATAAAGTTGTAAAATTGTTTCTTGTGATCAGTGCTTGGATCCAGGACCACCCCGTTGTTGCTTTCCTCTGTTTAGCCATTTGGCCAGGATACCCGAGGGTATTCCATGTTTATATTATGAATTACTTTTTCCTTGAGAGGAATTGTATGTGAATTGCATGTTTATGTGTTGGGCATGGCCCGATTACCAGTTTATCCTGAGGGAAGTGTTGTGATTAGCCTGTGGGAATTTTACTACTTAGCCTTTGGGAAACTTTTTTCGTGCCTGTGGGCAGCTGATTCTGTGCCTGTGGGCGACACTTCTTACGCTTGTGGGAAATATCCATATGTCTGTGGGTAGATTCTTGTGTTTGGTTGCTCTTTACCTGAGGGTAAGGGTTTACGTGTCTGAGGAAATTGGATGTTTTCTTAGAATATTCACTGTGGTGATATTAGAAATTAAATGATTAAATGGATATTAAATGGTAATATAACTGGTTAAGCTAGTTACCTTTTAGTACTTCTTACTTTATTGAATTTTACTACTGCACACTGTTGTTTCATGCTTTCACATAGTTTTGCACGGGCCTTTGGTGGGTGCCTACTGAGATATATTTCTCACACCCTATTTGGGCCATGCTTTTTGGCCCAAACAGATTATGTTTCTGCTGGTTTAGATAAGGGAAAGAGACCTTATAAATGTAATTGATTACTACTGGGGCGTAGGAGGGCATGGGACCGAGCGTTGGCTCACGATGTCGCTGGCTGTTCTGTTTTTCTTTTCTGTACTTGTACTTCAGTTTTAGTGTAATGTATTACAGTGTAACATGTTCTGGCTATTTTATTGAATAGTGACATACTGCATCTTCATATATATATATCTGACTGCTGGTTTCCCTTTTTGTTATCCGTTATCCATTTCAGTTATATATACTATTGCTGCTTCCACTGTTGTTGTATGTTTCTTTTATATTCCACTGCGCTACACTTTGAAAAATGAGGGCAGAGTTTCCCCACTCTCAGACCTGGGCCCTCGCTGCTAGTCGGCAGCCTCTAGCATTTGAGAAAATGCGCTTGAGGTCACGTGGCAAACCGGGTCCGGGGCACCCGTTGAGTGGCACCCGGAACCGGGACGTTTTAGTTACACACATGAGGTGTGGGGTTTATCATTTTTATTATATGATTTTACTTTTATCCTTGACCCGGTAAGATAAAGAATCATTGATCATGCATCATTATATGAACCTTATAGTATTAATATGTCACATATTATGCCCTGCCACATAATTTTTACTGTATGATTGGATTATACCTATCATATGTGATTTGAGTGATATATTTGTTTAAAAACTAATGTTTCTATAGGAAAAGTGATTAAATAGTTGGTTATTAAATTGGAAGCATTAACCTAAATGGTTTTTATCATATATAACCATAACTAACCAATTATCACATGTTTGAGTTATGTAACTGAGTTAACATAATTTGAAATGTTAGTTGATTTTGAATACATGAATGTCATTTGTAATTTAAAGAGTGCATGTACTTATATAAAAATGAATGATGATTCATCCAGTCATATCATTATATATTACCTATTACATTATATTATTAAATTTATTGGTTTAGATATAGTTACATAAATTACCAATTGTAATTTATAAATAATGTACTCTTATAAACCGAGAATGGTACTTAATTTAACTGGTCAATAATGTAAATAAAATAATTGATAAAATTTAAATTCTAATATGGTTTCTGTTAAATAGTGATTCCAATTTCATCTTAGAGGGTATTTTTCTATATAACATGAAATTGGCACATTGTATATCAGAACCCCTCATATAAAACTCTAAATAATTTTTTTAAGTTTTTTAGAATACTACCTTTAGAGTTACTGTGAACCTCACATCATCCAAAACACAAAACATACAGCATAAATACGAAATTCAAAAACTATAACACACAAAATATTGTACTTCCACCTAAAGTATTTCAATTTTTATTTTTGTAGTCACGTGAGAAGGGAAATTAAGTGAAAAATGATTTGATCTAAGGAATCAGACACAGACAGTTTAAGAGGTAATTATTCAGTGATAGTTGATGGTCTTGTTTCTTGACATTCACTTAAAGTTCCAGTATAATCAATTATATCCTGTCCTTATAGCTATGGTAGTGAACTCTTCACTCATGGATAGAGTGTAGATGTGGATGCTATTAGATCCTGATGCCTTTTTCCTAAGAGAGAGTGTTTTAGCCAAGGAACCGCCACAAGGATGGATTAATGATGAGGATGAGGTCTTACACATACTAGGACACACCAAGGATATTGTAGACATATGAGAGGAGTTGATGCAGTAATGTCATAAATCTACATGGGGTGGTATACCATAGAATTACAAAGATGTACCATGATTTACTACATCATTAATGGTTTTTGGTGATGAAAAGAGAGATATTTAGCTTTGTTACTCAATGTTCCACCAGTCAGCAGGTAAAGATGGAACACCAGTAACAAGTAGAGCTTATATAATTGTTGCCAATTACTAAGTAGAAATGGGATGAAATTACCATAAATTTGTTTACTAGTTTACTAAGATCCCATCGAGGAAATAATGCGGTATGGATGATCATTGATAGGATTACAATGCTCTATCAATTTTCCACTCAAGGAGACTTTTTTATTAGATAATCTCAAAAGGATCTTTGTACGAGATATTATCTGAATTAATGGAGTCTAACAGAGTATTATATTAGATAGTGTTTCCCATTTCACTTCTTGATTCCATAAATGGTTTTAGATTGTGTCTAGTATTCATGTAAGTTTGAGTAAAACATACCACTATTTGATCTAAGGGTAGTCTGAGGGGATGATATAGGTGTTAGTAGACATTAATGGAGCACATGTCCTCTATTTTAGAGGTTATTGGAAAAAACATGTTCCCTATCCATGTTTCCATACAATAATATATTTCATGTAATGATGAATATGACTCCTTATGAGGCCCATATATGGTAGGACATGATGATCACCTCTGTAATGGTTAGAGGTAGGGGATGTAGCATTACTTGGTCCTCATCTCATTTAGGAGACTTTGGAGAAGGTTCATCTAATTAGAAAGAAAATTAATACTACTCAATATTGATATAATTCCCATACCGTTCTCCATAAATGACTTATAGAGTTAGAGTTTAGGGATCATGTCTTATTTCTAGTATTGCCTAAATTGGGGAATCAATGGTTTAGAAATAAAGGTAAGTTTTCACCTTGCTTTGTTAGATCTTTTGAGGTTTTGGAGAGGGTCGATTCAATACCTTATCAGATAGTAATCCATGAGATATAGAGTGTTATGTAAAACATGTTTCGTGTTTCTTAGATACATCATTACTATTCAAAACCATCTCATATATTTTATCTTGATGAGGATGATTTAAAGGTAGATGCATCATTTGAGGAGAATCTTATTTGTATCATAGACTGGAGCACGAAGGCTCTTAGAGGTAGGTTAGTTCCTTTAGTCTGGGTGCTATTGATGTATGGTTGTATACATGAAAAGAAATAGGAGGGACAAGCTGACATACATGTGCAATGTATTGAGGTTTTTATAGATAGTTCCCTATTACCCTCAAAAGGGAATCTTGGGGACAGGTTGTCTAATGTCAGAGTGGCTGTAACAGACAAATTTTTTTGGTACCAACATATTAATTTTTTGTTTTAATAATTAGTTTTACTCTATAGATGTGCCTAATATTTTATAGAAGGGTTAGATAGTGTTCAGGTCTTGTTTGATTCCTAGAGATCTAAATTTTGGACATTCTGTATGAGGCGCATAGTTGGTACTTGGTTAGTAGTAACCGTATAGCTCAACCATGGGAACCAAATAAAAGGGATCAGAGTTTGAAAATATATGTGAGGTAATCCATATGGATGTGTGAAAAATTTATGGAATTTTGTAGTGGGGATTCCCACGGGCTACACATAGTTTAGAAAACCATGCACCTAGCCTACACTCTTAGAGCCACTTAGGTAGTGGCCATGCACAATTGTAGAATAGTTTATCCAAACTATGTGGGATAGCCATATGAGGGGTGACTTTGGAGTGTTCTTGTCATATAGTTGGCACATGTTTTGGCCAACCATGTAACTAAATAGAATGACCTCTAAAAGTGTCATGAATTTACTGTTTTCCCTTGGCCCCTTATATGTTTTAACTATCATTTAATTCTTCAAACATGATACAACCCCTTATACCGTTGAAGATCATCAATATCTCTAATCTTGGATTTTAGGTTTCTTACTCATCCGGTGTCTAAATATCACATTAGATAGCGATTGGTATTTAATTCCAACAACTTTCATCCATTATCATTTTATCTCTCTATCTTTAGTGCTATTTTGGTGCAATATAATATTATTTTTTAGGTCATTTGTACATTCTTCCATTTTCATCCAATTCAGACCAAACCAAGGGTCTATACTGGATGAGTGTTCATCTAACTCTATAAGGTAGGTAAACTATGACTTTTCTGTAATGTCTCATCGTTTTATAATTGTTGTTGTTGTGATACGAACTGGTTTCACATGAGCTTTGACACTAACATCAATTATCCTTAAATTATATATTTAAATTGGAATTTAAACTCCATATTAGACACTCTAGTTATAGTTTTAGGTAAAGGATCTCAGCTTAGAACATGCCTTTGGGTGTTCCATATATATAGTGATGTACCCCTTTAATATAAATAACCTAAAACCCCATTGGTGTGTTTCATTAAATTTATACCATGATTTAATTAATTTATATAAATGATTTGACAATTGGTAAATGGGAAATAATGTTTATCTTGGATGCTATTAAATTGGAATCGAATGATTAATGGCATGAAAACTTTATATCCTTTGTCATTATTGAATGAAAAGGCTTGGACATGAATTATATAAAGTGAATTAATTGGAATGGTTATTCCATGGACTTTGTTGTTTCATTAAATATAAGGCTCATATTACTTCCATGGACCTTTTTTTTATTATAGGAGTGGTTATACTTGATCCAAACTTGGATTATTGGTGGAATTACTTGATCACTCAAATGATGAATCCTTGATTCCTTGGGATGGTTGATAAGGGAGATACACAGTTGGAATTTAGTTAATGTATTATTATACATGAATGTATCATCAGAATATCAATGAATCACCTGAAATGTTTTTTAGATATTAGAATTCCTTAGATACACTCCTCGGATTCAGATGACGTATTCTGATAGGAGGATCCTTGGATTCTTCCCTTAATCCCCTATCATGATTAACTGAAGATCTACTGTGGTCATTCCCCATAGACTCAGTTAGACATTATTCTAGTGAAACTACATTATCTTATCCCTTGGATTACAGTTAACCATATATCCATTCCATATTGTTTATATATTGTGCACTATCTTGAACTCCAAAGGTTAAGGATATATTAATTCCTCTCAAATCCTACAATTTTATTATTGTGACTTGGATTCACTAACCTCACCTTGGGGCCTATTTTATAATTACATAATCTAGTACACTTTCATTATAAATGATAGAACCAAACCTCTTATAGTTCCTTTTTTTATAAATTACTGGCATGAGCCGAAGCAGGTCTGGTTGGTCAGGCCTCCCATAAGGAGTTTGACCTTGATGTAATTATTATTTCAGGCTATTAATTCCAACATTTATCTTTATTTATACACACTAATTGTAATTTCTCAGACCTCTCTATTCCATTTAAAAAAATATAGTGTTGAGGTGTTCTGGGAGGCAGTGGTGACTCATTTCAAGAGTTTTCTGAAAATATATTGTTTCCAAAAGTAGGTGGAATTAGTAGGTGGTGTCAGCATGTATCATTGGTAGGTGGTGTTAGTAGGTGGCATTGATAGGTGGAATCAGTAGGTGTCGTTGATAGGTGGTGTCAGAATGTGTCGTCTGTTAGTGGAATTAATGACTCGCACAGGTGACTCGATAACGGTGGGTCATGACGGAAAGTCACCCATCATTAGGCGGCGTCAGTGAGTGGAGTCGGTGAGTCACATTAATGAATTATTAATCCATGACTTGAGTTGGTGACTCACCCAACAGTGAGTCATATTGAAAATTTTCCAAAATTTTCTAGTTTTCCCAGTTTTTCTAGTTTCACACCTATAACATTAAAATTTACATAAAATGAGTTTCAAACCATATTTAATTATTGTTAATGATTTTTAAAAGGTTGAAAAACATATATTTAATTTACTAACACTCAAAAGGATTTATGTTAGTCAAAATTCATGATCTTTATCATGATTGGACTTTAATGGATTTTAAAATTGTTCCCCCATTGATATAGTATCTGGCCTTTCTAAAGCTGGGATCCTTTCACCCTTGTGTGTTTTCCCATTACTCTTACCATCGATCATCGTAGATCCTTTATTAATTAAATAGTCATGAATCTGTGTTGCACCATTGGATCACATCTCCCTGGAGGTTACTCCTACTGCTTGTGCAGCCCCTGTTTTGGCGCAAGGAGGAGTTGCCGATTGTTTGTTATTTCTAACAGTGATCCCTTCCTCTATTTTAAATTATGTATCACGTGGGGTGGGTGTATTAATGTTCTCTTGGGATGATAGAATAACTAATAATAAATAAATATAACATAATCTGCTTAATATCAATATAAAATGGCTGGGGAAAAGTGACACATGCTTATGTTTTATTGGTTATATATATTGTGAACTGTATAAGCTATATGCCTACTAAAAATCATGGTCATTGGTGGTATTTTTTTGCACACATGTGATCGATTGTGGATGTTTATTGTTGATATTGTATGATTATGAAATTAGTTAACCATGTATATTTGGTTTAATAAATGGATTCCTTAGGATTGAACTTTCTCTATGATAACCACTGATTTATCAAAGTGGAATTAAAGAATTTGTGTTTGATAACTCTGAAAACACTTTTATTTCTTGTTGTGGCTGTGTTCTGTGTATATATTTTTTCGGTACTGTGCCTTGTGTGATTGTATGGTGCTGGGGTTGAGAGAAAAACTATTGTTTGGGTGATATAGGTAGTGAAATGGTTTCTCAGGTTGAGAGATTATTTGATTGTGGAATGGATGTGCGGTGTTTGAGCAACAAGGATGCAGGTTCATGTTGTGCTTTGTTTATGTCACTACGTGTGATGGGTGTGGAATTTTTATATAATAGGGATGTCAGGTTGGTTGTGATGTGGTATGATATGGGGTTTGGCATTAATTTAGGGGTTTCCTTGTTGACAGGAAGGACAGGGTAGAATAACTTTGAATAATTACATTATTAGTGGTTGGTATGGGTTTTAAATGGAGAAGAATGTGAACTGGGTTAACATACCATGGTTATTCTTCCAATGTGTGACCTCGGTGTGGGGCTTGTTACATGCTGTTATTCACAGTTTCTTAGGTAGGAATGGAATGAATAAATTGTATCTTTAATAAAAAATCATAATTGGTTAAATGAGTTGGCTGGGGGTATGTTTGAGTTGTGGTTTGTTGTTAGTGGATTTCATTTATCATCTTCTAAAGTGATTGTTTCTGGTGTTAAATAATGAATTTAGAGGTAGTAGCAGAGTCAGTTGTATCATAGGGTGGTTTATTATTTTATTTATAAACCATAGGTTGGGTTTGATTGTTTTATACTATATATACATACATGTATATTCCTTGCATTCTCTATACACACCCACCCTCATTGGGCACTACGTGCTGCACACCCCCATTTTAATGTGGGATAGTGTCTTTCCCAAACATCCTAATGGGAGGATGGATGGATGGCTACCCTCTCTTCCCTACTCCCTCTTCTAGGTGCAGATAACACAATATTTTTGGGAAGGTAGTGGTTTGTGAGGCCCAGGTGTGTGTGGGAAAGTTGTGTTTCCTAGGTGTCCTCAGGATGAGATGTGTTGTCATTTCCTAGGTGTTTTTGAGATGTGAAATGGTATGTGGCCTAGGTGTTTATGGGTGGGATATGGTTGTGAGTCTCAGGTGTGTGCATGAGAGATGTGATGAGCTTTTTTTCCCTTGGTTGGGGCACTAGCTATGAGTAACACATGTGTAAGGTCAGGTTGTGACATGGTACTTTCAGAATAGGTGGGAGTTATAGTACATTTTATGTTATGTGGTTAGAGAAACTAATTAGTGGGAATGTGGTACAGGGTACCCTATCATCGATGTTCTCTATATTACTTTTCATAACTTGAATTATTTGGTGAGCGTGACTTGGATGAGGTTCGGGTGGCCAGTATACCTTGTTAGGTGCTTTTGGTTTCCACTATTTTATCACAGGGGCATTTGTATGCTTATCCACTTGTGTACGAGAGGCTTTGGTTTTCCTACTGAGTATACTCATATGCTCACCTTACGTTATAAAACCGCTTTCAAATTTCTAGGAGGACTATATGGACTGTGTTGGGAATTACTACCTCGGACATAAAGATAGCCGTCATGTCACTGCATAGCATTGTTCTTTTGGTATTTAATTTGGATATTTTCATTGTATTTGTAGCAGTTTTACTTTAAAACATGCATGTGAGAGAGATTTTGGTTTTTATTTTATATCGTGTTTAGAGTTGTTTTGAGATAGACCATCTTATATCCTGATATTGTTTTAAAATAAAATGGTAATTCCTCCCATTTCAAGGGATTCTATACCCATGGTGCTGGTCACCACCCTGGGACCAAATAGAGGCTGGACTCGGTGGTCATTATCTCCCTTCATTTATTTCTAGAATAGGAGGGGAATATTTGGTGGGAGGGAGTTATGATAGAATTGTATCAGAGGCTAAAGGTTGAGAGATAACATGATGTTTGTATTTATACATAGTGGGTATTGTATGTGTAGGTAGGGAAACCATGTTAGGTGATCTTGGTGCATGACATAAGCCAAGGAAATCCAGCCAGGAAAAGGGATTTTAGGGACCTCGTGATCTGACGCAAGGACTCAGCCTACCGAATGACCAAGTGAGGCTACACCATTTGTATGGTAGATACCCTAGGAAAGGTATATTCTTCATAATGACTTGTGTTCATATCTAAATTGGGGTGTTTTGGGAATTTGAAATGGACAACAAAAATAAGTTAAATGAGTTAAAATGAATCTTAAATAAATTTCCATACTATCAGGGGTTTTTTATTCCTTGTGTACCTTTCAGCTATGGCACCCGGTCATCGTTCAAGTGTAGTACATGTAGTGGAGGATCATCAAGACAACCTGGTTGGTCAACAGAGGATTGAACCAAGATAGGAGGATCTCCAATGGTAAAAAATGGTATGTGTTTTCAAGTGACAGACTCTGAGGAAGTACGAGGGAATCATTTTAGACTTGGAGACAGAGAGATGTCTCGGGGATCTTGTGATCACCTTCATCTTGATCTAGGATTAAACAATGTACTCTGTTCCTTTAGAGGTGAGATAGATGTGGGGATCTACACATCAATGGTGGATGTTGTACCTGGGAGAGAGGAATGAGGATGGTGTTTTTTAGACTGACTATGAGAAGGAGTTCCAGGGGGAATTTCTTTCATCCACCATGAAAGATTAGAAGAGGTGAGAATTACTCTCCCTCCAACAGGGGAGTATGTCAGTACGAGAGTTGGGGATAAAATTCAATGATCTCCCTTTTTTTTCTATAGATCCCTTTCTATATGAGGAGTCTCAAGTTGGTGCCCAGAGGAGGTACTGAGTATTTCTCTCCAGTATGTTGTTACCCCATTAAACTTGCCAACATACATGGAGGTCTAGAAGAAGGAAGAGGTAGTTGAGAGGAAGAAAATGTGAGGAGGTCAACTGTGATAGGGGAGTTATACTATTAATTTGTAGGGAAAGGTTATCAGTAGTAGGTATCATGCATCAGGGCCTTTGAGGTTTCAACTGGTGGGGAGAAGTCCTTAGCAATTTCTGTTTCGACCTTATGGTTATCATGCTTATCCTGTGGGCCTGTGGATAGTATGTTTTATCTATGAATTCCATGGGAATCTTTAGAGTCAGTTCTTGATGGTCATTTGAGTTTAGTATGGTGGAGGCGGGAAGGTCCAGTGCCCGCCTTAGCAGTAGTTTTCAGTAAGGAAGTTCCAGTAGCTGGGACAATAGCCTCACACCCCAATGAGGGGAGATTGAATATGCAGAGGCTGAACTCAAGGAGTTCGTTGGGGAACTAAACCAGGGAATGGTCGGAGAGGTGGTCATTAGCATAGGGACAGAGGAACTAGGTGCAGAAAGTTTCACACCATAGAGGGAATAGTCCCAGTAGGTCCAGAGGTCGTTCGTGGTACAATAAGTTTATTCAGTATGATTTTTTACAATTTGTTTGATTAAGGAGACTAAAACTTTTTTGTTTCACCTGGTCTATCCAATGCTACTAGACCATACATAGAGAGGATTCTCATGCCCCTGGTGCTAAGCACATCAGTTAGATTTCCGGCCAACTTGTTTGATGTATTCCAGGGATATAGACTGATGATGGATCTCTATCATTATAATGAGATATTTTACTATTATAGATGAAAACTTGTGATTTCATCTTTGAAATAGATAGGTTATACTCTTTTCATGATCTTATTGACTGATTTTGGAGGAGAGTTATGTTTTCAGACGTGGATGGCTACCATGTGTCTTTCGTTGGTGACCAGAGTTGTCAGATGGGTAGTCAGCAAATGGGCCCCCTTCCTTCCTTTTTGGTTGAGTTGTTAGTGGAATCAATGGATGAAGAGTTTTAGAAGGTTCCCAGAATTATTAGGGAGTTCTTGGATGTCTTCCTCGAGGAGGTTCAAAATCTACCCCCGCGACATGATGTTGACTTTGGGATAGAATTGTAACCTAATGATTCTCCAATTTCAATTGATAACTATTGGATGGAACCTTCAGAGCCACAAGAGTTGAGGATTTAGATAGATTATCTGATGGATAAGGGATTTATTCGGCCTAGTGTGTCACCATGGGGTTCTCGAATATTGTTTGAAAAGGAGGATGGTGGTAGGAGGTTGTACATAGAATGAAAGAGGTTGAACCAAGTGATATTTAAGAACTGCTACCCTCTCCCAATTATAGATGATATTTCATGTAACTAATAGGGGATGTTTGTTTCTCTAAGATCGATCTATGGTTTGGATATCACCAGTTGAGGGTGAAAGAGGGTGGCATCCTAAAAATTTCTTTCAAATGTAGGTATGGGCACTTCAAGTTTGTGGCCATGCCATTCGGTGTTATGAATGCGCCATTTGTATTCATGGGACTTATGCAATTCATCTTCCCTGAGTTCCCAGATTGGTTCATCATCATTTTCATCAATGAAATCTTGATTTACTCGATGTTAGAAGAGGAACATTCCAAGCCTCTTAGGACCATATTGAAGGTTCTCCAACACCACCATCTCTATGGGAATTTTTCCAATTGTAAGTTCTGTACATGATTGGTACACTTCCTCAGACATGTGGGGTCTTAGTAGGGTATAGTAGTAGACCTATCCATGTTTGAGGTAGTAGTTTCTAGGTAAACACACAATAATACTGCAGAGTTTTGTTGTTTTCTCAGTCTGGATGTCTATTATCAGAGATTCGTACACGATTTCTCTCAAGTAGTAGATTCGTTCATATCCTTGACTAGGAAAGACCATGCCTTTGTGTGGAGTGAGTAGTGTTAGGAATTATTCAGCTATCTCAAAGTGAAATTGTTCAGTGCTCTAGTGCTCTGGTTTCTAGAGGAAGGGGTGATGTTTGAAGTGTTATGTGATGCTTCACTTTTGAGTTAGGGATGCATTCTAATGAAACAACGGGGAGTCATATCTTATGATTCTAGGCAGTTACATCCCCACAGAAGTAACTTTTCCACCAATGATCTATAGCTAGTGGCATTTGTTTTTACACTAAAGTTTTAGTTACATTACCTCACTAGGGAGGACTTTTTGGTCTTCAGAGATCACAAGAGTTTGAGGTATATATTTTTCCAATTATATTAGAAGTTGAAATAGTGGAGGTGGATGAAGTTTATTCAGGATAATGATTTAAATATCTCTTACACCTCAGGGAAGGGGAATATTGTGGCCGATGCTTTGAGGAGGAAGTAACATAAGGAAGTTTTTAGGAATCTATGGATGCTTAAAAGGTGATGGAAGAGTTGGAATCATTACTCTTAGATGTAGGAATGGATTTCAGTAAAGGAATCTTGTTTAAGATGATGGTGAAGTTTTCTATAATATAGTATATGTAAGAGTCTTAGTGGGGAGACTCAAAGGTAGAGGTGATAAATGATCACGTTGAACATGGTGATGCTTCAGAGGAATGCTCAGAATCAGATTTTGTTTCATGGGAATCTATTTGTTCTAGTGGTGATGCATGAGGGATTTCTGCATGAGTTTATTAGGCCAACATTAGTAATACATAGTGTCTCCATGATGTAATATGGCTTGAGTATGCAGTTTTGGTGGCCTGGAATGAAGTCAGTAGTGGTGGAGTTTGTGATGAAGTGCTTAGTGTTCCATCAGGTGAAGGCTGAGAACCGTGTTCTTGGTGGTTTTTTGTATTCCATATATGTCTCCGAGTGAATGTGGGATAGAGTCTTAATTGAGTTTTTCATAGGGTTACATAGGGATCATGGAGTATGCGATGTAATCTGGGTAGCGGTGGATCAACTAATGAAATCATATCACTTATTAGTAGTTAAATAGTCATGTGTAGTGGATGCCTTTTCCAAGAGGTATGTGGATGAGTTGGTGTGTATGCGTGGAGTTTCTAGATCCATCATCTCAGATAGGGATTCCCTGTTTCCTCACAATTCTAGATGGTATTGAGTCATGATTTTGGAAATTAGTTACGCCCAAACACTACTTTTCACCCTTAGACGGATGGACATACAGAGTGGAATTTCTAGAAATTATAGGGAATGATGTAGGCATGTGTCTTGGATGTTGGTGTTTCATGAGTGTGACACTTTCCCTTGGTGAGGTTTCTTACAAAAATGGATATCACTCTTCTATTATCATGGATTTATTCAAATATTTCTATGGAAGACCATGTTGTTGAACCTTGTTCTGGAAAAAAGTTGGGGAGGTAGCTCTTCTTGGACAAGACGTGGTGTAGAGGACAACTAAGAAGGTACAGTTTGTTTTTGATAAGATTAAGGGCGAACATGAGCGACAGAATTTGTACACTGATCGAATAAGGCCCTTGAATTATGAGGTTGGGGACCATGTTTTCTTGAAGGTTTCCCCTTGACGCGGGCATCATAGGTTCAGAAAAGGGTGAAATATTTCTTCAAGGTTCATCGAACCTTTTGAGGTGTTGGGGTGAGTTAGCAAGGTGTCATACTATTTGGAACTACCATCATAGTTAGAGAAGGTCTACGAAGTCTTTCATGTCTCTCATCTTTGTTGGAATCTTCATGATGACTCTCATGTGACTGAATGGGGAGAGTTGGATGTTGAGGATGATGTGATGTTCATAGATTGGCCAATATAGATCTAGGATCATCAGGAGAAGGTGATGCATGGGTGAATGATTCGTTTGGTTCGTATGTTGTGGAGGAATGGTGTCCTAGAGGAGAGTACATGGGAAAGGGAGATGAATATGTGTTCCTAGTACCCAGAGTTTTTTCTTAGTTTTTTCTTATTATTTTTCCCGTTGTAATAGAGTGCTTGAACCTTGTTGTTGATGAGATGAGTTAATTCCTTGTTCCATAATGTGTGATGAATTCCTAACATGTTTAAAGGGGGTGACCTGATTCATAATCAAGAAACGTTAATTGAGTTGTGATTAAACCTATGCGGGTGAGTCAGTTCCCCCCTAGGAGGATAATATCTTGACATGGATGGATAAATTATTTGATTCTTGTGTTTAATATAGTGTTATTGTTGTGCGTCGTCTTTTGGTAGGTTGGGTTGGAAGATGTTAGAGGTTTTCTTGGATTTTTAGGTTTCACTACATCTTTCAAATAACACAGGGTGGTTTCTCGTTGATCTTTGGTGTGCTTAGTTAGAAGCGATGTATTAAGAATAGTGGGAACCTTGAGAGGAATTGCACGAGGTGGTTGTTTGGACCCCTCTCTTCCTTCTAGGTTGGTTTTGATTTTTTAGGGTGGGAATAGTTTGAGAGGTATATGATGTAATGGACCAGACCTCCCTTGTCCATTACATTATGAAAAATGGTATTGAGGTGTTCTTAGAGGAAACATTGACACATTTAAAGATTTTTCAAAAAATCTAGTTTTTCCATCGTTAGGTGGTGTCAGTAGGTATCATTAGTAGGTGGCGTTGGCAAGTGACGTCAGTAGGTGGCACAATAGGTGGCATCTGTAGGTGTCATCGGAAGGTGGCATCCGTGAGTGGCATTATTGAGTCATTTCGATGACTCACAATGGTGACTCTCAAATGGTGGGTCATAACAGTGAGTCATCCATTGGTAGGTGTCATCAATAGGTGGAGTTGGTAGGTGGAATTGGTAGGTGTCATCGGTATATGGAATTGATGAGTGGCATCGGTGAGTTGCATTAGCAACTCACTCATTGGTTTTTTATCCATCGGTGGCTCGCATTGGTGACTCACCCAATGAGGATTCATTTTGAATGTTTTCCAAAATTTCCAATTTTCCCAGTTTTTCCAGTTTTTCCCCTTTAACAATTTATTTTACATAAAATTAGTTTAAAACCATTTTAATTCTTTTTGAATCCATTTCAAAGGATTTAAAATATATCTTTAATTTAATAATGCCCTATAGGATTTATGTTAGTCAAAATTAGTGTTCTTGATCATGATACGACTTTAATACATTCTAAAACCATTCCCCTATTTATATAAGATCTATTATTTATAAAGCTGAGATCCTTCCTCCCTTGTGAATTTTATCTTTAATATTGCAACAGAGAATCATATAAACTTTTTTCATTAAGGATTCGTCCATCTGTGTTGCAGCCTGGGATCGTGCCTCCCTGAATGTTCCTCCTACTTCTTGCACACCCCCTATTTTGGTGCTAGGGGGAGTTATCAATAATTTGTTCATTCATGTAGGGATCCCTTTATCTCTTTTAATTTGTGTATAGTGCAGGGTGGGTGTATGAATATTCTCTTATGAAGATATAAGAATTCCAAATAAATATTGATTATTGAATATATTTTATATCGACATACAGGGGCTGGGGAAAAGTGATGCATTCTTATGTTTTATCAGTTACTAATATTTTGATCTTCATAGGCTATATGCCTATTGAAAATCATTTTCATTGGTGGTCTCTATTTACACACCTATTATGGCTTGTGGATGTTTATTGTTTATGCTATATGAATGTGAAATTTTCTATCCACATATATTTGGTTAAATAAATGGATTCCTTAGGATCAAACTTTCACTATGATAAGCCCCAAATTATCAAAGTGTAATTAAATAATGAGTTTTTTTATAGATATTAATACACCATTCATTATTGGTGTGGCTATGTGTTGTGTGTGTATTCGTTTTCTATTGTTCCTTGTGTGGTTGTGTGGTGCTGGGGTTGAGAGCACGATTGTTGCTAGGGTGATACATGTGGTGAAGTTGTATCTCTGGTTTTGATATTGTTTGATTGTGAAATGAATGTGTAGTTTTTGAGTAGTGGGGCTATATTTTTAGGTTATGATTTGTTTATATTACCAAGTGTGAAGGGTGTGGTGTTGTTATATAGCGGGGTTGTCAGGTTTGTTGTGATGAGATGTGTTGTGGGGTTTGGTAGTAATTTGGGCATTTTCTTATTGAGAGGAAGGATAGGGGAGAATGACTTTGAAGAATGATGATGGATGTGGCTCTTATGGGGGTCAAATGGAGGGGAATGTGAAGTGGGTTAAATTTCTATGGTTCTTCTTCCTTTGTGTGACATTAATGTGGGGCTTTATTCATGTTGTGATTGGTAGTTTCCTAGGTGGTTTTTTAATGAATAAATGGTATACTTAATAGATAAGGATCATTTGTTAAATGTGTTGGATTGGGGTATGTTTGAGTTGTTTCTTGATGTGAATGGATTTAATTTATCAACTTCTGTAGTGACTTTTTCTAGTGTTAAATATTTCATTTAGAGGTAGCATCATAGTTAAAAGTATTATAGGGTGGTTGATTATTTGATTGAGAACCCATAGGTTGGGCTTGATTATTTGATACTATATATACATACCTATATTTTCCTTCTATTTTATATACTCACCCCACCCTTGTTGAGAACTACATGTCAAACACCACTATTATAATGGTGGAGGGTGTCTTTCCAAAATATCCCGATAGGAGGACGGATGAATGACAACCCATTCTTTCCTATTCCCTCTTCCAAGAAGTGATAGCCCAAGATTATTCAGGAAGGTAGTGGTTTGTGAGGCCCAGGTTTGTGTGTGTGATTTGTGATTTCCTACGTATCTTTAGGATGAGATGGGTTGTGATTTCCCATGTGTTTTTGGGATGTGACGTGACATATGGCCTAGGTGTCTGTGGGCATGACATGGTTGTGAGGTACAGGTGTGTGCGGGTGAGATGTGATGAGCTTCATTTTCACTGGTTATAGGACTATCTGTGAGACCTAGGTGTGTGTCGACGGGTTGTTAAGTGGTACTTTCAGAAGAGGTGGGAGCACCAACATGTTTTCTGTTAGGGTGTGAGATGAGCTAATCACAAGGAAAGTGGTGTGAGGTACCCTATCACCGATATTCTCTATAAAGCATTACTTGACTTTAGTTATTTAGTGAGCATGCCTTTAGTGAGGTTGGGGTTTCCAGTATACCTTGTTTGGTGTTGTTGGTTTCTACTATTTTCTCATAGAGGTAGTATTATGCTGCTCCACTTATGCCTGAGAGACTTGGTATTTTTACTAAGAATACTCATATCCTCACCCTACATTATAAAACTTATTTCATGTCTTTATAAGGATTATGTGGACCATGTTGGGCATTAATTTCTTGGACTTAGGGACTTCCATCATGTCACTACTTAGATTTTGTCATTTTTATGTTTATATTAGAGGTTTTTATTGTATTTCTAGTAGTTTTAATTTAAAACATGCATGTGGGATGAGTTTTGGTTTTTCTTTCATATAGTGCATGAAGTTGTTTTGGGATGGATCATCTTATATCCCGATCTCTTTTTCTTATAGAAAGGGAAATTCCTCCCATTTCATGATATTTTATAACCTTGGTGCTGGTCGCCACCCTAGGGACTACTGCAGGCGGGACTTTGGGGTAATTATATCTCTTCCTTCATTTCCATCTCAGGAGGGGCATCTTGGGAGGGTGGGGGTCATGACACTTCTGATTTTATACTCATAGACTACATTTTTATAGATGTTGTTGGTGGTGTCCAACTAAATATATATCACACTGTAATCAGGCCTTTTTTTTTGGTACCTAGATAGAATTCATGGATACATGAAGGGGCAAGGTAAATTTACAAGTCTTGGATTCTTGATTGACTATAATAATAGAGCTTAAGATCACGAGACCTATCTTTTTCTCATGATGCTTTTGGAAAACATTTTTGGGATTTTTTTTATTTTCATATACATGTATGTATATATGACTAGGTTTTTTATAACACCATGATATATTCTTCATTTTCATATGGTGAAAATTTTGGCTTGATGTAATATTACTGTTTGGATTATTTACATTTATTTGTCAATTTTCATTATTATGCTTCTTCAATTTATTCATCATCTCACAACTATGCTACTTTGATTACGAGGTCATAGTCTTCCCCCATACCACCATAGACCCTCGCTACTAGTTTTCAACCTATTAAATATAGGGAAGTTCACTTGAGGTCTTTTGGACAACTATATTTGGTTACTTCTATGTGATTTTTTTCTAGAACATTACAATATGTCCCTTTTATTTATGGTCATTATGAACAGTAACCATAATAAATAATTGTCAATATTGTATGGGTAAATTTGGTAATTTAGGTTAAAAATAATATGATATAGACTAAAAAATTACCCTAAAACTTGCATTAACATTATTGGATGATTATATCTCGTCCATAAACATCTTTATGTTGAATATATGAGATTTTTTTTTGGGCATAATTTTGACCATTATAATATTTAAGTGAGAGATAAAGAAAAAAATGTCACTTTTCATATTTTCATATCAATAAACTTTTATGATAGGAATAAGGATAAATTATGTTCATATATAAATAAAAATTTAAAATAAAAATGATTTATTTTTATCAGATTAATTTATTTGTAATTTTTAGTGATGGAATAATTACTATAAATTCTTGCGCAACACTGACACAACAATTATTTAATTAAGAGAAAATTAAAATGAATGATTTTAAAAATACAAAAACTAATATATTTTGAATAAATTAATGTGTCCCATGAATTATATATATATGACATGTTATAGAAGTTTTAACAGATTATATTTGAATTCCCCTTTTTCATGATGTATTCAAAGACATATTAAATTAATAGAGTCAAAATGGACAGTAATAATGTTTTATTAAATGATTTCAGATTCATAAAAATATTAGGTTCATTAAAAGGAATTTTTTATTATTTGACACATCAATAATGGATGATTTATTATTTTTTATCCTCATATTCTATCATTCTTGACCCTTAAAGTGTGTAAAACTCTACTATAGTAGTAATTGTCAAAAGTATTAACGAGATGTTAAAACTAAAATAAAAGGTTGAAAACACAACTAAAACTTGTCAAAATTTTATTATATGTGATTATTTTTTATCATAATAATCATATATTATAGTGACTTAAATTTTAATCCATTTTTACATGAAATATAATTTATATTATTTTAATATTTTGAGAAATTCCAAGAATTATCCTCCCCTACCTTAAAAAATGACACCCCTTATCTCAATTCTTCAAACCAACCTGAGCCATATATATCAATAATACCCTACCCATTTCTCTTCTTAAATCCCTTATCCATATTTTATTGGTTTTAATCCTTCTGAAAGACCAACCGTAGTCCTGTTAATAAAAGATCTAAACGAAGTCTAATAAAGAGGAGGTAATCGCCTTGACAGACTCATTCAAGATTATTTCTTCTTCAAATTACTCTTAATATGTTTTATACATCCTGAAAATATAAATCTATCATATTATATATCTTATTTATCCTATGGAATGTGAAAACATTTCTCATGCGTACGTACGACTTACTGCCTCCACATTGAGGTGTAATTCCCTTTTCATCACCATTTCTCCGGGATAGTTATAAATATTAAACTAATGTTTATATATGATATTTATATTCTTTTTAAATTATAATATCATATATATCTTCTTAACTTTTAATCCTTTGCAAAGTTATTTCAACTGTCATGTGTACGCATGACTCACCATCTTCAAGAAGCGATTTGATCCGTTTTATATTTAATCTTTACATAGAAAGTAACAACGTTAGATTTCATTAATATATATATGACATATTTGAAATAATTATTATTATATAATGTTTTATTATTATTTAAATTTATTCGACTCCATCCATTAGAAAATTAAAACAACATTCATGCATATGTGTGGTATACCGTCCCCATGAACGGTGAAATTGATATATATATATATATTATGATTAATTATAAATATATATATGTATTTAATATATTTAATATTTATATCATGAATATATATTTTTTGAGATAATTTATACATGAGAAAAATTCAAGGATTGAAAAAACGAAACAAATTCATACATGAAAAACAAAGCAGTTATTACATGGAAAAATGATTTTAACTAATAATTATTAATAAATGGGTGATATAAGATTATAATTAAATAATATACAAAATAATATATGTTAGTATTGTTCTATAATATATTTATAATAAATCTATACTTACTATATAGTAGGTCAAGACACATATGAAGTAATTTGAATATGAGTTAAGGGATTATTTTTCAATCTCATATTTATTAAGGATTATTTATGTTTAAGTCTCCCTTGGGGTCATTTTTTTGGTAATTATATATTAAAACAATTATATTTTATTTTCCAAATTTTATTCATTAAATTTAAAATAATAGTAACATTTTCCTCTCTATGGAAATTAAAATTGTTGAGAAAATGTTATTAAGTAAATAGGACTTTATTTCTCCCTTTGGTCGAAAATTCGTTTTCTTCCACATCAATGATTTATAACAATATTTTCAAGAATGATTCCAATATTCCCCAATTAATTTTTAAATACATTTCTACCCATGTAAAAATTCTAAAAAAATGGTTTTAGAGGATTATTATCAATATTTTCGGAATGAGTTACTTTTTGACATTTTTACAATAGTGTAAAAGGATCATTTTTAACTTATATAGAATGTAAGGAATTACCCGCCATCATGACCGAAAATTGATTGGGAGATTCCTTTACAAGTTTCATTGATTATTTTTCAAATAAAATTATTTTACTAATATTCTAGAATTCTTTAGTTTTTAATAGTTATTTCCATAGTGAAAAGGGTATTTTCTTCAAGAATTATTTTAATAATGTTATTATGGAATTTATATTCATTAAAGACAATAGACCTTATTTTATATATTATCCAATAGTGATATTTTTTAATGATACAATACTTAATATTTTTATGAATGGTTTATGGTCAATTTGACTGAGGATATACGATTTTTAGTACCATTTACCATATTGCTCACGATGGTTAATGATTATTTTTATTGATTGGGAAAATTATTAAAATTTACTGTGATAGTTTTTAAATATTAATGTATATATTTATAATGTTTCCCTCAATTGATTAAGGAATTAATTCCAATTTGAAAGTGACAAGAGGGGCCGACTATATCCCCTTGATGCAATAGTAGGTTTGATGTGAGAAACTAGAATGGGTATTTTGATGAGGCCTTACCAATTTATGTAATATATAATGGAATGAAGGATTTATGGTATGTTTATGATGTTTGAAATTATGAATTCATTTATTATTAGATTATTTATTGATGGCCAAGTGATTATTTTATTAGCTATAATATCCATGGTTAAGTTTCAAGTTTATATTATTATTTAAATGGAAGTATTTGATCATCATTTATTCTATCCATATTATTATTCATTCTTAGGATATTGATTAAATGAAATGTTCTTTTATATATTTACCATTTTGAATTTACTATTACTTATTTCTTCATGCTAGCCTCTACTATATGCACACCATTACTAATCATCCAAGCTCACCAATTTCTTTTGTTTAAATTCCCCAGGATGCTAGGAAGTGTTTTATAACTGATATTAATGGATATTATAAAGGGAATAATGGAATACCAAAATAAAATACTATTTTGTATTTTAAATATTCAATTGTAAATCAAGATTCAAGTATGTATCTAGTTTTAGAGGACTACTAAACTATTGATCACTTTTGGATGTGATTCCTTGTATATAGTTCCAATTAAATAAAATAACCCCCAACTTTGGGATAATAGGACCTCATTAATTACAATAAAAATAACATCAAAGCCTCATTCACATACATATTACTTAAATGGGTAAGTCCTCTGTCAAATACCCAAGATAGTTAGTCCCATGATACTTACCGATGCATCGAGGGGCTGTAGTAGGCCCCACCAATCACTTACTAAATACAATGCGTCTATCATATAAAATGGGTGAACCATAATCATTTTAAACATTAGTATTAAAAAACTAGAATATGAAATATTAATACCTTTCCTAATAAATAAACACAATCATAAACCATCCATAGTAATATGGAGAATATAATCATAATAGTGCATCCCTGTAAAAACAATCATAAACTATCTAGAGAAATAATAATAATGATATCATTAAAATATATACTTATTGAAGTATAAGTAAAATAATGTTTTTCCACATTTATGAATTTAAATACCATATATATTTCATTAAAATCATTTTGAGTAAAATACCGTTTTCACATTAGAAATAAGTTTTAAAAACTTAATATGTAAGAATACTATGAAAAACACTTTCTTTGAAAACAATCATGGAAAAATGTTAGTTAATCTTAAAATTAATGAGTATTCATTATGGTTGGTACTTTCATACTAGATATATAAGTTAACAAACATTCCTTTCATACTATTGTAAATGGGTTAAAAAGTACCTCATTCAGAAAATAACAAGAAGTTTCCTTTGAAATGGCTTTGAAAAAGTCAAACATGAGTAAAAATTTATTTAATAAATCATTTATAGATTTTTGAATACATTATAGAAAATATTTTTAGAAAACATGGATATGAAAAAAAATATTTTTGGTGGAAGAGGGAAATAAATTCATCTTTTCTAAAAAACATTTTCTCAAACATTTGAAGCACCAAAGAGAGTAAAATAGTACTATTACCTAAAAATTTCATGAATAAACAAATTAGAATAAAATATATTAGGTTTTTTATATAAATATTAAATTATTCCACTAAGATAGACTTAAACATAAAGAATCCTGAATAATGATAAAATTTTGAAATAAACCCTTACATGTAGTATGATTTCTTTCATACATGTCCAAACCTCCAATATAATAAATATATATTTATTATAAATATATTTCATAACCAAAATCATATATATCATACCATATATGTTTTACTTTTTACCTTTTAGCACCTTTTTATAATAATTCTTTATTAAATCACTATTCCAGGAGATAACAACATTGTTTTTCATGTATGTTTTGGTTTAGAAGTTTTGGTACTTATAATTTGATTATGGTTTACTCATAATAAAAATGTTAATAATGATATAAAAATCATATATATTCATTATATATATATTTATATTCATCCAAAATTTTTATAGATAGAAAAATGAATTACATTATTCCGGGAGATGGTAGGTTGTACATACACATGAACACTATTTTAAATTTTTAACAGATGGAACGAAATAAAGGTAAATAATAATTCAAATTTCTAGAATAATTATTATATCATATATATAATATATATTCATTAAATTAATAATTGTTACCATCCAATTAAAATGTAAATGAAAAAAATCACATTGATTCGTTGAGGTGGTAGTCCACACTTACACATGAGAAAATTATCAATTTTCAATGTGTTGAAAGGTAAAATGTATATATTTTATTTTAAATTAAGAATAATAATTATTTCATGAAAATTGTATATAAAGTTTAAACTCATCATAACACCCATCCATAAAATATGGTGATGAAAAATGAATTGTATCACTATGTGGAGATGGTAAGCCACACATACACACAAGCGATAATTTCACTACATAGTTGATGTAAAACATGATTGATAATTATGGAATAATAATAATAATAAAATTTATTTATTTTTGGTTATTTAACATTAAATTTTATGGAAAATACCAAAGATATGTAGGTGTAATAATTAGAAATAAATTGATATATGTTGGGTAAGACAATTGCCTCCTCTTTAGGAGACCTCTTTTATAAGATTGGTTAAGGAACCTAGGGTTGGTCTTTTCAGGAGACTAGTAGATCCATAACATGGATATAGATATTTATAAGAGGAATGGGTAAGTATTTTTTGAGTTATGTTTCCCAATGTGGTGTAAATAAGTGATGGATGTGTGTCCTTTTATAAGGGAGGGAAATGACAAACTTGGAATTATTAAAAATTTCAAAACATAACTAATTCATTTTCAAGATAAATGATTAAAAATGGCCATATATCCAAATATAATTTATTATATGATTAAAATTTAGTCAAATAATAAAATAATTATATGTTTTAGGTTATATTTTAATCCATTTATTTTGGTTTTACCCCTTATTTACCTTATTTAAACCTTAATTGTGGCATCATCTTTTTTACACATAAGGGGTTATAATTTTTATAATAAGGTGAAAATTTTCTCATAAATGAAAAATGATAAAATTTTGACCATATATTATCCCCCTTATCATATTTCAGTATTTTAATGTTTTTTAAACAATATAACAAAATATTATTTTGATAAATTATCATTAATGTCAATTTTGACACACTTCATTTAATTTTACTTAAATGAAACAATATAAATGAATAAATTGAAATATATTAATTTAAAAAATTACTAAAATTTCATAATAATATATAATTTTTTCATGATCTGACCCAATGGATATCAAGCCACTACTACCCCAAGCCCGCCTCCAAAGGCCAATGGCCGGTGACAAGTGTCGAAAGGCATATCTAACATGTGTGTGCTTTGCCCAATGCACCTGTACACACACAACCTACCATATAAAATACTAAGTGTAGATAAATATATAAAAATAAGAAACATATTGATTAATAACAATACCTGAAAAACCTCTAGGTTGTATAAGAGTACGATTGTGCAAACTGAATGTAAAAAAAGGTAAAAATAGATTCCCAAATAGATAGATATATAAACCTAAAAAACTGGAAAAGTAAAATGATAAGAGAGAAAGGATACAGATCTACAAGCTCCAACCACCATATTCAATCAAATTCATAAGGTATACCTATTCACATTTGTAGTCACCGTTGACCAGTCCATCTTCTGTATATGACACGACATGTGTAGGAAAATCCTATGCTAGGGTTAGTATATACATGTCATGTAGGACGCCACAAAATCTAAAGGGGACTAGTAAGAGACATGATAGGAATTGAAAGGTAGCTAAACCCAAAGTAGGAGAGAAAAAAAATACAATGACATGGACACACACACACAACTATATATGATCAGTAAAATAAGATCAAATAAGAGAGAAATGAAATCTCTATCTCATATCCCAGCCTAGGAAAAACTGTCCATATTTACAGAAGACCATCATCGATTCCCAACATATCATGTATCTTCTTAGCAGAAACATCCAAGTCAATCCAAAAATTTCCACTATGTCACATAGTTAATGGGCCACAATCTCTAGCTAGAGGACCTGGGTCCTAGTACAACAAGAGGGAAACACTGAGTAGATATCTAGAGGACCGATGTTCTATTCTGGTAGAAGGGTGAAAATATAATGGTCAAGGACCCATGATCTAACTCCATAAGAGGGTTCCACTTTGGTAATCAGTAGAGGACCCATGACTATACCAAATGGAGTGTGCCACTATAGTGGTTGTGGACCCATGCGCTACCTAGAAGGATGGTGCTAGCCAGGTAGTCAGGGACCCATGCCCTGACTCCAAAGGATGGTGCCACATAGATAACAGATATAAGAACCATTACCTATCCCGGTAAGAGGGTTGCAATATAATTATCAGTAGATTACCCCTTTCTACCCTAGTTTTAAGGATCCATTTTAGTTTTTTTATTGAGGACCCATTCCATACGTAGTATGTTTTTTCCATTTTGATCTCTTTGGTGATCCCACCCAATCACTGGCATTGTCGAGCATCAACTAAATAAGATTAATTATCGGAACATCTCCCATCATATCACAACAATATAGAATGGAGGCCACCATCACATTCTATGTGAAAAAACACTCAGGATGGGCTACTCAAAGACCGAAATCTAAGTTTAAATCATAGAAATACTAGATACTAATGTTTTTTCACAAGAAAACAAGGGGCACACGACATGTGGTCTCTCCAATATTACTATTCCTAAAGCCTAAAAATTAATGGGAACTATTTAAAAAATTTACACCACCTAATTCCGAATATGGAATCCATTTTATTAAGTTCAATAACTATAATTTGAAAAAATTAACATTAAAAATAAACATGAAAAACATGATAAAAGCTGCTTTTAAAAGAATATAATTTTTAAGAATAAAAATGGATTTACTATTATCCATTGAATACTAAAAATATTTTTTAAATATTAAATCATTTTAATGAATATTTAACATATTAATTTCATTAAAATAATTCCCCAATATAGATGAATTTAATTAATTAAGATAAAAACTTATGGCACTCATAATAAATAAATTTCAAGAAAATATTTATTTTAATTTCATATGTTGTATATTTTTATTACTAATCAATTTATAATCAATAAATTTATTTATACATTTTTAAACCATATAATTTTCATAATTTAGTTACTCTTTTTAACACATTATAATTTAATGTCTAGGTTATAATGGTACACTATTTTACGATTCTTTTAGACTTGGGGTTTCATATACCACAAGATATCATAGAGATTTAAATTTTTAAAGAAATATATTGTAATGTCTCAGGGTGTTACATTATTCTCTCCTTTAAAAATTTTATCCTTGAAATTTCAAGAATGTGACCACTTGAATTATTTTTGGTTATCATTCATCATAACATATTTAGGTTCCCACATCACCTCTTTTATCTAATGATTTATTCAAAGTACCTTTACCATTCGAGTCATCTAATTCCGTAACACTTGTTGTCTAGTATCCAGAATTTGGATAGAATATTCATAGTGAGATAAACCATGTTCCAATTTTATTTCATAAGAGGCGATTAAAAGTATTAGATCTGTCATGTACTTACTTTATAGTGATATATGAAACACATCATGAACTTTAGTGGGACATGGTGGAATTTAAATACGGTAATCCATAACTCCAATTATTTACAGGATTTCAAAAGGTCTCATTTACCTAGGGCATAGTTTCCCTTTATTATCAAACCTTATAAAACGTTTATATGGAGATAATTTCAAGAACATGTGATCTCCCACTTTCCATTCCAAATATCTCATTCAGTTATCATCATATATCTTTTTCCTTATTTGAGATACTTTAATATGGGATTTCAAATTCTTTACCATTACTATTGTCTCCTCGATAAGATTTGATCCTATAAGATTCCTTTCACCAACTTCATCCCAAAAAGATAGACTTCGACATTTCATACCATATAATTCATTATACTATTCCTTTTGAATAACATAATGGAATATATTGTTATATGTTTATTGTACCTAAGGTAAGTACTAATCCTACATACATACAAAGTCAAGTGAGAATTACATCAACATGTCTTATAACATTTGAATATTCTATTCGAACTGTACATCGTTTTATGGGTGATATGTGATGCTCAAATGAAGCTCGGTATCAAGATCCTTATATTGAATTTTATATAATTTTGATTTAAAATATGGATCATGATCATAAAAATTTGAAATAGGTTCATCATGAAATCTTATAACTTCATTAATATAGAGTGATACAAGGTTCTCAAGAGTTAAATATTCTCTTATAATGTGGAAATGTTCATATTTGATAATGATATCAATAATATCCCATATTTTACCATTATATCTAGGAATATTTTATAAAGTAGTAAAAAATCTATATTAATGTCACCCCATTAACACATAGGAATGGTTAGATGTTTCATGACTCTTCTTGGATACTAACCCTCAACCATCACCTGTTGACAAACCAAACATCTTGAAACATAATCAACAATTTATTACTTCATACCATTCCATAAAAAGTGTTCCATTAAATGTCTCTATACATATTTGTTATACTAGGGTGTATTAATAAAATTATGATATGAGAATCATCCAAAAATACACTTTTCAGTTCAGGTATAGATGTCACACATATTATAATTTGAAATTTGTGAATGAGATATTTATATATGAGGTCTTTAAATTTACCATCATCTATGGATTCAATTTTATATTGAAGATTATCATCATTAGACTATGAAAAAATTACTATTTTTCAAAAATGTTTTTTGTAATCATTTTAAAAAGTGTTATTTTTACCCTTACTTAATAATTACCAGATCCATCTTTACGTAATATACGAGCATAATATCCATATAAATCCTCATTTTGGTCAAGACTCAATGATATTTTCAGATAAATTCATCAAATCCCTTAACTTCTCTGGGTGCTATTTTATTGAGAAATCATAGTCCCTGAGTAGCTCAATCAATCATATTTTCCTAATGTTGAGCTATTTTATTGAAATGATGTATTTCAAAATATTTGGATCCATATATATCTCAAAATTTTCACCATAGAGACAATGTATCCATATCTTTAAATAAAATATTATGATTTCCAACATAAGATCACAGGTTGGTTAGTGTTGTTCATGAATCATTAATTAATTTGATTCATAGAAAATAACTTTATAATTCTACAAAAGGATACAACCAATTCCCTTATTTTATGAATCAATATATATTGAAAATATATTATTTTCTAATGGTAGAGTCCAAATCATATCATTATCCAATGTCCTCTTTATTTCTTCAAAAAATTATTCACATTCCTTTGTTCATATGAACGTAACTCATTTATGATTAATATTAGTTAATAGGTTAACCGGTCAATTTTTTTTTGAAAAAACTACCGTTAATAACCATTCAAACCAATGAAACTATATACCTTAGATATGTTCATTTGTGTATAACATTCTTGGAATAACTTTTTCTTTGTAGGATCAACTAATATTCCATCCATGAAGATACTATTAACCAGAAACGAAACTTTCAGAATCCATAACTCACAGTTGCTAAATTTACCATAAAACTCTTTTATTTTAAGAGTATTAAGAATGATTTTCATCTGATTATCATGGTCCTCATTACTCTTAGTGTAAACCAAGATATCATCATTAAATAAAAAAATCAAGATATTACTTGAATACTCTATTTATTAGACCCATAAAGATATAGGGTGCATTATTCAATCCAAAGGACATTACATTAAACTCATAATGTCCATACATCATAAAAAATCCAATCTTCATAATATCTTCCTTCTTCACCCACAATTAATGACACCCAATACGATGTCCAATCATTGAGAAATATTATTCTCCATTAAGTTGGTTGAATGAGTCATCAACGAAAGGAATATGATTATTATTATTAATCATAATATCATAGATTTACATATAATTAATGCATACCCTCCTATATCCATATCTATTCTTAAAAGATATCTATGGCTCTCCAATGTGAAACATTCGGGTGTATAAATCTCTTATTACACAAATCCTATATTTTTTTCTTCAATTCCACATGTTTTATAGTGGACACTATACTGGGATTGTTTGGTATAGGTCTTTCATCAAGGATTAACTAAATGGAAAACTCAACCTCATGATATAGTGGATTTATAGGTAATTTCTTATTAAATAAATAAATGTATTCTAGAAAAATATTTATAACCTAAATTTTTGTATTAACTTTTACATTTATAGATTGTTACTTTTCTTATCCCCAAATAATCCTAATCAAAAATATCCATTGGGTGTTAATATTGTCATTACTTTAATGATTGATTCTTTCCTGTGAAGATAAGGAATCCCACATCTTCTTCATGAGTTGAAATTTCATTCTCTTTGTAATAAAAATATGAATCATATTTTGAAATCCAATGAATAACATGAATTGTATCAAAATTAACCATATGTATAATAATAAATCCATAAAATAGGGAATTTTTATTCTTTAAAATGAGAAATAACTGACACATCCTTCTTGTGGTGATACTTACACTATAATTATCTACTAATAACTCCCTTCTTAAGGTTCTAGGTAAATTTTTATTTTATTGGAAAGCATCAAATATATAATGGACTGTGAAGATACATAGTCTAATAAAAAATTAGATAAATTTGATGATAATATTAAAGTACCTACCGTCACATAATTGGGAACTTCAACCATAACTGTTGTGAGAAAATATGCTTGGCCTTGGTCCCTTGGTATTTTCTTGGGAAAAATCCCTCGATGACTAGGATAATATTTTTCATAGTTTCTATTTCCTAATAGTTGAAGCATTTCACATTGGTAGCTCCTTTTACCCTAACAATCTTGAGCAAGATTCCCTTTCTCTTCATAGTTTTAACAAACTCACATTCCTAGAAATCATGTTTCACAATGTTTCTTTTCATAATTATTACAAAATAGAAATACCACCCATCCATTTTTCTATTTTTCCATATTTCCTTCTCCATCATGTTCAAAAACCCTCTTCTTCTCTTGATTTCTTTAGAAGCCATTAGTATTGGAGAATTCATTCCTTGTCTTGATAGAACATGACACTATGTCCTTATATGCTTATAATGTTTAGGTAACTAGTTTCCTTTTTAAGGACTAGATTAATCCCATCAATTAAATGATCAATATCTCTCTTTGGATTATGTATATAGTTCTCACCATTCATTGATTACCTTTTAAAGTTGGTTTCATAGTTAGAAACATTTCTATCTTATTTTTTTATTAGAATTAGGAATTTTCCCTCCATATCTAGTCACTTCTCTCAAGGAAAATATTTTTCTATGAAGAGTACCTTAAAATACTTCCTTTACATGCTCTCTATTTCTTTCTGATCCTCACTATTTTGAATCAATGAAAACCATTGATCCAAATCTCTTCATTAATGATGAACATGCATAAAAAACATATCCATTTCCTTTCTTCCCAATGTGAGAAATATATTCTCTACGTAACATATCCACTTCTTATCAAAAAATGGATTTATAGTTTCATTGAATGACATAGGCTGGGGACACATGATGCAGTTTAACACTGTCACAATGCATTGAGGATCAATAGGATTATCTATATAGAAATGGTTACTTGTCATATCCTAAGTCACCTACCCCAATATAATTATAATTTGTTCATCTCTAACTGTAGCTCAAGATCCAACTTCATTATATGTCCATGATGGGAAATTCTTATATGGTTTATGTGTATTAATATAGTTCCAATTTCTTAAACAAGTTTCCATTTTTAGACAATGAAAAAATATATTATATAATAAATTTATGAAAAAAATTTTATAATCTAAAAAATGTGTGTAAAACATAAAAAAAATTTAAAATTTTATGCACAACTAATATTATAATAATAAATATTATTTGTCTAATAAAGTTTCAATTCAAATGAATATTTTCAAATCCTTCATAATGTTTTGTAAATAAAATATGAATTAGGACAGGAATATCCCATAGGAGTGTCAAAATAGGTGTGAAACATGCCTCATTATCATACACTAGGGGATGATTGAGCCAAATCCAAATACACAATTTTCTGAGTTATTACCCCTAATCACATCAATTATAGAGCAACATAATTTTGTACTATTTAGAAAGTGGTGTATTTATAGGATATCCATGTAATATATACCGTACCAAAACATTTGGATGTTATCCTATACATATACTTATCATCAAAGTCATTAGATGTGTTCATTATCTAATCTATGTATTCCTAAATATAGTTACCAAGGTATCTATTAAAGTTCCTCTAATATCAACTATAATGACCCCAACCACAGTCGCCCAGAGTTGGTGGACACTTTCTTACATTTTTACTAGATATATGGAATCACACCCCAAAGGATTGAATAATTTAGTAGTCTTTTAAAATAATATACATAATTGAATATCAAATTATAATTGAAAAAATTATATACAACATAGTATTTAATTTGAGAACACCATTATTCCCTTTAGATTATCCATTTATATAAATTATAATACACCTCTTGGAATCTTGGGGCTATAATACTTTAAAAAGGGAAGAGCTAATATCCTTAGCAAGGGTATGAGTATAGTGGAAGCTATCATGAATAAATACAGAATAAACAATATGAAAATGTATATATTTGAAAACAAATTCCATTTAACAAATAACTTGACCATGAAGAATAATAAATCATGACTAAGTGATGATTAAATAATTATATATAAATAGGCACACGAGTGTGAAACTTATCCATGGATATTATAACTATTAAAACAATCACGTGGACATTAATAACTAATTTCATAATGAGTAAATACATAATTACATATATCGTTAATATACCACTAAGGCTTTGTTATAATAAATATTACATAAATTGGTAAAGCCTCAACCAAATACCCAAAATAGTTTGTCTCACAAGACCTACCGATGCATCGAAGGATTATAGAGGGTCCGCCCATAACTTACTTAGTCTAATTAAATTCTTAAACGGAAGTGGTAAAACATATCCAATGTAAAAATTCATATTTAAACACTATCATATGAAATGTTAATACTTTCTCCAATAAAAGAAATATTCAAAACCACCCTGAGAAATTTGGTGAATGACATAAAAATAGTTCATACCCTATCAAATAGATCATAAACCATCTATAAAAATAATAAATAATCTATCCTTATAACAGATCCTCAGTATAGCATAAATAAAATATTTTGTTTTTTCATTTATGAATATAAATACTATAAAAAGGTCATCAAAAATGTTATTAAGAAAAATATTTTTTCACGTGGAAAATCACTTCTAAAAAATAAAAAAATCCATAATATAATGACAAACTCATTCTTTGAGAAGTATCATGGAAAATTTTAATGTAAACATTAAAAAAATGAGTGTTCGTGATGGTGTGTAATTCCTTACATGCCATATAAGTTAAAAAACACGACTTTCACATTGTTTTAAAAAGATTATAAAGTAACTCATTCAGAAAATTATAAGAAGGTTCCTTTAAAACCATTCTGTAGAAATTAAAACATGTGTAAAAAATTATTTAATAAATAATTTTTTGAATTTTGAAAACATTTTTAAAAACATTTTTAGAAAACATGAATATTAATGAAAAATAATTTTCGACTGAATATAAAAACAAAGTCAACATTTATTAAAATAATTTCTCAACAATTTTAAGTACCAAAGAGAAGAAAATTGAACTATTACTTGAAAATTTCATGGATAACTATAAGATAAGAATATATATCGGGTTTAATATAGAAATATCAAAACATTTCTCCAAGGTAGACTTAAACATAAGAAATCCCAAATAATAGTGAGATTGTGAAATAAACCCTTACCTCAAGTGAAAAAGAGCCCCATCCCAGTTGGTGAGGATTTGGAAAGTGCATCAAAGAGACCAGAGTTCAAAACTGGGCAGAGACATATTTCTGAGTTACTATAGTAGGACTGTAGTAGCTACAATAGTATGCACTGTAGTATACAATGTTTGGTACTGTAGCATATGGAATAATTCATCTTTTTTGGATTTTAGGCCACCATATTGGGCCATAGGTCCTTTAAGGCATTCGGGTCACCCAAGGACTTCAGTACAGTAAGGATTTTTGGCCACCACAAGGCCTTTGGGCCACCTCAAGGCCTTCGGGCCACCTCAAGTATTTTAGACCACCTGAAATTGTGCTTAATGAATAGAGAGACTCTACAAGGAGCAGACTCCAGATGGGGATTCAGAGCAGGTGCATTCACCAGAGCAGAAGCTAAGAAGATTTTTTAGAAGTAGAGGTTAAGACATTTCCATTGGGACCAGCCCGTGATTTCTTGGGAAGCCTAGTAGAACAACCATGCGAAGGTGGAGAGCTGATATCACGATGAAGAAGTTGGGAGGAGGAGTTCCAAGTACAGTCTGCATATTTAGTAATACCTATGGGTCATGTAATCTATGAATCTATGGGCCTTGTAATGGTTCCCCATAATCCCTTTAAAGGGGGTTTATAAATAATTAATAAAAAAAGAAGGCCCTCAGTCCATTAGGGTGAAACCCTTACCTCAGGTTTGATTTCCTTCATATATGTTTCAACATGATGTATAATAAATATAGATATATTATATTTTTATTAAATAACCATAATAATATGTATCATACCAAATTTGATATACTTATAACCTTTGTCATCCATTTATTAACAATTCTTTTTTAAGTCACCATTATTGGTCTTAACTAGTTGGTTTTCCATTTATGTTTTGGTTCAACAGTTTCTGTCCTTATACATTGATCATGTTTTTTTCATATGAATAATTTTAATCCTTATATATACATCATATATATTCACTATATTCATATTTACATTCATATATAAAATCTATAGAAAGAAAAATAAGTTACACAATTCATAGAGATAGTAGGCCATACATAAACATGAACACTGTATTTTTTTGGAAGAATATAAATAAAAAAGGTAAATAATAATTCACCATTATATAATAATTATTTTATAATATATATATTATATATTACTTAAATATATCCTTATTACTATTCAAGTAAAATATAAATTAAAAATAAATCGCATCACTTCGTGGAGGTGGTAGTCCACATCTACGCTTGTGTGACGTTATATTTTTCCAATGGATTGCAAGGTAAAAAGTGAGATATGATATTATTAATACATAATCATAATTATTCCCTAAATATAATATATAAATATTAAACCCATCATAATACCCACCCATAATATATGGCGATGAAAAATTAATTGTATCGATATGTTTAGGCGGTAAGTCATACTTATGCAGAAGCAATACTTTCACTTCTCATTTAATAGAAAAAGGGTGGTTAAAGTTGGTTTTATAATAACAATAACATTTTTTTATTTTTTATTACTAAATTTATTATTTTATGATAAATAATAAATATTTATAGGATCCAGAATAAGAAATAAATTGAAAGAGGTCGGGTAGGACAATTTCCTCCTCTTCAGGTTACACCCCTTAGATTATTTCTTAAAGAAAATAGGGTTGAAATTTTAGTGAGAATATAATTTCCATAACATGTATTAGGATGTTTATAAGATTGAGTTTTAGGTATTAGTCAATTTAGGTTATTCAAATTTTGTGTAAATAAGTGAAGGAATGGGTGTATTTTTTACAATGGAGGGAAATGACACACTTGAAATTATTAAGAAGATTAAAATATAACTAAGTCATTATAAAGTTAAATTCCTATAAATGTATAAATATTCAAATATATAGTATTATATGGCTGAAACTGAATAAAAAATAAAATCTTTACATGTTTTGTGGTATTTTAAAAATTATCTTTTGGTTTAACCCTTTAATTAACTTATTTTAACCATAACTGTGGTAACATATTTTCCACACATAACATGTTATAATTTTACTTAATAGGTAATATTTGGATAATAAATGGAAAATGGATGAAATTTTAGAACATATATTATCTCTCTTGACCTATTTCAATATTTTAATTATTTTTAAATAATTTAATAATATATTCTTTTGGATAAAATATCATTAATTTCAATTTGAAACTATTTATTTAATTTGCATTAAAAGACATAAATAAAATGTTGGAACTCAAATATAATCCTTGAACACAACAATACTTTTTCATAATATTCAGTGAAATTTATGTAACACTATAAATCATTCAAATTATAACAATTTTAATATTTCTAAAACAATTTATATAAACTTTTTATTAATTGAATAAATATCACGTCCGCACTGTGCAAACATTTAAGGTAATTATATAATTACAAAAAATTATAAATAAACCTCATTTTTTAAAATAATTTCATTATTATAAAATTATATATTTTTAATTTTTCAGAACTTTCTGTTGTACTTATGTGGACACATAAAATATATTTAAAATTAAGTGAGTGAAACTTTGTTACTTTCTTTGTTAACAATATTATATAATTTATCTTCATGGAAAATTTTCCATTAAAAAAATTTGATAATAATTTTATAATAGTGAATTTAAATTAATCCAGTAAGAATTATGTTGTAAAATTATAGCCTCATCACTCAGTTTTATCCTAGATTAACCCAATTTACCCTTTATCGAGGTTATAAATTTTGCCACTTGTACTATTCCTAATGCCTAAAAATATAAGGTTACTATTTACCAAATTTAAAACACATGATTTCAAATATTGAATAAGTTTTATAAAATTCAATACCTATAAGTTGTAGAAATTAATTTTAAAAATAAGTGCGTAAAATGTGACAGAAACCGCTTTTAGAAAAATAGTGTTCTTAAGCATAAAATTGGATTTATTGTTATCTCAAAAATAGTAAAAATATTAGATGAATATTAAAAAATTTGATTAAATATATAATATATAAATTTCATTGAAATTATTCACTAATAGTGATCAACTTAATTTATTAAGATAAAAACAGGTTTCACGCATAATAAAATGTTTTAAGAAAACATTTATTTTACTTTAAAATGGGTTTTATTATTGTTTATAACCAATTAATAACTGATTAATTTATTTATACATTTTTTAAAAATAAACCATTACTAGTTTAGTAATTACTATTCATTCCCACCAATTTAACGGCTAGGGTATAATAGTATACTATGTTACATTTCTTTAAACTTGTGGTTGTGTGTATCACAAGCTATCAAAAAGAATTTAATTTAAAAAGAAATATATTATAAAGTATTTTTGTGTTAACATAGACATTTCATACTTAAAACCCTTATTCATAACCATGGGAAAGGAAACATAAGACGATGTTGGCTCAGATTTTTAGTACGGGTAAACAAGGGATATTTCAATGACCACATAAGCATTACATGAGAATAAGGGTGTGAGGACATAAACTTACCATTCGAAAACCATACCCATTATATCTTAGGATATAAACATGAACCATGGAATAATAATTGAAATTTAATAAGACATTAATCATAAAGTAAAAAAATAATGTTCCATGAGAGTGTAACATTGGCATATGAAATAAGTTTTTGGAATACATATAAGCCTAGAAAAACATTTCCTTAGTAGTCAAGGATCACTTCCGAGAATATATTATTGGATTTAGTTGACTCTAACTTCTATGATATTAGAAAAGGTTAACTCCCAATATTATCATAGTGGATTAAATCCTATACAAAATTGGGTTCACTCCTTATTCAAGTACTATTTATCACATGAAACATCCATATTTACACAATACATCGATGTGAATTATAATTTTGGGCCCACCCATCACATAATTATAATCATATATATGTGTCTCACGAGATCATAAATCACTTATCATATCATAACATATGAAAAGGAAATATTTTTCACAATCATTTAATTATTTTGTCATTTCATAACTCAGGGAAAAGAAACATGTTTCATAACCTAATTAACCTGATGGAAAGAAACAGGATTCATAAAATCATCCTCAAATCATCATCATTATAAGACATATAAATAATGAAAGTGGATGGTATAATTGGATAATATCCCCAGAAAATAATAGGAAACATAAAAGTATGTCTTCTTTGATGAATATTACTTTAAAAGACAACTTAGAATATTTATTGAGTATAATGAAATTTTCAATTTTAAAAAAATACTTCAGAATATAAATTTTCCAAAATATTATAGAAATTTTTTTATTTCAGAATAAAATTTAAAACTCTTAAATTAATCTTAAAATTATTTAGTATTCATTATGTAGTAAAATTTCATTCATTTTTTGACCCTAAAAAAGACTCCTTTCACATTTTCAGTAGAAACCCAAAAGTAAATGATTTAGAAAATTACAATAAGATTCCATTTAAATAATTTTCTTAAAATTGTAAAAAATGGGTAAAAATTTATTTAAAAAATAAAATATTAATATTAAAACACATTGGAACAACATTTATAGAAAACTTGTACATGGAAGAAAAATGATTTTTGACCGAAGAGAGAAATAATGTTTATTTTACAAAAATCCAATTGTCCAGTCTCTTGAGTTCATAAAAAGATTAAAATGAAAGTAAGACATGTATTATATAAAAATAAATATAGTATAAGAAATATTATGTGATTCTTGATATGTATATGATAAAATTTCATTGTAAAAAATATAATTAAAAAACCTCAATAAACAATGAGATTGTGGCATAGATCTATTACCATAAGTTCTACTTTCATTGAAAGTGATCTAAAATCATATATAATTTATTTAAATTTATTATGATTATATAAACTAATAATTTAAATACTTATAATATCATATATTATCCCTTTATAACATTTTAACACCCACTTATTAACAATTACTTATTAAAATCATTGTTTCTAGGTGTAAACTATTTCTTTTTTCATGAGAATCTCGATTTGGTAGTTATTTCCATTTTAATTGATCATAGTTATATCATCTATATTATTTTAATAATTATATAAATATCATATATATTCATTATATATACATTTAGAGTCATCCATGAAGGATATATATTAAAAATTAATTATACCATTCATGGAGACGGTAGGTCGTACGTACACATGAACACTATTTTCACCATTTAAATGATGGAAAATGTAAATAATATTTCATAATTAAAGGATATTTTTTATATAATATATGTATTATATATTTTTTAAATCAATAATTATTACCATCCATGTAAATCAAAAATGAAAAATGAATCACATCGCTTTCTGGATGTGGTAGTCCACACGTACGTATGAGTAGCACTATCATTTTTATAACAGATGGTATGAAGGTGTATAGTTATTGTTCCATTATAATAATAGAAATTAGGTATTTTTAAGATATTATAATCATTATTTTATAATTTATACCCTTAATTTATTGTAGTTATAATAATAAATAAATTTTAAAATGCTCGGTTAAGAGTTATACCTATTCATTAAGAAACATTATTTGGATTACACCTTAATCCTTGAAAGATTGGTCTTTTGGAAATACCAGAAGAACTAGGATGAGGTGAAGAAATCAATAAGGTATTATGTTAGGTATTTTTTTATATAAGGATTAAATGGTGTTAGGATAGTAGAGAAAAGGTTCCCTTTTATATGTGACAGGAAGGACCCTCGTGGAATTATGGAAAAGATTTAAATATAATTGAATAATTCACATGAAAAATTATTAAATGTGATTAAGGAATCAAATAAAAATAGGATAAGGTATAAATATAATAATAAAATTAAATTTATATTGTTTTTTGTGTCATTTTAAAACTTTTCTTTTTGATTAACCCCTTGGTTAAAAAATTTTAATGATAAGAGAAGTAATGATTTTTTCAAAATTAAAGGGTTGTAATTTTTTTTAGGTGAAAATTGGATCATAAATATAAATGGGGTGAAATTTTAAACCATATATTATCTTAATTTTCCTCTTTAAATATTTTTATTATTTTTTAATAATTTAATAAAATATTATTTGTTATAAATATAATTAATTTCATTTTTGGAACTATTCATTTAATTTGACTTTGAAAACAAATTTTCATAAAATTAATTAAAATATAAACCTTAAAAACATTAAAAATATGTTATATTTGTCAAATAAATTAATATAACATAGTAATAAATACAAATTATTTTAATTTTAATTTTTTTAATATCATTTATTTTCTTTTTCTATTAATTGAAGATATATTGTGTCAGCGTTGCGTAAACATTTAAGGAAATTATTCAATTACTAAAAATTAGAAATTAATTAATATTATAAAAAATTAAATTATATTCAAGATAAACATTTATAATTGAAATTATTCTATTTTTATCCTAATGTAATTTTTGTAGAGATATTAAATTCTAGAGAGTGACATTTTGTATTTATTCTTTTCTTAAATTAATATAAAGTTCATAGTCAAAGAAATAGACACCAAGTAATCATATATTTGATACAATGATTGAAAATTATGCAATCCCCTCATAAAATGGTATATTGGCATGTGTTAGAGAAATTTTAAAGCCTTATCACAATGTTTTATCCATATTTTACTCGTTTTTCCCTTACTGATGTGATACAAATTTACCAAGCTTTTCATTCATAATGACTAAAAATAAAAGGGTCATAATTTACAAATTTTAATTTCATGATTCAAAAAATGAGATCCAATTTTTACAATTAAATTTATATATGTATAAGAAACTCACTTAAAAAAAGTGCGCAAAATGTAATGAAACCCATTTTTGAGAAAAAATTATTTTTATGTATAACACTAGATTTATTCTTATCCCATGCCTAGAAAAAAACATTAGATGAATGATAAAATATTTTATTGAATATATAATATACAAATTTCTTTAAAATAATTGAACAATAATTATTTATTTAATTAATTAATATAAAAACACTCTACATGCATAAAAACAGGTTTTCAAGAAAAATATCTCTCTTAGTTTCAAATGATTTTCATTTTCATTTATAATCAATTGATAACCAAAGAATTTATTTTATTCATATTTAAAAAAAATTAATTTTTCACAATTTAGATATTACTATTCATACCTTCTAATTTAATGCCAATTTTATAAATATATTCTATATTATGGTTCATTTAAACTTCAGTTTATGTGTTTCTTAAGCTATTAAATTAATTTTATTTGACGAAATATATCATAGAATACTAAGGTATTAAAAAACTAAACCAATTTTACAATTAGATAAATATAACATGTAATCTCAATCTGATTTCAGGTTTTCTATGAACTATGGAGCTATTTATTAAAAGAGTTTTAAAAATGCCACAATTAAGGAACTGAAAATGTAAGTAAGGTAAATTTGTATCAGATACAGTAAAGGATGTTTTTTGGGTCAAGAATTTTATTTATAAGATTGGGATGATTCCTTGTATCATGGGTGAAATCAAGATTTAATGTGATAAAATGGATCCATTTAATAGGTTAAAGAACCTAGATCTCACCAGGGGACTTAACACAACCTTCACAAATACAATATCGTATGAGAGATCACTAAGTGGGGAGATATTATGATCTATTGGGAGGATATAATGCAGAATGTAATATATCCATTGGTGAAACCATTAATTCAAAAAAATCATGAGGTTCATTTTGAATATGTTGGTATAATTTACATTAGATATTTAATAAAATAGTTATATAATGTGTCATTATTTTATAATAAAGGAAATATCTATTAATTAGTTATTCATGTGTGATATAATTTATTTTACATGAATAGGGGATTTATAATTTCCCCTTAAATTAAAACCATTAGTCTCACATAATAGATGATAATAATTGAGTATAACAGGTTGTAAGGATATTTTAAGATTAGCATGAGTAGTGGGCTCTGATGATAATAGGTAGAGACCTATTGTTTATTCTAACCCAAAAAAATGTATCTCTTGGAATTTATTACAATCATTGATATGGTTAGGGGTGTTTTGTTGTTATTAATCCTTTATACCTAAGGTTGGAGTGATACCTAGATTTAGGTCCTTCATAATTTTATAAATTTCTTATGAAATCCTTGAATCTTAGCTAATCAAGGGTGGATGGGTAGGTTATTGATATTGTCATTTGTTGGATAACAACCAAGATAAGATTTATCCACTCAAATGGCAAGAAATGATATTTAGTCCCTTGATTGAATTAAATTTATGAAATACATGAACATTATTATTTGGGTCACATATTATGTACTCAACTACTTAGATGGTGTACATATGATAATCTCATCTTCTAGATGAATGACTTGTGACATATTCATCATCCTAGTAAATATTTTTTAGAGAATCACGAATAGATGAGATGGCCTATAATATATTGACATGTTCTATGTATAGTAGTTCGTAAATATCATTGAAGAAGGGTTTATATAGGTGTACATATGATGAAAATAATAAATCTTTTGATGTAAATGTTTGTATATATATATGAGTATATTTTATCAAGATCAAACTAGACCCCTTTATAAAATTAGTATCACTACTTATTTACTAATGGAAACTCTTTATATATATATATATATATGAAATCAAGATTTCATATTTTTTTAATGCTGCAAAGGTCCATAAGGTCATATAGTTAGGACTTAGGATAAGGATTAAATTTTGGACATGGTTTTTGTTCTAAAATGAGGAGAGTTTTATCAACCATATCCAAAAGAGTTTTTATAGATTCATGAAGAGTTTTAAAGTTTTGTGTAGATTTATTTTTATATTTTCGTATAAGTTGGAGTTCATTGGATATTCACTTAAACAATGGACATAATAGCTTAATATATCATTGTATTTATAAGATATGATATAAATGTGATTCATATCATAACAAATTATTGGATCATATCATAAATAGTATCAGATTCAACTATAATCCTTTATCATGGAATACATTAAAACACACAATATGTATGGAAATGAAAGATTTATCCTATATATTCCCTTTTTTTCTTTAGTTATGAATAAAAAATATATATTCATTTATCACCATTCATGCATGGAATATTATTTTTAAGGGTTAAAACAATTCATTTCATATCAAAATGTAATAACATATCAACTCCCATGTGATGGTAGTCGATGTGGCCGTTGATTTTAATCTCATCATTAAATGAAGAGAGTCTATAAAAGGTATGGGAACCCTCTAATTTTATATAACTTGATACACAAGGGATAATAAATAATTATCATAATCCCCAATCACCATTTTTTTTGAGAAGGAGGAACAAGAAATCCATTGGTGATTCTAGGTCATCGTTATGAATGGGGATCCAACATCGATGAAATTAACACAGATGCGTGTTTCATTTGGTTATTACATTAGTGAACCATATCCAGAATACTACATTAAAGAGTAGAAGATGGATATTTTGGTAGTAATTGTATACTCAATATATGTCCATCATTTTATTCATGTTGATATAATCAGTCATAAATCAGATATTATAGGGGGTTATTTCACTATAAAGATCATTCGATAGACAACAAAATTGCATCATAGATAAGCCTCAATGGTTGTGTGAGAAAGGTATCAATGTATAATGGTTCTTAATCTAGGTATGTCACCAACCTTAGGTATGAGGAAATAAAAATATACACCATTTACCCCTAGTATAGCAAATATACGGTGCATGAAACTCCATGTGGTATAATTCATGGGTCATATAATGCACAAAACTCATTTTTTACTTCCTGGGCATATTACATATCTCAATATAATAATCCTAGTCATGGTAACTTTTATATTTCATCACAACCTATAATACTCTGTGAAAATCATTAGTTAGGGATATTTAAAAGTCATACTTTGAGAGGGTAATTATTATCTATCTTCATGAGTATATGTATCCAAAATGAATTATGTATAATGTTTAGACATAATTTAAGAATAACTTAAAACATTTTATATTATTAAACCATTTTAATAATATAAAAAAACAATGCATAACCACAAGTATTATCAAATCACATATTATATACTACTAGATCAAAATTATGTTAATTTTTCTTTTAGGATATTGTTAAAATCATTATATCTCTACATAATTCCTGCCACATATCTATTTAACCATCTAATAAAACCCTCCAACTGAACTCCATTAGTGAGTATCATCTATGAAGAACTATAGTTTGAATAAATATGATACCTAATAATCTTATTCCAAAATTTCAACTCCTTGAACAAAGTATTAAAATTTAATAACTCACAACATCTAATGTTATGATGTTAATAACAACAATTTTCAATATAGAATTATTTATAAGTTCATTATCATCATCATCTTTGGAACCTATTATATCAATATTTTTCTTTAAAGTGACATTCACATTAAATTTTAACCAGTATAATCCTGTATTTGTTACCATTGAATTTATTAAAGTGAAAACATACTCCAAATGGATTTTTATAAACTATATCCTATTTATAATACCATTATAATATACACAAAATATTTTACATTTAGGAAGTAAAACTTATTTTCATTTAGTGTAAATATTTTAAAAAATAACGTTTTCAAATATTTTATTGTTTTCTAGGTGTTTGGATAATTTTCATAAAAAAATATTATTTTTTAAAATAGGACACTGAAGGGAAGTGAGAACATTTCTACCATATTCGAGAAAACATCTTGATAAACTTATTTATACTAGATAAACCATTTTCTCCCCTTCTAATATTCAAATATGTTATAGAATATGATTTATCATAAAGGATTTGTATTGAAAATATTTTATCATATTGTTCATAATAAGTATTTGTTTTAAAAAAAATCATCATATCATATAAGAGAAAAGAGATATCTATAAACATCCTAAATTATAATCCATATGAGCTTAATATATTCCCTAACATTCAAGTAAAAGACTCAACTACCCTTTATGTTGTGACCCAACCTAGAAAACCCCTCCAAACTGAGCTATGAACCGAACAAAAACAAGACTTGAATGGAGTTCCTGATCCCCATAGGCTAACGCCTAGAACCCGACCATCAAAAAACAACCAAATGGAATTTTTTCACCTAACATAAAACAATATACAAGGAATATATATAAAGTAAAACCCTAAAATAAATATTCTACAATCAAATAATGATAATAAAATTGATAAAACCCAAATTTATCCATAAAAAATTAAATACATGTCCAAACAATTACCCAATGACTAAAAAAACTACCATCAACAACTCCATTTGATATGAGGGAAATTTACCTTTATCTCACCACCATATTCCTATACCCATCTAACATAAACCACATTTCCTCACTATGACACCTTTCCTTTTATTACATCAGATAGAACAAGGTGTACACACCCCCTAGGGAGTGATTAGGGTGTGAGATAAATAATCTCAATAGGATCCAACCTAGGTGTTCTATATTAGGTATCTACATAATAATTCTAGTATGATCATATTAAAAGAGAACAAGGTATTATAAGAAGTTCAACAATTCTTTTTTATCAAAATCTTGGTAATCATTCACCCATTTTAAAATCATTAAAAAAACTATGTACAATGGTTTAAAATCATATTTAAAATATCCATTTTCATTATTCAAAGCCTGTAAAATCTCAAATTAAACCATGTAATATGAATCAAACACTAAAAGAAAAATTCCCCAGAGATAAAACAAGGTTTGGAAATCTTAGTCGCTTATACCTCAATCTCAATGAAAGACTAGTGCACACTTAAGTCCCTTTATCCTATGCATCAATGTTTATAGAACATAGTAGAACCATAGAAATTGAACCTCCTACAATGAGAATTGTGTTACTATAGTGAAAGTATCAATGATATATGAATGTGGGATCACCCCAGAAAGTGAACCTTCTTGCAATACCAATGAGTGAGAACCAATAAAACAACTTATACCTATGTACCCAAGGATCCCATGTGAGAAATATTTAAAATAAATTTCAAAGGGAATTGGAATTTATAAAATAATTTCAATGAATCCTTTATTCATGAAAAAAATTCTTTGAAAACCAATTTTACAATCCATTTCATAATGTTTTGAAAAACAATTTCCTTAACCAAAATGAAGGGAAACCCCAAATTGTCTCAAAAAATACATTCCGAAACCAAATAAATAAATTAAAACCATCAAAAATGCATTTATAAAATCATTTCTTAAAATCAAGAGCATCACAAGTAAAGAGAAAAATTGCTAGAGAAAAAACCACCTTCCTCAAACTCAAGTAGCACACCAACCACGATGGGATACACACACACACTCACCATAAAGAATGGGACCCATGAACAATGAAAGTATGCCCAAAAATTTATTATCAGATTTGAAAATTGAGTTTCTGAAAGAAAAGGATTAGAAGATAAGGTAAATCAACACATACCTCTAGAATCTCATGTGCCGCACCACAACCCACAAGTTCTAGCCTTTGAAAGACAAGCACATAATATATATATATAAAGGATTGGAGTATAATATAATTTTGAGAAATTAATCATATAAATGGAACTCTACACCTCTTAATATATCAAGATAAATAGAGAAAAAATGAATATAACTATAACATTTACCAAAAGATAAGAAACCAAAAAAACTAGACCTAAAATCACTAATTAGAGAAGAAAAAAAGATTTCGGTTTAGCTAAAATCTTCTGGTGTAGCCCTAGTGATTATGGGTGAAAGGAGGAAGGAAAATGAGAAAGGATTCAGGTTCCTAAAACATATAATTCTATGGAATTTGTATAATTCAAGCTATGAATTATTATTTCAGGACATAAACTCAAGGGATGGAAGATACATAAAAAATGCATTACCTAAAATTAAAAATACTAAAATCCAAGTTTATGACGTGATTTTCTATTTCCCATAATAAAACCTTTTCAAATCCTGAACTAGGATAATGCTATCTTCTTAGGAGTAATTCACATTGATATTATACAATTCATAGCTTGAACCGACTCCTCTAGCTGTTTTTCATTAAGAAAACCCCTAGATCACCTCTGAACCCCCTCAAACCAAAATAAAAAATTATTAATCATTAAAAAGAGTGTAACTTAAATAATATGTTAAAATTATCCTTAAAATAGGAATTTATATACCCAAAAAAATTACACAGAAGATGAATAATCTAGAAAGTTGTGAGGCTACTACTCCATCACCGATGACTCACAATCCCATGTTCTGTGAGAATCTGATCCCGATAGCAACAACACTTAGACAAATAGAATAGACTTCCCCATAAGACATTTATATTAGAATCAAAAATCCCCGTGGGTTTCTCTATAATAGAAAACTCTAGATCTTACTCAAGCTCTTCAAAACTCAAAATATGGGATGGATTGGGGTGGTGCGGATTGAGTGCAGATATATTGAGAACATCATGTTTGTCTATCAACTGTTCTAGAAATGCCAACTAATAAGAAACCTGAAAAAAAATCCTTGTGATATGAAATGGTCCAATATATCTTGGATTAAGCTTCCCTTGTTTCCAAGGATAATAGTGACCTAATGGAGGAGGAACTTTTAAGAAGACATAGTCACCAATTTTAAACTAAAAAATTTGATTTCAATGATCCAAATAAAATTTATGATGACTTTGAGAAATGCTTAAGAATTAAAATATATCTTGAATACTCATTGATGTCTCCTGGATAAGATCTAGTCTTATGGGAGAGGCCTTACCCACCTCTTCCCAACAGACATGTGACGTTCATAGGAAAACTTACAAATACTTGAGAGGAGTAATTATGATCTAGGACTAGTAAATGTTATTATAAGATAAATTGACTACTATTACATAGATGTCCTTTGATCCACTAAAATAGGAGAAATAAGAATGGAGAATATCCTCCAGAATCCATGTAGCATACTTTTTCTAATCATTCATCTGTGGATGGTAAGCTATAATCAATTTAACTTGAGTCCCTATCACCTCATTGAGACTCTTTCAGAACTGGGAGGTGAACTCAAGATCCATATCAAAGATAATGGCCTAGGGGACCCCATGAAATATCACAATATCCTACTTGAATATAATAATTATATATTCATCCCTAATGGTGTCGCTGATCAGAATAAAATAAGATGATTTCATAAACTGATAAATCACCACTCCTATAGAATTCTTTCCCTAGGGAATATGTGGAAATCCAACAGTGAAGTCCATGGACACATTTCCCCATTTCAAAACTAGAACCAGAAAAAGCTGGAGCAGACAAGAAGGAATCATGCAATCTACCTTTATCTATTAAAAGGATAGTTATCTAGGAACATAACTGCCAATGTCAATATTTATACCCGACCACTAGAAATGTTGTCTCATGTCATAGTACATATTCATAGTGCTAGGGTTAATGAACCATTAATAACTACGGTAATCATAAAAACCAAAATTAATCACAAATGAAGTGGTAAAGAACCATTACCCTAAGAATATAGTACCATCAGAAGGGAGAGACTAATAAGAAATGGTCTCCCTACTATATAATGTTTCCTTAACTCATCTAAAATTGTCATCCTACAACTAGTCAACAGAATAGGCTCGAGGAGAGTTGACGATAACTAAAAAATGATTATAACTATATATGAATAGTCTTATCATGTGTCCATATGATACTGGTTGAAAAGAAATATAAGGTTCCACTCCTCCTCCAATTCCATGATAGCCTATGGTGGAAATTTACTATTAATTTAGTCATAAATGGAATTCTACTTCCTTGAATTGTAGTAAATTTGAATGTTAATCATCTAAAAATATTCCACCCAACACCTCTATAAAAGATTCAAGCCTTTTTAGGAAATGATATAACACACACACACTTATGTTTAGAAATGATTTTAAACGTTTACCTAAAAGTATAGGCTCACAAACATTTCAGTGAAATAATTACAATGCAAATATCCAAATCATGAGTTGGGTAATTTTTATCCCGTGTCTGAAGTGGACGAGAGTCGCAGGAAACAATGTGATCATCCTACTTAATAACACAATATATACCATTGAAAAAAGCATCACAATCTACCATATACCACTTACCAGGCATAGGAAATATCAAAATATGAGTTGATATCAAAAGCCTCTTTAAATCATCAAAATAAGTCTAACACTTTGCATCCCAAATTAATTTTACACCATAATTGGTAAGAGTTGTCAAAGGAGATGATAACATTTGAAAAACCCATGATGAACAACTGATATTATCTAGATAGGTCATGAAATATATTTATCTCAAAGACATTCCATGGTAATTCCCATGTCAAGATAACCTTCACCTTTTTAGGATTGACTGAGAGAACATGATTCGGAATCATGTGTCCCAAGAACTTCAATTATTGAATCTTAAAATATCATTTTAAATGATTCTTATAAATTAATTATATCAAAAATATTTTTAAAAATAATTTAATATGGGTATTATTATAACATTTATATCTTGAATCTGCAAGGATCAAACCACAAACTCCATGAAAACGGTTTTGAGATACAGATAGAATATTTAGTTCATCAAATCAATAAAAGTTGTAGGAGTTTTAGTTAGAAGATAAAGAATTATATGATATTAATAATGGACATGTATTTTATTTAAATAGAACTTAAAATATCAAACACCAAAACCAGGAGATGATGACAATATAATCAAAGATCAATTTTCAAAAACTACTTCACCCATTTAACTGCTTGAATTTTTCATCCACATTGGGAAAATTGTAGTTATTCTTAATAGTCACCTAATTCAACCTTTGATAGTCTAAACATAGATGGAAATTATCATTGACCTTATTAGAAAATAGAACAAGTGCCCCCCATAGAGAAATATTTGGAAGGATAAATCCCTTCTCAAGAGGGCCATCCAAGAGAACATTGAGTACATTCATCTCATCAGGTGCCATAAAATAATTACAATGACCCATACTTTTCATTCATAACTATTACATATTATCATATGAATATTCAATACATAAAATTAATATCTATGATATAATCATACAAGTTTAGTATGTTTGGAATCATGGATACATTAACAGCTGGTTCTTAAGTGGACTGCATCATCTCTCACCAAGTTCTTCAAAACAAGAACCCTTCATAGACACATCATACCTAATATCTTTCCTTATAACATTGGGAAAGGAAATATAAGAAGGGGTGAGATAATATGCTCAGTGAGGAAAAAAATGTGAGATATCAATGATCACTTAAGAATAAAATGATCATAATGGTATGAGAACAAGAAATTATCAATTAAAAACCATACCTAGAATATCATAGATTATAATCATAAATCATGGCATAAATCTTGGTTGTTCATAAGACATGAATCATAGAGGAATAAAATATCACGAGTCATGATATCATAACATTTTCATAAAACATAAGTTTGTTTCATATACACAAGAATAAAAAAAATTTCCTTAGTATTCAAGGTTCACTTCCAAAACTATCCTAGTGTATTTTGTTTACTTCTTAATCCATCCTATCTATCAATCATTACTCCGAAGACTATTATAGTGGAAATAGTGACTTACTAAAAAGGTTTTGCTCCCTGTTTATGTCTATTTTATCTCATAAGATATTCATCCTTACCCAATCCATTAGAAGTATATATAATTCTGGTACCACCTATTACATAATTAAAACCATACAAATGTGTGCAACAAGATCATAAAATATTCATCATATCATAACCCATAAATACAAAACTAGTTTCATAAATATTTCATCACAGCATAACCTATGGAAAAGAAAAAAGTTTTATAAATATATTTTCATCATAATAATAAACCATATAGAGAATGAATAAGGATGGTATCATTAGATAATATCCCCATTAAAACATAGGTAACATCAAATGATGTCATCATAAATATTAAATACCCTCAAAAGTCCACTTGAAACATTTCTTTAGAAAAATACCCTTTTCAATTTTAAATAGATTATTTAAAATATAAAAATTTCAAAAATATTAATGAAAACATTTTCTTTGAAAATAACACTAGAAACTAATAATGTAATCTTCAAATCATTGAGTGGTCATGATGGTTGAAAATTCCATTCATGCTGTGTAAGTTAAATGAAAAAATTTCTTTCACACATTTGTAAACAAAGACAAAAAGTAACCCCTTCATTAAAGGAAAAGAAGATTCCTTTTAAATTATTTTTAAAAATTAAATAATGGGTAAAAATAAATTTAAAAATAACTGGATAATATAAAAAAAATTCTTGAAAACATTTTTAGAAAACATGGATATGGATGAAAAGGATTATTGATTTAAGTGAAAAATAAAGATAGTTTTCCATATAAATGTTTTTTCGGTCTCTTGAATACTTAAAGTGAGGAAAATAAAAGGAAAAAAGGTATTATAAATAAATAACCAGATTTGAATAAAAATAACGAGATTATTGAGAGATATATCCTGATATTTCATCAATATAGTCTTAATCATAAACAATCTCAACAAACAATGAGATTTTAATATAAATCCCTTACCTCGAGTTTGACTTACTTAGAAAGTTATTTATTATCCTATATAATAAATTTAAATTTGTTATTATTATATACTAGATTCATTTATATAATTATAATATCATATATGATACACTTATAAAATTTCAACACCCATTTATTAAGAATTCTTTATTAAAATTGTCATTTTCAGGTGTTAACTTTTACATTTTTCCTGGGAATTTGGTTTCATGGGATTCGGTGGTTGTACTTTTATCATGTTTCCATAATATATAGAATGTTAATAATGATATAAATATTATATATATTCATTAAGAATGTATTTATAGTCATTCATAAAATATATAGAAGGAAAAATGAATTACACTATTCATGGAGAAGGTAGGTTGTACGTACGCAAGAAAATTGTTTTCACTTTTAAAAGTATAAAAATAAATAAAGTTAAGAAATATTTCATCTTTTTAGAATAATAATTTTATCATATATATTAATTAAATAATTATTACTACCATCTTTGTAAATATGATTTGCAAAATGAATCACATCCTTTCTTGGGGATGGTAGTCCACACGTACACACGGGTGATATTATCATTTTCTAAGTGATTGAAAATATGTGGAGAATGGTTTTTACATAAACATAATAAAAATTAGGTATATTTAATATAATAAATTAATTATTTTATAATGTATACCACATATTTATAGGAGTTATAAGAATAAATAAAATTGAAAATGCTCGGTTAAGTGTTATAGCTCTTTATTTGGAAACCTCATTTGGATTACACCTTAAGATATAAAAGGATTTTATTTTTGAAATAAAAGAAGATATTTGATGTGGTTAAGGAAAATAAAAAGGTATTATGGTTGGTTGTGGATAAGATAAAAGGCTTATAAATTATGGATAAGAGATGATATGTGGTATCCTTTTATATGGGCGAAAAATGATACACTTGTATGTACTTAAAATATTAAATAATATATATCATAATCATATAAAGTGGCCCCAAATAACATAATAATTTTATTATAATATGTGTTAGTTTGTAAATAAATTAAACTAATCACATTTGGGAATAGTTTCGATATATATCAAGCATTATATTCTATTTAAACCTCTTTAAACCCATTTTAACCATAATCAAGATAACTTAACATTTTTACTATGATAAATTAATCATATTACAAGAAACAAAAGGGTACTTTTTTTTTGAAATTATGATTCAAATTTTTTAATTATTTTTATCATATTTATTTTTTTATGTGATACTAATTACCTTTAATATAAGAACAGAAAACGCATAAAAAATAAATTTTAGGAAAGAACTTGATTTAAGAGTAAAAATTATTTAACCTTGGGAAAATTTAGTAAATTAGTTTCCATATTCTGTTAGGATAAATAATAAAAAATTAATGTTTTTAGAATTTTTTTTCAATCCATAACTTAATTTAATATTTATTCTATTTCATTAAATACGAAGGCCTAGAAATAATTTTTAATTTGAATAAATTATAACTTTTCTTCACAAAATTAAATATAGGTTTTCAAAATTCAAATTAAATTATTTAAGTCATTAATTATAACTTTGGAAAAAAACACTCATAAAATAATATTAAGGAATTTTTTAGAGTTATTTAAATGTTTTACCCCATGGTTTAACATAATTTTAGCACTTTTCTAAGGTGATAAATATTTTCTATCGTCTCTATTCATAATGAAGAAAAATTAATTTCTCTATGTTATATTATATTAATAATTAATACTACAAATATGGAATCTATTTTTCCAAATTCAACTCATAGATATTCTAGAATTTAATTTAAAATTAAATGAACAAAACATTATAAGAAGCAGTTTTGCAAAGAATTTCTTTGAAGTATAAAAGTTTTTATATCAAAACTCAACATAAAAATTGATTATGATAACCCAAATTGGATGATTAAAAATATAATTGAACTAATTTTACTTTTAAACCATTTTAAGACAAAAATAAACTTTTCAATTTTTTTACGAAAACATGATGTTTTAAAAAAATCAGTATTTTTCACTATTCATTAATAAATAAATCATTTTAAAAAATTATCAAAATTTAACTTTAATATATTTTTGACATGATGATTTAGAAAATTAATTTATTTTTTCAAAATAAATTTTCTAAAATTTTTAGAAATTAATTTTATCTTTGGTTTACAAAAATAATTAAAAATAATTTTTGAGGAAAAATGTATTTTCAAAGAATATAGACTTTACTAAAATTTGAGTTCATAAATATAAATATTTTGGCATTATCTAAAACCAATATAAATATTTTTTTTGTAATTTTGTTATTTCTATTCATGTTAATAATTTTAATTTTTAGGATATAGTAGCCATGTTTAAATAATAGTATTTTCGTTGTATATTACAGTTTGTTAAAAATCAATAATGTGTGTAACATAAGATTCCAAATAAATAAAAATTAAAGAGAAATATCTTCTGAAATATCTTTTTCTAATATTATACCCCCATAAGATAAATGTTTCCCTTTAAATTACATTACTTGGATACAAATAATTAGGATATTTCTATTTAATCATATCCTTAAGTTCCAAAGTAGCTTCATCTAATTTATGATTCCTCTAGAGAAATTTAACCAGGTGAGTAGTCATGTATCCTATAAATTTATATAAATGGTCAAATATTACTATTATTTATTCTTTATAGGAATGATCAAGCTTCATTGGTAAGACCTTTTAATTTGGTACATGTGATGGATCAAGTATGTACTTCTCCAAGAGAGATACATGGAGCACATCATGAACATGAACGAGGTTTGGTGGAAGCATCGTGTAATAAGTTACCATCCATACTCGATCAATAATATGAAATTTGAAAAATATTTATAGGGATATTATTTCTATTATTTATGAATCTCATAAATTTATTCCATGGTTAAATTCATAGTAATATATTCTCACCAACTTAGAATTCTTGATTCTTCTAGTGATTGTTAGCATAAATTTTGTATCGAATATTGAGCTACCTTGATGTGTTGTGGAATGGAACTAAATTTATTTGACTTTTACATAATAATATCTAGTACCAATAGATTTAATTCTTTAACTTCATCCCAATATGTCATATCCATAAAATTATTCTCACAATTGTCTTCATAAGGGTCCATCTGAATGCTTAAGTGAAAGTTATTATTGAATGAATAATCGACAACAGGAAGGTTCGGATCCGAACAACCTTTAAAATCCATAGAAAAATATCTCCACATATCCTTTAGGTTTTAAATGGTTTTTTTACACCATCCATCAATCTAATAATGATAAGAAATATTGAAAATCATCTATATATCATGAGTTTATAAAATACTTATCCAGAACATCAAGGTAAACCTCCAATCGTAATCAAATACAATAGAAAGTGGTACTATATACAAACTTACCACTTACTTAATGTATATTACAAAATATTTATCAAGATATAAATATTCCATAATAACAATTATGTGTTATGACTTTGTAAGTTGGTTTAATATAACCCAAATAGCATTATTGACTTTTGACATTTTAGGAAGTCCAATGAAAAAATACATTGGAATGTTTTCCCATTTCTATTTTTGTATATTTATTGGTTGTAAGATCCCAATATAATTTTGTCTCTACCTTTAACATAATGACATACCAAGAATCAAGAAACATACTTTTCAATATCCATATTCATGTTTTTCAACCATAAATACTTTTTTTTCAAATCTCTATACATCTTCAGACTTCCATGATGAATAGATAATGATTAACTATGAGATTAATCAAGTAGTTTATTCTTCAAATATATAATGGGTAGAAAACATGAATAGTTCTTGAACCTTATCATTCTATCATAATCAAGGATGAGCTCAGGAATATTTCTTACCTTCTTTTGTAGTTCCACATTATCCATCAGTGCCTCTTTGACCATCACATGGATAGTCAGTTGAACAATAATTTGATAAAGATAGGATTTCTACCCATCGTTATAGATTTATAGATCCATAATTTGAAAATAAATAAATAATGGATCTTTTATTATCCTAATAATAGATAATCTAGAATGATACTTTTGACTTAGAGAATATGACACTTTGGCCACATTACCAAGGTTTTGATGTACTGAGAAATTACAATATTTAATTTACTCCAACTGCCTTCCATAGTTCTTATTCAAATATTCTTGATTGAATATATATTTTAATATTTTATGATCAGTATATATATCAGACCTCTATCTATAAATACAACACCTCTATATCTTTAATTAAACTATTACCACAACTAACTTCAATTCACGAGTTAGGTAATTTCTCTACTGAACCTTCAATTGTTGTGAGTCACATGCTAAAAACATATCATTCTACATGAGTATGCATCCTAGATCCTCATTAAACACAATATTATTGATTAAAAACCCTTCTCCACTATAGGGTAGTTTAAGTACAAGTGTACTAACTAACCTTCCCTTAAATTCCTTATGATTTACCTCAAATTCATTTATCCACAGAAACTTAGATCCCTTCTGATTTAACATGGTGAGTGGATTATACATCCCTGAGAAATTTCCCACAAAGCATTGATAATATCTATAAAAACCAAGAAAACTAAAGATCTTATTCCCAATGGTTGATTAGGACCAACATTAAATGACTTATATCTTTGATAGATCCATAGATATACCCCCTATTGAGATTATATAACCAAAAAATGAAACTTTTTTTAATACAAATTCTCAATTTTTAAATTTTTCATACAAATTATACTTCTTTATGTCCCTTCATACAATACTAAATTTATATTTATTCTCTTTTATAATCTTTGAATAAATAATAATATCATTTATAAAGACTACCAAAAATTGATCATGGTGATATCTAAAGACTCTATTAATTAAATCTATGAAGTTAACAGGGAAATTTGTAAGACCAAATGGAATCATTATAAATTAATATTTTCAATACCTTGTAAAAAATGATATATTGGTTATATATTCCTTCTTGAACCTCAATTGATGGTATCCAGAATATAGGTAAATATTGTGAAAGTATTGATTTCCACAAAGTTGATCAAACAAGTCGTCAATATGGGACAAAGGACACTTATTCTTGATTTTGATCTTGTTATGTTTTCAATAATCAAGGTATATTTTCATCAATACCTATCTCTTCGTTAAAAAAAACATTTTCACCCTAAGCTGATGATCTTGTCTAAATTAATGATTCTCCTTGAGTTGCTTCTTCAATTCCTATAACTCTGTCAGGGATATTCCATATGGTGTCTTTGAAATAGGCTTAGTATCTTATATGAGGTATATTGAAAATTCAACCTCATGATTTCATGGAAGACTAATGAACTATTTCATAAAGGCATTAACAAAATCTCATATAATAAGAATATATTTAATGTGGATTTTCTCGTCAAACTTATAAGATAACCACCCATTTTTAATAGGAACCAAGAACTATATAATGGATTATATTTCCATCATAGTTTCATATTTATTGTCACATGGAAAGATGATCATAGGTTGGTTTGGAATATAAAATGTGAGCTATCTTACTTGGAAATTTATGTAGAATTTATGTATATAAATAAATTACATGCCTAAGATAACCTCAAAGTCAACTAGATAGAGAATAAAAAGAATTTTAGAAATACAATTCCCACAAACATCAATTGGATTAGAATAATAAACTTGAGATGAATCATCAAAACATTAATGGTTTTAACTCTTAATTCAATATCTAATCATGTAGGATATGTATTAATATTCTTAGACACATTTCGTGATATATTGAAGTTCATATAACTAATCCAAAATAGGGAACTTCCATATCTGAGTTTACTTTTTATCACCTCATCTTTATCATTATATATTTAATCCCATACTAAAACCAAAATGGTTAGTATATACATCAATCATATTTCTTTAGAGTGATCAATCATGAATAATAAATCATATAATGTTTAAATCCTGACACCAATTTTCAATATATGAAACCATATGTTTAACCTAGGTCATTCATGATCATTATATATTGAAATCTTTCATAATGTTTCATAAATAAAATGTAAATTAAAGTAAAAAATATCCCTTGTGACTGTCAAACTAGGTGCGCAATAAGGACACACTCACCATGTATCAGAATGATGTTCGAGATATACTTGACGAAATATTTTTGGGGTTATTGTTTTAAGTTTAATCAACGCTGAAACCATACCTACATATAGTATCCATTGATGGATATTTATCTAGTAAAACTAGATAATATATTCCTTACCATAACTTTATGATATTATCCTATACTTAGAGTTATTCCCAGTTTTCTCGCTAATGTTTTCTCATTATATATTCTATAGGTTCACTAAATATTTCTTTGATACCAACTATATATAAACCATACTTCTTATACATATATATTACATATTATTAGATGAATATTCAATACATAAACATACAATCCACACCAAAATTGTATAATTTTAGTATATTTATTAATTTGAAAAGATAAACCACTAGTTTATAAGTGAACTAAAAAATATCCCACTAATTTTTTCACAAATATCACCCTTATTAGAAATATCAATGTTAATACTTTTATACAAAACCTGGGGAAAGAAAATATAAGAAACGGTGAGATTAGAGGATAAATATTGGTAAAAAACGGTGATATCAATGATCACATAAGAATAACATGAGAAAAAAGTGTTTGTTAATATTAAGTAAATATTTGAAAACTATACCCAACATATCATAGATAAAAATATTGAATCATTGATTAAATATTGGTAGTTAGTAATACATGAATCATAGAGGAGTAAAATAACATGGGAAATGAGAGTATAACATTCACACAAAACATGTATTCTTGGAATATGAATAAGCATAAGAATAATTTCCATAGTATAAAAGAATAAATTTCAATATTATCATTGTAGATTTGGCTCACTCTCCATTCCATCATATTATTCAAGGTTCAGTTTCAAGACTATTATAGTGAATAGAGTCCATTACTGAACTGGGTCCACTCTACATTCTAGTACTATTTATCTAATGAGATATATATTATTACCCAATGCAATGGAGTGATATATAATTCTAGGACCACTTATAATATAATTAAAACAAAAAATATTTATTCCACAAACGCTAGGGAGGGGTTCTTCATGTTGTTAGTTTGATTCATCTAGCTAGAACTTAGAGTTGTGATTGTTTTTAGTCAATGATGTCTATAAGGGTTTCCCCCTTATTCCATTAAAAAAAGATTTTATTTATATAATAAAAAATTTTGAAGGCCTTCAGGCTATTGGATGGATCAATGGATTTCATCATAGATAAATAATTCCTTTAAAAAATCACTTGGAGTAATTCTTAAGGAAAATAATCTTTTCATTGTGAAATAAAATATTTAAAATCTAAAAATTTCACAAATATTAATGAAATAATTTTTTTTTTATTTTTTTTAAAATATTATGTAATATTTAAATAAATGATCAATCATGATGGAATGAAACTCTATTCATTCCATATAATTTAATATAAAATATTCTTTTCACACTTGTGTAAAAAAGTCAAAAAGTACCTTTTTGAAAAATGAAAAGAAGACTCCATTGAATTTTTTTTTGTAAAAGTTAAATCATGGGTAAAAATTAACTTTAAAAATAAAATGATAAAATTGAAAACATCATTGAAAACATTTTTAGAAAAATTGATATGCCTAAAAATGTATTTTTAACTAAAGAAAAAAATAATGTTGGTTTTCCTTAAAAAAGGTCTTTCGGTATCTTGAATAATTAAAGCAATAAAAATCAAAGGAAAAAATTTATTACAAAGAAATAAGTATAATATAATAAAATTAATGTGATTATTGATATATATATATATAATGAAATTTCATTATCAAAAATATAATCATAATCAATCTTGATAAATAATGAGATTTTAACAAAAACCCCTTACATCGAGTTCAACTTGCTTCTAATGATGATTAACCTCCTATATTATGAATTTTAATATATTATAATTGCATTTAATATTTATATATATAATTATAATTTCATATACGATCCACTTATACCATTTCAATATCCATTTATTAACAATTCTTTATTAAAATATCCATTTTTTGTGTTGTTGTTTCTTTTTTGATGAGAATTTCAGTTCAGTAATTCTAGTCCATGTAATTTGATCATAGTACCATAATATATTGAATTTTAATCAGGGAATAAATATCATATATATTAAATATATATATATATATTCATTAATAAAATATAGAGGTAAGAAAATGACTTACACTGTTCAAGGAGATGGTTGGTCATATGTATGCATGAATATTGTTTTCACCTTTTCAAGGACGGAAAAAAAATTAAGTAATAATTAACCATTAAATAATAATCTTTATATCATATATATCATAAATATTCATTTAACATTTCATTATTATCATATATTTAAAATGTACGTTCAAAAAGAAACACATTGCTTTGTGGTTGTAGTAGTCCACACATATGCATTTGCAGCGTTATCATTTTCCAACGGATAAGAAGGATGTTGTTAATGGGTGTTTAATCATAATAATTTCAATTAAATATATTTAAGACACTAAATTAAATATTTTAGAATTATTACCATATATTTAGATGATTTATAATAATAAATAAAATTAAAAATAGTCAGTTAAGAGTTATACCTCTTCATTGAGAAACCTCCTTTAGCCTACACAATAAGCCTAGAAATGATGGTATTTTGGAAATAAAAGAATATATAGAATGTGTATAAGGAATATATAAAGGTATTATGGTATTTATTATCCATGATAATATTATTTTGATGTCTGTATAAGATAGGATAGCTGGTTTCGTTTTGTAGGAGAGCGAAATGACACACTTGGAATTACTTAAAAGATTAGTATATATATATATCATAATCATGTAAATAGGACCTAAAAAACCAAAATTAAAAGAAAATAAGTGATATTGTTAAAATTAACTCCACTAATCACATTTTTATAAATTTTGGATTCATCCCAATCCTTATCTAATAATTAAACCACTTTAAACCCATTTTATCCATAAACAGAATAATTTAATTTTCAGTCATGATAAATTTTGTATATGAATGGAAATAAAAGGGTAATTCAAAGAAAATTTGTACATGATAATTTATTTTTTAATTCATTTTATTATTTGTAATTTCTATATGTTTTATAAATTTATTTTTATATATGATCACAAAATGTGTGAAAAATAGTTTTTAGTAAAGTGCCTCATTTAAGTGTAAAAATTAATTTACGCTGAAATAAATTAATAAATTGGTTTAAATTATTTTTTGGTTAAATAACTATTAAATAATGTTTTTCATACTACTGGGGTATTCCAAAACCTAAAGATATATTCTAGATATTCCATCAAATAAAAATACCCAAAAATTGTTTTCAATTTGAATAAAATACAACTTATATACACAAAAGTCAAACTAGGTTTCCAGAATTCAAAATTTCTATTCAAAATAAAATATTTAACTTTTTAATTATATAGATTTTGAGAAATCACTAAAAAATAGTATAAAATCATGTTTTAGGGTAATTTTAATGTTTTCCTCAGGGTTTTAACCCAGTTTGACCTCTTTACCATGGTAACAGATATTTATTATGGTCGCTATTCATAATATAAAATAAATAAGTTATAAATATTATATTATAAAAATAATTGTAATTATAAATGTGTAATTTATTTTACCAAATTCAAATTTTATATGTTTCACAATTTAGTATAAAATAATTCTCTCAAAATTCGACAAAAAATATTTTTTGCAAAGAAAAAGTTTTCTTAAGTTTAAAAGTTTTTTATATAAAAAATAAACCTAAATATTAATTAAAATTAAATAAATTAGATTATTAAAAATTAATTTAACAAATGATACATTGAAAACCAATTTAAAATTAATTGTAATATTTTAAATTCTTTTAACTAAAAGGCAATTTTTAATAAAAATCAGTATTTTTCACTATCCGCTAAAAAAATCAAACTTTTCTAGAAATTTCAAAAAACCAATCAAATATAATATTTACATGATTATTTTGAAAAGGAAACTTAAATTTTAAAATACATTTTTAAAAAGTGGTAGAAATTTATTTTACTATTTTTTCGTAAAAAGCAGTAATAATCACTTTTAAGGAAAAATCTATTTTTGAAGCATATAAATAAATTAATAAAAATTGAGTGATTAATTATGAATATGTTTTATTTATATAATACAATTATATATATATATTTATGATGTGTTCATTCCTATTAATACCATTAATTTTAACAGCTATGTTATAACTGCCATATTTAAATATTAACATTTTAATTGTATGTTCCAGTTTGTTAAAACAAGGTGTTGCATGCAATGAATGCAATAAAATTAATAAAAAACAATAAATATATAATTAAATCTCAAGGTGTTCTAATAAGATGGTATAGAAACTTACTTCTTACTTGTCACCTGATTAATTGTGAACTTTACCTTCTTTTTTAGAGGAATACTGAATATGTCTTCCAGGAAAACATCATGGATATTCCGACAAAATAAAAAAAGTTTAAAAGGGGAAAATATAATCAAGATCAATTGAATTAGTAGAAAATGGCCCTATCAACTCTAGGTGGGAAGGTCCTGTATAAATGGAACATAGGTCTCACTCCCCTTGGAACACACAAGAGATCACATCAGCAACAATGAATGTGACATAATGATGATAATAATCAATCTCAAAATGATGAAAAACTATCCAATATATCACAATAATGACATCAAATAGATCCATATTATGAATCGGGAAATACCTGTCTAACTATTCGTCATCTATCGATATTGAACATGCAGGACAACGAAACTCGTGCTCCTTTTTCTTTCCTAGAGGCATTTCCATCTCCATAATAATGGACATGAGATCCATTGTAAGTTTCACCAAATCAAAAAAATGAGATAGAAGATCCCAAAAAGAGAATATACAATGGAACCTTTACCAAAAAGAGGAGTTTCTATAAAATATCTAATGGAGACTGTAAATCTCAATATAGTTGGGCCCTCATCAAGATTCTTTAGAAACTCATCCACTATGTGAAGGTGGATTAATCTTGGGGAATGTGCCTAGATCTCTATGGGATTTGAAGAATTAGACTATATCTTAGTGTCCTTTAGATTTTATTACCCCTAACCATAATGGGGTATAGATAAATCTTTGAATAACCTCTGCAAATGACCATGGTGGACGCAAGCACTACAAATCTTTATGGGTGCAGGATAAGAACTTTGGGTGTACCCTACCTTTCCACACTAATAGGAAGTTAGGGAAACAATATTAGTTGTAGGTACTTGTAACCACTCCCAACACCCTTTCAATTACCATGCCAATTCTTCTTCCTTCCATAAATGACGTTGAAACTGTCACTGTGAGGAAGGGAAGAGATAAAGTACCCAATATTTCCTATAATGAACATTTATTCAATAATATCCATTTCAACTGTCTCCACATAGGTGGAAATATTCAGCATAAATACCTTATATTAGATGTATTTTTGTAATACCTTTATGGATTTCTATTCTTAAACAGGTCCTTTATCACCACATTAGGTGAAAAATGAACCAACTATACAAAATATGTAGTTTTATCTAACATTGAGTACTCTCCCCGCTATAAAGATAGGTACTCTATAGACTTCACTGTCACTAAAGACACTATATAGAACTTCTGAATGAATAGGGTCTTGAAAAATTTACAATAAAATCCCATTAACCAGTTTTCATGTACCCTATAATCCCACCATTTCTTTCTAGGACCCTCTATTCTTAACACTATACATTTAACATTGATATTTTCAGGTGTATCCAAGAATTCAGTCAGATCGGTATTTTCTAAACATTCCTCCACCTCTTGGTGTTCATTTATTCCCTTATTGGATTGGGATTTGTTTTATATGAAATATCAAAATCTATCACTATATCCATCAGATCATGATTTCACCATAATAACTTGATTTTAAACTTGTGGTAAATTCTAGTCCATGACTAGAATCACCTGTATGATAGCCTCTAAAAAATTCTAATCCATAGGGGAATTACATTGTGGAGGATTTCCCATATTACACTCTGGATGAACCTATGTAAGGCATCTCAAAGACATGTTTCTCCATACCATAAATAAAAGAAAATGAGAATATTGTAGGATAATATCAGTATAAACTCGAATAAAACAAGAAGAAACCTAGATCAAGGTCAACACCCAACAAAGGAGACACACATACCATATTAACATGGTGAATTAAGGATTTATATGATAATATATGGTCTATAAGTCAAATCAAACTACCCCTCAAGTTTGGAAAATCCTATATATTATCTAACTACTTCCCAAGACTAAGAATAACCTTTGTCTAGAAGAAACTTCTAATGATCCAGCCAAAAAAATCCATGCCACTAGGTTTCGACTCAGACCACAACATGACCCGAAGCACTTTCCCAATCCTCATGGGATAAATACTAGCACTATGACATTAGATAATAACCAAAGGGAATTATTTCACCCAATGTATAACAATATATATGGAATATATAGTGAGAAAAAACATAAAATAATTATTCCATAAGTTAATAATGATAATGGATGTGATAAAACCCAAAAAAATCTGGAAAAAAATTAAGTACATGCCCAAAAAATAATGAAAGGATAACCCATAAATATCAATATCTAATCTTTGTTATATGTGGGTAAATTCCCGTCACCTCACAACTTGCTACCCATACACAGATGACATAAACCACACCGCTTTACTATGGAGCCTTTCCATTTCCCATATTAGATAAAATAAACTCTACACACCCCAAGGGAGTGTACGTAGTGTGAGATAAACAGGCTCTATAGGAAGCTAGATATGTGTTCCATATTAATTATTTTCAAAATAATCCCAATATGAACATATCAAAAGAAATCTAGGCTTGATAATAAATTAAGAAATTTCGTATAAAATGCATGTTATATAATTCCAATTTTCCAAATATTTCAAAAAGCCACGTAATATATTTTCAAATCATAATTCCAAAAAAAATATTTGATTATTTAAATTATATTTCACCTCAAATAAAACCCAATAGTATAAATCCAACAAAGAAAGGAAACCACCTTAAGTGCAGCATAAGGTCTGGATAGCTAGGTAACACACACCTCAATCTAAATCAAAGACTCATGCACACTCAAGTCCTTAGATATCATGAATCAATGTTTAATGAATATAGAAATACCTCTAAAAGTGGACCCCTACAATTTCAATAATGTTCCAAGATTCAAATCATTTATGATCTATGAATATAGGATCACCGTAGATGGTGAACCCCTTATAATACCAATGTATGAGGTACAATACTACACATTCCACCTAAGTACCCAAGGTTATCAATTACAGAATATATAACATCAATTTTAAAAGGCTTTCAAATTTCATAGAAAATTAAAAAGAACCCTTTTTTAATCTAAAACATTATTTGAAAACCAATTTCACAATAAATTTTTAATTTTATTAAAAAACAAATTTCTTTTAAGAAATGTGGATAAAAACCATATTTTCTAAAAAAACACTTTTAAACACACAAATAAATCATCCAAATATCATTGTAAATTATTTTATAAAATTATTTAATAAAATTGGGAGCATTAATGGTTCATAGAACACATATTATAGATGGAACAACATACCTCAAACTCAGGTTTCACACCAACCACAATGGGAGCCACATACATAACACAAGGAAATAGATGAAAAAATGATGAACAAAGTCCCTAAAATTGATTATTAAATATTAGAATAGATTTTACAAAATACAAGGGTTGAAGGAGAAATTAGATCAATTCATACCTCAATAATCCCATTAATCACACTACAAACCACATGTTTCGTCTTATGGAAGGAAAGAACATAATGAATAGTGATGGGATTGGAGTATAATAAAAACATGATCAATAGATCACAAAAAAGTATCCAAAAAATGTTTCTAATTCTATGATAAATGGAAAAAAATGGAATGAAAAAAATACCAAAATTGAATCATCCATCCAACATACAGATCTAAGAACAAATTGGAGAATCCCAAAGAAGATATATTCACCCAAAATCATCTGGTTCATCCCATAGATTTTAAAGAGATATATGAAGGTAAATTAGAAACGAATTACGTGATTAACACACATAATTAACTAAAATAGGTATAACTGATAGATTAAATTACTATTTTATGATGTGAAATCACAGGATTGATGATACACATAAAAATGCATCGCCTTAATTTAAAACTTCAAAAATCCTATTTATCAATGTGAATTATCATTTCACATCATGAATTTTTTTTATGTCCTAAAATAGGATCATGGATTCTGACCAAGAGTAATTCATGTCGTGAATGTACACTTCATAGAATGAACCTTCTCTTATAGAAATATCTCATCCCAAGTCCTTTATAAAACCCTTATGTCACCTCTAAAATCCCCCAATCCCAAAGAATAACCTATTAAACATTATAAAAATAGATTTACTTAACCACGATGTTATAATTTATTTCATAATTTAAAAAAAAACTAAAATATTTAACAAATATTACCTTTTTTTGAAATCCTATATATCTACAATAATTGTAAAGTATACTGTTGGTATAATATACCTTTTAAAATGGATTAGATTTTATTATAACATTGATATGTGACATAATCATTTGATAAATTTTTTAACTCGTAAAAGTATTCTAAACAATTCCACGTCATGTAATCTTTATTGCTCATTCCTAACACCTCATTTAGGTTTTAATAACCATGAATGTATATTAGAAGCTATATTGTTAGAATTTATGACAAAACTTTATTCCTTTAGTTTGTAATTTTACCCATTTTTCTTATCAACACAACATCATAACTTTTACCTTACATTCCATACTTCATTTTTTACTAACCCTTTGGGAAGGTAAGGTATTTTTTTTGAACTCATTCACATTATTAGAAATTTTCCAATGATTTTAATATAATTCATACCATATTAAAAAAATACTTAATGAAACATTAAATTAATTATTTTTTTATTCTCAAAATTATCTAGATCAAATTATTAAACTACATAAATAGTTGGCTACTCCGGAATGACTAATTAAAACACATAGAAAATTTTCTCTTGTAGAAGAACAATTAATATCTTTCTATTATAGCCTATGACTATTCTCACATTAATCGTTCTCTATTCTATATTAGCATCAAAGACAAGATGGAAAGTGATGATTAAATCTATCTATAATAAAATATTTTATCGAATGAGTATCATGTTTTATAATAATTTAACAAGAACTTTTATTAAATATGATTTCACTAAAATGATGACCGCTTTTAAATTTCATCATATCTTTTAATGGTTCAAGATCTATATTTTATCATGACTGACATAGGTTAATCAAATAAATAAAAAATAAAAATATCTAGTAAACAATAATGTTAATCATATCATATATATATCATGGATTATTGAGTGGTTAAATATTTCCCCAATCAATCATATGGGTTATTTTAACACAATTCCTCTGATATCATAATCGTTATAGTTTCTTAGCTAAGTGTAAACCAAATAAACTTCCATGAATGAGGCTTCTAATGATTAGATCCACCTTTGTTAAATAATCAAGGTCTTGAAAAGTGTTCACTCTAAAATGAATCTAAAACATAGTCTTTTGAAAGCTGTTTTAATCTCACTATCATATCACATTTATTCCATTTACATATATGCATGTTTCTAGTTATTTAGTTTGGAATATTATTTCTTTATCTAAATTAATATGTTCCAAAACATATTAATGTGAAACTCTTTACATAACACATAACTTGTATTACTAACCTAAATTAAAATATAACTACAATCATTTATATTTAAGTGAATCCCATGTAGAAGGTATATGAAACCATTTCATGTAAATGCTTAGAATCTTAGGAAATCAATAATCCCAATAAGAGTGTGCTTTGAGCGATAGATATCCAACACATATATTTCTAGACCAGACACAATCTTCCACAATAGTGAGTAGTTTGACTCAAATTCCTTCAAACTAAGGATACTTTATTCAAGAGATACCTCAATTACATCATAATTCTGACAATTAATATTTATAAACTATAATCAACTTATTAATTCTAGCTCATATCCCAGAAAAATCCAAATTCAAGGTATAATAAAGCTAAATCAAGTATTATACCTAGCATGAAACTTCCTTAAATTCATGTATAACAATATAAAAGTAATTTAACAAATTTAACTAAAGAATACTTCTATTCATAATATAGAAATTTAAATCATTGAATAATAAAGAAGGAAAAATTGAAACATATAAACAATTCATAAATTTATATATGAGATATAAACTTATCAAAAATTCATAAGTCAAACTAGTTGTAATTATTTCATAATTTTTCATTCACTATGGATATTATATATATATAAAAATAATGACACATTCTATTAATTTCGAATAAAAACTCATTCATAATATTCATTAATATGAACTAATTTTAAATATAACATATTAAATGAAATATAACCATTTTTTATTTTAATTATATTATATAATCAATTTACACAATCTAAATATAACATATTAATATTATTTAAACCTTTATCATATCAAATATCAAAACACTTTTTTGGATAGAGTTTAAATAATTTCATCCATTTAGGATATTGATTTTAACATTTCAAATCATTTAATAAAATTAATTAATAATAATAAATAGAAATTATTTTATATTTTAAATTATTCTTTGATTTTTAAACACATTATAAACCATCTTTACAATTTCCATATAAAAACTTCATATCCAAATTATATGTCATTCCATATAATTTGAAAAATGTATTTAAAAATTAAAACTAATACTATGGAATATTTATTTAATTAATATTTCATAAACATTTAAAAATTAATTATTATCATTTTAAATATTAGATACATGTTCCAATATATATATTTTATTAATTTATAAATATTTTATTTATTTTATAATTCATTATATAATTGAAATAAAAGAAAAATTATTTTTTTTGTTTTATGTTTATATCATATCTAATGATATAAATGTGTTGTAAGAAGTGATATGTTGTATGTCTTAGGTGGTGGTATTTTATCTATTGTATAATATGATAGATGATAAGTTGATTAGGTAAGAAAAACCCAGTGCTCAAATCCTGTGTAACAATAAAACTAGAATCACAAAGCATACCACACACAACCTTAAGCCTATATTGTGATGGATTGTGTTTGAATAACTTAATGCCTATGGATTTCATAATATACATTAAACCTTACATGAGTGTAAAAAACACAATTCATGGATATCGTGGATTATGATATGTAGAAAGGGTAGTCTATGTAGGAATAACACATCATTGTGGTAACCCCTATCAGAATATCCCATATATTGAAAAATATCACAAATTTTGAAAAAATCACACATAATATTAACCATCTCATTTAGTTTTCAGTTACTTATAATCTATGATTTAAAATGGAATCACTTAAGAAATACAATAATCTATCTTGTGACATGAAAACATTATTATCACCCATTATGACTAGTTATATCCTACATTGTGATATGAAAAATACTAGAGGATTTATATTGGATTGTATACATTGATATAATATATCATTTTTGATTAAAATCATAAGGCTAATGATTTCATGTATCACAAGACATACCATAGTTCATTTTTATATCATTTTTAATAATATGAAAAACAAAAATAATAGAAAAACGCTATTTTTTCATTTCAGAACATGATTTTTTGAATCAAATCACATGACATTGCTTTGATACCACCATAAGGTTTTTTAAGATTGATTAAAACTTCATCAAAATAAAAAAATTGGTAGAAAATTTGAAACCTAAGATCAACCATGCATGAAACCCTGAAACCATGCTTAATATATAATAAAGGACATCATGTGTACTTTTCACCATTGTTAAAATCAATTTCTATCTTCATTCACATGATTTATGACGATATGTAAACGACATCCCTCATACTCCCATATCCATGGTGTACCCTTGGGTTGTCTTTAATAACCCAATACTTGTGAGAGATTCATCAACCCTCCCCAACATGCTAGTATATCATGATGCCAAGGAATGTAGGTTGAGAACATTTGGAAGGTGAGTCAAATAGAGGAACTTTCATAATAATAGAACTTATTTTCATGCATCAACCACCCTTTTTAATCATTAAATATCCTCCATGTATTAACTCATATGCTACAAAATTTATGAGTAATGTATAGGTTACAAAATCCTGAAAAACCCGTTGACCAACAAAGTCTTTATCACATAATGATTCTACAAAATGTTATATTTAATGACATATTTTCCATAAATGACTGATGTTGAATAATTAAAATGTGTCAATAAATTAGATGGTGTTTATTTGTATCATACAATATGGCCTATAACATAGCTTCAAATCATTCTCATATCATAATTTATAAAATACAGATTTAGGTCACATCACTTTCAATCATGTAAAATCATCAAAACCTATAATACTTAATGATGATCATTTTTTAAATATAACTAAAAGTCATTCTTTGAGGGTATTTTATCATTCCATTATTCATGTTACATATAAAAGACATATGATTAAATTATAGAGGAATCTTACTTTAATATAAAACCATTATACAATCTCATTGAAAATAATCATAAAATCTAGTATCTCATGTATCTAATACATAGAGAATTTACATGGCCCTCATGATTTTAGTACATTAATTTCTTTGTTAATGAATTTTCTAAATTCTCTTCTATAACTGACCAAAAAAATATGTACATTTCCCATTTTAATAATCTCTTGAATGAGATGATGTTTTTAGTGTTGTGTTTGGACCTATAGTGAGGTCAAAGTTCATTAACATGAGAAATAACATAATTTTCATTAGAATAAATCTCAATTGGTATTAAAATACAAGAAACCACCAAATTTTTATTAATGAACCTCTTCATCCAAACAACTTACTTCACAAAATCTTGGAAATGATGTAATCTGCCTTTACTTTCAACTCTGACACAATGTTTTATATGGTACTATTCTAAATTATCACTCCACCATTGTGGGAAAACATGAAACCAGATTGAGATATCATATCATCCTTGAAACCATGAAATCTATCTTTGGTGAAATCTCGTACAATGAGGTCATTATTTCTTCTAGGGACCTATAACATATCCTTAATCATTTTATGTACTTAAGGATATCCTATGTAAGATTTATAAGGAATATTATCCATCCTTTATAAATATTTAGATGAATAATATATATTTCAATGACTCATGAAACCCAACATTGATAAACAAACCCTGTAGTAGTTATCCATCCTAAAAAAATTATCACATTACCAATATATGTTTTTTGGATTAGTATTAGAAAACTCCTTGATATATTTATACAGATATTATACAAAATATGTAAAATTCTTCACCAATTTCCTTAATTTAGAAACATGTTCCCTACCACACCTGAGTAACATATAGTCCTAATATAATTTTCTATAAAAAGTATCTAATGGTGGAAATTATTTTGATATTGAGAAGAGTGGATGAAATAATATGGGTTAGGAGCTTCAAGATCCAATTTTCAAAAATTCAAAATCCCCATTACATGAAATTGGTAGCCTAATGACAAGAGAAACATTAAAGAGGTTGAAAGTGTATTTACAAGGCATCATCCTGAACATACAATAGGAGGCCCAACATGAATTTAAGAGAGGAGAAAACGGGACTATAATTGTACTTATTAAATAAAAAAGTGAAATTCATTGGCCCACAAAAGTGAATCTATAAATTTCAAGAAAATTTACTTACAAAATTCATTAATGTAAAATTTGGTGGGTTACTAGTCTCCTTAGGGAATGAAAATATTGGAGGTATTACTCGCTGGATCTTTTAATTGCAAGAAAGATAAAAAATTTTGGTTTAGGATTTATAAATTCTAAGGATATCTGTTTTACAAATGTTTCACATATTTGGATATAAATATCCACTGCCAATATACTCCCTATTACTATGAATTTTAGTGCTTCCAAGAATTTATTTTCTTGTGTTATTAGGATAAAGAATGTAAGTCTTATAAAAGGAGTGATAAAATTTTACAACATATTTATAATTAGTGTTTTAAGGGTAAAGTTTCCTTGGGGTCTTAGTAGATCATTCCCCTTCTCAACAAAAATTCCTCTTCACTTATTTACTTTTTATTTCTCATATTTCCATAAATTATATTTTTAGGTTTTTCCAATGAATTCTACATCCTATATGGTATAATTCCACTTGGTATAATTTTTTTGAAATAAAAACATGGATTATTTTTTTTTCTATTTCTTCTATTTACTTCTTCTTCTTTTATTTTCTCCCACCACTAATTTTGGTTGCATATTTCTTATGGAATTTTTGAATCATTTTCTTCATATTTATGAATGTATGATATATCAAATCTATATTTCATAATCTCAAATTTTCTCTCAATTTTTAATCTTTGAAACTAAAAACATTTATTTGGAGATATATCTGATTAAATTTGGGATACATAATCACCCTTATGAAATATAATTATCATCAAACTGAATTCCAATTAAGTTTAATGTTGTTGATTAAAATTATTGAAATTGATATTATCTCAATATTTTGTATCATAAAAATTATATTAGTACATTTTAGTATAAATAAAACTTATTTTACTTGATCACCAAGAGCCTAAGATCATTGTGATTATTTATTTTATATAGTACTTGAAAAAAGAGGATAAAAAACAAAAACAAAAGAAGAAGAAAAAAAATACTCACTCGAATCATTATAATAAATCATTTAATTTTATAATTTATTTTATTTTATTATCCACTATCTTATTCCCTTCACTAGTAATTTATTTTCCTTCTTTCCCTTAAACTTCCAATATTTATGAGATTCCATCAATCCAAAACCTTTTAAAATTTCATGTTTTTAAAGCTTAATTTAAATTGATTTCTTATTATGATTTTTCTTCTTGATTATACTTATGAGAACTTATAGGAAGCAATTTATTATGCTATAGAATTGTAAGGAACCCATTATGTGATTTATAAAAGAGATAATTAGAGTGTGATGAGTTTGACACAAGAATAAATGGTTAAGTGATGAATAATGAAAAGATGATTAAATAAATTTTTTGGTGAATATTTTATTGATGCTTAATTATAGGGTAGATGATTTATAAAATTCATTAACTTCATGGGGCTCAAGAAGGCATGAATTTTATGAAGGTGATGATGAGTAATCTGATTTCAAATAATTATGAAAGGTTCCATGTGTGTGGAGGGTTACTACCAGGAAATAAAAATATAAATGATTTGAGGTAATCTGGAGGTGGAATACGAATATATGATAACAAAGTATGTTAGTGACTCATGTTGGATCTAGGGATCTCTATCACTGCTTAAGGTTCATGCCCTGAGATTAACCACCCTACTATTTGGTTATCAAGCATCATGTGATGACCCTAATTGGTCACGTAGTGATGCTACATTCTATGTCCCAAATTAGGGGAGGGGGAGTTTGATGCATCATATAAATACCATATGGGATCACTCCCACATCATGAGTCCATTTATAAATTCCAATGAAGTGATTAAAAGTATAAAATATCATTGTGTGAGGGGTTAGTAAGACCTATAGCTTTTATTAGTGAAAAAGTGAAGCTCCCCTACTTGGATCACCCAAACTGTATTCAAATGGTGGTTGTCATGAAAACTAAATAATGAATCCCCATATACTATATGTTTTCAACTACTGGTAAGGTCCTAAGATAGTTGTGGGGATACTATTACCTTAAAAAATAAGGCCCATGTGTCATGTTTGAATCTACTAAAAATTCAGGATGACCCATCTTTATAACAGACAACCAAAATCATGTAGAAAAATAAAAAAGGATCCAAGAGGTCCACCATAGTCCACAATATAATACAATAAACTTTCTACTCGATGCATCAAAACATAACAGAGTATAAAAAGTATACAAATAAACAAAACCGGCATCGTTATATAATAGAAAATAGCACACTCGCTAGTATAAATTCTAAAAAATGAAAAAAACATACTATCATATGAAAAAACTCACACAATTTTACTATAATATCCATGAACATTTATAATGTTAACTAAATAATATTTCCATATCCATTTATTACCCATTCCATAATAAATAACATAAATGTATTCCCATTTACACTGAAACATATACTGTGCATGTGGGTAGGGGTTGAGTCCTACTACCTAGAAGGAATCCACAATTCCTCAATAATACTAAGTGCGAATGGGATTAAGTGACCATTCATGAATTTTACATAAATTATACAAGTCATGATCATGTAACACACCTATATAGAAACAAAAAACACAATGTATATACAAGAATAGAATTTAGGTTGTAGTATGTTAATCGGGACACAATGACCTGTACTAGAATATGTAGTGTAGGATATCATAATGAATCCTGAACACTAGAAAAAGATATGGGGTATTGTATCCTCAAAACCTAAAGTGTTTTTTAGCTCTCAAAAATGTTTTTAAGCCATGTAATCTGTTCAACACTTCTCACTCATGAGAAAGAACATATCACAACCACAATCCTCTCACTCAGGATGAGGTCCCAACTTGACCACTCCCCTATCATTGGGTGGGTCTTATAATCATAGTGGACTGATACCCTCTCACTCAGGGAAGTCTCTACCCATACCCTCTCACTATGGGAAATACCATACATCCCATCCACTTCCCTCTCACATAGGGTAGGGTCATCCACATCATCCACTAACCTCTCAATCAGGATGGGGTAAAAACCTAACAGTTTTTTTCTCACTCAGGGTAGATTATAATACACATCTCCCTCCCATCTCACTAAAGGTGAGGGTAATAACAATCAAACTCAGTATACAAAATCATACAAAAAATATATATTCCGAATATGATGAAAAAAATAATGGGGCATGAAACCTATTTCAAAATACGACAACTCAATTATAGGGAACTAGTCCTGTAACATCCACGACCGGGAAACCATTAAACCAGTGCTCTAAGTTGAGTCACCACATGACCTCAAGTGTTCCTCCTTATATTCCAGATGTTGTAAATTTGTAAATAGGGTTTGATAAATTACATGGGGAGACTATACCATCTTTACTAGAGTAAGTCACAACAGATAACATATGAAATAATAAAATAATAGTACAAAAACCAATAACAATAATTCCAACTTGTTTCCAAATAGGTTAAAAATCACAACCAAATAGTAAATATGTCATTCCATTACATAACTTTTAAAGGTGAAGGAAAACAAAAAATAAAGACCAACAACTGATTCCCTAAAACGGTCTTAAATCCAAGTCTGGAACCACATCCACATACCCCCCAAGGCAAATTCAACTCCATATAATATGGCCTTTTCCCTTGTATGGTCATACAGTCATGAAATCTATTTGGGTACCTAATGGAGGCCTGAGCATGGTGTGTGTATAAATTATTAATACCCCACTAATGGTGTCTACAAAATATCTATTCTAAACAAATGGTGCATGAAATTATGAAATAAATGACAACATAAAAATAAAAGACAACTCCGAAGCCATTAGATTACATTATTCACTTAAACCATTTTCATCATTATTTACATCTTCATTATATAATAAAATTCCAATACAATAATCATATTCATCATATAAACCATTTTAAAATTTAAATAATTCTCACCACATTATCCATGAGTAAACCACTTACATCATTTTAAAAATGGACTAAGCCAGTCAGTTACAAATCATAAGTAAATAATTCAAGTTCCCTATCACTTAAGGGAATAACATTTCACAATCAATAAATCGCACTTACCTTGAATCCTCAGTCCATGTAGTTTTATTAAATGAAACCATTTAGGGAATATATCATCAGTCCAACTCCCAGACCCATACATTCCTAGGTCAGGTTAGATAATCAATCTAACTCAACCCATGGGAGGATCCTCGATCATTTATCCTACCACTAAGCCATGTATACATGTTTATATATCAATTAAACTCATATAACATATCACAAACCATACGCAATCAATAAACATAACATTCACATTTCACATTATAAATAACACATAATTAATCTTTATGCCATACCCATTTACACACTTTCCATTTACTAAGCATATCCCATTTAACCCGTATCACATAATTATAAATTTCAATACATAATCATTTTTATAATTTTTAACAATTAATATTCATTAATACAAAAGCACATTTCCATTACAAAGTCATAATCCTTTTGTTACATTCCCACTAATCTATTTAACATATTCCTCAAATCAGAAGCCATTTGACACATCCCCACTTTGACCTAATTAACATAATTTTTATTCCATGATAAAAAACCCCTTATGTGAAACGCCCCGACCCCTGTAACCCAGAGTCAGTGCATTGTTAGATAACATTGGCATGATCACAAAAGATAAAGTCTCAAAGGACCAATTTTTTTAGTAGCCTTGTAAGTACTAGATATATTCATAAGGTTTACATTACATCATAAACTAAAAAAACAACAACAACATTGTTTTCATAGACCACACTCATATCCCCTTAGACTATCCCTAATGGCCATTCATAAAATACTTCTTTTCATCTTGGGAAAAATAAAACATAGAAAGGGGTGATCTCGGATTCTCAGTAAGGATAACAATATAGCAGAAGCTTTCATAAATAAGAATAAACATTTAAGGCAATGTATAAGACTAAAACAAAAGCCTTTTAAACTTGAACTTCATAATAATATGGAAAAGAAAAATATAAAATATTGCTATTTACTTACATGGATATTCTATTAGACAAATAATCACATGCAATATCAATAGCCACTTTCATAATGATGGAATACATAATGCCAGACTTTCATAACCACATATTCAAGGCCTTTTTCCAGGACTACAAATAAAATTTTGTCAAGGACTTATGCCAAGACACTAGTTTGTCTCCTGAGACCTACCGATGCATCGAGGAGCTATAGCGGGCTCCACCATTCACTTACTAAGTCCAATTAATTCCTCATACAAAAAGGTTTAAACATAACATAAACATTCGTATTAAAATTAGAATAAAAAATGTTAATACTTTATCCATAAACCATGAATAGTATAAAAATAACACATCCATATTAGAAAATATCACAAAACCTTCAATACAATATGGAAGATTTGTATCATAATAAATCAACTTTAAATAAACTTAAAATCCATCAAAGGATGTTGACATAGATGTAATCAATACCTTTTTTGAGAAATATTTCTTTATATTTTGAAATAATTTAAAATACATATAATTATAAAAGAAAACATTTATTTTGGAAATATTATTATAAGCTTTTAATGGAAGCTTTGATGATGTTATAATGGCAGAAAATAGCCGCACCCGACGTATAAGTTAAAAAGAAGACATTCTTACATTAATTTTGTCAAAAAGTTTATAAACGACCTTGTTTGGAAAATGACGGAAAGATTCCTTTATAAACATCTTATAAAAATTAAAAAAAGGTTATAAATGACTTTAACCCACAGTCTATAAAAATAGTAAGAATGTTTTGAAATATATTTTTAAGAAACATGGATGTCGATGATAAAGAGGTCCTAGTAGATACATACATAAAAACAACCTCGGATAATAAAGAGATTGTGAAATTAACCCTTAAATTGTACTTTTCCTTGGTTGAGGGTAGGTTAACCTCCTGTATAATGGTGAAATAATTGATATTAAATTATACAGGAACCATATACATTAATATGATATCATATATGATCTTTTAACATTGCTTTGTTAATAATATCTTAGTATTATTGTTGTTTCAAGGTGTTAATGGATTCGTTTTACTTTATATTCTTTGTTATGTGAGTCATATTTATTATGGATTGGATGTATCTTATTCATATTAAGAATGATATCAAGTATTCAAAAATTATTTTTAAACATTCAATAAAAATTAGCTTGGAATGGATACGACGGGGAAAGAATCTCATTGCGTTCGTTTGGATGATAATCTGTACGTACACAAGAGCGACAATATCATTATTTTGATATTAAAATAATATATAATTGGATGGTATATCATATATATAGAATCATTATCATGTTATATTTATTATTTACATCAATAACACATCATTATTATACACATCCAAATAATAATGTATTGAATAACAATTACACCACGACGTGGAGACGGTAAGCCATACGTACACACATATGGTGACATGTCATTCAAAGGATGGATAAAATAATGAATTTTGTTGTACCATATTTAAAATAACATCACAGTATATATAAGATACTAGAGTTATTGTTTTATGATGTAAACAATAAAGAAAAAGGAAGTGGAAGAAGAAAGGAACTTGAAAGAGGTGATGAAATATTTACCTCTTTTTTGGGTTCTTCCTTTTGATTTGATCAAAAGGGCTCTTTAGGTTGGCTTTCTGACTAAAGTAAGGAATCTAGGATGAAGGTAGGATAGATGAGAGGGTATTCGGGCAGATTTTGGCTGAGTTAAATGGATTTGAAGGTGTGAATTAGAGAGAAGGGAGAGTGCCCTTTTATAAGAGGGGTGAGAGGGAACCTTAGGAAAATATAGAAATATTATTTTATAATAAAATCATTTTCGGGTTCTAATGGCTTCAAAAGAAATTATTTAAAGTATAAGGTGGGTATGGGTCGAACACCACTCAAAAAATAGGTTTTAGATAGGTTTGGGTCACTATATTAACTTTATCTTTTAGATTTAACTCTTAGATAAATAGTTTCACATTTACCATGTCTCTTTGTATTTTTATATTATATGGCTAACAATACTAAAATTAAAGTTATAGCCACGGACCTATATCCCTAGTTTTGTTGGTCTGTGGCTATATCTTTCTAATTTCCATGGTTTAATTTAATAACAGTGGCTATAGAGCATCTTTTCCAATTTGATATAAAGGTCCCCGATGCGCTCCTATCGTCTTCTATCGAGCCCTCCACCCTCTCTAGTTACCTTCTCCCCCTCCCTCTGAATTTCCAGTTCCTATCACCTCCTTCCCGCCGAATCTCTGGTTCCCGTCCCACATGACCATCTCTCCCCTCTCCTCTCTAGCCATGCACGCCACCGTCCCTCTCCCGATTCCTCTTCTTCCTGTGATTTCACAGGATTTATTCAGGTTTCTTCATCAGCGTCTCGAGGTAAGCTGTCCTCTTCCATTCTTCTTCTCCTTTTGGCTGATTTCTATTCTCCTCGTCACCCTATTTTGTTCAGCTGAACCCTCGTTCACGGGTTAACCAGATTGTTTTGATTTTGTTCTTTGTTAGGGCGAGCAATGAGTCTCTCGGGTCGGCTTAGGCCGTGTTTCAGCATTTTCCACCGAATTCGAAGCAAATTAGACTGTTTTGGATCGCCCACCACCATTTTGATGTTGATTTTCATCTGCCTTTTTCTTTTAGCCCAATTTTAATTAGGGTTTTTGTTATTTTTGGGTTCCTAGAACTTTTTTAGTGTGTACTAGTCATCCTTGAGATATGTTTTGATGTTATTTATTATAAATGTGTGTATAAATTCAGATCCTTCAGAATTATTTTACAAATAACATCTAAATGATTAGATTGTGAAGAAATTAATCCTACAACACCAAGAACATGATGGTCAAACATATAGATTTAATGATATCGATGAGTGTTGTTTTCTTGGCTTTAATGCTTTATTCATTTCTAGAGACATAGATTTCTTTGGTCATTATTATGAGAACTAACAATACTAGTTTTGAAGAAAAATTCCACTACCACTCTTCAGGTATTTTCCTGCACATAGTGGAGGATGTTGGCAAAGCTAGGTTGTGGTGTGGAAGATCTAGGAGACTAGTAGTGAAATGAAGATTATCTGATTAAATGATCTACTAGTGTTGATGTTCCATGCCCTCCTCAAACTCATGAACATTGTTGATCATACATTATGTATCATAGTTATCCCTAGTGAAAACATAGAACCTTATTGATATACTCATCTTCTTTTTTGGAAAATGTGAAATGAAATATTAAATGATGATCAAATTTATAGATTATGTTTGGTATTTTCCTCTTGAATAATGATTACCACTACTACAAATTAAAGTTATAGCCACAGACCTATAGCCACAGTTATATTGGTCTATGGATATATCTTTCTAATTGCCATAGTTTAATTTAATAACCGTGGATATACAACGTGCTTTCCAATTTGATATCGTGGTCCCTGATTCTCTACTCTCGCGCTCCTCGTGACTTCTTTATCCTCATGGATTCTTCTCCTCCCGACAAGTTCTCCCCCCCAACCCCACCTGACCGTGTTGACCTCCTCCCCGACCTGGCCTGACCGCGGCGCCCTACTCCCCCGATGAATTATCCTCACCAATGTTTTCTCCTCACCGCGGGTGTAACAGCCCAATATTTTATAAAAAAATATTCTTTTTAATTTTATTAAAGTATTGTGTTGTACGCTACACCAAAAGGAGCTTGCACAACACGCATCCTTGACTTGCCTTGCATTACACGCAATCGCGACCTTCCTCGATAGCTTGCGTCGTACGCAATACCGAGTTTCACTAAACAACAATATGCTATTAAAACTAGCCGTTATGAATAGTAATAACCACTTTTTGAAATTTTATAAATTTTATTTTTCAAAATGGACTTCATTTTTGGACTCAGAATATCGAAATTAGCCTAGGGTGAAATTTTGGTATTTTTCTGAAAACTTTCAATTTTTGATGAATAGTGAAACCACTAAGTGGTAGGTTAAAAACTGAATTTTGCATAAAACTTAATTTTACCGCTTCTGTGAATGGAATTTCAAAAATCTGACAGACACGGTTGATGTCAGTAAGTAAAATGTGGTTCAATGAGATAAAAATAATTTTTTTGGTGAATAGTAACTTTTTACTATTTTTACCGCGGTTAATAGTAAATAGGGTAACTAAGGGTAAATATGATATTAATATTACCCTAACACATGTCCTAATTCTATTGGACAAGTGTAATTCGACCAAAAACAAACTTAGGAATAAAATATGACCATTTAGGCCCACTTGGATTAGATTAGGACATTTATTATTAATTTATTTAAAGAAGGGTTAAAATAGTTAAAATCAAAGTTTAATGAGTAAATCATTTTTAATATGGGGTTATACATAAGATAAATTCTATTGTAAATATTCATTAGAAAGATAAAAAGATTTCCTACATGATGGTATTTTATTTGTAATTTTTAGACCTCAAATAATTTAATTTATTTATGACACAAAGATGATGCAGTAATTATCTTATTAATGAAATATTGACAAAATTGATAATATAAATACCAAAATAAATGTAATTTGAGACGTTTTATGAATTCCACTAATTTTCTAGGTTACTATGATATATTAGTGTTGATTTAATCAACTTGGTTCGAACATATAATTCTGTTATGACTTTCACAAAAATCATATATCAAATAGTGTCAAAATTGACACAAAATAGTTTTTAAATCAAATATTATATTATTAATTGTTATTGTATTCCTAAAAATCTAAGGTTCGGCAAAATGACTTAGATAAGGATATATATATTAATAATAAACAATTTGGGGTTCGTTTGGCATGTTATAGTAAGTGTATTAACCATATAGTGAAAGAAAACAAAAAGACACGGTAAAAGTTAAATTAATTAACTTAGAGTTAAATCTAATTGATAAGGTTAAAATAATACCCTAAACTTGTCTAAATCCTATTGTTTGATAGGATTTCGACCCATCCCCACTTTAGCTTCGAAATAAAAACCTTTGGAACCATTATAAACCGATTTTGACTTTAATATAAAATAATATTTTGAGATATTCCTAAGGTGCCCCTCTCCTCCCTTATAAAAGGGCACCTCCTCCCCCTCCTCCTCACACCAATTTGAGCACTCAAGCTCGGACAAACCCTGCCATTTTCTCCTCTCCACTTCCCTAGAATAATCCTATAGGTCCTGGTATTCTCCAAAGACCAATCTTAGTTCCTTAAGTGGAGGATTCAAAGAGGCGTTCCAAAGAAGAGGTAATATCCATTACCGATCATTTCAATTTCTTTCTTCTTCAACTTCTTCTTCTTTAGTTGTTTCATGATAAAGTAATAACATCAGTATTACTTAAATACTGATATGTTATTATAAATATGAAACAACCCTAATTCACCTTCTATCCATCCTACAGAAAAATGAAATCACCGCGCGTGCGTACGTACGGAATACCGTCTCCACGACGCGATGAGATTCATTCTCAATGATTAACCATTCATGAGTGATTATAAAGTATATATAATAAGTAATAATGAAATATATGACCTAATAATGATACTGGAATTATTTATATTTATATGTATGTCATCTACTTAATTCCATTCAATTCAATAAGGAAACGAAAACAGCGTTCATGCGTACGTACGGACTACCGTCTCCATGAACGGTGTTTTTCATTTCATTTATCTATCTTATATATATATATATACTGAATATATATGATATATAAATCATATTTTATATTCAGGAAGTAAGTAAATCATGATATAAGTAATAATAATGTCAAGAACAACAAGTCAAAACACCTACGATAAAATGAAACGATTTTACCCAAAACGCTTCTTTAACATGGAGTTTACAAAAGAACGGGTAATATAATGTCATAAGTGAACCATATATGATATCATAACAATGAATATGATTCTGGAATAAGTCAATAACATTATTTAAACCATTATACAGGATCTTCGGACACGTACAAAGCAAATCGGACCTAAGGTAAGGGGAAATATCACAATCTCACTTTTATCCGAGATTGTTTTTACTTTGGTAATTACTGGGGTGTATTTTATCATCCACATCCATGTTCCCTCAATATGTAATATTATTTCCATCCTTCTACAATAGTTTATATACAATTTTACCCTTCGGTGAGTTTTTAGTAAAAGAAACAAAAGGAATCTTTTGTCATTTTTCGTACGAGGTACTTTTTGACTTTTCCGACTAAAGTACGAAGAATGTTTTTTTAACTTATACGGCATGAATGGATTTTTAAAACATTATTTCCAAGAAGCTTACTTTAAAAGTTTTCAAGTTTATTTTTAAATCAACTTCTTTTATTTTAATGTCGTATGACATGATAAGAAAGGAAAAGTGTTTTTGAAGAAGAAAGGATATTTTCCTCAAGAATGAAATTCAAGTATTTTATCAAAATTATTTTCCATCTAAGATAATAAAAGGGTTCTGTTTTTATCCCTATTATTACATGGATTTGATTATGTTGTGATGGAAATATTTTTATTAATTCCTTTATCTTATATGAATTGTTTTATGATGTCATGTTGTTTAAGAATTCCATTTTTATTACATGGGTTACACTATGATGTATGGTTTATGATTATGTGGCACACATAAGAAAGGATTCATTATAAGATGGGTGGGACCTATATCTCCCTCCAATGCATTGGGTAAAGATTTTATATCTCATGAGATAGACAGGGATGGAATGGTAGGTTATACCGGTTCAGTGAAACAGGACTGAAACGAGGGTTACTCGATTCAGAAAGGGACTTTGTCCACTAAGATAGTCTTGGCAATGAGTCTTGACTAACAAGAAATGATTCTCTATGATTATGTGTGTATGCCACAAAGTTTCATGTTTTAAGTTATGATTATTGTGATTATATTTCACTGCCATGATTTATTCCATGTTATGAAATTATGATCTCTTTTGCAGGTTAAGATTTCCAAAAATGTTATGTTCTTATGAATATGATGTGATTGATATTTCTTTTGTTTACCCTTACTGAGAATTTGAGCTCACCCTTTTATGTTTTCTTTTCCCCAGGATATAAATAAAGGTTTTAGGTAAAAAAAAGGAAGATCTTTATGGGAGATGTTGAAGATCTTTCACCACGATTAGAAGATTTTATTCCGAGTTTCCAAAGACACTAAACTATTACGATCCTTGTGTGTGTGTTTTTGTTATGTACTAAGTATTCCGAAAAAGTAATGTAATGTCAATGTACGTCAAGATACGGGTCTCTACAGTTGGTATCAGAGGAAAGGTTTAGTCAACCTTTGGAAACTAGGATGCAAAAACGTTAGTGAGATCCCTAGAGATATTTCTAAGGTATGTCTAGGGATGTCTCTAAGGTTAAATATACGTATAGGTTATAGTCCTAGAATTGCGCCAACGATCTTCGAATTTAACCTAAGATGTTAGATATTGAGGGTACTACCCCTTTATTATGTTGTTTTCCCTAGCATGATTTTTGCCTCTCACACTATTCTTTTTGGGTTTTAGACAATGGCTGGAACCCGAAGGAACCGTGTTGATCAATGCAATGGACAATGCAATGATTTCCCTCCTGAACAAACAAATGTTATGGGAGATGGAGTGAATAATCTTATTGCTATACTTACACAAGCTATGAATCATTCTGGACATCCAAATGAGCAGAGAAGGGAACAATATTCTATTGAGTCCTTCATGAGGCAGCGCCCACCTTCTTTCAGTGGGTCTACTGATCCATTAGTTGCTGAACAATGGATTAGTACTACTGAAAAGATATTTTCAGTTCTTCAATGTTCTAAACATGATAAAGTCATCCTAGTAGTGTATCGTTTGGAAGGAGATGCTGATCAATGGTGGAATCTTATTAAGAATACGAGGCAAAGGGATGAAATTGAGTCCATGGAATGGGACGAGTTCAAGAACTTATTTTTCAATAAGTACTTCCCTCGTATTCTTCGAACAAAGATGGAGAAGGAGTTTCTTGAACTAAAGCAAAAGGATGATGAATCTGTTGGTATATACGAAGCGAATTTTACAAGACTTGCAAGGTATGCATCTGGCATTATCATCCAACCTGAAAGTAAAGTTGATCGATTTTTCAGTGGCTTAAAACCAAGTCTTCGAAGGGCATTAGCTATAAGAGACTTCAGTAGCTATGAAGAAATTGTGCGTTGTGCTATCACGGTAGAAATGGAATTTGGTGTTACATATCCATCTCATGGTTTTGACAAGAAACGAAAGATGGAGTTCAAGGAGAAATCTCAGAATAATGGTGAAAAGAAGATGAATGTTTCCTTATGCACAAAGTGTGGAAAGAAGCATGGTGGAGATTGTCTTAAAGGGACTAGAAAATGTTTTAAGTGTGGAAAAGAAGGTCATCGAGTAGCTGAGTGTCGAAGTAATGGAAAAAGGGATTCTAATGATGTGAATAAAGCAAACACTACAGAGAACGCACCACCAACACTTCAATGCTTCAAGTGCAAGGAAATGGGGCATTATGCTAATAAATGCCCTAATCCAAGGGTTAGTGATGATCGACATGAGCAACCACTTAAGGCAAAGGACAAAGGGAAGTCACATGCGATCACCATTGGCGATGTTGAATATGATAACGATGTGGTGGAATGATTAAGTGTTTATGTAATGGGATTCCAAAAAAATGTTGTATCGTAAAGTATTTATGTATTGGTCTAATGTGGTATTCAAAGTGATTGAGATATTTTTGGAAATAAGATGATATGCGCATAATGAAGGGAAAACGAGAAAACGAAATGTTTAACAGTATTCATGAGCTCATGATTGATATAAGGACTAAGTGATATCATGGTTTGAGTATATAGAATTTTGAGGATTTTTGTATATGGAAAGTGTTAACTTTTAACTGCATTCAAGTTTTCACTATGGATCAATGGGTATTCAAGAGAGTACAAGATTAAGGCCTTTGAATGTTTGAAATGTGACCAATAAGATATATCTTATGATATATAGGGATCAATGATGGTATTAAATCTCTGAGAGTGGACAACAGTATTATGGATAAGCCTAAAGATTGGAATGGTTTATGTTGGATATAAGTTAGTATTGTTTAAGGATAGAAGTTTTTTTTTGATATTATTGATGGGATGTTATAGTATTATAGTTTTAGAAAAAGGACAACCTGCAGGACGGGCGACAACCCATCGCTTCGGACAAGGCTGTGGGAATCGAACCCACAACCGAAGTGCGACTGGCCTTTATCGCCTACCACTGACCTACAGGAAGTCCCTGTTTAGTAGAAACTAGTTTTATTATATTAAGCAGTATGATATATGAAGTATAAGTCCATTTTAGGAACCATATATGATTAATCTCACTATAGATTGACTTATGCATATAATTTTTTCTAACCTTTTGTTTGAGACAGATGGAATGACCCGTCATTCTATCACATGATCTGCTAACACTTCATGAATAACAAATTCAACTTCATTTATTTAAGAGATGAAGTGGAAATTGTTCAAGGCATGAACAACAGTGAGATTGTACCAAAATAAAGAAAGTATTTATTCTAATTCAAATTTTCAACTTTAGGGAAATGATCTTGAAAACCAAAAATGTTGTCCTAGTGATCTTATACCTGATGAATCGGATGGTACCTTAGATCGTCACAAATTTATGGATTTGTGATTATTGGCTTTTCCATAGCCATGTTCTCTACCACTCTCCATCAGAACATGATGGTTAGATTTCTCTTCCATATCCATATTTTCACCTATGTGGAAACCCAATGATTAGTTTATTTGGGTAACCGTTACGTTTCATACTTTTGTTTTTAAAGATTGGTTTTGATATTCCTTTTTACGATGTGGGTTTCTATTAAAGAAACTTTCGAATAGTAAACCATTTATAACCCCGACGAATTTCGAGGGCGAAATTCATTTTAAGGGGGGTAGAATGTAACAGCCCAAGATTTTATAAAAAAATATTCTTTTTAATTTTATTAAAGTCTTGTGTTGTACGCTACACCAAAAGGAGCTTGCACAACACGCATCCTTGACTTGCCTTTCATTACACGCAATCGCGACCTTCCTCGATAGCTTGCGTCATACGCAATACCGAGTTTCACTAAACAACAATATGCTATTAAAACTAGCCGTTATGAATAGTAATAACCACTTTTTGAAATTTTATAAATTTTATTTTTCAAAATGGACTTCATTTTTAGACTCAGAATATCGAAATTAGCCTAGGGTAAAATTTTGGTATTTTTCTGAAAACTTTCAATTTTTGATGAATAGTGAAACCACTAAGTGGTAGGTTAAAAACTGAATTTTGCATAAAACTTAATTTTACCGCTTCTGTGAATGGAATTTCAAAAATCCGACAGACACGGTTGATGTCAGTAAGTAAAATGTGGTTCAATGTGATAAAAATAATTTTTTGGTGAATAGTAACTTTTTACTATTTTTACCGCGGTTAATAGTAAATAGGGTAACTAAGGGTAAATATGATATTAATATTACCCTAACACATGTCCTAATTCTATTGGACAAGTGTAATTCGACCAAAAACAAACTTAGGAATAAAATATGACCATTTAGGCCCACTTGGATTAGATTAGGACATTTATTATTAATTTATTTAAAGAAGGGTTAAAATAGTTAAAATCAAAGTTTAATAAGTAAATAATTTTTAATATGGGGTTATACATAAGATAAATTCGATTGTAAATATTCATTAGAAAGATAAAACTATTTCCTACATGATGGTATTTTATTTGTAATTTTTAGACATCAAATAATTTAATTTATTTATGACACAAAGATGATGCAGTAATTATCTTATTAATGAAATATTGACAAAATTGATAATATAAATACCAAAATAAATGTAATTTGAGACTTTTTATGAATTAAACTAATTTTCTAGGTTACTATGATATATTAGTGTTGATTTAATCAACTTGGTTCGAGCATATAATTCTGTTATGACTTTCACAAAAATCATATATCAAATAGTGTCAAAATTGACACAAAATAGTTTTTAAATCAAATATTATATTATTAATTGTTATTTTATTCCTAAAAATCTAAGGTTCGGAAAAATGACTTAGATAAGGATATATATATTAATAATAAACAATTTGGGGTTCGTTGGGCATGTTATAGTAAGTGTATTAACCATATAGTGAAAGAAAACAAAAAGACACGTTAAAAGTTAAATTAATTAACTTAGAGTTAAATCTAATTGATAAGGTTAAAATAATAACCTAAACTTGTCTAAATCCTATTGGTTGATAGGATTTCGACCCATCCCCACTTTATCTTCGAAATAAGACCCTTTGGAACCATTATAAACCGATTTTGACTTTAATATAAAATAATATTTTGAGATATTCCTAAGGTGCCCCTCTCCTCCCTTATAAAAGGGCACCTCCTCCCCCTCCTCCTCACACCAATTTGAGCACTCAAGCTCGGCCAACCCCTGCCATTTTCTCCTCTCCACTTCCCTAGAATAATCCTAGAGGTCCTGGTCTTCTCCAAAGACCAATCTTAGTTCCTTAAGTGGAGGATTCAAAGAGGCGTTCCAAAGAAGAGGTAATATCCATTACCGATCTTTTCAATTTCTTTCTTCTTCAACTTCTTCTTCTTTAGTTGTTTCATGATAAAGTAATAACATCAGTATTACTTACATACTGATATGTTATTATAAATATGAAACAACCCTAATTCACCCTCTATCCATCCTATGGAAAAATGAAATCACCGCGCGTGCGTACGTACGGAATACCGTCTCCACGACGCGATGAGATTCATTCTCAATGATTTACCATTCATGAGTGATTATAAAGTATATATAATAAGTAATAATGAAATATATGACCTAATAATGATACTGGAATTATTTATATTTATATGTATGTCATCTACTTAATTCCATTCAATTCAATAAGGAAACGAAAACAGCGTTCATGCGTACGTACGGACTACTGTCTCCATGAACGGTGTTTTTCATTTCATTTATCTATCTTATATATATATATATATACTGAATATATATGATATATAAATCATATTTTATATTCTGGAAGTAAGTAAATCATGATATAAGTAATAATAATGTCAAGAACAACAAGTCAAAACACCTACGATAAAATGAAACGATTTTACCCAAAACGCTTCTTTAACATGGAATTTACAAAAGAACGGGTAATATAATGTCATAAGTGAACCATATTTGATATCATAACAATGAATATGATTCTGGAATAAGTCAATAACATTATTTAAACCATTATACAGGAGCTTCAGACACGTACAAAGCAAATCGGATCTAAGGTAAGGGGAAATATCACAATCTCACTTTTATCCGAGATTGTTTTTACTTTGGTAATTACTGGGGTGTATTTTATCATCCACATCCATGTTCCCTCAATATGTAATATTATTTCCATCCTTCTACAATAGTTTATATCCAATTTTACCCTTCGGTGAGTTTTTAGTAAAAGATACGAAAGGAATCTTTTGTCATTTTTCGTACGAGGTACTTTTTGACTTTTCCGACTAAAGTACGAAGAATGTTTTTTTAACTTATACGGCATGAATGGATTTTTAAAACATTATTTCCAAGAAGATTACTTTAAAAGTTTTCAAGTTTATTTTTAAATCAACTACTTTTATTTTAATGTCGTATGACATGATAAGAAAGGAAAAGTGTTTTTGAAGAAGAAAGGATATTTTCCTCAAGAATGAAATTCAAGTATTTTATCAAAATTATTTTCCATATAAGATAATAAAAGTGTTCTGTTTTTATCCCTATTATTACATGGATTTGATTATGTTGTGATGGAAATATTTTTATGAATTCCTTTATCTTATATGAATTGTTTTATGATGTCATGTTGTTTAAGAATTCCATTTCTATTACATGGGTTACACTATGATGTATGGTTTATGATTATGTGGCACACATAAGAAAGGATTCATTATAAGATGGGTGGGACCTATATCTCCCTCCAATGCATTGGGTAAAGATTTTATATCTCATGAGATATACAGGGCTGGAACGGTAGGTTATACCGGTTCAGTGAAACAGGACTGAAACGAGGGTTACTCGATTCAGAAAGGGACTTTGTCCACTAAGATAGTCTTGGCAATGAGTCTTGACTAACAAGAAATGATTCTCTATGATTATGTGTGTATTACACAAAGTTTCATGTTTTAAGTTATGATTATTGTGATTATATTTCACTGCCATGATTTATTCCATGTTATGAAATTATGATCTCTATTGCAGGTTAAGATTTCCAAAATGTTATGTTCTTATGAATATGATGTGATTGATATTTCTTTTGTATACCCTTACTGAGCATTTGAGCTCACCCTTTTATGTTTTCTTTTCCCCAGGATATAAAGAAAGGTTTTAGGTAAAAAAAGGAAGATCTTTATGGGAGATGTTGAAGATCTTTCACCACGATTAGAAGATTTTATTCCGAGTTTCCAAAGACACTAAACTATTACGATCCTTGTGTGTGTGTTTTTGTTATGTACTAAGTATTCCGAAAAAGTAATGTAATGTCAATGTACGTCAAGATACGGGTCTCTACAGCGGGCCCTCCCCCCGACAACTTCTCCTCCCTGACCTCTCCTCCCCGTCCTCTTCTCACTGCGGCACCCTCCTCTCCGACGAACTCTCTCACCACGGCGCCCTCCTCTCGATGACCTCTCTCACAGCGGCACCCTCCTCCCCGGAGACCTCTCTCACTGCGGTGCCCTCCTGCTGGATTCCAATCCACACAGATATTTTATACCATACCATTTCATCAATATTCTGATTTTAAGGTTATACTATGATTTGAATTTCATGTGATGGTTATTTAGATCTCCCTTCCTCTTATATTTATAGAAGACATGGGTAGAGTATGAGTAGAAATTGAAGGCATATTGGTGTGATGATGTTGAACATGTAAGGGAACCATACACAGTGATGGTGATATAAGAATTATTGATAATAAAATATATGGGTTTCTTGTGTTCATATAGATGGATTCTAGTTCATAGAAATCTTCCAACGTAACCATACATAGTAATAAGATTACTGGGAATCAATTTTCAACCCTAATTATGATGTGTTCTCTACCAAGAAGGATTTTAAAGGGATTATACCACATGAAATTAAGATATATCCTCTATTACACTTAATTTATTGGAATGGATTTGGTATACTGTATGATGTTTACACTCCTTCATGTGGTTATAATCTTTCATCTTACTGACTGTCATATCCCTTGATTTTATTCAAACAATTATTTCAAAAGTCACTCATTTTTTTGTACCACTCTTCCATGGGTTATCCAACATGTTGGTTAACTCCCCTAGAGATCTAGAAGGTTTAAATATTTTCCACCAACCAATTGATCAAATTTATTTGAGCACACTCATCTCCTCCTTGAATTCTCTTACAAGTGGTTGGATCTCTAAGTTGGACTTATGACCTAGAGGTAACTTCTCTGATGAATGTGCATGATCCTTTTAGGTTAGGAAGAGATGATCATAATTCTCTGACCAGTTAATTGTTATCTATCTTTATGAGGTAGTATGGACTTCTCATTTCATCATGTATCATTAATCAAAACTTAAAGAGCTAATTATCCATTGGTTTCCTAGAACTAATTCCTTCCTTTTATCCCATGGAAAAGTAGGGATTGATGTTTGGAATTTTTATTGATTGGGTAGAATACCTCCTCTTTGGGAGATGTATGAAGAAAATATTCTAGTTAAAGATGTTTGGGATGACACATCACGAGATTTTATATTGGAAAGGGATGTTCTCACCATTGTTAAGGATAAGTTAAGGAAGGATCTGAACCTACAGTCACTTGTTTCTTTTAATTATTGGATTAATATATTTCTCTACCACAACAAGTCTTGACCAACTTCTATACACCCTCATCGATTCTCTTCCTAATAGGTTCACGATAGAACAATATTTTATTGGGACATCCTGGAAGCTAGGGAGTATACCACATGGGTCCAGTGAATGAGACTAGAGGTATCCCCAAGCATTTTGCTGGAGGGGTTTATAACCATGTTTTTGAATAGATGCATTTTCCTACATGGGGACACATTATTGGGAATTCATGTAATCATATTCAAGGAATTGTGAATTAATTTAAATAGTTTAAATTCAGTATAAATGATCAATAAGACTCCCTTTGTAGTTGGTTCTTTTCTTTAAAACAATCAAGTTAGAAACTCTCCTGAAAAATTCTCTCCTTGGCCTATCCATTAACAAGGGTGACAAAAATTGAAATTTAATCCAACTAATGAAAGTCAAAAAAAATAAAGCCAAGTTAAAAGGTGAGGAGATATAACAATGAATACAATTCATTGATGAAATAAATGGGAGAGAAGGGAGATAATATCAATAAAACATGGAGGGATTTTTACTTGAATGAAAAGAAACAAACCAAATAATAATAATAAATTATGAGTTTCCTCTCATGTATTTATAGGTTTAAAGTCCCCAACTGGACACTACTAAAAAACTATCCATATCCACTTGGGGGTGTAGTTTTTTATCTATAAACCACCATATATGTTTGGTCCATTCATTTTTAGGTGATAATTTATTTATTTCTGCTTCATGATATTTAAGCATAAAACTAAATCCCTTAACAGCTGCAAAATACCCCTGAATGTTCCCTTTAACAATACAGGAAAGCATGCTGTCCAGTTTTGGAATTTTTCAATAACTGATGATTTCCATACCCTCTGGAAGATTCCACTTTTTTCACCTCTGAGTTTTCAATAACAAATGTGAAAGTGACTGAGTTTTGAGAAAGAAATCCAGGAATAGGGTTTTCAAGTTTAGTTTGAAAAGATTTATGGGAATTTAAAATGAATTTAAAATCCTTTTCCACTTTTATCTCATCTTCAAAAACAAATTCAGCTAACATGGTCCCAAATCAGTGTAAAATATAATGTTTTTTATTAAGAAATGACTGAAGAGTTCCATTTTATCTTTCTTTCAGACAAACTCCACAAACATTTTATTATCTACCTCATTTTCAGATTTTTTAGGTGGGTTTGTCTTCCAAAGAATGATCACTTATCTGAAACTCTTCAAATTCAAGATTTTGATCAATTTTTCCTCCTTGATTTTGTAAATCTTGAATTGTAGTTTGATTTTCACGAAATATTTTATCTCTTAAACTCTTAAAAGTGTTGTACATTTGATCATTTTTTTCACAAATCTACTTCAAGTTCATATTTCATTCCTCAAATTCAGAGATTTCAGCTTTGATAAGTTCAGAGAATGTGTGTCTTTCACTAATCACCGGCTCTATCAATTGTTCATTCGAATATTCCAAAATAAGATTTTATCATTAAAAAGTTGGGAGTTATTCCTATCTTTTCTAGCTAGATCAACATAAAATTTTTATAACTTCTTATCATTGTGATACGCATGAAACCCTTGAGTGAATTTTTTCAAATCGTGTTTCTCGTCATCATTTAATCAATCAAAAAGAAATGTAACAAGACTCTCAAGGAAAAACCGTGGTCTAGAAATTGAATAATAAATTCATTAAATCTATCTCATGCATCATTAAAGCTCTCCTTGATACCGTTTAATGAAATTGGTGATCAAGATCCTATGGTGACTATGTCTCTGACTAGTTATTCAATACATTTTTGAAAAATTTAAAAGCTGTTATTAAAAGGAAAACATATTCTGCAATAGAAAATTCACACAGAAAAATAGATGTAAATGCAACTGTAGTAGATAGAAAAAATTTCTAAAGGTAGTTTTAAGAATTTCAGGCCCAAAAACAGCAACAATTTTTTATTTGTTTTTTTACCCTAGACACTCACCACAAAACCTTCCCCGGAAATGATACCAGATTTTTGATAGATTTTCATTTGTAATTTCAAATACAATTTATATCACATGCTCTTAATAGATAGTGGAAACTAGGGTTGAACCACAGGGAAGATAGATAAGAGTCTAAGGGATTATTTAAAACCTAAACTACTAAAACAGGGAAAGAAAATACTGAAGGAAAAGTGAAAGAGTGTGATAAGAGCAGAGGAATGATTTTATATATATCTGTGAAGAGAATCAGAAAAATATAGTGGAGTAGAAGAAGATTGAAGAGGACACTTCGAGAGGGAAAGTGCTCCTCACCCCAGCCATAAAGTCGATCAAAGCCGAAGCTGATTCCAGGTTAATTCTCCCTACCTCCTCTCACCCCCTTGCTACTTATTTATAATAGCTTCCCTACCTTCACGTGGTCCCATCCTAGAAAAATACTAAACACATTCTAACAAATAATATTCCTTGACTATAATGATGTTTTTACCCTCTCTCTTCTGTAGTCAGGTGTTTATCACTCGCACCACCTTGAAAAGTAGTCTTGTCCTCAAGACTGGGGAAAGGTGTCCTGTATGAAAATGAGTCAGGAGATCTTATAAATTCTTCTCCATATGCATATGTGTTGACCAATACCAAACATCAGCTAGATGCCCAACACTGCTAATGGAGGACTCTGTTGTTGAATTCCTTGAGAAAACCTCTTGCACGCACTTGGTGCCAAGAAATCTCCCATATTCGTCATCCTTCATTCTCACAAATACGATGTGGTTCTTCTCTACAAATCTAGAACCCAAATCCCTCCTCCATCACAGAGTTACTAAATTCTTGAGTGGTGAACCTCAGTTGTTAACCGGGGACTGAACTGTCATATCCAGCATAATTGAATCCACCATTGTCACCAAATAAGACAGTGTCAGTGCAACACACTTCTTCACCTCTAAATCACTAGACATCCCAGGATGTACTGCAGACAGTGCGATGGAGTGAGGCAGTAGAGGCGGCTCTAGGTGATCATCAGGTTGCAGCTGTGGCCTAGAAGAAAATTGATGGTCTAATAAATTTTCCTAGACCTTTGTCTCGAGCTGCAGCATCAGCTCTCAGCGACGTCCTATAGCTTCGAAGTATTCTCCAACTGTTGTTCTAGAAGTCATCACCAGTTCATGGTCTAGATGGAATTTTTGGATCGAGATGAGAGTCTCTTGAAGCTGCTTGAGTTAATGGAGCACCTCATCTCTCGATATCGTCATCATCCCATGAGAGAAATACTCTCCTCTAAAACAAAAACTCGGAATACCCTGTTTATCTCCCTTTTTTTCAATGGAAATATCGAGCTACGCACTCACTCTTTTTTTTCCCTTCCTGAAAAACAATTCGGGCAGCCACCTGGGGGTGCACACCCCATCTAACGAGTTGTGGCCGAGTGTGTCGTTGCTAAACACGAGGCGTCTAATGAAAATAAACCTCGGTAGCACGATCGTCCGATGAAGGGAACAAGCAACGAGTTGTGGATAAGTATAGAAATAGATAATAAGAATGACGATTAGTAATAACCGAGAAGGAGCATATCAATAGGATCATCAAAATTTTGGGCATGAATAGATGAGAAACAGTGACTATCCATCTTGCATGCCACTTCAACATGACCAAGGCATAAGAACTCGCAATGGAATAATAGTGCCAATACATGGAGAAAGTTCCATATTCCTCAGGTGTTGGAATTTTAATGTATACAATGATATTTACTCAATAATTGATTGTGCTTATAGTGGTATTTGTTATCATATTCATGTAAAAACATGTAGAGGGACATTGGGATGTCATTATATATAAAACCAACATATTTGTACATGTCTATTACAGAATTTTTAAGATAAATAAAATAATAATATATTAAAGGATCTAAATGTTTAGTATCATAAGAAAATTAGGTTTATAAAACACTTGTACATAATACAAAACCATTATTTAGAAACTGGGAATGGATGGCGGGGGGGGGGGGGGGGTGCAGGGGGCTGTGCAGACTAGGGGGCTAGGGGGCTAGGTGGAGGGGGGATGGGTGGAGGGGGGCAGGGGGAATGGGGTAGGGGGAAGGGTGCAGGGGGGTTTCAGGGGGGGCTATGCAGGCTAGGGGCTGGGTGGAGGGGGGAAGGGTGAAGGGGGGCAGGGTGGAGTGGGGTAGGGGGCCGGGGGTGGGGTGCAGGGGGTGCAGGGGGGGATGTGCAGGCTAGGGATCTGGGTGGAGGGGGGCAGGGGGCAGGGGGCAGGGTGCAGGATGGAGGGGGGCAGGGTGGAGGGGGGAAGGGGGCAGGGGGGATGGGGAAGGGTGGAGGGGTGAAGCTGTAGACAGGTTAACAACAGCCCATGTTCAGTGTTTGAAACCTTAAAATTATTTTCCCTTTTCTTTTCTTTTATGGCCTTTAGTTATTTTACTATTTAATATCATTTTTCTTGTGTTTTTTGGGCACAAAAAAGCTAGACAACACCTCATGCACCTGTTGAAGATCGAATCATACTGTTGTTGGAAGCATAAACAAAAATCCAGGTTCATGTTTCTAATTTGTTTTCAATGTTTTTTATGATAATGTTCTGTTATATGTTTTCCCAATTACTTTCCGGTCGTTTTGATTTTAATGTAGGTAATGAAAAACTGCTACCAATTCCGTAGAATATTTTTAATGGAAATGGTGTGTGAGCTTTAAAAAATAGGAATGGGGGAGATTGTATTCGAATAGGTGAAGTTATTGAACATGACAAGTTTGGTTGAAAAATGTTTACATAATGAATTATGATATGAATTTTGGTCAATTTTTGTTTTTGATTAAAATGTCTCACTAACAAGTGTGTTGTGATTTTTGTTAATTTAATGCAGTTAGTGGTGAGCATCTCTTGTATGTGTGCAGGAAATGGAGAAGTGTTTCTGGGGTGGGATGCGCCCTTGAGAATTGGGTGTGTAATTGTATTTTTAATTATGTATTGAAATTATTTTCTAAAAAAGTATTAAAAGGGGTGATTGGTGCAGATGTAAGCTTAGTGAATGCAAGGATATTCCTTGGTTGGCCATGTATTTATAAGAGCGTGTATTTTGTGTCAGTTATAGGTCGTTGTAACGGAAAGGGATTTTGATGAAAACAGGAGACCTGTTTTTTATTTTTAAAAAATTAGGAGTTAAATAATTGAATCATTCTGCTGTTATCACCAGAGGATTACCATGTTGCTCATTTCCCAATACTATCACTCTAGGGGATTGTAATAGCCATAAATATACAGGTATTTTAAACTACCTTTTTATTGAACATTCTTTTGTAACAATGATATTGTGAAAGAAATATAAAAAAGGATTATTGTATTATTGTTGAAAAGAAAAACAATGAACTCTTGTTCAAGGAATGGATTTTCTAGGTTAAGAACAAAGTTTAATATCCATTTTTCACATTTAAGTGCTGATGGAAGTTTACTTTATTCCCATATTCTGGTGATTTTTGATATTTGAATAGGCAATTGAAGGTTATGTTTGAAAAATAAAGAGGTTTATTAATGATCATGTTATTTAGTATTGGGATGTACATATTAATCTGAATATTATTTGTTCATTGTTGGTTATATATTCTTGTATCATTTATCATGTACAGTTGACACACTGATCACATATATATAAGAAGTTATTATATCTCATTTTTCCCACTATTTTCTTATAGGTGGTTTCTTATGATGAGGTTGGTTCTATCCACCACCATTGATGACAATGAGTTACACATCATATTTGGGTAAGGTTTATTCTGTTTTTATTCTTTGGCCCAATTTTAATTTGGGCATTTGTGATTTTTGGGTTCCTTATATTTTTGCAGTGCATTTTGGATTTCGTTGAGGTGGATTCGAGTTGCCATTGACGAAGGATTACATGTGTATGCATAGGTAGGCATATAAATATATTAGTTTCCCCTTTATATATATTCACTCATGGTAGTATGAATATATATATTGGGGCTATTTGTTCTTATATATGGATATGAAAAATGCGTACATGTGCAAGTGTAAAGGCGTATATGCAAGTATAAATATATATCTTTGGACCCCCTTGTGTGTATTTGTCCATGAAAATATGCACATCGGGGCTAGGTGTCCTTATATATATATGAAGTTGCATATGCGTGCAAGCGGAAAAAAGGAAGATTCAAGTTTTCGTCATCAAAAGCAAACACGCCTTGAGGTTGAGGTAGGGTCCATGTCCTGGCCTCATTAATTCAAGAAGGTTTTAAATTGCATTTAGTTTCCTTCTTAATTCTGCATGTTTATATTAAATTTCATTTCTTGAATAAGTGTTAGTTAAGATAATTGTTTCTTTTGATAAATAAGTCATGGTTTTGTAATAAAACCCCTCCAACGGAGGTGCGTTGTATGTGAAAACTCACAGTGGTCTACCTTGCTTAAAATTATGGCATTGATGTTTTCCTTATACTTGATGTCATTGTTAGTCATAAAGCACACATCGTACTTGACCATTTTTATATCCCTGTAGGGGTTTTCCCTCTTTTTATTAAAACAGTTGTTTGAACCAAGACACTCTTTAAGTTCCGTTAGACTTTTAAGATGGGTCCCCATGTTGTGTGACCATGTCACATGGCATGTGATATTTAAATCCAACCAAAACCCCGGTTCCACATCCCAGGGGTCCCACAGTACCAGTAATGTCAGATTACATGTTATATAACCTGTGATTTTCCTGATCCCATGTGGTATTCCTCTAGGTATTCCTACACATTATCTATTATTCGGTACCTTGAAGCCTTATTTACCTTCTTCTTCTATGTCCTTTTTCCTGGGGTTTGACATGCATCAATTTTGAAATCACTTCATTCAAGATCGATCACTAGTATTCATGTTAACTAGAATGTTTCAGTATTTTTCAAATGTTTTCCATCATTGAGTTATCATTTACCATCTTCTTCTACGTATTTTTTTTCAAATGTTTTCCCACAATGAGTTATCACTAGTATTCGGTACCTTGAAGTCTCATTTACCTTCTTCTTGCACGCCACGGTCATGCCAAGGTCATTCCGCGGCCACGCCGAAGTCACGTCGTGATTTGGCCCTGCTACAGGACGACACCCCGCAAAAGTTCGCAATGATAATATTCCATTTTTTTGTGATCAATGTTGAGACTGAGTAATCACAATTTCGGCCGGCAGGGCGACGACCAGAATGTTTCCCCGCCTCCTCCCGCTCCTTTCACTCCTGGATGGAAGATGCTGCCTCGCGGATGTCGCTGGACTGAGCCAACACGCCGCGGTGACGCCGTGGTCACGCTGTGATTTGGCCCTGCTTCAGGACGACACCCTGCAGCAGTTCGTAGTGATAGTATTCCACGAGTCTTGTGATGAATGTTGAGACTGACTAATCACAATTTCTGCCGGTGGGGCGATGACCGGAATGTTTCCCCACCTACTCTCGCTCCCTATGCTTTTGGCCAGAAGATCCTGCCCTGCAGATGTCACTGGACCGGGCCAAAACATTGTGGTCACACTGCAGTCACGCCGCGGTCATGCCGTGATTTGGCTCTACTCCAGGATGACACCCGGTGGTGGTTCGCAGTGATATTATTCCATGAGTCTTGTGATCAATGTTGACACCGACTAATCACAATTTCTGCCGGCGGGGCGATGACCGAAAGGTTTCCCTACCTCCTCTCGCTCTCTTCGCTCCTAGCTGGAAGATGCTGCCCCGCGGATGTCACTGGACTGGGCCAATACGCTGCAGTCACACCACGGTCACACCGCGGTCATGCCACGGTCGCACTGCGGTCACGCCACAGTCATGCTGTGATTTGGCCCTACTCCATCCCCCTTCCACCTGCATTCAAGCCCGCACCAGACCCCAACCACCTGCAATCCTGCCCGCACAAACCACTAAACCAGCCCCACTCCCCAGCCTCCTGCAAAACACTCATGCCCGCCCTCTTCCACCTGCAAAACAGCCCTAGCCACCAGTTCCAGCTCTCTTTCACTTTCAAAACAGCCCCACCTGCAATAATTTTGATAATGATTTTTGGAAAGGTATTCCCAATAGCAATAGTTCTGAAATCCTTTACATCCACAACATTTTCCTTCTTTGGGATCAGGGAAATAAAATTGGAGTTGATTCCATAGGGCATTGAGGCATGGTTAAAGAACTCCCTCATTGCGTTACGAAGCTCATCACGAACTATGTCCCATTAGGACCAGCCATAGTCCGAGTGTATTATTGATTTTGGAAAAGTTCTATGTGGAACACTTTTCATCCACTTAAAATGTTGCATATATAAATCCATCTATTTGATATGTTTTATTTGAGCTATCTAGTCAAGCTAAGAAGTTGTATTCTTCCTTAAGATTCATCGGTGAAGCTTCAATACACAGTTCTTCATGTCATAATGATTAGTGATCAAATTAATCTCGTCAAATCCTAAGAGGGGATGAATATGGTTGTAAGATTCCACAAATTAATAAACTGAAGTTAGTGGTGTATTTTATTATTAGAAACTATGAATACAAAATGGTGGTAGGGAGATTTGTTTTACAAAGATGGTGTCTTTCGTAATTGAAAAGCTTTAAGTGGAGTGGTTCATATATATTATTGGTGGTGCACATATGCGGTGAGGATAATTCGGTAGAGTATTCTCCATTAATACGCCAACATGCTCATTTATTGGGTAAAAACTATAATAATATCCAAGAGATAATTTGGAAGAGCTGAGGGTGAAATAGGGAAAACAAGAAAGGTCAATATTTGTGTATGGTTTCTATGAATTCATACAAATTATTTCCATACATTCATGTTTTCATTATCATGGTTTGATTACACAATCCAGTGTATGATCCACACTATATTTCAGGTGAGAAATGAAGTTTTTTCCACATATACATCTATTACGTGAGGTATATAAGTGCGAGCTTAGTTGTGTGATAGGGGGAAGGAAGAGACATCATGTATTCTATTATTCCATACATGAATGTGAAAATAAATTGATCAGATTAAATGTAACATTATAAATTCTTTAGTTTTCAGGATGGAGAAAAATAGTGACATTATTTTTAAGCAGTGAGTTAGGTGAAGAGTACATGAAATAAAATACATAAAATAATATGCATGAATGAGTTTGTTTTAATGGAAATTAAAGTAATTCATTCATTATAAGTGTGTATATTGTTAATTTTCGTATCTAAATGTATTAAATTGAAGGGGGGGGGGTTTTATTGTTTCTTACATTAATGTGGTTTGAGAAAAGACCATGTGATATATTTTTCATAAATACTGTTCAGTGTTTTGAGACTAATCTGGGTGTAGAATATCGATATCTCATATTACCGAGTCGATATCGCATATTACCCAGGCTAGCCCTTCTGACGAGAGTTGATATCGCATATTACCAAGGCTAACCCAGTTAGCTTTATTAAACCTGCAAACACTAAGGATGAAATTCGAAACTCACTAACAGGATGCTCTAACCCTCTTGGGATGGCTGGAAAAACCAATGAAAAATCCATGGATTACTCTTTGGCCTATAGAAAATAACCCATTAGATTACACATCTCCAGTGAGAAACCTTCAGCATCTGTATGCGCTGGCAAACCTGAACCCAATAGTATCCTAGGAGCTAGCTCAAGGCCCTCATCCAAAAAGCAGGCTGTCTGATCCTTTTCAGAAAAATCCACCCGTTTTGGGGTCTGGTGTTCGTCAATGATTGAAATTTCAAAAACAGGTGTCGGGCCATGGGGGGGGGGGGGGTCCGTCTGGCGGTATTTGTCCAGGGAGGGGGTGTCCAGGGGTATCTGTCCAGGGAGGGGGGTGTCCAGGGGTATCTATCCAGGGGAGGGGGGTGTCTGTCCAGGGGGGTCTATCCAGGGGAGGGGGGTGTCTGTCCAGGGTGGGGGGGTGTCTGTCCGGGGGGGGGGGGTCTACCCAGGGGAGGGGGGTGTCCAGGGTTGTCTGTCCAGGGGAGGTGTCTGTCCGGGGGGGGTCTGTCCAGGGGAGGGGGTGTCCAGGGTTGTCTGTCCTGGGTGGGGGGTGTCTGTGCAGGGGAGGGGGTGGGGGTGTGTCCATGGGGGGTGACAAACAGGGGGGGACTGGCAGGTGTGGGGAACCAGGGGAAAACAGGCAGGGGGACAGGTAGGGGGCAAAGCCGGATGGAAAATAGGGGGGGAGACATGTAGGGTGGGGGGGGGGGGGTATTAGGTGGGTGGAAGGTACGAGGACTAGAAGGGGGAAGGGGTTGGAAGGCAGGCCTGCTGTGTTTTTTTTGTTGAACTTTAATCTATAGCCACTGTTTCTAACCATGGCTATAAGGCCTGTTTGTGTTTTACATTTTTCCACGGTTTCAAACTGTGGCTATAAGGCTTTAGCCACGGTTTTAAACCATGTCTATAAGGCTATAGCCATAGTTTGAACCGTGGATATACGGATTTAGCCACGGTTTAGAACTGTGGCTATAGGTCTTGGCCTATAGCCACACTAATAATAGCCATGGTTCATTGAACCGTGGCTATAGCCTAAATTTCTAGTAGTGTAATAAACATACTATATACATCCAAGATAACCACATGTGGTTCATTAATGATACACCAATCATTATATAATTCATTTGGATGAACCATAGATTTTTAATAATAGAATATCAATTAACAATATTATATTATTTTTTAAAAACTCTTTTCTGTCAATTTTTACAGTATTTGGTATTTTGTGTTTGCTAAATTTATAATAGCATTATTACTTCAAAATATTATCATATAACCAACCCTAACATGTCATATTAACATAGTAAATTAGTTTAATTCCTTAAAAGTCTCAAATTACATTTATTTGGATATTTATAATATCAATTATTTTAATATTTCATTAATTATGTAATTACTACATCATCATTGTGTCATATATAAATTAAATTATTTAATGTATAAAAAATATAAATAAAATCCCATTACGTAGGAAATCTTTTTATCTTTTCAAATAATATTTATTATCAAATTTATCTTATGTATAACCCTATATTAAAAATGTTTTAGTTATTAAACTTTGATTTTAACTCTTTTAACTCTTCTTTAAATAAAATAATAATAAGTGTCCTAATCTAATACAAGTGGAATAAAGAGGTTCATATTTTATTCCTAAGGTTGTTTTTTGGTCGAAGTATACTTATCCAATAGAATTAGGATATGTGTTAGGGTAATAATAATATCATTTTTATCCTTAAATACCATATTTACTTTTAACCGTGGTAAATAAAAGTAAAATGTTAATATTCACCAAAAAATATTTTTATCCTATTGAACAACATTTTTCTTACTAATATCAACCGTGTCTCTCATATTTTTTAAATTACACTCATAGAAGTGGTACAATAATGTTTTATGTGAATTTGCAAATTCTCCTAGGAGGTGGGTAAAAGATGGTGAAAAGTTCAATAAAATTTTTATATATCTAAAATTATTATAAACTGACTAAAATTAATTACATTGAACTTATATAGGTATTATGTATCTATTTTGACCTAAATTAAATTTAAATAAAATAAATAATTATTTAAATAAAAATTCGGTTTTAAACTATAACTCAGTGTTTTTAACTATTCATCAAAAATTGAAAATTATCAGAAAAATACCAAAAACCCACCCTAAACTAATTTTGATATTCAGAATCCAATAATGAAGTTCATTTTGAAATATAAAATTTATAAAATTTAAAAAATTGGGTATTACTATCCATAACGGTTAGTTTGATTGGTTTTGGTGTGTTAGAACTCGAAGTTGCATACAACACATGCTATTGTATTATTCAAAGAGAAACATAGCATTGAATCTTGGGGTGTTACATTATATCATTATCAAAACCTAGTAAAAACTATAAATTTACAATTACATACTCAACCAATTATATCAACATATTCATATTGGGATCTACCTTATTACAAATCAATTTGGGCATATCTTTTCCATTTTCCTTGTTCAGGGTCATTAGCGCACCCCATGGGTGGCCCTAAATTGGTCTTGAATTTCACAATTGATCCCAAAGGGGATCATGGGGAGTCAAATTTATCATTTATCCAACCAAAATAAAAAATATCTCTAAAATAATTAAGATAACAATAAGGCAGAATCAATCTCATGGCCGCACATGCACTAATCTAGAGCAAACCCATGGGATATAAATTGTAGACCACCTACCTCAAATCTATTGACTAACACACTCTTAATAATAGACTTATACCTAGATTCAAGCTTCCCTTTAATCCATCACCATGGTTCCTCCCAAAAAATTGGGTTTTAGGGATTCATAAAAATATGTGAGGAATCCCAAAACCTAATCTAAAAAAATGAAGCAACAGAAAGATTGGACTCACCCAGTGCTTCAATACACAAACAACATTAATAAAAATGGACAAGAATAAATAGAGAAGAAATATTGGGAAACTTGGGTCAATTTGGTTTATCAATAGGGTTTATAAGGGATACAATTATAGATATATTAGGTGGGGATCTATAAATAATCAGGGAGAAAACTGGAAATTCCCATATTTTTTTAAGGGTGCACGGTTTTGTCCCATGGTTTTCCAAACAATGCGACAAACATGTGCCTTCCTATACCTAAGAGGAGGGTGAGTCACATGGTTACCTGGAAAGGTTACACATTTTGACTAACCATTTTCCAACTACGAGAAATGCTTCTGTCCAAGTTTTCATGGTTTTCCTAGGAAGGCCACATGGTTTACTTTACTGTGCACCAATTGTACTACTTGCACAGGTTAGACATATTTTTCTTCCTTTTGTGTCATGAACCCCTGAAACACCCCTTAGGCCCATTATAATTGCAAGAAACATTTTATTAACTTATATTTAAAAAATAAAACTAAAATATTGATAATGACATAAACCATGATGTTTGGGATCTTACATCCTTTCCACTTTATAATGGCTCTCCCTCACGCTGCTATTCTAAGTATTACCGAGATTTCAAAAAAAAAGATTGGGCCCCTAGGTCTGCATATCCATATCCATCACCTAAGTCTCTTACTAATCATTATCATGTAACCACATAGTTCGAAATAATGACACAGTCTTACCTTGCAATATTTTCTCACTATGACCCACAACATGAACAAGATACTCCTTAATAGACTTGTAAAATTCTAAACATAATTCTATCACAAAAACTCCATAGGTAATATTTGGAAACACTGTCTAAATAAAAACATAAGAAACTTAACACACAACATTATACCATCATGTAAGATCCAATTGAAACCCCATTGTCTCGATCCACCTCGCAACACATGACCGTAATCGCTCAATGCCATTATACCATGATTTAAAACTCAAACGTTGGAACAAACATGACACCACCCAAATGAAACACACAAAATTTCAAAAAAAAATCCCAACTTACATCCATCCAAAAATCAGATCCCAAATGTCCCATTCCACAATTGATCATCTAAACATTACCAAAACAATCAACCACACAATCATTCAAAACAGATCCAATACTTGATATCATGGCCGAATCACCCAAATGGTAATCTCTTGAGTTCATCCAACCCCAAACACTAATTTCAACATCAACCAACAATTTTCCCACAATGGATTTCTCCCACCATACCCTTTATCTCACCCCACTATCTTCCAATGATTTGATCCCACACTATCTAAGAAAGACCATGAGATCCTCAACTCAAATTTTAAAACATACCTGATGCATCCCTGACTCCTCATGCCCAAACATCTATAAGGACTTCAACCTGTATTGTCATCCATCCTTTCCACTGGAACCACCTAGAAGGACATCCCCACTCCACCCATTCACAGATGAAGAAAAACTTGACCTTTCTCACGTTCTCCTTAATTTTCCAAAATCCATTTCCACCATAGACACCAAACTATAGGTGGGTCACAACTTACCACATCCTTTCCTTTTTATCACATCATATCAGACAACCCCTGACTAGCTTGCCCTAGATTATCCATCTTCCTCCCTTGGAACACCACCCCCTTTTCCACCATCCAAAGGTGTTTACTGACTTGAGACCTATCACCATCATTACACACACATACCAGGGTCATTTCATGACTTCCAACAGAACTCCACTTTCACGTCATCCACTGTAGTCTAATCCATCACCATGCCCTAACACACCCATAAACATTCCAAAACAATCATTCCACCATCCATACATCGACTATAGATGATTAGATTCCAACTCAAATACCACTTCAAAAATCTAAATGTATTTTACACTACAAAACATTTACCGAAGGTGATTTAAAACTCACAAATCTCATCCTTTTTCTTAGTTGATTCAAGTTATCCCTGGATGAATCATCATGGAAATTCACTGCTTCACTATTTTCATGAAACTACATCACATATCCAATGCGACTTTACACATCAAGACATTCCAATGTCACCCAAGTAAACCTACCTGAGTCCATGCCCGATTCATGATGGAGTTCTTAAACCCAAACTCTCTTGCCACAAACCATTATCATGTCTCACCACAACCTTTGACATATTTTACGCAGGAAACTCAAATTTCATTTGGATCAACCTTTATCCCAAAACCAAGAAATGGAACAATAAACCACCATAATTAAGGCCCACCTAGCCTCTCTAAGAGACCCAATGTGAACATTATAGTTTTCTAACTGGCAGACCGCTACCATTACAGCAACTCCATGATCTACTCCACACATCCAAGACTGATTTATAACTCCCCACCCAAGGAGTTTCATTACCATTTCTTTCTTCAAGGAATTACAACAAACCTGGTTCATGCTTAAATTATAATCTAAACCCAAAAACATGGACATGGACATATAGATTTTCCCATAACAAAAAAACAAACATCAACCAATACCCGTTACCAACTTCCAACAATGGATGTTATGGAATTCATCAACACCTAGTCCACTATAAGGACCTTACCCAAAAAATATCGATGATGTATATCTGACCATCCAACTGAAAATACACTACCACATGAGCGTAAACTCCATGATGTCCCACATCCACACAAAACACTATAATGTTTCTAGAAGTAGATACAAAGCTTTCTTATCATACCTGGGATAATTTCATGATGTTTGACATGATCTTCACTAGCTAAAAGTATGTAAAGAAGTTGTCAAAGAATACCACCACAACCTGTACCTCACCAATGTCACCTCAAACTATGAGACACCATGATCTGCCAAGAAATTTAGGCTTCCCTACCGATACACATCTCATCATCACTAAACTAGCACCGCCCAAGCATGATTGCCAACCAAGACTCACCACTACTCAACAACCCTCTATTAATAAGTAATGAACCAACATTCAATTTGGAAATACTACCACCACACCAACCGATCTCTTCTGAAACACCCCAAGTAGTTAAAAACTGGATCAAAATGGTCCACCTCACCAATAAAATACCAATGGTCTTTTTTTATAGCCATTCATACCACATTGGTTTTATAGAGAACAACTGGTTCTTTTCCCAAGCAAACTATTCTCCCATCCTAAATGGAATCGTGCCTTACCACAACATTCCCAAGTCTGAACCTTAGCAAATCCCTCATGGTATCACATATTCCTATTACCACACATTAAAATTGACCTCATAATACAATGTCGAAACATCACTAGGCATAACGCAACGACCACTTACTCACCTAACCATGCATCTTGGTCCTTTATCCCCAGCAACCTCAAGGCATCCTAAACATCAAACACAATAATCAAACCATTTTTATAGAAAATCACAACCACATGACCATCCTTACATCATGTGTCACCATTATAATGAAATAATATATCCATAGTTTTTTCCCCCTGTGTCATGACCCGTCTCCTGGGGCCCATGCCATGACTACCCTAAGCCCACCTTCTATAGGCTAGGGGATGGGTACTAGCACTGGAGGCGTTTTCCCTAAAACATGGAAGTCATTTCCTTTATAACATATAACACACACAACAAAGCAAACATTAAGATACGAACTCAAGTAAAACTGAATAGTAAATTGAGTGAGTACAGTAAGAAAAAAGGGGATAGAACACAAGCCCAACTGGAAAATACATGAAACTAAAAATACATGTAAACTGAAATAGCTCATATGTACAACCACCAAGGATCCTACCTGAAGGGTAAGTAAAACTCTTGATCGGTCGTCTCTGCGGTATTCCTCGCCAATGGTCCACCTCCGAGCTACCTTTAGTCCTAGTACTCACATCCTCAGTCAGCGCTCTCTGTCGTCTACACCAAACACAATGAGGTGTAGGCATAGCCCATACAGGGTTGAGTATAACGATACTCAGTAGGGACCCTAAGACCATTAAGGTATCACAAAATTGAAAAAGGATAATCAAAAAATTAGGAAATTAGCTAACAACCCTGCTTAGGTATATGCCCATACATATACCTATGTTAACAAGTATACCCATCTCAATCATGAGGAAACACAGAGTCCAACTCAAAATCCCAAATCTCAACTGTTCCATAAAGGAAGGAAAATCACAATGGTAAGTACCACACAAGTACACCTCACAGAAGAATACCACCAAGGTATTACCCTGAAGGAGAGTACCACACATGTACAAACTCAGGTCACACCTGGTATAAATTAGGTACTGTAGTAGAGATGATTAGATATAACTATTGAATCATCTTTCTTTGTTATGTGGCAGACCCACGAAGGACCAATAAGCATCATAATACCCACATAGGATCTCTAGGTGCTGACCCACATAGGATCACTTAGTGCTGACCCACACAGGATCCCTCGGTGCTGACCCACATAGGATCGCTAGGTGATGACCCACACAGGATTGCTAGGTGTTGACCCACAAAGGATCTCTAGGTTGTAACCCACACAGGATTGCTTAGGTAGTCCCGCATGGAATCCTAGATCAGTTCCATGTGGGACACTCAATCTCAGACCCACGGAGGATCTCTTCCTTGAGTCATAGCCAGCTACTGGGTTCCTGCAATAAAATTTCTTGTCTCTGGGAGGGTCCGCTCTACAAGAAAATGGTCAATACTCCAACTACCACGAAGTCTCAAGAAGAAATATCTCAAAGGACCACCACGTCATTAGGGTCTCAACACAATAGACGGTGTTTCAATCGGACGCCCGGTCTGTGAGTTATTAGCTTTTTAGTTCTGGGGGCCCGGTTGGATTAATGCTCGATCCAACCCAACCATTCACCAAATTTACCTAAAACACTAGTGAAGTATACCAAAGGGACCGTCTTTCTCCAAGGAATCCAGCACTATTGATGGTTCTTCAAATGGATTCCCGGTGCTAAAGATATGTCCAAAAATGTGTAAATGGGTCGAAGTGGGTCCGGGTCCGGTCTGACCCGGTCAGACCTACCCGGTTTGGGTCAACCCGGACTGACCTGGTTTGGGTCAACCCGGACTGAACCTCTGTGTCTAACCCGGCCCACTGGGCGTAGCCTGGCCAGCTGGGTCCTACCTGGCCCGCGCTGAGCAGCCCGACCTGGCAGCGGCGTAGTGGCTGCGATGGCTGCGAGGGTCCACAACGGGGCCATGGAGGTCGTGAGGGGCGTAGAGGCTATGAGGGGGCCGTAGAGGGACACAGGGCAGTGTGGAGGGCCATGGGGCAGCGCGGAGGGCCACATGGTGGTGAGCCCTCCGGGCGGCATGGCGAGGCCATGGGGCGGCTCGGTGGGTAGAGGGGCGGTGCAACGAGGCCGCGGGGCGGCACAATGGGCCGCGATGCAGTGCAACGTGGCCGCGGGGTAGCGCGACATGCCACGGGGTGGCGCGGAAAGGCCGCGAGGGGGCGCGGTGAGGTCGCAGGGCAACGCGTCAAGGCTACGGGGCGACGGTGGCCGCAGGGCAGTGCCAGTGCGCCATCACCTTCATCTTAGCTGACAGTGGTGCCAGACGCCATTCTTGAGTTCCACTAGTGCCAAAGACCAGCACCGGTAGCCATCACTATCATGAAGAACACGCCAAAATAAGAACAACTGAGGGGTCGGGTAATGTTTGTTTGGCCCGCACCCTCCTTGTCAGAGCGGTAGAAAGCATCTCAACAGAAACCTTGAATCAAGAACGTGAAATTCAACAATTCCATACGAATCATGGATCAACTCATTTTGGTTAATCCATTTTTTCCATGATTTCCATGAATGAGGAATTTAATTGAGAAATTACAAGAATTCAATACCAATCCCTACTTCATTCATTTGATTCGTTGAAGATTCTCCGTGGGGAAGGAGACGATGTCGTTAGGAATAGACGGACATCGGTGAAGTCAGTGTTTCCTCAATTTTCGGTTCATTTATGTTGAAGATGTTCCTCATCAATGAATGTCTCGAGGAAGAATTTAGAGTCGAAGTTGGCATTCTTCATTGGAATTATTCATTGGAGACCTTTCTCCCAACGCTCGTTCCTCCCAATACCACTAAAATGAAGAGGTAGCCGAAATAATAGATTATGTTATCTATTAAGTTGTTGGAATTGTTTTCAAATTGGTTTAATTAATTAATTGAGTTGATAAAATTAATTAAAGGAGGTGGAACCATTAAATTGGGGAATCTCAAGAGGTTTCTACCAATTAATAGGGGAGTTCAAGGGGGTTTAAGTCTTGTGTGATCCACACCAACATAAACCACATGGGAGGTTAGGCTTGGGTGGTCCCCACCACCATAACATATGTTGAGAGGTTTTAGTTCTGGTGGTCATGACCTCTCAACATCCACATGGGAGTTACAAAGAAAAATAAAATAAAATGTTACCCAATTTTATTTTATTTTATTCTTTCACAAAAAACCCAAAAATAAACTTTCACCCTCGACTAACTGCCATCGAGGTGAAAGTCTCCTTAAGCGAATACATGTGCTGCGAGTTCAATGGTTCCCTCAGATTTCAATTCCAAGCACTAGATCAAAAGTTACAAAAACCCGCTCGCACATTTACTGAATGCACCTGAAGAAAACTTTATAATTTCATTCGGGGAACACTGGGCATCAGAATCACACACCATCAATTTTCATGAACTCGTAAAATTTCCATTTAATAAAAAAAATTACATGGATATTTTGGGTCTTTACATTCTTCCCACCTCAGAGCTTTGCACCCCTGAAAGCCACATCACAAAACTAGGAAAACATGTGGGGGTACTGAGAATGAATCTGGGCCTCCCGATACCATGTGATATCCTAGAGGTTCTTGTGCTGCCAGCAAACGCACACTAGAGGTGTCGACCACCCATGAAAGACCCGCTCCGGTTGATCCTCAATCTCCACTAGAACATCTGTAAAAGTTTCCCCATCGTTGACGTCTGTCTCTCTGTGGTCGATGATGTGAGAATGTTCGTGCACATATTTCCTCAGCTAATATATGTGGAAGACATCATGAACTCAGTGCAAATGAGTTGGAAGTGCTAATTGGTAAGCCACCTCGCCAACCCTACGGAGGACCTAGAATGGTCCGATGAACCTCGTAGATAACATTCCGCCTCGACCAAACCTCCGCAAACCTTGTCGGGATGAGAAACATAGAATGACGTGGTCTCCATCCTCAAACCCCATAGTTCTCCATCTTTTATCAGCATAAGACTTCTTCCTGCTATGTGCAGTCTTCATCTGCTCTTGGATGATCTGAAATTTCTCTGTGGTATCCCATACCATCTCTGGTCCCACTAGTGCTGACTCCCCTAGGTCAGTCCAACACAAAGGTGATCTGCAAGGTTTCCCATACAACGCCTCAAAAGGTGCCATCCCAATGGTGGAGTGGTAGCTGTTGTTGTATGCAAACTCCACCAAAGGAAAGTGATCCTACCAGCTGTGGCTGAAGTCGAGGACATAAGCACGTAGCATGTCCTCAAGGGTCTGAATGGTCTGCTCAGTCTGGCCATCCGTCTGAGGATGGAAGGCGGTGCTCAAACGAAGCTGCGACCAGAAAGCCTCCTGCAACCCCTTCCATAGCTGAGAAGTAAAATGTTCATCACGATCGGAGACAATCGTCGAGTTTACTCCATGTAACCTCATAATCTCATGCACCTAGAAGCATCACAGGCTCTCTACTGATCCCTGCTCCCTGATCGGTTGGAAGTGGGACGACTTGATGAGTCGGTCGACGATCACCCAAATCGAGTCATGACGCCTAGATGTACATGGAAGTCCTATCACGAAGTCCATGGATATCCTGTCCCACTTTTTCTCTGGGACCTCAAAAGGATAAACCAAGCCTACTGGAACCTGATGCTCTGTCTTCACTTGCTGACAAGTGAGGAACCGAGAGACAAAATCTGCTACTACTTTCTTCATTCCTGGCCACCAGTGCTGCCATTGGAGATCTTGGTACATCTCCGCCACTACTGGATGTACCGCCAGAGGGGATGTGTGGAACTCCCTCAACGCATCCTCCCAAAGTTACACTGGCCCTATGGTATGTCCTCTAAAGAGGATGATGTTCTCCCCACCTTCGGAAAATCCATCAAGTACCTGTGTTGTGGATATCTGAGCACGTTGTGTCTCGTAGTCAGTTTCCTAATTTCGTACCTCCCTGAATCATTGAAGAAGTGGGGAGTGACTTTAAGAGACTTAAGGAAAGCTGCTCCATCATGTTCCACGAAGGATATCTGCAAAGCGGCTAGCTGCTCCGTCTCCTCACCTAGCAGCTATATACCATATCTCTGGCTGAGTTCATCTACTACAACATTCCCCTTCCCAGGATTATAGACTATCTCGAAGTAATAGTCCTGGAGGAACTCAAGTCATCGTCACTTTCCCAGGTTCAGGTCCTTCTAAGAGAAGATATACCTGAGAATCTTATGATCAGAGTACACTGTAAAATTATCACCCATCAATTATTGTCTCCACATATTCAAGGTGAAGTCCACTACTGCTAACTCTAGGTCATGGGTAGTGTAGTTTTTCTCATGTTGTCTTAGCTGTTGAGAACCATAAGCGATCACTGCTCTCTCCTGCATCAGGACATGTCCGATTCTGGTCACTGATGCGTCATAGTAGACTACATAACCTACAACCTTTTCTAGAATCCTCAAGATTGGGGCACTAGTCAACCTCTTCCTTAGCTTCTGAATACTCTACTAGCATCTATCCCACCACACAAAGGGTTGCCCCTTCTTTTTCAACGCTGAAAGTGGTGCTGCAAATCTTGAAAAATATGGAACAAATATCTGGTAGTATCTGGACAAACACAAGAAACTCTGTTTCTCTGTCACACTACTGGGTGGCTCCCAAGTAAGTACTACCCTAATCTTTGCTGGATGCACTACAACACTAGCCTTTGAGATGACATGTCCCAGAAAGTGAACCTCTCAGATCTAGAAGAGGCACTTAGAGAGCTTACCATAATGCTGGTGCTCTTAGAGAGTGTCCAGTACTATCTAAAAATGATAGTTATGCTCCTCCTCAGTAGCTGAGTAGATCATAATGTTGTCGATGAAGACTACTACAAAGCGATCAAGGTATGGCTGAATGATCATGTTCATGAGTCCCATGAACACTGTTGGAGTGTTGGTTACACCGAATGACCAAACTAATAACTCATAGTAGCCATACTGACATCTAAAATTCATATTCTATATATCCTCATCTTGTACTCTGAGCTGGTGATAGCTTGATCTGAGGTCTATCTCCGAGAACCACCATGCTCCCTTTAGCAAATCAAAGTGGTCATCAATCCTCAGGAGTGAGTACTTGTTTTTCACGATCACCTGGTTTAGGTGCTGATAGTTAACACAAAGCCTCAAGATCCCATACGCCTTCTTGGGGAACAAAATCAGGGCTGCCCAAGGTGAATCACTGGGAAGAATGATTCTGTTCCACTGCAAGTCCTCTACCAATACCCACAGCTCATGAAGCTCCGCGAGAGCCATCTAATACGCTGGTGTAGATATTGATTCCATCTCCAGGTACAAGTCAATGTATAATTCTACCTCTCTATGATGAGGTAGACCCGAAACATCATTAGGGAAGACATATGCATACTGGTCCACCACTACAGGATAACTCAGACTCTCCACATCAACCGCTTTGAGGGTAAGGCTAGCCAACTGATGAGGGATCTCCTGCACCCTCATCCGAGAAAGTCCATCCTATTATATAAAGGCTCACATCTCACCGATGAAGGTAAACATGGCCCCATCTATGCAGACACACCACACTTTTCATCTAATACAGTCTATATGAGCATGAACTGTAGATAACCAGTACATAACCAAGATGGCGTTGTAAGGCCTCGACGCCGCTACTAGGAGATCCTTGCTAAAGCTCTCACCTCTTAGAGTAAGCTCAAACTACTGTAACTAGTGCATAATCATCGAATCCACTCTTGTAGGAGTCTCTAGCCATAATAATTGAGCCAACGGCTCTGTCAGAATCTCCGAGCTCTGAACGAGGGTAGTGGAAATAAATTAATGACTGGAAACTATGTCTATAAGTAGTGCATCTATAGTGTAGTAGACACAGATCTTACATCATATAATCGTTAGAGCACCTTGATCATAGGCCTCAGTAGCCTAGAGATGAGCTCACCCCTATCCACTTGCTCCCTACGGTTGGGGTGGACCTTCTAATGGTGGTGGTGGTAACACCTTGAATCATCGCCCATCACCAATTGCACGACTAGATCTTCTGCCACGTCTGCTTGCTCCCTGCGGACCTCCTTGGTCAAATATATGTCTCTACCTGGGCAGTACTTCGACAATCTACTGATCATCCATATGGAGCGTCAGAAAGTCATGATCCATGTGACCCTGCCCTCTGCATGCATAACACCACCCTCTTTTGGCATGACTAGCTCTGCCTCGGGTTCCCTGTACAACCGACCCTAAATCCTGAGGTCGCCCCCTATAGGTCTGGTCCTCTTAGACATCTATGTCATTTGGCTGCTGCTAGCTGTATATGAATCCACTACGTGATTAATGGTAGTGGATCTCACTGCCGATAACTACTCAGCAAGGAAACACTCCACTAATAGGGCTCTCTTTAACACCCTTGCTTGCGTCAGGATACTAAGAGAAATCATCGAAGCCCTGATCTCTCACCTGAGACCCTGCTTGAAGGTCTGAGCCCTAAAGATTGGGTCCCAAACCATATCAGTGGAGTAGCGTGAGAGGTTAGTGAACCTCATTGAGTACTGATCTATAGTCATGTTGCCTTGCAGCTGTTGATGAATCTCTTGTATGCGCACTACACAAAGAGTTTTTGTGAGAAACTCTGCCAGAAACATGCTCTCTATGTCTACTCAGAGAAGCATCAAATCGTCGTGTTCTTGGAGCATCAAGATCCACCATATGACTACTGACTCCTGTAGAATACTAGAAGAAAGGATCAACATGAGATTGGCTGGTGTCCCTACTTGTCAGAAGACTCTCACTACAGCCTCCAGCCAATCCTCATCTGCCTACGGGTCTGTCTCTCCCCCGAAACTGGGTGGACTCTAATGTTATAACTCATGCAATGCTCTCAATTGGCATGAACCCTCTGCTGAAGGGGCTGGTGGTATCGGTGGCCCAATGGGTAATGGTACCACTAGTGCATCTGCTGGTGCCTCTACTAGAAGAGGGCCCTCCACCGAGGCCTCGTCGCTCGGTGGGCTATCTATATGTACTATATTCGGATCCCTAGTTGGCTGTCTGCGTGGAGGCATACTGAAAATAAAAAGGTGATCCACGGTCAATAAGTTGTACCTGGTGAGTTGAATCAAGAGATCACAAAGAAAACTCTTGAAAACACACATTCAATTAGTGTTTTCGTGCACTGAGTCAAAAATCAGAAGTCAGGGTCCTGGTGTATGGATACGTTGGCCGCCGCACCAACACTGGATTCCCTAAAATGATAACCACAATTACTGCACTTAACACTATTTCCGTTAAAAGATCAAAGTACTAAGTTCTACAGTAGAACTGACTCCTATGATATCAATTTGTCACGACCCATCCCCCGGGGCCCGTGCCGTGACAACCCCAAGCCCGCCTTCCATAGGCCAGGGGATGGCGACTAGCACCGAATGCATTTTCCCTAAAACTGAGAAGGCATTTCATTTATAACTTGTAACACATAGAACCATGCACACAACAAGATAAGAACTCAAGTAAAACTGAATATTAAACAGAGTGAGTACAATATGTAAAAAGGGGCCAGAATACATGCCCAACTGTAAAGTATAAGAACTGAATGTAAAAGTAAACTGAAACAGCTCCTGTAAACACCCACCAAGGATCATACATGCTGGGTTGGTATAACTCTCGATCGGTCGGCTCTACGTTATGCCTCGTCAATGTTCCACCTCCAATCTACCTCCAATTCTAGTACTCATGTCCTCAGTCAGCGATGTCCATTGTATGCAACAAACACAATGAGGTGTGGTCATAGCCCATGTAGGGGTGAGTATAACGATACTCATTAGGGACCCTGAGACCCTCAAGGTCTCACAAAATCCACAAAGGATAATCCAAAAAGCATGAAATCAAATGAAAAACTTTCTTAGGTATATGCCCATACATATACCTAAGTTATCAAGTATACCCATCTCAATCACGAGGAAACATAGAGTCCAACTCAAAATCCCAAAGCTCAACTGTTCTACGAAGAAAAGAATAAAAAAATGGTAAGTACCACACAGGTATGCCACAAAGAATAATACCACAAAGGTATTACTATGAATGAGAGTACCACACAGGTACTAACTCAGCTCACACCAGGTATAACTTAGGTACAGTACTAGAGATGATTAGATGTAACTACCGAATCATCTTACTCTACAAAGTGGCAGACCTACGAAGGATTTCGAAGCATCATCAGACCCACATAGGATATCTAGGTTCTAGCCCACATAGGATCGCTCGGTGTTGACCCACATAGGATCACTCAGGGCTGACCCACATAAGATCGCTAGGTGCTCACCCACATAGGATGGCTAGGTGCTGACCCACACAGGATCGCTAGGTTCTGACCCACACAAGATCTCTTGGATAGTCTCGCATGGAATCCTAGAGTGGTTCCATATGGGAACCTCAATCTCAGACCCAAAAAGGGTCTCTTCCCCAAGTCACAGCCAGCTACTGGGTTCCTTCACTACAGTCGCTTGTCTCCGGGAGGGTCTTCTCCACAAGCTACTAGTCAATACTCCAACTACCATGAAGTATCACAAAGAAGTATCTCAATGGAACAACACATCATAGGGGTATCAACGCAATAGACGATACATTAATAAGACACCCGATCTGTGAGTTATTATCCTTTTAGTCTCGAGGTCCCTATTGGATTCGTGCTCGATCCAACCGAACCTTTACCTGACTTTATCCGAAAATCTTGTGTAGTATAGAGAAGAGACCTTCTCACTCCAAGGTTTCCGGTGCCGTAGGCAGTTAGCCAAATGGACTCCTGATGCCAAAGATATGACCGAAAATTCATAAATGGGTTGAAGTGGGTATGGGTCCGGTCCAACCCAGCCCGACCCGGTTTGGGTTGACCCGGACCGACCCGTTGGGTGGCCTGGCCTGGCAGTGACTCAGGGGCTGCGAGGGACGCAAGGGGACACATGTGGTCGTGGAGGCCGTGCAGGGCACGGAGGCCGCGAGGGGGTTGCGGAGGGCCACTGGGCAACACGGAGGGCTGCGGGCAGAGTGGAGGGCTGTAGGGTGGCAGAGGCCATGGGGTGGCGCTGTTGCGCCGTCACCTTGGTCGCGGCTGGTGGTGGTGTTGGCCTCCATTATCGAGTTCCACTAGTGCCTGACACTAACACCGGTCTCTATCACCATTGTGAAGAACACACCAAAAGAAGAACGACAAGGGGGTCAGACCATGTTTTTTGGGCCCGCACCCTCCACATTTGAGCGGTAGAAAGCATCTCAACAAAAATCTTGAATCAAGGATCTCAAATTCAAAAATTTCATATGAATCATGGATCAACTTGTTTTGGTTGATCTACATTCACCATGCTTACCAAGAACGATAAATTTAATCATGAAATTAGAAGAATTCAATAAAAACCCCTACCTCATTCATTTGATTCGTTGAAGATTCTCTGTGGGGAAAGAGACGATGTCGTTGGGAATAGACAGATGTTGGTGACAATGGAGTTTCCTCAGTCATCAGTTTGTTGACTTTTAAGACCTTCCTCATCAACGAATGTCCTATGTAAGTAGTCATCTTCAAAGTTGGCATTCTTCATTAGCGTTCTTCGTTGGAGAGCTTTCTCCCAAGGCTCCTTCCCCCCAATTCCACCAAAATGAAGAGGTAACCCAAATAATAGATTATATTATCTATTAAGTTGTTGGAATAATTTTCAAATTGGATTAATTAATTAATTGAGTTGATAAAATTAATTAAAGGGGGTAGCACCATTAATGTGGGGAAGATCAAGAGGTTTCTCCCCATTAAGAGGGGAGTTCAAGGGGGTTTAAGTCTCGGGTGGTCCCCACCAACATAACCCACATGGGAGGTTAGGCTTGGGTGGTCCCCACCACTATAACCTATGTTGAGAGGTTTTAGTTTAGGTGGTCCCCAACTCTCAACATCCACATGAGAGTTCCAAGAAAAATAAAATAAAATGTTACACAATTTAATTTTATTTTATTCTTTCATGAAAAATGAAATAATTAACTTTCACCCTCGACCAACTGCCATCGAAGTGAAAGTCTCCTTAAGAGAAAACTGGCACTGCGAGTTCAACGGTGCCCTTGTATTTCAATTCGGAGAATCGGTTCAAAAGTTACGAAATCCCGCTCGAACGTTTACTGAATATACCTGAAAAAAAGTTCAAAAATTTTTTCTGGGCACACCGGGCATCGGAATTACGCGCTGTTAATTTATGCAGACTCGTAAAATTCCCATTCAATAAAAACAAATTTACATGGAAATTCTGGGTCTTTACACCTTGTCTCTTCCACCCCAAATCAAAAGAGAGTCCTCCATTAATTTCCAACCAAATAAAAGTGTCATTAATCCAAATGATGCAACCCTCTAAAACTAGAATTATAACCAGCCACAAGCACGTAGGGTCCCTTATTGAAGATCTATAGAACAACCATACAATTTACCAAAACCTGATGGTTCCCATTACACATTAATTCTACCCTTGATGCATATCCCATGAATCATATTCAAAGGCAAATTCCAACTCACCCCCACAACTCTAGTCACATCTCTCAGGACCATTGAACTTACCACTTATCCCTATAGGCCTATTTTCACACATCCAAAACCAAAACATCCATTTCTGCCTCATGCACCAAATATCTTCTACAAAATGGATGACCACTCTCAAGGGTCACTCTCGAGGATCGAACGATACCAACATAAAAACTAGGGTGAGGTAAAAAATTCACTAACCCCAATATATAGGCCACATAAATTAGACTTTTAAAAAGTTTCCACTCATGGGTGGATCTTTTTCCCCTGTTCTGGAACAATGCATCCAATGAACCCCAATAAAAATTCAATTTAGTTTTCGCATCAGGAATACTCACACACATACATTAGCACCACGATTCAAAACCCACACACTAGGGTCTAAAACATGATTTCCAAGGTCTGAACCCATTTGGGTCACCACACAAGCATCAAAACACCAATCCTAATAATTCCACAACCAATAAACTCATTCTCAAGTGCAATATATAACCCAAAAAATTAAAACTAATAAGGGTCACCACTTTCACATTATTAGTAACAACTAGAAAACAAAAGGTCACAACACTACCAAATGAATAACATGGAACACCCATTATCCACACATCTAGACTCATCAATGACTCCCGACATATAATCAAGGTCTTGTCCCACATAATTATTACTGATCAAACCAGACATAAAATTTCCAGATAAACAATGTTAGGGATACCAAATACCCTTCTTCGCTAAAGGATCCATCATTACACGTTCTCTTATAATTTACTTCATCAATTTGAAAACCCTATGGTTCCCACTTTAGAACAATATATTTACATAAACATTAAAAAATAAATAATTATTCATATTAATATTTCAAAAAAATTTCATAAACAAACATTACAAGGAGATTCAAATTAGTGTGGACATAATGGAAAAAGACACCCTCTATGAGGGTTGTGGGGATGACTTACTAGAATTCAGTGATTCCACCATGTTATAGTGGAATTTCCAATTTGGACATATGTTGAAGAATAATAAAACATAATGTTATGGAGGAGGAGAAAATTGAAGGTTGAAATAGGATGAATATAAATAAAAAAACTACAAGACTCCATTAAAAACACCTCAAAACATGGAAAATTTAAAAGGGGAAGATATAGGGTCAAATTCCTCCAGGTGTGCATGAACCAAAAAGGGTAGGGCATAACCCTTGTTAAAACATATTAGGAGAAATTTGAAAAATTTCCACCTAAAGATACCCCATCAGTGATCCACTATTTTTCCAGTGGCCAGCTGGTAGCAGTATGCTCAAACAAAATAGCTACCTCGCCAACCAATCCAGCCTTTGATCTTATCAGAAAAAAATTTACTCCCTTAAAATCCCTATTAAGTTTCTAAATTAATATGTTTAAGGGGTTTTAAGACACATAATTTGATTCTAACCCCCAGTTCAAAATTTCTCCCATATACCAAAAGAAAAAAAAAATTCATCTTGAAACTAAAACACCAATATAGACATGATATTTTACAACCTCCCCACTACAAAATTTTACATATCCAAAAAGTAGTGGAATTCATCTAACTAAATCAATAGATATATATCATTATCAAACCATTGTAACTTTGATACATTCCATCCATGAATTCACATTATAATTCTAAATTGTAGCTCCCAACATAAGGCCCTTAAGCCATCACATACCTAACCATTGCACAAATTAATTTATGATACACCAATATGATGCTTACCCAAGACATTGTATCCTAATAAATGCTTATTTCATCATCCAACATATCATCTAGGCAATGGTTTTCCCCACCATAAGACTTTGATGATAATCCAATTCCATACCTTATCGCTCCCCACTATCTGACACACCTAATGTGTGGTTTATAACACACTACAGCTGGTATAACATGATATTTCTAGTAACAAAACTGGTACTAAATCATATTTCCCAAGTTTAAAAAAAATAAATGAGTTTTAAATACCCAAATATGTTGGATTCATCTTGAAAATCACAATATAATTCTTGATATTACTCAATTATATCTAAAATGACATGCCTAATTTATTTTTTTGACTCACCACATTTAATTACAATGCCAATGATCTGGTCGAACCTCCTTTGGATAACCCATCTTATGGAATATCGACCACATCTATGGAAGTGATTTTAAATTACTAGAACAAGAATCCTTTATCCTCATATAAATTCTATGATCATTTTAATTTTCCCACTGAAGTTCATAGCTAATTTATAGTGAAATTACACGGATGGAACAGAAACCAGACAACATTCCTTCGCACTCCTACCCAAGCACTGATACATCACAAATCCATTCATTCTTAGATAACCTCCAACCATACCGAGCCAAGGTCGATACTTTGACTCTATTTGATATCATACCTAAACTAACTTGTGGAATTATCTGTGGAATCTTGATGTATTCATATCCATTTACTAATATATATCAAAATTGTAAATGATAACTCAATGAATAATCCCAAACATATAGGTCCCTTCTTAGAAAATATTCATTACAGTCGTGATTGATATCATTCCCCCCAAAATGGGAGCATCCTCAATATTTCACTATTGAAAATAAATTCAAAATCTCCACAGACCATTCCCCTTCTACCACTGAACATAATGCTTAGAATTTCCATGATCTCTTTCACTCAAGTGTAATATGAAACATTAATTACTCACTCCTACCAACATATGTAAATTAATCCCATGAAATATGATAAAAATTCAACCCATAATAGAGGTCACCACCCTCAATTGGAAACTAGTACACAAACCACTGTAAAGCCTACTTACCCAACTCCATGAGTTCAACCTCAGTAGGATATGTTACCAAAACATGTGTTTCACTCCTTCAAAACCATACTCAAACACTAAATCAATTTCGAACACTACTGTTAATGTTCAACTTAAACCATTCATGTCACGACAACTGATCCACTCCATACATCACATGACACCATATGAATATCCCAATTCCTCCACCAAAATACATAGCCATAAGGGCCTTGATCCAGTCCTTAAAACTTATCAGTGCATGACCCACAATAGTTTCTCACCGATCTAAACTAAGTAGGGATTGTGAATAACAAACATAGTATAATGGGACCCATAATATTCATACCTAGATATTAAATATTTGTTGATGAATATTAATTACATAATAGAATTATCCAAAATAGAATCATATACGTCTAATTTTTTTGAAGACATGAATACATAAACAACTAGTTCATATGAGAGATATATCATATCTCACATAGTTCTTTATGACTTTCACCCTTCATTAAAAAATAATACATAATGTCTTTCTTCATAACATGAGGAAAATAAACATATGAAATGGTGATATAAGATCCTCATTAAGGGTCAACATGAGAGATACCAATGATCAATTAAAAATAATATGATTATAATTGAATGAAAATATGATCAATTTAATTTTGAAATTCATAACCTGCATATCGTAGATCATAATCTAATTCAATGAACTAAATCATACAAGTTCATATGACATGAATCATAAATTAATAAAAGGCCACGATCCACCATATCAAAACAATATCATAAGAAAAAAAATTTGCATACACATAAGCATATAACTTTTTGAACTTTCATAAATAGAAACTGGTTCACTCATGAAGTTAAGGAAATGAATTTAGACCCATACACACAAATATGGACATAAAACTAGATCCAAACATAAACATCTATTCTTGATGTCTAGGTCCACACATAAACTTATCGATATGAAATCCATGTCCACACAAAAATTTTTTAACATCAAATCAGGTTCATGATTAACAAATTTACCTCAGGGTGATCCATTTTTACCCAATGAATTATTGGAAGATATAGGTATCACCCATCACATAATGAAAAATAATACATATATGTTCCATAAGATAGTAATAAATTCATTATATCATAACCCATGAAAATAAATGGGTTTTATAAACATTTCATCTTAGTATAAAACATGGGAGAGAAATAGGTTTCATAAAAATCTCATCATTTTATCAGAGTATAACCAATGGAAAATAAACGAGTTTCATAAAAAAATTGTCTTTGTAAATATAAAACATCAATATAAAAAATAGGTATTGTATCATTGAGACATATCATTTATAAATATTATGAAACATCCAAATAAGTAATCTAATATAGAAAATTATTTTGAAATATCCCTTGAAATATTTCTTGAGGAAAATATAATTTTAACATTGAAATAAAATTTCTAAAACAAAAAAATTTGTTAATTATTAAAGAATAATGTTTATTTAAAAATAACCATTGAAACATTTAATCGAGGTTTCAAATCATTGATCGGTAATTATAGATGGAAATAACATTCATGTTGTATACATTAAAATAAAACATTCATTTCCCAATTCTGTAGAAAAAGTAAAAAAGTATCTCATTCAGAAAATGAAAAGAACAACCCTTTTAAAACAAATTTTTTAAAATTAAAATGATGGTAAAAATAAAATTAAATAGTCACTGAAGAATAGTAAAAATCATCTTTATTTTTTTAGAAACAATTGATATGGAAGAAAAAATATTTTTGACCGAAGATAGAAATAACATTGATTTTCCTTAAAAACGTATTTCATTCTCTTTAGTACTTAAGGTGAGTAAAATGAATGGAAAAAATTTATTCTCAACAAATAACCATATTATAAGATAATTCATGAGTTTTTTAAGATGAATATCATAATAGTTTTTCATTATATATATAATTATAAACAATTTTGATAAACAATGAGATTATGATATAAAATCCTTTACTGTTTCGGTAACATTTGAATAATAAGGCCCATAAATAAAAGAGGCGTGTATTTATATTTAAATCCTCATTAATTTAAAAATAAAAATCATTAAATATATTTAAATTTTGTATATAAACCACATAAATTAATGAAGTGCTGAATATGGCATGTTTCTCACATAATTAAAAGTGAGATGAAAACCCCTTACCACTTTGGAGACCGTTTAATCGTATGAACCATTAAAAAATAACATAAAATGAAACAATAAATATCATTAAAATAATTATATTCTTGATGTAAAATGTCAAATATGATTTATATACACTATTAAATGGAACAATTAGTGGACATGGAATATGACTCCAAGAAATAAAAAAGAGATAAGAAATGTCTTACCAAAAGTCTAACTTCCTTAGTTTGTGTTTGAAACTCATGTATAATTATATTCATCATATTCATATTTATAATCATCTATAAATGTTAGATATATAATAATGAATTATGTCATTTACATAGATGGTAGGTTGTATGTACGCATTAACATTTATTTCAATTTTCAAAGGATAGAAAAAAAATATAATAAATAACATTTAATAATAATTATTATACCATATATATCATATATTTTCATTAAATCCATCCTTTTTACCATCTGTGTAAAAAAATGAAAAATGAAACACATCGCATGGTGGAGGTCTTAGTCTAGACGTACACACAAGTGTTGTTATAGTTTTCCAACATTTTAGAAGTTAATAAGGTAGATATGATATTATCACTAAAGAGATATAATTATTTTATAATTATTATTTATAAAAATTTAATCCATAAAAATACAAATCCATAAAATATGATAGTGAAAAATGAATTGTATCACTATGTGGAGACAATAAGCTTTGCACTCACACATATTATACATTCACATCCCATTTGAAGAAAATTTGGTGAATAAAGGTGGTTTTAAAATAATAAAATATTTACTTATATATAGTATATTAAATTTATTATTTTTTTAGTAATATAACATGTTTTCAATGCCTTTTGTGAGGGTCAGAACTTACCTGACAATGAATTTCTCTACCTTTGGTTCATTATAGTTATGACCGTTGTTCACCAGGGTTTTGATAACCAGCTCCCCTACCATCTAGTCACCCACTTCCTTGACCAAATGGCACTGTGCAGGCATCATCTCTCATACATAGAATTACGAATTTTTGGAGACCTGTGTTTTTTTGTAAACAGTCGCCCGAGCCTGGTCATTGCGACCTCCTTTGTGAGGAGGCACCCCTTATCCAAAAGTTATAAGGCTATTTTTACGAGTTCCTTAGAGTGTTTTCTCACACCCCTCGGTATTCTATACCTACCCACCTATGTCAGTTTTGCGTACAATTACCAGTTGGTTGAAGGTCGTTCAAGCGGTAAAAAAATAATTACAAATAAAGTGATCAGTTAAGGCGATTACCTCTTATTTGAAAGAACTCTTATACATATCCTATTAAGGATCATAGGGTTTGTATTTTTGGAATACCAATAACTATATAATGTTTCAAAGGAATTTGGGAAGGTATTTTGGTATGTTATTTCGACAATATAAGGATTAATGTGGTGTTAATAATAGAAAGGAGGGGTTACATTATAAAATTGATGGGAGGGGTGGTGCTGGAATTTCATAAAATATTTAATTAAAATAAATTAATTTTGATTTCCAAATGGTTACATAATTATAATATTATTATATAAAATGAGTATGACGATAAATTGTATCATATAATAAAATTTAGACATGTTTGGATCACATTTTCCTTAATATTTTTATTATAACCCTTCGTTAACTCTTGAAAATTATAGTGATGTCAATATTGTTTAATCGTAAGGAGTTAAAATAGTTACTATAAAAGGAAAAAATCCCAATAATGTAAAATGGTTTATTTAAACAACCATATACCATTTACATGGATGGTGATTAGTTTTTTAGAAATTCTATATCATTTAATAAAATTTTATTCATTATAAAATAACAATAATATCAAATTTGGATCTATTAATTTAATATGAATTTTAAAACCACAAAAAATGGGGGAATTGAAATCCAATTCATCCAAAAATATATAATATTCTATGTTTTTCTAAAACATGTTGGAACACAAATATTAATTCAAATAATATTTTTTAAAATATTATTATAAATATCTATTTTATTAATACATTAGTTCAATAATTACTACCTTAGCATTGCATAATATTTTATGGTAATTATTTAATTAGTAAAGAATAAAAATAAATGAACAAGATAAAAAATAATTTTTCAATCAAATAATTATTTATAACCGAGCATATCTATTTTTATCCATATATTAAAAATATTATAGACATTAAAAGAAAATGTGTGATATTTTTTACTTTATATTACCTTAAATATTATACAGTGAAAAATCATTTACAAATGTGAAAGAGTATATATAATTGGATTTTACATGATTATGGATGATCTATACTCATCCAGTAAAATTAAAGAAATTGCTAGTGTTATTCTTTAGTCCTAATCCTTTTATTTTTATCCTTAATTACCCAATTTATCCTTTACCATGGTAACATAATTTCTAATGTTTATATTCATTATGTATAAAAATAAATAGGGAATATTTAAAAAAATCTAACCTCCTGATACCCAATACTGAATCCATATTAACAAATTTAATTTTTAAAATTAGAAAAAATTAATTTTAAAATAAATGCACAAATCGCGACAAAAACCACTTAAAAATTTAAATTTGATGCATAAAACATTATTAATTCTTATCCCATTTATAAATAAATATTAAATCATTGATAATTTTTTATTAACTATAATATATATTTATATATATATACATTAAAACTATTCCCCCATGGTGAATAATTTAATTTACTAAGATGTTATCATCAAAACAATTTTTTTAGAAAAACATGTCTTTTACTTTTAAATGTTTTTAATTTTTATTTAAAATTAATTAAAAACCCAAGAATTCAGTTATACATATAAAACCATAAGTCATTCATAATTTAGTTAATCCTATCCATACCCACCAATCTAATCACTAGGTGTTAATGGTAAGACACATTTCATTTAATCTTGGTTTTACATGTAACATATGCTATCAAAGAAATTAAATTTATTTGAAAAAAATAGGCCATAAAATCTCAAGGTGATAAACTCCAACCTCGATAAATAAATTATGCCCTTTAAATTTTTCTTGATAAAAATGGATGAATATATGAAAATTTATTTTTTGAAACACACATCAAACGAAGGAATGATAAAAATTACCTTAAAAAGGGAATGTATGTAACATAAGGGTTACCAGAAATAACATAAAATCAGGTTCTTAGACTAGTAAAACAATAGAGGGAAGTTAAAATATGGACATCAAAGAGTTAAATAACTCTCAAGGACTAACAGAGAGTGATATATAATATTTTCATGAGAAAATTTACTACCAAATAACCAAAAATATTGATGAATTAAAAGACCATTGATTCCACTGAAAGAAAAAGTAAATATATAAAATTTTATATTTCATTGTCACTTTATTGATTTTATGGATTTATTTTACTATCTAGATGTAGAAATTTATAAAATAAACTTATTTTATTTCTTTATATGTCTTAATAATACTCTGATTCGTTTTTTTCTCATTGATCAATACACATATCCTATCTTTCACTACAAAATGGATATTCGAGCTAAATTATTATGCCAAAAGAAATTTTAATAATTCATGTGGTCTTTAAGTCATTAAATCAGCCTTAAAATATTTACCAAAACCAAAATGGTTAGAACATGTTATCTAATTTGAAAAAATCAAGCGTTAATATTTAAACCCTCATCTAAAGTTCAACATAAACCATTCTATAAATATTTGACATTAAAAATCCACTAAAACATGTCTAATCAATTTGGAATCCCATATATGATTTGATCTCTTATCCTTTCATTATAATATTAACAATTATTTTAATCATAGGTCGATACAAAATATCAAATATGATTTCATTATTCCAAAAGTATACATGTAGTCAATGTAGGGTGAGATAATAAATGCCCAAAATCACATAAAATTTCAATAAAAGATGATATTTTCATAGGAATTATTAATAAAGAAATTAATATGTAATCACCAATTCTATATGGGAGGATATGTGTTCCCTAAATATCATGATTCACTTCAACAAATTTAATTGTATAATCTTTCCCTTTGTCCTTGGACTTTAGAGGTTGTTGTAGATTATTATCTTTATTATCCCTTAGATTTGGGAATTAATTCACATAATTTTCAAACTCTGTTATTTAATATAATTTATGTGTGAGTGGTGTATTTTGTGCATATTTCACTCCAATTAGTTCATTGATTATTCTATTTACTTCAATTTGACATTATTTTTCTCGATGGATAGGCTACCCATACTTGAAAGAGCTTCACAGTCTTTTAAAAATTCACCTAAGTTCTTCTTCCCATATTTTTTGGATGCAGGAGGTTGAATCTTTTTCTTCCATCCATGTGAGAAACTATTGGAGCTTACAAGAATATTTATATTTCTTTTCTTACCATCAGATACATGAGGGTTTCTTCTTCCATTTCCACTTTCCATGAACATTTAACAATTTATTCATATCTTCTAAAGAACATTATAACTAACTCTGTTTCAATAATTATTTTCAAACCACTCTATAGAAAATACAATTTTAATTTATGGATGATGATTAATCCTAAATCATACCTTACATGTCTTTCCAAATTTTTATCTTATATACAAACTAATTCATCATCCTTATATTAATGCTCAAGGAAATCCTTCTCCATTTGTTACATAAAATATAGGGGAATTACTTACTAAATAACATTACCATAAACTCATAAAATTCAATGGAGTCAATTTATCCATCTTTCCTAACATTCTTAGTAAGATTCCACATTTTGTTTACATTAACTTTCAAATGATAAATATCTAGGAAACATTTTTCTTGGTCTGATCACTGAAGAACAAAAAATATATTTCCCATAACATTGATCCATAACATAGAAATCAATGGAACAGAAGCCCCATTAAAGGAAGGTGTAAATTTTCACATAAAATATTCTATATCATGTTACTCAATCCTTGGGTAATCTATAATTTCAACATGATCTGCGTCACCATAAATATCATGAGAGAATTGAGTGAGCATAGTCTTAAGATTTTTCATCCTAGCTCTTAATACATCAATTTTCTCATGAGGATAGTCATTTCATTTTCCATAACATTCATTTTTTACACGACTCCATTGGGATCCAGATATTGACTAAAAACAAATATTATTGTGTGAGAAATGAAAATTATAGTAGGAAACCATGTAATCCTGAAAAATCATTCATTGGATGTCTAAATCAAGAAACATTCATTTTAATTTGTAAATCTCTAAACATATAATCCAGGAGCTGATGACTTACTTTATTACACTTTCATGATTACAAGGAATCAAATACCCAAGAGCTCATTAGAATAGCGGTTTTAGAAAATTAGATTTCATCCATGATACCCATATTACACTGGGAAATAGAAAATAAATCATGATACATGATAAAATGAAATGAAAATATTCACAAAATCTTATTCAAATATTTTTTCTTCATAACCTGGTGAAAGTAAAAAAATAAGGGTGATATCTAATGATTTGTAATGGTTAATAACTGAACCCACATGCCATTTAAACAATAAACTAATAACAGAAATGCATTCATAGATAATGTCAATGAAAAAATATCATGGATAATAATAATAACTAAATTATCAATAAAAGAAATTCTTAATTATTATATGTCATGTTTCCCATGAACATGATACCTTTACCATCAAGACCTACCTCAAGACAGTTTCAAACAAACTGGGTAAAAAAAAACTGATTTGGAAAACTAATTTCATCTCATGAGACTACCGGTATATCAAGTGGCTTGTATTAACTCATCTCCAACCAACATAGTGAATGTAAAAAACATTCCTCATATATAAATTTATTAATTTAATTATTTAAAAAAATTATTTATCATCAAATATCCATATTGTGTAAAATATATAGATTTATCAATATTTACCCAATTAATCAAATAACTATCAATGTGAACATCATTTGTAAAAACAGAATGCAGTTTTAAAAATAATAATATCCATTGCATGATAATATGGATATTTAGGATAAATGTGTTGTGTAATAAAAATGATCATAAGGATGTGATTGTTTCAAGAGAAAGTTAAAATTCATAAAAGAAAGTGATATTGAAAAGAGAGCTTTTACCACTTGGTAATTTTCAAATCAATATCCGTTAGATAAAATCATACATGTTGAAAAATAAAATACCATGAATTATGAGTGAATAATGATATTAAATGAAACGGGGTGGTATATACACCACATTAGAGTTAATTGCATCATGATATCGAATAAGACTCAATGTAATGTAAATTGAGGCGAAATACATTACCTTTTAATTCCTTTTAGTTTCATGATATTTAACCTCATTTATAGTGGTTTAAAACAAGTTACTAACTTATAAAATTACAGTACTAATATTTCAAATATCATATATGATCTTATTATAATATCTTATTAATTATTTGTTAATAACTTTTCATTATTTCCATCGTTTTTTATTTTAATTGTCATGTTTTTTGAATATGTTTTTACTGTTTTTAAAAATTATTCTTACACCTATAATGATTTCATCATTAAAAGGGTGTAAAAAATGATATAAATATAATAAATATTTATTATATAGGTGTTTATAATAATCCATAAATTTTGGAGGTAGGAAATGAAATACATCGAGGATGGAGATAGTGGGTTGTACACACACATGAATGATGTTTTCATTTTATTTCCATATTATTATAATGAAATGTGAAAGACATATATGTATATTATAATTCAATCATCATAATTATTTCATTTATATCACATATTTTTACTGAAAACATCCTAAATACATTCCATGTATTTTGTGAAAGAATCACATCTCTTTGAGAAGGCAATAGTCCACTGGTCTACAAACCGTGTTATTATATTCCCAAAATGGAAATCATGATGGTAAGAGTTATATTCAAATTAAATAAGAAAAAATATGTTATAAATATCATATATATAATATATTAAATATAAATAAGTCATTATTCCCAACCATTAATGGTGGTAATAGATGAACGAATTACATCGGTTCACGAGGTGGTAGTCTGCCATACATACGAATGATGATTATATATCCCATTTTATAGAAGAGTGTGAAAGTGTATACAGTACCCTTTAGAACATGATATCTAAATATATTTAGTTTAATTATGTTACTAAATAACAAATATATAATAATAATTTATGTTTAATAGAATGAAATAAAAAAAGAGGTCGTTTAAGAACATTAACTCTTCTTCGTGTACCTCCTTTTAGTTTATACCAAAAGTCTTACTTCACTTGCTTTATTACCACATTTTGGATTCTAGGATGATGGTGGGTATTTTGGGGGAATATTTGAGATTTTTTATGAGATGATGGTCTTGAGATTTGTGAATAAGTGGGAGCGGTGAGTTTTTTTTATAGTGGAGGAGGAGTGTAATTATCGTAAATATAAAAAGATAAACACTATTGGGAGGAATCCCATACACAATTTTCCTGTAATAATAAAAAGAATCAGAAAAAAGGGATTATATTTTTGAATTATTTCTTGGAAATTACTTTTTTACCAGTTTACAGTTAATTTGGACCACATGTTTAAGGTTTAGTCCCATGTTAAGCTTGTTTTTCTCTTAATCGATGTAATTAATTTTAATTTATTTAACTAATAATTTTAGGTGGAAAATATTTTGACCTTAATAAAAATTATATATTTTTTTTAATCCAAATATTTTACACATTTTTCCAAAATTCGCATAACATAAGTGTCATAAATTAATTTAAAATTAATCCTGTAGAAGGGACGGAAAAGCAGGTTTTTTTTAGTGAAGATATTCACAAGATCACTAAGCTTTTATATCTAAATTCTATTTGAAAATGATTCCAATGACTTAAAATTTTATTAATATATGTAAAATTTAACTAATTAAACATAAATAAAATTCAAAATACAATTTGATACTATAAATTATATAGATGAAAACATAGGTTTCAGTTAAAATTCTGTATTTTTCATCATTGATCAAAATATAAATATTCTTCGAAAAATATCAAAAATTCATGTTAAGTTATTTTTAATTTACCTATTTCAGAAATTAATTTTATTTTGAAATATAAAATTTATAAAATTCCCAAAATTTAGTTTTAAAATAGGTGTCCCATTAAAAGGAATTTTTTTTTACAAAAATACAATTTTTATGTGTAAAAATGGATTTATTCTTTTATTATGCCTATAAAATATATTGGATTATTGTAAAAAATATTTTATTGAATATATATATATATATATAATTATTATCATTCAGTAATATTAATTAATTTAATTTGTTATGATAAAACACCTTTGGTACATAATAATATTATTAATAAAAACATCCCATGTATATTCAATTGGTTCTTATATTCAGTTATAATTAACTGGTAACTAATTAATTTAATAATATATTTTAATAAGTTATATAATCATATTCATAACCAAAAATTTAATGGTTGTAACATAATTATCACTTTAAATAATAATACTAATAGTATTCGATATGATTCTATTTTTCATGTAACCTAATCCGTCGATGTAACTCATGTATGCAACACAAGCTAAAATCAATGTTGCGTGCATTAAAATATAAATAATAGATATAATATATATCAAAAAATTTATATACTATAAATTATAGGGATATTATTTTCCCATATAATCATGGTGTTTCATGTCATGCAATCTATCAAATACAATGTCCTTATTTTAGAATTTTGTGGTGTAACATTCTCCCCACATTAAATAAATTATTTCCTCATAATTAGAACATGATATTGGTAGTTTAGGAATTGATATTTGAAAATAATATTATAGAAAAATACACATCATAAATATGGTTAATAAAACTACTTATTAATAATATGTTAAGGAAAATGTGATGGTCACCAAAAAACTGGGATTTAAAGTTGGAGGGAATTAGTGAAAATATATACATGGAAGAGAAATCTAACAATCATGTTTCGATGAAGAGTAATATAGAAAAAGTTCAGAAAAAAGTTGATTATTTCAAATTGTAACATCCCAGGTAAATAAATAATATGACATTCTCATGTTTATCAATATTTGTGAATAAAATGTTAATATTACTTTAAAGGGAATGCTATGCTCCATGGCGTACTCAATACGCAACAACGAGTTTCTTTTAAATCTTACGTTGCACACTAATAATATAATAATATTATTTTAAATAGTTAATTCCTAGCCGTTGTAATGGTGGGAATAAATAAAAATAACTAAAAAAATGATTACATATGTTAAATATTTTTACATTTATCCAGTAAATATTAGAGGCTTAAAATGCAAATGAATCCAATTTTAAGAATAAATACTCTAATATTTTTAAAAGATTGTTTTACTACCTTTTGATGGTGAACCTTTTTTAAATCCAAATTTTGACAATTTTATGAGATCTATTTTTTAAAATAAACTTATTCCTTATAAATGGGATATTGAAATTTACTTTGGAATTTTTTTTGGTATTTTTCTGACAATGTTCATTTTAAATGAATAGTGAAAAATACTGCATTTTACTTCAAAACTATTTTTTCATCTAATTTCATTATATGGATAGATTATCTTTTTAATTGGTTTTAAAGTATAAATAGAATATATATATTTAATTTAATCTAATGGTGGTCATTGGGATTAATTTCACTTTGAAATTGGACATAAAAAATTGTCAAACTTTTGATAGAAATTGTTTCTAAAAAACCTGCTATTTTTTTGACAACGGGAATTATTTTTAAATTAATTATTGAATTTATGTGTTTAGAAATTGGTAAAATGGATTCCATATTTGGATTCAGAAGTTCCAAATTATTTAATTAAGACTCTTTTGTTTTTTGGACATTATGAATAGTAATGACGGTAATTATCTTTAATTATCGCTATTAATTAGTAATCGGGTAGATAAGGGTACTAAAATAATATCATAATAATAAAAAATGACCCTAACATGTGTCCTAATGATACTGGTTGTGTCATGGACGACCATGGGATGCCTTGTGCTAAACTTTGGGACCCCATGGAATCACTTTTTCGGTGATAGTGACACTTTTTAATTTTATGTTTTTAAAAGGAAAGTATAACCAAAGTATGTATCACCCAAGTAAAACAATTCTAGTTTTGTATGTGTAAATGATCACTTGGACTATAAATATTCATTGGAAATCTAAAATGATTTACTAAATCATAGTATTTTGTTCATACTTTTTAGACATTAAATAAATTAATTTATTTATGACACCCTGATGATGCAGCGATTATCTCATTAATGAATGATTTAAATAAAATGAAAAGATAATGTAAAATATAAGACATAAACTTGTCTAAAACCTATTGTATGAGTATATTTATAACCCTTATCACCTTATCCCTTAAATATATCATTTTGGGACCTTGAAAATCCAAAACTCATTTTAATATAAAGTAATACTTCTTAACTTTCCAAGAGTACCCCTCCTCCCTCTTATAAAAGGCCCCCACCTCTACCTCCTTACCCACACCCTCAAGCCATTGGATTGGCCGAACCCTGCCCATTTCACCTCTACACATCCCTCTCTTCATCATTGAAGCCTCACCTTATAAAGAAATTTCTTCAAGAAACCCTTTTGGTTCAAACCAAAGGGAGTTACCCGATTTTAAGGTAATGTCTTCTCTTATGTTCTTTTGTTTTGTTTTGCTTCTCTGACCCCCTAAATTTTTTTTATTCCTTTATTTTGTAAAAACATTAGTATATTAAATATACTAGGATGTTTTTATAAGATTTATTCTAGCTACACTTACATAGACATCCTTCTAATGGTTAATGATCACACCGTTTCTATGGATGAAGAATTACTACATCACAAAACGATGATTGTTCAATATTCTTTTAACACCTTTAAAGGTGGAAATTATGAGGTCACTGTATTTTATATATGATATATATGGTATTTATGTTTTCTATATGCTTCTGTATTTTATATTTAAAACATACCTTTATTCTTTTCATGTTGTGAAAATGCGATAATTTCATATGAGGAAGTGTGGACTACCTCCCCCTCAAGTGATGTACTTATAACTACATGGACAATTATTTTCAAACAAGTTAATTTTTGACTCATGTACCAAACATTGACAAAAAAATCTGATATGAACTCACATAATTAACTAATTATTATGATGTCACTATATTTGATATTTGATATATATGGTATTTATGTTTTCTATATGTTTCTGTATTTTATATTTAAAACACACCTTTATTATTTTCATGTTGTGAAAATGCGATAATTTCATATTGGAAGTGTGGACTACCTCCCCCTAAATTGAGGTACTTATAAATACATGGACAATTATTTTCAAACAAGTTCATTTTTGACCCATGTACCAAACATCGACAAAAACATCTGATATGAACTCACATAATTAACTAGTTATTATAACATTATAATATGTGATATTAATTGAATAATAAACTTTAAAGGATTTCCTTAAGAACTTATAAATTGACAAAATTTTATTATTCCGTAATATAAAGAAACAAACAAGACAAGTCGGACTTGAGGTAAGGGATCCTACCACTCTCTTTCTTTTTAAGTACTCTCTTTTATGTCGTTTCTTTTAAGCTCCTGTTTCATAGTTGGGGGGATGTTATTTTATATTCCTATTACTGTAATTTCTATGTTCATATGATTAAAGACCCTATTTTATTTCATCAATCCATTTTTTTGAAGTTTTAAGTGGTGTCGTTAGGCTGCCGGGTTTTTGTAAGGGGTTTTTCATCTCACTTTTATTCCCATGAGATTTATGCAACATTTTCCACCATTTCCTTTGAGTGGTATATGTACTACCCATTATTCTACTCTTTGAGTAATATACTTTAATTTATGACTATTTACATCAATGTTGTATAGTCCTTCTTTCATGGGCTATACCTTTTGAATGTTACACAAATCGTTACGGGAACCTTTCACCCTCTTATTTTTAAAAGACTTATTTTGTTATGTCTTTTAATTTACATCTTTTTATATTGGGATATGTTCTTATATATCCTTATTGATGTAAATTTTATGTCCATGTGATGAGATACCATTTTCTCTCACATCAACTAATTTTATGAATTTTAATGTGACATCGTTAGGCTATCGAATTTTACCAAGGGTACTTCTTAACCCAATTTCGATTTCTTTGGGTTCAACATGAGTTATTGAATATGTCATACTTTGAATATGTGTGAATTAACTTTGAGTGTTTTACACTTAATATCCATTTATATTTTGTGTATTTATATTTGTCACACATAATTATGAGATTGATTTATCCTTAATTTAAGGATACCTTCTTTATAAGGGATTTCATCTCATTTTACATTTCTATTGAGACTTCATTGTTGTTATGCACCAATTCACTCTTATATGGTGTATATACTGTCCTTTGGAATATTATATCATGAATCCCTTTATTCTCATGATATTATAAAGTTCTGATTAAATGTTATTCCTCAATTATTGTATTCAAGTGTCTCTCATTTTGTTAAAAAACCCTCTAACTAAAATATCGTTTTAAATGTTTTAATGATTTATTCTTATAAATATTTCTCATTAATATCCATGTTTTCAAAATGGTTTTAAGGATTTATTTATATGGAGATTAATGTTTTAAAATGGTAAAATCCTCAAAGTGGTATGGGAATTCTTCCCAATCTCCTTTCATTGAGGCATATTTTGATTTATACACAACTTTCTTTTATACGGTGTATAAACTCCTTGGACTTTTACATTTATTAAAAAAGAATATTTTTTTATGAAGTGTTTTACAAAATGACAAAAGTAATGTTTTTTTGTCATACGTATGCAGCGACAACGACTTCTCCACCATCATGATCATTATTTGAGTTTCAGCTTCCTCTAAAATCCATAACTTTTTTTTAAAAATGAAAAATAAATACCATGTTTTACATTTCTTTTATTTTGGTATTGAAAATGGTTTTCATAATGTTTTTATTTTATCAATGTGTTGTATTGATATCTTTTGATTGAAAGGTGGAAATTTTATGTTTCATTTATGCATGTTTTATGGGATACGATTATGTTATGGTTCTTGGGCATTGTTATGAAGACGGGTGGTTCCATGATAAACTAAGGGTGGGTGATCCCAATATAGCTCTCCAATGCATTGGATAATGCGAAGGGGTTAAACATTAAGGTTTATCTGAAGAGATTTAGGGAATATACTTTGATGGGTATTCCAAATGTAACCACGAGGGTTACTCCCTACATAAGAATGTTATGAATGCCTCAAGTTACCTTTATGTATTATGATTTCTATGATTTATTAATGATTTGACGAGGTATGTTAAAATGATTATATTCTATGAGTAAATTATGATTTCATACATGGACTAATATTTTCATTTCGTACTTTTATATCCCTTACTAAGATTTTTATGCTCATACCATGTTTTTGAAATGTTTTTCACAGGTCAAGGGAAAGGTACATGATGTGATGATAGTGTCCAGGAAGTGTCAAGAAGTAATCCATGTTTTATTATAAATATGTTTCTATTAATGGGAAAAATGATTACTATCTTCTATGTAACTGCTTTGTTTTAATGTGGAATGTAATGCATGATTTATGATATAATTCTCTAAAACTCTAAACCTGAAAAGATACTCAACGTGTATTCTTGAAATAACTCAAGATTAAGTAATGTTTAAGGCTGGGGCTTTATAGTTGTTATCAAAGGTCAGTTTAGATAACTTTAGAGGTTACAATGTTCTTTAAGAAAAAGTGACAAGTTGTGTATAACCACAATGGTTAATATATTAGATGGAGTCATTGTTTTTTTTTGAAAGTTAGAATGAGTTTGAGATAACTTGGAGAAGTATATCTTTGTGTTTATCTTCCTCATTATTATAGAATGATTTTACTGATATACTCACACTGACCATTTTGGATTTAGTAAATGGTTGGATCTAGTAGGCACCAAAGTAACAGTGGATTTGAAGAAAACTGTGAAGGTTTTATGAAAGAACAACTGAATGATATGGGAGCTGCAGTGAAAACTCTTGTGGTTATTCTCAACCAACTATCCGGAGTCATGATTGACCACCTGAACCTTAGTGATTTTAATAAGGCATCGTATATACGAGAAACAAATCCCTACGGAATTTCAGGTAATAATCATATAGGTAAGTATGTTCAAAAACCTATGTGTCAATGATGTGGAAAGAAACACATAGGAAAATGTTTGAAAGGGACATAAAGATGCTATAGATGTGGAAATGAAGGTCATAAAGCAGGAACCTACCATGGAAAAAGGAAACATCTAGTTGACTCTAGGAAAGGGAAAGAAGTTCTTTCTGAAGGATCAATTGACTGTTTCAAATGTGGTGTGCATGGTCATTATAAAAAAATTGTCCTACGAAGAAGTTTCAGGAATAGGGTCCCCAATATCTTACAAATATTTGTTTACCAATACCTAATTCCATTCTGATTGAGGATGAAGAAACTGACAATGACCAATGAAATATATGGATTATTTCTTAACATATGTTTTCCTATTATTGGATTCTTAGGATTTGATTCATGATTTTGTTTGTAGGAAAGAAGTATTTCCGAATAATTTGAAAAGGAATGGTTAATGGATCATGAAGAATGTTGAATGAGTAAGAAGTCAACATATAAGTGATTCAAGAGTTATGGTATATTTTAGGATGGTGAAACTCTTAAATGTATTAAGTCTCTATTGACGATGAGGTTACATTAGAAGACTTTTTATAGTATATGTAACCTTGATGTTTGATATATGAAAATTTTATTCAAGGAATAATTATACTTTCTTTTGTGGATATAGTTATGAAGATCCATTTGGGTTTATATGATCCTTGAATTTGAGGCAAATACTGGTTAATACATTTTGGGTTGCAAAATGAAAGTTATTAGATAACCTTTGTGGTTAAAATATGATATGGTTATTTTTGAAGATTTTATCTCTTTTTGGGGAATGTTATAAGAATTATATAGTTTTTGAAAAAGGACAACACACAGACCGTGTGACAAACCGTCACGTCAGACGAAGCTATGGGAATCGAACCCACAACCTAAGTGAAACTGGTATTTATTGCCTACCACTGGACTACGTGAAGTCCCTGGTTAGTTTGACTAATTCTTTTTAGTTATATGATTTTATGAATCAAGAGTAAGTTGATTTTGGGTTATCTATGGAAATGATTATCCTATCATGGAGGATATGTGATTAGGTTAATTACTTTTTAGTATGATACTTTAAGAGTAATTGATGTTATTTTGGAGAAAAGTGTTAAGATTTATCTTAGGAGACTATGTGATTAAATCTTTCAGAGATTTGGGTTTCAATCTTTCTTTGGTTTAATTTGAAGAATTTTATGGATAGGTGTTTATTGAATGGTCTTTGTTGAACTTTGGGATTTGTTTGACAAATGTTGGACATTAGGAGTAGTTTTTCTTTTTGTAAAAAAATATTATCTTTTTTGGGTATTATCTGATCTCGTACTAAAATTTTTGGTTTGGTTTTGGTTAAGGTCTAATGACATGGGAAATATATAGTTCTCTTTTTTGGATTAGGTGATTCTCAAGAAGTTTATTATAATACTCTTAAGGTGAACAAGTCTTCCTAAATACTCATCTTTTGGAGAAAATATGGGTTTGAGTATGGAATCTAGTAAAAGTTGAAAGTCTACATGACAAGTAAGTATGTTTCCTTATGATTTAGTTAAGCTCAAAAATAAATTCCTCAATGAAAAGTAACATAAAAAAATGTTGTCTGTTAACGTTTCTACTGGGAAATCGAATATTGGTTAACCAATTACAAGTTTGTGATTTTCTTATGGTTAACTTTCTCCTAGACATGTTTAATATCACTCTCCATCAGAATATGACCCTTTTTTTTCTCTTCCATATCCATATTTTCCTACTTTTAATCCTAGTATGGGTTAACTCAGGTGAACTTTGTACATCTCTCCCTTTCTTTTTAAGTTATAGTTTTACCGACTCTTGTTCTGATGTGGGACATTCAATGAAGTTTCCGAGCCCAATTTTAAAATTGCGAGGACACAATTCCAAAAAGGGGGGAAGGATGTAACATCCCATGTAAATAAAGAATATGACATTCTCATGTTTATCAATATTTGTGAATAAAATGTTAATATTACTTTAAAGGGAATTCTATACTCGATGGCGTACCCAATACGCTACAACGAGTTTCTTTGAAATCTTATATTGCACACTAATAATATAATAATATTATTTTAAATAGTTAATGACTATCCATTGTAATGGCGGGAATAAAAAGAAATAACTAAAAAAATGATTACATATGTGAAATATTTTTACATTTATCCAATAAATGTTAGAGGCTTAAAATGAAAATGAATCCAATTTCAAGAATAAATACTTTAATATTTTTAAAAGATTGTTTTACCGGCTTTTGATGGAGATCCTATTTTAAATACAAATTTTAAAAATTTTATAAGCTATATTTTTCAAAATAAACTTATTCCTTAGAATTGGGATATTGAAATTTACTTTGGATAAATTTTTGGTATTTTTCTGACAATGTTCATTTTTTTAATGAATAGTGAAACATACTGCATTTTACTTCAAAACTGCTTATTCATCTAATTTCATTTTATGGATAGATTATCATTTTAATTGGTTTTAAAGTTTAAATATAATATATATTTACCATTTAATCTAATGGTGGTCATTGGGATTAATTTCACTTTGAAATTGGACATAAACAATTGTCAAACTTTTGATAGAAATTGTTTCTAAAAAACCCGCCATTTGTTTTGACAACATGAATTATTTTTAAATTAATTATTGCAATTTATGTGTTTGGAATTTGGTAAAATGGAATAAATATTTTTAATCATAAGGTCCAAATTATGTAATTAATACTCTTTTGTTTTTGGACATTATGAATAGTAACGACGGTAATTATCTTTAATTATCGCGATTAATTAGTAATCGGGTAGTTAAGGGTAATAAAATAATATCAAAATAATAAAAAATGACCCCAACATGTGTCCTAATGCTACTTTGTGTGTCATGGCCGACCATGGTATGCCTTGTTCCAAACCTTGGGACCCCATGGAATCACTTTTGTGGTGATAGTGAAACTTTTTAATTTTATGTTTTTAAAAGGAAAGTATAACCAAAGTACGTATCACCCAATAAAAAAATATAGTTTTGTCTGTGTAAATGATAACTTGGACTATAAATAGTCATTTTAAAGATAAAAATATTTCCTACATCATAGTATTGTTTTTATAATTTTTAGACATTAAATAAATTAATTTATTTATGGCACCCTGATGATGCATCGATTATCTCATTAATGAACGATTTAAATATAATTAAAATATAATGTAAAATATATGACTTAAACTTGTATAAAACCTATTGGATGAGTATATTTAGAATCCTTATCACCTTATTCTATAAATATATCAATGTGGGACCTTTAAAATCCGAAACTCATTTTAATATAAAGTAACATTTCTTGACTTTCCAAGAGTGCCCCTCCTCCCTCTTATAAAAGGCCCCCACCTCTACCTCCTTAACCACACATCTCAAGCCATTGTCTCGGCCAAACCCTGCCCATCTCATCTCTCCACAGCCATATATTAATCATTGTAACCTCACCTTAGGTATAAATCTCTTCAAGAAACCCTTTTGGTTCAAACCAAAGGTAGTTGTCCGATTTTAAGGTAATGTCTTCTCTTATGTTCTTTTGTTTTGTTTTTCTTCTCCAACCCCCTAAAACATTTTTATTCCTTTATTTTGTAACAAAACCAGTATATTAAATATACTAGGATTTTTTTATAATATGTATTCGAGCTACACTTACACACACATCCGTCTAATGGTTAAAGAACATATTGTTTCTGTGGATGCCGAATAACTATCTCACGGAACGATGACTGTTCAATATTCTTTTAACACATTTAAAGGTGTCCATTATGATGTCAATGTATTTTATATATGATATATATGGTATTTATGTTTTCTATATGCTTCTGTATTTTATATTTAAAGCACACCTTTATTTTTGGAATGTTGTGAAAATCTGATAATTTCATTTGAGGAAGTGTGGACTACCGCTCCTTCAAGTGATGTAACTCGTTCATGCAATACATGGAATGTATAAAGAATGAAATTAATGAAATTATGTGAACTGTATAACATATATCTTATAATGGAATTATTATATATATATATCTCTCCATTATTTTTAATTCCATTAATATGACAAAGAAATGAAAGTAGCGTTCATGCGTACGTACGGCCTACCGTCTCCATGAACGGTGCATTTCATTTCTTTTTTTTTTCTCAAAATGTTATGGGATAGTATAAAATGAATATGTACTAGATATATATGATATTTATATCAGTAATACTATTCTGTAGATGACGTACTTATAACTACATGGACAATTATTTTCAAACAAGTTCATTTATGACTCATGTACTAAACATCGACAAAAACATCTGATATGAACTCACATAATTAACTAATTATTATAACATTATAATATGTGATATGAATTGAATAATAAACTTTAAAGGATTTAATTATGAAATTATAAATTTACAAAAGTTTATTATTCAGGAATATAAAGAAATGAACAAGACAAGTCGGACTTGAGTTAAGGGATCCTACCTCTCTCTTTCCTTTTAAGTACTCTCTTTTATGTCATTTCTTTTAAGCTCCTCTTTCTTAGTTGGGGATGTTCTTTTATAGTCCTATTACTTTAATTTATATGTTCATATGATGAAAGACCCTATTTTATTTCATCAATCCATTTTTTTGGATGTTTTAAGTGGTGTCTTTAGGCTGCAGAGTTTTTGTAAGGGGTTTTTCATCTCACTTTTATTCCTGTGAGATTTATGCTACATTTGCCACCATTTCCTTTGAGTGGTATATGTACTTCCCATTATTCTACTCTTTGTGTAATATAATTTCGTTTATGAGTATTTACATCAATGTTTTATAGTCCTTCTTTCATGGGGTGTACGTTTCGAATGTTACCCAAATCGGAAAGGGAACATTTCACCCTCCTCTTTTTAAAAGACTTATTTTTTATGGCATTTAATTTACATCTTTTTATGTTGGGATATGTTCTTATATATCCTTATTGATGTAAATTTTATGTCCAAGTGATGAGATACCATTTTCTCTGTCATCAAATAATTTTATGAATTTTAAACTGACGTCGTTAGGCAGTCGAATTTTACCAAGGAAACTTCTTAACCCAATTTTGATTTCTTTGGGTTCAACATGTAGTTATTGATATGTCATTCTTTGAATATGTTTGAATGAACTTTGATGGTTTTACACTTAATATCCACTTATATTGGGTGTATTTATATTTGTCACACGTATTTATGAGATTGATTTATCCTTAATTTAAGGATACCTTCTTTATAAGGGATTTCATATCATTTTACATTTCTATTGAGACTTCATTGTTGTTATGAACCAATTCACTCTTATATAGTGTATATACTATCCTTTGGAATATTATATCATGAATCCCTTTATTCTCATGATATTATAAAGTTCGGATTAAATGTTATTCCTCAATTATTGTATTCCAGTGTCTCTCATTTTATTAAAAACCCTTTAACTAAAATATCATTTTAAATGTTTTAATGATTTATTCATATAAATATTTCTCATTAATATCCATGATTTCAAAATTGTTTTACGGATTTATTTATATGGATATTAATGGTTTAAAATGTTAAAAGCTTCAACGTGGAGTGGAAATTCGTCTCAATCTCCTTTCATTAACGCATATTTTGATTTATACACAAATTTATTTTATACAGTGTATAAACCCCTTTGACTTTTACGTTTATTCAAAAGGAATCTTTTTATACGAAGTGTTTTACTAAACGACAAAAGGAATTATTTATTGTCTTACGTATACGGATACAACGACTTCTGCACCTCCATGACCATTATTTGAGTTTCAGATTCCTCTACAAGCCATTATTTTTTTAAAATGAAAAATAAAAACCATGTTTTACTTTTCTTTTATTTTGGTATTGAAAATGGTTTTCATAATGTTTTTATTATATCAATGTGTTGTATTGATATCTTGTGATTGAAATGTGGAAATGTTATGTTTCCTTTATGCATGTTTTATGTGATATGATTATGGTATGGTTCTTGGGAATTGTTACGAAGATGGGTGGTTCCGTGATAAACTAAGGGAGGGTGAGCCCGATATAGATCTCCAATTCATTGGGTAACATGAAGGGGTTAAACGTTATGGTTTCTCCGAAGAGAGTTAGGGAATATACTGTGATGGGTATTCCAAACCTAACCATGAGGGATACTCCCTACGTAAGAATGTTATGAATGCCTCAAGTTACCTTTATGTCTTATGATTTCTATGATTTATTCATGATTTGATGAGGTATGTTAAAATGCTTATGTTCTATGAGTAAAGTATGATTTCATACATGGACTAATATTTTCATTTCGTACTTTTATATCCCTTACTAAGATTTTTATGCTCATCTAAAGTTTTTGAAATGTTTTTCCCAGGTCAATGGAAAGGTTCATGATGTGATTATCGTGTCAAGGAAGTGTCAAGAAAGAATCCATGTTTTATTTTAAATATGTTTCCGTTAATGGAAAAAATGAGTACTCTCTTTTATGTAACCACTTTGATTAAATGTGGAATGTAATGCATGATTTATGATCTAATTATCTAAAACTCTAAACCTAAAAAGATCCTCAACATGTATTCTTGAAATAACTCAAGATTAAATATTGTTTAAGGCTGTGGCCTTATAAAAATACTTAAACCATAGTTTTGAAAAATTCCACTAATATCCTAAAAAATGACAAAAATTGGAGAGAATTCTTATTTCAAGACCAATTTTCATAGATTTAATAAATTATTTCTCTCTTTAAAAATATAGTTAAATATATTTTTCTATTTCATAAACATAAAATTATCCTATGGTTTTTCCTTGAATTTGGTCTACTATATCGATTAACACATGTTTCATTTTACAATTATGTAATAAAATAATAACTAAAACCTCATTTGAAGATCAACTCAAACCATTTCATAATCAGTTTACATTTCCAAAAGATTATTATCCAAAACATTAGAAGGAAGGCCACTATATTTCTAAAATAAACTTATTATTAACCACCAATAAATATGATATATCTCATTAATCATGACATATCGAACATGTGAATACATTCATCATGTATTCTCTTAAAGCATGGTAAAAATTGAATTACCATAAGACCTTGTTGAGAAAAAACATTATTCCATATTCATTAAAGAGAAAATAAATTATGGTATATATTCCATAAAACTAAAAATGTTTTAAACTCCATTAATGATAGAGCAAACTACATTGTCAGTAAATCAATAATCATATCCAAGGTAGTTTGTAATATCCAATTTACATTATCCATATTTATCAATTATTTGACCAAAAAATAATTATCTCAACCTCAAGAATATACTATGGATTACCTTTCACTCAATCATATGTTTTCGAAGAGGCTCAACTTTTTAAATTAATATCTTTTCTTATTCATCAGAACCATTCAACACATGATTTAAAATACTTAACAAAAAAGTAATGCAGTAAAATCCTTATATATATATATATATATTTATATATTCTCATATCCAGATTGTCATTGATAAAATATCAAATAACATAATTCTTAAATCAAAAAACAAGTATATTATATCATTCTTCATCATATATGGTAGTAGTGAAGGCTTGAACATGATCCATTAGCCTCTTTTGGGGTATATTCCTTTTTAAAATTGGGGTATTAATTTTCAACGTTACCCATATTCTTGTTGTGATAGCACAGAATATAAGGTTTTTCATTCTTCCCTTTTTATTCTTTATCATGTTGAACTTTTTCTATACACTTATAACAAACTCACATTCCCTTCATGAATGAATCAAGGTGTTTATTTCTGCATTTATCACATGGGGGAAATTCTTTATTCACTTCTTCCATTTATTCATATTTTTATCTTCTTTTATCTTCATCTTGTGATTCCATTTAAATCCAAAATACATAAATAACACTTTCTCTCTCAATTAGAAAATGATATTATGTCCTCATATAATAAAAATGTTTTGGATACTAGTTTAATTTGTAATTTTGTCTTGATCCCATAAAGTACATGATCATTATTACTCTTTTGATCACACACAATGTTGAGGTTTACATTAATTCTACTAGGTTATATTTATAATTGATGACACATGCTATATTACATCATAACTTTCTGTAACATAATGTTCAATTCCAAAACTACTGGAATAATTATCATAAATTGAAAATTTTAGGCATATCTAATCTAATATTAATAAACATGGTTTCTAATGAATATTAATCTATATTTTCCACAAATTATATCATAGTAAAATGTTATATATTCTATGTTTTCTTAAATCTAGTTTCTAAGGTTTCTACTATATTTACATTGATACCAACTATAACACCCCAACTCGAGAAACCTGAATCTGGTGACTTAATTTATTACTTTGGAATGATTATAAGGAATAAAATACAATTGGAACAAAAATCATCCACTGATACTGTTATAGAAAAAATATTAGAGATAATAATAATACATTTATTCTCAACAAATGTAATGCTTAATAATTGGATGTCTTGTTTACTATTCACATGATACCTTTATAGTCAATATCTATCCTCAAGAAATTTTCGAATATACTAGGTAAAAACTATCTAATTTGGCCAAATAATTTCATCTCATGAGACAACCAATGCATTGAGGGAGTTGTATTAATAGGTCCCCAACCCATGTAGTGCATGAAACACAAAATATATAATATATAAAATAATATATTTAACTTATGAACAAAATGAATTATCATAAAATATCCATTTTGAGTTAGTGATATAGATTTATGAATATTTCCCCAATTAACTAATTAACTTTCAACGTGAACGCCATATAAAAAAATGGTATATGGTTTAGGAAATAATAATATCCATTTCATTAATGTAACGCCCCGACCCCAGTTACCCAGAGTCGGTGCATTACTGCATAACATTGGCATGATCACAAACGATAAAGTCTCGAAAGACTGATTAGGTTAGTAGCCTTGGAAACACTAGATACATTCATAAATGTTACATTACATCATAAAGTGAAAAACCAAAATAACATAGTCTCCATAGTCCACACTTCTATCCCCTTTAGAATACCCCTGTAGGTCAGCCATAAAATATTTCTTCACATCCTGGGAAAAATAAAACATTGAAAGGGGTGAGCTCAGCTTCTCAGTAAGGATAACAATATAGTGGAAGCTTTCATAAATAAACATAAATATTTAAGGCAATGTATAACTAAAACAAAAGCCTTTTAAACTTGAACTTCAACATAATATGGCAAAAGTAAAATGAGATAATTCCATTCACTTATTCACATGGATATTCTACTGGTCGAATATTCACATGCAATATCAATAACCACTTTTATAATGATGGAATGCATAATGCCAGACTATAATAACCACGTAGCCAAGGCCTCGTGCCAAGACAACAAATAAGATTTTGTCAAGGCCTCATTCCAAGACACTAGTTTGTCTCATGAGACATGCCAATGCATCGAGGAGCTATAGCGGGCTCCACCCATCACTTATTAAGTCCAATTCATTCCTCATATGAACAGGTTTAAACATATCATAAACCATAACATAATTGTATCACATAAAACATGCATAAAAAAACATAATATTTCCACACTTCAATCAATACAACACATTGATATAATAAAAACTTTATCAAAACCGTTTTCAATACCAAAATAAAAGAAAAGTAAAACATGGTATTTATTGTTCTTTTAAAAAATGTTATGGCATATAGGGGAAGCCGAAACTCAAATAATGGTCATGGCGGCGGAGAAGTCATTGTCGCCGCATACGTAAAAAAATCATTCCTTTTGTCATTTAGTAAAAACACTTAATATAAAAAGATTCCTTTTGAATAAAAGTAAAATTCAAAGGGGTTTATACACCGTATAAAAGAAGGTTGTGTATAGAACAAAATATGCCTAAATGAATGGAGATTGAGACGAAGTCCCTTTCAAAGATCATTTTTTAAATAAAATAGATCTATTATGTGTATTAACTATAGGTACACATAAAGAATGTACAAATACAATATAGGACATAATAATATAATGAAATAATTTGAAAGTAGGAGATTAACCCAAATAATGGAAATTGGGTTAAGAAGTTCCCTTACCACTCATCAATTCTGATTTGTTTTGAAAATGATGGAAAGATTCCTTTAAAAAACGTATAAGGTAAAATAAGGGTATAAATGTCTTTAAACCATTGTGTAATATATAGTAAAAATGTTTTCAAATACAGTTTTAAGAAACATGGATGTGGATGATAAAGGGGTCCCAGTAGATAACTACATATAAACAACCATGGATAATGAAGAGGTTGTAGAATTAACCCTTACCTCGTATCCGACTTGACTCGAACATTCTTTAACCTCCTGAATAATAAACTAGAGTTAATTTATTTTTGGTTAAGAACCTTTTAAATGTTTATTATTCATTTTATATCACTTATTACCATGTTATGAACAATATGTAATTATTTAAGTTAATAACAGTCATTTTTTCAATCTTTGGTACTTGAGTCAAAAATAACCTTCTTATAATTATAAGTTGTTCATGTGGTGAAATATCCATTATATCCAGAATTATATTTCTAATGTAGATATCATATATATCATATATATCTAGTATATATATTAATTTATAATATTACATAGTATTTAGAGGTATGAAATGAAATGCACCGTTCATGGAGACGGTAAGCCGTACGTACGCATGAACGCTACTTTCATTTCTATTTCGTATTTAATGGAATGAAATTATAATTATATAAAGTTATACTATAATTACAGTATAATATAATGTATAATACCATTTACTCCATCCCTTATACATCCCACATATGGCATTAACGATTCAAATCACTTTGAGGGGGCGGTAGTCCGCACTTCCTAAAATGAAGATGTCACGTTTACCCATATTGGAAACCATAAAGGTATGCCATAAATGAAAAATACAGAATATTAAGTAAAACATAAACATATTATATATCATATGTAAATATGGTGACATCTTAATGGCCACCTTTGAAGGTTTTATATGAGTGTTGAACAATCATCGTTTCGTGAGGTAGAAATTCACCATCCACATAAACAGTATGTTCTTTAACCATTAGATGTAGGTGTGTATAAGTGTAGCTTGAATAATTATTATAAAAACATCCTAGTATATTTAGGATACTGTTTTTGTTACAAAATAAATTAATAACAAGAGTTTAGGGGTTGGAGAAGCAAAATAAAACAAAATAACATAAGAGAAGACATTACCTTAAAATCGGGTAACTCTTTTTGATTTGAGCCAAAGGCTTCCTTGGGAAGAATTATGCCCAAAGTGAGGCTTCTAGGAGTAAGAGAGGGAAGTTTAGAGAGTATTTGGTCAGAGATTGGCCGAGCCAAATGGCTTGGATGGTGTGAATAAGGTGGTAGTGGTGGGGGACTTTTATAAGAGGAGAGGAGGGGCACTCTTGGAATGTCATGAAATGTTACTTTATTATATAATGAGTTTCGGATTTTAAAGGTCCCACACATATATATTTCTAGGATAAGGTTACAAGGGTTCGAAATATACTCTTACAATAGGTTTTTGACAAGTGTAAGTCTTATATTTTACAGTATAGTTTTATTTTATTTAAATCGTTAATTAATGAGGTAATCACTGCATCATCATGGTGTCATAAATAATTTAATTTATTTACTGTCTAAATATTATAAAAAAATTATCATGATGTAGGAAATCTCTTTATCTTTTTAATTAATATTTATAGTCTAAAATATGACTTGTATAACCCCATTTTAATTTTTTTTTATTAAAACAACTCATGTTTGTGACATTTTTATTTTAACATTAAATAAAAATATTTTAATGTCATTTTCCTACCAAAGTGGCTCCATGGGGTCCACAAGGTGACCCATAGATTTTCTTGGTAGGCAATGACTCATACAATAGGATTAGGACAAGTGTAAAGGTATTTTCATATTTTTATAATCTCATTTTTACCATAAATTTCAGTAATTACTTTAATCGCGATTAATTAATCTTAAAATTTATTATTCACCAAAAATTATTTAAATCCCATTGAACCACATTTTACTTCCTAATGAAAACCAAGTATGTCGTATTTTTGAAAATAAAATCACAGAAGTGGTAATGTTTCATTTAAACAAAAAATCCGTTTTTCAACTACCACTTAGTGGTTTCACTATTCATCAAAAATTGAAGTTTTTCAGTTTAATGCCAAAATTTCACCCTAACCTATAATAGATATTCCAAATTCAAAAATAATTTCTATTTTACAAAATTCCAAATATATAAGTTTCATTAATTAATTTTATAATTAATTCCCGCTGTCACAACAAATAGCGTGTTTTTAAGAAACAATATATATTCAAAGATTGACAACTGTTTATATCCAATTTCAAAGTGAAATTAATTCTAATGAAAACCATTGGATGAAATGGTAAAAATATATTCTAATTATACTATAAAACCACTCAATATTATAATTTATCACTATAAATTATTTTGATTAAAAAAGTTTTTTTAAGTATTTTTCACTATTCATAAAAAATTGGAAGTTCTCAGAAAAATACCAAAAATTCAACATAGGCAAATTTCTATATTCCGAATCCAAAAATGAAGTTCATTTTGAAATATAAAATATATATAATTTCAAAAGGTGGGTATTACTATTCATAATGGCTATTTTGATTGGTCGCGGTGTGTTAGAATCTCTAACTTGCGTACAATGCAAGCTATTGCATTATTGAAAAAGAAGCGTATCGTGGAAGCTCGAGGTATTACATTATCCCCTCCTTCAATAAATTGTGCCCTCACAGTTTGAAATTTTTCTTTGAAAATAAACGGTTGAAAATAGAAAATACCTTTGTGGAAAACCCACATCGGAAATAAGGTTAATAAAAATATAACTTTAAAAGATAGAAAGATAAGTACAAAGGTTACCCGAGATAGCACATACTAGGATTCTATGAAAATATGGATATGGAAGAAAAAAATCCATCAAGGTCTGATGGAGGGTTGTATAAAACAGTTTTAGGAGAAGGTTAACCACAAGAAAATCATAGACCTGTGATTAGTTAAATGGTCATTGAATCCCCAGTTGGAAAAGTTAACTGGAAAAGTTTTTGTTTAAAGTTACCTTTTATACAGTTGTGGAATTTATTTAGAATATTTACTAAGGATGTAAGGAAATATACATACTTTTCATGTAGACTTTCATTATTTAATAAATTTTTACCACAAACCCATCTTTCACTCCAAATGGTAACAGAACTCAAAAATATTCTATTTATCCTAATTGTATAAGGTTCCAAATATTACCACATACCATTTAGGTTAGGAAAACTATTTATAATAAACAGGGAATTCCTGTATGCTAGTGGTAGGTAATAAAGGCCTGTCGCACTATGGTTGTGGGTTCGATTCCTACAGCTTTGTCCGATGTGACGGGTCATCCCCCAACCTGCAGGTTGTCCTTTTCCTAAAACTATAGTATTATAATATTCCAAAAATAATCTTTATAAATGTTTTAACCTTAGACAATACTATCAAAAGTTCAACTTAATCCATTCCAACCTTTATAGTTATCCAAAATACCTTTGTCCAGACTTTCTCTAAAAGGTCTCTAAATTCCAAAATCAATTGTAACCTCAGATTCCCCAAACAAATTAATTTTTCTCTTATTTTCACATAATAAAATCATGATTACCTTCATCATATTAAAACCTTAATGAAACAACAAGTACTGCAGTACAATCCTTATATATATATATATATATATATATCACATTATCCTTATAACCAGAATATAATCCTTGAGTCCAAAAGCACCAATACATTAATTATTCCACTTCAACTGTAGTAACAGTATAAGATTTCCTTGATCCCTTAGCCTTTTCTGAGGTAAGTTTCCCTGACGCTTAGGACACTAATTTTCATAATGCCCCATTTCACTACAATTGTAGCATTCAACATTGATAGCCTCTTTCTTTCCCTTACAATCAAGAGCCTGGTGACCTTTTTCTCCACATTTATAACAAACTCCCATTCCTTTTAGGCATTGACGGGGTGATTCTTCCCACAATTATCGCATAATGGAAAATCCTTCTTTCCCTTTTCCCTTTATCGGTCTCTTTTTCCATCGTTCTCTTCTTCTCTTACTTTACTTTATTGCCATAAGATTTAGAGAATTCCTTTTCTATATTGATAGCACATGAGACAATATCTTTATACGATGAGAAATATTGTGAGACTAAGGCTCAATGGAGAAATGGTTTTAACCCATCAAAGAAATGTTCAATCTTACTTCTTGGGTTAAGTATATAATCTGTAGCATGCCTTGCTAACCTTGTAAAGTTAGCCTCATACTTTGTGACATTCTCATCCTCCATTTTCCTCTGACTCAGAAATTGCCTTTCCATATCTGCTCGATGGTCACGTGGAATGTATTTTTCTAAGAAAATTTCCTTAAAATCCCTCAATTCCATACCTAATAATTCTTCATCTTCCTTTGTGTTATGAATCAGCGACCACCATTGATCGGCATCTCCAGTGAGGCGGTAGACTTCCATGACAACCTTCTCCCTTTCGTTACTCCCCAAGGCGTGGAATATTTTCTCTAAGGAGTTTATCCATTGCTCAGCTACTAATGGATTTTTACCCCCATTAAATGTTGGTGGTTGTTGACTCATGAAGAGGTCTAAAATTGATCCTCCACGTTGCGGATCAGGGTGCTCCATATGAGTAAGGTTATTATTCATAACCAGAGTGAGTTATCCCAGTATGGTGATAAAGTGATCAGCACCAGTTGTATCACCAGCTCCACTATAATTATATTGAGTAGGAGGGAAATCTCTACATGGAGTGCGTGCATTGATACAGTTTCCATTCCTCCCACTAGGTGCCATTTCTAAACAATGGCATAAACTAGATTAATTTATGAATCAAAATACATAATTACAAACTTGCAAAACACTTAACATAAATTGAATTATTTATGGATATAATCCATAATCATAATAAATGTTTTCTTTGTGGAAGTATATAATCATAACCCTTCATAGTGGTTTGTAAAGAAAATGAGAATTATCCTAAGCATATCCCCCGAGAGTGTCGTAACCAAGAGTGCAGCAAGGCCCGTTGTCATGCTCCAGTTCCCGTTCGAGTCTAGCTCAAAGCAGTGTTTTCGGGTTTTATCCCGAGGTACATATGTGCCAGAGTCACCTCTACCTGCTTGTATCTAGACAGGGATGTATTGCTCGGAAAACTCACAAAATCTCTATAATACCAAAATTCTAGGAAGTTATTTTATACTAATCCTCAAAGTCTATCTTTGGGCTATGTTCTCTAATAAGAGTTTATCTAAATCTAGCTTCCAAGGTTGGTACTAAACTGTCTCTGATACCAACTGTAACGCCGCAACCCCAGTTACCCAGAGTCGGTGCATTACTGCGTAACATTGGCTTGATTACAAAAGATCAAGCCTCGAAAGACTGATTAGTTTAGTAGCCTCGGAAACACTAGATACATTCATAAATGTTACATTACATCATAAAGAGAAAAATCACAATAAAATTGTCTCCATAGTCCACACTTCTATCCCCTTCGGACTACCCCTATAGGTCAGTCATAAAATATTTCTTCACATCCCGGGAAAAAGAAAACATTGCAAGGGGTGAGCTCAGATGCTCAGTAAGGATAACAATATAGCAGCAGCTTTCATAAATAAACATACACATTTAAGGAAATGAATAACTAAAACAAAAGCCTTTTAAACTTGAACTTCAACATAATATGGCAAAAGTAAAATGAGATAATTCCATTCACTTATTCACATAGATATTCTACTGGTCTAACAATCACATGCAATATCAATAACCACTTTCATAATGATGGAATGCATAATGCCAGATTATCATAACCACATAGCCAAGGCCTCGTCCCAAGACTACAAATAAGATTTTGTCAAGGCCTCATGCCAAGACACTAGTTTGTCTTAGGAGACCTGCCGATGCATCGAGGAGCTATAGAGGGCTCCACCCGTCACTTATTAAGTCCAATGCATTCCTCATATGAATAGGTTTAAACATATCATAAACCATAACATAATTGTATCACATAAAACGTGCATAAAGGAAACATAATATTTCTACACTTCAATCAATAAAACACATTGATATAATAAAAACTTTATCAAAACCGTTTTCAATACCAAAATAAAAGAAAAGTAAAACATGGTATTTATTTTTCTTTTAAAAAAATGTTATGGCTTATAGAGGAAGCTGAAACTCAAATAATGGTCATGGCGGCGGAGAAGTCGTTGTCGCTGCATACGTACATAAAAACATTCCTTTTGTTGTTTAGTAAAAACCACTTTGTATAAAAAGATTCCTTTTTAATAAAAGTAAAAGTCAAATGGGCTTATACATCGAATAAAGGATAGTTGTGTATAGAACAAAATATGCCTCAATGAAAGGGGATTGAGACGAAGTCCCTTACACAGATCATTTTTTAAATAAAATAGATCTATTATGTGTATTCACTATAGGTAAACCTAATGAAAGTACAAATAAAAGATAGGACATAATAATATAATGACATAATTTGAAAGTAGGAGATTAACCCAAATAATGGAAATTGGGTTAAGAAGTTCCCTTACCACTCATCAATTCTGATTTGTTTTGAAAATGATGGAAAGATTCCTTTCAAAAACGTATAAGGTAAAATAAGGGTATAAATGTATTTAAAACATTGTCTAATATATAGTAAAAATGTTTTGAAAGATATTTTTATGAAACATGGATGTGGATGATAAAGGGGTCCTAGTAGATAACTACATATAAACAACCATGGATAATGAAGAGGTTGTAGAATTAACCCTTACCTCGTATCCGACTTGACTCGAACATTCTTTAAGCTCATGAATAATAAACTAGAGTTAATTTATTTTTGGTTAAGAACATTTTACGTTTTCATTATTCATTTTATATCACTTATTACCATGTTATGAACAATATGTAATTATTTAAGTTAATAACGGTCATTTTGTCGATCTTTGGTACTTGAGTCAAAAATAACCTTCTTATAATTACAAGTTGTTCATGTGGTGAAATATCCATTATATTCAGAATTATATTCCTAATGTAGATATCATATATATCATATATATCCAGTATATACATGAATTTATAATATTACATAACATTTAGAGGTAATAAATGAAATGCACCATTCATGGAGACGGTAAGCCGTACATACGCATGAACGCTACTTTCATTACTATTTCTTATTTAATGGAATGAAATTATAATTATTTAAAGTTATACAATAATTAAAGTATAATATAATTTATAATACCATTTAATCCATCCTTTATACATCCCACATATGGCATTAACGATTCAAATCACTTTGAGGGGGCGGTAGTCCGCACTTCCTAAAATGAAGATATCGCGTTTACCCATAATAGAAACCATAAAGGTATGCCATAAATGAAAAATACAGAAGCTTAAGTAAAACATAAACATATTATATATCATATATAAATATGGTTATATCTTAATGGACACCTTATAAGGTGTTATATGAGTGTTGAATAATCATCGTTTCGTGAGGCAGAAATTCACCATCCACAGAAACAGTATGTTCATTAACCATTAGATGTAGGTGTTTGTAAGTTTAGCTAGAATAATTATTATAAAAACATCCTAGTATATTTAGGATACTGTTTTTGTTACAAACTAAATTAATAACAAGATTTTAGGGGTTGGAGAAGCAAAATAATACAAAATAACATAAGAGATGACATTACCTTAAAATCGGGTAACTCTTTTTGATTTTAGACAAAGGCTTCCTTGGGAAGAATTATTCCCAATGTGAGGCTTCTAGGAGTAAGATAGGGAAGTTGATAGAGTATTTGGGTAGAGTTTGGCCGAGCCAAATGGCTTGGAAAGTGTGAATAAGGTGGTAGTGGTGGGGGCCTTTTATAAGAGGAGAGGAGGGGCACTCTTGGAAAGTCATGAAATGTTACTTTATTATATAATGAGTTTCGAATTTTAAAGGTCCCACACATATATATTTAGAGGATAATGTGATAAGGGTTTTAAATATACTCATCCAATAGGTTTTTGACAAGTGTAAGTCTTATATTTTAGATTATCTTTTTATTTTATTTAAATCGTTAATTAATGAGGTAATCGCTGCATCATCATGATGTCACAAATAATTTACTTTATTTATTGTCTAAAAATTATAAAAAAATTATCATGATGTATGAAATAATTTTATCCTTCTAATTAATATTTATAGTCTATAATATGACTTGTATAACCCCATTTAAAAATTGTTTTATTAAAACAACTCATGTTTGTGACATTTTTATTTTAACATTAAATAAAAAGCATTTAATGTAATTTTCCTACCAATGTGACTCCATTGGGTCCCCAAGTTGACCCATGGATTTTATTGGTCGGCCATGACTCATCCAATAGTGGTAGGACAAGTGTAATGGTATTTTCATATTTTTATAATATCATTTTTACCTTAAATTTCACTAATTACCTTTAATCGCGATTAATTAAACTTAAAAGTTATTATTCACCAAAAATTATTTTAATCCCATTGAACGACATTTTAATTCCTAATGACAACCATGTATGTCGGATTTGTGAAAATCAAATCACAGAAGTGGTAATGTTTCATTTAAACGAAAAATCAGTTTTTTAACTACCACTTAGTGGTTTCACTATTCATCAAAAATTGATGTTTTTCAGAACAATGCCAAAATTTCACCCTAAGATATAATTGATATTACGAATTCAAAAATGATTTCTATTTTAAAAAATTCCAAACATATAAGTTTCATTAATTAATTTTATAATTAATTTTCTCTGTCACAACAAATAGCATGTTTTTAAGAAACAATATATATCAAAAGATTGACAATTGTTTATATCCAATTTCAAAGTGAAATTAATTCTAATGAACACCATTGGATGAAATGGTAAAAATATATTCTAATTATACTATAAAACCACTCAATATTATAATTTATCACTATAAATTATTTTGATTAAAAAAGTTGTTTTTAAGTATGTTTCTCTATTCATAAAAAAATTGGATGTTCTCAGAAAAATACCAAAAATTCAACATAGGTTAATTTCTATATTCTGAATCCAAAAATGAAGTTCATTTTGAAATAAAAAATATATATAATTTCAAAAAGTAGGTATTACTATTCATAATGGCTATTTTGATTGGTCGCGGTGCGTTAGAATCTTGAACTTGCGTACAATGCAAGCTATTGCATTATTGAAAAAGAAGCGTATCGTGGAAGCTCGGGGTGTTACAATTAAAATATAGATATTTAAGATAAATTTAATTTATTATAAAAATGAACATAATTAAGTGATTATTACAAGATAAAATTAACAATAAAAAAAGGTTTTGTTGTAAAGATAACCTTTACCAGTAGGTAATTTTCATGTCAAACCCGCTTGGATGAGATAGTTCAAAGTGAAAATTAATTTAACTTGTATTATGATTGAATAATTATACTAAATTTAAAATAGGAATTATATTAACCACATTAATTTTATTTGGTTTATAATAACAAATAATTCTCAATGGAATGTAAATTGATAGAAATCTCTTACCTTATGCTTCCATTAAGATTCATGGTATTTTTTATTCATGTATATTTGTTTAAAAACTGTTATTAATTTATACCAAAAAAAACTTTAATTATATTTATAGTATCATATATGATCCTATAATAATATATTATCACTTTTTTTGTTAACAATCAATCATTATTTTCATCCTTTTGGGTGTTAATTGTCATATTTTTTTAAGTATTTTTAACTTATTATCTTTGATATCATTATGTAGATAAAGATTCCATCATCTATAGTATGTAACAAATTATGTAAATATCATATATATTCACTGTATATGAATTAATAATAATCCATAAAATTTGGTGATAGGAAATGAAATACACTATTCATGGAGATGGTAGACCGTATGTACACATGAACATTGTTTATATTTTATTGTTGTGTGAAAAAATGAAAATTGAATGATATATACGATATTATAATTAATGTATCATATTTATTTAATATATTCCACATATTTTTATTAAAATAATCCTTAATAAATTCCATTCATAGTGTGAATGAATCACGTTTCTTTGAAGAGGTGATAATCCAAATATCCACAGACGTTGTTATCATATTCCAAAAAAATAGAAAGAATGAAGCTAAATGTTTTGTCAAGATTAAAGAATCATAAATTCATTATAAATATCATATATATAAGATATAATCTATAAATCCATCATTATTCCCATCCATGAATGGTAGAAATGGAAGAACGAATGACATCGGTTTGCGAGGTGATAGTCTACTGTAGACATAAATGATGATTGCATATCCCATTGGATGGAAGTGTGTGAAATTTCAGATAATAACCTTAATATAACAACAAATCAGTATATTTAGGATACTTATGTTATTATCTAATTAATATATATGAATAATTTAAGTGGTGTAGAAAGAAATAAAAAAAAGAGCTCATTCAAAAAACATTACCTCTTCTTCGGGTAACTCCTTTTGGTTTATACGAAATGTTTTCCTTGATTTTAGTTCTTATCAAATTGATTATTATAGGATGATTTTGGGGATGTTGGGAGATTATTTTTATCATGTATTTTATGATACAAATTTATTTAGTTGTGTGAATAAGTGGGAGGGCTGAGTGACTTTTTATAGTGGTGGAAGAGTGACCATTTTGTAAATATAAAATGGTAGAAACTTTTGGGAGGTCTCACACACATCATGTGACCTAAATAATGAATAAAATTAGATAAAAGGGATTATCTTGTATAAATATGGACATAAAATGTATTTTTTAAAAATTTATAGGTCATATTGGTCCTTATTCTTATAATTTAGTCCCTCGATAATCTTGTTTTTCTCATAATCGATGTAATTAATTTCAATTAATTTCACTAATATTTTTTGTAAAATTATATATTCAATTAAATAAAAATTATAAATTATACTAATTCATAAATATTTAATCCATTTCTCCAAATTCCAACAAAAAAGTGGCAAAAATTAATTTAACGTTAACCCCGAAGACGGGACGAGAAATTGGGTTTCTAAAATGAAAACGTTGAACTTTTTTCTATGTTTTACATATAAATTCAATATAAAACTAATTAGAATAAACTATGTTCTATTATTATATTAATAATTTTACTAATTTTACATTAAAAAAATTAAAATATAATTTAACACTAAATTTTATTAAATAAAATGTAGTTTTGAACTAAAATACAATATTTTTCACTATTCATCAAAATATGAATGTTCTCATAAAAATACAAAACATTAACCTAAACCAAATTTTTAATGATATAATTTTGAAAATGAAGCATATTTTGATGTATTAAATTTATATAATTTAAAATGTTTAGATTTAATATACTTTCTCCATTAAAAGGTAGCAAATTTACCTTTTTAGAAGTATACTAGTTTTAAGAGTAAAATAGATTTATTTTCATCTTATTCATGTAAAATATATTTTAGGAATATAAATAATATTTAGTTGAATATATATTATATATATTTAATTAATATTATTAAATAATTTTCATTAATTTAATTTTTTATGATAAAAACATTTGGACCATGATAGTAGTTTTTATAAAAAAATCCCTTTCATATTCAATTGTTTCATATATTCATTTCAAATTAATTGTTGAAAAATAAATTCAATAATATATTTTCATAATCTAGTTAATAATATTCCTATCTTAATATTAACATCTTGGAGATAATTTTTATTTTAAATAATAATATTAATAGTATTTAGTGAGATTCGTTCTTGCATGTAACGCAAGCCATTGAAGAAACTCATTATGTGAAACTCAAGATAAAATCAAAGTTGTATGAATTGAAATATATTAAATAGATTAAATCTATTTAAAATATTAAATATTCTGTATATTCTTGGGATATTATATTCTCTTATGCACTTCATGTTGTTTGTCATACATGATATCAAATACAATGTCCTTACTTTATAATTTTGTCGTGTTACACAATCTATGTCAACTTTGCTTTAACCTAGGTTATACATGATCATTACCAAAACTTTAGAATGCTATCCTATACTTATATTTATCCCTTGGGTTATTACTAAACTTTTCTCATCATAGCATCCAAAGGTAAAATAAACCATGCTCTGATACCAACTATAGGGACCCATACTTTTTATATGAATATATTTAAATTTTTAAATGAATATTCATTCTATAACATAATGATCCATACTAGAATTGAATAGATATTCTTTTTTTAAAAGATGATACGAAAATTATTTCATAAATTATATACACCATTACCACTTAGTTATTTATAACCAGCACCCTTGTTATACATATAATAGCAAATACCATTCTTCATAACCTAGGGAGAAGAAACATATGAAATGGAGAGATAAGATGATTAATAAGGGTATACTGGGGAGATATCAAGGACAACATCATGAGAACATGAGTATAAGTGTATGAGAACATGAGATTGAAAATTTTAAATCCATACACTACATATCATATATCATAATATTGTTACATGTCATAAAGAGTGGTAGTTGAAAAGACATGAATCATAATGGAATCAATGAACATGATCCTTGAGAGAATAAAAATGTCATAAGACATAATTTGTGTGGAATAAATATAATATAATATCTTTTGGAACATATATAAATATAAACTGGTTTAGTCATAAAGTAAAGGACATGAATTAAGGTCTATGTATTAACTTATAGACATGAAACTAGATCCAGACATAAATATATAGATATGAAATCCTGCCCCACACATAAAATTATATACCAAAATTCATGGTCAAATCATAAAATAATGAACATGATATTAGGTTCATGAATAACATGTTTACCTCATGCGTTATCCATATTTACCCAATTAATTGGAGGGATATATAAGTCCCACCAATCAAAAAAATTTAAAACCATACATATTGATTCCACAAATCTTAAAACATTCATCATATTGGAACCCATTAAAGTGAAACTTTTTCATAAATATTTTATGATAACATAACCTATGGAAAATAAATAATTTTCATAAACATTTCATCATTTCATCATTGTAAAACACGTGGATAAAGAATATGTTTCATAAAAAAAATTCTATATGAAACATAAACTATCCTGAGAATGAATATGGATGGAATCATTGGGTCATATCCCCATTAAAGAATAATTCACATCAAAGGATTTAATCTTAGGTGTAAAATGTTTTTAATTTTCCCATAGAATATTTATTGATTAAATTATCCTTTTCACTTTGAAAAAACATTTTAAAACATAAAAATTAACCTTTTTAAATAAGGAAAAAAATTTATTTGAAAATAATCTTGTGAACTTGTAATGGAAACAAAAAATAACTTATTAGTCATGATGGTGGAAAATTCTATTCATTCTATAAACATTAAAATATAACATACCTTTTACACTTTTTTACATATTTTTTAAATTACCTCACTCAGAAAATAACAATAAGATTCATTTTAGAAATATGTTTCTAACAGTAAAATGATGGTAAAAATGACATTAAATAATCATTTGAGAATAGTAAAAACCCTATATAATTTTTTTTGAAAACCATTGACATGGAAGAAAAAATGTTTTTCGTATGAAGGGAGATATAATGTCAATATTACTTAACAAATATTTTCAATCTCTTGAGTACTTGAGGTGAGGAAAATGAAAGGAAAGAATTATTATCAATAAATAACCATTGAAGAATAAAACTAATGAATTTATTTATAGGTAGATCATACTATTTCAACACTGGAAACATAATCTTGAGACATCCCAATAAGCAATGAGATTATAAAATAAAACCCTTTACCACTTTGGTAATAGTTGAATAGTAACCCATATGAAATAAATAACCATTAATGGATATTTAAATCTATATAAATTTCAAAAGAAACATCATAAAAGGAAATCATGAGAAGTATAGAGACCAAATAAAAGAAAAAGTTTTGAATATGGAATTAGACACAATGAAATAAAAGTGAGATGAAAATAGCTTAACACATTGGTAACTTTTGAATAATAAGACCCATTAAATAATAACATCAAAATAGACATTAAATACCATTAAAATAAGGATATTCCTAAAATAACATGGAAAAAGGGTAGTATATATAACACACAAAAGAATTGATTGGTGAACATGAAATATGTATCTCAGAAATAAAAGAGAGACTAGAAATTCCTTACCTTATGTATGACTTACTTAGTACATATTTGAATTAACTACATAATAAATATACGTTTATTATGCACCTATAAAAAATATTAATTACAATATTCATGGAGATGATTGGCTATAAATACACATGAATGAGATTTTCACTATTCGATGGAGGGAAAGAAAGAAAGCTAATAATAAATAAACTTTGTTGAAATATTTATTATATCATATTTTTTTAAATAAATCCATCCTTATTATGATTCATGTAAAAATTAATGAAATATGATTGACATCACTTTGTAGATGTGGTAGTCTACGCATATGCATGAGTGATGCTATCATTTTCCAATAATTTTTAAGGTAAGAAGGTAGTTATGATATTATAATTCCATAAGTATAATTATGAAATAAGTTTCATATGTAATCATTAAACCTATTAAAATACCGATCCATAAAATATGGAGATGAGAAATTAATTTTACGACAATATGGATCTAATATGTAGTACGTACGCACAAGCGATACTTTCTGTTCCCATTTGATATAAATAGAGTGAATAAAGGTGTTTCCATAATCATAATATCATTTAAATATATTTAGTACATATAATTTAATATTTTTTGAATAATATAATATATTTGGTGGTTGTAAAAGAATATTTAAAAAGAATATGTTTGGTTAAGGCAAGTACCTCTCCTTTAAAAGAAATCTTTTATATCTCCACTTAAGAATCATAGTTTTGGTATTTTTGGTAGAAAAAAAACCTGTATAATGTTTTTAGAGAATTTTAAAATGGATTTTGGTAGTGGATGGTCAAGCTATATGTTTTAAAGTGGTGTGAAGAGGGGAAATGAGGGGTTTTATTTTATAACTGAGGGGAGGGGAACTTTTCAAATTTCAAACAATATTTAATTAATATATATAAATTTTAATGTCCAAATAACTCCAAGTTGATAATATTATAATATAATATTGGTTTGAGTCCAAATAATATCATACATTAACGTTTTGACATGTTCGGATCACAATTTTACCCTTATATATATATATATATATTTAACCCTTCGTTAATGCTTCTGAAAATTATGGTGATATCAATGGTTTTATTCTTAAAAGGTTATTTAGTTACAATAAAAGTACAAACAATCAATAAAATGACCATGGCTAATGTAATACACTATATAATATTCACTTATATGGATAAAATATTTTTTTGTAATGTTAAATCATTTAATAAAATATTATTTATTATAAAATAACATTAATGTTAATTTTAGGACTATTCCTTTAATTTGACTTTTAAAACTATAAGAATACAATAAAATTAGAATTGAATACATCAAAAAATATATAATATGTATTTTTTTCTACATAATTTTGTGTAACACAAATATTAAGTCAAATAATATTATTTATTACATTTTTATAATATTTTATTTTATTTTTCAATTAATTGAATAATTACTGCATCAACATTTCATATGATTTTGAGGTAAATATTTATTTACAAAAAAACAAAAATAAATTATCCTGGAAAAAATTCATTTAAATTTAAAATTATTTTTTATAACCAACTATATCTTCTCTATATCCCAATATTAAAAATTTTATAGTCATTAAAACCACTAAAATGACATATTTGGCATTCACTTAAATATTATAAAGATGAAAATCATGTCCAAATGTCAATAAACGGCCATATATAAAACTTCTTAATGATTTTGTATGAGATATTTCATATAATAAAATTAAGTAATGTGTTAGGGTCATTCTTTAGTCATTATAATTTTATTTCTAACCTTAATCACTCGATTTACCCTTTATCATGGAAACAAAAGTACTAATGTTATTATTCAAAATGTACAAGAATGAATTATATATATTTAAAAAATTTGAACCAACTGATTCCAAATAATGGATCAATTTTATCTAATTCAATTTATTAAAGTCTTATAAATTAGTTTAAAAATAAATGTGCAACAGATGACATAAACCACTTTTCAGAACAATGCATTTTAAGCATAAAACATGGATTATTATTATAAAATTACAAAAAATATTTAAGGATTGTTAATTTTTTTATTAAATATATAATATATAAATTTTATTAAAATAATTCATAAATTTTGAATAATTTTATTTATTATGAAAAAAATCTGTTGTGCACATGAAAATAGTTTTTTTTGAAAAATATGTAGTTTACTATCAAATGATATTAATTTTAATTTATTACTAATTGATACTAAAATAATTAATTTATACATATTTTACCATATATTTATCATAATTTATTTTTTCCAATTCATACCTATTAATCCAAAAACTATGCGACAATAGTATATCATGGTTCATTTAAACATTTTTTTGGGTGTAACGCAAGATATTGAAGAAATTAAATTTATTTGGAAAAAATATATTACATAAAATGTCATAGTTCTATACAGTATGCTTGATCTCATCTAGACTTAAAAAATTACTTACTAGTAGAGAAAAATATACAGACCAAATACATCATTCCCTTGTCAATTATATGATCGACTACAAAAAAATGTCATTTAAACACATAAGAACTTACCCATGATTCCACTACACTCCATAATAATATCTAAATCAACTTGTCAAGGATTTTTCTTTGGGATTTACAGATTTTTCTATGACTAAAACATCCCGATATATATCATTTTGAGTCTCACAACACTAAAACTAAACCCAAAATGCTTCATGGCATGGAAACTCATCAAACATGAGGTATCATTAATGGATCATCCATAAAGGAATTCCATATCTCATAATACAAGGATCTCCCCATAAATCCAATGATTATTCCCCTACTACTTGTATTCTATGATCAACCAGGAGCACCCATGGGACTCTTCTTCAAAATGGGGCACTTCACTAGTGGCATGACTTATCACATGATCTCCAGCACCTGGTGTCATTCTAAATCTGAGCATTTAACCAATCTCTCACTGTATACAAAATCACATTCCAGACAACAGGTTCAGGCACCCTAAAAATCATTCCCTTCAAAAACAGCCTTGATACTAGGATATACCACCAAAAGGTCTTGATTCCATTAAACTAAAGGTATCACCATTCATATACCAAGTACCCAATAATAGCCTCTTTGCATCAATCCCAAACATAATGAATTCACACAGTCCATTCATTAGATACTAAATGTAATATTTCATACATCGATACTCAATGCAATAACATATCATTTCAACCCATCTATAAAAAATTAAAATTGTGGGTTAACCCCTCACTCAAGTTACCCTCACATGTCATATCTTTCTAACTCACCACCATACTAAGACTCATCTCAAAGGTCATTATGTGCACCTATCTAGCTCAAAGATAACATATCACATGTTTATAACTCATATAAAACATAATATTACCTTATCAAAAAAAATGACATCAATTTTCCAATGCCCATTATAGGCTCACATATACTCATAGATCATACACCTAATTCAAAATCATTAGTATATGTTGGAACTGATTCCCACCAAGCATCCCCATATTGGACTACCACTTATATAATCACAATCTCATTAGTCAACACTAACATAACCAATAACATCATACTACATGATATATATTAAGGAAAACATAGTAAATGGCTTGTTTAATTATAATTACATTCCCATCTATATTGGAAAATAACATATCAATTGTTACCACAACTTTAAATAAATGAGCCTACAGAAAAAACTCATGAGGTTTCTCACCAAGGCATAACTTATTAACTTACTAGGGTCACTTCATGTCTCATATTTTGGGGGAATATGTGTTCATATTTTCCATAGATCATCCCTCTATAGAATCCATATGAACATCCATCAGAAATAAGTATTTGAATATGTTGGTCAAGATGATTAGAATACCACCAATAAAATATGTAATAAAAGTAGATATGATCAATTCGTGACACTTTAAATATATTAACCTATAATTAATGACATAATCACAAAATATAAAGCCTATATTAAATGGTAATACTATGTGGATGACATGATATATGAGATGACTCTTGCCTTTATGGACCACAATCCAAATCGAGCAATTGGATTCTTGGAAATGGTCTAATAGCTAAATATCCATTAATAAAATTTCAAATTACAAACATTATATGAATTACAGGAGGATAAAATAATATCAAATGCAACATCACATAGCAAGAATAAAAATTTCAAGCACCATGTAATCTAGAATTATAACTAGAATAGGTATTTATAACACACCAAATCAATATCAATCACATGCTCCAACACATTACTATATCTCTTAAATACCATATCCCAAATATTAAAACATAGAAAAAGGAAATCATATATAACAATTTGTAACATCCTACATCCCCACACCACTAATTTGTGTCAAACAAGTGGTCACTATTATACCTTAGGCATGCCTCCCCATATACAAGAGGTTGTAGACTAGTAGTGAGGGCCTAAAGAGGTTCCATGGAGAGACTGTACCCCATGTATCAGAGTATGAAATCACAATAAGTTCACCAAGTGTCATTTTAATAGTTAAAATTCATTAGAGTATGAATTATTAAATAAATATACCGATCAATAATAAAATTATTTTTAAAGAATATATATATATATTCTTATAATAAGTATTACCCAATGGGATAATTACATACACAAAAAAGAAAAAAATAAAAAAAATAAAAAAAATTTACATTGTAAATCTGAGCCACACATCATCATAATTCATATAAATTATTGATCTATCGAACTTTATTAACTCTAGGCCTTATCCCAACCTTTACCTACAACTAAGTGAGGGGTTCGTCTGGTACCCAAGTGTAACGGTGGCCCGACCGGGATATGAGTACATAACTCATTATGGAACCACCAACATGGTCCCATACATACCAAGAATACATTGATATGTGCATATGAAATTCTCTAAATAATAAATATCTACTAAAAATAAATAAACCAAATTAAACATCCATCAATAATAAGGTATGTGACCATGATTGACCATATCTGCTTCTGCTAGTGCGGAAGTGTCTCTGAACATGTTGTGATGATTGTGCCAACCATAATAAGAACCCATATTTCCCTGTTATACAATGATCTTGAACCAAGGAATATACTCACCCGATATATAGAATAATGACCTGGGTTGATCTCTATATCAGTATTGAAACCTAGGGACTAATCTATCCAAGTATATAATGTTTCTAGAAGTTGATACCTAGTAGTGCGGGTATCTCGACTATACCTGCAAAAGTTTCCACAATCCCCATTAACTCAAATGAGGTATGACCTATCCTCTTCCCAAAACTAACGAAATCCTTTCTCCAAATCCATTGATTGCCCACTAGTGGTATCACATACCACCCCTATAGGTTTTGTCTCATCTAGTAACATAAACCATCTAGGTGGAGTTTTATTTATAAGTATCACATACCACCCCTATGGCTGTTTTCTTAGCCAAGTATCCAGGAATTATCTAAGGTAGTTTTCTATATATAAAAGGAATTCCCTAGAAGGTATTTTCTATTCCATATCTAAACTAGAATAAGAGAATATAAAAATTAAAATAATCTTAATAGTACCAATGAGGGAATTTTCAAAATCATTTAGAAAAATAAAGGAAAACAATCGTCCGGTCAAATTATTAAACACATTATCACTATACAAACCCAAGAACATGAAATCATTGGGGGTAAAAACATCATTGGGGATCCCAATTGGGCCCCTTAGGTCACCTTCAAAATGGGACACCGAACTTGGGGTCCTTAGTAGTGGTCAAGTCTTGAATAATCACCCATTTCATAGTGGGAATCACACACCTAAACAATATTATTGATAGAAAGTAGCCTTGAATTTCATACTGGATCTACCACATCAGAAATGGTCTAGGGAGATGAATCATGGAACACCTCAATTTATAGTGTCGAACTAGGTCAGTACGCACTACCAAAACATCCATTATCTACCCATGGTCTACTAAGACATGTGGTAACTCTTCAAGGGAGAGGGAAAGATGAAAAAACTCTCTTTATTCACATCCTTAATGGGGTTTGGTTTCCACAAGATCTCCAATAATAGTCACAGGTTCATCCATCCATGGTTCAAGAAAGTAGGTTATTGAAAAATGATGATGTGGGCTTGGATATTGGTTATTTAATTTTTAGGAAACTTCATTTTAAATTAATCATTTGACATATTTTAAAAATCAATAATTATCCATTTTTACGTCTAATGCCTTAGTGGAGGGACCACATGTCTATAAAGCATACATAAACATGCATAAAACCATATGGAAAGTACAATGGACCTCCGATATCAATTAGAATTTTTCACTTTTATTTTAAAAAGGTAGATAAATATGTTAATCCCTACCAATGGTACATCAAAACATGGTAAACCCTACCCATATCCCATGCTTCTATCTCAATATGTAATGTCAAAGTTAATTAATTATAATCAACTCCATAATTAATAAAATAATTAATAATTTAAAAAATATTTTTAACCAATTTGGAATAATTTTCAAAAATCCTACCATCAACCTAATATCATAGAAGCTGATTCAAATCACCCATGGGAGGTCTGTACCTTTTCCCTAGAACCATCCCAGAACAAGTACCTATAAAAATTGAAAAATTTATGATGAATTTAACTTATTTCTTAGAAGAAACTAATAAAAATATAAATGTCTATTTACCATCATCGAATTAATGAGTGGTGATAGTTGGACATCGTCTGAAGATATCCTTTATGAGGGTTCATGAGAAGACCTATGAGAATTGGGTGATTCCACCATGTACTAATGTAATTGAAAATGATTCCATAAGCTAAAGAAGAATAAATTATAAAGAGAGGGAGGAAGAGATTAATGAATTCTAAATGAGGCTAAATCATATTAGAAATTAGGAAAAATCCTATTGAAACCCTCAAGGAATAAGGTGATTTGAATAGGGGGTTAGCTAACCATTGGTTTACATGAACTGACACCGGGAGGGGATCATCCCTTTAAAATCCTAAGGGGGAAATTTGGTAAAATTTCACCTCTAAAAACTCTACTTGTGAGACACTACTAAACTAATTACTATCTTGTGAGATCCTGTAGCAATAGGATGCAGCAAAATAGAAGCTTAGCCACCTAGATCAGCCACCGGTGTTCTCCCATTCACCTTATCTCATGTCCAAATCCATATTTTTAAGGTGTTATAAGCCTTAGAATGTAATTCCAAGCTCTAGATCAAAATTAAACCTTTCCACCAAACAAAAACACAAATTCTTTTAGAAACTAAAACAATCAAACAGATAGAGGATTATACAACATTGTACAGATGGGACACACATGTCAAGATATACTCCTCCATGTAAGACTTAGGATCCTAAAAACACCAATTCTGCATGGGTCACACTATATTAGAAACATTATATATATAAATTAAATGATAAGGAAATTAAACTACTAGGTTAACCTATACTTGTGCTTCTCCTCACTATAGAATGATCGAGGATGCCTCGCAATAATCACTAAACAAAAATATATTCAAGGACACCCCTCTTGGGTTCCAATTCCCATATAACTTACTTTTTTCCTATGAAAACATGGCCATTAGTGACCATGGATATAATAAAAAGTATGCATAGGGTTTATCATGTATTAGATACTGCATGCTTAACCAGGAAGAGACAAGGAAAACAAATTTTGTTTCATTTGGGTTTTGGGAACACACCCACGTATACCCATATCCCAAATGACACATAGAAATCATATAAATGATATCATAAATTTGTAAACACCACCCTCAAAGATTTAAATTCCACCCATTTAGAATAAATGAAAAATTTTAAGCTCATAGATTATAATTTCCTAATTTATTGAAATCTGCCAACATAGGTATTTTAAATATAGAGTAATTAAAAAGTGATAAATCCATGAATAATTCAAGGATATTGGTTAACCTTACTATTATAGAACCACTAGTTTAGAAAACCTTTCAATTTTCGTACAAATAAGGAATTTCTACCATTTAGAAGAGAGGAAAAAGAGGGGTAGAGGGGCCAGGTCAAAAAAAAAATTAAAGAGGGTGGGGTAACATTTAATTTTTTTAATATTTTTATTAAATTAATTAAAAACTGAAAAAATTGGATATGAGGCCACTAGGTACTTGATCTGCTTCCATAGTGTAACTCCCCAAAATTCTAAAGTAAGAAAGTTTTATTTAATAGTGTGTATAGTGTAGAATAAAATATAATAATATGAGACTTTAAGATAAATTTAATACTTTTTTTAAATATTTTTCATATCTTCTAATGAAAACAACACTGATTTATCATTTTTTAAATGCAAGAATGAATTTTTTGATAGTTTTCGTTACATTCAAGAGAGATTTTTACTAAACAACAATATATCATTAATATATTATTATTTAATATATTGATATAAAAACTAGACAATAAAATAATTGTTATGAATATTAATATATAACATATGTAAATATATGTTTGAAATCACTGGTAACAGATTAAAAATAAATGAATATAAGAACCAATTGAAAATAAGAAGCATATTTTTATAAAAAAACTATTCTTTTGTTCACAAAGTTGTTTTATCCTAATAAATTAAATTAATTAAAATTAGTCAATTTTTTATAAATTAATATATATATAATATATTAAATACAATATTTATTAAATTCATTTAATATATTTGATAATAATAACATAAAAAAAATCATATTTTACATATTAAAACCTATCACTTTACAAAATTGGTTTTATTGGTTTTTATTTGAGAACCTATTTGAAATAATTTTTTTGAAACTTTTATAAATTTAATCAGAAAAATTAATCATAATTTTTGAAATAAAATAATGAAAATTATTTTAGGGTGTATTTTGTGCATTTTTTCTAAAATATTTAATTTTTGATGAATAATGAAAAATACTGAATTTTAATTGAAAACCTTTTTTTGTATAATGTATTTTTGAGGTTAACTTATATTTTAAATTTGTTTAAATGTCACATTATATCAATTATAAAAAAAAATTAATCTAATTTAGGTCATTTGAATCAATTTTAATTTGAAATTTTATATACAAATATCTCATACTTTTGAGCATTTTTACTTAAAACCCCGCTTTGTTTTCCCTTTTACGAGATTAAATTTTAATTAATCTTTACCAATTATTTGATTAAATTTTGGAAAAATTGATTCCATATTTTGATTCATAATAATTTATATTTTATAATATGTTTAAATTAGTTTTTTACCTAAAATATTAGTGAAATTGATTAAAATTCATGACAAATATTCAGAGGAAAATTAGCTTAACATAGAACTAAAACATAAATTTAAGACTCAAAATGACCAAGAAACATATACAAAATCCATTGTATGGAAATATTTTAAAACTATCCACCATTTTATCTAATATATACCATTATTTTTGGAGCATTATATTAGGGAGACATCTCAATAGTGTCTACATTCTTATATTTTCAAGAATGACCCTCCTCCTCTACGATAAAAAGGCGCTCAACCCTCCCACATAGTCACATCTATAAATACATTTTAATTATCTAAAATATGTTAAAATAATATACCTATATCAATTAACACAACCTATAATCCTCAATCTAGGAATAAATACTTCGAGGGATGCCCTTTGGTACAAACCAAAAGGAATTACCCAAAGAATAGGTAACATCCATCCTCAACATATTTTGTTTTATTTTCATTCTCCACCCCCTAAAATATTATTTTTCCATTATTAAATATTAAACTCAGTATCCTAAATATAATGGTATGTTTTTTAATATTTTTTAGATATAAACTTACAGACACTTCTTTCTAATGGGTAACAAACTCACCATTCAAGTGTACGGCGGCATACCCCCTAGCGAAATTATGAATCTTCATTCTTCCTATACTACAGATCGTGGTAGGAATTATGATATACTTGATATTTATATATGATATATATTATATTTAAAATTTATATATGTTTCTTTAATTTTTATATAACATATTCCCTTATTCTTTCCATTTTGTGTAAATATGATAACATCATTTGTGGATATGTGGACTACTGCCTCCTCAAAGCGATGTGATTCGTTCACACTATACATGGAACTAATAAAGGATGATTTTTAAAAAATATGTAACATATATGAAATATATATGATTATAGAATTATAATATATAGATATATAATTTAATTTTCATTCTTTTAATATATAAATTAAATGAAAGTTGCGATCATGCATACTTATTGTATACCATCTCCATGAATAGTGAATCCCATTTGCAATCTCTAAATTTTATGGATTTATATATATATATATTGATTATATATGATATATACATAATGGTTTACATTCTGTGAATTAATAAATCATGTTCTACGTCATAGGAACAATAAATAAAAAGTCAAAACATACTTAGAAAATAAGTTAATCAACACTCAAAATAGTTAAAATAAAGAAAGATTATTGAAAAATTGGTAATAAAATATTATAAAAAGATAATATATGGTATTATAAATATGAATATGGTTTTGGTATAATTATTTACATTCTTAATACCATTATACATGAGGTTAACATACATTGACCCAAAAAGAAATGCAAGGTATGGGATTTCGTCTCAATTTACACTCCACTGAGTCTAATTTATTATTGTAAACCAATTCTATTTAATGTGGTGTGTATACTACCACTTTTTAATTTAATATCATGATTCACTCATAATTAATTTTATTCTATTTCTCAATTTGAACTATATAATCCAAGGATTTTTGACCAGAGGATTACCAAGTGGTAAATGGTATCTTCACAATATCACTTACTTTTGTGATTGTTAATATTATCTTGAACAGTCAGCACCTTATGGTCATTTTTATTATACATTACATTTTTATTAAATATATATATTCCCAAGAAATAGATATTATCATTTCTTAAACCATATACCATTTTTACATATGTTTTTCACTTTGACAGTTATTCGATTAAATGGGGAATTATTGATAAATCCATATGTTTTATTCAATACAGATATTGGATAAGGCACATTTTTGATGAATTTAAATCAATTATAGGATATATGAGGAAGGATTTGGACATGTAATACATGGGTTTGGGACCATTTTATTTAATCCCTATGGGTTGGGGACTAGTTAATACAATCCACTTGATGCATCAATTGTCTCATTAGACGAATCAGCAAAAAAATTAGATTGTATTGAGAATAAATATTGATGATTAATATATCACGTGCATGGAAAACATGAATTCCAATAATTAAGAATTTCATTTATTTATAATTATGTTATTATTATTGTTAATTACTTTTTATTGAAATATCTATGGATGCATTTTATTCTCAGTTTATTGATTAAATAGAATGTATTTCAGTTATTTATCTTTCCATATTGATTATTCCCTAACTAGTTATTTGAGTGGAATGTGTTCTTAGTTGTTTATCATCCCATGTCCATTATACATATTGATTTATTATTTCTTCCCCCATTCTTACCCTTACTGATCATTTAATCTCACCCTTATTTTTTTTCTTTTCCCCATGAGATGAAGAAGAAATTTTTAAATGATCTTTCAAGGACATAGTTAATTTTATTTTATTACATATCTTGTTTTATGTTGTTTTCCCAATATTTTATGGGTATCATTTAGGTAATAATGTTTTCAAAAATTACAAAACTATTATTTCTCTTGGGATGTGAATCTTGTATCTATTCTAATGTAATAAATTAAAGCACTAGCTCCAGGATTTTGGGGACATGGAATGACAGTTGGTATCAAAGAAAAGTTCAAAAGCTACCCTAGAAACTATATGTAGAAAAACTTATATAAGGGAACATAAAATGAAGATATATTTTGAGGATAATTATAGATGAATATACAATAATTTTAGTAAGGTAGATATTATGTTTGTATTCATAACAATACATCCCTATATTGATACTTCAAGTTGATTTGGTTCTATAATAGATATACCCAGGGGTTACAACACTCAAAAGGTGTATCATGCCTAACATGAGTGTAACCTGGTACACAAAATAGTCTTTAAATTACACCTGAATTGACATTATTGGGGGGAAATGCTTAGGATAATTCAAATTTTCATTACAAAATATTATGAAGGATTAAAAAGTAATGATTTTCCTGAAGTAAATAATTTTACGATTTAAGATCATACATTTTTAATTTATTTTCATTATTATACCATATTTTAAATTCATGATTTTATAAGATAATATAGTATATTCCATCATTTAGAAATGGTTCCCAAAAGGAATAATGGTATCAATAATCACGTAAAATGTAGATATTGATCAGCCAGGGAAACCAATATATCTAGTATTGGAAGAGTGAAAATAATGGCTATATTGGGGTAGATTAACTAGGTTTTGATAAATAACCTTTTCTAAATGGAGAAATATATTCCACAAGGATAATATCCTATGTTGGATAGATTTTTTTGAATTATTCCCCAATCATTTAGTTGTACTACAAGTCCAATTGTATCTGAGAAATGTATTAAGTCTTCAGATAATATATTCACGGAATTAGGATGGGGTGAAAAGGAAAAGGTTGCACATATAGTGTACTATCTCAATGGTGATGAAGATAAATTGGGGTAATTGATCTAGAATACTGGATAGGAAGAGAAAATAGAACCCATAGAATGTATAAGTTTTAAGGAAATATTATTTGATAAATACTTCCCTCATGATCAACAAATTATGATGAAGAGAATGTTACATAGATTAAATCAAAAGGAACAAGTGAGTGTTGTATATTATGAATCTACCTTTACAAGGATAGGTAGGTATGATAGATATTACATATGAAACATAGAGTAAATGAATTACCAATTCTTTGAAGTTCTAATGCCGAATATCTAAATAGAATTGGTTTCTTGTAATTTTTCCGCATATGATGAAACCATTTTATGTTACATAAAAATGGTGAAGGAATTTTCTATGATCAATATATTAAACTGGAATCAAGAGAAGAAGAGATCATTAGAAAACCAAAAGAAATAGAATTCATCAAAGAATATGATAATGAAATTTTAATCATGTGAGAACTGTGGAGATAATCCCTTATGAAAATGACTGAAAGGAATGAGAGTTTGTTAAAAGTAAATATAAAAGGTTCACCATGAAAAATAATGCAAAGTAATGAATAAGAAGGATACTATTTAGAGTTAAAACTGTAAGGATATAGGGAAATATGCAAAAAATGTACCCAACCATCTAGATAATATACCTTTGACGAAGATAAAAGATCAAAGTCAATCGTAATTTATTGATACAAACTAAGTGGAATGATTAATGGGCTTGTATTTGGATTCTATAGTTTTCTTGTTTTAGTATTTTATCAATGATGTAACAGTCATAATAGTTATGAAATATGTAAGGACTTTACTATAGTACGATTTTATTATGGATTTGAGATCATAGGTTGAATGGTAAAAAGAAAAGATATTTATCAGAAATTTAATTTTTTTTGGAAAACACATAGTTAATGGAAGGATAACATGTTACTGGTACTGATATAATGATTTTAGAATAAAGAGATGACTGATCTAGAAAATTTAAATTGAATAGTATTGACTACCTTGGAATTGATTAGTGGTTTGTTGAAAAAGTGGTTTATGCCATCATTATTGGTGTTTAAAACACTTTTGTATGTAAGGAATATATCAAATAACATGTATCTTACATAAGGAATATATAATAATGGATGTTTATAATAATGTTTTATGGTAATTAATGTTATTACCATATTTACATGTTTGTCATGTGGTGATTAAGAGCTACTATATATTGTATGATAAGTTCATTTTTGAAATTTAGGGACCTTATTTCTATTGATTTTGATCACAATCATTTCTAAAATTTGTCTCTTAATGAAATGTTTTAAGTTGATCATTGAATGAATTTTTAGATATTGTTATATTACTTCATTTTATAATGAAACATGGGCAAAAAGATTAAGTATAAAAAGTTCAAGGTGACAACTGGGTCCCAGTGACAGCACAGAAACCCTGCCTTAACAACACCGTTGGGTCTTGCCATACCAGGTACCACCAGTTGCCCTCTCAGACATGTGGGGACCACCCCAGGGTCCACCCACATGCCCGAATGGGTCATCTGACTAATGATAGTCCCCAAAGGCCAACACACGTCCTTTCCAGTGTGCTTTGTCCTCACTCACACACACCCTGAGAAACTTCCCAGAAGGTCACCCATCCTGAATGAGTTTATAGATATTGTTATATTACTTCAACCTATAATGAAGAATGGGCAAATAGATTATGTATGAAAAGTTCAATGTGACAACTGGGTCCTAGTGACAGCATAGACACCCTTCCTTAACAAGGTCGTTGGGTCCTGCCCTACCAGGTACCACCAGTTTCCTCCGCAGACATGTGGGGCCCATCCCAGGGTCCACCCACATGCCCGAATGGATCATCTGACTAATGATAGTCTCCATAAGCCAACACATGTCCTTTCCAGTGTGCTTTGTCTCACTCACACACACCCATAGAAACTTACCAGAAGGTCACCCATCCTGATCACTACTCCAGACCAAGCATGCTTAACTCTAGAGTTCTAATCAGACAGACTGTCGAAAAGGAAGGTTCACCTTGTTGACATAAGTCACATAATTTTGTCATTTAACCCTTTATCATTCGGGGGTGTTACATTCACCCCTCATTTAGAGCACAACGTCCTCGTTGTGGGCCCTACATCTCAACCTAGGGAGTGCATTGCACTTAAGGCTGGGTTTCTGCTCTGATACCAAATGTGACAACTGGGTCCTAGTGACAGCACAGACACCCTGCCTTAACAAGGCCGTTGGGTCCTGCCCTACCAAGTACCACCATTTTCCCCCACAGACATGTGAGGCCCACCCCAGGGTCCACCCACATGCCTGAACGGGTCTTCTAACTAATGATAGTCCCCACATGCCAACACATGTCCTTTCTAGTGCGCTTTGTCCTCACTCACACACACCCTAGGAAACTTCCCAGAAGGTTACCCATCCCGATCACCACTCCAGGATAAGCACGCTTAATTCTGGAGTTCTAATCAGACATGCTCCTGAAAAGGAAGGTGCACCTTGTTGACATGAGTCACATCATTTAGTCATCTAACCCTTTATCATTCGGGGGTGTTACATTCAAGGTACAACCCAAGGAGAATATCATGATTATTAAATAGAAAAAAAAAACAAGTAATTATATTTACATACATTATTATAGAGTGAAATAATTCTTAAACTATTATAAAATGTCCTTGAAACAAAAATGGATTCCGATTATCATCATTTTTTATAATATCTATGTACTTTATTTACAAAATTATTTTATGGTTTTATGGTCATTAAAATTCTCATGCAAATAATCTCTATCACTCTCTATAAAAACTTGATGTTTTTTATATTTATTCCATGTCCATGTTTTCACTAATGTTCCCCTATTTGAAATCCTAATTTTGTGGTAGCCTTCTTATTTTACATTCCTTCTTATTATGAAGAAGTGTTATAAACCCTTTATATGTGTGCTTTTTAAACAGTAGTGTTTTAAAATATCAAACCCTCGATTATTGAGATAAATTTTAAATTGAGAGGACATAATTTGATTAAGGTGGGGAGAATTTATCACCCTGAAATTATAAAGTAAGAATGTTTTATTTAATAGAATTAATGACACGTAACACTAAGTGTATAAAGTAATAAATAACTTCCACAGTCTTTAGTATATATTTAATATATTAAATTTAAATATATTTTAATGCACACAACATTGAGTTAGCATGATTAATATTAAATAATTACTATGTTCGGTAGTTTCCATTACACATACGTCTATGTTTTACCAAAAACAAATATATACTATTAAGATATTATTAGTTGATATAATGAGATACAAGCTAGACATTAAATTTATAGTAATGAATGGGATTAACAATCTTATGAAAATAGAAGTTTTAATTCATTTGTTAGAGATAAATTATAAATGAACATAACAACTAATTGAAAATAAAGGGAATGTTTCTATAAAAACTATTTTCATGCTCACAAAGTCATTTTATCCTAATAAATTAAATTAATTAAAATTAGCAAGTGGTATTAACATAATTAATATATTATATAATCAATAAAATATTTTGTACATTCATACAATATATTTTATTAGCATAAGATAAGAACCAATCCAATTTTACATCTAAAAACCAATATTTTAATAAAAACAGTTTTACCACAATTTAATGGGAAACCTATTTTAAATATTAATTTTGAAAATTTTGTAAATTTACTATGGAAAAATAGAAATAATTTTTGAAAGAGAAAATTCATGATTATTTTAGGGTACATTTTTTATATTTTTTTGAATTGTTTCATTTTTTATAAATTGTAAAAAACATTGAATTTTAATTCAAAACTAATTTTTCATATAATTTATTTATATGGTAAAATAATAATTTAAATTGTTTTTAAAGACAAATTATTTCAATTATACAAGAATTAGTCTAATTTATGTCATTGGAGTCAATTTGACTATGAATTTGGTTACAAAAACATCACAATATTTTGAACATTTTTAGTTTAAAAACCTGCTTTGTCATCCCTTCAACATGATTAAATTTAAAACAATTACCACCACTTATGTGATTAGAATTTGGAAAAATGGATTCCGTATTTGGAATCATTATAATTTATAATTTCTAATATGGTCAAATTTGTTTTTTACCAATAATATAAGTGAATGTGATTTAAATTCATTACATCGATTAAGAGGAAAATTAGCCAAAGAAAGAACTAAACCTTAAACATAAGGCCAAAAAAGACCTATATTATTGTTAAAAATCCATTGGATAGAAATATTTAGACCACATCCTAACTTATATATAATATGAACTATTATTTTTGGCAAATTATGTAAGGTAGACCTCTCCATAGTGTTTACCTTTTTATATTTACAGGAATGCCACTTCACCATTAAAAAAAGAAAATTATTTTTAACACCTTGATGTTTTATGAAATGGTTTTATAAAATAAATCTATTTTATTAGATAACTTGCATGATATGAAACACAGAGTTTTAACGAACCACAATATACTATTAATATTATTACTTTAACATGATTATTATAAACTATTATTTAAAGTTGGATGAATGTATATGAATATTTTTTAAAATTAGGTATAATGGTATTAGGTAAATAAAAAATATATATACTTTGAAAATACATTTCTTCAGAAATTTTTTTTTCATTTCATTTCATGAACTCATTATAAAATTGATTATTTATAATTTTAGAAAACATATTTTAAAAAATACAATTCATTTTAGGTTTAAAAATTTCAAAATTATTTTAAAATATTGTTTTGATAATTTTATGTCTAGATTAGTTTTTCAATGAATATTAAAAATACATATATTCATTAATTAAAACTTTTTTTAAAGAATTTAAAATGTTACATATTATTTTAAAATATTTTTAATGTAAAATTAGTGAAATTTTATTATTATCAATCAGATTCAGTTTATTGGTGTCATTTTCATGTTGAATTTTTATATAAAAGCTTTTATTCTTATTCAAATTTTCTCTGGGAAAAAGGTTTTTTCTTCCCATCTATGGGTGTAATTTTAAATAAAACTATACCACTTATGTGAATTTAATTTATAAAATTGGATTATATATTTTTATTCAGAATAATTAATATTATTTATTTAGTTCAAATAAATTATTATTAAAAACGAAAAGTAAAAAGAGTGAAAATTAATTATTATAGTTTTGGTTAAAATGAGTTTACCGAAGGGTTAAACTAAAAATATAAGGGTTAAAATAACCTAATTTTTCCAATTCCTATTTTATTCACATATTTTGACCTTATATCATATAAGGTTTAACAATGATCCATTTTTGGACCTTATAGAGTCTATAAAATGTGGGAATAACTTTTTCTTTAAAAAAATTCAATGTGTGTTTTTCTCCACCAATTATAAAAAGACATCCCCTCTTTTCTCCTCTTCAAACTTACAAATCCTTTTGGTTCAATCAATACCTTTTAAAATACCCTAATTACTCCCATACCTATATTCTAGAGTCATTAAATTATTTTTACACTCTCCTATGATAGATTTTTGTGCCAAACTATGGTAGTTATCTAAAAAATAAGTATCATTCTTAACCGAGAATATTTGTTTTATTTCATCTTCCATGGCATTAAAATCATTATAAACTATTAATATATAATTACATAAGTATATTAAATAATATTATATGTTATTATTTTAATTTCCTAAACTATATCCATATCCACTTCCATAAAATGTGAATTCAAACTATCGATCATGTGTTTGGCGGACTACCACCTCATGAATTGATGAAATTAATTTTACATCACCACCTCTAATTGGTGGATATACTGATAGATTAAAATTATATATATGATATTTATTAGATAATTTTAATTTATTAATTATAATAGTACATCTACCTTCCTATCTTCCAATCTGTTAAAAATGATAACGTCGCTTATGCTTACGTGTAGACTATCGGCTCTAAGAGGTGATGTGATACATTTTTCATTTTATTTTTAAATGGATAGTAATAAGGATTTATTTAATTAATATATATAATATATATGATATTAAAAAGATTTTTTAATGTTGAATTGAAATTTAACTTTATTTCATTTTATCCATTAACAAAATTGAGTCAACGTTCATGCATACATATAACCCACCATCTCTATGAACATTGTAATCCATTTTTCTATCTCTAACTTTTATGGATGATTCTAAATATGTATATAATGAATAAGAATGATATTTATATAATTATTAAAATTATAGAGAAGATGTAACCTTGATCTATGTACAAGGAAAAAATCCACAAAATGAAAACATATATGAAAAACAAAGAATCTATTACTAAAAAAGCAATTTAAAAAAATAAATTTCAGTAAAAGTGTGATATAGATTTATAAGTAAAATGATGGGACCAAGTTAGAAGAAGTTTTTTTAAGAAGTTTTTTAGAGAATTTTTTTATTTTAAAAAAATAACCTGACTTTTTAAATCTTCTTATTAGACATAGAGGATCAGACATAGAGTGTTAGATGCATATTTCTCTACAACAAAGTCCATCAATTATTTTTGTTACTATTTTTTTTATCCAAAAGACATTTTTTAAAAACTTTTTGAGACAAATATTATCAGATGAAATGTCCAATATTAATTCAGATCATACTATGTATTTCTCAAAATTCATAACATCATGGAAAATATCATGATATATTCTTTTGATAAAGAGGTGAAGTTGAATTTATTCGATCAAAAAATTTATGAAGGTTTCCTTCTATATAATATTTTTTCAGAGTTTTTTAATGGAATATATATAAAAACAATTATTTTATGAATATTTCCAACATCATGAATTATTTATATTTCATGATCTAATAATTTTTTAATATAGGAGATTGAATCATTGGTATGTTCACGGTTTATACTACATATTTCATTAACAGAATTATAAACTATGGTTTCCAGACAGAACAATAGATAGAGTTTTCTAGAATAAAGACCAGACAATGATCTTGATGAAGAATTATAATGTATTTGAATTTTTGATGTTAATTAATTTTTTCTGGTTTTTCGTCAGGTGAAAATGGTACTGGTTTTTTGTTAGGGTACATGAGTATAGTTTTAATATTTTTGAAACTTAAAAAGGGAGATAATTAAAGTTTTAGACATAGACATCTGGTTAGAGTCTTATTAAGTATTCTTTATGGTGATGATATAATTTTTATAGGATTAATAATTTACTGAGAGATAGAATTCCCCATGTTTGTTTTCATACTTTGTTTTTTAGTAAGTCAATATTGGAATTAGTTGAGACGAAATAGTCTCCACATAAAGAAATTCTATGAAAAGTTTCTAGAATATCATTTTATACATAACGGTCTTTATATGAAATGAATAACTATACATAGATTTTAAATTTATCATAATATGATGATGTTGAGTTGGTCTTGTTTTATGATTAGGGTTTACCTGAAATTTTTTTCAAATGAACTCATTAGATAGATAGGATCTGACAGAATAATTGGATAAATAATTTCATTAAAAATAAATATGAAGGAAAGAGAAGGGTTTTTGTTTTCTATATAAAACATGGAAGAATGATTTTCTGGATAGAATCATTTCTAATAAAATTAAATAGATAGTGGGAAATAGACGGAGGTATTATTAGAGTTATCAGACTGATTTATTACCAATTCTAGAGAATAATTTCTTACCTACTACTTGGTAATAAAGTAAATAAGTCATTTAAATAGAATAAAAAAATTAAATTTTTAAGAATTAGCACACTGAAAATATTTTGAACCTATTTATAGAGGATATACACTTGTAATGAAATGATATTTACATATTTTTTTCTTGAGAAGAACATGAACTAATATAATGACCATAGATCCATGCATGTGAGGGGATACATAATACTTGTTTTAACCATATAAAATGATTGTTTTGTAGTGGATTATGTGGTATTGGATTATTTCTAAACTATTCTAATGACTAAATAATCTTTTTTAGTAATGAACCTTGTGAATTATTTTATTAATTTGGATGTGCTTATGTAATGGCCTGACCATGGAAGCCCAGATTCGGTGCCTAAAATTTGGTGTGTAATTTTTTTAAATAAATAGACGATGAAAAAATTACACATCACATCTCATTATAGAGGATCTTCATGGTCTAGGTTCTGGAAAACTAGATACAACTGATACTTTTCTTTAAAACTATACAGAATAAACTCTATAGTACTACCACCACATAGAATAAGTCAATTTTGAGAAATATTCTAATCTTATAAGAATAAATTAAAAATGTGGGGTGAACATAATAATTCTTAGTAAGGGGTTATTAAAAATAATTGATAAACTCCCCTTTAAAATAATTAATCATACAAAAAATATTTTCTTTAAATAAAACAACATTTCTTGTAGTATGACATCATTGTTTTTCGAAGGTTACTAGAAATAATTTTTAGGGAAATCTCATACACAATAATAGATATATTTATTTAATGGAAATAGATGAAACACATTTTAGAGTACACTTACTTGTACAAAAATGCTCAGAATGCTACATATATGTCAGGAGTTGATCAAACTAAAATAAGGGTGACATGAAAGGGTAAAATTAAAAATTAGAACATGAAATAATACTTTCTTAAAATTTCTTAAGAAAAATTATTATAAATCACTTCTCACATAAAATTCAATTCATGAATTGACAGATAAATTTCTAACTTTTGTATTAAAGTTATGAAAATAAATGTTAATCATAATTTATAAATTTTTTTGTAAGTACTTACATAATTGTGACATGTTAATTTATTACCATTATCAAATGTTAATGATTCTTAACAATGTATATTATACTAGTTGAATAATCACATGGTTGGCTACTAATCACATAATTAGGGAATCCATAATACATGACAATAATAAAAATTCTATCAAGGCATTGTGACAACACCATACATAATCATTCAAACAAGGACTTGTTCCATGACCTAGTTTGTCTCATGATACCTACTGATGCATTTATGGGGAATAGATGGCCTCAAACATCACATAATAAGTCTTATGCATTTGTCATATGTCTTGTATGCATTTTTTTAAAGTTTTCCATACTACTTTGAATAATCAAATTTTGTCTTTTATTAAATGTGTCCTATACCACTTTGAATAATTAAATTATGTCTTTTATTGAAAGTTCCACATACCACTTTGAAAAATTAAATTTATCTTATTCAATGTGTCCCATACCCCTTTGAATAATTAAATTCTTAATCAATAAGTAATCATAAGGGATAAGGTTCATTTTTTCAATTACTATATATATTCATAAACAAAGTGAATAATGAATTAATTTAAACTTTAATCTAAAAACATCATGGTTTTTCCGTTATACATCAGGTTATGGATATATAAAATTTATCAGTGACATGCATGGACAAATAAACACACTTTTGTACATGTGAGGATAATCGATGAAGATAAAATAATATATTGTTTAGGTTTGTCACATAAAATAATAACTATTAAATTCAAACCCTTGTTTTGTGGAAGTACACATTTTATATAAAAAAATACAGATAGTTATCAATAATGTTTAAACCATACACTAATTAATGGAAGTGTCAAACAAGTTAAATCACAAATATTAATAATTATTAGTATTCATTGTGACAGATTCATCATGAATTAAAATATATTATTTATAAATGTAAAACATTCATTTCATTTGAGATATTGACGTGTCAGAAAATAATTTAACACACTTCACCATAAGTATTTATTCATGTATATATATGTATATGCATTAAACAAAATATAATTCAAGCCTTTTATACTAATATTATAAATTGGGATGTATGCATATAATGGTAAAAAGGCAATGAAACTTTTTTAAAAATTAATTGGCCACACAATAATAGTAAAAGGTTCTGTTATTGTTTTCAATTATAAATTATTATTCATGATCACCCATAAAATTAGATCATCTAACCAAAAATATTAAATTCATTGATTGAATTAAAAATGTAAAACTTGGGAGAAGGTGAGTACAAATTTGTATATAAATATATATTTATGCCTATAAATAAATTTTATTGTTGATCTATTCAATGGTACAATTTTCAAAACATAAAATCATAGAAAATAAAATACCATTAAAACATCTTTAACTGAAAACAAGATTGAAATATAATTATAAAATTGTACATTCTTATATATACACATATAAATATTTGTTTTTCATAAACACGTAGAGAATCAAAATAATCCATATATACAATATTTGGGAAGGTAAACACCATATTAAAAATAATTTTTCATCCTTAAAATAATTTGAGTGTTCCATTTAAGGAAAACTGTATACAAAAATATAAATATATGGATTTAGAAAATTTCAAAAACATTATATAGAAAACATTTTTAAGGGTTACACATATCATAAACATCAATTAAATACCAGTAATCAACAATTATAAAACATAAATTAGTTTTGGATTGAAAGTTGTATGAAACCTTATATACACAAAGTGTATATATAGGATTTTTATAACTAAAAAAAGTTGGTTGAATTCTTAAGAGTATCATATTCTTCGAAAAAAATAATTAACCACTAATATCAATTATATGAAAACTAAATTCAGATTTGGATTAAAAATTATATATAAAAACATATATAACTATATATATATATGTGTGTGTGTGTGTGTGTCTGTGTTTAAGTTTAGAAAACTCAAAAAAAAATCATATAAAACATTACATGTATTATTAGAATTAAAACATTGGTTAAATACTGATAATCTCCATTTGAAAAATCTAAAACCAATTATAATTTGAAGCTATAAAAAATTGTATATACACATAAGTGTATACAAGTATTTTTAATTTAACAAAACAAGGATAGATTTACCCTTACCTGACTTCAAAGGTGAGGTTGATCCAAGTAGAAGTTGATGGAAGGTTGGGGGGAAGGAAACCCATAGGGTTAAGTGTAAAACAAAGGTTTATATAGGATTTATTTTTATATATATTCAAATACACTACTATTCATACATAAAATATAAATACATGAAGAAATCCGGGATTGACTAAATAAAAATATCAAAAAAGATGATGATTAGTAAAGTATGATAATCAAACAGGATGGTTGATGCAATAAAAATATATTTAAATGAAACATGTATGGAATCCTTTGGTTCAGATTAGAAGAAAACTGACCTTATAGGATCTGTGGGAAACAAGAAAAGAGGGGCCTTGGATTATGTTAGAAGGTCATGAGTTGAACAAGAGCAGTGGAAGTGAGTGATGTTGATTGGTGTAGTGCAAAGAAGACGAAGAAGAAGAAGAAGGGGAGAAAAAAAGGGAAAGGATGGATTTCTACGATCGACTGAATTTCATCCAATGGCTATAGTGGGTTTTTGTGGTTCTAAAAATAAATTAATGGACAAGATTATATCATTTCTTTGATCGGATGGTCATGGGGGATCCGTGAGTTTTAAAAGGGTTAAACGGTTGAGATCCAACACCTCCAGATCTAATGGCTCAGAAAATCATGGAGATGAAACCAAGAAAACGGGGGTTCAAAGGCTGAACCTATATGGATGGATGAGATCTCATGCAGCGAGATCGAACGGTTTATATTACATCTCCCGAAAAAATCAGCATCCCACATCAAAACCTACATGGTTTGGGACTGCCTTATAAGGATTAGTGTACCATTTATATGCCAATAACACCAGCTAACACACATGAGATCCTACACATGGGAAACTATGCGGGCCTTGGCCCAACCCCTACACGAGTGCTCCAACGGCCTTATTCACGGGTCCGAGCATGGCTATCCCACACCATGCATGGATTGACCCATGCACAACTTAAAATACACCATTGATGCGCCACATTTAGGATTACCTAACATCTATTGTCTATGTGAGATTCTGACTCAGACCTTGAGGGCATTGCCTTCAAGGCTTCCCTTAGTCAAAATGTGGGGTACTCACCCAAATTTTATAAAAAATTTATTAAACCCAAATATTTAGGGGAAAAAAGAACACTTATATAGTAATTTCATTATATATATACATTATTTCCCATTCAAAATATCATTATTTTCATATGTTTGCATTCATTTTGAGTTTTAAAACATTAAAATATAAAATATAAATAAAAAATACACTTCAATTAAATAATGTCATTACTTTAATTAATTTGTATTCATTTTAAAAGGACATCATGGGTATAAGTATTATATTTTTAAACTCCAAATATGAAATACATCTTCAATTTAGAACCATATTTTCATTTTACTAAAGATTACACTTTAACAAAATTTATAGAATTTCAAAAAAATTTAAATTCTTAAAATACGCAAATACTAAGAATACATAAATAGTCAAAATACTAAATGGTCATTCAATTTTATGTCTGTTACCCAAACCAACGGTCATGTTAAAAACAAAGTTCACCTTAAGACCCCAACAGATAATTTTCCATATAAATACCTGTTCAAGGTATTTTAAGGATCATTGCCATTTCTTGTTCTAATAGAATGGTTATCTAAATCCCTTTGACACTTATTAAATTTTCTATAGTACATGTCATAATGTTTATCAGTATGATAGATTCGAAGGATGTTCACTACATTCATGGTGTAGTTTTTATGCTTGGTGGTCTTTTGGTGATCCTGATTGCCCTTATAGTAGGTATTCTAGGGTAGTTATTGCCTTTTGACCTTATTGAAATGTAATATTTTAGTGTTTATATTGGGTAAAATGTGGATTTTTTCATTCTACGAGAATTATTTTTGAATGGAACCAATATTAAATAAAATAAACAATAATAATAGTTTTAATCCTAATAAATAACAAAATATTATTATTAAAAATATAAATATGTCTGGGGAATCACATTATTACCCCCCTAAATAGAATTGTGCCCTCCGTGTTTTATTTAACTCTTATTATTACACAACACCAACCCATTTAAATCACCCTTAATGTCCCAAAAAATGTTTTTTAATATTTATTAACTAAGAAAATTTGAATGAAAAAGAGTGTTTAATTTTTACCTTCACTAGTTATACCACCTCTAGAGACTTTCCTCGTATGTTCTTTCGGTCAGGTTGATGCCCAAAAAAAATTCTAAATTCATCAATTTGATGTGCCCAAATGCACCTTGAGTAGTTAGGGTAGAACTTAGGCTGACAAAAATAGTTCATTAGGAGATTGGAATGGGAGGTTTAATGTTCAGATATATCAGAATGGACTTGGTTCCAATAGACTAGTCAGACAACTTTGCCTTCCAAAAACTAGATATCATATATTACTCTATGAATGCTAAAGCTCCGGACCTGAAACATATAGGCTGTGTGGGGTTCATCCTCCTCTATACCTTCTCAGAATATTTCCAAGGCCTGATAAGTCTCAAACAGGTAGAAACATAGAAGAGTCCTTGGTAGTACCTTCTCTTATGTATATAATATAAAATTTGTTCATGAAAAATAATGTAGTAGACATGAATTGTTCCTTGGTGAAGTGGAAGGACATTTGGGTTGTTTGACACTCGGTAGAGGTGTTTACTGAATAGAAGTAGGTTCATGATAGGCTGATATGATTTTGAAGATGAATTGAAAAGTATTTTCTCAGGTAATTCAGTAGGGAGAGAAAGTAAGTTTATTGGAGAACCCTTACCTTCCATCTAAAATTTTTTGGAAATGTTTTACTCAGCAATGCATAGCTAATTTTTTATTTTTATTTTCTAATTTTCCAAAATTTCTGGGCTGTTCCATTGATACCAACAGTAACACCTAGACCCTGGATGCCTAGAGATGGTGCATAAAACATTGTGTGAAATTTTGTTTATAAAAATATGCTGGAAAAATTACACATCACATCACATCATAAAGGATCTTCCTAGTCTAGGTTGTGGAAAACCGGATATAACATCTACTTTGCATCAAAATTATACAAAATTCACTCCATAGGGGTACCACCACATAGAATAACTCAATGATGCAAAATATACTAATCCAATAAAAATAAATAAAAAATGTAGAGTGAGCACAATAATGCCCGACTTGGGGTTTTTAAAAATAATTAATAAACATCCACTTAAATTAATTAATAATACATAAAAAAATTTCTTAAAAGGTAACATCATTTCTTGTAGTATGTCATTATAATTTTTTAAAGGTCACTAAAAATCATTTTTAAGGAAATATCATAAACAAGAATGTACATATTTATTTATGTTCTATAGATAAATTTTTTTTCGTAGAATGCATACTTGTACAAAAATGCATGGAATGCTATATATAAGTCAAGATTTAATCAAAATAAAATAAGGGCGAAATGCAAGTGTGTAGGTAAAAATTAGAACATGAAGTAATACTTGATTATAATTTCACAAGAAAATTATAATAAATCACTTATCACATAAAATGAAATTCATGAATTGGAAGATGAGTTTCTAAATTGTGTATTAATGTTCTGAAAATAGATGCTAAACATTCTTTATAAATTATTTTCTAGGAAATTACCTCACTATTTATTTATACAAAGTGTGTTGAAATGAACATTACACAGATGTTAAATTAAACAAATATATATAAAACACATATCACTTGTTTTGCCTCAGCTTTATGCCGACATGATGTTACACGTCTCAAGGGTTTGTATAATATAATTATAAATTTTAATAAATCTGCATAATTTGGATTAGTACACGAAGTGTAGTTCCAACTACATGGTGTGTATTATTTTTCATCATCTATCCGAAGTACATTATTGGGGAAACGATGTGTGAGTATATATAGGAAATCACCATAGTACACATCATGCCCAGTGGGACACAAACCATGTAGTTCCTCGTTACATGGTCTCCAGCTGGGAAATCTGTGTACGGGCTACACAATCCAACCCAAACCTGAAGGGACTACACGCCATGTCCATTGGGCCACACAGTGTGTAATCCAGAAACCATGTACCACCTGTTACTGGTAAACACACATAGTCATTTATGACTTATAAAGACTCCAACACATAACTTGGTTTGGCAGACCGGTCCGATGAATTGATTCATGACTACACGACGTATACTGCCGAATACACATCGTGTGTTCTAGTGTTATATGGCCAGGAAGCTTTGTCACCTCTATATGAGATCCTCCATTTTATTTTAATCAAAATTAAAAGAAAATATTTTTTCTGTAAGGTGAATGAGAAACGAAAGAGGAGGAATAAATATCGAGATTCAGATTTGTAGAATTATTAACTTAAATTGAATCAACTAAATTATTAAATGCGTAATTACTCAACAAAATATTAAAATAATTATAAACAATGATGTAACCCATCTGATACCACTTGAAGGTTCTGGGCGTAGTAGAAGCGTGGTTGGGACAGGACACAATTTGTTTTTTACCATGATCAATGATTATTTCCGGATCAATACGATGATGAATGCCAATCTCCATGGAATAAAATAAAAAATTTATATAAAGAAGAAAGAGTCCTGAAACCATTAGAGAGGATCTTACACATCATGTTTATAATTAATTTAATTAATTTCATAATGAAAAATAATACCTAGATCTTTGGTATTTTTCTTCATTGATGATGTTGATCATCTAGAATGACCCTTTATGATTATCTTGTTGCGCTAGTAAGGATCCAAAAAAGAATCCCTCTAGCTGTGATCCAAACGTGCTCCGATGGCCTTCGATCAACACCACTCGTTCTTCAGTTGCTAGTGTGGTGAATCGAGTGTCTTGTTTCGGTCGTTTTTGATCACATGTTCTTCAGCCATGAAGAATGTCTCTCATTCTTGAGAGGGGAGAGAAGAGGATTTAAGGGAGAAATTGTTTGGCTCAATAATTCTCAATTCACCAAGAGTGTGGTGTGGTGTATGGTATAATAGGCCCACTTTCCTATTTATATACATGGAATTTCAGTTAAAATATTTAATTGTATAGAAACAATTAAATACATTCATGAACTTAGAGATAACCCATGCATTTAATAGTAATACAATGTAATTATTTATGGTGTTACAACTTGCGCAAAATGGAATTATAAATAAAATTCAGTGTCACAAAATAATAGCAGTGTTATTTCAATTTGTTCCAAGTAGTCAAATAATTATTTACCATCTTACAAATAATTATTTTTCTATCGGACCGACCATGGTCTTCTCGAACTCCACTTACATTTCTTTAACACCCAAATAAATAAATAAATAAATTATTCTCTTAAATAAATATTTTATTTATAAATTAGTAAATAAATATTTATTAACTGTTCAATAAAATAAATAAATATATTTTATTTAATTTATTCCATCATTTTGACTTGAATAAAAAATTTCCATAGTCTTGAGAATAATATTTATTTCATTAGTTAAATTCTAATAGAATTTAACTGAGGCCACCAAAAACACTTAGTGTGTGACCCTCTAGGATTCTTTCTTGTTGGCATTTGGCGGGCTTGCCTAAAGTCCAAGAGTACTATCTAGAAATGGGTCAAGGAACCCAAGATAAACAATGTAAAGTCACAACAATGACATCCACATAAGAATGATCACTATTTAATATAATCTATTTTTCACAATCTCTCATCAAGCAAGTTTCATGATTGTGTCATCAACTTTTATGCTTGATACATAATTTTCTGACTACTAGAAATAAACATGTCATTACACCATGGACATGGAATTTCGCATGAAGGTTTTATCTCAAAGGGCTGAGATATCAACTTCCATAAGTGTAAGGGACAAATCCTTCCTCTACTTATCCATTAATAACATGCCACTCATGACGCACCAACCATACCCTACCTCTCGCCAATTGTCTGCATGATGGTTTTTGTCAGTAAATCAAATTGCAAAAGTCTTGACATGTATTAATGATAATATTAAAGTATAAGGATCATTACACACCCTCACAGATAGAAATATATGATTAAACCAAAACATGAGGAATTCATACTAGAGGGTCTATTCTCATAATCTCATATCTTAGAGATTACAAAGTGCCAACATCATGAGAGGAAGTCTCATCTTCTTACGAGTACTCGCACCTGACTGTCTGAATGCTATGTGTCCCATTATAGCATGTCATCCAACAACAGAACTACATTTAAAAATATTGTTATAGCATTTCAAGGTTCTCATCATAGAGGGGAGCTTCCATGACCATATCAATGCAATAAATACTCTAGGACATTATTACAACATAATCATGCATAAAAACGAACAATATTTAAAAATACATTAAATATCAATGTATTCAAAGAAATACAAGTCGGCCCTAGGACACATAATCTTACAAAATCCCACTTGTACTAGAGCCAACTGCCCGCGATATTCATTCTGCTAGACCTCACATAATGATCATGTTTCTTCTGAGTCAAGGGTTTAGTCAAGGGGTCAGCCACATTGTCTTCCCTGGAAATACTGCTCACTACAACTTCACCTCTCTGAAAAAAATATCTAAAGAGATGATACTTCCAAATAATGTGCTTCATCTGCTAATGTGACCTTGGCTCATTTGTGAGAGCCAGCACTGCAGTATTATCACAGTATAGTGTGATAAGGTCTTTACTAATAGGTATTGGATATAGCTCCTGGAAGAAGCTTTACATCCAAAATGCTTCTTTAACTACCTCAGAGCTATGATATACTCAGACTCTGTTGTAGAATTTTCAACCACACTCTGTTTTAATCTCTTCCGGCACACTGCACCTCCATTCAAAGTGAATATGTATCCCGTTTGCGAATTCATGTCATCTGGATCAGTCTATAAAATACCATATGCATATCCTATGATGATTAATTATTCATCTCCTACATTAACTATGAACATATCCTTAGTATGCCTCAGATATATTAGGATAGTCTTGACTACAATCCAATGGCATTCACCTGGGTTAACTTGATATCATCCTAACACACTAAATGCATAGGAGACATCTAGCCTAGTACATAGCATGACATAGATGACTGACCCAATCGCTGATGTGTATGGATTCCTTTCCATCATCTCTCTTTCCTTATGTGATTGATGACACATTTTCTTGGAAAGATTAATGTCGTGTGATGCTAGAAACAACCCCCTCTTGGATTGTTCCATACTGAATCTCTTCAGTATCATATCAATGTATGTACTTTGACTTAGGCCCAACAATCTCTTGGATCTATCACGATGTATCTTGATCCTAAGAATATATGATTCCTTGCAAAAGTCTTTCATGGAGAAGAATTGACTCCACCATGCCTTATCATACTATTAGACATGTATCTCATTCCCAATAAGTAATATATAATCAACATATACTATTAGGAAAATGACAGAACTCCCACGAAACCATTTGTAGAGACAAAGCTCACAATCATTCTTGATAAAACCAAATTATTTCATGGCTCCATCAAAACAAATGTTTCATGACCTGAATGCTTTCTTTAATCCATAAATGGATTTCTGCAACATGCATAAATTATTGGCATCCTTTGGAGTCAAAAACCCTTCATGTTGTGTCATGTAGACATCTTCCTGAAGTTTCTCGTTAAGGAATTTTTTTTTGACATCCATTTTTAAAATATCATAATCATGGTAAGACATAATAACAAGTAGACTTCTGATGGATTTCAGCATTTCAACTGGTGAAAAGGTCTCATTGTATTCAATTTTTTGACACTATTTAAAACCTTTTGTAACTAGTCATCCCATATAGGTACTGACTTGTCCTTCCATGTCCACTTTCTTCTTGAAAACCCATTTGTAACCAACATGATTTACATCAGCTAGAGGAACTACCAAAATCCAGGCTTTGTTTTGTTCCATGGAATTCAATTCAGAATTCATGGCTTCTTGCCACTTGGAAACATATGTGCTAATTACTACTTCCTTGTAGGTTAGAGGATCATTATTATCAACAAATAATGAGTCACCATCCTTGGTAACTAGAAAACAATACTATTCTATATCTCTAACCTCTCTTGTACTCCTACGCAGTACTTGTGTCTCTAGAACATATTCTTCTTCCACGGGGCTTTGTGGAATCTCTTCATATACCAACTCTTGTGTTCCTTGAGCCTCGACTTCATCGAAGTCTATCTCTCTCTCATTATCTCTTTTTTAGATGTGATCCCTCTCAAAGAATATGGAATTTCTCGACACTATAACCTTTTTGTCCAAGGGGTTATATTGGTAATATCCTCTTCTTTCCTTGGGGTATCCTATTAAGGTACACTTTTTGCCTCGGGGTGCAAGTTTTTTACCTGAAGAGGCCTTAACAAACGCTTCACTACCCCACAAATGTAAATTCAATAACATGGCCTTTCTTCCACTCCTGAACTCGTATCGAATTCTATTTATAGATTTAGTTGGTTCTTGGTTTAGTATGTGTGTCGTTGTTTGTAACGCATATCCCCAAAAGGATAATGGAAGACTCGCATGACACATCATTGATCTCCCCATTTCCAACAGGGTGTGGTTTCTCTTTTCGCTCACACCATTCAACTGGGGCGTTTTGGGAGGAGTGATTTGAGATAGGATCCCAAAATCCCATATGTAATCAATGAAGTCTTGATTAAGATATTCACCAACTCATTCTGAGTGGAGTTTCTTAATCTTCTTAGCAAGCTGGTTCTCAACTTCATTCTTGTATTCTTCGAACTTATCAAATAATTTGACTTATACCTCATTAAGTAGATATATTATTATCTACTAATATCATTACTAAAAGTTATGAAGTATGAGTACCTTCCCCTTGCTTCAACTATAAATGGTCCACGCACATCGGTATGAACCTATTTAAGAAGTTCCTTATCCCTTTAACCTTTCCCACTAAATGGGGATTTGGTCATTTTTCCTTGTAAACATGCATGAAATACACCAAGTGATTTTAGTTTGAAAGAATCTAAATATTCATCTTTATGTAAATTGGTCAAGAATTTCTCATTTACATGACATACCCAATGATTCCAAAGTTGGGTGTGGTATGAGTCATGTGAAGTATCTTTGTTAATGATTTTCATTATTTGCTTTTTGTAATCCAACACATAAATTCAATTGTACAAATGTGACCTACCATAAAAAATGCTATCATTGTAAAAGAATAAGCATTCATTTCCAAACATGAAAACAAACCCATCAATATCTAATATTTATAAAAAAAATGTTTTTAGTAACAGGAGGCACATAATAAAAACCCAGTAATACCAAGATCACCCTAGTTGGAAACGTGAGGGGGTAGTCTTTAATATCTATAATAGCATGGATGTCTCTTTTGGCTACTCGTATATCTAACTCCCCTCAATCAATCTTTCTAAATCTACTTGGTTCCTGTATTTGGATACATATGTGAGCACCACAAGCTATATCTAATACCCAATTTATAGAAACCGATAGATTACATTTGTTAAAAAAAGCACCTGAAGCTTCCCCTTACTTCTTAGGCTGGATATAGTTCTTCTTCCAGTGGCCCTTTTTGCCACATGTGATGGAAATATCTTCCTATTCCCTTTCCTCCCCTTTGATATTACTTTTCTTGGAAGGTCATGAAGAAGCTTTGGGCTTAAAGCTCTTCACCTTCTCTTTCTTATTATTCACCATAAGGATTGAAGGATGTTTGTACTTTATAACTTTATCCACTTAGTGAATGAGGATAAAAAGATTAGATAGTGACTTCTGAATGTTTTTCATAATGATATTAACAACAAAGATAGAGAATCTCTAAGGGGGTGATGTGAGAATGAGATCAGTGCCCAGTTCTTCAGGGAGTTTAAACTCAAGAACCTCCAGGCACTCAATGTAGCCAATGGGAATGCCTACATGAGGCCCAGTTGGGGAAACTTCTCTAATATTACTATGAAAGAGTGCCTTAGAGATCTCATACATTTCCTGTTTTTCTCTCTCCTAGTAAAGACCACTAAGGGGCTCGAGCAAGCTATAATCATCCATGTATTCATGAGACTTCATGAGACCACCAGACATTAATGATAAAATCAAACATTGAAAGCCAATAAAGTCATTAATATGTTTCTCATAGACAAGGAAATATTCTTCATTTGTCTCATTGGAAGGCGTATCAGGTGATACTGCCTCCAACATGTAAGACTTTCGTTCATGGCGTAGGATAACCCGAAGGCGTCTAAACCATTCTTGGAAGTTACTGCCGGTGAGGATGTTTTATTTTTCTAGAATTTATTGTAGGGATAGTGTGGTTGATGAGTTTTTCATTTATATTCTACAATTTAAAGAGCATATCATTAGTTCTTTCTTGATTACATTTTATAAGAAATAATAAATTTTATTAATTCTACCATTATTTTATCAAGTCCCAAGAGCCCTCACCATTGAAATATAAATGTGAAGTTTCCATGAAATTCTAGTGGAGAAGACCCATATTCCCCTTTGAATAACCCCCAAAGGGTTGGTAAAGCTATTAAAATGTATTTAGGTAGGTAGGTATTTGGCAACTACTGGCTTCCAGATCCTTGATATGTTGAGTGGAATCCCCAATCTAGAAATCACGACTTTGGATTTTCTCAACTCTTGACTCCAAAATAACACCAAGAATATCAATGGCTACTCCTATTGATGTAATATGGTTAAGTAAACCTGAAACTTTTCTTAAGGGTTTCCTGTATAAAAGTATGTGTCCCAAAAAGGGTTGGTCAGACACATAGTTTTATTGTGTTTTTTCCTTAATCATGTAACAGAAGGCTTGTTCTGACTTAATATTTTATTTGAGGGATTTTTATCTCTTATGCCTAAATTACTTATTATCATTGTTACATTATTGTTAATATTAAGTGAAAACTACATAATTTATTAAACATGTATTGATAATATTTACACATAATTCTAGTTTATTTGAGTTCCATCTTGGATGCTTGTTTAATTCAGTAATTATGTTATAGTGACAATACATCCATAATGATAAACCATGAAATAGACAGAAATAAAATAAAGTAAATGGAATGATCAGGAGATTTTTTAAGGGTTAGTTTATCTAGAAGTTGATTAACTAACATTAACCTAGGGGAGAACACCTTGAACCTTTTGGGATCGTGTTTACAGCTTCCACCCGTCCACCTTTGTATCTCATGCGATTGGGTTAGTCTCGGTTCCAGCTTAAACCATCTCCACTAGCTTGGGAGTTCCATCCATTACATATGAATTTTTCTAACTCATGTGTAGGTGAGGGGTAAAAGGGGTTTTATATAAAAGAAACCTTGGGAACACAGTCCCTATATATTAATGAGGGGAAGGCTCGCAGGCCAAAAAATTTAATTCAAATGATTAAAATAAAAGAAACCATCTATATAAAAAGATCTTGGTCCAGCTCATGATCATCCATATATGCAATGATATTTATGCATAAATAAAACTAGTAATAAATTCATTTACCATTCTTACTTAAGATAAAATTGTGCTCTAATCAATTAATTATCTTCTTTTAATTAATCAATAATTTTATCTTAAACCCTTTTCTAAATTTCCTTGAGATTCTATTCCATCATAATTTTAAACAAATAAATTCATTTAAAATTATCTTGCTATATAACTTGTACCTTAGAGGTAACCCGTTTAATTCCTATTCATTACTACCTAATGAGTAGAAATAAACATTACACAGATGTTAAATTAAACACACATATATAAAACACCTATCACGTGTTGTGCCTCAGCTTTATTCTCACACGATGGTATATTTCTCAAGGGTTTGTATAATATATTATTAAATTTTAATAAATCTACGTAATTTGTATGAGTACACGACGTGTAGTTCCTACTACATGATGTGTATTATTTTTCACCCTCTATCCGAAGTACACGCCTGGGGAAACGACGTGTGAGTATACTTCGGAAATATTTGGAGTACACGGCATGTCCAGTGGGCCACACACTATATATTTTCTCATTACATGGTCTCTAGCTAGGCAAGCAATATATGGGGTACATGGTCCAACCCTAACTCGAAGGGACTATATGCAGTTTCCATTGGGCCACATGGCGTGTTATCTGGAAACTACGTGCCAACTATTCCTAGGCAACAAAAGAATTCATTTAAGACTTAGAAATACTCCAAAACACGGATCGGTTTTGAAGACTAGTCGGATGCATTGAATCCTGACTACATGGAATGTACTGCCAAATACATGCTGTGTGTTCTAGTGTTGAATGGCCAGGAAGCTTTGGCACCTCAAGATGAGATCCTCTATATTATTTTAATCAAAATTAAAAGAAAATATTGTTTCTATAAGGTGAACGAGAAACAAAAGAGGAGGAATAAATCTCGAGATTAAGATTTGTAGAATGATTAACATGAATTGAAATAACTAAATTATTAAATGTGTAATTTATCAACGAAATAATTAAATTAATTATAAACATGATGTGAAAGATCTTATTTAAAGGTTTTGGGAACCTTTTATCTTTATCTAAATCTTTGATCATATTCCGCGAAGACTGGCGTTCATCGTCGTATTGATCCCAGAATAATCATTGATCATGTAGGTGAGGGGTAAAAATGGGTTTTATATAAAATAAACCTCGGGCATGCAAGCCCTACATATTAATGAGGAGAAGCCTCACAGGCTAAAAAATTCAATTCAAATAAATAAATTAAAATAAACCATACACATACAATGGTCTTATTCTAGATCATGATCATCCATACGTGCAATAATATTTACACATAAATAAAACTGGCAATCAATTCTTTAATCATTCTTGTTTAAGATAAATTATGCTTGAATCGATTAATTATCATCTTTATTTTATCAATACATTTATCTTAAACCCTTTTCTGAATTTCTTTGAGATTATCATCCATCATAATTTTAAACAAATAAATTCATTTAGAATTATCTTTGTATGCAACTTTTACCTTCGAGGAAACACTGTGAATTCCTATTCATAACTACCCAATGAGTCGAAATGAACATTACGCAGATGTTAAATTAAACACATATATATAAAACACCTATCACGTGTTGTGCCTCAACTTTATGCCCACATTATGGTACACATCTCAAGGGTATGTATAATATATTAATAAATTTTAATAAAAATCCATAATTTGGATGAGTACACAATGTGTAGTTTTAACTACACAGAGTGTATTATTTTTCACCGTCCATCCGAATTACACACTCGGGGAAATGGCGTGTGAGTATACTTCAGAAATATTCAGAGTACACGGTGTGTACAGTTGCCAACACACTGTGTATTTCCTCATTACACGGTCTCCATCCAGGAAAGCTGTGTATGAGGTACACAGTACAACCCTAACCCAAAGGGACTACACACTATGTCCATTATGTTAAATGGTGTGTAATTTGAAAACCACTTGCCACCTGTTCCTGGTTAACACACAAAGTCATTTAAGTCATATAAAGAATCCAACACACTGCTTGGTTTGGCAGACTGTTCTGATGCATTGAATCTTGACTACACGACATGTACTACCGAATACACTCCATGTGTTCTAGTGTTGTACTGCCAAGAAGATTTATCACCTTCAGATGAGATCCACTATTTTTTTAATCAAAATTAAAAGAAAAGATCATTTCTATATGGTGAATGAGAAACGAAAAAGGAGGAATAGATCTCGAGACTCATATTTGCAGAACGATTAATATGAATTGAAACAAAAAAATTATTAAATGTGTAATTCATCAAAAAAAAAGTATTTAATCAATTATAAACTATGTTGTAACCCCTATGATACCAATTGAAGGTTCCAAACACAGTGAAATAGTGGTTATGATGGGACCCAATTTGATTTTTACAATGATCAGTGGTTATTATAGGATCAATACAATGATTAATGCTAGTATCCATGGAATATAATAAAAGATTTAGATAAAGAAGAAAGAGGCCTGAAACCTTTAGAGAGGATCTTGCACATCATGTTTATAATTAATTTAATTAATTTCATAAAAATAAATAATACCTGGATCTTTGATATTTTTCTTCATTGATGATGTTGATTGTTCATAATGACCCTTCCATATTATCTCATTTCACTTGTAAGGATCCAAACTAGAATCCCTCTAGTGCTGATCCACACGTGCTCCGATAGCCTCCGACTGACACCGCTCGTTCTCCGGGTGCTAGCCCGGTTAATCGAGTGTCTTCAGTTAGTCGTTCTTGATCACTTATTCTTCATCCTTGAAGAACTTCTCTCGTTCCTAAAAGGGGGGAGAAGTGGATTTGAGAGAGAAATTGTTTGGCTCAACAATTCTCAATTCACCAGGCATGTGGTGTGGTGTATGGCATAATATGCATACTTTCCTATTTATATACATGGAATTTCCATTACAATATTAAATTTCATAGAAACAATTAAATACATTCATGAACATAGATAAAACCCATGCATTTAATAATAATACTATGTCATTTTATATGGTGAACCAACTTGTGAAAAACATATTTATAAATAAAATTCTACGTCACAAAATAATTGTAGCGTTATTTTAATTTTTGCCAACTAGTTAAATAATTATTTACCATATTGAAAATAAAAATTGTACTACAGGAATGACCTTGGTTTTCTCGAACTCCACTTCCATTTATTGAACACCCGAATAAATAAATAAATAGTTTATTCTCTTAAATAAATATTTTATTTACAAACTAGTAAATAAATTTTTATTAAATGTTCAATAAAATAAATAAATAAATTTAATTTAATTTATGAAATATTTCAAACATGAATAAAATTTTTCCATGGTCTTGAGACTAATATTTATTTCATTAATTAAATTAAAATATAATTTAACCAAGACCCCCAAAAACACTTAGCGTGTGACCCTCTAGGATTCTTTCTCATGGAATTAGGTGGGCTTGCCTAAAGTCCAAGAGTACTATCTAGAAATGGGTCAAGGCACCCAAGAAAAAGAACGTAAAGTCACAACAACGACATCCACATACAAACAATAACTATGTAATATAATACCTTTTTCACAATATCTCATCAAGCAAGTTTCATGACAGCGTCATCAACTTTTGTGCTTGTTACGTCATTCTTTAACTACCTGAAATAAAATCATTGTTACACCATGGCCATGAAATTTTGCCTGAAGGATATTTTTCAATCAAAGGGTCGATATATCAACTTCCACAAGTGGAAGGGAAAAAACCTTCCTTGAATTATCCATTAATAACATGCCACTCGTGATGCACTCAACATACCCTACTTCCCACCAACTCTATATGTGACGGTTTTCGTCTGTAAATAAAAGTGCCTAAGTCCTAACATGTATTAATGATAATATTAAAGTATAAGGATAATTAAACACACTTGTAGATAGAAATATCCGATGACACCAAAACATGCAGAATTTTTACTAGTGGGTCTGTTCTCATAATATCCTATCTTAGAGATTACCAAGTGTGAACTTCAAGAGAGGAAGTCTCATATACATATGAGTACTCGTCTTTGATGGTCTACATGCTATGTGTCCCATCATAATGTGTCATCCAATTGCAGAACTATATTTATGAATATCCGTTTTGCATTTCAAGGTTCTCATCATAGCATGGAATTGCCATGATCTTATCAATACAACAAATACTCCAGGACATTATTACATCATAATCATGAAAAAATAAACAATATGAAATAATACATTAAATATCCTTGTAATCAAAGTAAGAACAGTTGGTTATAAGATAAAAACTCTTAAAAACTCTTACTTGGACTAGAGCCAACTGCCAATGACTTTCAGTATCGTAGACCTCACATGATGATCATGTTTTTGCTAAGACAAGGCTTTAGTCAAGGGGTTTGCCACCTTGTCTTCTGTGGAAATACTGCTCACTACAACTTCAACTCTCTGAGAAAAATCCCCCAAGATATTATACTTCGGAAGTATGTTATCCATCCGCTAATGTGAACATGGCTCTTTTGCGAGAGCCACCATTGTAGTATTATCACAATATAGTGTGATGTGATCTATACTGCAGGGTATCACATATAGCTTCAAGATGAAGCTTCACATCCAAACTTCTCCTTTAACTGCCTTAGAAGCTACGATATACTCAGACTCTACAGTAGAATCTACGATCACACTCTATTTTAAGCTCTTCCAGCTTACTGTACCTCCATTCAATGTGAAGGTTTATCCCATTTTCAACTTCATGGCATCTTAATCACTTTGGAAACTAGCATCTGAATATTCTCTGATAACTATTTCCTTATCTCCTCTATAAACCAGGAACATATCCTTAGTATACCTCAGATACTTTAATATAGTCTTGACAACCATCCAATTGTTGTGACCTGGGTGAGCTTGATATCATCCTACTGCACTCAATGCATAGGCAACATATAGTCTAGTACATAGCAAGGCATAAATGACTGACCCAATCACCGAGGCGTATGGACTCCCTACCATTATCTTTCTTTCCTCATGTGTCTGAGGACACAATTTTTTGAGAAAGATGAATTCCATGTGACGAAGGCAACAATCCCCTCTTGGATTGTCCCATACTGAATCTCTTAAGTATCATATCAATGTATGTACATTGACTTAGGCCTTGAAATCTATTGGATCTATCTTGATGTATCTTGATCCCAAGAATATAAACTGCCTCGCCCAAGTCTTTTATGGAGAAGCATTGATTCAACCATGCCTTAACAGACTGTAATACTGGTACCTCGTTTCAAATAAGTAATATGTTATCAACATATACTATTAGGAAAATGAAATAACTCCCATTAATCTTTTTATAGACATAAGGTTCACATTTGTTCTTGATAAAAAATTCTTTTATGGATTCATCAAAATGAATGTTCCATGACCTGGATGCTTAATTTAAACCATAAATGGATTTTTGTAACTTTCATACCTTATTGGAATCCATTAGAGTCCCAAACCCTTTAGGTTGTGTAATGTTGACATCTTCCTGAAGGTTCCGGTTAAGGAATCATGTTTTGACATCCATTTTTCAAATCTCATTGTCATGGTATTCTGAAATGGAATTTAAAAGTATAATGGATTTTTTTGTTTCAACTGGTGAGAAGGTTTCATCATAGTCAATTACATGACACTATTTGAAACCTTCTGCAATTAGTTGTGCCTTATAGGTACTAAATTTTCCTTCCATATCCAGTTTCTTCATGAATACCAATTTGCAACCAATTTGCTTTACATCAACTGATGGATCTACCAAAATCCAGAGTTGGTTTTTGTACATGGAATCCATTTCAGAATTCATGGATTCTTGCCACTTGGAAATGTCTGTTCCACTTACTAATTCCTTGTAGGTTAGAGGATAATTATTATGAACTAATAATAAGTCACCATCCTTGGTAACTAGAAAACTATACTGTTCTGGTTATCTAACCTCTCTGGTACTCCTACGCAGTACTCGTGTGTCTGGAATATATTCTTCTTCCAAAGGGCTTTGTAGAATCTCTTCTTATACCAAATCTTGAATACATTGAGCCTCAACTTCACAGAAGTCTATCTTTCTCCCACTATCTCTTTTAGAGATGTTCCCCCTCTCAAAGAATATGGCATGTCTTTCAACTATAACATTTTTTCCCAAGGGTTTTTATAGGTAATATCCTCTTGTTTCCTTGGGGTATCCTATAAAGGTACACTTTGTGCCTCACGGTGAGAGTTTGTTACCTGAAGTGGCCTTAACAAATGCTTCGCTACCCCACACATGTAATTTGACAACATGTATTTTTTCCACTCTAGAACTCATATAGAATACCATTTATTGATAGAGTTGGTTCTTGGTTTAGTATGTGTGCCGATATTTGTAACACATATCCCCAAAAGGATAATGGATGACTTGCATGACTCATCATTGATCTCACCATGTCCAACTAGGCGTGGTTTCTCATTTTACTCACACTATTCCAGTGGGGAATGTTTGGAGGAGTGAGTTGGGATAAGATCCCAATCACCTCTTGTTGATTCAATAAGGTTTTCCTTATGAAATTTCCATTCCTTCTTATTTTGAAAATCAAAAACACCTTATCTTAAAGAAAATTTGATTTTACCCTATATTTTACTTCTATAAGGAATGTTTCCTTACCCAAGGAAATCTACCCTTACCTAGACTTCATTGCTCAAATCATAATTTTTATTAAGTATAAAAATTGGATTCATATATAAAAACTAGGAATCATATAATACTTAGACATGAAGCATTCTATTTTTGGATCCAAGTTCTTATTACGAACTTTTCTAAAGTTCAACTCTAAATTCTGAATACGAACTTGTATAAAGTTCTAACTATGAATTCTGATGATGAATTCTGATTACGAATTCTCATTGCGAATTATGATGCTAAATTCTGATTACAATTTCTCATTACGATTTCTGATGATGAGTTCTGATTACAAATTCTCATTACGAATTCTGATGATGAATTCTGATTACGAATTCTCATTATGGATTCTGATGAAGAATTCTAATTACGAATTCTCATTATGAATTCTAATGAAGAATTCTGATTACGAATTCTCATTATGATTTCTGATTACGAATTCTCATTACAAATTCCATAGAAAAAAAGAATCTGAATATCCCTGTATTATAGACTCCAAATTCATTTACTTACATTCCGAACTTTCATAACTTTTTACATTCCAAATAGTAGTTTTTGGTTTTGCTTTCACATGTTATTTTTTAAAATGATATTATACCTTCAGTTATCAACTAACCGTTCTTTGAGTGACATGTGTGTAGGTCCCTCAAAAATTCAAAGAAGAATATGACCATTGGAGGAGGGATCCTACCGTTAGAGATGTTCCTATAAATAAGATCTCATTGGAATAGAGCTTACTACTAATCTTTTAAATCTATGCTTACATGCTGTTGAAGTGATTTCTAGAGAGAGGCTCTTATAAACTCTCAAGCTTCATGCAGAAAGTTTGAACGACTTGTTCAAACTTTGCTTCGTGCAGACCTACTTCGTGCAACTCTGACTGTTTCTGTGTACAATCAAGGGCTTCCAGGGATAGGAAGACCGAGGTGTCGACTACCTGGTAGTTCAGGGCTTGCGGGGATAGCAAGACAGACTCTGATCTTCATATTGAGGGCTTACCCTAGTGTGGGTAAGACAGAATTTCTTGAATGTATAAATCAAGGGACCTTTATCAATGTTATTGGATACCCTTCTCTTTGGGTTAAAATATTTACTACTTGTTACTAATTTTGTTTCAAGTTTTCCACTGCATTTTGTATTGTTAAGGAAAGTATAACTTTCATATACTTATTCATACTTTTGCTCTTTTTTAGTTAGATTATATACGCTTTAAGGTAGAATCTCATTTGTTGTAAACTTTTATTAAGTTTCATTTATGGAAGCACTTTTCTAGAATCAAGAAAGATATTAGATCTTAGAGGTGTTGTGAATTTTGGTTATATAAAATTTCTTTAAGGTTTTTTAAAGTATACAATTCACCCCCCCCCCACTCTTGTATTTGAGCATCTCATTTTAAAAATTCGATCCTACATTTGGTATAATAGAGTATATCATACTCATACATACCATTCTAATAATTGGTATCAGAGGATTGGTTTAATCTGAATTAATCTCAATATTAGATTCAGAAGGGAATTTTCAGAATTACATTTTCTGGAATCATATTTTTCGGATTCATATATTCAGACTCATATAGTTCAGATTCATTTTTTCTTAGAGATACAATATCCAGTTTCATGCTTAGGATATTTTCTCTTGTTTACAAACTCATTCTACTGACAACTTTGTGTGCCAAAGATTCTCATAAGGATGGCGGGTTTAAATGTTGGTTCTATTAATAATCTAAATACTACTAGAACTCTTGTTTTTTATGGAAATGATTATTAGTACTGGAGAGATAGGATGAAGACTTTCGTTATCAATACTTGAGTTGATAACTATCTAATGAAAACTGGAGATTATAAGATTCCAGATAAGTTATTGAGAACCATTACGAAGCATGAGAAATCCGAATATCAATCAAATTTCAGAGTCAGAAATACTTTGTTATGTTCCATGACTAGGAACATATATAGTCAAATATCTTCATGTGAAGATACAAATAGTATCTAGAAGAAACTTTATGTTACACATTTTGGTACATCTAATGTCATAGAAACTAGAAGAGCTATGTTGAGAGCTGAATATCATAGATTTAACTTTCTTTATGGAGAACCTATAAGCAAAGTACAACAAAGGATTATGACTATTGTAAATAGTTTAAAATCTATGAGAGAAAATAGTTTGGATGATGAGGCTCTTGTAGACATGATCATAGATATTATGCCAAATGAATGAGAGTCTAAGAGGACAGCTATTGAGGAGAACAAGAAAGTCACTAAGATTTCTTTAGATGAGTTGTTTGGGACTCTTCTTCAGCATGAAAATAGAATGAAGAGAGATGCTGAAAATGTCAAGAAGAAGAATGGAAATGGATGCGTCACTTTTACAACCACTTATAAACATATGAAATCGAAGACCCCAGAAAGAGTGACTAGATCAAAGTCAAAGAAAGTCATTATTCAGTCAGAATCTAGTGATACAGAAAAGTCAGAGAATGAATTAGCAAATCTTGCTCTAATAATGAAAAAGATTGTAGCTCAAAGGAACCATCAGAATAAGTACAAGAAGAAAAACTGCAAAGATAAGAAAGATAGAAAAGTTACTTGTTATGATTGTAAAAGAATAGGTCATATCAGATCTGATTGTCCCTTGTTGAAAAATAAGAAAAAGAGGGAAGGAATTCAGAAAGGAACCGGAAGACATTCTATCGATCAAAGCACAAGAAAATTATTAAAGCTAATGATACTTGTAGTGCTAGCTATGGATATTATTCATAAAGTGAGTCTTCTGAATATGATTCATCAGCATAAAATAATATGTGTTTCATTGCTACTACTTCTTTTTCTAATACATGTCTTGCGACCAAGGTACGCTCTGCCGAGGCTTTAACAAATTTATCTATTGATAAGAATTACTATTCCGAATATATTACTTCTAATGAAGATACTTCATCCTCAGAAAATGAATAATTACCTTCATATGAAGAAGTTTCTAGATTTCCCAAGTTACTTAAAGTAAACATTTTTAAAATTTCTATGAAATTAGACAAGGAAAATACTAGGGAAGAAATTCTTATAAAAGAGATTTCAGATCTTTATAGAGATCTAAGAGATAAAGAAGAGCATTTAGAAAAACATTCTAAAGACCTTGAGAAAGAAAATTATAAAAATGAATAACTTTCTAAAGATCTTAATAATTCTATTTTAAAGACAAAAGTTATTGAGGAAAAATATAACTCTAAGCAAATGATTCCGAAGGATAAGAATTTAGTCATCAGGCTGAAATCAGAAATTTTTTCTCTTAAGAAGCTTCTTGCAAAATTTACCTCTGGGAAGGAAAATTTTGACAAGATGTATTCTCAAAATAAACCTCAAGGAAACACTACTGGAGTAGGTTATACTCACCAAAAACCAGTTTTCAAAAAAAATTATTCTTTTCCATCTAAATACCCTTTTTTTCACTAAGTGTCAAAGTGGAGGGCATTGGAAGAAAAGTTTCTCCTCAAATAGAGTTCAATATCTTGGGTTTCATAAAGATAATTTTTCTAAAAAGATGTGGATACCAAGAATTTTGTTGTCTAACAATTCTAGATCCAAGATTGTTTGGATTCCGAAGGTCTAACATTTTCTTATTTTCAGGAAAATATAAAAAGTACAAACTGTAATACGTGGTACATGGATAGTGGATGTTCCCTACATACGACTGGTAACAAAAACTATTTTTAAAATATTATCAAGACTAAAGGAGGAAAAGTTACTTTCAGAGATAATTCTCAGGGAGAGATTATTGGTATAGGTAATATCGTTCTTCTTGGAAAAACACTTATTTCAAATGTTTTATTAGTTAAAGGTCTTAAGCACAACATCATTAGAATTAGACAACTATGTGATGAAGGCTACCTTGTGAATATTAGGAATGATAATTGCTTTGTACACAATTCCAAGGAAGAATTTATTAATTTTTCCAATAGGAAAGAAAATGTTTACACACTAAACATAGAAGACCTTAGGAGCCAAGACTTTCCTTGCCTTAGTGCAATGGTAGATCATTCTTGGTTATGGAATAGATGGTTAGGTCACTGTAACCTTAGGAACATATGCAAACTCTCTATAAAAGGACAAGTTAAGGATCTACCAGAGCTTAGATTTGATTCTTCAAAAGTTTGTGACCCTTGTCAATATGGCAGGAAACATAAATCATGTTTTAAATCTGTCAGGGAAGTTTCAACTACTGATGCATTACAACTAGTACATTTGGATCTTTTTGGTCCAACACAAACTAGAAGCATTGGGGGAAAGTATTATGTATTTGTTTTAGTTGATGATTACACTAGATTTACATGGGTTTATTTTCTAGCAAAGAAGTCTGAAGCGTTTTCTTATTTCAAAAGTTTTAGTTCCCAAGTGAAAAATAAGAAAAGTATTCCATTGAAAAGTTTTCATTGTGATTGTGGAGGAGAATTTCTAAATTCATATTTTGAAACTTTTTTTCGTAAAAAAGGCATTACTCATAACTCTTCAGCACCTAAAACACCTCAATAGAATTGTGTTTTTGAAAGAAGAAATAAAATTATTCAAGAGATAATAAGAACCATGTTGAGTGAGTATTTTGTAGCCAAACATTTTTGGGCTGAAGCTATAAGTACTACTTGTTATACTGTAAATCGTGTTTTTATTAGACCTTTTCTTAATAAAACTCTTTATGAGTTATGGAATGGTAGAAAACCTAGACTTTCCTACTTAAAGGTTTTTTGATACAAGGTATTCATTCTGAATACTAAATATAATTTACACTAATTCACATCAAAATCTGATGAAAGAATTTTCTTAGGCTACTCCACAACTTCTAAGGCATATAGAGTTTTCAATAAAAACACTTATACTATTGAAGAGACAATACATGTTAAATTTGATAAAACTGATCCTTTTGTTTTTAAACAACCCCAACCTACATCCACGGATGTGTTTTCAAATACTGATTATCAACCTTTGATAGAAAATCCTTCTAATAAGGAATGTTTTCAAGAAGATACTCCTGAAACATTTACCCCAGAATATTTCCTACCCTATGTTGATGAACAGGTTTTAAAAAATCCAAATCATTCGTTTCTGAAGAATCATCCCAGTGATAGTATCATTTGTGATGTCAATCAACCTGTAAGGACTAGAAGTTCCTTAAGAAATTAAGTAGAGCATCTAGCATTCCTTTCCCAATTAGAATCAAAAAGCACTGATGAAGCATTAGGTGATGATGATTGGATTAAATCCATGAAAGATAAACTAAATGAATTAGAAAGGAATAATGTATGGACCTTGGTTAAAAGACCTAAGGAAACTTTTTCTATTAGAGTAAAATGGGTTTTCAGATATAAGTGTGATGAAAATAGAATCATTATTAGAAATAAAGATAGATTAGTTGCTAAAGTCTATAATCAACAAGAATTAATAGACTATAAAGAATCCTATTCTTCAATATCTATACTTGAATCTATTCGTATTTTACTTTCCATTGCAGCATTCTTCAATTTCAAACTTTTTCAAATGGATGTAAAATGTGCTTTTCCTAATGGTTTTGTTCAATAGGAAGTTTTTGTTGAACAACCTCCTGGATTTGAAGATACAAAACATCCTGATCATTTTTTTAGACTTACAAAAGCTTTGTATGGACTTAAACAAGCCCCTCGAGCTTGGTGTGATAGACATACAATATTTTTGCTTCAAAATAACTATGTTAAGGGATATATATATCCAACCCTTTTTATAAATAATGATAAGAAAAATGTTTTTCTTGTTCAAATTTATGTTGATGACATTATATTTGGTTCAACTCAGTAACTTTTAACTGATGGCTTTACGGATCTAAAGAAATGTGAGTTTGAAATGAGTATGATGGGAGAGTTAACATTTTTCCTTGGTTTTCAAATTTCTCAAAAACCATAAAGAATATATATATCTCAATATAAGTATATTAATTATCTTCTTAAAAAGTATGGATATGACAACACTAAAAGTATAAGTACTCCCATCAGTACCTCAAACTCTATTGATCTTGATGAAGCTGGAAAACCAGTAGATCAAACAACTTTTAGAGGTATGATAGGAAGTCTACTTTACTTGACAGCTAGTCATCCAGACTTAATGTTTTCAGTATTCTAATGTGTAAGATATCAATCCAATCCTATGGAATATCATTTAAAGGCAGTGAAAATAATTTTTCGCTATTTAAAGGGAACCATAGATTTAGGACTATTTTATACTTCTGGAAATGATTTTGTCTTAAAAATATTTGCAGATGCCGACTTTGGTGGAAGTAGAATGGACAGAAAGAGTACATACAAAACTTGTCATTTCTTAGGATATTCATTAGTTTCTTGTTCTTGGAAGAAGCAACACTCAGTAGCACACTGCACTGCTGAAGCTGAATATGTAGCTGCTGGAAGTTGTTGTGCTCAAGTTTTGTGGATGCAACACAGACTCACTGACTATGGATTGAGTTTTACTAAGACTCCAATTTTGTGTGATAACACAAGTCCCATTGCCCTTCGTAAAAACCCTGCAAATCACTCTCATGAAAAACAAATATATATTAGGCATCACTTTCTTAGGGATCACACACAAAAAGGATATTTCATTCTTCAATTCATCGGAACGCAAGATCAACTTTCTGATATTTTCACAAAATCTTTACCTACCAATAGATTTCAATACATTAAATAGAAGTTAGGAATGATAACCATGAGGTAATCTTCCTCCATTGACTTTCTATTTAACCAAAATCCTTACAGTAATAAACTCATTTTCATAGGGGGAGTACATCTTATATTGATGTTTTTCAAAATTTTCATACTGAAAATTTTTGTAAGGGAAATTTTCATAATGTAAATTTTCATAATGGAAATTTTCATAAAGGAAATTCTCGTACTGGAAATTTTTGTAATGTAAATTTTCATACTAGAAATTTTCGTAATGGGAATTTTCATAATGGGAATTTTCGTAATCATAATTTTCAAAATCGAGTTTTGGTACTCAATGATTTTGCAATAAAGCTTTTAAAACATATGTTTTTCGTAGTAATTTTTTTGTTAGTAAGTTTTTTGTAGTATGTTTTTCTTATGTAAGTTTTTTTTCATAGTGAGTTTTTCATAGTGAGTTTTTCTTAGTCAAATTTTCTTCAAGAATAATATCACCTAATACGAATAATCTTTCATGCCAATCTGAAAGGTATGATTTCTTTACTCATATTTTCATAGTTACTTTTACTTGCTAGTATTTTCTTTTAATATTCCGGATTCGTTTCTTCTTAAATCTGGATGTTTTTTTCTTAAAACCTGAAAAGATCGGATCCATGATTTCATTGCGGGCATGTTTTCAACCGTCTGATTAGAAGATAGAGTTTTTCAACCATTAGATTGGAATTATAAGTTTAAAGGTCAGCTCTTTCGCCTATATCAATGGAACCCCTGATGGTTTTCCCACATTGGTTTCCAAGATCTCGTGTCTCTAAGCTCTGCCGCCCTTCTTAAGCCCATTCCGAATCTCTCAGAGTTCCTCTAGTCCGAATGTGTGTGGAATATTTTTCACAAGAAATTTCTACCATGAAACCAATCTCAAAATAGAAAGTATATAGGGAAAGGATGGTGTATCCGAACATTTTCAAGTACGATTCTATCATTTCTAAGAATATCAAGTTAAATGGATGGGAAGATGTCTGCATATCTAATCCTGGTGTTCAAGACTTGGTGTATCTGGATTTACACGTAGAGTTTTATGAGTCAGTGTGTTTCGTTATGGAAGATGGAAAAGATATGTTTTCTATCAAGTATTATGGAAAAACCTACAAGATTTCCTACACCAATGCTAAGATCTTGGTGGGTCTGGCATATGAAGGTGAAGCCGAATTTTGTTCTCACATACTGCCAGAGGTTCAAGGTAGTTTTGTAAAGGAAAAGGCTTTGGAATGTCATGGACTTTCTGAAGTCAAGACAGAAAAGATTTCCCATCTATCTTCTAACAACCTCATCCTTCAACTATGGGTACACGGTTTTTTAGTACCGAGAAAAGGTGAAAAAGATTCCCTCAAGAAGAGTGACATATATTTCTTAGATTTCATGGTAAATATAAGGAAAATAAATTTGATGAGGCATGTTCTTATTATAATTCAGAACATCAAGAATGGAAATTTAAGATCCCAAATTATCATGTATCCTGCCTTACTTTCAAAGCCGATAGTTCGGTGTCTTGAATCATTCAAGATTTCATGTAGTTCCAAGCTTTAGAATTTCAAAGTTATGCTTAGTGATGAATCTCTGAAAAGAATGAATATGGGATATTCTAAGAAGACATGAGAGTTCTATGATCTTCCTGAGGATGAGGTAGAAGCCAATCTAGAAATTGTTGAAAAATTCGAACCATCAAAGAAAGTAGGAAAGAAAAGAAAGCTGAAGGAAGTGGAGGAAACATAATTAACCTCCAAAGCTAAAGAAGTTTAATCTGCACCTCCTAAACCCTAGAAACAAAAAGCTTATCCAGATGAGGTGGTTGAAAAATGGAGGGAAGATAAGGCAAAGAGGAAAGAAGGGGAGCCACAGTTCGAATTGGACCTTGCTGAAGCTAAGTCTTTAATAGAGAAGACTGCTGAATACCTTGAGAAGAATGAAAAAGAGAAGAAGATGAAGAAGAAAATTTTTGAGGCTGAAGTTGTTCAATCTCTTTTGAAAGCCACATAAGTAGCTTCCGAGAATATTCCAGTGCTAGGAACATTCTTTGTCGATCCATTACCTGAGACTCTGGGGAAGAATTTCTTCACTCTTGAAAAATCTAAAGAGAAAGAAGTTGTTGAAGAAGTGGAAGAGGTGGATGTAGAAAAGAGAAGAAGAAGAAGAAGTAGAAGAAGAAAGTGGTGATATAGATGATCTGATTAAACAAATTGAATAATATCAAGATAAGGCAAACCCATCAGAGAAGTTATCACTCTGAACATCTGAGGCTGTGTCCTCGAAGCATGTCACTCCTGGAAAGGAAGAAGAGAAAGATGGAAAGAAAGATGAAGACAAGGAAGAAGAACAAGTAAATGAATTATCTGAGGAAGAATGTTATGAAAAGAACTTTATTGAGGAAGGATATGAAAAAGAAAAAAGTGATGAAGATAGAGGTTTTCAATTAACTGATTTCCAGCATAAATCTACTGATGATCAAGTTATAATGAAGATTGATAAGGGTAAGAAAGTGATGGTTGATACTCAAATAAAATATATAGTAAAGTGGAAGAAAGTTGAAGGAACTGCAAAAAGGAAGCTTGTTGAGCTTGAAAAACCACTCTCACCAAGTAATGTCTTGGATTCAGAGTCATCTTCACTTGGTCATGATTTTGTGGAGAAATATTTGTAGAAGCTAGTCAGTTCCATTCCGACTTTTACAAGCATAGATTATAGATTCTAGATGCTCCAACACACTCTTAATGAGAAATCAGATTCGGTGTCCATGGTGATAGACAAGTGTGTCAAGATAGAATCAGATTTCAAAACATTCCTTATAGGCTACGTAGCTCACATAAAGTCATGTAAGAAGATAGCTAGCTGGTCAAAGAAATCAATTCATGAAATGAGTGAGCTTGAGGAATTTAAATATGGAGTAAAGGAAGGTTTTGATATAGAATATGGAAGGATCAAAGATCTTACAACCAGTTTTGAAGAAATGTTGACCCTAGAGAAAAATATTTGGATCCAACAGGTGAAGGATCTGAATGGGAAGCTAAACTCTGTTGCTCAAAGCTGGAAGGGGAAAGAGATCTCTGGATTGAGATCGAAGAGATGCTTGTAAAGCAGGATGAAGGTCATAAGGTTCAGTCTGAGGCTCTAAAGGCTCAAAATAATAGGATTAAAGCCTTAGAAAATCAAGTTGAGGAGGATCACAAAGAGTTAAAGAAGCTAAAAACCTTGCTGAAGAAGTTAATTCCCAAAGAAAAAGAAGACAAATAGACCCAATCTGATCTTTTTTTGTAATGTATTTCCTTATACTAATTCCTTCAATCATAATAGAATTGGGGTTGTCTATTTGGTTGTCTATACTAATATTTTAGGCACTTTATTGTTTTCTATTCCCTCAAACTCTTTTTGAAAATCACAAAGGGGGAGAACGAAAAATAATTATAAAGAAGAGAAAGAAATAGATATATCCCTATGTAAGGGAGAGTTTATTCAAGGGGAGTTCTCATTACAAATATTTGCATATTAATAATGAAAATCCCATTCTAGAAATCTAGAATACAATCCTTAGAGTTCCAAAGCCTAAGGGGGAGTTAGTCGTATGCACCATTGTCCATGAACAAAGGGAGACAAGCTTTCTTTCAAAGTCTAGAAAATCTTTTTCTAAGTCCTTTTACTCTTTTTCAAAGGATGTTTGTGATTTCCGAAATGGGGGAGATTTTTGAGTCAATAAGGTTTTCCTTACGACTTTTCCATTCTTTATTATTTTGAAAATCCCAAACAACTTATCTTAAATCAAATCTGATTTTACCCTATATTTTACTTCTATAAGGAAAATTTCCTTACCCAAGGAAATATACCCTTACCTAGACTTCATTGCTCAAATCATAATTTTTCATAAGTATAAAAATCAGATTCATATCTAAAAAATCGGAATTGTATAATAATTAGACATGAAGCATTCGGTTTTAGGATCCGAAATCTTGTTACGAACTTTTATGAAGTTCAACTCTGAATTCTGATTATGAACTTGTATAAAGTTCTAACTATAAATTCTGATGATGAATTCTGATTATGAATTCTCATGATGAATTCTGATGGTAAATTCTGATTACAAATTCTCATTATGATTTCGTATGATGATCTCTGATTAGGAATTCCCATTACGAATTCTTATGATGAATTATGATTACGAATTCTCATTATGAATTATGATGATGAATTCTAATTAGGAAATCTCATTACGAATTCTGATGATGAATTCTGATTACGAATTCTCATTACGAATTCTGATGAGGAATTTTGATTACGAATTCTCATTACGAATTCCTTAGAAAAACAGAATCTGAATATCCCTATATTATAGACTCCAAATTCATTTACTTACATTCCGAACTTTTATATTTTCTTACATTTCAAATAGTAGTTTTGGGTTATGCTTTCACTTGTTCTTTTATAAAATGATGTCATGCCTTCAGTTATGAACTAACCATTGTTTGAGTGACACATGTACAGGTCCCTCCGAAATTCAAGGAAGAATATGACTGTTGGAGGAGGAAGCCGACTGTTGGAGATGTGCCAATAAATAGGAGCTCATTTGAAAAGAGCTTACTACTGATCTTTGACATCTGTACTTACATGCTATTGAAGTGATTTATAGAGAGGGAGGATATTATAAACTCTCAAGCTTTGTGCAGTAAGTTTTAATGTCTTGTTCAAACTTTTCTTCGTACAGACCTGCTTCATGCGACTCTGATTATTGTTGTGTACAATCGAGGGCTTCCGAGGATAGGAAGACATAGGTGTCGGCTACCTGATAGTTGAGGGCTTTCGAGGATAGCAAGACAAACTACGATCTATGTATCGAGGGTTTACCCTAGTGTGGGTAAGACAAACTTTCTTGAATGTATAAATCAAGGGACATTTATCCAAGGTTGTTGGATACCCTTATCTTTGGGTTAAAATATTTACTACTTATTACTAGTCTTGTTTCAAGTTTTACACTTCATTTTGTATTGTTAATGAATGTATAACTTTATTATATTTCCTCATACTTGAACTATATTTTAGTTAGATTCTTTATGCTTTAAGGTAGAATCTCATTTTTGTAAACTTTTATTAAGTTTCATTTCCATAATCACTTTTCCGGAATCAAGAATGATATTAGATCTTAGAGGTGTTGTGAATTTTGGTTATATAAAATTTCCTTAAGGTATTTTAATGTATAAAATTCTCCCTCCTCTTGTATTTGAGTATCTCATTTTACATATTTGATCCTACATTTGGTGCAATAGATTATATCATACTCAGACATACTATTCTAACACCTGTAAGTAATCAATGAAGCCTTGATTAAGATATTCTACACCTTGGTTTGAGTGGAGTTTCTTAATCTTTTTACCAAGATAGTTCTCAACTTCATTCTTGCATTCTTTGAACTTATCAAAATACTCCAACTTATACCTCATTAGGTAGATATATCCATATCTACTAAAATCATTAGTAAAAGTTAGGAAGTGTGAGTACCCTCCCCTTGCATCAAATGGAAATGGTCCACACACATCGGTATGAACCAATTTAAGAAGTTCTTGAGCCCTTTCACATTTCCCCTAAATGGGGATTTGGTCATTTTTCCTTTTAATCATGTAATATATACCCCATTTGGTTTTAGTTTGAAAGACTCTAAATATCCATCTTGATGTAACTTTTCTTGAATTTCTCTTTTACATGACCTAGTTGGTGATGCCAAATTTGGGTGTGGTATGAGTCATGTTAAGTATCATTGTTATCGATTTCTATTACATGGTTTGTGTAATCCAACATGTAAAGTATGTTCAATAAATGTGCCCTACCATAACAAATGATATATTTTTAAAAGAAGCAACATTCATTTCCAAACTTGAAAAAAAAATCCATCTGTATCTAATCTGGACACAGAAATAATGTTTTTAGTAACAAAAGTCACATAACAACAACCCTTTAATACCAAGATCATCACAGTTGGCAATGTGGGGTGGTAGTTCCCAACAACTACAACAGCAAGTATGGCTCTGTTGGCTGCTCGTAGATCTACCTCCCCACAATCAATATTCTGGAATCTACTTGGTTCCTATATTTGGATACATATGTGAGCACCACAAGAGGTATCTAAAAACCAATTTTTAAAAATAGATATATTGCATTCGATAACAAATGCACCTGAAAATATCCCTTGCTTCTTAGGATCGGTATAGTTTTTATTCTAGTGGCCCTTATTGCCACATGTGAAACAAACAACCTCAAGTTCCCTTGTCTCCACTTTGATCTTCCTTTTCATGGAAGGAAGTGAAGAAGCTTTGGGATTGAAGGTCTCCACCTTCCCTTTCCTCTTATTCACTATATGGATAGAAGGATTTTTGTGATTCATATCTTTGTCCACTTGCTGAATGAGAATAATAAGATCAGATAGATATTTCTCATTGTTGTTCATATTTAAATTGACAACAATGTTAGAGAAGCTCATAGGGAGTCATGAATGAATGAGATCGATGCCCAATTCTTCATGGTGTTTAAACCCTAGAACCTCTAGGCTGTCAATGTGGAAAATGAGCTTGACTACATGAGGCCTAACTGGGAAACCTATTCCAAGAATACTCTAAAAGGGTTCCTTAGAGATCTCAAACCATTTCAGTCTTTCTCTCTCTTGGTAAAGACAACGAAGGTGCTTGAGCATGGTATAAGCATCCATGTTTTCATGAGACTTCATGTGCTCACTAGATATTGATGATAACATCAAAAAGTGAATGTTGACTACATCTATTATATGTTTCTCATAGACCATTAAATCCTCACCACTTGCCTCTTTGGATGGAGGATCAAGTGATGCTGACTCTAGCACATAAGACTTCCATTCATGGTGTAGGATAACCCAAAAGCGTCTGAACCATTCCTGGAAGTTACTGCTGGTGAGGATGTTGTCTTTATCCAGAATTGATGGTAGGAATAGTGTCGTTGAAGAGTTTTTAATTATTATTCTATAATTAACAGAGCCTATCATTAGTACTTTCTTGATTAAATTTTATAATAAATAATAAATTTAATTAAGTCTCTTACTTTTTTATCACGTCCCAATATCCCTCACTGTTTAACTCAGAATTTCTAATTTCCATGACATTTTAGTATAAAGGATCTATATTCCCCTTGTAATAACCCCAATAAGGTTTTCTCAAGCTATTAGAAGGTATTTGGGTAGGAAGGTCTTTTCCAAATGCAAGCCTACAGCTCCTTGATATGTTGAGTGGACTCCCCAATCTTGAAATCATGACTTTGGATTTCCTCAACTCTTTCCTCCAATATTACACCAAGTCTAGCAAGGGATACCCCTCTTGATGCAATATGGTTAAGTCAACCCGAAACCTTTAATAAGGGGTTCCTGTATAAAAGTAAGGTTTCCAAAAAGGGTTGGTCAAACACATAGTTTTATTGAGTTTTTCCCTTAATCAAGTTACATAAGGATTGTTATGAACTAATATTTTATTTGAGGCATTTTTATCTCTTATGGGTGAATTTATTATTATAATTATCACATGCTTGTTAATATTAATTACAACTTACTTAAGTGATTAACCATGTCTTGATAATATTTATGTATAGGTCTAGTTTATTTTAGTTTCATCTTTCATGCTTGTTTAATTCATTAATTATGTGATTGTGACAACACATCCATAATGATAAACTATGAAACTAATAGAAATTAAATAAAGTAAATCTCATGATTATGAGATTTTCTAATGGTTAGTTTATCTAGCGGTTGAAAAACTAACTCTGAACTAGGGGGAAAACACCTTGAAACTTTTGGGATCATGTTTACAGCTTCCACATGTCCACCTCTGTATCTCCTGGGATTGGTTTCTTCTCAGCTCCAGCTTGAACTACCTCTACTAGGTTGGAAATTCCATCCATTACATTTTCCTTTTTTAACTCACATGTAGGTGAGGGGTAAAAATGGGTTTTACATAAAATAAACCTTGGGCATGAAGGCCCTACATATTATGAGGAGAAGGCTCACATGCCAACAAATTTAATTCAAATAAATAAATTAAAATCAAACATCTAGAAACAAAGGTCTTGGTATAACTCTTGATCATCCATACATGAAATGATATTTATGCATAAATAATACTAGAAATCAATTGTTTAATATTTCTTATTTAAGATAAATTGCGCCCGAATCAATTAATTATCATCTTTAATTAAATAATCCTTTTATCTGAAACCCTTTTCTGAATTACCTTTATATATTCATCCATAATAATTTTAAACAAATAAATTCCTTTAAAATTATCTTTCTACGTAACTTTTACCTAGGTGGAACCCCGGTGAATTCCTATTCATAACTACCCAATGAGTGGAAATAAAAATTAAGCATATGTTAAATTAAACACATACATATAAAACACATATCAGGTGTTGTGCCATAGCTTTATTCTCACATTAAGGTACACATCTCAAGGGTTTTTATAATATAATAATAAATTTTAATAAATCTTGATAATTTAGATGAGTACACGATGTGTAGTTTTAACTAAACACCGTGTATTATTTTTCACCTTCTATCCGAAGTACATGCTCAGGGAAATGATTTGTGAGTATACTTAAAAAATCTTCAGATTACATGACATGTCCAGTGGGCCACACACCGTGCAGTTCCTCATTACATGGTCTCCAGCCGGGAAAGTCATGTACGGGGTACACGATCTAACCCTAATCCGAAGCGACTACATGCTTCGTCCATTGGGCCACATGTCATGTAATCCGAAAACCATATTCCAACTATTCCTGGTCAATACATGGAGTCATTTAAGACATAGAAAGACTCCAACACAGGGCATGGTTTGGAAGACCAGTCAGATGCATTGAATATTGACTACCTGATTTGTACTACTGAATACACACTGTGTGTTCTAGTGTTGTATGGCCAGGAAGCGTTGGCACCTCCGAATGAGATCTTCTATTTTATTTTAATCAAAATAAAAAGAAAAGATCATTTTTGTTAGGTGAAAGTGAAATGAAATAGGAGGAATAGATCTTGAGATTCATATTGGAAGAACGATTAACTTCAATTTAAACAACTAAATTATTAAATGTGTAATTCATCAATGAAATAATTATTTTAATTATAAACATGTTCTGCAAGATCCCCTCTAAAGGTTTCAAGCCTTTTTCTTTTTTAACTAAATCTTTGAACATATTCTATAAAGACTGATGGTCATCGTCATATTCATCCAGGAATAATCAGTGATCATGTAGGTGGGGGGTAAAAAGTGGTTTTACAAAAAAGAATCATTGGGCACGTAGGCACTACATATTAATGAAGAGGAACACATGCTAACACATTTAATTCAAATAAATAAATTAAAAGAAACCATCCACATACAAAGGTCTTGATCAATCTCATGATCATCTGTACATGCAACAATATTTATGCATAAATAAAACTAGCAATAAATTATTTAATCATTCTTGTTTAAGATAAATCACACTCAAATCTATTAATTATCATCTTTAATTAATCAATCCATTTATCTTAAACCCTTTTCTGAATTTTCTTGATATTATCATCCATCATAATTTTAAACAAATAAATTCATTTTAAATTATCTGTGTACGTAAATTGTACATTGGAGACAACCCAGTGAATTCGTATTCATAACTACCTAATGAGTAGAAATGAACATTACATAGATGTTAAATTATACACATATATATAAAACACCTATCATGTGTTCTTCCTCAGTTGTATTCTTGCACGATGGTACAAATCTCAAGGGTTTGTATAATTTAATAATAAAATTTAATAAATCTGCATAATTTGGATGAGTACAGGATGTTTTATTCCAACTACACATCATGTATTTTTTTTCACCGTTAATCCGAAGTATACACCCAAGGAAATGGCATGCGATTATAATTTGGAAATATTCAAAGTACATGTCATGTCCAGTGGCCCACACATTGTGTAGATCCTCATTACACGGTCTCCAATAAGGCAATCCATGTATGGGGTACACGGTCCAACCCTAACTCGAAGGGACTACATGCCATATCCATTGGGCCACATGGCGTGTGATCTAGAAACTTCATGCGACCAGTTCCTAGTCAACACATACAGTCATTTAGTACATAGAAAGACTCCTACATAGGGCTTGGTTTGGCAGACTCGTTTGATGCATTGAATGTTGACTACATGATGTGTACTTCCGAATACATGTTCTGTGTTCTATCATTGTATGGTCAGGAAGCTTTGGAACCTCCTAAGGAAATCCTCTATTTTATTTTATTCAAAATTAAAAGAAAAGATCATTTCTGTAAGGTGGACGAGAAACAGAAGAGGAGGAATAGTTCTTGAGACTCTGATTTGTAGAATGATTAACTATAATTGAAACCACTAAATTATTAAATACCTAATTCATCAATGAAATATTTAAATAATTATAAACTATGATGTAACCCCTCTTATACCACTTGAAGATTCTGCATGCAGCGGAAGCGTGGTTGGGATGGGACCTAATTTGATTTTTAGCCTGATCAATGACTATTCCAGGATCAATATGATGATGAACGCCAATATCCATAAAATATAATCTAAGATTTAGATAAAGAAGAAAGAGGCCCGAAACCTATAGATAGGATCCTGTATATCTTGTTTATAATTAATTTAATTAATTTCACAAAGAAAAATAATACCTCATTCTTTGGTATTTTTCTTCGTTGATGATGTTGGTCGTCTGGAATGACCCTTACAGATTATCTCGTTGTGCTTGTAAGGATCCAAACTAGAATCCCTGTAGCGGTGATCCACACGTTTTTTGTTGGCCTCTGATCGAGACTTCCCATTATCTAGGTGCTAGCGCAGAGAATCAAGTGTCTTGTGTCGGTTGATCAGGATCGCATGTTCTTCATCCTTGATGAACATCTCTCGTTCTTGAGAGGGGATAGAAGAGGATTCGAGAGAGAAATTGTTTGGCTCAACAATTCTCAATTCACTAGGCGTGTGGTGTGATGTATGGAACAACATGCATGAATTCCTATTTATATATATGGAATTTCAGTTACAATATTTAATTACATAGTAACAATTAAATACATTCTTGAACTTAGGGAAAAACCATGCATTTAATAATAATACCGCGGTAATGTTTATGGTGCGCCAATTTGGGTGAAACAGAATTACAAATAAAATTCCGTATCACAAAATAATAGAAGCATTATTTTAATTTCTTCCAAATTGTGAAAAAATTATTTTACCATCTTGCAATTAATTATTTTACTACTGGACTGACCTTGGTCCACTCGAACTGCAATTTCATTTATTGAACACCCACATAAATAAGCAAATAATTTATTCTAATAAATAAATATTTTATTTAAAAACTTGTAAATAAATATTTATTAATTTTTTAATAAAATAAATAAATATATTTTATTTAATTTATGCGATCATTTTAACTTGAATAAAATTTTTCCATGGTCTTGAGAATAATATTTATATCATTAATTAAATTCCAATATAATTTAACCCAGACAACCAAAAACACTTAGTGTGTAACCCTCTAGGGTTCTTTCTTCTTGTCATTTGGTGGGCTTGACTAAAGGCCCAGAGTACTATCTAAAAATAGGCCAAGGCACCCCAAGAGAAAGAATGTAAAGTTATAACAACGACATCCACATACGAATGCTCACTGTGTAATATAATCCCTTTGTTGCAATATCTTATCAAGCATGTTTCATAACAGTGTCATCAACTTTTATGCTTGATATGTTGTTCTTTGAATACCTAAAATAAAATCTTCGTTACACCAAGGCCAAGGAATTTTGTGTGAAGGTTATATTTCAATCAAAGGGCCAAGATATCAACATCATTAAATGGAAGGGACAAATAATTCCTTGATTATCCATTAATAACAAGCCACTCATGACCCACCCAACATACCCTACTTCCCACAAACTATCTACGTGATGGTTTTCATCAATAAATTTAAGTTTTAAGTCATGACATGTAATAATGATAATCTTAAAGTCTAAGATCATTACACACGCTCGTAGATAGAATTATCTGATGACACCAAAAGATGATAAATTCCTACTAGCGGGTCTGTTCTCATAATCTTCTATCTCAGAGATTTCCAAGTGAGAACTTATTGAGAGGAATTCACATCATCTTACAAGTATTTTCACCTGATGGTCTACATTCTATGTGTCCCATCATAGCATTTATTAAAACCACAGAACTATATTTAAGAATAATGTTATATCATTTCAAGGTTCCCATCATAGTGGGGAACTTCCATGACTTTATCAATGTAACAAATTCTGTAGAACATTATTAAATCCTAATCATGCAGAACAATGAAAAATATGTAATAATACCCTAAATATACATGTGTTAAAAGTAAAACCAATTGGTTCTAGGACACCAACTCTTACAAACTCCCACTTGGACTAGAGCCAACCACCTACGACTTTATGTCTGCTAGACCACACATGATGATCACGTTTCTAATAAGTCAAGGCTTTAGTGAAGGGGTCCGCCACATTGTCTTATGTGGAAATACTACTCACTACAACTTCACATCTCTTAGAAAATTCCCTCAAGAGATGATACTTCCAAATTATGTTCTTTGTCCGCTGATGTGACCGTGTATCTTTTGTGAGATCCACCGCTGCAGTATTATCACAGTATAGTGTGATGGGATCTTTACTTCTAGGTATCACCTCTAGTTCATAGATGAAGATTCACATCCAAATAGATTCTTTAGATGCCTCAAAAGTTGTGATATACTCATACTCTGCTGCAGAATCTGGGACCACACTCTTATTTGTGCTCGTCCAGCTCACTGCACCTCCATTCAAAGTGAATATGTGTCCCGTTTGTGACTTCATTTCATCTTGATCAGTTTGTAAACTAGAATCTGCATATCCTTTGATGGCTAGTTATTCATCTCTTCTATAAACCAGAAACATATTTGTATTATGACTCAGATACTTTAGGATAGTCTTAACTTCCACAAAATGGCCATCACCATGGTCAGATTGAAATCTGCCCACCACACTCAACGCGTTGGAGAATTCTAGCCTAGTACATAGCATGCCATACATGACTGACCCAATCGCTGATGTGTATAGAGTCATTGCCATTACCTTTATTTCCTCATGTGTACGAGGACACATTTTCTTGGAAAGATGAATTCCATGTGACACTGGTGAAAATCCCCTCTTGGGTTGTTCCATACTAAATCTCTTTAGTATCTTATCAATGTCTGTACATTGAATTAGGCCCAACAATATCTTGGATATATCATGATATATCTCGATCCCATGAATATAAGCTACCCCAGCCAAGTATTTCATGGAGAATTGTTGATTCAACCATGCCTTAACAGAATATAAGATTGGTATCTTGTTTTAAATAAGTAATATATCATCAACATATACTATTAGAAAAATTATTTCACTCCCACTAAACTGTTTGAAGACACAAGGATCACATTCATTCTTTATAGAACCAAATTCTTTTATGGTTTCATCAAAATGAATGTTCCATGACCTGGATGCTTGCTTTAATCCATAAAGCTATTTCTATAACTTGCATACCTTATTAGAATCCTTTGAAGTCACAAAACCTTCAGGTTGTGTCATATAGACATCTTCTTGACAGTTCCCATTATGGAATGCAATTTTGACATCCATTTTCCAAATCACATAGTCATGGTAAGTCGAAATTGCAAGTTTAATTATGATGGATTTCAACATTGCAACTGGTGAGAAGGTTTCATTGTAGTCAATTCCTGGATGCTTTTTTAAAACCTTTTGTAACCAGTCATGCCTTATAGGTACTGGCTTGTCCTTCTATGCCCAATTTATTATTGAATTCCCATTTTCAACCAACATGCTATACATCAACTGGAGGATCTACCAAAATCTAGATTTGGTTTTGTTACATGTAATCCATTTCAGAATTCATGGATTCTAGCCACTTGGCAACATATGTGCCACTATTCCTTTTAGGTTATAGGATCATTATTATAAACTAATAACAAGTCACCATCTTCAGTAACTAGAAAAATATACCGTTATGGTTCTCTAACCTTTCTTGTACTCCTATATAGTACTAGTGTCTCTAGAACATATTCTTCTTCCATGGGGCTTTGTGGAATCTGTTCTTGTACCAACTCTTTTGTAACATTAACATCAACATAATTTAAGTCTATCTCACTCCCACTATCTCCTTTGGATATGTGATCCCTCTCAGAAAATATGGCATGTCTTTCCACTATAACCTTTTTTTCCAAGGGGTTGTATAGGTAATATACCCTTGTTTCCTAGGGGTATCCTATAAAGGTACACATTGTGCCTCGGGGTGCGAGTTTGTTACCTGAAGAGGCCTTAACATAGGCTTCGCTACCCCACCCATGTAAATTCGATAACATGGATTTTCTTCCACTTCAGAATTCATATGTCATACCATTTATCAATTTAGTTGGTACTTGGTTTAGTATGTGTGACTCTATTTCTAATGAATATCCCCAAAAAGATAATAGAAGACTCACACGACTCATCATTGATCTCACCATGTCCAACAAGGTGTGGTTTCTCCTTTCACTCACAACATTCCACTGGGGCATGTTTGGAGGAGTGAGTTGGGATAGAATCCCAAACTATCGTAAATAATCAAGGAAGTCTTGATTAAGATATTCTCCACCCCGGTCTGATCGGAGTTTCTTTATCTTCTTAACAAGATGGTTCTCAACTTCATTATTGTATTCTTTGAAGTTATCAAAATAATCCAACTTATACCTCATTAAGTAGATATATCCATATCTACTAAAATAATTAGTAAAAGTTCTGAAGTATGAGTACCCTTCCCTTTCTTCATCTAGAAATGGTCCACACACATCTATATGAACCAATTTAAGAAGTTCTTTATCCCTTTCACATTTCCAACTAAATGGGTATTTGGTCATTTTTCCTTTTAAACATTCATGGCATACGCTATGTGGTTTTAATTCAAAAGAATATAAATATAAATCTTGATGTAACTTTGTCAAGTGTTTCTTGTTTACCTGACCTAGCCGGTGATGCCAATTTTGGGTGTGGTATGAGTCTTTTGAAGTATCTTTGTTATCAATTTCCATTACTTGGATTGTGTAATCCAACACGTAAAGTTTAATTTATAAAGGTTCCTTACCATAACCAATGTTATATTTGTAAAAGAAGCAACATTCATTTCCAAACTTGAAAACCAATCCATCTGTATTTATTCGGGATAAAAAAATAATGTTTTTAGTAATATAAGGCACATAATAAAAACCCTTTAATACCAAGATCATCCCTATTGGAAACGTGAGGTGGTAGTCCCCAATAGTCACATCAGCAAGTCTGGCTCTGTTGGATGCTCATAGATCTACCTCCTGTCGATCAATCTTTCTTGAATATACTTGGTTCCTATATTTGGATACATATGTGAGCACCAAAAGTTGTATATACCATCCAATTTTTAGAAACATATAGATTTCATTCGATAAAAAATACACCTAAGGCTTTCCATTTCTTCTTATTCTGGGTACAGTTCTTCTTCTAGTGTCCCTTCTTGCCACATGTGAAACAAACATCATCTTATTCCCTTGCCTCCCCTTTGATCTTCCATTTCTTGGAAGGCCATGAAGAAGATTTGGGATTAAATCTCTTTTCCTTCCCTTTCCTCTTATTCACCATAAGGACAGAAGGCTTCTGACACTTCATATATTTGTCCTCATGGTGAATGAGGATAATACGATCAAATAGAGACTTTTCAATTTTGTTCATATTGAAATTGACAACAAATAAAGAGAAGCTCTATGGGAGTGATGTGGGAATGATATCGGTGCCCTATTATTCGGGGAGTTTATACCCTATAACCACAGGAGCTCAATGTAGCCAATGAGATTGATTACATGTGGGCCATCTATGGTACCTTCTCCAAGCTTACTCTGAAAGAGTGACTTAAAGATCTCAAACCTTTTATGTCTTTCTCTCTCATGGTAAAGACCACAGAGGCACTCGAGCATGCAATAAGAATCCTTGTTTTCATGTGACTTCATGAGATCACTAGACATTGATGATAACATCAAACATTTAAAGTAGACTGTGTCGTTCATATGTTTCTCATATTCCAAGAAATAATTATCACTCACCTCTTTGGCAGGCGGGTCTGGTGATGCTGACTCTAGCACGTATGACTTCCGTTAATGGCGTAGGATAACACGATGGTGTCTAAACCATTCATGGAAGTTATTTCTAGTGAGGATGTTGTCTACATCCATAATCGATCATTGGGATAGTGTGGTTGATGAGTTTGTTATTTTTATTCTATAATGAAAAGAGAAAATCATTAGTACCTTCTTGATTTCATTTTATAAGAAATAATAAATTTTATTATGACTCCCACTATTTTATCAAGTCCCAATTGTCCTCACCATTGAACTATAAATGTATTGTTTCCATGAAATTCTAGTGCCAATGATCCATATCCCCCTTCGCATAACCCTAAAAGGGTTGGTCAAGCTATTTGAATGTATTTAGGTAGGAAGTTATTTTCCAACTGCAAGATTGCAAGTCTTTGATAAGTTGAGCGGACTCCCCAATCCTGAAGTTATGTCTTTGGAATTCCTAAACTCTCACCTCCAATATTACACCAATTCTAGGAAGGGATACTTCTAATGATGTAATATGGTTAAGTAAACCTGAAAACATTCATAAGTGCTTCTTGTATAAAAGTAAGTGTCCTAACAAGGGTTGGTCAAACACATAGTTTTATTGAGTTTTTTCCCTTAATCATGTAACAAAAGTCTTGTTCTGACATAATATTTTATGTGAGGGATTTTTTATATCTTATACGTGAATTTCTTCGTATCATTATCAAATGTTGGTTAGTATTAAGAGGAACTTACTTAAGTGATTAATCCTGTCTTGATAATATTTATGCATAAGTCTAGTTTATTTTACATCCATCCTGCATGCTTGTTTAATTCATTAATTATGTGATCGTGAAAACACATCCATAATGATAAACCATGCAACTGAATAAAATAAAATAAATTAAATGGTATGATCATGAGATTTTCTAATGGTTAGTTTATCTAGAGGTTGATAAACTAACCCTGGCCTAGGGTAGAAACACCTCGAACCTTTTGGGTTTGTGTTTATAGCTTCCATTTGTCCACCTCTGTATCTCCTGGGATTGGTTTCGTCTTGACTCTAGCTTGAACCAACTCCACTAGCCTAGGAGTTCCATCCACTACATAACCCTTTTTTAGATCACATGTAGGTAATGGGTAAAAAGGTGTTTTATGTAAAAGAAACCATGGGCATTCAAGCTCTACATATTAATGAGGAGAAGGATTTGAGGACAACAAATTTAATTCAAGTAAATAAATTAAAATAAACCATCCACATACAAAGGTCTTGGTCTAGCTCATGATCATCCATACATTCAACAATATTTATGCATAAATAAAACTAGTAATAAATTCTTTAATCGTTATTATTTAAGATAAATTGTTCTCGAATTAATTAATTTTCATCTTTAATTAATCAATCCTATAATATTAAACACTTTTTTGAATTTCCTTGAGATTCTCATCCATCATAATTTTAAACAAATAATTTAATTTAAAATTATCTATGTACGTAACTTGTACCTGGGAGGAAATCCGGTGAATTCCTATTTATAACTACCCGATTTATTGAAATGAACATTACACAGATGTTAAATTAAACACACATATATATAACAACTATCACGTGTTGTGCCTTAGATTTATGCTAGCATGATGGTACATGTCTCAAGGGTTTATATAATATAATTTTGAATTTTAATAAATCTGCACAATTTGGTTGTGTACACAACGTGTAGTTCCAACTACAGAGCGTGTATTATTTTTCACCGTCTATCTGAAGTACATGTCTAGGGAAATGGTGCCTGACTATACATTGTAAATCTTTGGAGTACAGAGCATGTCTAGTGGTCCACACAACATGTAGTTCCTAGTTACATGGTATCCTTCTGGGGAATCCGTGTATGGGGTACAAGGTCCAACCCTATCCCGAAGAGACTACACACCGTGTCCATTGGGCCACATGGAGTTTAATCCGAAAACCACATGCCACCTATTCCTGATCAACACACAGAGTCATTTATGACTTAGAAAGACTCTAACACATGACTTGGTTTGGCGGACCGGTCCGATGCATTGAATCTTGAAGACACAGCATGTACTACCGAATACACATTGTGTGTTCAAGTATTGTATGAACAAGAAGATTTGGCACCTCTAGATTAGATCCTCTATTTTATTTTAATCAAAATTAAATGAAAATATAATTTTTATAAGGTGAATGAGAAACTAAAGAGGAGGAATAGATGTTGGGATTACAATTTGTATGATTATTAACTTGAATTAAAACAACTAAATTATTAAATCTTTAATTCATCAATTAAATAATTAAATTAATTATAAACATGATGTGCAAGATCCTCCCAAATGTTTTGGGAAACATTTTTATTTAACTAAATATTTGATTAAATTCCATGGAGACTGGAATTCATCTTCATATTGATTCCAGAATAATCATTGATCATGTAGGTGAGGGGTAAAAAGGGGTTTTACATAAAATAAACCTTGGCAGACATGCCATAAAAATTAATGAATAGAGGGCTCATAGACAAACAAATTTAATACAAATAAATAAATTAAAATAAACCATCCACATAAAAAGGTATTAGTCTAGTTCATGATCATCCATACATGAAATGATATTTATGCATAAATAAAACTTACAATCAATTATTTAATCATTATTATTTAAGATAAATCATGCTTGAATAAATCAATTATCATATTTAATTAATCAATACTTTTATCTTAAACCCTTTTATGAATTTCCTTGAGATTCAAATCCATCGTCATTTTAAACAGATAAATTCATTTAAAATTATCTTTGTACATAACTTGTACCATGGAGGAAACCTTGGGAATTCATATTCGTAACTACCAAATGAGTAGAAATGAACATTATGAAGATGTTAAATTAAACATATATATATATAAAACACCTATCATCTATTGTGCCTGAGCTTTATGCCTGCACGATGGTACACGTCTTAAGAATTTGTATTATATAATAATAAATTTTAATAAATCTCCATAATTTGGATGAGTACACAACGTGTAGTTCCAACTACATGGTGTGTATTATTTTTTACCGTCTATCTGAAGTACATGACTGGGGAAAAGTCATGTGAGTATACTTCAAAAATCATAGGAGTAAATGGTGTGACCAGTGGGCCACACACTGTGTAGTTCCTCATTACACAGTCTCCAACCGAGAAAGCTGTGAATGGGGTACATGCTCAACCCTACCCTGAATGTTCTACACACCGTGTCCATTGGGCCACACGGTGTAAAATACAAAAACCATGTATCACCTATTCATGGTCAACACACAGAGTTATTTAAGATGTAGAAAGACTCCAAAATATGGCATGGTTGGTGGATTGGGTCTGATGCATTGAATATTGACTCCAAGGTGTGAATTGTCGAATACCACCTTGTGTTCTTGTGTTGTACGTCCAGGATGCTTTTGAACCTCTGGATGAGATCCTATATTTTATTTAAGTCAAAATTAAAAGAAAATATCATTTCTATAAGGTGAATGAGAAATGAAAGAGGAGGAATAGATCTCAAGATTCATATTTCTAGATTGATTAACTTGAATTGAAACAAATAAAATTTTAAATTCATAATTCATCAACGAAATATTTAAATAATTTTAAACTATGATGCAACCCCTCTGATACCACTTTAAGGTTTTGGGCACAGTGGAAGCATCGTTGGGATGAGACCCAATTTGATTTTTACTATGATCAATTATAATTCTAGGATAAATACAATGATGAACGACAGTATCCACATAATATAATCACAGATTTAGATAAAGAATAAAGAGGCCCAAAACCATTATAGTAGATCTAGCACATCTTATTTATAATTAATTTAATTAATTTCATAAAAAAAATAATACATGGATCTTTGGTATTTTTCATTGTTTATGATGTTGATCATTCACAATGACCCTTCTAGATTATCTTGTTGCTCTTGTAAGGATCTATACTAGAATCCCTTTAGCGGTGATCCACACTTGCTTCGATGGCCTCCAATCAACATTGCTCCTTCTTCGGGTGGTAGCATGGAGAATCGAGTGTCTTGTGTAGAACATTTATGATCTCCTGTTCTTCGGCCTTGAAGAACTTATCCCATTCTTGAGAGTGGAGAGAAGAGTATTCAAGAGAGAAATTTGTTGGCTCAACAATTCTCAATTCACCAGGAGTGTGGTGTGGTGTATGTTACAATAGGAATGCTTTCCTATTTATATACAAGGAATTTCAATGACAATATTTAATTGCATAGCAGAAATTAAATACATTCATGAAATTAGAGAAAACCCATTCATTTAATAATAATACCGTTTCATTATTTATGGTGTGCCAACTTGATCAAAATAGAATTATAAATAAAATTCCACATCACAAAATAATAGCATTGTTATTTTAATTTGTGTGAACTAGTTAAATAATTATTTACCATCTTGCAAATAATTATTTTACAATCAGACGAACCTTGGTCCACTTGAACCCCACTTCCATTTATTGAACACCCGAATAAATAAATAAATAATTTATTCTTTTAAATAAATATTTTATTTACAAAAATGTAAATAAATATTTATTCAATATTCAATAAAATAAATAAATATTTTTTTTTATTTTGTGCGATCATTTTAACATGAATAAAATTGTTCCACAGTCATGAGAATAATATTTATTTCATTAATTAAATTCAAATATAATTTAACTAAGACCACAAAAAATACTTAGTGCGTGACCCTATAGGATTCTTTCTCATTGGGATTAGGTAGGCTGGCCAAAACTCCAAGAGTTCTGTATAAAAATAGGTCAAGGAACCCAAGAGAATTAATGTACAGTCGCAACAATAACATCCACATACGAATGCTCACTATGTAATATAATCCCCTTTTCGCAATATCTCATCAAGTTACTTTCATGACTGTGTCATCAACTTTTATTCTTGATACGTCATTCTTTGACTACTTGAAATAAACTCGTCGTTACACAATGTACATGGAATTTCATGTGATGGTTCTATTTCAATAAAAGGGATGACAAATAAACATCCATAAATGGAAGGGACAAATCCTTCCTCGACTTATCCATTAATAACATGCCACTCAGTATGCACCCAACGTACCCTACTTCCCGCTAACTATATGTGTGATGGTTTTTGTCAGTAAATAAAAGTGTGTAAGTCGTGACATGTATTAATGATAATCCTAAAATCTAAGGACCATTACACACGCTCGTAGATATAAATATATGATGACACCTAAACATGAAAAATTCCTACTAGTGGGTCTATTCTCATAATTTCCTATCAAAGAGATTACCAACTGTAAACTTCATGAGAGGAAGTCTCATCTTCTTAAGAGTACTCACATCTGACGGTCTGCATTCTATGTGTCCCATCATAGCATGTGATCCAACCATAGAAATACATTTACGAATTTTGTTATAGCTTTTCAAGGTTCTCATAATAATAGGGAACTACCATAACCTTATCAATGAAACAAATACTGTAGGAAATATTACATCATAATCATGCAGAACAATGAACAATATGTAATAATACATTAAATATCCATGTAATAAAAGTAAAACTAGTTGGTTCTAAGACACCAACTCTTACAAACTCCCACATAGACTAGAGAAAACTACCTACGACTTTAAGTCCACTATACCTCACATGATAATCATGTTTCTACTGAGTCAAAGATTTACTCAAGGGGTATACCATGTTGTCTTATGTGGAAATACTACTCACAACGACTTTGCCACTCTGATAAAAATACCTCATGAGATGATACTTCCGAAGTATTTCCTTCTTCTGATAATGTGACCTTGGTTCTTTTGCAAGATCCACCACTACAATATTATCACAGTACAATGTGATGGGATCATTACTTCTAGGCATCACATCTAGCTCTTGGACGATTCATTACATCTAAACTGCTTATTTATCTGCCTTAGAAGCGGTGATATACTTGGAATCTACTGTAGAATCATCGACCCCACTCTGCTTTGAGCTCTTCTAGCTCACTGTACCTCCATTGAAAGTGAAGATTTATCTCGTTTGTGACTTCATGTCATCTTGATCAGTTTGGAAACTAGCATATGTATATCCCCTGTGACTAGTTCCTCATCTTCTCCATAAACTAGGAACATATCCTTAGTATTCCTTAGATACTTTAGGATAGTCTTGACTGCCATCTAATGGTGGTCACCTGGGTCAGGTAGATATCTGCCTATCGCACTCAATGCATAGGCGACATCAATCCTAGTACATAGCCTGACAAACATGACTATCCCAATCGATGATGTTTGTGGAGTCCTTGAAATTATCTTTCATTACTCACAAGTATGAGGGAACATTTTCTTGGAAAGGAAAATGCCATGTGACACTGGAAACAATACCCTCTTGGATTGTTCCATACTGAATCTCATAAGTATCTTATCAATGTATGTACTTTGACTTTGGTGCTTCAATCTCTTAGATATTTCACGATGTATCTTGATCCCAAGAATATACGCTACCTCACCCAAGTCTTTAATGAAGAATCATTGATTCATCCATGGATTAACAGACTGTAAGACTGGTATCTCGTTTCCAATAAGTAATATGACATCAACATATACTATTCGAAAAATGATAGCACTCCCACTAAACCATTTGTAGACCCAAGGATCACATTCATTCTTGATAAAACCAAATTCTTTTATTGATTCATCAAAACAAAATTTTGATAAATTGAATGTCTTCTTTAGTCCGTAAATGGATTTCTACCACTTTCATACCTTTTTTGGCATCCTTTGGAGTCACAAACCCTTCAGGTTGTGTCATGTAGACATCTTCCAGAAGGTTCCCATTAAGGAATGCTATTTTGACATCAATTTTTCAAATCTCATAGTCATGGTAAGACACAATGGAATGTATAATTATGAAGAATTTATACATTACAACTAGTAAGAAGGTTTCATCGTAGTAAATTCCTTGATTCCATTTAAGACCACTTGCAACCAGTCGTGCCTTATAGGTACTAGCTTGTCCTTCCAGGTCCAATATCTTCTCAAATACTCATTTGCAACCAACAGTCTTTACATCAATAGGAGGATATACCAAAATCCAGACTTGGTTTTGGTACATGGAATCCATTTTAGAATTCATTGCTTCTTGCCACTTGGAAACGTCTATGCCACTTACTACTTCCTTATAGGTTAGAGGGTCATTATTATCAACTAATAAGTGGTGTCCATTCTCAGTAACTAGAAAACCATACCATTCTAGTTCTCTAACCTATCTTTTACTCCTACATAGTACTTATGTCTCTAGAATAGATTCTTCTTCCATGGGGCTTTGTGGAATCTGTTCCTGTACCAACTCTTATGTTCGTTGATCCACGATTTCATAGAAGTCTATCTTGCTCCCACTATCTATTTTGGATATGTGCTCCCTCTCAATAAATATGTCATGTCCTTCCACTGTAACCTTTTTGTTCAATAGGTTGTATAGGTAAAATACCCTTTTATGCTTAGGGTATCCTGTAAAGGTACACTTTGTGCCTTATGGTGTGACTTTGTTACCTGAAGAGGCCTTAACAAACACATCACTACCCTACACATATAAATTCGATAACATGGATTTTCTTCTAGTCCAGAACTGGTATGGAATTCCATTTATCAATTTATTTGGTACTTGGTTTAGTATGTGTGCTGCTGTTAGTAACGCATATCCCCAAAAGGATAATGGAAGACTCGCATGAGTCATCATTTATCTCACCATGTCCAACATGGTGTGGTTTCTACTTTCTCTCACACCATTACATTGGGGTGTGTTTGGAGGAGAGATTTAGGATTGGATCCCAAACTCTTGTAAGTAATTATTGAAGTCTTGATTAAGATATTATTCACCTCTGTCTGATCGGAGTTTCTTTATCTTTTTACCCAGATGGTTCTCAACTTTATTCTTGTATTCTTTGAACTTATCAAAAGAATCTGACTTATACCTCATTATGTACATATATCCATATCTACTAAAATCATCAGTAAATGTTATGAAGTATGGGTACCCTAACCTTGCTTCAACTGGAAATGTTCCACACACTATTGGTCGGAGTAGATGACTAAATGGGGGGGGGGGGGGGTGAATTGAGTATATATAAAAATTTCTATTAAAATTGGTTCCATAAAATAATATCCCCCTATTAAAATAAACTCATAGTGAGCATGTAGTGAATTTATATAAGTCCTACAAGTTCAATTAGTTTCTCTGAAGATTGATTAGTTCTCAGTTTTACCAATCTAAAGATTAGTCCAACTTTTGAAACTAATGTACTAATTCAAAACAAATATAAACAATTGCTAAACTAACTATCCATGTCTGGTTTATCTTAATGCAAGAAATAAATAATAGATAAAATATAAGAAAAACAACATAGTAGTTGAAATAAGAGGTTCAATATCAAGATGAGACTTAGTCCTCTTCACTTGGTGATCAGCTGCCACCAAGCTGTTTATATTAATAAACTTTTGACCCACACCCTGGATCGGAGTTCACAACAGCACACAGGGCTTTCCAGGCCACACATGACCTCTACCACATTTATTTGTGGACAATACTTATAAAAATATCGAACAAGATCTCTTCCATAGTTCTACAAAGGATATAAGAGTAGAAAGGGATTGAGTGTGAGGATATTTTAGTATCCTTCAGTTAAGATCAGGAGATAGTGTGTGTGAACAAACAGATGCACACAAAACTTGAAAAGTAATTACAAGAACGCAATAGAGTTATAAAAGTATAAACTAGAGTTTAGAAATCTCTGTGTGTTGTGAAATAAATCTCTGGACTCATTAGATGTAGAGAAAATGATATTCGAGTCCTCTTTGAGAAGTTGGATCTAAAATGGAGTATCTTAGTCTCTGTAATCTTGATTCTGGGTGTGTAGAGGTTCAACTCTTCGATTTCAGGATGTTCAGTGAGCTTCTATAGGATTCATCTTGTAATATTGAACTTCTTTCATACTTAACCTTCAGGTTCTTATATTTGAAATAGCTTTCTTATTCGAACAACTAGCCTTTTTGTTTTTCTAGTGGGTTGAGCGAGCTATCTTTTAGGTTGATCTAGTAATCCTTTTATACTTCAATGTCAATTAAGAGGGAAGATCTCCCTACATAGATGTACCATGTACTGTCTAGGGATAGTCCTACCAACAACGTTAAATAATGTTAGAAACATTAATTTGCCTAAATATGACCGTTAAAAATAAATTTGACTTAATAAAAATGAAATAGTTGTTTCTGAATTATGATGGGTCATTTTCATCGGTTTTCCATCTTCAGTCTGTTAGCATCGGGCTGTCATCTTCGATGGGTCATTTTTTGTGTGTCATCTTCGGTGTGCCCTCTTCGGTGTGTCATATTCATTGTGTCATCTTCAGTGTGTCATATTCGGTGTGTCATCTTTAGTGTTTCATCTTCGGTCTGTCATCTTTGGTGTGTAATATTCGGTGTGTCATATTCACTGTGTCATCTTTGGTGTGTCATCTTCGGTGTGTCAAACATCGGTGTGTCAGACATCCGTGTGTGGAATAGCGGTGTGTTGAACATCGGTGTGTCGAACATCAGTGTGTCGAACATTTGTGTGTTGAACATCTGTGTTTCAAACATAAAATCTAAAAATCCTATGAAGAGTCTGTCTTACAAATATAAGTTATTGCTTTATTAAAGTATATTGTTCAGTATGATATAATTGATTTAATTAGAGATATTAAATGGCATGATGAGTATATACCAATGTGTCCTATAACAGAAATTATCCCCCTAAGATTAAAAATTTATGCCTCTTCTTAGATTAAAAATTTATGAATCTTCTTATTAGATTAAAAATGTATGCCTCTTCTCCCCCCTTTTGGGATTAGCAAAAAAAATCAGAAAATAAGAGATGAAATATCATAAAAGAAAGACACAATAAATATTTCCATGAAGATGTAGAAGTGTACAATCATACAAAAAGATAAAATCCCTATAAAAAACAATCCACCACTAAGGGTTTGGCAGATGTGACGATTTTCCGTTATCTGAAAGATTTTGAATATGATAATATGGTTTGGTAGAGGCAGAGGGAAGAGGTGGTATAAAGATAACACCAAGAAGGACTACACCTGTAGGTACATTTGTGGAAACACTAGGCCTTCTTTTTGACAACACATGGCTGGGATTTTTGTCTATAATGACCGGTAAAATCTTGGAGAGATCCTGAGAGATAGTCATTGGAGTAGGAGACTAAGAGGTAGTACCAATGGAAGCTGCAGGAGGGACCACAATGGCTTCAGCATGGACATGCAAATATGGTTTAAAGAGATTGATGAAATCATTAATGATTTCACCACCATACTACATAGATTTTTTGAAGTCTTCCTTATTCTCCAAGAATTTATTCAGAAAAGGGTTAAAATCCATCAATTGAGTAATTTTCTTCTTGAAGGCTCTGGTGACAGGAGGTATTCTAAGATGCTCTGCTAGAAACATGAATTAAATTATGAGGCCATGCTTGGTATATTTCTTGGTAAAGTACTTATCCACATTTTCATGAATCTCTTTCTAAGAAGCAAAGGATTCATTTATGCACTCCCTAACCATATTTTACACAAGGTTTGTATTTCTGTGTAAATTTTCAAGAGTTTATTTGTATGAAACACACTAATGATTTTAGAGTTCCTCTCTCATCACAGCTTTGAGAGAATCCAAATTAGCCACAACACTTTTCCCACTTCTAGAACTGGATGGGCCAATTTACATTTTTCCAAGATCCAATTTCAACTTATTTAGATACACACTAAGTAGATGAGTCACCAAGTTCCTATGAACTTCCAAAACACCACTGAAGGTGGTCATGAATTCAGAAGTTAGCGAATTTAACTCATTTCTCTACTTTCTTACTTCCTCTCTCAACAAAGTATTATGCCTAATAATTGTTTATGCTGTGGTAATGAGATTCAGTTGAATCTCTTGGATCACTGTTCTTTCAATCTTCACTGCATCAGAAGCTGAAATACCAATTGAAGAGGAGGATTCACTTCTGGATCCAAGTGAGGCTTTCAGTGACTCACATATATCATTTTTGAATTCTTCCAAATCAGCCTTAGTGACATCGTCACTAGGAACAATCTGTGCTATTGACTCTACTGCTACAGGGGAAACTGGTGGAACATGTGCAACTGGTTCTAGTTGAGCTTGGACTTGTGGAACAGGTGGAGGAGACACCCTCTCCTCATCTGAGTCATAGTCTAAACCAAAAAGAAGGTATCCTGGATCATTATTCTACGTTCTCGTACATGTCCAGTCTCTTGGATCAACTGTTTCAATTTTGATCCTTCTTCTTTGGGTATGAAGACCAAAATTATCTTAATCAACTTCTTCATTCAGTCCTCCATCCATAACAAAATTTCTGGGTATAAGAACCTACTAAACATCAGGTTCTACATGATCTCTATCCACATCAATTTCTACAGGGACATCCTCAATTTGAGGAACTTGATCCTCATGTTCTTCTTCAAAGAAAACAGCCATAATTTCATTCAATTATTGAATGATTTCATGATTTTCAGCATTAGGATAGGGTTATCTGTCATCATGTTCAGTATCTCTATGATCAATAGCCTCTTGTTCAACATGCTCAACTTCATTACCTCCTCCATGTACATATTCCTCACTGGATCGGTCCACCACTTGTTGTCCCACTTTTAAAGAATCACTTACATGATCATAATTTCCTCATTCATCCTTATCATTATCATCATCATCATCATCAGACTCCTCATATAATTTACTCACATATCCTTCAACTCTAGTAACCTTAGACTCTTCTTCATCCTCATCACCTATCACAGATTCTCTTGAGGGTAAGTACAAAGGTGGACTAGAAGTTCCATAGGAAATGTCCTTGGGGCTTTCAACAATATCAAGATCACTCCTATCATCTAAATGAGATCATTCATCCCTTGTAACTTCAGTCTCTTCTTCCTCATCAGAATAAACTAGTTCTTCTCATGGTTTGTTACCTAGATCAACTTGATCCTTTGGTTTGGAAGGACGGTCAACTTGATTGAAATATTTATATAGCCTTTCATGATCACCTACCCAACATTTCATCCAAGGGTTCCATAATAACTTTATCCTTTTACAAATGTATTTTTGAAGACAGAAACTTCCACGTGCACTTACCACATTATCTCCATCTTCCACATAACCTAGAATTTTTAGCATGGTAGAGATCATCATCGAATAGTACAAACATGTTGCCTTCTTGTATGGTTTTAACAAATCAGAGACATCCACCATTAGATACCAACACATGTTTAATTTTATCCCATGTTTCAACAGATAAATCAAGAATACATCCCGATACATCACACCATATAAATCATTCTTCCTTGGGCAGATTTGATGTTGTATAAATATAAACAATAATATTATTTATCCTTCAAACTCACTTGAAATAGTCCTCCTAGATTTTCCATTTCTAGTTAACTATTTCAGATCATCATAATAAGAGAACAAATCAGAGGAAGGTAGAATATTAGCTACATAATCAGCATAGACACCTTCGTGAGTCATCTCCAAGAACTCAACCCATTACTTAGAGGAAAACTATAATTTTTTCTGTTTACTACTTACTTAATTCTTGCTACCTCGACTTCATCCAGAGATATCTTTAAATAATGATAGAATCTGTGCACAAGAAAGGGATAATAAGGTCTTTCATTTTTAGAAAACTAGATCATCCACCCTTTAGATTCTAGTACTTTTAATAAAAACTACTTTCTTGAGAGAAGCCACTCGGTAGACACTTCTTTTTCAGCTTTAACCACTCGGATTTATAAGCTTGGTTTTGTAGTCCGACTGGACTCACCTTTTTGTCACGTAGCAGAAGTTTATTTTCTTGGATCTTCCATAGCGCACTTGGTCCTTTCATTTTCCAGGATTCAGATTCCAAAAGATTCGAGGACGAGGGTCGATAGGTAGAGTGAAAAAGGGTAGAATTCTTTACGGTAGTGGGAAGGTCAAAGGTCGGGATGGATTGAACTTAATATATCATTTAGGGATTGTAAATCGTAAAGAATAAAATTTAAATGCGGAAAAAATAATACCAAAACAATGTCGTTTTATTTAAAACAGGAAGAATTAAAAAAAGAGTCCAAAAAAAACTTCATTGTCAATGAATTAGTTTTAAGAGATCGATTTCAGGAAATTAGTTTCAGAAGATCATTATCAAAAGATCAGTTTCAGAATATTAGTTTCATAAGATTGGTTTCAAAAGTTCAGTTTTAGGATATCAGTTTTAGGAGATCGATTTCAGGAATTAGTTTCAAGAGATCGGTTTTAGGAAATCGATTTCAGAAGACTGGTTTCAGGAGATCAGTTTCAGGAAATTGGTTTCTGGAGATCAGTTTCAGGAACCAGTTTCAGAATATAGGTTTCAAGAATCAGTTTTAGAAGATCAGTTTCAATGATATTGGTTTTGAGGAATCAATTTCAAGAGATCGGCTTCAGGAGATTGGTTTCCAAAACTCGGTTTTAGAAGATCCATTTCAGGAGATCGGTTTCTGGAAATTGGTTTCAGGAATTCAGTTTTAGAAGAGAGGTTTCTGGAGATTAGGTTCAGGAATCCGTTTCAGGAGATCTTAGAGATTTATCATTCATAGTTCATGTCTGATATAGTTCATTCTCTCAGAGTTTAAGGGTTTAATGAATATATCAACAAGATGATGCTTAGTCCCAAAAAACTCAAGAGTTATATCACCTTTTTAATAATATTCTCTCAAAAAGTGATGTCTTAAATCAATATGATTTGTTCTAGAATGAGAAGATGGATTCTTAGAAATGTTAAAAGCACTTTTGTTGTCATAGTGTATGGGGATATGTTAAAATTGAAATACATATCCTAATAAGGTGTGTTTCATCCACAAAATTTGGGCACAACAACTTCCAGCAGCAATGTATTCTACTTCAGCAGTTGATTATTACACTGAATTTTTCATTTTACTACACCACAATATTAGCGACTTTCCTAATAAGTGACATGTTCTAGAGGTACTGTTTCTATATAACTTACATCAGCAAAAATAAGCATCTAAATAGCTAACTAAATCAAATGCTTTCCCTTTGGGATAGAACAATCCTAAGTTAGTTGTATATTTTAGGTATTTGAAAATTCTTTTAACAACATTTAAATGTGAATCTTTAGGATTTTCTTGAAATCTTACACACATACACACATTTAACATAATATCTGGCCTACTTGTATTTAAGTATAGAAAACTCCAAATAATTCCTCTGTAAGCAGCCTGATCAGCTGATTTTTCATTTTCATCAATATCTAACTTACATGTAGAACTAATAGGGGTTTCACTACTCTTAATTATATCAAAGCCATATATTTTTAAAAGATATTTAGTGTACTTACATGGAATTAAAATAATACCTTCTTTATTTTGAAATATTTGAAATCCAAGAAAATATTTATGTTCTCCCATTAAACTCATTGCAAACTCACATTGCATTATGTTTGAAAAATCATCACGTAAAAAGTTTTTAGATGATCCAAAGATAATATATTCTAAATATATTTGGTCTATTAAAACTCCTTTTGAATTTTTTTATAAATAATGTAGCGTCTGCGAATCCTTTTGTAAAGCCTTTAGAAATAAGATAATTACTCAACCATTCATACCCAGATATTCGAGCTTGTTTTAAACCATATAAAGATTTTGATAATTTGAATACATGATTTGGAAATATGTGGATTTGTAAAACCTGGGGGTTGTTGAAAAAAACATACTCAATTATATAACCATTTAGGAATTCACTTTTGACATCCATTTGATAATGTCTAAAATCCCAGTGTGCTGCATAGGAAATTAATATTCTAATTTTCTCATGTCTAGATACTGCTATAAAGGTACCTTCATAATCAATTCCTTCTTCTTGATTATATCCTTGTTCAATTAGTCTAGATTTATTTATAATTATATTTCCATCTTCATATACTTTATTTCTAAACACCCATTTGGTTCCTATGGTCAATGTATCCTTTGGTCCTTTTACCAGTTTCAAAACTTTATTTCTTTCAAGCTGATTAAGTTCTTCTTGCATGTCCATTACCCAAAATTCATCATTGATTGCATCATTGATATTTTTAGGTTCAATCTATGACAAGAAATCTTGATGTTCAGTCTGGTTTCTCATGGAAGCTCTTGTTTGTGTTCCTCTATTTAAATCTCTAACAACAACATCTAAGGGATGATTCATAAGGGTCCTGGTCGGTCTAGAGAAGGTAAGACTAGATATTTCATGATTGGTCATGTTGATCTGGTTCACTATGGTTAGGATCTAGAGAATTTCCAGAACTGTATGTTTTAACAGATTCCATCATATGATTATATGAGGTTTTATCATTAATTTCCAGATTGAAAATATCTTCTTCAATATTTTCTAGTGAGGTCTTGAGGTCATATAGATCTGCTTCATCAAACTTGATGTGTACATATTCTTCGACACATTTGGTTTTCTTATTAAAAACTCTATAGGCTTTTCTTGATGTAGAATATCAAAGAAATATTCCTCCATCACTTTTGGAGTCAAATTTATCTAAATCATCTTTAGTGTTTAGAATATAAACATTACATCCAAACACTTTAAAATAACATACTTTGGGTTTCCTATTATTCCACAACTCGTAATGTGTTTTCTTAAGGATGGGTCTGATTAAGACTCTGTTTATTATATATCAAACTGTATTAATAGTTTCAGCCTATAAATAAAGGTGTAGATCATATTCATTAAGAATATTTTGAGAAATTTCCTGTAAGGTTCTATTTATTCTTTATACCACATCATTCAGTTGAGGTGTCCTATGAGAATAAAAATTATGATTATATCCATTTTGTGAGCAAAAGCCTTAAAAATATTGATTCTAAAACACACATCCATGATCACTTATTAAGGATTTAATCTTAAAACTACATATATTTTCTATAGACCTAGCATTCATGGTAAAATGTGAACAGGATTAACTTTTATGAGCTAGGAAAAAGGTCCAGGTGTACCTAGAGAAATCATCTACAAGAACATAAACATAGTGCTTCCCATTGAGACATGAAACTCTAGATGGTCCAAACAAGTCCATGTGAACCAACTCTAGAATTTTATAACTAGTTACTTCTTTATTTGGTTTGAAAGAGATTTTATGTTGCTTTCCTTTTTGACAAGGATTACAGACCTCATTTTCTAGAAACTCTAATTTGGGTAAGTCTCTTACTAAGTGTTTTCTAGTTAACTTTCTAAGAGAGTGTATGTTACAATGTACTATTCTTTTACACTAGATCCAAGACTCTTTGTCAAAGGCATTTAGACAAGAGACATTCTGTGAGGCTAGTGTATCTTGATTTATAGCATATACATTATCACTTCTAAGAGTAGTAAATAATAAATTATTCATGGAAACAAAAACATAGAATGCATAATTATTGAATTTAACATTAAATACATCATCACACAATTGAGATATTCTGAGTAGGTTATACTTATATCCATCAACATACAATACTTTAGAAATTGAAATAGAGTTATTGTTACCAATTTGGCCAAGGGTGATGATTTTTCCTTTACCATTGTCACAAAATGTGACATGTCCTCCATCAATCTTGATAAGACTTTTAAAACTTGAATAGTCCCTTATCATATGTCTTGAACACCCACTGTCGAAGTACCGCAACTTTTTACATGATATATTTAGGCATTTTACCTATAAAAACAATTTAACCAAGAAAAAAATTTGGTACACATATTAGTCTGGGTCCACATACATTAGAAATATAATAATTAATACGCACAACTCTCTTATGGTTTTTTAATTGGAAGAATATAGAGTGTTCGAAAAGTAAACTCTATCTGGTCCTAAAGAATTAGATGTAGCAAACAAATTTTGGGAACTTGAGCTTGCTGTAAAATTCATGATTTTGAAAAAGGCAGCATATTTTCCAAATTTGGTTACAAATGTTATTTGGATAAATTTCTTTGTCCTGGTTGATATCATATCCCAGAAGTATACTTAGAAGATATTTGTTTACAAATCATTTGTGTAAGTGTATTTTTACCATTAGTAAACTTTTCTATGTATTTCTTCAATTTTTCATTAGACATTTTTACCTCATTATTTTCCATGAGTAGTTGAGCATTTTTCTCTTTTTTAGTTATAAGTTATGAATTAGCAGTCACACTAAAATCATGTTTTTTCTTCAAAGAATAATACTTATCTTTCAATTCATTACATTTTTCTTCTTACATATTGCAATATTTGAATAATTCATCATTTTTAATATTCTCAGACTCACTTTAATAATAATATGAATTATGTACAGGAGAGTCTATGGTTACCTCAATTGTGTTTGTCATAAAACACATATGAGTCATATCATCTTTCTCATTCTGAGAAGAGCCAGATTCACTAGATCTATCCTCAAAGGAACTCCAGGTGGCCTTCATTTCTTTCTTATACCTTATATCCTTATTTTCATAGTTTTTCTTGTATTTTATATTTGGACAGTCAACCTTGACATGTCCTTTCCTTTTACATTCATAGAAAATTATCTCTTCTGATTTATCATTTTCCATCCAATCCTTTTTCAAATTCCCCTTGTCATCATACTTCCCATTGTAATTTGGATTTCTAAAAAAAATTATTTTTTATATATAATATCTTGAATCGTCCTGCCAACTGAGCTATTTCTTCATCACTATCTGATGCTACTTCATCACTTCTTGACATTTCAATAGAAAAATGAACTTTATTCTTTTCTTTACTTTTAGAATCAGTTGTCTTGAGGTTACAGATTTTTGTATTGGTTCATCCTCTTCTTGATCTACCATTAACTCTTCCTCATACTTCATTAATTTTCCAATCAATTCCTTCACTAGAATCTTATCAATATCAAACTATTCTCTAATAGACAATAAATTTACATGCCATCATTATGGTAAGCATCGCATGATTCACATGATCCACTATTTGGATGTTACTTCTCTTCCTAAGGAAATCATGGTATTCAAAATTTTATTGAACCTGAGATGCATATCAAAAATTGACTCATCAGGATTCATTCTAAAGTTTTCATATTTAAAAGTATAAGTATTTAATCTAATTTTCTTAACATTTTATGTTCCTTCATGAGAAATATATAGAGTGACCCAAATTTCATGTGCAGTTTTACAAGCAGATATACAGTTAAACTCTTCATCTCCTAGTGAACAGTACAGATCATTCATTGCATTACAATTATTGTTATAGGTTGTCTTGGTAGGTTCATCCCATGTGTTTATATTAGTTTCAATAAATGTATATTTACATTCAATAGGAGTCCAAATTTCAAATCCCATGCTTTCTAGATGTATTTTCATCTAAATCTTTCACTGAGCATAATTTGTTCCATTTAAGAAAGGTGGTCTATTGGTAGCTGCCCCTTCTAATATATTTTCTATGATAATGATTGTAGAATAATGTCGTAGAGATGAAATTTTTTAAATAACAGAAATTTTGAGATCTTTGAAAAACAACTATAATCATAGTTGACAAGATTTAAAAAAAACTTTTATTCATCTGATACCAAATGTTGGTCGGAGTAGATGAATCAAGTGGGGGGTGAATTGAGTATCTATAAAAATATCAGTTACAATTGGTTATTTAAAATAATATACCCCTATTATAATAAAATAAAATTATGTTTTTAGTGAATTTATATAAGTCCTAAAAGTTCAATTAGTTTCTCTAAATATTGATTAGTTCTCAGTTTTAACAATCTGAAGATTTTTCAAACTTTTGAAACTAATCTACTAATCCAAAATATATATAAACACATTCTAAACTCACAATAAAAATTTGGTTTATCTTAATGTAATAATTACATAAAAAATAAAAATATAAGACAAACAGCATAGAGTTTAAGATAAGAGGTTCAGTATCAAGATGAGACTTTGTCCTCTTCACTTGGTGATCTCCTGCCACCAAGCTATTTATATTAATAAACTTTTTAAGCACACCCTGGATCGGGGTTCACAATAGAACACAGGGCAGTCTGGGTCACATGTGACCTCTACCATAGTTATTCATGTAAAAAACTAATAAATTGATCACACATGACCTCTTCCACAATTCTATGTGGGATAAAATATTAGAAAGGGATTAAGATTAAGGATATTTTAGTATCCTTTAGTTATGCTCATGAGACAGTGTGTGTGAAACAAATAGATGCAAATACAACTCAAAAAGTAAACACAAGAATGCAAAAAATTTATAAAAGTAAAAATTAGAGTTTAGAAATCTTTGTGTGTCGTACAATAAATCTCTGGACTCATTGGATATAGAGAAAATGATATTTGAGTCCTCTTCTAGAAGTTGGATCCAATATAGAGTATCGTACACTTTGTAATCTAGCTTCCAGGTGTGTCGAGGTTCAGATCTTCGATGTCAGGATGTTTAGCGAGCTTCACCAGGATGTAGCTTGTAATATTAAACTTCTTTCATAGTTAAGCATCATGATCTTCTATTTTCAATATCATGCATATTTTTACATTTAGACTTTTTTTTCAAGCTGGTTGAGAGAGATATCGTTTAGGTTGATCTTGTAATCCTTTTATAATTCAAGGTTCAGTAGGCTTGAAGATCTCTGCAAGTGCATGTTCCTCTTACTATCTACGGATAGTCCTACAAAAAACATTAAATAATGTTAGAAACATTAATTTGTCGATATATGACCATTAGAAATAAATTTGACTTAATAAAATTGAAAAATTTATTTATGACTAACGGTGAGTCATTTGCATCGGTCTGACATCTTCGGTCCATTAGCATCGGTATGTCATCTTAGGTGTGTCATCTTCAGTGTGTCATCTTCAGTGTGTCATCTTCGGTGTGTCATCTTTGGTGTGTCATCTTCGGTGTGTCATATTTGGTGTGTCACCTTTGGTGTGTCATCTTCGGTGTATTGAACATCGGTGTGTCGAACATTGGTGTTTCGAACATCAGTTTTTCGAACATTATTTTGTCGAACATCTGTGTGTCATCTTCGGTGTTTCATCTAGTAAAATTGGTGTATTCTTAATCATGAGTTTCCCACAACCATTTGAGAAAAATAACCTTCATTTATTAGAATCAAGACCCATAAGATGGAAGAAATTTCTATCAGAAGGTTATATTCATCCTTTCATCAATAGATGACCATAGATTGATCTAGAACATAAAATGTGACTTCCCTTCCATTGTAATTGATATGAGATCTATATAGAGAAACATAATCCATGCCAAGAATCACATAAAATTCCATGATAGTAAGGATCATAAGATTTTCAAGAAGCACTTTCCCATAATCTTTAACTAGATAAGAATTATAAAATTTTGTTGCAACTGTTGTGCCATTATGAGTTGTCACAACAAACTCAAAATCTAATTGTTGAGATAATATGGTGATACCCTTTAAAAATTATTCTGAAATACCAGAGTGGGTGGATCCAGAATCAAATAAAACATTTTTTACTTTAGATTGGATTGTAATTGTACCTTTCATCACTTAATTGTTATACTCCACATCACCGATAGTAATTGCATGTGACTTTACTTTTTCTGTGTCTTTAAGAGTTTTCTAATGTCAATCATCATCAACAACCCATGGATTAGGGAATTGATTGGAATAATTCCCCATTTCCTTGTACTTATAGCATTAAATTTCAAGAGGTGCATTCTGTGTATCATTTTCTTTTTATGCATCATTAGTCATCTTTTTCCCATCACTTCGGTATTCAACTACCTGATGACCTTCTTTTCCACACTTAAAACATTTACTTCACCATTTAATAAAATTCCCTCTATGTTTCTTTCCACACATTGATCATAAAGGTAAACTTCTCTTCTTATCAGTTTGGTGTTTATATTTTCCTTTGAATCCCATTTTTCTATTCTTAGCAAACCTATATGGCTGGTGGGTTACTCCAATCTCCATCTCACCTTTGAGAGCACATAGAAGAATTTCCTCATAACTATTTAAGTCCCTTATGAATAATTCTCTTCATAAGATGTTTTTAAGCCACTAATGAATCAATAAATCTTACTCCCAGGTTGGATAATAATTCCAAAAGTGTACCTTGCAAGGCTTGTAAAATTTACTTCATAGGTACCAATAGATTCATCATCCTTTTCCTTATGTTTAAAGAACTATTTATCCATATTTTTTTAAAGAATATGAGGAAAGTACTTATTGGAAAATATGTTCTTAAACCAATCCCATTTATTGAACTCAATTTCATATCTTTGCTTCATATTCTATATAATATTCCACCATTGATCAGCTTAACCTTCCATATGATATAATGCTGTGACGAATTTATAATGTTCAAAAAATTGTTGAACTGAAAATATCTTTTTAGTTGTACTAATCCATTGTTCAGCCACTAATAGATCAGAAGGCCCACTGAATGATGGTGGACGCTACCTCATGAAGGATTCAACAGAATTTTGATCCATACATTTCTCATTTGGATGTCTAGAATGATTCTTAGCTTGAGATAGTTGTGTGAGCATACCTACAATATTTTTCATTCCTACTCCTGTAAAATTTGGTTGCTCATGGGTAAAATCATTACATTCCCTATCACACATAGCATTAAAATGGTTCCTTCAGTTTCCAACCATTAACTATAACCAAGAAGAATAGTATGAGAAGCACTAATAATAATAAGAAACCCACATAATAAAGAAGAAAATTTCAATTTAGGACACTTTAGGCTTTATCCTAGGTTATTCATGGTCATTACTAAGAGTATAGGATTGAATCCTATACTTAGACAAATCCTTAGGGTTCTCAGTCTGACTTTCTCATCCTAGTTTCCAAAGGTTAACTATATCATTCCTTTAATAACAACTATAGTTACCCATAATTTACATACATTGATATTACATTAAAATTACAATATATTCATTACAATATATAACCATACCATGACATGACTGTATAGGTATAGTGTCTTGATAAACTGTGAAACAAAATCAACCAGTTCACAAATCATCTTCACTGTATTCCATTTATTTCATCATAACTAGAATCATTTTTAGAATATCATACTTAATACCCTTCTTCATGACCTGAGGAAAATAAACATATAAAAGGCTAAGCTGAAATTCTCAGTAAGGGTAAACAAAGGAAATATCATTCATATCATATTCATAAGAACATAACATTTCAAAATCATTTCCTACATATAAAAGATCATAATATCATGTCATGGGATAAATCATAAAAGTCAAATGTAATCCCAATTGACATAACATAATACATCATATTTTGTGGCATACACATATCATAATAGAAAATAATTCCATATTAGTCAAGCCTCATTTCCAATACCATCATTGCGGACAAATCCCATTACTGAACTGATTTCACTCCTCTTTCCAGCTCTATATTACTAAACCATATTTACAATTCCTTCCATCCATGTTTATATCATGAGATATAATTCATTACCCAATCAAGTTTAGGGAGATATAGGTCCCACCCATCTCATTATAAAATCATTATTATGTGTGCCCCAAAACATAAAAACGTTCATGATTGCATAACTGATGAAATACAATCAGTTTCTTAAACATCATTCCATCATAATTGATATAAAACAAATGGATAACAATCCATCATAGAAACAATAGAACCAATTTAATAATAGGTATAAAAACATAAATCAATGCAATATTATAAGGAAATTAATTTTGATAAAATAATTGCACTTCATTTTTGAGGAAAATATCCTTTCATCTTCAAAAACATTTTCCTTGTTAAAAAACAACAAAATTTTAGAAGAAATCATTTCATGTCAAAATAACCTTATAATATTGTTTTTTATGCTTCAAGGAAATATAGTATTATGAAATCATAAAAATATGTTCATGTCGTACCTGTAAAAAACATTCTTCTCTTACTTTTTCTAAAAATGTCAAAAAGTACATCGTACTGAAAAAGAATAAATATTACATTCATAACGTTTAGTAAAAATTTTACAATGGGTAAATTTGAAATTAAAAATTAATTTAAGGATATAAAGAATATATCTAAATAAAAATATTAGAAACAAAATAATGGATGATAAATAACCCCTAGTAAATAATTATGAAGAAAAAATCTCAGATAAAAACAAGAGTTTAAAAGTTATCCCTTAACATAGGTCTGATATACTTCGTAGGTATCTAAACCTCCTGTATAATGAATTAAATAATGTTAATAAATTATAATATAATCATAATAATTTTTATGATAACATTTATTATCATATTTTTATCCATTTGATAGTAAAATTTCATTTTTACTCGTTATTTGAGTATTTACTACTTTATGTTCTAATGCATGTTTTTTAAGATAACTCTTTTTATTATTTTTAGGTTATAGTTATATAATTTAAACATTGGTATTTGTATAATATATATCATATTTATTCTTTCAATTCATTTATATAACCATGCTTTGATTAATATTATACAGAACGAATCAGATCGCACTGTGGAGATGGTAAGTCATATGTACGCACGTGTGACGATATAATTCCAATAATAGTTGAATGGTATTGAATTGAATGGTGTATAATATCTATGAATTATTATAATGTTATAATAACAAAATATATTCATTATTTCCACCATTATACCCATCCGAGTATGGTGGTGGTGAAAAAATGATTACACCACGTCGTGGAGATAGTAAGTCGTACGTACACACGCGCGGTGATTTAATTTTACGTAGGATGGATAAAAGGTGAAGTAGTGTAGTGTCATATTTATAATAAAATAATATTATATTATAGATACTGATGTTATTAATTTATAATGAAACAACTAATTAAGATAAATTAGAAGAAGAATGAAATTTGAAAGAATAAGTAGAATAGATTACCTCTTCCTCGACGTGCCACTTTTAAATTTCCACTTAAGGCACTAGAGTTAGTCTTTAAAAAAGATGAGAACCTCAATAATTAAAATAGGGATGTTTATAAGGAAATATGTTAAGGGGTTTTCGAACTTCAAGGAACAAAATGAAGTGAATAGGTGAGGGAGGAGGTTCCCTTTTATAATTGAGGCGAGGGGCACTTTTGGAAACCACAAAAATATTAATTTATAATAAAATCAAACCCCACCTAGAACCTTTCCAAATGTACCAATTTATATGAATATATGAAATAGGGTTTTAATATCTTAATAAAATAAATTTTAGAAATGTTTTTATGTAAATTTTATAATTATCATTTTAATTAACACCTAGTTATTCTATTTAATTTTAAGGTGGAAATAACATTCAAAATATTTAATGGTTATAAATATTTACTTATATGGTCTTAATTTACCATATATGGATATTTTGTGACATTATAGACCTTATAATTATAAATTTGTAATTTTTAAATATTTTTAGGATTTTTAAATAATTTAATGAAATGTTATTTTCATAAAATGTCAATAATGTCAATTTTGACACGATTCATTTATTTGACTTTAAATAAAATTCAAACAAAAGATAAATTAGAAAAAAATATTTAATATACTCATAAAATTTCATAGTATCCTAGAAAATCTGTGGAGTACCATAATTAGTTCATATGATATTTCTTAAAATATTTTTAAAAACATTTATTTGATATTTCTATTAATACAATAATTTTTACCTCACTACTCTCTCATCATTAATGGTAACTATTTAATCTCTAATAAAATATAAATAAATTTCAATGATATAGTTTATTATTTTACCTTTACATATATTATATATAGTCTGTATTACCTCATATTTGTCCATATATTAAAATTAATATACTTATATAAAATGATATTGTGACATTTTTGTCAAATTCATTAATTTTTATTACATTCATTTCTTATTCATAGGTAAGTAGACATTAAGTGATTACATTTCTAAAAATATATGATATGGTTATAATTTAGTCATCCAATAGAATTTTTATAGGTTATAAGGTAATTTCATAATCTTAATTTTACCCTTAGTTACCTGATTTTCCTTTAACCATGATAATAAATATAATTACCATTGTTACTATTCCTAATGACCAAAAATAAAAGTTTCCTATTAACATAATTTTGACCTGCTGATTTTAATTATGGAATTAATTTATAAAAATTCAAAATACAGAATTTTTAATAATTAATTTAAATTTAATCTCATTGTTTAAATGATAAAACATGCTTTAAAAGATAAAACAATGCAAATGATTGAAATGATTTTACCTATGAATTCAATACAAAATTAATTCCAATGACACAAATTATATTTATTTATAAAAATATATTCTATTTATACTTTTGAACCATATAATATTATAATTTAACTATTTAAATTATCTTGAGGAAAAAAATTGTTTTTAATTAAATTTTAGCGTATTTTTACTATTCATCAAAATAATAAAGTTATCAGAAAAATATAAAAAATTTATCCAAAATAAATTTTTATATCCATATTTAAAATAAAATGTATATTTTGTCATATAAATTTTTTTAATGTTTCAAAATATTAATTTTAAATGGGTTCTCCATTCAAAGGTGTAAAATTTACCTTTAATAAAATAGGGTTTTATACTTCAAATAGGGTTTTATTCACACCCTATGACTAAAATATCTAGTTTATGAATATATAAAATATTTTTTTAAGAATATAAAACATATATATCTCATTAATTTCATTACAAAAATTAATTCACTTAAAATATGAATATTTAATTGATTTATATTTTTCATATATAATTTATAGTCATCAAATTCATAATGATTTTTCCTAAGTTAGTTTTAAGTATTCCCTATAACCTAACTTCTTGTCTATAATGGTAATTTTATATTAAGGGCATCTCGTGGTTCGTTTAAACTCATGATTGTTTCCAAAGAAAGCCACTGAAGAATAATAATTATTTAAAGAAAATATTTCATAAAAACATCCCACTGTTACATAGTGAGACTTTAATATTTTTTAATCAATATATTTCTCAAAAATTATTTTATAGAGATCATGGGACCACTACAAGAAAGGTTTAAACTCAAAATATGTTAATAAAAGTGAATAAAACCACATAGAAGAATACTGTTAATAATCTCTTTTATTCTAGAAAATATAAAATTAAATAGAAATAGAAAATTATTTGTAAAGATAAAAAATATGGAACAAATAACTATAATAAAGAGGAAAATTTTTAGAGTATCAATTATTTTTTTTATTTTCTTGTGGAAGACAATATTTATTTTAAATAGATTAATTTTAAAGGAGTTCTACTATTTCAAAAATGAGTGCTTTAGGAGGATGATTGACCATTTATTGTCATTTTTGGTTCTATAGAGGCTATAAGAATACAATTAAATGTTTATGGTTACTAAGAATTAAATAAAAATCCATTAATTGGGATGGAATGAACAAATATAGGGGGATACAACCCATGTAATCAAATACAAGCATGATTTTATTCAACCAAAATATTTCATGTTGAAGAATTATTTTAATGGATTGAATGAAGTATGGGGGAGATGTGACCAAAAAGGTCATATCACTAAATATTTCTTCATGATCCTAATAGTTCATCAATTTTAGAAACAATATCCTGGTGCATTTAAAGTTAGACATAAGTGAAAGAAATCAGTGAAAGTGATGATGACATGTAAAAAGTTCAATTAAGAAGTTGATGAAATGAAATCAAAGATTACTCACTCAAAATATGGTATAAAATCTTTTCTTCTGAAAAAAATGTTAAAATATTGAAATAAATAAGAATATATTGGATAATTTTTAGAGATAAAGATGATATTTTTTTAATAATAATGTCTATTTTCTAAAAATAAATTCAATGTGAACAACAACATGAAAAAAAGAATACATGACATTTCATATTGTTGAAGTGAAGTAGAATATTAATACTCTCAAACTAAAATGATATTTGAATAATCATTTGGATAAAAAAATTATTATTTTTATTCAAATTAGGAGTTGAATTCAAGTCTATATAGGTTTAAGAGGAAACCATCATTCAAAAAATTGATAAGGTATAATTAAATATATCACCTTTATAACTTATTCATACAATATTTATTTTCATTGGTGGAGAAAGATAAAATAAATTCAATTATATATTTTTTTCATTAATGTATTTTCAAAGGGGTAGAAAAATTTTTATTGGGGGATTCCAAGGTATGTGTTTAATGTAATGGGGGAGATTAATTATATATAGGGGGAATTTATTTAGAGAGAAGTTTTTAAAGGTGCATGTTCGGAGGTCATTGTGTGAACTATTTTAACATTTTTAAAAAGCATGAATGTTTGAAATTTTTACTCATATGTTCAGTGAACATTTTAGAGAAGTGTTAGTGGAGTAATATATATTCAAAAATGGAATGTGTTTCTTCACAAGTGGAAGAATATTTAGTTTAATAAGTTTATCTCAACTAGTTTTAAGTTATTTAAAGTGAATGTTAGTCAAAAATATGAACAACATGATATTATTATTCAAATTTTTTTGTTTATTATAGAGAGTTAACTCAAGTTGGCATGTAATTATTGAATAATTAATTATTGCTAAAAATACTATGTTTGAATAGTGATTTATGTTTAATGGTTTCTAATAAAATCTAAATGGTGAGATTATTGAGCCCATGATGAAAAATATTTTGAGATCCGGAGATGAAGATGATTCCTCTATCTTTACGGTGTCTATATAAAGATGAATAATTACAGAAGAGAAAGAGTGGATATATATGTGTGTTGTATTTTTTTTGAATATATAAATAATGTTCAAATTCAAGAGTTACATGGTGTTTAATTTTAAGTGATATTCAATACAAGTATTTTGAGTGATTGGTAGAGAATGAATGAAGTCTGAAAGTGTTTGATCAAAGTCATCAAATTTCTATAGTTTTGGAATCTGGATAAATTTTCGAGGTATAAATTTCATAGAGAAGAATTAATATGTTTTGTAATGTAATATTTAATAGTTTTAGATGTTTTGTAACTAGAAGTTAATTATTGGAAATAAACTAAGATACTTCTTGTTGAAGATATAGAAGTTAAAATATTGGAGGCTTAGTGATTTTCGAAATTAATTACACATAAGATGAAATTTTGTATAGAAGATATACTTTTGTATAATTCATATATCTATGAGTAACTTTTGTAATGAGTAAAATATGTTTTAAAATTTTCTAACTCCCCACATATAGGTTAATTTTTGTTGGGTAGATCTGTATCTGAAAAATATCTATGACCTTATATAAAGGTCACTCCATTATAGAGAAGATTTCAAAAATGCTTAAATGTGAATAAAACCTTGTATATGTATTTTTTTTCTAGATTCTAGGAAAATGTTAATGTCCTGAACCACATATATTCATATGAGATGATTTGGATTTTAAAAAATGGTAATATTCTAAACACCCTATATGCGTATGGGTTGATCCAAATTTTTTAATTTAAATTAGTCTCAACCCATAATGAAATATGTATGGGTTATACTTGGAAGAAAAACATGAAAATTGGTAATGTACCAAGTAAAACTGAAGTATGTATGTATTATTCTAAACAGACTTACATAAAGATTGGTAAACTTCCAAGTCACACTACTGTATGTATGGGTAACTCGTAGTAGACATATTTAAAAACTAGTATGGTACAGACTTGATTTTATGTACATAATAGTTCCTCTACCTGAAAAAATTGGGAAAGGTCTTGGGTATCACTATAATATATATGGGTACTCAAATGGAAATAATACTAGATATAGGTAGTATATATGATTTAATTTATACTCCAGGGGAATGGAATTTGGAAATGTTCTAAGTCTCACTATGATATTTATGGGTACTCAAAAGTTTAAAAAAATTAACATTCGTCAACATAAAAATGTAAATTATGAATACATTTGATTCTTAATTTATAAAAAAGAAATATTTTCATATGTCAATTAAGAGGTTAGGAAGTTAAATTTATTAAAGGAAAAATTAGATGAAGACCAGAATATGATGTTTTTTATCCTAAAGAAAAATAATGATACATGATATTAGAGAAATAGGGTCACATCATGAAGATAATTTCACACTATGATGCATTCCATGGATGAATAAAATATTATATCAATATTTTTAATTGAAGATGTTATCACACATTGTTGAGAAGGATATTAAAATATTTTAAATGAAGCGTGGATCATAGGATGGACTCACCTTATAATAAAGAATAATGATAATTAATATATTATTTGTTTTTATGTGATTTGATGTATCTTTAAATAATTAATGGTTTCATGTTGCGACTTATAGACCTAGAGAAAAAATTAGATAAGGTTTGTACTATGAAGGAGTTTGCCACACTAAAAAAAGGAAGAATAATATTATGAATTAGTTAGGGGATATTTTTTACTCCATGATGAATATAATAACACTCTGAATTATACTAAGTCTACTTGGATAACTACAAAAACTGATGATGTTTAAGAGACCATAAATAGAAATTGAATGGATTTGTTTGCATGAATTAGAAATTGGAATTAAAATTTTATTTGGTTGAAGAATAATACTTATGTGAAATATTAATATGAATAGGTTCTTGGATGTAGTGTAGATAAATAAATATAGAGATTAATCTAGAAGATTATTAAAGGGAGATATTGTGGAAGAGAATGTGGGAGTCGGTGCCCTAGAACCGACTAATTTTTTAATTTCAATTACATTTATATTAAAACACATAAATTTTGATAAATATCTTTCCAGAAAATGAGTTTTTTTTCTATGTAACATTAATGTGATAATATCCTTACTGTATTTTTTTCATAGAATGATTATAGAAGTTCCCCAATATAATGAGAATCCTAAGGTGCTATAGAAAATATTAAATAAATGTTCCATAGTTATATGAAATCTATCTGATGGGATATAAAAATGGTTGAAAATAAAGAGTTGGATGATGAAAATAAATTACGTCTTATTCCCATGATGTTCTCACTTAGTAATATCCATGAAGGGTGTTTATGAATAAAGAACCACCAATAATAATTTCCCATGATATATTTGTCATTATATATTCCGGTCTTCATATATGTGTATTGATTCCTAGAATTCAAATGACTATTAATGAATATCATGAATCACATAATTTGATGTATTTTTAATATAGTGATGAAATATGATAATGTTGATGTAGGATATGTTAGTTGATTCATAAGTGGTGTGAAATTAATTTAATAATTCATGAGAAATATTTTAACCATCCATCACTGGAAGATGATATCTCATTGCATTTTTATTTTAATGGGAATATCTAATTACGTCCACGGCCATATCAGTTTATTATCGAGTTCATTTCATATAGTCAAATAAATATACATAATTTTTATAACATTTTTTCACAATTATTAAAAATGTTTGAGGATAGTTCAATAAAAAAATGATTATATAAAATTTTAAGTGTTTTAGTGAGGTTGTTGTAATTGCAACATTAATGCCTTTCTCTATGAGTGCATTGACATTTTGTTGGTCTCCAATCATGACATTTAGGTAAGACCACCAAATTTCATAGAAAAATAGGTATAGAGGATCACACATTAAGTATATTTAGAATATTAGTCAAAATCTATTTAAATTTAATAATAAAATAAATATCATTATTAGGACTGAAGAACTGTAATTATTCAGTTTGTATTGATCATAGAAATTATTCACTAGTTTTGTTTGTTTTGAATATATGTGTGTTCAATATTAAATTAATAAATATTTATTTAATGAATGAATATTATAATGATACTTATTTATTTAAATAAATATTTATCATTCTAGGATCAATAAATATCAAGGAGGTTTAGTAGGAAAAAATAATGAAATATATGGAAAAGATATATTTACTTAGTATCATTAAAATAAATATTTATTTATATATTTAATAAATGATTTAAACTATTTGTGATTTAATGCACGTCATGAAATATATTATTATTATTATTATTATTAACATGGGGTTTACTGAGAATAAATAAATTACATTAGGGACTTTGTATAATAACTAATTTTCTAACACTAGGTATGTAAACAAACTTATATCATTTCAAGGATTAAATGAATTATTTTGAACAACATATTTTCTCTAGACAATTATTTCAATTAAAAATACAAGTATATCTTCAATTGTCTTAATAATAAGTGATGATTATCCTCTTCTACCCTCTAAAGATAGAGATAACTGAGAAGAATTATTTAATCTTGAAAGAATTCTTATTGTGGTCAAATGAGAATGATGAAAGGATATTAGTACCTCTATGAAAACACTTATAATTCCATCAAAAAAATTCTAATATTTTTAGATAACACATAGAAAATTATATAGGAATTATTTTTTGAATTCACTATCACAATAATGGTATGATAAGAAGGTAAATTGATCTCTTCAATAATTAATGAATTATCAAGTGAGGTAATTCTTGTTTATTGTATAATTATAAAGTATATTTGAAAATATATTCTGTGTGAAAATTTTGATGATTTGTTTTTCTCGTTCTAAATATTTATCTAAATAACCTAGGGAAAATATTATTAGGCATAGGCCCAACCACTTCTATATGACTCAAAACCGTCAAGTGTTATCAGATCAGTCACATATCAAATATTTATTATTTAATGTTTATTGATAAAAAAATCATTCCATTGGAAGTTATTTTTCTTTATGTTTTCATTTTTTTAACCTAAAAATTGATATATTATGATCCTAATATTTCATATAACCAAGAATAGATAAATCACTCTAAAATAGCCATATGGAAATACTTAGAATTATTTTGGATTGAAAATGACACATAGCATGAAAAAATAATATACAGACTATGTATCCATGGTCAACAACATAGGGATGAGTCATGAAAATCATGACACATCGTTTGGTTGTTTAATACAAGTAATAATTACATGTTGCATATTTAGCTCCATTTAGAACATTGTTTGATATGGTTACTTGATATTTAGTTAGTGTATACACTATATAAACCCACATGGTTTTGATCCTATGAGAATCATAGAAGTGGGGTGGTCAAAGTATAGAAAATGTAATTAATACAAGATACATATTGACTACTAATAGATAGACACAATATTATGTGTTTTACATGGAAGGTAATAAGTTGTACACCCCATGTAACATGTAACAACCAACACACAATACACACTAAGTCCCTATGAGTTTAATGATGGTGGATAGTGATGAATCACACACATCATATTTGGTTATAGATGTCTTGTCTTTTAGGACCACCCACAAAAGTCCCATATTGATATAGGCACATCATGGGATTCAAAATGATGATAAATTAATTATTTAAAGAAAACCGAATAACACAAAATATAACTGGTTGTACATTCCATGTGATAGGGTCTTTCCATACAAATTAGACACCATGTAATTTGGTAGGTCATATGTGATATTAAATTATTTATTAATTATTTTGCACATTATTCTATAGATATACAACAGGTGTGGTTTTCATACACATCATATACTTTTTATGAAATAATATAGGTACATGTAATATATATTCAACGTGTATTGTTTAGTAATAAATATCAAAGGGCTTACCCATATCAACTCATAGAATAATATGTCATGTATTTTGTGACATTTTATGTTGGAATACATGCTCTGTAATTCTACAATACATGACTAGGACCATACACATTTTTATCCAAACATAGTGTCATGTGACAAAACATGTTGTGTAATAGTTAAAATTCATAAAATGTATTTATGGAGGAGGAATATGGGAACACACCATTTTGTATCCCATACACATGGTATACTAAATTAAATATAAATTTAAATTAATCAATTAAATTAATTTAAAATTATAGTGGATGAGAATATCAAAGATTTTTTTGTTGGATAATTAGGTTAAATTAATTAATTAATTTTTATGATAATTATTTTTTTAATTCAAGAAATTCATCTTAAGAAAAAATATATTAAAAAGATTAATATATGGTTTTAATGTGTAGCCATTGCATGTGTGGATGATCACAAGATTAATCATCCTATGTATGTCTTCAGTTTCGATTTAATTTAATTATTTATTTCTTGGGGTTTTATGATTGATTAATTAGTAAATTAAATATAATGATCTGTGTTTCATACCTTCCTCATAATTATGTATGGGCCTGTGTGTTAATAGTTTATTTTTTGTAACCTTAAACCCCTAGTTCTACCTCACATGTATGTGAGTTAACATATTTAAAGAAAGGAGCTCCCAGAAGAGAGGAGGTAGTTTTAAATTAAGATAAGGTGAACCTTCTAAAAGAGATACACATTTTAAAGGTGTAATGTAGTAACTCGAGCCAATCAATATTCAAGGAGTTACATCCTTAGGTTTATGTATTGGTTTTTCAACCGCTCAATAAACTAAAAAGTTAATAAATATCATGATCATGCCACATGTTTATTTAATTTTACTAGTGAATGTTTTTTTATTTCAGCATGAGTTTTTATTTGATGACTAAGTGTGATCACATAAAGAAATTACATAACAATTTGGCACAAATAAAATAAAATAAATATATTATATTTAAATTATTTTATCAATGTAGGGAAAATAAATTATGTAAAATTTACATAATATAAAACAATCATTTAAAATTATGAAACAAAGAATATTTAATCGTTAGATAAATAAACTCCCTTTAGAAAATATTATGTTACAAAAAACCATCCATCTTATTAGTTAAGATGTAACCATTGTTAAAGTGTCTATTAGGGCATAGTCGGTGATACTTAACAATTTTCAAGGATTCTTAAAAAAGGTAATGGATTAAATAAATCAAAATTAAAATGAGTGTAATTGTCACGACCCATCCTCGGGGCTCGTGCCGTGACTACCCCAAGCCCGCCTTCCTTAGGCCAGGGGCTGGAGACTAGCACCAAGATGTAAATCCTGGTAAAAAGGGAAGGCATTGCCTTTGTAAAGTAAACAAACACTATAGAGTAAGCAATCAGTAGAAGTAAACACTACGTAGAAAATGAGTACAACAGTAAGTGCAGAAAAGTAAATGGGCCAGAATACAAACCCAAACTGAAAGTAAAGTACAACTCAAAAGGGAAAACAACAACTGTAAAGTAAAACTGCAGCCTCGAACCGTCCTCTGGAAGTCCCTCCTGAAGGGTGAGTACAGATAGCCTCCATAGCTCCTTGGGTCCCACCGTCTACTCCGAGTACGTCCAGCCCAGTGGTCCACCTCCAGGTACCGACCTGCTTCGCAAGCCTCAACCACGATCAACGCTGTCCGTCGTCTGCAACCAACACAACGTAGTGCGGGCATAGCCCATGCAGGGGTGAGTATAAGCTACTCAGTAGGGTCCCTAAGACCCCCGAAGGTCTCCCAAAATCCAAAAAGGATAAACCACAAAGGAAAGATACAATCACGAAGTAACAACTGACACTGCTTAGGTATATGCCCATACATATACCTAAGTCATCAATTACAATACGTTCGAACCTTCGAGCCCAAGTACAACCCAGTCCACACAGGAAAGAAAACGTATTCCACACAAGAAAGAAAAACGTAATCCACACAGGATAACACATCACAATCCACGTAGGAAAGCAAAACATGATTCAGCTCACACAGGTATACTTCTTCGTAAGATGATAGAGATGATCAGATGTAGTTTCTGATTCATCTAAGCCGTCGGACCCACAAAAGATCGATAGGTACTAACCCCCGAAATGACCCAGGATGGGTCTGACCCACACAAGATCGATAGGTAACTAACCCCCGCAATGACCCACACAGGATCGGACCCACACAGGATCTGTAGGCGTTGGCTCACACAGAACCGCTGAGTGCTGACCCACACCGGATCGGACCCACACAAGATCAGTAGCACTGATCCACGTAGTATCCCTGAGTGCTATAGTTGTTTCCGTCGAATCCACTGAGGATCTCTGTACAGTCGTCTTCGTCGAGTCGCAACACAGCCAGCTCTAGGGTTTCTGCACACAACAAGCTCGTTCAGGAGGGTCCGCTCCACGAGCTGAGATGCTGATACATCAACTGACACAAAGTCCACAGTTTATGTATCCAAAAGATCCATATCGCCAACAGGAACTCAACGCAACAGACGGCGTGTCAATCGGACGCCCGGTCTGAGAATTATTGGCGTTTTCGTCAAAGGGGTCAGGTTGGTTTTTAATTCAAAACCAACCCGACCGTACTCCACCTACATCCAAACCTTGGGCGGAGTAAGCCAAAAGATCCGTCTCACTAAGAGAAATCCAACAAAGTCAACGGCACATCAATCGGACGTCCGGAGCTCATGTTATTAGTGTTTCCTCTCCGAGGGCCCGGTTGGTTTCGTGTACGAACCAACTCGGCCGAACCCAAAGTATTCCGAAACCTTGAGTGCGATATGTCGAATTGACCATCTCGATCCAAGGATTGCATCGCCGCTGATTGTACGTCGATCGGAGGTCCTTAGCCCAAGATATGGGCAAAAGACCAAAGAGGGTCCGAAAACGGGGGTTTCGGGCCCGGACCGATCCGGCCCGGGACCCCTTGGGTCGGCCCGGACCGGCGCGCTGGCGCGCGGCGCTAGCTGGGTCAGCCGAATAGCCGAGCCATTCGGTTATACAGGGGGGGGGGGGGCGCTGCCCCCCACCGTTTGGAAACCGCGGCCCCAATTAAGGGGCCGCTCAGCTGGCCAGCCGGGGGTTTTGACCCCCGGCTCTTCCCCTGCACGGCCGGCCCGCCTTGGCCAGCCGGTTCTTGCTCCACGGTACCGGCGACGGCCGGTCCCCTCCCTGCTCCGATGCCGGCGGCCCGTCTCCAGCCTCCGGTCACCCTGCTTCGCCGCGGCCCGGAACCGGCCGCAGCCTTGGTTGTCCGGTGCAGTGCGATGGCGCCGCGCTCTTCCACCGTGGCCTCGCTCCAGCCGCGGTGTCTTCAGGTTTCTCAGACGCGGCGCGACGGCGTCGTGTCCTTGTTCATTTCCAAGACGCGGCGCGAAGGCGCCGCGCATTTCTGGTCGTACGATCACACGCGGTGCGACGACACCGCGCCATTCTCGTTTCAAACCACAAAGAAACAAACATGGATAAAAGAGGAGGGTCGGCCGTGTTTGTGCGGTCCGACCCCCTCTCATTATTCGGTAGCATTTGGTCATATTTTCACGAAGAACGACAAGGTGGTAAACACGAACAAAATAATTAAATAACCCCTACCTTGAGCGTAGCTAGAACGAGGGTTCGCCGCGGAAAACGACGTCCAGAGGAGAAGCTCCGTATGTTGACGGAGAACGTCCGAGGAGGAAGTGGCGTCTCCTTTTCATTGACACGGGGAGATGATCGATAGAGGGTGCATCGTCGATCTTCGGAAAAAGGGGTCACACACCGGCTGTGGAGAGGAGAAGAGACGACATGCCGATCTCTTCTCACGATGACGACAATCTTCGTCGAAGTCTTGGTGTTCTTCGTGACGAAGATGAAAACACCCAAGAGCTCTCTCCACAATTGTCCACACACAACAACCAACCAAAATAAAATAAGGCTCATCCTTATTTTATTAACTCATTCCACAATTCAAAAATCGAAACTTAATTTAATTAATTGAATTGGTTTGTTGGCATACATAATGAGAGGAGAAGAAAAGTCACCCAAATAAATGGAAGTTTAAAAGTTAAAAGAGTTACATAACATAAGTGGGGGGTTAAGAGGAGTTAGGGAGTTGAGGGAATTGAAAAGGTGGGGGCTCATGTGGGCCCCACCTCACCTTTAATCCACTTAAGAGAAACTAACAACCAGTGGGTCCCACCATAACTCCTACACCTAGGTTCTAACACATGGAAAAGAGAAATAAAAATTCATAACGAAATTTTATTTCACTCACACTTAACCCAAAAACTTAAAAAACTCATATCGAGCAAATGCAACTCCAGAAAAGGAGTTACTAAGCAATTACCGGCGCTGCGGTTCCATCGGTGCCCTCAGAATTCAATTCCGAGCATCGGTTCAAAAGATAGGAATTCCCGCTCGTTCGTTCACTGAACGTACCCGAGCTAAACTTCGGATAGAAATTCCGGGCACACCAGGCCTCGGAATCAAGTGCCGTCAGAAACTGTGTTCTTGTAAAATCCCAATGAAAATTAAGAAAAAATTTCCCTTGAATTTTATGGGTCTTTACAGTAATGGTCATATTTTGATCAATATAATTTAGAGGCCAGAATTGAGGAAATACTAATTAGGTTTTTAGGGTAGGGTAGTCCAATCAATTGATCAAAAAAATAACTATTACTATTGTTGGAAATGCTGACTACCTAATTTTTTTTTTAAATTTTCATCGGCATAGTCTTGATTATGAGTAGAAAATATGAATTATTTCTTAAAAAATAAGCAAAAGACAAGATATTTTTGTATCCAATAGTGAGAGTTAGAAGGATTTGATAAAATAGTTATCGGATAATAAAATAAAATTTATTAATTCATGATTTTTAATCCAGTTAAAGTATTAAAATACGAATTCGCATGTTGTAGAAAATGGAATGAAATAAAACCTTGGAATTATTTTTGTGAAAAATATTGGAAAAAATATATCCGAACTAGAAAAAACATACAATAGTGGTAAAACCTCTAGTGCATAATAATACACCAAGGTAAGATGTTTTACATGACAGAGTCCCCAGTTCATAATGTTCTTTTGAAGGAGTCTTGTATAGGGGATTATATATTATTTTCAAAAAATGTGGATGATGCAGTGGATTAATGATGAATGATGATTTTATCCATGACTAGTGAAGTCTATAATCTATATTAATACTTTGATGCTTACACCTTATAATTACATATCCCAGATCTTTATCTGGGGTACTTTTGAAATTAGAGGTATGTGAACTCCAATGAACTCATTATATGAAATATTTGGGATGTTTCAAATAATGGACCTCACATAGTTAAGATGATTTTATATATTAAGTTTCTTGAAATTCTAGGTTTTAAGTTACCCAATTCATTATGTATATACCTCATGTTTTCATAACCTCAACATAGATTCTTAGATATTATTACAAATTTTTATAAGAATTTTATTAAGAAGACACACCCTAATCTCGGAAATTTGATTATTCCGGAATATAAGGACATTAAACATGAAAAACCTTTAGCCTTTATAATGAGAAATAGGAAGAGGAAGTATAAATTCCCCAACAATGACACTAAGTTTGTGAAACCATCACATAACCTAACCAAGAGAAGGTGGATCAAGGGGAATTCTATGGAACATGATTTAATGTGTTTTTCATGTGGTAGTATGGTCCATTGGATGAATAAATATGCCTTAGTGAAGAAGAAAAGAAGAGCTTTAGGTGCATTATTTATCAGATTTAGTCGGACTCTTTCAATAAATTTTCAATTAGATACAACTTTTGGTACTCACATTTGTATCCAACTATAGGAATCAAGTAGATTCAAGAATATTTCCCAGTTGAGGTGGATCATCAAGATAATAATATAGAAATACTCATTGAAATAGCTATTGGATACCACAGAATTATTTTTATCATGGGTTTAATTTTAATTTTAATGAATTGTATTTTGGTTTCCTATGTAATTAAAAACATTACATTTGTTTCCAGTTCATATATGGATAGATTTGTTTTCATGTTCATAAATAAGAGATGCCACATTTATAAAGATAACATATGGTATAGGATAACACATCTAAAAAATGGTTCTTAAATATTAGAATATGAGAAATGTTTTGTTAATAAATAAAAATTCCATTTCACATGAATAATATCAAACATAGTTTCGGAGTCACTGGCATGGTCATATAAATGAGTCCGGTTGAAAAATATATACCATTAAATGTATTTAGATTCTCTTAAACTTAAACAACTTGATATATGTCATGTTTTCTTACAAGATAAAATAACAAAATCTCTACTCAATGAAAAAGGTGAAAGGTCCAATGAGCTTATTGAATTAGTTAATATTGATATGTAATGAATTTATCTAGTTGAATCTAGAGGTGGATACTCTTATTTAATAACTTTTACTGATTAATTTGTTATATATGGATTTATCTACTTAATGTGGTATGAGTGTAACACCCTGATATTTTAATATTCACTTCTATTTTAAGTAATACTATGTTCAATAGATTTTTTACATATAACAGAAAAATAAAACAAGTCATGACATATTATAATAATATTTTACTAAAATTAATGATATTTTTAAATTATTATACTTAAATAGTGTCATTTTTTTCAAATAAGAAAATTTAATTATTAGAAAATAAATTATTAATTTGATATGATTAATATCATTCAATGTTAAAAAGGTATTTTTCAAATAATTATCAGTTTTAAATGAATTCAATGTGTGAACTAATATATTAAAAATCAAATAATTATAAATTGATATGAAATAAGTTTAATAACATCTAGAAATTAAAAAGGGCTATTTTTTTATAAAAGTGTATATATATATTTTTTATTTTGATTTAAAATATATATTTATAAATTTTAGGATTTTTTTATGATTAAACAAAACTAAATTTTTAATTTATAATTTCAATATTATATTAGAGTGAATTTTTTTTATTTTCTTAGAAGGCTTGATTTTTATGTGAAAAGTGAAAACACCATTTTTTTGAAAAACTATCACTTTTAAGTAATAGTTATGATATAAAAAATAATTTAATGTTTTAAAGACAAATTTTATAAAAATATATATATATTTAAGAATTAAAATAACATATTTAAATATAATCTGTTTTATTTAGAAACACATTTTTTACATTTTGGATATCGAAGTAATGTTTTTTGGCAAAGAAAACTATTTTGGTTTAACTTATTTAATCATGCATTAAAAAGGTTCATTTATGTTTCAGATTTTTTTATAAGAAAAATATATTACCTTTAATTAGTTATAATCCATTTAATTATTTGGGAATGTACATTATTAATGATTTTTGAATAAAATTATTTTATGATTAAAATGAATATTTTTAAAACAATGACTCTCATTGTGTTTTGTGAACTTATATTAAAAGTAATTTTTCCCACTTCTAGTAATTGACTATTATAAAAAGTATTCTATATTTTGGATTAAAATTTTCAAATTTTTATTATTTAAATTTTATTTTTAATCATAATGAGTAGTTACCATGGTATAATTCTGTCACCAAGGTAAATGTTTAGAGGGTTAAAGAGGGGGTTAAACTAATAGATATGGATTAAAATATATCTAAAATTCAGAAAAATGTAATTGTTTGAGTTTATTTAGATCCTAGTTATCCTAAATTACAAATATTAATAAATTTCAGATGCTTCCCATGATATACATTTGTTATATTTTAATGTTTTAAATATTTATAATAGCGGCACTTCCCTCACTTATAAAAGGGAACCACATCTCCTTACATCTACACACACCCAATGCTCTATTAAATTGAACAATATCTACCAAAATAAAACTATAAAACCACTAAAATTTTCTTTTGATAATAGACTCAATAAATGTACAATCATAGAATGGGGAATGTGTATAACAATGAATGATAACAAAGAATGATTTAAAAGTCTTAACTGAATTCATTCAAGTTTGTTTATTCCTCCACCCATTCATATATTTTGTGACCATGTCAATATAATTACAAAAGTATATTTTCTATACTAAAATCCTATTCTATTTTTGGAGTAACATTATTTTTCAACCTATTTTTATCAAATGGGAAATTAAAACATGGAACATGTCTACGTATGAAATACATTCTCCATGAAGTGATATATTTCAATTTTCACCACCTCCATATTTTTTTCAAAAATATGTAATTATTAAATATATTTTATATTTATGATATAAATATGATTATATAAAAATAATATATTATCTACCTTCTTACCCATACATCCCTTTGAAAATGGAAACATCACTTACACATACATGCATATTGCCACCTCCATGAACATTACATTTTGTTTTCTATTATAATCTTACATGGCTGTTTATAAAATTTAAATTAATTAAAAGTATGATATTTATAAACTTATTGTGTTTTTATAAATCTAAACTGTTATCTACTTCATTTCCTTTTCATGCATTAGAAAAATGAAAACATCGCTTATGCGTACGTACAGACTACCACCTCTATGAATGATATATATCATTTTTCATCAGGCCCTACATGGATTGTTATATAGATTTATTTAATATATATTTTTTATATATTTTAAATTATTAACATTTTAGAGGTGGTTAAATTATGAACAAGGTACAAGGATCAGAATATCAAATTCAAAACAAACATGATAAATAGAACACATAAGATTAAATAATTAATTTTTTCAAATAATTATAAATAAATGGGTATAAAAAAATTTAAATTAATTATATTTTAAATTATTGATAAAAATATTTATCTGATAAACATAAATAAAAAATAAATAAATGTTATACTGGTGGTTGGAATATTTCTAGCCAAGAAGGAATCCAAGGTAAGAGTTTCTCGTCTCAAACTTTCTTCTTCAAGAATTGTTTTAAATTTTTTATCTATTTACATTATAAGGTGTATATGTTTCCTACATAAAATATTGTATCATTATATTCTATTTAATAATGGTAATTAATGTTCCTTCTAATGTTCTCTCTATCAATAGGTTTTGATTCGTGTTTTATAAAATCCATAAGAAGTCCTAGTCTCATTTTCAATTCCTTGAGATATGTTTCAAATTGTGCACCATGTTCACCTTTATATTGAATAATATATACCCCAAGATTATATTTTTTACATAATATTTTATGTAATTCATTGCATTTATATAACTATATCATTCTATAGTTTTCAATGGTCATTGATCATAAAGATACCAAACTTATAAGCAGTTATTTTGTAATCTCATTATTATTTAGTATTACTGTATCTAAATTTAAATTTGTGAAATTATTTTATTTTTTTCTTTGATCCCATATATTTTCTTATACTATTGTTATTTTTGGGTTTTACATGTATTCTTTCCTTCTCCTCCCTCTTCGGTACTCAAATCCACAGAAATATTGATTAATAAAAAATATAACCTTAATTATTCTTTTTGGATGAGAATATTTATCTTCCACATCCATATTTTTTATCTTGTTTCAATAATGTCAATATACATACATAAATAATTTTTTACTCTCATATTATGTTAACTATAACATTCCAATCAAATTTTTTAATTAAATATTTTCATCATTTTCTACGTGGGTCATTTTTTACTCTATTTACAAGAGTGAAAAAAATGTTTTTTGTTGCTTACTATGTGATTGAAATTTACCCACATCATATCCATTATCAAGATTCCTTGACAAGTATATATGGGTTTTCAAAAATATACTAATCCCATAATTATAGGAATTTTTTATTTTCTTAAATTTTCCAAAAAGGATATTATTTTCTAAAACATTTAAAAAATGGTTTCATTATATTAATGTATAATTTTGCATTTAACTATTCTTTTTCTTACCAATGTACAGTTAATTTTCAATGATTTGTTTTTTGTAAAATATTTTACAAAAAATGATTCAAATTTCACTATAAAATCATTTAAAAATAGTTTTTTAGTTGTTTATAACATAGATTATATGATAAAATTCTAAAAGTTATAAGGAAATTAATTTTAAGATTTCATTTACATTTTACTCTCTAATACTAAAAATAATTTACTTTACTTAAAATCATTTATTTTTGAAGAATTTATGGTATTATTTCATCCATATTTGATTTATGGTTTGTACTTCATTTTGTTCACAAGGAATATTCCCAGTTTGTTAATGTTATGTTCTCTATCACTCTATATTATTATTTATACTTTATGTCAATATTATATTGTATCATGTATATATTTATCATTTCAATATTTTCTTTATTGTATTCTAGTTATTAATACTATATTAATTGAAGAAAACATAAAAATGCTATTATATTAATGATAGAATATTGAGATTCTATAATACAGATTCAATATAGATCTGTATTTATTTTTAAGTTATGTTGATTTGATATTTTATTTATCATTAAATATATAAGGAATCTATAGGAAATGTGTTACTAAAGGGTGGGGCAAAAATTATATATCCCCTTAATACATCTATAGGTGTCACGAGACAATCACTATAGAATGCCTTTTATTTGGGAAATTTTTGTATTAATTACCTAATTTTTGAAAGAGTATTAGATGATATAATGTTAGTAGAATTTAAATTTTTGACATTATGCATTCCATAAATAATAAATTATTTATTATTATCCATGTGATTACTACATTGATATCATAAATGGATAAATTTCATACCCACATTATTTATTAAATGAGACATGTATTGATTGTTAAATCTTATAATTTTATATGTCATATTAATTCATGATATATTGTTAAAAAATTGACTCTAATAACCCAAATACAGTTGTTATCTTACTACCATGGTAAAACATATAAGATATCACATCCAACAGGATCAAATATTTTAGTAGTCTTTCGAGACTACATATATACATTAATCCCAAATTATATTTGAAATCATAAAATACAACATATTAATCATTGATAAAATTATTATTATCTATATAAAATTATTTCATATTAATCATAATACAATTCTTGTCATCCTAGGTAAAGTGAAAAAATAAATAGGTGATGTCGGTCGATTAGTATGGGAACGTATATAGTGGATGCTATCACAAAATAAATAAAGCATGAATAATATTACATAAATAAATGATGATCAAAAAATTCTATATATATAATAATATGAGAATGAAACTTTTTCTTAGATAATATAACTATTAGAAAATCACATGGACATCAAAAACTACATTCATAATGATAGAATTCAAAATAATGGACATCTTAAACTTACCATTGAGGCCCTATTCAAAGACATAATACATAAATGTGTAAAGTATATTCCAAATACCCAACCTTTTTTTTATCATGAGACCTACTGATGCATCATGGAGCTCTGTAATTCCGGGCCACACCCATCATATAATAAGTCTAATGCATTCATCAAATGAATGAAAAATACAACTTAATCAAAATGTCTTAATATTAAATAATTGTCCATATTGGAAGAACTATCATACATAATGTCAATAGTTTCCCCAATCAAAATTATTGTACGAAATTAAATGAAATTATAGTATATCCTAAATAAAACATAAGAATCATCAATGGGTATTGAAAGAAAAAATACATTTAAAAGACCACCAGAACATTTCTTGACAATTATAACCCTTTTATTTTGAAATCATTTATTTAAAATATAAAAATTTTAAAAGTATTATGAAATACATTTTCATTGGAATGAACCCTAGAAAATTTAAATTGAATTTTCCAATAAAAGAGTATCTATGATAGTAATAAAAAAAAATTTGGGCGATGTACATGAAAACAAATATTTCATTCACACCTTTGGTAAAAATATCATCAATTCGAATCTAATAAGAATATTCCTTAAAAAACTTTAATGGAAGTAAAAAATGCATAAAAATTATTTCAATAAATCATTTTATAATTGTAAGAAAATTATTAAATGTGTTTTAAATAAAATATGGAAATATAATAGAAATATTACTGATAAAATAAAAAAACAAATTCATTTTCTTTTAAAGATATTATCTTATATTTTTGGGTACTTAGGGATGGGAAAATTGAAGGATAACTTTGAATTTATAGAAATAACTAGATGATAAAAAATATATGTAGTTTAAGAAAAAGAAATATAATATAATTTCCCCAATTGAAACCTACAAATTACTAATCCAATAGAAGGATGAGATTATGAAATAAACCCTTATCACTTTGGTAGCGTTTGAATCACAACCCCCATAAAATAAATAAATTCAAATTAAACATTAAATACCATGAATATACAGTGATTCATGATACAACATATCGAATGAGTAGTATATATTCCAAAAAAATGAAATAAGTGGTGGATTATTCATATGTATCATATAAATAAAATTGAGATGAAAAAATAGTACAAAGACCATATTGTAATGTCCCAGACCAAGAGCAAGTAAATCGGTGCCCCGAGTTTGTCTTTCACATATCCTCAAGCGCACCTCTCCAAATTCCAAAAGCTAAAAACTAGTAGTGATGGTATAATAGAGATACAATGGTGAGGATATAAACTATGATTATTATCAAATACATTGGAGAAATATTAAATAATAGAGAGGTAGTAGATAATAATAAGTAATAAAATGGTCTAGGCCAAAAATACAACCACAAAAAAATATTATTTAATCTAAAATGAAGTAGATATAAAACATAAAAATATAAAATAACTAAATCCCCCATATATATCCTTGATAATTATAAGCACCGGCTTAGTACTATGCTTATAATCTCTAATTACAATTAATATCCGTGCAATGAACAATTGAAACCAATCCAAATTGAAAATACTGATCTTACAATCATGAGGTTTGTCAGTGTATGAAATGGCAGCCCAAATAGGTTGTTAGATAACAATAGTTGTCCCCTTACAATGGTGTATAATTGTACCTAGTACATGAATATATTACATAGTAGTGATCAGGTATAAAAAATAAGGTAGTGAACAAATTAATATAAACATGTCCAACTTGGGTTCCTTAAAACACACACAACTGACAATACTTGCTTTAGCCTATGACAATATATCTTTAAAGTTGTGTCACCATTTATATATCAATACATAAATACTTATATAAATATATGTCTATATATATTTATTATATATGTGATAACACACACAGATATATATATATATATATATATATATTTGGTAGTAGCCCTGATCTGAGGCACAACTCAGGTATCCGTGCTTAGTCATAGGAGTCTCATGGAATAATGAGGGATTCCATACATTTTTATAAAATATAATGAGGGATTTGATGCCTATATATCAAAATTTATAAAGGATTCCATTCCATAGTATCTTAGTCTATAAGGGACCCCATTCTTAAGTGTCATGATTTATAAGGTATTCCATGCCCATTTATTACAATTTATAAGGGATGTCATACCCGAGTATCATAATTTATAATGGAATGCATGAAAAAGTAACAAGAGTAATAATAGAAACATTCCCATGTATCATTAGTAATAATATTAATAGTAATGTGAATTAAATTATAGAGAATAGACCTTGAGATATATCCATGCCAAAAAATGATACTCATCTTGGTAGTAAAATTCAATTCAAGCACAAATAACAAAGAAGGACATTTATATAAAAAGGACACCACACAAGAAAGTCGTGAATAATTAAGAATCCATGCCTATAATAATTCCTTATTATACATCAAATATCCCAAATTTATTACCTATTTTTTTATAATACTACACACCTCATAGGTGGTATTATTAAGAAATTGGTTCATGGTTGTTATAACATTTTAATTAATTAAAATTAAGTATCTCATATATATGAGTTAAACCAACACACCTAAAGGGTGATTAAAGAATAAACATAGAATTTAATTATAAGAAATTAAATCATCACCCAAAAAGGATGTTTTAATCTCTTAAATGAATCATGGGCCATTACCATATATGAGAAAAAACCCAAAACATTATTACATCAAATTTGTTGCAAGGACTATCAAGTTTATTCTGATCACTCTTAATAAAACCCATTACTAGTCTTTGGTGTCATCTTAAACAAAAAACATCATTCATGTCACCATTATATAGCATTGAACAGAGGTATATGTTCATTATAGCACCCATATATTGTCACACTGAAAACATATTATTCCAACATTACTATGGTCTAGGGTAACCATGGAATCATCTATTGTAGTGCCTAAATCCCAACTATTTTTTTATATAATCTATAGCTTAAATATGAGACATTGGTATATAACTGATATGTCTACATATGAAAAACACTGATTGGGACCAATAGCTGTATCTTTCCCAAATATCGCATAAAAAATCAGATGATGTCTATGAATCCATCCAAGGCCTTCCGATATAGGAATTTCAGTATCACTCATGATAGTAAATGCCCCTTATATTATCCATGCTTCTAAAGTGAAAAACTGAAATACTCAATTTATCAAACCAAAAAGGTATTTAATTTATTTATTTTGGATCCTCGTGTAACTGACTGTCTCAATGTACCATGGATGATGTATAGATGTGGTTATGGTCATCAATAATCCAACGGTACACTAAGATGATCCCACCAATTACAAATGAGACTTGAGACACTCCCTCCATATCCAAGATGAACTTCTTGACATGGGTTCTAAGCAACCATATCCAACCACACATAGGAAGGAACAGTCATAACCCTCTAGTTAATTTTCATTGAAGAGTTCTACTATATCTATTGACACTACACCATCAACATACCATGATTCCCTCACTACTGAAGAATTCCTTCATTGTTTAAAAAAATCCCACTTTAGTCCACTGTGGAATCATGGTGTCCTCAAAGATTGTGTACATATCCAACCCTTTTATCCTCATGTTTTCTTACAATCACTGGCATTCCTCAGAATCATTTTTTCTCAATAGGTCACTCTTGATCCCTGAGCCTTAATCTTTCATCCAAACTCCATCAAAACTCATAATTTAGTTTTTAACTTGAGTATCGTTTCAAGGATTATAAATTAAACATAAAAACCTCATAGGATTTCATAAGTATGGGTGAATATTCCCAAATATTCTTTTATGGTTGCATTCCCTCGACATTGGAGGACACACTTTTCCCAAATTTACTTGATATTTTCCACCGTAAAAGTATACTAGTCATCATTTACTAGGCATGTGAACTCATCCCATAGAGCATGCTCCATCCACCACAAAACATGGATCACAAATGTGGCTAACATGCTTCTACCAAGAACCAAAATAAAAATAGAGGAAAATCCTAGTCTTAAATGTTCACTAGATTAAATTTACTCTAGAAGTATACATTATGATCTCCTATGATATGCTCATACACATCATTATTATTTGGAATATAAGAAAAAACAAAACTAATATGTTGCATTACCACACTCGACCCTTTTATAGTGCCATCACCATAGGAAAATTCAAACATATCTATTCATCCACTTCATTATATTCTAAAAATGAACCACCGACATAGAATGATGGATCATAGCCAAAAAAGTCCCATGAAAGCCACGTGGTTCACGTAACCACCTTGACTTTATATGTACCACGTGTATTAACATGTAATACCCTGTTATTTCATCAAAAAAACAACAAATCAATTGTTAATATTCATAGACCTACCAACTGTATACATCCTAGTATATGATGGATCATACACAATATTTATCCTAGAGACATATTATATAATAGGATTGTTAAACTAGATGATGACTTCCCAAGTCATCCATCACAGAAGAAGAAGAAGGTTTATATGACCTGTTAGGAGGCTAACCATTCTCTAGTCATGTCTAATGTATTTATTGGGCAACAATACCTCAAGGTAACATTGTTGTATTTTGGGTTGATTGTGTTTGTTGACAAAGCATGTTTCCATGGAGAATTGTTGAGTTCCCAAAAAGTTGTTAAAAATCTATGTCGACAAAGAACGATGAAAAAGGAATGGATGATCTGGAGGCGGTACAAAAGAGCAGTACAAGGTGGCGCTATTTCCCAGTGTTTGCCAAATTTTTGGGGTCCAAAAATTGGAGTTTGGTGAGCATCGTGAATATATGATTTCCATGAAGATCATATTTTTATATGGAAAAAGCATGAGTTTCGAGAAGATGGGATGCATGGATTGGATTTCTCTAAGACCAGAAAAAAAGTGGCGGTGATGCTTCACGATTACGTCAACGCTTCACGAGTGGTAGAGTTGAAGCGCATCGCGGCGGTGAAGGGTTTTGGGAGGGAGATTAACGGAGAAGGAACGAAGGAATGTTGACGGTGATGCTCCATGATTACGATGAGTTCCGCAATCGGAAAATTACCGTGGTGCTTCGCGATTTAGACAGAATTCCAGTGGAAACTTTGGAGCTTCATGATTAGATATGACATGGTGTTTACATCACGCAGAAGGGTCGAGGGTCGGTGGAATCGCCTATAAATACAGGTCGACCCCCTTGAGAGAAATAGAGATAATTTTAAGAGAAAATCATTTGCTCTCAGTTCGCGAATGTAGTTCGCGTAGCCTGTGTGCTTCGCAAAAAAGGATATTTGCGATAGCTATTCTAGCTCCGCAAAAGTTGTGAGCTCTGAGTTGGGTTTGTGAGCTTCGTGAGGGAAGTTTCTCTACAAAGACTTGAGCTTCGCTGTAGTGCTTCGCGGTAGTGCTTCGCGAGAGTGCTTCGCGAAAAGGCAGGAGCTTTGCAAAGGCTTGTTTGAGCTTTGTGAAATTGGGAGCCTCGTGAAGTAGGGTGCTTTGCGAAGGTGTTTCCAAAGGTAGTTGCCTAGTGTTCAGAGGCATAGGGGTATTCATCAGTGGATGAAATTTTTACTTTAATAGAGAATCTATCTACATTTGATGATGCATTCTTTCATGAAAATGAAGAGACCTATAGGTATATAAAATATGAGTGGATCCCTTCCTAGTGCAGTGAGCAAAGGAAGAGGAAGTATGTGATCCTTTCCACCTGCAGTGCGCCAGAGATAGAGAGAAACAGGGAGTGACCCTTGGGAAAGAAGTGAGCTGACCCTAGACCTTGTAAGGGAAGTGAGCTTAGGATAGAGTGACTGTTCTTGAATCCTTGTATCCACATCCAGTGAAGATTAGTGGAATTTGGTACGACCGGAAACTTGTCAGCATATGCTACTTGGACGTAGCCCAGTGAGGGTAAACCAAGTAGTAATCTTTGTGTCTGCCTGCTTGCTTCCCTGCATTGCATTCAACGTATCATCATCAGATAAAGAAGAAAAGAAGTGATCATAATAAGCACACAAGTTCAAACAAAGTGACCCTTGTAATAAAGAGTTCATGATCTAGTGGGGTAGGTAGAATTTAGAAAAGAATATCCATACCCTGATTCACCCCCCCCCTCTCAGGGTATATATGCCCCCATTGGCCCTAACAATTGATATAAGAGGGAAGGTTGCTTTTATCAGACATGTTTGCTCCGACTTGTTGTAGTTGATTTGTGTGGCTAAATTAGTCTGCCATTATATTGGTGTGCCATGGAAAAAGGAAAAACATCAAAGAAGAATCATAAGTCAGGTGGTATTTCTCGGTGTGGAAGTGTGTATGGAAAAAATGTGATTCAACTAAAAGAATCAAACAACTTACTGAAAGAAGGCCTGGATGAATCTGATAGGGAAAGGATTGATTCACTCAGTCATGAAGTATGAATGAGTGAAGTACCTGAACATCAAAGTGATGCTGAAATAACTGATAAAGAAGAAGTTTCAAGAAGGAGTCCACAAATAGATGTAGTCAACATGACAAAAAAATAGACCGAAAATTGGAGAAACAAGTCAAATATAAAGATATCCGGATCAAAGTATTGGAGATTGAGGTCAATAATCTAAGATTCCTAAATGAAAGGCTTATTGATGTGGCTACTGAACTAAAGGAGAATAATGATTCTCAAAGTGAAGAAATACAATAGATGGATAAAATGAAAGGAAAAACAAAAGGTTGGTGATCATGAAGAGGATCAAAAGCCAGATGAAGTTCATAATCTGAAAGCTAGAAATGAAGATCTAGCAGCACAGTTGTTAGAAGAAGTTTAGAAGAATTAAAGGCTACAATAAGAGAATGAATCTATCTCTAAATCTGTATCTGAGGAAAAATTGAAACTAATCAAGCAAGCTGACATGGTAGAAAAGACCACATGAGAACTGAAAGATGAGATGAGTTGCAGAAAGAATCTCAGAAGGGAACTCAATGCCCAAATTGAATCAAGGGCTATGAAGATTCAAAAGTTGGAAGAATATCTAGAATCAGTGAAGAAGGAAGTGGAGAAATCCAATGCTTAGGGAAAACACAAAATGAAGGATGCCTTTCCATTGCTATTTGATTACCCTTAGATAAGGGATGATGAAATGAAAAGAAAATTTTCTATTTCTGAAAAGAGGCAAGAAAAAATTTTGTCAGCTCAAAGACCATACAGTCGGGGAACAACTGGTATCAGATTTGTTGAATCCCCTCCCTTGCAAGATAGAAAGAGAGCTGTGAATAGTTCCAGATTTGAAAAAATTCTATAGGGGCTGGAGATAGGCCTAACAGGACAGTTACAAAACATAGTGATGACATGTGCTATTTCTGTGGGATTCACGGCCACACATCAAGCTTCTGTTTAGAGGCTCATAAATACATATCAGGCTGTGAAAATAGAAACTTTGCTGAATCTGAGAATAAGAAGATTCGTCCTAAGAAATCAGATAGTAGAGTCTCTCAAAAGAAATCATTCATAAAATTCTATTATTGTGGAAGAATGGGACACACCTTGAATATGTGTCAGGAAGCTCAGGAGCTCAATGTTAGAAGAAGAACTGTAGATACGTCAACATCTCAACATAGAAATGATGAAATGAGGTGTGTATTTGATGGAAGATGTTTCATATGTTCTGATCATGGGCATTTGGCCAGACAGTGCAGCAAGAATAAATTAGGGATGGAAAAGAAACCCATAAAGAGAATTTCGACTCTAGTGATGCATAACAAAAAATTATGAAATGGAAGACAAAGTGGTATGGTGATGAATACGCTTAGAGTCAAAGGGGAATCACATGGAGGTGAATGAAAGGTGTATCTATCACCTCCTCTGTCACACTCACAACGTCCCTCTAAGAAAGAACAAGATCATATCTGGAAGAAAAAGGGAGGAAACACAACAGTTGTAAGTAAAAAGAATGTAAGTTCCCTGGAGGACCCACCACCAATGAAAAATAGGGTGGAGACTCATAAATCTAATAAAAGGAAGATAAATAAAGAATGCATTTAAAAATTCACAAGTCATGTGCCACGGAGAGGACTGGAAGAAAAAGGAAAATCCATGCAATGGTGGAAGAAGCAAGGGAATATGTCAAGAAAGGAGATTCCTTCTCAGAGAAATATTCAATGAAAATGGAATTTTGGAAGAACATCAAAGAAGGAAATGTGTACTAGCGGGTCTATACCCCAAGTGATGAGAAATGTCGGGCCTAAAGAATTTACATATCAGAAAAAGGATCGACATGTGGGTAATGAATGCTTAGTTTTATGTCCAGAGCAGTTGATGTTGTCCAAGAAGCTGGAGGAAGCAAGAAAGGAGTGTGATTCACTCCAAGAAATAATCAAAGGGTTGAACCATCATGATCAACCAATACCCTCGTCGTGAGGATTCAAGAAATACCCCTATCCCTATGTATATAAATTCTATTAACTGATGATTCAAATGTTTCAGGTTTTAGGGAGATACGATCCAAGGGGAAGTGGCATCTAAAAATGTAAAGTGGGAAGGTGATATTATTCAAAGTTTCAATTGACTCAAATCAGGTTCCAAAGTCGAAGAAGAAAGGAAGAAAGAGAGTGCAATATAAAGTGATTGTGTTATTAACTTTATCTCTTGTTTCCAACACCGAGTCCCAACTCAGTAGGCTTAGAGATTTTGTTAATGGATTAATTTCAAGTGTAAGATGAGAATAAATGTTGCATGAGGAGAAGAATGGTTATGTTTCTAAAGAGTGGGAGTAACCCCATGAATTGTTTCATAACATAGGGGGAGCATTCAAAAACAAAATCAGATGCAAGAGACATCAATGCAATAATTGGATGACTCGACTTAGATGTTGTCTATGGGGGGAAGAAATATTGCGGGGGATGCAGAAATTTTCAAGAATTTCATGCTATTTATTTTTCTCTAACAATGTGGTCTCAACTGATTGTTTTTGAGAATACCAAGAAGCTGCCACAGAGTATCAAAAATGTTTCAGCAAGAAGATCAGAGATGTAGTAGAAATAAATGACCCCATTAAACAATGACACGATGAAAAGTTTTCTGTTGAAATTGAGTATGTGGTAAGAGACTCAGGGAGAGCAGAAGTGGCTGAAGTTGATACTGGTGGTGAGTACGAGGATATAAAATCCTTATCTTCACAGAATCCAAAGAGTCGGGCTGAAATTGACAAGAAAAATATCATCAGTGATTAGTCATCTCCAGTTCAGACAAGGAAAATGAAATCACTGCAGCAGGCATATTTTCTATCTCTAGTTGAGCCGAAATACTTTGCTGATGCAGCTGAAGATGAAAACTGGGTTCATTCAATGAATGAAGAGATAAATTAGATTGAGAAGAATCAGAAATGGGAGATTTTTTCGAGGCCAATAGATAAGAACGTCACCGAGTTTAAATGGGTCTTTCACAACAAGATGAATGAAGATGGCATAGTGATTCGAAAAAAATCACAGCTGGTGTGTAAAGGATACTCCCGGATAGAGGGTATTGAAGTTGATGAGACATTTCACCGGTTGCAAGGCTGGATACAATTAAATTTTTTTTAGCCATAGAAGTGCAAAAAAATTTCATGGTGTTTCAAATGGATACCAAATCTACATCTTTGAATATGGTTCTGGATGAAGAAGTGAATATCAAAAATCCAGATAGTTTCCCCATTCATGAGTATGCGAACAAGGTTTCTCAGTTTAAGAAGGGGTTATATGGGCTGAAACAAGCACTAGGAGCATAGTTACACAAGGAAGTAATGGCACTTTCATTTCTCAATCCAAATACACCACAGATATTCTAAGAAGGTTTGGAATGGAGAATTCCAAGGAGATGAAGGCTCTAATTGCTACCCGGATAAAATTATCAAAATATGAGGATGGCATGGAAGTTAATATCACAAAATACAGGAAAATCATTGGATTTTGTTGTACTTGACTGAAACAAGGCCTGATATTGTTTTCGGCACTTGCCAAGCAGCGAGATATCAGAGTAATCCCAATGAAAGCCACATGCTTACAGTGAAAAGAATACTTCGGTATATCAAAGGCACTGTGGATTTCAGTCTAATGTATAATGACAAATCTCAATTAGTGTTATTGGGTTACACAGATGCATATTGATCCGGATTAGCAGAAGACAAAAAATCAACGTCAGGAGGTGCATTCTATCTTGGTGGATTATGTATTTCTTGGCTTAGAAAGAAGCAAGATTGAATTTCATTGAGCACCGCGGAAGCTGAGTATATTGCGGCCACTCAAGCATGCACATAATTATTGTGGATGAAGCATCAACTTGATGATATGGGAGTTGAAGTGATGTCTCTGATCGGAATCCAGTGCGATAACTCAAGTGCTGTCAATCTTAGCAAAAATCATGTCCATCACTCAAGGACAAAGAATAGTGAGAAAAAGTATCATTTTATCAAGGAGAAAGTTGAGCGGGGAATCGTGAAGTTGGAGTATGTACCAACAGAACTACAGGTTGCATACATTACGACAAAGGCCTTACCCAAGGAAGCATTTGAACAACATCGAATGGCTCTAAGAGTTCAGTCGACTCCCCACACTTGAAATAGTGTGGATGTGGAAACACCCCCTCTCCCTGAGGTATGATGTGTTTTTCCCTAATGTGCTGATGTGTTCTCTACTCTGTTAAAGAATGCAAAGGATTGTCCTTTGGGTTCTTTGACAAAGGGGGATAAGTAGTGTTTGTTCAAGTGGGAGACATTGTGAAGTGTTTGATAAATCATGAATGTTATGGGGAGAAGCTGACAGGCGGAGTAGCCAAATAGGGGGAGAGCAATGTGAAAGGGGGAGAGTTTTAAATCTGACGATACTAGAAGTGATCGATCAAAGCATAGAAATCACGACAGCTAAAGATCATGATAAAAGTAGAACAATGGTGTTGGAATGGTGAGAGAAGGTTTCTAGCTATCACCAATTGGGATCAGTGTGGTTCAACAATTGGTATCAATTTAAGAATTAGTATCAGGTTTGAATCGACAATTGGTGTTTGACAGGAATTGATTCATTGATGAACTTTTTATACTACTCTTGTTTCTCACGCTAAGCATTGCTCATGTGGGCTTAGAGTACATGTTAAGTGAATCCTTGAATGCTATCAGAATTGCAAGAGGAGAATGGTGGTAGTGGCTGGAAGAAGACTCAGTGAGGTATCAACGTGCAGAAAATCATTCTGAGAAGAGTTATGAAGAGTTTTCAACAAACCAAAAGGGTGAGATTGTTGGGAAAAATATCTCAAGGTAACATTGCAGTATTTTTGGGTTGATTGTGTTTGTTGACAAAGCATGTTTCCATGGAGAATTATCGATTTCCCAAGAAGTTGTTGACAATCCATGTTGACAAAGAATGATTGCAAATGAATGAATGATCTGGAGGTGATACAAAAGAGAAGTAAAAGGTGGCGCTGTTTCCCAATGTTTTCCAAATTTTTGGTGCCCAAAATTTGGAGCTTGGGGAGCATCCCAAAAATAGTATTTCCATGAAGATCATATTTTGATATAGAAAAGGCATGAGTTTCGCGAAGATGGGATGCATGGATTGGATTTTGTAAAGACTAGAAAAATGGAGGCGGTGATGCTTCGCGATTACGTCAACGCTTCGCGAATGGCAGAGTTGAAGCACATTGCGGTGGTGAAGGGATTTGCGAGGGAGCTTCACGGCGAAGGCATGAAGGAATGTTGACAGTGATGCTCTATGATTACGACGAGCTCCTCGATCGGAAAATTTCATTGGTGATTCGCAATTTAGACAGAATTCCAGTGGAAACTTCGGAGCTTCGCGATTTGATATGACGTGGCGTTGACATCGCGCGGAAGGTTTGAGGGTCGGTGGAATCTCCTATAAATACAGGTCGACCCCATCGAGAGAAGTAGGGAAAAGTTTCAGAGAAAATCATTTTCTCTCGGCTCGAGAAGGTAGTTCACATAGCCTGTGTGCTTCGTGAAAGAGGAGCTTCACGGCGGCTATTCTAGCTCCGCGAAAGTTGAAAGCTACGCGTTGGATTAGTGAGCTTCGCGAAGGATGTTGCTCTGCAACGACTTGAGCTTCGCGGTAGTGCTTCGCGGTAGTGCTTCGCGAGAGTGCTTCGCGAAAAGGCTGGATCTTCACGAAGGCTTGTTTGAGCTTCGCGAAATTGGGAGCCTCGCGAAGTAGAGTGCTTTAGGAAGGTGTTTCCAAAGGTAGCTGCCTAGTGTTCAGAGGCAAATGGGTATTCCTCAGTGGATGAAATTTGGAATTTAATAGAGAATCTATCTATAGTTGACAATGCGTTCTTTCATGCAAATGAAGAGACCTACAGGTCTATACACTATGAGTGGATCCCTTCCTCATGCAGTGAGCAAAGGAAGAGGAAGTAGGTGATCCTCTCCACCAGTAGTGAGCCAGAGAGAGAGAGAAACAGGGAGTGACCCTTGGGAAAGCAGTGAGCTGACCCTAAACCTTGTAAAGGCAGTGGGCCTGGGACAGAGTGACTGTTCCCGAATCCTTGTATCCACATCTAGTGAAGATTAGTGGAATTTGGTATGACCGGAAACTTGTCGGCGTATGCTCCTTGGATGTAGCCCAGTGAGGGTGAACCAAGTGAAAATCTTTTTGTCTACCTATTTGCTTCTCTGCAATGCATTCAAAGCATCATCATCAGATAAAGAAGAAGAGAAGTGGTCATAATAAACACACAAGTGAAAACAAAGTGACCCTTGTAATAAAGAGGTCAAGATCCAGTGGGGTAGGAAGAATTTAGAAAAGAATATCCATACCCTGATTCACCCCCTCTCAGGGTATATAGGCCCCTATTGGCCCTAACAATTGGTATTAGAGGGAAGGTTGCTTTTATCAGACTTCTTTGCTCCAACTTGGTGTAGTCTATTTGTGTGGTTAAATTAGTCATCCCTTATATCATTGTGCCATTTTATAGGAAAGAACATCAAATAAGAATCATAAGTCAGGTGGTATTTCTCAGTGTGGAAGTGTGTATGGAAAATGTGTGATTCAACTAAAAGAATCAAACAGCTTACTGAGAGAAGGCCTGGATGAATCTGATAGGGAAAAGATTGATTCACTCAATCATGGATTAGGAATGAGTGAAGTACCTGAACATCAAAGTGATTCTGAAACAACTGATAAAGAAGAAGTTTCAAGAAGGAGGACACCAATAGATGTTGTCAAGATGACAAAGGAAATGGATCAGAAATTGGATGAAGAAGTCAATTATAAAGATATCCGGATCAAAGTATTGGAGATTGAGGTCAATAAGCTAAGAGGCTTAAATTAAGGGCATATTGATATGGCTACCGAACTAAAGGAGAAGAATGACTCTCAAAGTGAAAAATTACAATATATGGATAAAATGAAAGGATAAAAAAAGGTTGGTGATCATGAAGAGGATCAAAAGCCAGATGATGTTCATAATATAAAAGCTAGAAATGAAGATCTAGCAGCACAATTGTCAGAAGAAGTTCATAAGAATCAAAGGCTAAAACAAGAGAATGAATCTGTCTCTAAATCTGTTTCGGAGGAAAAATTAAAATTAATGAAGCAAGGTGACATGGTAGAAATGATCACACAAGAACTAGAAGATGAGACGAGTTGCGGAAAGAATCCCAGAAGGGAACTCAATGCCCAAATTCAATCAAGGGATATGAAGATTCAAAAGTTGGATGAAGATCTAGAATCAGTGAAGAAGGATGTGAAGAAATCCAATGATAAAGGAAAGCCCAAAATGAAGGATGCCTTACTATTGCTATTTTAGTATCCTTTGACAGGTGATGACGAAATGAAAAGAAAATTTTCTATTTCTGAAAAGAGCAAGAAAAACTTTTCTCAGCTCAAAGACCATATAGTCTGGGAACAACTGGTATCCGATTTGATTAATCCCCTCTCGTGCCAGATAGAAAGAGAGTTGTGAACAGTTCTAGATGTGAAAGAAAACCTATAGGTGCTGGAGATAGGACTAAGAGGACAGTTACAAAAAGTAGTGATGAGATGTGCTATTTCTGCGGGATTCATGGCCACACATCATGCTTCTATTTATAGGCTCATAAATACATATCCGGCTGTGAAAATAGAAACTTTTCTGAATCTGAGAATAAGAAGAAGCATCCTGAGAAATCAGAGAGTAGAGTATCTCAAAGGAAAGCATTCATAAAATGCTATTACTGTGGAAGAATGTGACACACCTTGAATATATGTCAGGAAGCTCAGGAGCTCAGTGTCCGAAGAAGAACTCTAGCTACATCAACATCTCGACATAGAAATGATGAAATGAGGTGTGTATTTGATGGAAGATGTTTCATATGTTCTGATCATGGGCATTTGGGCAGACAGTGCCGCAAGAAGAAAGCAGGGAAGGAAAAGGAACCTAGAAAGACAATTTCGACTCTAGTGATGCATAATGAAAAATTATACACTGGAAGACAAAGTGGTACGGTGAAGAATAGGCTTAAAGTCTTAGGGGAATCACATGGAGCTCAATGAAAGGAGTATCTGTCACCTCCTCTGTCACACTCACAACCACCCTCTAAGAAAGAACATGAACATATCTGGAAGAAAAACGGAGGAAACACAACAGTTGTGATTAAGGAGAATGTACGTTCAGTGGAGGAACCAACACCAATGAAAAATAGGATGGTGACTCATAGATCTGATAAAAGGAAGATAAATAAATAATGCATTGAAAAATTCACAAGTCTTATGCCACAGAGAGGACTGGAAGAAAAAGGAAAATCCCCGCAGTGGTGGAAGAAGCAAGGGAAGATGACAAGCAAGGAGATTTCTGCTCAGAGAAATAATCAAGGAAAATGGAATTTTGGAATAACCTCAAAGAAATAAATGCGTACTAGTGGTTCTATACCCCAAGTAATGAGAAAGGATGGGCATATGGAATCTACATATCAGAAAAAGTCTATGCATGTGGGTAATGAATGCATAGTCATATGGCCAGAGCAGTTGAAGTTGGCAAGGCAGCTGGAGGAAGCAAGAAAAGAGTGTGATACACTCCAAGAAAGAATCATAGGGTTGACCCATCATGATCAACCAATACCCTCATCTTGAGGATTCAAGAAATACCCCTATCCCTATGTATATAAATTCTATTAACTGATGATTCAAATGTTTCAGGTTTTAGGGAGATACAATCCAAGGGGAAGTGGCATCTAAAAATGTAAAGTGGAAAGGTGATATGCTTTAGAGTTTCAATTGACTCAAATCAGGTTCTAAATTCGAAGAATAAAGGAAGAAACAGAGTGCAATATGAAGTGATTGTGTTATTAACATTTTCTCTTGTTTCCTACACCGGGTCCCAACTCAGTAGGCTTAGAGATTTTGTTATTGTCTTAATTTCTAGTGGAAGATGAGAATACATGTTGCATGGGGAGAAGAATGGTTATGAGTCTAAACAGTAGGACTAACCCCATGAATTGTTTCATAACATAGGGGGAGAATTCAACAACAAAATCAGATGAAAGATCCATCAATTCAATAATTGGATGACTCGGATCAGGTGTTGTCTATGGAGGGAAGAAATATTGCAGGGGAAGCAGCAATAATCAAGCATTTCATGCTATTTATTTTTCTCTAACAATGTGGTATCAGCTGACTTTTTTAAGGATTCCAAGAAGCTGCGAGAGAGTATCAACAATGTTTTAGCAAGATGATCAGAAATGTAGTATAAAAAATGACATCATTAAACAATGACACGGTGAAAAGTTTTCTGTTGAAATTGAGGATGTGGTAAGAGACTCAGTGAGAGCATAAGTGGATGAAGTTGATACTGGTGGTGAGTACGAGGAAGTAAAATCCTTATCTGCATAGAATCCAAAGAGTCGGGCTGACACTGACAGGCAAAATATCATCAGTGATTAGTCAGCTCCAATTTAGACATGGAAAATGAAATCATTGCAGCAAGCATATTTTCTATCATAGGTTGAGCTAAAATGCTTTTCTAATGCAGCTGAAGATGAAAACTGGGTTGAGGACATGAATGAAGAGATAAATCAGATTGAGAAGAATCCGAAATGGGAGGTTGTTTCAAGGCCAACAGATAAGAACATCATCGGCTTTAAATGGTTCTTTCGCAACAAGATGAATGAAGATGGCATAGAGATTCAAAACAAAGCACGGCTGGTGTGAAAAGGATACTCCCAGATAGAGGGTATTGAAGCTGATGAGACATCTGCACCGGTTGCAAGGCTGGAGACAATCAGATTATTTTTATCCATAGAAGTTCAAAGAATGTTCATGGTGTTTCAACTAAATTACAAATCCACATCTTTGAATAGGGTTCTGTATAAAGAAAGGAATGTCGAAAAGCCAGATAGTTTCACCATTCATGAGTATGCGAACAAGGTTTCTCAGCTAATGAAGGGGTTATATGGGCTAAAACAAGCACCAAGATCATGGTGACACAAAGAAGTAATGGTACTTTCATTTCTCAATCCAAATACGCCACAGAGATTCTAAGAAGGTTTGGAATGGAGAATTCCAACTAGATGAAGACTCAGGTTGCTACCCGGATAAAATTATCAAAATATAAGGATGGAAAGGTAGTTAATATCACAAAATACAGGGAAATCATTGGAAGTTTGATCTACTTGACTGCAACAAGGCCTGATATTGTTTTCTCCACATGCCAAGCAGTGAGATATTAGAGTAATCCCAAAGAAAGCCACATGCTTGAAGTGAAAAGAATACTTTGATATGTCAAAGGCATTGTGGATTTTGGTCTAATGTATAATGACAAATCTCAATCAGTGTTATTGGGTTACATAGATACAGATTGGGCCGGATCATCAGAAGACAAAAAATCAATGTCAGGAGGTGCATTCTATCTTGGTGGAGTATGCATTTCTTGGATTAGAAAGAAGCAAGATTACATTTCATTGAGCACCGCGGAAGCTAAGTATATTGCGGCCACTCAAGCATGCAAAAAATTATTGTGGATGAAGTAGCAACTTGAATATATGGGAGTTGAAGTGAAGTCTCCGATCGGAATCCAGTGCGATAACTCAAGTGCTATCAATATTAACAAAAATCATGTCCATCACTCAATGACAAAGCATAGTGAGATAAAGTGTCATTTTATCAAGGAGAAAGTAGAGCGGGGAATCATGAAGTTTTAGTATGTGCCTGCAGAACTACAGGTTGCAGACATTATGAAAAATGCCTTACCCAAGGAAGAATTTAAACGGCATCGACTGGCTCTGAGAGTTCAGTCGACTCCCCACACTTGAAATAGTGTGGATGTGGAACCACCACCTCTCCCCGAGGTATGATGTGTTTTTCCCTAATGTGCTGATGTGTTCTCTACTCTGTTAAATACTACAAAGGAGTGACCTTTGGGTTCGTTGACAAAGGGGGAGAAAATAGTGATTGTTTAAGGGGGGGGGGGACAGTGTGAAGTGTTTGATAAATCATGAATGATATGGGGAGAAGCTGACAGGGGGAGCAACCAAATAGGGGGAGAGCAATGTGAAAGGGGGGGGGGTGTTTTAAATCTGACAATGCTGGAAGTGATCAATCAAAGCATAGAAATCACGACAGCTGAGGATCGTGGTAAAAGCAGAACAGTTGTGTTGGAATGGGGAGAGAAGGTTTCCAGCTATCACCACTTGGGATCAGTGTGGTTCAACAATTTGTATCAATTTATGAATTGGTATCAGGTTGGAATCAACAATTGGTGTTTGACATTAAGTGATTCATTGATGAAATTATCATACTACTCTTGCTTCTCACGGTGAGCATTGCTCATGTGGGCTTAGAGTACGTGTTAAGTGAATCCTTGAATTCTATCAGAATCACAAGAGGCGAATGGTGGTAGCAGTTGGAAGAAGACTCAGTGAGGTATCAATGTGCAGAATATCATTCTGAGAAGAGTTATGAAGAGTATTCAACAAATCCAAAGGGGGAGATTGTTGGGAAAAAATCCCTCAAGGTAACATTGCAGTATTTTTGGGTTGATTATGTTTGTTGATAAAGCAGGTTTCCATGGATAATTGTCGAGTTCCTGAGAAGTTGTTGACAATCCATGTTGAGAAAGAACGATGACAAAGGAATGGATGATCTGGAGGCGGTACAAAAGGTAAGTACAAGGTGGCACCGTTTCCCAATGTTTTCTAAATTTTAGGGGTCCAAAATTTGGAGTTTGGTGAGCATCATGAAAATAGGACTTTCATGAAGATCATATTTTTATATGGCAAAGGCATGAGTTTCGTGAAGATGGGATGCATGGATTGGATTTCGCTAAGACCAGAAAAATGGAGGCGGTGATGCTTCGTGATTACGCCAACGCTTCGTGAACGGCAGAGTAGAAGCACATCGCGGCATTGAAGGGATTTGCGAGGGAGCATCGTGGAGAAGGCACGAAGGAATGTTGACGGTGATTATCGACGATTATTACGAGCTCTGCGATCAGAAAATTGCCGTGGTGCTTCGCAATTTAGACAGAATTCCAGAAGAAACATTGGAGCTTCACGATTTGATATGACGTGGCGTTGAATTCGCGCAGAAGGGTAGAGGGGAAGTGGAATTACCTATAAATACTGGTCGACCCCCTCGAGGTAAGTAGAGAGAATTTTCAGAGAAAACCATTTTCTCTCGGTTCGCGAAGGTAGTTCGCATAGCCTGTGTGTTTGCGAAAGTGGAGTTTCGCGGCTGCTATCTAGCTGCATGAAAGTTTCGAGCTCCACGTTGTCTTAGTGAGCTTCGCGAGGGAATTTTCTCTGCAAAGACTTGAGCTTCGTGGTAGTGCTTCACAGTAGTGCTTCGTGAGAGTGCGTCACGAAAAGACATGAGCATCGCAAAGTCTTGTTTGAGCTTCGCGAAATTGGGAGCCTCGCGAAGTAGGGTGTGTTGTGAAGGTATTTCCAAAAGTAGCTGCCTAGTTTTTAGAGGTAAAGGGGTATTCCTCAGTGAATGAAAGTTGGACTTTAATAGAACATTTATCTACAGTTGAGGATGCATGATTTCATGCATATGAAGAGACCTACAGGTCTATAAACTGTGAGTGGATCCATTCCTAGTGCAGTCAGCAAAGGAAGAGGAAGTAGGTGATCCTCTCCACCGACAGTGAGCTAGATAGGGAGAGAAATAGGGAGTGACCCTTGGGAAGGCAGTGAGCTGACCCTAAACCTTGTAAAGGCAGTGGGCCTGGGACAGAGTGACTGTTCCCAAATCCTTGTATCCACATCTAGTGAAGTGGAATTTGGTATGACTGGAAACTTATCGATGTATGCTCCTTAGACGTAGCCTAGTGAGGGTGAACCAAGTAAAAATCTTCATGTCGTCCTGCTTGCTTCCCTGCATTGAATTCAATGCATCATCATCAGATAAAGAAGAAAAGAAGTGGTCATAATAAACACACAGGTGCAAACAAAGTGACCCTTGTAATAAAGAGGTCAAGTTCCAGTGGGGTAGGAAAAATTTAGAAAATAATATCCATACCCTGATTCACCCCCCCTCTCAGGGTATATAGGCCCCTATCAGCCCTAATAATTGGTATCCGAGGGAAGGTTGCTTTTATCAGACTTGTTTGCTCCGACTTGGTGAAGTAGATTTGTGTGGTTAAATTAGTCATCCCTTATATCGGTGTGCCATGGAAAAGGGAAAAACATCAGAGAAGAATCATAAGTCTTGTGGTATTTCTCAGTGTGGAAGTGTGTACGGAAAAAGCTTGATTCAACTAAAAGAATCAGACAGCTTACTAAAAGAAGGCATGTATGAATCTGATAGGGAAAAGATTGATTCACTCAATCATGAAGTAGTAATGAGTGAAGTACCAGAACATCAAAGTGATGCTGAAACAATTGATAAAGAAGAAGTTTCAGGAAGGAGGCCACCAATAGATATTCTCAACATGACAAAGGAAACAGACCAGAAATTGGATGAAGAAGTCAAATTTAATGATATCCGGATCAAAGTATTAGAGATTGAGGTCAATAAGCTAAGAGGCTTAAATCAAAGGCTTATTGATGTGGCTACTGAACTAAAAGAGAATAATGATTCTCAAAGTAAAGAAATAAAAAAGATGGATAAAATGAAAGGAAAACAAAAGGATGGTGATCATGAAGAGGATCAAAAGCCAGATGATGTTCAGAATCTGCAAGCTAGAAATGAATATCTAGCAGCACAGTTGTCAGAAGAAGTTCAGAAGAATCAAAGGCTACAACAAGAGAATGAATCTGTCTCTAAATCTATTTCTGAGGAAAAATTGAAAGTAATGAAGAATGGTGACATGGTAGAAAAGATCACACGAGAACTGGAAGATGATATGAGTTGTGGAAATAATCTCAAAAGGGAACTAAATGCCCAAATTGAATCAAGGGATATGAAGATTCAAAAGTTGGAAGATGAGCTAGAATCAGTGAAGAATAAGTGAAGAAATCCAACATTAAAGGAAATCCCAAAATAAAAGATGCCTTACAATTTCTATTTTATTATCCTTTGATAGGTGATGACGAAATGAAAAGAAAATTTTCTATTTCTAAAAAGAGGCAAGAAAAAATTTTCTCAGCTCAAATACCATACAGTCTGGGAACAACTGGTATCGGATTTGATGAATCCCCTCCCGTGCAAGATATAAAGATTGCTATGAACAGTTCCAGATGTGAAAGAAATCCTATAGGTGCTAGAGATAGGCCTAAGAGAACATTTACAAAATTTAGTGATGGCATGTGCTATTTCTGTGGGATTCACTGCCACACATCAAGATTCTTTTTAGAGGCTCATAAATACATATCAGGCTATGAAAATAGAGACTTTGCTAAATCTAAGAATAATAAGAAGCGTCCGGAGAAATCAGAGAGTAGAGTCTCTCAAAGGAAATCATTCATAAAATGCTATTAATGTGGAAGAATGGGACACACCTTGAATATGTGTCCGGAAGCTCAAGAGCTCAATGTTAGAATAATAACTCTAGCTACATCAACATCTCGACATAGAAATGATGAAATGAGGTATTTCTTTGATGGAAGATGTTTCATATGTTCTGATCATGGGCATTTGGCAAGACAGAGAAGCAAGAAGAAAGTCGGGAAGGAAAAGGAACCCAGAAAGAGAATTTTGACTCCAGTGATGCATAATGAAAAATTATACACTGAAAGACAAAGTGGTACAGTGAAGAATAGGCTTAGAGTCTCAGGGGAATCACATGAAGCTAAACAAAAGGTGTATCTATAACCTCTTCTGTCACTGTCACAACCTCCCTCTAAGAAAGAACATGAAAATATCTAGAAGAAAAAGGGAGGAAACACAACAGTTGTGAGTAAGGAGAATGTATGTTCTATGGAGGACCCACCACCAATGGAAAATAGGGTGGCGACTCATAAATCTGAGAAAAGGTAGAAAAATAAAGATTGCGCTAAAAAATTCACAAGTCATGTTTCACGGAGAGGACTGGAAGAAAAAGGAAAATCCCAGAAATGGTGGAAGAAGCAAGGGAAGATGACAAGAAAGAAGATTCCTTCTCAGAGAAGTAATCAAGGAAAATGGAATTTTGGAAGAACCTCAAATAAGGAAATGTGTACTGGTGGGTCTATACCCTATGTGGTGAGAAAGGTTGGGCCTACAGAATCTACATATCAGAAAAAGGGTCATCATGTGGGTAATGAATGCTTATTCATATGGCCAGAGTAGTTGAAGTTGGCCAGGAAGCTGGAGGAAGCAAGAAAGGAGTGTGATGCACTCCAAGAAAGAATAAAATGGTTGACCCATCATGATCAACCAATACCCTCGTCTTGAGGATTCAAGAAATACCCCTATCCCTATGTATATAAATTCTATTAACAGATGATTCAAATGTTTCAGGTTTTAGGGAGATACAATCCAAGGGGAAGTGGAATCTAAAAATGTAAAGTGGAAAGGTGATATGCTTCCGAGTTTCAATTGACTAAAATCATGTTCCAAAGTCGAAGAAGAAAGGAAGCAACACAACACAATATGAAGTGATTGTGTTATTAACTTTATCTCTTGTTTCCTACACCAAGTCGCAACTCGGTAGGCTTAGAGATTTTGTTAATGGATTAATTTCAATTGGAAGATGAGAATAAATGTTGCATGAGGAGAAGAATGGTTATGAGTCAAAACAGTGGGACTAACCCCAGGAATTGTTGCATAACATAGGGGGATAATTCAATAACAAAATCAGATGCAAGAGCCATCAATCCTATAATTAGATGACTCGACTCAGGTGTTGTCTATGGAGGAAAGAAATATTGCGGGGGAAGAAGTACTAATCAAGCATTTCATGCTATTTACTTTTCTCTAACAATGTGGTATCAGATGACTGTTTTTAGAATACCAAGAATCTATGAGAGAGTATCAACAATGATTCAGCAAGAAGATCATAAATGTAGTAGAAAGAAATGACGTCATTAAACAATGACATTGTGAAAAGTATTCTGTTGAAATTGTGGATGTGGTAAGAAACTCAGGGAGAGCAGAAGTGGCTGATGTTGACACTGGTGGTGAGTACGAGGAAGTAAAATCCTTATCTGCACAGAATACAAAGAGTCAAGCTAAAATTGATAGGCAGAATATCATCAGTGATTAGTCATCTCTAGTTCGGACAAGGAAAATGAAATCACTACTGCATGCATATTTTCTATCTCAGGTTGAGCCGAAATGCTTTGCTGATGAAGCTAAAGATGAAATCTGGGTTCATGCCATGAATGAAAAGATAAAACATATTGAGAAGAATCTGAAATGCGAGATTGTTTTGAGGCCAATATATAAGAACGTCATCAGGTTTAAATGGGTCTTTCGCAACTAGATGAATGAAGATGGCATAGTGATTCGAAACAAAGCACGACTAGTGTGCAAAGGATACTCCCGGATAGAAGGTATTGATGTTGATGAGACATTTGCACCGGTTGCAAGGCTGGGGACAATCAGATTATTTTTAGCCATAGAAGTGCAAAGAAATTTCATGGTGTTTCAAATGGATGCCAAATCTACATCTTTGAATAGGGTTCTATATGAAGAAGTGAATATCGAAAAGCCAGATATTTTCCCCATTCCAGAGTATGTGAACAAGGTTTCTCTGCTGAAGAAGGGGTTAATGGGATGAAACAAGCACCAAGAGCGTGGTGACATAAGGACGTAATGACACTTTCATTTCTCAATCCAAATACGCCACAAAGATTCTAAGAAGGTTTGGAATGGATAATTCCAAGGAGATGAAGACTCCGGTTGCTACTAGGATAAAATTATCAAAATATGAGGATGGAAAGGCAGTTAATATCACAATTTACAAGCAAATCATTGGAAGTTTTTTGTACTTGACGGCAACAATGCCTGATATTTTTTTCACCACATTCCACGCAACGAGATATCAGAGTAATCCCAAAGAAAGCCACATGATTGCAGTGAAAAGAATACTTAGGTATATAAAAGGCACTATGGATTTCGGTATAATGTATAATGAAAAATCTCAATCAGTGTTATTGGGTTACACAGATGTAGATTGGGCCGGATCAGTAGAAGACAAACAATCAACGTCAGGAGGTGCATTCTATCTTGGTGGATTAAATATTTCTTGGCTTAGAAAGAAGTAAGATTGCATTTAATTGAGCATCGCGGAAGCTGAGCATATTGCGGCCACTCAAGAATGCACACAATTATTGTGGATGAAGCATAAACTTGACGATAGGGCAGTTGAATTGAAGTCTCTGATCGGAATCCAGTGCGATAACTCAAGTGCTATCAATCTTAGCAAAAATCATGTCCATCACTCAAGGACAGAGCATAGTGAGATAAAGTATCAATTTATCAAAGAGAAATTTGACCGGGGAATCGTGAAGTTGGAGTATGTGCCTACAGAACTAAAGGTTGCAGACATTATGACAAAGGCCTTACCCAAGGATGAATTTGAATGACATCGACTGGCTATGAGAGTTCAGTCGACTCCCCACACTTGAAATAGTGTGGATGTGGAACCACCCACTCTCCCCTAGGTATAATGTGTTTTTTCCTAATGTGCTGATGTGTTCTCTACTCTGTTATAGACTATAATGGAGTGACCTTTGGGTTCGTTGTCAAAGGGGGAGAAAATAGTGATTGTTCAAGGGGGAGACAGTGTGAAGCGTTTGATAAATCCTGAATGATATGGGGAGAAGCCAATAGGTGGAGCAGCCAGATAGGGGGAGAGCAATGTAAAAGGGGGTGAGTTTTAAATTAGATGATGCTAGAAGTGATCGATCAAAGCATAGAAATCACGATAGCTGAGGATCGTGATAAAAGCAGAACAATGGTGTTGGAATGGTGAGAGAAGGTTTCCAGCTATCACCAATTGGAATCAGTGTGGTTCAAAAATTGGTATCAATTTAAGAATTGGTATCAGGTTGGAATTGACAATTGGTGTTTAACATGAAGTGATTCATTGATGAACTTTTCATACTACTATTGTTTCTCAGGCCGAGCATTGCTAATGTGGGCTTAGAGTACGTGTTAAGTGAATCCTTGAATGCTAGAAGAATTGCAAGAGGAGAATAATGGTAGCGGCTGGAAGAAGACTCAGTGAGGTATCAACGTGCAGAAAATCATTCTGAGAAGAGTTATGAAGAGTTGTCAACAAACCCAAAGGGGGAGATTGTTGGGAAAAAATCCCTCAAGGTAACATTGCAGTATTTTTGGGTGGATTGTGTTTGTTGACAAAGCAGGTTTCCATGAAGAATTGTCAAGTTCCCGAGAAGTTGTTGAAAATCCATGTTGACAAAGAACGATGGAAAAGGAATGGATGATCTAGAGGCAGTACAAAAGAGCAGTACAAGGTGGCTCCATTTCCTAGTGTTTGCCAAATTTTTGGGGTCCAAAATTTGTAGTTTGGTGAGCATCGCGAAAATAGGATTTCCATGAAGATCATATTTTTATATGGAAAAGGCATGAGTTTTGTGAAGATGGGATTCATGGATTGGATTTTTCTATGACCAGAAAAATGGAGGCAGTGATGCTTCGCGATTTTTTCAACGCTTCGCGAACGATAGAGTTGAAGTGGATCACGGCTGTGAAGGGCTATGCGAGGGAGCTTCGAGGTGAAGGCGCGAAGGAATGTTGACGGTGATGCTCCGCGATTAAGATGAGCTCCACGATCTGAAAATTTCCATGGTGCTTCGCGAGTTAGACAGAATTCTGTTAGAAACATCGGAGCTGCGCGATTTGATATGAGGTGGCGTTGACTTCGCGAGGAAAGGTTGATGGTCGGTGGAATTTCCTATAAATTCAGGTCAACCCCCTCGAGAGAAGTAGAGATAATTTTCAGAGAAAATCATTTGCTCTCGGTTCGCAAAGGTAGTTCACGTATCCTGTGTGCTTCGTGAAAGAGGAGCTTCACAGCGGCTATTCTAGCTCCACAAAAGTCGCGAGCTCTGCGTTGGCTTAGTGAGCTTTTCGAGGGAAGTTTCTCTACAACGACTTGAGCTTTGCGGTAGTGCTTCGCGAGAGTGCTTCACGAAAAGGCAGAAGCTTCACGAAGGCTTGTTTGAGCTTCGCGAAATTGGGAGCCTCGCGAAGTAGGGTGCTTTGCGAAGGTGTTTCCAAAGGTGCCTAGTGTTCAGAGGCAAAGGGGTATTCTTCAGTGGATGAAAGTTGGACTTTAATAGAGCATATATCTACAGTTGAGGATGTGTACTCTCATGAAAATGAAGAGACCTACAGGTCTGTAAACTATGAGTGGATCCCTTCCTAGTGCAGTGATAAAATGAAGAGGAAGTTGGTGATCCTCTCCATCGGCAGTGAGCCAGAGAGAGAGAAACTGGGAGTGACCCTTGTAAAAGTAGTGAAGTGACCCTAAACCTTGTAAAGGCAGTGAGCCTGTGACAGAGTGACTGTTCCCGAATCCTTGTATCCACATCTAGTGAAGATTAGTGGAATTTGGTATGACCAGAAACTTGTCGGCATATGCTCCTTGGACGTAGCCTAGTGAGGGTGAACCAAGTAAAAAGTTTCGTGTCTTCCTGCTTGCTTCCCTACATTGCATTCAAAGCATCATCATCAGATAAAGAAGAAAAGAAGTGGTCATAATAAACACAAAAGTGCAAACAAAGTGACCCTTGTAATAAAGAGGTCAAGATCCAGTGGGGTAGGAACAATTTAGAAAAGAATATCCATACCCTAATTCACCCCGCCTATCAGGGCATATAGGCCCCTATTGGCCCTAACAGTATTGAATCTAAGAATTACATGATGCACATTACCAAAATAAGGCTCAACTTATCAAATGAACACCATTTTATCTAGGTGGTGTTTTCTAATCATTAAGAGTCATACTCGGGGGATTCGACACCCTAATGACACCTCATGTTTGAAATTATTCTTAACAATTTAACAATAATTTTTAACCTAAGGGTTCTACTATAATGGACTAACTACTATATTTGATTTTGAAATAACTTTTAAATTATAGTCATGCTAAAAATGTCTATAGGCTCCACCGCCTATCATTTAGGTTCATGTGATTGAATAAGAAGCCTTTGGGAAACACTCACATTCTCGTTCCAAGGAAACTATAAAGGAAACATTATAATTAACCATTACATGAAGGATCATTAAATATATTTCTCTAAAAGGTTTAATATATGATGCTTCATAAATTAGATTTTATTTAAATATTATGGTGTCTATGTTTAATGAATTTCAAATACCAGATATAAGGAAAAAATGTTTTGTAATTCATTTAGCTAATTCTATTAGGCAGATAGACATGCTATATAAAAATAACCTTCAAGCATTATTTATTTCGATTAAATCCAATCAAAATAATAAAATTTGTCTTATAATTTCCTTAATATCCATTTTATTTATCCATAAATTCGTATATCTATGTTTGGTTAATGAAAATGTCAATTTCAAGATATATAGAAAAACACCATTCAAGTTGTAATGGGAAATTTAATTAACATAAGCCTCATAATTATAACTGTTAAGATAGACACATGTTCTCTATCATTTTAAGGGAATTAGTTTAGTAATATTCAATCATACAATTTTATATAACATCTTATAAGTGGCTATGGACATGTTAAATAACCTTCCCTATATAGGATGATTATACCCACACAAGGATTACATCAAGGAATATAATCGATAATATTGGGCTATGAGGGTTCTATCATTCCATTTTCGGTTTATTTATATGGGTACCCATACCCTGTTTATGGAGTCAATCCTCTATAAATTACAATTGGAATCCCATTTAAATATGAACCCTAATAGTTATTGAATTAAATATTTCTATCACCCTTAATAGGATCATATCATAAATTAATTTCCCTAAATATGAAAATGTGTAATGTATTTTCATTTAGTAATTTGGTCATACTGGCTGCCATTCCCAAGTCATAAAGGCACAATCCTTTATAATTTAAAATAAAACTTCATTTTGAAGTAACCATTTTTCACCAAGAATTAAAATTGATCATACATATATAATATAAAAATGGTTTAGTTAGATGATTTAACATTCCGAAATCATAAATGAACATTACTTTATTTTAAAAAATTTCCATTAATGTAACTTGAAATAGCTTCCACCATTTTATGTTAGTGTATTAAAAGTTGATTTAAGTTGGTTCAATTATATGATTCACACAATCCAATTTAAAAAGGCCCATACTCTTTATAAATTGAATTTCACCCCGATTTAATCATAACTAATAATGTTTCTGCCTATAAAACCAATATCCCATAAATAAAATATGTCATGATTAGATAGTTAAGGTGCCACAATCAAGTTATACTGGAAACCACAATTTAGGTTGTTATAAAAACATTATTTACCAATATCATATCATAATTATAAGAATGAATAAAATCACATATTTGTAAAGACTATAGACATATAAAAAGGAAATATGAGAGGCATGGAATATATGAAAAGAATGATAATTATCACCTAAATATGGTAGATAAGTAATTATCCTAAAAAATATCACATGGAACACCAAAAGAATATCCATACCCTGATTCACCCCCCTCTCAGGGTATATAGGCCCCTATTGGCCCTAACGATTGGTATTAGAGGGAAGGTTGCTTTTATCAAACTTGTTTGCTCCGACTTGGTGTAGTCGATTTGTGTGGTTAAATTAGTCAGCCCTTATATCGGTGTGCCATGGAAAAGGGAAAAACATCAAAGACGAATCATAAGTCTGGTGGTATTTCTCAGTGTGGAAGTGTGTATGGAAAATGTGTGATTCAACTAAAAGAATCAATCATCTTACTGAAAGAAGGCCTAGATGAATCTGATAGGGAAAATATTTATTCACTAAATCATGAAGTAGGAATGAGTGAAGTACCAGAACATCAATGTGAGGCTGAAACAACTGAAAAAGAAGAAGTTTCAAGAAGGAGGCCACCAATAGATGTTGTCAACATGAAAAAGGAAATGGACTGGAAATTGGATGAAGAAGTAAAATCTAAAGATATCTGGATCAAAGTATTGGAGATTGAGGTTGATAAGCTAAGTGGCTTAAATCAAATTCTTATTGATGTGGCTACTGAACTAAAGGAGAAGAATGATCCTCAAAGTGAATAAATACATAAGATGGATAAAATGAAAGGAAAACAAAAGGCTGGTGATCATGAAGAGGATCAAAAGCCAGATGAAGTTTAGAATCTGAAAGATAGAAATGAAGATCCAGTAGCATAGCTATCAGAAGAAGTTCAGAAGAATCAAAGGCTGCAACAAGAGAATGAATCTATCTCTAAATCTATTTCTGAGGAAAAATTGAAAGTAATGAATCAAGGTGACATGGTAGAAAATATCACACGAGAACTGGAAGATGAGATGAGTTATGGAAAGAATCTCAGAAGGGAACTAAATGCCCAAATTGAATCAAGGGATATGAAGATTCAAAAGTTGGAAGAAGATCTAGAATCAGTGAAGAAGAAAGTGGAGAAATCTGATGCTAAAGGAAATCCCAAAATGAAGGATGCCTTACAATTGCTATTTGATTATCCTTTGACAGGTCATGATGAAATGAAAAGAAAATTTGATATTTTGGAAAATAGGCAAGAAACAATTTTCTCAGATCAAAGAACATACAGTCTGGGAACAACTGGTATCGGATTTCATGAATCCCCTCCCGTGCAAGATAGAAACAGAGCTGTGAACAGTTCTAGATGTGAAAGAAAACCTATAGGTACTGGAGATAGGACTAAGAGGACCGTTACAAAAAGTAGTGATGACCTGTGCTATTTCTACAGGATTCACGACCACACATCAAGCTTCTGTTTAGAGTCTCATAAATACATATTAGGCTGTGAAAATAGAAACTTTACTGAATTTGAGAATAAGAATAAGTTTCATGAGAAATTAGAGAGTAGAGTCTCTCAAAGTAAAGCATTCATAAAATTCTATTACTATGGAAGAATGGGACACACCTTGAATATGTGTCAGGAAGCTCCGGAGCTCAATTTCAGATGAATAACTCTAGCTACATCAAAATCTTGACATATAAATGATGAAATGAGGTATGTATTTGATGGAAGATGTTTCATATGTACTGATCATGGGCATTTGGCTAGACAGTGCAGCAAGAAGAAAGCAGGGAAGGAAAAGGAACCCAGAAAGAGAATTTCGACTCGAGTGATGCCTAATGAAAAATTATACACTTGAAGAAAAAGTGGAACATTGAAGAATAGGCTTAGAGTCTCAGGGGAATCACATGAAGCTAAACAAAAGGTGTATCTATCACCTTCTTTGTCACACTCACAACCGTCCTCTAATAATGAACATGAACATATCTGGAAGAAAAAGGGAGGAAACACAACAGTTGTGAGTAAGGAGAATGTACGTTCAGTGGAGGACCCACCACCAATGAAAAATAGGGTGGCGACTCATAAATCTGATAAAAGGCAGATAAATAAAGAATGAGTTGAAAAATTCACAAGTCATGTGCCACAGAGAGGACTGGAAGAAAAATGAAAATCCATGCAATAGTGGAAGAAGCAAGGGAAGATGACAAGCAAGGAGATTCCTGCTCAGAGAAATAATCAAGGAAAATGGAATTTTGGAAGAACCACAAAGAAGGAAATGTGTACTAGTGGGTCTATACCCCAAGTGATGAGAAATGTCGGGCCTACATAATCTACATATCAAAAAAAGGCTCAGCATGTGGGTAATGAATGCTTAGTCATATGGCCAGAGCAGTTGATGTTGGCCAGGCAGCTGGAGGAAGCAAGAAAGGAGTGTGATGCACTCTAGGAAAGAATCAAAGCGTTGACCCATCAAGATCAACCAATACCCTCATCTTGAAGATTCGAGAAATAACCATATCCCTATGTATATAAATTCTATTTAATGATGATTTAAATTAATCAGGTTTTAGGGAGATACGATCCAAGGGGAAGTGGCATCTAAAAATGTAAAGTGGAAAGGTGATATGCTTCAGAGTTTCAATTGACTCAAATCAGTTTCCAAAGTCAAAGAATAAAGGAAGCAACATAGTGAAATATAAAGTGATTGTGTTATTAACTTTATCTCTTGTTTCCTACACCGAGTCCCAACTCAGTAGGCTTAGAGATTTTGTTAATGGATTAATTTCAAGTGGAAGATGAGAATAAATGTTGCATGAGGAGAAGAATGGTTATGAGTCTAAACAGTGGGACTAACCCCAGGAATTATTGCATAACATAGGGGGAGAATTCAATATCAAAATCAGATGCAAGAGCCATCAATGCAATAATTGGATGAATCGACTCAGGTGTTGTCTATGGAGGGAAGAAATATTTCTGGGGAAGCAGCAATAATCAATCATTTCATGCTATTTATTTTTCTCTAACAATGTGGTATCAGTTAACTGTTTTCAGGATACCAAGAAGCTGTGAGAGAGTATCAACAATGTTTCAGCAAGAAGATCAGAAATGTTGTAGAAAGAAATGACGTCATTAAACAATGACACAGTGAAAAGTTTTCTGTTTAAATTGAGGATGTGGTAAGAGACTCAGGGAGAGCAGAAGTGGCTGAAGTTGATACTGGTGGTGAGTACGAGGAAGTAAAATACTTATCTCCACAGAATCCAAAGAGTCGAGCTGAAACTGATAGGCAGAATATCATCAGTGATTAGTCAGCCCCAGTTCAGACAAGGAAAATCAAATCACTACAGCAGTCATATTTTCTATCTCGGGTTGAGCCAAAATACTTTGCTGATGTAGATGAAGATGAAAATTGGGTTCATTCCATGAATGAAAGCAAAAACAGATTGAGAATAATCAGAAATGGGTGATTGTTTCGAGGCCAACAGATATAAATTTCATCGGGTTTAAATGGGTCTTTCACAACAATATGAACAAAGATGACATAATGATTCAAAACAAAGCACGACTGGTGTGCAAAGGCTACTTCCTGATAGAGGGTATTGAAGTTTATGAGACATTTGCAGCAGTTGCAAAGTTGGAGACAATCAGATTATTTTTAGCCATAGAAGTGCAAAGAAAGTTCATTGTGTTTCAAATGGATGCCAACTCTACATATTTGAATAGGGTTCTGGATGAAGAAGTGAATATTGAAAAGCCAGATAGTTTCCCCATTCATGAGTACGCGAACAAGGTTTCTCAGTTGAAGAATGGGTTATATGGGCTGAAACAAGCACCAAGAGCATGGTGACACAAGGAAGTAATGGAACTTTCATTTCTCAATCCAAATATGACACAGAAATTCTGAGAAGGTTTGGAATGGATAATTACAAGGAGATGAAGACTCCAGTTGCTACCGGGTTAAAATTATCAAAATATGTGGATGAAAAGGCAGTTAATATAACAAAATAGAGGCAAATCATTGGAAGTTTGTTGTACTTGACTGCAACAAGTCCTGATATTGTTTTCGCCACATGCCAAGCAGCGAGATATCAGAGTAATCCCAATGAAAGCCACATACTTGTAGTTAAAATAATACTTCAGTATATCAAAGGCACTGTGGATTTCGGTCTAATGTATAATGACAAATCTCAATCAGTGTTATTGGGTTACACAGATGCAGATTGGGCCGGATCAGTAGAAGAAGAAAAATCGACGTCAAGAGATGCATTCTATCTTGGTGTATTATGTATTTCTTGGCTTAGAAATAAACAAGATTGCATTTCATTGAGCACCGTGGAAGATGAATATATTGTGGCCACTCAAGCATGCACACAATTATTGTGGATGAAGAAGAAACTTAAAGATATGGTATTTTAAGTGAAGTCTCTGATCAGAATCCAGTGCGATAACTAAAGTGTTATCAATCTTAGAAAAAATCATGTCCATCACTCAAGGACAAAGAATATTGAGATAAAGTATCATTTTATCAAGGAGAAAGTTGAGGGAGGAATCGTGAAGTTGGAGTATGTGCCTACAGAACTATAGGTTGCAAAAATTATGATAAATTCCTTACCCAGGGAAGTATTTGAACGGTATCGACTGGATCTGAGAGTTCAGTAGACTCCCCCTACTTGAAATAGTGTGGATGTGGAACCACCCCCTCTCCCCAAGGTATGAGGTTTTTTTCCCTAATGTGCTGATGTGTTCTCTACTCTGTTAAAGATTGCAAAAGAGTGACCATTGGGTTCATTGAAAAAGGGGGAGAAAATAGTGATTGTTCAAGGGGGAGACAGTGTGAAGTGTTTGATAAATCATGAATGATATGGGGAGAAGCTGACAGGAGGAGCAGACAGATAGGGGGAGAGAAAAGTGAAATGGGGAGAGTTTTAAATCTGATGATGCTAGAAGTGATCAATCAATGCATATAAATCACGACAGCCGAGGATCGTGATAAGAGCATAATAGTGGTGTTGGAATGGTGAGAGAAGGTTTCCAGCTATCACCAATTGGGATCAGTGTGGTTCAACAATTGGTATCAATTTAATAATTGGTATCAGGTTGGAATCAACAATTGGTGTTTGACATGAAGTGATTCATTGATGAACTTTTCATACTACTCTTGTTTCTCATGCCGAGCATTTCCCATGTGGGCATAAATTATGTGTTAACTGAATCCTTGAATGCTATCAGAATTGCAAGAGGTGAATGGGGGTAGCGGCTGGCAGAAGACTCAGTGAGGTATCAATGTGCAGAAAATAATTCTGAGAAGAGTTATGAAGAGTTTTCAACAAACCCAAAGGAGGATGTTGTTGGGAAAAAATTACTCAAGGTAACATTGCAGTATTTTTGGGTTGAATGTGTTTGTTGACAAATCATGTTTCCATGGAGAATTGTCGAGTTCCCGAGAATTTTTTGAAAATCCATGTTGACAAAGAACGATGACAAAGGAATGGATGATCTAGAGGCGGTAAAAAAGAGCAGTACAAGGTGGCGTCATTTCCCAGTGTTTTCCAAATTTTTGGGGTCCAAAATTTGGAGTTTGGTGAGCATCACAAAAATAGGATTTCCATGAAGATCATATTTTTAGATGGCATAGGAATGAGTTTTTCAAAGATGGGATGCATGGATTGGATTTTTCTAAGACCAAAAAAATAGAGGCGGTGATGCTTCATGATTACATCAGTGCTTCGCGAACGACAGAGTTGAAGCACATCGTGGTGGTGAAGGGCTTTGCGAGGGAGATTCGTGGCCAAGGCACGAAGGAATGTTGACGGTGATGCCCTGTGATTACGAAAAGCTCCGTGATCGGAAAATTTCCGTGCTGATTCACGATTTAGTCAAAATTCCGGTGGAAACTTCGGAGATTCACGATTTGATATGACGTGGCGTTGACTTTGTGCGGAAGCTTCGAGGGTCGGTGGAATCGCCTTTAAATACAGGTCAACCCCCTTGAGAGAAGTAGAGAGAATTTTCAGAGAAAATCATTTTCTCTCGGTTCGCGAAGGTAGTTCGTGTAGCCTGTGTGCTTTGCGAAAGAGGAGCTTCATGGGGGATATTCTAGCTCTGCGAAAGTTGCGAGCTCCGCGTTGGCTTAGTGAGCTTCGCGAGGGAAGTTGATCTGAAACAACTTTTTCTTCGCGGTAGTGCTTCGTGAGAGTGATTCGCGAAAAGGTAGGAGCTTCGTGAAGGATTGTTTGAGCTTCGCGAAATTTGGAGCCTCGCGAAGTAGGGTGCTTTGCGATGGTGTTTCCAAAGGTAGTTTCCTAGTGTTCAGAGGCAAAGGGGTATTTATCAGTGGATGAAAGTTGGACATTAATAGAGCATCTATCTACAGTTGAGGATGCGTGCTTTCATGTAAATGAAGAGGCCTACAGGTTTATAAACTGTGAGTGGATCCTTTCCTAGTGCAGTGAGCAAAGGAAGAGGAAGTAGGTGATCCTCTCCACCGGCAGTGAGCCAGAGAGGGAGAGAAACCGGGAGTGAGTCTTGGGAAAGTAGTGAGCTGACCCGAAACCTTTTTAAGGCAGTGATCTTGGGATAGAGTGAATGTTCCCGAATCCTTGTATCCACATCTAGTGAAGATTTGTGGAATTTGGTACGACCAGAAACTTTTCGGCGTATGCTCCTTGGACGTAGCCGAGTGAGGGTGAACCAAGTAAGAATCTTCGTGTATGCTTGCTTGCTTCCCTGCATTGAATTCAAATCATCATCATCAGATAAAGAAGAAGAGAGGTGGTCATAATAAACACACAAGTGAAAACAAAGTGACCCTTGTAATAAAGAAGTCAAGATCCAGTGGGGTATGAAGAATTTAGAAAAGAATATCCATCCCTGATTCACCCCCCTCTCAGGGTATATAGGCCCCTATTGGACCTAACTGTGTTAAATATAAGAATTACAGGATGAACATTCCCTAAATAAGGCTCAAATTATCAAATGAACACCCTTTTATCTAGGTGGTGTTTTCTAATCATTAACAGTCAAACTCGGGGGATTTGACACCCTAATGACACCTAATGTTTGAAATTATTCATAAGAATTTAACAATAATTTTTAACATAAGGGTTCTACTATAATGGACTAACTACTATATTTGATTTTGAAATAACTTTTAAATTATAGTCATGCTAAAAATGTGTATAGGCTCCACCGCCTATCATTTCTGTTCATGTGATTGAATAAGAAGCCTTTGGGAAACACTCACATTCTCGTTCCAAGGAAACTATCAAGGAAACATTATAATTAACCATTACATGAGGGATCATTTAATATATTCCTCTAAAAGATTTAATATATGATGTTACATAAATTAAATTTTATTTAAATATTATGGTGTCTATGTTTAATGAATTTCAATTACCAGTTATAAGGAAAAAAATGTTTCGTAATTCATTTAGGTAATTCTATTAGGCACATAGACATGTTATATAAAAATCACCTTCAAGCATTATTTATTTTGATTAAATCCAATCAAAATAAAAAATTTGTCTTATAATTTCATTATTATCCATTTTATTTATCCATAAATTCATATATCTATGTTTTTTTAAAGAAAATGTCAATTTCAAGATATATAGAAAAAAACCATTCAGGTTGTAATGGGAAATTTAATTAACATAAGCCTCATAATTATAACTGTTAATATAGACACATAGTCACTATCATTTTAAGGGAATTAGTTTAGTAATATTCAATCATACAATTTTATATAACATCTTATAAGTGGCTATTGACATGTTAAATAACCTTCCCTATATAGGATGAGTATACCCACACAAGGATTACATCAAGGCATATAATAGATAAAGTTGGGTTATTAGGGTCATATCATTCCATTTTGGGTTTATTTATATGGGTACCCATACCCTGTTTATGGAGTCAATCCTCTATAAATTACAATTGAAATCCCAATTAAATATGAACCCTAATAGTTATTTAATTAAATAATTCAATCACCCTTAATAGGATCATATCATTAATTAATTTCCCAAAATATAAAAATGTGTAATGTATTTTCATTTAGTAATTTGGTCATACAGGCAACCATTCCCAAGTTATAAAGGCACAATCCTTTATAATTTAAAATAACACTTTATTTTGAAGTAACCATTTTTCACCATGAATTAAAATTGGTCATACATATATAATATAAAAATGGTTTAATTAGATGATTTAACATTCCAAAATCATAATAGAACATTACTTTATTGGACAAAATTGGCATTAATGTAGCTCGAAATAGGATCCAACATTTTATGTTACGGTATTAAAATTTGATTTAAGTTGGTTCAATTATATGTTTCACACAATCCAATTTAAAAAGGCGCATACTCTTTATAAATTGAATTTCACCCCCATTTAATCATAACTAATAATGTTTCAGCCTATGAAACTAATTTCCCATCAATAAAATATGTCATGATTAGATAGTTAAGGTGACACAATCAAGCTATACTGGAAACCACAATTTGGGTTGTTATAGAATCATTATTTACTAATATAATGGAATAATTATAACAACGAATAAAATAACATATTTGTAAAGACTATAGACATATAAAAAGGAAACATGAGAGGCATGGAATATATGAAAAGAATGATAATTATCACCTAAATATGGTAGATAAGTAATTATCCTAAAAAATCCCACATGGAACACCAAAATATATCATGAAACCAATCAATTCAATTTACATGGTATGTAATATGCATCGAATGTGAATATCTATAAGAATATAATGATGGATGTAACAATACATCATTTCTATACTGATATAAGGTGAAAATACCATAAAGCACATAAATCTGCATGAAACATAAGGTACATCAATCACTAAATGTGAAAAAATAATCTTCTTGTAATAATGAACCATACAAACAGGAGTCCCATAGCTGAAAACATGGTATTTTCCCTATAGTAGGGTTGATCACTCCCAAACACATGAAATTTTAAATTTTCCCACACATTCCTAGTGTCCTACCTACAATCCTCAAATATTAAGATAATGTAAAATAGCTATGATGTAACTATAAAACACCCTGTCCTAGGAGACACCGAAATGATCCCCGAGTCAGCCAATTACATGGGTCTAACATGACTCCCCATATGCCACATGCTACTGATTAAAAACAAGGACCTAATGAATGTAAAACAAGAGACTATACAATATTTAAATTATAAAATATAGAGTAAACATAATTAATAGTAGTTACAAGAAGGATAATAATAACTGATAAAATGGCCAACCCAAAATATACAACCATCTATCAACATTCTCAAATATACAAAGAAATATATATATATAATTCAAGAAAAATGAAGAAAAATGAAACCCAAGTCCATATTGATGAGAATTATGAACACAAACATAGTTCTATTCTCCTAAAATCCCTTTTCTAAGAATAATAGTGCAACTCTAAATGGCGAGAAATCTGAATCTAGAATCATTATCACAAATCCTTGAGGTCTGTCTGGGTAACAATGATGGCCAAAATAGGGTTTGAGATAAACTCAGTAGGCCCCCAATAATGGTTTATAATGCTATCAATTATTTGAATGTAATATACATTAATGAGGATATATAAGAAATAAGGTAGTGAATAATTGAATATAAACATGTTGATCTCGAGTTCCTCAATGGAAATCAAGTCAACAATATCTACTTCGGCCCAATGCTATAATATCTCGAATGTTGTGACATCATTAATATAGGTATACTTTTATATATATATATGTATGTATGTATTTAATTATGTATGTATGTATTATATATGTGATATATATATATATATATGTGGGTATATATAGATACATGGTAATAGCCCGGACCCAAGGCATAACTCAGGAAACCATGCTTAGTCATAAGGGTCTCATGGAATAATGTGGGGTATCATGCTTGTGTATCATTAATAATGAGGGAATCTATGATTTTGTATCATAATTTACAAGTGAGACCATACTATATTATCATAATTTATAATGGGTTTCATACACTAGTATCATAATTTACATGGGTCACCATGTCTAAGTATTAGAGTTTATATGGGATGCAATGACCGAGTATCATGAGTAATAAGGGACCCCCTGCTTGAGTATCAGGATTAATAATACAATGTTCATGTGCATTAAATTGTTAAGAATAATCCCTCAAATATATCAATTTAAAAAATAAGAAACGTTTTGGTTGTTCAATTAAATTAAAAAACAAATAACAAAGAATGTATTATATATAAACATGCCACAACACAATTCATCCATGAATAAATAAGAATCCATTCCCATAATAATTACATGTTACACATTATATATTCTCATTTTATAACAATTTTTAGTAGATAGGATTGCACTCTTCATAAGTGGTCTTGTTAGGAAACAAGGGCTTGGTAGTTATACCATTTAAATTAATTGAAATTCATAATCTCATACATGTGAGTAAATCCAACAAAACTCAAGGGTGATTAAATCATAGGTAGATAATTTTAATCTCATCATTTAAATCATCCACCAAAAGGGTGTTTTAATCTCCTAGATGAAGCACAAGTCACTATAATATAAGAAACCCCCCAAAAGCGGTGGATCCGGTTTAGGATAAAAACCTCCAATAGTGAAATTTAACACACAATAAGTATTTATTCTGAGAAATTAGGACCCACATCATTAATTTAACATTTAAAGGGAATCATATGAAAAAATGGTCTATGAATAATGACATATTTTATAAAATAATCATACTTTAATGGAAACTCCATATACCACATACCTTATGCTTATGAATCATAACTTATCTATTATTTGAAAATTATTTGATTTGGTTCAAGATAAATCAACGAAATAAAAACTCCCTCAAAATAAGGAATATGAGCTCATATAGAAATTGAATTCAATAAAGAAATGGAAATGAAGGAAGTATAAATAAGGGGTATTAGACTATACGGTATGATTCCAAAACACTTAATGATTCTCAATTCTAAATCCAAAAAATGAGAACTATGAAAGGCTAGGATGAGGAGTGAGAGATCGAGGGGCCTATTGTGCGTAAAATAAATGAGGGAGAAGACGGAAGGAAATTAAAGTAAGGAGGAGAGGGAGTAAAAGGGTAATTTGTCCCATATAAATGAGGCACTTGATTTGTTTTTCATTGTATGGCCAAACCATGTCCCAACCATGTGACTCCACTTATTAAGTGGAACTAACCATTTGGGCTAGCCAAAAAGGCTTGGAAAAACCTACACAACCAATGTGGTTCTTCAGTAGTTTCCCTAAATCCCAACACAAGGTTGTCAGGCCTACTTTGAATGATTAAACAAACTTTTCAAGTCCTCTTACTGGATGAATTTTTTAGTCACACAATTACTACTAACTGTGCACCAACCATGCACCTCAGGTCGTTCCTATAAAATCCGAATATTTGGGCTCTAAAAAAGCGCCAAACAATACTAAAAATCCACTGAAAAGCTGAGTCAACAATTGAGAGTTTAACGCATTATAAAAGAGAAAATTTTATTTATTTTAAATCTCTAAATTACATTTCAAAGATAATGTTGACATTTATCCCCTCCACTAAATGACAATTTCACACTCTATTGAAAATTCCATCTAGTTCAAAACATGGGATCTTCCACGTATCATTCAAGTTAAAATTAATGAATGTAGTGGTTATATGTAACAATTTTATGACCAAACCTTTTTTATATAAAATATAATAAAACTATAGGTCATTTAACACTTAATATTAGCATAAAATAGTTAATAATGTAGAGGTATAACCCAATCAATGGAAATCGAGATAGGAAACCACATGCCTCAATTCTTTCCTACGTGATATGTTATTTTAAAATCATATATAGTACATTTAAATTTTTATAATTTAAAAAAAACCCCCATATAAATAATTATAATATCATATATGACCCACTTATAACATTTCAACACCTTTTTACTAAAATTTATTTATTAAAATCATTATTTATGTGTTATCTATTTTGTTTTTCATGTAAGATCTGGTTCAGTAGTTTCAATCCATACTTTTATATCATCTTTCCATCATCTAATTTTTTTTCATGATAAAAATATCCAATATATATATATATATTTTTATATACATATTTATAATAATTCCTTAATGGAATACATGAAAAATGGATCACATCGCTTCATAAAGGTGGCACTCCACACGTACCGATCAGAAACATTGTCATTTTTTAATTTGATTAATGGTAAGATTGTAAATGATATATTATATTTGAAAAATAATAATTATGTAATTAATATAATATATATTAATTAATTTCATCATTATAATCATCAAATTAATGTGTGAATGACAATGAATTAAACCACTACATGTAGACGGTAGACCATACGTTCCTAAGAGCAGTGCTTTCCTATTCCATAAGATATAAAGGACTTGAATAAGTGTTTTTACACCCATATAATAAAATTTATTTATACTTCATATAACTAATTTATTTTATGATCATTTTTATAGAATATTTTACGATGGTATAATAGGAAATAAAATGAGAACATGCAGTTAAAAGTTATACCTCTTCTTTAGAAAACAACATTTAGCTTAAACCTTAAGCCTTCTAGGTTGATCATTTCATAAATAAGAGCCTCTAGGTCATGAGATTTATGGATTTAAAGGGATTTTGTTATTTAATTCTCAAGATAATTAGATAAATAATAATTAACAGGAGAGGCTATGTGGTGTCCTTACATTAGAGAGGAGAGGGACAACCTTGGAACTACTTATTGTATTAAATTAAAATAAATTATTTTTAATGATCACGTGAAAAAAATAGATATATTTAAAATATAGTATGTATATAATTTTAAATAATATCATATAATAAAATTTACTCATGTTTATGTGATGTTTTATCCCTTTTGTCTTTTCATTAACCCATGTTTACCCTTTTAATAATTACTACAGTAACATTGTTTTTTAGTATTTAGGGGTCAATAAAATTACTATATAAGGAAAGAAAACCCAGAAATTGAAAATGGATGATATTATAGACTATATACCATTCATTTGTACAAATATAATATTATTTATAACTTTTAAATCATTTAATAATATATTATTTAACATAATAATCCATTAAATTTATTTTCACGACTATTGACATGATCTGAATTTAAAAAATATTCATATAGTAATATAATTATAATGAAAATTTATAAAATATAAATTATACACCATTTTTATATAATATCTTTTGGAACACTATAAATTTCCCAAAAATAGTAATTTTATAGTTTTTAATATCATTTAGTTGATTTTTCTACCGCTTGCACAAACACTATGTTAGCATCACCTAAATATTTAATGTAATTATTTCATAACTAAAAGAAAAAGATAAATTACCATGAAAAAATTAATTTATTTATATTTAAAATTAAAATTTTATTACAATTTATAAATTTTTATCCCTAATATAAAAAATTATATATCTTTATAGCAAAAAAGATACATTTTAAATTTTACCTATACTAAAAATAATATAAAGGTCTTTATCAAACATAAATAGAACCAAAATGCCATATTCATTAATATATAAAGGGTTTCGTTAAATTAAAGTCACAAAATTTAATATAGTCAAGTGTGTGGATGACTATGAAGCCTCATTTCAAATTTTGATCCTTTTTATACTCGTTTTATCCTAACCATGGTGAGAACATTTTTTTACCAATGTTACTATTCCTTTTGAAAAAAAATAAAGCTCAAATATTGACCAAAGTATTAAATTATTGTGAAAAATATTTAATAAATTTTATCAAAATTAAACCCCTCTAATTGGTAGATATTATTTTTAATATAAACCCACCAAACACAACAGAAAACTGTTTTCAAGAAAAATGATTTTTTAAGTGTAAAAATGATTTTATTAAAAATGTAAGAATTATGTTGATTAAAATGAAATTAATTTGATTATTTCAAACCAAATATAAAAAATATATAAGCCTTTCTAGACATGTTAATGGAAAATAAAGTTTTCTATTAAATATAATTTTCTTTATAGTTAACTATAAATTTAATATTTTTTGAAGAATTCAAAAAATTCACCTTAAAATAAATTTCATATGCTAATTTAAAAAGCTATATAATTTTTATACAATAAAATATCTAAAAGTGATAGAAATTAAATATAATATTTTCTCATAAAAATCTATGAAAACAATTTTTGAAGAAAAACTATTATTGACACATAAGATCACATCACTAAAAATGGAATTCTTATTTCGTTAGACTTAATCAATACATTTATATTATGTAGGAATATTATAAAAATAATTAATAATGTGGCTACTCTAATTCATACCCTCTATTTCAAAATCTATGTTATAACAGTTATATATAAAATAATATTATTCTATGGTTCATTTATGAATGGTGTTGCATGTCATATATGCTATAAAATAGAGTCATGTTTTAATTTTTCAGGGTATTAAATGCTCCCCCCCCAAATAAATTATAGACTCTCAATTTCATCTCAATCATGGAAACTGATGGGTTTAATCTATGAAAATAAATTTTTTTAAAACCCACACGATAAAAAGGGTTAATAAAACTTCATTGGAAAGATATGAAAATTTAAATAGGGAGGTAATTTTGATTAACACTGAACTGGGTTTAAAAATATGATGACATTAGAGGGAAGTGAAAAAATGGAAATATAGGATAAAAAATAACATCATTGGAATAATAGTGATTGATTTATAGAATGATCATGAGAAATTTAATGAAGAAAACATCATAAATCAATTAGTGATAAATAATACTATAAATTTATTAAAAATAAAATTAATAGGATAAAATTTTTATTTAAATATCATTTTCCTTAAGTTGAGATATTATTTTTAAAATAAATATAGAGAACAGAAGGAAATATACGTACTATATTTTCTTTCCATTTCATAAGAATTATTTTATTCATTGGTTGTGCTTCGATAAATTTCCATGCGTATCTCAACTATTTCTCTAGGAAATAAATATTCGAGATAAAATTTTCTTACCTGAAGCACTAAATTCATGTTTTAACATATTATATGATATAAAAAATGATGAAAATATATTTCCACTATATAAAATAGAAACGAAAAACCCAAGTTAAAATAATCACCAATATTAAAAAACATTCATATGAGGAAATACTACATTAATATCCAAATCCTCACCTAAAGTTAAAATCAGATCAATATATAAGTAAATAACCATAAAATTATAACATCTTTTTTTACCAAATAAAATTCCAAAAATTGTGAAACATTTGATCACATATTCTGCCAAGATCAATTTAACAGTAATCTAAAAATAATATTGATCACTCATAAATTCACATACTAAAAATGTATATTCCCTGTGATGTAATATCTAAAATATGCCAATATTTGTAACACCCCAAGAATTCATAATGTGTTATTTCTTCAAAATAATTCAATAACTTGCACTGCACGCAACACCGAGTTCAATCACACCATTAAAAGAGGTCATGAATAGTATTAACTACATTTTGAACTTTATATAATCCTTATAATTTTAGAATCCCTATTATGAGTTTCTTAGTCATAATGCAAGAACAGATTCATTTTCAGTATTTCACTTTTATCAACTTCTAATAGTGAAACCTTTTTAAATACAATATTTTAATCTTTTTTTAAAATGAAACACCCCAAGCTTCCACGGTACGTTTCCCTTAAAATAATGCGATAGCGTGTGTTGTACGCAACCTCGAGTTCTAACACACACCACAACTAATTAAACTAGCCGTTGTGAATAGTAATACCTAATTTTTAAAATTATATATATTTTATATTTCAAAATGGACTTCATTTTTGGATTCTGAATATCTAATTTAGCCTAAGGTGAAATTTTGGTACTTTTCGGATAACTTTCATATTTTGATGAATAGTGAAAATTACTAAATTTTAATTAAAAACAACTTTTTTAATCAAAATAATTAACAGTGATAAATTATGAATTAGAGTGGTTTTAAAGTATTTTTAGAATATATTTTTACCATTTAATATAATGTTGGTCATTGGACATAATTTTACAATTAAACCGAACATAAACGAGTGTCAATCTTTTGATAGTTATTTTCTCTTAAAAACACGCTTTTTGTTTTGACAGCGGGAATTAATTTCAAATTAATTTCTGCCACTTCTGTGTTTTGAATTTAGGAAAATGGATTCCATATTTGGAATCAGGATGTTCAAATTGTGTAAATAGGTAACTTTTATTTTTAGACATTTTGAATAATTACTGCGGTAAATATTTTATTTACCATGGTTAAGGGTAAATCCGGTAAATAAGGGTTAAAAAAATAATATTATAATAATACTAAATTACCCTAAAACGTGTCTTAACCCTATTGGTTGATACATGGTCGACCATGGGAACCTTTGTGTCAATTTTGGGACCCCATGGATCCACTTGTAAGTGATAATGACACTTTATTTTAATTAAGTTAAAATGAATACAAAAATGACACAAGCATATATCTTTTAGAAAAACAATTGTTACATAGGGTTATATATGTTGGATTTTGGATTATAAATATTCATTAGAAAGATAAAAAGATTTCCTACATAATGATATTTTATTTATAATTTTTAGACATTAAATAATTTATTTTATTTATGACACAATGATGATGCAGTAATTACTATAATAGTGAAAAATTAAAATAAGTGATATTATAAATACCCAAATAAATAAAATATGAAACTTCTAATGAATTAAACTAATTTTCTAGGATAATATGATATATTATGATCGATTTAATTGACTTTATTCGAAGTAATCAGTCTGTTATGAGTTTCAAAAAAATCAACTATTGAATAGTGTCAAAATTGACATAAAAGAGTTCTTAAAACAAATATTATATTATTAATTGATATTAAATTCCTAAAAATCTAAGGTTCGGCCAAGAGACTTATATCATGATAGGTTCATCATTAATGGACCACTTGGGGGTCTCTTGGATGTATATAGTAAGTTTATTAACCATATTATATAAAAATACAAAGAGACATTGTAAAAGTGAAACTAATTAACTTAGAGTTAATACTTAAAGATAAGGTTAATATAAGTACCCAAACCTGTCCAAATTCTATTGGTTGAGTTGTTTTCGACCCATCCCCACATTAGCCTTTGAATAGTCAACTTTTGAGCCATTAGAAACCGAATATGAATTTATTATAAATTAATATTTCTAGCTTTTCCAAAGGTGCCCCTCACCCCTCTTATAAAAGGGCACTCCTCCTTCTCATTTCTTCACACCTCTAAAGCCTTTTGTTTCGGCCAAACTCTGCCCAAATACTCTCCCAACATCCCTCAATACAACCTAGAGGCCTTAGTTTGATCAGAAAGCCAACCTAAGGAGCCCTTTTGATCAAATCAAAAGGAAGAACCCGAAGAAGAGGTAATGATTTCACCACCCTTTTCTAAGTTCATTTCTTCTTCCACTTCTTCTTCCTTTGTTCTTACCATTCTGAAATAATAACTCCAGTATCTCACATATACTGTGATGTTATTATAAATATGGTACGATCATATTCAGTATTCTATCCACCCTTTGAATAACATGTCACCATACGTGCGTACGTACGGCTTACCGTCTCCACGTCGTGGTGTAATTGTTATTCAATATAATATTATTTGGATGGGTATAATAATGATGTGTAACTCATGTAAATAATAAATATAACATGTTAATGATTCTGTATATATGATATACCATCCATTTATATATTATTTTAATATCAAAAGAATGATATTGTCGCTCGTGCGTACGTACGGACTACCGTCTCCACGAACGCGATGAGATTCATTCTCCATCGTAACCATTAAAGCGTAATTATCATTTTATGATTTAAAAATGATGTTTAAGGACTTGATATCATTCTGGATATGAATAATATACAACCTATCCTTTACAAACATGTCTTACGTAACAAAACATATGAAAGAAAACAAGTAAGTTAACACCCGAAACAACGATAATACTAAGATATTATTATCAAATCAATATTAAAAGAACATATATGATATCATATTAATGTATATGATTCTTGTATAATTTAATAACAATTATTTCACCATTATACAGGAGGTTAACCTACCACAACCAAGGAAAAGTACAAGGTAAGGGTTATTTCACAATCTCTTCATTATCCGAGGTTGTATTATACGTAATAATCTACTGGGATCTCTTTATCATCCACATCCATGTTTCTTTGAAATGTATTTCAAAACATTTTTACTATTTACAAGAATATGGGTTAAAGTCATTTATACCCTTGTTTGACTTTTTATAAGAGGTTTATAAAGGAATCTTTCCGTCGTTTTCAAAACAAGGTCCTTTTTAACCTTTTCGACTGAATTGAGGTAAGAATGTTTTTTTTAACTTATACGGAGGGTGCGGTTATTTTACGCCGTTATAAAATCTTCAAAGCTTTCCTTACAAGCTTATAAGAATATTTTCAAAGAAAATGTTTTATTTTATATGGATCTTAAATGATTTCAAAATAAAAGGAGATATTTCTTTAAAACGAATTTTGATTTCATCTATGTCAACATCCTTTGATGGATTTTAAGATTATTTGAAGTTGATTTATTATGATACAAAACTTATATATTGTATTGAAGGTTTTGTGATATGTTTGACAATGGATGTGCTATTTTTATACCATTCATAGGTTATGGTGAAATTATTGACATTTCGTATGCTAGTTTTAATACGAATGTTTATGTTATGTTTAAACCTTTTCATATGGGAATGCATTGGACTTAATAAGTGACGGGTGGAGCCCGCTATAGCTCCTCGATGCATCGGTAGGTCTCATGAGACAAACTAGTGTCTTGGCACAAGGCCTTGGCAAAATCTTATTTGTAGTCTTGGCACGAGGCCTTGGCTATGTGGTTATGATAGTCTGGCATTATGCATTCCAACATTATGAAAGTGGTTATTGATTTTTGCATGTGATTATTCGATTAGTAGAATATCCATGTGAATAAGTAAATGGCATTATTTCATTTTATTTATGCCATACCATGTTGAAAGTTCATATTTAAAAGGCTTTTGTTTTAGTTATACATTGCCTTAAATGTTTATTCTTATTTATGAAAGTTTCCTCTATATTGTTATCCTTACTGGGCATTTGAGCTCACCCCTTTTCAATGTTTTATTTTTTTTTCCAGGAAGTGAAGAAGTAGGTTATGAATGACCTGCAGGGATATTATGTGGGGATATGAGTGTGGATTATGGAGACATTATGTTATTGTAGTAGTTTTTCATTTTATGATGTAATGTAAAACTTATGAATATATCTAGTGTTTCCAAGGCTACTAAACCAATCGGTCTTTCGAGATTTGATCTTTCTTGTGATCATGACAATGTTATGTAATTAATGCACCGACTCTGGGTAGCTGGGGTCGGGGCGTTACAGTTGGTATCAGAGGAAGTTTAGTACAAACCTTGGAAGCTAGATTTAGATAAACTCTGATTAGAGCACGTAGACCTAAGATGAACTTTGAGGATTAGTATAGAAGAACTTCCTAGAATTTTGGTATTGTAGAGATTTTGTGAGTTTTCCGAGCAATACATCCCTGTCTGGATACGAGCAGGTAGAGGCGGCTCTGGCACAGATGTACCTAGGGGTAAAACCCGAAAACACCGCTTTGAGCTAGACTCGAACGGGAACTGGTGCACGACAACGGGCCTTGCTGCACTCTTGGTTACGACACTCCCGGGGGATATGCTTAGGATAACTTTCACTATCTTTACAAATCATTATGAAGGGTTTATGAGTATATACTTCCTCAAAGAAAACATTTTTATGATTATGGATTATATCCATAAATAGTTCAATTTATGTTAAGTGTTTTATAAGTATGGGATTATGTATTTTGATTCATAAAATGATCTAGTTTATGCCATTGTTTAGAAATGGCGCCCAGTAGAAGGAATGAGAACTCCAGAAATGCACATGATCCAAAGAGAAGGAAGGATCATATCTTTCATGGTCTTAAGCTAGAATTTATAAGAGAAATAGTCTCCCATGTATTATCATCATATGAAGAAATAATATCATGTGTTGATAAGATAAGTAAAGAGTTTATTGAGTCCTATGGATTTGAAGGGAAGCAAGAGAAGAAAAGGATGGAAGAGAGAAAGATGGATAAAAGTAAGAGGGAAAAGAAGAATTTTCCCATATGTGGTAACTGTGGAAAGAAACACCCTGGAACTTGCCTGAAAGGAATGGGAGTTTGTTATAAGTGTGGAGGAAAAGGGCACAAAGTACGTGACTGCAAGGGTAAGAAAATGGTTTTAAATGTACAATGCTTCATTTGCAAGGAGTTTGGACACTATGCGAACCTATGTCCCAGTCATCAGACTATGCTGCAAATGATGCTATTGGATAATAATCAAGTTATGATACTACCACAGATGAAGAGGAATGATTAGAGTTCTTATGCTGATTATGTCAATTGAGTGTTGTATCAACAATGTACTTGTTATAATGATTATGGAGTATATAAGGATTGTACTGCAGTACTATTTCATTAAGGACTTGAGATTGTGTGGAACAAAGAAAAGTGACTCAATAGCAGGATAAATTTTTGGAAAATATATGGTTGAGAGAAAGATAAACCATAATATGGTTCTGATACCGAGTTAGTGATTTTAGAATAATACATGATTGATTTGGATAAATTATGTTGGATATTCTGGACTACCTTGGAACTGATTAATGATCTGTATATTCCATTATTGTTGGGGTTTAAAAAAATTTTGGATTAATGAAGTATATCCAGCTTTCTATATGGAATAAGGGAGCATGAATGTAATTAATAAGGAATATGGTAATTCAGGATGTTTCGGTGTATTAAAAGAATACATGATGAAGGTATTCATATGCTATTACAGGGTAAAAAGGTTCTACATTATGTTTACCTTACTTATAAATGTTGGACTGTGAGATTGGATAGAAGTATTTTGGATAGTTCTAGTTTGGATTATTTTGGATTGCCATAAAAGGACAACCCGAAAGTCGGGCGGCAACCCGTCGCGTCCGGCAAGGCTGTGAGACTTGAACCCGCAACCGAAGGGTGATAAGGGTGTATCACCTACCACTGGCCCACGAGATGTCCTGGATTAAATAATGTAGTTTTTATTAAAAGATCTTGTAGGTGAATTATAAATTCGTTTATTTTGGAACCCTATACGAATAGTGTAAATAGAATTTTTTTTTACATTCTATTATCTTTTAGAGTGAAAGATGAGTTTGTGGTAGAAATTTATTAATGGATAAAACTCTAATTATAAAGTAATTATATCTCCTTATGATCTTATCCAATCTCATAAATAAATTCCACAACATTAAGAAAAGGAACTTAGAACAAAAATGTTGTCCTAGATGGTACCTTAAATCATCACTAATTTATGGCTTTGGGATTATTGGCCTTTTCATAGCCATGTTCTCTACCACTCTCCATCAGATAATTGATGGTTAGATTTCTCCTCCATATCCATATTTTCCTACATGGAACCCTAGTATGTGTTATTTTCGGTAATCTTCATACTTTCCACTCTTTATTTTAAATAGAGACCTCGTTAATTAATTTTTCGATGTGGGATTTCAACTAAGATATTTTGAAACCTCAAAAATGTGTTATCCTAATACCCTATGTTTTGTTGAACCGATGGTATTTCAAATAATCATAGATTGATGAATTTAAGGACCTCAATTTTACACTTGTTTGTGATTGATGACCTCAATCACTACCTATAAATATTTACGTTTTTCCTCCAATTATATGTCTCTAATTGCCACCAATGTTCTGCTAATCGAGACCATAATTTGGTGGTGACCCTTTCATTTCTCTTTTCCTCATATTAAGACTAAATTTTAGTAACCCAATTTCCAATGTGGGTTTTCCCACAAATATATTTTCTACTTTCAACCTTTTATTTTTGAAGAACAATTTCAAATTGCGAGGACGCAATTTATTGAAGGAGGGGAGAATGTAACACCCCAAGAATTCATAATGTGTTATTTCTTCAAAATAATTCAATAACTTGCACTGCACGCAACACCGAGTTCAATCACACCATTAAAAGAGGTCATGAATAGTATTAACTACATTTTGAACTTTATATAATCCTTATAATTTTAGAATCCCTATTATGAGTTTCTTAGTCATAATGCAAGAACAGATTCATTTTCAGTATTTCACTTTTATCAACTTCTAATAGTGAAACCTTTTTAAATACAATATTTTAATCTTTTTTTAAAATGAAACACCCCAAGCTTCCACGGTACGTTTCCCTTAAAATAATGCGATAGCGTGTGTTGTACGCAACCTCGAGTTCTAACACACACCACAACTAATTAAACTAGCCGTTGTGAATAGTAATACCTAATTTTTAAAATTATATATATTTTATATTTCAAAATGGACTTCATTTTTGGATTCGGAATATCTAATTTAGCCTAAGGTGAAATTTTGGTACTTTTCGGATAACTTTCATATTTTGATGAATAGTGAAAATTACTAAATTTTAATTAAAAACAACTTTTTTAATCAAAATAATTAATAGTGATAAATTATGAATATGAGTGGTTTTAAAGTATTTTTAGAATATATTTTTACCATTTAATATAATGTTGGTCATTGGACATAATTTTACAATTAAACCTAACATAAACGAGTGTCAATCTTTTGATAGTTATTTTCTCTTAAAAACACGCTTTTTGTTTTGACAGCGGGAATTAATTTCAAATTAATTTCTGCCACTTCTGTGTTTTGAATTTAGGAAAATGGATTCCATATTTGGAATCAGGATGTTCAAATTGTGTAAATAGGTAACTTTTATTTTTAGACATTTTGAATAATTACTGCGGTAAATATTTTATTTACCATGGTTAAGGGTAAATCCGGTAAATAAGGGTTAAAAAAATAATATTATAATAATACTAAATTACCCTAAAACGTGTCTTAACCCTATTGGTTGATACATGGTCGACCATGGGAACCTTTGTGTCAATTTTGGGACCCCATGGATCCACTTGTAAGTGATAATGACACTTTATTTTAATTAAGTTAAAATGAATACAAAAATGACACAAGCATATATCTTTTAGAAAAACAATTGTTACATAGGGTTATATATGTTGGATTTTAGATTATAAATATTCATTAGAAAGATAAAAAGATTTCCTACATAATGATATTTTATTTATAATTTTTAGACATTAAATAATTTATTTTATTTATGACACAATGATGATGCAGTAATTACTATAATAGTGAAAAATTAAAATAAGTGATATTATAAATACCCAAATAAATAAAATATGAAACTTCTAATGAATTAAACTAATTTTCTAGGATAATATGATATATTATGATCGATTTAATGGAATTTATTCGAAGTAATCAGTCTGTTATGAGTTTCAAAAAAATCAACTATTGAATAGTGTCAAAATTGACATAAAAGAGTTCTTAAAACAAATATTATATTATTAATTGATATTAAATTCCTAAAAATCTACGGTTCGGCCAAGAGACTTATATCATGATAGGTTAATCATTAATGGACCACTTGGGGGTCTCTTGGATGTATATAGTAAGTTTATTAACCATATTATATAAAAATACAAAGAGACATTGTAAAAGTGAAACTAATTAACTTAGAGTTAATACTTAAAGATAAGGTTAATATAAGTACCCAAACCTGTCCAAATTCTATTGGTTGAGTTTTTTTCGACCCATCCCCACATTAGCCTTTTAATAGTCAACTTTTGAGCCATTATAAACCGAATATGAATTTATTATAAATTAATATTTCTAGCTTTTCCAAAGGTGCCCCTCACCCCTCTTATAAAAGGGCACTCCTCCTTCTCATTTCTTCACACCTCTAAAGCCTTTTGTTTCGGCCAAACTCTGCCCAAATACTCTCCCAACATCCCTCAATACAACCTAGAGGCCTTAGTTTGATCAGAAAGCCAACCTAAGGAGCCCTTTTGATCAAATCAAAAGGAAGAACCCGAAGAAGAGGTAATGATTTCACCACCCTTTTCTAAGTTCATTTCTTCTTCCACTTCTTCTTCCTTTGTTCTTACCATTCTGAAATAATAACTCCAGTATCTCACATATACTGTGATGTTATTATAAATATGGTACGATCATATTCAGTATTCTATCCACCCTTTGAATAACATGTCACCATACGTGCGTACGTACGGCTTACCGTCTCCACGTCGTGGTGTAATTGTTATTCAATATAATATTATTTGGATGGGTATAATAATGATGTGTAACTCATGTAAATAATAAATATAACATGTTAATGATTCTTTATATATGATATACCATCCATTTATATATTATTTTAATATCAAAAGAATGATATTGTCGCTCGTGCGTACGTACGGACTACCGTCTCCACGAACGCGATGAGATTCATTCTCCATCGTAACCATTAAAGCGTAATTATCATTTTATGATTTAAAAATGATGTTTAAGGACTTGATATCATTCTGGATATGAATAATATACAACCTATCCTTTACAAACATGTCTTACGTAACAAAACATATGAAAGAAAACAAGTAAGTTAACACCCGAAACAACGATAATACTAAGATATTATTATCAAATCAATATTAAAAGATCATATATGATATCATATTAATGTATATGATTCTTGTATAATTTAATAACAATTATTTCACCATTATACAGGAGGTTAACCTACCACAACCAAGGAAAAGTACAAGGTAAGGGTTATTTCACAATCTCTTCATTATCCGAGGTTGTATTATACGTAATAATCTACTGGGATCTCTTTATCATCCACATCCATGTTTCTTTGAAATGTATTTCAAAACATTTTTACTATTTACAAGAATATGGGTTAAAGTCATTTATACCCTTGTTTGACTTTTTATAAGAGGTTTATAAAGGAATCTTTCCGTCGTTTTCAAAACAAGGTCCTTTTTAACCTTTTCGACTGAATTGAGGTAAGAATGTTTTTTTTAACTTATATGGAGGGTGCGGTTATTTTACGCCGTTATAAAATCTTCAAAGCTTTCCTTACAAGCTTATAAGAATATTTTCAAAGAAAATGTTTTATTTTATATGGATCTTAAATGATTTCAAAATAAAAGGAGATATTTCTTTAAAACGAATTTTGATTTCATCTATGTCAACATCCTTTGATGGATTTTAAGATTATTTGAAGTTGATTTATTATGATACAAAACTTCTATATTGTATTGAAGGTTTTGTGATATGTTTGACAATGGATGTGCTATTTTTATACCATTCATAGGTTATGGTGAAATTATTGACATTTCGTATGCTAGTTTTAATACGAATGTTTATGTTATGTTTAAACCTTTTCATATGGGAATGCATTGGACTTAATAAGTGACGGGTGGAGCCCGCTATAGCTCCTCGATGCATCGGTAGGTCTCATGAGACAAACTAGTGTCTTGGCACAAGGCCTTGGCAAAATCTTATTTGTAGTCTTGGCACGAGGCCTTGGCTATGTGGTTATGATAGTCTGGCATTATGCATTCCAACATTATGAAAGTGGTTATTGATTTTTGCATGTGATTATTCGATTAGTAGAATATCCATGTGAATAAGTAAATGGCATTATTTCATTTTATTTATGCCATACCATGTTGAAAGTTCATATTTAAAAGGCTTTTGTTTTAGTTATACATTGCCTTAAATGTTTATTCTTATTTATGAAAGTTTCCGCTATATTGTTATCCTTACTGGGCATTTGAGCTCACCCCTTTTCAATGTTTTATTTTTTTTCCAGGAAGTGAAGAAGTAGGTTATGAATGACCTGCAGGGATATTATGTGGGGATATGAGTGTGGATTATGGAGACATTATGTTATTGTAGTAGTTTTTCATTTTATGATGTAATGTAAAACTTATGAATATATCTAGTGTTTCCAAGGCTACTAAACCAATCGGTCTTTCGAGATTTGATCTTTCTTGTGATCATGACAATGTTATGTAATTAATGCACCGACTCTGGGTAGCTGGGGTCGGGGCGTTACAATATTTCCCATAAATAACATGAATAACCGTATAGATATAATAAAATCATATGATCTTATAAAGCATAACTCAAACATTATTCCTTGAATAAAATATCATTATAGCCAAAAATATTTTCATTTAACTGAATTATATAATATTCTTAATATAGCATGCTTCTTCAAAACTAACATTAATCACTGAGTCAGTAAATAACTTTTTAATGCCATGATTATCTATACAATTAAAATTTTGTTCCTAAAATGTAATAACCCTTTTATCCTAATTAATCATATTATCATAAAATATTATATTAAACCTGATGGTTATTAATACCTCTAAACTTATGCCCACAAAATATAAAACCATTCATTCTCAAATTACCATTTCACCAAAAAACATACTAAACCATTCATGACCCAACCAGAAAGGGCCTAGGCAGTACCTCTCCAATCCTACCTCCAATAGGATATGGGATGGATACTAACTTAGATTACTCTTATCACACTGATTGGAGGCCTTTTCTAAACGTAATTATATGCATGCACTCACAAACTCCTCAATTAAACCATGCAGAGATATAAAAAATGGAAGCTAAAAATCATGAATACATGTATCCTAAACAAGATTATAGAAGATGTACTGAATGCATAAAAAGGTAAAAACACATGCCCACCCAAAACTCTAAAGGTGTCCAGCCTTCTTAGATGGAGGGGATCACTGTCCAATTAAACGACTAGAGAACTCTTTTTCCCAGTTCTAGTAAACAACTCGGTGAGTCTAGCTCACTAATCTATGCATGTGTTGGGTCCTCTGGGTACCATATTGAAAGTAAAATTCTCTGTACAAGACACAACATGTATGGAAAAATCCTATGTAGGGGTTAATATAAAAATACTCATTAGGAACCCCAAAAACACAAAATAAAAGGGAGAAACTAGAAGACAATAGTCTTCTCAACCAAGACAAAGGAAACCCAATCAAGAGAGATACTCTATCTCAAACCATCATACTCTATACATGACTGGTTAACTAGGTCCATAGGAAGGTTCAACCTAGACATTTGAAAAAACCTCAAGCAATCCCATAAACCACCCAGATATACTCATCTCAGACTCCATGTCTCATGTGGTTCTGACCTCATATCCAGCAATAGGATTCTAATTTGGGCTCCAAAGGTAACACAAAACTAGGATAACACACTCCATGAGATAATCCATACTAGATGTCACCCATATGAGAAATACAATCCATTGGGAACAACTATTCCATTACAAAGGGTATTTTCGATAGAACTTTCTCTATTGGGAACAACCTACAACGTCCACCTCTAGTTCCATACACCTGAGGACTTATAGTTTCTAACCTGGACCCTACCCAAGGTTAATGAAACCCAAGTAGAGAGGCCCACCCTTCACCACTAAACACAGTCAAGAGAGTACTACTCTGAACTATGCACCATGTGTATCCTTTCTAAGCAGAGCGAGAATGGAGGGACCTACACCTCACCACTTCCCCACGGTCAATGGAGTACTAGCTCCTAACTAACCCATGAAACATCTATCACTCTTGAATGGAGAGGACCACACCTCAGTCCATCGAGGGAGCACTAACACCAAACCAGATATTTCATCAACTAGTGGTGGGGATTTCTTCTTGTAACTGTACTCAACCGATGAGGGAGAACTAACTCGAACTAAGGACCCACTACCCACTAATACTCAAATACGGGGGAGTAGTACTCTCTAGGTGAAGACATGAACCCTGGTACAACAAGGGAGTAACACATTGTGGCTAGAGGACCCAAAACTTGGTACGATAGGGCAGTACCAGTCTACAAACTCATTTAATATGTGGGACTCTCACCCTGACATGACATGGGAGTAATTAACCTTTTCTAGAGGACACCTTCTCTAGTACGACAAGGGAGTACCAACTCTATTGAAACAACACCTCTGGAAGACTCGCACCCTAAAATAATAGAGTATTTTCCAGTCCAGTAATAGAGGACCCAAACCCTAATATAGTATGATAGTACCCACTCTTTCTATATGTCACATATAGAGGATCTGGTCCCTATAATGGATGGGGATTAACAACTACGTGGATATAGGACCCTCACCCTAGTCCACTAGGGGAGTAACTACCCTATCTTACTAATGGGTAAGGCGATAACACACCCTAGAACTAGATGGGAGTGTTGTCTCCATCTATACGAATGATATAGAGATCCTTCACCCTAATCTGTCATTATAGTACCAACCAGAAAAGAACCACCCAAAGTTATAAAAACTATTCCCATGGTGTAGGGAGTTCCAACTCTAACAAATAAGAGAGGTAAGGGAAACCCATTCCCTAAATGCATAAGGGATTAAAATTCCCAATGTCCCAATTTATTAACCACATCAATCTGAAATATTGGTCATGATTTTCGGAAACATTCATCATGCTTACCATATCTCATGTTGCAACACTGCAATGGGTAGAGGACCCACACCCTGATACAATAGGGGATCACTTCTCTACCTTTCAAAAGTATCCTACGGACCTACATTCAAAAGTGAAAGGGAAGTGTACCGACCCAAACATCAACTTAGTGATACACCCCTTATCACTTTCCAAGGTTAACCAGTGATACGTAAGAATTTTTTCTCAAAAAATGCCACGTTGTATCGCTTAGGCCTAAATAGTGTCCAACCCCACATTCTATTTCTAAAACTACTTAGGATATGCCACTCAGAAGCCTAAATCCATGATATAGAAAAAGATATACGCAAGAAAGAATATTTAAAGAAGATATCAAGGATTAAAAGACATACACTAGGTCCACATAGTGTGTGAGCCCACCTAAGCACATGGATGTGTTTTCTATCTATGAAGTCTTTCAACCCATTTAGGGGTATAAGGAATGTACATACCATACATGGTGTCTCCCGCTTCCCTCGGCCACTGGATATGTTCCTCTTCTCCACAGTCGGCCAAATATGTCCCTCAAACATCATGCATCCCATACTACATGGTGTTTTTAGGATAAATGTCCACTTGGTTGTTCTTTTTTCCTACGTATGTGTCTCACACACCATGACTAAGTAAATTTTTGAATGTACTTTTATAGGTCCATGTACTCCTACACGGCTAACCATATCCATGTCCTCTGGACACATGGTTTTGGTTCACTACATGGCATGTATCCTTGGTACATGCTTTTTAGTCCCAAAAAGTTTTCTTTCCCAAATAATAAGGGATACATGATTTATATCTTCAAACTAAAAGTTATGTCAATGGTAATTATAGATGATAATTACATAAAAAAATGCCTAATTTTACTTGGTCTACCCCATAGCCTACAGATCAACTTAGGATGTATCATTAGAAATTTTAATTGGGATCTAAAACCCTAAAAAAGGAATAATGAAGGAGATCGAGACCAAAAATCAAAACATCCTACCTCGAGGGTGAAACTCTGAACCATTTAGTGTAGAACGGTTCTTGGATCTTGTTGCTCCTCAATCTGATAATTATTTGCATCAGAAACTGAGATCAACATCACCTAAGTATGTTGATTTGGAATTTTTTACATGCATCTCCAAAGGAGGAGAGGATATCTTTCTCTTCATGGATGTGTATTTCTCCCAAATATATATAGTAGAGGGCTCAGGTTATAAATTTAATGAAATTTTCAATTAATTAATAATTCCAGCACCTAACGCCCCACAAACTCCCCTCCGACCAAAACTCATAGTGTATAAAACTTTATGTCACAAATAGGGTAGACACAACATTATGAACTCAACCGTGGTATCATAATTCTAGAATGAGACACCTCTTAGGAGTTATTCTCATTTCCAGATAATTTGCATGTGTGTGTCAAAATATACTTAATATTATTAAAATCACCACTTCGTGGCTCTACGGGCCCCATACTACATTGATAACTCAACACCTATCCTTAGAAATATTATTAAGAATATTCCAATGTCATATAGTTCAAAAACCAAATCATTACATTCTTCCCACCTTTAGGGATTTTTGTCCCTAAAAAGGAAAATCATAGGCATGAGGGAAGAATCTAAGATCTCCACTGGAACTCCCATGGCAATGATCTCACTAGGGGTTCACATGCCACTTACAAGAATGCACCTAGGGGAACCAAGAAAGAAAAACCACACTCACATCCATCTCAAACCATGTAAACATTGTGAAATAATAGGTAACATGCCTCCTTTTCTACGACCGGTGGAATAACACCAAACACCATAGTCTATCTATAGTTATAGGGTTTAGAGGTACACCACATCACTAAACTGATGCAGATACTAATGAAACCTATTAGTTTACATACACCACTATATGAATACAATACATCATCCTAAAGAATATTAAATTCAAGGATGATTATGGGAGCATGAGGGTAGAAAAAAACAAGACGTGGATACCCAAGAATATTCACTATGTCTTACCATGCCATTCTTTTGTGAACCTCCAATTGAAACAAAACTCACCAAAACAAAAACACCACCACACCCACTAGTGGAATACTAGGTGAGTATGGATGGTAAGAAACCAATACACATTACAAAAACAGAGTAGGTTCTAACTATGAAACTAATTAATTTTGTAAAGTAAGTCTCTCCCTCCACCGGGACTACTAATAAAAAGTGGGTTAAGCAGGAAAAATCCTCCGACAATGATAGGACCTACTCCAAAACTCCATCATTCAACCTTACAATTAACAAAAAAGTATAAGTAAATCATACATCACACATCAAAACTATCCTCTTTGAGAATCAATAACTCACCCTCAAAATTTTTGATCATCACAAAAATGGGTCTCAGTGGGGAAAGAGTTTCTATTCTTTGTGAGTCCAAAGATACATCAAACCACATCATGTTTTCATCAAGTGTCTCACATAAAAATATGATGTAAAAAACTTGAGGTTACAAAATAAAAACATAAGTATTACCAAATGATCACACTATATCTTACTGGTCCCTTTATCTACAAATAACCAACACATAGTCCTATCGACATCCCATATCACATTGGTTTTAATCATGGGTAAGAAGCATAAAGAAAAGAATAAATCACATATTGTCTACCAATACTACTAAAAAAAGTAGAATGGACACAAAACATACCTCTATTCAACCTCAAATCTTATGTGTAAAAGGCCTCTATGGCTAGAAGCTATCCTTGTCAGCATCCTCCATCTCCCTAAGATTGGTGTGGACCACCTAGGGGTAGTGGTGGAAACACCTCAAACTATCGGCCACCTCATGCAACTCTCCTAGATCATATTCCACATCTTCCATCTTATTGAACTCCCTTATCAAATTTCTACCACTACCTAGGAGGCTAGTAGACCATATCTCTCTCAGTAGTGCATCGGGTCTGAAAATATCTATCATGATGTCCTTGGTTTTTGAAGCATAACACCGCCACTACTGTAGTTGACCTGATCCCTACAAATTATCCTATGCTAAAAAACCATATCCCTTCATTCGGAAAAGGGTATTCCTACAGTATCGTAATCTTGTCATCTTACATATTATAGATACTGCAGATGCCTTAGCATCTGGACCACCACTATGGACCACATCAGCCAAACCCTCTACCATACTCTGTACAAATAGATCTCTCACTAGTACTCCCAAATAATAGGGAAGTAATAATGGGACCAAACCCTCTCAGAAATATCTATGGAGGCCCTTGTCAAAGGTCTGAGCTCTGAAGAATGGGTCTCAAACCATATCCATGGAGTAACAAGAATGGTCTATAAACCCCATTAAGCACTCTACCACATACATTCTACCCTGCCAAAGCTGTTGAAGCTCCTAGATATGAATCAGACTCAATATGGATGGGTAAAACTATCCCATGACGATTTTATCAAAATAGACCCAAGTGAGTGTCACCCCATCGTAAGACTAAATAACCAGAATATTGCATCGCCTAGCTAAACCATGCAGAGTGATCTCAGTTGGGACCGAAATCAGACCTGGAGGTGTCCTCAGTGGCCGGAAAACACACATGACTACCTTGAGCTACACATAATATGCTTGGAATTTTGGACCACCCTAGTACATCAAAGGTCAATGTCTTTAGAACTTGTTATGTTCACTCATCTTTCGCACATCCTTAGTAAAAAATTCCAGCATAACTGGCTTCTCAATGGGTGGGGGTTCAACTAGCAGACCACCTAAATGTACCACCATAGAACTAGTTCCCTTCACTAAAGCCTCATAATGGGGTGTATTGTAACCACAGTCCCACTGTAGAACCCTATTTTACTATCATCATTATGGAATCTTGAAATATAATTCAATACACACCATGGTGAAAGTGTATATTTTGGGAGTAGAATGAAGGAGGAGATAGAAAAAAAACCCATTATTATATGATGCATGAACCATTATATCCCTATAACCTTTTTTCTAATGTACCATGTAAAAAAATAAGGCTATTAGATTCTTGGTGAATGGATACATTAGCCTTTCCACCTGTACTGGAACCTATGGCCTAAGAGCTGAACTCAAAACAACCTAACACTATCACTATAAACCCCGACCAAGATCACGACACTATAGTCCCAATGTGATGCCCACTCAAACATCACTCTGTCATGACCCGACCCAATAGGGCCCAGACCGCAACTCCACATGAACACCTACAATATTCTAGGGGATGGTTAATTGAATTGTGTAGGCATATCACATAGATATCCATGAACCCACAAAAACTTCAATGCAACAGTGAAAAGATGTAAAATTATGGAAAATAAAAAATCATGCATATCTATTCAAAACTAGATTATAGTAGAATTACTGAAACCATAAAAAGGAAAAAACACACACCCACAAAAAACTATAAAAGAATCCAAACTATTCAGAAGGATTGGATCAATATCAAATGAAATTGTCGAAAATCTCCACTTCCCAACTCTGATAAACACTACAGTTAGTCAAGCTTACTAATCTCTTCTTGATTCAGTTCATTTGGGGAATATGTCAAAATTCTGGTGGTTTGAATAGGATATAACATATTTGGGAAAATCCTATTAATGAGAAAGTATAAAAATACAAAGCAGGCACCCAAAAAACCCAACTTAAAGGAGATAAATTGAAAGGAAACATTGAACTTGACCAAGCCAGAGAGAACCTAATTCAAAGAGAAATTCCATCTCGAACTATGCTTGGCTATACATGACTATTCCACCCAGTCCACCAGGAGAGCCGACCTAGACAAATGAAAACACCACAAAGACTCCTAGAAATTAAAAAAATAAAATCACTTCAGAATCCTTATATCTTGAGATTCTTGCCTCATAGACACTAGAGCATCTAAATGTAACACAATTCCAGCAGAACACACTCCACAAGCTCTGCTATCACAGATGGAAGTCATCTGAGAGATACACTCCAACAAGAACAAATATACTATTCCTAAGGGTATGTCTTAGAGAATGTGCTCCATTAAGAACAACCTACACGGTCTAGCTCTAATTTCCCGCACCAAAGGTCTTGTCATCTTTAACATGTGGCCCATGCGAGGCTAACAAAACCCAAGTTGAGAGGGCCAGCCCTTAACACTTCCCATAGTTGAGTTAGCACTGCTCCAAGTGATGAACCACATGCTTCCAATCTAATGAAAGAGATAATAGAGGGACTCACACCTCACCAATATCCAACAATAGAGGGAGTATTAGATTAAAACTAAACTACCAAACCTATGTCACTACTGAATGGAGGGGCAAAAACCTCAATCCTTCGATGGAGCACTAACTCCTAAATAGGTACAAAATGAACTTATAGAGGGACCCGATCCTTATAATTGTACCCAACAGTTGAGGTAGCACTAACTCAAACAGATAACCCACTCCCAGCTATTACCCAGTAATGGAGGAGTACTACTCCATAAGTGAGGACCCATACCTAGGTACGACAAGGGAGTACAAATCTATTTCTAGAGGACCTTCACCCTAGTTCGACAGAGGAGTCCCAGTATACCAACTCAATTACTATGAATGACCTACATTATGACATGACAGAGAAGTATTGACCCCATGCTAGAGGACCCAATATTCATTATGATAGGGGAGTACTAAATCTGCTAGAACAAAACATATGGAGGGTTCGTACCCTAGAAAGATAAGGCATTTATGACTTAAAGGATAGAGGATACACACCCTAATATGTTCGGTGAGTAACTACTCTATCTATATATCATGTATGTAGGAACCCCACCATATCACGGTATGGGAGTACCAACTCCACAGATAGAGAAAATACACCCTTGTCCTATCAGGGAGTAACTACCCATCTGACCAATGAGTAAGGATGTTATTAACCGAGGAATACTATATGAGAATTGTCTCCATCTACACAAACGATACATGGAACTCAAGCCCAAATCTACTAGGGGTATTCCATCCCTATAAGAACCATCCGAAGGTATAAAACTGAATCCCGTGACATGGGGAGTCCCATCTCTACCCAAGAAGAGAGGTAAAGGAAACATGCACCCTATAGCCATAGGCATGTACCAACCCAATACTATCTCTTTACAAACCAAACTGATCTCTAACATATATCAAGCTCCACTAAAAGGAGACTCACGATTATCATAACATATGTTATAACACGACCATGGGTAGGGGACACATGACCTGATACAATAGGGGATCACTTCTCTACCGGTCAATAGATTCCAAGGGTCCCACATCGTAATGAAAAAGTTGAGGGTGCCAACCCCAATATCAATCCAGTGATACACCCATATCACTACCTAAGATTAAGCACTACTACACATGGGTATTTCTCAAAACAAGTCGCCTCATATTTTGTTGTACAAAATTGAGTCAACAATTGAATTCTATGTGGATATATTCTTAGGATTGGATACTCAATAGCCTAAATCTAGGCTCCATAGATGGAGATACACATTATGGAAGATCTCTAGAAGATCTCAAGGAGAACATAGCTTTTAATGGGGTCCACATGGCCTGTAAGCCTGCACATATAATTGGTAACATATCCTGTCTACACAATATTCCAATGCACATAAGGTTACATGGTGTGTAAATCTTCTACACAATGTGTTCCACTTTACCCTACTCCTATTTGTTCTCCTCTTGAACATGGTCAACCAACCATGCCCCTTACACATTGTGTATCCCATAATACATAGTGTGTTCAGTAAAAATGGACACTTGTCCATGTTTTTTTTTCATATTCGTATCCAAAAACATGTTTCCATGTACTTTATAAATTTACTTTTACATAGTCATTTACTTTTACATGGTTAATCCTGGCCATGTCCTCTGGAGACATGGTTTGCAGACACTACACGATATATAACACTGCTACATGTTTTGTATTCCCTAAAATCCTTCTTCCCTAAATAAGAATGATTGCATGCCATGTATCTATGGTCATCACTTCATGAAGATGGTCATTCCAAATGTTAATTACCTACAAAACACCTGATTCTCCCTAGTTTTTTCAAAAACATGAAGATCATCCAAGGATGGATCTCTAGTAATTGTTATTGTACTCTAAAACATTAAAACAATTCCTAATGATGGGAATTAGGAAAAAAATAAAAAAACACATACCTAATGGGAGAAGTGCCAAAGATTAGGGTGTATAATTACACCTGGATCATTCTACTCCTCGATCAAATGTCAATCTTCATCAGAAACTGAGACCGACATCACCACTTTACGTTGATATTTATCTGTTATTGTCTATCACCAAAGGAGGAGTGGACATATTTCTCATATTGGTTGTGTAATTCACCCAAAATGAGAGGGGGTTTTAGGATTGAAATTTAATTAAATTTTCATTTAATTAATAACTCCACCACATAACACTCAATGAACTCACCTATGAGAAAATTTTTTTGTGTGGAATGCTTTTGGTTATGTGTAGGGTAATACTGATATTTTAAAATCAATCGAATTATCCTAATTCTGATCGAAGACTCCACTTGGGAGTTATTATATTTTAAATAGAAACTATGTGTGGATGAAAAAATATACTTAATATTTTTAAAATATCCACTTTATGGCTCTCCAGGCCCCAGATTCCCATTTGAATCAACACCTATATTTAGAAATATTGTTAGGAATAATCCAAATTCATAAAGGTCTAAACCTGAGTCATCACCAAACCAAAGGGTTTTCCCCATAAATTTCCCCCAAAATATCTGTAATCATCGTAAACTCCCATAAGAAAAACCTGTAAATGGGTATCTATTTCTTTAAACATATGATCAACCATTTAATAATCAAATCACAACACTTTATTTTTATCCCATATCATTATGGAATATCATAGGTTTCTATCAATTCAATCATCTCATTCATAATAATGCTTCTTAGTGAAAATGTGAATTAAACCAAGAATATACCTTGAATGTGTCTATAAATGTCTGTAATCTTAGTCCCGCTCATCATGCATGGGTTATGATAGAGTAAATACCCAATCTAACCCTTTTATAATTTCTAAATCTTGTTGGATTTGTGTCAATAATGAATCCACTTGTCAAAATCCAAAACGTGATATATTTTCTGATAAAACAACAAAATATCTACTTAAAAAAATATGACATTATCCTATTCAGAGACTTATCATCATAGTTTTTATAGGGTTATGTTCTATATTCCAAGTGTTCTTAAATTTATTTCCCAAGGATTATACAAAATGTACATTGATACCAATTATAAAAACCCTTACTCTAGTAACCCAGAAAAATAGTTATCTTAATATATTGTAATAAGATATAATAGATCAAATCTAATTTTACCAAATAGTATAAAAGTCTTGGAAGACTATATATATACATGAATAACATATTATATTTTAAGACATAAACTAAAAACATAGAATTTTTATTGAAAACATTATTTTTACATTGAGAATATCTATTAATTCCAGTCATAGTACACATCATATCATCCTAGTGAACGGATAAAATCAAAAGGGTGACCATGTATTCTACATAAGGAAATGTATACAACTGATGATTTCATAGAATAAAGAAATCATTAATAATAACATATTAATAAATGATGATCATATAATGGAGTATAAATAACCAGAAGATATTAAAACTTATCCATGGATAACATAACTCTTTAAATAATCACATAGACACCAATGACTAATTTCATAAATGTGGAATAAATAATTTTAGTCATCTTAAACTTACCGTTGAGACCACATAAGAAGATATAGTACTAAAATGGGTAAAGAATAGTCCAAATTCCCAAACAATATTGTCCCGTGAGACCTACAAATGGAGGATATATGTAATTATGGGACTCACCTATCATTTAATAAGTCCAATTCATTCATCATATGAATATACAATTAAAATTAATAAAAATGCATTAATAATAAATAATTATCTATATTGGAAGAACTATAAAACATAATTTCAAAACTTTCCCTAGTTAAAAATATTATAATATATCTAGAGAAATTATTTTATATCTACATTAAATCATAATATTAATAAAATTATGTTGACATAGATAAAAATACATTTAAAATATCATAGGAACATTTCTCTAGAAAAGTAAACATTTCAATTTGAAATTATTTATTTAAAATCTAAAAATTACCTAAATATTGTGAAAAAAATTTCATTGGAAAGAACCATGGAATCATGAATATTAATATTCAATTAAAATATTAGTTATTATGGTAGTAAAATCCATTCATGTGGTGTCTATTAAAACAAATATTTTGTTCACACCTTTCGTAAAAAGTGCCTCATTTGGAAAATTATAGGAAGATTACTTTTAACATTATTTATAAAAAGTCAGAAATTAGTAAAATTGAAACTAATAAATAATTGGAGATTAAAAAAAATATCTTGAAAGTATTTTAAATTAAATATGTACATGGAACAGATATATTCCTAATTGAAATGAAAAACGAATTTGGTTTTTGATAAAAACATTATTTTTGAATTTTTGCTACCAAGAGAGAGTAAAATGAAATGAAAACATTTAATTACTAGAAATGATAATAGGAACATAAAATATATGGGTTTTAAGATAAAAATATCAAATTATTTCTCCAATTGAAACATAAATATTTAAAATATCAAATATGGATGAGATTGTAAAATAAACTCTTACCAATTTTCTAACTATAGAATCATAGCCCCAAGAAAGAAATAACATAAAATTAAAAATTAAAGTCCATGGGTATAAAGATATTAATCATCTAAAATATTAAATGGGACTTATATTCACCATATAAATAAAAAAGTGGTGAATATTGAATATGTCTCATAGAAATAAAAGTGGGATGAGAAACCCTTACAAAGATCATAACGTTGATGTTAGAATTAATCAATGAATTGATTATGTGTAAAAACATTAGAGAAAAAAAGAAATATTGGGAAAAAATGGTCATTACAAACATAATATTAGTATTAAATATTCATTGAAGTATAATTTTAACCTAATCAATCGAAATTGAGATAAAAAACCACTTATCTCAGGATTGTCTTGATCTATATTTTACTTTAACCTCAATTATAAGAAATGTAAATTAAGTATAATTATATTACAAAAATATATATATAATTTTATTATCATAAATTATCATATAATAACATTTAGATTCATTTTTAGTAATAAATATTTATTGAAAAAATCATTTCTGAGTGCTAACTATTTTTTATGTAGGTTTGTATTCAGCAGTTTCGACCCTTGTATCTTTATCATAGTTACTATCATGAACCTACCCAGATTCCCCAGTACATTGATACTCAATACAATTATAACATGGATCGGATAGAATTACTGATCCCAATGGGTTGGTGACTAGGACCTAAAGTCATAAAAAATAAAAGTGTTAAGGAATTTTCCCAAAAATAGTGGAAGATAACATATACATATTAGTGTGATAAAAAATCATCAAGGAGAGAGTACCAAAAAATAAATTGGTATATTAAAACCCATACAAAACATCATTAAATTACTCAAAATATTACAGGTCTAACCCAACATCACAAAGGACACATCACCCCAAGCACAAAGGGATCATGAAAATCCATCTCCTCCTAGAGGCGCTTTCACTTTACTAAGACTTGGTTGAAGAAAATCTAAAAATGATCGAATGAAAAGGTAGTAGGTGAGCTAAAAATATCAGTAGGGTCTCACCATGTTTTCCATAATAAGATTCAATAATAATATATCGACCATTCTTTCAATTTTAGTCAAAACATGCATGGTAGTGCATTCTGTTATATAATATAAAAATGAATCATTTCAATTTTATGGAAAATATTTTTCAACATGTATTAAATAAAAATTTTATACGAATTATTTATTTAAATTAATAGGCTTGAGTAAAATAGTTTTATATAAATTTCATATATATCAAAATAATCACAACAAGAACAATGGTCATCTACCCTAAAATACAATAGTTTATAGTTATTGGATCCTAACACATATTATATCAGTCCAAATATGTGTACACACTTCTACTAGGATCATGCTGAATATGACTCATAAATATTCCATTGGGGATAAGATCTACCAATCTAGGTTTTTATTAGACTTGTCATCATCAAACTATCCATGAAATTAACATACCAATGCCCTTATCCCAAATAACCCACTAACTACTGAGGCTTTCATGTGCTCAATTAGTAAATCAATAGTGGGAAAATAATATCAATTAATTTTAAAATACAATTGGTACAATATCTATTTAAATATTATAATTCATTTTTAACACAAAAACATTATTTTTTAATCATTTTAGGTATTTTTAAACGAAAACCAATCACAGGGTTTTTTTCAACTCAATTCAATCCATTTTTCTGAAAACCAATTCACAAAACCATCTGTTTCAAAATACACCCCATTTTACAATTCCATTATAGTTAGGGGGTTTCCCCAAAATATATACCAATTAAATTTAAAAAAAAATTCACATAAAATTTGTGTTTCAATGTTCAATTGACATCAATTATAAACAACAATAAATTCATAGTTGAATTAATTGGCCAATCCTAAACAAAACCACCTTCATTTTTAACAGAAACCAAAATGGAAATAATGGGATGTCACGACCCGTCCTCGGGACCCATGTCGTGACTACCCCAAGCCCGCCTTCCATAGGCCAGGGGCTGGCGACTAGCAGCAAGGCGTAAATCCCGGTAAAAAGGGAAGGGATTGCCTTTGTAAAGTAAACAAGCACCACATAGTAAACAAGCGGAAAAAGTAAACACTAAGTAAAAACTGAGTACAATTTTAAGTGCGGAAAGTAAGTGGGCTAGTATACAAACCCAAACTAAAAGTAAAGTATAACTCGAAAGGGAAAACAACAACTAAAAAGTAAAAGCCGCTACGCCGAGATGTCCACTGGAAATCCCACCTGAAGGGCGGGTACAGATAGCTCCACTGCTCCTCGGGTCCCGCCGTCCACTCCGAGTGCGTCCCGCCCAGTGGTCCACCTCCTGGTACTGTCCTTCTCTGCAAGCCTCAACCACGATCAATGATGTCTGTCATCTGCAACCAACACAACGTAGTGCGGGCATAGCCCGTGCAGGGGTGAGTATAAGCTACTCAGTAGGGACCCTGAGACACCTGAAGGTCTCCCAAAATCCCCAAAGGATAAACCAAAAAGGAATGATACAATCACGAAGTAACAACCGACACTGCTTAGGTATATTCCCATACATATACCTAAGTCATCAATTCCAGTACACTCCCACCTCCGAGCCCAAGTACAACCCAGTCCACACAGGAAAGTATACGTATTCCACACAGGAAAGAAAAACGTAATCCACACAGTATAGCACAACACAATCCACACATGAAAGAAAAAAGGATTCATCTCACACATGTATACTTATTCGAAAGACGATAGAGATGATCACTGATCCATCTAAGTCATCAGACCCACAACAGATCGATAGGTACTAACCCCCACAAAGACCCACACAGGATCGGACCCACACAGGATCTGTAGGCACTGGCTCACACAGAATCACTGAGTGCTGACCCACACAGGATCGGACCCACACAGGTTCGGTAGCACTGATCCACATAGGATCGCTGAGTGTTGTAGTCGTCGTCGTCAAATCCACTGAGGATCTCTGCACAGTCGTCGTCGCAGTCACAGTAGCAGTCGAAGCCAGCAATAGGGTTCCCGCACACAACAAGCTCGTTCGGGAGGGTCCGCTCCACGAGCCGAGAGGCTGATACATCAACTGACACTTAGTCCAGAGTTGATGTATCCAAAAGTTCAGTATCGTCAACAGGAACTCAACGTTGCAGACGGCGCGTCAATCGGACGCCCGGTCTGAGAGTTATTGGCTTTTTCGTCCAAAGGGCCCGGTTGGTTTTTAAGGCAAAACCAACCCGACCATACTCCACCTACGTCCAAACCTCGGGGGGAGTATGCCAAAAGATCCGTCTCACTATGAGGAACTCAACAAAGTTGACGTCACATCAATCGGACGTCTGTAGTTCAAGATATGAGCGTTTCGGCTCCGAGGGCCCGGTTGGTTTCGTGTACGAACCAACTCGGCCGTAATCAAAGAATTCCGAAACCTTGAGTGTGATATAATGAAACGACCGACTCGATCCAAGGACCGCATAGCCGCTGATGACGCATCGTTTGGAGGTCTGTAGCCCGAGTTATGCGCATTTGAACCTAAACGGTCCGTTAACGGGGGTTTCGGGCCCAGACCGACCTGGCCTGAGACCCCCCGGTTGGCCCGAACCGAATCGACCCGCCTCGGACAGGGTCGGCCCGGCCTGACACGGCTGGGCGCGGCCCGACCCGAATGGGCTCCGCCCAGCCTAGAAATCCGGCCAGTCGCCGGTCCGGCTGGGGACAGTGCGCTGTCTGGCTCGGCTTTGGCCGAGCCATTCGGCAAAGGGGGGGGGGGGGCGCCTGCCCCCCTGTGTAACCGCGGCCCCCCGCAATTATGGGGGCCGTTTTTGCTAGCCGGCCGGGGGTTTGAACCCCCGGTTGCACACCGGTCCGACCGGCCCGCCCTGGCCAGCCGGTTCCGGCCTCCGTGGGACGAGCGACGGCCGGTCCCCTTCCTCGCCGACACCGGCGGCCCGGTCCGGCCGCCGGTCTTCTTGTTCCGCCGCGGCCTGAAACCGGCCGTGGCCTTTGTCGTCCGGCGCGGTGTGACGACACCGCGCCCCTCCGCCGCAGCCCCGCTCCGGCCGCGGCGCCTTCGATTTTCTTCAACGCAGTGTGACAGCATCGCGTTCTTAAACATCTTTCCACGGCGCGGCACGACGGCGCCGCGCAATAATTTCTGTGTGATTCCCGTGTGGTGCGAAGGCACCACGCCATCCCGTTCCATCCGCAAAGAAATCAAACATGAACATAGGAGGGGGGTTCGGCCGTGTTTGTGTGGTCCGACCCCCCTCTCGTTAATGATAACATCTAGTCGAAAATCCACGATAATCGATAAACTAAAATCATGAACGGAAATAATTAAATGAAATAATCCCCTACCTCGGTTCAGGAACGTTGTTCGTCAACGAGCCGCGGAAGACGAGCGTCGCGGAGGTCGGGCGTCTCGGGAGAACGTCAACGTCGCGAAGTGAGGATTCGAAGTCGTTGACGGCGATTTCGTCGCGGAAAACTGTCACGGAAGAGACGACGCGGAAGAAGAACGTCGCGTCGCGGATACGGTGTCGCGGAAGAACCATGTTCTTCGGCGGAGAAGTTCTTCGTTGAAGAACGGTGTTCTTCGCGTTCTTCGTCGAGGTTGAAGAAGAAGAAGACCGCTTCCCCAAATCCTCTCAAGGTTGCAAAACACTAACATAATAAAATAAGACTAAGTCTTATTTTATTAACACAACCTAGCATTTTAATTTCAAAAGTTTTAAATTCAATAACCACACACAACTCACCTCATTAAACTTATTACATTTAAGTCATAAGTTATAACTTAGGTTAACAAAAATTAATGTGGGAGTTGAGGGGGGTTTTAAGGGATATGAAGGGGTGGGGTTCGTGTGGGCCCCACCACCCTCATAACCTCCCAATGGAGGTTGGGTGGTTACCCAACATCCATCAAGAACTAAACACGTAGAAAAAGATAAAAATTTGTAGAATAATTATAAAATAACTTCCACAATTTTTATCATCCACACTCATGACAACGCAACTCCAGAACAGGAGTTCCTAAGCAATTACCGGCGCTGCGGTTCCATCGGTGCCCTCAGAATTCGATTCCGGGCACCGGTTCAAAAGTTAGAAATTCCCGCTCATTCGTTCATTGAACGTACCCAAGCTAAACTTCGGAAATTAATTCCGGGCACACCGGGCCTCGGAATCAGGTTCCGTCAGAAACTGTGCTCTTGTAAAATTACAAAGAAAATTAAGAAAAAATTTCCATTGAATTTTATGGGTCATTACATTACTCCCACCTCACGGATTTACGTCCCCGTAAAGATACATCAAAACTAGGGAAACAAATGAGGGTACTGAGCACGCATTTGAGCCTCCCGCTCCCAAGTGCTCTCCTGGAGGCTCCCGTGCTACCATCTGATGTGCACAGGAGGAATTGACCGTCCACGTAGGACCAGCTACTGTCGATCCTCAATCTCCATCGGGACCTCCGTAAAAGTCACCCCATAGTCAATGTCAAGCTCCCCATGGTCAATTATTTGTGTCTGGTCGTGCACGTATCTCCTCAGCTGAGATACGTGGAAGATGTCGTGAACCCGGTGCAACTGAGGTGGTAGAGCTAGATGATAATCCACCTAGCCAATCTTGCTGAGGACCTGGAATGGTCCGATGAAGCGCAGAGATAACTTGTCGCCTCGGCCAAATCTCCGTAAACCACGTCGAGGTGAGACACGCAAGAAGACGTGGTTTCCATCCTCAAACTCTAGTGGCCTCCTCTTCTTGTCAGCGTATGACTTCTGCCGGCTCTGAGCTTTCCTCATCTGCTCCTGGATGACATGGACCTTCTCTGTCGTGGCCTAGACCGTCTCTGGTCCCACAAGTGCTGACTCCCCAGGGTTTGTCCACCACAAAAAGGATCTGCAAGGTCAGCCGTACAATGCCTCGTACGGTGCCATCCCGATGGTGGAGTGGTAGCTGTTGTTGTACGCAAACTCCACCAAGGGTAGGTGGTCCTCCCAGCTATGACCAAAGTTGAGGACACATGCGCGGATCATGTCCTCAAGAGTCTGAATGGTCCTCTCCATCTGACCATCCGTCTGAGGGTGAAAGGCTGTGCTCAGACGTAGCTGCGTCCCGAACGCCTCTTGCAATCCCTTCCATAGACGGGATGTAAAACGAGCAACTCGATCAGAGACGATAGATGATGGCACAGCGTGAAGCCGAACAATCTCCTGAATGTAAAGGTGTCCCAAGCTCTCCACTGAGCCCTGCTCTCTGATGGGTAAGAAGTGAGCCGACTTTGTGAGTCGATCAACAATCACCCAAATGGAGTCGTGACCTCTGGAAGTACGTGGATGTACAGTCACGAAGTCCATAGATATGCCGTCCCACTTCCACTTCGGAACCTCCAAGGGATGTACCAAGCCTGCTGGTACCTGATGCTTAGCCTTCACCTGCTGGCAGGTGAGGCATCGAGAAACGAACTCTGCCACAACCTTCTTCATTCCTGGCCACCAGTGCCGTCGTCTAAGATCCTGGTACATCTTCTCCACTCCATGATGTACCACCAAAGGAGAAGTGTGAAACATTCTCAGCACCTCCTCCCGTAAAGTGACCGGTACCATGGTACATCCTTTGAAAAGGATTTTATGCTCTACTCCAAAGGAGAAACCATCAGGTGCCTGTCCTGAGGATATCTGTGCACGCCGCGTCTGACAGTTGGTGTCCCCACGCTGTGCCTCTCTGACCTGCTGTAGTAGTGGAGGAGTGACTGTGAGAGACTGAAGGAAGGCTACTCCATCTCTATCCACAAAGGATATCTGCAAAGCGGCTAGCTACTATGTCGCCTCCTCAAATATCTGAATGCCCGTCCTCCTGCTGAGGGCATCAGCTACTATGTTCCCCTTCCCAGGAGTATAGACTATCTAAAAGTCATAGTCCTGGAGGAACTCGAGCCATCGCCGCTGTCTCAGGTTCAGGTCCTTCTGCGAGAAGATATACCTGAGACTCTGATGGTCAGAAAAGACTGTAAAGCGCTCGCCTATCAGATAGTGTCCCATGTCTTCAGAGCGAAGACCACTACTGCTAACTCCAGGTCATGGGTAGCGTAGTTCTGCTCATGTGGCCTCAACTGACGTGATCCATAGGCTATCACTGCCCGCTCCTGCATCAGGACACATCCGAGTTTGGACCCTGATGCATCGCAGTTAACTACGTACCCTACTCCCTCCTCAGGCAACCTCAAGATAGGTGCGCTGGTCAATCTCTGTCTCAGCTCCTGGAAGCTCTGCTGACAACTGTCTGACCACACGAAGGGTTTCCCCTTCTTCTTCAAAGATGATAGTGGTGCCGCAACTCTGGTGATGTCTGGAACGAATCTCTGGTAGTATCCAGCTAGTCCCAAGAAACTCCGAACCTTCGTCACGGGACTGGGTGGCTCCCAAGCTAGCACTTCCTCAATCTTCGTAGGATCCACTCCAACTTCCGCCTCAGAGATGACGTGTCCAAAGAAGTGGACCTCACGTATCCAGAACTGGCACTTCGAGAGCTTACCATAAAGATGGTGCTCTCGGAGTGTGTCTAGTACAACCCATAAGTGGTAGGCGTGCTCCTCCTCAGTTGTCGAGTAAATCAGAATGTCGTCGATGAAGACCACGACAAATCGATTGAGGTACGGCTGAAAGATCCTGTTCATGAGGGCCATGAACACTGCTGGAGCATTGGTTACACCAAATGGAATAACCAAGAACTCATAGTGGCCATACCGACATCTGAAGGCCGTCTTCTGCATGTCCTCGTCTCAAACTCTGAGCTGATGATAGCCTGACCTGAGGTCTATCTTAGAGAACCACCGTTCTCCCTTGAGCTGATCAAAGAGGTCATCAATCCTCGGTAGCGGATACTTGTTCCTCACTATCACCTGGTTCAGGCGACGATAATCGACACACAGTCGCAAGCTCCCGTCTGCCTTCTGGGCAAACAATATCGGGGAAGCCCAGGGTGAAACACTAGGTCGGATGAACCCCTTTCCCTGCACGTCCTCCAACTGTACTCGTAGCTCTCAAAGCTCTGCGGGGGACAACCGATATGCTGGAGTTGATATCGGGGCTGTCCCAGGGTACAGGTCAATATAAAAGTCTACCTCTCTGTGAGGAGGTAACCCTGGAACGTCGTCGGGAAAAAACGTCCGCAAACAGATCCACCACTACAGGAAAACCAGGACTCTGCACGTCAACTACTCCTAGGATGAGGCTAGCCAACTGATGAGTGATGGGCTATCCTCTCCTCCGCGGAAGTCCATCATGTGATGTAAAGGCTCCCTTCTCACCGGTGAAGGTGAACCTGCTCCCGTCGGTGCATACACATCACACCTTGCGCCTAAAACAGTCAATCTGTGCATGGACCATAGATAACCAATCCATGCCCAAGATGACGTCATAAGGCCTCGACGCTCCTACAAGAAGATCTCAGACGAAGCTCTCACCTCCTAGAGTAATATCACACTTCCGGCACCAGTGTGTAATCATCGAGTCTGCTCTCGTAGGAGTCTCTATCCGTAAGGATCGAGCCAACGGCTCTATCGGAATCTCCGAGCTCCGAACAAGGGAAGCAGCTACGAAAGTGTGACTCGCTCCTGTGTCTATAAGTACTGCATCAAGGGTGGAATAGACACAGATAGTACCTCGAATCATCTCAGGCGCGCCGTGGTCATAGGCCTCCGCTGCCTGGAGCTATGCCTGCCTCTGCCCGCCAGCTCCCTGTGGTCGGGGTGGACCTCCTGGTGGTGGTGGTGGTAGAGCCTCAAAGCGTCGCCCACCACCTGCTGCTCGGCCATCTCCTCTGCCTCGTCCACCTCCTCCCTGCGGACCACCAAGGTCGACCCTCTACCTCTGCCTCGGTGGTCCCTCAACCGTCTACTGCTCCTCGGCACGGCGGGTTGGGCAATCACGAGCCATGTGGCCCTGCCCGCCGCACGAGTAGCACTGTCTGCCTCTCAAAAGACTGGCTCCGCGCTGTGTGCCCCGCACTGTTGAGCCAGTGTTCTGAGGTTGTCTGCCTGAGGGTCTGGTCTGCCTGGACCCCTGAGTCATCCGTCGAATGCCTGCTACAGAAGACTCTGCTACGTGCCGCCCTACGGTGGGTCTCGGCGCTGGTGTAGACTCAGCAAGAAAGCTCTCGATCAAAAGGGTCTACTCCAGTACTCCTGTCTGAGTCGGAATGCTGAGGGAGATCAGTGTTGCCCTGATCTCATGTCTCAAACCCTGCTGAAAGGTCCGGGTCCGGAAGAAGGGGTCCCATACCATGTCTGTCGAGTAGCGCGAGAGATCAGTAAATCTCACCGAGTACTGAGCGACCGTCATGCTACCCTGCCGTAGTTGAAGAAGCTCCTGAATGCGTACCGCACAGAGGGTGGCTGGGACGAACTCTAAGTGGAAGAGGCTCTCAAAGTCTGTCCAGAGTAGAGATGTCTCATCGTGCACCTGGAGTATCAAGCTCCACCATCGGCCCGCTGCTGCGTGCAGTAGGCTCGCAACGAGGATCACCATGAGGTCTGCTGGTGTCCTCACTAACCGAAAAACTCGTACCACTGCCTCCAGCCAGTCCTCGGCTGCCTGGGGGTCCGTCTCCCCGCGGAACCTGGGCGGTCGCTGGTGCTGGAACTCATGCAGTGCACTAAGGCGACGTGCATCAGCAGCGGCTGGTGCTGGAAGCATCGGTGGCTCGGCGGGTAGAGCTACCGCCGCTGCCACTGCTGACAAAGGGCCCTGCACCGAGGCCTCTTCACTCGGTGGGCTGTCATCACGCTCAACTCTCGGAACCCTAACTGGCTGCCATCGTGGGGCCATCCTGAAAAGGAAACAGGTGCTCCACGGTCAGAACAGTATAACTAGTGAGCTGATACAAAGTAATCACAAAGAAAACTTGAAACACACATGCAATCAATGTTTTCGTGCATTAAGTCAGAAACCAGAAGTCAGGGTCCTGGTGTACGGATACGTCGGCCGCCGCACCAACACTGGACTCCCTGGACTCATAACCTCACTCAATACGCTAAACACTATTTATTCACATAGAAAAGATCAGAGTTCGAAGTAGAACCGAACTCCTTTGATACCAATTTGTCACGACCCGTCCTCGGGGCCCGTGTCGTGACTACCCCAAGCCAGCCTTCCATAGGCCAGGGGCTGGTGACTAGCACCAAGGCGTAAATCCCGGTAAAAAGGGAAGGCATTGCCTTTATAAAGTAAACAAGCACCACAGAGTAAGAAAGCAGAAAAAGTAAACACTACGTAAAAAATGAGTACAACTGTAAGTGCGGAAAGTAAGTGGACCAGTATACAAACCCAAACTGAAAGTAAAGTACAACTCGAAAGGGAAAACAACAACTGAAAAGTAAAAGCCGCTACGCCGAGCTGTCCACTGGAAATCCCACAAGAAGGGTGGGTACAGATATCTCCACTGCTCCTCGGGTCCCGCCGTCTGCTCCGAGTGCGTCCCGCCCAATGGTCCACCTCCTGGTACCGTCCTGCTCTGCAAGCCTCAACCACGATCAACGCTGTCCGCCGTCTACAACCAACACAACGTAGTGAGGGAATGGCCCGTGCAAGGGTGAGTATAAGCTACTCAGTAGGGACCCCGAGACCCCCGAAGGTCTCCCAAAATCCACAAAGGATAAACCACAAAGGAAAGATACAATCACGAAATAACAACCGACACTGCTTAGGTATATGCCCATACATATACCTAAGTCATCAATTCCAGTATGCTCCCACCTCCGAGCCCAAGTACAATCCAGTCCAAACAGGAAAGTATACGTATTCCACACAGGAAAGAAAAGCATAATCCACACAGGATAACACAACACAATCCACACAGGAAATCAAACAGGATTCAGCTCACACAGGTATACTTCTTCGAAAGACGATAGAGATGATCACTGATCCATCTAAGTCGTCGGACCCACAAACGATCGATAGGTACTAACCCCCGCAAAGACCCACACAGGATCGGACCCACACATGATCTGTAGGTGCTGGCTCACACAGAACCGCTGAGTGCTGACCCACACAGGATCAGACCCACACAGGATCAGACCCACACAGGATCGGTAGCACTGATCCACATAGGATCACTGAGTGTTTTAGTCATCGTCGTCGAATCCACTGAGGATCTCTGCACAGTTGTTGTCGCAGTCACAGTAGCAGTCGCAGCCAGCACTAGGGTTCCCGCACACAGCAAGATCGTTCGGGAGGGTCCGCTCCATGAGCCGAGAGGCTAATACATCAACTGACACTTAGTCCAGAGTTGATGTATCCAAAAGTTCCGTATCGTCAACAGGAACTCAACATCGCAGACGGCGCGTCAATCGGACGCCCGGTCTGAGAGTTATTGGCTTTTTCGTCCCAGGGGCCCGGTTGGTTTTTAAGGGAAAACCAACCCGACCATACTCCACCTGCATCCAAACCTCGGACGGAGTATGCCAAAAGATCCGTCTCAATAAGAGGAACTCAACAAAGATGACGACACGTCAATCGGACGTCCGTAGCTCAAGATATGAGCATTTCCGCTCCGAGAGCCCGGTTGGTTTCTTGTACGAACCAACCCGTCCAAACTCAAAGTATTCCGAAACCTTGAGTGCAATATACCGAAACGACCGTATCGATCCAAGGATCGTATAGCCGCTGACGGCGCATTGGTTTGAGGTCTGTAGCCCGAGTTATGGTCATTTGAACCCAAACGGTCCGTTAACGGGGGTTTCGGGCCCTGACCGACCCGGCCCGAGACCCCCCAGTTGGCCCGAACCGGGTCGACCCGCCCCGGACAGGGTCGGCCCGGCCCGGCACGGCCCGACCCAGCTGGGCGCGGACCAGCCCGGTGGGGCTCGGCCTGGCCTGGCAGACCGGCCAGGCGCCGGTCGGGTTGGGGACAGCACGCCCAGCGCGTTGTCTGGCTCAGCTTTGGCCGAGCCGTTCGGCAAAGGGGGGGGGGGGGGGGTGCGCCTGCCACCCTGTGTAACTGCGACCCCCCGCAATTAAGGGGGGCCATTTTGGCCAGCCGGCCAGGGGTTTGAACCCCCGATTGCACACAGGTCCGGCCGGCCCGCCCTGGCCGACCGGTTCCGGCCTCCATGGGACCGACAACGACCAGTCCCCTTCCTCGCCGACACCGACGGCCCGGTCTGGCCGCCGGTCTCCTTGTTCCGCCGTGGCCCAGAACCGGCCGTGACCTTTGTCGTCCGGTGTGGTGCGACGGAACCGCACCCCTCCGCCGCGGCTCCGCACCAGCTGCAGCGCCTTCGATTTTCTTTGATGTGGCGCGACGGCGTTGCGTTCTTGAACTTCTTTCCACGGCGCGGCGCGATGGCGCCGCACAATACTTGTCGCGTGATTCCCGCGTGGTGCGACAACACCACACCATCTCGTTCCATCCGCAAAGAAATCAAACATGAACATAGGAGGGGGGTTCAGCCGTGTTTGTGCGGTCCGACCCCCCTCTCGTTAATGATAACATCTAGTCAAAAATCCACGATAATAGATAAACTAGAATCATGAACAGAAATAATTAAATAAAATAATCCCCTACCTCGGTTCAGGAACGGTGTTCGTCAACGAGCCGCGGAAGATGAGCGTCGCGGAGGTCGGGCGTCGCGGGGGAACGTCAACGTCGCGAAGCGAGGATTCGAAGTCGTTGACGACGATTTCGTCGCGGAAAACCGTCGCAGAAGAGACGACACGGAAGAAGAACGTCGTGTCGCGGATACGGCGTCGCGGAAGAACCGTGTTCTTCGGCGGAGAAGTTCTTCGTTGAAGAACGGTGTTCTTCACGTTCTTCGTCGAGGTTGAAGAAGAAGAAGACTGCTTCCCTAAATCCTCTCAAGGTTGCAAAACACTAGCATAATAAAATAAGACTAAGTTTTATTTTATTAAAACAACCTACCATTTGAATTTCAAAAGTTTAAAATTCAATAACCACACACAACTCACCTCATTAAACTTATTACATTTAAGTCATAAGTTATAACTTAAGTTAACAAAAATTAATGTGGGAGTTGAGGGGGGTTTTAGAGGATATGAAGTGGTGGGGTTCGTGTGGGCCCCACCACCCTCATAACCTCCCAAGGGAGGTTGGGTGGTTACCTAACTTCCATCAAGAACTAAACACTTAGAAAAAGATAAAAATTTGTATAATAATTATAAAATAACTTCCACAATTTTTATCATCCACACTCGTGACAACGCAACTCTGGAACAGGAGTTCATAAGCAATTACTAGCGCTGCGGTTCCATCGGTGCCCTCGGAATTCGATTTCGGGCACCGGTTCAAAAGTTAGAAATTCCCGCTCGTTCGTTCACTGAACGTACCTGAGATAAACTTCAGAAATTGATTTCGGGCACACAGGGCCTCGGAATCAGGTGCCGTCAGAAACCGCGCTCTTGTAAAATTTCAAATAAAATTAAGAAAATGTTTCCCTTGAATTTTACGGGTCTTTACATGGGACTTTCCAATGATGTATGAAGGTGAAATTGATACAATAACTCAAAATATAATCAATATAAAAAATAGAGTTTAGATTCATCAATCACAAGATGATATTTAAAAATACATGGAGGAAAAGAGAGAAAGATAGAAGAGACAGTAAAACCTTTGACCCGAAGAGATGAACCAAAAAAAACATGCTGATCAATCTCCAAAACGATGATGTGTAATGGTTGGATACCACCAAAATCTCATAGGAGAATTTTCTTGTTTTAGAGAACAGTAAAGTTTGGGAATAAAATGGGAATTTTTTCTGAATCACTTACGTAAAACCAACACTCAGGATTTTACACGGCGTGTAATCCAATTACAGGTCATGCAATTATCAAGTCTTACATCTTCCACAAAACACAGATACTCATAATGGTGATGTCTATTAGAAACTATGAAAAATAGAACACATGGAAAACAAAAAAAACTATATCACATAGAGATTTACTAGCTCCTCGACATTGGTAGTGTCATGAATGGGTACAAAATGAGTCGATTTGGTCTGCTGATTAATCATAGCAAAAATCACATTCATCTTCATATGGTTAGGTTGAAACCGAAACAAAAAATCTATAGATATCTCATACCACTTCCATGTTGGCACTGTAAGTGCCTAAAGAACACCTAAAGTCTATGATGCTTAGCCTTGAAAAATTTAAAATTATAACAATGAGAGACAAAACCATTGATGTCCCATATAAAACATGGAAACCATTATTTCCACCACACGTTATAGAATATCTTTTTTGTTACTGAGTACACTGCCAATTTTAAATTAGGGAAAACCCCCATCACAAATTTCCTCACATCTAATGACACAATAGAAAGATTTTTAAAACATAGAATACCCTCCAAGAGGAATGAACACTTAGTTATGGTCTCCCCACCATAAAGGGAGTCTCTAATTCTATGGAATTCAACATCAATATATTATTTTGGAAGAATCATATTTTGGAGAGTGGAGGTCAGTAGAACACTATCCAAGGCAACCTCAAAACCTGCTTCTTGAACTCCAATATAAAAAAATTATTCCTCAAGTTCCCCTCTTATAATGATAAATTTAAAGTCCGGGTTGAAAGTTTCTTACACAAGGAATCTTTAAAGACATTCCCTTTCCCTATGGTGTAGGCGATGTTGAAATAAAACTATTTTATGTACTCTGCCAAAATTCTCTAGTGTTGATTAAAAACTTTTTGAGGGAAGATAGAAATATACATATAATGGTTAGAATACATGGTGAACCATTCATAGAAAATGTTATTCCACTGACACCTAAGTGCACGATTCACCACTATATGTTCAAGGTCATGTGTTGGATAATTCTTCTCATGTGGCCTTAGATGTTGAGAGCCATAGTTAATGACGTGATCACTCTACATAATAACACTTCCCAATCCCAAACCTAATGCCTCATAAAATACCACATAGCCCTTCCCAACCTCTATAAGTGTCAACATTAGCACATAATTATAAATACTTTTCATCAGAAAAAATAACTCTGAAATTTATCATCCCTAAAAAAATCACTCCCTTCTGAGTGAACCAAAATGTCATCAACAAAGGACACCACAAAAGCATTAGGATAATCATGGAAAATCATATTCATGATATCCATAAAGACTATAGGATCATTGGTTAAACCAAATGTCATATCCAGATACTCATAATTTCTATACATAATCTAGAAGGAGGTTTTTTAAATTTTAGATTATTTTATTCTTGACTGGTGATAACTAGATCAAAGATCAATCCTTTAGAACCACTTCATCCCTTTCAACTAGTAAAATAGATCCTCAATATGTGGCAACATATTCTCATTCCTTACCCTAAAATGATTTTGTTTTCTATAATCAACGTATAGAGGTTTTGATCCATCATCTTATGTAGAAAAAAGACCTGTCACATTCCAAAGTGACACACTCAGGCGTATAATGATTTTCTCTAATAGACCATCCTACAGAGTCACCAACACTTTCATTTCAACTAGTTCTATATGGTATAAATGAATAGATAATAGATACGCACTATGAAATAAATCAATTGAAAACCATAACTCCATTTTAGGTGTAAAACTAGAGAATTATGATGGAAACACATCAGAAAACTCGATTACAACTAGTTAGTGATCAAATCTCAAATATTCCTTTTCTAGATCAAAATATTTCACTAATATTACTTTCCCATACTCAGGATATAATGTTCTAACTCTACTAAAACCTAGGGTCCCCTTCTCCTTGAAATATATGACACACTCTATCAGGCACTCTAATAAAGACATATTTAAGATAAAAATCATTTTGGGATTTATTAGTAATGAGCCAATCCGTATAAAAAATAAAATCAAGAGGAATCATCTTAAGAACCATAAATTCCAAAGTAAAATCAATCTCTGATAAATATAAAATTATAGTAGTACATCAAAGGCCATAATCTATCTTCATTCTGAGGGGTTTAATAATATCCATCAGATTAGATAAATCATTATAAAATGATTTATTGGATTCAAAAATTGAGTTGAAATGAATGAATGAGATGCGATAATAGAAAATAAGAAAATAAAAAAGGATGAATCAATATTAATGATACCACTCATTGTAACTGGGTCCATATCTTCTTTATATAGAGACTCTCCAACTATGCGAAGAATATTTGTTCTGAATGCATGTGCCTAGAACCCTTAGATCTTACAACATCTTATTGCATCAATTTTTTTGGCACTGATGATACCATGAAACTATGTGGATAAGATAATATATAATAGAAATTCTATAGGTGTCATGAATGACCACATTAACCACATGTATTGGGTGCCTCAGTGAAAACCCATTCCAAATTCTTGGGCTTTCCACACTGTAATCATGTCAATGGGCCTCTTATAGGACCTACAACAGGTTTATGAGAAACCTATTATAAATATCCACTATGAGACTCATCAGGATTTATCATCCCTTAATGGGTACTCACAAAACTACCACATGGAGAAAAAGTAACACATGTCATCCCATTCTTACCAACTAGATCAAGTTTGTCCATCAACACCCTGTCCAACAATTTAGCATAAGAAGATAGATTCAATAAGAAAACCTGAGAATGGACATCATATCAAAGTACCATCTTAAACCATCTAGTCATCATCTTCTAAATATTTACAATATTAGGTGAGAACTCCACAAGCTCGGTGAATCAGTCTCCATACATTGTCATGGTCTAGTCTTCCTACACGAGTTTGAAAAACTTCAAAGCCTTAGACAACACCATAGAATATATATAGAACTACTTGGTGAAAATAACATTTATATCCTTCCAATATAAACAACTTTTTTTATTCTCCATAATCATCATGTCCCACCATCTCATACTAGATCCTTCTAACATGAATGTAGTACATTACACCATGATTGAAATGGGTGTTTCCAAGAACTCGAAAAGAAGATCTATCTCGATTAACAAATACTAAACTTATTGAGGATCATTATAACTTTGGAACATTGGTGGATTATACTAAAGGTACTCATCATCATGATTTCAGGACTCATCCCTCAGAGGTTCCACAAATAGATAATGAATGGGAATGTGTGTATGTGCTTTGTCCCAGATCTTGGATGTCACACACAAGAACCTCAACTAGTTTTTCTTACATAGGAGGATTTTTTCACTGTCATTCACCAGATGTTTTTTTGGATCTTATTCACAAGTATTCTTATGGGAATGATGCTACACAAAATCAGTGAACAATACTGAAGTCATTATAATTATAAGGCCCCAACCTTAAACCTTACTTAATATTGAATTAAATGAGTAATTCACATTGAGGATCTTTTCAGGTTTAGAGTTTTAGAGAATTAGGACATAACTATTACATCTAAAAAGATTAAAAGTAGTCGCTTCTACTAAATTTCCATAAAATAAAAACTCTTTAAAAGAAACATGTATAGTTCTGTGTTTTAGGTAGCATGACTTTCCCTTGATCCCATCCTTGACCCTATCCCACGCTATGTCCTGTGAAAAACATTTCAAAAACTTGGGATGAGCATAAGAAGCTCAGTAAGGGATACATAAAGAATGAAAACTGTTAGTTTTTCAAAACAACAAGTAAATTATGAATACTTTATCAATGTAATACTTTTCACCTTCATGAAGTAGTAAAAACTTTTCACTGAAAAAAAAGTATCATTACTTACCTTTTTGTAACCAAAGGATTACCATAAAACCCATATAAAAACACATAACATATATAAAGGTAACTTGGGACATAAACATACTTAAGTGGAATAACCATACGGTCGACTTCCACACATATCACTTAATGGAATAGCCATACGGCCAATTTCCATACATACTTAATGGAATAGCCATACGGCCGACTTCCATACCCAATGCATTGGAGGTTATAACGTAACCACCCGTCCTGGTATTCACGGAACCACCCGTCATAATGTCCATGTACCATTATTACACATAAAATATTGAAAATATAAACAATTCAATAACAACATTTCATTTGTAATCACAATAAGTAATTCCCAGATATTGAATTAATCAATCTATTTTCAAAAACCATTTAAAATAGAGTTTTGAATCAAAGTGTCCCATACCACTTTGAAGATTTTAATGGAATTATAATTTTAAAACATTAATGTCCATATAAATAAATTCTGAAAACCATTTTGAAAACATGGACATTAAAGATAAAGATTTAGAATAATAAATCTTTAAAACATTTAAAATGATATTTTTGTGAAAGAGTTTTTAACAAAATGAGAGACTATTGAATACAAATAATTGCGGAATAACATTTAATCCGAACTTTATAATATCCTGAGAATAAAGGGATTCATGATATAATATGTCAAAGGACAGTATACACACCATTTAATAGTGATTTGGTGCAAAACAACAATGAAGTCTCAATAGAAATGTCAAATGTGATGAAATCCCTTATAAAGAAGGTATCCTTAAATTAAGGATAATTCAATCTCAAAATTATGTGTGACAAATATAAATACACCCAATATAAGTGGATATTAAGTGTAAAACAATAAAAGGTCATTCACACATATTCAAAGGATTACATATTCAATAACTACATGTTGAACCCAAAGAAATCGAAATTGGGTTAAGAAGTTCCCTTGACAGCCTAACAACGTCACATCAAAATGAGTTGATGAGAGATAAAATGTGTATCTCATCACCTGGACATAAAATTTACATCAATAAGGTTATATGAGAACATATCACAACATAACAATATGTAAATTAAAATACCCAACAAAAGAAGTCTTTTTAAAAAAAAGGAGGGTGAAAGGTTCCCTTACTGACTTGGGTATCTTTCAAAACATACACCCCATGAAAGAAGGACAATAGATCATTGATGTAAATACTCATAAACGAAAGTATATTACACAAAGAGTAGAATAATGGGCAGTACATACACCACTCAAAGGAAATTGTGGCAAATGTAGCAAAAATCTCACGGGAATAAAAGTGAGATGAAAAATCCCTTACGAAAACTCGGCAGCCTAACGTCGCCACATAAAACTTCCAAAATGGATTGGTGAGAGAGAATAGGGTCTCTAATCATATGAACAATAAAAATTACAGTAACATTAATATAAAATAACATCCCAATAACAATAAATATGGTCTTTAAAAGGAATGACATAAAAGAGCATACTTAAAAAGAAAGAGAGGAGTAGGATCCGTTACCTCGGGTCCGACTTGACTCGATCGTTCTTTAATCTCCTGAATAATAAACTTGAGTTAATTTCTACTTCCTTAAGAACCTTTTTCAAGTTCATTATTCCTTTTATATCACTTATTACCATGTCATAAACATTATGTAATAATTTAAGTTAATAATACTTGTTTTGCCGATATTTGGTTCTTAAGTCGAAAGTGGACTTCTTACAATTACATGTTGTTCGTGTGGCCAAATGTTTATTATATCCAGAATTGTATTCATAATTTAGATATCATATATGTCATATATATCCAGTACATGCATGCATTTATAACATTACATAATCATTTAGAGGTAAGAAATGAAATGCACCGTTCATGGAGACGGTAATCCGTACGTACGCATGAACGCTACTTTCATTTCTGTTTCATATTTTATAGAATGGAATCATAATGATATAAAGGTATATTATAATTCCAGTATAATATCATATATAATATCATAGTTCCATCCTTTATACGTCCCACATATGGTATTTAACGAATCAAATCACTTTGAGGGGGCGGTAGTCCGCACTTCCTAAAATGAAGATACCACGCATACCCATAATGGAAGACATAATGGTAAGACACAAATGAAAAATAAAGAAGCATAAGTAAAACATAAACATATTATATATCATATATAAAAATAGTGACATCATAATGGCCACCTTTGAAGGGGTTAAATGAGTATTGACCAATCATCGTTTCGGGAGGCACAATTTCGCCATCCACGGAAACCATATGTTCTTTAACCATTTGATGTAGTTGTGTGGGAGTGTAGCTCGAATAAATCTTATAACAACATCCTAGTATATTGAAGATACTGGTGTTGTTACAAAAGAAATAAATAAAAAGAGTTTAGGGGGTTGGAGAAGCAAAATAAAACAAATGAACATGAGAGAAAGAATTACCTTTAAAAGTGTAACTCCTTTTGATTTGAGCCTAAGGGCTTCCTTTGAAAGGATTCTGCCCAAAGGTAATACTCTAGGATGAGGAGAGGGATGTGGAGAGAGTAAATGGGCAGGGGTTGGCCGAGCCAAAGGCTTGAGGAGTGTGTGAAATGAGGTAGAGGTGGGGGCCTTTTATAAGAGGAGAGGAGGGGCACTTTTGGAAAGTAAGAAATATTACTTTATTTGAAAATGTGTTTCGGTTTTAAAAGGTCCCACATTGAAAGAATTCGTGGATAAGGTGATAAGGGTTAGAAATCCACTCATCCAATTGGTTTTGGACATGTGTAGTTTATAGATTTTACATTATCTTTCCATTTTATTTAAATTGTCAAATAATGATGTCATCGCTGCATCATTATTATGTCATAAATAATTTAATTTATTTAATGTCTAAAAATTATAAAAAAAATAATATGATGTAGGAAATCTTTTTAGCTTTACAATTACTATTTATAATCAAAAATATGATCTTTATAACCCCATGTAAAAATTGTTTTCGTAAAACATATTATGTTTGTGTCATTTTTACTTTTACATTAAATAAAAAGTTATTTATGTCATTTCCCAACCAAAGTGGATCCATGGGGTCCCCAAGTTGGTCCATGGCTTGTATTGGTCGGCCATGACTCACCCAATAGGTGTAGGACAAGTTTCATGGTGTTTTCACATTCTTATAATATCATTTTTACCTTAAATTACACTAATTACCATTAATCGCGATTAAAAACTTAATAAGTTACTATCCACCAAAAAATTATTTTCATCCCATAGAACCAAATTTTACATACTAATGACAACCATGTATGTCGTATTTTCAAAATTCAATACAAATTAGTGGTAAACTTTCATTTAACTGAATAATCAGTTTGCTTGATTACCACTTAGTGGATTCACTATTCATCAAAAATTGGAGTTTTTCAGAAAAATACCAAAACTTCACCCTAAGCTATATTTGACATTCCGAATTCAAAAATGAATTCCGTTTTACAAAATTCAAAACATATTAGTCACATTAATTAATTTAATAATTAATTCCCGCTGTCAGAGCAAATAGCGTGTTTTTATAAAACAATAAGTATCAAAAGATTGACACTAGTTTATGTCTGATTTCAAGGTGAAATTAATTCCAACGACCACTATTGAATTTAATGGTAAAAACATTTTCTAATTTCACTTTAAAACCAATTCAAAATATAATCTAATCGTATAAATAAATTAGATTCAAAAGAGGTTTTGAATTAAAATACAACATTTTACACTATTCATTAAAAAAATGAACATTATCGGAAAGATACCAAAAATTTACACAAAGTAAATTTTTATGTCCCGATTCTTAATAAGAGTTTTATTTGGTCCAATAGAATGTATAAGAGTGAACAAAACTATATTTAATGATGGTTCGCCATCAAAAGGTGAAAGTGAACCTTTAGTGAAAACTAGGGCATATATGCCTAAAATTGAATTCTTTCCGTATTTTAAGCCTCTATCCTTTATTGGATAAATGTAAAAACATTTAAAAACATATATAATAATATTTTAGTTATTTCTATCCATTCCCGCCATTACAACAGCTACATGTTAACTACCATTTAATATAATATTATTTTATTATTAGAGTGCAACGTAAGATTCCCAAGAAACTCGTTGTTGCGTGTTGGGTACGCCATCGAGCATAGCGTCCCCTTTAAAGTCATTTAAATGGATAAATATGAAATGTCATATTCTTTATTTACCTGGGGTGTTACAATAATAATACTTATACTAACAATCAATCAAGAGATTAAGGGAAATTAATCCCATCAGAAAGATAAACATTCTTTGGATTTAAACCTATACAAATAAAAATTAGGGAAAATATTAGAACTAATACTCAAGACACATTTTGAAAACCAACATAGGTGAATTAAGTCTCATTACGATGATATTTCACTAGGAATTCACTCGCAACTACTTCATAAGTCCTAAAAATATGTCTCAACTGCATACTGAATTCAACATAAGATTATTAACTTATTCCTTTGATACCACTTTGTCTTGAACTAACATGGATGACCTGGTACTTTGATATCAAATATGATTAGGACATGGCTCGAATGGTATTCATGACCCCCATGGGTTAGAGACTAGAACCTGGCATCATTAAGAAAAAAAATTTAGGAAAGAATTTTCTGCAAAATAGTGGATGATAACAATTACATATCATTATGCTCAAAACACCTTAAGAAGAAAGTACAGAAAACCAAATATGTATATAAAAACCCAAATAACATATAATCAATGTAATGCATATCAATAAATATGAACTCAAAATCCCAACATAAATTTCACTATATTCCTTAAAAAATCACGGACACCCACTTCCTCCAAGAGGCGCATTTCCTTTACTCACACCTAACAGAAGAAAATCTATAAATTCTCGAAGGAAAAAGTATGGTGTGAGATAAATAACCCAATAGAGTCTCCGAAAATGTTCCATTATAAGAATATATAAAAATAAAAAAATGATTCTTTCAATTTTAATAAATACCTGTATATCATTGTATTTTTATATTTAAGAAAAAACATGCTTTATTTCAAATTGATGGAAAAATATTTCAACATGAATTAAATAAATTTTCTGTATAAAATAGTTTTTATATATCAATAGGAATGAGTAAAATAATTTTATGTAAATGGAATATATATTAAAAAAATCATAATAAAAACCATGTACATCTGACATATGGTAGGATAGTTTCAATTTATAGGATCCTCACAAATCTCACATCAGGGATCATTTTTAAAATGTGTAAACATGTCCATCGGGCTCATGGTGAATATGACTCATCAAAATACCATCAGGGATAAGATATACCAAAATAGTATTTTTTTTAGTTTTCATCATCAATACAATTCTAGATAATAATTACCATCCTATCATGATTTTCCTAAATTACCCACTAACTATAACAGATCTCATGTGCTAAATCAATCAATCAATAGTGGGAAAGTCATTTCAAGTCATTTTAAAATACAATTTCCCCATTTCTAATTTCCATTTGGGAATTTCATTTCATTTTTAAACCAAAACATAGGTTTTTCATCATTTCATGCATTTTCAGCCAAAAATAATCATTATTTTTTATCAATTCACTTTAATCTATTTTCCCCCAAAACAATCGAAAAATATATTAATTTCAAAATACACCCCATATTTCAAATTACCTTGGAATTTGTCGATTTTTTAAAAAATCCATACCGATTTAATTTAAATTCTAATTCGTTACAAATTCAGTTTTTATAGTTCAACTGAAATAAATTTAAAACAAAAAGAAATTAATGGTTCAATTAATTATCCAATCATAAATAGAGCCAACTACCCCTTTCATGGAAACCACAACACCCGTAATGGGACTCACCAATGATGGATGAAGGAATAATAGAATTGTAAACTCAACCTAGAATAAATATCAAAAAAAACTAAGTTTAGATCCATCAATACCAGGAAGATCTATTAAAATATAAGGAAGAAAAAAGAGAAAGATGAAAGAGACAGGAACACCACCTAAACTAAGAGATTCACTATTACTAGCATGAAAATCATTCACTGAATGGATGATCTGGAAGGATTAAATATCTCTAAAACTAATTATGATAAGACTCTTGGTCAATTGAAGGTTCTCCTGTTGGAATAAAATTTTAATTTCATCTAGACCACTATCTTAAAATCGACACTCATGATTTTACATGGCATGTTACCCAATTACAGGACATGAAATTATCAAGTACCACATACATTGAAAAACCCATTACCTTTTATTAAAACAATATTTTTTTAATATTTAGTTTTTGTGTAAACTATATACACTGTGTAACCTTAAACACTATGTACCCAATTTATGGAATCATTTGGGATATGATTACATATTTTGTTAGAACATAAAATGGTATGTAAATCCAAAAAATACAACCAAAAATACCCATTAAATGATTAAAACAGGAAGAAAATATTTGAATTCACCATAATATGTATCCTCCAAATTCCATTTTGACATTACCCAACCAATGAAAAAGGAAAATAAAAACCATGTTTAAAACATACCTCTTAGAAATATAATGGTCTATTACTGTTTCATAAAATCTCTAATTTTAATAAAAAAATATCATCTATATTTATTATATACATATTCATAATATTTATTTAATGTCAGAAATGAAAAATGAATAACATCACTTCATGGGGGTCGTAGTCCCTATGGATGCGCAATCTATGTTATCATTTTATAATAGAAGGAATGTTAATAAAGAAAATGATATATAATATTTACCTAATAATAATTATTCAAATAATATAATATGTATTATTTAGTTTTATATTTATAACCATCCATTTTAATTAGGGATGAAAAAGGAATTACACCACTACAAGATGATGATAGGTCATACGTATGCAAGAGTGCTATTATTATTTTCCATACGATGAAAGAGATATGAAAAAGTATTCTTCCAGTAGTACAATAAAATTAAATTATATGGAATATAATTATATCATTATATGATCACGATTGTAGAATATATGAAAGAGGTAGAATATGTAAAAAATGAAAACACACTTTAAAGATTTGTACCTCTTCTTCAGAAACCAACCTTTAGATTACACGTTAAGCCTTCCTGGTTGACCCTTTAATAAGAAAACATCCTCAATGTCATCATGAGAACTGGTTTCAAAGGATTTTTGAATATATTGGTTGAGATAAGTGGTTCAAGAAGTGTTAGGAAAAGGGAAGAGGTGGTTTCTTTATAAAAGGGTGGAGGGAGAACCCTTGAAATAACTAATGTATTAAATTAATACAAATTAATCATCCTTTTCAAGTGAGATAAAATTTATATATTTGGAATTTTGGACGCAGATATTTAGAAATACTCTCATTTAATTAAAGTTATCCATGTTTATGTTATGTTTTAACCCTTATCTTATATTTTTATCCCCTATTAACCTCTTCAGCGATTACCACAATAAATTTTTTTACTTTTTTGAGATCAATAAAGTTATTATATAAGAAAAATTGTCCCATAAATGTAAAATGGTTGATATTATTGAGAATATACCATTAAAATTGAAAAATATAATATTTTAGTAAAACTTAAATCATTTAATAATATAATATTTAACAAAAAATTTCTATTAAAAACATTTCAAAACATTTCACAGAATTTTTATTTTAAAGTATAAATATATTAATTTAATTTGAATAATTTTTTTTAAAAAAATAATAAATTTTATTTACCTAAAAAATTATTGTAAAATCAATAAATAAAAAAATAACCCTTTTAGAGTTCTGATTATCATTTACTTGATTTTTTTATTGTTTGTACATGCACTATGTCAACATTGAGTAATCATCTAAGGTAATTATTTCATCCCATAAAATAAAAAATAAATTATCATAAAAAAATTAATTTGTTATTACTCAAAAAAACATTTATAGTTGTTCATGATTTTTTTTATCTCTATAAATAAATTGTATTGATATTAAAATCTTAAAAGAGATGTTTTATAATTTTATTGAACATAAAATAATATAAAGGACATTATCAATGAAAAATGAAACCAAAATTCCATATTTTTATATATGTGAATGAGGTACTAGAATTAAACTCATACAATGAAATATGAGGTTTCTATGGATGATTTGGAAGCCTTATTACATATTTCTAAACTTGTTTTTCCAGTTTTACCCTTATAGTGGTGATAAATATTTTTACCAAAGTTAGTATTCATTATGAACAAGAATAATGTGTATCCATTTAAAAAATTGACAGTTTTATTCCCAAAACTGAATCCATTTTATTAAATTAAATCCATGAATGTGGCAGAAATTAATTTAAAATTTAACCCAAAAGTGACCTGGAAAATGTTTTTCTAGAGAAATTAAATTTTATGTAAAATTTTTTTTCAAAAAAACTATGGAAAATGTAAATTAAAATAAAATTAATTGTATAATTTTTAATAAAATTGAACTAATTCAATTTTAAAACTAGATTAAATAATGCAGTTTGTAAATAGTTGAATGTAAATGAGAGTTTTCTATAAAATCAGTATAATTTTTGCAATTCACTACAAAATTAATCATTTTAGAGAAATACCAAAATTTCACGTTAATATAAGTTCGATATAATAATTTAAAAAATTATATCAGTTTTCTAAATTATGATTTCTAAAATTGTAATAAGTTATATATAATATTTTTTTTTCAAAATGTGATAAAACTGATTTTTCGAATAAAAAGTATCATTGAAACATTAAATGAATTCAATGAAAATTTAGTTCTTATTTTCTTAATAATTAATCAATAAATTTTTTCATAATAAGAAAATATTATATATATTTCATAGCATAGTTACACCTATTCATACCCGCCAATTCAATTACTAGGTTGTAAGAGTCATATTTAAAATAATTTTTTTGGTTCGTTTATGCTTAGTATTACATGTCGTATATTCTATTGAACATCATATTTATTTAAAATTTTATGGTATTGTATAGATTTTGGTTTATTATTTCCCATAATGAGAATTTAATCTCATGTTCTCTTATGTTTTCATTACCTTGGTAATAATTAAGATTAATGCATATGATATATCTAAAAGGTTTTCATGTGTGGAAAATTTCCTGGGAAATGTTGAAGGATTTTTATGAAATATGAAATTTTGGTTATAGTTAGAAAATTTTACATTGAATGAGAGAGATATGAGTATTTTTATGTGGAAATTGTTCCTAATTATATAAATCTCTAAACCTAATAAGGTATTGTGTATCTAAGTGAATCAATAATTTGCTTGATTTTGTAATTAGTTAAGGTGAAAATTGTGTCACTGTAGATTGTTTTTGAGAAATGTGAGCATAGAGGCTGTTATTTTGAAAAAAGGAATGTGTTACAAAATACAGAAAGAAGGAATTTTACATTTTTCCCTAACAAGAATATGCATCATAGAGTTAGGCACATTGTTCAGGTGGATGCTTCTCTCTTCTAATACTCCTTTGTTAGCGAGACCATCTGCAATGTAGATCACTTCCTAAAAAGTGTTTGTGATAATGTAGTTCAAAGAAGAAATATTTTCATGGAAGTTGATCCATTTACCTACCAGTTTCCATGATAGATGATTCTGTCCCACCATTATTTCATGAACAACTGTAGCTAAGTTGCACACAAAATAGATATTTCACTAATGTATTTGAATAAAAATGTCCACTACAATGATAATTTCCATCATTTAAGCTTCCAAGGTAGTAGTATGTCCACATGGAACATAACATCACTCCACCACATCTCCCAAGTGATCCTTGGAAATAACCCTAAAGCCTGATGGTCCCGGGTTTCCACGGGAGGCCCCATCAGTATTACATTTCGAAATCCACTAAAAAGGGAAGACTAAAAAACCTCCATCATGTGCCTTAGTTTGGGAACAGAATCTGTAACCTTCATACACCATAGAATAAAAAACACCTCGACCGAGGTGATGCAGTTCTAATTTATCTTAGAGTTTTCATTATGGATAGAAGAAATAATTTTGGTGATAGTAGTGCTTTCATGAAACCTAGCCTAGCGACGAAATTTGTTGTTGTGGGTTCTCACAATAGAATGTATAAATTCAGCACCGGAAAATTGAAGTAGGTCTCTGTGTTATTTTAAGTATTTTTTTATTAACAGGTTATCATGAAAATAAAGAACAAAATTAGTATTTTGGGGATTCAGCTCAAATATATTATGAATGGATTTCCACAGGGTGGAGGTAGTGTTGATAGACAAGAACAAATGATCAACATCTTCACGATGTTGGTGACATAAAACACACCTCAAGCACAAAGAGAACCCAACCCTCTTAATTTTTTCATCCACTCACATTTTTTATGAAAAATTATCCAAATTAGTGTAAAGATTAAGGGGATTAACATGTTTCAGTTCGAGACACCAATATGATAGTAATATCCCTATATCAAGTGCTTGTAGAATCTTTTTGAGTAGATAATTCCACTTTAGGACCCTTCCTATGATAGTATGTCATCTTGTTTTATAAAATCATAGCCTTCAACAATGGGTAATATTTGATCCATAAGTTCATCAAGATTCTCAAAATGTTTATTGATAGTGAAGATATTGTCAATATGTTTTTCTTCAATCATTAACCTATCAATAAGTGGGGTAATAGTCTAGTTAGCATGCCATAAATGAAGTGAAGAATTTTCACTAACCATCCAAAAGGAGTGTCCCATAATGTTATGGTAAATAGAATGTAGTCCTGACCAAATATATGAGTCCAGGTATCCATGTTTACCTTTAATAAGCCTTGAAATAATCTTACTTCTTAAGAAATCAAGAGAGGTAGTTTTTTTCTATTAATATTCCATAGAAATTTATCCTGCAGTGCTTGACTGAAAAATATTAGATTTTTGATGCTCTGTCCTCCAAGAATGGTTTGCATGAAGCATTTTCTCCAATTGGTTATGATGAGTTTTCTTTCTATAAATTTCCAAATCCAGAAAACTTCTCCAGCATTGAGTTTATTTTTTAACGATTGAGGCATGCCACATGTACACCATGAAGTAATAAACAAGCTGTGAGATAACAACATGTTTGACAATACACACGAGCCCTAACATTGAGAGAGATTTTACATTCCAAGAGGAAATATCATTCTTGACATGGGATAAAGTCATTAAAAAGAGTGAGGCCATAGGATTTCCCCAATATATTAGAACACATGATAAATTAAAAGTATGTAAAGAATTTGTTTCTTGCACCAAATATGGGAGTATGAATATGGGATGCTATAATAACTGTGAATCCTTTGAGAAATTTAAGTTATTCATGAATGAAAAAGATAATAATCTTTGTAAGAATATACAAAAAATCTACACATAACTTGGAAGAAATTATGTAAACTAAGAAATTATTGATCATATAAGGGAGTTTGAGATTCTATCTCAACTCACTACTCTTTAAACAAAACTATGGAATAGTGTTAGTGAAAATAGGTTGAAAAACATATTTTATATAGTGATATTGATGATGTTTCATTTAGAACTTCCATTATCCTTTTGGGATATAAATTACATAGTACAAAAAACACACTGTAATGGGTTACAACTAAATCAAATAACAATATTTCAAATAAAAATTAGTATAGTAATAATCACTTTTTGTGACATGGGGATAAAAATCCATTATTATGTCTATATATAGAAATAAATATGCATACTCTGGTACTTACTGTATTTTTACAGGATATTTTAAAAGAATTAATGAATACTATCTACATAACCCCTTATAAAAAAATATCGTGGTTGATAGATTCCCTAACTTTTTTACGGGGGTCATAGTTTCAAAAGAGATACTTATATCAAGATCAGATTTTATGAATTCATAGCTCCAGTTACATTGGATAAATAATAGGATAAAATTAAACAAATAACCATGGAATAGGTTGTTATAAATATTAAATTTTTGTGTAGGATAACCCAAGAGATTAGAGAACTATATAGATATGATTTTATGGCCACAGAGGATGGTGAGTGATTATTGGTTCATAATGATGAACCTATATCCAATACGGATGGGGTAAAAATCTCATAGGTTTCCAAGTGGAAAGAATAAATGAATTATAAAATGGATTCCATGTACCTAAACCATGTTTTGGATTTGGTATATCCTCTAATTGATGTAATGTATGTTGGGTGAAAATTGGTATTCTTGAAGAAATTGTACATGGGTGATAAATTCAGTGCATATAATTCCTGACTGGTTTCTAAAGGGTTTAAGAAATTTAAGGGATTAAAATCTGATGAAATAATTTCATTTATAACCATTCTAAAATCCATCATAATTCTTCTTTCCATATTATCTTACAATTATTATGAAATTTGGGAAGTGGATTTCAAAATAAATTTCCTTAATGGGAACCTTTTGGGAAATGTATTGAAGAATCAACTAGAAATATTTATGAATCCAAAGGATGATAATAAGGTATTCATGTTTCAATATTATAGTTATGGTTTGAATTAAGAATCCAGATAATGATATATTCATTTTGATTAATCCATAAAACAATTTTGTTTCATAAATAATGTGTTGGACTCATATGTCTTAAAAGGGATTAGTTGGAGGGTAAAAAATTTTCAAGTATAATATTTTTTATATATATTACTAATATGAAATGATATACCACACTTACAATTCATTGAGTCATTATTAAACAAATTTTTCTCCATCAAGAGCTTTTGTGTAAATTCTTACAATCTAAGGATCAAGATCTATTATGAAAGATCTAATAGGTTTCCTGTATTAAGCCAAGGTATATACATTGACAATATACTAAAACCGACATAGTATGAAATATTCAAGGAGGTTATTATATCCAATTCCATGAGGACTAAATATTTCCATGAAAATATTTTCTTATACACAATAAGAAAGATGGAAAATGAACTGGATTACTTATGAATCAGTGATAGGATCTATCATGTATTCCATGTTATATAATAGGCTTGATTTTTTCTATGACTTGAGTATGGTAGGAAGATTTAGAGTAGAATGAGAAGAATTATATTAAAAAATATTAAAGAAAATTCTAATGTATCTAAATCATACAAAATTAATGTTGGATGTTTAAATAAGAGATAAGGAACTAGTCATCATGGGACACCAAAATGTTAGTTTTCTAAAGGACCATAATGATTTGAAATCATAATTGGGATATGTATTATTATTTAATAGATATTAAATTATATATAATATCTCAATTAGGATATTGGTCACCATATTTATAGTACAATCATAGTATAATCCATCTTCTAATTATATTTAAGTAGTATAGATAAGTAACATTGTTCGAGAGCTTGATGCATTGCTTAAAAATTAATATGTTATCACATTGTATTGTTATTATACTATAACATGGGTCCTATATAGGGATATAAGGTCACATGGTTAGATAAATAATTTTTTTAAGTATAACCTCCCAAGGGATTATTCTTAGTGAGGTGAAGTCATAGTAAAAAAATTTTCCATGGAAGAGAATGTAAAATACCCATTTTCTAAATTCTTATATCAGCTAAATCAAGAATATCATTTTAGATTTAGCAGATTATTTTTTTAGTTATTTGATCTCTTAAAATTGGAATTATATTGGGTTTGGTTGTAAATCTATGAGTGTTTATGAATTATTTTTTTCAAATAGATTATATTTTATAATGGCTTCCATTGTACACTATACAAAGTTAACTTGCTTTATATACAACACCATGTTAATCTTGCAATACACACAACACATATTTTTACTTATGGTACATGAAATAATAATTTTATCTTATGTTACATGCAATACAATGTTTAAGTTGTGTTATATACAACACTAAGCTTATTTTGTGTTACACGCAAGACTGAGTTTAAACAAAACAGGAGATATTATTAAAATATTATAATAGTTATCACATACATGTTGGAATGGAGGGTAAGAAAAGGATTAACTAAATTGTGAAAATTTTATTTATCCATGTTTATAAAATGAACTATTTTTTATCCAATTAAGAGGAAATTAATGTGATAACTATTTGAAATTAATGAAATTCCTTTTCTGAAAAACAATTTTTTCTATTCAAAAACATGTTTTAACTAAATAAATTAAAAAAAACTTGTTATGATTTATTTTAAATAACTTTATATATTATATATTAAATAAACTATTTATGTTTCATATTATATGTTTAATAAAAAATATAAATAAAAAAAATTTAATTTTATGCACAAAGGATGTAGTTTTCAAAAATGCAGTTTTACCATATTTTAATTGCACACTTATTCTGAAAATAATTTTTTAAAAGTTTATAAATTATATTCCAAAAAATAAAATTAATTTTGGAAATAAAAAATAAAAAATTATCTTATGGTTATTTTTATGGTATTTTTCACCGAAGTTTGATTTTTGATGAATAGTGAAGATAATAAATTTTAATTGAAAACCGTCATTTCGTCTAAATTATTTATATATTTAAATAATATATGTATTTTTATTTAAAGTATAATAAATAGTATTATAAAAAAATTAATCTAATTTATTATATTAGAATAAATTCCACAATGAAATTGGATATTAAAACATTTCAAACATTAAAATATTTTCTCTTTAAAACATAGTTTTTCAACTCATTTGCGGGATATATTTAAATTAAAATTTAAAACATATATTAAATTAATTTTACACAATGTATTCCATATTAGGAATCATCATAATTTCTAATTTCTAATAAATCCAACTTGATTTATTACCAATGTCATTATTGAATGAAATTAAAATTAATCGTGACGACTAAGAGGAAAACATGATTAAAAATGGAAGACACAACAATATTTAGGGTCTTGATGGCCTATAAAATTTCCCAACACAATATTTCGGGAATATATCAATTTTATTCCATCCATTATCACGTTTTAATCATTTTTTATCCTTTTTTTAGATAAAATGTGGGATCACCTAACTTCATTTTAAAAAATATCAAATGTGTCCTCTCCCCCACTTATAAAAGGACACCCCCTATAACCATCTCTTCACACCATCAAAACCAATTGTTTAACCCAATACCAACCCATGTAAATTTTATACTTTATTCCTATCAACCTATAATACCTTTTTGGGATGGAATCTATCCATGGATTTCTTTTGGTGCAAACCAAAAGGAGATACCTGAAGAAGAGGTAACGTTCATCAACAAATATTTTGTTTTATTTCTTCTTTAAATCCCTTAAATTATTTTTATATCATTATTAAATAATAAATTCAATATATTCATTATAATTAATTTATTTTTGAATTTTATGACCTACAACCACACAAACTTCCCCCAAATGGGTTACAAAATCATTATTCTTATGTACGGGGAACTATCGCCTCGCGAACCAATGTCATTCATTTTTCGATTACCACCTTTTATGTTTGGGAATAATAATGGAAATAAAATTTACATATCATATTTAATATGTTTTGGATGTTATTATAGTTCTTTAATTCTGATATCAAATATACCTTCATTATTTCCATTTCATGGGAATACGATAATGTCATTCATGTGTACGGTGGACAACCACCTTGCGATTCGATGTGATTCATTCACGATTTACATGGAATGTAATAAGGATGAGTTTAAAATAAAAAATTAGTATATATAAAATGTAAAGGTAAATTTTGTTTTTATATATGTATATATATATCATTTACTTTTATTTTTTTCAATACAATAAGAAAATGGAAATAACATTAATGCATAAGTATGGCCTACTGTCTCCATGAATAATGTATATCATTTCCTATCACTAAATTTTACGGATTAATATAAATACAAATATACTTAAATTATTATGTCATTTTGACCAATTTTTATATATATAATATATGTTATAAGTAAGAGGACCTACAATAACAAGTCAAAACATGTAGAAAAAACAAATAGGTTCTTACCCGAAACAAAGCTTTAACATGAAGTTATTAATAAAAATGTACTATAAAGTCATAAGATAATAATATATTATTTGATGTATGTTAATATGGCTTTGTTTTAGATTTATAATGAACGCATATTTTTTATATAGGATGTTTGATGGTGTATGATGGATGTTGAGACTTAATGTAAGGTAATTTATAGTCTCACATTTATTTTTGGGAGTCATATTCCTTATTCACCACTCATTTATTTTATGTCCTATATATAATAACCAATGACATGTTATGTAATGAATTTAAATTATTTCATGATATTATAATATTCAATTGATTTTATTCTTTCATGGATCTAACGATTCAAAAGTTACCCAAGTATGAAGGGATTTTCGTCTCACTATTTACTTTTGTGAGACACATGTTATATTCACCCCATATTTCTTTTATGTGGTGTATATAATTAATATTAATGTATTATATGAAGCTTTTAATTACATATCCATTTGATTATATCTCTTTAATGGGGTTTAGAGTTCAAAATTCACTAAATTAGTAAGAGGTTTTTGTCTCAATTTTCCATCTTTAAGATGTACATTATGTTATGTGCCTATATTATTTCAAAAGGAGTATATAAAGCCTATTTTACAAGAAATATCATAAATTTATTCATAATCATGATATTTAAAGTTTGTTTTTATGTTATTTTTTTGGGGCCAAGGATTCAAGGTTACCAATATGGTAAGAGTTCTATATTGCAATATCATCGTGTATCGGGATTGTTTATAATCAAGTCTCCAATGTTGAAATATAATGATCTAACTCTCAATAATTCTCTTTAATTTTCTTTTCATATTTTTATTTATGACATATTCAAGTAATGGTACTAGTTACCACCCAATGTTACTAGATATAATTAAGAAGATATTTTTATAAAAATCCAACTTTTTTAACTCTTCGGTCGGAAATCTATTTTCTTCCAAAAAAATGTATTCTACAAATGTATTAAAAAAATGTATTTAAAAAATATATTAATTTATACTTTAAGATCATTACAAATTAAAATTATTTTTAAAAAGTTTTATATTTTTAAATGGTGTTTTAAATAATTTTTAAAGCATCTTTTATAAAATTTCAAAGATATTTTCTGAGTAAAGGTTTTAAAAAGGTTTTATATTTTAAAAAGTGTTTTTCTTAGTGGAAAGAATATTTCCATAAATAAATGTTTATAATGATCCTTTTATATTTTTTTACATCTATGATTTCATATGGAGGGGTTACATATTCCTTATGTGGGATATAAACTAAGGATAATATTTATATTATTTCATTGATTGGTTTATGTTTGGATGGCATGATTTTTATAGAAATAATTTATTTTTTAGTAGTTAATCATGTTCCAAATATATTGACCTGAATACCTTTTATTTACCATAGGTTAATCAGGTTATGAAATAATAATTATTGTTTTTATGATTTTTTATGATGATATGAAATCTCTTGGTACTTTATTTTTGTTGTAGTTAATAGAATTATCTTATATGATAGGGTGGACAAGATTCTGCTGGGTAAGTCTATTAAATATTATATCATGGGCATCATAGATAGCTCCAAGTGATCTTGTTATATAATACATTATGGGTGTGCCCATATAGTTGTTCAATTAAACGGGTAATTCTAAATTCTATATGAGATTAAAAATTACACATGTCTTTAGGAAAATCCCAAATATGAGGGTACTTAGGTGTTTATCCCAAGTCCAAAGATGAGGTTAACGATATGTATAGTACATTGCAAATTATGAGGGTATATGGGTGTTTAGCCCATACCCAAAGATGAGGGGATAAAAGTGTTAATCCCAAACCCACAAATGAGGGTGCATATGTTGTTAGCCTGAGTAAAAAATAAGGGTGCCCGGGTGGTCAGCACAAGCCCAAAAAAGATGACGAAAGGGTGGTCATCCTAATCCCAAATTAGGTACATGAGTGGTTATCCCAATCCTAACATGTTATGAATGTCTTGGTGGGTGGTATTTATATAATATTTTATATCCATATAAGTATGACACAAATTCAATTTCTTATTCTGTCATGGATCATGTTTTGGGATTTTTGTACGAATTATGACTTATGAAATTCCAATATTTATGACACAACATATTATTATGATCATTGATATGTATATTATGGTTTTCATATGATATTCTCATGTTCCCATACCATTATGTTTATGTCATTCTTACTTATCTCCCTATTTTTTCCTTACTAAGCATTTTTTATCATCTTTTTTTTTGTGTTTCGTTTCTATATCTAATGAGGATTTTTATTAGGTATGATATATCTTTTAAAAGGGATAGTTATTAAGAAAATAGTGGGAGATGATGTATCTCACTTATGGTCAGGTGTTTAAGTTTCAAAGTTTCCCAAGGCACTAAACTTTTATGGTTCTCATTCTTGTAGTTTAATAATGAAATAAAAATTCAAAAAAATGATTCAATATCTATGAATAAAATACCTAATATATTATAGTTAGTATTATATTAAAGGTTTGTTTATACATTTTAAACTAGTATGAGTAGACATAGTGATATTCCTAAGGACATGTCTAAGGACAAGTTTACAGATGAGTCAAAATATAGGAAAATGTTCTAAAAATTTGTTATAGGATTGAACGAGTGGTTTCCAAAAAATATGTCCCTATATGGATATTAAAGGTGGATATGGATCTGGAACAAATGTACCTAGGGATAACAACACTCAAAAAACTGTATTCTGCTAGACATGATCGAGAAATGGTGCATGAAAACATGCCTTGCTGCATACCTCATTTGACACTCCCTTTGGATATGCTTTTGGAATTTATAAAATCTTTACTAACCATAATGAAGTATTTAAGTAGAAGATGAGTATGAATAACCTAGGATAAACATAAATTTTCCTAGATTAAATAGGAAGGCATCAAAATTTAGACGTATTATAAGATATTTTTCATGATTATATGTTTCACCACTAGGATTAGTGTTTCTCACACTATGGTTTTGGTTTCAGTCATTTGGAGGAACCAGACAAAACCATGTAAATGAGGAATGTAATATAAAATTCAATGAGTGTACTCCTAATAAACAAAATATTATAGGAGTTGAAATAAAAAACATTATTTTTATTCCCACAAAACTTTATCAAGCTATTAATCATGGTGAACATTCAAATTAGAAAAGCAGTGAACAACTCTATGTTGAGTCTTTCAAGAGGTAGCACCCACATTTATTCATTGGTTCTATTCACCCATTAGCTTCTTAGAAATGGATCAATACCACTGAAAATCTATTTTCTAGTTCACAGTGTTTAGACTATGAAAAATTCAATTTAGATTTCTACCATTGAAAATGTAGGAATATCAATGGTGGAATCTTATCTAGAATATGAGGAAACATGTTAAAATTTAATCCATGTATTCAGATGACTTCCAGAATGAAATTTTCAATAACTAACTTTCTTGTATTATTAATAAAAAGAAAAATAAGAAATTCCTAGAGAATACAAAGAAGGATGATGAATCATTTGGGGCCTATGAGGAAAAGTTTACATGACTTGTGTGGCAATCTTCATCTATTATCATTCATCCTAAAAGTAAGATTGACCGATTATTTAGTGGATTAAAGAAAAAATATTGAAGGGAAATTTTCATAGATATTTTAGTTGAAATTGAGTGATTTTTTGATGTGATATGAAAGTATAAATGGAGTTTTTAGTAACATATCAGTTTCATGGTTTGGATAAAAAGATAAAAATGACATTAAAAGGAAATTTATAAAAAAAAGAATGAATAATATGATCATTAGTGGATTAAATAAAAAACATTGAAGGGAAATTTTCATAGATATTTTAGTTGAAATTAAGTGATTCTTTCATGTGATATCAATGTATAAATGGAATTTGTAGTTACATATCGGTCTCATGGTTTGGATAAGAAGATGAAAATGATATTCAAAATAAATTTTAAGAAAAATAGAGAGAATAATATTATCATTAGTGGATTAAAGAAAAAACATTTAATGGAAATTTTCATAGATATTTTAGTTGAAATTAAGTGATTTTTTGATGTGATATCAAAGTACAAATTAAATTTATAGTAACATATCGGTCTCATGGTTTGAATAAAAAGATAAAAATGATATTAAAAGAAAATTTTATGAAAAATAGAGAGAAGAATATGATCATTTTTTTGTGATCAAAGTGTTTGATTAAAAATGGAGGGAATTGTATTAATGGGATTAGTAAATGTTTTATGTATATAAAGGAAGGTCATAGGGTGGCTGAATTCTATAGTGATGGAAAAAATATAGTAAATGATGCGAATAATGGGAAAGCATCATAGAAGAGACCTCCCACAATTTAGTGTTTCAATTTCAAATAGTTTGGGAATTATACTAACAGGGGCCCCAATCTAAAGATGAATGAGAATGATAAGCCACAACCACCTATGAAGGAAAAAAATAAAGGGAAATATTATTCCATTATAATGAATGAATTGAAACATGATAAATTGGGAAAAAATATCCTCCCCTACTTAATTGGGAGTTCCATGTTTGATATAGTATTAATAAGACCCCTAGGGAAATTTTATTGTTCATCCTTTAGTGAAATTTCATGTGATTATCTTCATGGATTCTTTAATAATGAAATTACATATTATATCGGTATAAGGATGAACCCAAGATTCGAATGATTTTTTAAAATAATATAAGTGATTATATAAGGAAAAAATGGATAATTAATATCTATAAGTATATATGTCTCTATGTAATTTGAAATTAAGAGTTGTGGAATATCTCATGGGTTTATAAGGCTAAGGTTGACAGTAAGATAAATATCATATACACCCCCTCTCTAGGTTTTACATGATTGGTTATTATCAATATTAATGATATTTTAAACGACATCTGTGTTAATTTTGGATATTAATAAGATTCATAAGAATATATTCTCATGGTATTCATGTATTTGGAATGTGACTATTAATATCTACTTAATTAGATTTGGAGGAAAAATGGAATGATCAGTTTGGGAAATTATGTGACCTTCATTATAAATTCTAAATTTTAGAGGGTTTATAAGTTTATCCATTTGTGGAATGGTTTATGTAAAACTTAAAATGAGGTTTTAGATATTAATTTATTACTTCAGAATTTGTAGATTTATGCATACCCTACACTACCTATTTTGTTCTATTGATAACTAAAGATAAGAGGAATAAATTATCATTTATCTATGGGTATTATTATTCATTATTTATTTAGGAATACAAAATTCACATTCATTTATTGGAGTAAGGGATGAAGTGGAAATTGATCAAGAAACAACCATAGGTTGATATTTTTCTAATGAAATTGAATGAAAACAAGTAAGTATATATTTAATTGACAATTATTCATCTTTAGTAAAATGGTCTTGAAATAAAATGGTGTCCTATTATTATCATTTTTATGATATAAATTAAATTTTTATGCCTATTTGGGGTATCGTTTTGTGGTCATTAACTTTATTTGGATCACCCACATTCAAGTGATCAAATATATTTATCACTCTATATAATTATTTATGACTTTCTTCTAGGTCTAAATCTTCACTTCCCATGTCTGTTCTCATATGTAGAAACATTTTGAGTTACTTTGGGTAACTATTATGTTTCAAACATTCTATTTTTTAAGTTAGTTTTATTATTAATTTTTATGATTTGGGTTTCTATGAAAGGAACATTCAAGTATTAAAACATTGATAACCCACATAAATTTTGATGTTTAAATTAAATTTAAGGGGGGTGAATGTAACACCTTGAGTTTTTATGAATTTGTTTTCTAATAATTCAAACTTTTTGGATGTTATGCATTGCACACTACACGAAGTAAAGATATATCTTTAGGAATCACCCTGTTAATATTTCACTACATAAAACACAGAGTTTATATTTTAGTACAAACAACTTTGAGATTGGATTTTATTAGGTGTAATACCATATTTATATTGTATCACATGCAACACTTAGCATATGTTTCAATACAAACAACACTGAGTTTTAAAGAAATGTGACTTATTATTAAAATATTATTATAGTCATCACCTAACTGTTGGAATGGTGGGTATGAAAAGTATTTACTAAATTATTAAGATATTTTTTATTTATATTTATAAAATGATTTCTTTAGTAACTAATTTGGTATAAATTAATGTAAGAAATATTTGAAAATTAATAAATTCATTTTCTTAAAAAAATTGTTTTCTATGAACCAAAACATTTTATCTCTATATATTAAACAAACCACTTTTGATGAATTATTTTAAATAAATTTTTATACTTTATATTTATTCAACTATTTAAAATCCATCTTGTGTTTTTTCTATGAAACAGTTAATAATAAATCATGTTTTATTGAATAAAAAGATTTAATTTTCTAAAAGGTACCTTTACCACCTTTTATTGACACAATTATGTTAAAACTATTTTTTAATACTTTAATAAAATATATATGAAAAAATAAGATTCATTTTTTAAATAATAATTTTAAAATTAACATAGATACAATTCTTGGTATTATTCTAGGATGATTCATTTATTGATTAAGAGTGAAAAATATTGAATTATAATTGAAAAATGTTTTTTCATCTAAATTAATAATAAAAATAAATTATATTTTAATTTGGTTTTAGATTATTGTTTGTTAAATTATAAACTTATTTATTCAATTTAGGTCATTAGAATCAATTTCAAAATGAAATTACATGTAAAAACATTTCAAACATTTGAACCTTTTCTCTTTAAAAATGTTCATTCTCAACACATTTTCTGTATTAATTATAATTTAATTTTGACACTTCTGTAAATTTAAATTGGAAAATTTTATTCCATTTTTTTAATGATAATAATTTATATTTCTAATAAGGCCAACTATATTTTTGAACAATGTGATTAGTGTATGCGATTGAAATTAATCACGTCTATTAAGAGATAAACAGTTTACTAATAAAAAAACTATAAAAGTAAGGGGTTAACTGTCCTAGAAAGATTTATATAATCCACTGGATGGCCATATTTATATTTTATCCTTTCAAAGATCAATATTGGTGGATTATTGGATCCTTATTATAGGTAAAAACATGGCATTACATAACATTATTTGGAAAAAATACCAAGTGGGACTTCTCACCCACAAATAAAAGTCCACCCCTTATCAGAATATCTTCACACATTAAAAAAAATTTGGTTTTGAAGATACCTAAACAAATCATATCTAAAATTCACTCCATTCCAAAAAAGATACATGAAGAAGATGTAATGTTTATCAACAAACGTTTTTGTATTATTTCTTCATCAAACACTTTCAATTATTTTTATATCATGTGTATATAGAAACACCAATATATTAAATATACTAATATTTTATTATGTAAATGATATTACTTACTAAGACACACAATTCCATCAAATGGGATAGTAAATCATCATCGGTGTATACGACAGACTACCACCTTACGAACTGATGTGGTTTTTTTTTCATTTACCATCATTAAATGTTTGAAATAATAATGTAAATATTAATTATATATGATATTTATAATGTTTAGGATGTTATTATGATTCTGGAATTATTATGTCACATATAACATCTTACTTTCTATTTTGTTGGAATATGATAATGTCATTCATTTGTACGGTAGACTCCCACCCCACAATGTGATTCAATTATTTACATGGAATGTATTTAGCTTGAGTTTAATATAAATATTTGATATATATTACATAAAAATTTTCAATTTAATGAATATATATATATAATTTAATTTTCCTTCTTTCAATATGACAAGAAAATGAAAACATTGATCATGTGTATGTGAGAGCTACCATCTCCATGAATAGTATATTTCATTTCTTATCAATAAATTTTATAGATTACTCTAAATACATATATACTAAATATATATGAATTCTATATAATTTTTATCATAGTAGAGATGATGAAATAAAGATATATGTAAGAGGAATATGAATAAGATGTCTAAAAATGTATGGAAAACAAGGTGGTTATAACCCAAAACATAACCCTTACATGGAGTTTTTAATAAATAGGTAATATAATGTCACAATAAAATCATATATGGTATGATATGTATTAATTTTATTATGTGGTATATTTAGAATAAACTTATATTTATTATACCATAGGTTTGACTTTGAATGACAGAAGTCAAGGCTTAAGGTAATGGAATTTTTTGTCTCACCATTATTTTTATGAGAATCATACATATTCCACACTCATTTATTCTGTGTGATTCAAATAATTAACTAATGTAGCATCCCACATTTTTGGTATTGGATGAAAATTCCAGAAGAATCTTGACATTTCTGATTTTTGCATGGGTGGTTCTTTAAAATAAGGCCCATAACCTAATATGGATAGTTGGAACACTTTTTGGTGTTGTTTTTAGACATGGTTAAAGTCCCAAGGGGTGAATTAGGTTGTATGTAATGTTGTGGTAGCATCGATTTCTTAAAACATAGGCTAGAAGAAGCTAACAATGGTGAAAGGTTTTTTAAAACCATGTGTCCCTCTATTCGGAACCGTGTAGCTAGTCTAGAAGGACTGTTGGTGTTACACTATTTGTTTGAACTGTGTGCACCATGACACAAAACCATACAACTTTTTTGGGTCTTAGGAAGTGGGGAATCATATGGTTTGAGCATATTATCCCAATCCATACACATGGACCATGAGACCCCCCATCTTGGGAAGTGGCACATGTAGGGTTGGAATATAGTTTGGCCAACCCTGTAACAAAACCATGTGCCTTCTTAAAGTGGGGTGAAATCCACTTTTTATCCTCTTGACTTTTCATTTATTTTTCTTATTTCTCCTCCCTTTCATGAATATCCTCTTCTCCAACCATGATCTCCCATCCACACTGTAACACCCCAGGTAAATAATGAATATGAAATTTTCATATTTATCCATATTTGTGAATAAAATATTAATATGACTTTAAAGGGGACGCTATGCTCGATGGCGTACCCAACACGCAACAACGAGTTTCTGGGGAATCTTACGTTGCACTCTAATAATAAAATAACATTATTTTAAATGGTAGTTAACATGTAGCCGTTGTATTGGCGGGAATGGATAGAAATAAATAAAATATGATTATATATGTTCTTAAATATTTTTACATTTATACAATAAAAGATAAAGGCTTAAAATACAGAAAGAATTCAATTTTTGGCGTATACGCCCTAGTTTTCACTAAAGGTTCACTTATCACCTTTTGATGGAGAACCATCATTAAAAATAGTCTTGTTCACTCTTAAACATTCTTTTGGACCAAATAAAACTCTTATTAAGAATCGGGACATCAAAATTTACTTTGTGTAAATTTTTGGTATCTTTCTGATAAAGTTCATTTTTTTAATGAATAGTGTAGAATGTTGTGTTTTAATTCAAAACCTCTTTTTAATCTAATTTATTTATATGATTAGATAATATTTTGAATTGGTTTTAAAGTTAAATTAGAAAATATTTTTACCAATAATCCAATAGTGGTCATTGGAATTAATTTCACTTTGAAATCAGACTTAAACTAGTGTCAATCTTTTGATACTTATTGTTTTATAAAAACACGCTATTTGCTCTGAAAGCGGGAATTAATTATTAAATTAATTAATGTGACTAATATGTTTTGAATTTTGTAAAATAGACTTCATTTTTGAATTCGGAATATCAAATATATCTTAGGGTGAATTTTTGGTAATTTTCTGAAAAACTTCAATTTTTTGATGAATAGTGAAACCACTAAGTGGTACTTATAAAAACTGATTTTTCATTTAAATGAAATTTTTCCATAATTGTGTTTTGATTTTCAAAAATCCGACATACATGGTTGTCATTAAGAAGTAAAATGTGGTTCAATGAGATTAAAATAATTTTTTGGTGAATAGTAACTTATTAAGTTTTTAATCGCGATTAGTGGTAATTAGTGTAGTTTAAGGTAAAAATGATATTATAAGAATGTGAAAACACCATGAAACTTGTCCTACACCTATTGGGTGAGTCATGGCCGACCAAGACAAGCCATGGGCCAACTTGGGGACCCCATGGATCCACTTTTGTTGGGAAATGACATAAATTACTTTTTATTTAATGTTGAAGTGAAAATGACACAAACATAATATGTTTTACGAAAACAATTTTTAAGTGGGGTTATACAAGTACAAATTTTGATTATAAATAGTAATTGGAAAGATAAAAAGATTTCCTAGATCATAGTATTTGTTTTTATAATTTTTATACATTAAAGAAATTAAATTATTTATGACATAATAATGATGCATCGATGACATCATTATTTGACGATTTAATTAAAATGGAAAGATAATGAAACATCTACAAACTACACATGGAAAAAACCAATTGGATGAGTGGATTTCGAAGCCTTATCACCTTATCCACTAATTCTATCAATGTGGGACCTTTTAAAACCGAAACACATTTTCAAATAAAGTAATATTTCTTACTTTGCAAATGTACCCCTCCTCTCCTCTTATAAAAGGCCCCCACCTCTACCTCATTTCACACACTTCTCAAGCCTTTGTCTCGGCCAACCCCTGCCCATTTACTCTCTCCAAATCCCTCTACTCATCCTAGAGGACTCCCTTTGGGCAGAATCCTTTCAAAGTAATCCTTTAGGCTTAAATCAAAAGGAGTTACACTTTTAAAGGTAATTCATTCTCTCATGTACATTTGTTTTATTTTGCTTCTCCAACCCCATAAACTCTTTTTATTTACTTATTTTGTAACAACACCAGTATCTTCAATATACTAGGATGTTGTTATAAGATTTATTCATGCTACACTATCACACAACTACATCAAATGGTTAAAGAACATACGGTTTCCGTGGATGGTGAAATTCTGCCTCCCGAAATGATGATTGTTCAATACTCATTTAACACCTTCAAAGGTGGCCATTATGATGTCACTATTTTTATATATTATATATAATATGTTTATGTTTTATTTATGCTTCTGTATTTTTCATTTTTTTCTTACCATTGTGGCTTCCATTATGGGTATACGCGATATCTTCATTTAAGGAAGTGCGGACTACCACCCCCTCAAAGTGATTTGATTCGTTAAATACCATATGTGGGATGTATAAAGGATGGAAATATGATATTATATATGATATTATACTGGAATTATAATATACCTTTATATCATTATTATTCCATTCTATAAAATACGAAATAGAAATGAATGTAGTGTTCATGCGTACGTACGGCTTACCGTCTCCATGAACGGTGCATTTCATTTCTTACCTCTAAATGATTATGTAATGTTATAAATGCATGAATGTACTGGATATATATGACATATATTATTTATACATAATGAATACAATTCTGGATATAATAAACATTTGGCCACATGAACAACATGTAATTGTAAGAAGACCACTTTCGACTTAAGAACCAAATATCGGCAAAACAAATATTATTAACTTAAATGATTACATAATGTTTGTGACATGGTAATAAGTGGTATAAAAGTAATAATGAACTTGAAAAAAGGTTCTTAAGGAATTATAAATTAACTCAAGTTTATTATTCAGGAGATTAAAGAACGATCGAGTCAAGTCGGACCCGAGGTAAGGGATCCTACAACTCTCTTTCTTTTTAAGTACACTCTTTTATGTAATTTCTTTTAAGATCATCTTTCTTATGATTGGGATGTAATTTTATATTACTCCTACTGTAATTTTTATGTTCATGTGATGAGAGACCCTATTCTCTCTCATCAATCCTTTTGGAAGTTTTATGTGGCGCCGTTAGGCTGCCGAGTTTTCGTAAGGGATTTTTCATCTCACTTTTATGCCCGTGAAATTTATGCTACATTTGCCACAATTTCCTTGGAGTGGTGTATGTACTGACCATTATTATACTCTTTGTGTAATATACTTTCGTTTATGAGTATTTACATCAATGATCTATTGTCCTTCTTTCATGGGGTGTATGTTTTGAAAGATACCCAAGTCGGTAAGGGAACCTTTCACCCTCTTTTTAAAAGACTTCTTTTGTTGAGTATTTTAATTTACATATTGTTATGTTGGGATATGTTCTCATATATCCTTAATGAGGTAAATTTTGTGTCCAAGTGATGAGATACTCTTTTTATCTCTCATCAACTCATTTTGATGTGATGCCATTAGGCTGTCAAGGGAAATTTTTAACCCAATTTCGATTTCTTTGGGTTCAACATGTAGTCATTGAATATGTCATCCATTGAATATGTGTGAATGACATTTTATTGTTTTACACTTAATATCCACTTATATTGGGTGTATTTATATTTGTCACACATATTTTGAGATTGATTTGTCCTTAATTTAAGGATACCTTCTTTATAAGGGATTTCATCACGTTTGACATTTCTATTGAGGGTTCATTGCTGTTATGCACCAATTCACTCTTATATGGTGTATATACTGCCCTTTGGAGTGTTATATCATGAATCCATTTATTCTCATGATATTATAAAGTTCTGACTAAATGTTATTCCTCAATTATTGTATTCAAGTGTCTCTGATTTTGGTAAAACCCCTTTAACCGAAATATCGTTTTAAATGTTTTAATTATTTTTTCTTATTAATATCCATGTTTTAAAAATGGTTTTAAGGATTTATTTATATGGATATTAATGGTTTAAAATTTTAAAAGCTTCAAGGTGGTATGGGACTTCGTCTCAATCTCCTTTCATTGAGGCATATTTTATTTTATACACAACTATCTTTTATACGGTGTATAAACCCCTTTAAATTTTACGTTTATTCAAAAGGAATCTTTTTTATACGAAGCGTTTACTAAACGACAAAAGGGAATGTTTTTGTCGTACGTATGCGGCGACAACGACTTCTCCGCCGTCGTAACCGTTATTTGAGTTTCGGCTTCCTCTACAAGCCATACCTTCTTTTTAAAAGAAAAATAAATACCATGTTTTGCTTTTCTTTTATTTTGGTATTGAAAATGGTTTTCATAATGTTTTTATATCAATGTGTTGTATTGATATCTCGTGATTGAAATGTGAAAATTTTATGTTTCCTTTATGCATGTTTTATGTGATATGATTATGTTATGGTTCTTGGGCATTATTATGAAGACGGGTGGTTCCGTGATAAACTAAGGGCGGGTGAGCCCGTTATAGCTCTCCAATGCATTGGGTAACGCGAAGGAGTGAAACGTTAAGGTTTCTCCGAAGAGATTTTAGGGAATATACTGTGATGGGTATTCCAAACGTAACCAAAAGGGTTACTCCCTACGTAATAATGTTATGAATGCCTCAAGTTACCTTTATGTCTTATGACTTCTATGATTTATTCATGATTTGATGAGGTAGGTTAAAGTGCCTATGTTTTATGGGTAAATTATGATTTCAGTATTATGTATATATGAACTCATGTTTCCTTTCCTTATTTTTATATCCCTTACTGAGCTTTTTATGCTCATCCCAAGTTTTTGAAATGTTTTTTTTCAGGTCAAGGGAAAGGTACATGATAATATGATAGAGTCAAGGATGTGTTAAGAAAGAATCCATGTTTTATTTTCAATATGTTTCCGTTGATGGGAAGAATGGATACTATCTTTTATGTAACCACTTTGTTTAAATGTGGAATGTAATACAAGTTTCATGATCTAATTCTCTAAAACTCTAAACCTGAAAAGATCCTCAATGTGTAATCTTGTAATAACTCAAGATTAAGTAAGTTTTAAGGATGGGGCCTTATAGTTGGTATCAAAGGTCGGTTTAGATTACTTTAGAGGATAGGGTATTCTTTAAGCATAAGTGACATTACCATAATGGTTAGAATTTCAGAAAGAGTCCTAATTTTAGATAAAGTGAATGAGTATATCTTGGAGTCTGCCTTCCTCATTAGTACATGATGTTTTTGTTGATATACTCACACTGACATTTATGTTTTTAGTGAATGGATGGATCTAGCAGGCACCAAAGTGACAATGGGTTTGAAGAAAACTGTGGTGGTTCTTTGATTAAGATACTAGATGAGATGGGGGATTCAATGAGGAATCTCATAGTTGTTCTAAACCAACTATCAAGGAGTCATGATCAATCACTTCAACCTTGGTGAGTTCTCTAATGCTTCATTTACGAGATGGCCAACTCGATGTGGAAATTCAGGTAATAATTATTAAGGTAACCATTATGGTTTATATGATCCTTACTTTTTAGGTAATTATGGGTTACTCTATGATATGATGGAAAAGGAAAGGAATGAGATAAACTTGAGGTTAAAATATGTTATGAATATTTTTGAAGATTTTATCTCGTTTTGGGGAATGTTTTGAGAATTATATAGTTTTGGAAAAAGGACAACACGCAGACCGTGTGACAACCCGTCGCGTCGGACAAAGCAGCGGGAATCGAACCCACAACCAAAGTGCGACTGGTATTTATCACCTACCACTGGACTACGTGAAGTCCCTGGTTAGTTTGACTGATTCTTTTTGGTTATATGATTTTATGAATTAAGAGTAAGTTGATTTTGGGTTATTTATGAAAATGATTAACCTATCATGGAGGATATGTGATTAGGATAATTACTTTTCAATACGAGACTTTAGGAGCAACTGATGTTGTTTGGAGATAAATGTTACGATTTAACTTGGAAGACTATGTGACTAAATCCTTCAAATATTTGGTTTTCAATCTTATATTGGTTTACTTTGAAGAATTTTATGGACAAATTGTTTATCGGATGGTCCTCGTTGAACTTTGGGTTTTGTTGGACAAATTTTGGAGATTAAGCATAGATTTTCTTTTTAATGGGTTATCCTTTTCTGGATTATCTGATCTTGTAGTAACCTTTTTGGTTTTAGTTTTGGTTAAGGTTTGAAGACATTGGAAATGTATAGTTCTTTTTTTAGGTGCTCCTCTAGAAGTTGTTTATAGTACTCTTAATGTGAACAAGTCTTCCTAAATACTCATCTGTTGGAGAAAATATGAGTTTGTTTAAGGAATCTAATAAAGGTTGAAAGTCAATATGATAAGTGATTATGTTTCCTTATGAATAAATTCCTCAATAAAAAGTAACTTAAAACAAAAATGTTGTCTATTAACTTTTCCTACTGGGGAATCGAAGACCGTTTAACCCATCACAAGTTTGTGATTTTCTCGTGGTTAACTTTCTCCTAAACATGTTTTCTATCACTCTCCATCAGAACATGACCCTTTGTTTTTTCCTCCATGTCCATATTTTCATACTTGGAATCCTAGTATGGGTTAACTCGGGTGACCTTTGTACTTATCTTTCTTTATTTTAAAGTGTTTGTTTTACCGACTTTTGTTCCGATGTGGGACTTTCAAGGATGTTTCTAAGCGCAATTTTAAAATTGCGAGGACGCAATTCCCAAAAGGCGGGAAGGATGTAACACCCCAGGTAAATAATGAATATGAAATTTTCATATTTATCCATATTTGTGAATAAAATATTAATATGACTTTAAAGGGGACGCTATGCTCAATGGCGTACCCAACACGCAACAACGAGTTTCTTGGGAATCTTACGTTGCACTCTAATAATAAAATAATATTATTTTAAATAGTAGTTAACATGTAGCCGTTGTATTGGTGGGAATGGATATAAATAAATAAAATATGATTATATATGTTCTTAAATATTTTTACATTTATACAATAAAAGATAAAGGCTTAAAATACAGAAAGAATTCAATTTTTGGCGTATATGCCCTAGTTTTCACTAAAGGTTCACTTATCACCTTTTGATGGAGAACCGTCATTAAAAATAGTTTTGTTCACTCTTAAACATTATTTTGGACCAAATAAAACTCTTATTAAGAATCGGTACATCAAAATTTACTTTGTGTAATTTTTTGGTATCTTTCTGATAAAGTTCATTTTTTAATGAATAGTGTAGAATGTTGTGTTTTAATTCAAAACACCTTTTTAATCTAATTTATTTATATGATTAGACAATATTTTGAATTGGTTTTAAAGTTAAATTAGAAAATATTTTTACCATTAAATCCAATAGTGGTCATTGTAATTAATTTCACTTTGAAATCAGACTTAAACTAGTGTCAATCTTTTGATACTTATTGTTTTATAAAAACACGCTATTTGCTCTGACAGCGGGAATTAATTATTAAATTAATTAATGTGACTAATATGTTTTGAATTTTGTAAAATAGACTTCATTTTTGAATTTGGAATATCAAATATAGCTTAGGGTGAATTTTTGGTAATTTTCTGAAAAACTTCAATTTTTTGATGAATAGTGAAACCACTAAGTGGTACTTATAAAAACTGATTTTTCATTTAAATGAAATTTTTCCATAATTGTGTTTTTATTTTCAAAAATCCGACATACATGGTTGTCATTAAGAAGTAAAATGTGGTTCAATGAGATTAAAATAATTTTTTTGTGAATAGTAACTTATTAAGTTTTTAATCGCGATTAGTGGTAATTAGTGTAGTTTAAGGTAAAAATGATATTATAAGAATGTGAAAACACCATGAAACTTGTCCTACACCTATTGGGTGAGTCATGGCCGACCAAGACAAGCCATGGGCCAACTTGGGGACCCCATGGATCCACTTTTGTTGGGAAATGACATAAATTACTTTTTATTTAATGTTGAAGTGAAAATGACACAAACATAATATGTTTTACGAAAGCAATTTTTAAGTGGGGTTATACAAGTCCAAATTTTGATTATAAATAGTAATTGTAAAGCTAATAAGATTTCATAGATCATAGTATTTGTTTTTATAATTTTTAGACATTAAAGAAATTAAATTATTTATGACATAATAATGATGCAGCGATGACATCATTATTTGACGATTTAATTAAAATGGAAAGATAATGAAACATCTACAAACTACACATGGACAAAACCAATTGTATGAGTGGATTTCGAAGCCTTATCACCTTATCCACGAATTCTATCAATGTGGGACCTTTTAAAACCGAAACACATTTTCAAATAAAGTAATATTTCTTACTTTCCAAAAGTACCCCTCCTCTCCTCTTATAAAAGGCCCCCACCTCTACCTCATTTCACACACTTCTCAAGCCTTTGTCTCGGCCAGCCCCTGCCCATTTACTCTCTCCACATCCCTCTCCTCATCCTAGAGGACTCCCTTTGGGCAGAATCCTTTCAAAGTAAGCCTTTAGGCTTAAATCAAAAGGAGTTACACTTTTAAAGGTAATTCATTCTCTCATGTTCATTTGTTTTATTTTGCTTCTCCAACCCCCTAAACTCTTTTTATTTACTTCTTTTGTAACAACACCAGTATCTTCAATATACTAGGATGTTGTTATAAGATTTATTCATGCTACACTATCACACAACTACATCAAATGGTTAAAGAACATACGGTTTCCGTGGATGGTGAAATTCTGCCTCCCGAAACGATGATTGTTCAATACTCATTTAACACCTTAAAAGGTGGCCATTATGATGTCACTATTTTTATATATGATATATAATATGTTTATGTTTTATTTATGCTTCTGTATTTTTCATTTTTGTCTTACCTTTGTGGCTTCCATTATGGGTATACGCGATATCTTCATTTAAGGAAGTGCGGACTACCGCCCCCTCAAAGTGATTTGATTCGTTAAATACCATATGTGGGATGTATAAAGGATGGAAATATGATATTATATATGATATTATACTGGAATTATAATATACCTTTATATAATTATTATTCCATTCTATAAAATACGAAATAGAAATGAAAGTAGCGTTCATGCGTACGTATGGCTTACCGTCTCCATGAACGGTGCATTTCATTTCTTACCTCTAAATGATTATGTAATGTTATAAATGCATGAATGTACTGGATATATATGAAATATATGATATCTACATAATGAATACAATTCTGGATATAATAAACATTTGGCCACATGAACAACATGTAATTGTAAGAAGACCACTTTCGACTTAAGAACCAAATATCGACAAAACAAATATTATTAACATAAATGATTACATAATGTTTGTGACATGGTAATAAGTGGTATAAAAGTAATAATGAACTTGAAAAAAGGTTCTTAAGGAATTATAAATTAACTCAAGTTTATTATTCAGGAGATTAAAGAACGATCGAGTCAAGTCGGACCCGAGGTAAGGGATCCTACAACTCTCTTTCTTTTTAAGTACACTCTTTTATGTAATTTCTTTTAAGATCATCTTTATTATGATTGGGATGTTATTTTATATTACTACTACTGTAATTTATATGTTCATGTGATGAGAGACCCTATTCTCTCTCATCAATCCTTTTGGAAGTTTTATGTGGCGCCGTTAGGCTGCCGAGTTTTCATAAGGGATTTTTCATCTCACTTTTATCCCCGTGAGATTTATGCTACATTTGCCACAATTTCCGTTGAGTGGTTTATGTACTGACCATTATTATACTCTTTGTGTAATATAATTTCGTTTATGAGTATTTACATCAATGATCTATTGTCCTTCTTTCATGGGGTGTGTGTTTTGAAAGATACCCAAGTCGGTAAGGGAACCTTTCACCCTCCTCTTTTTAAAAGACTTCTTTTGTTGAGTCTTTTAATTTACATATTGTTATGTTGGGATATGTTCTCATATATCCTTAAGGATGTAAATTTTGTGTCCAAGTGATGAGATACTCTTTTTATCTCTCATCAAGTCATTTTGATGTGATGCCATTAGGCTGTCAAGGGAAATTTTTAACCCAATTTCGATTTCTTTGGGTTCAACATGTAGTCATTGAATATGTCATCCATTGAATATGTGTGAATGACCTTTTATTGTTTTACACTTAATATCCACTTATATTGGGTGTATTTATATTTTTCACACATATTTTGAGATTGATTTGTCCTTAATTTAAGGATACCTTCTTTATAAGGGATTTCATCACGCTTGACATTTCTATTGAGGGTTCATTGTTGTTATGCACCAATTCACTCTTATATGGTGTATATACTGCCCTTTGGAGTGTTATATCATGAATCCATTTATTCTCATGATATTATAATGTTCTGACTAAATGTTATTCCTCAATTATTGTATTCAAGTGTCTCTGATTTTGGTAAAACCCCTTTAACCGAAATATCGTTTTAAATGTTTTTATTATTTGTTCTTATTAATATTCATGTTTTAAAAATGGTTTTAAGGATTTATTTATATGGATATTAATGGTTTAAAATTTTAAAAGCTTCAAGGTGGTATGGGACTTCGTCTCAATCTCCTTTCATTGAGGCATATTTTATTTTATACACAACTATCTTTTATACGGTGTATAAACCCCTTTGAATTTTACGTTTATTCAAAAGGAATATTTTTTATACGAAGCGTTTACTAAACGACAAAAGGGAATGTTTTTGTCGTACGTATGCGGCGACAACGACTTCTCCGCCGTCGTAACCGTTATTTGAGTTTCGGCTTCCTCTACAAGCCATACCTTCTTTTTAAAAGAAAAATAAATACCATGTTTTGCTTTTCTTTTATTTTGGTATTGAAAATGGTTTTCATAATGTTTTTATATCAATGTGTTGTATTGATATCTCGTGATTGAAATGTGGAAATTTTATGTTTCCTTTATGCATGTTTTATGTGATATGATTATGTTATGGTTCTTGGGCATTATTATGAAGATGGGTGGTTCCGTGATAAACTAAGGGCGGGTGAGCCCATTATAGCTCTCCAATGCATTGGGTAACGCGAAGGAGTGAAACTTTAAGGTTTCTCCAAAGAGATTTTAGGGAATATACTGTGATGGGTATTCCAAACGTAACCAAGAGGGTTACTCCCTACGTAAGAATGTTATGAATGCCTCAAGTTACCTTTATGTCTTATGACTTCTATGATTTATTCATGATTTGATGAGGTAGGTTAAAGTGCCTATGTTTTATGGGTAAATTATGATTTCAGTATTATGTATATATGAAGTCATGTTTCCTTTCATTATTTTTATATCCCTTACTGAGATTTTTATGCTCATCCCAAGTTTTTGAAATGTTTTTTTTCAGGTCAAGGGAAAGGTACATGATAAGATGATAGAGTCAAGGATGTGTTAAGAAAGAATCCAGGTTTTATTTTCAATATGTTTCCGTTGATGGGAAGAATGGATACTATCTTTTATGTAACCACTTTGTTTAAATGTGGAATGTAATACAAGTTTCATGATCTAATTCTCTAAAACTCTAAACCTGAAAAGATCCTCAATGTGTAATCGTGTAATAACTCAAGATTAAGTAAGTTTTAAGGCTGGGGCCTTATACACACATCTTCTAAGTATGTCAATATCTCCCTCATTGGGTGTCTAATTCAAGTGTTTTTAGGTGTGTTATATAGCCCCCAATAAGCTCTTCGTTCCTCTAGATCCAATATTAGTTTATCTTATCCTCATCACTTCTACTTTGGCGCAACCTAATTCGCCCTATTTTCAATATTGTTTTCTATTTCATAGATTTATATCATACTGTACCAAGTCAACCCTCAATATTGGAGGTGTTGGTCATCTATGGTATAAGGTAGGTGGTGTATAATCTTTCCCATAAGTTTCATTGTGTTCATACTATGTTAAATTGTGTCGTGCACCATAACCTTCTAGTGAAACCTCTTAAATGTTAAATTATTTAAATTAAAATGTTTTATAGGATTTGAATGATTCTACATAGTGGTGAATCAACCCATTGGTTGATCTCCATGTCTTTAGCCACCCCAATGGGTGTTTCTACCTTCCATGACCATAATTTACTTAAATTAAAATTGATAATCCACCTTATGTATGTGGGTTTCCATTGAAATAAATTTTATGAGTGATAAATACTTATGGTTATTAAATGGCCTTATAACTAGCCCTATATTCACACTTTCATGATTTAGGCCTTATGGTTCTTATCACACTCCATATTCCATTCCTTATTGGAATATTGGATTAATTGTGTTGACATTAATTTGTTAAAAACCCTTATAGTTGTGATTATTTGGTGAGAAAATGAATTAAATCCAAAATTTGAATTATGATGTATTGAAATCCAAGAGCAGTTCTTTTATACATAATGCCCCATGATTTATATATTTTCATTGCTCGTGATTTATGCCATCTGTCATATGACTTAAACATATTTCCACATATTCATGACTTGTAGCTTTGTTCTAATGATTATATCCATGTGTGAGTGCATTGTAGCCTTTTTATTATGATTAATATTAGTGACTTTTTCCTTAGGCCTCATGCCAAAAATTCATGGGTTGAATAAATGATTGGGATAATTTTTTTTAGAATGTTTTTCAGAACTACCTCATTGATGATATGGGTTTGTGAATTCTATGACATGAATACTTATGGATCATGAGAGAACATGGATCTTGAATTAAGGATGTAGTGAATATACTCGTCATAATTGCCTTTGGAATACTTGATACATCAGGGGTGACAATTGGCTTTCATTGTATAGGATCTTCAGGTTGTTTATCTTTACCCATGAGTGACACTGATTACCTATGAGAGAAATTGAGGATGATATCATTGGGATTATGGAAATACCATGTCTTGGGTGATACTCAGTCCCCTATGTGAGATACTTAGGATGGTCTTAGCAGTGTGTTATGATGAGAGTGATATATGGTACCTTTTATAGATCACCTTGGATGGGATCTGTAATATTGTCTATTTATGGAGATCCTGCAATGACCCCTGGGATTCTTCAAGGGATCACCCTAGATAGTATTATGATGTCGCATAGGATTTTGTGGATTCCCTTTTCTAGGCTTGTATATATGATTACCTATACTAAACTATGTAACATATTGATTAAGGTAAATAGGACGTATTTTCAAGGCCAAATCATAATCATAGGGTCAGTCCAAACTTGATTCCTTTTTAAATGACCCATGTGCACCCTATCTTTTTTACAGGTTCCTTGGATCATATATCCGACTTAGTCTGATTTAGTTAGTGTTGGTCGAGTATTATAGTGAATCCCAAACTATCTTCTTTATTTATTTATTTCATTATATTTATTTTAAAGGAACACTATTTTATTTATATCATATGAAAAAAACTGATCTGGGCACCGTTGGTGGTGTCTTGCTGAGTATATCTCACACCCTACTCGGGACACCATTGCAATAGGGTACCCATTTAGATCTTAATGCTCACAGGTCCATAGATATTTTATTGTAATGTGCATTGTACATGGTATCTTACATGTATAGTAATGATCATGTACATAGGATGATCATGGGGATCGCCTTTAAATTTTTTGACTTATTTATATTATTTATGCGCCATATCATAAAACATATTGTATGTTCCCATTTCTTATTATGTAGTATCTTTTGTACATGAATTCATAGTTTTATATTTCACAGTGGCCACATGTTTAATCTATAGTTATAATTATATTATATTGATCTATCATTGACTAATTATTATTCTTCTATTTCCTATTATATTCTTTATTATTATACCATTGTGTTACTATGGTCATGAGGACTTAGTCTCCCCAATATACAAACTATATATCCAGGCTACTAGTTAGTGTAATCCAGAGAATGGGGTGGTGCACATGAGGTCTTGTGGAAACTGGTTCAGTTACTGGTTTAGTGGTAAGTTAGGATATAACGCCCCGACCCCAGCTACCCAGAGTCGGTGCATTACTTCGTAACATTGTCATGATCACAAAAAATCATGTCTCGAAAGACCGATTAGTTTAGTAGCCTTGGAAACACTAGATACATTCATAAATGTTACATTACATCATAAAGTGAAAATATACAATAACAAAGTCTCCATAGTCCACACTCATATCCTCTTATGACTATCCCAGCAGGTCATTCATAAAATACTTCTTCACGTCCTGGAAATATTAAAACATTGAAAGGGGTGAGCTCAGATGCTAAGTAAGGATAAAAATATTGCGGAAGCTTTCATAAATAAACATTAACATTTAGGGCAATGTATAACTAAAACAAAATCCTTTCTAAACTTGAACTTCAGCATAATATGGGAAAAATAAAATTAAATATTTTCATTTACTTACTCACATGGATAATCTACTAGTCGAATAATCACATGCAATATCAATAACCACTTTCATAATGATGGAATGCATAATGCCAGACTATCATAATCATGTAGCCAAGGCCTCGTGCCAAGACTACAAATAAGATTTTGTCAAGGCCTCATGCCAAGACACTAGTTTGTCTCATGAGACCCGCCGATGCATCGAGGAGCTATAGCGGGCTCCACCCGTCACTTATTATGTCCAATGCAATCCTCATATGAACAGGTTTAAACATATCATAAACCATAACATAATCGTATCACATAAAACATGTATAAAGGAAACATAACATTTCCACATTCCAATCACAGGATATCAATACAACACATTGATATAATAAAATCACTTTCAAAACAATTTTCAATACCAAAACAAAAGAAAATTAAAACACGGTATTTATTTTTCTTTTAAAAATGGTATGGCTTGTAGAGGAAGCCGAAGCTCAAATAATGGTCACGACGGCGGAGAAGTCGTTGTCGCCGCATACTTACAACAAAAACATTCCCTTTTTTCGTTTAGTAAACACTTTGTATAAAAAATATTCCTTTTGAATAAATGTAAAAGTCAAAGGGGGTTATACACTATATAAAAGAAATTTGTGTATAAAACAAAATATGCCTCAATGAATGGAGATTGAGACGAAGTCCCTTAAAAAGATCATTTTTAAATAAAATATATCTATTATGTGTATTCACTATATATACACATAAATAATGTATAAATACAATATAGGACATAATAATATCATGACATAATTTGAAAGTAGGAGATTAACCCAAAGAATGGAAGTTGGGTTAAGAAGATCCCTTACCTTGTGTCCGACTTGACTCGATCGTTCTTTAACCTCCAGAATAATAAACTAGAGTTAATTTCTATTTAATTAAGAACCTTTTTCATGTTAATTATTCATTTTATATCACTTATTACCATGTTATGAACATTATGTAATTATTTAAGTTAATAACGGTCATTTTGTCGATCTTTGGTACTTGAGTCAAAAATAAACTTCTTATAATTACAAGTTGTTAATGTGGTAAAATAACCATTATATCCAGAATTATATTAATTATGAAGATATCATATATATCATATATATCCAGTATATACATTCATTTATAATATTACATAACATTTAGATGTAAGAAATGAAATGCACCGTTCATGGAGATGGTAAGCCGTACGTACGCATGAACGCTAATATCATTTCTATTTAGCATTTAATGGAATTAAATCATAATAGTATAAAGGTGTATTATAATTCCAGTATAATATCATATATTATATCATTTACTCCATCCTTTATACATCCCACATATGGAATTAATGATTCAAATCACTTTGAGGGGGCGGTAGTCCGCACTTCCTAAAATGAAATTATCGCGTTTACCCATAATGGAAATCATAAAGTATGGCATAAATGAAAAATACAGAAGCATAAGGAAAACATAAACACAATATATATCATATATAAATATATTGACTTCTTAATGTCCACCTTTTAAGGTGTTATATGAGTGTTGAACAATCATCATTTCGTGACGCAGAAATTCTCCATCCACAGAAACATTATGTTCATTAACCATTAGATGTAGGTGTGTGTAAGTGTAGCTCGAATAATTCTTATAACAACATACTAGTATATTGATGATACTTGTGTTGTTACAAATAAAATGATTAAAAAGAGTTTAGGGGTTGTATAAGCAAAATAAAACAAAATTACATAAGAGAAGACATTACCTTAAAATCGGGTAACTCTTTTTGATTTGAGCCAAAGGCTTCCTTGGGAAGAATTATGCCCAAATTGAGGCTTCTAAGAGTAAGGGAGAGAATTTGGGAGAGTATTTGGGCAGAAGTTGTCCGAGCCAAAAGGCTTTGAAAGTGTGAGTAAGGTGGTAGAGGTGGGGGCCTTTTATAAGTGGAGAGGAGGGGAACTCTTGGAAAGTAATGAAATGTTACTTTATTATACAATGCTTTTCGGATTCTAAAGGTCCCAAACTTATATAATTCGAGGATAAGGTGATAAGGGTTCGAAATATACTCATACAATAGGCTTTAGACAAGTTTAATGGTTAGATTTTACATTATCCTTCCATTTTATTAAAATCGTTAATTAATGAGGTAATCGCTGCATCATCATGGTGTCATAAATAAATTAATTTATTTAATGTCTAAAAATTATAAAAAAATTATCATGATGTAGGAAATATTTTTGATATTTCTAATGAATATTTATATTTAAAAATTGTACTTGTATAACCCCATTTAAAAATTGTTTTAGTAAAACAACTTATGTTTTTGACTTTTTTATTTTAACATTAAATAAAAAGTTATTTATGTCATTTTCCTACTAATGTGGCTCCATGGGGTCCCCAAGTTGACCCATGGATTGTCTTGGTCGGCCATGACTTATCCAATAGGATTAGGACAAGTGTAAAGGCATTTTAATATTTTTATAATATAGTTTTTACTTTAAATTTCACTAATTACCTTTAATCGTGATTAATTAAACTTAAAAGTTACTATTTACAAAAAATTATTTTCATCCCATTGAACCACATTTTACTTCCTAATGACAGCCATGTATGTCGGATTTTTGAAAATCAAATCACAAAAGTGGTAATATTTCATTTAAACGAAAAATCAGTTATTTAACTACCACTTAGTGGTTTCACTATTCATCAAAAATTGAAGTTTTTCAGAACAATGCCAAAATTTCACCCAAAGCTATAGTTGATATTCCAAATTCAAAAATGATGTCTCTTTTATGAAATTACAAACATATAAGTTGCATTAATTAATTTTATAATTAATTCCCGCTGTCACAACAAATAGCGTGTTTTTAAGAAACAATATATATCAAAAGATTGACAATTGATTATGTCCAATTTCAAAGTGAAATTATTTCTTATGAACACCATTGGATAAAATGGTAAAAATATATTCTAATTATACTTTAAAACCACTAAATAGTATAATTTATCACTATTAATTATTTTTATTAAAAAGGTTGTTTTAAGTATTTTTCACTATTCATAAAAATTTGGAAGTTCTCGGAAAATTACAAAAAATTCAACATAGGATAATTTTGATATTATGAATCCAAAAATGAAGTCCATTTTCAAATATAAAATATATATAATTTCAAAATTTGGGTATTACTATTCATAATGGCTATTTTGATTAGTCGTGGTGTGTTAGAATCTCGAACTTGGGTACAATGCAAGCTATTGCATTATTGAAAGAGAAGCGTATCGTGGAAGCTCGGGGTGTTACATTCTCCCCTCCTTCAATAAATTGCATCCTCGCAATTTAAAATTTTTATTTGAAAATAAAAGGTTGAAAATAGAAAATACCTTTGTGGAAAACTCACATCGGAAATAAGGTTAATAAATTTTAGCCTTAATATGAGGGGAAGGGAAATAAAAAAGTCACCACCCAATTATGATCTCGATTAGGAGAAAATTGGTGGAAATTAGAGACATATAATTGGAGTAAAAAAGTAAATATTTGTAGGGAGTTATTGAGGTCATCAATCACAAACAAGTGTCAAATTGAGGGCCTCAAAGCCTTCAATCTATGTTGATTTAAAATATCATCAGTTCAACCAGACATAAGGTATTAGGATAACACATTTTTTTGTTTTAATATCCCTTAACTAAAGTTTAAGAATTAATTTATTCATATAATAAGATATAGGTATATATATATATTTATTCTTGACAAGTAGAGTTTCATCCTTCAACTAATTTCTACCACAAACTCATCTTTCACTCAAAAAGATAATAGAACTCAAAAATATTATATTTATCCTAATCGTACAAGGTTAAAAATATTAACACATACCATTTAGATTACGAAAACTATTTTGTAATAACCAGGGACTTCCTGTATGCTAGTGGTAGGTCATAAAGGCTTGTCGCAATATGGTTGTGGGTTTGATTCCTGCAGCTTTGTCCGAAGCGACGGGTTATCGCCCAACCTGAAGGTTGTGCTTTTTCTAAAACTATTATAATATTCCAAAAATAATATTCAGAAACTTTTTAACCTTAAACATTACTATCCAAGGTTCAAATTAATCCATTCCAACCTTTATAGTTATCCAAATTACTTCTGTCCAACTCACAGTCCAAATTTTATGAGGAAGGTAAACATAAAGAAGATCCCTTTTTTCCGTGTAACAACATGTGAACACCATCATCATGTATTCTTTTAAAACACTACATCATCCTGAATTACCATGATCCCTTATTCGTTATAGGATACTAGATATACTCCTTCTGTCAAAAAATGTATACAAATCATCAATCAGTTTCAAGGAAGTTAAGAAAATCCAATATAATTTATCCAAATAAATCATGTCTTATTCCAAAATCACTATCTCGGTATCAGAACCATATTATGGTTCATATTTCTCTCAACCATATATTTTCCAAAAATTTAACCTACTGTGGAGCCACTTTTCTTTGTTCAACACAATCTCAAGTCCTTGATGAAATAGTACTGCAGTACAATACTTATATACTCCATAATTATTATAACCAGTACATCATTGATACAAAACTCAAATTACAAAATTCTTTAATAACAACATAAGAACTCTAATCATTCCTCCTCATCTGTGGTAGTATCATAACTTGATTATTGTCCAATAACATCATTTGGGGCACACTCTGATGATTTGGACATTGGTTTGCGTAGTGTCCCCACTCCTTACAGATGAAGGATTATACATTTGAGACCTTTTTCTTACCCTTATAGTCACGCACTTGGTGTCTTTTTTCTCCACACTTATAAAAAAACTTCCATTCCCTTCAGGAAAGTTCCAAGGTGTTTCTTCCCACAGTTATCACATATTGTAAAATTTTTCTTTTCCCACATCCCTTTTTCCATCATTCTCTCTTCCATCCTTTTCTTCTCTTTCTTCCCTTAAAAGCCATAAGACTCAGAGAATTCTTTACTTATCTTATTAACAAATGATACTATTTCTTCATATGTTGAGAACACATGGGAGATTATTTCCCTTCTAAATGTTGGCTTAATACCATGAAAGATATGATCCTTCTTACGCTTTGGATCATACGTATTGCTGGAGTTCACATTCCTTCCATTGGGAACCATTTCAATACAATGGAATAAACTAGGTTAGTTTATGAATTGCAATGAATAATTCCAACCTTGTAAAATACATAATGTAAATTGAACAGTTTATGGATATAATCCATAATCATAAAAATGTTTTCTTTGAGTAAGTATATACTCATAACCCTTCATAGTGGTTTGTAAAGAAAATGAGAATTATCCTAAGCATATCCCCCGGGAGTATCGTAACCAAGAGTACAGCAAGGCCCGTTGTCGTGCACCAGTTCCCGTTCGAGTGTAGCTCAAAGCGGTGTTTTCGGGTTTTACCCCTAGGTACATCTGTGCTAGATCCACCTCTACCTGCTCGTATCCAGACATGGATGTATTTCTCGGAAAACTCACAAAATCTCTATAATACCAAAATTCTAGGAAGTTCTTCTATACTAATCCTCAAAGTCTATCTTTGGGCTATGACCTCTAATCAGAGTTTATCTAAATATAGCTTCCAAGGTTAGTACTAAACTACCTCTGATACCAACTGTAACGCCCCGACCCCAGCTACCCAGAGTCGGTGCATTACTTCGTAACATTGGCATGATCACAAAAGATCAAGTCTCGAAAGACCGATTAGTTTAGTAGCCTTGGAAACACTAGATACATTCATAAATGTTACATTACATCATAAAGTGAAAATCTACAATAACAAAGTCTCCATAGTCCACACTCATATCCTCTTCTGACTATCCCTGTAGGTCATTTATAAAATACTTCTTCACATCCTGGAAAATATTAAAACACTGAAAGGGGTGATCTCAGATGCTCAGTAAGGATAAAAATATTGCAGAAGCTTTCATAAATAAACATTAACATTTAAGGCAATGTATAACTAAAACAAAAGCCTTTTTAAACATGAACTTCAGCATAATATGGCAAAAATAAAATTAAATAATGACATTTACTTACCCACATGGATATTCTACTAGTCGAATAATAACATGAAATATCAATAACCACATTCATAATGATGGAATGCATAATGCCAGACTATCATAACCACGTAGCCAAGGCCTCGTGCCAAGACTACAAATAAGATTTTGTCAAGGCCTCGTGCCAAGACTCTAGTTTGTCTCAAGAGACCTTCCGATGCATCGAGGAGCTATAGCGGGCCCCACCCATCACTTATTAAGTCCAATGCATTCCTCATATGAACAGGTTTAAACATATCATAAACCATAACATAATCGTATCACATAAAACATGCATAAATGAAACATAACATTTCCACATTCCAATCACAAGATATCAATACAACACATTGATATAATAAAATCACTTTCAAAACCATTTTCAATACCAAAACAAAAGAAAATTAAAACATGGTATTTATTTTTCTTTTAAAAAAAGGTTGGCTTGTAGAGAAAGCCGAAACTCAAAGAATGGTCACGGCGGCAGAGAAGTTATTGTCGCTGCATACGTATGACAAAAACATTCCCTTTTGTCGTTTAGTAAACGCTTCGTATAAAAAAGATTCATTTTGAATAAATGTAAAAGTCAAATGGGTTTATACACTGTTTAAAAGAAATTTGTGTATAAAACAAAATATGCCTCAATGAATGGAGATTGAGACGAAGTCCCTTAAAAAGATCATTTTTAAATAAAATATATCTATTATGTGTGTTCACTATATGTACACATAATGAAAGTATAAATACAAGATAGGACATAATAATATCATGACATAATATGAAAGTAGGAGATTAACCCAAAGAATGGAAGTTGGGGTAAGAAGTTCCCTTACCTCGTGTCCGACTTGACTCGATCATTATTTAACCTCTTGAATAATAAACTAGAGTTAATTTATATTTACTTAAAAACCTTTTTCATGTTCATTATTCCTTTTATATCACTTATTACCATGTTATGAAAATTATGTAATTATTTAAGTTAATAATGGTCATTTTGTCGATCTTTGGTACTTGAGTCAAAAATAAACTTCTTATAATTACAAGTTGTTCATGTGGTGAAATATACATTATATCCAGAATTATATTCATTATTTAGATATCATATATATCATATATATCCAGTATATACATTTATTGATAATATTACATTACATTTAGAGGTATGAAATGAAATGCACCATTCATGGAGACAGTAAGCCGTACGTACGCATGAACGCTACTTTCATTTCTATTTCGCATTTAATGGAATGAAATCATAATAGTATAAAGGTTTATTATAATTCCAGTATAATATCATATATAATATCATTTACTCCATCCTTTATACATCCCACATATGGCATTAACGATTCAAATCACTTTGAGGGGGCGGTAGCCCGCACATCCTAAAAAACAATTATCGCGTTTACCCAAAATGGAAATCATAAAGTATGCCATAAATGAAAAATACAGAAGCATAAAGAAAACATAAAAATAATATATATCATATATAAATATAGTTACATCTTAATGTCCACCTTTGAAGGTGTTATATGAGTGTTGAACAATCATCGTTTCGTGAGGCAGAAATTTTCCATCCACAGAATCAGTATGTTCTTTAACCATTAGATGTAGGTGTGTGTAAGTTTAGCTCTAATAATTCTTATAAAAACATCCTATTATATTGAGGATACTGGTGTTGTTACAAAATAAATGAATAAAAATATTTTAGGGGGTTGGATAAGAAAAATAAAACAAAATAACATAAGAGAAGACATTACCTTAAAATCTGGTAACTCTTTTTGATTTGAGCCAAAGGCTTCCTTGGGAAGAATTATTCCCAAAGTGAGGCTTCTAGGAGTAAGGGAGAGAAGTTGGGAGAGTATTTGGGCAGAGGTTGTCTGAGCCAAAAGGCTTTTAAAGTGTGAGTAAGGTGGTAGAGGTGGGGGCCTTTTATAAGTGGAGAGGAGGGGCACTCTTGGAAAGTAATGAAATGTTACTTTATTATACAATGCTTTTCGGATTCTAAAGGTCCCACACTTATATAATTCGAGGCTAAGGTGATAAGGGTTCGAAATCTACTCATCCAATAGGCTTTGGACAAGTGTAATGGTTATATTTTACATTATCCTTCCATTTTATTAAAATCGTTAATTGATGAGGTAATCACTGCATCATCATGGTGCCATAAATAATTTAATTTATTTAATGTCTAAAAATTATAAAAAAATTATCATGATGTATGAAATAATTTTAGATTTCTAATGAATATTTATAGTCAAAAATTGGACTTGTATAACCCCATTTAGTAATTTTTTTAGTAAAACAACTTATGTTTTTGACATTTTTATTTTAACATTAAATAAAAAGTTATCTATGTCATTTTCCTACCAAAGTGGCTCCATGGGGTCCCCAAGTTGACCCATGGATTTTCTTGGTCGGCCATGACTTATCCAATAGGGGTAGGACAAGTGTAAAGGTATTTTCATATTTTTATAATATCATTTTTACCTTAAATTTCACTAATTACCTTTAATCGTGATTAATTAAACTTAAAAGTTACTATTCACCAAAAATTATTTTCATCCCATTGAACCAAATTTTACTTCCTAATGAAAGCCATGTATGTCGGATTTTTGAAAATCAAATCACAGAAGTGGTAATATTTCATTTAAACGAAAAATCAATTATTTAACTACCACTTAGTGGTTTCACTATTCATCAAAAATTGAAGTTTTTGAGAACAATGCCAAAATTTCACCCTAAGCAATAATTGATATTATGAATTCAAAAATGATTTCTATTTTATGAAATTAAAAACATATAAGTTGCATTAATTAATTTTATAATTAATTCCCGATGTCACAATAAATAGCGTGTTTTTAAGAAACAATATATATCAAAAGATTGACAATTGTTTATGTCCAATTTCAAAGTGAAATTAATTCTAATGAACACCATTGGATAAAATGGTAAAAATATATTCTAATTATACTTTAAAACCACTCAATAGTATAATTTATCCCTATAAATTATTTTGAATAAAAAAGTTGTTTTAAGTATTTTCACTATTCATAAAAATTTGGAAGTTCTCAGAAAATTACAAAAAATTCAACATTGGCTAATTTCGACATTCCGAATCCAAAAATGAAGTCCATTTTGAAATATAAATTATAAATAATTTTTTAAGGTGGGTATTACTATTCAAAATGGCTATTTTGATTAGTCGTGGTGTGTTAGAATCTCGAACTTGTGTACAATGCAAGCTATTGCATTATTGAAAGAGAAGCGTATCATGGAATCTCGGGGTGTTACATAGGATGGGATGTTACAATATGTTATTAGAGATTTTATTTTCCTTTACATACTATTTTAGGATGGTATACAAGAGATGAGAAATGTTTCGGCACATGGTAAATAGTTGTGCTTGGGAGTTGTTAACCCATGTACAAGGAAAAGTACACGTGGTCGGGGATGGGGTTGTTGTTTGTTCTGTTTTTTATTACAATTGATTATGATTTAACCTTGAGTGATTGGAGAACATTCTACTACTAACTGATCTATGATATTTATATAATTTCACACTTTTTCTTGGTATAATAAGTGAGTATCATTACATGCTTCATTATAAGCACATTTGTACTCACATGTCATGCATATTCTATGCCATGTAGATTCAATTGCTAGGTTTTTTGAAATTTATTGGCTCGAATTATGTGATTTATTATCATACATTTTATATTCCATGTTGGGATTTTTAATAAAATTCTTGGTTTTATATCTTCTTAGGAATTTAATTATCATTCCCTTGATATGACATGATATGTGATTTATTTAGTATGTTTGGAAATACATTATGCCTTTTTGTTCTTCCTATAATTATTATCTTTTATAAAATGCTTGGTTTTTTCCCTTCGTATGTAATAGATTCACATGTTTAATTTTTGTTATTTTTTACTTATTCAACATGGTTATATTATTTACTAATTGTGAGCCCAAGCCATGATATGGTTTTGACATATACGTGAGTTAAGTAGTATTCCACCACCAATCTAAGTGGTGTTTTCCTACATATATTGATGGTGAAATTCATTTTGACTAACTAATCAAGAAATGTTTGCGCCTTGAAACATTGGCTTCATAGGATGAAGGAAATTGGTTGCGATTAAATATGATCCAATTTACAATTTATAATGTTAATGGGCACTTATAGGTTTGGAGTTGTTGACCCACATAATTTAACCATTTATCTAAATTTAAAATACTTTGAAGCTATTATAAATATAAATGGTTATTAAAAATTGATAAAAAATGATTTTTTTAATATAGGATTCAAATTCTAATACTTGGGATTTATGACCTACATGGATAGATACCTAAATTCACAATTGTACCCAAGTAATTTAGTTGGGTCATGTGGTTTATGAAATAGATCTAACATGACCCTAAGAGGTTGGTCTTGATTTATAGTGCTTGTGAGATAAACCCACTTAGGGTGTTTTAAAACTAAATGTTAAAAAATGTTCTGGTTTCTTTTAGTTGAACATAAAATGACATAATAGGAGAATTTTAGGTGGACCTTTCTTTTGATATGCCTTAGTATTAATCCGCATGAGGGTATATTTTATCGAGTAGTGATGGTCATTAAAATTTTATTCATATTTTTATATGGTTTTAAATATAAGAATATTGTGGAATCTTACTTGACCGGTTCCCTTTTTAGTTAACAAAATACATTTTAATTTGTTGGGGTTGTATTATAAAAGTCCTTGGTTAATTAAAGTTCGAATTACATCCTAAAGGGTGTTTTCCTCAATAGATTGGGATAGAAATTTTCATTTAATAATATCAATTATAAATCCTAATGGAAAAATAAATTATTTAATATAAATCTATTTGGTAAATTTACTTTTTGTGACAGGATATAAAATTAACTAAATTGTGTTATAAAAAATGAATTATGACAGAATTTTTTCAGATGCCTTGTCGATTTTTTCAAATAAAGTACCTTGTATAAATTTTCCCTAACTAGTTATTAATTTTAATTTGAGCCCTTAAATTACTAATGAGATAAATGAGAATCAGTCTATCATATTAAAATTAAACCATAATTGGTGTCTTTAGTCTCAACCATGAGTAAGGGTGGATTAAATTTCTCTTGAGTTTTTCCTTGAAATGATAACTTGAGAGTTTTCCACTGGATTCTTCTCTTATAGATTGATCCCAATAATGGTACATTATACCTAGTGACCTTTATATGAATAACCTATTTTTTTGTTTGATGCTTTAGGATTTGATAGGGGTTGGCCATTGTAGTTAGTACCCTCATATCTTAAAAGATCTTTTTAGTTTCTCACGAGCAGTTTCAGGCATGTGGTACGACATAGGTGCTGCAATCGCAAGTATGATTCTCATTTTATAAAACAAAGCCTTTATATAGAATTTCGGTCATGTATTTTTTGACACACATTATAGGCAACATAATTAAGTAAAACTCTAGTTAAACAGATTGGACATGCTTAGGGAATGGGAACTTCTTGGTTGGTTGTGTGACCCTACATATTATTTACTAAAGTAGTGGATGACTTGGTACGTCATCTACCAGATAATAGTCATGTAATGTAATGTGACCTTAGTATGGTTATTTTGTGGGACATCAGATACCTTGATGCTTTCGGATCACATTTTTATGGATACTATCCAAATTTTTCTTTTTATTGGTGATACCATGGGGTAATATGACTTGATAAATACGGTGTCCATCAAGTTTCTAAAACCTATATAAAACTATTTGATCAAGGAGTGATAATTAAAACATGACATGAACGTGACATTAATAGGTCATCTCCAAAGTATATTTTCCTAGGATGTAAAATAATTAAGTCATCCCCATGCTCAGGATGATGTTTTAGTGGATTATTTTTTTGACATTCCGAGTAATTTATTTTAGCATGTTACTAAAAAAGAGATGGTGCACATTAATGTAACATGGTATGATTATCAAGTATATCAATAGATAAAATAATTTCAATTTCATGATAAAGAATCTAGTTTTCCTTCTCTTTTTGGGTTAATATAGATAAAAAAATTTGGTCTTGTCCAAGACCATGGGCAGTTGTCGATAAAATGTGTATCATCGAATATGTTTGTCTCCCCTATTTTTTGTGGACTAGGACACTCCTAGGGGGATAATCACATCAAATTTAGTAATAAATATCCTTTTGAGTAGAAGTAGCACAACCCAGAAGAAGATTTTTGAGATATCTAGTCTTTCTTTTTCATGTCCATGAGGCTGGTAAGCTGGGATTTTGTTTCTGCTTGTGGGGAAGCATGATGATGGGATGGTTGGATGTGTGTTCAAACTTTGGAATCACCATTAGTCAAAGACTACTTTCATGGTTTTTTGAAAAATCATGGGATGGATCAGATGATAAGGCATCCTTTTTTTGGTTGTATATGAATCCATAGGTGTAACTGGGATGTTATTTGAAATTTGACTCATGTAGGCTCGACTATCGTTCTCTTTTTTCTAGTTGGATGCATTTGGTTTGGGCTATACTAGGATCTTTGTATTGATGTAGTGAAAGTGTCTCAGATACTCTTTAGAAATCATTCAAATATTCTTAGTGTACCCTTGGTGTAATGATTATATTTTCCCCTATCTCCACATCATCTAGGATACACAGATGAGGCATCGGTTATATTCCACACTATTTGTGAATGTCTTAAGGCTTGATAATTGACTCTTGGGTTGTTTAATTCTAGAAACAAACATTATTTATTGAAGCATGGTAGATTCTCAGTGATACATGGGTTCCCAAGGTGGAACTTCATAGACAAACTCGTGGAAACCAACTACTCCTCCTTTACATTCTTTCTAGGTGGATGTTGATTCACAGTTTGTTAGAGTTATTGATTTTCAGATATTCAACTCAATACTGATGTCTCACTTTTGAACACTGAATATGGTTTTCCTCATATCTACACATTGGAATCCATTTGATGATTTTAAGGTTAACCTAATCATTTTTAGGCTAAGATGATATGTTATAAGGGTAATAATAAAAGTGTTCTAGTTCAGGTATGTACACATGTTTTTGTTGAGGTACAAAAACTTAAAGTTTATATTTTGGATAGAGACATTACCATATCACTATTATGTGTTTTAGAGAGCGCGTACCGAGCTAATATTGAGGTTACTTCATATAATGTCACAGGGATTGTCTTTTGAAATTCACTGGCCATCTAAGACTTGTGTTTTAGGGTTAGTAAACTAGAAATAGTTAGACTTTATATCCCTCTCCCATGTTATATGAGGTCGGTGTGGAATCCCTTAATGGCAGGTGTTGGGTAGTAGAATGTGTTTTGTATAATGACTCATACTTTACATACATGGTTAATACTTCAAAATTCAAGCATACTTATTACAACATATAACAAAACCATGAAAGGACCATATAGGTATAGTGTCTTTAGAAACTAGGAAACATAAACAACTGGTTCATAAATCATCTACGTTGTCTCCCATTTATTTCATCATATCTAGAGCCCTTTTTTGGCATATCCTACATAATATCCTTCTTCCTGACCTGGGGAAAATAAAACATACCAAAGGGTGAGCTCAAATGCTCATTAAGGGTAATCAAAAGAAATATCAAACATATCATATTTATAAGAACATAACATTTTGAAAATCATATCCTGCAAAAGAGATCATCACATGGGATAAATCACGGTAGTGAAGTGTAATCCCAATAATAATAACTTAAAACATAAAGCTTTGTGGCATACACACATAATCATAGAGAATCAATTCTTATTAGTCAAGACTCATAGCCAAGACTATCTTAGTGGAAAAAAGTCCATTTCTGAACCGAGTTCACTTCTCGTTTCAGTCCTGTTTCACTGAACTGGTTTAACCTCCCGTTCCATCCATGTCTATCTCATGAGATATAAAATCATTACCCAATTCATTGGAGGGAGATATAGGTCCCACCCATCTCATAATGATAGCATTCTTATGTGTGCCACAAAATCATAAACCATACATCATTGCATAACCCATGTAATAAAAAATGGGATTCTTAAACATCATGACATCATAAAACAATTCAATAAAGATAAAGGAATTCATAAAAATAATTCCATCACAACATAATCAAATCAATGTAATAATAGGGATAGAAACAAAACCCTTTATTATCTTAGATGGAAAATAATTTTGATAAAACACTCGAACTCCATTCTTGAAGAAAATATCCTTTCTACTTCAAAAACACATGTCCTTTATTAACATGTCATAAAATTTTAAACTAAAAGAAGTTGATTAAAAATAATATTGAAATCTTGTAAAGGAAGCTTCTTGGAAATAATTGTCTTGACCCGTCCTCGGCCCGTGCCGTGACTACCCCAAGCCCGCCTTCCATAGGTCAGGGGCTGGAGACTAGCACCAAAGGCGTAAGTCCCGATAACTGGGAAGGAATTGCCTTTATAAAAGTAAACAAAACACCACAGAGTACAAGCAGAAGTAAAACACTAAGTAAAAAGAGAAAATCTGAAAGGTAAATGGGCCAGAATACAAACCCAAATGAAAGTAAAACTACAGCTGAACAAAGTACAATAGAAAAAAAAACAACAACTGGAAGGATGGAAGCGGCTCCTGGGTCGTCCTCCTCAGATCCTACCTGAAGGGTAGGTACAGATGGCGCAGCTCCTGGATCGTCCACCACGGATCCTACCTGAAGGGTAGGTACATATAGCCTCCACAACGCTCTCTCCCGTCAACCTCCTCCGAGTGTCGTCTCACCGTGAAGTCCACCGCAGAATACTGACTCATCGTGTAGTCCACCTCCGGGTACTGACTCGTCGTGTAGTCCACCTCTGGGTACCGTCCAATCCTTGAACACTCGGCCTCCGTCAGCACTGTTCGTCGTCTGCAACCAACACAATGAGGTGCATGAATAGCCCGTGCAGGGGTGAGTATAACGATACTCAGTAGGGACCCCGAGACCCTCAAGGTCTCACTAAAACAAACATGGATAACCACAAAGAAGATCTCAACAGATAACCTCTAATTTGGTATATACCCATACATATACCTAATTTATCAAGTAACCCATATCAATCATGAGGAAACACAAAGATTATGAAATCAACGGATAACCACTACCTAGGTATATGCCCATACTTATACCAAAGTTATCAAGTGACCCATCTCAATCAAGAGGTAAGCACAAAGGTCATAGACTCAGCTCAAACCAGGATTTTTATTATCGAAACCGTAACTGCTGAAGAGCTCCGTCTCTGGAGTGTACAGTGGTCCTGTCACGACTCCGAGGTTCTGCTCACTAACCTAAGACTGCTGAGGTACTCCTCCTGTCGAGTACGGCAGGCCATCCACCCAAACACAGTAGTGCTTCCCGCCGGGGTATGCCACCCAAACACAGTGGTGCACACCCCCTAAAAGCCTGCAGAGGTACTCTCCGGACGAGTACCGCGGGTCTACACTGTCGCACAGGTAGTGGCCATCCGCCATGGGTCTACACCTCACAAAGTAGTGCTCCGTCCACTGGGCTAGTCAACTCACTCCAAGTCGAGTCGGTCAAGCAGTCGTCAGGTCTCAGTCGGCTACACGGTCTCCGTACTCCGCACGCTCGTCTCTGGGAGGGTCCGCTCCACGAGCTACAGGTCGATACTCCAAGTATCTCAAAGTCCCACTAAGAAGTATCTCAAGGGACCACTTCGTCATAGGGGTCTCAACGCAACAGACGGTGCGTCAATCGGACGCCCGGTCTGTGAGTTATTAGCCTTTTCGTCCTAGGGGCCCGGTTGGTTTCGTGAGCGAACCAACCCGGACGTATCTCAAATGTACCCCAAACTCTCATAGGGTATACTCATAGGGACCATTTCTCAACGAGATAACCAATGCCGCTGACGGTTCGTCAAACGGACGTCCGGTCTGAAAGATATCAGCTTTTCCGTTCCAGGGGCCCGGTTGGATTTTGGGTACAATCTAGCCCGGCCGAATCCAACTGCAACCAAAACTCGGGAGAAGTATTCCAAAAGTTCCATCTCATCAAGATGAATTCCACGAGACAGACGGCGCGTCAATCGGACGCCCGGTCTGTGAGTTATTGGATTTTTCGTTCCAGGGGCCTAGATGGTTTCGTGAACGAACCAACCCGACCACACTCTAACGACATCCAAACATCGATCGAAGTAAGTCAAAAGATCTGTCTCACTTAGAGGATTTCAACAAAGTTGACGGAACGTCAATCGGACATCCGGAGCTCAAGATATGGGCGTTTCCGCTGCGAGGGCCCAGTTGGTTTCGTATCTGAACCAACCCGACCGAACCCAAAGTGTTCTGAAACTTTGAGTGCGATATACTAAAACGACCTCTCGATCCAAGGATCGCATCTCCACTGATGATGCGTCAATCGACGGTCCGTAGCCCAAGATATGGGCAAAAGACCAAAGTGGGTCTAAAAGGGGGGGGGGGGTCTGGGCCCGGACTGACCCGGCCCGACCCCCCTGGGTCGACCCGACCTGGGTCTGACCCGGCTGGGCCCGGCCCGGCCCCACCGGCTCGGTCCGGCCCGGCAGGCTCGGTCCGGCCCGGCCGGCTCGGTCCGGCTCGAACGGCCCGCCGCGGCACAGCCAGCGCGGCCGAGCGGAAGCCGCAGAGCGGGGGGTGCGCGGTCACCCCCCCCCCTCGCCGTTGATTGAAGCCGGCGGTGCTTGCCGCCGCCGGTCGCCGAAGCCGCCTCGCCGGCGAGGCGTGCCGCCACCGCCTTCCGCGGACCACTGGACACGCTCCGGTGGTCCGTTTCTCCTGCCGTCTTGGCCAACAGTCCTCCTGGGACCCAACCTTCACTACAAAGGGATTCAAACGCCATAGTGGCATGCTTCATCATCATCCGTTGATCCGCACATAGGTAAACAAGCTGCGGAGGGTTGTCGGGCCATGTTTGTTCGGCCCGCATCCTCCGCGTTAGGTGTTATCAATTGGCAAATAATAAACACATGGTTTTAATCATGAAAAGGGTATAATTTATCCATAATAAATTATACAAACACCTTTCAATCAAAAACCCACGCACGAGAGTTTTAAAAAAATTGATTGCGCGACGTGACGACGTCACACATTCTTGCCGCTCGATCCCGCGCGGCGTGACGATGCCGCACATCCTTGCCGCTCGATCCCACGCGGTGCGATGGAACCACATCACTTTCATTCGATCTGTAATAAAAAGAAAAACAATAGGGAGGGGGGTGGCCGTGTTTGTGTGGTCCGGCCTCCTCCCGTTAACTGATATCATACGGTCCAAATAAACGCAGATAAAAGACAGAAGAGAAATACGTAAGGAAAAAATCACGTAAACCCCCTACCTCATGCGAGATTGAACAGAGGTTCGATGAATGAGGATTCGTTGCGGAAAGAGACGCCGTGGAAGGAGACGTCGTGGAAGAATATTTCGTGGAAGAAGACGTCGTGTCGTCGATCTCCGAGGGTTTGGCGTTCTTCGTCGAAGAAGAACGCTTTCCTCCAAATTCTCTCCACGCCACAAGTCCAACTAAATAAAATAAGTTCAACCCTTATTTTATTATTGACCTAATCTTTTAAAATTCAAAAGATAAGAAATGAACAATTAATTCGTTGAATTAATTGTAACGATTTAACTGCCCAATTAATTGGGGCGTTTCTTAACGAGAAAAATGCACAGTTGACTTTCATTAAAGAGGCGTTTTCGCGGGTGTGTTACTTAGAGGAAAAGAAAAGGTGAGGCTCGTGCGGGCCCCACCTCAAAAATATACTACCAAGAGGGTATGATATTTTGGGTTCCACCCTATCCGCTTCAACTCAGCTTAAGCAGCATCAAGTGTTTTTAAGCGGCTTTAAGTGAAATAAAATAAAGTTTATCGTACCACATTATTTTATTTCTTAACTTAAAGCCCAAAAATTAAAAACCACACCCAAGAAAACGCAACTCCGGAAAAGGCATTTCTAAGAAAATATCGGTGCTGCGATTCCATCGGTGCCCTCGGAATTCGATTCCGAGCACCGGTTCAAAATTTAGAAAAACCCGCTCGTTCATTCACTGAATGTACCCGATCCAAACTTTGGAAAATCATTCTGGGCACACCGGGCCTCAAAATTAGGCGCCGTCAGAAACTGCATTCTTGTAAAATCCCAGAGAAAATTTAGAAAAAAATTTCCATTGAAATTTCCGGGTCTTTACAATAAAGTTTTAAAAATCCATTCGTGCCGTATAAGTTAAAAAAACATTCCTCTCGTACTTTTGTCGGAAATGTGAAAAAGTACCTCATACGAAAAACGACAAAATATTCCTTTCATATATTTTACTAAAAACTCCCCAAAGGGTAAAATTGGACTTAGAGAATTGTAGGTGGATGGAAATAATATTACATATTGAGGAAACATGGATGTGGATGATAAAATACACCCCAGTAAATACCAAAGTATAAATAATCTCGGATAAAAATGAGATTGTGATATTTTCCCTTACCTTAGGTCCGATATGCTTTGTACGTGTCTGAAACTCCTGTATAATGATTTAAATAATTTCATTGACTTATTAAAGAATCATATTCATTGTTATGATATCATATATGTTCATATTCTTAGCTTCTTATTAGTAATATTTCATTACTACTTTTTATTCGGGTGTTTAATACTTTTTGTTCTTATGCGTGTTTTGTCGAATAAATTCTTATTACTCTTTATAAGATATAGATACATCATTTACAGAATGTTATTAGTGTAATATATATCATATTCATTCATTCAATTAATTTATATAATCATTATTCAATGAAGATCATATAGAACGAGTCACATCACATCGTGGAGACGGTAGGCCGTACGTACGTACGAGCGATGATATCGTTCCCATGATCATGGAATTGTATTCAAGTGTATGTATACTATTTCAGAATAAATATAACTTTAAAATAATCATATATAGTTATTCTTTACACCATTATACCCATCCAAGTAAGGTGGTGGTGGAAAACAGATTACACCACGGCGTGAAGACGGTATTCCGTACGTACGCACGCGTGGTGATTTCGTTTTCCATAGGATGGATAAGAGGTGAAATAGGGTTGTTTCATATTTATAATAATATATCAGTATATTAGGTATACTGATGTTATTACCTCATAATGAAACATCCAACGAAGAGGGAGTAGAAGAAGAATGGAACATGAAGAAAATGGTAGAAGGTATTACCTCTTTCTCGAAGTGCCACCTTTAAACTTTATCTTAAGGCACCAGAGTTGGTATTTTGATAAGACCAGTACCTCTAGTAGGTTTTTGAGGAAGTGGGGAAGTGAAATTGGCAGGGGTTGGCTGAGATTCAATGCTAAATTTGGTGTGAGGAATAGAGGGAGGAGGTGCCCTTTTATAAGGTAGGAGAGAGGCACCTTTGGAAAGTGTGGAAATATTATATTATTATAAACTTATCATCAGTTTCAAATGGTACATAAATCATTAAAGATGAAGATAAGATGTCTCATGGTCGAAATAAAATCATCCAATCAGAATTGGGCATGTTTTGGAAAATACTTTAATCATTATAATCTTATTTATTTAAATCATTAATTAATGAGGTAAATACTTCATCATTATTGTGTCATAAATAATTTAATTTATTTGGTGTCTAATTTTTTTTTAAAAAATATCATTATGTAGAAAATCCTTTTATCTTTATAATGAAAATTTACAGTCGAAAATATAATTTATATAACCCCTTATAAAAATTAATTACTAAAAGTTTTTTGTTAATGTCAATTTTGTCTTTACATTAAATTAATTAATCCAAATTGTCATTGTCACTACCAAGTGGCTCAATGGGGTCCCCAAATCGACTCAAGGATGCCCATGGTCGTACAATACACATCCAATAAGGTTAGGACAGGTTTCAAGGTGGTTTTGAATTATTTTAATATTCTTTTAACCCTGAATTACCATATTTACATTTAAAAGTAGTAAATAAAAAAAATTACCGTAGTTACTATTCAGAATATCAAAAAAATAAAAGTAACCTATTAACATAATTTGGACCCACTTATTCAAAATATGGAATCCATTTTTTAAAATTAAAAACACAGAAGTTGCAGTAATTAATTTAAAATTAATCCCGTTGTTAAGCAAATGGGTTTTAAAAGTTAAAACATTGCCAAAGATTGAAATGTTTTAACCTATGAATTCAATGTAAAATTAATGATAATGACATAAAATATATTAAATGATAAAAATATATTCTATTTATACTTTAAAAACAATCAATATTATAATTTAACAATATAAAGTATTACGATGAAAAAAGTGGATTTTAATTAAAATATAGCATGTTTTTACTATTCATTAAAATATGAAAGTTATCAGAATAATATGAAAAATTTATCCAAAGTAAATTTTTATATCCTGATTATAAAAAAGAAGTTTATTTTGTCAATTTGAACTTATAAACTTGTAAAAAACTAGATTTTATGTGGGTGCTCCATCAAAAGGTGGTAAAACTACATTTTTTGAAAAATACTTCATTTATCCAAAAAACTGATTTTGTTTTCATACCTCATTCAATAAAATGTATAAGATGAATTAAAATGTTATAAAATTCAAAATTAAGTAAATACTATTCATAATGGCTAATATTATAATATATCATTGTTTAGTGAAACTCGGCCTTGCGTACGACGCAAGCTATCGAGGAAGGTCGTGGTTGTGTGTAAAGCAAACCAAGCTAGTGTTGTGTGTAGTGAAAGATTCCATTGATGATTTATATAAAATAAAAACAAAATATTACTCATAAAAGTCTCGGGTGTTACATTCTACCCCCCTTAAAATGAATTTCGCCCTCAAAATTCTTCACTTCGTAACAAACAGATGAGGATACCTCTCCCTCATCATATCCTCAAGTTCCCATGTAGCTTCTTATAATTTGTGGTTCCTCCATAAAACTTTCACCAAGCGAGTGGTCTTGTTCTGTAGGACTTTTTCGCTACGATCCAGAATCTCTATCAGCTGTTCTTCATAAGAAATATCTTGTTCCAGTGGTACAACTTCTTAGCTAATTACATGTGAATGATCAGGTATGTACATTCTCAGGAGAGATACATGGAACACAATGTGAACTTGAGAGAGATTCGGTGGAAGTGCCAATCAGTAAGCTACCTTCCCAACACGATCCAGAATTTCAAAAGGACCGATATATCTAGGGCTAAACTTTCCCTTCATTCCAAATCTCATGACCCTCTTCCAGGGAGATATTCGTATGAACACTTTATCACCCACTTCAAACTCTAGGTCTTTTCTTCGGTTGTCAGCATAACTTTTTTGTCGACTCTGAGCTGCTCTTATGTGTTGTTGAATAGATCTGACCATTTCTTCCATTTCATCAACAAGATCAGGGCTTAATCGCTTTCTTTCCCCAACTTCATCCCAGCAAGTTGGAGTCCTGTATTTCTTTCCATAGAGAGCTTCATAAGGAGACATCTGAATACTTGAGTGAAAGATATTATTATAAGAAAATTACACCAAAGGTATGTGTTGATCCCAACCACCTTTGAAATCCATAGAGAAAGCTCTCAACATATCTTCTAGAGTTTGAATTGTCCTCTCAGACTGACCATCTGTCTGAGGATGATAAGCAGTGCTAAAACTCAACTCTGTATCCAGAGTATGCTGTAGAATTCTCCAGAACATTGAGGTAAACCTCGGATCCCGATCAGATATAATAGAAAGTGGTACTCCATGCAATCTTACTAATTCCTTTACATATATCCTGGAAAGCTAATCTAGATAGAAATCCTCTCTAATAGCAATGAAGTGTGCAGACATTGTAAGACGATCAAGTATAACCCAGATATCATTATTGCCTTTGGATGTTTTAGGATGTCCAGTGACAAAGTCCATAGTGATGTTTTCCCATTTCCATTCTGGTATGGGTAATGGTTGTAACATCCCCTTAGACTTTTGTCTCTCAGCTTTTACTTGCTGACAAACCAAGAATCGAGAGACATATTCAGCAACATCTCTTTTCATTCCATCCCACCAGAAGAACTCTTTTAGGTCCCTATACATCTTCGTGCTTCCAGGATGAATAGAGAATGAAGAACTATGAGCCTCGTCCAGTAGCTCCTTCCTTAATTCTGGGATGGGAGGAACACAAACCCGATTCCTAAACTTTATTATCCCATCACAATCAAGGTTGAATTCAGGAACATTTCTCACCTTTTTTGTAACTCGACATATTCTTTCTGCACCTCTTTAATATTCACATTTATAGATGATTGAACATTCATTTGAGAAAGATACGATTTTCCCCTTTCATTAGAATTCCAAGATCTATCCTTTGTAAGTCCATAAATATAGGATCTTTTGTGGTCCTCATCATGGATAAGCTAGCATGGTCTTGTCAACTTAATGCATCTGCCACCTTGTTTGCTTTCCCAGGGTGATAATGAATTGAGAAGTCATAATCCTTAATCCACTCCAACCATCTTCTTTGGCGCATATTGAAATCCTTTTGTGATAAAATATACATTAAACTTTTATGATCAGTATAAATGTCACACCTTTCTCCATAAAGATAATTCCTCCAAATATTTAATTCAAAGATTACCGCAGCAAACTCCAAATCATGAGTTGGGTAATTTTGATCATGTATTTTCAACTGTCGTGAGGCATAAGCTATCACCATATCATTTTGCATAATAACACACCCCAATACCTTCTTGGATTCATCACTATAGACCACAAACCTTTCTCCAATACAATGTAGTGTGAGCACAGGTGCACTGGATAACCTTCTATTCAACTCCTTGAACTTCTCTTCACATTCCTCTGTCCAAACAAACTTAACTCCTTTCCAAGTTAACTTGGTGGTTGGATTAGATAATCATGAAAAATCTTTCACAAAACATCGATAATATCCAGCCAAACCAAGAAAACATCGGATCTCGGTTACTGTTATTGGTCTCGACCATCTTTCGATAACCTTTGTTTTTGCTGGATCCACAGATATCCCCTCTTTTGAGATTATGTGACCCAAAAATGCAACTTTTTGAGTCCAAAATTCACACTTGGTAAATTTGGCATAAAGATTCTCCTTTCTAAGGGTCTTTAATACAATTCTAAAGTGATCTTCATGTTCTTCCTTGCTCTTTGAATAGACAAGAATATCATCTATAAAGACTACCACAAACTGATCAAGATAGTCTCTAAAGACTCTATTCATCAGATCCATGAAGATAGCAGGGGCATTAGTAAGACCAAATGGAATCACTATAAATTCATAGTGTCCATACCTTGTACAGAAAGCAGTATTTGGTATATCCTCCCTTTTGACCCTTAATTGATGATACCCTGAATGAAGATCAATCTTGGAAAAGTATTGAGTCTGCGTATTTGGTAAAATAGGTCATCAATGCATGGGAGATGATATTTGTTCTTGACAGTGATCTTGTTAAGTTCTCGATAATCAATGCAGAGTCTCATTGATCCATCTTTCTTCTTAACAAATAGAACATGTGCTCCCCAAGGTGACACACTAGGGCGTATGAATACTTTATCAAGATTCTCATGGAGTTGCTTCTTCAATTCCTGCAACTCAATTGGGGCCATTCTATAAGGTTTCTTTGAAATAGGAAAAGCACCCGGTACGAGTTCTATTGAAAACTCAACTTCACGATTTGGTGGAAGACCCTGTAATTTCTCCGGAAAGACATCGTCAAACTCCCGTACAATGGGAATATTCTTAATCATGAGTTTCTCACCAACCATTTGAGATAAATAACCTTCATTTAGTGGAATCAAGACCCATAATATGGAAGAAATTTCCACTAGAAGGTTATGATCATCCTTGCATCGATAGACGATCATAGATTGATCTGGAATATAAAATGTGACTTCCCTTATTTGGAAATTGATATGAGCTCCATATAAAGAAATCCTATCCATGCCAATAATCACATCAAATTCCACTATAATAAGGATCACAAGATTTTCATGAAGCACTTTCCCACAAACTTCAATAGGAGAAGAATTGTAAAGTTTTGATGCGACTGTTGTGCCATTAGGATTTGTCACAGCCAACTCAACATCTAATTGTTGAGGTAATACAGTGATACCCTTAGAAAATTCTTTATAAATAAACGAGTGGGTGGATCCATAATCAAATAAAACATTTGCTACTTTAGAGTGGATGGTAAGTGTACCTCTCACCACTTCGTTGTCATACTCCACATCGCCGATAGTAATTGCATGTGACATTCCTTTGTCTGTGGCCTTATAAGTTTGTTGACGTCGAACATCATCATCAACCCTTGGATTTGGGCATTGATTGGCATAATGCCCCATCTCCTTGCACTTGAAACATTGAAGTGTAGTAGGTTCATTCTGTGCATCCCTTACTTTGTTTGCATAATCATACATCTTCTTCACATTATTTCGACATTCAATTGCCCGATGACCTTCTTTTCCACACTTATAACATTTTCTTGTCCCCTTAAGACAATTTCCTCCATGTTTCTTTCCACACTTTGAGCATAAGGGAAAACTCATCTTCTGTTCAGTGTGGTCTTTAGATTTTCCTTTTAATTCCATTTTCCTCTTCTTATCAAACCCATGTGACTGATGGGTTACACCAATCTCCATCTCAACCTTGAGAGCACATTGAACAATTTCCTTGTAGATATTGAAGTCTCTTATAAATAACTCCCTTCAAAGACTTGGTTTTAAGCCACTAAAGAATTGATCGATCTTAATCTCAGGTTGGATAATAATACCAAAAGAGTTCCTTGAAAGTCTTGTAAAATTGGCTTCTTAGGTACCAACAGATTCATCATCCTTTTACTTCAGTTCAAGAAACTCTTTCTCCATCTTTGTTCGGAGAATACGAGGGAAGTACTTATTGAAAAATATGTTCTTGAACTCGTCCCATTCCATGGAATCAATTTCATTTCTTTTCCTCGTATTCTTGATAAGATTCCACCATTGATCAGCATCACCATCCACACTATACACTACTATGATGACTTTATCATGTTCATAAAATTGAAGAACTGAAAATATCTTCTAAGTGGTATTGATCCATTGTTCAGCAACTAATGGATCAGAAGACCCGCTGAATAAAGGTGGACACTACCTCATGAAGGATTAAATAGAATGTTGCTCCATCCTTTGCTCATTTGGAAGTCCTGCATGATTCATAGCTTGAGAAAGTTGTGTGAGCATGGATACAAGATTTTGCATTCCAGCTCCCATATCGTTTGGTTGCTCAGGGGGACAATCATTGCATTTCCTATCACATTCCTCATTAACACGGTTCCTTCAGGTTCCAGCCATTGACTAAAACCAAGAAGAATAGTGTGAGCAACACTAATTATAAAAAGAAAACCGCATAATCAAGAACAGAATTTTACACCTAAGGTCTTATCATAGGTTGTTCATAGAAATTTCTAAAACACTAAGATTGTGGTCTATGCTTGACATATCCTTAGGTTTATTACTAAGGATTTCACATCCTAGTTTCCAAAGGTTGAATGTACCTTTGCTCTGATACCACCTATAACGACCCATAATTTACATACATGGTTAATACTTCAAAATTTATTCATACTTATTACATCATATAACAAAACCATGGAATTACCATATAGGTATAGTGTCTTTAGAAACTGGGAAACATAAACAACTGGTTCATAAATAATTTACGTTGTCTCCCATTTATTTCATCATATCTAGAGTCCCTTTTTGGCATATCCTACTTAATATCCTTCTTCATGACCAGGGGAAAAGAAAACATACAAAAGGGTGATCTCAAATTCTCAGTAAGGGTAAACAAAAGAAATATCAAACATATCATATTTATAAGAACATAACATTTTGAAAATATTATCCTGCAAAAGAGATCATCACATGGGATAAATCATAGTAGTGAAATGTAATCCCAATAATCATAACATAAAACATGAAACTTTGTGGCATACACACATAATCATAGAGAATCATTTCTTATTATTCAAGACTCATAGCCAAGACTATCTTAGTGGACAAAGTCCATTTCTGAACCGAGTTCACTCATCGTTTCAGTCCTGTTTCACTGAACCGGTTTAACATGCCGTTCCAGCCATGTCTATCTCATGAGATATAAATTCTTTACCCAATGAATTGGAGGGAGATATAGGTCCCACCCATCTCATAATGATACCATTCTTAGGTGTGACAAAAAATCATAAATCATACAACATTGAATAACCCATGTAATAAAAAATCGGATTCTTAAACATCATGACATCATAAAACAATTTATATAAGATAAAGGAATTCATAAAAATAATTCCATCACAACATAATCAAATCAATGTAATAATAGGGATCTAAACAGAACCCTTTATTATCTTATATGGAAAATTATTTTGATAAAACACTCGAACTCCATTCTTGAGGAAAATATCCTTTCTACTTCAAAAAAATTTTCCTTTATTAAGATGTCAAACAATTTTAAACTAAAAGAAGTTGATTAAAAATAAACATGAAAACTTGTAAAGTAATCTTCTTGGAAATAATTTTTTAAAAATCCATTCGTGCCGTGTAAGTTATAAATAACATTCTACTCGTACTTTTATCAGATGAGTCAAAAAGTACCTCGTATGAAAAACGACAAAAGATTCCATTCAAATCTTTTACTAAAAACACACCGAAGGGTAAAATTGGATTTATAAAATTGTAGGTGGATGGAAATAATATTACATATTGAGGAAACATGGATGTGGATGATAAAATACACCCTAGTAAATACCAAAGTATAAACAATCTCGGATAAAAATGAGATTGTCATATTTTCCCTTACCTTAGGTCTGATATGCTTTGTATGTGTCCAAAACTCCTGTATAATGATTTAAATAATGGAATTGACTTATTACAGAATCATATTCATTATTATGATATCATATATGGTCATATTATTAGCTTCTTATTAGTAATATTTCATTACTACTTGTTATTCGGGTGTTTATTACTTTTTGTTCGAATGCGTGTTTTGTCGAATAAATTCTTATTACTCTTTATAGGATATAGATAAATCATTTAAAGAATGGTATTAGTGTAATATATGTCATATTAATTCATTAAATTAATTTATATAATCATTATTCAATGAATATCATATAGAACGAGTCGCATCACATCGTGGAGACGGTAGGCCGTACGTACGTACGAGCGATGATATCATTCCCATGATCGTGGAATTGTATTGAAGTGTATGTATACTATTTAAGAATAAATATCACATTAAAATAACCATATATAGTTATTCATTACACCATTATACCCATCCAAGTGAGGTGGTGGTTGAAAACAGATTACACCATGGTGTGGAGACAGTATTCCGTACGTACGCACGCGTGGTGATTTCATTTTACGTTGGATGGATAAGAGGTGAAATAGGGTTGTTTCATATTTATAATAACATATTAGTATATGAGGGATACTAATGTTATTACCTCATAATGAAACAACTAAATAAGAGGGATTAGAAGAAGAATGGAACTTGAAGAAAACGGTAGAAGGTATTACCTCTTTCTCGAAGTGCCTCCTTTAAAAATTCATTTAAGGAAGTAGAGTCGGTCTTTTGATAATACTAGTACCTCTAGTAGGTTTCTAAGGAAGTGGGGAAGTAAAATGGGCAGGGTTTGGCCGAGCATGAATGCTCAAATTGGTGTGAGGAATAGAGGGAGGAGGTGCCCTTTTATAAGGGAGGAGAGGGGCACCTTTGGAAAGTGTAGAAATATTATTTTATTATAAACTTATCTTCGGTTTCAAAAGGTCCAAAAATCATTAAAGATGAAGATAATATGTATTATGGTCTAAATAAAATCATCCAATCATAATTGGACATGTTTTGGAAAATATTTTAATCATTATAATATTATTTATTTAAATCATTTATTAATAAGGTAAATACTTCATCATTATTGTGTCACAAATAATATTATTTATTTGGTGTCTAAATTTTTTTTAAAAAATATCATTATGTAGGAAATTATTTAAGATTTCTAATGAATATTTATAGTCGAAAATATAATTTATATAACCCCTTATAAAAATTAATTACTAAAAGTTTTTTGTAAATATAAATTTTGTCTTTACATTAAATTAATTAATCCAAATTGTCATTGTCACTACCAAGTGGCTCAATGGGGTCCTAAAATCGACCCAAGGATGCCCATGGTCGGACAATACACATACAATAAGGTTAGGAAAAGTGTCAAGGTAATTTTTAATTATTATAATATTCTTTTAACCCCGAATTACCCTATTTACCTTTAACCGTAGTAAATTAAAAAAATTACCGTAGTTACTATTCATAATATCAAAAAAATAAAGGTAACATATTAACATAATTTGGACCCCTTGATCCCAAATATTGAATCCATTTTTTAAAATTCAAAACACAGAAGTTGCAGTAATTAATTTAAAATTAATCCCGTTGTTAAGCAAACGGGTTTTAAAAGTTAAAACATAGCCAAAGATTGAAATGTTTTTACCTATGAATTCAATTTAAAATTAATGCTAATGACATAAATTATGTTAAATGGTAAAAATATATTCTATTTATACTTTAAAAATAATCAATATTATAATTTATCCATATAAAGTATTGCGATGAAAAATGATGTTTTTAATTAAAATATAGCATGCTTTTACTATTCATTAAAATATGAAAGTTATCAGAATAATATGAAAGAATTATCAAAAGTAAATTTTTATATCGTGATTCTAAAGAAGAATTTTATTTTTCCAAATTGAACTTATAAACTTGTCAAAAACTAGATTTAATGTGGGTGCTCCATCAAAAGGCGGTAAAACTGCATTTTTTTAAAATTACTTCTTTTTTCCAAAAAACTGATTTTGTTTTCATACCTCATTCTAGAAAATGTATAAAATGAATTAAAATGTTATAAAATTAAAAATTCAGTTAATAATATTCATAATGGCTAATATTATAATATATCGTTGTTTAGTGAAACTCGGTATTGCGTATGACGCAAGCTATCAAGGAAGGTCGTGGTTGCGTGTAAAGCAAGCCAAGATATTGTTGTATGTAGTGAAAGATTCCTTTGATGATTTATATAACATAAAAACAAAATATTTCTCATAAAGGTCTCGGGTGTTACATTCTACCCCCCTTAAAATTAATTTCTCCCTCGAAATTCATCACTTCATAACAAACAGATGAGGATACCTCTCCCTCATCATATCATCAAGTTCCCCTGTAGCTTCTTCTAATTGGTGGTTCCTACATAAAACTTTCACCAAGCGAGTGGTCTTGTTCCATAGGACCTTTTCGCTATGATCTAGAATCTCTATCCGCTGTTCTTCAAAAGAGAGATCTTGTTCCAGCGGTACAACTTCTGAGCTGAGTACATGTGAAGGATCAGGTATCTACATTCTCAGGAGAGATACATGGAACACATTGTGAACTTGAGAGAGATTCGGTGGAAGTGACAATTGGTAAGCTACCTTCCCAACACAATCCAGAATTTCAAAAGGACTGATATATCTAGGGCTCATCTTTCCCTTCATTCCAAATCTCATGAACCTCTTCCAGGGAGATATCCGTAAGAACACTTTATCACCCACTTCAAACTCTAGGTCTTTTCTTCGGTTGTCGGCATAAATTTTTTTTCGACTCTGAGATGCTCTTATGTGTTGTTGAATAGATCTGACCTTTTCTACCATTTCATCAACAAGATCAGGTCCTAATATCTTTCTTTCGCCAACTTCATCACATCAAGTTGGAGTCCTGCCTTTTTTTCCATAGAGAGCTTCACAAGGAGCCATCTGAATACTTGAGTGAAAGCTATTATTATAATAAAATTCCACCAAAGGTAGGTGTTGATCCCAACCACCTTTGAAATCCATAGAGAAAGATCTCAATATATCTTCTGGATTTTGAATTTTCCTCTCAGACTGACCGTCTGTCTGAGGATGATAAGCAGTGCTGAAACTCAACTTTGTATCCAGAGTATGCTGTCGACTTCACCAGAAATTTTACGTAAACCTCGGTTCCCGATCAGATATAATAGAAAGTGGTACTCCATGCAATCTTACTACTTCCTTTAAATATATCATGGAAAGCTGATCTAGAGAGAAATCCACTCTAATATCAATGAAGTGTGCTGACATTGTAAGACGATCAACTATAACCTAGATATCATTATTGCCTTTGGATGTTTTAGGAAGTCCAGTGACAAAGTCCATAGTGATGTTTTCCCATTTCCATTCTGGTATGGGTAATGGTTGTAACATCTCCTTAGACTTCTGTCTATCAGCTTTAACCTGATGACAAACCAAGCATCGAGAGACATATTCAGCAACATCTCTTTTCATTCCATCCCACCAGAATTACTCTTTCAGGTCCCTATATATCTTCGTGCTTCTAGGATGAAAAGAGAATGAAGAACTATGAGCCTCGTCCAGTAGCTCCTTCCTTAATTCTGGGATGGGAGGAACAAAAACCCGATTCCTGAACTTTATTATCCCATCACAATCAAGGTTGAATTCAGGAACATTTCTCACCTTTTTTTGTAACTCGACATATTATTTCTTCACCTCTTTAATCTTTACATGTATAGATTGTTGAACATTAATTTGAGAAATATACGATTTTACCCTTTCATTATAATTCCAAGATCCATCCTTTGTAAATCCATAAATATAGGATCTTTTGTGATCCTCATCATGGATAATCTATCATGGTCTTGTAAACTTAATGCATCTGCCACCTTGTTTTCTTTCCCAGGGTGGTAATGAATTGAGAATTCTTAATCCTTAATCAGCTCCAACCATCTCCTTTGGCGCATATTCAGCTCCTTTTGTGTGAAAATATACTTTAAAATTTTATGATATGTATAAATGTCACACCTTTCTCCATAAATATAATGCCTCCAAATATTTAATGAAAATATTACCATAGCTAACTCCAAATCATGAGTTGGGTAATTTTTCTCATGTATTTTCAACTGTCGTGAGGCATAATCTATCACTATATCATTTTTCATAAGAACACACCCCAATCCCTTCTTCGATGCATCACTATAGATCACAAACCTTTCTCCACTACAAGGTAGTGTGAGCACAGGTGCACTGGATAACCTTCTTTTCAACTCCTTGAAATTCTCTTCACATTCCTCTGTCCAAACAAACTTAACTCCTTTCCGAGTCAACTTGGTGAGTGGATTAGATAATTGTGAAAAATCTTTCACAAAACATCGATAATATCCAGTCAAACCAAGAAATCTTCAGATCTCGGTTACTGTTATTGGTCTTGACCATCGTTCTATAACCTCTGTTTTTGCTGGATCCACAGATATCCCCTCTTTTGAGATTATGTGACCCAAAAATGCATCTTTTTGAAGCCAAAATTCTCACTTGGTAAATTTGGAATAAATCTTCTCCTTTCTTAGGGTCTTTAATACAATTCTCAAGTGATCTTCATGTTCTTCCTTGCTATTTGAATAGAAAAGAATATCATCTATAAAGACTGTCACAAACTGATCAAGATAGTCTCAAAAGACACTATTCATCAGATCCATGATGATATCAGGGGTATTAGTAAGAACAAATGGAATCATTATAAATTCATAGTGTCCATACCTTGTACGGAAAGCCGTCTTTGGTATATCCTCCCATTTGACCCTTAATTGATGATACCCTCAACGAAGATCAATATTGGAAAAGTATTGAGCTCCGTGTAGTTGGTCAAATAGGTCATCAATGCGTGGGAGAGGATATTTGTTCTTGACATTGATCTTGTTAAGTTCTCGATAATCAATGCAGAGTCTCATTGATCCATCTTTCTTCTTAAAAAATAGAACAGGTGCTCCCCAAGGTGACGAACTAGGGCGTATGAATCCTTTATCAAGATTCTCTTGGAGTTTCTTCTTCAATTCCCGCAACTCAATTGGGGTCATTCTATAAAGTTTCTTTGAAATAGGAAAAGCACCCGGTACGAGTTCTATTGAAAACTGAACTTCACAATTTGGTGGAAGACCTGGAAATTCCTCCGGAAAGACATCGTCAAACTCCCGTACAATGGGAATATTCTTAATTGTGAGTTTCTCACCAACCATTTGAGATAAATAACCTTTATTTAGTGGAATCAAGACCCATATGATGGAAGAAATTTCCACTGGAAGGTTATGTTCATCCTTGCATCGATAGACGATCATAGATTGATTTGGAATATGAAATGTGACTTCCCTTCTTTGGAAATTGATATGAGCTCCATATAAAGAAATCCAATCCATTCCAAAAATCACATCAAATTCCACTATAGGAAGGATCACAAGATTTGAAGGAATCACTTTCCCACAAACTTCAATCGGAGAAGAATTGTAAAATTTTGATGCGATTGTTGTTCCATTAGGAGTTGTCATAGCCAACTCAACATCTAATTGTTGAGGTAATACGGTGATACCCTTAGAAAATTATTCAAAAAATAAAAGAGTGGGTCAATCCAGAATCAAATAAAACATTTGCTACTTTAGAGTGGATGGTAAGTGTACCTATCACCACTTCGTTGTCATACTCCACATTGCCAATAGTAATTGCATGTGACTTTCCTTTGTCTTTGGCCTTAAGAGTTTTTTGATGTCGATCATCATCATCAACCCTTGGATTTGGGAATTGATTGGCATAATGCCCCATCTCCTTGCACTTGAAAAATTGAAGTGTAGTTGGTTCATTCTGTGTATCCCTTCCATTTTTTGCATCATTAGACATCTTTTTCCCATTATTTCGACATTCAATTTCTCGGTGACCTTATTTTCCACACTTAATAAATTTTCTTGTCCCCTTAAGACAATTTCCTCCATGTTTCTTTCCACACTTTGAGCATAAGGGAAAGCTCATCTTCTTTTCAGTGTGGTCTTTAGATTTTCCTTTGAATTCCATTTTCCTCTTCTTATCAATCCCATGTGACTGATGGGTTACACTAATATCCATATCAACCTTGAGAGCACATCGAACAATTTCCTCGTAGTTATTGATGTCCCTTATGGATAATGCCCTTTGAAGACTTGGATTTAAGCCACTAAAGAATCGATCGATCTTACTCTCAGGTTGGATAATAAAACCAAAAGCGTACCATGCAAGTCTAGTAAAATTTTACTCATAGGTACCAACAGATTCATCATCCTTTTGCTTCAGTTCAAGAAACTCTTTCTCCATCTTTGTTTGGATAATACGAGGGAAGTACTTATTAAAAAATAAGTTCTTGAACTCGTCCCATTCCATTGACTCAATTTCATCTCTTTGCCTCGTATTCTTGATAAGATTCCACCATTGATAAGCATCACCTTCCAAACGATACACTGCTATGATGAATTTATCATGTTCAGAACATTGAAGAACTGAAAATATCTTTTCAGTGGTACTAATCCATTATTAAGCCACTAATGGATCAGAAGACCCGCTGAATGAAGGTGGATGCTACCTCATGAAGGATTCAACAGATTGTTGCTCCTTTTTTTCTCATTTGGAAGTCCTACATGATTCATAGCTTGAGAAAGTAGTGTGAGCATGGATACAAGATTTTACATTCTAGCTCCCATATCGTTTGGTTGCTCAGGGGGACAATCATTGCATTGCCCATCGCATTCCGTATTAACACGGTTCCTTCGAGTTTCAGCCATTGACTAAAACCAAGAAGAATAGTGTGAGCAAAACTAATTATAAAAAGAAAACCACATAATCAAGAACAAAATTTTACACCTAAGGTATTATCATAGTTTTTTCATGGAAATTTCTAAAACCCTAAGATTGTGTTCTATGCTTGACATATCGTTAGGTTTCTTACTAAGGCTTTCACATCCTAGTTTCTAAAGGTTGACTATACCTTTGCTCTGATACCAACTATAATGACCCATACTTTACATACGTGGTTAATACTTCAAAATTTAAGCATACTTATTACATCATATAACAAAACCATGAAAGGACCGTATAGGTATATTGTCTTTAGAAACTAGGAAACATAAACAACTGGTTCATAAATCATCTACATTATCTCCCATTTATTTCATCATATTTGGAGTCCCTTTTTGGCATATCCTACTTAATATCATTCTTCATGACCTGGGGAAAAGAAAACATACAAAAGGGTGAGCTCAAATGCTCAGTAAGGTTAAACCAAATAAATATCAGACATATCATATTTATAAGAACATAACATTTGTAAAATCTTATCCTGCAAAAGAGATAATCACATGGGATAAATCATGGTAGTGAAATGTAATGCCAATTATCATAACATAAAACATGAAACTTTGTGGCATACACACATAATCATAGAGAATCATTTCTTATTAGTGAAGACTCATAGAGAAGACTATCTTAGTGGACAAAGTCCATTTCTGAACTGAGTTCACTCCTCGTTTCAGTCTTGTTTCACTGAACCAGTTTAACCTGCCGCTCCAGCCATCTCTATCTCATGAGATATAAAATCTTTACCCAATTCATTGGAGGGAGATATAGGTCCCACCCATATCATAATGATACCATTATTATGTGTGCCACAAAATCATAAATCATACATCAATGCATAACCCATGTAATAAAAAATGGGATTCTTAAACATCATGACATCATAAAACAATTCATATAAGATAAAGGAATTCATTAAAATCATTCCATCACAGCATAATCAAATCAATGTAATAATAGGGATATAAATAAAAACCTTTATTATCTTAGATGGAAAATAATTTTGATAAAACACTCGAACTCCATTCTTGACGAAAATATCCTTTCTACAACAAAAACACTTTTCCTTTCTTAACATGTCATACAATTTTATACTAAAAGAAGTTGATTAAAAGTAAACTTGAAACTTGTCAAGTATGATTCTTGTAAATAATGTTTTAAAAATCCATTCATGCCGTATAAGTTAAAAAAATATTCTTCTCGTACTTTTGTCGAAAAAATCAAAAAGTACCTCATACGAAAAACGAATAAAGATTCATTTCATATATTTTACTAAAAACTCACCGAAGGGTAAAATTGGATTTAGACAATTGTTTGTGTATAGAAATAATATTAAATATTGAGGAAACATGGACGTGGATGATAAAATACACCCCAGTAAATACCAAATTATAAACAATCTCGGATAAAAATTAGATTGTGATATTTTCCCATACCTTAGGTCCGATATGCTTTGTACGTGTATGAACCTACTGTATAATGATTTAAATAATTTAATTGACTTATTAAAGAATCATATTCATTGTTATGATATCATATACGGTCATATTCATAGCTTCTTATTAGTAATATTTCATTACTACTTGTTATTCGGGTGTTTATTACTTTTTGTTCTTATGCGTGTGTTGTCGAATAAATTCTTATTTCTATTTATTGGATATATATAGATCATTTAAAGAATGGTATTAGTGTAATATATATCATATTCATTTATTAAATTAATTTATATAATCATTATTTAATGAAAATCATACTGAACGAGTCGCATCACATTGTGGAGACGGTAGGCCATACGTACGTACGAGCGATGATATCGTTCCCATGATCGTGGAATTGTATTGAAGTGTGTGTATAATATTTCAGAATCAATATCACTTTACAATAATCATATGTAGTTATTCTTTACACCATTATACACATCCAAGTAAGGTGGTGGTGGAAAACAGATTACACCACGGCGTGGAGACGATATTCCGTACGTACGCATGCGCGGTGATTTCGTTTTCCGTAGGATGGATAAGAGGTGCAATAGGGTTGTTTCATATTTATAATAAAATATCAGTATTTTAGTAATACTGATTTTATTACCTCATAATTAAAAAAATAAATAAGAGGGAGTAGAAGAAGAATGGAACTTGAAGAAAACGGTAGAAGGTATTACCTCTTTCTCGAAGTGCCTCCTTTAATCTTTCTCTTAAGGCACTAGAGTTGGTCTTTTGATAAGACCAGTAACTCTAGTAGGTTTATAAGGAAGTGGGTACGTGAAATGGGCAGGGTTTGGCCGAGCATGAATGCTCAAATTGGTGTGAGGAAGAGTGAGAGGAGGTTCCCTTTTATAAGGGAGGAGAGGGGCACCTTGGGAAAGTGTGAAAATATTATTTTATTATAAACTTATCTTCGGTTTCAAAAGGTCCAAAAATCATTAAAGAAAAAGATAATATGACTAATGGTCGAAATAAAATCATCCAATCAGAATTGGACAAGTTTTGGAAAATATTTTAATCATTATAATCTTATTTATTTGAAGCATTTATTAATGAGGTAAATACTTCATCACTATTGTGTCATAAATAATTTAATTTATTTGGTGTCTAAAAATTATAAATAATTATCATTATGTAGGAAATATTTTTAGATTTATAATGAATATTTATAGTCGAAAATATAATTTATATAACCCCTTATAAAAATTAATTACTAAAAGATTTTTGTTAATGTCAATTTTGTCTTTACATTAAATTAATTAATCCAAATTGTCATTGTCACTACCAAGTGGCTCAATGGGGTCCCAAAATCGACCCAAGGATGCCCATGGTCGGCCAATACACATAAAATAAGGTTAGGACAAGTGTCAAGGTAATTTTAAATTATTATAATATTCTTTTAACCCTGAATTACCCTATTTACCTTTAATCGTAGTAAATAAAAAAAACTATCGTAGCTACTATTCATAATATCAAAAAAAAATTAAAGTAACGTATTAAAATAATTTGGACCCACTAATTCCAAATATGGAATCCATTTTTCAAAATTCATAATACATAAGTTGTAGTAAATAATTTAAAATTAATCCCATTGTTCAGCAAACGGGTTTTAAAAGTTAAAACATTGCCAAAGATTGAAGTGTTTTTAACTATGAATTCAATGTAAAATTAATGATAATGACATAAATTATATTAAATGGTAAAAATATATTTTATTTATACTTTAAAAAAATTAATATTATAATTTAACCATATAAAGTATTGCGATGAAAAAAGTGGTTTTTAATTAAAATATAGCATGTTTTTACTATTCATTAAAATAAGAAAGTTATCAGAATAATATGAAAAATTTATCCAAAGTAAATTTTAATATCCTGATTATAAATAAGAATTTTATTTTGTCAAATTGAACTTATAAACTTGTAAAAAACTATATTTAATGTGGATGCGCCATCAAAAGGCGGTAAAACTGCATTTTTTGAAAAATACTTCTTTTATCTAAAAAACTGATTTTTTTTTCATACCTCATTCTAGAAAATGTATAAGATGAATTAAAATGTTATAAAATTCAAAAGTCAGTTAATACTATTCATAACGGCTAATATTATAATATGTCGTTGTTTAGTGAAACTCGGAATTGCGTACGACGCAAGCTATCAAGGAAGGCCGTGGTTGCGTGTAAAGCAAGCCAAGCTAGTGTTGTGTGTAGTGAAAGATTCCTTTGATGATTTATATAACATAAAAACAAAATATTTCTCATAAAAGTCTCGGGTGTTACATTTTGAGTGTCGGTTAGGGATTTTTAGGGAATGGTTGGCTCAACTAGGTTGAAAGAGGTCATTTTGGGTTAGATCCTTTAAAGTAGTCATTATTGGGTTCCTAGGTTTTATTAGAATGCTATGGTCACTCTTTAATCAACAATTCTATCAGTGGGGGTATCTTGACTCAGATTTGGATTTTAAATTTTTGAACTTGTGGTGGGATGTGACATAGGCTAGATAATAGAAGATATAATGATGTGATCGTGTCATTATTTTTATAGAATTAAGTATGAACCATCATTAGGATTTAGTTTGTGTAAAAGTGTTCGATCGAGGCCTAATATGTTTTATATCATGTGTTTGAAATGGTGCTTGATAGTGCGCTCAATGTTTAGAAAAGCAACATGACTGTTTTAATAGGAACTTCTAACTCAGCCAAGTTGGTTGAGGTCTCATTGACTATCCCAAAGTTTTCCCAAGAATGACACGTTTTATGTTTTAGAGGACGTAGGGTCCATAATTTTTGGGACTAGATGAATATTCTTAAATGAGCTTGAACATTTAGTTTAGTGGATGGGTCTTTCTTCAAACTGAGGTTTAGAATGAAATCCCAATATTTAGAACATGTTAAGGTGTTTTTCTATTCTTGGCTAAAGGACCAAGGGGTTCCTTGGGCGTTCTTTCTTTTTTTGGTAGCATTGAGCTCTGAAAGCATAGTCCATGAAGAGAATATAGGGGAGCAATGTCTGTCTAAAACTATGTGGCATTCTTAGATGAGCTAAGCTGTTAGTCCAGAGGGACTATGGGTGTCAAATGGATTTTTCAAACCATGGGAACAATTATGAATGTTTGTAAAGCATTTTTTAGGTCTTGTGTAGAGGTAAACCATATGGTTTTCACATGGTTTCCCAAAATATGTTCTTTGACCATGTAACCCCCCTTCTTGGTCAGTGAAACATGCACTGTTGGCGCTTGATTTGGACAACCATGCAATGAAACCATGTGTTTCATCGAAGTGGGGTGAGATCCCTATTTTCCCATAAATACTTTTAATTTATTTTCCTACTTTCTCATCCGCCACATGTGATTCCTCTCTTATAGTCATGATCTCCCCACCAATGATCTTCTAGGGTTAGAAAGATATCTCTCATTTGGTGTTAGATTCTAGCATCATCAGGTGTGTGGGAAAGCCCTCAACAAGCTCTTATTTATGCTCGATACCTTCATAGTTTGTATTATCCATGTATATGGTACTTTGTTGATACCTAATTCATCCTATTTTTAGTTGATTCATTCTTTTATACAATTTATCTCAAACCAGAACAAGTCAAGACATGATATTTCATGTGTGTGGAATCAATGTTATTAGATATGTGATCTAGATTCTTTCCCATAAGTTTCATTTATTTTATATTGGGTTCCATTTTTTCGTGCACCATAAAATTCATGTGACCTATCTTAAATGGTAAATTATTTTACAATAAATGGTTCCCTATGATTATTATGATTCTATGTATTTGAAAATCAACTCATTGGTTGATCTCATTGTCCTGTTCCACCCCAATGTGTGTGCTTACCTTATAGAACCATAAATAACTTAAATAAAAATGGATAATACATCTTAAGAGTGTGGGTTTACTTTTAGATAAATTATTTTAATGATAAATACTAAATGAAATATAATGTCCTTCAATTAGGCAATTGATTCCCACTTTCATGCTTTAATCCTTATGCTTCATAACACAAGTCATAAGACCTTTATTATTATACTCCTAGCATAATTACCATGAAGAAAATTCTTTTCCCTTATAGGTTTTTTTCTCATGTGATTAATTAATTAAATACACAATTTGAAATAAGATTAATTGTCATCCATGAGTAGGGCCTTTAATCTTAATGACATATGCTTTATTTATTTTTATTTCTCATGATTTATTCCATGAATCTTATGTGTTATTATTATTTACACATGTTCATTCATTATTTCCATTTTCTTATGATTATTACAATGTGTTCATGCCTTGTAGCCTTGTGATTATACTTAACATGAGTGTGTTTGGTCTCAGGCCTTATGAAAAAATTTCTTGTCCAGAATAAATGCTTCGGATAGTTTTTTAGCATGTGTTATTATACTGACTCATTGATGATATATGTTTTGTGAATGATCTACCTCAACTTCTTGTGGGCTATGAGAAAACACAATTCATGGATTAATGATGTTATGGATGGACTCAATGTGCTTGGATTGGGAATACATGATGAGTCGCGAGTGACACTTGGCTTGTCTTGTATGGGATCTCCGATCATTTTATCTATAACCTTGAGTGACATTGGTTACCTTGGGGAGATACAGTGGATATGATCATTTGAAAGATGGTTATACCATTCCTTGGGTGATACCTGGTCCGCAGTGTAGATTCCTGGGATGAGCGTAGCATTGTGTTATACCGAGTGTGATATATTGGACTCATTTATAGATCACTGTGGATGAAAAGTGCGATATTAGTTATTTCGGGAACACCTATAGTGACCCTTGGGATTATTACTTGGATCACTTTGGATGGGCTCAAGAAACTTCTTTGCATTTTAAGGATTCCATATTATTGGTTTGTATATATGATGCCTTGAATTGAACTATGGAAATTCTTGATAAAGTAAAACGGGATGTGTCTACCAATCCAAATCAGAAGCTTTTGTTCAGTTCATATAGGATGCTTTGTTTATAATGAACCATGTTCTTTAGATCAATTATGTATAAGTTCCTTGGTTCAAACGTCTAACATTAGATGATACAGGTTGAAGCTGTTGGGTATTCGGGTGGAACCCAAACCAACTTATTTATTTATATATTTCAGTAAATTAAATGTTATTGGCACACTACTTAACTGGAATGGAGTGAATTAGATTGATAAAGACACTATTGGTGGTGGCCTCATGAGTATATCTCACTCCCTACTCAGGCTACCATTAATTCGGGTTACCCAAGAATATCTTCAAGTTTCCAGGCCCATGTATCTTTTCATATATTGAACATTGTACTTGGGATCTTATGAGCATAGGACTAGACTAGTACTCAAGATGATATTGGAGATATACATTGGGTTATTTTTTTATTTATCATATATGTATATATATAAATATATAATATCTTACTATCTTTTATATGATCACTATTTTATATTATGTAGTATATTTTGGTCATTAATGCATATTTTTATATTTAGAACTCGCCACATGTTTACTCAGCTGTTATATTTATATCCTGCTATTATATCTTTTATTTATATTGATTCTTATATTTGATGTCATATTATTTGTTATTATACTATTTTCTACTCTAATCATAAGGGTACGGTCTCGCCACCATACAACCTTTATAGCCTTTATTCTAGTGTACAACCTCTGAGGTACGGGGAGGCACGCTTAAGGCCATGTAGCAACCAGTTCAGCTACTAGATTAGTGGCTAGTAGGGCTAGGATGTTACAAATATGTCATGTTATATCAAAATTTTTATTTATTTCATGATATTAAATATTTTAATTCATGTTATAATTTAATGGAGCTCACGATTCAAAAGTCTCTCAAGTAGAAAGGTATTTTCACCATTTTTTTACTTCTGTGAGATGCATATCATATTCACCAAATATTTTTTTTATGTGGTGTATCTAATATCGATGAATTTATTTTATGATTATTATAATTAATAATATTTTTATTTGAATATCCATTTTAAGACCTATCTTTCATGGGGTTTACAGTATGAAATTTACTAAACTAGTAAGATATTTTCGTCTCAATGTTCTTTCTTTTAGACGTGCATTATTTTATGCACCTATATTCTTTAACAAGTTGTATTTACAACCACATTCACATATAATGTCTTAAATTTATTCATTCTTATGATATTTTTAGTTGAATTTTATCTTATTCTTTCATGAAGACTATGATTCATGGTTACCAAAGTGGAAGAGGTTTTACATTAGAATCCCACCTTTTATCAGGATTGTTTATGATCAGGTCTCCAATATTGATATCTCATAAAAAAACCTCGAAATAATTATATTGAGTTTTATTATCATATGTTTATTCATTAAATCTTTCTGTAATGGTAGAATTTTCCACTCATTGGTACTATATTATTAAATTTTTTTAAAAAATAATATCCAACTATATTTCTCTCTTCAACTGCAAATCAGTTTTTTTCTTCAAAATAATGTTTACTAAAAATGTTTTATAAAATGATTTTAAAATATATTTTTAGATCATTACTTGGGAAAAGTATTTTAAATTTTTTTATTTTTTTTTAATTTTTTTAAATTATTTTTAATTCATTTTTTAAAGTTTTCAAGGTCATTTTCATAGAAATGGTTTAAAAATGGTTTATGTTTTAAAAATAATTCTTAATAGTGGAAAAGATATTTCCATTAATATTTTTTAAATGATCATTTAAAAATTATTTTCCATATAATATGAAATAATTTTGAATTACCAATTCCTTAAGGGGTATTTTATCCAAATATATCATTCAAATTCTTTCTCTAAATGAGTTCTATTTTGACGGCATGATGCTTATGAAACCCACTTATTTTCCATGGGTTAATCATGTTCTAAATATATTGACATTAAACCCATTTATCTATAGTTGTTTAATAATATTAGGAATAAATAATGATTTTTATGAGTTATTATGATGATATAGATAATCTTTATACTTTATTCATGTTGTGGTTCTTTGACGTAGCTTATTCGATGGGGGCGGTTCAGACAGAACCAGGTAACCCTATTATTGATTTTATGATGGGATGACATAGATAGCACTAGGTGATCTTGTTATAGCAAACATGATGGGTTTTAATAGATTGTGATTCAATGTATTTAGTGATTATAAATCCCCTAAGATCTTAGAAGGTACATTAGTATTTAGCCCATTCCCATATATAATGGTACATGATTGTTTATCCCAAGACCAAAAATGAGGATACACACGTGACTAACCAAAGCCTACTGAAGAGGTAACATCGATGTTTATCCCATTCCCAAATATTAGCGTATACATTTTTTTATCCCAATCACAAAAAGAATGGTGCACGGCTCATCCCATGCCCAAAAAAAGAGGGTGCAGAGGTGGTCAGCCCAAGACCAAAGTAGGTATATAGGTGGTCATCTCATGTCTAAAATGTTATTAACGTCTTTGTGGGTAGCCTTGACATAATATTTTCTATGCTTATATGTATTCAACAAATTCCTTTTCATGTGCTCTCATGTATCATGTTCAATTATTTACTTAAGACAAATGTCTTATGAATAACCTATCTTTTTCCATGACTCATGATTTTATGTTTGATATAAAGGGTATGGTTATCAAATGTTATCATCATGTTCCAATACCCTTATGTTCATATTATGCTTACATATCTCTCTTATTTTCCCTTATTTAGCATCTAAGAACACCCTTTATTATGTTTAAGTTATCTAAGTTATGAAGATATTTATTATGTATGATATGTATAACAAGGGTTCTTTTTATGAATAACATTGTGGGATATTATGTAGATAACTTATGGTCTAGTGTTTATGTTTCCATATTTGCAAAGGCCCTAAACTATTACAGTTATTGGACATGTATTTATGAAATGAAACAACTATTCATAAAAAATGATGTTATAGTTGTGTATGAAAACCCTAGGATGTTATATTAGTGCTCTATGACCAAATTAATTTATAATTTATATTACTTATATATTGAAATTAATTAGTATTATTAAATATATTATCACATGAAGAGTGTTATTCTATGTATCATTAATGTGAAAATGTCCTTAGAGTATTTGTTACATCAAAATGTTATAGAATATCCACTCTATAATGATAATATAGAAGTGTTATATCAATATTCATAAAAATATGTTCTATAATTGAATAATATCTATTTGATGGAACAAAAATGATGTTTTTTTATAATATGATGGGGGCTCATAATACATTGAGATTTCTTCTCATGAATTTCACAATTAGTAAAATCTAATATTGGTGGTTTTACGGACAAACCTACCTATATGAATTTGAAACATTATATATGTCATTGAATATTACTAAATGTATATGTGTGAATTGATCCTTAAAAATTAGATTTTTATTTATTTATATCACGAATCATGTACATTGATGTATTATCAAAAAAAATTATGACATATACTTATAGAGAAGTAGGACACATTGGGCTTTTCATAAGTGATATGATATTTATTTAATATTTAAAGAAAGGATTTGTCCCTATATAGTCTAAAAGCTGATATCTTAGTCCCTTTGATTGAAATTTAGTTGTTTGATTAATTTCATTGTCATAGAGGTTAGTTAATAAGTTAATTTTACCTACTCATAGAAATATATATCAATCTTATATTTTGATGATACATGTATGAAATCTTCTTGATGATAAATTCAGACAATGATATTATATTACAATGTAAGTGTTTATATGAGGTTTTTTGTTGTGACATTTAAATCATTCTCTATGGGTGCCCTGATGTGTTTCTAGACACTAATATTGGTCTTTTGTCAAGACTACATATTACCATTGAGAAAGAGGATTAGATGATCACATACTAAGTGTATCCAGAATCAGAGTTAAATTCAATTTTAATTTAATATTAGAATAAAAATTATTCTAAATAGTGATGAATAATAAATATTCTGGTTATATTGATCACATAAATTCAATCCCGAGTTATTTTAATTTGAAATATATATGATTTGAATATTAAATTAATATTTATTCACTAGTTGGTGGATACAAAATTTATTTATCTATTTAAAAAATAACATAATGATATTTATTTATTTATTTTTCTTTTATTATTTGAGGTTTGAAAATTAATGAGAATAATTAATAGGCATTTTTTATAGCCGAAATGGAAATGATAAATTATATTTAATATCATTTAAATAAACAAATATCTTTTAATTTAATTTAATTTTTTTAATATCCATGAGTTAGTGAAAATCATTAATATTAATAATAATAATAATATTATTATTATTATTATTATTATTACAAATGTCGTTTTTTACAATGAATAAATAAATTATTTTATAGATTTCATGAATTGACGAATTATCATAACTTAAGTATATAATCTGAATTATATCATTTCTACGACTAAGAAAACTATTGTTTATAATATATTATCTCTATAGTATTCTATCAAAACCAAAGAGATATCAATCAAGAACACTCTACAAGTTAAAGAAGATCATCTTCCCTCTCCTTCCAAAGGCTGATAAAACCACAAATTATTCAATAATAATGGAATTATTATTGTGGTCAATATAGAATGATTCAAGATGATCAATAAATTCATTCTAGAACCAAGAGTTTCATTGAATATGTTATGATATTTATTGAGCATGTGTGGGGTATATTAAACAAATTCTTTTTTATATTCATCATCGCAACGATGGTATGAAAAAAGTTCAACTAAATTGAATAATGAGGAAATAATTATCATGAAATATAATTCTTATTAATAAATTTATTACAAATTACATGTAAAAAATATCATCTCTATAAAACTTTTATGGATGTGTATTTCTATTACTTAGGATTTAACCCAAAAAATGATGAAAATAAATTATTGGCCCTAGATTTATCCACTTCTGTTTTTCCATATAAATTTTAGAGTAGAATTATTTTTACAGTGTAGTAAACACAAAAAGGGTAGTTCCCACAGTTTATGTAGAAGAAGAAGTGAAAGAATACACAAATGGTTTTTATGTGTGATCATAAAAAATGTTTCATGTGTCGAATAATATTGAATAATTCACACATTTTATAAATTGTTAATAAGTGTGAGAGAATTATGAAATTTTTTAGATACAATATAATTAGAGGAAAATAATAATCTAACCCTCCTTAACTGTCATGAAAATAGAGAAACATGCCAGAAGACTTGTTGGGAGGGAAAATTGATATAGCTTATATTATGATTCAAGTTTATTCCCTTCCCAATATTATTGAACATGACGATACTAGTACATTTTATGGTCATGGGAGATTCTGAATCATTCCTAGTATTAACTACTCATTTTGAGTAGTGAACCTTGAACATTGGATGTCCTTTCCTTGTATTTCACTCATAAATGTTCATCAATTAAGCAGTGATATTTCCCACTCTAAAAAGTGAAAACGTATGATATGAAAAGAAATAATAAAATATAAAAATTAATTTCATTAAATGACCCCCCTGTAAACCATTAACATGCCCAAGGCCATCACAACATATACGTTCAACGATGCCACCCTCTCTTAAAATTAAAAGTGGGGGCTTGTTGGTATCCGATTATACAATGTGGTTTGTATAACATAAGTGATATTCATTGTAACTGATATATAATAGTTTCCTATGAGTGAGGATGTTCAAGAATGGTATTCACTAGGACAAATGAGCTGGGATTGTACCCCTGTGCATTCCCACTTATGTTAGAGTATTGGGAAATGACTTGTTTTTAATGATTTTATAAGAAAAGTGTCATACAAGGAAATAAGATAGTCCATGTTACCTAGGATCATAGTAAGTGATGAAATATAGCCAATGAAAACTTATGGGATCTCACTATCGAGGGTAGAATGAATTCTGATCCTAGTCTTATAGGTAGGTAATAGAAGGAACTCAGATTAGTTCCAGTCATCAAGGATATAGAGATCTCTATGTGTGTAGAGGATAAGGGAACTGAGGATATTTCTAACCAACTTTGATGGAATTAGAGGCTATTATAAGAATCACTATGAATGGACCACCACCTCTAAGGTTGATTTGGGATAAGGGGTCGCCTAAAGGTAGAAAGTGTGGACCCTCTAGACATGGATATAGTAGTGAAGATGGTTGTATTAGAGTTGTGAGGGCTGGATGATTCTCTGACCCACCATCCCCTCAAGTACCAACAAGTAGACCATTGTCTAAATAGGGAACTAGATGACTACGCATAGTTCATATGTATATGATTGAGGGTAATGACTTGATACTGCTCAATATGGTTAGATGTATGATTTCTGTATTATCTACTTTAGTACTCATGATCATTAATACTAGTGTGTGTCATTCATTTTAACCACATATCCTATTTAAGATTTATGTATTTCATAAGATCAACTGAGTCAACTCCGGGGATATAGGATCCTACTCTATGTGATCATTCCCTCCCTGCATCTATTTTCAGTGAAAGGCCACACTTTATAGAGTGATGTTTTCCTATAATCTCATAATGGTAGATATAGAACTCTATAAAATCACCCTATGTATGAATTTGTTATAGAAAGTCTAATCATTGGTATACTATTACTCATTTAGAGTAATATTCTATAGATATTATGGGTTGATGTTAGACTTTACAGAAGTGGTGGAATCACAAGATTGGTGGGTAGGCCAAACCATTAAAGAAGACACTCTATTACCCACAATAAAATGATATTAGACATGTATTCCATGTATGTTATGGAATATAAGATACTATGGTGGTTTATGAACTTATGAATGTTTTTCTATAGGATTTTATTGGGATTCTAAAAAATTAAGAATATTTTAACATTAACTTGAACCCATGGACCACATTCATATATTATATAGATTATTAGATATCCCTAAACAGGATTGAGGATTTGAACATGAAGTTGAATAATATTTTATAGAATTAATTTATCAAACCCTATGTTTCCCCGAGGTAGATCATATTCTATTCAGAGAAATTTAATTATAGACTACATCTTTTTATTGACTATTTTCTACTTAATTTGAGTAAATTTTTTAATAAATACCATTTTACTTATATCAATGATCATTTTTTCTGGATAAATGGAATTATGGTTTTTAAATATTGATATTAGGTTGATTTAACACCATTTTTGAGTTTGTTATGAGGATATCCCAATGATGACTTTTAGGTGTTACTATGGTCACACTGAATTCCAAGTGATGTTATTCAGAAGTACAAACACCCCTATAATGTTCATGGCACTCATGAAATATATTTTCCAGATTTACCTGGTCCAGTTAATGGTGTTCTTCCTTAATTAAATTATTATATAATCTTGTATAGAGGAGGAACATTCAAAAAATGAGAGGATTTTTCTACACTTACTTCCTGATTAATAGCTTTATTGAATTCTCATGAAGTATAAATTATATAATCTAGATGTTAATATCAATAGTTTTGTCAACTAAGAAGGTATTATTTTATATGATCCCTTTTTGAATGATGATGTTATATAATTGGATCCACTCAAGATGGTATTTGAGGTATTGTGTTTCCATGGGTTGGAAGGATATTAATTGGGAATGGTGGTAAATTTCTCTAGGATTGAGTTTCCTCTAACTACCATTACTTGAATAGGGAAACCCTTTATTAGGTCTAATTAATAACAAAGTGAAAATGAAGAGCTAAAGTAGATACTGTTGAATGATCTAGTGTATTAGAAACTAGAGGAAAGAGTAACATATAAGGTTTTCTACGATGCCTCTAGGATTAACCCTAGATGTTTACTAATTTAGTGGTGAGCGGTGATCACATATGGGTTTAGGTATCTAATAAAATATAGATAAAACTATATGGAACATGAATTAGAGTTTTTAGCAATAGTTTTTGTCTTGGATATTTAGATACACTACCTCTTTAGTGAGTGATTTGTAGTTGGTTTTGATCATTAGAGTCTCAAGTTTATCTTCCCCCAGTTACATATAAAATTGAGATAGTGATAATGGAAGAAAATAATATAGAAAATTGACATTAATATGGTCTATATTATCTTGATAGTCAACGATTTCATTCATTCCCTTAAAAACAATACTCATAATCAGCTGATGGATGAGGCATCTCAACATTTTTCTTTTATACGTTTGACTTTGGTAGATTAAGGAGATGTCTCTTATCTTTGGCTTATGGTGGTATCCCCAACACTACTTCACTGTGTAAGGGAGTCTTATCCTAAATACATCTATTATAATTTTTTTCATGACTATTTCATATTGGGGGATGTATCCAATTTAATTTTCAAAAGGGAGGAGCACTTTATCCTCATTTTGGGAGGGAATATGGTTCCAACATGTTTTCATTAGGAGGTGTTGAGGGAATTACAAACCAATACCTTGGTTGTAAATCCTAGTATAAAGAAAATGTATGAATATATTAAATTTAATTTCTAGTGGTCTGGAATAAAACATAGTGTTATAGAGTTTATATCATGATGCCTCATCTATTAGCTAGTGAAGGTCAAGAACCAGGTTCCCATTAGATTGAGTTATCCCTTATAGGTTCTTAAGTTCAATTTTCACAACATATTAGTGGATTTTGTGAGAGGAATTCCATGATCAGAAATGGTAAAATATGTAATATGGTGGATTATATAATGATTCACCATGTTAACATACATCCTTCCAACATAAGAGACAATTTATATAGAAATATTGGAATTATTGTATATTAATTAGATCACTTGACTTCATATATTTCCCTTAACAATTTTCACCGAATGAAACAGTCTATTCATGTTCGAATTGTGGTTGATCCAACAAGTAGAATGTGAGAACTAGTTGTGATTGGGTAAGACATTCCATCCCAAGATAGATTATCAAGAAAATAAAACCATTTAGTTAATCAAGGATATGTTGTTGGATTTTTGGTTTGAATTTGGTACATGTTGGGATGATCACCTACCCATAGAAAGTTTTCTTACAATAATAAATATCACTCCACTACTGACAAGGAACCTTTTGGGTCCTTACATTATTGTACCTATAGTTCACCAATTTTCTAGATTTATATTAGAGAATTTTATAATACGATACCCATGCTAATTCACTTAAATATGGAGAAGGTTTAAGAGATGTAAGAGTATATGAGTAAACACAATATTTTCACAATTCCTTTGTAGTCTATAAGAGATAGATTTTGGAGTTTAATAATGGAGTCCATTTTTTCCAAAAGACCTCACTGGGATGTGGATTCAAGATATTTCATTGATTAAGAAATTTGTCCCCAAGGTTTATTAGTCCATTACAGGTTTTGTACATAGCTATAAATGTTACCTATTTCCTGGAATTACCTCCACATATGGATTTGGTGCATAATTATTTCAACATGTCCTAGATAAGGCGCTATGTGTATGATTTTTCACACGTAATTGATGAGAATGATGTATAATTTGAGGATAATACCACCTTTATATAGTATATGGTGGTGACATAGGATCTAAATTAGATGATCCATTAAGGTGAGTGATTCCTTTGGTGTGTATCTTATGGTAGGTCAAGAGTCTCTAGGAGAGATCATGAGAGAGGGATAATAAGATGTTATCTCAGTAACATTACCTCTTTGAATGATTCTGATTTTTGGGATAGAAATAGTCAAAGGTTGGGAGGATAGCACAACATATATTATTAATTAAATGTTTTTAATATTTTTATTAATATTTATAATGGTTGTTATGGAGTTGTTTAGATTTTATTTTTATGAACATCTTCCAAAAATTAATAATATATTTTTATATTCTTTTTATCCATGTATATGAGAATATATAATATGTCCTAAAAGGATCCTTATATGAAATTTTCCCCATTGTTGTGTATGAAATATTGGTTTTATCCTATGAGAGTTATAATTTTTATATTTAAGCTTCAAAGCTCGAACCATGCTTTTTTGTTGTTTTTGAAACAAAAAACTGGTTATTAACACCTTAAAATAATTTCCTCTATAAAAATTATTTAATATTTCATTCAATGAGATTTTTTATCAGTGACAAGGTATAAACCCAAGAATAAGAAGTTACCATTTATCATGTTGGGGAGTTTTCTTAGTGATGACATCATTGATAAATGTTAATTGAGGTCGAATTATCAAAGTGATAATGAATTCCCATTGAAGTTGGAAAATTCATTATTTCACTTCCACCACATTCTTTGTGTATTCAATCCTTCTTCCCATGATTAAAACACTATAATTTAATAAGATGTATAGATGGGGAATTAATTAAATTAAAACTAATAGAATGTTTCTTAAGTATTCGATAATATTTAAAATTGATAACTAATTCTGTTATGAATAATGTTTTTTATTTATTCGATTAGAATTGAATCACATGTTATGATTATTTGTGGGAATTCTCTAATAAATTATTTTCATTAATAATTTTTGTCATAGTATTGACATTATTTATTTTTATTTGATATAGGTTTAGAGTAATAAATATTCATTGGAAATTTATTTAATTGAATTAAAATTAAAAAAATTATTTGTATTGAATAATATTATTTTTGATGGAAGATTATTATTCAAAATGATTATTATTTTTGAAAACACCACTCAAATCCATCTTTATCAAATTAGATATCAAATACCTCCCTATTTTCTCCTCATGTTCTTCATTGAACATGATGGTGATCTAAAATTGGGTACACAGACATTATTCATGACCACTAAACATTGAAATCCACATTCCTATCACCATAACTTAGTAGGAAAATGGTTTTTCAATCCAACAATGGATAGAATATGGAGTTTGTATGCATGGTAAAAAATTATCATTCAATAGAGGAGAAGTGACAATGATTTCTATAAGGATCTGGTTCAATGGAAATGAGTATGGGTAAACCAACATGGGAAAGTCCTACATGGATTACTAGAAAGGATAATAGTCAAATACAACCATCTTGAATGTAATAAAGGTTAGAAAAAATGGTAGAAACAACATCGAAAGAGAGGACAATGGATTCAGTGAATTTTTCATTAATATGGTGTTCAGACATTTGGTGACATACTTGTATCTCACCCAGTGTGGGTCAATTTTTTAAACTTTTTTTATAAATATCACAAATTGTGTAATATAATGTCATGCTCCATGTATCTTAGAAAAACTTACTTTTCATTCACTAGAGTACACACCCAATCAAGTGCTTTCCCCATATGTTATGGGGTTTAGACCACACATTTTGTATAATTTCTTGAGAAAACAAGTGGTACACACAAATTATATAAGAGGTTCTACTTTCTATTTGGAATTGCTATATGTTATTCACCATGTAATACAAGATGCAAACTCTACAAATAATACACACCAAGTTTCAAACAATATATACATTTCTAGACATGCAATTTGAGTATACATCAAATGGGCTGGTTGAAATAGAACAAACATACGTTGTATAACAAAGGCTATGTATTGTGTACTGGATAGTCTGAAATGATTTATTTATCTCTTCCTTTGATACTAACAATTTGACCCATGAGTAGGATATTTTTGGTTTTTATCCACATAGTATGTGGTGGTGTATAATTTTTTTATATTTTAGGTATTTTCATAGGATCTATAGATAGATAGGGTTCTTTAGATATTTGGAGACAATGATAGATAGTAGGCTGTATAGAAAGAGGAAACATGGGTTTGTTAACCCCTAATGACATTCTTATACCAGGGTGTGGGTCCAATGTATACATAGTGGAGTAAGTAACCACCTTAGTGATGAGGTGTAGGTACTCCTGGTATGGAGTAGCTATCCACTTGACCAACACACAATACACATGATGAGGTGTGAGTCCTTAATAAAAGATTATACCATTTGAATAACATGCATACCTACAGAATGTGTGGGGACCCACAATGATTGGAGAAGGATGCTGTGGAAGTTTAAGTGCCTTGACTTTGTTAGTTCAATGAAAGGGGGATGAATCTGTGATCCAATTTTTATAAGGATCATCCTTTATCTGGGATTCTACTCCTTATTATGATGGGTTAACCCCACCCCCCCTTCATAGATTATATACTTTAAATATAAGTGGCTACACAAGGAATCTTTCGAATCTTGTCAACATAGAATCATAGTCCAATTCTTTCAATGTCACATTGGAAACAATAACGTCTCCTTTCCAATATAAATATATTTCAATCATAATGAAAAAATTCAATTCTTTTTTTCTAGCTTCCTCTAAAATAGATGATGATGATATTTTACTATGAACTTTTAGGATGATCATATTTCCATGTAATCACTCTGTCAAGAGCATCATTGTCTGATGTTCGCAATTAGATCAGCCCATACATCATAATGTGTTTGAATACTAAATAATCCCCTTCTTTATCATTTCATTGAAATCTTGGGAACAAAAAGTCTTATTTTTTCCTCTCTTAGATCTCTATAATTTTTTCTAGTTCTTTTATCTCCTCAATGTTGAAGAGTATTGTCACGACCCGTCCTCGGGGCCCATGTTGTGACTACCCCAAGCCCGCCTCCCATAGGCCAGGGGCTGGCGACTAGCACCAAAGGCGTAAATCCCGGTAAAAGGGGAGTCATTTAATTTATATAAGAAAAAAAACACCACAGAGTACACAAGCTAAAACATACTCTAAATAAACTGAGTAAAAAATTAAGCGTTGGAAAGTAAATGGGCCAGAATAAAACCCAACTGAATGTAAAGTACAACCAAAGGAAAATACAACAGCAAAAAAGTAAAGCCGAAACTCCGATCCATCTTCCAGGACTCCCACCTGAAGGGTGGGTACATATAGCCTCCACAGCTCCTCAGTCCGGCCGTCCGCTCCCTGTACGTCCCTCCAAGTGGTCCACCTCCGGGTACCATCCAGCTCCACATGCTTCCACCTCGATCAGTGATGTCCATCGTCTGCATCCAACACCACTTAGTGCAGGCATAGCCCGTGCATGGGTGAGTATACGATACTCAGTAGGGAACCCGAGACCCCCTATGGTCTCTCAGAATCCATGAAGGATAAACCACAATGGAAATATACAATCACAAAGTATCAACAACACTACTTAGGCATATGCCCATACATATACCTAAGTCCTTAGTTATAGTTCATCTCCAACTTCTAAGCGCCACACAGTCCACAAAGCAAAGCACAACCCAGTCCATAAAGGATAGCTCAACTCAGTCCACAAAGGAAAAACACAACCCAGTCCACAAAGGATAGCTCAACTCAGTCTACACAGGAAAAACACAACCCAGTCCACAAAGGAAAGTAAGTCAACCATATCAATGATAATGATTGAGAATTAAGACTCAGCTAACACAAGTATACTACTTCTTGAAGAGAGGTGGAGGTGATTAGATTTATCCTCTAAATCATCTCCTCTATCGATCCCACATAGGATCCTAGCATAGAAGTCGTCACTGCCGAACCCACGGAGGATCCAAGTATAGTATTCATCAATGTCGAACCCACGGAGGATCCATGTACAGTTGACAACGCTGCTGAACCGACAGAGGATCCTAGTATAGAAGTCATCGTCGTCGAACCCCCGGAGGATCCCAACATGGTATACGTCATCGTCGAACCGACAGAGGATCCTAGGACGGTAGACGTCTTCGTCGAACCCACGGAGGATCCTAGTAGGGTAATCGTCCTCGTTGAACCCCATGAGGATCCTAGTACGGTAGTCGTCCTCGTCGAACCCATTGAGGATCCTAGTACGGTAGTCGTCCTCGTCGAACCCACTGAGGATCCTTGTACGGAAGTCGTCATCTTCATCGCAACCAGCTCTAGGGTTCCCGCACACAGCTTGCTTGATTCTGGGTGGGTCCGCTCTACGAGCCAAGGGGTCGATACATCTACTTTCATGAAGTCTAATGTTGATGTATCACAAAGTTTGGTCTCGTCAATAGGAACTCAACGTGACAGACGACACGTCAATCAGACGCCCGGTCTGAGAGTTATTAGATTTTTCATCCGAGGGTCCCAGTTGGTTTTTAAGCTAAAACCAACCCGACCGTACTATAGCTACGTCCAAACATTGAGTGGAGTAATCCAAAAAAACCGTCTCACTAAAAGTGAACCAACAATGTTGAAGACACGTCAATCGGACATCTAGAGCTCGAGTTATAATTGTTACCGCTCTGAGGGCCCGGTTGGTTTCGTGTTCGACCCAACTCGGCCATACACAAAGTTCACCTAAACCTTGAGTGTAATATACTGAAACGACTGTCTGGATCCATGGATCCCAATTTATCTGATGGTGCATCGATCGGAGGTCCATAGCCTACGTTATGTTCTTTTGAACGGAACAGCCTGAAAATAGGGGGTTTGGGCCCGGTCCGACCTGCCCAATACCCCCTGGGTCAGCCCGAACCGGTTCTACCCAACCCGGCTCCGAGTCCGGACCAGTTGTTTGCGGCCCTACCCGGCCGGCATGGCTCGACCCGGCCGGCGCGGTGCGGCGTGGCCCGGCGAGGCTGACCCAGCCCTGCGCGGGTGGCCCGGCCCGCGTGGCTGGCAGCTCGGCTCTCGGTCGAGCGGGATGCGGGGGGGGGGGGGGGGTGCCCCCTTGATTGAAGAAATGACTAACTATTAAGGCCGACCTTAATTGAACCCGCGAGACCTGAGGGGTCCCGCCTGTAGCTAGTGCCAGCGGCCGGCTTGACCGGCCACTCCTCTAAACCGCCGCGGCCATAGGCCACGGCTCCTGCCCGTCTGGCGCGGCGCGACGGCGCCGCACCCCTCCACCGCGGCCCTTCATAGTGCTCTAGTGGGGTGCCCCACCACCACGCCCCTCCTCCTTGGACCGCTCTTGGCCGCGGCCTCATTCGGCTTCACCGGCGCGGCGGGACGGTGCCGCGATCCTTCACTGTGGCCCGTTCCGGCCACGGTTCTCTCCTTACCTCTCGTTGTGATGGCACTGCGTCACCTCCGTTTCAAGCCACGAAAAAGATCAACAACAAAATGGGGGAGGATCAGCTGTGTTTGTGCGGTCCAACCTCCTCCCGTTTTTTTGATAACAATCGGCCAATCATTTAACAACGATGTTTGTTAAATAATACTTGAACAAAGAATTGAACGAAGAATTAACCCCTACCTCTTTCTCGTCGCTCGTTGGCGGAGTAACGGAAGGAAGACGATGAAGACCGTCGTTCGTCATGTCCGCCACACGTCCCCAATTCCGACCTTCATCGGTTCGTTGACGATGTTACGGATGATAGGTGTCTGGGGAAGTATGGTCGAAGAATAATTGTGTGGAAGATCATCGTTGGCGTTATTCATTGGAGAGGATATGATTTCCCGATGTGTTAGGCGTTGAGATACTTTACCAGTGCTTCGTCACTTGGTGAAGCCATCCCAAAACCTTCTCCCAAGATCCCTATATATAGGAGAGTGGGAGAGGTATGTAACCATTGTGGAATTTATGAAGGTTCATTTATTTGGAACCTTCCTAAATTCCAACGATGCGATTACTTAATTTAAGAAGGGGGTCGAGCGAATTAAATTGCTTTGGCACAATTTAAGAGGTGCATTAGCACAACTTAAGAGGGGAGGACGCCAAGAAGTTTCCCCCACATCGCCTGCGTCAAAACATATTACATGAATTAATTTTATGTTAACACATAAAATTAATTGACATCAATTAATTTCACGTCGACACATAAAATTAACTGACAACAATTAATTTCACGTCGACACATAAAATTAACTGACACTAATTAATTTTACATCAAGTCATAAAATTAATTGAGTGCAATTAATTTTACGTCGACACATAATATTAATTGATGGGGGGGGGGTTGAGAGTTTTCCTCTACCTCCCCATTAAATGGGAGGTTAGGGTGTGGCGGTTCCACCCCCAACTACCAAGTGGAGATTCTATCCACTTTTATCTGCACGACAAGTGTTTAACAAAATAAAATAAATTATTTACTTATTTTATTTTCTTAACCCACATAAAACCACAAAAACTAACATTCATACCTGATCATCCATCGTCGAGGTGAATATCTTATTAAATGAAAACCCACATTGCGATTTCAATGGTGCCCTCAGATTTCAATTCCAAGCACCGGTTCGAAAGATAGAAAAATCCGCTCGTACGTTTTCTGAACGTACCCAAAAAAAAGTTCGGAAAATTATTATCAATCAACCTCGACCTACCGCGATCAATGTTAGACTCTTACTAGGAGAAAAACACCCCAAAAAACTCAACGGTACTCTCGTATTTCCAATTCGAGTTACCATTTAGAAGTTACGAATTTTACAATAAAATAATTGTCACTTGATTGTTTTATTTACGGCTAAGAACTAACTTTATCAGGTGGCCCGCACCGGCCAATGTTAGTATCTACCTAAAGAAAGCATACCCTCATGAGTTCATTGGTGGTCTCGGATTTTTAATCCGAGTTACCGTTTGTGAGTTATAAGCATTTTAAAAATAAAATAACTTTATTTATTTATTTTATTTAAGGTTATGCCATTTTCAGGTTTTCTCACAGGAATCTTGTGCCGACTAAAATTAAGTCACGCCTAGGGTAAACCCGCCATTTTGAGTGTAACGGTTCCCTCAGATTTCTGATCCGAGTAACCATTTAATATTTATTCCACATTTTCAGGAAAACTTCTTACGCGCATTAATTTAAGATTAACAAAACATCAAAAAATTATTCCGGGCACACCGGGCCTCAGAATCAGGTGCCGTTAGAAACTTATTACTCGTAAAATTCCAAATAATTTATTAAAAAAAATCCATGAAATTTATGGGACATTACATTACTCCCACCTCAGGGCTTTACGTCCCCGTAAAGCTACAACACAAACTAGGGAAACTAAAGGAGGTACCGAGCACACATCTGAGCCTCCCTCTCTCAAGTGCTCTCCTGAAGGTTTCCGTACTGGCAGTGAATGTGCACCATGGGAATCGATCATCCACACAAGACCCGCTCCTGTCGATCCTCAATCTTCATTGGAACCTCCGTGAAAGTCTCCCCATTATCAATGTCTAGCTCCCCATGGTCGATGATGTGGGATGGGTCATGGACATGTACCCTCTTCTGATATACATTGGAGACATCGTGCACCCGGTGCAAATGAGGTGGAAGGGATATGCGGTAAGCCACCTCACCTATGTTCTACAAGAGCTGCTAAGATTTCTCCTTTTCCGAAAAGGGAAATTTGGTCTCATCCCCTGGATGAACCACGTTCATTGCCTAATACAGTCAATCCTGACATAAAAAGTACAACCAATGTCATGGATGACGTCGTAAGGACTGGATGCTACTACCAAGAGAACCAATCGTTACTCTCGCCTCCAAGGGTTGATTCACACTATCGACATCGGTGTGTGGTTACTGGGTCTCCTCCAGTAGGAATCTCACGAGTGAGGTTCAAGTCAACAGTCTTAACCGGAACCTCTTTGTATCAACCATACAAAAGGACAGGATAATAAAGTTCACAATGAAAAGTGACTTTTATTACTGCAACTCAATGTACAAAGACACATGACAACCACAAACAACAACAACACAGATACAAGAAGCACCAAGAACAAAGCCCTCCATGCCAGGAACTAGTCCCACTCTTATCCACCAGCTTCCGGAGCTCCATATGTGTATGCTCCAGTTGTCTGAAGTTGTTCTCTCCCACATCCACCCATTCATTACGGTCGGGGTGGTCTTCCTAGTGGTGGTGGTGGTGGTAGGGCCTCAAAGCGTCGCCCACCACCTCCTGCTCGGCTAGCTCCTCTGCCTCGTCCGCTTGTTCCCTATAGACTACCATGGTCGAACCTCTGCCTGGGAGGTCCCTTTACTACTCGCTGCTCATCTGCAGGGCGGGTCTGGTAGTGTTGAGCCATGTGACCATGCCCGTCACATGCATAGAACTATCTGCTCCTTGTGTGGCTAGCTCTGTTTCGTGTGCCCCACACAACTGAATCTGTTTCCTGAGATTGCTCATCTAATGGTCTGGCCCGCTTGGTCCTATGCATCATCTGTCTACTGCCAGCTGCAGAAGACTCCGCTACGGGTCGTCCTGCCGAGGGTCTCAACGCTGGTGACTGATCAGTGAGAAAACTCTCCACTAGAAGGGCTCTCTCCACTACCTCGCCTGCGTCGTGATGTTGAGGGAGATCATCGAAGCCCGGATCTCATGACTCAGTCCCTGCTCGAACATCTGGGCCCTGAAGAATGGGTCCCATACCATATCTATTTAGTAGCACGAGAGGTTGGTAAATCTCGCTGAGTACTGGGCTACTGTCATGCTACCCTGCCACAGCTATAGTTTCTCTTGAATGTGCACCGTACGGAGGGTGACTGAAACAAACTCCGAGCGGAAGAGGCTCTCGAAGTCCGTCTATAGAAGAGACGCCTCATCGTGAACCTGGAGCATCAGGCTGCACCATCTACCTGCTGCCGCATGCAGGAGACTCTTCGCAAGGATCACCATGAGGTCAGTTGGTGTCCCTATTAATCTGAAGACTCAAACAACAGCCTCCAGCCAATCCTCGGCTGCCTGAGGGTCCGTCTCCCCATGGAACCTGGGCGGTCTCTGGCACTGAAACTCGTGCATGTTCACTAAGGCGATGTGCACTCTCAGCTGCTGGGGCTGGTGGAATCAGTGGCTCGGTGGGTAGAGGTACCACTAGTGCCTCCGCTGTAATGGGGCCCTGCACCAAGGCCTCGTCGCTCGGTGGGCTTCCATCTCGCACAAGGCTCAGAACCCTAGCTGGCTACCATTGTGGGGCCATCATAATATGAAACAGGTGCACCAAGGTCAATACAGTATACCTAGTGAGATGACACAAAGTAATCACAAATAAAACTTTTGAAACAGACATTTAATCAACTTTTTCAGGTACTGAGTTCGAAATCAGGAGTTAGGGTCCTGGTTTATGGATACATCGGCCGCCACACCAACACTGGACTCCCTGGACTGATAACCACACTCATTACTCTAAACATTATTTCTTCACAGAGAAGAAATTATCAGAGTCCCAAGTTCTACGGTAGAACCAAATCCTCTGATACCAATTTGTTACGGCCCATCTTCAGGGCCTGTGCCGTGACTACCCCAAGCCCGCCTCCCATAGGCCAGGGGTTGGATACTAGCACCAAAGGCGTAAATCCTGGTAAAAGGGGAGGCATTTCCTTTTTATAAGAAAACAAAGACCACAGAGTACACAAGCTGAATCAAACTCTAAGTAAACTGATTACAAAAGTAAGTGATGGAAAGTAAATGGGCAAGAATACAAACCCAACTGAATGTAAAGTACGACCGAAAGAAAATAAAATAGAAGAAAAGTAAAGCAGCTACTCTGATCCATCCTCCGGAACTCCCACCTGATGGTTGGGTACAAATAGCCTCCACAGCTCCTCGGTCCAGTCGTCCAATCCATGTACGTCCCGCCAAGTGGTCCACCTCCGGGTACCATCCAGCTCTACAGGCTTCCACCTTGATCCGTGATTTCCGTCGTCTGCATACAACACCACGTAGTGCGGGCATAGCCCGTGTAGGGGTGAGTATACGATACTAAGTAGGGACCCCGAGACCCCAGAAGGTCTCTCAGAATCCACTAAGGATAAACCATAAAGGAAAGATACAATCACGAAGTATCAACAACACTACTTAGGTATATTCCCATACATATACCTAAGTCCTTAGTTACAGTTCGTCTCCAACTTCCAAGCACCTCGCAGTCCACAACGGAAAGAAAAACCTAGTCCACAAAGGATATCTCAACTTTTTCCACACAGGAAAAACACAACCTAGTCCACAAAGGATAGCTCAACTCAGTCCACACAGGAAAAACAAAACCCAATACACAAAGGAAAGTAAGTCAACCATATCAATGATAATGATTGAGAATCAAGACTCAGCTCACACATGTATACTACTTCTTGAAGAGAGGTGGAGGTGATTAGATGTATCCTCTAAATCATCTCCTATGTCGATCCCACGTAGGATCCTAGTACAGAAGTCATCACTGCTGAACCCATGGAGGATCCATGTATAGTAGTCATTGTTGCCGAACCCATGAAGGATCCATGTACAGTCGACAATGCCACTGAACCCACAGAGGATCCTAGTACAGAAGTCATCTTTGTTGAACCCACAGAGGATCCCAGCATGGTAGACGTCATCGTCAAACCCACAGAGGATCCCAGTACGGTAGACTTCGTCATCGAACCCACAGTGGATCCTAGTATGGTAGTCGTCCTCATTGAACCCACTGAGTGTCCTAGTACGGTAGTTTTCCTTTTCGAAGCCACTGAGGATCCTAGTACGGTAGTCGTCCTCGTCGAACCCACTGAGGATCCTTGTATTGAAGTCATCATCTTCGTCGCAGCCAGCTCTAGGGTTCCGCACAGAGCATGCTCGATTCCGGGAGGGTCCGCTCCATGAGCCAAGGGGTCAATACATCAACTGTCATGAAGTCCAAATTTGATGTATCACAAATTTCCGTCTCTTCAATAGAAACTCAACGTGACAGATGGCGCGTCAATTGGACGCCTGGTCTGAGAGTTATTGGCTTTTTCGTCTGAGGGGCCCGGTTGGTTTTTAAGCAAAAACCAACCTGACCATACTCCAGCTGCATCCAAACCTTGAGAGGAGTAATCCAAGAGAACCGTCTTACTAAGAGTAAACCAACAAAGTTGACGGCACATCAATCAGACGTCCAGAGGTCGAGTTATAAGTGTTACCGCTCCGAGGGCCTGGTCAGTTTTGTGTTCGAACCAACCCGGACGCACAAAAAGTTCTCTGAAACCTTAAGTGTAATATACCAAAACAACCGACTCAATCGAAGGATCCTGACGCAACTGACGGTGCGTCGATAGGAGGTCTGTAGCCCATGTTATGGGCATTTGAACCGAACTATCCGAAAATATGGGGGTTTGGGCCCGGTCTGACCCAGCCCAATACCCCCTGGGTCGGCCCGAACCGGGTCTACCCGACCCGGGTCCAGGTCCGGCCCAGTTGGGCGCATCCCGACCCGGCCCGACGCGGCTGACCTGGCCCGGCACAGGTGGCGGCTCGCCTCTCGGCCGAGCAGGATGCATGGGGCAGGGCACTGCCCTTCATGCATGAAGAAACGACAGGTTGTTAAGGTCGGCCTTAATTGAACCTGCGGGACCCGAGGGGTCCAGCCTCTAGCTGGTGCCAACGGCCGGCTCGGCCGGCCACTCCTTTAAACTGCCGCGGCTCCTGCCCATCCAGCGCGGTGCGACGGCGCCGCACCCCTCCACCGCAGCCCGCCCCTGCCGCGACCCTTTATGGAACTCCGGTGCGGCGCGACGGCGCAGCGCCCCTCCTCCTTGGCCCGCTCTTGGCCGCGGCCTCCTTCAGCTTCACCGGAACGGCGCGACGGTGCCACGCTCCTTCATCTCTACCCGCTCTGGTCATGGTTCACTCGATCCCGCGCGGTGCGACGACACCGCGTTGCCTCCATTTCAAGCCACGAAGAAGATCAACAACAAATGGGGAGGGCGGATCGGCAATGTTTGTGCAGTCTGACCTCCTCCTGTTATTTTGATAACAATCGTAAAATCATTTAACAACTATGTTTGTTAAATAATACTTGAAAGAAGAATTGAACGAAGAATTAACCCCTACCTCTTGCTCGCCGCTCGTTGGCGGAGTCGCGAAAGGAAGACGATGAAGACCGTCGTTTGTCGCTTCCGCCACACATCCCCAATTCCGAGCTTCATCGGTTCGTTGATGATTTTGTGGAGGATACGTGCCTGGGGAAGGAAGGTCAAAGAAGAATCATGTGGAATATCGTCATTGGAGTTCTTCGTTGGAGAGGATATGATTTCCCCAAGTGTTGGGCGTCGTGATACTTTACCAGCGCTTCGTCGCTTGGTGAAGCCGTCCCAAAAAATTCTCCCAAACTCCCTATATACAGGAGAGGGGGAGAGGTATGTAACCATCATGTAATTTATGATGGTTCATTTATTTGGAACCTTCCTTAATTCCAACGATGCAGTTTCTTAATTTAAGAAGGGGGTCGGGCGAATTAAATTGCGTTGGTGCAATTTAAGAGGTGCGTTGGCGCAACTTAAGAGGGGAGGATGCCAAGAAGTTTCCCCCACATACCTTGCGTCAAAACATATGAATCAAATTAATTTTATGTTGACACATAAAATTATGTGAATGAAATTAATTTCACGTTGACACATAAAATTAGCTGACAACAATTAATTTCACATCGACACATAAAATTAACTTACAACAATTAATTTTATGTCAACTCATAAAATTAATTGAGTGCAATGAATTTTATGTCGACACATAAAATTAATTGATGGGGGGGTTGAGAGGTTTCCAATCCCTCCCCATTAAATGGGAGGTTAGGGTGTGGTGGTTCCACCACCAACTACCAAGTAGAGTTTTTAACCACTTTTATCTGCACGACAAGTGTTTAACAAAATAAATTAAATTATTCACTTATTTTATTTTATTAACCCACATAAAACACAAAAAACTAACATTCATACCCGATCATCTGCCATTAAGGTGAAAGTCTTCTTAAGAAAAAACCCACGTTGCGAGCTCAGTGGTGCCCTCAGATTTCAATTCCAAGCACTGGTTCAAAAGATAGAAAAATATGCTCGTACGTTTACTGAACTTACCCGAAAAAAAGTTCGGAAAATTATTATCAATCACCCTTGAACCACCGCGGTCAAGGTTAGACTCTGCCTCGGAGAAACACACCCCAACGAACTCAACAGTACTCTCAAATTTTTAATTTGAGTTACCTTTTAGATGTTATTAATATAAAATAAAATAATTGTCACTTAATTATTTTATTTACGGCCAAAAACTAACTTTCTCAGGTAGCCCGCACCGGCCAAATTTAGTTTCTACATAATGAAATCATATCCTCACGAGTTTATCGGTTGTCTCGGATTTTTAATCCGAGTTACCATTTGTGAGTTATAAGGATTTTAAAAATAAAATAACTTTATTTATTTATTTTATTTACGGTTATTCCATTTTCAGGTTTTCTCACAGGAAGCCTGCACCAACTAAACTTAAGTCACGCCTAGGGTAAACCCACCATCCTGAGCATAACGGTGCCCTCATATTTTTGATCTGAGTAACCATGTAAGAGTTATTCCACTTTTTCAGGAAAAATGCTTACACACGTTAATTTAAGCTTAAAAAAACTTTAGAAAATTATTCCGGGCACACCGGGCCTCGGAATCGGGTTTCGTCAGAAACTGTGTACTCGTAAAATTCCAAAGAATTTATGAAAAAAAATTCCCTTGAAATTTATGGGTCTTTACAAGTATTGGGTTCTTAGTCCTCTTCATAAAATGCAAGGGGTTTCTTCCAGTATATACAAGTGTCCAAGGGATTCAGACAATTTATTCTTCCTGCTCTACAATTTTTATACTCATATAATATTACACAAATATTTTTAATATTATTTCTTATATTTAAAATATATAAACTTTATAAATCATAGTGTAATGTGATCTACTCATCTTTTAAAAAAATTAATCTGATTTAAGGTATTTATTCAAATCATTCTTAAGACATAGTGTCCTTTTATTTATTTAATAATAAAATATCCTGATATTTTGGTAAAAAAATTCTGTAACATATTGAATCTTTTAATTCTTCCAAATATGCATGAAAGTATTCATCATTACACCATAGAAATTCTTCTAACAGAGTAGAACCTCAATACTTTTCCTTGAATCAAATTATTCTAAATAATTTTGATATTAATTCCATAATGAATATGGTTAAAACATTTTTTATTTTAATTTTCAGAAATATCTTCTATAGATTTAGCTTCATGAATGTCTCAGTGTATTAATGTTTTTATGATATTTTAAAAATATTTCAATTTCATTAGAATTATTTATGGTTATTCTTAGAGGAATAATAATTTTATTCAGGGTCATACAATAATATTCAAGTCTTAAATATATCCCAAGATTCCTATGAATTATCCTCAAAGTCTTATAAAATTATTCCATTATCAATTTACACAAAGTAGATAATACATTCGAAAAAAACTATTGTCTTGAAATGTAACTGACATAGACTTATGGGCTCACATTAATTCACATGACATTGTGAATTTTCTTCCTTAAACTCAGAATTCTTAATAACTAAACAAAGAGTGTTATAATATCTGTAAAGTCTTCCAAACTTTTCATAATTTCTGATAAATTATTATAATATTTTATGAAATTTAATTACTTATATAATTGTAGATTCATACACTAAATCATTTTTAAAATTCCAAGATTCACTCAAATTGAATCCAAACCTCTCAAAATCCTCAGTGGGATTTCTCAAACACATTACATCAACTCAAAAAACAAACCCAATATTTTTATTCAAATGAAATTGGTGTGTTCTTGTCCAAGGATCCATGGATAAATTATCTGGCTTGTCGACTATTTGTAATAGAGTTTCTTTATTAGAACATGTCTTTAAATTGAAAATAATACTCACAAATCATCACCTGAAATATTTTCTTTTTCCAATAACATATACATCAATTTTTTTCTAATAGAAGAACTAATTTCCTTTTCATGTTTTCAATAGGAAGTATCTTCACATATTACATTGACTTGAAAAAAATATTTCCAAAAAATACAACTTCAACTTCACAAATCCATTTTAAAACTATGATATCATATTTCAATTTTTTTCCAACACCCATTTTACTTTAAAGGTGACCTATTATTATTAAAAATTAAATTTTATCTTCTCCCACTTATTGAAAATAAATTCAAAGGAACATAAGACTAGGGATTCTTATCTTGTCATCAAGTTTCTTCCATGTCTCTTAATTTTTTTCACCCCTTGCATATTCAGGATTACAGTCTAATATAAATTATTAATATAAGAATAAAAACACACATTTCTTAGACATGGTAAATTAGTTATAAAATCCAAGTGCACATTGGATAACATACTGTATATAATAAGAGTTAATAATCCTAGTCATAAAAGTTGTCCATAATTATATTTAACATATGATATCTCTTCAATTTATTCATTTATGGGGATATATAAACACATTGATCAAGAAAATTTCAATTGTATCAAATCATTATTATATTTCTTCCAAATTAAAAATTCCCATGGAATGCATCATCATTTTTATCCTTATTCTTAACTAACCCTCCCCCAGGGTAATCAATCATTTCCTCTTCACCATAGTAGTAAAAATAGTCCATGATGTGTAACTACTTTTATAGTTTAGTTATTTTAGTCTTATATTTTTGTAATTTTAGTTCCTATTCGTAAATTAATTATATATAAGTATAAAAATATTAGATAATAAGAAGGAACAACTTATGTTCACGGTAATAACAGAAAGGCCGAGATTTTCTACTAAACCCATATCCTTAATTATTCTTAATCTCACAATGGGTAGAATTGTTTTTGCTTACTTTCTTATCATGATATTTATTATATTTCATGTAAATATTATATCCTTAAACAATTTTATAATGTTGAGTTATATTAATAACCATATCCATCAGGGAAATTTTTTTAACTAGAACTTGTATAATCTTTTTCATTAATCATTCTAAAGATTATAGGATAATCATAAATTCATTCATACAATTTCCATCATATTTGTACTATCCATATAGATTCACTAGAGTATTTAGTTCATAAAAGTTATATAGGAATAATATATTGTAACTTCCTCATGATTAATACCTTTTTTCCTTTTATAATTATAATTTAATTATGATTTTTTTATATGTCATTGAATTTTTAGGTAGGCTAGAAAAAATATTAATCACTTCTTTTTATTAGGTTCAACATTAATGGATATTAACATGGTTTTTTGGTAATCTCTTTAAAATGATAATTTTATTCTTTTAACATTTGAACACAATATACATTCAAATAGTAAGGACTCTTTCCAGGTAGCCTAGTCCAGAATTACTTAACTCTATAATCATATCAATCACATATTCCATAAATTTATTCTAAAATTTTTAATTTTTTTATGTTGGAAGATTTGATAAATTACATTAAAAGTTTCCCCCTTTTAATTTTTTTTCTAATATGATATTTATATATCCACCTTGGTTTGTTCCTCATTCATGGTACTTATATATTAAACTAGAAATTATGGCTTTGTTTCCAAAAACTCAACAAAACAAGTAGTATCCATTGAGTCTTGGACATCTATACTGATAATAATGTTATCCAACTATTTATAATGGATTCCTTTTTCAAATAAATATTTTCTTTATTTTAGGTGAGGTGAGATTTTTGATATATTATTTGCTTTGATATATAAGAGGGTTTCTCAGTATCATTCATGGTCCAAGATAACTTTGGTTTGGTATTAAAACCTATACTATTTGTGATATCAACTTTTATTTAAAATATGATATGAATAGAGTTGACCTGTCTTTTTATACCCTTGTTTTCACCATCATATGATGACTCAAATTTAAATTAAACTAAATTGTTGAAGTATTTTATGATCTTCTTCAAATAATTTTGAGATTTAGGATATTTTGATTATGCCTTGGAAAATTATTCTTCCCTTAGACACTTTTTTTCTTCAAGGAATCCAATCATTTTGATTTTTATACCCATTATAAAAGTGTATTTATTGATCTCGTCGATGAATATGTCAGCTTTATTAACATTCCATTTCTTTATAATGATATTTCATTTTTATTTTATCACAATTCACTTCCCCTAATGTGATTTATTTTCTCAACTCAAGATTCTGTCTAACTCTTTAGAACATGATCCTACTATATCAGTTCACATTCATCCTCTTTACTTCTGGAGGTATCAAAACCTTTTTTGAAATTATCCATAAAATTAGTGAACTTCAAAACAAATTTATATACTTATTGGCTACATGTTGAGGAGTTAGAAAGTTCTTCTTTACTCAAAAAACTTCTTTTATTTTTATACTATAGAACATTTTCTTCCATCAAGTATATTTTTATATTATTAATATGTTTTACACCAATGATTCTTATGAGGTTTTTCATAACCTCCATATGAATTATAGTATATATAATTTTTTTGTTAGTTTATTAAATTAGCATTCCCTTTACATGTTATAAAATCCAGGTGGGTTTCTACTATTAGTTTTTCTGTGTATTTACTAAAAAATAATTTATAAAAGAGGAATAATTATATTGAAGTCTTTATTATCTTCATCATTATCATAATAAATTGATTATGGGCCTTTATCATCTCTTATATTGTGCTTCCTCGTGGATTCAGAACCCATTTTTTCAATAATCTCCTTTTCAAAGACCAATGTTTTTATCATTTCAAAAGAAATGAGGATATTATAAAATTAATCAAGAAAAATATTCTTTCTGTCTTCCAAAGTATAAATATTAGGATCAAACTTGTTTAAGAATTTTTTCATCTACTTTTTTTACCATTTTGGAATCATCCAATTTTTTATAGATACCTAGATATTGTGGACAATCGAATTGAAATTGATAAAGTAATCATTAATATTTTCTTCAGCATTCATCTTTGTATCCAATTTCCTACTTCTAAAAATAATTAAATTTTTCTCCTTTACTAGAACATTGACTTTATTACTAGTCTCTAATTTATTTAACGTTTCATTAGTGGTTTGAAGCACCATGCTTTTTTTATACACTCTTAACAGTTGAATTTTTCTTTCTCATTTCCTTATATAAAAATTATCTTATCAAAAGGGAATAAATTATATCCATCAACAATGGGTGTAAACACCACTATATCTTTATCTCTAACTTTGAGTCGATGAGATAGAAGATATGTTAATATTGTATTGTTCGAATTATTATAGTTTTGTCGATACAATGTTGGGAGTCCCAAGTTATTAATAGAATTCTTATTATATATTTTTAGAAACATTATGGGTTTAATAGATCAAAACTAGGTTATCTAAAATACTAATTGAAATGTGTTGATAAGGATTCAATTGATACATATCATATCACTCCCTGATTGATATATTTTTACCCCAGAATAAACGGAAGGGAATGTATCAACCTCTTCCATAATAGAACCATGGGATTGTATTAAATTGAACCCAGTTTATCCAAACATGAATCCCTTGAGAATATATCTATAAATCACCTCATGATTATGTATTAGAGTTCCTGAGGACTTAACATCTAGTCCTCTACTTTGATAAAAATTATAATTACTATATTTTTTTAGATCATTGAGAGGGGGGTGAATCATTGATCCCTTTAATGTAATATTAATTTTAATTCAAACTATGTTATCTATTAAGATATAGTTCTCTAAAAAGGTGTCTCACATCCTCGCATTCATATTTCAAAATGTAAATGTCACAAAACACATCAATTTTTTTAAGGTTTGGACTTTATGTGAGAAAAAAATCCTTATTGTGTCCTGTTAAAACCCACAATCATATATTCTACACTATAAACATAATTAGTTACACCAAGACTATTCTTGATCCCATCATCATAGAGTCTCAATATTATCCTTTCAGATTATCAATGGAAATAAAAAATTCTCTAAACTAGTATAAATAGATTTAAACCATCATGAGAAATGTCACTAATTTACTCTAGGTTACCTCTAAAATAGCTACTGAAGATCTTCCTCCATGAGCCATTAGAATGATAATATTTTTATGTTCTCACTCCTTTAAGAGATTTAATGTTTGTAGTTCTTTATTAGATTCCCCATACTCTCTTGATTTATTTAGATATTCAATAATTTAGTTCTTCCTCAAATCATATAATGTTTGGGTACTTCAAGTCTTCACCATTATATTTAAGAACTCCCATCACTAGTATCCTTCTTTTCTCTCTTTCATATAGGTTCTTTGTTATCTTATTGAACTATTTTAGTTTTGTTCATTATCGTACAAGTGTCAAAGGGCCTCACATAATTTCTTCTTCTTATCCTATAATAAAATACCCATAAAATATTTCGCGAATTTTTTAATATTATTTATATATTTTAAATATAGATACTCAATAAATACCTATTGATCGAGATGTCATAATATTTAAAACTCATTTAAATATCAACATTTTATTGAAATCCATTTTAATACTCAGTACCCCATCCGTCACATGATTTTAAAATATCAACATCTTCTTCTCTAAATAATTATTAGTATATGAATTATTTTAATCTATCCAGGATCACATAGAAGCACGAATCAATGAAATTTGGTATTTATTATTATATGTTGGAACCTCAGTTCTTGATCTTGAATTATAAATTTCCTAATTAACTGTGATATTAAATTTATGATGAATAAAATTCTTGCAACACATAATATAAATTTTGAAAATATCATTAAAATTTATATCATCAATAATTTTTCAAATTATTTATGTTCTTATTATCAAATAAAATTATTAAATAGTATTTTAAAATTTTTAGGTTTTTTTTTCATATTCTTATGAACTTGTTTCGAAGTCCTCATAAATTCTATAAAAATTTATATTTTCCCCAGATTTTTCAGAGTTGCTAAAAAACATATGAGCTAATAACTTTTATAATATTTAGATAATTAATAAGCCTTATGAAATTACCTAATATATTAATAAGTAGTGGAAGAACTAATATAATATCACTATAATATTCATGCCTTTCTAAATTTTCTTCCTTAGACTACCAAGGTATTAATAACTCAACAAAGAGTCTTACATAATCTTGAATGTATTAAAAACTTATAATAATGTATTATGAAATCCTAAAAATTATTATATACAATAAATACTTTACCCTTTTTTCATTATCCACCAAATTCTAACATAAATTCTATGATTCATTCATATCACTTTCTAACATATCCAACTTTTAAGAGGTCTTTCGAAGTAAATTTTAATTAAGTAAAAAAATTATACAATTATTTTAATGAACCTAATGTAATAGTGAAAAATTTAATTCCTCTTTTGATGGATTCTATAACTTCAATACTCATTATAAACCTTTTTTATTTAGTGTTTCTTTATCCATGCTTGTTTTTTACATGGGTAATAGCTCACCAATCATCATGTGTAACAGTTTTTATCGTAGAACATGTGTAGCTAGATTTTTTAACAAAAACACCAAAATCCTTATACCATTTATCATATTCATGAACTTAATATTATATATTTACTTCACACATAAAATATTTACAAAATATATGACTTTATATTCAAAAATATATTTTGGAATTTTAGTTTTACCCATTTAATTGTTATCAGTACCTAATTTCCTACAAATATGTTCAATTATCTTTCATATATAATGTTATCTTATCCCTTTATTGATAATAAATATATGTGTATGAAATCTTATCACATCTTCATGCTTATTTTGTGATTCTAAAAAAATAAAATTTTCTCCGCTTTTATATTCAGGAGTAGATAATGATCCAAATTACTGAGATAAAAAACACCACTAGTTTCTTATCCAGGATCCATTAGTTATTAACTCTTAGCCAACTTGGGATAAACTAATGTATAAAACATGAGTTAATAAACATAGATATCATAGTTTTCCATTAATATATTTATCATGTGAAATCTATTTAATTTTATCGTTAAAGGGATGCAAAAACAAACTCATTAAGATCTTTTCAACATCATCCACACTCCAATATGTGATATCCACATTAACAATTTCTATGGAATAACTCATCAATGACATCCTCCTCGTCAATTAATTTCCTCCTCAATGTATGCACCCGTTTTTTCTTCATAATGATAGTTAAAACAATCTCTAATGGTAACGTTAATTTACTATTCTGTGATTACATCCTCTTATAACTCTCATTTTAATTCTTCTCCTTCAATTCCCTATATGTTACAAAAAATATTCGAAATAAAGGAAAACACTTAGCTCCTTAGTAATCACATTAATAATGAGAATTTCATCTCAACCAAGATACTTAATTATTTTCAACGTCCTCATGGGGACAATTATTAATCTTCTTTTCTAGTTGTGATCCATCTTATGCCACATGGAATTTTTTTTTCCTTTTAATTATTTTATTTTGTGTAATTTTATTCTAAACATTAGCTATAGGGTTAAATATATTTCTAGGTTCTTTAATAATAATTTCATCAATTATTATTAACCCTGTAAGATATTCATGCAATCTTCTAGGCCATATCAAACATATTTTCCCCATAAAAAAAATTTCTCGTGAGTCTTTATGTTATCACACTTTATTAAAACAATAATGTACTTAAACCTCCTCATGTGAATTAACTTCTTTCCATTTATCAATATCACTTAATTTTTCTTTCACTATATGTATTGAAATTTCCAATTGGTCTGGGAAAATAGTTAATCCCTCCTTTTTTATATTCTTAGGTTTCTTAGGTTCCTTAATTGGTTTCTTGGTAGTCTAAAAAAACATGACTTTTATTCTATTTCTTTTTGACATCCTTTACTTTCACACCATTGGGAATATGTCTAATTTTGAGACACTAATACAAAAACTATTTAAAATGACCCCTTTATATCATTTTTTTAAATAAAATATGTTATAAATTGTTTCACTTGACAATTTTTTAATAACCAATGTTGAAAACAATTAAAAAATTTCAAATTTATGGGATGATATTTACATTTTTTTAGTCTATATCAACTTTATTCATTGAACAAAACCCTAACCCCTCTTCCCCAAAAATCTCTAACTTCGATCTTCTTTACTCACATCAACCACCCCCAAAATCATCCACTGTTATCCTCTCTCTATCTTATCCCACTGCTATATTCTCTCCTTTTCTATTTATCCTGTTTATTTTATATTATTTTGTTTTTTATTACTATTTGAATTTTTTTTATATATTCACTGGAATTGGATTGAGAAAGGGTTTGTTTTAAATTCACATCCTTTTGTAATCATATTAGTATATCATATATAATCATATAGTTAAGATTATTTAATCTATAATTTCATTATTTATTGAAAATCACATTCATAAGCTGTAATATATTTTTACCCTATATAACATGTAGTAATATGCCTCTATCATAATATACGACTACTCATTCCAATTGATTTTAATTATATCAAATTTTTATGATTTATTTACTATTTTAAAAGTTTAATGTATTATTAATAATATAGTGATATAATAAAATGAGTATTTAATCATTGTCCTCATACCTTGACATTGGAAATTGTAGTTTATAATTAAACCCTATATTTTCATATTCTACATATTCTGAGATATGAAATTCATATGATAAAATAGGTATCCTAACAAAAAAATATTAACTTGTTTCTCTCCTCATTTATGATGTGGGAAACAGCATGGAATTGTAACTACTCATGAATTATTGATTCTTTATTATGAATTTATGCCTTGGATGGTGATACCCTCCAAATACAAAGTAAAATATTTCATGGTTCAAATATTTATCCATTAGATACTTTATTTCATTCTCATATAATATTTTCATAGATTACATAAACATGTCATTAAATATGATTCACTTAATTTTTTTAATAATTTGTGTGACTTTTAATAAAGAACATAGATTCTATAATTTCCTTATCATATATAAAAAATAAAAAATAAATAATTAAAGAAATAACAATTGTTAATTTATATTATGATATTAACCAATATTTTTGGAAAATAGTGGCCATATAATCATCGATTTAAATTATAAAATTAAGAAAAATATGTGTTTTATTTGTTTCCTGCATCTCTAAAATAAATGATAAGCCATGTACTTCTATACCATTATATTTTTTTCAATTTTTTATAAGGGTGATAATTATATAATTCTCAATTAATATTAATGTTTTATAAAATGGAGGGAAACTATTAATTATGATGAAAATAATTTAGTGGTAATTAAATAAGTATAAAGTAATATTATTTATTCTGAGGTTTTTATCATTCTTTTATTAATGAAATATTTTAACTTTTTTATTGAATTGTTATTTATATATATAATGGTAAATTTACATTTCAAAATAAAATAATTTTTCTTTTATAAATGATATTTTTTATTAGTGATAAATAATTTTTGATAAATTTTCTCAAGATGAACTTGTGATGAATTTGAGAAATGGGTTGATTTTTTTTTGTAATTTTCTAAATTAAATGTTTCAAGGAACCATTTTTTTACTTAAAAGAAATATTTAAATATGATAAAGCTAATAATTAGAGAAATAAAAGTTTGTTTCATTCATATTTGTTTTTATCTGTGTTATATTTCATTAATTTTTAATTAAGAAGTTAGGAAAAATTTAAGATCTAATGGTGACAAAGATTATGAAAATGAAAATTCTAATCAAATTGATTAAATTATTTTTGATATTAATGTATTGGAAATTTATAAAACACCGATGATTTGAATCATATAGAGGGATTATAAAAAAAACAATATCCAGGTTGTTTAAAATTTATAGTTTCATAAATAGTTTTACTAATGGTGGACTAGAATGATATGAATGGATGGAGTGAAAGTATTTTTGCAAAATTACTAGAGTTGTTTAAATACAAATTTCCATATGAAACTGATCATCTATATTCCTTTTATAATAAATAATATATAATTCTGGATTAGATTGGGGTTCAATAAGATACCTCACAACCCTAATGACTATGTTTTATATTGGAAAGAATAAAAAGGTAATTCATCTTGTCAAAAAATATGGGACACTAGTTTATAATTTGATGGAAAAATTAGATGTTTGTTTATTTATAATTTCATGTACGAAGACTCATACAAATAAAATTTGGTATATTTCTATAATTAATAATCTAAAACATTTATTTTAAAAAGTGTACTGATTAAATTTTTTTTAATATGAATTGAATATGAATAGATATTTTATGGATAATTAAGTCATCTGGATGATTTTCCACAATGAAAGAAATTTCATCAACAATTCCAAAAATGTGGAAGAGATGTTTGAAAACATAGACCTATATTATGCAAAGATGTAATGAATTCATATTAGATCCTTAGTAAAAGAAATATGTCATATTGAGATAGGTCAATAATTTTCCCATTATATCTTTAATTTTATATGAATGAAAAATATATCATCTTGATTTCATTGATTTCTGGACCAAAATAGCCTAAAATTTATATTGACGTTTTCTTTTCAATGCTAATTTCTGGTTTGAAATGATTATGAGATAAGGGTATTATAGTTTTTAATTATTATAGAAATGAATTTTTGAAATTACAAGAAATTATTATATTCACTATAAACAAAATCCTATCATATGTAAATGTGTCTATATATAGTGTTAAGGGGCAGAAAGTTTCTCTAATTTGTGAAGAGGGGACTTAATTTTTTGAACTAAAACATGTGATGAAAAAAATGTTTGTGAGTTATCAAATATTTTCATTTATGGATCACTATTATCAATGATCTAAAAAATAATTCAATAACTCCCAAGGATTTTATTTTTCCCCTTATCCTTTTTCAGATGATCAATATTTTGAGATGGTGAAAAACATTGATGTTATATTAAGAAATACTCAAGGATCTGGTAAGGAAAAAATTATATGGGATAAGAGATCAATATTTTTTGTGCCTACATATTAGTGATATGATGAGATTAAACATAACATTGATGTGATTAATATTGAAAATAGTATTTTTGATAGTTTGATTATAGTAGGGTTAGATATTAAAGGAATTATGAGGGATAGTTTGAAAGAATGATTTTATTTACTATTAATGGTAATACAATTGGATTTAGCTTTTACTCTTAATGTAAAGTGAACACACATTCTTCCATATTTTCATTCATTATCTAAGAGGGAGAAAGCCAATTTGTTTCATTTCCTCCATAGTATTGACATCCTTAAGTTATTATTTAAAGATAAAAAAATATTGTTTTATTGGAATATTTGAAATTAATAGGAATGAAATCTCATGAAAATCAAGTTATAATGAAACCAATCATACCAATATCATTACGTAGAATCATAATCATTAATAATAGAATGAATATCATCGATACACATTTTTTTCCAATTCAATTTGTCCAAAAGTGATGAATTTTAATTCATTTGAAAATTTGTATAATGATGTAGTCGTTATATATTGTGAACTAGAAATTTACTTACCAAATTTTTTTTATATCGTGGAAAATGTAATGGTTAATTTTGTGTCAGAAATAATGTTTTTGGTTTCTTTATAATTACATTGGTTGTATATTTTAAAAATATATAGGAATATGTTGATTTTCTTTAAAAGAAATCACATCTACCAGAACCCTATATTGTTGGGAAGTATATTTATAAGAAGGTGATAGTGTTTTTTATATACTACTTGTCATTAATGGAGAACAACAGTTTACCTAAACCTCTATATGAATGATATAATTTTAGAGGGAAATGAGATATAGGGATTAAAAATAAATTTTTTTACATGTGAATGAATAACATAGGAATATTTATACTACTTAAATAAAAAATATAATTCTCAACCAAATAAAACATCACATATTAATGTTTTAAAACAATATTATTCAATGAAAAAGATATGTAGTTATTAATTAAACATAATAAAATATATTTTACAATATTTAAAGAGATGATGCATATTAGATCTAATGCATTAGAAATATTACTATGGTTAGTGGCAAAGAAAATTTTGAAGGAGATGACATGGTATGGGTTTGAAATTAATGGCTATATATCATATATCAAATAACTAGTTAACAAAAGTGTGGTCAAGAACAAAAATGTATTGGTTTTCACTAATGAAATTATTTTTTTGAGTGAAAAATAAAAAAACCAATCTCCACATCAGTTTCATATTTTAGATATATTGACGATATATTAGGGATTGATTACAATAAATTTTGTGTTACTATGTTCAACAATAAATGGGTTGTTGTTAATACTAGTGTCAAACATAATGAATTTGGAATGCCACTAGTAGATATGAGTATATTGGGATACACATATGACCTTTTTATCAAGGAAACATATGAGAAACAAAAATTTCATTTTCTTGATCAATCATAGGTGTAGTGGCCTATCATATTACTAGGAAAAATAAATTTTGTTCATGAAAAATTTGATGATAATGATGAATTATATGATATATGTAGTTATATATAAATATTATAAGAGGATATTGATTACAATAGTGAGGATATGATTCTTTCAATATAGAATGGCCAGGAAGATGTATTATAAAAAAACAATCATATAGTAATTTCATAAATTATTGTAACTATATATATTTTTATTCTTTCACTTTTTTATTTTTTCAAAATATGAGATATATAATCTATAATTGAATTATTTATTTATTTCAAAAAAAATTAAACAATAAGATAAATTATTTTTTTAGTAATTGAGTGTGAATTACATATTAATATTCATTTTTATTATATTTGTATCTGTTAAAATAATAATAATTTTTTTTTATATTTATACAATTTCAAGTCTTACAAATATTGTGAGAAGTTTTTCATTTTAGTGAACTATTTTAGGGAATATGATAAAAATATGTTTATTTTCATTTACATTATTTTATAACATTTTAAAATTGTTATTATATTTTATATGTAAAATTTTTATTTCTGTTCTCTTTTACTAATTGATTGTTAATTTTATTTGTATAAGTATTTAATATTTAGAAACCTGATCATCTAGATATTCTAGAAAGGATCCTACATATACTTCTATTAGGGATTCTTCTTTTCATCTATGTAACAACCTTCTACTTCTTCAAAGAAATAAAAGGCTTCAATAATTTGAAAAAATAGTAGCACATATTTAACAAAATTATTAGTTTCTCATATTAATGAGAATTATATATCTATTAGGTTCGATCGTAATAATAATCCTAAATGTTTAAAATCATATAAATTTATAGGTTTTTGGGAAATATAATCTCGAGTTAAAATAAGTGTTTTTAATGCCTATATGAGATGCATCTAACAAAAAAATTATTTTTGTTTTAGAAGACCATTTTAGAAAGATCATTTATTATTATTTTATTTATCATGTAATTTTTTAAGTAAAATAGGTTATTTCTTCTTCTCATTTTCAAATGACATGTTCTACCAGACAAAAATAATTCAGGTAGAGATGTTTATTATTCATTGTTTGGAAATGGAAAGGCTTTAAATCAACACAATATTTGGATTTAATTTCCAATGAAAGAAAAAATACAAATACATGTGAAATATATGGGTTTTTAGATGATGTATCATAGATTAAATTTGCTTAATGTTTCAAGAAATAATAGTTTTCGGTAAATAAAATATAAACTATTTTATATGAATATTTTTACAATAAAAAAGACCATATTAGTGATTTTTTATTGAATTAACAAAACCTAAGGAGATTTCATTAGGATATCCAAGGAAAGAATGTATTCCTTCATATATTTTCTTGTATAGGATGTTTATTACACAATGAATAGATTATAGATGAAATGTTTTAAAAAAATGAGATTTGAGTCTTAAGGATCCGTAAATATTTTCCCTTCTTACCCCCATAGAGGGTTAAAATATAAAATATTTGTTGTATTTTGAAAATGGAAAAAATAACTTAGAATATATGTAATATCTATATCTAATACGATTGTAATAAATAGTTTAGTTATCTCAAAAAACATTAAAATCTATAATTTAACTCTAAATATTTCATGTATTATTTATAGTAATCCCTTGAGGAGTAGATAAAAAGGGTAAATTTATACATGAGGGAAGTATTTATATTTTAACATATTTATTAGAAAACAGAAAGCACCCAGGTCACATATAAAAATTTGATATGTGAGTTTCCATTAGAAACTTATTTGTTTGTTCTGTAAATTTTTTTAGGAAGGATATTTATAAAAAAATAGATTCTTTGCATATTTTTGTAAGATTATTGGTGGGATGATAGAGGATATGACTATATACTTAAGGAAATATATGTTTGATTACATGTAGAGATATTTTCAAGTTTTTTATGTCACTTTCCCACCTCTTCATCTATAGTTTCCCATCAAATTTGAGTTATATGCTGAGGATCCCTAGTATCATGTTGTATCGAATAAGATCATGAATTATATTAGGGACAAATTAGACAATCCTAAATCTAGATGGATCAGTTTAAAGTAATGAAAAATAGTATTATAGATGCATTTCCTAGAATATTATTCCATACTAATGAGGTTTCGACAATTGGAAAAAATCACTGATTTTTTTTACTTTAGACTTCTAGACTTGTCCGATAAATTACCAGTATGGTATGCATAGATTATTTCATTTATTTAGTATGATTGTTAATTTTTTTAGTATTTAAATATATATATATATATTATAGTAATACAATAAAGGTAAATACATTTTGTACAGAAAGAAAAGATATGTTGAGGCTACTTTTACATTATATACTACACTTTTTTAAGGTATCTATAAATTCATCATATGAATATATGTTTTCAAATGTTTATGAGCTCTAATTAGTGAGGTTTTTTATAGAAATTATTATCAATGTGTATGATTTTATAGTTACCTTAATATATCTTCATTTTTTCCTCCCCTAAATACAACAAAAAAGCAATACCCAATGTTGGCTCTCGACTAGGTTACTTTTAGGAGATTATTTTTCAAGACCATTTATGAATTGATTTTAATTTTTTTAATTTTAATGGAATTTTTTAATTAATAAATAATATTATAATTATGGAAATGGCTATAGAATCTTACAAGAAAGAGTGAAATAATATGAAAAAGAAGAAGGGGAGTATCTAGAAATTCTAATGGATCAGTGTTTCTTCATTATTTTAACAGGACTTCATAGACATTACTCTCACAATTAATAGAATTAAATCTCAAATCATTCTTCTCATCCAATTTATTAAAATGAGATATAAAACCAATATCTCATTTATTGATATCCTTTTTGCAAGATCGGATGAATTCACCCATAAATCACCATGTAAAATAACACAGTCAAATTCGTCTATAATCATAATCCTTGATCAAGGATTGAGAAATTTGTATTGAGAGGATCAAATTTTGTCTTCTACTGGGCATTAATTAATAAGAAACGTTTATATATCTCCACACTATAATTATATTTGCGCCACTATAAAAATAATGGAAAAGTTAAAAAAATAGAAGAAGATTAAAACATCTATTAGTGATCATATTTCAATTTTTGATATTCAGGAAAGAATTAAAATTTCAAAATAAATTATATAATAACATAAAAATAGGTCAGCATTCAAATCCATTTTTAAAACTATTATAAATCTTTCCAAACATGTTCACAATTCTGGAATGAACTCATATCACCATCTTCATTGACATGACTTCTAATAGATTCTTTTTCAGGTATCTAGAAAACCTCATAGTTCCTCACTTTGTATTCTATCCTTGTTACACTTATGTTCTCTTTTCTGATCTATGAATTCGTCTCACATAGCTCTATTAATTTCCCACACTTTTATTTTAAAATATCCTCGAAGAATCTACATATTCAGTAAACATTTATTCAAGTCTCAATTTCCCATGTGGAAATATCTAGTTGGTCATTTAGCGTTGTTTCAATTAAGGTCACAAGATAGAAAATTACCCCTTTAGTTGACACAACACATTAATGTGTAATTTGAGGGTTCCTGATCCCACTTCTTTATCGTCATTGAGAATCTAAAAATGTTCCCAAAATGAGTATTTAGGGAAACATAGGTACGATATTCTTCTAATTCATTATATGACCATCACTTATGTGGTTTTGGGTACACAAAAAATATTAGTAGTATAAATTTTTAAATAGTGTGCAGTTGAACATCCTAACATAGGGACCATTTCCAATAATGTAGGGTACATATTATAAAAATTTAGTTGTTGAATCATATGTTTAGGATATCAAAATTGGGTTCACTGGATAATGTAATTTTCCTGATCCTAATGTTGGTGATGGGAACATAGGGATCAACGTCATGGATCTAGCCTTTATTAAAGGTTCTTAGCGAGAAAACTCTCCACCAATCAAATAATATCATGTTCCTTTTTCAAGATCACACCGCACAGAATAAAAATTCCTAAATATTGATTTAAATAAAATTAATTAACAATTCAATTAATTTGTTAAATAATTAAATTAGAAACAAAAAAAATGAATTAAATATCTAAATCATGATACTAAAAGGTAAAAAAATAAAAAATATATATTTACATAAAATAGGCATACATATTATAACTTACATTATTTTACAATCCTTATGTAAATCAACCATCAAATTTAATTGACTATATTAATATTAATTAAATCATTTAAAATTAAAAAAAATAATGAATATGATATGGAAAAGACATTAAAATATTCCATTTCAATTCCCCCACACAAATCTTTTTCTTATCCTCATGAATATAATAATTAAAATTTAGTGATGAAAGATGAATCAAAAGACTAAAAAATTAAAATTCTTATAATAATTTATTTTCATAAATAATTTACATCAAGTATTATCTCATGAATAGAAATTTGAATTCCCTCTAAAATTTAATTCCCTTAGTGAATTGTTTTTTCCATATTTTAGTAAAAATATTAGAAATTGTAAAATTTAAAGTGAATTTAAAAAAAACAATTTACATCCAACTAGAAGTACAAACTTATCATTACCACAAAGTTAATTGACTCACATAATCTAGGAAGACGTGATAATTATAATCTCTATAGAATGGGGTGAATTCAAATTTGTTTGATGAATAAATAACACATCCAGTAGTAAATGAATAAACAATCGATAGATGGGGAATAAGAAGATCGGCCTAGATTAGTATTTTTATTTCATAATCCATTTAGATGCATATCTTATGAGATAAATCCACATATATAAGTTCAAATTCAATAATGATTCTAAGAAATTTTCCCATTATTTTATAAAGAGAATGATTTAGAGATAAAGAAAAATGATTTACCCAATTAAATTCATAATGTTACAAATATTAATCTCCTCAATGTGTCATCATAACCATATATTTTAATAAATACTATCACCAACCGAAAAATTCCTATGTGTTACTTAAGAAATAAGAATTTTTAAAATTTCAATGGGGTTTTTATGGTATTAAATTAAATAAGAGTTTGGAAAGTTTAATACCTCCATTATTAAATATAAACCTTATCCCTAGTATAGAATTATAGGCGGAAGAAGCACTCATCACATTCTCTTTTAAACTAATTTATAATTCATATGTTCAAAGGAATGTTAAAGATTTACAAGAAATTAAAAAATAATTTTCAATATATAATTTAAAACATGTTCTTAATGGTTCATTATTTTTCATAATTAACATTGGAACATATTTTAAAATAACCACAAAATATAACATTTTTAACAGTTAGTAAATAAAAAAAATAAAATCAATTGGTATTTTTTTAAATTTAATAATACCAACCAGTTTTTATTAAAATTTATATATAAGACTATAATAAGAACTACAAACTATCATAATGAGGAATATTTATTATCTATTTCATAGATTCATATTCACCCGTTATTTTCTATAAATTATGTTTATTTAGGTTTTTGGCCTTAAGATCATAAATATTGAAAAAATAGCATGATATTTTAGAAATATCACTTTAAGTCCAATATAACTAGAGTTTAGGAAATAAAGATGCTGATATAACTATCTTTAGAATATATATTCTCTTGTTACTCTCTAATTATAAATTCTCTTCTCCACTGGTTCTCCAACACATTAGCCATTCATTTTCATATTTTTCATGGTGAATAATTGATTTCTTGTAATCTCACATTATTCTCTATAAAAAGGAAAAAATAAAGAAAAGGAAAACCAATCACTATAAAATGTTATTACCTTCCTCCATACTTATTTTAAATATTTAAAAAAAGTAAGGTAATATATAAGATGAATTATTCAGTGGTATTCAGATTATAGCAAAAGGAACTCCTCTCTCATATATTCATTAATATCTTCTCAAAATTATTTATGTCTATGTAAATTTATAATGAATGGAACATCCATCCAAGGATCTCTAATATACATAGCACCAATAGGAAAATCATGAGTCATGATAAAAGTACCATCCTATATGGAAATAAATTTACCTAGAAAAAGTATAATCATAGAGTATTATAATAACACCTTATCTCTAATTTGAAATTCTTTATTCAAAATCATGTTTTCATGAACAGCCATGGGTTTTTCATTAATAATCCTTACATTCTAAAATGATTTATTTATGATTTACTCTGACTCTTTAGAACACAATTTTATTTCTCTTCCAGCTTCATAAAAACTCTAATTCCATGTCTTAACAGTGAAAAAATATTTTTTTTCTAACCCCACAGTAAAATTACCGCCTCTTCTAAAAAAAATATTTTCGTTTACATCCCTATGAGAGTCTCATAGTCTATTATATATGCCTAAAAAGCATCCTCAAGACCAAGTCACCAATTCTTGTTATTTATCTGAATAGTTTTTAAAGAATACGTTTTATCTCTATATTTGAAACTTCATCCAACACATGTTTTTTAGGATAATATGGGGTAGAAACATTATGAATAACCCCATATCTTTTCAACAAATCTTATAGAGTATTATTATAGAAATGTGTTCCATGGTATGTAATAATTAACTTTTCAATCCCAAATAAACAAAACCTATTTCTCTTGAAAAACTGAAACCCACATTAGCATCATCTATCATGTTGGTTATAACTTCAATCCTCTTGGGAACATAATATACAACAAGAAATATATAGGTATATATGAAGGAATCTGTAAAAGGGCCTATAAAATCCATTACAAAAACATTAAATACATCACAAAACAACAATTATTGTTATGTAAACTCATTTATTTGAGAAATATTTCATTTGAATTAACAATATTTACAAGTCCTAAATAACACAAGAAAATATTTAATGACAGTAGTCCAAAATAATCCGGAATCTAACACCTTATGATTAGTCCTCTATTGACCAAAGTGCTTATATAGCTCAAACTATGACATAATTTCACCACCTAAAAAATATTAGAATTCATTTTAAATATCCAAAAATTTTAACCACTTCAAGTATTCTACAACTAAGGATGCATCCCATTGATATTTCTTTAGATCTCAAATGAGTTTAGTAACCAGCTTCTTTGAAAAACAGTGAGGACTAACATCACCAACTATTTAAATAACCATGTTAAAATACCATGGTTTCTTATAAGAAAAGACAAAATACAATTTCTCTCTATGTAAGGACAGTATAATGGATTCAAAAATGATTTATATTTATAAAACATCGAAAAAATAATATTTAAATGTCTATCCATTGTGTTCACTATTCCTTTTATATCTTTGATCTCTAGGTTAATTTCATGAAGAAAAAAAATTTATATCCAACCTTGTTCAAATCTTGTTTCTTTTTGAGATATATAATATTACAATGGTAAATGGAAACTACAAATTTATATACTAAAATATAACACATAAATATATCAAATAATGAAACAAGAAAAAGTTCATCTTATATTATTGTGTAATTTAATTGAGTGGTATCTAATGACCTTGAATCCTAAAAAATCACATGAGATTTACTTTAGTATTTCCCCCCATAATAACATCCCTAAAAAAATACTTAAGTATAAGTCATCATCTCAAAACAAAGTTGACAATTTGGTGGTTGATCTATTAGTGGGTAATTAAGTATCTATTTAAGATCATTAAAGTCTTCTTCACACATCATATCCTGAAAAAAATGAATTTATTTATGTATATGTTTTGTTAAATGAAAATAAATCTAGAAAAAAATACATTATTATCCTCCTATAAAACCAAACATGGAAAATAAATGATCTAATATCCTTCAAATTCATTGGAAAATTCATTGAAAAAATAATGTCTACACTGGACATATCCTATAAAATTCCATTATTAGGCACTTTATTCCTAATTAAAAATCCTCTCTCAATCAAATAATTGAATTTATTGTAATTGAAAATAATGTTATTCGCAATAAACATTAAAATAACTTCCTGTAAAATTCTTAGAAAGATCTCCAATGATAGACAATACACTATGAAATAATATATATAATCCTCCATAGATTCCTCTAGAATATATGAGAAACAAAAAAGCAAATATATTTGAAAGGTGGAATGGGAATTACATATTAAAAAGGGAATTATACTATAAAATAAGTTCCAAGTGTATATGTGAAGGTTGGGTTGTCCTGGTTTTGGTGAAATGTGGATATGAATGTATCTTGAAAATCCTAATGGGAATAAAAAGTGACACTAACCAGCAATCCTTTCAGAGATTTGATCCTGAAAATGAAATGTAATGTGGTATACCCATCTCACTATGTTCGACCTCATATAATTAATTAATAACCTATACTTATTAGGTATCCCAGTAGAAACTAATTTTCCTAAACATTCTTGAGAAATAAAAACCCCTCAATTTTAAGAATAATATGAAATTGAATTACACATCAATTATCATAAATGGTGTTGATTATACTATGATCTTATAATGAATTCACCTATTTCTTATCCACCTCATGAAGGCTAAGATTCAATATTCTATATTATTTTATAACAAGGTTGTAATTTTCCTAAAAAATAATAATGTGCTACACATTGATGGACTTATTCAATGTAAATCATCCAAAGACAAGCTTATGGCCAACATATTTTGCCTAATGACCTCTAAAATTCAGTTCTCTTGTTCACTGGATAACTAACTAGAAACTGTGATTTTGTTTTTTATTCTTATCCAAAGTAAGAATAATTCTAATTTTAATGTAAATATTTAAGTTCAAGTGGGGGTGGGATTTCACCCTTAGATAGAATTTCTTCTATGGGTTCTTTGACTTCTATTATGTCATCTATAGTATTCTCCATCACAACATAAATACAAACTTCAAAACTAGTAGTAATATTTTTCTCAATAATAGAATATGTTTCATGCTCAAAATAAATATCAAATTCAAGATAAAAAACATTTGGAGGAACATATAATTTTATAAAAATTCCAATGTTTAAAAAAATGGAATCACATGAATCGTTTTTAGAGAAATAATGACTATACACATAATTTTCATGTACGGGCGATTTTAATTTATTTTTCCGGATTATAGAAATTATTTCACACATAACATTTAAATTTTCAATATAATTACATGTTCCATAAATCCTAAAAAAGTCATCATCCATCATAATACAATTTTTAGTAAAAAATATAGAGGATTCTATATTTTCATGTTCATAATTATCAAAAAAATTATTTTTATCAAAAAAAAACTTGGTATTAGATTCATCATGACATGTTTCAAAATTTTCAATTCCAAATACTTTTTATGAAAAGATATGGTATATTTTCCAAATAATTCAATGGTTTGTTATTTTAAAATAATTACCAAACAAATCCATATTAAACATATCAATCATATGAAATTATTGTGCATAAGTGTCTTATATAGGGTGTTTAATTAATTCAAATTTGTGAAAATTAACCATATTATTATTGAAATAAAATGAAAAAGTACATTTATACACGTTTTTTTATAGATATAGCAGTTTCAAAAAATTGTATCCCTAAAATTAAGGTTGTATGTATACTAATATCTGATCCTTTATATCTAGAAAATAAAATTCAGTTAGAAAAAGAGATATTTAACCCTTACCAAAACATTCTAAATTACTCTATATGTGTAATATAAATATTGATTATCCATCCAGGTTACTATTCATGTAATCTTAGGCTCTCTGAACTGTATATAATAAAATATAGAATAATGCATAACATTTATAGGGGATCTTAAATACAAAATTACATTCTAGAATTTATGGATTACAATAACACAATGTATATAAAATTTCCTTTGATCCTTCTATTTAACAGGGATATAATGTTGGATCATTGAGGAAACAATTATCTACATGTTAACTTTCTCACATCCTATTAAATTTCATTTGAGGGTACACATTTAAAAATGAACATTAACCTTTCTAGGGATTTTTTATCATATAACAAATGTATGTTAATCTAGACTTTTATAAAAATTTTAAGAACCTATTTATCAAGTTTTTCCCAATATTATTCACAATAGTAGGACTTCCCACAGGTAAAGGAAGTGAATATATACAAATATTTAGGTCATATTCAAAATTATTTTAACTTTTTATGAGCCCATTAAATTTAAATAATCACTATAAGTTTTTTTGGGTTTGATTTCTTCTCTTCTATTGTGAATTTATTGATCATTAGGCTTGTGGAAAATAGGTTCATTCATAGATTCATCAGGTTCAAAAAATGGATTAGCAAGTGGTATTTCATTTGTTTTAGATGTATACAATTCATTTTTATGTTCATGTTCATTGAGTGGAATGGGTTTTTTTATTTTAGTTACACCTATTATAAATATGTAACTAACATTATCTCATCCTATTGGGTTCACCTCGGATCATGATGGAAAACTACCATTTCATTGATTTTTAAAACCACTAATTTTAGTTTCCATTTAACCCATATGTGTTACCATATGTTTTTAAAGAACATGTTGTTTTCTAAAAATATATTTTTCTTTTTAAACATCACATCCAGATGTGAATAATTCCATTGATTACCTTTCTATTTATTATTTTCTTGATTCTGAAAAGTTGGAAAATTCTCACCAACTTGGATACTAAATTGACATTGACCATTAATATATTGTTGATTAATTTTTTGGGGATGAAAACTTATATAAATTTTTTAGGATTCATAAAGCTATTCTTCTATTGGAAATTCCATCCTTTATTGAAATTTTAGTTAGATTGAGAAAGCCTATATTGAGTATTCTTGTTGGTAAATTGAATTCATGGGTTGTTATGGAAATTCATTATATGGAATATCCCACTACAAGACTCATGTGATTCTTGCAATTGAGGAAAATTATCCATGAAATGAGAAAAATACGATTACATTCCAAAGTGGATCTGGAAGGTAAAAATTAGTTCATATTGAATTTGTGAAGTGAAATATTTGGAAAACATATTTCTCGTCATATTGGATAAATCACTAAACTGAATCTCTATTTGTCCATCTTCACAATTTGAATTATAAACATCTCTAGGAATTTTGACATGAATTAACCCTCTAGTTCCATATTTTTGGTAATCTTGATCCATATTGGATATGAGGTTCATATAAAATATTAAGGTTCTTATAAAAAACTCTTATCTAGTAGCAGCATCTATAATGATCATATCCAATATGACTATCCACTTTTAAAAATATTGGATTAAAAGATAATAAAAATATTATGATGAGGAAAACCAAATTAAATTTCTTAATGTTATACTAGTATTCATGTGGAGTCTCCCTTTGCAACTGCATAATTAAACATATATATTTCCTATGGGATGTAGTCCTAGAGGTTGGAATAAAATTTTCATAGAATATTTTTTAATTGTCATCAAATCTCCATTAAGGTGGAAGAGGATTAGTAGAACAACCCCTTTGCCACCCTATCAAGTGAAAATGGGAATGAAATCATCTTAATCATATCATCATGGAACCCTTGGGGTTTCATAGTTATATACACCATGTGAAACTTTTATAAGAGCTTATGTGGGTCATCTCCTATAGAACCAAGGAAATTATGAAGATGATCTATCAAACCCGATCAATCTAAAAAATTGGGGTTATCTCAGGATACCCACTATTTTTTTCTCATTATCAGGAGCATCAAGATCCATCTATTCTCTCTACTCATCCTTCTTTTCAAAATTTGGATTTCCTTTATGAAATATATTTATCGTATTTTTTTTTGTGTTTTTTCAGTTTTTTCAATAATTTTGAATCCAACATATTTATTTTTTCATCTATTCTAGTTTTAAAATTATAATAATTTTCTAAATTATTTATTTTTAGGGTTTTTTATGACATATAAACAAAGTTTTAATTTTTTACTCGTTCCGTTTTTAATATTTATGATTGGCTCCCTAAAAATGAAGTTAATTATATTGTAACATTCACCTAAATCTAGCTTCAGAACCATTGAATTTTTGTATTTGATGGATCATTTAGGATATCATCTATTAAATAAAAATTAGTGGATTTAACAAACAGAAATTTGATTGTTGTTTAACTTTTTTATTGTTATCTTAATTGAACCTATAAAAACCCCTTCAAATTTTTCAAAATTGTGATTATTTTAGCAGAATGTAGGAATTTTCAATAGGTAAAATTTTTTCTTCCAATTGAAGTTCGTGATGCCACTTTGAGGATATTAATATTTATTACCATATGGATTTAATTCGGAAATTCAATTTTCTTTCCCTATTAAAAAAATTTACTTTCAATAAAATTGTGGGAAAAGTTATACAATTATTATTGACTTTGAACTTTTAAATTTTAATTTAACTCATAATATATGAATCTAAATGGTTTATGAAATATAGATCCTAATTTATCTTGAGATTATTATTCATTATCTCTCAATTATTTAAATCTTTAATATTTAATGTGTTATTTATTTTTCCAATAAAATTCCACTCAACCCCATTTTATAATGAGTCTATTATTATGGATACTTAATTTGTGTTACTCTATAATCATGTATGTAAAGAGAAGTTTGGACTTCCAGTTGGATAAAAATTAATGTTTTCTAGATTCAAATTCAATTTTTTATAATAAACGGTGCCAATTTAAGCATGATATTTTACAGTCCCCTAAATCCTACTTCTGAACCATGGAATTTTTTTTGTGGTGGATCAATCTAAATATCAACTATTGAGTGATTTAAAGATATGTTTTTTGGATAATTCTCAAGAAATAGTTCCAATTGAAGCATATAAATTTACATAATTAAAATTTTTGATTTTATTTTTAGTCTCATAAATATTGTAGTAATGTAATACCCATGGTTTTCTCTTGAGGATATTTCCTTTTAAGAGATTCTATGTTATTATTTTATAATTATTATTTTTATATTTCTAAAGGGATGATTTTTTTATAAATAATACAACATTTTTTGAATTTAAAACAAAATAAAACATGTATTATGGAAATAATTAGAAGGAATAAGTAGATTCCTAACTAAAAACACTTAAGAATCATACTTTATTAATAGTTTTACAAATATTTTATTGCAATAATTTTCTCAACGCAAAGATAGAAATATAAAATCATGTTTCTTATTCAGTTCATTAATATGAGGTCTACAACCAAAATCTTTATTATATTTCACCCATTTATAGGATATGATCAATTTACTCAATGATCACTGAGTACAAAGACATATTCAACCATATTGTACTCATAATCATTATTTTAGGATTGATAAATTGAAATAGAGTGGAAAAAATAAAAACACCTACTCATATGAAATTAATGATGCACATCCAGATACCATCAATCTCCAATCATCTATGTGTTTCTATCAAGATGGAATAAAAAGGATAAGGAAATAACAAAAGAATCAAACATTAATCAATGATATCATTTAGATGTTTGAAAATTTCAAGATAATTATACTTTAGAAATAAAAAGGGTTGAAGAATCATAAAACATCACCATTTGAATCTAGTAGTTTTGAAAACTAAATGTTTATTTAAATGTGATCAAAATTTTAGAGTGACCTCTAATATCCATATTAATCAGCATGATTGGTTAATGGTTCCCTTTTATCTCTTTCGAAGATCTCCTTGTGTCTATGTCCATGCTATGCCTCTATTCCACTTCATATATCTACTCCGGTCACCATATTTTTCTCACTTAGATCAATATATCTACCTCCTTTTATCGTAACAGATCCTTTGAGAATCAATTTATTTAGTAAAAATATTCTCAGAGCCCAATTTATCAGTTTGAAAACATTTTTTTCCTTTAGTTATGTTTCTTTCACGGTCACATGATAGAAAAATTCCCCTTTAACTGACATAGTTGATGCTCATGCAACACGTGTATTCTTGGTCACACTACTTTATCATCATCATGATTTTGTATTTTTCTCATGAAGTGTTCAAGGGGAAACACATGTGGAATGTTGTCTTTCTTGATTCCATATTCATCACATATGTGGGTTCGAGTACATGATAGTTATTGTGACAAGATTTAAACATTGTGGGGTCGAACTTCCAAATATAGGGATCACTTCCACCAACATTGGGTATATCTAACAAAATCTAGGTTGTCTAACCATATATTTGAGATATCAGTATAGGGGTTATTAGAAAATGTATGTTGTATGATCCCAATGTTGGGGATTTCAATATAGGGATTAGCATTGTGGATCTGGTATTTATTAAATGTTCTCACTAGGTATTATCACCATCAATCAAATGATTACACTTTCCTTTTTCAGGATTACAATGCATTGAATCACTATTCCAGGAGATAAAAATAAAATAAACACATTAACTATTCAATGTAAAAGTTAAATAAATAAATTTATATAAAAAAACAAATTAAAATTTTCAATCCCAAAATATAAAGTTAATAAAATTGAAAAATAAATTATTTTTTGAAAATAATTATAAATACTTTAATTAAAATTATTTTACAAAAATACTATTAATAAACCATAAAATATAAATAAATGTTTAAATATTAATTTATGCGTATAATATATAAGAAAAATTGAATATGATGTGGAAAAGGTCATGGAAAATATGCCACATCAATAATATTCATACGATTTGATTGTTGGATATATTAGTGCTTGTAACGACATATATGTTAGGCCCTTCAATGATCCAAGTCTTTTCCATGTGACCCAATTGTCATATTTTTTCAATTATATCAATTTCATTTAACTTATTACATTTTTTTATTAGGTATCTTCATATGATTTTTATTTAATATGATATGGCATCAGGGTAAGGATTCCGGGAAACAAAATTTATTTCCTAAAAAGAAAAGAAAACTTTGGATGAACAAAGAACAAATTTTCTCAAAGATTTCAAAATGAACAAATTATGTGTAGGATGATTCCTTATCATGATGGGTATCAACCATATATCTCATAGATCATTATTTATATTAATTAAATAAACACCTTCATTATATATTTTTTATAATAATGTATATTAATTAATGTTGATTTTTTTCATAAAAAAATAGTTCATGATGGTTATACTCTATCCATGGTGACATGTGATAAAAATATATATAAGTAATAAAACCATATGTTTTGATATTTCAATAATTATATATTATAATCATAATATTCCACCTCATACTTATCATTTTAAAATAAGGAACAAAAGCATTATAACAGTAGATGGAAAATATGACAAGAAAAATCAATTATATGTGTAGAAAATTTAATTTTTTAAAAGTACTATAATTAAGATGACTCATAAAAATTTATTCTAAATTTATAACAAATTTTAAAACAAAAATTTTATTATATAGTATAAATCAAATTTGGATATTACATTATGAGATTTATTTAGGTAATAATTACTATTGGTATACCTAATTTTTCTTGATAATTGTAGATTTTATTTTAACTTTTTATTTTAATTATCTATCAATTTATTTAAAATAAATTTCAAATAGTTTATTTTTAATTTTTTATCTCATTTATGAACCTTTCCCATATCATGGAAATGATATAAATCATCTATGGTGATTATTGTTTGACTATTTTACAAATTTAATTAGGTTTTAGTTTATTATTTTATACATATAATGTAGATTTTTAAATTAAAAAATTTAAATTCTATTAATGTTGTTATATAAAAAGTTATTAAAAAACATCAAAGGATTTTAATACAGTTTATTTCATTTTTCTCCTATTATATATTTCTAAGTGGTGTTTTAAATTTATTTAAATAATTATATGTTGGATATTTTTGTAACTAAAATAAAAAAAACACTCATGTAGGATATAACATAATCATAATGAAAAGTTCTCAAAGATTCTTTATATTGGTTAGAAAATATAACTAATGTAAAAATTCATCATCCATGTTTGTTATAAAATAACTAATGAGGGAATCTCCTAGGATTTTTCTTTATCAGAGGGATTTCCATAATAGTAATTTTTATAACTGATGTCAAATAAAATTACATCAATTTAAATAGTAGACATAAAAAATTATTTAGAACATTTCTTACAATAATTTCACTTACTATATGACATTAAAAATTAAAAAAACTGTAGTTAAAAACCATTTTTATACTAGAGGTATTTATTCATTCCTCAACTCAATGACCATAATGATAACATGTGCCACAAATTTCTTTAAATATTCAAATCTATTTTTTGAAAGAATATTAGATAAATTTATAGTAAAAGGTTTCTCTCTTTGAAAATATATACTCATATTCTGATCATAGTCCCCCCCCCTTAATTTATGACTCTTCCAACTTAATGACATATTAAACCACTAAGAATATTGTTTTTTCTAAATACTTTAGAATACTTGCATTATCCACTAAACCTTGATCTTATATACTGATATAATGTTACTCCAAAAAATTGTTTATGATGTCCTTCTTCAAACCAAGCATGTCTTTTCCTAAGGGTAACTGATCTGTTTGAGCTATTATTCTCCTATTTTGATCTATAAGAGGGTTTCTAACAGGTCAAAATTGGTCTAAATAGGGTTTCAAAACCCACACTGAATGAGATAATAGATTATTTAAGATATATTATGAACAAAATTTACTTGTCTCTTTATACCCTTGTTTTCATCATCTTGTGATGAACCACCGAAACCCTAAACTACCTTGTTCAAATATTATCTAATATTCTTAAAATAATTTTATTTTTCAAGACACTTTTTTTATTGGGAAATTTTTATTCCATTATAGTATTTTTTTTCTTCACGGTTTCTCATTTTTTTTTCTTTTCTTAGAAAACCACTCTTAGATTTTCTTTCTTAATATAATAATTTTATGTTTCCTCTTTTGAGAAATACTCTTCCTTACCTTTATCCATCCAGCTATTTTTTGGGTCAATCTCTTCTCCTTCGTGATCTTTGTGTTCTGCTTAAGACAATATTCAAATTCCTTCTCTATCATGTAATATAGGGTTTTTGTTAGATTGTATACTCGTCACTAATTAAGGAATCAAAATATATTTTAACATCAGCCACATAACCAGTAAACTTTGTTCCAGATTTATCTTCTAATTGGATGATTGAAATGGTGTAGCTTTTTCTTCTTTAATTGTTCAAAATCCTTTTCTATTGTTAGATAACCTCCTATTTATTCCACCAAATTTTGTTGATTCCTATGAGGTTTTTACCATTTATTCTTATTATACTTCTCACTATTTCCATGTTAATTATACTATGAAATATTCTTCTTTGGATAGTTTGTTGAAAATTTCTAATCCCATTAATTCTATTAGATCATGATTTGTTTCAGATTTTTCATCTTTATACTTACTTACTAAAATAACATTTATAAAAGAGAAACAATTATATTGAATCCTTTATAATCATCCTTATCATTAAAACCAGTGGATTTTGTACCTTCAACATCTTTTATTTTGATCTAATTCATAGCTTTAGAATCCATTTAATCTTTAATATTCTTTTTCAAAATTGGGATTTTTTTTCATTTCACAAGAAATTAGAAGAAAACGTAATTAAACAATAGAAAAATATTCTCTATGTTCTAAATTTTAAATCTTATGATCAGAACTCTCTTTAAAACTTATAATAATATTTTTCAAAATTGTGGAATCACCCAGTTATTGTCTAAATCCCACGATATTGATGATTATATCATCAAATATAACAATTCATTCATTAATGATATCTTTATCAACCATCATAATATCTCAAAATTAATTCCACATATTTTTAATTTACCATTATTACATTTCATATTTCCCACATAACTATCTATAATTTATCACAAGTTTCCAGGGATGTTTTATGGCTCATGACATTTGCGTACACTTTTTCTAAAATAGTATTAAGAATGAAAATTTGTACTTTTTCAAAGAATTACATATTTATTTTATCATAAAGTTATATCAATCACCCTTATAAATTGGTGGGAATCCCAATGTATCTATTTGTCTTACTTCCAATACAAGTGATAGAAGATATGAAAACCTCATATTATTCCAAATGTGATAGTTCTTTCCATATAATGTAGGGACTAATTAGTTATTAATAAAATTAATATTATTAGTTATTGGATAAATTTTATATCTAACAAAATAAATATAGGTTTTCAATGACACTAGTTTAAATGATTAAAAGAGGCACCAATTGATACATTTCAGATCACTCCAAAATGGATATATATTTATTACATAGAAACCATAGGTATGGTATCATAAATTTACCTTGGAAAACCATGTGTAGGTATCATCTTAAACCCATTTCATTGAATCATGAAGCCTTTGGTAATGGATTTATGTTTTTACTCAAACTCACAAGCAAGTGTTCATTATTATTTCATATCCTATCTTTTTATTTTATACAAACTATAATGCCCAAATCAGGTTATAACAACAAGTTTAGTGAATTATTCATCACTTTTATACATTATTCCTTTAAAATCAATCACTAAAATCTATCATGAACTTTATCCTATCAATGTGTATCTCATATACTTACTTGAATATTGCAAAAATTAAATGGAACCTGACAGAAAACAATTTTACGTGGTTCATTCAAGATATGAGATCCCGCTACATACCATGATAGGTTAAATTCATCATACAAAGATTATCCACTATAAAAGAATGTGGTTCCAATAGGTTTCATTGATAACTCATTAGCATAGAGTTTAACTATGTTCTTTTATGAGTCCCATAATAAAATATATCTCCTCATAACTAGTACAAACTGATTCAAACCAAAATGAGAAGGATAAATTATTTACTCTTAGTTTCCTCTATAATAGTTAATTATGATCTTCCTCCATGAGAATTAAAGATGACCATATTTTTTTATGATCCATCCATTAATATATTTGATATATAACTTTTAAAATTTTATTGTCTAGTATTGTTTGTTGTCTTTAAATCATCAATGATATAAATCTTCGTAAAATCATTGAATTCTCATGAACATGAAGTCCTATCTTACCACTCTCAAAATTCTAGAATTTAGTCTCCTCTCTCTTTGATATAGTAGAGTATCAGGTTTTCTATTCTTGTATTCTTCTATTTTAGTTTTCTTCAAGGTCATACAATTTCTTAAGGGCCTCAATTTTTTTTGTTCTTTCTCTTTCACTTTTATTCTCAAAAAAATAATGTGAATATTTTTAATATATTTCCCAAATTTAAATTATAGAAACTCAAAAAATCCTGGTGGAAATAAAACTATTAATATTTCAAACTCATTTAATTTGATTCAAGGTATTTATTTAAATCTATTTTAATACCTTGTATCCATACATGCACATGATATTAATATATCTTAATTTCTACTCCAAAAAATGAAAAAACATATTAATTATTTTAATTCTTTCACATGCTCAAGGTAGCATAAATCATTAAAACATCAAAAATCATCTTACAACATGAAACTATAATACATCACCTTAAAATATAATTATTATATTTAATTGGGATATTAATTACATGAATAATCACACTAAAACGTCACCTGATTTAATTTCCATAAATATATTTTGGAGCTTCATCTTCAACAATTTTTCATTGTATTGAATTATTCATGATATAATCATTGTCTTATGAATTACTATAAATGTATCACACTTTCTCATAGAATCTTATGATGTTATTTCCAAGTATTATAAACTTATATAAGTATTATAATTTCCTATAGGGTTTAAAAATCCACTTAAAATTCCTATAAACATTTACCTTTTTTAATTGATAGTTAATTGCTAAATCATAAAAACATACCCAATGAGTTAAAAAGTATAAAAAACATTTTATGGTCACAAGGTATTTATCATTTTTTTTAAATTTTATACTCTTAATTGAAAAGTATTTTTAATTCAACTATGAGTATTACGAATTATTAAAAGTCATAAAATCTTGGAAGAAAATATTTATAATTACTTAACTTTCATATATAATTTATAGAGTTATCCAATTTTAGTTTTATCCAAGAAAATCAAGATGAAAATTATTGGCTCTCATAAAATGACTTCTAAACCTCTCCAAATATTTAAACGTCATCTTGAAACAATTTAATTCATCTCAAGTGATCTTATAATGATTCTCATATGCACAATATAGTAGTTTTCGTGTGTTTAGGGCTCCATGGATAAATTCTAAACCTTATAGACTCAATATAATCTATTGTATAAAGTGCTTCGTGAACATACAATATCATTATCAGGAATAATAACTTACCAACTATAACATGTTATATTTGTTTCCAAGAACCTAGCTAAAATAATTGTTCTAACATCATCACAAGTTTCCTTTAATTATTTTTCATAGGTACCGTCTTAAAATTATATATAGACTTCACAAAAATAATACTGAAAAAATTTCGTATTCATTTTTGAAAAATCATTTGAGAACATCAAAAGAGATTCATATTATATTATATACGTTTTAAGTGTATGATGGTGGTATTTAAAAATTTTCCAATTAGGATAATACTTCAATGGATTTGACCTATTGTTGAGACTCTTTCTATCCCCAACTTTCATAATTTTATAATCATATATGGGTTAATTTTGTTATAAGATGACTTTTTTTACATTCATCCTTTTCTTTTTTGGGGGTATCTTACTGGGCATGATTCTACATACCCTTGCATGAGCCTTATTCTAAACCATGTTATTCTTGTGTAGATGATAAAATTTTCTTGGATGGCTCTGGTAGATCTGGGGCTAGTGGAGTTAGAGTTTATGGGTTCTCAATGGAGAATATTTTTGGTTATCCAATTAGTTGGAGTGGCATGAATTTTATACCATTTTTTTCAAGTTTGGTATTTCGAATCAAAATAATTGATCCTATATTTTCCCTTTTATTTACCAGTGTCACATTTTTATACTGATGGGATGTTTATAATGTTAAATATGTCATTTATTTACTGTTATTTTGACATGTTTTCCTTATTACACACACACATATTCTATTAGGACACATTGAAGGTTTTATAGGATGAGAACATCCATGTGAGATATATTCCTTATTATTTCTAGCATTCAACCCCTTGACTATTAGAGGTGGGATTTGGTTGCAATGTTTACTTATGATTGACCAATGTGCAGTCTGAATGAGTTAGATCATGTCAGTATAAAATAGGATACCCACTATAATTGAGATGTTATAAATATAATGGGGAGACTATTCCCGTGAGTTGATAACTATAAATAAAAATTAACGTAATAAAAATCCATGATCCATAACTAATAACATAATATATAAAATTCTAGGATAAGAGACCTAAAACAAATAAGAATAATAATTTTTAACAAAATTAGAATCAATATAATGTTAAAAAACACATGAATAAAGTATAAGTTCTCCCAAGGGACAATTATATACAAAACACAACTAAAAATGTTCAAAGTGATACAAACATCTATAAAAAGATGATTTAAGGCTCCACTAGATATCATATATAAATAATTACATGTGTGAAAGATAAATTATCAAACATAGGGCCCTTTAGATTTTGTAAATATCAGGTTATAAACTCTACACATCCCCAAAAGTTCATGTGTTGGGAATAAGTAATATACACAATAGTCTACGACCAGTGAAACCCATAAATAAATCCAAAAAACATATGGGTTCATGAATAACCTGATATGGTAAAGAATTCACAAAAATGAAAATTATCATATCATAGGGTAACAAAAAATCACCCTTATGAATGATCATACTTTCCTCAGAAAGTACCAGAATATGAAATTTACTACCATAGTGTGAAAAAAACTAGAGAACGAATGAGTTGTCATTCCTAAAAATAATAAAATAGGTGAATGGGGTATCACCATCAACATGCATTACTAGTGGATGGGTCATCACCACACATAATAAACCACTATATGAAGACTATATCACCATGATCATAATATTAATGGTGACTCACTTGTCACTATATATAAGCGAATGTTTGAACAAGTCGTCACTAATCATTATAGAAGAGTTGAATGAATCATCACCAAAACCCATATTAATATGAATAGGTTTTATATATGACATGTAAATTTAAGTTGAACTATATATCCTGGGAATATAACATAAGGTGAATTGGATATCATCACAATCGCTAACAAAGGTGAAAAAGTTATCACTATAATCTGTATAAGTGTGGGTGAACAAGATATCATTGGTACATCATAATAATTTGGAATGGTTTATCACTATCAATAATTGATAATGTGTGAAGTGGATATATAAAATATAAAAAAACTATAGTTAAACGGGTTATCACCATAGGTGTAATATGGGTGAATGATTTATCACCACCACAATAATCATAAACAAATGTTGATGGATTATCGGAAGAGTATAATAAAAAAATCAGGGTTAATTAGTAATAATTAATAAAAATAAACAAAAATAAGGGTGAATGGGTAATAAATATTATACATAACCTAATCAAGGGTAAATGAATAATTATTAATAAAAATAACATAATAAAGGGTGAATATATAACCACACTTGGAATTCGTTCCAACAATCTGATTTCTTCACTAGGATACCTACTCCCATGAAATTGTACACCAAGGACGCATATTTTTTCCCAACCTCCACTTTGAATGAATAATGAACCCAAATAATCATCCATTTCATATGGGTTACACTGAATTGGTAACTTTCTATATAATATTTTGACAATAAGTCCAATACATTACTAACATAATCCATACTCGCACTTCCCTCTCCCATAAAGAATTCAAAGAAACTATACATGGAACTCAAAATAAAAAAATGGAACAAAAACACCTATGAATTATAATTTCCATATCACTCTCTAATTTCCCAAGGAAACATGGAAGTCAATTACCCAGGATATGAAGAAATGTGTTTGAGTGTTTTTCCTGAGTAAAGTAGCCCATATACAGTCTCAATGAGATAAGAGGCCACATTAAAATCCTTTATTGGTCTCCCATGAATTCTTAATAAGACATCATACCATATTACATATAAAATCATATAAAAATATAGATGAATTATAGACCAACTTTCTAGTAGATATAGAATCCCATTCATGAATAATACTCCTACAAATTAATCCCACACAATGTAAATTTTAAAATTAGATAAAACCTAATATTTATGGATTTATAAGGGAATCATGTCAAGAATAATAAAAATAATAGTAGAGGATTTAAATATGTTAACATTATCTCTTAAGATCCCATGGGATTTATAAACTTATAATCGAATCCCACTAGGTGGTTAGTGGTCCACCTGGGCCAAACCCCTCTTTTCCAAATCCACTAGGTAACTTGTTGTAACATCCCACGTAATTATAGAATAATACATTTTCATATCTATAAATATTTATGAATTAGATACTATATTTTATTTAAATGGGATTTTATGTCCAATTTTTTACTCAGCATGCAATAATGGGTTTCCCCAAAATCTTATGTTGCATAGAAGATAGATTTATATCGAAAAATAATATATTATTAATATTATTATTTTAAGTATTAGTAATCACCTAGTAATTGTAATGTTGAGAATTAATTTAGATAAATATTTTATATTTAAACATTTTTATTTAATTTTTTTACTTTCTTGAAATAAATTTTATAGGCCTCAAATAAAAATAATTATAATTGTAAGCATAAAAAAGCTCTAATATTTTGAAATGGTTATTTTAGCTCCTTTGGATGTTTAACACATATTAAATATAGTTTTTGTAAATTTAAAAATTTATTTCGGACAAATTTAACTTCTTATTTGGATTAGGAGTATCAAAACATACATTGGTTGAATTTTGGTATTTTTCTGATAAAATTTATATTTTAAAGAATAGTGAAAAATACTGTGTTTTAATTCAAAACTATTTTTTTTCTAAATTATTTGTATTGTTATATTATTTTTTTAATTGATTTTAAAGTATATTTATACTATGTTTCTATAAATTAATCCAATTTGGTTCATTAGAATCAATTTCAAAATGAAATTGAATAATAATCATGTTTCTTATTAATAAATAATTTTAATATGGGGTTATATAAATGATATATTAGACTATAAATATTTCATATATACCTAAAAATATTAACTAATTCTAGTTAAATTATTTTTAATTTTTAGGAAATAAATAATTAATGTAAATGGTGACATAACGATAATTCAGTAATTTCTTAATTAATGAAAGAATCAAATAAATGATATTATAAATATTAAAATAAATATAAGTTGATATAATTGATTAAATAAATTAACTTTATGGATTAATTTTACATTTTTTGATGATTTAAAGAGATGGTTTGAAGTTATCTTGTTGTTATGATATTTCTAAAAACACACTAAAGAATACTGTCAAAAATCGAAACAATTGGTATTTTTAAATATAAATATTTTATTTAATTTTATAATATTTATAAAATTCAAAATATTCCTCCAAAATGTTTATATATTTCTAAAAATTTCATTAATGACTCATTAATTTGTCATTTGTTATGTTATCTTAATTATATTTACTCTCAAAGTGTAAATTATATTACAAAACGACAAGAGTTAAAAGGGTTTGAACAAAATGATAAAGATAAAAAAAAAATATTAAAACATGTATAATTTCTATTGGATGAGAATATTTAGACCATTAATCATACCATATTCAAACTAAATCAATTTAGAAACATTTTTAATATAAAATAATTTATTATTAATTTAATACTTTTAATAATTCAAATAGTGACACTCCCATCTCCTATAAAATTATACTCATTCCTCACTATTATATACACCTAAAAACCCTTTTTTCAGACAATATCAACCAAAAAACCTTTATATAATCCCTCCACAAATTATTTATGCTTTTTTTCAGTATAACATCAACCTTTTTAATAAAGGTGATCATCCAAAGGAAATGTGATGTTATTATTTTAGTGTCTCTATTTTATTTAATCTTTCATTTCCTTATAATATTATTTATTCAAGATGAAATAATAACTCTAGTATACTAAATATACTTATATGTTATTATTTTAATATTGTCACCTAAATCCAACTCCACTTTCACTAAATGGGAATGGAATTAAATGTTCATGCATACGTGTGAAGTATCACCGTGACGAATCGATCTAATTCATTTTCTATAACTATATATCATGCTACGTTATTATAAGGGAATTAATTTTCATATGTGATATTCATGGAATATTAATCATTTAATAAAATCATATATCAATTACATTCTTACTCTCTATTAATATATATATATTAATGTTTTTTGTGCATACCTGTGAACTATCACCTCTACGAAGCAATATAATTCATTTTTATTCACTACATAACATGTATGATATATTTAAGTTTATTTAAATTATTTATATGATATTAATGGTGTTAATATAATTATATATAGATAAAATAATACATACCTTCTTTCCATAATGATCAATGATAAATGGAAAACATTACTAATGTGTGCGAATGACTTACCATCTTCATGATTATAATGTTGTTCATTTTTTTAACCATAATTAATGATTTGTTTTAAAATTATAATTTACATATAAAAATAATAATAATTTCATGAATATTATTATGGAGATGATGGACTTATGACCACATGTAGTATTGACACCATACCATGTTCACTTTTGACTTAAGTACCGAATATCGATAAACCGTTCAATACAAACATAAATAAAATGGAATTATTATAACATGGAAATAAGTGATAAAATAAGAATCATAAAATTGAAAAAGGTTCTAAAGAAAGTATATATTAATCGCCATTAATTATTTTGGAAGATAAAGAATGTACGATACAAGTCAGACTCAAGGTATGGGACTTCGTCTCAATTTCCATTCATTGTAGAAAATTTTAATAATACAAACCACCTTATTTTATAAGGTGTATAATCAAAACCATTGACTATTAATTAAATTAAAAGGTTTTAAAAAGGAATCTTTTTATATGAATCATCTTAAATTATTTACAAAATGAAAAAAAATTATTTTCTAACGTATATGGGGATAACGACTTCTCCACTGTCATAACCATTATTTGATATTTGGATTCCTCTATAAGCCTTATTGTTCTTAAAAGGGAAATTAAATCCATAATTCCCTATTTTAGGAATTTTGGTATTAAAATGGTTTTCAAAATTGATTTACTATTTTAATATATTCAAATTATTTCATTTGATTGAAAATAAAATTTTATGAGTGAAATGTTGATAATTGAAATATTTTATGTGTTATGATTAGATAATAGAAATTGGTCATTTTAAGGGTGGTTACGTGAAAAACCAAATGTTGGTGGATCCGCGATAATCCCATGATGGGTGATTCTATTATAAACTATAGATCAGTGGTTACATTATAACCTCTAATGCATTGGGTATGATAGATAGTCATATGGATATTACATATGAAATAGTGATATGTATAGAATTCGATCATATGGTTATTAAATTTACATATAATTATAACCCAAGTTACCGTTATATGTTATATATTCTTTATATGAGTTCTATGGTTGTATTTTGATTAAAAAAAAGGTAAGAAATGAGCTTATAATCCATGGAAAGTATTTACTACTTCTTGAAGTTGAAAATTATTACTTTATTATAAATTATTCATGGATTACATGTTTTTTTAAATACTAATAGTTTTAAAATACTGTGTATCCCTTGATAATATTTTTATGCTCATCTAATGAATTGAAATGTTTTACATGGGATTTGAGGGAGAATAATGTAAAGGATGAGACCAAGAAAAATTAATGATGATTAAACATTAAAATAAACCATTTTTCATTTTAAAAGTTTTTATTTTATGAAAGAAATGGATACGGTTGTAAGAATCCACTTTTTATTTTAATGTTTTTTATGTATAAGTTATGGACTAATTCTATAATTCTATAAAATTGAAAAGGTCCTCAATGTGTAATAATGTTTAATTATTGACAAAACTCTAGATTATGAAATATTAAAGGGAAGTTCCTTATATTAGGTATTAGAGTATGGTTTAGATAGATTTAGGTGTATGTATTATTTAATATAATATCCATAAATGATATTTACTTTATGGTAAAATTGAAATGACTAAGAATTTTATGATTACCATGTTTCTTCATCAAAGATATGTCTGTTCAAAATGGTTTTCCAAATAGGAAACATGGTAGTTGTGCTAGGAAGGCATCTATAGGAAAACAACATTCCTAATTAGCTTCCTGAGATGGTAGAAATTATATTTGAATAGTTTGTTGTAGAGATGGGTTAGTTAAATCAGGTGATAAATGGTGGTGGTGTCTAGGATAAAGATCAACCATGGAGGAATATGTATGTACTATATCATTTAATGAGGTAAAATCCCCAATCATTTAGAGGATCATATGAAGTATTGCTAGCATAAGGATGGATTAAATCACTAGAAATGATGTTGGATGTAATGGGATGTTCATAAAATCAAAAGGTTAGCCTTTTTGTTTATCATTTTTGAAGGTGAATCCAATTAGTGGTGGTCAATGGTAAAAAATATTAGTGGAAGTGTAGTGATTTATTCCATGGAATGGGATGAATATAAGAATATATTCCTTTAGAAATATTTTCCTAGATTTTTTTACCTTAGGTTTGCAAATAAATTCTTGGAATTAAGACAAAAGGTGTAAGATTTGGTGGATTCATATGAATATAATTTCACCTATTTGGAAAGGTACATCCCACATTTTTTCCAAGATAATCATAGTATGATAAATCAGTTTTACAAAGGATTGAATATGATATATCTAATGGCATTAGCTTCTCATGAGTTGAAAAGCTATGAGAAACTTGTCTGATGTGCAGAAAACGTACAAATAGAGTTTTCTAATGATCATGTATTCCATGAGAGAAAGAAAAAGAAGGAATCCAGTTAGTAGGAAATAGAAAAAAATTCATTAAAGATGTTTGGTGTTAAGAAACCAAAATTTCCATCTTGTGAGAAGTGTGGTAAAAATAATCCTTGATCATTTCACTAAAAATATGGGATTTTATTTTTATGTGGTAAGTCTGGTCATATTACTCATGAGTAGAAGGGATATGATCAAACAAAAAATGAAAGGCTAGTGGTAAGATGTTGTATTTGTAATGAGTTAGGAAATTATGCCAATGTGTGTACAAATTTGATTACCCAAGGTGGAAATCAGCATGATAAAAATCCAAAGGTCATGTAAAAATTATTTCTACTACTAAGGATAACATTGGACCTTCAAATCAAGTGGTGACATGTATGTTATGGGTTATTTCAAAATATTCAAGTACTCAGACTGAGTCTGGATCTTCACATTATTTTATTTCTGATAGCATTTCAATTAAATTAAAAATATGACATCATGAATCTGGTATATATCTTTTTGTAAAAACTCTTAGTGGATGTATTAAAGAAACAAATATTTATAAGAATATTTCTATTGTCATTAGTTGCATGATTTTTCCTAAAAATATTTTTAAACTTTCCATAGTGGTATTTGATGTCATTTTGGTTCTGGATTGGATTTTATTTTGTCATGCTAAAATAGATTTCAAAGAAAATAAATTTATATTCAATAATTTCATACCATTGATAACATGAAAAAAGATGAGAAATTGATTAAATATGGTAGTGACTGTTTTCTAGCTCATGTTGTTGAAAAGAAGGAAGCAACTTTAATTAGTGACATTCTAGTAGTGAATGAATTCACAAATGTTTTTCCTTATGATTTTCCTGGTGTTGTTCTTGATTAGAAGGTTTAATTTACTATTGATTTAGTTCCTTATGCTTGACTATATGCTAACCTAATTTTTGAATGGATCAAGTAGATTTTGTGTATTTAAAAAAATAGTTGAAATAATTTATTTGAAAAGGTTTCATTTGACCTAGAACCTCACAATGGGGTGATCCTATTTTATTTTTGAAAAATAAGAACGGTTTTATGTGAATTTTAATTAATTATATAGCCTTCAATATCATATACATTAATAAAAAGTATCATTATTCTCATATTGATGATTTGTTTCATCAACTCTCGGGAGATCAGTATTTTTCAATGATTGATTATATGGCTGGGTACCATCAGATGAAGGTGAAAGACGATGACATTTCAAAGATAGTGTTCTAAATGAGATACATGCATTATGATTTTCTAGTTATTCCCTTTGGGTTATCTAATATTTCAGTTCTTTTTATTAATCTAATTAATTGAGTCTTTCATCCATTATTGGATTAGTTTGTGGTTGTATTTATATATGATATTTTGGTATATTCTAAAAGACAGGAAGAACATAAAAGTCACTTTGTACTATTTTTCAAACCTTAAAAGAAAATAAACTGTATGGAAAGTTTTGTAAGAGTGATGTTTTTTTGAGAAAAGTTTCATTACATGGTTGTATTGTCTCTAAAGATGACAAAAATTTTAACCCTTATAAAATAAAAGTTATTAAATATTGTCCAAGACCAAACACTATCACATAGATTCATAGTTTTATCATATTAGAGAGTTAATACTAACAGGGTTTTAAACCATTTATTGGTTATCTATCCCACTAACAATGTTAACAGCTAAGGGAGTCAATTTCATATGGACAAACTACTATGTTGATTTTTTTCAAAAATTGAAAAGAAGATTGATAAATGCTCTAATTTTGGCTCTTCATTCTATGAATGGTGAATTTTTTATCTACATTGATCCTTCATTAAAATGAGTTGGTTGTGTATTGATACAGAATGATATGTAATTGTTTATTCTTCATGTCAGTTGAAACCTAATGAGTTAAATTACCCGACACATGATTTGGAGTTATCTGCTATTTCTTCTGCACTAAAAATATGGAAAAATTATATGTTTGGTGTAAATTGTGAAATGTATACTTATCACATTTGTTTGAAATTTATATTACCTTAAAATTAAGTGACCATGAGATAGAGTAAATGGTTAGAACTAATCAAGGATTATGATTAAACCATTTATTACAATCTAGGAATAGAAAATAAGGTGGATAATGCATTGATTCAAAAAATAAATGCTATATTAACCATGCTATGTTTCAAATATGATCATTTGGTTAATGATTTGATGAATTTTGGCTTGGAAGTTTTTTGTGTAGAAATTTCCTCTATTTTGTTTCAGATTTTAGTGCAAACATATTTATCTGATATAATTATGTAAGTGTACATAGATGATAGTGAGTTTTAGAAAAAGATATAATTGGTTCAGAAAGGAAAGTTACGAGAATTTAACATTGACAAATATTGTGATTTGCGGTTTGTGAAGAGATTATATATGCCTTGTGGTTCACAATTGAATAAATATTTGTTAATTTAAGATCACAGTTCTTCATTTTCAATTCACCTTGGAAACACTAATATTCACAGTGACCTTTAGGGATTTTTCTAGTGGGATGGAATGAAAAGAGATATTCTTATCTTTATCATGAAGTGTTTGACTAGTCAGTAGGTTAATGAAGAATGATGGTTACTGATGGAGATGATTCAGACATTTATAATGCTAGAATGTAAATGGGAAAATATATCCACCAACATCATTATGGGATTACCAATGACTTCCCAAGATAAAAACACAATCTAGGGTACTATTGATCGATTGACTAAATATTATCAATTCATTATTATTCTTGATACTCTGTCTCAAGATCAAATTTCATGGTTTTGTATTAAATATATAGCCATGTTTCATGGTGTTTCTCTACCCATTGTATTTGATTGTGAACCTTGGTTCACATTGATGTTTTGGAAGGGCCTTAAAAACCATTGGGGTACTGAAATAAGATTTAGTACAACTTTTTATCCTCAATCAAATGGGATATCAAGACAGACTATTCTGGAATTGGAGAATATGTTACGTGGATGTTCAATCGATTTCTAGGGAATTTGGGGTCAACATAAATATTTGGTTGTGTTTTATTGTAATAATATTTATCATTCTATTATATAAATGGAACCATTTAAGGCATTATATGGAAAGCAGTGTCAAACTCCAACTTTTTCTGATGAAGTAGGTGAAAGGAAGTTGATGGGATAAGAACTAGAAGAGGAAACGGAAAAATGTTCAAATGATTCAGTAAAACATGAGGATAGCTCAAAACAAGGATACAATTTAGGCAGATAATAGGAGGAAAGATGTTTATTTCAAGGTGGGTGATCATGTATTTCTAAAAGTCTTTCTAGGAAAAAGTGTGTTGTGTTTTGATAAGAAGGTTAATTTGATTCCATGGTTCATTGGACCTTATTAAATCTTTGAAAAAGATGGATCGGTTTCTTAGAGAGTGGAAATAACTCTGTTTTTTTCCCAAGTACACAATTGATTTCATGATTCAATGTTAAGAAAGTATATTTCAGATCAATCTCATTTTTTTCAGAAGTGGTTCAGTTGAAAGATATTCTTTTTTATGAGGAACAACTAGTACAGATTCTTGACCCAAGAGAAAATTTTTTTTGGAATAAGGTGATTCAACAGGTTAAGGTTTTATGAAAAAAACCATATAGTTGAATAAGAAACATGGGAATCTAAAAATGTTATGGGGGAGGAATATCCCCACATATTTTATATGTTCATAAAATTGCGATGATGCATTATCAAAAAGCTGTAAGGATATAATATCCCAGGTAATTAAAGAATAAAGATTTTTCATATCTATTAATATTTATTAGTTAGAGAGAAATTTTAATTTAATGGGGAAAATATGTATGATAGTGTACCCAACAAACAATAATGGGTTTATCTTAAATATTATGTTGTGCACAAGACTAAGTTATATCAAAAAATAATAATATTATTATTATTATTTTAAGTGGTAGTAATCTCCTAGACATTGTATTGAATGGAATGAATTAAGATAACTATATTACATTTATACATGTTTATTAAATGTTTTTACTTTATTCTAACAAATTTTATGGGATTAAAATTAGAATAAATCTAATTTTTAGCATAAAAAGCTCTAATTTTTTAAAAAGGTTATTTTCCTCCTTTTGATGGGGAACTAATTTTAAATATATTTTAGGCACTTTTATAACTTTTATATGGAAAATTAAAATTCTTATTTGGAATTGGATTATCAAAAATTACATTGTTTGAAATTTGGTATTTTTCTGATAAAATTTATATTTTAATGAAAATTGAAAAATATTGTGTTTTAAATTAAACTGTATTTTCAACTAGTTTATTTATATTTACAGATTATATTTTTAATTAGTTTTATAGTATATTTATATTTTTAATAATTTAATCCAATTTTTTTCATTTAAATCAATTTCCCAAAGAAATTGAATAGAAAACTATGTGATCTTTTGAACGTTTTACTTAAAAATCATATTTTCTTATTCCATCAATGAGATTAAATTTTAATTAATTTATGCCAATTATATTTTTTGAATATGTAAAAATATATTCCATACTTCTAATCATAAGTTCCAAATTTTATAAATAGGTCCCTGTTATTTTTGGACATTATGAATAGTAACTTTTGTAATTATTTTCATTTCCATAGTTAAGGGTAAATCAGGTAATTAAAGGTTAAAATAATGTTATAAATATTATTAAACTACTCAAAAACATGTTATAATATTATTGGATGATTTATTTCATATAATAAAATCCATGGTCCAAAAATATGTCCTTTAGAATCCACACTGTTGTGATTATGACTATTATAACATTTTATTTAAACTAAAGACCAAGATGTCATAATCATGTCTCTTATAACTAAAAAAACATAATATGGGGTTATATAAGTTATATATTAGAATATAAATATTATTTATAGAGATAAAAATATTAACTACATAATTTTAGTTTATTTATAATTTTTATTAAATAAATAATAATTGTAAATGATGACTTAATTATGATACCAAAATTTCATAATTAACGAATAAATCAAATAAATGATATTATAAATATAAAAATGAATATAAGATGACATAATTAATGTCATACACAAGTTTTATTAATTAATTTTACATTTTATTATGATTTAAAGGAGTTGGTTCAAACTTGTATTTCTATTATGATATTTTTAAAAAGTCATCAAAAGAATAGTGTAAAACATTACACTATTGGTATTTTAAAATATAAAATATTTTATTCAATTTTATAATATTTCTAAAAATCTAATATTTATCCCAGAAGATTATATAAGTCTATTAAATTCATTAATTACACATTAATTGGTCTTTTGGTATGTTATGTTAATTATTTTAACTCTCAAAATGTAAATTACTTGACAAAATAATAAGAGTTAAACGGGTTAAAACAAAAAGATAAAGATAAAAAATATTCAAACATATATAATTTCAATTGTAGGATTATGTTAATACCCATAGTCATAATATTGTTTATATACATCAATTTTTTCCCATTTTTAATAGAAAATAAATTTATATTAATTTAATAAATTAAATAATTCCAAGCATACCCCTCCCAACTATTAGAAAAGGGCAGCCATTCCTCTCTATTAATAACACTTAAAAAACCTTTTATATCATCCAATATCTAGCTAAAAATTTACAAGAATCCATCCCCTCATTCTTGAAGTCCTGTTTTAGTAATAAAACATTCTTTAGAGGTGTTAATGTGTTATGAAACGTGCTCATCTGAAGGAAAGGTAATGTTTTAATTTTAGAGTTTCTATTTTATTTCTTCTTACAATTCCTTAAAATCTTCTCTATACATGATGAAATAATAAATATATTATAATAAATAAAATGAGATTTTATTATTTTAATATTCTTACCGAAATCTGTATCCACATCTATTAAATTGTAAAGGAAGTAATCATTCATGCGTACGTGTGAACTTTCACCTCCACAAACGGATCAAATTAATATTTCATAACCATCTATCACGACATGTTATAATAATGAAATTAATTTTCATTTGTGATATTAATTAAATATTAATAATTATAATATAATAATATATCAATTATGTTCTTACGTTCCATTCGTATAAAAATGATAACGGCGTTTGTGTGTATGTGTGAACTATCACCTCCACAAACCGATGCGATTCATTTTTATTCACTACATAACTTGAATGGTATATATAAGTATATTTAAATGAATAATTTTATATTAATGGTTCCATGATAATTTTTAAAGGTAAAATAACATTTACCTTTTTTCCATAATGACCAATGAAAAATGGAATACGTTACTCATGGGTATGTATGACATACCGTCTTAAATGATTATAACATTATTAATTTTTAATAACCCTAATTAATGGTTTAATTAAAAATTATAATTTATTCCCAAATATGATAATAATTTCATTATTATTATTCTATAGATGATGGACTTATGACCACATGGACTATTTACATCATACCAAGTTCATCTTCAACTCTTGTACCGAATATCGACAAAACATACGATATAAACTTAAATAATTATGTAATTATTATAACATGGAAATAATTTATATAAATGGAAAAATAAAATTTATAAATTTTCTCATGAAGTTATAAATTAACCTATGTTTGTTATTTAGGAAGAAAAATAATGTATGATATAAGTCAGACTCAATGTAAGGGAATTCATCTCAATCACCTTTCATTTAGGAGTATTTTGATAATATAAACCAACTTCTTTTATAAGATGTATAATCAACCCCTTTGAAATTTAATTTTATTAAAAAAAATTCAAAAGAAATATATTTTAGAATAATTTTAATTTATTTACAAAATATTAAAAGGAATGTTATTTTAATGTATGTGGTGATAGTGTCTTCTCTGCCACCGTAACCATTATTTGATATTTGGATTTCTTTATAATCCATAATGTTTTTAAAAGGGAAAAGAAATCCCTTATTCCTTTTTTTGGTATTTTGGAATTGAAAATATTTTTTGGAAATTGATTAATGATTTAAATACCATGAAATGATTTCGTATGATTGAAAATAAAATTTTATAAGTGAAATGTTAATAATTTATCTTTTACTTATTATGATTATACAATGGTACTTAGACATTTGACATCTAGTTATGTGATAAACCAAATATGGGTGGTTCTGTGATAAACCAAATATGGGTGGTTTCATGATAAACCAATGATGCATGGTTACCTTATAACCTCCAATGCATTTGGTATGAAATTCGGTCATATGGTTATTCACATTGTAAGAGTAATATGTATGAAAGTTGGTCGTATGGTTATTCCATTTATGTATGATTAAGTCCCAAGTTAACTTTATATGTTATATTTTATTTGTATAGATTTTATGGAAATATTTTGATTTCAAAAATGGTAAGAAATGATATTATAATACAAGGAAACTATTTCTACTTTTTTAAGGTGAAAATTATTACATTATGATAAAATATTCATGCTTTTCTTGTTTTTTTCAAGACTAATATCTTTCCACTTTTTTGTATCCATTACTTATATTTTAATAATTATACTAGTCATTAAAAAAATTCACATGAATAAATTTAAAATAGACTCAAGTATGAGATTAAGGGAAATTTATAATGTTTAAACATGAAAAGAAATCATATTTCATTTTAAAATTTTGAGTTTTATGAAATAAATGGATAATGCTGGAAGTGTCTAATTTGTATTTCTATGATTTTGTTATGTACGAGTGTTAGTATAATTCTCTAAATCTCTAAACTTGAAAATATCCCCAATGTGAAATAAATTGTAATTCTTTACATAACTCAAAATTATGTAATGTTTATGTTTGGGGCCTTATAATGCTACCAAGCCATCAAGAACTAGTTTTATCTATCTCCAAAGAACATATTTATACAATGCGATTATTTCCTCAAACACAATCCTCAACCTTTACCAATAACTCCAACAGTAAAAATCCACTATAAAAAAAATTATTCAATAAAAAATTAACAAAATTCGTAATTTAATATATAGAGGTTGTTGAATGTACTAAACATTATTATTGTATTATAATTATAAAAATTAAAGTAACACTCCCACCACCTATTCTCATCATTTACATCACACCACCTGGCATTCCATCCCTAATAATTACCAAACAACATGCATCCATTTGTCCATAAAAATTTCCCTACTCCCCAAAAATCAACCCACATAAAATAATCCCTAATAACATACCACCACCCCCAATATTCATTATAGTAATCTATAAATAAAAATTAAATTAGTCAGAATAAATAAAAATGATGTCGGTTAAATTGAAAAAAAAAACTAGTTTAAGAAATTAAATGAGTATTTATAATTATATTAGAATATGGGGGATGTATTTATTTATTAATTTATATATTTTTAGGATTAGGTTTAGTTTCCAAAACTAATAAACATGATCATATTCAGTTACCCTAATTTTTATAACTCTCCAATTATTTTTCATCCCTAATATTGATAAATTATTTATTTTTTTCTTAATATTGTTATTTAATTTTTGTTATAAAATGTGTTTTATATAATTTTATTTTGTATTTCTTGTTAATAAAATAGATAATCAATGTTTCTTGATTTCTATTATAGAAATAAATCATTTTTGTGAGTATTTTGTAGTTCTTTCATACTTTTAATATGATATTACATGAAATATATCATTTTTATTTATAATTGTTATCAATTACATGACTCATGTTTTATTATAATTTTTTCGTTAATAATTTATAATATAGCATGTTTTATCAATTTTTATTTTATTTTTAACATAGAAATAAAAAATATATATTTTTATTATTTTATTAAATTTTTTCTTAGAATATACAACATATTGTATGTGTTTTTTTTATTTTATTTTAATATATAATAGGGCATATGTTTTAAAATTTTAATTTCAATATTTTATACTAAAACATGTTATATATTTTTTCCTTTATTTTTATTAATTAAAAAATATGTGTGATACGTATAAAAGGTTATTTTTCAATAAATTAAATTGGTAATCAATGAGGATTTAAATTCAGGAGTTCATTAATTTTAACCCTATAATTTTCTATATTTTTTGGATCACAATAGAACTTATTATAAAATTTTCCTTCTATAAAATGTTTATCTTTATATTTTCCATAGATGTTTTATTAATAGGTCAATCCTATGAAAAATAGTTTTTTAATTATTACAAATAATACTACTAGAATAGTGGTGATCTGATTAAATTCATAAGGAATTAAAGAGTGAATTCAATGGTCTATTATATTTTTTTACTTATTATTAATATAAAACTAAATGAAATAATGTGGATGGCTAAGTGAATGAGAGATATGAAATGGGGAAGGGATAAGGTAATGGGTACTTTACCTATTCAGTTATTTAAATGTAACATCCATGAATCATTTTGAATTTATTTTTCATTTAATATCCATTATTTTTTTGTTTTGGGGGTTTCCCATGTTTTTTTGATGAAATGGTGAGTTTTCATGATTTGGGCCAAACTTTGAGCCCATTTCAAAATTTAAAAACCAATTTTGTTTCTTTTATAAAATTTTTATTTTTTAATATTTTCCCCCTTTCTAATTTATAAATTCACCCTATCTTATTAACACCTCCATTTCAATTTGGACCCTTTCAGAATCCATAATAATACTGGATTTGTGATTGTATTTAAGGATTTGGTCTAGTATGAAAGCCCATTTCCAGTTAAAAAAATATTTTTTTATTTAAAAACAAATTCAATTTTTACTATTTTTTAGTAATTCCACCTCTAACCTGATCCCACTAAATAGTGGCGTGCGCCCATTCTGTTCTCGACCTCTTTGGAGCTAATTTACTTTTAGGATTAAGTCGATACCTGTTAGGATTCCTCAATTCTAGTAGATTTATAAAGGTAATTTGTTTCCTTAAAAACTCATTCATTTCTTACTGTTTTACCCCATTAAAATTGATACTTGATCTCCTCATTCTTGTTCTAACCTCCATTTAATTTTTAGTTATTTGAAAAATTAGATACTGGTGGATTTAGGTCGATTTCCCCGATATTCATTCAAGTAAGTGTTCCTCCTTTTCTTTTCTTCCATTTCTTTAGGGTTTCATCCCTCTTTCGTGATGTTCCAAAGTGTCCCAAAGATATTTTTCGAACCTAGAGTTTTAAATGGTGTCTTTTTGGTGTAATATTAAAATTTTAGGTTTCTCTTTGCTTCCTTGTGGGGCGGCAATGGTGTGCTTGATGTTCCACACCAAGATTTGAGGGATTCAACACTTTCGGTAGGTGGATCCCTGTGTAAAAAATTATTGATGAGTTAGATTACTGTATTTTCTAATTCTACATATTCCTCTTAAGTTGTGTGGGTTGTGAAAAATGTTCATTATTTATTTGATTAAGGGTTTAATTTTATAGTTTCATTTTAGCCTGAAATTGGGTGTTTTTCATGTGTGACACTTAGGGTATTATTTGGGAGTATTTTAGAACATACAATATTGATTTAATGAAACTTTTTTGGGCTTCCAATTATGAATTGGTAGGGTCTTGGTGTGCCATTGGGTTTGAAAGTGGGTTTTTGAATGAGTTTAAGGTGTAAAACTATGTTGTACTTCTTGAATGTGATTTCAAAAACGTGTATTTTTCATGTGGATCTTTTATGGCATTGTTTTAGGTTTTTGTATAACACTTGGGGGTTGTTTAATAAAAGTTTTTGGGGGTTTCCAATTCGGTTTTCAATTTTTATTGGTGTGATTTTTTCCTTGAAAGATGGTTTTGAAATGGGTTTTATGTGAAAAGATTGGGTACACTCCTTGGAATTGTTTTTTGAAAGTTTTGAATGGTTTAATGATTTATGTAAGAGGTGAAACCATATTGGAAAAATGTTTTGGATTGTGTATATTTTGAAATGGTCCATTTTAAATGTGAATGGGGTTGTCTTGTGATGTGTATACTCTTGTAAATTTTTTATAAAAATGTTTAACAGATTTACTGAAATGTGGAAGAGGTGTGAACTTGAGGTGGGCAGTTTGTGTGAGTGTGACATGAAAAAATGGTTTTTTTATGAATAATGGTTTATGAAAAATGTGAGGGGGATGTTATGTGATGATTTTAATATTTGTAAATATTTTATTAAATTGTTAAAGTAATTTTTTGATTGTATAAGTTATGAAAAATGTGTTGTGGGCTTTTTTGGTGTGAGTTTGATTTCAAAATGAATTTGAACGAAAAGTGGATTTTGTGACTTGTGTGTTGTACATGGGGCTGATTGGTTAATATGTGATGTGTAAGTGATATTTTAAAGTGAAAACTATATAGCATGGCTTGTTGAACATGTTTGTTCACAAGGGGGAAACCTGGGTATCTTGGTGGGTGGACGTGTACTAGTATGCTAGTGAATCCCTTGGGTTTGGCCACAGTTTCACATAGAAAGATTGATTCATACAACACTAACTAGACTATGATGATGATTATTGTAGACCACTAGTTTATGGGTATTCTCACTACTAGTGGATTGTGTGCATGAGAACAGATATTGTGATGGTTACTCTCACCGAGATACGAGGTAACTGGGAACCACAACGAGCTAGTGCCTCTAGGGTTATTTTATATTTCTTGTGCTAATTTGATTATTTTTTCTTACCATTGGAATAAATTATTTTTAGAAAGAAATTTAGGTAGTTTTTTCATTTATTTTAAATGTGATGATTCTTTAAATTACCCCACTTGATAATTATTTTAATTTTTAAGTTGTGTCTTTTAGAAATTGTAACTAGCATTGACAATTTCTGAAAAATTGCAAGATTTCCGTCTATGAATTTTTATCACATAGAATATCTTAGTGGTGGTATCCTATTTGGGAAATTTCTCACACCATACTTACACCCTTGGGTATAAGTATACTTGGTTATTTTTGTGTCACAGGTTTGGGTACATCTTTTGTGCCAACAGTTCGGGTTTTTATCGGTCGTTCATGATAAAGTGTTGTGGGGATGGCATGGGGGTGGTGCCTCTTTCCATGTGGAGGTTCTTGTAATGTGCTTATTTTTTTTACCTTTTTAATGGTATTTAAACATTGTTTTAACTTATGTAATTAATTTCTAAAATTTTTTAAATGAAGATTTTAGTTGAAAAATCTAAATTAGTTTTCTTGAGTTATTTTGTTGTTTAATGTTTATAAACCCAGGTAAATCATTACCAAACATTATTTAATGATACCTGGGATCATGTGAAAACCTATGGGTATTGGGAATCCCCTTTGGGCCTTGTCACAGGTTGGGTCGGGTGCTAGTTTTGATGGCGACCAGATTCGGTTCGTGACAAAATGGTATCAGAGGAGGTTCAGGTTAACCCCTTGGATCATGTTATTTGGGGAATAGTCGAGATAGTTTGTAGTTAAAATTTTCGGGAGTTAGAATTATGGTTATGGTTATTGTTTCTGATCACCAGACCTCATTATTGGATTGAATTCACTAGAAGAGTCACTACTTATCTAAGTTCTTCGGTTTTCTTGGTTTGATGATAATTAGGGGAAATGAAAAGAGAGTTGGGTTAATGGTCTCGGGGAGCTCACAGGGCCTAGAAAGCCATGTGGATTCAGTGATATTTCCCTAGAACACTCTCTATTATGTTGAAGTAATTGGTGTATGGATACCAACCAGATGTCCAAGTCACCCACCAGAACTAGTTTCTTCTCACATAGTCTTGTGTCCTATAGTTTTGAAATCTGGTAAGTTCAAGTTTAAAGAAAAAATGACATGGTTTTAAGAATTATAAAGGTTTTGTGAAATTATTTTGTAATAAAGATAGAATGGTTATATTTTTGAAATGGTAGAATATAATTTTTATAATTTTATTGGAATGTAAAATGGTTAGTTTTCACCTCTTTTGAAATCAAGAACTATTTCAAGGTTGGTTTTGAAAAAGTGTTTCCAATAATGTTATCTAAACTACTGAAAGGTGTTTTAATGGGATTAGATGTTTTAAAATTGATGTGAATGGATTGAGAGTGAGTTTTAATTGAATAATTTTTTATTTCTGAAAATATTTGGTAAGTTGTAATTTGGGTTTGATTTCATGGTTAGAGGTTTTGAGAAAAAAAGGTATTGGGTGACTGTTTTGGTTATGAAAAGTGGAAAGAATTTTTGTTTTCACCTTTAGCATTTCTGTGAGAGACCACATATATGGGGTTTTATGGGATGATGGATGGCTTATGGCATGGATGGATGGATTCTATGATGGATATGTGGAGGGTGGCCGTTGTGGCATAGAAACATGCCTGTATGAGGCCCATGGGGTACTATAGGTGGATACACTTACCACTGAACAATTTTCCTTTCAAATAAATGTTTTTAAAGGAAAAAATTATGTTTTGATAACATGATTTTAATGGTGTAAATTATGTGTTTTTTAAATTTTGATGTTTTTGGATGCATTGAGTTGAAGAACCCTTCATGTTTGATCTATGTTTTTGGTCTGTGTTTGGTCGGTAAGCTGGGTAGAAGCATAGTTTAGTGGTCTCTTCGGAGAAATGTTATGGAATTACTTTATAGTAAATTCATATATGTTTTTGGATCTGTTTTGTGGAACTTTTTATCCATTGGACCAGGTTGGCTGGGTCCTTGGGCTCTCACGTTGGATAAGATATGCCCCTATTAAGGGTTAGTGCACAATTGAAGTGAAACTCGGATTGTTTTAACATTGGAAAATTCTCTATTTAATCAATGTATGGAATCCATTCTTGATCCGTGTCAAATGAGTCTACACACATTCATTTTTGTGTTTGAGGATACTCTTGTAGTGGGAGAGTGCTCGTGGAAAGCTGAAAGAGACCATTGTTTCTTAAGTTTCCAGATTCGTCGATGGTGGAAGTGTTCTGGGGTTGTTAGTGTGGATGAGTGTCTGGATGGTGTCTAAGAGGGCCTCTTGGTGCTTCATAGTCTCTTTGAAGTTGGATTTCACATTAAACTACATCTGTCGGAAATCTGGTCACAATAGAATATTATGGCCACTTTCTAGAATTGTGTGTTGTTTGGGGATGTAGTGTAAGGTCCCTCTCTATGCATTGTTTATATTAGTCGTAATGGTCATGTTCGTTGATGCCTCGTGATGTCATTTTCTCGATTGACCGTAAAGGTGAAGGTCGTGTAATTCTCTACGAGTCTTTGTTATGTTGGGATAATGTATCCCTTGGAAAAGCATCAAAATCATCCATTTTAGAAGAAGATGAATATAATTGTTTTTTACTTAAATTATTTCCCACTCAAAAAAACAAGGTGTGATGTGTGTTCATCTTCAAAGACATTATTTCGGATAAATTTAAGGTTAGGGAAATGTGTGTTTGGAATTTGTTATGTCTTGGAAATATTATTGAGGATTGCGTTTTAGTTGTTGGTGGAACTGAAAGAATAATTCTCATTCAGGTGGTTTCCAAAGCCTATCTACGAGGTCGATGATACTTCAATCATTTGTGCTCACGCCATAGGTTTCGGAGAGAAGCTAGCTCATAGTCAAGAGAAATACCAGGGATTTTTAAACACTTGTACAAATTATTATCCTAAGTATGAAAGATAGGAATAGTTTATAGATATGATGTGATCATCTTTATTTTGTTGTTCCCGTTCGGTAAAAATAGGTGGAGGGCCTTGTACCCATGTCATCGCCCAATGTTATTCCCTCCCCCTTTGGTTTCAATTGAGTCTTTGGAGAATGGTTAGAAATTTGGCTAGACAGGCTGAGATAACAGTTTGAGTAGGGTTAGTAGTGACCTTTTTCTAGGAATCACTACGGAAATAATGATTTTCATAGTTTGTGCATTGTTTCCCAAAGCATGTGGACTAACCAGGCAACCTTCCAAAATTGTTAATTTTTTTCTCATTCAGTGTCAGCCCATGCTGGTTGGTTAAGATGGTTGGTTCTTAAGGTGGGGAGACCGATTATGATTCTCATACATGTTCCTTTATAAATTTTGAATGGAATTCTACCCTTCATACCAAGGATTCCATTCTGGCCTCCCCTTGTTAGTGTCCTGGTTATGTCTCAGGAAAAATATATGTTGTCTCTTATGGTGGGGATCCAATTTGTGTCCCCCCATACCTGTAAATCATATTTATCCATGGTCTTGACTTAGTGGTAGGTATTCTCATTTGGATATATCTAGCTACCAGCATCATCCTTTAGTTAATGTTGGGATAGGATAACGCCCAACGGTTTAGTTATATCAAGGTAAGTGTAACCTTGTTCGATGTTGTTTGTTTGGGTGAATTTCTTGAGTCTTGTTCAGATAGTGTTTGAGGAGTTTATTTTGGGATAAAGTATCAATGTGATTGATCACTTTAGAAAAGTGGTGTATGTTTTTGTTGTGAGAGTAATCCTTCTTTAATTGATCACTAGAGGTGTTTTCGCCTTTAGGGGCGAAGCTTGGAAAAGAATTACATCTTGGTTTATTGGTTGGGTTTGGTTTTTTGTATATCGCCTTACTGTGGCTTTCTAGGGATGGAAAGTTTTCATGGTGGGGGGAATTTTCACATGAATGGCTTATTTTGAATTTATTTTTCATATAATTTCCATGGTTTCTTTCTTTTGGGGGTTTCCAATGTTTTTTTGAGGAAAGGGTTGGTTTTCAAGATTTGGGCGAAACTTTGAGCCCATTTCCAGATTAAAAAAACAATTTTGTTTCTTTTATAACATTTTTACTTTTTAATATTTGGCACCTATTACAATTTCATAATTGTCTCTCCTGACCTGTTCACACCACCATTTCAATTTGGACCCTTTAGAAATCCATAATAATGGTGGATTTTGGTTTTTATTTAAGGATTTGGGCCTTCTGGAAATCCCATTTCTAGTTTTAATACAATATTTTTTTATTTAATAACTTATTCAATTTTAATTATTTTTCAACGATTCAACCTCTAACTCGAGGACACTAAACCCGGGTGTGCCCACATTCCCTTCTACTCCTCTTTAGAGCTCATTTTCGTCACGGATTAAGTTGAATCATCTTAAGATTCCTCAGTTCGAGCAGATTTATAAAGGTAATTTTTTCCTTAATAACTCCTTCAGTTATCACTCTTTTTTCTCCATTAAAATTCCTACATGATCTCCTCATCCTTGTTAGAACCTTCATTAAATGATTTTCTATTTTAAAATTCAGATAATAGTGTATTTAGGTCGATTTCCCCAAGATCCATTCAAGTGTTCCTCCCTTTATTTTCTTCCATTTCCATTGGGTTTCATCCATCTTTCTTGATGTTCCAATGTTACCAAAAGATAGGGTTAGAACCTAGGGTTTGACATGGTTTCCTTTTTAGTGTAATATTGAGATTTTAGGTTTTTCATCACCTCTTTGTGGTGCAACGGTGGTGCACTTGATATATTGCACCAAGATTTCAAGGATTTAACACTTTAGGTAGGTGGTTCCATTTGTAAACAATTATTGATGAGTTAGATTGCTATATTTTCTAATTCTTCATATTCCTTATATATTGTGAGTGGTTAAAAAATATTTTATGATTTATTTGGTTAAGATTTTAATTTTATGGTTTAATTTTAGCTTGAAATTGGGTGTTTTTCATGTGTAACACTTGGTGTATTATATGGGTTTATTTTAAAACATATGAAAATGGTTTAATAAATCTTGTTTGGGCTTCAAATTCTGCATTGGTAGGGTATTGGTGCGCCATTTTGTTTGAATGTTCGGTTTTTAATGTGTTTAAGGGGTAAAACCATGATGTTCTTCATAAAAGTGATTTTGAAAACGTGTGTTTTTCATGTAGATATTTTGTGGTATTTTTTGAGGTATTTGTATAACACATGGGTGTTGGTTAATAAATGTTTTTGTTGCTTCCAATTCTATTTTTAATTTTTATTGGGGTGATTTTTCCTTGAAATATGGTTTTGAAATGGGTTTTATGTGAAAATCATGGGTACACTCCTTGGAATTGTTTTATAAATTTTTTGAATGGTATAATGATTGATGTAAGAGGTGAAATAATATTGGATAATAGTTTTAGACTATATATATTTTTAAATGGTCCATTTTAAATGTGAATGGGGTTATAATGTGATGTGTATACTCTTTAATTTTTTTTATAAAAATGTTTAACGGATTTACTGAAAATTGAAAGAGGTGTGAACGTGAGGTGGGCTATTTATGTGAGTGTGATGTAGAAAATGGATTTTGATTAAGAAGAATGATTTATGAAACATGTGAGGGGGATGTTATGTGATGTTTACCATATTTGGAAAGATTTTATAAAATTTTTAGAGGATGTTTTTGATTGTGAATTTATACAAAATGTGTTGGAGGCTATTTTGGTGTGAGTTTGTTTTCAAAATTCATTTGAACGATAAGTGTATTTTGTGACTTTTGTGATGTACATAGGGATGTTTGGTTAATTTGTGATTTGTAAATGATATTTTCTTTTGAAAACTATATTTCATGGCCTATTGAACTTATTTTAGCACAAGAGGGAAACCCGGGTATATATGTAGGTGGACGTGTACTAGTATACTAGTGAATCCATGGGATTTGGCATTAGTTTCACATAGCAAGATTGGCACTTAAAACACTAACTAAACTATGATGATGATGATTGGGGACCACTAGGTTATGGGTATTCTCCCTACTAGTGTCTCTTTTGCACAAGAATAGCTATTGTGATGGTTACTCTCACCGAGATACGAGGTACCACGAACCCCCAACGAGCTAGTGCCTATGAGGTTATTTACTATTGCTTGTTCTTATTTTATTCTCCCTATCTAGCTTTTTTTTTGAAAACATGCTATATTTTTGTCTATGAATGTTTATCCCATAGAATATCTTAGTTGTGGTATCTTACTGGGCATTGGCTCACACACAACTTACACCCCTGGGTGTAAGTTTACTTGGTTATTTTTGTTGTCATGGGTTTGAGTACATCTTTTGTGCCAAAAGTTCATGTTTTTACCGATTGTTAGTGATACTGTGTTGTGGGGATTTTTGAGTGTGATGACTATTTCCATGTAGAGGTTCCTGGGATGTACTTATTTGGTTTTGTACCTTTGTAATGGTCTTTAAACATAGTTTCAACTTATGTAATTCAGTTCTGAATTTTTTTAAAAGATGGGTTTAGTTCAAAAATCCAGATTTGTTTTATTGAGTTCGTTTTTTTGTTTAATGTATACAAACATGGGTAAATCATTCCCAAACATCATTTTATGATAACAGAGCACTTTTTCCAGCCTGTGGGGATCGGGAATTCCCTTTGGTCCTTGTCGCGGTCCTGGTCGGGTGCCGGTCATGATGGCAACCATATTCGGTTCGTGACATTAAATACACTTCAACATTATAAAATGACTACCTGGTGATCACAAAACTAAGTAACCTTAATTTCTATAACAATTATTATGATTAAGAAAATAGTTTTTACGTAAAATTATTTTATAACTTATCCAACCAAATTAAACTAAATAATACGCATTTAATTATTAATATTAAATATAGGCATTTTCATACCAAGATTTTGGATGCAATCATCTCTATCAAGCCTGAATTTCATATGTTGGGAATCATGAAAGATAATATGGTTTAAAAAGAAACAGAATAATCATAAAATTAATCATGATGTGTTCAGTATTTTTACAAGTATCCATATTTTATACATATCAATAAACACTTGAGAATAAGTGAATTAACTCAAGATAACATGAAAAATTATTGTGTTAATGTCATTTCTCTATTTTAACATGCGATTTAAGGTTGTAGCACCATACAAAAAATCTTGAAAATGGAATACAATAAAAAAGAAACAATAAATTTTGTTATCGGGAAATTTACCATTGAAAATAATTATCCCATAATGATTATTAATTCAATATATCATAAAAAATTGAAATAGAATTTTTTTTAAGAAAATGAAATAAAAAATAATATAAATTGTAATATAATAAAGTCCCCAAAGAGGGGATTTTCACTTTACAATGATGACTAATATGTAAATTAAAAGAGGGAAAATAAAATTCGTTGCCAATTTAGAGTACATTGAGGAAATTAAATCTTCCTCTTACATTGGTCTATGGGATGTGAAACCAGATTCCATAAAATTCTCGTTATATGTCTCTCCTCTTGTGACTTTCCTAAGTCCTATCATTATTGTTGTTACTCTATGATGTTATAGTGCTATAGAGATTTTTTAATGGGATAATAAATATAATGAGGTTAAATTATTATGATTTTTGTATGTTTTTAAGGTCTAGTGTTTATTTTCGAGTGAGATAGATTTGTAGCATGGGAATTATTACATTCTCCTCCTTGAGAAGCCATACTTGAATACATGATCAATGAAAATACAAACCATCTTTATATTGAACTAATAACACTATTGTATCAACAAAAACACTATGGGTGATGGATTAATTATATAGTATCTCTACTGAATCACATAGCCCCTACAAATATCAGGATACCACTCATTTCTACTATAACCTGTCACCTATATTGCCAACAACAAGAGCATGCACCATCCTGAATTTTCATATCAGGAATCAATAACTATACAGAACAAGAAATATTTAACCCTAACTCATTACTATATTGTTCTTTGTTTTAGAATAAATTATTGTATCATGAGATACTTGGTGATTATTTCCTCAAATATGTTTCCAATACCACACCCCTTGGATTTCAATAAAATTCCTCCCTAAAACCATCCCCTAAATAGTATTATGAACACACTATAAATTATAGTGAACTATCATGGGCAGTACCAAATCAACCCTTATAGTAGAACCAAGTAAAATGTACATGAATACACATTCTAGACGCACACCAATATAGACCATTAGTAGAACCATAAATCCACCTTTCTTGTATATAAAATGGAGAATGAAAATTAAATCTATTTCAATGAGCCACCTAAACCTCACTAGATGTAGAAAAAATAATTCATTATGTTTCTAAGGATTAAATCACACTTACTTAATGAAATTAATGTTAATAGAAACCTGAATCACAAGATCATCAGTCAATGTAAAACTCAAAACATGTAAAATATAAACAAATAACATGTAACTTTAATTATATGTGTCTTACACTCCTATCTCCAGTAATGTTTTTAATGAAGATTTATATGGAATAGCTAAAGGACTCTTCCCTTTGAGGTGTATCCACATGAAGATCTGAATCACCCAATGTTTGGATAGGATTATCCTTCACACTACGATATTTTAATATCTCTTGAGATAAATGGGTAAGGGAAATGAGAGATTTTGATGATAGAGATAATCGATATGAAGATTTCTCAAGGATTATGCACCATTTCAATGGCTACTACCTCTTAGTATTGGCCTCGTGGATGATTTTTGGACCTCTATAGAATTTACTCATACCATAAAAAATATACATGTAAATGGTTATGATTATAATGGTTTATAAACTCTTTGACATACATTTATTTAAAATATAACTACAATTTTTATTCTCTCATGAATTTCGTGTATTAATGATAGCCATTATGGAAGTAATCTGAATGTTACCACTATGAATTTGACTCCGTCATTTATCATAGGATTCTAAGGTTATTGTATAATAAAAAAACAAAATATTATAGTATGAATTGATCATATACAATGATATTATATGATAATGGTAATATGATATTACTATAAAATACTAAATGATATTCATAGGCCAGTAAATTTGACATGTTTTGGTTTCTATATTTCATTCCATATACAATATAAATATCATGCACTATGATATTGGCATATATACGTAGATAGAATTATGAAATTACTCCAAAAATATCTCACTTCCACTAATGCCTCATATATTTTTTCTTATTTCACTTTATATTGTATCATATACATTTACATGGGATGTTATATCCAAAACAAATTTTGGATATCAGCAAAAAAATTGGAAATAAATCATCAATTTCATTGTGTATCATATCATATGAAACGCCTTATAAATATCCATCCAAAACACCGTTTATATAAGTTCTAACCACTTTTGGAGAAACTACATGAGTTTCATAAAACTAAATCCATATTTGTCCAAACACAAATTTTAGCCACAAAAAACTTTATAGCATTAAAAACTAATATTAATTCCCGAACTCATAAATGTATGAAAAGAGTGGACTCTAGAATATAATCAATGATTCTCAAGATACAATGGGACCTATCATGATATCCTTTAAACACATGTATCATTATAAATCACTCCACTAGATATTCCATATACAAGTCTGAAAAATATTATAATCCCTTTCTCTAGCACATTGTGTGACCATGTGACACAGAGTATTTCATTTCAAAATTTCCTAATCATATATTATCAATTCCATAAGTATGGAATAGTCATTTTAATGAATACATCAAATTGTTTATCTATGAAGATGATCACATCGCATTCCCCTCATATAAATAAATAGTCACACCACTTCTACCTTATCTAGGTGTCACCATAACTTTAATTACTATAACTCAATTGAAAACATAGATGTTTTACTCTTTATACGAGAAGAAAAATCTAATCTTAGTCAAACCTCAACCGCTGAAATGATCAGAAACATACCAAGCTACCCCCTAACAAGCTAAGACTCAAGGACTTCATAAATATGTATCAAATTATAAAGGTTATCGTCTTAGGTATCATTCCAATCGTAGGTACAAATATTCAACATGAAATATTCACCCGTATTATACCAAATACATAACATATATAACTCTATATGGAAAAATTGATCGCTCATCCAACACAAAAAAAAAACATTTTTATGCCTCATTATTATATTCTATATCTCTATAATAAATCCTTCTCAAAGAAGCTTTAACAATTAATCACAACCTGTAATACTCCATGACTAACATATTTTAGTGATAACAAAGTATCATACTTTTAGAGGTTAATTATCATTTAACATCATATAATATATACATCAAACATGAAATAATGATAATGTGGATATTTAATTTTGTATAAAATTATACATTTTATTTTTTGAATATTCTTTAATAATATTAACAAAAACATACTTAATCCCCTATATAATAATATCATATATAATAGACCACCATTGATTCATTATCTTTTTATCACATTTTGAGTTTTTTTGAACTCATTTCATATCTTTACAATCTAATACAAATCTTTATTTGACCATTTCTAAACTTCTACTAATAAATTATTTAATGAGTAACATCTAAAAATTAATTATATTTGAGTAATAGCGAGTCTTATGAATCATATTTAAAATTTTCAACTCTTTGAACATAATATTAAAACTTCTTAACTTCACAAAATCTAATGTTAGGATGTTAATAACTTCTATTTTCTATATAGTTTTTTTCAATGTTGATCATCATCATCAGCATTCTTGGATCCTTTTTTGACCAAATATTTTCATAAATTTTTTATATTAACTATTATAACTCTTCGAATTACTATTTTCCTAACATAACATTAAACTCTTTTAGGATATTATGTGACATTGACATTGATGTTTTAATAAAATAATCATTTATGTTTTACAATTGAAATAATTTATGTATAAACATACTCCCAATAGCCTCTTATATAATAAATTCTCTTTAGAATATCATGTTAAGATACCCAATCCTTTTGTTGTACAAGAAATAAATTTTTTTATTTATGTTAATATTTCAAAAATTATCTAGTGTATCCATATCATATATGCAATTCTATGTGTATATAGAAATATTCATAAAATAATACTTTATTCATTAATATATTTCACTGAAGGTGCTATAATATTTTCCCTCATACTTTAAAAAATATTTTGGATAAACTCATAATCCCAAATAAAACACTTTTATACTTCTACTGATTTTAAAACATGTCATATAATTTTATCATTCATAACCATGTGTATCAAAATGATCATATTATATTTTTTGATAATAATAAATTTTCATGTAACAAAAAATCTTATCATATAAGACGAAAACAATATTATAAATATATGTATTTTTATTCAAATCTAAAAAACTATTAAAGTGATCAAATAATTATAATTCCTTGATGTAGTAAATATTTTCTATATAATTTCAATTCAAATATTAATAAAAGAATCAATTCTCATCTAGATTTACACTACTTTACACATTTAAAAAACTTGAATAATTTATAGTTGATATTATATACCCTTAAAAATAGTAGAGTTTACTCCTATAACATTAATAACTAACATAGAATCTCCATGATGCTTATTGAAATTCATTAGGTAATCTTTAAAATTCATCCTATAGTGAATAGACTCACTATAATAGAACATTTCCCCCCATTAGAAACACTTTCCTTCAATTTAAATGTTTGGGTGAACTATCCACAACATTTCCTCTTATATATCTAACCAAAACATTTACCCTTTCATTTTAATACCATGATCATGGAACTAGATCTTGAAGGTCCCATTCTAGACCAACGATCCTCAGTATATTTTGGAGATCAAGAATTGTTTTTTAAAACCATTCTTATTATGAGTTATTTAAAAATATCAAAAAATTTCTAGCAATGATTGTAGTATGAATTATTTGGCTAGATCATCCAGAGTAGTGACTCTAGTATCTGTAAATTGTCTATATACCCACTCATATTGAGAACATGAGTAGTGAGGGAAGTACCCTTAACAATTTTACAGTAGAATAGTTCTTATAAAACATTATATCTTTAATGTATTTATTTATCTTGATATATCCATTTCAAATTATCTAGTATCATGCGAATCAGTAAGGCTACTCATCACGCGAGCTCGCTGAACAGAGTAAGTCTTCCTCCATATCTACGATTCACCAAAGCATTTGAACCTCTAATACTTCACGAAAGAGAACATAGCTCCATCATGGGAGGGGAATAATTTAACATGGACAATTCGAATGATGCTCTCTCATGATGAATTCTCGACCATCATGATGTGCATGAGGTGTCAATTTGAATAAAGGGAGATGGGCTTGGAATTTGAAGAATAATTCAGAATTTCTAGGTTCATTGAAGTTAATGTTCATACTAATCTTGTGGCAGATAATGGAGGATTGAAAAACCTTGAGTATTTCTATAAGTGGGACCGCTATTCAATAGAGGAAGGGGGTGCTTCCAAGACTAGATCAATCATGAGTTTCCTTCTTTTCACTAACATCTTTTATTTCATTCTGCTGTAATACTCTGATTATGGCACATTAGGCCATTTTTGGTCACACTAAATATAATCCTCCTATCCTCCTTATTTAATTATACCCGTTAATGATTAACCCTCCTTCTTAATTATCTGGTTTTTAATTTCATAATCATTTGGATGTTTCTACTTTATTTTTCTTTTAATTTCTTATTCTCTCATTCTCTGAATTGCAAACACATGACACTTGGATTCAATGCTTTGCCTAAGATCATGGGCAGTGGGTTGGTCTGATAGTGATTGAAAATTTCCAATCATTAGGATAAGCAAGATTAGAGAATACATGATCATTTTAATCCATTGTTCAAGTTTGAATCAATGATATTTCATTAAAGTATAGAAATAATAGGGGGCAACTTGAAGAATGATTAAACAAGAAGACGAGGGAATGACTTATAGCTATACCACTATTTTTAATATTGAATTTACAACAAACTCAATTCAACTACAATTTTCAATCACACATTGAACCCATAAAACAAGAGAAATACAAACAAATAAGAAAAATAAGAGAAATAGAAGATGAAAGGAAGACGAAATCCTCTGGAGGTGCTGCTCTCCGAGTCCTAAGGCAGCAGCCCATAATCCTTCACAGCAGAATTCTTCCCTGTAAAAAAATTTCTACCAAACAGCCCACAGCTCCTCTATTTATAGACTCCACTGGATGCTTCTAAACAACCCATCCTCCCAAAAACTAACTGACAAACTAACAACCACATAACAAACTAACAAACTAACAACCATTTACTGTATTTACATTACTACCCCTGACTAACAACCATTTACTGTATTTACATTACTACCCCTGACTAACAACTACTACCCCTAAATCCTGGGCAGTAGCACCCAGCTTCATGCTCCTCCTTTGTAGCAGTAGCAGTCTAGGTAATGGGTTCCTATCACAGGGGGTGTCTATCCTGGAGGGAGGGGAGTGTCAGCGGGGGGTCTAGGGGGGTGTATTTCCAGGGGAGTGGGGGATGTCTAGGAGGGAGGGAGAGTCTCCAGGGGGTGTTTGTCCAGGGGAGGGGGGTGTCTGTCAAGGGGGGGGGGGGTTGAGGGGTAGTTTGTATGGGGGGTGTCCAGGGGTATCTTTTTAGGGAGGGTGTGTTATGTCCATGGGAGGGGGTGTCTGTCCGGGGGGGTCTGTCCTAGGGGGTACAGGGTTGTCTTTCCCGGGGATGGGGGGTGTCCATGGTTGTCCTTCCAGGATGGGGGGGAGTGTCCATGGTTGTCTGTCCAGGGGGTGTCTGTCCAGGAGAGGGGAGGGGGTGTCTAGGGTTGTCTGTCCAGGGTAGGGGGTTGTCCAGGGTTGTCTGTCCAGTGGAGGGGGGGTGTCCAGGGTTGTCTGCCCAGGTGGGGCGTCTGTCCAGGGTGGGGGGTGTCTGTCCAGGGTGGGTGTCTATCCAGGGTGGGTGTCTATGCATTGTTGGAGGGTGTCTGTCCAGGGGGGGGGTCTATCTAGGGGGGTGTCCAGGATTGTCTGTCCGGGGGGGGGGGGGGGGTCTGTTCGGGGGGGGGGGGGGGGGTTGTCCAGGGGAGAGGGGTGTCTATTCTTGTATTTCTGTCCCGAGGGGTTTTTTGTCCTAGGGTGGAGTCTGTGTAGGGGAGGGGGTGGGGGGGTGAAAGACTGGGGGGACTGGCAAGGGGTGGGGGACAATGGGAAAATAGGTAGGGGGACTGGCAGGGGGCATAGCCGGATAGAAAATAGGGGGGAGACATGTAGGGTGGGAGTGGAAAGGGGACTAGTAGGTGGGTGGAATGTAGGGCGACTAGTAGGGGAAGGGGTGGAATGAAGGACTGCTGGCCTACTGTGTTTTTATATTGAACATTAATCTATAGCCACAGTTTCTAAGCATGGCTATAAGGCCTATTGGTGTTTTCCCTTCATCCACGATTTCAAACCGTGGCTATAAGGCTTCAGCCATAGTTTTAAACCGTGGCTATCGGACTTGGGCTATAGCCACACCAATACCTACCACTTTTTATTGAACCATGGCTATAACCTATAGCCACAGCTTCTGGGCTTATAGCCACAGTTTGAAACCGTGGCTATAACCTAAATTTACAGCAGTGTAGATTCATGTCCTCTGGATGTACGTGGAAGTCCTGTCATGAAATACATGGATATCATGTCCCAATTCCACTCTGGGACCTCTAATGTATGAACCAAGCCTGCTAGAACCTGGTGCTCCTCCTTCACTTGCTGACAAGTGAGGTATCCTAAGAGAAACCATGCTATTGTCTTCTTCATACCTAGCCACTATTGCTGTCGTCAGAGGTCCTGATAAATCTTCGCTACTCCTGGATGTACCGCCAGAGGGGATGTGTGGAACTAGATCAACACTTCCTCCTGAAGTGAAACTAGTAGCTTGGTCCGTCCTTTTATGAGAATGATGTGCTCCCCACCTTCAGAAAATTTATCATGTGCTTGCCCTGAGGATATCTAAGCACGCCGTGTCTCATAGTCAACATCCTCACGCTGTGCCTCCCTGACTCGCTGAAAAAGTAGAGGGGTGACTATGAGAGACTACAGAAAGTTTACTCCATCTCTATCCACAAAGGATATCTGCAATGTGGCCATCTGCTCTGTCACATCTCCTAGCAGCTGAATCCCTGATCTTTAGCTGATAGCATCTGCTACAATGTTCCCCTTCCCAGGAGTATATAATATCTTGAATTCATAGTCCTGGAGGAACTCGAGCAATCGTCGCTGTCTCAGGTTCAGGTCCTTCTGTGAGAAGATGTACCTGAGACTCTTGTGGTCAGAGTAGACTGTAAAACGCTCGCCATCAGATAGTGCTGCCACATCTTCAAGGAGAAGACCACTACTGCTAACTCCAGGACTTGGGTAGCGTAGTTCTGTTGATGATGTCTCAACTTCCATGAACCATACGCGATCACTGCTCACTCCTGCATCAGGACACACCCAAATACTGCCCTTGATGCATCGCAATAAACTATGTAACCAATGACCTCCTCTAGTATCCTCAAGATGGGAGAACTAGTCAACTTCTTCCTTAACTCGTGAATGCTCTCCTGGTAACCAGTCCATACCCAAGATGACGTTTTAAGTCCTCGACCCTGCTACCAGAAGATCCCAGCCGAAGCTCTCAGCTCCTAGAGTTAGCTCACACTCCCAGCACTAGTGATTAATCGTCGAGTCTGCTCCCGTAAGAGTCTCTAGCTGTAAGAATCGAGCCAATGGATCTGTCAGAATCTCCAAGCTCCGAACAAGGGGAGTGGAAATAAATGAATGAATCTCCCCTATGTCTATAGGTTCTAATGAAATGGTGGAGTAGACAAATATAGTACCTTGAATCTTCTCTGGTGCACTATGGTCGTAGGCCTCAACTACCTGGATCTGAGCCTACCTCTATCCACCAACACACTGTGGTTGGGGTGGACCTCCTGGTGGTGGTGGTGGTAGGGCCTTGAAACATCATCCCCCACCCACTGCTCGACCAGCTCCTCTACCACGTCCTCCTGCTCCTGACTGACCACCACAATCAAACCACTACCTCTTCCTAGAAGGCCCCTCTACTATCTACTGCTCATCTGCATGGATGGTTGGGATGTCACGAGCCACATGTAGACCTACACACCGCATGCATAGTGTTTCCTGCTCCTCGTATAACTGGCTCTGTCTCATGTGCCCCGCACAACCGAACCTGTATCATGGGGTCTCCCACCTGATGGCCTGGTCCGCTTGGACCTCTGCGACATCTGTCTACTGTCGTCTACAGAAGACTCTTCTATGTGTCGCCCAGTGGTGTGTCTCACAACTAGTGACTACTCAACAAGAAAAATCTCCACTAGAAGGGCTCGCTCTAGCACCCCCGCCTACGTCGGGATGTTGAGGGGAATCATTGAAGCCCTGATCTCATTCCTGAGTCCCAACTCGAAGGTCTGGGCCATGAAGAATGGGTCCTGCACCATATCCATGGAGTAGCGCGAGAGGCCGGTGAACCTTGCTATGTACTGAGCTACTCTCATGCTGCCCTACTGCAAATAAAGTAACTCCTGAATCATCAACGCATGAAGGGTGGCTGGAACAAACTCTGAGAAAAAGAGACTCTCAATGTCTGTCCAGAGTAATGATGCCTCGTCATGCACCTAGAGAATTAGGCTCTCCCATATTCCCTTTTCCACATGTAGGAGACTCGCGACAAGGATCACTATGCGGTCGGCTGGTGTCCCTACAAATATGAAAACTCTCACAACAGCCTCCAGCCAATCCTCATCTTCCTATGGGTCTGTCTCTCCCTAGAACCTGGGTAGCCTTTGGCGCTAGAACTCATGTAACGCACTCAGGTGGAATGCAATCTCTACTGCTGGAGCTAGTGGTATCGGTGGCCCAGCTGGTAGTGGTACCGCTAGTACCTCCGCTGTGATGGGGCCCTGCACTAAGGCCTCGTCGCTCGGTGGGCTACCATCTCGTATGTAACTCAGAACCCTTACTTGCTACCTTCGTGGGGCCATCCTGAAATGAAAATGGTGCTCCCCAGTTTAAACAGTATACCTGGTGAGCTGACACAATTAATCATGAAGAAAACTTTTTCAAAGGAAACACACATGAAATAAGTGTTTTTGTGCACTGAGTCGAAGATCAGAAGTCAGAGTCCTAGTGTATGGATATGTCGACCGCTGCACAAACACCGGTCTCCTTAAACTGATAACCACACCCAAAACACATAACAATATTGCCCTTAAAAGAATCAGAGTCAACGTTCTATGGTAGAACCGACTCCTCTGATACCAATTTGTCACAACTCATCCTCGGGTCCCGTGCCGTGACTACCCCAAGCCCGCCTTCCATAGGCCAGGGGCTGGCGACTAACACCAAAGGCATAATCCGGATAAAAGATAAGGCAATGCCTTTAAACTAGTAACACACACTAACTGAACACAAGCTGTAAAAGTAAGAAGTTCTAAAATAAAAAATGAAAGTTTTCTTAAAGTAAGTGGGCCATTATACAAACCCAACTGAACATGAAGTACAAGTATAAAGGGAAAACATCTCTGGGATCGTCCACCGGGGAATCCTACCTGAAGGGTAGGTACAGAACTCGAAGAAATCGTCCTCGTGGTACGTCTCGTCTAGTCCAGCTCCGATCAGCCTCTCATCCGTCACACTCGGCCTCGATCACCAATGTTCTTCTTCTGCAAAGAACACAACAAGGTGTGGGCAACGCCCATGCATGGGTTAGTATAACAATACTCAGTAGGGGTCCCCGAGACCCCTGAAGGTCTTCCAAAATCCACAAGGGATAAATCACAGTAGAAAGATACAATCACAAATTATTAACCAACTCTACATACATATATTCCCATACATATACCTAAGTTATCAATCAATGTCTGACTCCAACTATCAATCCCAATCACAAACCATTCCACAAAGGAAGTAAAGTCAATCACCACGATAATAATGGTTGAAAGACATGACTCAGCTCAAACAGGTATACATCTTTTGTAGAGTGATAGAGATGATCAGATGTAGTCACTAAATCATCTAAGCTGTCGGACCCACACTGAATATAGGACCAGCTAAGCTTTCGGACAGACACATGATATCAGAACAACTATCCTGTCAGACCCACACAGGATACAGGAATAGAAGTCAGAACTGTCGGACCCACGGAGGATCCGGGTACAAAAGTCAATGCTGTCAAACCCACGGATGATTTCGGGATAGTAGTAATCGCTGTCAAACCCGCGAAGGCTTTTGGTACAGTAGTCATTGTTGTCGAACCCACGGAGGATTCTGGTACATCTTAGTCACAGCCAGCCCTAGGGTTATCGCACACTGCACGCTCGATTCCGGGAGGGTCCTCTCCTCGATCCAAGTTTCTATACATCAACCATCATGAATTCCCGAGTTGATGTTTCCCATAGTTCCATCTAATCCTAAGAAACCCAATTCGATAGATGATGCGTCAATCAGACGCCCGGTCTGAGAGTTATTGGCATTTTCGTTCCAAGGGCCCGGTTGGATTTTACATTCGATCCAAACCAGACACTTTCAAAATTATCCCAAAACTCAATTAGAGTATATCAAAAGGACGGAATCATCGCGAGGGTCACAGTGTCGTAGACGGTGCGTCAATTGGACACACGGTCTAGGAGATATTCACCTTTAAGCGAAGATAGGGCCCGGCCCATCAGGCCTAGTGGGCTGGCGGGTCGACTCGATCCGGTCCGGCGGGTCTGACCTTGCTAGGGGTCCGCCCGGCCCGGTGGGGCATGGTCAACCCGTGGACCGGGCTCGTGTGAACAGGCCGGTCTGGTTTGGCTCTCCCGGCGGTGCCACACGGCGCCACCTCCTTCTTTGCCCGGCCAGCCGTAACCGGACGTTTTGGTCCAGCGCACGTGGCCCGCAGATACGGGCCGCGATTCTCCTTCACGCTGCACATGCGGGCACTGAGGTTCTCTAGCCCGGTCGGTACGCGGCCGATCGGTTCGCCCAGCCGAGCGGCCCATAGACGCGGGCCGCTTTCTCATCCATACGGCCGGCTCGCGGCCTCCGCCTCCGGTCGCCGACGCCGCCCCCCGGCGACCCTCCTTCTACGGACACTGTGTTCATTCCGGTGGTCAGATTTTGGATCCGTCTACACCAAGGGTTTTCTCGGGGTGTCTCCCTCAATGTTGGACTCTCCAGATTTCATCACTGCCACTCTGACTCGTCACCCATGAAAAACGCAACAATGCAGATCTGCGGAGGGGTCGGGCCTTGTTCGGGTTGGCCAGCGCCCTCTGTGTTAGCAATCAATCAGGTGGGTTAACAATAATTGGATCACAAGATTAATAAAATCCATTATAACCCGCAAAAAAGACCTCCCAAAAGAATGAGGGATCCGTGGATCATCCGTGGATCATCCTGTTCATGGGTTGATCCGCTTTCATTGTTTTCAATCACAAGAATGAGGAAAAACTCAAATAGAATCAAACACCTACTTGTAATCGGTGTTCGCTCGGCGGAGTCGGGGGAAGGCGGCGTCGTTCTGTTGATGTTGGGAGCAGATGACGTCATCTTTGGCAATATTCTTCGTGGTTGGCATCTACTACTTTAACACAGACTCATAATATTCCTATGTATTTATGAAAAAAAATTCCACAGGATTTTCAGGTCTTTACAGTAAAATGCAAGTGCGACATTCCACGATGGCTTTTGTTAAACAGAAGACTGAGTTTTATCAAATAGAAATATATTACTAAAATATAATGAGATAGAAACTAGAAATTAAATTATTAGTTATTAATATGAATAATTAAATTTTTAACCTAATGGTTTATGAAAATATATAATTATTTAATTAGTTACAATTTGAATAGAAATGAGTATGAGAAGTAATTGTATATGAAGTGAATATTTTTTATAAAACACTATTTATATGAAAAAATGTTGTTTTAAACTAACAGATTAAATTAAATTAAATTACTGAGTGATATTAACATTTTATGTTCAATAAAATATTTTTTCATATTCATCCATTTTTTATAGACATTAGATAAAAACAAAATCTATTTTACACAAAAGAACCTAGGTTTTTAAAAAGGTAGTTTTACAGCCTTCTATTGGAAAACCCATTTTAAATATAAATTTTTAAAATTTAATTGATTTAATATGTTAAAATAAAATTCATATTTGAAATATAAACATAATAAATAGTTCAAGATTAATTTTTTATAATTTTATAAAACATTTTATTTTTTTAATGAATTGTTAAAAATACTAAATTTTTGTTCAAAACTTCTCTTTCATATAATTTATTTATAATGATAAATTATATTTTTAATTGTTTTTAAAGTTTAAATATATAATACTTTTATCAATTAATACAATTTATGTCATTTTAGTAAATTTCAATTTGAAATTGATTATAAAAATATAGCAATCATTCATATGCTTTTACTTTAAAAACATGTATTGGTGCCCCGCATGTGGGATTAAATTTAAAACAATTTAGGACAATTATAAGATTTAAATTTGAAAAAATTGATTCCATATTTGGAATCATAATACTTTTTAATGTATAATAAGATTAAATTTTTTGTCTAAAATTATTTTTTAAAGTAATTAAAATTAATTGCAATTATTAAGGAAAAATTAAGCTTAATAAAGGACTAAACCAATAACTTAGGAAGACAAATGAGATATCCAGCTATCCAAACCCAATTTTCGGGACATAAATAGTCCATGAACCTTCCATTATTTAAATTTATTTGTTTTTTATGATATTCATTTGGTAAAAATGTCATTACACCTAACTTCTTTTCAAAAATACCAAGTGAGCCTTTTTCCTCCCTTACAAAAGGCAAATACATATCCCCCATAATCACACCACTATAACCACATAGGATTGGAAAATATCTGACCAAATAGATCTCCAAAATCCCTACCCTCATCATAGAAGTCCCACCTTGTGAATAAATAAATATATGAAATCTTTGGTCTCAAAACAAAATTTTTTACCCGATTAAGAGGTAATAAACTTTTTTAAGATTTTTAGTTCAATTCCAATTATTTAACACCTAAATTATTATTATTATATGATTGTATAAAAAAACAATTACCCAAAGTATAATTGGATATTTTTCTCCATGTTTATACCTAAACATACACACACTTTCATCTGGTGGTTAATGAACAAACAATTTTTCTTTACGGAGAACTACTGCCTCACTAAACAACGATTGTTCATTTTTATACCACCTCCCATGGGGGCCATTATGATGAATAATATATTTATTTGTTTTATATATGATATTTATTATTTATTTATACTTCTTTAATACTTTAATTGAACCTAAATTTATTAATTAATATTTTACATTAATACGATTACATCATTGGAAGAAGTGTGGACTACCGCCCCCTCAAAGTGATGTGATTCATTCACACTACACATGGAATTTATAAAAAATTGTTTAAATTAAAAATATGTTAAATAAAAAAAATATTATATTCACAACATAATTACCTTTTTAAAATATACTATATGTATATATCATTTTTAATATTATGCTTTCACACACTTAAAAAGTGATAATGTCATTCATGGATGTGTGGACTATCGCCTCCTTGATGCGATGTGATTACTTTTACATGACAATAATTATATATATATATATAATTATATATTATTATATAAAATTGTATTTATGATATAATGTTTTTTTAATATATGGTGTTACATACCATATTTCCATAGTGATCATTGAAAAAATAAGAACGTTACTCATGCGTACGTATGACCTATCGTCTCCATGATTGAAATGTATAATCATTTTTCATAACCATATTTATTTTTTGATTTCTAAATTATAATTGAGGTATAAGTATGATAATTATCTCAAGAATATTCTTATATAGATATAATATAATTAACTCCTTGACCACAATTTACCAACCAATGTTTTTTGACACATAAACTCAAATTGGTCCAAACAACTGATGTAAAAATAATTATTTATGTTTGATTTATAAAACATAGTAAAAAGTGAAATAAAAGAAATAATAATCAAGAAAAAGGTTATCAATAAATTTTAAAATTAACAAAATTTTATTAAACAAGAGATTAATGGATGTTCACCTGAAATTAAACTCAAGGTGAGGGATTACCGTCTCACTTTTTACATCTGTGCAATAAATGTCTTGTTCACCATATACATATTTGTCTTGGTGTAACTCCTACCCATTTCTATATATTATATCCAGAATTTATTTATCTTAATTTTATTTAATACTATCATCTTATAATATTTCTTCATGTGGTTTATGATTTAAAATGATTCAATGTTTTTTGGGAAACTTTAGAATGTTTATTGATTATATTCCTCAAGAAAATTGTTACTAATCATTCCTTACCATTCAAAGAAATTATATGAACATTGTTCAATAAACCCTTTCATTTTCTTCTCCTCTATTAATTCATGACCATTTTCAATTATTAGTAACATTTTCCCACTATTTTGTACTCAAAAAGTTTTAAAAACATTTCTACAAAAACCTAACCTCATTTCTCTCTTTAGTCGGAGAGAATATTTTCTTCAAAAACCCATGTTTTATTAAAATTTGATAAAAAATGTTATTAATTTTTTTAAATAAATCTTACCCTTTTTACCAATTAGTTCAAATAAATCTTCTTGTTTCTTTCTGAATACAGAATTTTTCTAACCATTTTAATTTACAAAAGGAATGTTTCTTTTTAACTATATTACATTTAAACATTTATACTCCATCATTTCCATGATTATTCCTTGAAATTTTTAAAAGGTTTTTTTTAATAAAAATGTTTCAAAAATGCATTTTAAAAATAAAATCATTTTCAAATGGGTTTTCAAAACAAAATTTTATGTTGCTCAAGAATATTGTTGATGTCTTTATTTAATTTCATCAATTATAAAAACCCTTTATTTTTACTCCACTAGGGATATATTGGGTTGATACCATACTTATCCATCCCCTATATGGTTTATGATTGATTTATCCATGGATAGTATTCAAATTCACTTCATTGATTACTTTTTCCCCCATGAAATATTTAATCTCATATGATCATTGGACATTTAATTTCCACTATTTTACCAAAACATTTATCATGGATATGTTTGTTAATTAAATTGTATATCATCATTATATAGTGTTTAAATTGAATGTTAATCAATTATTTTCATTAATATTAACAAATATGTATCTCTAGATCCATGATAATATTTGATAAGCCACAATGTTAAATCAATTATTCAATAGATGAAGAATGTTCTAGACTGGTACGACATAGGTGGGGATGGGTTACAGATAACCCCTCGATGCATTGGTATTATCATAGAAAAATTAATTTATATAAATTCCTTAGTTCAGTTTTTATCAAATATATTGTAAAATGTCTTGTGAATGGTCTTCATGGTAAAGGTACCTTGTACCTAAAAAAGTTGAATCCAATAATCAATCATTAACCACATATTATATTTTGTTATTATTCACCTCTGAGATTTTTCATCATCATATCTACTGTTAAATTTATTTTTTTGTTAATTTTATTTTATTTGATTCAGTATCTTACCTTACCATATTTATTTCTCCTTATCAAGTAATTTAATGGCATGTTCTTCCATTTGTTACCTTTCTTATTTTTTATTCACTTCCATTCAGTTTATTGATTACATGCCATGTTTTTTTGTAATTTACCTTTAAATTTTTACTATTATCATTGATTAATTATTTCTTATTCTATTTTTTTCCCTTTCTGAGAATTTGAAATCACCCTTATTGTATTTATTTCTACATTAATCCATGAAGCGTGCAATGAACGATATGATGTGATTTACTCGATGGATTAGATTTATCCATGATGTTATATATTTATAATGAAGAAAAAAATTTGTTTTAATTTGTGTAGTCATTTATACTAGAAGACTCATTTATGTATTAGGTTTTCATAGACTACAAAACTCTCAGTCCTTTAAGGTAATATTCCTTTTAATCATGCCAATGTAATTGATTGTAGTTTCTAGATTCAACCTATCTATGGTCAATTCACTAAAGTTGGTAAAAGTGGAAGTTTAATATCAACCATGGGAACTATGTTTAAGGAAAAAATATATTATAGAACATACCCATGATGTAGGATTTGATGATAAGTATTAAATAACATCTTAAAAAAATTAGGGTTGATATTATGTGGATCATCCTAGAAATACATCCCAGTATGGATACAACAAGGAGACATAGTTCTGTCATAGATGTACCAAGGAGTAATAACTCTTAAAAGGTGTTCCAATCCTGACTTGCGGTATCCCAGTACATGACAATGGAACTTACTGTGTACCTGGTCGGACACTCCTGGGGGATATGCTTTATATAATTCATATTTTCTTTAGAAATCATTCTGAATGAATTGAATGGATAATGATAATGAATAAACTAGGTTAAACAAAAGGAGTTTTTTATTGAAGATAAGATTTCATGTTTTATAAAATCTAGAAATGATATTATAGATAAACATTAATCCAAAATAAGGACTAATGTAGAAATAAATGGATGTAGTATTTATGTATTAGGATTGTATCGAAAAACCATAGTTAAATGGATATTTAGTGATTAACATAATTCAAGGATTTTTATCATAGTTATTTTAGAAATTATATTAATATGGTTTTATAAAAGGACATAATTTATATTGGGTGACAACCAATAAAATCTGACAAGGCTACGGGTCTTGAACCCGAGGTTGAAGGATGATAAGGTTTTCATGCCAACCACTGACCTATGCAATGTCCTGGTTAAATTTTCATTGTTTTTTGTTAATCATTTTGATGAATAAATGTTAATGATGAAATAATAGAATTTATTTTGAGGATTAGTGATTAATATATTTCCGATATTAGTTTTGGATGATTTTTTAAAGATATATAGTTATACTTTTGACTCTTTTATTGGCCTTATGATACATTAAACGTTTATTTTAGTGCACCATGCATAAAAATAGTCATTATGGGTAATTAATTTCTAGAAGTAAAGGGATGAATTAGAATTTTATATAATCTCAACAAAAAGTTAGGAATGCTCACATGAAATTGAAACCTATCTAAAATGAATATTTCTTTGTAATCTAGGTTATTAAAAAATTTATCCATCATTAGGAAAATTAATTAGAAATAAATTGGTTTCCTAATACAATAAATTTCATTGAACTGATGGTCTTTTAAATCATAAATTATTTTTGGAATTGAGGCCCTAAAAATTCTATTAATCATTCACTTATTTGATATTTATGGCCTTATTCACTTTATATAAATATTTATGCTTTTACTCTTTGTTTGTATATCTACTTTTCACTAATTATCTTCTACTTAGTGACATAGCTACATTGTAGTCCATGTGAGCATTGTACTTCGAATTCTATATTTTATAGAGAATTAATTATAATCCCTTCTCATGATGTGGGATTTCAAACATAGGAATTATAAAACAATCTATAACTGTAATCGAGTTTACATGGCTAGGGCACAATTTAAATAAGGTGGGGAGAATGTAACGCCCCAAAACTTTAGAGAACCTACTATTTGACAGCATGTATGACATGTGACACCAATCATGTAAGGTAATATAATATCTGAATACTTTATAATTTAGCTTCTATTGAAAATGGATTATATATATTTCAATGCGCGCAACACTATGTTAGCGTGCGTTACATGCAAGGAAACCATCCTCGATGGCGTGCGTTACATGCAAACCTGAGTTTTATCGAACAATAATATATTATTAAAATGTAATTAGATATAAACTACCCATTATATTAGTATTTATAAATATTAATAACTACCTTATTCAAATTATGGTTCATAAAAATATATAATAAATTAATCGGTTACATATTAAAGAGAAATGAAAATAAAAAGCAATTGAATATAAAGTGAATATTTTTATAGGAAACTATTTCTATGTTAAAAAAGATGGTTTACAGTAATATATAAACTTTATTAAAAAAATTAGTTATATAAATATTATATATTAAATATAATATTTGTTATTTTCATCCATTCTGTTTCAGAGACATAATATATGAACATTCTCTATTTTACACATAAAACCTATATTTTTATAACGGAAATTTTACTACCTTTTAATGGAGAACCCATTTAAAATATAACAATTTAAAATTTAATTGATCTAATATTTAAAAGTCGTCTAAATATATGAAATTGAAACATAATAATTTGTTTAGGGTAAATTCAAAATACTTTTCTGAAACATTTCATATTTTAATGAATAGTTAAAAATACCTAATTTTTGTTCAAAAACCTATTTCATTTAATTTATTTATAAGGATAAATTATATTTTTAATTATTTTTTATGTTTAATTAGATAAAATATTTATCAGTTAACAACAATTTATTTCATTATAAACAATTTTACATTGAATTTATTTAAAAAACATTGAAAACTTTTAGACATTTTTACTTTATAAACTCTCATTGTCGTCCCACCTACGAGATTAAATTTAAAACAATTTATACCACTTCTATGATTGGAATTTAAAAATATGGATTCCATATATGGAATTAGAATAATTTATAATGTATAATATGACCAAATTTGTATCATTACAAAAGTGATTAGTGAAATTAATTAAAATTAATTATCATTATTAAGGAAAAATGAAGCATAATAAAGGACTAAACCTTTATCTTAGGGATCCAAATGACCTATACACTTTTCCAAAAGAACATTAATGGAAAAAATTCGACCACATACCTTATAATATTAATTTTTACTTTATTTTAATAATTTTTTAATAAAAAAATGTCTGTACTCCAAACTTCTATTCAAAAATAAAAAGTGAGTCATTTTCCTCCATAATAAAAGGACACCATGTCTTTCCCATACTCACACTTCTCTAATTAATTAGTTATGGAAAATATCTAAAGAAATAGATCCCTAAAATACCTAACCATGTAACACACTGACCCCAGTTACCCGGAGTTAGTGCATTATTACATAGCATTGTCATGATCACATGTAAATCATGTCCTGAAAGACCGATCAGTTTAGTATTATTAGAAATAAGATTCATAAATAAGTTCAACTTCACAACTTGAGAAGAAATACAACACTAATTTATTCTTTTAGAAACACCCAAGCCTCATCTATTATGCTTGCAAGTCACTCATAACTAACTTTTTCATATCATGGGAAAATCAAACATAAGAAAGGGGTAAGCTCAAACGCTCAGTAAGGGTAAGCAATACAGCGGAAGATAACATAAATATTAATCTTGGTGAATAATTGAAAAATCATACCTTTAAAAATAATAAAAATGAATACTTTTATGGAAGTAATATTAGATGAGTAAATAATTCCAAAATGAAACCTAATCATTGGTATTCTACTAGTCGAATGGCAATATGAACAATCAATACTATTTTCATAATGAGGGAATTATAATGTCGGACATTCTGAAACATTTTGTCAAGGCCTCGGCCCAATCAATATATCAAATTGGGAAATACCTCGGCCAATTATATGTCTAGTTGTCTCATGAGACCTACCAATTCATCGAGTAGATATAGCAGGCTCCACCCGTCACTTACTAAGTCCAATGCATTACTGATATGAAAAATGTTGAAATATAACATAAACATTCGTATTAAAACTAGCATACAAAATGTCAATACTTTAACCATAAACCATGAGTGGTATAAAAATAACACATATATAGTAAAACATATTAAATAACCTTTAGTACAATATGGAATATTTTTATCATAATGAATCGACTTTAAACAAGTATAAAATCCATCAAAGGATGTTTACACAGATGAAATCAGAACTATTTGAGAGAAATATCTCTTTCTTTTTTTGAAAACATTTAAAGTTAAATAATTATAAAAGAAAACCTTTATTTTGAAAATATTCCTATATTCTTGTAAAGAAAGCATTGATGATGTTATAGTGGCTGAAAATAGCAGCACCCACCATATTAGTTAAAAAACATTCTTACCTTAATTTTGTCAAAAATGTCATAAGGAACCTTGTTTAGAAAACGACGGAATGATTCCTTTAAAAACAATTTATAAAAATTCAAAGAAGGGTATAAATGAATTTAACCCATAGTCTAGTAAAATGTAAAAATATTTTGGAATTCATTTTTAAGAAACATGGATGTGAATGAGAAATAGGTCCTAGTAGATACTTATGTAAAAACAACCTCGAGATATAAATAGATTGTGAAATTAACCATTACCTTGTACTTTTCATTTTTCAAGGGTATGTAAACCTCTTTTATTATAGTTAAAACATTGTTGTTAAATTATACAAGAACAATATACATAATTATGATATCTTATATGATCTTTTAATAATGCTTTGTTTATAATATTTTAGTATTATCGTCGTTTCGGGTGTTAACTGATTTGTTTCCCTTTATATTTTTGTTACATGAGTAATGTTTGTCAGGGATGGGATGTATATTATTCATATAAAGAATGATATCATGTATTTAAACAATATTTTTAATCATCAAATGAAAATTAGTCTTGAATGGTTACGATGGGGAATGAATCACATCGCGTTCGTGAAGACGGTAATCCGTACATACGCGCTAGTGACAATATCATTCTTTTGATATTAAAATAGTACGTAAATAAATATTATATAATATTTAAAGAATCATTCAAATGTTATATTAATTATTTACATCAATTATACATCATTATTATACCCATAAAAAATAATGTATTGAATAACAACTACACCACGACGTGGAGACGTTAAGTCATATGTACGCATGTATGGTGACTTTGTCATTCATATGATGGATAGAATAATGAATATGGTTATATGATTTTTATAATAACCTCACAGTATATAGAAGATACTGGATTTATTATTTTATAATGGAAACAACCAAGAAAGAGGAAGTGGAAGATGAAAAGAACTTGAAAGAGGTGATGAAATATTTACTTCTTCTTTGGGTTCTTCTATTTGATTGGATCAAAAGGGATCGTTGGGTTGGATTCCTGACTTAAGGAAGGCCTCTAAGATGAAGTTAGTTTAGTTGGTAGGATATTTGGGTAGGGTTTCTCAAATCAAAATGGCTTTGAAGGAGTGAATTTGATAGAAGGGTAAGTGCCTTTTTATAAGAGGGGTGAGGAGCACCTTAGGACAAGATTGAAATATTATTTTATAATAAAATTATTTTTGATTTATAATGGCTCCAAAATGAATTATTTATTGTCTAAGGTGGGTATGGGTCTATAAACCCTCAACAAATTAGTTTTATATAGGTTTGGGTCACTATATTAACCTCATATTGTAGATTTAAATCTTAGTTAAATATTTTGACATTTACCATGTCTCTTTGAAATTTTATATTATATTGTTTAATAAACATACTATAAACATCAAAGATAACCCAAAGTGGTTAATTAATGATACAAATATCATTATATAAGTATTTTATCCAAACCATAGATTTCTAAAATTATTATATCAACCAATAATATTGTATTTATTTTAAAAACTCATTTATATCAATTTTGACATTATTTAATAATTGATTAATGTTAAAGTCCAAAAAACTTTATTAAATTGAAATAAAAAACCTTAATCAACCCTAAAATGTAATATTAACCTATAAAATTATTTTAATTCATTAAAAGTCTCAAATTAGATTTAGTTGGATATTTATATCATCAATTATTCTAATCATTCACTAATGTGGTAATTATTAAATCATCATTGTGTCATATATAAATTTAATTATTTAATGTCTAAAAATTATAAATAAAATACCATTATATAGGAAATATTTTTATCTTTCTAATGAATATTTATAGTAGAATTTATATTCTGTGTAACCCTATATTAAAAATGGATTAGTTATAATACCATGAATTTATCTTTTTTAACTCTTCTCTAAATAAAATAATAATAAATGTCCTAATCTAATCCATGTGGACCAAAGAGGTTCATATTTTATTCATGAGGTTATTTTTGGTCAAATTACACTTATCTTATAGAATTAGTACATATGTTAGGGTAATATTAATATCATTTTTATCCTTAATCACCCTATTTAATTTAAACCGTGGTAAATAAAAGAAAAAAGTTACTATTTAGAAAAAATTATTTTCATCTTATTGAACCACATTTTACTTACTAATATCAACTGTGTATATTGGATTTTTGAAATTCAACTCACAGAAGTGGTAAAATTGTTTTTATACAAATTTCAAAATACTCCTAGGAGGTGGGTAAAATACGGTAAAAAGTTCGATTATATTTTATATATCTAAAATCATTATAAAAATGACTCCAATGAATTACATTGAAATTATCTCGGTATTATGTATCTATTATTAACTAAAATAAATTTAAATAAAATAAATAATTAACTAAATAAAAAGTCAGTTTTAAACAATAACTCAGTGTTTTAAACTATTCATCAAAAATTGAATGTTTTCAGAAAAATACCAAAAAAATCACCCTAAGCTAATTCCGATATTCCAAATCCAAAAAGGAAGTCCATTTTGAATGATAAAATTTATAAAATGTTAAAAAAGTGGATATTACTATTCATAACGGCTAGTTTGATTGGTTGTAGTGTGTTTGAACTCGATGTTGCGTACAACACAAGCTACTGTATTATTCAAAGGGAAACCTATCGTGGAAGCTTGGGGTATTACAGTATCTCCTCCAAATAATTTCATCCACAAAATTTCTAGAATATTACTGTATAAAAAGATTCGGGTGGTTCTTCATCCTAAGTTCCTCGGGTTCCCACGTTGCCTCTTCCCTTTTATGATTTCTTCATAGAACATTTACAGGCGAGTCATCCAGTTTCTCAGCACTAGTTCTCTGGTATCAAAATTCTTGATAGGTTCTTCTAAAAAGGACAGATCAGGTTCCACATCTAATTCCTCATAGGTGAGTACATGCGTTGATTCAGGCGTGTATTTTCTTAATAGTGATTCATGGAACACATCATGAACATTGGAGAGACTTGGCATCTTTTCCAAACGGTAAGCTACAACCCCAATTTGTTCTAAATTTTTTAAAATTCTGATGTACCTGAGACCCAATTTACCATTCTTCCCAAATCGTATAATTCCCTTCCATGGAGATACCTTCAAGAAAACAAGATCTACTACCTGAAATTCCAAATCCTTCTTTCGACTATTAGAAAATCTCTTCTGCCAACTTTAATGTGGGTTTGCATTACCTTCACATTTTCCATTGTTTCCTCAACAAGTTCTGGGCCTACGAGTTTTCTTTCACCAAAATCATCCCAACAGGTTGGTGTGCGACATCTCTTTCCATACAACACTTCATATGGTGACATATGAATACTTGAATTGAAGCCATTATTATATAAAAATTATAACAGAGGTAAATATTGATCTCAAATACATTTAAAGTCATGTGATCATGATCTAAACGTGAATTCTATGGTTTGAATAGTTTGTTCTGATTGTCCATCAGTTTGAGGGTGGTAGACTGTGCTCAAACGAAGTTAAGTATCTAGGGCTTTCTGAAGACTTTCCAGAATCTTGATGTAAAATGGGGATCATGATCAGAAACAGTCAATAAGGGTACTCCATGAAGTCTTACAACATCATTAATATATAGTATTTCTAGATGTACAAGTGGTAAATTTTCTCTTATAGCAAGAAAATGTGTTAACTTGGTATGATGATCAACAATGAACCATATTTAATCATTCATTCTAGGAGTCTTTGGTAGTCCCATGAAAAATTACATCGTAATATTATCCCATTTAAACTCAGGTATGGGAATAGGTTGCTTGAATCCTACAGGATGTTGCTATCCAGCTTTCACTTGTTGAAAAACCAAACATCTTGACACAAAATCAAAAATCTCCCTCTTCAAGTTGTCCCACAAAAAATGTTCCTTCAAATCTCTATACATATTAGTTCTACCAGGTTATATATTGAAATTGATGCTATGAGAATCATCTAACAATTCCCTTTTCAGATCAAGTATATCGGGAACAAAAAGTCTCTTCCTGAATTTCAAAATCTTGTCTTCATATAAAAAGTCACTCAATCTCCCGTCATTCACAGATTTAATATTCTTTTGAAAGTCCTAATCATCAGTTTGAGAACTCTTTATCCTTTCTAGTAAAGATAGTTTAGAAACCATTTGAAAAAACATTGATGTTTCACCTTCCATGATTATTCCCATATCCATCTTTACTAGATCCATGTATATATGACCCATTGGAACTATCATCCAGTTCAAAACTCCATGATCCTTTCTACTCAAAGAATCTTCTACCTTATTTCCCATCCAATGGTGGTAGTGAATAGTGAAATGATAATCCTTGAGTAGTTCAATCCATCACCTTTTCCTTATATTGAGTTCTTTTTGTGATAAAATACACTTCATACTCTTATGATTGGTTTATATCTCAAATTTTTCACCATAGAGATAATGTCTCCAAATATTCAAAGAAATTATTATAGATGAAAACTGAAGATCATGAGTAGGATAGTTTTTCTCGAGATTTTTTAGATTCTGTGATGCATAGGAAATAACTCTATCATTCTACATAAGGACACAACCATGTAATTTCATTAAAGAATCACAATAAATAACAAACCCATCATTCCCCAGTGGTAGAGTCAAGATTGGAGCATTGACTAATCTTCTCTTCAGTTCTTCAAAAAAAAATCACACTCTTTTGTCTAAACAAATTAAACCCCTTTACGTGTGAGATTTTTTAGTGGGTTATCCAACCGGGAAAAATTCTAGATGAAACATCGATAATAACCAGTTAAACCAGTAAAACTGTGTTCCTCAGTAATACTTGCTGGTGCTTCCCATCCTTGGATTTCATTAATATTTGAAGGATCAACAGATATTCCATCCCTAGAGAAAATATGGCAAAGAGAACAAATATCGTAAAGGCCGAATTCACACATGCTAAATTTTCCATATAATTAATTTCGTCTAAGAGTATTTAGAATAAAGCATAAGTGATTTTCATGATCTTCATAGATTTTGGAGTATACCAATATATCATTAATAAAAACCACTACAAAGTCATCAAGTTATTCATTGAAAACATTATTTATTAGATCTATGAATACATTGGGTGAATTAGTCATCCCAAAAGGCATTACTGTATACTTGTAATGCACGTACCTGGTTCAAAATAGTGTTTTTGGAATGTCTTACTTCTTCACACACAACTGATGGTATGCAGATGAAAGGTCAATCTTTGAAAAATATTGAGCTCCATGAAGTTGGTCGAATAAATCATCAATGTGAGGTAGGGTATACTTGTTCTTTATCATTATATAATTGATCTCCCTATAGTCAATGAACAACCTCATAGATCAATCTTTCTTCTTAACTTAAAGGATAGCGGCTCCCCATAGAGAAACCCAAGGGAGAATAAACCACTTAATAATCAATTCCTCTTGTTGTTTCTTTAGTTCCACTAATTCCATAGTGGACATTTTATAAGGGGTGTTTGATATGGGACTTGAACCATGAATTAAATAAATCGAAAACTCAAATTTTATTTCTAGAGGATGTATAGTTAAATCTTCTAGAAACACATCAACATATTTATGCACTATAGGTACGTCTTCTATTTGAGTATTACTTTCCCCACCCATAGTTATTTCATTCTCTTCCTCCCCAATAATTGACTTTAGTTGAGCTACTGGGGGTGGATCTAGATAAGAATCAGGTGGTGAGTTTTCCTCTCTAAAGATAAGTTACTCTTTATCATCATCGAAAATTGTAACCTCCTTCTTCTAACAATAAATTTTCGTATCATAGTCTGAAAGCCAATCCATTCAAAGGATTATATCAAATTTAATCATGGGTATGGCGATGAGATCAGTGGATAAAGAAAATTTATATTACCTAATGGGAACCGATTCACAATAAATTGTTGTAATGATACTTCCCTTAGATGTTTTGACACACAAATCCCTTATTAAATCAAATTGGAAAACTCTAATTTTCATAGTAAACTGGGAAGATATGAAACAATGCGATGATCCAGAATCAAATAAATCATTTTCTAAACTTGGGGAAACCATTAAATTACCTACCCCCACATCTTTTAGAGATTCAACCTCAGTAGTAATGATCGCATAAGCTTGGCCTTGATCCCTTGGAATTTTCTTGAGGTAAGTTTCCTTGACACTTATGACATTCATTTTCATAATGTCCCATATCCCTGTAATTTTAGAATTGAACATTATTAGCTTCATTATTTCCCTTAAAAGTATCCAGAAAGATGGACTTTCTGTCCATATCTGTAATATACTACTTTTATTTTTAGACAGGCACCAGGGTCCCTCCTTCCACAATTATCACAGGGTGGAAATTACAATCTTCCCTTCTTCCCTGTTTCTTTATTTTCCTTTCCCTGAGTGTTCAGCAGATCTCTTCTTCTCTTTCTTTAATTTAATGTTGTGAGACTTAGAGGATTCATTTTTTGTCTTCATAAAGCCTTAGACTATATCTTCATACGATGAGAATGATTACGATAGTAATTCTTGAGGGAGAAATTATTTTAACACATCAAAGAATCAGTCAATCATACTTCTTGGATTACACATATAATCTGTAGCATGCCTTTCTAATGTAGTAAAGTTAGCATCATACTTTGCAACATTGTCATCCTCCTTTTCCCTCAGACTCAGAAATTGCCTTTCCATATCCACTCGATAGTCATGAGGAAATTATTTTTCAAATAAAAGTTATTTAAACTCCCTCCATTCCGTACTGGACACATCTTCATCTTCCTTTGTGTTTTTAATCAATGACCACCATTGATCAACATCTCCAGTGAGGCGATAAACTACCCTGAAAATTTTTTCCCTTTCGCTACTCCCCAAAGCATGAAATATTTTCTCTAAGGAGTTTATCCATTGATTAGCCACTAATGTATTTTTACTCCCATTAAATGTTTGTGGTTTTTTCCTTATGAAGCGATCTAACATTGATCCTCCATGTTGTGGATTAGGGTGCTTCATACGGGTAAGGTTGTTATCAATAACCTGTGTGAGTTTTCCCATTATGGTGATAAGATAATTAGCACCAGTTGTATCACCATTTCCGCTATAATTATCTTTATTAGGAGGTAAATCCTTACTTGGATTGCATGCATTGATATGGTTTCTATTCCTTCCACTATGCACCATTTCTAAACAATGGAATAAACTAAATTAGTTTATGAATCAAAATACATAATTCTGGTCTTGTAAAACACTTAATAGAAATTGAACAGTTTATGGATATAATATATAATCATAAAAATGTTTTCTTTGATGAAGTATATACTCATAAACCCTTCATAATGATTTGTAATGAAAATGAGAAATATCCTAAGCATATCCCCCGAGAGTGTCATAATCAAGAGTGCAGCAAGGCTCGTTGTCGTGAACCCGATCCCATTCGAGTATTGCTCAAAGTGGTGTTTTTTTTGGTTTTATCCCTAGGTACATATGTGCTAGAGCTTCCTCTACCTGCTTGTATCCATAAAGAGATGTATTACTTGGAAAAATCAAAAAATCTCTACAATACCAAGATTCTAGGAATATCTCTTTACTAATCCTTAAATTCTATGTTAGGATAATTTTCTCTAATCAGATTTTATCTAAATCTAGTTTCCAAGGTTTATAAAAAACTTCCTCTGATACCAACTATAACATCCTGACCCCAGTTAACCAAAGTCGGTGCATTATTACATAGCATTTTCATGATCACAAGGAAATCATGTCCCAAAAGACCAATAAATTTAGTATTATTGGAATAAATATTCACAAATAAGTTCAACTTTAAAACATTAAAAGAAATATAACACTAATTTATTCCATTCGAAACATCTAAGCCTCATAGAATATGCCTACAAGTCACTCATAACTAACTTTTTTATATCCTGGTAAAATGAATCATAAGAAAGGGGTGAGCTCAAATGCTCAGTAAGGGTAATCAATACAGCTGAAGATAACATAATTATTAAGCATGTTGAATAATTGAAAACACATGCGTTTACAAATAATAAACATGAGCACTTTTATGGTAGGAATTTGAGCTGTGTAAATAATACCATAATAAAACATAATCATGGGTATTCTACTAGTCGAATTAACACATGAACCACCAATATTATTTTCATAATGAGGGAATGTATATTGTCGGATATTCTGAAACATTTTGTCAAGGCCTTGGCCAAGACATCTAAAAATGATTAAGGCCTCGGCCAAAACCATATATCAAATTGGGGAAGGCCTCAGATAATTCCACATCTAGTTGTCTCATGAGACCTACCGATGTATCAGGAAGCTATAGCGGGCTCCACCTGTCACATACAAAGCCTAATACATTCCTCATATGAAAACATTTAAATATAACACAAGAATTTGTATTAAAACTAGCAAACAAAATGTCAATACATCAACCATAAACCATGAATGGTATAAAAATAACACATCCACCGTCATGAATATCAAAAAACTGTAAACACAATATGTAAGATTTGTATCATAATGAATCAATCTCAAAAAGTATAAAATCCATCAAAGGATGTTGACATAGATGAAATCAAAACTATTTGAGAGGAATATCTCTTTCTTTTTTTGAAATCATTTAAAGTTACATAATTATAAAAGAAAACATTTATTTTGAAAATATTCTTATAAGCATGTAAGGGATGATTTTACAATGTTATAATGGCGGAAAATAGCTGCACCCAGTGTATAAGTTAAAAAAATATTCTAACCTTAAATTTGTCGAAAAGGTCATACGGTACATTGTTTTGAAAACGATGGAAAGATTCCATTCAAATTTTTTTATAAAAAATCAAACAAGGGTATAAATGACTTTTACCCATTGTATAGTAAATAGAAAAAATGTTTTGGAATACATTTTTATGAAACATTGACGTGGATGATAAATAGGTCCCAGTAGATACTTACATAAAAACAACATCAGATAATAAAGAGATTGTGAAATTAACCCTTACCTTGTACTTTTCATTGGTCTAGGGTACGTTAAACACATGTATAATAGTTAAATAATTTTTATTAAATTATTCAATAACAATATATATAATTATGATATCATATATGATCTTCTAATAACTCTCAGTTAATATTAATTTAGTATTATCGTCGCTTCAGGTGTTAATTGATTCGTTTCCTTTATATTCTTTCCTAAGTGAGTCATTTTTTTCATAGATGGGATATATATTAATCATATCCTGAATGATATCAAGTCTTTAAATATTATTTTTAATCATTAACTGAAAATTATTCTTGAATGGTTATGATGGAGAATGAGTTTCGTCATGTTCATGGAGACGGTAATCCGTACGTACGCACGTGCGACAATATCATTCTTTTGATGTTAAAATAGTATGTAAATAGATGTTATATAATATATAAATAATAATTAACATGTTATATTTATTATTTACATCAATTATACATCATTATTGTAATCGTCTAAAAATAATGTATTGAATAACAATTACAGCACGACGTGGAGACAGTAAGCTGTACGTACACATGTATGGTGACTTTGTCATTCAAATGATGGATAGAATAATGAATCTGTTTGGACCATATTTATAATAACATCAAATTATATATAAGATACTTGAAATAGTATTTTTTAATGGAAACCACAAAGAAAGAGGAAGTGGAAGAATAAAAGAACTTGAAAGAGGTGATGAAATATTAACCTCTTGTTTTGCTTCTTCATTTTGATTTGATTAAAAGGTCTCCTTAGGTTGGATTCATGACTAATTTAAGGCCTCTAGGATGAAGGGAGGATATTTTGGAGGATATTTGGGCAGGTTTTTTCCATGACAATTGGATTTTAAGGTTTGAATTTGAGAGAAGGGGAAGTGACCTTTTAAAAGAGGGGTGAGGGGAACCTTAAGAAAGGATTGAAATATTTTTTTATAATAAAATTATTTTCGGCTTATAATGTCCTAAAAATGAATTATTTAAAGTATAATGTGGTTTTGAGTCTAAAACCTCTCAATAAATATGTTTTAGAGAGGTGTGAGTCACTATATTAACCTTATCTTCTCGATTTAACTCTTAGTTAAATAGTTTGACATTTACCATGTATCTTTGTATTTTTATATTATATGGTTAATAAACTAACTATAAACATCCAAGAGAACCCAAAGTGGTTAATTAATGATACAAATATCGTTATATAAGTATTTTTTAAAACATTAGATTTTTAGTATTATTATATCAACCAATAATATTGTATTGGTTTTTAAAAACTCATTTTTTTCCATTTTGACATTATTTAATAATTGATTTTTTTAAAGTCCTAACAACTTTATTACTTCTAAATAAATACATTTAATCAACTCTAACATGTCATATTAACCTAGAAAATTATTATCATTCATTAAATGTCTCAAATTATATTTATTTGGATATTTATAATATCAATTATTTTAATCTTTTAATAATATGGTAATTACTAAATAATCATTGTGTCATAAATAAATTTAATTATTTAATGTTTAAAAATTATAAATAAAATAAAATAATGTAGGAAATATTTTTATTTTTTTAATGAATATTTATAGTTGAATTTATATTCTATGTAACCTTATATTAAAAACGGTTTAGTTATTAAGCTTTGAATTTAACGCTTTTAACTATTCTTAAAATAAAATAATAAAAATGTCCTAATCTAATCCAAGTGGACCAAAAAGGTTCATATTTTTTTATAAGTTTTTTTGGTCTTATTATACCTATCCAATAGAATTATTACATGTTTTAGGGTAATAATAATTTCATTTTTATCCTTAATTAACGTATTTACTTTTAACCGTTGTAAATAAAAGTAAAAACTTACTATTCACCAAAAATTATTTTCATCTTATTGAATAAAATTTTACTTACTGATATCAACTGTGTCTTTAGGATTTTTTTAAATTCAACTCAAATAAGCGATAAAATTAAGTTTCATACAGATTTAGAAATACTCCTAAAAGGTGGGTAAAAGATGGTAAAAAGTTCGATTAAATTTTTTTTATCTAAAATCATTATAAAATGAATCTAATGAATTACATTGAACTTATATAGGTATTATGTTTCTATTTTGACCTAAAATAAATTTAGATAAATTAAATTGTTATTTAAATAAAAATTCAATTTTAAATAATAACTCATTGTTTTTCACAACATATCAAAAATTTAATGTTTTCAGAAAAATACAAAAAATTAACCCTAAGATAATTTCAATATTCCTAATCCAAATATGAAGTTCATTTGGAATGAATAAATTTATAATATTTTAAAAAGTTTGTATTAATAATTATAACGGCTAGTTTGATTGGTTGTGGTCTGTTTGAACTCGAATTTGCGTACAACACAAGCTACTGTATTATTCAAAGGAAACGTACTATAGAAGCTTGGGGTGTTACAAAATGCATCTTAGAATTCTCCCCTTGGGTGGAAAGAAATCCAAGAAATATTTTTGTTTAAAATAAAAAGAGTCACCAGATTAAAAGGTAACATACTTTCTAATGATTTTCAATTCAATTTCAATTCAAAAACACCAAAAATATTCTTATTCTATGACTGTATAACAAAAATATTACTCGTAATATTCTAGAATTTTGATGCTACAGTTTCTAACTACACTTACAAACACTTCTATCTAATGGGTACCGAACATACTATATTTGTGTACGGTGAATTATTACCTCAATAAAAAAAGATTCTTCATTTTTCCTTTACCACCTCTCATGGTGGCCATTATGATGAAAAATCTATTTATAAAAACCCAGTCTTAATGTACATGTATATTACATCATTTTATATTAATATTCTGAACATTATTAAAATAAATTCTTGAGGACCGTAACTCTTTATTGTCCTTTGAAACTTGGGGAAAAAATATTTTATCTTGGTAAAATATCTTCAACATATTCCATATGGATCTCCACATTTTGTACCCCTACATAAAACCTTTCTTCATAACCTTTTTAAAGAAAACATAAGAATGGTGTGAGCTCAAATGCTTAGTAAGGGTAAATAAGTGAGATATGTAAGCATAATTATGAGCATAAGGTTATGAGAACATGATCACAAAAATAAAATATCATTCCCTAAATATCAAAGAACGTATAAATAAATCATGTCATAAATCATTAAATATAATAATATATAAATCATAAAAAAATAAAAATAATCCATGAAATCATAATATAGGAATAAAAAAATTGGATTTTGGTAGACTCGTAAGAATATAATATTATTTCCAAAGTATCTGAGTAATTTCTACCAAGACCATCTTGGTAGTATGTGTTCACTCCCCATACAATCTTGGTAGTAATAGTTCACTCCAATAGACATCTTAGTAGCATGATTTTATTCTTCATACCATCTTGGTGGTTATGGTTCACTCGTAAAATCATCTTACTATAATGATTTCACTCCCCATACCAACTTGGTTGTCGTGGTTCACTCCTATGTCCATATTAGTAGCATGAGTTCAATTCTCATACCATCTTGATAGTCATGTTTCACACCCATTTCCATCTTAGTAGTCATGGTTTACTCTAAACTCCATCTTACTCAATATAATGGGATATAAAATTTTACCAAATACATTGGAGAGAGATATAGGTCCCACCCATCTTATAATGAAACCATACTTTCATGTGCCACAAAATCATAAACAATTATATCTTAACCCATGTAATTAAATTTTTATCAAAACATGTAAACTTATCATAACATATGAAAAACATATGGGTTTCATAATATTTTAATCTAAATCATAAATCATGAAAGAGAAATGGATTTCATAAATATATAACCCATAAAAGAGAAATGAATTTCATAAACATAAAACATGTGAAAGAGAAATGGTTTTTAAAAAGACCATGACATTAAGATTTACCCATTCATAGTAAGGATATGAATGGAATATTTTGATCATTTCATAGAAGTTAATGAGTAACATCAATGAATATCATATTATATGGAAAATAATGTTGAAATATATTTCAAAAACATTTCTTAGAGAAAATATCCTTTCCTCTTTGAATGGGTATTTTAATTACATAAGACAATTTTGCAATCATTTTCATATAAAATATCTTTAAAACTTATAAAGAAGAATTGAAATCTTTTGAAAAAAATTTTCCTTGAAAACATTTAAAATGATCTTAAAAACATTTTAGAAACTTTATTATTCCAAAAAAAATTTAAAAAATATAAAACAAACTTCAAATTTTTTTGAAAATAATTTATTTGAAAATAGTTTGAAAACTTGTAAATAGTTATTATATTTTTTTGAAAACTAGTTTCCTTAAAAATACATCAAAAACTTAAAAATAAAGCATAAAAATGTTTTAAAGAAAATTTTCCATGAAATTTTTTAAAATAACATTGAAAGGGTTCTCAGATAAAAATTCATAGAAAATATATTTGAAAAATATTTTCATAAAAGACCATTAAACAAGAAAACAGAGATTCAAAGGATTTATGGTAGATAAATCTTTAAATTTCATAGGAGGTAAAGAGAATATTCCTTTTTCAAGGATAAAAGGATATAAACCTTCCTCGTTCATAAAGAGACTAGAATATTCTTATCAAAACATTGCTAAAAACAAAAATGGTAAAATTTTCAAATAATTTGAATATGATATTAGTATAATATTCTTGTAAACCCTTTTTGAGAAATCATGGTTTAGAAGGAACATAGATTTCCGACCGAAGACCGGGTAATGTTGGGCTTTCATAAAAACATGTTATTGAGTATATTATGGAACAAAGAGTAATGGAAATGGTACCAATACATTAATATGAAAAAAATAACCATAGGCGAATAAAATTCATTAATTTATTAAGAGATAGAAAATAATAATTTATTTAAGGAAGCATAAATGTAAACAATCTCTAAAAGTGATGAGATTGTCTCAATAAACTCTTATAACATGGTAAGCTTGGATCATACTCTTCATGTAAGAAAAGGAAATTAAATTAATCTGAAAATATTATGAAAATAATTATATTCATGACAGAACTTATAAAATTAAATTATATACACCTTGAAAAAGATATTAGGTGTATAACAAAACACGAGTCTCAATGTAGGAAAATTGAGACAAAACATTTTTACCAATTTGGTAAATTTTGAAATACTAAACCCATGACGGAAATTTAATAAAAAGAATATTTTAATACCCATAAATATAGACATAATATACAGAGAATACAATCGTTGTAAGTACTTATACAAAATAAAAGGAAAGAGTGGCGAACATAACATGTATCACACAAGAATAAAAAGTGAGATGATATCCCCTTAGCTTGTGTCTTGACTCTCTTCGTACACATTAAAAACACTAAATAATAAATATAAATTCATAATAAATATTTTAAAGAATTATATTATCATATATAATACCATATATGGTTTTATTATGACCTTATATTTCTCCTTGTTGATAATCATATGTTAAGGTTTCACTTCGTGTAATATTTTCATTATTATTCGTATCAATCTTAATTTGTGATATATTTGCTATTAATAATTTATATCATGATATAAATAATTTAAAACATGATATAAATAAAACTTGTTGACAATAAAATTTTATTATAAAATTCTATATAATATATAAGTATGAAACAGAATACATCATTCATGGAAATAGTAGGCAGTATGTGCGCATGAACAATATTTCTGCTTAATGGTCATGTTAATATAATAAAAGTGAAAGAAATATATGTGTGTATATTTGTATATATTATATTAGATTTATTATACCTTATATATCATATATATTCACTAAAACCATCCTTAATACAATCCATGTTGTGTATGAATGAATCATGTCGATTTGTGGGGGTGGTAGTCCACACATCCTCAGATGAAATTATCATATAAACACAAAATGGAATGTAAAAAATATATGGGATGTAAAAATGAATAAAAAATACTAAAAATATAATAAATATAATAAATTAAATATATAAATCTATTTTCCATCAAAATGGCCACCAAGGTATGAGGTAATGGAAAAATGAAATATCCTCATTTCGTGAGGTTGTAGTTCACCGTACATAGAAAAATTTTGTTTGTTACCCATTAGATAGAGGTGTGTGTAACTGTAGGCCGAACCATTTATATAAAAACATACTAGTATATTTGAGATATTTCTTTTATATAATCATTGGATAAATATATTTCTAGGGGTGGATAAGGAAAACAAAATAAAGTATTTTAGAGAATACGTTACGTCTTAATCGGGTTACTCCGTTCAGTTTGTGCCAAAAGGTTTCATTTGATTGAATTATACAAATATAAATGATTCTAGTATGAATGTATAATTTATTTTAATTTTATTAGGTAGTTATTTTCTGAACTTAAGTGTTTTGAGTGGTGTGAAGGAGAGGGAGAGGTGGTGTCCTTTTATAAAGAAGTGAAAGAACTCACATGGATTTTTTGAAAACAATTTAGGTGTACACATGTCTTTACCAAAAAAAGTCATAAAAAACAACATAAATCATGAATGGAAGGTTTTAATATAAAATAAAGAAATCAAATGGGTTTTGGAAAAGTGGAAAGGTCATTTGGTCCCTTAATTTTAAGGTTTAGTCCCTAATTATTCTTAATCTGACTGTAATCACTATGATTAATTTTCATCGCTTTTACTGATTTTATTGGTCAAAAATTATGATAATATTATTATAATATAAATATTATACTTATTAAAATAGTATATGTTAGTTTTTCTAAATTAAATTCCAAGAATCAGAAATATTAATATTAATTATAATCTCGCAGACAGGATGAAATGATAGGTTTTTAATGTAGAAAAATGTTTAAAAGGTTTTTACGTTTTTATATTCAATATCAAATTTAAATTATTTATAATGAAACAAATTTTATTAATAGATTAATAATTTATCTAATGTTACCTTTAAACAAATTTAAAGTATAATTTAACATTAATAATTATTCAATCAAAAAATAAGTCTTTAACTAAAATGTAGTAGTTTTCAATATTCCCCAAAAACATGATGTTTCTCAAAAAAATACAAAAACATTACCCTAGAATAATTTTAGTGTTCTAAATTAAAAAATGAAGCTTATTTTATCAAATTATAATTCTAAAAGTATCTAAAATTAATTTTATTTTTTTCACAGTAGGACATGAAAAGTAGTTCATTTGAGAAAATAGTATTTTATAAACTCATGAAGGCTTTACTAAAAATTATATTTTTTATTATCAATATTTTTCATTTATATAAAAGTATTATAAAAATATTTTAGAATTAGTTATTAATATTTATATTAATAAGTTTCAATGTCTAGGTTATAACTAACTTGTATAAATAATTATAGCAATAAAATGAGGTTTCGTAAAAACTCATCATCATGTGTAATTTTTTCCAAGTAGATGTTCCATGAGAAAGTAATGTTTTCATTATTGAATTTCATGAAATAAATGATAATTTAATTTATTAGGTTAAAAGAATTTTGTGACCATTATAATATTTCCTTTTATATTCAATCGATTTTAATATTCATTTATAATTAATTGGTATCCTATAAATTCAAAACATATTGCATATACCATATATTTTCATAAATTAGTTATTACTATTAATAACATATAATTTAACGTCAAGGATTTACCTTGATATATTAAATAATCATATTTTAATAATATATTATTTTTCAGTAAACCTCGGTCTTGCCTGTTACGTAAGTCATTGAGGAAGGTCATTGTTGCGCATTACACAAGGGAACCTCAGTGTTCCATGTAGAGTAGTATAATTTTTATGTTGAATGTAGTTCATGATTAACTTGGTGTTGCATATAACACAATATAAACTTATTTATCTAAAAAAATGAACAATATTAAATGTTTCATGAAATGAAAAATATAAAAAAGTTTAAATTAATTCAAAAAATATATTCCCAAAATCTTGAGGAGTCATATTCTACCCCACTAAAAATTAATTTTACACTTGAAATTCATCTAGGTTATGAATTGATTAATACATAAAATTTTCATTCATAGAAACCCTCATCTTAAAAATTAATACTAACTCTTTCTTTAAAAAAGGAAATGTTGGAACTATAACAGTTACCCAATGTAACATATAGCTAGGTTCCCACACATAAGAACATTAGTTGGGAGTGAAGATTGGACATGAAAGAAATGTGTAAATATTTATTTGGATTTATTAATGTCATCAGTAAAAACTATTAAATGATCAAATAATAGTTTAGGGCCTCAATTTCATAAATAATTGATGATTTAAAAGGCCATTGGTTAAAAAAACAAGGTATTTAGACAACATGCTTTTCTTTTTTTATCGTTATCATAACATTGAGTAATTATTTTATTGACCAAGAATAATACAAAATTTTAATTCTTTGGTTGTGATTTTATCTATTTATAATTCATCAATTACTTTAATTAATGTATATACAGAATTTTATAGTGATGCTCGAATCACTAAAATGAACTTTTAGCAGATATTAAGTCCCATAAAAGAATGAAATGTATAACTATTTATCCATAACTATTCTTAAAAATAAATATGGTTAATACATTAATATTTAAATATAAATAGTAACACTACCATTTCATCATAAATAATTATTTATCAAAAATAATTATATATAAACTAAGACATCATGTAGGCTATTGGTAGGCATGAAACCCTTATCATCCTTCAGTCATTGGTTCAACACTCATGGCTTTTGGGACTTGATTGGTTTTCACCTGACATACATGATGTTATTTTCTACAACCACACAGATATAATTTCCAAAATAAAAATGAGGGATATAATTGAAATAAGGTTATTTAGTAAATAACCTTTTATCTATGGTTTTTTAATACAAAGTCAATACATAAATACCTCCTCTGAGGTTTAAGTAAATTTTTTCAGGAATGGATGACATTATAAGCCTTCTGAAAGATGGATTTTCAAAGCTTTAGAAAGAATTATATGAAATCAACTTAACATTGATCACCTATAAATCACAAAGTACAACTTGTTGGTCACATTCCAAACATGTGAATACCCATATCATATATTAAATTGAAACATAGTAATAACTATAATTACTATAAATCCTTTTGGAAAACATGAATTATTACTTTATCCAAATAATATTGGATATATTCCTTAAATCCAAAATATCACGTACACTTCATAAAAGATAGAATAACCCACATATTTATATATACTTACATAGATCCATGGTAATCTATATAATCTTATATACTTTTTCATAACACTGTTATCTTAACATAAAGAACGTATTAAGGGATAACTACTTTTAGTAAAAATATCACATTTTCGTTAAATCACTCCACTATTCCATCGAGGAAATTCAATATAAACTTGTAAATACTCAGTGAAAAACAAATGTAGAACAACCCTTGTATATTTCATCATTTATATAACTTAATTTTTGAATCGAAATACATAAAAAAGTTGATTATTACACTTCATATTTATTCCATTAACACGACTACCTTATACAATTAAACAATACCACTTCCATTTACAATTTCTTGTCTAGTATCGTCATCATAAAAAATGTAACAATTATTTTCACCTCCTTTTAGTCTTCTCATGATAATTCCTCTTCAAAAATTGAGTATATTAATGAATATATTTTCCAAATTTAAAACACTTAACCTTCAATGATGTTTTAGGGAGGCCAATATTCTCATCAATTCCATTAACCAAACTCTTCATTTTCCCTTTCAGTAACTTTCTTGGTGACCGTATTTTTACACAGTCAAAACATCTTCATATTCCTATAAGACATACACTTTGGTGATTCTTTCCACATTCTTGATGTAAAGGAAACCGAATATTCTTTCCTACATGGTCTATATTACCCAAAATCTCAGTGAAATATTTATTTCACTTATTTGGTGAGTTTGAAAGTTGGTTATGGGACAAGTTGTTAATTATGTTCCATGATAATATATTAGGCATGATCACAACATCATTCACTCTAGTGATCATCCCACTTGAATACTATATAAGAATTTTACCCATCACATTAAACATTAATCCATTTCCTTTTGGTTCCTTCCATTTCATAAAACATGAAGCATAGAGTAAGATTTAATTATCATAGTAGAAACCCACATAGTGATGAAAAGATTTATTAGTGGGATTTCTAAATATTAACACTTTTGTTAATATATGACAACCTAGGTTCGTAATAGGTTATTCAAAGCCAAATAATATTTAAATCCTTCATGATGGTTCGTGAAGAGTTTATGAATTTCCAAAGCAAATCCCGCAGGAGTGTCACACCAGGTGTGCACCAAGGCCCGTTTTCCTATATCAGATTACCTCAAGTTAGGCCCAGAAAATGTTGTTATAGTTGTTACCCCTAGTTACATCTATTCTATAGCCACATCATTCATAGTATCTAGATATGTATGTAGTTCTAGGAGACCACTCACTCTACCCTTTTTAAAAATTCATGTACATTTTTCTAAATGTTGAATCATCCTTATATATGTCCATAGAGATAACCCTAGGTAAATCCATATAAAAATAAAAAGGGATCTCAATAATTTTTTTTTAATTCTATTTTCCAAAGGCTTTCTAAACGTTTCCTTTGATACCAACTATAGAAACCTAGGATTAATGTACATGGATATTACATCATTTTCAACAAATATTTTTTACATTATGAAAATACATACTTGAGGACCATGATAGTTTGGTTCCCTTGGAAACTTGGAAACAAAACATTCCATCCTAGTGAAGAATCTTCAAAATCTCCCAAAAATATCTTCACCATTAGTAATCCTACATAAAACATTTCTTCATAAAATGGAGAAATGAAAAAATGGGTGATCTCAAATGCTCATTAAGGGTCAATAAGGGAGATATATAAGCATAATTATGAGCATAACTGTGAAAAAATGGTCATAAAAATATAAGATCATACCATGAATATCAGATATCATATACATGAATCATGGAATAAATCCTGGCTATTCATTCGACATGAATCACAAGGAAATAATGAACGTAAGCCATGAAATCATAACATAGGAATAAAAAAAGTGATTGTGGAAGACACATAAGCATATTATATGATTTATATATTAGCCATGGATTTGATTCCAAGACCATCTTGGTCGTGTTGTTTCTCTCCCAATACTTTCTTGGAAGTCATAGTTCACTCCCATGGCCATCTAAGTAACATGAGTTCACTCCTCATACAATCTTGGTAGTCATGGTTCACTCCCATGGCCCCATTGGGTACCATAGGTTGATTCTCAAGAGATTCATTATACATGGTATCATTGAGGATCACATGTATAAGGAAGCTTCCCTATTGGGATCTTCTAGGTTAAAACAAAATTAGGGGAATACAACTTGGGGTCCAAAAAAGGGATAATAATGTGGGGAATCCTAAATGGGATTCTATACATCATATCATAAGTTGATATATCCCTTATGGGATCTTTTTTATCAGTCATAGACTTAGTTTGAGGTATGAATCTAACACATAGGGGTTTTTAGTGACCCCTAGAGTTCTAATTAAATATGGCGACCCTTAACATTCATTCGTATTACTTAACTAAACTCATCTAGTTCAATAGTTAATTGGAATAAATTTAAACATGGGAAACACTCTTAGGAGAAAGACTAAGAATTAACATACTACCATAATCTTTCATAAATTCTATAGGGTCAGTATGACAGACCACCTATTTTTAGTAAGATTTCCATTTATTATCCAAGGGCCAAAATAGTTTTCGAGGCTCTACCATGATCATCTAAGACATATGCGGATCCTTCTTCATAAAAACCCACTAGAGGTTAATTAATTATAAATATAATAATTAAATAATTAAACTTAGTTTTTTATAAAAAATTTTTAACAAATCAATAATAGGGTAATAAAGCTCAAAACCTCATTACCCGATCTTGTGAAACACAAAATGTGACCCATCACTCGCTAATATCATAAAATATAATCCCTACATCATGAAGGGAATAAGAACTACAAAATGAAATCAAAAAACCCATTCTAAACATTTATGTTAAGATTAAATGTTTTATAAATACTATATGGTGATGTACCTCAATGAAACAACATGCAGTGAAGTGTAGATTCCCTCCGATGTTATCATTTTTCTAGGAAAAGTTAATGACCTATAACTATTATCTGATTCCACAATGATCTGATGGAATCAATATTAAAAACCATAATTAAAGAAAATTTTTAATAAAAAAATAGAGGATGAAACCTAGGAAGCTTATCATAGGATAAATCATGCCTCAAAACACCATGAAAGGCCATCAAAACACCACCTAATGGGGTTTGAATAGTGGAAGGAGTGGAGGGATCCACCTGGGTTGCACAAGGGGGAAAGGGTTATGAAATGGGGGATATGTACATTTTTTTCTTTATGGGAATGTTCAGACATGAGACAGTCATGGTTTCCTGAGGGAATTCCTTGATCAATAAAAGGAATCTATTATAATTCATAGAGAAAATTCAAAGAGAGATAACAACCTTGAAACATGTTTCTTGACTATTAGTGTATTATTTGAATGATTTTATAGGATCCCTTCACTTTATCTTCAGAAATTAGAATGCATTAAAAAAGAATCTTTGAATTTATCATGGTGTATATTGTCATACAAACCCTTGGATCATTCTCTATGGGTCCAATAATTCTTATCCAATGATTTACTATAAACATTCTTCATAGAATCAATTAGAAACTCTTCCAGTGGAATTCGATGGGGTAAATCTTCTATTACACATTGTCTCTTATCTCGGGTGCTTTGTTGTGTACCATGAGCATGTTCGACCTACTAAGATCAAGGATTCATTGGTATCACCTTGGATCATCTATTATCATCATTTTTTAAAATTAATATTGAAAACAAAGTATTATATTCTTATTTTAAGCATAAATGTAATTAATTAAATGAATTCATGTTCAGAGAAACTAGTTTAGGCTGGAGAAGTTATGGTTTGTTTATATTTTTATTACTTTACTTTTGATATTCCTACACACCATACAGTTTATATTAATATATTGGATTTTTTATATACATAATTGGTTTTGGACTATTTATATTTATCTCACACCCTATTCTTTGTGTCATTAGAACCTGGTCTGATTATATGATTGCAGGTGTGGAAAAAGGAAACTATCCCACATTGGAAGCTGAATTTTTTATTTGAAAGGAAGATTTGTAGAAAATGACTGATCCAAAGCTTGAGATGTATGGATAGATTTATATTTTTTATTATTTTGTATATCATGTACTATACTTTCTACTTATTCCCACATATGAGTGTTTTACCTTCTTGTGGAGATATGACATCATCTTTTGTATATGATACAATTTAAATATTTCGATGATTATTTATTTCGTTGAGGCTTATGCTATTTTGGCTACCATAACCATCTTTATTATTCTTCGTTAATTATTAAACCATTTAATTGATGTGGTCCAATTTGAACTAATGTAATAGTATCCCCATGGTAACACCCATTTACCTTATTGAAAATTGGAATCCTTTAGCATATAGGGAGGTTCTCTTGAGGCTGTGTGGGAAACATGGTTTGGATACTCAAAAGTAAATTGATTTTGGGATATCAAAAAGTGGTATTAGAGGGGTTTCATTCCTTATTTTGGTACATTGGAAATTTATATAGGAGATTATGAATATGTTGGAATTTTTTCATAAGCCATGGATGGGAGTAGCTAACCCATGTTCTGGGTGAACACCGAGTTCCTTAGGAATAGGAAATCATGTTTTGTATTCATCCTATTATAGTTGATATATTTTCATCATTTTGTGATGCACATGAATTGTGGTATTTTTTATGATTTATGAAGATTATACCATATCTTGGTATTTCAAGGATCATTTCTACATGTATCATCATATGAACCAATAGGTTCTCATTCAATGTATATTCCTTGCCATATAGGTGCATTTTTTTATTTATATTTGTTCTATTTCTTATTATTATTGAGTTTTATTTGGTTGTGATATATTCTTATGCAACTAACTCCTTATGTATTAAAGTGAAACTCATTGAATAAAATGGAAACAAAAACCGAAATAGTTCTTTTCCATGTAGCTTTATAGTGGAATCTTAAATAATGAATTTTGATCCATGTAATCTATGTACCCCCTAGTTGCATTATCTAAGCATTGGTTTATGTTATATGAGTACCAATTGTAATTTAAAAATAGTACAAGAGATTATAAATTTTAATGGATAATTCATCAAACCAGACCATTGTATTTTACCAATTACATTCCAAGATACAATGTAGAGGGATAGTTGCAATTACATGGGCATTGATATCAGTTTATAAATTGTATGGGCCTTAATAAACTGTGGGTGGTAATATAGTTAATTAGAATTTTAATGATTTATATATGAAAATATAGAAATAAACTATAAATTTTTAATTATAAATAAAATGGTTTCCAGTAAATGGAAAGGTAATGTGCCACTTAAGGAATGTTTTACGCCTTGAATTGTAATTGTCCCCTCCCATATACCAGAACCCCTATGGTTTAAAACATAAATAATTATCAATAACAAGACCTTAGAGACATTTTGTTGGGATTGTATGACTTGGGTTGCGATACCTTTGTTTATCTTTCTAATATATGTGAAATTTGGTTATTGATCCTTGAGTATTTTCTCATTTTAAATGAGATATCTCCTTGTATTTTTATAAATTAATTATATATGGCATGTTCTTGGAACTTTTTGAGCTATGTCACCATGATTTCCTTGAGTCATTCACCAGGTGGGTGGTGAAGATCATTCTCCATAGATGGTTGACCGTGGGCCTCATGTGTTACCTCTAGGAGTGCCACCCGTATCACCACATGATATTACTGAACTAGGAACTAACACACGACTTTGAGAGAGTTTTTTACTTTTGATGTGGTCTATACATGGTGATCCATGACCTGAACCTATGATGTCAAATCTTACTCATGAGTTTCATCATTAGCACCCACCTATATTCTCATGAAATGGTTGTCCTCAGGCTATTGGTTTATGTCTACAATCCCTTTTATCTATCTTTGAGCATTTGGATACTCCTCCGGATAGAAGGTTCAATCTTGTCACCTATATGTTGTGTGATTCTGCTAAGTGTTGGTGGATGTGGTTACTCATGATATTCATATTCATAAAATGGCTAGGGTAAACTTCTAGGATTCCTTATATGACTAAATTTTCCTTGATACATTGAGAGTTGACCGATCTAGGGAGTTCATGAACTTGGAGTAGATAACTATTTTTATCATTGAATTTTCAGCGTGTTTCACCGAGATTCAATGCATTGCACCAATTCTTACCATGTTGATCAATCATGAATAATATGCTTTGAATATGGGATTAGGTATTCAATCCACTCTCAACTGAATATATTTCACCTATCTATAGTTTCTAGTTTTGTGAAATATGATTTTATCACAAAGGTAAAAAATGGGGTATGATGATAGTAGCAGGTAAAGAGGGTCAGTGTCATGACCATGTAATAGTTCTCCCAGCAGTAAGTGTCATCCTGAGGATTCTCATAAAAATAGTGGTGGTTATAATATCCAAACCGGTAGCTCTATTATATTTCATATGTATGAATGGAATGGTAATGTGATGCCACTATGAAATAATGACCCACTGGAGTTCCATGATTTCATACGGATGGGTCAACTTCAAATTTTTTTTATGGACCTTTAAACCAGTTTCTAAAGAAATATGATCCACGCCAACTCCACCTTCTGGATCCAGATTAGTGACACTATGTTTGGTATGAATATAAAGTATCATTGGATGAACATGCCAAGGAGGAGGTTTGGGAAGATGTATCTAGACTTAAAATTTTTAGGTGTTGCAGAGAAGACCCACTCATTATATTCCACATATAGCTCAGAACCATGGACCAGACTAGTGACTTGCATTACAGTATATACCTAAGGATCATAGTTCATGATTGTCTACTGTATGAGGTAATATTCTAGTAGCCTCCACATTTTTACATTCTTTATTCGATAAAAGTTACTCACACTCCTTTATCTATATATCAATAATGGAAAGTATTGGGCTTAAAATTTAGTACATTTTTGGGTTGATTTCCTTATACACTCCATTCGGTGTATAGTCAGAGGGTGTACACCAATTCAAGGACTTTACCTTTAAGGTTGTCTACTATCATTTCTTGAGGAATTTATTTACCCTTGACATGATAGGGTTAGATTTCATACATGGGATGAATCGTCTCAATCCTTATCATGCCCACATTGATTTTTATCTCCAAAGGGTGAATTTCAAATCATACAAGGGTAGTAGATATGTATATACCAAAAAATGTGATTTCCAATCCCTTCAAGCTGGAACAATGAATCATGGGCTAGGAGGACTGACATCTCAGATTGAAAACCTTTGCGTGGATGATCAGATGATGCATCTGATAGATTTCCTCATATAGTGGATAATTTTATGGATATTTCCCCAAAAGACTTCTCTAGACTACCTCCTTAGAGAGAGGTATATTTTATAATCAAGGTCATTCTAGTATAGTCACCAAAAACTATTACTCCATATAGGTTGGAACCTACTAGCTCAAGGAGATCAATATATGGTCTGAGGATTTAGAATTTAATGGTTTTATCTAACCCAATACTTATCCTTTGTGTTCACATGTCCTTTCCTACCAGAAAAAGGGTGGAACCCACTAACATTTTATCGATTACCAATAGTTGAACAAACTTATGATTAAGAACCTATATCATTTTCCTGAAATACATGATCTCTTGGACCATATATAAGGATCTATAGTTCTCTTAGGGATTTAACTAAGATTAACTTATCATCGGGTGAAATTCATTCCTTCAAACATACCACATATAGATTTCTGAAGTTTGTACTATTTATATACAATACTTGGTTATATTGTTTAGTCTTACAAAAATGCTTACTATTTTTATGGACCTGGGGAATAGGGTTTCACCTTTACATGGATTCTTTTATTATAGTATTTATGGATGAAACATTGGTTTATTATCATACATAAATAGACCATGTTAAATATCAGGGGTTCATGTTGAATACATTGATAGAGAAACAATTAAATGATATGCTCACAAAGTGACACTTCAAGATAGAAAAATATCACATATTGAGTCATATAATATCAGAATCATGATTATTTGTTGATGAAAAAAGGTTATAAATATTGTTTCTTAGGTGGCACCCAAGAATGTGTTTGATATTTTGATTTTATTGGCTCTATATTAATATTACTAGAATCTTATATAATACTTACCATGAATTAGATCCCCTCTTATAGGTTAGACGAAGAAGGGTGTGCCATTATTCTACTATGAATCCCATAAGAAATAATTTTAAAAGATAAAAGGAATATTGAATTCTGCACTGATCATGATTATGTGATAGAATATAAGGGGTTATATAGTGTTTTTTGATGCATCATGGATCAGTATTAGTGCAATATTAATAGAAGAGGAACATGCCATTTCTTATGGGTTTCACCAGTTTAGAACTTGTGGGAATCATTAACAGACACCTGACCATGAGTCTATTCTAGTAATTCAAACCATGAATTGTTGGTGATAATATATTATGGGATTATACTTTGTGGCATTTATAGGCCACAAGAGACTCAAATATATCTTTACACAATGTGATTTGAATCATGGATAGTTAGTATGGGTCAAATATTATCATTATTTTGGTTTTGAGATTGCCTATATGTTTGGAAGGAGTAATGTTCTAGCAGATGCACTAATCCAGGAGACTCAGGAACAACCCATTTAGGAAGCAAGTGATGAATGGAAGTTGATGGACCTCTTTTCTTTGATACATCTATAGTTGCAAGAGAGTCATGAGTGATATTTCCTTTCATCCTTCTTAGTTACCACTTTACTCCTGGATAGGGTGACGAGAAGGTGGTTTTTAGACTCTAAAGGTTTGGTCTTATCGGGAAGTATTTTAGGAGATGACCCACCTACAAATTGGTCGATCGAAAGATATGAGATATTTTCTATCGATGGATTAATTTGGGTTCCTACAGACATGCAAAAGGTACTGATATGATAATCCCATGATTCTCACTCAGCAGTTCACTGTGGTATCTATAAGATGTAACATGATATTCTCCATCAGTATTGGTGTCCTGGGATGAAACATCAGATTATAGGATTTATCACTAGGTGTTCCACCTGTCGGTAGGTTAATATTGAAAGCCAATGGCTTTCTGGACTGTTAAAACACTTACTCGTTCTATAATGGAAATGGGATGATGTTGTGATGAATTTTATGACTAGTTTATAGAGGTCACCTTGAGGTAGTGATGGGATTTGTGTAGTTATTGACATTTTTAAGAAGGTATCCCACTTAATTTCTATTTGTGATACCATCTCAATATATGATATTAGCTAATTATACATCTATAATATTATACTCCTGCACATGAAACCTCATATTTATAATCTCATATAGGGATGCTAATTCTACATCAATGATCTGCAATGGGTTAAATGATTATTTGGGTACAGAAGTGATTATTTGCACATATTTTCAACATCATATTAATGGATAGTCAAAACGGGCTACATAGTTGTAGATATAGATGCTTTGGGCATGCATCCCTGATTTTAGGGGTTGTTGGGAGAAAAATATACCCTTTATCGATTTTTCCAAAAATAATATATTTTCTAAATTAATTAAGATGGATTATTATGGGTATTCAAATGGTAGGACATAACATTCAACTATGTCCTTTCTAGACGTAGGGGAGGTAGTGTTATTAGTTCCTCAACTAATGTAGGATACTTTATTGAAATTTTAGTTGACCATTTAGAGCGTGGCTACTACTTAGTCTGGATAAAAATATTTTTCCAATATTCAATTTTGACCACTATATTTTCAGTTCAAGGATATTTTTTTCTTATTATATTTCCCTAGGTTGGGACATAGATGGATATAGAGTAAAGGGAAGCTGAATAGTAGGTTTTTTAGACCTTTTTATATTTTGGAGAGAGTTGGTTCTATAGCCTAAAGTTATAGTACTTTCAGAGGTATCGATCCATGAATGATGTATTCCATGTTTTATATATTCACTAATACCATGTCACCCATTATCATCATATTGATCCCAAGGATGCTGGTTTCAAGGCCAATGCTTCTTTTGAGAAGATCATATTAATATTGTTGATTAGAGTATGAAGGATCTGTGAGGATAGTTTGTCCCTTTGGTATAGGTGTTAGGGATGTAAGGCCATGTATATGATGAGACATTGGAGAGAGGGAGGTAGAATATCATATTCATATTGTTGATTAGAATGGTTTAGGAGCATCTAGGGCTTGTTCAGATCCGGAAGCATCAGTTTTCATAGAACCAATAGAGGATTATAGTTATCACACTATTAGTGATAACCATGCACCTCAAACCATGTGATATTGTAAGGGTGCCACCTAGTTTTTCTAAACCATGAATGGCATGCATTGGATATGTGGGGATTAGAAAAAGGATTCACATGTACTGTGAATGATTTTTTTAATCATGTGTTCCAAGCCATGTGGGTTGTTCTCACATGATAGTGGGGTGTGAAAGGTTGACTCATGAACTTGAAAACCCTGAGACTAAACCAAGTGACCTATTAAAAAGTGTAAATTTTACCTCTTTACCCATACTTATTTTAAATCATCACCCTATCTATTAGTTTGCCTCCAGTGGATTATAGTTTATATTCCTCCCCTTTAAAGATCTCCTTTATTACTTAATCATGAATTATGGTAATATTTCACATTGAGGATATTTTTAGGTTTGGAGCATTAGAGGATGTGGTCATAACTTATACATAACAACTTGAATATTACAAGTAGACACATCTAATCACTATTTGTTTTTTTCATAAAAAAAACTCTTAAAAAAATGATCATGTTTAGTTCCAAATTTTAGATATCAAATCATTTCATTGATCCCTTCATTGACACTATTCATCTTTAGGTCCCCTGAAAATCATTTCAAAACATTTAATGAGGTTTAAAAGCTCAGTATGGGATATATAGAGACGGAAAACTGTTATTTTTTCAAAATAACTTGTAAACAATGAATACTTTATCATAATGTAATAATTTTCACCATAAAGAAGTAGCCAAAACACTTCATGGAATATAAGCTCATTTGTTACAATTTTTTTAAAAAAAATATAACCATAAATCCCATAAAAATCAACATATAGTGTATAAGGTAACATGCAATGTAGACATACTTAAATGGAGTAACCATATAGTCAACTTCCACACATATCAATAAATGGAACAACCATACTACAGACTTATCAACCCAATGAATTGGAGGTTATGGCGTAACCACCCATCCCTAGTTTATCAAAAAACCACCATTCATTTGTTTTATCATGTAACCACCTGTCATTGGTTTATCACATAACAACCCGTCAAATGTCCATGTACCATTATATAATCAAAAAACAAAAAATATTTCAAATATCAATATTTCACTAATAACGTTTCATTTACAATCACAAGAAATAATTTAATGATATTCATATTGTAAATTAATTTCAAAAACCATTTTCAATACGAAAACACCCAGAAAGGGAATTAGGGATTTATTTTCCTTTTAAAAATATTAAGGCTTATAGAGGAAGCCAAATGACGATTACAGTGGTGAAAGGGTTATTGTCGCCGAAAACATTGAAAACATTCTTTTAGTCATTTAGTAAAATGATTCATTGAAAAAATAATACCTTTGAATTAAATTATAATATAATGGTGTTTATTATACACTTTTTAAAAGAAGGAGGTGTATATTATCGAAATATGTCTCAATTAAAGGAGATTGAGAAGAAGTCCCTTACCTCGTGTCTGACATGACTCGTTCATTAATTAATTTACAAAATAATAAACTTAAGTTAATTTATAGATCATTTAGAACCTTTTTAAAGTTTATTATTCCTTTTATATCACTTATTACCTTATTATATAAATTACATAATTATTTATGTTCATATCAAACATTTGGTCAATATTCGATACCTGAGTCAAAAATGAGCTTGTTATAATTACAAATTGTCCATCTGGTCAAATTCCATTATCTACAGAATGATATTAATTATTTATATATCATATATATCAAATATATCCTATATATCTGTATTTATAATAGTACATATCATTTGGATATAAGAAATGAAATGCACCGTTAATGGAGACGGTAATCCGTACGTACGCATGAATGATACTTTCAGTTTTTTCATATTTAAATGAATGGAAACTAAATGATACATAGATATATTATAATTAAAGTATAATATATATGTTATATCTGTTACATATGTTCATTAATTACATCCTTTATACGTTCCATTTATATCATGAATGAGTCATATCACTTTGATGGGGTGGTAGTCTGCACTTCCTCAAATGAAATTATTGTATTTATACAACATGAAAAGCATACAGATATGTAATAAATGAGAATTAAATAAGAATATAGATAAAATAAATTTTATATATATCATATATAATTACAGTTATATCATAATGACCACCATGAAAAGTGGTTGGGGAAAATTGAACAATTATCGTTTCGTGAGGCAGTAGTTCGATATTCATTAAAACAGTATGTTCATATCCATTTGACGGAGGTGTTTGTATGTGTAGTTATAATAAATCTCATAAAAAAATCCTAGTATATTTAAGATACTTTTTTTTATAAAATAATGTAATAAATAGAGTTTATGGGGTTGAATAAGGAAAATAAATGAAAGAAGATTGAGAGAAGACATTACCCCAAATTGGGTACCTCTTTTTGATTTATGCTAAAGGTATTTCTTGAATTTCCTTATGACTAATGTAAGGAATCTAGGATTAATAGTGGGATTTTGGGAGATTATTGGGGTAGTGGGTGGATGATACAAGGTGCTTGAGAGGTGTGACTAAGGGGTTAGGGGTGGGTGCCTTTTATAAGAGGGAGGAGGGGTACTTTAGGATTGTTTGAAAGTATTATTTTATTTTAAAATTATTTTTAGTTTAAAATGGTCCCAAATTCATTTATTTAAAAGTTAAGATGATTTTTGGTATAAAACCATTCAACTAATAGGTTTTATACAAACCTAGATCAGAAATGTAACCTTATATTTTAGATGAAACCCTTAGTTAACTAATTTAACTCTTACAATGTCTTCTTGTGAATTCAGACTATAAAATTAAAATAGAACATCATGATGTTCATTAATGAAATTTTCAACATTATATTAGAAATTTGGCCAAATATTATATTTTTAGGACTATTTTATCATTTAATAAAATATTATTCATTTTTAAAAACTCATTTATGTCAATTTATATACTATTCATATCATAACTTTTAAAAAAAATCAATAAAAACATGATTATTTTTAAAAAAAATAATTAATTCCAATATAACAAGTCACTCTCATTCATAAATATTTTGTGTGGAATAAAAAGTTTTAAAATAAATTTATTTTTATATTTATAATCTCATTTATTTTAATCATTTATTAATAAGGTAATCACTACATCACCCTTGTGCCATAAATAAACTTATTTATTTACTCACTAAAAATTATAAATAAAATTCCATGATATAGGAAATATTTTTATACTTCATAATTATTATTAATAGTTGAACTGATAACTTATATAAACCCTATAAAAATTGTTTTATGACAAGACATATGTTTAGGCTATACTTTCCTTAACTTTAGATTAGAAGTAACTAAATGTCATCTTCTCACAAAAGTGGCTCCATGGGGTCCTAAAATCGACCTAATGATGCCCAAGGTCTGAAATATATTACCCAATATGATTAAGACACGTATTAGGGTAATTTTATATTATTATAATATTATTTTTTACCCTTATTTACTATATTTTCCATTTAACCATGGTAAATCAAATAAATACAGAAGTTACTATTTATAATGCCTAAATATAAAAGATACATATTTACACAATTTAGACCTCCTGATCCAAATATGGAATCCATTTTTAAAAATCCAAAACATAGAAGTGGAAAAAATTAATTTAAAATTATTTCTCATTGTCAAAACTAAAAAGATTGTTTTTAAGAAATAATTACAATCAAAAGATTGACATGTGTTTGTGTCTAATTAAAAAGTGAAATTACATCTAATGACCAAAATTAGATTAAATGATAAAAATATAATGCTTTTAGAATTTTAAAACCAATTAAAAGGATAATCTAAACATATAAATAAATCAGATGAAAAGATAGTTTTAAACTAAAATGCAGTATTTTTCACTATTCATTTTTAAAAAATAAACTTTATCAGAAAAATACCGAAAATTTACCCCATGTAAATTTTTATTTCCCACCTATAAAGAAGAAGTTTATTTTTTCAAATGTAACATATAAAAGTGAAAACAAATTAGATTTAAAAAGTGTTCTCCATCAAACTGCAGTAAAACTACTTTTTAACAATATTGGAGTATTTATGCTGAAAATTGGATTCATTCTCATTTTAAGCCTATAAAATTTATTGGATAAATGTAAAAAAAAATTAACAAACATGTTTAATCATAGTGTAGTTATTTTTTTTCATTCCCACTTGTATAACTTCTTGGAATTAACTAACATTTAAAATAAAAATATTATTTTTTTAGTGTGACTCAGCATTGTGTGCAACATAAGATTTCAGAGAAACCCATTGTTGTGTGTCGGGTACAACATCGAAAATAGCATCCCATTTTAAGTATGAATAATATTTAATTCAAAAATGTTAAATATTATAAAATTTACATGTTCTTTATTTACCTAGGATGTTACATCTTTCCCCCTTATGGAAATTACATCCTCACAATTTTATTCACTTATCAAATAAGTGGGGGTATTTGACCCTCATAAATTTTTATATTCTCATATTTCCTCTTTAATCATATGTTTTTTGAAAAAAAAATCTTTACATGGAGAATTACCTTATTCCGCAAAACATTCTCTTTTGGTCAAGAATCTGGACTTGTTGTTCCTTATAAGTGAGATTCTCTTCCAACTGAACTACATCTAGACTCAAAACATGAAATGGATCCAACATAAACTTTCTTAACATTGAAAGATGAAAAACATTGTGTACCTAGGATATAAATGGAGGTAAATACAATCATTAGGCTACTGATCAAACATTCTCCAGGATTTTATAGGTTGCAATAATCCCCAGACTGAACTTTCCCTTTTTAGCAAAATGCGTCACACTTTTCCATGGAGAAACATTAAGAAATAAATGATCACCTACCTCAAAATAAAGATCCTTCCATTGGTTATCTGCATAACGTTTCTTCCTATTCTGGGATGTTCTCATGTGATTCTGAATTAACTAAACCTTTTCTACCATCCCTTCTACCAATTCGAGTCACATAAACATTCATCCACCTACACCGTCCTGAAAATCTGGAGTTTGACACTGCTTCCTATATAATATCTCAAACGGTTCAATCTATATACTAGAATGAAAATTTTTATTATAATAAAACTCAACCAAATATATATGGCAGTCCCAACATCCATGGTAATCCATTGAAGAAGCACGTATTATATGTTCCAATTGATGAATTTTTTGTTTTGACTGCCCATCGGATTGTGGATGAAATGTTACACTGAAATTTAATTTGGTACCCAAGGACTTGTGAAGGCATTTCAAAATGATAGAAGTGAACCTCAGATCACAATAAGATATAATGAGGAGGGGAACTCCATGTAACATGAATATCTATTTAATATAAAATCAATAACATTGATCTAGATACAGAGTAACTCAAATTGGAAGAAAATGTGTAGATTTAGTAAATCGATCAACAATAAGCAAAATTGCATTGTTACCTTGGGAATTTTTTTGCAATCCCACTATGAAATCAATGGAAACATTTTCCCATTTCCACTCTGGAATTGGAAAAGGCTCAATCATCCCTTTCAGTAACTATCATATGCTTTAACATATTGACAGGTCAAACACATACCAGTCAATTTAGCAATATCTCTTTTCATTCCATTCTAGTAGTAATACTCTCTATTATCTATATATATCTTAGTACTACTAAGACGAACTGAAAATGAAGAACTAGGAGCATCATATAACAAATCTTTTTTCAACTTTGAATCACAAGGCACATATAATATCTTTCCAAATCTCAAAACACAATATTTATCAATGTTAAATTCAGGTAACTTACCCTTCTGAACCAATTCTACCTTTTTCTGCAACTCACTGTCTTCTTTCTAAGCCTGCTTTATTCGGTCTGCAATAGAATATTTCACTACCACCTAATCAAAACTGAGGAATCTACTACACTAACAACTTATAATCCAAAATTCATCAAATAAAAAACACATGGATCTCATTCCAAATGTAGTATGGTTAATGTAGCATTATTCATTTGACTTAAAGAGTCATCCACTATATTTTCCTTTCCCGGATTGCAATGGATCGTGAAATCATAATCCTTGATTAATTATATCCATCTCCTCTATCTCAGGTTTAATTCTTTCTTAGGGAATATATAATTCAAACTTTTCTGATTTTTATATATTTCACACTTTACTGTATATAAATGATGCCACCAAAATATTAAATTAAAAACAACAGAAACTAATTCAAAATCATGTGTACATAGGGTAATTTAACTCATGATGTTTTAACTGACATCATGAATAATAAATTATCTGATCATTCTGCATTATGACACAACCAATTCCTTTCATTGAAGAATAACAAATTAACCATCTCCGGAAGGAAATTACAAAACTATACCATTCACCAATCTTCTTTTTAATTCCTGAAAACAATCATCACATTCCTCTGTCCAGATGAACTTAACATCTTTTTGAGTTAACATAGTTAGTGGGCTAGATAACCATAAAAATTTTCAACAAAACTTTGGTAATATCCTTCCAAACCAAGAGAACTATAGATCTTTGTGAAATTGGAAGGTCTTGGAAACTATTCAATAACTTTTGTCTTAGAAGGGTCAGTAGTTATGCCTTATTTAGAAACAATATAATTAAGGAATGAAATTTTTTGTAACCAAAACTCACACTTTATCAGTTTCCTATAAAATTTATTTTTTATTATGTCCTGAGAGAAAAACCTTAAATGATTTTTATGTTCCTATTTACTTTTGTAATATACCAAAATAACACCAAGAAACACAACCACAAACTTATCCAAGAACTAATGAAATATTATATCCATAAGATCCATGAATACCGTCGGTGCTTTGGTTAGCCCAAAATTGATAAATAAAAATTAATAATTGACATATCTATTATGAAACATGGTCTTTGAAATGTCTTCTTAATTTAATTTCAACTGACGGTACCCCGAAATCTATTCATCCTTAGAAAAAACTATGCTCCCTGGAGCTGAACAAACAAATAATCAATATGAGGAAAAGGATACTTGTTCTTAATACTTATGTTATTCAAGGAACTATAATCAATGAAAAGTCTCATTGAACCATATTAATTTCTAACAAACAAGACAGTATAACCCCAAGGTGATGTTCTAGGTCGAATGAAACCTTTATCTAAAACCTACTGAAATTGATTCTTTAAATCTAAAAGTTAAATTTGATCTATTAGATAAGGGGAATTGGAAATTGTCTTAGCATCAGGAACTAATTCAACTGTAAATTCAACTTCCCAGTATGGTATTATACCAGGAAACTCATCAAGAAAAATATCAAGATACTCATTTACTACTGTCACATCATTAATTTGAATAGTTCCTTTATTTTTCAGCAGTATGTGAAAGGTATCATTCATTTCCATCATTCACTAGTTTCTCAACTTCAAGATATGTTATTAGAGTTAAGGGTTCATTATTGTACACAAATTGAAATTCTTTATGAAGAGAAAACTTTTTATCTCTACAGAAAATATTAGCATGGTTAATAGAAATCCAATACATTCCCAAAATAACATCAAACTCTTCTAAAGGGAAAACAAAAAGGTTTCCAGGTATGTTATTTCCAAATATAAGAATACGATGATTCTTATAATTTCGTTTTGACTCAACATTCCCCCAATGTGATTTTACCATAAGTCCTGGATTCATTTCTAGAGGTGGAATTCCAAATTTACCCAAAAATTTCTCATAAATGAATGAATGTGTAGTTCTTAAATAAAAAAACACATTGGTATAATCTGAAAAAATAAACAAACTACCTGATACCACTTCATTTGATGGTCCCACATCAACTATAGTAGTAGAAAATTATTTCTCCATACCCTTGTTATTTTGATCTTTCAGGTTTCCACCCTGGGTAATTAACTTTGGACCCACATTGGCATAATTCCCAAACTCATTACAACTAAAACATCTTACCACTGGCTTCTCATTGCTTGATCAATAATCTTCCTTACAGTTATGAGCAATATTACATGTCTTACCACACTATAATAACATTCCATATTTAAGGAGATATTCTCTAGGATGATTTTTACCACACATCTCACAAGATGGAAATTTAATTTTCATACCTCCAGACTTCATTGAGGAATACTTTCATATTTTCCTTTTGACTAGACCTCTTCTTTTCCATTCTCTCATAGAACACCTGATCATAAAAAACTACATTTATACTTTCTCAGAACATCTTATGATTTTCTCATAGCTTTTTAATTCACAAGAGTCTAATTCCTTTCGATATCACGTCTTTAATCCCAAGTAAAACCGATTTATCTTACTATCAAGATCTCAGATAAAATTTAGAGTATATATTTCCAGTTGAGTGAACATTGATTCATAAGAAGCCACTGATTCATCTTCGTACCTAAATTTGAAAAAAAAATTCCATCCAAATTTGACTCTCTTTAGGAAAATATTTCTCACGAAACATACCTTTGAAATCATCCCAACCTAGAGAATTAATATCATTATTTTCAATGGTATTTTTAACTATCATCCAACAAGGATTGGATTCTCCTTTAAAATAGTAATCAAAAAGAATGACCTTTTGATTGTCTATACATCCCATGACATCAAAAATCATTTCCAGTGCTTTGATCCACCCTTCAGCTTGCACAGGGTCAGATGATCCTCTGAATGATGGGGGATGTTTCCTCATGAAATGCTCCACTACATACATGTTCCTCTATGGTTGATCTATTTGATATTGTACATGGACACCACCACTATTTATTGCCTGATTTAATTAATCCATCACTATAACAAACTATTCCATTCCATTTTTGACTATCTCAGGATGTTGATTTGGAATGTTATTCTCCTCTATTTTCCTTCCCAACATAGCTTCCCCATTTCCTCTGTATAAAACTATTCTGAACAAACATATCATAGATGAAACAAAATAGTAATATTAAAATTCTATATCATTTAAATTTGACCAGAAATTAAAAATAATTTATGAATATTCTATTAACAAAATTATAAATCCTAAAGTTATCTAAAATGTCCTCTGATACCAACTATAAGGCCACATCCATAAACCTTACTTAATCTTGAATTAAGTTAATAATTCACAGTGAGGATATTTTGAGGTTTAAAGATTTATATAATTAGCTCATAAAATATACATAACAAATTGAATATTACAAGTAGACACTTCTACTCTCTATCTATTTTTTCCAATAAAACAAACACTCTTAAAAAAAGACACATATTTAGTGCCATGTTTTAGATAGAATAACTTTTCCTTGATCCCATCCTTGACCCTATTCATCTTTAAGTTGTATGAAAAATATTTCATAACTTGGTACGAGTATAAAAATATTAGTAAGGTATACATAATGATGTTGAATTGTTAGTTTTTCAAAACAAATTGTAAACAATGAATACATTATCATAAAGTAATACTTTCACCATAAAGAAGTAGCCAAAATAGTTAAATGAATATATGCTCATTGAATACCCTTTTTGTAACTAAAATATTACCATAATTCCCATAGAAAAAACATATATAATATAAGGTAACATGGGACATAAACAAACTAAAATGGAACAACCATACGGTCAACTTATGCATATATCACTAAATAGAATAGTCATACAGTCGACATCCATACCCAATGCATTGGAGGTTATAACATAACCACCCATCCTTGGTTTATCAAGGAACTACCCATCATTTGGTTTTTCATGTCACCACCCATCATTGTTTTATCATGTAACCCCTTGTAAAAAATCCATGTACCTTTATACAATCATAAAACATAAAATATATCAAACATCAATATTTCCCTAATAACTTTTCATTTGAAATCATAATATATCACTTCAAGAAATTGAAATAATCAATCTATTTTAAAAACCATTTTCAATAAGAAAACTCCCAAAAAGGGAATAAGGTATTTCTATTCCTTTTAATAAAATTAAATCTTAAAGAGGAATTCAAATAACGATTACGGTGGCAGAGAGGTCGTTGTCACCAAAAATGTTAAAAACATTTCTTTTTTTGTTTAGTAAAATGATTCATAAAAAAATATTCCATTTGAATGAAATTAAATGTAAAAGAGTTTTATTATACACATTGTAAAATGAGGAGGTGTATATTTTCAAAATATGCCTCAATGAAAGGAGATTGAGACCAAGTCCCTTACCTTGTGTCTGACATGACTTGATCGTTCTTTAGTTTCCTGAATAATAAACTTAAGTTAATTTATAATTGATTCAGAACCTTTTTAATTTTTATTATTTCTTTTATATCACTTATTACCATGTTATAAAATTTACATAATTATTTATGTTCATATCAGACATTTCACCGATATTCGGTACATGAGTCAAAAATTAACTTGTTATAATTATAAATTGTCTATGTGGTCAAAATTACATTATCTCTTGAATGATATTCATGACTTAGATATCATATTTATCATTTATATCCAGTATATATATTTATAATAGTACATATCATTTGGATATAAGAAATAAAATGCACCGTTCATGGAGACGTTAAGTCGTATTATGAATGGACACTACTTTTATTTCCTTTTCAAATTTAAAGGAATGAAAACTAAATGATACATTGGTATATATAATTACAGTATAATATAAATTGTATATATGTTATATAATTCCATTAATTCTATCCTTTATATGTTCCACGTATATCATGAATGAGTCCTATCACCTTGAGGGGGCGGTAGTCCGCACTTCCACAAATGAAATTATCATATTTATAAAACATTTAAAGCATAAAGGTATATTTTAAATGATAATTATAGAAGAATAGAGATAAAATAATAATCATATATAATTATGGTGCCGTTATAATGGCCACCATGTGAGGTGGTAGGGGAAAATCGAAGAATCATCATTTCGTGAGGCAATAGTTCACCGTTCACAGAAAAGTATGTTCGTATCCATTATCTAGAGGTGTGTGTACATGTAGTTTAAATAAATATTATAAAAAATTCAAGTATATTGAATATACTTTTTATTTTATAAAAAATTGAAATAAATAGAGGGTAGAGGTTTGGAGAAAGAAAATAAATGAATGAACCTTGATAGAAGTCATTACCTCAAATCGCGTAACTCCTTTTGATTTGTGCTAAACAGATTTCTTAAAATACATTATTCCTAAGGTAAGACTTGTAAGAGAAATATGGAGATTCAGTGAGCTTATTGAAGTATATTTTGGATGTTACAAGGGGCTTTAGAGGTGTGAGGAAGGGGATAGGGGTGGTGGCCTTTTATATGAGGGAGGAGGGGTACTTTAGCAATATTGGAAAAATTTATTTTATTAAAAAAAATTCAATTTAAAATGGTCCCAAAGTAATTTATTTCAAATATAATTTGTATTTGGGTCTTAAAACACTCTACCAATATGTTTTAGACAAGTATTGGTCACAAATGTAACCTTATATTTTAGCTTTAACCCCTAGTTAACTAATTTAACTCCTACCATGTCTTATTGTATATTCGTTCAATATAGTTAATATAATTACTATAAAATTACAATATAACATCAAATTTTTTATTAATGAAATTTGAAACATTGTATTATTAATTATTCAGAATATTAGATTTTTAGGACTATTATATAATTTAAAAAAATAGTATTTGTTTTAAAAACTCATTTATGTCAATTTATATAATATTTATATCTTAACTTAAAAAACCCATAACAACATGATCATTTCGAAATGAATTAATTAATTAAAATATAACAAGTCATTATAATTCCTAGAATATGTGGATTATATAAAAAGTTATAATATAAATATATTTTAATATTTATAATCTCATTTATTTAATTTATTCATTTATAAGGTAATCACTACATCACCATTGTTTCATAAATAAATTTATTTATTAAATCTCTAAAAATTATAAATAAAATACCATGATTTAGGGAATATTTTATATTTATAATGAATATTTACAGTCAAAATGATAACTTAGGTAACCCCGTATAAAAATTGGTTTACTAAAAGATACTTGTTTAGGTTATACTTTCCTTAACATTAAATTAAAAGTAATTAAATGTCATTTTCACAAAAAAGTGGCTCCATGGGGTCCTAAAATTGACCCATGGATGCCCATGGTCAAAAATATATCATCTAATTGTAGTAACACACGTTTTAGGGTAGTTTTATGTTATTAGAATATTATTTTTAACCCTTATTTACTATATTTTCCCTTTAACAATGGTAAATAAAATAATTACTAAAGTTGAAAAACATAATACCTAATAATAAAAGGTACCGATTTACACAATTTGGACCTCGATTTTCCAAATATGTAATCATTTTTACCAAATTCAAAATAGATAATTGGCAGAAATTAATTTAAAATTAATTCTCGTTGTCAAAACCATAGAGCGGTTTTTACGAAGTAATAACTATAAAAAGATTGACTTCTGTTTATGTCTAATTAAAAAAAGAAATTACTTAACATGGACAACATTGGATTAAATTATAAAAATATAATCCATTTATAATTTAAAACCAATTTTGAAGAAAATATAGCCATACAAATAAATCAGATGAAACGACATTTTTGACTTAAAATGCAGTATTTTTCACTATTTATTAAAAAAATGAACATTAACAAAAAAAATATTAAATACCTACCGAAAGTAAACTTTTATGTCCCAATTCTAAATAATAATTTAATTTTTTAAAATTGAATATATAAAAGTGACAAAAACTAGATTTAAAAGGGTTCTCCATTAAAAGGTGGTAAAACTACTTTTTAAAAATATTAGAGTTTTTATGCTTAAAATTTGATTTATTATCATTTTAAAAACTTAACTTTTAATGGATAAATGTAAAAACATTTAAAAAACATGTTTAGTCATAATATAGTTAGTTAGGTTCATTCCCACTAGTACAATGACCAGTGGTTAACTACCATTTAAAATAACAATATTATATATATTTTTCAGTATGACTCAGCGTTGTGTGTAACATAAGATTTCTGAGAAACTAATTATTTTGTGTTGAGTACGCCATTGAACATAGAATCCCCTTTTATGTAAAATTAGTATTTATTTCAAAAATATTAAAAAATATTATATTTTCATATTGTTTATTTTCCTGGGATGCTACATAAGCTATCAAATAAATTTAATTTATTTAAGAAGATACATACAGTAAAATATCAAGGTATTATATTCAAAACTACTTGGAAAACTTCCATCCTAAAAATTTTCATTATTATTACCTGCTAAATAGGATAGGTCTTTTCTTCTTTATATAATCTTCAGGCTCCCACCCTTTTTCTTCCATTTTATGGTTTTAGCAATGAATTTTCACCAGTCGCATTTTCTGATTCCTCAACACAGGATTTGTAGTGTCAAGAATCTTGGTTATCTCTGTGCAGTAATAAAAATCCAGATATAGTTATATTTATAAATAGTTGAGTACATTCCTTGGATATTACATGTATTTCCTTAATAATGATATGTGGAAGACATCAAGTACATTTTAAGGGATACATGTCATCAACAAGCGATAATCGACAACTCCAATTCTTTTTAAAATTTCAAATGGTCTGATGTACCTAAGGCTTGGTTTACCTTTTACACTAAACTTCATGACACCCTACCATGGAAATAAGTTCATAAATACATGATCTCCCACTTGAAACTCCAAACCCTTTCTTTGGTTTTCAGTATAACTATTTTCCATACTTTGAGCTAATTTAATTTGGTCCTAAATAGTATTTACCTTTTTTTGTTTCCTTGTTAATTATTTATGGTCCTATAAGTATCCTCTCACCAACTTCATCCAAAAATGTTGCTATATGAAATCTCTTTCCATTAAATGATTCATATGGAACCATTTGAATACAATAATGGGAGCTATTATTATAGGAAAATCTAAAAAAGGTAAATAATGATCCCACATACCATTAATGTCATGTGAGAATGATATAATCATGTCATATAATATTTGAATAATCCTTTTATAGTATACATCTATTTGAAGGTGATAAGAATTACACAAATGAATCTTAGTTTCCAAATCATTCTGAAGACGCTTCTATTATTTTGTTTTAAAATTGAGATCTCGAACATACATGATCAATATAGGTGCACCATTAAGTCTTAATACATCATTAATATAGATTCATGAAAGGGTATAAAGTGGAAAATTCTCCCTTTATATCATGGAAATGTCCATATTTGATAATTTGATCAAAAATTATCCATATTCCATCATTTATTCTTGGAGTCTTTTTTAATCCTGTGACAAAATCCATAGTAATATCATCCCGTTTCAATATATTAATAAGTATAGGCTGAATTACTCCTCTAGGATGTTTTCTTTTAACCTTCACCTATTGAAAAACTAAACTTCTTGATACATAATCTACAATTTCACACTTCATATTATCCCACCAAAAATGTTTCATTAAATATTTATAAATATCTGTGCTACTAGGGTGTATAGTGAAATTTGAGCTATGAGAACCATCCAATAGTTCTCTTTTTAACTCATGTATAGTGGGAACACAAATCAGGCTCCCAAATTTTAAAATTCCATCTTCATATATGGTTTCTACCAATTTCCTATCATTCACAACATTAATTTTATTTTCAAAATTATCGTATTCAGACATAAACGTTTTTATCTTTTCCAAAATTGATTTTTTGGAAACCATTTGAAAAAGTAGTGATATTTCACCATCGTTTATAATCCCATCTCTATATTTACTAGATCCATGTACACAGACCCTATCAATACTCATTTTTTAGAACATAGGGATCCATTATTATCAATGCATCTACAACCTTATATGTGTTTTCTAGGTGGTGGTCTATTGAATAATAATAATCATTGAGTAGCTAGAGCCATCTCATTTTCATCATATTGAGTTCTCTCTGTGAGATAATATATTTCAAAATCTTTACATTTTTATATATCTCACATATTTCATCATAGATATAGTGTCTCTATATCTTCAAAGATGATATTACAGCTGCTAACTCAATATCTTGGGTTGTATAGTTTTATTCATGGATTCTTTTGTCACATTGATTTATAGGAAATAGATCTATCATTTTTCATAATGAAACAACATAGTCCTTCCTTTGACTCATTACTATAAATCACAAATCCCCCATTCCCCAATGGTAGAGTCAATATCAGAGAATTCACTAATCTTCTCTTCAATTCATCAAATAATTATTCACATTACTTTTTCCAAATAAACATAAAATCTTTTTGGGTAATCTTAGTTAATGGGTTAGCGAATTGTAATAAAATTAGAATAAAATACCAATAGTAATCAACTAAACCAATGAAACTATGTACCACGATTATGTTAATTGGTGTAGGGAATACCTTGACTACCTTTTTCATAACAGGATCAGCTGAGATTCTATCCATAGAGATAATATATATATATATATAAGTAATAATTTGAATCCAAAATTCACACATTCTAAACTAAACATTTAACTATTTTCTTCTAAGAGTCTCCAGATTAATTCACAAGTGGTTATCATGGCCCTCATATATTTTGGTGTACAAGAAGATATTATCAATAAATACCACAAAAAATTGTCACGATATTCCTTGAGTAATTTTTTCATTAGAACCCTAAAAATAGAGGGTCAATTAGTCAATCTAAATGGAATTAATGTAAAATAATAATGTCTATACCTTTTTTGAAATGATGTATTTGGAATATATTCCTTCTTTTTGACAAAATTAATGATATCGAAAGTGAAGATAAACCTATGAAAAATATTTTTCTCCACGAAGCTGGTCAAATAAGTCATCAATGTGGGGTAGAGGATATATTTTCATTATCATGATAGCTTTTATATCCCTATAGTCAATACATGGCCTCATAGATACATCATTATTCTTAATGAAAAGAATAGGATCTCACCAAGTTGACATACTAGGGGGTATAAATACCTTACCACACAATTCATCTAGTTGTTTATTTAACTCTATTAAATCAACTGTGGCCATTCTATAAGTATTATTAGATATAGGTCTGGTATCAGGGATTAAATAAATAGAAAAATAAAATCCCGACAATGGATTATGTCTAGGTAATTCCTCTTGAAATACATCAATATATTCATATACAATAAGTACATGCTCAATTTGAAGATTTCCATTTTTATTAGTAGGTTTCATATACTCTTATTCTCCAAGATTCTCATTTAGAAGAGCTAATAGAGGTAGATCCATGAATGAATCATATGATGAAGTCTCTCCTATAAAGATTATAAGATCAATATAATTATCATAAATCATAATTTCTTTCAATTTGAAATAAATGTTTCCATTATATTTATGAAATCCATTCCATAACATGGATTATATCAAAATCAACCATATGTATGATAATAAAATCAGAAATTAGTGCATGTTAATGTGTCATAAAAAGAACTTATTGAAACATATTTTTTGTAATAAGGATTCCACCATTAGTTATTATTAAAAACTCCCTTATCAAGGTGATTTAGAAATATATGATTTTTATAGAGATTGAGAAAGATATCAAAGAATGTGTTCATTAATAATAAAATAGTGCTATATCTAAATTTGAATATATTATTAAATTACATTACACCATATCATTAGGAACATCAACCTCATATTTTGTGACTACATAAGCATAAACTTGTTCCCTTGGCCTTTAATGGGGAAATTTTCCATGGCGTCTAAGAAAATCATGCGAATAGTGTCCCATCTCTTTTTAGTTGAAGTATTGAACATTACTAACTTATTTTTTTCACATGAAATCAAGGGCTTGGTGGATTTTTTCTCTCCACATGTAACAAAATATCATTCACAATAGGTATTTTTTATGATGTTTTTTCCACATTTATTGCAAGTTGGAAATTTTATTATTTCCTTCTTCTCTTTATACTTTTTTTTCTAGGTTACATAGACACCCTATTCCTATCATACCTTCCTTCAAAACCATGTGGATAGGAAAATTATTTCTCAATATTGATAGAACATGATACTATATCCTCATATGTTGAGAATGTTTGGGAGACTACTGGCCATGGTAGAATTTTCTTAATACGATCAGATAAATGATTAATATTTCTCTTTAGATTATGTATGTAGTACACGACATGCCTTATTAACCATGTATTGTTTGCTTCCAACTTTGAAACATTTTCTTCTTCCTATTATCCCAAACTCAAAAATTGTCTCTCCATATCTTCTTTTTGTTCTCTAGGAAAATATTTTTCCATGAAAATATCCTCAAACTCCTTCCATTCCAAATTTTAATTTCTTAAGCATTTTTTGTTTTATGAATTAATGACCACCATTGATTCACATATCTTAAGAGATGATAAAATGCTATGACAATCTTCTCCCTTTCATCACTTTCCAAATATGGAAATATCTCATATAAGGAACTAATCCATTATTTAGATACAAATGGATTTGGGGTCCCTTTTAATAATAGATGTTTTTTCACAAGATGTGATTTTACATTCTTACACCATGTTTTGGATTAGGCTTCTCCATATGGGTAAGTTTAATGCTCATAACCTGAGTCAGTTTTCTGAGTACCGATATAATGTTTTGATCTCCAATAACGGTTCAATCTCCAGAATCATTATCATGTATAGGAGGGAAATACCTACATGGATTACAAGCATTGATATAGTTCCATTACTTCCTATAGAAACTATTTATAAATAATGGAATACACTATATTAGATCATAACATTATGAAAAATAATTAATAATCTAAAAGTAGGGAAACACGTAACATTAATAGAAAATTTCGGTATAACTAATCACTCAATCAAAAACATGTTTACTTAAGGAATATTATAAAAGCATGTTATAGGGTTATGTTTCCCTAATCTATGTTTTTATAAATCTAGTTTCCAATGTTTCTACTTAATTTGATCTGATACTAACTATAAACACCCTAACCCCAGTAGCCCAAAGTTGATACCTTACTTTTTTACATTATTACTAAGAAGAAGAATTCACATCCCAAAGGATTTAATAGTTTAGTATCTTTGGGAAACTATACTAAAATACAAGTATTAAATTAAAAAATTAAAAGGAATAAAACATAGTAACTTCATTTGAAACAACCATATTCTCCCGGACTATCCCTACATGTGTAGCATAATATACATCTTGGCATCCTTAAGGAAAAATAAAACATAAGAAAAAGGTGATATCATATGGTCGTTATGGGTAATGATACAATTCAAGATATCATAAATAAACATGAAAAATAAGGCAATGTGAATAACTAAAAACACATGTTGTTAAAACATAATCTTGAGAATAATATGGCAGGAATAAAATTTGATCAAATAATGACATATAAATAATCACATGAGAATAAAATTTTACCAAAGATAGTCTACTAGTCAAATAATTACATGGATTATCAATAAATATTCTCATAATGAGGGAATGAATAATTTTGGAAAACATAAACATACAATCATGTATTTGTCCATGAAACTATACATAATCGGGTAAGGCATCATCCAATGCCAAAACTAGTTTGTCTCATAAGACCTACTAATGAATTTAGGGGATATAGTGGGGCTCACACATCAATTACTAAGTCTAATGCATTCCTCATATGAAAGGGGTGAAAAATAATCAACTTATAAATTAATATTAAAACTAGAATATAAAATAAATTTCCCTAAACAATAATCATAATCACAAAACATCCAGTTTAATATGATGAATGATATCAAAATAGCACAAACATAGTCAAAATGATCATAAACAATTAAATAAATTATTGTATCTGGTATCATAAAATTTATAACTAAATTAATTATAATATAAAACAATGGGGGTTGATATAGATGAAAATACTCTATCAAAATCATTGCGAAATTCTTGAGAGAAATACCACTTTACTTTGAAATCATTTATTAAAAAGATGCACGATTATAAAAGAAAATTTTTTAATTAAGAATAAACTTGTAAACTTATAAATTATTCTTTAATAAATTACGGATTCATGAAATTAGTAAAATCCATTCATTCCATTTAGGTAAAAAAAAATTTTTAATTTTTAAATGGAAACATTTCAAAGGGTATTTTCAAAAGAATGTGTGTTCGTTAAACAAATGAAATGATTATGTGTATGAGCAATAAATCCACATAAAACAAGTGTAAATTATACATAATATAATAAATAGTCATTTCATGCAAAATCATATCCTAACATAATCAATGTAGTAGAAGTTTAATCCAAATAATGGAAATTAGGTTAAGAATTCCCTTACCACTTTGTAATAAGTTGAACCATATTACGCATAAAATTATTGATCATAAAATGAAACATTTAATTGCATGAATTTAATGATATTAATTAAATCATATATTAAATGGTATTACATAAACAAACCAAAATAAATATAGGTTTAATATGGAATATATCTCATAGAAGTAAATGTGAGACGAGAAACCCTTACCTTGCGTCAGAAAGCATTATACACATTCACTTAATGTCCATGATGATAAAATTAGATTCATTATCTAAATAATAAAATACCAATTAATCATATATTTTATTTATTATATTTTCATTATGTTCATTTGTTTTCAATTCTATGAGTTATAATGATTAATTCTATTGTTTTGGGGGTTTTGTTTCATGGTTTTATGGTTAGTACCCTTGAGTGTAAATATTGGAGTTCTTGTCAAATGGGAATAAATTTTTCAGAAGTGGAAATATTTAGTATTATTGAACATATAAAATATTAAATGGTCTTGTATATCATCTGGTTATACTATTTTTTGATGCTTCATTAGTTGAATTATTGATGAAGACAACTTAATTTATTTTGGTCAGTTTTACGACCATCATGAACTTATATCATTTTATATAATATTATGATTATATATTGGTTCCAGAAGATGATGATACATATAAAATGTATATTAAAATATTATTTAACAGTAATATTTTATATTACCAGACTTGAAGTTGGTAATGGAAAATGAAAACTTATCATCCATGAAGATGGTGAATCAACACATAACAGACATTATTTTCATTTAAAAAATAAAATCCTTTGAGAAGGTATTTGTTAATGGATAATCCATTATAAAAATAAAATTCCAGTATATATTTGATAATATAGTTACCATGAAACTGTATATTGGGGATGTGAGTGTAGGATAAAAATAGAAAATAAATTAAAAATATAAAAAAGGAGGATTTTACCTCTTGAATACCATCTCCTTTGGAACTCCATAAGATACTAGGATTTCGAATTTTGGTATGGACAAAAGGTCTTAAACAAGGGGAATATCCTTAGAAAATTAATTGGTAGTAATTTAAAAAATATTCAAGTCTTATAAGGTATGATGAGTAGGAGTGGTGATGGGTGGTATTTATAGGGGATGAGATGAGTGTTTTTTATTATTTTATCCATTTATGTACTATTTTGGATCAAGACTATCAATAGTGTTTATTATTCTTACTAATTATAGTAAATAGTGAATGATAGTTCAAAATAATATGTTCTTAAATCATAAATGACTCAAAAATTCAGGTATTTAATCTATAATGTTAAATATTGTAAATTATCATATTTCACTATTCATCAAAATGAATCTATTTTATAAAAATCAAAAAAAAAATTAAACATACCATTTATTGATGTGTATAGTTCAAAAAGTGACTCTATTATATGAAATTAATTTTCTAAATATGATAAATCAAAATTTTTAATAAAATCATCATTTCTTCTAAAAATAACAAATTTGGTATTATAATCAATTTTATGAAATGTTAAATTATTAATTATGGTATCATAAAATTATATTAAAATTATAATACAACATAATACAAATTTATGAATATATTTTATGAAAATTATTTTTCTTTTAAATCATTATATTAATTATAAAATTGTAAATAAAAATTTACATTAAACAAAAATATCAACACTTAATTTATTATTTTTAAAACATTTATTTACTTGTTCCATGATATAATATATCATATTTTCATTTATAATATTCCTACATTTTATTTATACTTTTATAGGTGAGGTTATTATTCAAATAGCTTGATTACTATTCCTAATTTTCACATTACTATTCCAATGGTCATGTTAATATTTAATAGTATATCAAAGTTCGTTTAAGCTCAGTGTTGAATGCAACATAAGCTATCAAATAAATTGAATTTATTTCAAAAGATACATACCATAAAATATTGTGGTTTTATAGAAAGGGTCCTAAAAAATAAATTCCCCATGATAAAGAAATTTCAAAAAAAAACCGATGGTATTTTGGATATTGTCTTGTCTCATTGAAATATTTCAATAAAACTGACATTTTGTCACAATTAAAAAACTCATGAGAATATTTAAACATATTCAGCTTATAACTTATAGATTCCAAAACAGTCCATGTTTTTTTGTTTTCCAAACTGTCATGTAGAGTTTAAAGTTTGAAAAAACTCAAGAACATATTGAATTTCACTTTTAGGAAAGAATTTTCTAATCATTTGGTCATTATAATTTTTTTTGAAACTATGGGTCTTCATAGATGTAAAATCTAGATTCATATTTTTGACTTTGAAATTTTTGGGGATTCACCAGATACATAACATGAGAGGTTATTGAATAGTTGATCATATATGCATACTATGTAACTTATCTATCATCCAAGTAGATATTACCTCCTATAATGTGGTCATTTTGTGGTTATTTATGAGGAATTTTCACTTCAGTTGTGTTGGGTAATGTGTTTAGGTGATTAGACACCTTGTTCTTATCTCATTTGTTTTATTTGATCTTTATATTGAACACTTTAATTAGAATCATCCACCTTAATATCCTCATGTGGATTCATTATTCTTCATAAATTACCTAAGAGATACAAGATCAAAAAAATTATGATTTTAGTTCCTAGAAAATAAGATAATAATTTATCTAATGAAAAGAAAAAATCCAGAGATTCTTTTTGTGTTGTTGTGTAGTTGAGCTAGGAAGAATCGAAGGATCTTTAGGTAAAGGAAATGAGTTGGTATTCTCTTCAATGTTTTGAGATAGATCTTATCCTGCAGCATAGTCAGAAGAATCCCAAACTAGAATGATGTTTTTCTTTGAATTTTGTATAAGAATCACTAATTAGGTGATAAATCTACTCTTAAACCCATAAAAAGATTCCCAACTCTCAAAATTATAATCAAAGTCATTTTATTTCAAAAATAAATGAGAGTGTTGAATAAAAATATTACTAAATTCATTAATGGATCTATTATAAAATCTGTTATTTCCTATAAAAGATCTAACATGCCTAATATATGTCTGTTAATTTAATGAATTTATAACTTCAACTTTATATTTTCCACCTTAATGCCTTCCTATGAAATTACATTCCCAATTATTATTCCTTTATCCATAATGAAATGAAAATTTTCAAAAGTCAAAATAATATTTTTTACAATGCATGTTATAAAAACATTTTATAAAATTTTGATTAATAATCTAGTTAAATTTTAAAAATAGTTAATTCATCCTATACAATTACAAAAAATATTTTATGCGATCTAAAAATAAACTTATCCTGAACCTATAAAATGTACCTGAGACATTACATAATTTAAATGTAATCTTTTTTTAATCAAAATTTACAAAGTTACATGTAAATGTTGTATTCTCTTAGTCCATTGGATCAATGGGTACCAAAAAATATCTTGAAAATCCATAAAAGAAGTAGTAGTGAGTACTCCCTTCCAATATAACCAAAATATGGTAAATAAATGGTATAGAGAAATGAAATTTCTCAATTACTTAATTCAACTTCCTATAGACAATATAAACTATCTTATTATTTTGAATACTCATTGGGATTAGCCTATTTTGTTCATTCCTCATTATGAAAAGTCTTGTTCTCTTTGGAACTACATGGATGGGGCAGAACTATTGTGAGTCAAAGTTGGGATACAAGATCATTGAATATAAAATATTTTATATATCATTATTAATAACATCTATAGTGTGATTCATCCATATTTTTTGCTACCAAAAAAGTTTTGAATTATCCTCAAGAAAAAACCTATGCATATAGATTTTGGGAGTAATGCCTATCATATCCCCAAAACTCTAACCATGGGCTTATAAAATTTTCATTAAAAGTTTGATAAATTTATGTTATTTATTTTTAAAAACATTATATGTATTGATCAATTTTATTTTTTTCACCTTCCATAAGGTGCACATATTTCAAATATGTGGGAAGGGGTTTAATTACATATATTTTGGGTTTTTAAGAGATGAAATTAGAGTTGGATTCCTCACTTCCATATCTTTTATTTCAAGAAAAATATATTATAAGATATATTCTTATTCATAAGGTATGAAACTTTATCCATAAAAACCCCATAAGTTACCTCTTACTATAATATACAAATATATTTTCCAAAATTATAGATAGGTTTATTATCTTTTAAAATTTCAAGCATCAAATGTTTCCCTTGAACTAAAAAATTCTGTAAGAATCCTGAGACTTTATTGGGTTCAGCCTATTTGATGTGTTAAAGAGTAAAAAGTAAATGAAAATTTTATAGGGTTCTAATATAGTAAACAATGATTAAATGGAATAAATAATTTGATGTGTCGAAGTATTTTTATGATATGTATGCACTAATAAATAATGGCCATGGATCTTTATCCATAACTATATTTACATCTCTGAGTTTGTTAACAGTGGTGGAGAATCCTTCCTCAAATGCCAGATTGAAATCCATGAGGTCTCTATCCAATTATTTTTAATATTGATTTACCACTTATAACTTTTCCTGTGAATTAGGAGATAGGAAATGTTTCTCGGAGTTAGGTGAGGAGAGTACATTTCGACTTTCAGATGAAAAATCAACCATTTTGGATTTATTGTTGGTGAGAGGTGTTTTTGGAACCCGAAAGGGGAGGCATGTTTTAATAATGAGAATCTTCATTTTATCACATTTTCATGAAAAATCCTTCCATACTTGTTTATATGAAATTGATTCTTTAAAGCTCATATAATCGAATGAAGAAATTTTCATATGGGATTTCATTACTACTTGGATAGTTAACCACTTATCCAGCATTTCCAGGCTCGATTTTCATGATTAACATCATGGAAGTCTCTAAATGTGTGATTGAATTTAGACCCACCTTTTTAATTTTATTGGTAGTGTATACTCTTACTAAGATTCTTGAAAGGATTAGTCGACAACATCTCCAAACCATATGAGTCATTTATTCAAGAAAAATGTTCATTCACGGACTCTTTACCTTGCTTCTATTGGAATCCAGCATCATCGTACTATGATACATAGGATTTAAATGTAGTTTTTTCACAATTAAATTTACCAATACGAGGGTGGATACAATATTTGAGGTATCGGTGCTATGAATAAGGGATAGTTTCATGCTTATGTAGCCATGGTCTTCCCAAAACTATATTAAAGGTTGTATCCTTCCAAACAACCATGAAATATGAGTCTAATATGAGATCCCCAAACTGAGTATTGAGTTTTATTTTTATAAAAGAATTTTGGTCATTATTTTAATAAACATATAACAATAAAGTGGATGGGAATGAATATGATTCATTCAAAAAAAGTTGAATAAGTGTTTGGATTGGAATGTGGTTGACTCCTGAGTAATTTTCTGTAATGCCTCGCCAGATATTCATTCCATTTATCATACAAGATATATAAAAGTGTCTGATGTGTCCCTGTATAATGGTTTCCTCACCCTGGTATATGAATGAGATGATCATGTGGAATTTCTCATGATCATTATTTCCATGATATAATTTTTATGCAATTTATTTGACTTCAAATTCCTAAGGGATTGAAAATTCCTTTGTGAGTGATTTATGGAGGTCTTCTGATCTGATAAAGGCATCCATGATTAATAACATAGATGCTATAAGGGTTAATTTATTCTAAACATAAAACATCTAGTCCAATGGTTTGAAAATCCTTGTGGATGCACTTTTGTGGGTGATTTAGTATATAAAGTTCTTGATGTGATCAAGTCATCCCTTAAAAGAAGAGCTAATTGTGCTTCTTCTCTCACTGGATTGGGTTGACTAGATATGCCCACATCCAGAGGTTTATTAGGTGATGATGTATCCTATAGCTAATCCTCGATGATGATCCTATCTGGGTGGACCATTTAATGTGTTGGGGAAATAATTTTCTCAAACTGTTCTCTATAGAGAGCTCTCCAATGAGCTTCGTACATGTCGACATTTCAAACAGGGGTGTGGTAAGAGTAGTGACTCCTGGAATGATTGAATATTCCTCCACATCTTTAACTCTGAAATCATCTTCCCCTATTTCCCCAGTACAATGTAAGGAATTTGGGTTCATAATAATTCTCATAATCTAGGAAGGGTTTCATTAAGTGAATAAGGATAATGGAATCAATGATCAACTCCTCTTATAATGAATATTTCGTCTTGTAGGTTTAATCTTATTGTACAATTTAGGGGGGTAGTACTTAGGATTTTAAAATATTAGAATATATTCTAGTAAATTCATTTCCAACTTCTTCCTTGGAGTAGGTAAGTATTAATATGTTTTTTTCATTCCCGTTTGGCCATGTTTTTTTTAGAAGTCTGGTTTTTTTAGGACTGAGCGGCTAGTGGAGATGGCAATGACGTAACTGAATTTTTCGAGGGAATATTATACTATTTCAACTATGCATAGAGTTTATCATGAGTTTGGATAATCATTTTTCTGATAATCTAGTCACTTAAATTATACATACCCCTATCGTTAACTTCCTTTCCTTAATTATCCTCCTCCATATTAGTGGTATAAACACCTGCCACATGTATAGGTGGATTTCCTATATTTACTTTCCCAAAGTCCTCCATATTTTGTAGGATGTATTTAACAAAACACCTAAATTTTTTTCCCCATTTCACGATGTAATTGGAAATAGTTTCGGAGGACTTTTTCACCATCATTATTGTATTTCCTAGGTTTTTAAAACATGATCTAGTTGTTCTCCAATGCAGAGATAAATTAGTTGGAGACATGATCATTTTAGAAAAAATATACCTTGTTTTCCATCCCCTCAAACTGTTATTTCCTCTTCTCTATTTTATTATCCTATTGAGGTGAGCATTTTTTATGATTTTGAGGTGAAAAAATTCCATGATATTGTGCAGGCTTTGGAGTAGGAGTGGGAATAGGGGTCTGATAAAGTGTAACAGTGTTAGCCTTTATATTCTATATTTTCTTTTCATGAGATTATAGAATTATTATTGAATTAGATTTGGTGAATGTGATAGATTCTTCCAAATTTTGAGTAACCTTGAAGAGGTCTTGAAACCCTTTTGTATAAGATTTGGCGTTCATAACTCCTCACAAAGATTTGTTATACATATGTGAAACAAGTATTCTGGATGAAGAGGTTTCCTTAAAGAGTATGTTAATTCATCCCACTAATAAATAATATATGATACTCTTTCAATTTCCAGTAGTTTTTAGTTTGAAGTTTTGATGACTATTGTATTATATAATGTTGGGCTAAACTATTTGAGAAAATTCTAGCAAATATCTTCCCACAATGTAATTGGCTGAGCTGGAAAACTGTTTCACCAAATAATGTCTAATCATTGTAGTGTTTTCACAAAGTACCTATGTTTCAATGCCTCCTTTTATTTTGGGTTTCCCATCATGGGATCATAACAAGAGATTAATTGAATTATATTCTTATCCAAATCACCCAATCCAATAAGAATTGGAAATTTAGTGTTCCCAATGTTTGGAGGGGGAAGAGTCGGATATACCAATTTAGGGTAAGGTTTTTTTTCATTTTATTAGCCTGATTAATTTTTCTATGTATCCAAATCAAACCATTAATGACTCAATATTGTTCATGATCCCTCAAGGAATGTCTATCTACACTTGAGATTGAATTGGTGAAACTACCATTAGGGAAATCTGTGGTGGAACTATTGGTATCTACCATTGGTAGTCCATAGGGGTATGCATGTACAGGTTTGAATGGAGATGTTATTTTTGTTCACCCAATAATTGTAATTCTCATGCTACCACTATGGGATACAAGTATATTGTTGGTTGATATTTTACATTGAGTGGATATTCTAGATCCTCTTCAGTCACTATGATGAACCCACTTTGCTACGGTACACTGCTTGAGGGTGTGAGTTGAGGATATGCTTGTAGAAAATATCCATCAAGAAGGATTCCTCATAGTAGTTCAACATTAAGTCTCCTTGATTATTTTAACTCCTACTATTTTTGAGAAATTCATTATTCAAGTGAATGGGACTCAACGTATCTATGAGGTAAGTGAGTCACAATCCTACTCATTCATTTTTTCTTTTCAGATTAATTTCAAAGAGGTAATGGTAGATTGATTTATGTAACTCCTAGATTAAAGGTGAGTATGTGGTTTCAGGTATGCACACCTCTATCAATCATTTTATAGTGCATCATATTTTTAATCGAATGATATTATTCCATTCTATCCTCTTAATTAGAATTGTGTTCTCTAGGATTTTTTGGGGGTAGTGTTTATGACATTCAGTACTATATAATACATTATATAAATCCTATTATTTTCTTTGTTAGAATAATTTTTTTGAATCCCTCCATGATGGATTGTCTAATCCTTCACTAATTCTCCGAGAGCTATTTGGAGGATGATAACACAAAGGTAATCTCCAGAGAGTTCAGTCATGTATGTTCCTAGTGAGGGAACCAGATCAAGGGATATAATGAACTGGGAGGATCCATTCTATAGTGTTTTTACTAATCGAAAGAAGAATTAATTCTACAAAGTAATAGGCTACTGAGGTGAAAAATTCCCCAGTCCTAAGGGATGTGGTTATTCCCATTCCACTTTCAAAATGCTTCAGGACTATTTTGTTAACCACAAATGTTGGGTCAAAAAAACCCCCAGCCTTGCTGGTTGAGGTTGCTCTAGAGCTACCATAGATTCTACTTATGTGGCTACCCTTCAAATTTTATGATGTTTTTTTCAACATGGAATTGGTGTATCATCTGATATACACCTAATTTACCCACATCTTAAGTGCATTTAACTATTTATAATATTTGTTATATCTGACGACAGAATTCCCCTAAGTAGGAAAATTTCTTGTTAGGTTTAGGTACCTAATTAAAAATTCATATAATAGCCAACTCTCTTATGGACAGACATTGGCGAGAGTTAGTTGGGGCCAGTTTTTTTCAGAATATCTTTAGTTGGGAATACTGTTTGTTTATTAAATCCATCTTGAAGCTATGAAATTTCATGAAACCACATTAAATGAGATTTTTTGGTTAGGGAGTGAAGTTAAATTTAATGCTCCATGGGAACCCTATCCTATTATATGAACACCATATAGGGAATCTAAAATCATATGTCAAAATATTTTTAATGCATGAAGGGAAGGACATTAAAGGGATCATTTTTGTTTATCGGTCATTATTATTGTTAATCTAGGAGAGATTATAAGTCAATTTGGCATATTATACCTTCAATAAACTTCATTTAACTTTGATGCTCATCATAGGGTAATAATTGTTTTCTCTCATCTGATAGAGAGTTTTCTATATGATTATGTAGATGTCATGCAAAAAATCTCCTTAAAACACTAATGGAATGTTTTATTGAGGGGTGGATAATGGCCAGAACAAGAATGGTATATCATCTTTAGATTGTTATTTCATCATGTTTAGTATGTCATATTATTCTTTTACCAGAGGTTCCTTACCCTAGTCTAACTAATATAGACATTTCCCCACTGCTTTTTCATTAACAATGGGATCAGTAGGGAATTCCTCTGTCATATGGCAAGGTAGGGAATCAAAGGGTGTTTAGAGAATGACCATCTCCTTGGGTTGTATTATAGCTGAGAAATAATTTCCCTCATCAATGGAGTGACATCAGATATGTATAATCATGTTTTCTCATGTTCCTTGCGGCATGAGGTATTTCTCATCACTACATCATGATGGAGAAGACACTTCTAACTATGTGAATCCCTTATGCAGAGAAAAAATTCATAGTGAACACTATCATGGGGAGAAATATAATGGTGGATTATATCAAAGGGATCACCCTATTTAACATTTATCTTCTAGCAACGTAGAGGGCTGTCGTAACACTCATTTGAAGACAGGTTCTCAAGACCGATCTGATTAGGTTCATGAACCAAGAATTCATGGTGATGTTTTTGAGGTGTTCCTTTGAATTTAATACTACTGCTTAAATAATTTGGAAATGGGAGGGTAAGATCTTGGGCGTCCATAGATAACTTTATGAGGGCATCGAGAACTTGCGAATTAAGTAGAGAAGGAACATAGATCGTCTCTTCATTCTATTATCATATATAGTGATGATTCTTTTTGAATGACTTCTTGAGAGTGACTAGAGCCACATTATGGGGGATTTAGTTTTCAGGCATGGAATATTTCTTGACTACCTCCCATGTTACTACCAGAATTTTTCATCAAGATACATGAAATTTGGTAGGGGTTTGTGCCTAACTTGCATCGGCCATTAGAATATGATGATTTCCTCTTATTTTAATGAGTATATATTCCAGATCGAGTTGCTTGTATATCATGGGTAATTTTTCCTGAAAACCCACCTGGATGGGAGCGAGGTATGTGTCTTCTTTGGGGAAACATTATGATGAGCCTCCCCATTTCTGGGGATGATGATGTGTGTTTGTCCCTATTACACAACTATTGTTCTTTAATGATTTTTTTGCAAGTATGTTATATATGGGAAGGAAGTTACGCCCACCCATTCACCATTTTTAGGATATTCATGGTGAATTTAGCGGTTGGAATGGGGATATATGCACATTATATATTTATAGAAGGGGTATGTTACTGATATTACCCGCCATTTCTTTTCAGTGGATACAGACAATACGTAGGTGTAGGGATAGAGATTTGAGTCTTCCCCATATTTATTATTTATTCTTTCCTGTAGATCTCCCTAGATTCTTCTAGATGAAACTTCTGAAAGATTTGATGAATGCAGGTAGGTGTGTACGCCTTCTTACAGTTTACCTCCAAAATTGACGGCTGGGCTTCTTGAAAACTACTAGGTGAGGCTATTGACAGGGTTTATAGATGTGGGTAATTATTGTTTTTTATTCTAATGGATATCCACTAAATTTTCTGGGTGATATTTCTAGGTATTTTAAGGTGTTTGTTTCCAATCACTATGTTCCACATTATTTGGTTTGAAATGTCTACTAGAAGGATTGATTAGTTCTTTTAGGTTTATGTTCCATCTTTTCCATCTTCCACTAGATTTTAATTGCGGGCTTACTTGTATGCTTCCAGGTGAGTCAGCTGGCTAGTTGAATTAGAGAGTGCGAGTGGATGTTCCCAGTCACATTTCTTCAAAAAAATTGATTGGTGGGAATTTCCTTAGAAGATAGAGGTGTTTCCCTACTCCCTATTGGATAGTTGTTTCCCCCAGTATTCCATTTTGTGCACCTGGTTCAAGATGTAGTGGGAAAATTTTTTGAGGACATCACCTTCATGATTTTGAGTTTTTTCGTCCACCTGGTGTTGTTGGTAGATATTACTAGTAGGAGGCCATCAAAAGAACCCATGTGTCTTCTAGAAGAGGACGTTTATGGTCTCTTGATCCACATCCCTATGATAAGAGAGGGGATGGTTTTTATATTTTGGGTACAATCACCCAAATGGTTAAAGAATATGATAGGTTTTTCCTTATTCTAAACCCCAATCCATCACTAGTGGGATGATCAACGGGACTTTGTGAGATTGATGGCCAATTGGAAAGCCTCTCGGGTTAGGATGGTACCGTTCTAACAATAATAATAAAACTGTGCATTTAATACTCAGTGTGGAAGATGCTCGGATGGTGATGAAATCCTATTCATGGATAAAGATGTAGAAAGAATAGTCTACAAGGGATACATTATTGAGAGTTTGTGTGATGATATTTTGATTTAAGGGATATACAGTTGGAATACCCTAAATGCAGATGAAAAAAATGAATGAAAACCCCATCAAAGAATCATATTATTTAAACGAAAACAGGCATGATTGATTTTCGTGCTTGAACACCTTTTATTTTAAGAGAAATAGGGTCCCGACAAGTGGGTGAAACCATCATCTTGGTCAAGGATTCACATTAGGATCACCATTTTTGTCTTCGATGAAAATGTTGTTCCCAACGATCGATTTTAGAGGGTTGAGTCTTGTGTAATCAATCATGTAGAGATATCTATTTATAAATAGTTTCCAATGGGTTTATTCTTTGATCCAAAGGACCCAATGATTATATATCAAAGAGGGTCCTAATTTTTAATGGTAGGTTATCATTTTGGAGTTTGTACTATGGTATATAAGAACTAACATTGGTCAAGAGAACGGGAGGTCAGGCTCATCACACCGTTGTAGGGGGAATTGTTTCCTACTCCTAGAATCTCTTATAGATTTAAGACATGTTCACAAATCCTTTATTATTTCTCAAAAATGATGTGGGTCACCCATGTATTAAAAATTAATTATTATCATGTATGGTATTCAGAATCATCTTTATGCATTTGAGGTTCTTAATCAATTGAGACATTTGTATGTATCTAAGGTTGTCCAACAATGTTATCCTCTTATATACTAATTAGATATTATTAGTTTTTTATTACAATGTCACTGGTTTTATTCCACAAAATTGGGTTCTGTATAGTGAACAATCTTCTAATGATATGGGAGTGGTTTTGATGTCAGGATGATTCCCATAAAATGTGCTTCCTACGTATCATCAAGAATGGAACCAGAAACCGCATGGTATGGTGCCACCTAATAGAGAACATCTTAAATTTTTTGGTCATATAATAAGAAAAAAACCATGAATTTTAATCACATTAAGCAATGACATGTAGGTGAAAGATATAAAATCATGGTTTTTGTGTGGGTCTTATGCCAATGAGGCCTAGGGAATCTAGAATGGATATGAATTCCAAGTTGAACCAGACTCTATTGGAATTATGGACCAACAAGAATTATGGTTGATTTGGTGTGTGGGTTTTGGACCTTAGGGAGGCTTACCATCTATCTCATTTGGATGATAATCAAATCCAACATTGTTTTGTTGTGAGGACACATGAATATGGAGTCCCTCTAAAGGTTTTCCTCATAGGGGAGTACAGACCTTTGAGAGTATTAATTTGGTGCTTAATCCAAATGAGGATGCACTAATTGGATTTGGGGCCATGATAAGTTACTTGTATCATGAATATCAGAGGGTTTGGTTTAGGGATTACACCTAAGGAGGATGACCAATTTTGAATGGTTGGGGATTATACCTAGTAGGATGCCAATTGACGGGTTGATTCTTACACATGGAATTAATATCAGTAGGTTTTGTATAATGTTTATTTTATAATCACTACAAACATATAATCCCACATGAGGTATGCTTGGTGTGATAAAGAAGAGGAAAAATAAGGTCCAAGAAACCACAAAATCATCATTTCCCTAAGGTTGGATACATGGCCTTGATGACCCATGCCTATAGAGAGCCTCTGATGGATAGAGAGACAAAGATATAAAAAAAGATTATCTTCCAAAAGCATGCACATGACTATGTGGATTTCATGGTGATGGATACCCTCTAATACCACATGTTTCATGATGATTCATGCTTGAATATGAGAAACAAGAGGAATTCAATGGTCTAGAAAACCACATGTTCCCACTTACATTGGTGGATGAGGCTGGGGCGATGACACTTACATCCCATAATTGTACCATGTACCCAAAGGGAGAGAGAATTGTCTATGAAGTGCCCATATGTACTATTGTCTTGATAACTAGGATAGTCACATTTATTGATCTATCAAGAAACGACCCATCGGTATAGAGACCAAGGAATGAGTGGAGTAGGAGCGGTCCTATAAGAAATGATTGGGGATTACTCTAGGTTGGATTCCCTAAATTTGTTCTACGAGGGGAGGGGGCCTCATTTCTTATATAAGGGTAAGGAAAGTGTGATCCTCACCCTCACCACATGGAACTGAACTCTTCGGGTCAAAGAGACAACTAGAGAAGGAATATGGTTCTAACCCTGGTACCTAAAATCGAGAGTTCTCTAACACCACCCCAAGGGTCAGGGACCTCATTACCATGGGAATGCACATATACATTCACCTAGAGAACCTTACCTATTAGGGAGGACAAGTGTGGGAACCAATTACCATATGAATGAATATCCAAATGGGTGACATGCTGGTGTTCCTCTTTCCCTTGGATTTCAAGTCCATAGGCTTCGGTGGAGGTTCTAATTTAGTAACCCTTAGATGAGGGATCCAAAGGAAGATAATCCATTTCAGTGATGTCTAGAAAGAGAGCCCAATTGAGGCCTCACATTGGTCCTAACATGGAATGTAAAAGTTCTTCGCACATGAATTGGGAAAAACAAGAGGTGCTTCACATAAGGGGAAGGCCTGTGCAAGATAGAGATGCCTTTGGAAAGGGATCACTCAGGAAACAACACTTGGTTAAGTGTTTAGCTTATACACCATGGGACTCCTATGGTTTCCCTATAATGTTCTTGTGTAGGTCCCCGATTAGGTAAGGGGATTCACTCTTGTAGTTGTACACTAAGAGAAATAGGTTCCTCACACAGGTGTCCTGTGCTTCAGACATTGGATGTTCCTTAATCATATAATCCCTCTTAATCACCTATTTTCATAGGTTGCAAAAGGGTACATGAGAGGTTTTTTGTAGACTTCGGTGAATGGGATACATGTTTAGAGCTTGGGGACTTCTTTTTATTTTTTAGTCATGAAAACATGGTGACTTATGGTCATATTTATAGGAAAATATGAGACCATATTTGAAGGTGGTTTCTCAAGATGTTCCCTATCATAGTTGTCATATGTAGGTGTCCCGAGTAGGTATCTTGTGTAGTTGTGATGTTTTGGTATCCCATGCAACGGTCCCATGTAGGTTTCCCTTGTAGGTGTCACATTTAAGTGTCCCATGTAGGGGTCCCATATTGGGATTTCATGAAGGTGTCTTGTATAGGTGTTATGAGCAGTTGTCCCACATAGGTATCATGTATAGGTGTCTCGAGCAGGTGTCCCTCTCTGGTGTTGTGTGTAGGTGTCCCATGCAGGTGTTCCAGGGAGGTGTCCCCTAAAAGTTTACAATTTAGGGTTCCTAGGAAATTTTAGGGACTGGTTGAGGATGTATTGGTTGACGACAAATGTAGTACAATCTTCTCATTCATCCGACATAGAGACATATTTTTACTCAAAATCAATATATGGTGTATGAGTAATGTTCACAACTTGAATTATATGGAAAAGCTCATGGAAAACATATGAAGGTGTCAACATGATCATGTCATAACTTTTTAACATTGTATGTTCATGAACCTTTTATGTTAGTAATTGGAGATATTGAATAGGTGGCATAAATGTACATTGTGATGATATTTTCCATTAGCTGGATAATACTTTTGATCATTTCGATTCAACCTTCCATTTCAACCCCTTCACTTTTTTCCATTTTTTTAACATTCATTATTTCAGGACCTTCTTCATTAATTGTTAATGGTTTTTTATAGAAAATAAATTTCAAATCCATATCAGCAAGTTGTCAGGTATTTTTAGAAGATCTAACATCTGTTCTATGAAATTTCTAATAGCATGACCGATTGTATCAATATTCAATTCATTGAAAATAATATGTAGATTTGTGGTAAAATAATTAGCTATGTGAATCTTTACTCGCATAATACCTATAATATTATTTTGTTTTGTATCATATCTACATGGATATTTTATATTGTACCCGTAGCAACAAGGTGATGGGTGGGTGTTCATAGATAGAAATCACATTAATTTTTACCCAATAGAATATCAGTATAGGAAATGTATTAGTGTCTATTTGGTTAAGATTTAATCTACACCATTATTAAAATATAGATTACATTTTCTAAGATAGCACATTAAGGGGAATGGCTCAAATCAAATTTTTTAGGGTGGGTGGGATATTCATGTAGTGGTTGTTCTTATGTTGTTCCATCAATTTGATTACTTATCATAACATTTTATTATATCACTCACTTCCAATTTAGTTTTTCTTCTATAGTAGATAACCATGTATGCGATTACATCATTTTATTATCATTATCCCCTGTTAATTTATTTTCCCGAAATATGTTTGGGGTGACACCCCAAAACATACACCTCTGCTGCAAACATGGCATTATGGACACATCAAGGACACTGATTATAGGTGTTTATCTGGTACAGTTGATGATGATTATTATGTCTTAGTTAGATATAAAATATAGTAAAATAAGTAACCATTTTTATGAAATATTGATTTAAATAATTTTTTCATTACTATCTAAAACATAAACCTTCATTTAATTTTTTTTTGTTTTCATATATTAGTATTACAAATTTATTTAGACTTACTCCTTCCATAGCACATGAAATTTGATAAAAGTGTCATTGGATTTTGATTTATCAATATACATATAAATAAATAAACATAATTATGTTTTTTTCTTGTCACATAAATGTATTACTATAGATTTAAAATACGTACCATTTTTTCATGTGAAGTGTACACCATTCTATCTTTATGTTATGGGTATTTTGGTTTTAATATATATTTCTTATTTTTAGTACTCATTTTTTATTTCATAAATTAAAAATTCTTAATCAAACTTATTAATACATGTATTATAAGAAAATGTATTAGTATTCACAATACACTTCAAATGATGTCTCCTTATAAAGCCAATAAATGCATGCCACACTTTTTTTGTTATTATTTTTCATACATCCATGTTGGGTGTGGGTTTACATTACCTTTAGCATATTCAAGAGAATAATTCATGATATTTTTTTGAAAACCTGTATGATCCATTTCAACAATAATTAATATAAATTTAATTCTATATTTATCTATTATAAATGCACTATGTGATGGATAATTAAGAGTAAATCAAAGATTCATAATTTTTTATTAAAATAATGAAATTATATCATAATGTTACTTTAATAACTTCCCAAATTAGTACCTTAATCATGGGAACAAAATTGTTTTATTAATCTATATCAATTCACACATGTATTCAAGTGGTGTGACCATTTAACTACTGACCATGGTTGTGTTTGGGTTAATAGGCTAGACATATACATTACATAAAACCTTGAATTTGTTGCCATTGTTTCTCACCATTAAATTTTTTTCTAACACTTTCACACTACGAGACTCCTATTTTTTCCAAGACAAAGGTTTTTCATCATCATCCATTTCCTCAGCTTAAATATTAGAAATATATTTTCCCTTCGATCTGTAACATCGACATGTGAAAAATATTTTTTTCTTATATATTGGGTGCATCAACATATTGGAAAATCTGTTGTTCCTTAGGATTTTGAGCATAAGAATTTCTAGAATTCATTATCTATATAATTAGTTTAAAATTTAATTTAGATTTTGTAAATACAATAGTGAATAAATAATAATATGATGGAATGAAATATATATTTTTTAATTAAACTTGATTATTAAAGTCTATTTTCAAAAATGTTTAATGGTTTTGACCACTCTATGGAGTATCCAAATACCCTCATTGAGGTGAACTTTGACATAAAAGACCCCATCTATATTAGAACAACCCTGAAATGATTACAATGTCTTAATTAAAGGGTTATACGTAGTTGAATTGACATTTGATGATTCATTGGTTTTGGTCGATAGTAGAACAATTAACTACTTTGGTTTATAGAATATGGAACATAAAATACTTTTATTTCTTGTGATTCCTTTATAAAAGATTTTTATGTATATAATTCCTAACTGAAATCTAATTTCATGAATAAAAATTCATCTATTCTAACTGCACTCCCATTATCAACCAACTTGAATTTAAAAATTTCCTCTTAGAATGTTCTATAATGAAACTCCCATATTTTGTTTATGATGAAAAATTATGACATGTTCACATAAATTGGATTTCCAAATTTGGTATGAGATACATGAATCACTTCATCCCCAAGTGTAACTCCATTATTCTACATGTTATCATGTTCATCATGTTAATTTTTATATAATATATAACCATTAATTACATAACCATTATAAGATAATACATGCACACTTGGTCCACTGGCTAGCCATAAAAGTCATTATAAAATTGAACACATACTAAAAGTATAATCCATAAAAATATGGTATTGAATCCACAATATAAACTATTTATTATAGGTATTTCATATCCATCTTTTAACCCTTTGTAGTTTCAAATTCCAATGAATTAATTCTTAGGTTTCATAATATATGACCACCTATAAATTGTTTTGAAAAAATTGTAGGTGAGCCTTCACCCATTTTGTAATACTAATTATAAAAACATATAATTAGGAAATTACTTCACCAATATAATTCTCCTTGTCATGAGATTTTGGTAGACCAATACTTTTCATACTGGATTGGTAGTAGGTATATAATTCCATGGATTCCTAAAAAACAAGTCACTATAGAATGTAACCTTTGGAAATCTTCAATTTTATACATAACTATTAAAAATAATCAAATATCACTCAATACAGTACACCAATATACAATGAAAAGGACCAAATAGTTTGATCATACTTACCTAGTGAACCACCATGTCAAACATCATATCAAAAAATGCTGGTGGGAAGAACATCTCTAATTCATGTAATATGACAACATCTTATTATTCCATAGCTAGAAAATTTCACCAGTTTTATAATGTTGCTAGTTTTAAATTTAAAAAATTAAAAGGTCTTGGTTACGGTTTGATGAAAATTCTTGGTAAAAATGAATCATAAAGATACATGCATTGGAAATTGCATCAAATATTGATAGTCATTTGATTTCAGAACAATTAAATTTAAATTATTCATTAACTTGATATTCTTCATATTTGATGAATATCGATCTGGAACCTTTACATCATTCAAGAAGTTTCAACATTGATATCTCTCTTTACTATAAATATAATAAGCAACTTGGATAAGAAAAGTCTTTTTTAACTCTTCAATGGTTCCAATGATTCTCATATCTCCTTGTCATTCAGGTCCAAACTATCGTTAATTCCTTATTTTTTGTTGGGTACATTTTTTAATGTTCTAATGACACTATCACAATCATTTTTTTCCACATTCATAACATCAAAAAAATTCGTTATGTACAAAACAAATTATAGTATAGTAATTCAAACAAAACTGATCTCTTTTTCAAATCGTTTCTTATATGTTTTTTCAAAAAAGTTTTATAAAATGTAGTGTCCAGATATTTTACATTCTCAAACATTTGATCACTTATAAGTAAATACGTTTCGGTAACATCTTCTAAAGTCCCATTGAATGATGTCACCCCAGAAAAATTCTTATATTAATAGGGTATATATATATATTATTTTCTAGAAACACGATCATTGATGAATATTTCAACCTAATTGAATGTGTACCTTTTTAATTAATAGGACAACCTTGATTTACATTAATTCAATATTGTAAAATACATTCATAAGTTAGAAAATCATTTATCTTCTTGTATAACATGGTTCTTAATGTGAAATATTTATTTCTGTATGCATCATACAAAGTAATGCATGAATCCCACAATAATTTCAAATATTAAATCAATAGATACAAATAAAAATCGAAATGATTACCTGATTGTTTTTGTAGTGATATAAAAATAAATTAAAAATGTATTTCCACTTCAGCCACAACCATGGTGGGAAGGTACAATTTTCCAAAATAACTGGCTATGTATTTTGTGTGTTTCTTTGAATAACCAAAGGATTCACTCTATTTATTGAAAGTTCAAGAAGAATGTTTCTTGGATCATTTCCAATTTTAGAATACTAATGATAAATTCTCTTATACATTTGAGAGTATACTGAGTAATGAAGTTCCCTATATTTATTTCTTGTATCTTTATACCACATCAATTTCTATATAGTCTACTCACTTCCATATAGATTCATAAGCATTGGAATTATTCTAAAGTTCCATAAAAATTTCTTAGGATGTAATTTATCATTCTGGTATTAAGAATCATCATGCATTGAGAATTATTTTGGTGATATGCTTCCCTTGAGAAAAAATATAGATTAATTTGGATAATTAGGTATTAATTCAGATATCATACCCATTTAACATAGAATTCACTTTGAATCAAATGTTTAGAAATGAATCACGGGACCAAGTTGTAGAATATCATCAAAGAGAGAAATTAGTTTGGTAAAATTGGTGTCACATTATCCATTTCTAGATTTTAAATCATATAGATTTAGTATGGCTGAAAATGATTTATATTTAGTATAACTAGTATATAATGCAATACTTTCACGACATTTTAACTTATAAAAAAATTTCTTAATCAATGATTTCATTTTCAATTGTCATTATCATTTTCTCAATATGATATTCATCATCATTCAAACCTATATTCATATCATAGATAAAGTCTTCATCAATGTTAATGATTGTAATCATAGTTGATGATCCATAATACAAAGTCCAATCCCAGTCACTAGCTATATTCAAAAGATCCCCATGTTTAGTCTAAAATTTATATTTTGAATCACTTACATGAAAGATCAAGTGTTCTTCCAAAACCCCAAGACTAATTAGTCATTAATAAGAACAGTGTAACCCTGGAAACACGATTTCATAAGGGTAATCTACATGATCTTTTTCAAACTTGATGGACTCTTTCTCCGCATACTTATACACATTTTTCATATGAATGGAACCCATCAATTTTTTTATTCATATCTATCATATATGATTTATAAATATTAATATTTAAAAATATAAATAAATAAAAAGAATGTCTGATCTTGGAACCCATAAGGATTCAATCTTAATGAATCACTATAGATACCTGAAGTAATTTTTATAAGACAATAAGAGTCAAATGATAAATGCAAAGATTTCTTGTAGTGGTAAAAATAACTGAAGGAAAGTAATGTGTGATATCTATAAAGCTACAAAGAGTATAGTTAAATTTTTATCTATTTTAAACTAATGATATATCATGTAGATTTAATTTGATGATATCTCATTAAATTAAACATATTGTCAAGTTCTATAAAAAGTAGCAAGAAATTCAAATCTATAAAAGGGAGGAGTTGGTGTTTATTCATTTATCCACATCGTATGTGGTGACATTGGTGGTGTTTCAGCGAAATGATTCTTTGAGGCTCAATTTGAACTTATTTAGTATTATGAAAAAATTCATAGGACCCAATAACAGGGTCTTGGGAACCCAATGTTTGAAGAAACTACTGAATTTAAATCAAATGAACCAGAAGCCATAAGCTAAGGTTCCCAAGTTCAATTCCGAATTTAGAAAGTTCATATTTTATCAAATGTGTATTTCAAAAACTCATTCTAGAAAATATAATTAATTAAAATAACATTCCACATTTAAAACACTATAGATCTTCAATAAATGTAAAATTTTCAAACAGCCCAAGAGGCATAAAAACCATCACTGTCATCATAACATGGATTTAGAAAAATTAAATCACCTTTTATAAAGCATGGAATGAATGTAAAAAAATCCAATGAGGGACATGTAAATTGAATGGACTACCAAATTATGAAAAATCTATCTGTAGAATCCAAATATTAGGATCCACATTTTGGAACCAACTTCAAGACATAGAATTTGAGTTTCTGAAAAACATTTTTTCCATACACATGTATGCATTTATAAATATAGATACAACTCATATCATTCCACATATTCACACATCAACGTGTAAAGATATTCCTTAATTTATCCATATTTTTTCTATGTATTGTTTATTTAATTCCTTCTTTAAAAACAATAAAAAACTTTTATTTTTGGTTAGTAAAGAACTATATAGATCAATTATCATTTTCATAAACTGTGAAATCTTTTAACCTTATATCAAGACCATAGAGAGAAGTCAAGTACCATAAGTTGTTAGATAATGATGAACAATATCATGAAGATAAAGATGTGTTAAATACACATAATGTAGTACTATAGGTTTGGGTTCAAAAAATGTGGAGGAGACAATAATGACAATGATCATTATGTTGGATTTATTTTGTTAGCTACATTGGAGTTATAGTAATTAAATATATTGTGTCGACATAATCATACTTCGTTGGTGGTTATGTAATATGTGTTGTGTAGTGGGGTAAGAAAAACATATTATGATATATATGAAATTTATTCCACCCATGTTTTGATAATATTGTAATGTCATGTTCTTTCATACATGATAGTTCATTTTTCATATAACATTGTACACACTATTTAAATGACCTATGATATGTTTATATCATAATACTCATTCTCCAATTTTCAGGTTAAGTGTAATACTATATTATTAAAATACTCTTCAGTCACTATTTCAATATGTACACAACTACTCATTTCACATGCAAGCCTCTTATACACTACCAATATCTCATCTACTGATGTGTATTTGTAATCCATGTAAATAACCCATGTGTTCAAGCCATATCACATGAGTAAAATATATATAAAATCTATATCCATAAAAAATTTAATAATATTGTTAAAAAATATTAAAAGAATACTTAAATAGTATAAAAACATATTAATTTCATAAAAATATACAATTATTAAGAATAAACATAAAAGAAAAAAAGAAAGTATATAATTAAAGAGTATGAGTATAAGTATCAAAAGGTATCAAAAATTAATTCTATCAAGAGGTATAAATATAAAAAATTGAAAAAATATTACAAAAAAATTAATCAAATTTCATAATTCCTATAAAAATTATAATCAAATCTAGGGATATTAAATTTATTGGGATTATTATACCTTATAATGGAAGAAAATTGGAACAATATTTTAAATTTATCATATATGAGTCTAATGGATTCTTGGAACTTGTAGTTGATTACCATATGTACACCAAAAAACTCTTCCTAAATATCATTTACTGTCACTACCTTAATTGAAAAGTGGGTGGGTTTTGTGGTGAAAATATTAGAGATCCATCCAATATATGTGAGAAATTATGATGAATAACTGATGTAAAACTCTAATATTTTGTGACAGATTTGTTTGAATTAATTTAATCATTTTGATATTTTTCATTTAACATAACACTAAAAATTGTTTTTTATATTAAAGAATTATGTTAAACATGTGTTATATTAATCACCTAGATATTCTGAACAACATGAAACATAAGGTTTAACATTATATACATGAAACATTGGGGTTATTGTACATTACACACAAGATTGGCTTTCCTCAATGGCTTCAGGAACACGCAAGAGTGAGTGTTACAAAACTATATTATATTATTAAAAACATTATTATTTAATAGAATAAGATATAACCTAGAATTTATTTTGATGGTTATGAATTTGATTAACTAACATATGAAAATATATAGTGGATTTCATTAGTTTAAAATGAATCAGAAATGAATGTAAAAACAATTTGAATATAAAGGAAATGATTTTATAGAAAAATATTATTATACTCAAAAAGATATTTAATCCAAATTAATTAAATTAATTACAATTAGTTATTGATATTAATTGAATATATAAATTATATATTCAATAATTTTATTTTATATTTATATAATATATTTGATAAATGCAAGATTGGAAGAAACACAATTTCACACAAAAAATATATATATTTTTGTTAAGGCACCATTACCACATTTTAATGGAGAGCCTATTTGGAATACAATTTTTGGAACATATATAAAGAATATATTTCCAAATAAAATATATATTTTAAAGAAGAATATAAAACATATGTTAGGGTGATATTTTGATATTTATATGTGAAGTTTCATTTTGTGATGAATAATGAAAAACACGAAATTTTAATTCAAAACTGATTTTTCATCTAATTTATTAATATGGTTAAATTATATTTTAATTGGTTATAAATTCTAATTATATTAAATTTTTATTAATTAATCAAATTTAGTTCTTTGTTATATATTTAACGTTGAAATTGGAAGTAAAAACATATTAAGCATTTGCATGTTTTTACTTTAAAAGCCTCTATTGTCTTTCCATTTGCGGGATTAAATTTAAATTATTTTTTTTCCAATTATGTGATTGTAACATGTAAAAATGGATTAAATATTTGAAATTATAATCATTTATAATTTCTAATAAGTTAAAATTATTATTTGACCATAAATTATGGGGAAATTAATTAAATATAATTACAATGATTAAGGAAAAATTAATCTTAACATGAGAATTAACCTTAAACATAAAGATAAAAATGATGTAGACACTTGTAAAACTTCCATTGGATGGAAATGATTCATTAATGAACCTCCAATTATTTATTTTTGTTGGTTTTTGATGACTTTTTTAGGTAAAAACTTGTGTACAACTAACTCGTTTTAAAAAATATCAAGTGTGTCCTTTTCCTCCCTTATAATGGCCACAATCTTTCCCACTTCATCTCACCTATAAAACATCTTTGGTTCATCAGAGTTCAACAAAATCCACTTAAAAACATACCTACTTTGCTCTATTAATCATATCATTGGGAATAATTTAGTCCAAGGATACCCTTTGGTGAAAACCATATGGAGTTACCCAAAGAAGAGGTAACAACCTCTCTCAAGCTCTTTTATCTTATATTCATTCTACACCAACCTCCACTCTCTATATTTCATTATGAAAAAAAAACTTAAACTAAATATAATTAGTTGTTTTTAGGATAATTTTTCTACATATACATAGGTACACATCCATCTAATAGGTAAGAAACATGATGTTTATGTCTACGGTGAACTACCACCTCACTAAAAGATGATATTTCATTTTGAATTTACCACCATTCATGTTTTGTAATTAGTATAGACATGTAGTTTATATATGATATTTATGATAAATATTATTTCTTTTATATTCATTAATTATTTTAAAAAACATATCTTTATACTTTCCACTTTGGGTAAGTACGATAAATTCGTTTAAAGAAGTGTGGACTACCGCCCCTCAAAACAATGTGATTCATTCACACACTACATGTAATGTATTATAGATTTGTTTAGTTAAATTATATTATATATATGACATAATAATGATACTATATTGATAATATATACATATATAAATATATGTAATTTCCTTTTTTCATTCAATAAGACAATAAAACCGAAACAACATTCATGCGTACGTACAACCTACCATATCCATGAAATGTCTATTCCATTTCATACATCTATATTCTATATATTTTTATAATAAATATATACTGAATATAAATGTTATTTATATCATGGTTTAAATTATAGAAAATGAAGATATATGTATAAATATTAAATAAATAACAAAATAAGAAACAAGAAAAACACAAAGTGAATATTACTCGAAGCGTAACCTTAAAATGAAATTTTTAACAAGATAGTAATATTAATTAATAATAGAAAATGCATGGTATTAGATACAAGAATATGGTTTTATTATAGATTTATAATAAACTTATATTTATGCAGGAATTTTCTACGAGTACGACGATATTCAAGACACAAGGTAAAGGAATTTTATATCACTTTTTATTTTCATAAGATTAATTACTTATTCATCACTCATTTTTTTGTGAGGGGTCTATAATGAACATAGATTAATTATATGATTATTATATTTAAATTTTTGGGAATTTACATATCCATTTTTATGATCTTTATTTCAGGGGGTTTATGTTTCAAAAGTTACCAAATTGGTAATGTACTTTTGTCTAAATTTGCCTTCTTTGAGACACATGTTAAGTTATTCACTTATACATTTCAATGAGGTGTATATAATAAATTTTACATGTTAATTCATGAATATAATTATTTTCATGAAACTTTAAGCTTCACATAATATCATTTTCTTACATGGGTGGTATTACTCGACGTTACAAAGTGGTAATTGTTTTTTTAATCAATCTCATCTTTTATCGAGCTTGTTTATAATTTTGATCCCATTGATGAAATATTATGATCCATATCTCAGGAACTATTTTTATGTTTCATACCCTATGTTTATTCCTTATATATCCATGTTATGGTACCCTTTTTACACTCTTTTGTACCTAATATGATCAGGAAATTATTTTTAAGAAAGCCTAATTTTACCTCACTCTTAGGTAAGAAATATATTTACATCAAAACCATTTTTTCTAAAAATGTTTCCAAATATACTCTACTATTAACCTATGATATTGAAATGAAAATTTTACCCATGTTATAACTTTTTTAAATAATAAATGGTTCTTAAAAATTAGTATTCCTATATTTTTTGGTCGATATAATTTTCTAATATTTTTACGATTCAAATGGAATGTTTCACATGTATGGGTTCACCCACTATCATAAATTACATTACCTTAATGCATACTCTACATGATTATAAAGTGATTTTTTAATGAAAAGTTTGTCCTAATATTATGGAAATTATTATTTTTAAATTCATTTTCAATGAAAAAGTTTTTCAAACATGTTTTATGTTTAAAAATTATTTTAAATGATGTCAATTCTAATTATATATGTTTAAATGTATTTTAAAAATGTTTTTGAAAATGGTTTCAAGAATATATCAATTTGTGTGATGGAAAATAGTTTTTGAAAAATTTTCAATATTATTTTATAATTTTTGATGGAAAATCATTTTCAAAATGATTTAAATCTTGTTTTATAAGTTTTCAAGGAAATTTATTTCTAAAATGTTCTCAAGCCTAATTTATAAGTTTTCATAGAAAATGTTTTCAGGGATGTTCTCAAAGTCATTTTATATATTCTCAAGGAAATAGGATTTTAATATTTTTTACAGATCCATTATGAATTTTCAAGGTTATATTTTAATGAAATTGTTTTTATGTGATTTTCATTTTTAAAAATAAATTTTCAATGAATAAAGGATATTATTATCCGGAAATGTTTTTAAAGGATCTTTCAAATTTATTTCACATCTATGATGACATCTGTTTTCATTAATCATTACTTTCTAGGGAAATTATTCAATGATTCCATTCATATTAATTGTCTAAAGGTTTTATTTTTTGATGGCTTGATGATTTTGAAATCCCATTTTGCCTTCACCAGTTATATGTTTATTTAACCTATTCCTATTATAGAAGTTATATGCTTATGAAACCCATTTCAACCCAAATAAATGTTTATTAAACCTGATTCCTTTCATGGGATATTCTAGGATGAAATTGTTATGAAACAAATACATTTTCTATTGTTTAAGATATGATGAAATGTTTATGATACCCATTTCATTTCATGTGTAATGATATGATGTTCATAAAAACCATCTATTTTTATGGGTCATGGATTGATGCATGTTTTTTTATCTTGTGTCACATGAATGTATGATTTTATCTTGTGACGGGTGGGACCTATATCTCCCTCCAATGCATCGGGTAAGGATAAATGTTTAATGAGCTCAGTAGGGTACATGGGAGGGCATCCCAAGCCCAAAAAAGAGGGTACATGGGTGGATATACCAAGAACAAAACAAGAGGTAATCTAAATCCTGAAACCAGAGGGTACATGGGTGGACTTCCCAAACCTGAAACAAGAGTCTACAAAGAAGGTAATCCCAAAATTTAAGTAGCTACATAGGTTATTATCCCCGGCCTAACATGTTGTCAAGATATTGGTAGGTAGCCTTGACAATTATTTTCTATGTCTGTGTCTGTGATAAAAATATCATGGATTATTCCGATTATATTCTTATATTGTTGTTTCCTTTATGATTTATGTCTTATTAACTATCAATAATTATGTCATGATTCATTTTTTATCTTTGGTATGTAGTGTATTATCTTCTAATGTCATAATCACATTTTCATACCCTTATTCCCATGTAAATTCTTACATATCTCCCTTATTGAGCATTTGAGATCACCCCTTTTTATGTTTCCTTCCCCAGGATATTAAGATATGTATTAATTATGGTGTTTCTAAGAAGGGTTTTAGTCATGAAGAAACTAGTGGGAGATAAAGTAGCTCAATCATGTGTCATCATTTATATTTCCATGTTTTAAAATACACTAAACAAATACAATATTTGGGATTCTATTTGTGTATTGTATTAAGTATTCCACAAAAGTTATGTAATGTTTATGTACGTTAAGATAAGATATTTATAGTCGGTATCTGAACAAAGTTTTAGCTAACCACGGGAAAATAGGATGAGAAAGATTTTAGTAAGATCCCTTGGTATATTTCTAAGGATATTTATTAGAATGTATCTATGTATAATTATAGGGATGAGTTATCATTTAGGAAAATGTCCTAGAATTTTGATAAAGGGTAAAGTAAGTGGATTGCAATAAATACATCCAAGAATATGTACTAAAAGTGAATGTTGATATAGCATAGATGTACCTAGGGGATATAATCTGACAAGGTATATCAATCATTACTTGGCATAACCTGGTACATGATAACGGTCCTTACTACACACTAGGTTTGACAGTCCTGAGGGATATACATTTAAAATTAAAATAATCTTTACAACTCATATTGAAGGATTTGAATATAATAATACTATGATGGAGCAAGGATTAATATAATGTTTCGATGATTAAAATGTGGGTGTCATGATGTAGAAATACTATTTGTAATTTTTCATGATATGTGTTTCTCATCTTATGCTTTTTGGTTTTATTCAATGGATAGAACTAGAAGGAACATGGTTAACATTGAATGTATCAGATGTGAAAAGATTGTGTATTATGAAAAATTTTTCCCAAGAAAAAATATCCTAAATGGAATCAAGAAGTTGGTACTAGTATTGGTTTTACTTCTAAAGAAACAGATATTGAAAACTACATGTGAAAAATATATGATGTTCTTCCAGTATTGTTTACCTGAAACATATGAAGCATGATTTTATTGATGTTGAGGAACCCGAAGACATGATTCATATATCATATTATTGGAAATATGAATAATGGACTAATTTGATGGAGCATGAGTAATAGTTTTAGAATAAATTGGGATGGTTTAAGTGTATATTTTTATGAATTAAAAGATTATGTTATACAAATCATGAAATATATAATTATTTACAATATAATTTTTTGATCAAGGAGTGAAATGGATATGAATAATGGTGATAATGACTTAAAAAATTGATATTTTGATTATGAGAAGGTGACCCTTATTGTGACCAAGATGTTTTTAAAATTGTCTTTATCTTGGATAATGAGATAATTGATTTGAATATTGTAAATTGGATAACAATTATTACCCTGAATTTGATTATTGATTTGTTGAAAAAGTTCTCTATGTCATCATAGATGAAGTTTACAATTTCATTGATTTATGGAATATATCTTGTAATCATTATAATAAGGAAATATGAATTTTTTCCAAAATTATTTATGGAAATTCAGGTCATTACCTTGTTTTAAGATAATACAGGATGACGGTAGAGGCTTCTTTTCTAAGGAATCAAATGGTCTCTTAGATAATAGAAGATTTATAGATTTGAGATTCTTAACTTTCTTCTGACCATGATCTCTATCACTCTCATTTATAACCTGATAGTTATATTTCCCATCCATGTACATGTTTTCACTTTCCACTTATTTTATCGTATGTAGAAACCCAAAAATGTGTGGCTCTTGGTAACCATTATGATTTGAAATTTATATTCTAAAAGAAGTTTTAGTGTTCATTTTTATGATGTGGGTTTCTATTAATGTAATATAAACGTTTTTAATATTTTATATCCCATATTAAAATAGACAGAGAAATTCAATTTAGGGGGGCGGGGTAGAATATAACAACTTGATATTTTTTGAAATATTTATTTTCGAATTAATTTATTGATTTTGATATTTTTCATTTCACACAACACTAAAAATGTTTTTTTATATTAAAGCATTATTTTTTTCTTGTGTTATATTGAACACCATGTTATCGTGCACTATACACAATATAATGTCTAACATTATCTACAAGAAACGTTAAGGTTAGCGTACATTACATGAAATATTCCCTTTCCACAATGGCTTGCATAACACGTAAGACCGAATGTTACAAAACTATAATATATAATAAAAATATTTTTATTTAATATAACAAGGTATAACCTATACATTAATTTGAAGGATTTAAATAGTATTGAAAAACTTATAAAAATACATGGTTTAATTCATTAGTTTCAAATAAATTAGTAATAAATATAAAAACCAGTTGAATATAATGGAAATGTTTTTATAGAAAACTATTTTTATGCTCAAAAATTTATTTTATGTACTGACTTGACCACAAATTTCTTCGAGTCAGTATCTGATATCAATTAAATTTTTGTGATTATGGGGAATGAAATCCTAAAATACTGATAGTTTATTAGTATTGATAAACTAGATACATAAATGAGTCTTGTATTTCAAATTACGACACTAATTACAACAATTTTTTTTATTCTTCTGAAATAAATAACATCTACGATAACACTAACACAACTTGTAAATCCTTTCATATCTCTCATAGTAAACTTCGTGGATCCATGGGGAAAGAAGAATAATAAGGATGATCACAAATGCTCAGTAAGAGAAAAATATAGTGTAAAATATAATAAATCAATGAGAATAGCCAATATGGAAAAGTAAATAACAGAACACACATTCCATGTAATTAGTAAACAAAATGGGAGTTCATAAAAAATAGGGTAAGGTAATAAATGGAATCATATGGCATTTAATAACTAAATAAGTAAAACTAAATTTGGTAAGTTAAGAAACTAAAAGGCATGCAATATAGAAAAATAAAAATGAATGCATCCATAGACATGTTGATGAAAAATATCATGCATGAATAATAACTTAAACTAATATGAGGGAAATTCTTGATTATTGGATGATATGTTTCCCAGGTACATGGTACCTTTACCATCATGACCGTTCATAATACTACTTACAAAATATCTAGTAAAAACCCATCTAATGCGGATTTCCAAATAACTAATCCAATGAGACTACAGATGCATCGAGGGGATATCTATAACTAGACCCCACCCATGTCTTACAAGTCTGAAACATTCCTCATATATCAAATAATTTATTTAACAACGTGACATATAAAATATTTTTATTCAATAAAAGATATATATTTATCAATATTTACCAAAATAATTGAATTAAAATAAAATTAAACACCATATAATGCTGATATACGATTTACGAAATGAAAATATCCATGATAAATGATATGGAAAAATTGGGTAAATTAAATGTCCAATTACCATTGGAAATTAAAATTTTCATGGGAACAAAATTAAACAAGTAAGTGAATGTGAATACTCGTATTTTTTAAATAAATCATAATCCATTCAAATGATGGATAATGATGTAATAAAAACAATATATCTTATGTGGTGTACAAATATTCGGTTGTTTTTTTTTTGATAAAATAAAATAATAACATTAAAAATATTCTTGAGGAAAATAAACTTTTGTTTTGGAAAACCATTTGAAAATAATTTCATTTTTAAAATCCCTTTTTTAAACAATTTCATTATAAATAAACATTTTAAACTTACTTGGGAAGCATCAAAGAAATGATGGTGGATAAATCTGTACATGTCGTATGAGGTGAAAAGAATAATTCCTTTTGTAATGTAAAAAGGGTTTGAAAAATGACTTATTCAGAAAGAAAAAAAATATTCCTTTCAAACAACTCGTAAAATAAAAAAAGTGGTAAAAATGTCTTTAAAAAAGTATTCTAAATTCTTTTTGACAAAATTATAAAAAAATTATTTTGAATAGAAAATAGGTCTTTTAACTAAAGAGAAAAATGAAGTAAGGTTTTCCGAATAACATTTTAAAAAATTATGAGTACCAAAGATTTGAATTACTAATACTTGAAAATGTTCATTAATTACTAGATTATAAAAGAATTAAATTTTTTATTGACCAATTTTCATATAACTTCCTTGAATGGAAATGAATGATTAGTAAAATTATTCTTGAGGAAAATAATATTTAAACATTCCAAAGTGTTTCATAGAATATTAAACCATTTTAAATCATAAATATAATGAAAGAATAATATTAGATAAAAGTCTTAAATACCTTGTAGATAAAGTAATTCAACATATAATACATAAAAAAGGGTAGTAGATACACCACACCAAATATTTAAGTGGTGAACATGGAATTTTTCTCATGAATGTAAAAAAGTGTGATGAGAATCCCTCACCTTGAGTTTCCTTTAGGGTGAACATCCTTTAAGCTCCATTATAATAAACATATATTAATTTTATACTTTCTTGAGAACCTTTTTCATGTGTATAATTAGTTTTATTTTACTTTTTACTATGTTGTATAAACTACATAAACAATTTTTTTCATATCGGTTATTTTGAAAAAATTGGGTTTATGTGTCAAAAACAACTTTGGGAGGTGAACTATGGTAAAATTAGTCATTATATAATATTTTAAAAATAATAATCATAACATAATTATGATATTTATACATCAATTATACTTTTAAAACCAATCACTAAACATGGTCATGAAAAATGAATCATCTTTACAATCATGGAGATGGTAGGTTGTATGTATGCTTGAGTAACATTGTTATTATTCAATTATCATTATTGAAAGAAGGTAAATAACACCACATATTTCCATTATGATAAAAATATCATAAATACCATTTTCTTTAATCATATATATTTATGTATGTAACTATTTGATGTAAAAATAATCACAACATGTCATGGAGGTGGTAGTCCACACATCCACTAACAGTGTTATCACATTTTAAGTGTGTGAAAGTTAATAAAAAAAGAATATATATAGTATATATATTGAAGGTTAGTTACATCATGAATGTAAGAACTAATATCATCATTTTAGGTATGGATCATGATTTTGGATTGTTTTTTAGGAAAAGGAAGAAGTGGGGTTTTCCTAAGTAAATGCCATGTACTTTTGAGTACACATCGTGTACCCGATTTCCACGTACAGTCATGTAATGGTCGATTACATGACAGTGTGGTGACCTAGAATACTTCTTATGTTGGGGTATGATTAAGTCCACTACAAAGTGTATTTTTTAAATTAATATGTAGTTTACTTGTATTTTTATTCGATATATCCGAGTGGGGTTGCGTCTCATATCCAGAACCGTCTTCTTCTTCCTTTTTTTCATACACAAGCACTCAGGAATGATGATCGAAGATTGAATCCATGATTCTCCATCCAAGGTCCAAATGTGATAATTTTGGGTTCATTAGAATCCCATATATCTTTTTCGATCTTGGCGGATTTAAGGGCTTACATTCAAGTATATCGATCATACGACATCGAGGTAGGTGGTTTGTTTCATTAATTGTTTTTCATTGGATTATATATGCTAAAATCACTAAATACCCATGTTTTGGGTATTACATGTTATGGAATTTTACCCTCTTTATTACCTTCTATGATTTGATTGATTGATAAGGGGTAGTTTCTTATCCATAAGTTTATATACCTTGTTTATGGGACTCTCATGGGTGCGTTTCCCTTGTTTAGTTGTTTATGGCCATTTAGTATAGGATTCCTGTTATGCCAGCCTTGTTTTATATGCCATGGATGATTAGAATGGTCTTTTATTGATTATTTTAAAGGAATTTGATATGATTGTGAATGATTAGACATGTATTGGTTTGATATTACATGAGGATATTTGATATTATACGCACATTATCTATATAGGATTGTGAGGTCCTTGGTGTAATTGATTGACCCATGGGTATTGACCATGAGAGATACCTGGGAGGTCATTTAAAATTTATTGACATTATGTTGACCCAGGGGTATAGACTATGAGAGCTACCCATTAGGTTGTTTATAAATTTTTGATGCCATGTAGACCTAGGAGTGCTGATCATGAGATCTACCCTGAAGGTTGTTTATAATTTATTGATACCATGTTGACCTAGGGTTATTTATTGTGAGTGAAACCCAAGTGGTCATTTGTAAATGATTAGTGTTATGTGGAACCAAAGAGGTTAGCTTGTGAGAGCTTTCCCAGAGGGTTGATTGTGAAAACTTGAATGATTACGATGAGTCTATCAAGCCATTGAAGAAGCATGGACTCAATCGTACTTGATTGTTTTGATGGTATTCTAAGAAATCTATTTTATTACTTACATAGTGGATAAAGATATTATGCTAGATCACATGGTTACATTACTCAAAGGATGAATTAAAAAAGTAAATGAATTTAATTGAAAAATAGAGGATTGTTTACTTATAGGTACATCCATGTATCTTCAATCATTTTTGCATATTTCATGATATATATATATATATATATATTCACTAATAGTTAGGCATATATCATTTGGTGTTTCCCTGCTAGGATTATTCTCACACCCTATTTGGGTCATTTTTTGGATCCAAACAGATTATATGGTTGTAGGTATAGATAACGGAAAGATATCTTCCTCATCAGGTACTTGATTGCTATTGGAGGTGGAGAGAACGTGACCATGATGAGGCTTGTGAAGCTACTGGAGTTTAATTGTTTCTTTTGTGCTTTGGTTTTTTTATTTACTTCCATCATTGTGAAGTTTTTGGCTGTTTTCATAGATACATATTCCATGCGTCATATATATATATATATATTGTGGATTCTATTGGATTTAATTTCAGTCATCTGTTATTTAATTTTGGTATATTATTGCTTCAATTTTTTTACTATTTGTTTTCCACACTGTATATTCTATCAATGAGGGAATAGTTTCCCCATTATCACACTTTGACCCTCGGTACTAGTCAGTAGACTCTGTAATTTGGTGAACTACGCTTGAGGTTATGTGACCAACTAGGTTCATGAAACCTTTGGGCGGCACTCAAATCCGAGATGTTACAAAGTGGTATCAGAGGTACATGTTTTCTTTTCTGCTTTCCCATACTATTTGGAGCTAATAGTTGCAGATAGGAAGGAACGAGTTGTTGGTAATAAGATATGATCGGGAGTAGCTAACATGTGTAGAAGGAGAAGCCAAATTACCTTGAATATTGAACTTTTTATGGTTTTTCAATTATTACAGTTGATTTGATTTCAATGTTGGGTTATTCACTTGTTTTTTAATGTTGTGATTTATATCATTGGGGTTTTATTTCTATTTCAAACTGATGAGATAAGGGTATCCCATTCTCATGCATCATATAGGCACTTTCTATATATCACATGCCATGAATTCTTGTCATTCCATGTAGGGTTCATTACTGATTTCATGATATTATGATAGCGTTTGTGAAAGATATGCATAATATTTTGATATATTCCATGATGGAATAACATCTACTCTGATAGGGTATTTTTATATGTAATGTTTCATTTGGATAGACACCAAACTCTGGTCCTTGATGTGTTATGGGCCCTCTTGGATCAGAATTTGGTGGATCATGTTTGAACTTTAATTGAATTCTGTTAATATATGACCTGAATAAGGATTACAAATAGTGATTCATGGGGAGTATGGGTTCTCACGGACTGGAAATTGGCATTCCATGGCCAAAATTTTATGATTTTGGGGGTTCTAAAGATGTTTCAGAGGTTTAATGTCCAAAAACCATGGTAACAAGACATGTGATGTTATGAACCCACACCATGAGTTCTTCTTTTCTAGAAGAAAATATTTTTCTTAATTATAGATTTTGTACCATATGTACATGGTCTGGGGTTGTTAACCGTGTGATTGTTTGTGTGAGTAGAGACACTTGGTTGGTAAAATTTTAGTACAACATGCCATGTAGCAGGAGTAAATGTCGTGATATAGTCTACCATGTATACGACCGTGTGACTAAAGACACGGGTGGATAGAACATTGATTTTACATGTCATTTCTAGGGTGTTCATGCCAAGTAATGTTACACCAGGAGAACTGTGTGGTTTGAGCTGTGTAGAAGTAATTGGTTTGCAGGGAATATTCAAGTTCACATTGTGTCTTAAGAGGAACACGCCATGTGTAATGGATGTTACACGAACAGTTTAGTAGAGGTACCCACCCATGTTTAGGCATAAGGGACCTCACTATATAGTGGATCTATATGCTGTGTAACCCAATTTTGTAAAAATTGAATGTTTTCCTTCCCCTGGTCCATTCTTGAACTTTTAAGTTACAGTCCATGATAATATTGTAATGAGGTGTGTGCTTGACCTTTCAGAGTCATGCCACCAAGACATCCTCCGTTTGTACACATGGTACAAGGTGATCATCAGAAACCGGAAATGGTAGATCATGGACTAACAGCAAATCCTTCTGTTGTTCCCATCTTCACATTATCTGTTATAATAGACCCAGGTGCTGATGCATAGTTTTGTGAAGGATTTATGAGGATGATGCAGACTTTTTAGGGATCCCCACATCCTACCCCAACTATGGAAGAGTTTACATGGGTGTTCCAATAGCAGCATCGTCCCACTTTTTTAGGGTATAGAGGACCACAAGATTCAGAGTCATGGTTGAATCCCATGCTTTCTATCTTAGAAAATTTTGAGAAACCTCCTAAGAGGAGAGTGAATATCGCGAGTTACATGCTACGTGATTCTGCCAAGAGAGTTTGGGATTTTATATCACAAGAGGGATGTCAATATGATATAACTTGGGAATAGTTTCAGAGGACCTTCTATGATTACTTCTACCCCAGGACATTGATGGCCAACCGAGTTCAAAATTTTATGCATTTGGATCTGGGTGATCTTTCATTGATGGATTACTCTTCTCTCTTTACATAGCTTCAACGCTTCACACCTATTTTGGGAGGTGCTGAGTTATCAATGGCTAGGTGATTTTCGGATGGTCTTAGGTACTACATCTGATCATAGGTGAATGTTTTTAGGTTGACTTCGGTGGATTCTATAATAAACCAGGCACTGATTACTGAACACAATCTAAGGGATTTTGGAGAGGTAATCCATGGATGTTCAGCATCTAAGGCTTGTACTCCTTAGATTGATTATAGGAAGAACTATTGGGATGTTTCCTCGGGTAGCCAAGTAGTATGCCGCTAGTGCAGACAGAGTGGGAATACGAGAACACAATTCCCCAGAGAACCAGTTGAGTACCAATCTTTCAAAAAAATGGGTCATCTTTAGTATTTTCATTAGATATTCCCACAAGCAAAAAGTGGTAGGGGATCTGTTATGAATCCATGTTCAGGAGATTGTTCACCAGTTTCTCATCTATCATAGAATTGAAGTTTGTTAGGCCATTCAGGGTGAGGTGGTGGTCATGGCCATGGTATCCAAATGACAGGTTTTTAGTGACAACAGGGTGGATCAGCTTAGGGTAGCCATGCAGGGTTGCATGGTCATGGTACAGGTCAAACTTTTGCGATAAAACAGACCCAACAAGAGAAGGATCCCAAAACCTATATATTTATAGGTATGATTATAGTTTCATCTTTTTTTAGCTTCTAATCATTTTGATATAAGGGATTCCCAATGTTTTGCATCTGTTACCATTGTGAAGATCCTTGAGCTCAGTATCTTAATTTCTGATGATTTTATGATGCTAGATACTCCATTGGGGATTAAGAAGGTTATTGTATGTTAGTGTTAGGAGTGCCCTCTTGAGGTTTTTGGGTGTGAATTATTGTGGGTCCTCTATGTCTTAGAGATGATAGGCTTCGATGTCATTCTAGGAATTGACACGATGGTCTCCTTTCAGGCCTTTGTTGACTAGTATCGCGACAGGGTGAGTTTCACATCACTAGAGGGAGGGTGTTTTCTACACAAGGAAGAATGGGATTTATAGGCAAGTAGAGTGGGACATGAGCATCATGATCTAGGTGGAATTATGGCCCATATTTCTAGTTTATATCTGGATGAAAAGGGGTCTTCATAGATGGACTTTCTTCTAGTGGTGGATCATTTTAGAGATGTTTTTTTAGACGACCTTTTTGGTTTTCCTATAGATTGAGGGGTATATTTCTCTATTAGCTTCTTCCAGAAGCAGCACCGATATCCATTCCTCCATATAAAATGGTTGCACCTAAGTTATAAGAGATCAATAAGTAGTTAGATTTGTTTTAGTTGAAGGGTTTCATCTAACCCATTACTTCTCCTTGGGGTTCACCTACCCTTTTTGTAAAGAAGGCAAATAGTACCCTCATACTTTTTTTGGATTATCATAAGCTGAACCAGTTGACGGTCAAGAACCAATATCCCTTGATGAGTATTGATTATCTATTTGATCAACTTGGAAGAGCCTGAGTGTTCTTCAATATTGACATGAGATCTAGTTATCGTCAGGTGTGCATTAGACCATCAGATATACCTATTATAACCTTTTAGTACAGGTATGGTATAAACGAGTACATGGTCATGCTGTTTGGTCTCACAAATGCACCAACAATTTTCATGGAACTAATAGACCGAGTGTTCCATCCTTACTTGCATTTTTTTGTGGTAGTCTTCGTGGATGATATCTTCGTGTACTCACACACTCGACACGACAATGCCATCCATCTTGTGATCTAAGTCAGTATACCAAGGGAGCATTAGTTATATGATATGATCTCAAAATGCAACATTTGGATGGACTAATATACTTATTGGGTCATATTATATCAGATTCAATTGTATCAGTAGACCCATAAAAAGTGAAAGCATTTGTTTCCTAGGTGAATACAAAGAACATCTTTGAGGTAAGAAGTTTTCTGGGGATATATGGTTACAACAAAAAGATTTATTCAGGACTTTTCATGATTAGTAGTTCCATTGAAGGGAATGAATAACAAGGGTGAGATGTAATTGTAGATAGATTCCTATGATTCAACATTTCAGGAACTGAAATGGAGTTTGACTTGAGAACCGATAATGATATTTCTTAAGCTAAGAAAGAGTTACATCATTTACTACAATGCATCAGGTATCGAGTTGGGAGCACTGCTTCTGCAGGTGGAAGGATTCATTGCATATGGGTCTCAACAATTGATTCCACCTGAGAGGAATTACCCAATGCATGATCTCGAGTTGGATGTGATCATGCATGCTTTGCACTGTTGGATACAATATCTTTTGGGAGAGTGTTTTGTGTTTTAAACTGACCAAAAAACGCTCAAATATATCTTTAATAAGCATGATATGAATTTGATACATTGAATATGGTTTAATTACCTTTAGTATTTTGAATTTTATCTTACCTTCATGCCTGGGAGAGGAAATGAAATGGATGATTTGCAGAGAAGGAGAACTCATTTATAGGTAGTTCAGGAGGCCAACAACGAGTGGAAACATATGACTATGTTATCTGAGATGCATTTAGAGGTGCACAATAGATAAATCTAGATGTTTCTTTCTTCAATAGATATTACTTATACACAACTGGATCAAGTGCGAATGAGGCAGCTATCAGATTCTAAAGGCCTAGTACTTTGAGATAGTGTGTTAGGAGAGGACCCTATTCCTAGGTGAACTGTAGGGGAGGATCAGTTTTAAAATTTTCATGGATGTGTATGGGTTTCAAAAGACATACATGAGGATATTTTGGATATTTTCTGGATTCTGTATGAGAAGTTAATCTAGGTGTTACCAAGATGTATTGAGAATTGCATCATCAGTATTGGTGGACAAGAATGAAGAAGGATGTGGATAGTTTTGTTATGAGATGTTCCACCTATCAGTAGGTTAAAAAGGACAATTATCAATTGGAAAGGCTATTACAGTAGTTACAAATTCTTGATTGTAAGTGGAATGAAATCATGATGGATTTAGTGATTCATTTACCAAGACCGCCATAAGGAAATTATGCGGTTTGGGTTGTTATCTAAAGGCTCATGAAGGTTTCACATTTCTTATCAATCAAGGAATCATTAAGTGTTTATGAGAATGGAAATATGTACATATGAGAGATTGTATGTTTACATGGGGTTCCACACCGTATTGTTTCAGAAAAAGACACCTAGTTTACTTCCCATGTCTGGGAGAGACTACTGAGGGATTTGGGTACACAGGTACTTCTAAGTACAACTTACCATCTCCCAAAAGATGGATAGTCTGAGAACATGAATTAGGTTTTGGAGGACTAGCATTGATCATGCATCCTAGATTTCAGGGACACTTGGGAGAGACACATACCCCAGGTGGATTTTTCTTACAAAAACTGTTTTCAGGAAAGAATTTAGATGTCTCCAAATGAGGATTTGTATGGAAATCCATGTTGATGACCCCTATGTCGGCTGGAGGAAAGAGAGGAAGCTATACTGGGACCTCATCTTGTCCAGTCGACCACTAAGTAGGTGGAGTTGATTCAGAATAATATGACTGCTGCACAGTCATTCCAGAAATCTTATGTTGATTGACAAAGACAACCTTTAGAGTTCATGTTCAGAAATTAGGTTTTCCTATGAGTCACATCAATGTTATGACATAGGAGGATTAGGAGATAGGGGAAGCATTAACTGAGATACGTTGGGCTGTTTGAGGTTTTGGAGAGAGTCAGGCTAGTTTTTTGTTGGTTTCTATTACCTTAGAGGTGCAGGGATATACATGATGTCTTTCATGTTTCTCAGTTAAGAAGTTACTTTTTAGAATCATCTCACGTTTTTAACCCAAGGAGGTTGATTTGGAGGTGGATGCATCCTTCTAGGAGCACCTGATTTAGATTTTGGATCGCATCATGAAGGATCCTTGTGGTTGGTCAGTTCCTCTAGAACCAGTTCTATGGCAGTATAGGTGTGTGTCAGATGAGACATGGGAGAGGGAGGCCGATATGTGATCAAAGTGGCCAATGTTGTTCATAGTTTCTTCTTCACCACATTTGGAAGGGAAATTCGATGATTAATTTCTTTAAGTGGGGAAGTGTGTAAGAACTAATATCTTCATTTCAGGCATGGATCTTGTTTTCGGGATGTTTATTAGAAAAATGAAGAAGTGGGGTTTTTCTGAGTACACATTGTGTACCTGAATTCCGCGTACAACCATGTACTGGTTGTGTAATGGCCGAGTAAATGGCTGTTTGGTGACCTAGTAGACCACTTTTGTTTGGGACCATTTAAGACCACTACACGAGATGTAGTTTAAATGAATGCATTGTGTATTTTTTATTTTATTTGATATATCGTAGTGGGTTTACGTCTTATATCCAGAACCATATTCTTCTTACCATCACTACTAGAAAAACAGGTATTTGCGACGGGGGCCCGTCCCAAATGACCCGTTGTTGAAAACGGTGTCGCAATAACAATTTTTTGCGACGGGCCCGTCGCTAAAGCCTTTTTCCGCGACGGGGAGAATCCCCGTCGCAACTAGTACTCCGTATATTTGTAAAAAACTATTTGCGACGGGGCCCGTCGCAAAAACTATTTTTTAAAAAATAAAAAAATAATAATACTATTTGCGACGGGAATAGTATCCCGTAACAAATACTATAAAAAAATAAAAAAAAATTCTTAATAAATTATTTTAATTAATATAATAATAATCCAATTATAATTCAAAAATAATAAATAATAAATTATTAATAAATTATTTTAATTAATATAATTATAGAATTATAATTGACAAATAAAAATAATGAATTATTTTAATTAATATAATAATAATAGAATTATAATTCAAAAATAAAAAATAATAGAATATTAATAAATATTTTATAATGAGACCGAAACTACGAATAGAAAAAAAATCATATTTTGATTTCACAAATTTTATAACATAAATACAAACTCTAATCTGAAGGAGGGGGGGAGGGGGGATCTGCAGATGGTGGTGGAGAAAACTCCATCCCTAAAGCATGAGTGAGTCGGCGCATGTACTCCATCTGCTCCTGATGCTGCTGATGCCACCGAATCGTCTGCTCCTCGTACAGCTGCTGTTGGCGTCGACGCTCCTCCCCATGCAACTGACGCATCTGATCCTGCTCCTATCAGAGACTCTCTATCAGTACAGTCTGAGATCGCAACTGATCCTCATACTGTGTAGCAGAAGAAGATGCACGACCTCCTCTCGAGCTGGACGCCGACATCGCAGCACTGCCATAATAATCTCCGGGAGTCAGTCGAGAGCTGATACCAACTACCCGGCCCTTCTCGAAGGCATACTGGGTGGCCTGCATCCATGCCGCCTCATCAAACTGACGGCCAGTGGTCTGATCTGATGACTCGGCCTGACTCTCAGGCCGGTCCTGTGACGCTGCGGCCTCATATGACTCCTGCAGTTGCAATTTAAAATTAATATCGTGAATATATTATATAGAGTTAATTTTTAAACTTGAAAACAAATAATACTAACCACGATGTGATGCTGACGATCACCTCTGAGCTCCCCAGTAGCAGGATCACTATACATCCTCCGATATACGTCGTACTCCGTAATATCGGGGTGCTCGACATCCTATAAGAATAAAAAATAAACTATTAATATTTATAGTTATATAAAATATTTATAAATAATGTACGTACCAGATGATGTCTATGAGTACTGAAAGAACGACTCCCAGCTCGATGAGTCACCTCCTGTCTCCCTCGATTCCGCCTCCCCACCAATTCTCCTCTGAAAGGCACCACTCAACTAGTGCGCACATAATCTATCTCATACATGGGATGAAATGTACTCTGGTCGGTGTGCTCTACATGACTCGTCAAAATCTGACACTCCTGCTTTCTTCATCGCAGCTTTTCTTAAATTGTGCAAAAACTGACGAAGGCGATCACGCATGGCCACCTCCCATGCCTCGTGGATGGCATCACGCATGGTATCCTCGATCGGATACCATAAACCCTACAAATAAATCAAAATATCAAGTTAAAAATGAAATAATTTTCAAAATGAAAATTATTAATTTACGTACGTACAAACCAATGGCCGAACATGGCCTGCTGCACATCAATGGGAATCTTCTCCCATGTGGTCCACGGTTGAGAGAAATAGTTGCACAAAATAGTGCTGCCCTGTCCGACTGCTATATGCGGAAAACTGTAAAAATAATAAACATTTATTATGTGAATAGATTAATGAAATCTTTGTCAAATCAACAGGTTATCACACAGGTTATCACACCTCCGTGTGCGTGGATCAAACCCAAGACATGGTTGTCGCTCGGGGACGGGGTCAGGAATCATCAATCGTGCAAGACCGCGCCCCCTCCGCGTACTCCCTGGAGCGCCTGCAGGCTGAGGGTCATCTGGCAGCAACTCATCCGCATCGAAAGTCAGGTCAGCATTCGCCAACTCACGAAATGTGGCGTCGTCCATCTGAAACAGAAAATGTTAATGTTGTTAGAAAATAATTCATAATTACTATTATATATACATATATACATATTATGATTGTATATAAATACCATGGAATTCTATCAGTGTTCATCTTCATCATCATCTTCATATATGTCAATGTCATCTTCATATTCCTCCTCAACATCATCGATATCCATTCGTGTTACAGTTGCTTCATCTCTTACCATTTCAAATTCATATGTGACATCATAAACATCATCGTCATCACCGACTCTTAAATGTGGGGTGTCGTCATTGATACTCATGTCTCTTTGTAAAAAAGATTTATTTTGAGTACTCTCTTGAAAAACTTCAATTCTTTGCACATCAGTGAAAGCACATTCACTTTGACTAAACTGATTGTCTCGAATTTGGTTTTTTTATTACACTCCACCAATCAATCAAGTCTCTTGATGTAGCACAGTACTTTGCGTAATAAACTTGATGTGCCTGTTGAGCCAATAAGAATGGTTCATTTACTGCGAGAACACTTTTACATTTAATATCGATGATTCCATGAGTCAGATGAACACGTACGCCTCTCTCTGTATCCAACCACCGACATTTGAACATGGTTATGTAATGTTGTCCAAGATAACAGAGTTCAATGATTTCATCAAGTATGCCATAAAAGTCAACTTCATTTTCTCGATGATGAGATCCTCTCAAGCTAACTCAACTGTTCATTGTTTTTTTCGATTCCCCATATGCATGTGTGTGGAATCGAAATCCATTCACCACATATGCATTATAAGTTTTAACAAGTTTGGAAGGTGGGTTACTCAATACACATAGTCATTTGTCAATTTTACCAGCATGTCGACACACCTGAAAATTTGTGAAATAATTATCAATATAGTAAACTATACATTGAATGAGTTGCTAAAAGATAAAGAATTTTTGTTACCAGTTTCTGAAACCACTGAGAGAAATTTTTCAGTCGACGTTCTTCGAGAGCAGCTGCTGTAATTTGTGGAATTTGTTTCTTGATATGATTATCATACAACCTATAAAAACCAAAGTTATTTACTGTAACATAAATGATAGAATGAGTGATATAAACACTTATAGTACAACTGATTTCATCTCTCACAGTTGAGCAGAACATACGTATGAGCTCTATGATGTTCATCATCTGAAAGCCAGCATTCATAAACTCCACCAAAACCAACTTCTTACTGGTTGAAAACATATAATTGATTGTTACTAATTATTACTAATTATTACTAATTATTGGTAATTATTACTAATTATTACTAATTATTGGTAATTATTACTAATTATTACTAATTATTGGTAATTATTGGTAATTATTACTAATTATTGGTAATTATTACTAATTATTGTTAATTATTACTAATTATTGGTAATTATTACTAATTATTGGTAACTATTACAAATTATTATTAATTATTACTAATTATTACTAATTATTGGTAATTATTGGTAATTATTACTAATTATTACTAATTATTGGTAAGTATTACTAATTATTGGTAATTATTACTAATTATTGTTAAGTATTACTAATTATTGTTAAGTATTACTAATTATTGGTAATTATTACTAATTATTGGTAATTATTAATAATTATTGGTAAGTATTACTAATTATTGGTAAGTATTACTAATTATTGGTAATTATTACTAATTATTACTAATTATTATGAATTATTGGTAATTATTACTAATTATTACTAATTATTGGTAATTATTGGTTATTATTACTAATTATGGGCTATTATTGGTAATTATTACTAATTATTACTATTTACTGGTAATTATTCCTAATTATTGGTAAGTATTACTAATTATTGTTATGTATTACTAATTATAGGTAATTTTTACTAATTATTGGTAATTAGTAATAATTATTACTAATTATTACTAATTATTATTAATTATTACTAATTATTGGTAATTATTACTAATTATTGGTAATTATTTCTAATTATTGGTAATTATTACTAATTATTACTAATTATTACTAATTATTGGTAATTATTACTAATTATTCCTAATTATTACTAATTATTGGTAATTATTACTAATTATTACTAATTATTGGTAATTAATACTAATTATTACTAATTATTGTTAATTATTGGTAATTATTACTAATTAATGGTAATTATTGGTAATTATTACTAATTATTGTTAATTATTACTAATTATTGGTAATTATTACTAATTATTGGTAATTATTACTAATTATTACTAATTATTACTGATTATTACTAATTATTACTAATTATTGATAATTATTGGTAATTATTGGTAATTATTACTAATTATTACTAATTATTACTAATTATTACTAATTATTGGTAATTATTGGTAATTATTACTAATTATTACTAATTATTACTAATTATTGGTAATTATTGGTAATTATTACTAATTATTGGCAATTATTACTAATTATTTGTAATTATTACTAATTATTGGTAATTATTACTAATTATAGGAAATTATTACTAATTATTACTAATTATTACTAATTATTACTAATTATTGGTAATTATTACTAAATATTACTAATTATTGGTAATTATTGGTAATTATTGATAATTATTACTAATTATTAGTAATTATTACTAATTATTGGTAATTATTACTAATTATTGGTAATTATTTCTAATTATTACTAATTATTACTATTTACCAGTAATTATTGATAATTATTCTTAATTATTACTAATTATTGGTAATAATTACTAATTATTGGTAATTATTACTAATTATTGTTAATTATTACTAATTATTGGTAATTGTTACTATTTATTGGTAAATATTACTAATTATTAATAATTAATATGAATTATTACTAATTATTAGTAATTATTACTAATTATTACTAATTATTGGTAATTATTGGTAATTATTACTAATTATTGGTAATTATTACTAATTATTGGTAATTATTACTAATTATTGGTAATTATTACTAATTATTACTAATTATTACTAATTATTACTATTTACCGGTAATTATTTCTAATTATTACTAATTATTACTATTTACCGGTAATTATTATTAATTATTACTAATTATTGGTAATTATTACTAATTATTGGTAATTATTACTAATTATTGGTAATTATTACTAATTATTACTAATTATTACTAATTATAACTAATTATTACTAATTATTCCTAATTATTACTAATTATTCCTAATTATTACTAATTATTACTAATTATTGGTAATTATTGGTAATTATTACTAATTATTGGTAATTATTACAAATTATTGGTCATTATTACTAATTATTGGTAATTATTACTAATTATTGGTAATTATTACTAATTATTGGTAATTATTACTAATTATTACTAATTATTACTATTTACCGGTAATTATTTCTAATTATTACTAATTATTACTATTTACCGGTAATTATTACTATTTACCGGTAATTATTACTAATTATTACTAATTATTGGTAATTATTACTAATTATTTGTAATTATTACTAATTATTGGTAATTATTACTAATTATTACTAATTACTACTAATTATTACTAATTATTCATAATTATTACTATTTATTCCTAATTATTACTAATTATTCCTAATTATTACTAATTATTACTAATTATTACTAATTATTACTAATTATTACTAATTATTACTAATTATTACTAATTATTACTAATTATTACTAATTATTGGTAATTATTGGTAATTATTCCTAATTATTCTTAATTATTACTAATTAGTGGTAATTATTAGTAATTATTACTAATTATTACTAATTATAGATAATTATGAATAATTATTACTAATTATTACTAATTATTGATAATTATTAATAATTATTACTAATTATTGGTAATTATTACTAATTATTGGTAAGTATTACAAATTATTGGTAAGTATTACTAATTATTGGTAAGTATTACTAATTATTGGTAATTATTCCTAATTATTGGTAATTATTCCTAATTATTGGTAATTATTACTAATTATTGGTAATTATTACTAATTATTACTAATTATTACTAATTGTTACTAATTATTACTAATTATTGGTAATTATTGGTAATTGTTCTTAATTATGAGTAATTAAATGAATAATTACCAATAATTAAGAATAATTACCAATAATTAGGAATAATAACATTATTAGTATATTTTATTATTAATATTAAAATAATATAATTTTCTAATTTATATACAATTCTCCTTTCATCTGTTTGTTTTCTATCTCCATATACAAATAATACATGTGAAGACAGCAAACACACAGATGAAAAGAGAATTGTATAGATGTAAAAAATTATATTATTTTAATATTAATAATAAAATATACTAATAATTAAATAATGTTTTTATTCCTAATTATTAGTATTTATTACTAATTATTAAGTAATAAAACAATTTAAACATAATTAAATTAAAACTAATTAAGAATAATTAAAACTAATAAAACATTAAAAAAATATTAAATTAAAATAAATATAAATACCTTGAAAATTGATCTGAGGTTGATCTCTGATCGTTCTTCAAAACTTCAATATCAACTCCGGAGAAAAAAATTAAACTTGAGAAAAACTGTACTGTAGAAATAAAATCTTGAGAGAAGAAGAAGATGGAATTTGAGAATGATTTGAAAAAAACGGATGGGGGTATTTATAGGTTAGATTAGTTGCGACGGGTACCGTCGCAAATACCTTAGCCAACATTTATTACGGTCAACAGTTAAATAGTTATTTGCGACGGGTCCCGTCGCAAATATGTTTCCCGCGATTTGGCGCGCAAAGGGCGCCAGTCCTTTTGCGACTGGGAAAGCTATCCCGTCGAAAAAGACTACTTATTTGCGATGGACAAATACCCCAGTCGCAAATAAGTTTTTAACAGGGCTATTTGCGACGGGAATAAATCCTGTCGCAATAACCCGTCGCAAATACCCATTTTTCCCGTAGTGCATGTTTCACGAAGGAGCACTCAAGAATGATGTACAAAGATAGAACACACGATTCTCCATACATTCTTTGATTGATACATCATCAGGTGCATTGGAATCATTGTGATCTACACCTATCTAGGCCGTTTTAAGGGATGATGTTCAAGTATATCGATCTTACAACATCAAGGTAGGTGGTTTGTGCCTTTTGATGTTCATCATTGTACTATATATGCTAAAAGTTCCAAATACCCACGTTTAGGGTATTGCTTGATTTAGAATTTAATCCTGTTTATTACATTCTATGGTTTGATTAATAGATAAGGGGTAGTTGAATATGTGTTAGGTTAGATACCTTTTTTCTTGGATACCCTTGGGTGCATTTTTTTGTCTGATTGTTTAGGTCCATTTGGTCTAGGATTCCTGTTAGGCTTGCCTTGTTTTCCATTCCTTGGTTGATTAAGATGCAATTTGATTGATTATGTGAAATGATTGTGATATGCTTGGGAATGATTAGCCATTTAGTGGTTTTAAATTACTTGAGTTTCTTTGATATTATACCCACATTATTTACATAGGATCAATATATCCTTGGTGCAATTGATTAGCCCAAGGATATAGACTGTGAGAGCGACCCAGGAAGACGTTTATAATTTATTGGATTTATGCTGACCTAGGGGTATTGACCATGAGATATAACCAAGAGGTCGTTTATAAATTTGTGATACCATGTAGACTTAAGGGTATTGATCGCGACGGCTAGTTGGGAGGTTGTTTATAATTTATTAATGCCATGTTAACCCATGGGTATGGACCATGAGAGAATATAAGGTGGTCATTTGTAAATGATTAGTGCTATATGGTACCAAAGGTATTAGATTGTGAGATATTTCCCAGAGGGTTGTTTGTGAATAATTTAATTATTGCGATGAGTGTAACAAGAAAAATCACAAGCTTGGACTCAGTTATACTTTATTGTTTAGAAGGTTTTCGAGACACCAGTTTTGTTACTTACACATGGGATACATAGCTTAGGCTAGATCCCATGGTTACATGATTCAAAGGATGAATAATAAAATTCAACGAATGTAATTGAAAACTATAATGTTGTTTAATTTTGAATACTTCCAAGTCTACTACTTCATTACTGCATGTTACCTTATATATATATATATATATATATTCACAATTAGGCACAAATCTTTTGGTTGTTGCCTATAAGGATTCAACTCACACCGTTTTTGGGTCATGTTTTGGATCCAAACAAATTATATGGTCGCAGGTATAGATAAGAGAAATCACCCTTCCTCATTATTTATATGATTGCTATTGAATTTGGAGATCCTTGGACCACGTTGAGGCTTGTGATGCTGATGGAGTTTACTTGTTTCTTTTGTACTTCACTTTCTGTATAGCTTTCAAGTATTGTGACTTGTTTGGATATTTTCCTAGATACATATTACATGCATAATATATATATATATATATATATATATATTGTGGATTATATTTGATTTAATTTCAGTCTTACACTGTACAATTTTGGTGTATTACCGCAATAATTTTGTTTACTATTTTTTCCGCTGTGTATACTTTGCCTATGAGGGAATAGTTTCCCCAATATCACACCTTGGACATCGCTGCTAGTCGGAAGCCTCTGGAATTTTGGGAAATGTGATTGAGGTTATGTGACCAACCGGGTTCAGGTCACCTTTTCGTGGCCCCTGGATCCGGGATGTTACAATGAATATCATATTTTGGTTTTTTTGTCACATACGTTTAATTGAAACCATCCTTTTTACATTACTTGTATAGTGTGAACGAATCATCTCAATTTGAGGATTCTTTAGTCCACACTTCCTCAAATGATGTTATCATTTAAACATAAAATGGAAAGTATTGAAGTTCGTTGTAATAAAAGGAGTACATACTTATAAAGAAATAATAAATATCGTATATAAAATATATATATAGTGTTAAGGCCTGAGATTTTTTGAATATTTTTTATAATTAATTTAACCTTTTTGATATTTTTCATTTCATAAAAAAATGAAGATAGTTCATATTACATTAAAGCACTATGTCTGGATTGAGTTATACACAACACCAAGTTAATCATTCACTGCACACAACATAATCCTTGGCCTTCCCTACATAAAACACCACGGTTCTCCTGGGTTATACGCAACAATGAATTCCCTCGATGACTTGCAAAACATGCAAGATCAAGGTTTACCATATAAAAATATATCATTAAAATATTATTATTTAATATAATTAGATATAAACTTGGTGTTAAATTATAGGTTATTAAAATTATTAACTACTTTATGAATATATATGGTTTATACCATATAATATGAATTCATAGGTTACTAATTAGTTATAAATTAATATGAAAACTGATTGAATATATAAGGAAATATTATTGTGGTCACAATGATTTTTTACCTTAATAAATTCAATTTTAATTTATGTCTTAAAATTCACAATTTAAAATATTTCATTCACATGGAACATCAACTTGGAAAATGTTACATGAAATACCGAGTTTATTTAAAAAATCATTCTATTGTTATAATTATTTAAACGAGTTAGTTATAAACTGTCCATTTTAACATACTAATATGAATAGTAAAAATTAATTCTAAAATATTTTTATAATATTTTTATATAAGTAAATCATATTTATAATGAAAAATATAATTTTTAGTAAAGCCTTTAAATGTTTTTAAAATACTAGTATCACAAATTAACTACGTTTTCTTGTCAATATTTAAAAACAATAAATTAATTTTGGAAACATTTAGAAAATCAATATGATAAAATAAACTTAATTTTTGAATTTATAACATTGAAATTATCCTAGGGTATATTTTTGGTATTTTTTGAGAAACATTATTTTTTTATGAATAGTGAAAACAACTATGTTTTAGTTAAAAACTGTAATTTTTATTAAATAATTAATAATAATAAATTATATATTAAATTTGTATTAAGGTATAATTATATATATTATAAATATATTAATATAATTTATGTCATTATAAACCATTTCACCTGGAAATTGAATATAAAAACATAACAAACTGTTGAACATTTTGGTACTTTAAAAAGGCGTAATTTCGTCCCGCCTCCGGGATTTGCATTAATATTAATTTTCCCACTTATGTGGATTTAATTTATAAAAACAAAAATTTAAATTTTAAAACTCTATAATAATGACATTATAATAATATAAAATTCATTTTTGACCTACAATATTAGTAAAATAAATTAAAATTATTCATAGTGACTATGGTCAAATTAAGATTAATTAGGGAGTAAAACTTTAAATTAATGGCCCAAATGACATTGAAACTTGATAAGAACTCCATTGAGGTCCATATTTCATCCACATACCTTAAATTTTTTATTTATATTATATTTTTATGAATGTTCCTCGGTAAGGACATGTGTACACCTAACTTGTTTTAAAAAATTCCAACTAACTCCTTTTCCTTCCCTATAAAAGGCCACCAACTCTCCCTCTTCTTGAAACCTATAAAACCTATTATGTTAGGCCAATACCTGACCAATAAAAGTACTATTAATCCTACCTTACTCCTAGAATAATTCCATTCGATAGAAGGAAATCCAAGGAACCCTTTTGGCACAAACCATTGGAGTTACCCGATTAATAGGTAACATCCTCTCTCAGGTTCTTTCATTTATTTTTCTTATCCACCCATTAAAATATATTTATTTTATTATTATGTAAAAAAATAATTATCCCCAATATACCCGGATGTTTTTCTATAAATATTTATACTTACCCTTACAAACGCCTCCATCAAATGGGTAACAATGATACAGTTTCTGTGTATGGTGAACTACTATCTCCAAAATGATGATTGTTATTTTTTCCATTAGCTACTAAAATTGTGTCCATTATAAAGTAATATATATATATATTATTAAATTTATTATTTCTTTAATCTTATTTATTCCTTTTTACAAAACCTATCTTTTTAACTTTCCATTTTTTGTTAATATGATAATTTCGTTTGAGGAAGTGTGGACTACTGCCACCTTAAGGTTATATGATTCATTAAAAAAACTCATGGATTGTATTAAGGAAGGTTTTAGTGAATATGTTAGATATATATTATATAATAAATCTAATTTAATAATGATATATATTCATATTTGTATTCAACAATCACTCTATCAAGACGATAGTTAAAGGGGAATAACATTCAAGTGTACGTACAACCTACTATCTCCATGAATGGTGTATTCTATTTCATACCTATATATTATATAGATTATTATAATAAATATATAATATATATATATATATGATATTTATAACTCTTTTTACATTCTTGAAACTAGGATATAAAGTATGAACACCAAATATATAACCAATTAAGACTCATGTGAATAATAAAATGAATAGTACTCGAAGTGAAACCGTCTAATAGGATTGTTAACAAGCATGTAATATGAGGTCATAATAAAAATATATATGATATTATATATAATAAAATGGTTCTTTAATATATTTTTAATAAATTTATAATTATTATATAGTTTTTTTGAACACATACGACGAGATTCAAGACACAAGGTAAGGGGATTTCATATCACTTTTTATTCTTATGAGATACATGCTATATTCAACAATTTTCATTTTTTATTGTAACGCCCCGACCCCAGCTACCCAGATTCGGTGCATTACTTCGTAACATTGGCATGATCACAAAATATCAAGTCTCGAAAGACCGATTCGTTTAGTAGCCTTGGAAACACTAGATACATTCGTAAACATTACATTACATCATAAAGTGAAAAACTACAATAACAAAGTCTCCATAGTCCACTCTCATATCCTCTTCTGACAATCCCTGCAGGTCATTCATAAAATAATTCTTCACATCCTGTAAAATATTAAAACATTGAAAGGGGTGAGCTCAGATGCTCAGTAAGGATAACAATATTACGGAAGCTTTCATAAATAAACATAAAAATTTAAGGCAATGTATAACTAAAACAAAAGCCTTTTAAACTTGAACATCAACATAATATGGCAAAAGTAAAATGAGATAATGCCATTCACTTCTTCACATGGATATTCTACTGGTCGAATAATCACATGCAATATCAATAACCACTTTCATAATGATGGAATACATAATGCCAGACTATCATAACCACGTAGCCAAGGCCTCGTGCCAAGACCACAAATAAGATTTTATCAAGGCCTCGTGCCAAGACACTAGTTTGTCTCATGAGACATGCCGATGCATCGAGGAGCTATAGCGGGCTCCACCCGTCACATATTAAGTCCAATGCATTCCCATATGAAAAGGTTTAAACATAACATAAACATTCGTATTAAAACTAGCATACGAAATGTCAATAATTTTACCATAAACTATGAATGGTATAAAAATAGCACATCCACAGTCAAACATATCACAAAACCTTCAATAAAATATAGAAGTTTTGTATCACAATAAATCAACTTCAAATAAGCGTAAAATCCATCAAAGGATGATGACATAGATGAAATCAAAACATATTTTAGAGAAATATCTCTTTCTATTTTTGAAATCATAAAATAAAACATTTTCTTGAAAATATTCTTATAAGCTTGTAAGGAAAACTTTGAAGATTTTATAATGGCGGAAAATAACCGCACCCACTGTACAAGTTAAAAAAAACATTCTTACCTTAATTCTGTCGAAAAGGTTAAAAAGGACCTTGTTTTGAAAACGACAGAAAGATTCCTCTTATACAAAGTCAAAAAGGGTATAAATGAATTTAACCCATATTCTTGTAAATAATAAAAATGTTTTGAAATATATTTTGATGAAACATGGATGTGGATGATAACTAGGTCCCAGTAGATAATTATGTATAAACAACCATGGATAATGAAGAGGTTGTGAAGTAAACCCTTACCTCGTGTCTGATTTGACTCAACCGTTCTTTAACCTCCTGAATAATAAACTAGAGTTAATATATACCTTATTAAGAACCATTTTCAATTTCATTATCCTTATTATATCACTTATTACAATGATATGAACATTATGTAATTATTTAAGTTAATAACGGTCGTTTTGTCGATTATTGGTACTTGAGTCAACAATAAACTTCTTATAATTACAAGTTGTTTATGTGGTAGAATATCCATTATCTCCAGAATTATATTCATGATATAGATTTCATATATATCTTATATATCCAGTATATACATTCATTTATAATATTACATAACATTTAGAGGTAGGAAATGAAATGCACCGTTCATGGAGACGGTAAGCCGTACGTACGCATGAACGCTACTTTCATTTCAATTTCATATTTAAGGGAACAAAATCATAATGATATAAATGTATAATATAATTCCAGTATAATATAGTGTATAATACCATTTACTCCATCCTTTATACATCCCACATATGGCATTAACGATTCAAATCACTTTGAGGGGGCGGTAGTCCGCAAATCCTAAAATGAAATTATCGCGTTTTACCCATAATGGAAATCATAAAGTATGCCATAAATGACAGATACAGAAGAATAAGTAAAACATAAACATATTTTATATCATATATAAATATAGTGACATCTTAATGGCCACCTTTGAAGGTGTTATATGAGTGTTGAACAATCATCGTTTCGTGAGGCAGAAATTCGCCATCCACAGAAACCGTATGTTCTTTAACCATTAGATGTGGGTGTGTGTAAGTGTAGTTCAAATCCTTCTTATAAAAACATCCTAGTATATTGAGGATACTGGTTTTGTTACAAAATAAATTAATAAAAAGAGTTTAGGGGGTTGGAGAAGAAAAATAAAACAAAACAACATTAGAGAAGACATTACCTCAAAATCGGGTAACTCTTTTTGATTTGAGCCAAAGGCTTCCTTGGGAAGAGTTCTGCCCAAAGTGAGGCTTCTAGGAGTAAGAGAGGGAATTTGGGAGAGTATTTGGGAAGAGTTTGGCCGAGCCAAATGGCTTGAAGGTGTAAATGTGGTGGGAGAGGTGGGGGCCTTTTATAAGTGGAGATGAGGGGCTCTTTTGGAAAGATTGAAATGTTACATTATTACACAATTATTTTCGGATTATAAAGGTCCCACACTTCTATAATTCGAGGCTAAGGTGATACGGTTTCGAAATATCTTCATCCAATAGGCTTTGGACAAGTGTATGCCTTGGATTTTGCATTATCTTCTGATTTTATTTAAATCGTTAAATAATGAGGTCATCGCTGCATCATAATGTTGTCATAAATAATTTAATTTATTTAATGTCTAAAAATTATAAAAAAGATACTATGATGTAGGAAATCTTTTTATCTTTCTAATGAATATTTATAATCAATATTTGGACTTGTGTAACCCCACGTAAAAATTGTTTTAGTAAAACATTTTATGTTTGTGTCATTTTTTACTTTAACATTAAATAAAAGGTGTTTATGTCATTTTCTAACTAAAGTGGCTCCATGGGGTCCCCAAGTTGACCCATGGGTTGTCTTGGTCGGCAATGAATAATCCAATAGGAGTAGGACAAGTGTCATGCTCATCTCATATTATTATAACATTATTTGTATCTTAAACTACACTAATTACCTCTAATCGCGATTAAGAACTTAAAAGTTACTATTCACCAAAAATTATTTTAATCTTATTGAACCACATTTTACTTCTTAATGACAACCATGTATGTCGGATTTTTGAAAATCAAATCACAGAAGTGGTAATATTTCATTTAAATGAAAAATCAGTTATTTAACTACCACTTAGTGGTTTCACTATTCATCAAAAATTGAAGTTTTTCAGAACAAAGCCAAAATTTCACCCTAAGCTATAATTGATATTCCGAATTCAAAAATGATGTCTATTTTACAAAATTCCAAACATATAAGTTGCATTAATTAATTTTATTATTAATTCCCGCTGTTACAACAAATAGCGTGTTTTTAAGAAACAATTTATATCAAAAGATTGGCAATTGTTTATGTCCAATTTCAATGTTAAATTAATTCTAATGACCACCATTGGATAAAATTGTAAAAATATATTCTAATTATACTTTAAAACCACTAAATATTATAATTTATCACTATAAATTATTTTGATTAAAAAAGTTGTTTTTAAGTATTTTTCACTATTCATAAAAAATTAGAAGTTCTCTGAAAAATACCAAAAATTCAACATAGGCTAATTTCGATATTACGAATACAAAAATGAAGTCCATTTTGAAATATAAGATTTCTATAATTTTAAAAAGTGGTTATTACTATTCATATCGGCTACTTTGATTAGTCACGGTGTTTTAGAACTCAAACTTGCGTGCAATGCATGCTATTGCATTATTGAAAGAGAGGCGTGTCGTGGAAGCTCGGGGTGTTACATTCTCCCCTCCTTCAATAAATTGCGTCCTCACAATTTGATATTTTTCTTTGAAAATAAAAGGATGAAAAGAGAAAATACCTTTGAGGAAAACCCACATCAGAAATAAGGTTAATAAATATATAACATTAAAAGAAAGCAGGATAAGTACAAAGGTCACCCGATATAGCCCATTCTAGGATTCTATGAAAATATGGATATGGAAGAAAAACAAACCATCAAGGTCTGATGGAGAGTTATAGAAAAAAGGATTTGGAGAAAGTTTAACCATAAGAAAATCACAAACTTGTGATTGGTTAAACGGTCATTGAATCAGCAGTTGGAAAAGTTAACCGACAACATTTTTGTTTTAAGTTACCTTTTATAATGTTGAGGAATTTATTTAGGAGATTTACTAAGGGCGTAAGGGAATATACATACTTGTTATGTATACTTTCATTCGTTAATAAATTTTTACCACAAACCCAACTTTTACTCCAAATGGTAACGGAACTCAAAAATATTCTATTTATCCTAATTGTATAAGGTTCTAAATGTTAACACATACCATTTAGATTAGTAAAACTATTTTGTAATAACCAGGGACTTCCTGTAGGCTAGTGGTAGGAAATAAAGGCTTGTCGCACTATGGTTGTGGGTTCGATTCCTGCAGCTTTGTCCGACGTGATGGGTTATTCCCCACCCTGCAGGTTGTCCTTTTCCTAAAAATATAGTACTATACTATTCCAAAAATAATCTTCATAAATGTTTTAACCTTAAACAATACTATCCAAAGTTCAACTTAATCCACTCCAACCTTTATAGTTATCCAAAATACCTTCATCCAGACTTTCTTTAAAAGGTCTCTAAATTCCAAAATCAATTGTAACATCAAATTCCCCAAACAAAGAAAAGTTTCTCTTATTTTCACATACTAAAAATATGATTACCTTAATCATATTAAAACCTTACTGAAATCAATAAGTACTACAGTACAATCCATATATATATCACATTATTCTTATAACCAGAATATAATCCTTGAGTCCAAAAGCACCAATACATTAATTATTCTGCTTCAACTGTAGTCACAGCATAAGATTGGCCTTGATCCCTTGGCCTTTTCTGAGGTAAGTTTCCTTGACGCTTAGGACATTCATTTGCATAATGCCCTGTTTCCCTACAATTGTAGCATTCAACTTTGATAGCCTCTTTCTTTCCCTTGCAATCACGAGCCTGGTGACCCTTTTCTCCACATTTATAACAAACTCCCATTCCTTTTAGGCAAGTACCAGGGTGATTCTTCCCACAATTATCACATAATGGAAAATCCTTATTTCCCTTTTTCCCTTTATCAGTCTCTTGTTCCACCGTTCTCTTCTTCTCTTGCTTTACTTTGTTGTCATAAGACTTAGAGAATTCCTTTTCTGTCTTGATAGCACACGAGACAATATCTTCGTATGATGAGAAGGATTGTGATACTAAATCTCGACGGAGAAATGGTTTTAACCCATCAAATAAACGATCAATATTACTCCTTGGGTTACGTATATAATCGGCAGCATGCGTCACTAACCTTGTAAAGTTAGCCTCATACTTTGCGACATTCTCATCCTCCTTCTGCCACAAACTCAGAAATTGCCTTTCCATATTTGCTCGATGGTCATGAGGAAAGTATTTTTCTAAGAAAAGCTCTTTGAACTCCCTCCATTCCATATTTGATACGTCATCATCTTCCTTTGTGTTTTGAATCAGCGACCACCACTGATCGGCATCTCCAGTGAGGCGGTAAACTGCCATGACAACCTTCTCCCTTTCACTACTCCCCAAGGCATGGAATATTTTCTCTAAGGAATTTATCCATTGCTCAGCTAATATAGGATTTGTACTCCCATTGAAGGTTGGTGGTTGTTGCCTCATGAAACGGTCTAGCATTGATCCTCCACGTTGCGGATCAGGGTGCTCCATACGAGTAAGGTTATTATTCATAACCTGAGTGAGTTGTCCCAGTATGGCAATAAGATGATCAGCACCAGTTGTATCTCCAGATCCACAATAATTATCTTGAGCAGGAGGGCAATCCCTACACGGAGTTCGTACATTGATACGGTTTCCATTCCTTCCACTAGGCGCCATTTCTAAACAATGGCATAAACTAGATTAGTTTATGAATCAAAATACATAATTCCATACTTATAAAATACTTAACATAAATTGAACTATTTATGGATATAATCCATAATCATAAAAATGTTTTCTTTGAGGAAGTATATACTCATAAACCCTTCATAATGATTTGTAAAGAAAATGAGAGTTATCCTAAGCATATCCCCCGAGAGTGTCGTAACCAAGACTGCAGCAAGGCCCGTTGTCGTGCACCAGTTCCCGTTCGAGTCTAGCTCAAAGCAGTGTTTTCGGGTTTTACCCCTAGGTACATCAGTGCCAGAGCCGCCTCTACCTGCTCGTATCCAGACAGGGATGTACTGCTCGGAAAACTCACAACATCTCTATAATACCAAAATTCTAGGAAGTTCTTCTATACTAATCCTCAAAGTTCATCTTAGGTCTATGTGCTCTAATCAGAGTTTATCTAAATCTGGCTTCCAAGGTTTGTACTAAACTTCCTCTGATACCAACTGTAACACCCCGACCCTAGCTACCCAGAGTCGGTGCATTACTTCGTAACATTGGCATGATCACAAAAGATCATGTCTCGAAAGACCGATTCGTTTAGTAGCCTTGGAAACACTAGATACATTCGTAAACATTACATTACATCATAAAGTAAAAAACTACAATAACAAAGTCTCCATAGTCCACTCTCATATCCTCTTCTGACAATCCCTGCAGGTCATTCATAAAATACTTCTTCACATCCTGGGAAATATTAAAACATTGAAAGGGGTGAGCTCAGATGCTCAGTAAGGATAACAATATTGCGGAAGCTTTCATAAATAAACATAAAAATTTAAGGCAATGTATAACTAAAACAAAAGCCTTTTAAACATGAACATCAACATAATATGGCAAAAGTAAAATGACATAATGCCATTCACTTCTTCACATGGATATTCTACTGGTCGAATAATCACATGCAATATCAATAACCACATTCATAATGATGGAATGCATAATTCCAGACTATCATAACCACGTAGCCAAGGCCTCGTGCCAAGACCACAAATAAGATTTTGTCAAGGCCTCGTGCCAAGACACTAGTTTGTCTCATGAGACCTGCCGATGCATCGAGGAGCTATAGCGGGCTCCACCCGTCACATATTAAGTCCAATGCATTCCCATATAAAAAGGTTTAAACATAACATAAACATTCGTATTAAAACTAGCATACGAAATGTCAATAATTTTACCATAAACTATGAATGGTATAAAAATAGCACATCCACAGTCACACATATCAAAAAACCTTCAATACAATATAGAAGTTTTGTATCACAATAAATCAACTTCAAATAAGCGTAAAATCCATCAAAGGATGATGACATAGATGAAATCAAAACATATTTTAGAGAAATATCTCTTTCTATTTTTGAAATCATAAAATAAAACATTTTCTTGAAAATATTCTTATAAGCTTGTAAGGAAAACTTTGAAGATTTTATAACGGCGTAAAATAACCGCACCCACCGTACAAGTTAAAAAAAACATTCTTACCTTAATTCTGTCGAAAAGGTTAAAAAGGACCTTGTTTTGAAAACGACGGAAAGATTCCTCTTATAAAAAGTCAAAAAGGGTATAAATGACTTTAACCCATATTCTTGTAAATAATAAATTTTTTTTGAAATATATTTTGAAGAAAGATGGATGTGGATGATAACGAGGTCCCAGTAGATAATTATGTATAAACAACCTTGGATAATGAAGAGGTTGTGAAGTAAACCCTTACCTCGTGTCTGACTTGACTCAACCGTTCTTTAACCTCCTGAATAATAAACTAGAGTTAATATATACCTTAATAAGAACCATTTTCAATTTCATTATCCTTATTATATCACTTATTACAATTATATGACCATTATGTAATTATTTAAGTTAATAATGGTCGTTTTGTCGATCTTTGGTACTTGAGTCAACAATAAACTTCTTATAATTACAAGTTGTTTATGTGGTAGAATATCCATTATCTCCAGAATTATATTCATGATATATATGTCATATATATCTTATATATCCAGTATATACATTCATTTATAATATTACATAACATTTAGAGGTAGGAAATGAAATGCACCGTTCATGGAGACGGTAAGCCGTACGTACGCATGAACGCTACTTTCATTTCAATTTCATATTTAATGGAACAAAATCATAATGATATAAATGTATAATATAATTCCAGTATAATATAGTGTATAATACCATTTAATCCATCCTTTATACATCCCACATATGGCATTAACGATTCAAATCACTTTGAGGGGGCGGTAGTCCGCACATCCTAAAATGAAATTATCGCGTTTTACCCATAATGGAAATCATAAAGTATGCCATAAATGAGAAATACATAAGCATAAGTAAAACATAAAAATATTTTATATCATATATAAATATAGTGACATCTTAATGGCCACCTTTGAAGGTGTTATATGAGTGTTGAACAATCATCGTTTCGTGAGGCAGAAATTCGCCATCCACAGAAACCGTATGTTCTTTAACCATTAGATGTAGGTGTGTGTAAGTGTAGTTCGAATCCTTCTTATAACAACATCCTAGTATATTTAGGATACTGGTGTTTTTACAAAAGAAATTAATAAAAAGAGTTTAGGGGGTTGGAGAAGAAAAATAAAACAAAACAACATTAGAGAAGACATTACCTCAAAATCGGGTAACTCTTTTTGATTTGAGCCAAAGGCTTCCTTGGGAAGAGTTCTGCCCAAATTGAGGCTTCTAGGAGTAAGAGAGGGAAGTTGGGAGAGTATTTGGGCAGATGTTGGCCGAGCCAAATGGCTTGAAGGTGTAAATGAGGTGGGAGAGGTGGGGGCCTTTTATAAGTGGAGAGGAGGGGCTCTTTTGGAAAGATTGAAATGTTACATTATTACACAATGATTTTCGGATTCTAAAGGTCCCACACTTATATAATTAGAGGCTAAGGTGATAAGGTTTCGAAATAGCTTCATCCAATAGGCTTTGGACAAGTGTAAGCCTTGGATTTTGCATTATCTTCTCATTTTATTTAAATCGTTAAATAATGAGGTCATCGCTGCATCATAATGATGTCATAAATAATTTAATTTATTTAATGTCTAAAAATTAGAAAACAAATACTATGATGTAGGAAATCTTTTTAGCTTTCTAATGAATATTTATAATCAATATTTGGACTTTTGTAACCCCACGTAAAAATTGTTTTAGTAAAACATTTTAGGTTTGTGTCATTTTTTAGTTTAACATTAAATAAAAGGTGTTTATGTCATTTTCTAACTAAAGTGGCTCCATGGGGTCCCCAAGTTGTCCCATGGGTTTTCTTGGTCGGCCATGACTCATCCAATAGGAGTAGGACAAGTGTCATTCTCATCTCATATTATTATAACATTATTTGTACCTTAAACTACACTAATTACCTCTAATCGCGATTAAGAACTTAAAAGTTACTATTCACCAAAAATTATTTTAATCTTATTGAACCACATTTTACTTCTTAATGACAAACATGTATGTTGGATTTTTTAAAATCAAATCACAGAAGTGGTAATATTTCATTTAAATGAAAAATCAGTTATTTAACTACCACTTAGTGGTTTCACTATTCATCAAAAATTGAAGTTTTTCAGAACAAAGCCAAAATTTCACCCTAAGCTATAATTGATATTCCGAATTCAAAAATGATGTCTATTTTACAAAATTACAAACATAAAAGTTGCATTACTTAATTTTATTATTAATTCCCGTTATTACAACAAATAGCGTGTTTTTAAGAAACAATTTATATCAAAAGATTGACAATTGTTTATGTCCAATTTCAATGTTAAATTAATTCTAATGACCACCATTGGATAAAATTGTAAAAATATATTCTAATTATACTTTAAAACCACTAAATATTATAATTTATCACTATAAATTATTTTGATTAAAAAAGTTGTTTTTAAGTATTTTTCACTATTCATAAAAAATTAGAAGTTCTCAGAAAAATACCAAAAATTCAACATAGGCTAATTTCGATATTACGAATACAAAAATGAAGTCCATTTTGAAATATAAGATTTCTATAATTTTAAAAAGTGGTTATTACTATTCATAACGGCTACTTTGATTAGTCACGGTGTTTTAGAACTCGAACTTGCGTACAATGCATGCTATTGCATTATTGAAAGAGAGGCGTATCGTGGAAGCTCGGGGTGTTACATGTATTGTGTAATTACTAACTATGATTTTATTATATGTATATTATTCTTAAATTTATGGTTATTAACATATAATTTTAAAAAACATTCATTCATGGGGAAAATGATTCAATGGTTACCAAATTGGTAAAATGTTTTTTCTCAAATTTATTTTTTTGAGACTCATGTTTTGTTATGGACCTAAATAATTTTAAGAGGTATATATACTTCCATTTTACATGTCCTATAATGAATATAATTATTTTCATGATATTTTATGCTTTATATAATTTCATTTTTTACGTGTATAGTACATTCCCATGTGAACTAGTTATAAGAGTTTATTGAGACAATCTCATCAGTTTTCGAGACTGTTTACATTTATGATTACATTGATGAATTAATATGCTAAATATATAAATAAATTCATTATTTTTTTTCTAACATGGTTATTAATTCTATATTCATGTATTGCTACCATTTTTTTACTCTTTGTTATGTAATATAGTTAAGAATGTGTTTTTATGAATTCCTGGCATCACCCTCTCTTCTCTCAAAAATATATGTTCCTTCAAAACCATGATTTATAAAAAGGATTTCAAAGAATATTCCACAAATATCCTATTATAATTAAAATAAATTAGTACATTTTCATCTTTTACCAATGTTTTCAAAGGAATATTCATGTCTTTTTTCAAATGAGGAAATTTCTTATTCTTTTTACTGTGTAAAAGAATGTTATTTTTACATCATACGACATGTACAAATTTATCCATCGTTAATACATTAATGATTTATTTTCATGATTAAATGTATTTTTAATAAAATTATTTTAAAAGATATTTTCAAGGAAAGACTTTTTTAAATTGTTTTCAAACTTCTTTTTTAATTTTTCAAGTAAAATTGTTTAGAAATTTTTTTAATGGTTTATTTATAATTCATAAATGTATTTTCAAGGATAATAGTTATAAAAATGTTATCAATAACTATTTATCTATTTTAAAATTATTTTAAAAGAAATTATTTTCAAATGTTTTTCAATATTTCTTTTTGAGTTTTCAATGGGTTTTTTATGAAAAACATTTTTTGAATGCTTTGAAGCTTATTTTATAATTTTTCAAGGAAAATGGTATTAAAATGATTCCAAGTCTTATTAATAAGTTTTAATGGTATTTTATATTAAAATAATTATGAAATTGTTTTATATATTAAAAATATCTTCTCAAATAATAAAGGATATTTTCCTCAATAAATGTTTTTGAATGAAATTTCAAAATTATTTTTTCATCAAATATGACATTTCTTTATGTTACTCATGACCTTATAGGAAATAATAAAAATGTTTCATCAATATACTTTCTATGAAAAAATTACTCATAATGTCATGATCTTTATGAAACCTATTTCTCTATCATGGGATTTCTGTTTATGAAATCTGTTTCTCTTTCAAGGTTTATATGTTTATGAAATCCATTTATCTTTCCTGAATTATGATTTTTATGAAATGATTATGAAACCTATATCACATCAACAAGACATGATTTGTTTACATATTTATGATACCCATTTAATTACCTAGGTTAGATTTTATTGTTAATGATTTTGTGGCACATGTATGAATTATTTCACGATGGGATGGGTGGGACCTATATCTATCTCAAATTCATAGGGTAAATATTTTTATATTAGGAGATAGACTAATATGGTCTTGGGATTAAACCTTGAACACTAATATGTCCATGAGAGTGACCCATTAATACCAAGATGGTATGGGGAGTGAAATCATTCTCCTAGGATTCCCACAGGAGTGAAAATGACTACCAAGATGGTATTAGGAGTGAAATAATTCTTCTAAGAGGTTCCTTAATGTTTGACCAACCATGATCTAGTACATTGAGTGTTTGGGTTGAGATGGTAGTGGGTAACACCTAGAATATGCACTGAACGTGTAATCGTGTTAGGATATTGTAGTGGTGATTGGGTTTAGGCTTTCAGATACCATCAAACAGAATTTTATATGATTACATAGTTAATATTGATACTTATCATATTTCCATAGGTTCTTCCTAGTATTTTATCCAATAATCCTAACACGATGTGGCTTATGGAAGGGATTCCCGGACATACTACTCAAGGTTAGAGTTCTAATCCTATATGATTGACCAATATTATCGAGATTCCTAGAGGTACTATCGCAGATATGAATTATATGCCTTATAGGGCCAGAGGTTACCATGTTATGAAGTTCCTTTTTCACTAAGACTCCTACCCATCTAAGGGTTATACAGCTATACTACTGAGGATGAAACTGACCCCTCATTAGATAATCTCAATAATTAGATTATACACTACATGAGCGATGCTTAGGACTATCCTAAGGGATGGCTGGACGCACCATTACTGTACTACCTATAAATTTTTGGGACTTATCTATTGATCCATTCATTTGAATTGATGTTGAGAATATACATTGGTTCCAGATATATTTCCTTATAGGTTGCCTAAGGGTTACCCCATAATGGATCATCTGAGTCACAATTTTGTGACCACCTATGGATTGGGAACTAGTGTTCAAAGATCAGATTGAATTTACTTGGATTGAGTGGTATGGAATACAATTCAGATAAAATTTATAGGCTATACAGATATTACATGTAATCCGTCATTTCAGTTATTGGATGTGAGTACAGGAAAACACCAGGTTAGGAATTGTATCCTCCTATTATGATGTAGCTTTCATAGAGAAATTTCTGTCACTGGATGAAGTAGTTATTGTTGATTGGGATTCTGAATCCACAGATTGAATCAATTATACCCAAATTTAGTGGTATAAAGATAATCTCATAGGATTATTTCTTAGGATGTGTAGATGAATGGGATTACAAAACCATGGATAAGATATAGTTTGGTTCATGTTATTTATCTCCTTACTTATATATATATATAATTATGAAGAAATATATCGACATGCACTTAAATATACATATATATATATATATATATATATATGATTGATTGCACTTTATTTTGAGCATATTCCTTGATATTTCCATATATAAATTTTATTTTTAGTTATTATTAGCATTTGGATATTATTATTATTATTATTATCCTAATGAGTATATCACATAAAAATACACCAAATTTACAGGATATGTATAGGACAATGTTGGTTGTGACCTACTGAGTTTTGTACTCTCGCCCTACTCAGGTCACCATTACATTGGGGTACTTGATAAAATTTTCACATGGTTACAAGAATGGGTTGGGATGAGGACAGGGACTGGTCGAGTAGGGTGACTCAGATATATAGGCGAGGCTCAGGTATGTGGTTTGTCTTGGAGTTAGTAGTTGATCCTTATAATTTATGTTTTCTTATTTAATTTAATCCTATATATGATAACGAACCAATGGGTGTTCAGTGCTATTTATATGACATTGTCATTTGGGTCCTTACTTCATTTCATTTTATTACAGCCTTATTTAGATTTACTGCTTTCATAATCTTTTTATTTACTGATTTGGATGATGTTTAGTTATTTTCACTAGTGTATTTATCTAATATGAGGTTATAGTATCCCCACAAACACACACTAGGTCTTTACAGTTAGTCAGTATCCTCCAGTGTATGGGGATACATGATTGAATCATTGTGGATAACTAGCTCAGGGCACTATTTTATCCGCTCCTGGGTAAGGATGTTACAACTGGTATCAGAGAAGTTCCTTTTCTATTATATTACTATTTTGGATATGGAAGAAAATAGAACAAGGAATTTTTTAGAACTTGTGATGGATATCATACCGGTGTATCAAGAATACATGTTTTGGTAAGATGTCTTGGTTTTTATGTAGATGGGATTTTTGTTCTTGGTAAGTGATTTTATGTTTTTATATATCGTTCACCTAGAGAGATTCATATGTTATATAAATTATATGATTTATTATAGATTTGTGGATCATTTCCTATTCAAAAGAATCAATTGATTGATTTTGACTTTTGGATATAAAATGAAAGAGGCATCTCATGCATCATACTTGGAACATAAGGTCCACAAGTTATAGGCCTTATAGTGTCTGATTTTACTAAATACAGTTTCCAATTACTTCAAGTGGTTGTAAAAAAATAAATGGTTTTTTCATTTGTAGGTTCTTGATGGAATTCAACTCAATTGGGATGAATTTTATATATATTCCATTTTGGTGATAGGCCATATGATCTATTGTGATCCATTTGATAGTGAGGCTAATGACTCAGTCCTCATGCAAGGGAGGTGCAGTGACCCTAGTTAGATGATAGGGAACATCATTCCAATTATGGAACCCCTTGAAGGGTGTTTTCACTTAGGTTTAGTTTTTTAATGTGTGAATAACAACCAATACAATGTTTCCTACAATTATTGGAATAAAATTATGATAAATTGAACCATGACAGTGATCTATGACATCGATTGTAGAGGTGATGTTGTGTATGTATTATAAACCCTATAGGATTATATATCCAGATCATCTAGTTCAATGTTGATAGGTACCTAAACGTTTATAGTAGACAAAAAAATTGATGGTTATTACCTTGTATGTATTATCAATGAGGACTAGTTATTTATATATTACTTGACATCATGACCTCTAGGGTGCAATATCTTACAAGGATTCTCATAGAGGATTAGTGACCGATATTCCAATGCTTGATAGTTTTTGACCATTGAAGATAAATATTATATGTACCATGGATAGGTTTGAATTCTGGTCTAGGTGGTCAGAACTAGTTACCAAATTATGTGACGTCATTGATAGGGAATGGTGGGAGACAAACGAACCCTTAGTTTTGACTCAGACCTTGGTAAGTCAACATTTTGTTTGATCAGGTGAAACCTACGAGTAGGGTTATCCTGGGTTTATATATTTCTTTGAGGTAGTGTGATTAATAGTATGATCTTATTGAGACCAATTGAAAAGATATTTATAGTTTTTATAATATAATAATGATGAGTCCTTCTTTTTATATGGAATAACCTTGGGTGATTTATTTGAGTCCGATTTTGACGAGTAAGGTTTTTTGGGTTCCTGACCTTGTTGATTAAGGAATTATTTTTAGTGGCTTGTTAGAGTGTGGTTAGATGATCATGAAGTGAATGATTCTGAAATATGGTAGATTCTAGAATAAATTCATTGCATAGGTGATGTTCTTGATTTTTAAGAGGAGTTCCAAATTTAAAATGACCAACTACGATTGATATAATACTAAAAGAGGGAGGGGTGAATTCATGATAACATTTTTTAAAGTTAAATTTTTTGTGTATCAACATTATCCTCTTATTAATGAATTATAAATTTTATGAAAACCACACATTCACACATCAATAGTAACACAAGTATTTACAAGGATCACTACTCAATGTGGGTATCTAGTCCTTCTCATGGTTTGGAAATAATCAAAAAAATAATTTGCCTCTAAGTAATCATGGGTACTAAATTAATATTAACTGAAGTTAATATTGCTTATAATTATGGATGATGGTATGTTAATGATGGTTGGATTAAATTAAGATAAATTGAATTAATTATATTAAATTTCATCACATTATATTTATTAAAGAATGAATCAATTTAATTGATAAAGAGTTTGAAAATATATGCTCATTGAATGTTGTGTAGATGATCCTGATATTATAATATTCCATTTTATGTGATTGGTTTCATTTTATTTATTTTATTAAATTAGAATGATGGAATGCGTTTCATATCCTCCCTCTTATTATATAAGGTATTGTGTTCCCATGATTTATTTTATGTAAACCCCCTTTATCCAATCCGTCGGATGCCCTCAGCTAAATGTGAGTAACATATTATGTAAGGAGGGATATCACAGGTTAGAGGAGAAAGTCCAAGTTAAGGAGCTAAGGTGAAACCAATCATGGAGATATATAAGACAAAATATGGAATGTTTCAACATAAACCATGTTATGGTTCAAGGTGTGTTTTCCCTTATGGTTTTTGGTTAATTTAACATCATATAAATAAAACAACTATCTTGGAATATCATGATCATGTTGCTTATATTTTATTTATGTTAGTTTCATGGTCAATTATATATGTTTTTGAATGTAGTGTAATTATCTAATAAAATAATTAACAATCATGCGAGATGGAATAAAATATAAACATATTATGTGTAAATATTTTTTCAGACATGGTTAATCTCTTAAATTAAGTCTAATTAATATCAATAAGGAATGTAAATGGATAAAATGGTTTTTTAATTATACAGATAAATATACGTCATAATATAAATTTTTAGTCATTATAACCTTCCACTACTTATGTTTGAAATAACCTCATAGATCAAAGTGCTTCACCAACCCAAGTTGGAGTGATTTCAGTAATCATAGAACATTAAACTTGTGGTTTTGGGTTGACATAACATATTTTACATTAAGGGATGAATACTTAATCATGAATTTTTGTAACTAAGAGGAAAATGTTAGGGAAGTATTTAAAATATTGTTCATGATTGAAGATTCCACTCAACATATTAAGAAACTGTGAGTTAATTTAATTGGAAAGTTACACCAACCTAAACCCCTTAAAATAGATTTTCAATATCATGTTTGGGTTATGGAAAGGGGAATATAGATCCTTTCCAATATAATATCAATGCAGGAATGTTTTCTAAAGATGGTGGTGATAACTATTAGGTTTTGAAAAATGTGGGATATTAATAGAATTTAATTAAATTGAAGTTAGTTATTCTGATTTTGTAATAAAAAAGTAATAATAACAAGATATTAATTCATAGATATTATAAATCAAATAACATTGACCATATCACTATGATCCATAATTGTGAAAGATATCCTTATCACCAGTATGAATTTCTAATAATGGTATATATGATTATGCATTATACTACACCATGAAAAGAAATTGTACATATAGGAAACCCCCTTATCAAGTCCATTTCCAATGAGGATAACGAGGAAACATCATTTCTCTACTTGAATCATGTGGATAGTGCTACTCCAATGGCCCTAAGGCCTTTATTTTTTATTGATTTTTCATAATCCACCTTTCAAGGGGTGAGGTGGAACCCTGACATGGCCCATAGTCGTAAGTATTACATGGCCTATAGGACATAGAGGAATTCATTGCCCGTAGGCTTAAAACATTACATAAAAACAAGACTAACTACTTGGAACTACTCCTCCCCAGTATATTCATCAGGAACTCAGTGCTCCACCTTCACATGGATGTTCATCTAGGATTTCCCATGAATGCACAGGCTTGTCCCGATGGTTGGTGCCATACCCTCTCATTCTTGGAATTCGTTTAGCTTCTGCTATGGTGAAAGCTCATTACTCCTCCTCCTTCTGAAGCTTGTTCCTTGTAGGTTGTCTAGTTTGCATCTACACTTAAGGTGTCCCGAAGGCCTTGAGGTGGCCTGAAGGCCTTACTTACCTAAAGGCCTGGGTGGCCCGAAGGCCTTAAAGGACTGAGGGACCAAATAAGTGGCCCAAAGGCCCAAACGGGGGCATATTCCTGGCTGCTACAGTGCCAAACATTGCCTTCTATAGTTCCCTCTACATTTCCCACTACAGTTCTGCATAGTACCTACTACAATAATGCTACAGTACCTGCTATAGTACTTCTACAATACTCTGAAATTAGTCACCACCTGGATTTGATTTTGGGTCTCTTGGATGAACTTAAGGAGTCCTCCCCAACTGGGCTGAGGATCATGTGCTGGATAGTGCTACTCCTCCTCCAATGGCCCGAAGGCCTTCATTTTTTTATTTATTTGATAATCCACCTTTCAAGGGATGAGGTGGAACCCTATTACATGCCCGTAGGCCATATAGGAACCAATTCCCGTAGGTACAAACATTACATACAACCCAAACTAACAACTTGGAACTGCTCCTCCCCAGCATCTTCTTATTTGAAATCAGCTCTTCACCTCCGCATGGCTGTTCGTCTAGGCATTCCCATGCATGCACAGGCTTGTCCCGATGGTAGGTGACATACCCTCTTATTCTTGCAATCCATTTAGCTCCGGCTGTGGTGAAAGCTCCTTTGCTCATCCTCATTGTAGAGCTTGTTCGTTGTAGTTTGGTCTGGTTTTTGTATCTGCAGGTGACCCGAAGGCCATAGGATAGCCCGAAGGCCCAACTGACCCGAAGGCATGGGTGCCCGAAGGCCAATGAAGGACTCAGGGACCAAATCTGATGCCCGAAGGCCCAAACGGGGGCATATCTCCGGCTGATACAGTGCCAAACAGTTCCTGCTACATTACTGCTACAGTACTGCTATAGTACCCCGTAAATCCTACCTCTGCCTGGTTTTGAGGATATGGAAGTAAATAACATTGTTCCTCACCATAATGATCTTTATCAAGAGAAGATGATATCACCGAGATATGCGATATCAAATGAACTATTCATGTGAAATCATGGAGATTCAACACTAGTTGGGTCACATGTAGTCCTGATGAATGACTAAATTTAACACCTATACATTCTAGGTTTTATGATATCAGATGAGTCAGTATGGTTATATATATAAAATAATGTTTAAGTCTGAATACTTGGATAAGTTCAAGGAGGTTAGGAAGGGGGCTGAAAATCAACTTGGCTAAAAGATAAAGAAACATTCATCAGATCATAGAGTTGTATCTTAACCAAGACTTTACCAATATTCTATGTTGTTTTAGAGATTTTATGTCAACTCACTCTACCTTAAACACCATAGTAGAATGGGTTTAGTGAAGGGAGGAACCACAACTTATTAGACATATTAAGGTAGATGAAGAGTCACACAAACATTATATTATCCTTTTAGTGATATTCATTATAGTATATATTATACATTCTAAATTGAGTACTAAATAATGTGGAAAATTGTATTACTTTTGAGTTATGGAGTGGAATGGAACCACTTTTGTCACAATTTCATGAATGGGGTTGTGTGGAATTTTCTATGGCTAGAATGAGAAACAAAGTAGAACCTCTATTCATGAAGAGTATATTTATAGGGTTTCCCAAAAAAACCAATGGAAACTATATATTCAACCCTCATGACATGAAATTTATTGTCGCAAGATAAGTCATATTTCTGGGGAGGTAGCACATCCTTAATGAGGATCGTGGTAGAATGACTAGCATCAATTAAGTTGATTCTCAAGATACAAAAGAGATGGTATAATAACCAATTACATATGTTCCCATGTAAAAAGATGTACCTAAAACACAAGTGCTATATTATATTTTTATTTAATTGAGATAAATTGAGAGATATGGTTTTCTAGTCACTAATTATAGTGAAAAAATTTGGGTTGAAAATGTTTATCCTCTATCTTAAAAGGTGGTAGTAGGGATATTTTTAGTTTTAAGGTGGAATGATGACATGCATTATATGATGTATTCCTTGTGTTAAAAACATGTTTGGGTTTTGATCGATCTTCCAATTTACATAAATAATATTGAATATAAATGGTTATTAAAGAGAAATGTGGACATGGAAGGTAATGTTAAAAAATATATCAAATGAATGGTGTCTAAAGGGTATAGAAAACCTAAAGGTATTGGATAATGAGAAACATTTTCATTATTTTTCATGTTTAATTCCATTAGAGTTTTTCTTTCCATAACAACTTACCATGACTATGAGAATTAGAAAAGGGATTTCAGAACTAATTTCCTTAATGGGACCCTTAAAGAGGTTGTGTACATGACACATCTAGAAGGGTTTGTGACTCTAAGAAATTCCAAAAATGTATGAATGTTTTAGCGATCCATTTATGGATTGAAGTAAGCTTATTGTTCACGTAACAGTCAATTTTATAAATACATATAAATTTTTTTTTCATTAAGAATGAATGTGATCCATTTATTTTGAAGCAGTTTAGTGGGAGAATGATTGTTTTCATAGTAGTATATAATGATGACATATTACTAGTTGGAAATGATATATGAAGTGTCACAAGGTATACACATATATAATATAATGTGACCTTTTACACAAGAAGGAAGATAAACAATGAGAAAGATCCCATATACTTTCACAATAGGATCCATCATGTATTACATGTTATGTATATGGGTAGATTATCATTATTCTTTGAACACGATAGAAGTATATCTAGAAGATATTGGTAAAAATCATTGGACTAATGTTAAGACTATCCTTATATATCTGAGGTGAATTAAGGATATGTTTCTAGTGTATGGAGAAGATGAAGAAGTAGTTTTCAATTGTTATATAGAAGCTAGCTTTAAGATATATCAAAATGATACGAATTAATAATATGAATATATATTTTGTCTCAATATATGATCTATGAGTTAATGTAGTTCAAAAAATCTAGTTGTCACCGATTTTACATTATAGTCCATGTATATTCCATCTTTCGATGTCAATAAGAATGTTTTTTGGATTTAAAACATTATCCAAGATCTTTATGTGGTACCAAGTAGTAAAGATCCTATCACAATTTACTATAACAGCACCCCAATGGTGGCTCTCTCGAAGGAGTGAAGGTTACACCAAAGGTGAAAGAACATATTTCAAAAATTTCTTCACTTGACAGATTTTTCTTAATGAGGTGAAGTTGTGGTGGGTGAAATATCCATGGAGGAAAACATTGTATACCCCTTGGAAAAGGATTTATATTAGAAAATGAATGAGTAACATGTGAGATTAAATTGATTGGAAGTTATTTTTAGTTGCCTCGAGTGAATGTGGTAGTCTATTGGAGTTGGTTTCCAAGAACCAACTTGTTTACTACTTGATTAAATATTTTTTTATTAATGATGTTTTCATATAAAATTATAATTTTCAATTTTCATGAAATTTATATGTGATAATTTCTTGAGAATATATCTTATGCTGAATGGTCATAGAATGTTTTCTTATGATGAGAACCTAGAGGTGCACGACATTATTCATGAATCTTGTTCTATGATTTGATGATATTATTAGATGGGACATAGTTTATATTATCATATGAGATAGAGATGATATATTCTATTATAAGTATGATGATTATAAGACATTGATACACCTCCTCATGGTGTTCTCCCTTGTTAATCTCCAAGATAGTATGTTATGAAAACATACCTGTTAAATAAGGAATCCACATTTCTATGTATCATTGGATATTTCTATATGCCGATGTTTGTATTGATCCAATGAATTTAATATTATAATTAGTGGATATCACGAGTCATTCACATAGATGTATTAATGGAAACCATGATGACATATGCTTGTGGTGAGGTAGGATATGTTGGGTGCATTTAGAGTTATATTTCATTAATGGATAATGTGAGAAAGGATTTATCCTATGATGGAAGCTGATATATTAGACCCTTTGATATAATAAAACTACTGGAATAAATCCATGGTCACTATTTTTTGTGGTCAAGTTTAATTATGGAAATTAAAATAATGATACATCAATCATATAGGTTGATGGAACCTACATGATACCTACCCGATTCATGATATCATGACAAAGGGATAATATTACATAAAAAGAATTCATAGGAGAATGAATTTCATTAAAACATTGATTTATTTCTCTATGGGATAGTTGGTGTGATTCTAGATGATAACCTTGGTCATTTGGAGGTTATGCCTAATGACACTAAGAAAGGGGCCTAAAGGGTCACACACATAGTGTATCTGCAATCTCAATTAAATTCATGTAATGAATTTAACACATTACAATAAATACTATTTATTTATGTTTGATTGATCACAATAATCTAGTCACATGCTATTCAAAAGAATAAGTGAGTCAAATAATAATAATAAAATATTTATTTCCATCTTTCATGAATATTATTTTTTATTATATTTATCATAGAATAATGTACTAAAATTTATTTATAAAATAGTCCTTATTATAGGGTGGATAAATATAAAATAGAGAAAATGGATTGTTCTTAATGCTCTGATTATAAATATTATAAATAAAATTTATTTATTTTCGAAATAAATTTCACATTTCACAAAATTAATATTATTATTAGTATAAATGGTCACGGGGTCAAATAATATTATTATTTTTGTTAAGGGATTCGTGTACAATTTTGAAACTCTAAACCGACTATAATAAAAATCTATTTATATCATATTCTTAAATAACATTTGGTGTGAACGACAGATAGAGAGAGACTTTGTCGATCCATATATTTGATTCTCTTTTCATCCTCTCTCATGCGTTTGATAGAGATGTAGGAGTTATTCTTCATTCAAGAATAATATTATTGTGATCAACCACAAACAATGGAAGCAATTATGATAATCCATGGTTGCACATGATGATTATACGACATTGTTTAGAGATTGTAGTGCATGTTTGGATCACTTTTAGAGGGATTCTATACTTGGATTCTAAAATGCAATGACAGTGTGACAAAATATACTCTATTATATCATCAATGAAAGTGGGGTTACAAGGGAAGGTAATTATATATCTACTCATAAATTATTATAAATTACATATTAAGCTCCTTAATTTAAGTTTATGATGTTTTAATCTAGTCATGTAATATATAATTTTCATTGGATAGGATGTTTTGATACTATGAATTAATGATTACATTTCATTTATTACTAACATTTGAGTTGGTTATATTATAAAAGGATGTCTCTTCTATGCCTAGAACCTACATCATAGAAGACTTACTATATGGTAGGTTGTATAGTTGTGTCATATTCTTTATGAGAACATTTAAATTTGGGTTTCTATGTTTTTTTTATTTAATATATCCCTAAAATTATAATCCTAAACATAGTGATATTTCCACCTCTCTAAGGATGAAAGGATTTTTTCAAAACCATGTAATTCTCAGTGTCTGTCAATATTCTTATCATTTTTTCCTTATTACTCATTTTATGTGACTCATTGATCATTTTATGGTCTACTAATTTTCATATTAACTAGTATCAAGTTTTGAGTTCAAAACATCAAGGTCATATTTCTTGAATTCAATGATAGCTATGGAAGAAGGCAAGGTGAATATTGATCGCTTGGATAGAAATAAATTCTGTTACAAGAGGATTTATATTAAAGGATAAATTTATTAAAATAATTTAATTCTAACTCATTAAAGTGAAAATACCAATAAATATGGAGAAGGAAATGTGAGATATACTGGATCAAAATGTTCTTGGAGTTTTTCACCTTACATTAAAAATAAGTGTGATTCAATATCAGAGAAGAGAAGAAAACAATTTATTTGGTGAAATATATCCTGAATATATATGAGAATCATTTTACCCTGAACAAAATGTACCTGATACAAAAATTATCCAATTTTTAGATTATTTCATGTAAGGTTGTTGCTAATAACATCGATGAATTCAACACCATCACAAGTCAGTTTCTTCATTCAGAATTTCACTGGATCATGAGTTATGTGCTATAGTTTTAATATGTTCACTATCTAATAGTTAGGAAGCTACTATAATAACTACCTACAGTTCTTCGAGGAATACAAAATCTTTTTGAAGAATGTATGAAACTAGATCCTCAGTGAGGATATTCAGTAAAGGGAATCCGGAAATTTTTTTATTCTACTATGAAAATAATAGGAAGAGGTAGATATGAATAGTGGGATAATCAGAGTGAATGATTAAAATTAAGAAGAAAGATTTGATACATGACCAATGGACCTTTTTCAACCTATTGGACTGGTGGGAAACAAATGAAACATTAAAAAGGAGTTTATAAAGAAGAAAAAGACTCCCAAAAAATACAAAAATTACGAAAACTAAATGAAATAATGATGTATTGATACAGTGCATCGATAGTCCTATGAAGATTTAGATTCTAAACATAGTGGAATCCTTCCAATTCACTTTACAAAAGTTTTTCCTAAACAATTATATTCATGGATATTTTTTAGAGGTTTATCTAGATGATGATCAATCCTTATAGATTTTGGAGAATGGATAAGTAAATATTAAAACCAATAGTTGAAGTTTTCTTATTCTGTAGAATATAAGGTGTTACCCTAGACTAAGAAGAATATCTTTTTTCTATCAATAAACATTATAATAATGGTTTTATTAACACGTTCACTAGTGGTGCATGTAATATTATCAAGGAAACTATGGTCATAGATCATGGATCAAATAATGGTACCCTTCATAACACGATGAAAACTTTCATGACCATGATTATATCAAAAAATTCTATTCGTAATTTACAACCATGGAACTATATGTTACATCAAAAGAGTGGGAATATGATGAAGGTACTGAAAAAATGGGTACTGATAGAGTTGATGCCTATGAAAATTAGTATATGTGAAGTATATAACTTTAAAAAGAATAAGAAAGCATCTTTTAAAAAATGAGGTAGAACACCAAATGTTTGATATATGGACGTGGTGCACACTAATGTGTGGGTTCCTACACCAGTACACACTCTTGGAGGATCACTATACTATGTGATATTTATCAATGAATACACCTAAAAAGTATTGGTTTTCTATATGAAAAGGAAATATAAGGTATTTAACATATTCAATATGTGGATGTCCATGATGGATAATGAGTCAATATCAATAAAGAAATGATTAAGTTATGATATAGAAGATATTATTATAGTAAAGAATTCATGGAATTATGTGTTAACAAAGAAACATAGTGGGAAAATAATATTATAGGTACAACACAATATAATGGTGTGGTAGAAAGTATGAATTGTTGAAGTATGAAGTTATACTAAAGGTTACTAAAGACCTTATGGGAAGAGATAATGAATATAGAATAAAATCTCCTCAATGGAAGTCTATTTTTACTAATTAATGAATGTATACTTAAGGATCTCTGGTAAGGAAATGAGAAAAGAATCAGTTATTTATTATCCTTCAGTTTTTTCAAATTTGTGTATATAAATGTTTATGTAATTTACAAAATTTTTGAAAATTATTATTCATATTTCCTTCTTGGATATGGTTATAAGGAATCTGGTTTTTAGTTCTAGGATGATAATAAAGAAATGATCATATGAAGAAAGAATGTGTTATTTAATGATGGTATTGTTTAAAAGAAACATAATTAAAAGTAAGTTAATGGTAGGAATATATAATCCAACTTCTAGGATATAGTAGATCTTGAAGATGTACCCCATCATGTGACACAGAAACTAGTGGATCCAACTTATGAAGTTGATTTGAGGATATTATAAAGGGTGAGAATACTTGTGAAGAGGTATTCATTTTCATTATAATATATGTTATTGATTGAAGGTGGGGAGCTCAAATTTTTGGAACTGGAAAAGGATTCACGTAGGAGTTTCTTATGAAGGAGGGGATTGATTCATTACATGGAAAAAATAATTGGGAGTTGACACTATTTCCACAAGTAAAGTAACCATTTTACAAAATATGAGTGTACCATGTGGAGGAATAACATTATTGTAAAAGGAGTCACAAGGAATGTATGTTGGTGAGAGTATTTAAACAAAAAGAAGTCGTGTACTTCATAAAGATTATCTCACCTTTAGTGGATATTACCACCAATCATGTGGTTCTTATTATTATTGCATATGAGGAATTGTATCTCAATTAGTAATATCTGAAGACTTGTTACCTTAATAGATATTTTGTGTTTGATATTTATATGTAATATCCAGAGGGACACATTGAGTCAGGTAAGGAATACATGGTGTGTAAACTCTAGAAGAGATTATATGGGTTAAACAGGGTACCCAGATAGTGAAACGAGAATATTGATACATTCATGAGTAATAAATTATACAAATGTTGTGTCACAGATAAATAGAGATATTATATGTATTTTAGTAATGAAAACATTATTTTTATTTTGAATATGGATGAATTGATCATTACAGTATCATGTACATGAAGGATTGATTAGTTGAAAGGGGAGCTAGTTGTGGGGTTTGTTATTAAAAATCATGGATAAGCTAGAAATATTTTTGGGATGTAATTCAAGAGATACCACATAGCTAGACCATTGATGTTATCACAAAAAGACTGCATTATAAATATTTTTAGAAGATTCAACATGATTGATGTAAAGTCAATTTATATTCTTCTAGAAATCCATTTCAAATTTTCAATGGAGAAAGAAACAAAGACAACATGAGAAGTTGAGTACATAGAAAATGTTATATATAAATCATCTATTGTAATCCTGATTTATTGCATGGTCTATACCTATCCAAATATTTCTTATGTAGTGCGATATGTGATAAAGTACATGGATAACCCTGGAAATAAAAAACGAAGATGGGAAGTGTATATTAATGTATTTGAAAGTAAAAAGGAAGCATATCTATGCTTTGGGAAAGGAAAATAATTGGAGGTGTACATGGATGCTGACCTTAGAGGAGATATTTATAACCGGGGGAGTACTAGAGGTTATGTGTTTACTAGCATAGAAACTAAAATAAGATGGATATCTTAGTTGAATAATGTGGTTGAACTATATACCATAGAGTGAGAATGTATTAATATAATAGAAGTCGAGAAGGATATCATTTGGATGAAGAACATATTAGAGGAGTTGAATGGAAAGTGAGAAGATAAATTATTTTAATTTAATAGTGAGAGTGTTATACATCTTGTAAAGAACCCAGTGTTTCATTCCTGGATGAAGAACATTTAGTCGAAGTGCCAGTTTATCAGATTTTTATTATTGGATGGGTTACTAGGATTATATAAGATTAATGGAATAAACAATCTAGTATACATGTAGATGAAATCGATGGTGATAGAGATTTTAGGGTATCCTTGTTCCATTTTTGGTCTTAAATGATGAATGGATAATGAAATCTTGATTATGAGGGAACATTATGGGAGTATAGAATGGAAAAAACTAGTATTTTATTATTTATCATCTAGAAATTGAATCATTGAAAGGAAATGATGCAATGGTGAGTAAAGAATAGAATGATATCATATTATGTAAGTTGTATAAGTGGAATTGAAGTAGTTTTCCTAGTGGATCAAAATTCAAGTGGGAGATTATTTGAATGGTGTAAACCACTAATTTGGATAATATTGGACTAACTAATAGTTACCTAGAGTACATGCCAGACCACAACTCTCACAATTAAACCTTTTTGGGGAGGTTACTAGGGGTTTTAGGGGAGGCACACCCCTACTCAAGGTTCAAGGGGTTGAAGGTCCCAACCTAAGTTTTATACAAATTATAAACTCTAATCGGACTATAGTAGAGCTAGACTATGACATCGAAAGGGAATTGTAGTAGTGTGGAAATTGAAATGGTTGTTTTAGAATCTTGGAATTTGGAGATAGAGGTACTATAACTCTATAAACATTCAACCAGAGTCACTATATCACATTGGACTTACTATTCGGTTGGTGGTACAATTGCATCATTTTCTTTGTGAGCTCATTTGAGCTAGGTATTCTATTCCAGTGATTCTCTAAAATCACCCGGTAATATTTATCCCAACCATAGTGAAATTTATTCCACATTATAGGATTAGGGATCATTTTTCAAACAACATAAATCTCTATGTCTTTTGATCTACTTCTTCTTATCTTGTTTTCCCGTTTACTCTTCCTGTGTGCATTGTTAATCGTTTTTTCCAAAAATGATCTCATAAAAAATGATAATTCACCTTTATAAAATAATTATTATTTCATTGTTATCATATATATTCATTAAATGAATCTTTATTACAATCCAAGAACAATAGAAATAAAAATTGAATTACATCGCTTCGTAGAGGAGGTAGTCCACAAGTACACATTATCGATTTTATCTTTTTACAATGGATTCAAAGAGAAAGATGGTAGATGAGATATTATAATTATAGAAGTATAATTATTCCTTAAATATCTTATATAAATATGTAATCAATCATAATAAAAAATAATGATTGATGGTTATGTAAAATGAATTATATTACTACATGGATGTGGTAGTCCAAACGTACGAACAAGCGATACATTCATTTCACATTTGATAGAAAAGAGGGTGGATAATGGTGGTTGAATAATCCTAACAAAATTTTATTATAATTATGAAAATGAACTTATTATTTTATGACTAATAACACATTTTTAAAGTAGTTATAAGAATTAATATATTGAAAGATGTTGGGTAAGATGATTTACACTTCTTCAACAAACCTCCTTTAGTTTTCCTATTAAGTATAATTGAAATGGTATTTTAAAAATACCAGAACCTCTACTTTATTAGTAGTTTAGTTGATAAGATAACTAGAAATATTTTGGATGATCTATATGTCTCAATTTCATGTAAATAATCTAGAGTATTGGTTTCCTTTTATAAGTGAGAGGGAGGACACACTTGGGATATTTCAAAAGATTATACTGTAAAAAATTTCATACTCAAGAAAAATTATTCCAAATGACACATATTTTAACAGGATATGAAATAGGCTCAAAATATGGCCATATAATTGGATTTAGAAAATTTTATATGAAAATATCACCCTTATCTCTTAGTTTAACTCCCTCATAAACTCATTTTATCCTTAACCATAGTAATGAATTTTTACCATAGTTACTATTCATAATGAACAAAAACTAAGTTGAAATTATTAAATAATATTATTTGTGATGATTCCAACAATGGAATGATTTTTCCCAATTAAATATTTATAAGTGGAAGAAATTATTTCATAAATAAAACCACAAAACACGTCGAAATAAGGTTTTCTAGAAAAGTTAGTTTTTAAGTATAAAAATGTTAATATATAAAAATTTAACAATATGTTGATTCCAACTACATTGAACAGATTATTTTTAATCAAAAATAATCTTACTAAAATTTAAAATCAATTATAAACAAAATAGTACATCATAAATTCTTGATGAAAAATAAGGAATTCAATATAATGGATACTTTCACTATTCACCAAAAATTTAATCATTTCAAAAAACCCCACAATTTATCCTTAATTTAATTTTCATGAAAAACATAAAAAATGATATCCTTTTTAAAAAATTAAATTTATAAAATTTTCTTAAATTAATATTAATATTCATTTATAAAAGTTAAATAAAACCATTTAGGAAGAAACCATATTTTTGAAGTTTAAAATTCCTTTACTAAAAATGGTTAGTTATTTATATTGAATTGATCCATAAATTTGATTTATATAAAATCTATATAAATATTTTCCATAATACAACATAGTAAATGATCATTTTTATACTTAGTGTTGCATGTGAACAATCTTATCAAATACATCATGTTTATTTCAAATGAAAAACATATAAAATATTGGGGTGTTACAATTACATTTGGAAAACACATCTACACCAATCACTATTTCATCATTATTATCATACATCAATTTTTTTCATTAAATTTTTAAAAAAAATTCTAATCTTCCTAGAATTTTCTAACTAAAGTTAAAATTGATTTTGTGCACGCCTATAAGGATAAAATCCTAGGTGTAACATCCCAAGTAAGTGAAGTGAATTGTGTTGCATTTGTTGTCAATGAGGCATGAAGTTGTCTTGGAATGAATGGATGTCAAGGAGTCAAGATGTGAATGTCAAAGGATGTGATGGTGATGGTGATGAAGGAGAATGGCCATGGTACTAAGATGCATGTAACTTAGGAGATTCACTAAGTGGTATTGGAAATTGTGGTTGAAACATTCTCCATGTATATCTGATGATTGTTGAGCTGCTCTTTAAGTTCAAAGAACTTGTATCCTGATTATAAAATGTCACAACATTGTTTGAAGACCATGCATTGTAGTGACAATGCATGAGGAGTTGAAGAAGATCCATCCACAAGTACTAAGTGGATGAAGTGAGCTGAAGAAGTCCATGTACTAACTCTTAGTGCATGTGAATTGGAAGTGATCCAACTTGATCTCTGAATAGATCAATGAAGCACATTGGAGATTTCATGTTGATTCAAGAGTTCGGTTGAAGATGAAGAACCTTCAAGAATTCACTCCTAAGTAATGAGTATATGTTGAGGAGATTTGAGGAATTCTAATGAAGAAGAGAAGGGAAGAAATGATGAAGAAGAGAAAGGGCATTTGGCATTTTACACTTAAGTACTTTGTATACTTAGTGTATATTCAAGCAAAAAATATGCCAACCTCAAGGGCCAGCCTTAAGGGTTCAACCCAAGGCACATGTGGGAACCAGTCACCACGCCCAAGGGGATCCCATGGGGCCAGCCCAAGAGAGGCCGGGGCCGTGTATAAGCCCTGAGGCCACGCGGTGATGAAACCCGCGCAGCGTGGGCGCAGGAGCGCGCCCGAAGGGTGCATAGTGGGCGCCAGTGGCGCGCCCGCAGGGAGCATAGTGGGCGCAGAGCGCGCCCGCAGGGAGAACACGGTGCGGGGCGGCACCGTGGAGGAGGAAGTTTAATTGTGGGGTTGAGGGAGCGGCATTTTGATAAACCGCAGCAAAATCCCGCGGCGTTTCGATGTGGGATGCGTATTTTTCACCGGGAGAAAATCTCGGCCGCACGATTGATCGCGCGCCAGATCTCCGCCGCTCATCGCATCCCGCGCGAGATCTCCAGATCGCGGCCGTCCGATGTATTTCAAATGCCACATCCAACGGCCGTGGCTCGTCTTCCACCTCGAGCTCGAGTCGAAGCCTCCCGCGAGCCGCCGCATGAACCAGAGCCTCCCGACGACAGAATTTGAGTTCCCGGCCACCGCTGATCGAGCCGAAGCCTCCATTGTGATCGTCTGGCCTCTACGAACACGATCATGCATTAAACTGTTGCATACATGCATCGAGAGAGATTTCAAGATTCGGCCGAGGCAAGAGAATATTCCGAGGCTTTGAAGTGTTTATGATTTGCATGGATTGGAAGAAAAGAAGGTCGTGCATGCGTTCTAAGTCGCATGCACGTGGAGGAAACCGAAAAATGAAAGATCCCGTGTGAAACAGAGGATAAAAATAAAGATTTGGAAAGATTTTAAATAACCGAAACTTTCGGGGATTTGGAGATATCTCACGCGGATGAACCGCATTCCTCTGCCTATAAAAGGAGAGCCCGAGGCCTTGGAGCGCTTGCTGATGTGCTGAAAATTTGAAGAGAGTCCCGTGAGTGTGCCTCTGTGCCTCACGAAGTTTGGAGCCCCGCGCAACCCACTTGCGCGACGAAGCAGCCCGAAGCTGTAACAGCCCAAGATTTTATAAAAAAATATTCTTTTTAATTTTATTAATGTCTTGTGTTGTACGCTACACCAAAAGGAGCTTGCACAACACACATCCTTGACTTGACTTGCATTACACGCAATCACGACCTTCCTCGATAGCGTGTGTAGTACGCAATACCGAGTTTCACTAAACAACGATATGCTATAAAAATATTATTAAAACTAGCCGTTATGAATAGTAATAACCACTTTATGAAATCCAGTAAATCTTATTTTTCAAAATGAACTTTATTTTTGGATTCGGAGTATCGAATTTAGCCTAAGGTGAAATTTTGGTACTTTTCGGATAACTTTCATATTCTGATGAATAGTGAAAATTACTAAATTATAATTAAAAACAACTTTTTTAATCGAAATAATTAATAGTGATAAATCTTTAATTTGAGTGGTTTTAAAGTATATTTAGAATATATTTTTACAATTTAATACAATTTTGGTCATTGGATGTAATTTCACATTTAAACTAGACATAAACAAGTGTCAATCTTTTGATAGATATTGTTTCTTAAAAACACGCTATTTGTTTTAACAGCGGGATTTAATTATAAAATTAATTAATGCAACTTTTATGTTATGAATTTGGTAAAATAGACTTCATTTTTGAATTCGGAATATGAAATATAGCTTGGGATGAAATTTTGGCATTGTTCTGAAAAACATCAATTTTTGATGAATAGTGAAACTACTAAGTGGTAGGTTAAAAACTGAATTTTTGCATAAAACTTAATTTTACCGCTTCTGTGAATGGAATTTCGAAAATCCAAGAGACACGGTTAATATCAAGGACTAAAATGTGGTTCAATGAGATGAAAATAATTTTTTGGTGAATAGTAACTTTTTACTTTTTTTACCACGGTTAATAGTAAATAAGGTAACTAAGGGTAAATATGATATTAATATTACCCTAACACATGTCCTAATTCTATTGGACAAGTGTAATTCGACCAAAAACAAACTTAGAAATAAAATATGACCATTTAGGCCCACTTGGATTAGATTAGGACATTTATTATTAATTTATTTAAAGAAGGGTTAAAATAGTTAAAATCAAAGTTTAATAAGTAAATCATTTTTAATATGGGGTTATACATAAGATAAATTCGACTATAAATATTCATTAGAAAGCTAAAAAGATTTCCTAAATGATGGTATTTTATTTGTAAATTTTAGACATCAAATAATGTAATTAATTTATGACACAAAGATGATGCAGTAATTATCTTATTTATGAAATATTGACATAATTGATGTTATAAACACCAAAATAAATGTAATTTGAGAATTTTTAGGAATTCCACTAATTTTATAGGTTACTATGATATATTAATGTTGATTTAATCAAGTTGGTTTGAACATTTAATTCTGTTATGACTTTCACAAAAATCATATATCAAATAGTGTCAAAATTGACACAAAATAGTTTTTAAATCAAATATTATATTATTAATTGTTATTTTATTCCTAAAAATCTAATGTTCGGCCAAATGACTTAGATAAGGATATATATATTAATAATAAACAATTTGGGGTTCGTTTGGCATGTTATAGTAAGTGTATTAACCATATAGTGAAAGAAAACAAAAAGACACGGTAAAAGTCAAATTATTTAACTTAGAGTTAAATCTAATTGATAAGGTTTAAAATAAGATCCAAACATGTCTAAATTTGATTGGTTGATGAGATTACAACCCTATCTCATCTAAGCTTCTAATATGAGTCATTTTTGGAGGTTTTTAAGTGGGGTTAGATTTATTATAAATTAATATTTTTAAGAATTCCTAAGGTGCCCCTCTCCTCCCCTATAAAAGGACACCTCCTCCCCCTCCTCCTCACACCAATTTCAGCTCTCAAGCTCGGCCAACCCCTGCCAATTTATCCTCTCCACTTCCCTAGCAACATCCTAGAGGTTCTGGTCTTCCTCAAAGACCAATTTTAGTGCCCTAAGAGGAGGTCTCAAAGAGGCACTTCAAAGAAGAGGTAATTACCGTTACCAATTCTTTCATCTTTATTTCTTCTTCCACTTCTTCTTCTTAGGTTGTTTCATTATGAAGTAATAACATCAGTATCACTCATATACTGATATGTTATTATAAGTATGAAACAAACCTATTTCACCATCTATCCATCCTACGGAAAAAGAAATCACCGCGCGTGCGTACGTACGGAATACCGTCTCCACGCCGTGGTGTAATCTATTTTCCACCACCACCTTACATGGATGGGTATAATGGTGTAAAGAATAACTATACATAGTTATTACAACATCATATTGATTCTGATATATTGTATAATCCACTCCAATTCAATTCAATATTTATAGAAATGATATCATCGCTCGTGCGTACATACGGACTACCGTCTCCACGACGCGATGAGATTCATTCTCCATGTTAACCATTTAAGAATGATTATAATGTATATATAAGAAATAATAATGAAATATATGAAATTATAAAGCTACTGGATTTATGTATATATATACATATGTATGTCATCTACTTACTTCCATTTCAAGACAATAAGGAAAGGAAAACAGCGTTCATGTGTACGTACGGACTACCGTCTCCATGAACGGTGTTTTTCATTTTATTTATCTACCTATTATATATATATATATATATACTGAATATATATGATATATAAATCATATTTTATATTCTGGAAGTAAGTAAATCATGATATAAGTAATAATGATGTCAAGAACAACAAGTCAAAACACCTACGATAAATGAAACGATTTTACCCAAAACGCTTCTTTAACATGGAATTTACAAAAGAACGGGTAATATAATGTCATAAGTGAACCATATATGATATCATAACAATGAATATGATTCTATAATAAGTCAATGACATTATTTAAATCATTATACAGGAGGTTCAGACACATACGAAGCAAATCGGACCTAAGGTGAGGGAAATATCACAATCTCATTTTTATCCGAGATTGTTTATACTTTGGCATTTACTGGGGTGTATTTTATCATCCACATCCATGTTCCCTCAATATGTAATATTGTTTCCATCCACTTGCAATAGTTTAAATCCAATTTTACCCTTAGGTGAGTTTTTAGTAAAGAATATGAAAGGAATCTTTTGTCGTTTTTTTCCGTACGAGGTACTTTTTGACTTTTCCGACAAAAGTACGAAGAATGTTTTTTTTTTAACTTATACGGCACGAACGGATTTTTACGGTTTTATAAAGCCTTATTTTCATGAACCTTCCTCCAAAATATTTCATGACTATTTTTAATAAAATCTCTTTCTTTTAAAATTGTATGATGTTTTGTGAAAAGAAATTGATTTTGAAGAAGAAAGGATATTTTCCTCAAGAATTCATGTCAAGTGATTTATCAAAATTATTTTCCATATAAGATAATAAAGGGTTCTGTTTCTATCCATATTTTTACATTGATTTGACTATGTTGTGATGGAATTATGTTTATGAATTCCTTTATCTTATATGAATGGTTTTATGATGTCATGTTGTTTAAGAATCCCATTTTTATTACATGGGTTATGCAATGATGTATGATTTATGATTTTGTGGCACACATAAGAAAGGATTCATTAAGAGATGGGTGGGACCTATATCTCCCTCCAATGCATTGGGTAAAGATTTTATATCTCATGAGATAGACATGGCTGGAATGGTAGGTTATACCGGTTCAGTGAAACAGGACTGAAACGAGGATTACTCGATTCAGAAAGGGACTTTTTCCACTAAGATAGTCTTGGCAATGAGTCTTGACTAACAAGAAATGATTCTCTATGATTATGTGTGTATGCCACAATGAGTAATGTTTTAAGTTATGGTTTCATTTTCACTACTATGATTTATCCCATATGCTCTCTTTTGCAGGTTAAGATTTCCAAAAATGTTATGTTCTTATGAAAATTATGTGATTGATATTTCTTTTGTTTACCCTTACTGAGCATTTGAGCTCACCCTTTTATGTTTTCTTTTCCCCAGGATTTAAAGAAAGGTTTTAGGTAAAAAAAAAGGAAGATCTTTATGGGAGATGTTAAAGATCTTTCACCACGATTAGAAGATTATAGTCTGAGTTTCCAAAGACGCTAAACTATTACGATCCTTGTGTGTGTATTTTTGTTATGTATTAAGTATTTCGCAAAAGTAATGTAATGTCCATGTACGTCAAGATACGGGTCTCTACAGTTGGTATCAGAGGAAAGGTTTAGTCAACCTTTGGAAACTAGGATGCGAAAACGTTAGTGAGATCCCTAGAGATATTTCTAAGGTATGTCTAGGGATGTCCCTAGGGATAAGTATACGTATAGGTTATAGTAATAGAATTACGCTAACAATCATAGAATTAAACCTAAGATGTTGGATATTGAAGGTACTCCCCCTTTATTATGTTGTTTTCCCTAGCATGATTTTTGCCTCTCACACTATTCTTTTTGGGTTTTAGACGATGGCTAGAACCCGAAGGAACCGTGTTCATCAATGCAATGGACAATGCAATGATTGCCCTCCTGAACAAACAAATGTTATGGGAGATGGAGTGCAAAATCTTATTGCTATACTTACACAAGCTATGAATCATTCTGGACTTCCAAATGAGCAGAGAAGGGAACAATATTCTATTGAGTCCTTCATGAGGCAACGACCACCTTCTTTCAGTGGGTCTTCTGATCCACTTGTGGCTGAACAATGGATCAGTACTACTGAAAAGATATTTTCGGTTATTCAATGTTCTGAACATGATAAAGTCATCTTAGTAGTATATCGTTTGGAAGGTGAAGCTGATCAATGGTGGAATCTTATCAAGAATACGAGGCCAAGAGATGAAATTGAGTCCATGGAATGGGACGAGTTCAAGAACTTGTTTTTCAGTAAGTACTTCCCTCGTATTCTTCGAACAAAGATGGAGAAAGAATTTCTTGAACTGAAGCAAAGGGACGATGAATCTGTTGGTACCTATGAAGCAAATTTTACAAGACTTGCAAGGTATGCTTCTGGAATTATCATCCAACCTGAAAGTAAAGTTGATCGATTTTTCTGTGGCTTAAAACCAAGTCTTCGAAGGGCATTAGCTATAAAAGACTTCAGTAGCTATGAAGAAATTGTGCGTTGTGCTATCAAGTTATAAATGGAAGTTGGTGTTACATATCCATCTCATGGTTTTGACAAGAAACGAAAGATGGAGTTCAAAGAGAAATCTCAGAATAATGGTGAAAAGAAGATGAATGTTTCCTTATGCACAAAGTGTGGAAAGAAGCATGGTGGAGATTGTCTAAAAGGGACTAGAAAATGTTTTAAGTGTGGAAAAGAAGGTCATCGAGCAGCTGAGTGTCGAAGTAATGGAAAAAGGGTTTCTAATGATAAAGCAAACACTGCAGAGAACGCACTGCCAACACTTCAATGCTTCAAGTGCAAGGAAATGGGGCATTATGCTAATAATTGCCCTAATCCAAGGGTTAGTGATGATAGACATGAGCAACCGCTTAAGGCAATGGACAAAGGGAAGTCACATGCGATCACTATTGGAAATGTTGAATATGACAACGATGTGGTGGAATGATTAAGTGTTTATGTAATGGGATTCCAAAATAATGTTGTATCTTGGAATATTGGAATATTTATGTATTGGTCTAATGTGGTATTCAAAGTGATTGAGATATTATGCGCATAATGAAGGGAAAACGAGAAAATGAAATGTTTAACAGTATTCATGAGCTCATGATTGATATAAGGACTAAGTGATATCATGGTTTGAGTATATAGAATTTTGAGGATTTTGGTATGTGGAAAGTGTTAACTTTTAACTGCACTCATGTTTTCACTAAGGTATTCAAGAGAATACACGATTAAGGACTTTGAATGTTTGGAATGTGACCAACAAGACATATCTTGTGATATGTGGGGATCAACGACAGTATTAAATCTCTGGTAATCGTTGTTACTATATTATGAGAGTGGACTGCAGTATTATGTATAAGCCTAAAGATTGGAATGGATTATGTTGGACATAAGTTAGTATTGTTTAAGGATAGAAGTTTTTTCGATATTATTGATGGGATGTTATAGTAATATAGTTTTATAAAAAGGACAACCTGCAGGACGGGCGACAACCCATCGCTTCGGACAAGGCTGTGGGAATCGAACCCACAACCGAAGTGCGACTGGCCTTTATCGCCTACCACTGGCCTACAGGAAGTCCCTGTTTAGTAGAAACTAGTGTTATTATATTAAGCAGTATGATATATGAAGTATAAGCCCATTTTAGGAACCATATATGATTAATCCCACTATAGATCGACTTATGTATATAAATTTTGCTAACCTTTTGAGACAGATGGAATGACCCGTCATTCTATCACATGATCTGCTAACACTTCACGAATAAAAAGTTCAACTTCATTTATTTAAGAGATGAAGTGGAAATTGTTAAAGGCACGAACAACAGTGAGATTGTACCAAAATAAAGTAAGTATTTATTCTAATTCAAATTCTTTAACTTTAGGGAAATGATCTTGAAAACCAAAAATGTTGTCCTAGTTCTCTTATACCTGATTAATCAGATGGTACCTTAGATCGTCACAAATTTATGGATTTGTGATTGCTGGCTTTTCCATAGCCATGTTCTCTACCACTCTCCATCAGAACATGATGGTTAGATTTCTCTTCCATATCCATATTTTCACCTATGTGGAAACCCAGTGATTAGTTTATTTGGGTAATCGTTACATTTCATACTTTAGTTTTTAAAGCCAAGTTTTGGTATTCCTTTTTTTACGATGTGGGTTTCTATTAAAGAAAATTTCGAATAGTAAACCATTTATAACCCCGACGAATTTCGAGGGCGAAATTCATTTTAAGGGGGGTAGATTGTAACAGCCCAAGATTTTATAAAAAAATATTCTTTTTAATTTTATTAATGTCTTGTGTTGTACGCTACACCAAAAGGAGCTTGCACAACACACATCCTTGACTTGACTTGCATTACACGCAATCACGACCTTCCTCGATAGCGTGTGTAGTACGCAATACCGAGTTTCACTAAACAACGATATGCTATAAAAATATTATTAAAACTACCCGTTATGAATAGTAATAACCACTTTTTGAAATCCAGTAAATCTTATTTTTCAAAATGAACTTTATTTTTGGATTCGGAGTATCGAATTTAGCCTAAGGTGAAATTTTGGTACTTTTCGGATAACTTTCATATTCTGATGAATAGTGAAAATTACTAAATTATAATTAAAAACAACTTTTTTAATCGAAATAATTAATAGTGATAAATCTTTAATTTGAGTGGTTTTAAAGTATATTTAGAATATATTTTTACAATTTAATACAATGTTGGTCATTGGATGTAATTTCACATTTAAACTAGACATAAACAAGTGTCAATCTTTTGATAGATATTGTTTCTTAAAAACACGCTATTTGTTTTAACAGCGGGATTTAATTATAAAATTAATTAATGCAACTTTTATGTTATGAATTTGGTAAAATAGACTTCATTTTTGAATTCGGAATATGAAATATAGCTTGGGATGAAATTTTGGCATTGTTCTGAAAAACATCAATTTTTGATGAATAGTGAAACTACTAAGTGGTAGGTTAAAAACTGAATTTTTGCATAAAACTTAATTTTACCGCTTCTGTGAATGGAATTTCGAAAATCTGAGAGACACGGTTAATATCAAGGACTAAAATGTGGTTCAATGAGATGAAAATAATTTTTTGGTGAATAATAACTTTTTACTTTTTTTACCACGGTTAATAGTAAATAAGGTAACTAAGGGTAAATATGATATTAATATTACCCTAACACATGTCCTAATTCTATTGGACAAGTGTAATTCGACCAAAAACAAACTTAGGAATAAAATATGACCATTTAGGCCCACTTGGATTAGATTAGGACATTTATTATTAATTTATTTAAAGAAGGGTTAAAATAGTTAAAATCAAAGTTTAATAAGTAAATCATTTTTAATATGGGGTTATACATAAGATAAATTCGACTATAAATATTAATTAGAAAGCTAAAAAGATTTCCTAAATGATGGTATTTTATTTGTAAATTTTAGACATCAAATAATTTAATTAATTTATGACACAAAGATGATGCAGTAATTATCTTATTTATGAAATATTGACATAATTGATGATATAAACACCGAAATAAATGTAATTTGAGAATTTTTAGGAATTCCACTAATTTTATAGGTTACTATGATATATTAATGTTGATTTAATCAACTTGGTTCGAACATTTAATTCTGTTATGACTTTCACAAAAATCATATATCAAATAGTGTCAAAATTGACACAAAATAGTTTTTAAATCAAATATTATATTATTAATTGTTATGTTACTCCTAAAAATCTAAGGTTCGGCCAAATGACTTAGATAAGGATATATATATTAATAATAAACAATTTGGGATTCGTTTTGCATGTAATAGTAAGTTTATTAACCGTATAGTGAAAGAAAACAAAAAGACACGGTAAAAGTCAAATTATTTAACTTAGAGTTAAATCTAATTGATAAGGTTTAAAATAAGATCCAAACATGTCTAAATTTGATTGGTTGATGAGATTACAACCCTATATCATCTAAGCTTCGAATATGAGTCATTTTTGGAGGTTTTTAAGTGGGGTTAGATTTATTATAAATTAATATTTTTAAGAATTCCTAAGGTGCCCCTCTCCTCCCCTATAAAAGGACAGCTCCTCCCCCTCCTCCTCACACCAATTTGAGCTCTCAAGCTCGGCCAACCCCTGCCAATTTATCCTCTCCACTTCCCTAGCAACATCCTAGAGGTTCTTGTCTTCCTCAAAGACCAATTTTAGTGCCCTAAGAGGAGGTCTCAAAGAGGCACTTCAAAGAAGAGGTAATTACCGTTACCAATTCTTTCATCTTTATTTCTTCTTCCACTTCTTCTTCTTAGGTTGTTTCATTATGAAGTAATAACATCAGTATCACTCATATACTGATATGTTATTATAAGTATGAAACAAACCTATTTCACCATCTATCCATCCTACGGAAAAAGAAATCACCGCGCGTGCGTACGTACGGAATACCGTCTCCACGCCGTGGTGTAATCTATTTTCCACCACCACCTTACATGGATGGGTATAATGGTGTAATGAATAACTATACATAGTTATTACAACATCATATTGATTCTGATATATTGTATAATCCACTCCAATTCAATTCAATATTTATAGAAATGATATCATCGCTCGTGCGTACGTACGGACTACCGTCTCCACGACGCGATGAGATTCATTCTCCATGTTAACCATTTAAGAATGATTATAATGTATATATAAGAAATAATAATGAAATATATGAAATTATAAAGCTACTGGATTTATGTATATATATACATATGTATGTCATCTACTTACTTCCATTTCAAGACAATAAGGAAAGGAAAACAGCGTTCATGCGTACGTACGGACTACCGTCTCCATGAACGGTGTTTTTCATTTTATTTATCTACCTATTATATATATATATATATATATATATATATATATACTGAATATATATGATATATAAATCATATTTTATATTCTGGAAGTAAGTAAATCATGATATAAGTAATAATGATGTCAAGAACAACAAGTCAAAACACCTACGATAAATGAAACGATTTTACCCAAAACGCTTCTTTAACATGGAATTTACAAAAGAACGGGTAATATAATGTCATAAGTGAACCATATATGATATCATAACAATGAATATGATTCTATAATAAGTCAATGACATTATTTAAATCATTATACAGGAGGTTCGGACACATACGAAGCAAATCGGACCTAAGGTAAGGGAAATATCACAATCTCATTTTTATCCGAGATTGTTTATACTTTGGCATTTACTGGGGTGTATTTTATCATCCACATCCATGTTCCCACAATATGTAATATTGTTTCCATCCACTTGCAATAGTTTAAATCCAATTTTACCCTTAGGTGAGTTTTTAGTAAAGAATATGAAAGGAATCTTTTGTCGTTTTTTTTCCGTACGAGGTACTTTTTGACTTTTCCGACAAAAGTACGAAGAATGTTTTTTTTAACTTATACGGCATGAACGGATTTTTACGGTTTTATAAAGCCTTATTTTCATGAACCTTCCTCCAAAATATTTCATGACTATTTTTAATAAAATCTCTTTCTTTTAAAATTGTATGATGTTTTGTGAAAATAAATTGATTTTGAAGAAGAAAGGATATTTTCCTCAAGAATTCATTTCAAGTGATTTATCAAAATTATTTTCCATCTAAGATAATAAAGGGTTCTGTTTCTATCCATATTTTTACATTGATTTGACTATGTTGTGATGGAATTATGTTTATGAATTACTTTATCTTATATTAATGGTTTTATGATGTCATGTTGTTTAAGAATCCCATTTTTATTACATGGGTTATGCAATGATGTATGATTTATGATTTTGTGGCACACATAAGAAAGGATTCATTAAGAGATGTGTGGGACCTATATCTCCCTCCAATGCATTGGGTAAAGATTTTATATCTCATGAGATAGACATGGCTGGAATGGTAGGTTATACCGGTTCAGTGAAACAGGACTGAAACGAGGATTACTCGATTCAGAAAGGGACTTTGTCCACTAAGATAGTCTTGGCAATGAGTCTTGACTAACAAGAAATGATTCTCTATGATTATGTGTGTATGCCACAATGAGTAATGTTTTATGTTATGGTTTCATTTTCACTACTATGATTTATCCCATATGCTCTCTTTTGCAGGTTAAGATTTCCAAAAATGTTATGTTCTTATGAAAATTATGTGATTGATATTTCTTTTGTTTACCCTTACTGAGCATTTGAGCTCACCCTTTTATGTTTTCTTTTCCCCAGGATATAAAGAAAGGTTTTAGGTAAAAAAAGGAAGATCTTTATGGGAGATGTTGAAGATCTTTCACCACGATTAGAAGATTATAGTCTGAGTTTCCAAAGACGCTAAACTATTACGATCCTTTTGTGTGTATTTTTGTTATGTATTAAGTATTCCGCAAAAGTAATGTAATGTCCATGTACGTCAAGATACAGGTCTCTACAGAAGCCACCCTTGGCTTCGTGAGTTCCTTTTGCGCATTCCTTGCGCGAAAGAAGAAGAAGGAGTTCCCTGCGCGTCTTTCTTTTGCGCGACAGGAAGTACCCGAGGCCGCAAGCACCTTGCGCGCCCTCGAGGTTTGTTGAGACCTGCGCGCCTTGTCCTTTGTTGAGGCTTGCGCGGCAGTGTTGAGGAAGAGAGGCCGCGGCTCATACCTTGTGCAGATGTTGGAGAAGAAGTTGGCCGCGGCTCAAGTAGACCCTTGCGCGCCTCCTTTGGCATTCAGGTGGAATAGAAGAAGAAAGCCGAGACTTGTGCTTGTGTGCCAAGTGAAGGTGGAAAGCCCTACGGCGGGTGTGTGCCAAGTGCTAAGAAGACCACACCTTTTGTGTGTGCAAAACAAGAAGAGTACCTACGGGCAGTGTGTGCACAAAAGTGGAAGTGCCTTTGGCTAAGTGTGTGCACAAAGAAGGGATTGGCCGAGGCTTGCACAAAGAACTACACCAAGATTTGTGTGTGTGCAAAGGAAGTGGAGGCCGAGAACACACCTTGTGTGTGCACCAAGTAAAGACACATTTTGTGTGTGCAAAATTGAAGAACAACCTACGAGTTAAGGGTGTGCAACAAGAAGTGGGAAGAGGCCAAGTTTCAACTGTGTGCAAAATGAAACAAGTATGTGCAAAGAGACAATTCGGCCGAACCTAGTGTGTTCACTAAAAGTGTAAACACCGAGAAGTAGAAGAAGAGGACAACTCACACCAAAGTAAAACACACTTAAGAGTGTGTAAACAAATTGGATAAAGTGTGTGAAGTTCAGTGAAGGTGTGTTCTTAAAGTGACTACACCCTTTGTGGGTCTACTGCACCAAGAAGAGGAAAGGGAAAGTGCATGCATGCATGCATGCACGTGCACACGTGAACAATGCTAAATCAGTGGTGTGCATCTGAAGAGTCCAAGACTTGAAGATCTTGAAGAGATTTGAGAAGGCCATGCAATCAGTGCATGAGGATGAAGAGCTGCCATGCACTCAGTGCATGAAGTTGAATTGAACTGAGACTGGACCAGACTGAAGTTAAAGATATTATTTGTCTGAGTATTCAGTAGTTGGAGAGAAGCCGGGTCATCCTTAGAAGAAGGTGATAAAGCCCGAGCAAGACGAGAAGACCTGATCATCACAAGTGATCAGAGGTACAGAGCAAGGCCAGCAGTCTTTATCCCAGACTGCTGAGGATACTTGAAGAACTTAAAGTGAAGAAGAGCTACTCATGCGACTCGAGGAGCCAGGAGAAGACCCTGTGGGACTCAGGGAGAAGAAGTCTTCAGTGGGATTCTGGAGGAGGCCAGTGGGACTCTGGTAACACTATGGGACGTAGTATAAAGACCCTCCTGTGGGACTCAGAAGAGATACAGTGGGACTCTGTATCGACCATTGTAATTCTAACAAGTTATAATGGGAGAATCCATGCTGGGAGAGCATGGCAAGGATGTAGGCCTTTGGTGCCGAACCTTGTAAATCCTTGTGTCTTGTGCCTTTTCATTACTGAATTATCCGGGAAAGGTTGAGAGATACAAGAAGAGTGGATCGAGGCTTTAACCAGCCATAGAGGTTTAATTGATAAGAATCATTTAGTAAAAAGTTTTAAGGGATCACTGATTCACCCCCTCCCCCTCTCAGTGATTCACACTGATCTGGGCACTTCAATTGGTATCAGAGGGAGGTTACCTCTAAAAGATCCAAGGGAGTCTTTATGGAGTGCAGATTTGAGGAAATGAGTGACTAGCCTCAAATGGAGATATCTGCCAAGACTCAGAAAAATAGAAAGAAGAAACAGGCCAAGAAGATGAAGAAAGCCTGTCCTAGCTGTGATGAAGTTGAAACAATGAATGATCTTCAGAGTGCACTCAAATATCTTCAGAAGATAGTTCCCATGGAAGTGGCAAAGTGTATAGCTACAGGCATCCATGATCTTCAAGAAGAAAAATCACAGTTAGAAGAAGAAGCCAATGCTATGGAAGATCAGCTGGCAAAAAGGGTTGGCATAACCAACACTCTCAGAAAGCTGGTGAATGCTAAAGATGAAACAATATCTCTTTGCAATGAAAGATATGAAGACACTACTGAAGAATTGCAAAGAAGCCTTTCTGAGAAAGAATTCTTTATGATAATAGTCAAAGATGTTGTCCATGCACTGGAAAAGAGGCACAAAGTGTCAATGGTTGTCAGAGATGCTCAACTAAAAGACAAAGTCAAAATGGTGAAGGAGCTTGACAATTCATTGCAATAATTGAAGAAGGTGCATAAAGACCAGATGAAACAGATGAAATAGAAATGGGAAGGAAAGCTAAGAACTGTTGAGGATGAGAAGAACTCCCTTAACATGAAGTGTTTAGAATTAGAGGTGATATTGAAAAATCTGCAATCACCCAAAGCTGAATCCTCCCAGTCAGCTAAAAGAAGAAATGTTGCCACTCAAGTGAGCTTTGATAAGGATGATTCTAAAAGAGAGACATCCTCTAATAAAAGGGCAACATCTTCTAAGGTACCATCCATACCATCTTTTACTGATGCTTCTAATAGTGTTTCTACTAAAAGTGCAGGATGGAAGAATGAATCCAAACAAGTATGGATGAAGACAGTAAAGAAGCAGAGCTCTCCTGAAGCAACACAAAAAATCAAGAAAACTACCCAGTAATCAGAAGGACTGAAAAGGTCAAGATTTGTGGGACAATGCTGGTGTTGTAACCAGTATGGGCATTGTGCAAAGGATTTTTGGTACAATCCACTGAATGCCAAAGCACATAGGTAGCCCATGCCTAGGTGGAGAAAGCCAGAAGAAAAGAAGCAGCATCCACAGGTCCAGAGACATCTGTTTACTGTAAATAGATTTGGATTACTTGACAACATCTGGGATGATTGCAAAAGTGGTCAACAATTTGATACATGTCAATCTCCGAATGTATCCAAAGCTGGAAAGAAGAGAAGATCACAGAACCTGGCTAAGAGAGATACCTTGGGAAGCAAGAAGAAAGTAGAAAATGCTCCCAAGAAGTGTTTGAGAAATGAAGAGAAGTCCTTGGAGTCTGAGTCCAAGAAGGGTGAGTCCTCTAGAAGGACCACCAAGAAAATATGCTTCTACTGTGGGAAGAAAGGACACATCATGGATCTTTGTAAGGAAGCCATGAAATTCAATAGAGGCAGACTGAACTCAAAAAGACAATCAATCCAGAAGAAGAAGGGATTGATTGAAAACAAGTTGCCTAAGAAAGGTAGCTTGACAGTATCTAAGGAACCATGTGGAACTTCCAAAACTGAGGCCACTCTTCCAAATGATTTACTAGTCATATGGCCAAATCAGTTGCAACTTGCCAAAGATCTACAAAGAGCTGAAGAGGAAGTACTGGCAATTGCTAAAGCAAAAGAGAAGAAGAAGATTTCACATGAAGATGTTTTGAGAACCACACCAGCACAATCATCAATGAAGATCAAATGTGCAAGTGTGAAGACTGGTGAAAATGGGACATCTCGGTTGAGAGAATCTTCTCAACCTTGTTGTTCACATTGATGAACCAAGGAGGTTCCATATTATTCCCTTATACTCTTGGTATATACATGTGCTGACATTGCAGGGAATTGAAGATGATGATCATTCTCAACTGGAGGATGGTTTGGACAGAATGGAGTGCACCCCTTGAGGGGGAGAAAATCTGAAGAAGATGATGTTCTGAGATTAATATCATCTTGAGAAAAGTGAAGGTATTCCAATCATACTTTCATCCCTTGATTCTTAATTGCATTCATCATGACAATTAAGGGGGAGTATTGATTGAAGACAAATGGTTGAAAGGGGGAGCTTTATATTTGCACTGAACTTTCTAATGAGTTTTGTGGAGTATGTGCAGGATTTAGCAATTCATTGTTATATATGAAAAATTTCAAACCCCTAAGCATGATCTCACATGTGTAGAGAGTTATGGACAGCATTGAGTTCCTTGGTTACATCACTCTTGTTTTCTACACCGGGTTAGCCCAAGTAGACTTAGAGTTGATCTACTAAAGGTTCTTTGCTAAAGAAGAACATGTGACATCATCCCTCTCTCAGTGTTTTTCAAGAAAATACTTTTCAAAGGGAGGAAGAGATATTTTGAAAAAGTGAACCACACCACACCTTTTCATTTGATTTCCAATAAGGGGGAGAAAATATTGGCACACATATTGACCCATTCATATGTGCTGAAGGAGTGTATTGACAACAAATACAAAGGGGGAGATTGAAGTGCATTGTGTTGCATTTGTTGTCAATGAGGCATGAAGTTGTCTTGGAATGAATGGATGTCAAGGAGTCAAGATGTGAATGTCAAAGGATGTGATGGTGATGGTGATGAAGGAGAATGGCCATGGTACTAAGATGCATGTCACTTAGGAGATTCACTAAGTGGTATTGGAAATTGTGGTTGAAACATTCTCCATGTATATCTGACGATTGTTGAGCTGCTCTTTAAGTTCAAAGAACTTGTATCCTGATGATACAATGTCACAACATTGTTTGAAGACCATGCATTGTAGTGACAATGCATGAGGAGTTGAAGAAGATCCATCCACAAGTACTAAGTGGATGAAGTGAGCTGAAGAAGTCCATGTACTAACTCTTAGTGCATGTGAATTGGAAGTGATCCAACTTGATCTCTGATTAGATCAATGAAGCACATTGGAGATTTCATGTTGATTCAAGAGTTCGGTTGAAGATGAAGAACTTTCAAGAATTCACTCTTAAGTAATGAGTATATGTTGAGGATATTTGAGGAATTCTAATGAAGAAGAGAAGGGAAGAAATGAAGAAGAAGAGAAAGGGCATTTGACATTTTACACTTAAGTACTTTGTATACTTAGTGTATATTCAAGCAAAAAATATGCCAACCTCAAGGGCCAACCTTAAGGGTTCAACCCAAGGCACATGTGGGAACCAGTCACCACGCCCAAGGGGATCCCATGGGGCCAGCCCAAGAGAGGCCGGGGCCGTGTATAAGCCCCGAGGCCACGCGGTGATGAAACCCGCGCAGCGTGGGCGCAGGAGCGCGCCCGAAGGGTGCATAGTGGGCGCCAGTGGCGCGCCCGCAGGGAGCATAGTGGGCGCAGAGCGCGCCCGCAGGGAGAACACGGTGTGGGGCGGCACCGTGGAGGAGGAAGTTCAATTGTGCGGTTGAGGGAGCGGCATTTTGATAAACCGCGGCAAAATCCCGCGGCGTTTCGATGTGGGACGCGTATTTTTCACCGGGAGCAAATCTCGGCTGCATGATTGATCGCGCGCCAGATCTCCACCGCTCATCGCATCCCGCGCGAGATCTCCAGATCGCGGCCATCCGATGTATTTCAAATGCCACATCCAACGGCCGTGGATCGTCTTCCACCTCGAGCTCGAGTCGAAGCCTCCCGCGAGCCGCCGCATGAACCAGAGCCTCCCGACGACAGAATTTGAGTTCCCGGCCACCGCTGATCGAGCCGAAGCCTCCATTGTGATCGTCTGGCCTCTACGAACACGATCATGCATTAAACTGTTGCATACATGCATTGAGAGAGATTTCGAGATTCGGCCGAGGCAAGAGAATCTGCCGAGGCTTTGAAGTGTTTATGATTTGCATGGATTGGAAGAAAAGAAGGCCGTGCATGCGTTCTAAGTCGCATGCACGTGGAGGAAACCGAAAAATGAAAGATCCCGCGTGAAACAGAGGATAAAAATAAAGATTTGGAAAGATTTTAAATAACCGAAACTTTCGGGGATTTGGAGATATCTCACGCGGATGAACCGCATTCCTCTGCCTATAAAAGGAGAGCCCGAGGCCTTGGAGCGCTTGCTGATGTGCTGAAAATTTGAAGAGAGTCCCGTGAGTGTGCCTCTGTGCCTCACAAAGTTTGGAGCCCCACGCAACCCACTTGCGCGACGAAGTAGCCCGAAGCCACCCTTGGCTTCGTGAGTTCCTTTTGTGCATTCCTTGCGCGAAAGAAGAAGAAGGAGTTCCCTGCGCGTCTTTCTTTTGCGCGACAGGAAGTACCCGAGGCCGCAAGAACCTTGCGCGCCCTCGAGGTTTGTTGAGACCTGTGCGCCTTGTCCTTTGTTGAGGCTTGCGCGGCAGTGTTGAGGAAGAGAGGCCGCGGCTCATACCTTGTGCAGCTGTTGGAGAAGAAGTTGGCCGCGGCTCAAGTAGGCCCTTGCGCGCCTCCTTTGGCATTCAGGTGGAATAGAAGAAGAAATCCGAGACTTGTGCTTTTGTGCCAAGTGAAGGAGGAAAGCCCTACGGCGGGTGTGTGCCAAGTGCTAAGAAGACCACACCTTTTGTGTGTGCAAAACAAGAAGAGGACCTACGGGCAGTGTGTGCACAAAAGTGGAAGTGCCTTTGGCTAAGTGTGTGCACAAAGAAGGGATTGGCCGAGGCTTGCACAAAGAACTACACCAAGATTTGTGTGTGTGCAAAGGAAGTGGAGGCCGAGAACACACCTTGTGTGTGCACCAAGTAAAGACACATTTTGTGTGTGCAAAATTGAAGAACAACCTACAGGTTAAGGGTGTGCAACAAGAAGTGGGAAGAGGCCAAGTTTCAAGTGTGTGCAAAATGAAACAAGTATGTGCAAAGAGACAATTTGGCCGAACCTAGTGTGTTCACTAAAAGTGTAAACACCGAGAAGTAGAAGAAGAGGACAACTCACACCAAAGTAAAACACACTTAAGAGTGTGTAAACAAATTGGATAAAGTGTGTGAAGTTCAGTGAAGGTGTGTTCTTAAAGTGACTACACCCTTTGTGGGTCTACTGCACCAAGAAGAGGAAAGGGAAAGTGCATGCATGCATGCATGCACGTGCACACGTGAACAGTGCTAAATCAGTGGTGTGCATCTGAAGAGTCCAAGACTTGAAGATCTTGAAGAGATTTGAGAAGGCCATGCAATCAGTGCATGAGGATGAAGAGCTGCCATGCACTCAGTGCATGAAGTTGAATTGAACTGAGACTGGACCAGACTGAAGTTAAAGATATTATTTGTCTGAGTATTCAGTAGTTGGAGAGAAGCCGGGTCATCCTTAGAAGAAGGTGATAAAGCCCGAGCAAGACAAGAAGACCTGATCATCACAAGTGATCAGAGGTACAGAGCAAGGCCAGCAGTCTTTATCCCAGACTGATGAGGATACTTGAAGAACTTAAAGTGAAGAAGAGCTACTCGTGCGACTCGAGGAGCCAGGAGAAGACCCTGTGGGACTCAGGGAGAAGAAGTCTTCAGTGGGATTCTGGAGCAGGCCAGTGGGACTCTGGTAACACTGTGGGACGCACTATAAAGACCCTCCTGTGGGACTCAGGAGAGATACAGTGGGACTCTGTATCGACCATTGTAATTCTAACAAGTTATAATGGGAGAATCCATGCTGGGAGAGCATGGCAAGGATGTAGGCCTTTGGTGCCGAACCTTGTAAATCCTTGTGTCCTGTGCCTTTTCAGTACTGCATTATCCGGGAAAGGTTGAGAGATACAAGAAGAGTGGATCGAGGCTTTAACCAGCCATAGAGGTTTAATTGATAAGAATCAATTAGTAAAAAGTTTTAAGGGATCACTGATTCACCCCCTCCCCCTCTCAGTGATTCACACTGATCTGGGCACTTCAGTAAGTAATGAATAATAGATATTTTTATGTATGTCTATTAATGATTAAGATAGTGTTATAGCGGCTTAAAATGAAAATAAATACAATCTTATGCATGGAATACACTAATATTCTTAAAAGATTGTTTTACTGCCTTTTGATGGCAAACCATTTTTGAATCTATATTTTGACAATTTTATAAACTATGTTTGTCAAAATAAACTTATTCTTTATGATTGGGACATCAAAATTTACCTTGTGTGAATTTTTGGTATTTTTCTGACAATGTTCATTTTTTAATGAATAGTGAAAAATACTGCATTTTACATCAAAACTACTTTTTAATCTAATTTATTTATATGATTATATTATGTTTTGAATTGGTTTTGAAGTGAAATTAGAATATATTTTTACCATTTTATCCAATGGTGGTCATTGGAATCAATTTCACTTTGAAATTAGACTTAAACTGGTGTCAATCTTTTGATACTTATTGTTTTGTAAAAACAAGCTATTTTCTCTGGCAGCGGGAATTAATTATTAAATTAATTAATGTGACTTATATGATTTGAATTTTGTAAAATAGACTTCATTTTTGAATTCGGAATATCAAATATAGCTTAGGGTGAATTTTTGGTAATTTTCTGAAAAACTTCAATTTTTGATGAATAGTGAAACCACTAAGTGGTAATCAAGCAAACTGATTTTTCAGTTAAATGAAAGTTTACCACTAATGTGTACTGAATTTTGAAAATCCGACATACATGGTTGTCATTAAGAAGTAAAATGTGGTTCAATGAGATTATAATAATTTTTTGGTGAATAGTAACTTATTAAGTTCTTAATCACGATTAGTGGTAATTAGGGTAGTTTAAGGTATAAATAATACTTTAATAAAATGGAATGACCTAGACACATGTTCCAACCTCGTTGGTTGTGTCATGGCCGACCATGAAATGCCATGGGTCAACTTGGGGACCCCATGGATCCACTTTTGTTGGGAAATAACATAAATTACTTTTTATTTAATGTTAAAGTGAAAATGACACAAACATAATATGTTTTAAGAAAACAATTTTTATGTGGGGTTATACAAGTCAAAATTTTGATTATAAATATTCATTGGAAAGATAAAAAGATTTAATACATCATAGTATTTTTTTTATGATTTTTAGACATTATATAAATTAAATTATTTATGACATAATAATGATGCAGCGATGACATCATTATTTGATGATTTAAATAAAATGGAAAGATAATGTAATATATATGAACTACACATGTCCAAAACCAATTGGATGAGTGGATTTCGAACCCTTATCACCTTAGCCACGAATTATATCAATGTGGGACATTTTGAAACCGAAAAACATTTTCAAATAAAGTAATATTTCTTTACTTTCCAAAAGTGCCCCTCCTCCCCTCTTATAAAAGGCCCCCACCTCTACCTCATTTCACACACTCTTCAAGCCTTTGGCTCGGCCAAACCCTGCCCATTTACTCTCTACACATCCCTATCCTCATCCTATAGGATTCCCTTTGGGCAGAATCCTTTCAAAGGAAGCCTTTAGGCTCAAATCAAACGGAGTTACACTTTTAAAGGTAATTCTTTCTCTCATGGTCATTTGTTTTTTTTGCTTTCCAACCCCCTAAACTCTTTTTATTTACTTCTTTTGTAACAACACCAGTATCTTCAATATACTAGGATGTTGTTATAAGATTTATTTGAGATACACTCTCACACAACTGCATCAAATGGTTAAGGAACATACGGTTTCCGTGGATGGCAAAATTCTGCCTCCCGAAACGATGATTGTTCAATACTCATTTAACACCTTCAAAGGTGGCCATTATGATGTCACTATTTTTATATATGATATATAATATGTTTATGCTTTCCTTAAGCTTTTGTTTTTTTCATTTTGGGCATTCCTTTATGGTTTCCATTATGGGTAAACACGATATCTTCATTTTAGGAAGTGCGGACTACCGCCCCCTCAAAGTGATTTGATTCGTTAAATACCATATGTGGGACATATAAAGGATGGAACTATGATATTATATATGATATTATACTGGAATTATAATATACCTTTATATCATTATGATTCCATTCTATAAAATACGAAATAGAAATGAAAGTAGCGTTCATGCGTACGTACGGCTTACCGTCTCCATGAACGGTGCATTTCATTTCTTACCTCTAAATGATTATGTAATATTATAAATGCATGTATGTACTGGATATATATGACATATATGATATCTACGTCATTAATACCATTCTGGATATAATGAACCTTTGACCAAATTAACAACATGTAAGTGTAAGAAGTCTATTTTTGACTTAAGAACCAAATACCGACAAAATGAACATTGTTAACTTAACAGATTACATGATGTTCATAACATGGTATAAAAGGAATAATGAACTTGAAAAATGTTCTTAAGCAAGTAGAGATTAACTCAAGTTTATTATTCAGGAGATTAAAGAACGGTCGGGTCAAGTCGGATACGAGGTATGGGACTTCGTCTCAATCTCCTTTCGTTGAGGCATATTTTATTTTATACACAACTTTCTTTTATACGGTGTATAAACCCCTTTGACTTTTACGTTTATTCAAAAGGAATCTTTTTTATACGAAGTGTTTACTAAACGACAAAAGGGAATGTTTTTGTCGTACGTATGCGGCGACAACGACTTCTCCGCCGTCGTGACCGTTATTTGAGTTTCGGCTTCCTCTACAAGCCATACCTTCTTTTTAAAAGAAAACTAAATACCATGTTTTACTTTTCTTTTATTTTAGTATTGAAAATGGTTTTCATAATGTTTTTATATCAATGTGTTGTATTGATATCTCATGATTGAAATGTGGAAATTTTATGTTTCCTTTATGCATGTTTTATGTGATATGATTATGTTATGGTTCTTGGGCATTATTATGAAGACGGGTGGTTCCGTGATAAACTAAGGGCGGGTGAGCCCGTTATAGCTCTCTAATGCATTGGGTAACGTGAAGGAGTGAAACGTTATGGTTTCTCCGAAGAGATTTTAGGGAATATACTGTGATGGGTATTCCAAACGTAACCAAGGGGGTTACTCCCTACGTAACAATGTTATGAATGCCTCAAGTTACCTTTATGTCTTATGATTTCTATGATTTATTCATGATTTTATGAGGTATGTTAAAGTGCCTATGTTTTATGGGTAAAGTATGATTTAATTCTTATGTATATATGAACTCATGTTTCCTTTCCATGTTTTTTTTATAACCCATACTGAGTTTTTATGCTCATCCCAAGTTTTTGAAATGTTTTTCACAGGTCAAGGGAAAGGTACATGATAAGATGATAGAGTCAAGGATGTGTCAAGAAATAATCCATGTTTTATTTTAAATGTGTTTCCATTGATGGGAATGAAGAATACTATCTTTATGTAACCACTTTGTTTATATGTGGAATGTAATGCAAGTTTTATGATCTAATTCTCTAAAACTCTAAACCCGAAAATATCCTCAATGTGTAATCTTGTAATAACTCAAGATTAAGTAAGGTTTAAGGCTGGGGCCTTATAGTTGGTATCAAAGGTCGGTTTAGATAACTTTAGGAGTTAGAATTCTATTAAATGATTATCCAAAAATATTTTTTTGAAATGATAAAGCATTTAAAGATTACCATGTTGCTTAATCTAAGACATGTTTGTTCAGAATGGTTTTCCACAGAGGAAACAGGGAAGCAATGCTAGGAAGGCATACAGAAGGAAATAACTTTCCGATTCAGCATCCAGAAATGGTCAGAATTGGAACTGAACATTTTGTTGCAGTAATGGCGCAGTTGAATCAAGCGATAAATGGCGGTGGTATCCATGCACGAGATCAGCCAGATCAACCGCAGAGGAACATGTCAGTGGTGGAACATTTCATGAGGCAACATCCACCATCATTCAGAGGATCATCTGACCCTATGCAAGCTGAAGGGTGGATTAAAGCACTGGAGAAAATTTTTGATGTCATGGGGTGTTCAGACAATCAAAAGGTTAGTCTTGCTATTTACCGTTTTGAGGGTGAAGCAGATCAGTGGTGGTCTATGGTTAAAAATATCAGGGACGCCGATGAGATTGATGCTCTTGACTGGGATGAATTCAAAGGTTTGTTTCTTGAGAAGTATTTTCCTAAGGCTGTTCGACTTAGGATGGAAAATAAATTCTTGGAATTGAGGCAAGGGGAAGACTCAGTGGCTGCCTATGAAGAAAGGTTCACTCGATTGGCAAGGTATGCTCCAAATTTTATCCGGGACCTTGATAGTAAAATCAATCATTTTTACTCAGGATTAAAGCCAAAATATCGAAGGGCATTAGATTCTCGTGAGTTTAAAAGTTATGAAAAGCTTTTTCGATGTGCTGAGAAGGTGGAAATGGAGTTTGCTGATGACCAAGTGTTCTATAACAACCAGCATAAGAAGATACCGAGGTGGCAGGAGAAAGGTAAGAATTCTTCCAAAAAGTCTGATGGTAAGAAAACTAAGTTTCCAGTTTGTGATAAATGTGGAAAAAGGCATGCTGAGGAATGTCTTCTGAATTCTGGAAAGTGCTACCGATGTGGTAAGATGGGACATAAGGCTCGTGATTGCACTGAAAAGGATCAAGCTGAAGGTAAGAACAAATTTGATTTACAGTTAGTGAAGTGTTATAAGTGAAATGAGATGGGTCACTATGCAAACGAGTGTCCGACAAGGAGCTTGAGTGATGGGAAGCAGTTAGACTACAAGCAGAATGGGGTGGTGAAATCCTTTGCAACTACTTCAGCAGATGTCGGGCCATCAAATGAAGTTGTATCAGGTACTTTGTTTGTTTTTTCAGATTATGCCAGTGTGTTGTTTGATTCGGGGTCTACACATTCTTTCATCTCTGAAACCTTTTCTAGTAAAATGGGAATACCATCTCAAGAAATGACTCCTGAACTTTTGGTAAAAACACCTGGGGAAAATGTCGAGGAAAAAAGAATTTATAAGAATCTTCCTATCCTTATCTGTGGAAAGAACCTACTTGCAAACCTTATTGTTCTACCTCTAGTAGAGTTTGATGTTATCCTGGGTATGGATTGGCTCTCTATTTACCATGCTAAGATTGACTGTAGAGCTAAAGAAGTTTCTTTTCAGAAAGACATTCAGTTTGTTTACAAGAATGAACCCTTACTTTTGATAACATATCAAGAGGCCGAGAAACTTGTAAAAGATGGAAATGAATGTTACCTTGCACACGTCGTTGAAAATAATGGAACTGTTCAGATTAATGATGCGCCAGTGGTAAATGAGTATCCTGATGTTTTTCCTGATGAGTTGCCTGGAATAATACCAGATCGGGAAGTTGAGTTTACTATTGACTTAGTTCCTGATGCTAAGCCAATTTCAAAACCCCCTTATCGAATGGCACAAATTGAACTTTTAGAGTTGAAGGAGCAATTGCAAGATTTATTAGATAAAGGTTTCATTAGACCTAGCACATCACCATGGGGTGCTCCTGTTTTATTTGTTAAAAAGAAAGATTGTTCTATGAGACATTGCATTGATTATAGAGCCTTGAATAATATCACTGTTAAGAACAAATATCCTTTGCCTCATATCGATGATTTGTTTGATCAGCTCCAGGGAGCTCAGTTTTTTTCAAAGATTGACTTGAGATCGGGGTACCATCAGCTGAAGGTAAATGAGGCAGATATTCCGAAGACCGCGTTCCGTACGAGATATGGCCATTATGAATTTGTAGTAATGCCTTTTGGGCTAACCAAGGCACCTGCTGTATTCATGGACTTAATGAATAGAATTTTCCATGAGTTCTTGGATAAGTTTGTGGTGGTTTTCATTGATGATATTTTGGTGTTTTCTAAAAGTAAAGAGGAGCATGAAAAACATTTAAGGGTTATCTTGCAAACCTTAAAAGAAAAGAAATTGTATGGGAAATTCAGCAAGTGTGAGTTTTGGTTGCAACAAATTTCCTTCCTTGGTCACATTGTTTCTAAAAATGGAATAACTGTTGATCCTGCAAAAACAAAAGTTGTGGAAGAATGGCCAAGACCCACAAATGTAACCGAGATTCGTAGCTTCCTTGGTTTGTCGGGCTATTACCGAAGGTTTGTTAGAAATTTTTCACGGTTATCTAGTCCAATGACTAAGCTAACTCGGAAGGGTGTTAAGTTTATCTGGACAAAAGAATGCGATGATTGTTTTCAGGAATTGAAAAGAAGATTGGTGAATACTCCAGTTTTGGCACTACCTTCCAGGAATGGTGAGTTTGTTATATACAGTGATGCTTCATTGAAAGGACTTGGTTGCGTCCTAATGCAGAATGATCAGGTAATTGCTTATGCTTCATGACAGTTGAAAACTAATGAGGTAAATTACCCTACACATGATTTGGAATTAGCTGCTGTTGTTTTTTCTTTAAAAATTTGGAGGCATCATTTGTATGGAGTAAAGTGTGAAATATATACCGATCACAAAAGTTTAAAGTATATATTCACTCAGAAAGAGTTAAACATGAGACAAAGGAGATAGCTGGAATTAATCAAAGATTATGATTTTACAATTCATTACCATCCGGGAAAAGAAAATAAAGTGGCTGATGCTTTGAGTCGAAAAAGTAATGCTTTATTAACAATGTTGCGTTTGGAACGTGATCCTTTGGTTAAGGATCTGATGAACTTTGGCATAGAAGTTGTTGGTGCAGGAAGTCCATCTGTTTTGTTTCAGGTATCAGTGAGATCTTCTCTATCAGATAGAATCAAGCAAGCACAGAAGCAAGACAGTGAGTTGCAGAAAAAGGTAGAGCTGGTTCAGAAAGGTAAGTTGCCTGAATTCAACATTGATAATGATTGTGTTTTGAAGTTTGGGAAGAGATTGTGTGTGCCTTGTGATTCACAGTTGAAGAGAGAGCTGTTATGTGAAGCTCATAGTTCTCCATTTTCAGTTCATCCGGGCAGTACTAAGATGTATAGAGATCTGCGGGAGTATTACTGGTGGGATGGAATGAAAAGAGACATTGCTGATTTTACTGTGAAGTGTTTGACTTGTCAGCAGGTTAAAGCAGAGCGGCAGTTACCGAAAGGGATGCTTCAGCCTTTACCAGTGCCAGAGTAGAAATGGGAGAATATATCCATGGACTTTGTTGTTGGATTACCGAAGACATCTCGAGGTAATAATGCAATCTGGGTTATTATTGATCGCTTGATCAAATCTTCTCATTTCCTTGCTATACGAGATACTTTCTCTCTTGATCAACTTTCCCGTTTGTATCTTAAAGAGATAGTCAGGTTACATGGAGTTCCTCTCTCCATTGTATCGGATCGTGATCCCAGGTTTACTTCTAACTTTTGGAAAGGCCTTCAGAAGTCATTGGGTACTGAATTAAATTTTAGTACAACCTTTCATCCTCAATCAGATGGACAGTCAGAACGAACAATTCAGACATTGGAGGATATGCTACGAGCTTGTTCTATGGATTATCAGGGAAGTTGGGACCAACATCTTTCTTTGGTTGAGTTTTCATATAATAACAGTTTTCATTCCAGTATACAGATGGCACCATGTCAGGCATTATATGGGAAGCGGTGTCGAACTCCAGCTTTCTGGGATGAAGTGGGTGAAAGGAAGTTGATGGGACCATAATTGGTAGAAGAGATGGCAGAAAAAGTTCAGCTGATTCAGAAACACATGAGAACAGCTCAGAGCAGGCAGAAGAGTTATGCGGATAACCGGAGGAAGGATCTATCTTTCGAGGTAGGTGATCATGTTTTTCTCAAGGTTTCTCCTTGGAAAAGTGTGATCAGATTTGGTAAGAAAGGAAAGTTGAGTCCAAGGTTCATTGGACCATACGAAATTCTGGAGAGAGTTGGATCAGTTGCATACCGAGTGGCTTTACCTCCGAGTTTATCTTAGGTACACAATGTTTTTCACGTTTTGATGTTCAGAAAGTATATGCCAGATCCATCTCATGTTTTGAGTCCAGAGGTAGTTCAGCTGGAAGAGAACCAATCTTATGAGGAACAACCAGTCCAGATTCTTGACCACAGGGAGCAAGTGTTACGGAATAAGGTGATTCATCAGGTAAAGGTGTTGTGGAAAAACCACATGATTGAAGAGGCCACATGGGAATCTGAAAATGCAATGAGGGATAAGTACCCCCATTTATTCGATATGTAAATAAATTGCGGGGACACAATTTTATAAAGGGGGGAAGGATGTAACATCCCAAGTAAGTAATGAATAATAGATATTTTTATCTATGTCTATTAATGATTAAGATAGTGTTATAGCGGCTTAAAATGAAAATAAATACAATCTTATGCATGGAATACACTAATATTCTTAAAAGATTGTTTTACTGCCTTTTGATGGCAAACCATTTTTGAATCTATATTTTGACAATTTTATAAACTATGTTTGTCAAAATAAACTTATTCTTTATGATTGGGACATCAAAATTTACCTTGTGTGAATTTTTGGTATTTTTCTGACAATGTTCATTTTTTAATGAATTGTGAAAAATACTGCATTTTACATCAAAACTACTTTTTAATCTAATTTATTTATATGATTATATTATTTTGTGAATTGGTTTTGAAGTGAAATTAGAATATATTTTTACCATTTTATCCAATGGTGGTCATTGGAATCAATTTCACTTAGAAATTAGACTTAAACTGGTGTCAATCTTTTGATACTTATTGTTTTGTAAAAACACGCTCTTTGCTCTGGCAGCGGGAATTAATTATTAAATTAATTAATGTGACTTATATTATTTTAATTTTGTAAAATAGACTTCATTTTTGAATTCGGAATATCAAATATAGCTTAGGGTGAATTTTTGGTAATTTTCTGAAAAACTTCAATTTTTGATGAATAGTGAAACCACTAAGTGGTAATCAAGCAAACTGTTTTTTCAGTTAACTGAAAGTTTACCACTAATGTGTACTGAATTTTGAAAATCCGACATACATGGTTGTCATTAAGAAGTAAAATGTGGTTCAATGAGATTATAATAATTTTTTGGTGAATAGTAACTTATTAAGTTCTTAATCACGATTAGTGGTAATTAGGGTAGTTTAAGGTATAAATAATACTTTAATAAAATGAAATGACCTAGACACATGTTCCAACCTCATTGGTTGTGTCATGGCAGACCATGACATGCCATGGGTCAACTTGGGGACCCCATGGATCCAATTTTGTTGGGAAATGACATAAATTACTTTTTATTTAATGTTAAAGTGAAAATGACACAAACATAATATGTTTTACGAAAACAATTTTTAAGTGGGGTTATACAAGTCCAAATTTTGATTATAAATATTAATTGGAAAGCTAAAAAGATTTACTACATCATAGTATTATGTTTATGATTTTTAGACATTAAATAAATTAAAGTATTTATGACATAATAATGATGCAACGATGACATCATTATTTGACGATTTAAATAAAATGGAAAGATAATGTAAAATCTATGAACTAAACATGTCCAAAACCAATTGGATGAGTGGATTTAGAACCCTTATCACCTTAGCCACGAATTATTTCAATGTGGGACCTTTTGAAACCGAAAAACATTTTCAAATAAAGTAATATTTCTTTACTTTCAAAAAGTGCCCCTCCTCTCCTCTTATAAAAGGCCCCCACCTCTACCTCATTTCACAGACTCTTCAAGCCTTTGGATCGGCCAAACCCTGCCCATTTACTCTCTCCACATCCGTCTCCTCATCCTATAGGATTCCCTTTGGGCATAATTCTTTCAAAGGAATCCTTTAGGCTCAAATCAAACGGAGTTACACTTTTAAAGGTAATTCTTTCTCTCATGGTCATTTGTTTTATTTTGCTTCTCCAACCCCCTAAACTCTTTTTATTTACTTCTTTTGTAACAACACCAGTATCTTCAATATACTAGGATGTTGTTATAAGATTTATTTGAGCTACACTCTCACACAACTGCATCAAATGGTTAAAGAACATACGGTTTCCGTGGATGGCGAAATTCTGCCTCCCGAAACGATGATTGTTCAATACTCATTTAACACCTTCAAAGGTGGCCATTATGATGTCACTATTTTTATATATGATATATAATATTTTTATGTTTTCCTTAAGCTTCTGTTTTTTTCATTTTCGGCATACCTTTATGGTTTCCATTATGGGTAAACACGATATCTTCATTTTAGGAAGTTCGGACTACCGCCCCCTCAAAGTGATTTGATTCGTTAAATACCATATGTGGGACATATAAAGGATGGAACTATGATATTATATATGATATTATACTGGAATTATAATATACCTTTATATCATTATGATTCCATTCTATAAAATACGAAATAGAAATGAAAGTAGCGTTCATGCGTACGTACGGCTTACCGTCTCCATGAACGGTGCATTTCATTTCTTACCTCTAAATGATTATGTAATATTATAAATGCATGTATGTACTGGATATATATGACATATATGATATCTACATCATGAATACCATTCTGGATATAATGAACCTTTGACCAAATTAACAACATGTAAGTGTAAGAAGTCTATTTTTGACTTAAGAACCAAATACCGACAAAATGAACATTGTTAACTTAACAGATTACATGATGTTCATAACATGGTATAAAAGGAATAATGAACTTGAAAAAGGTTCTTAAGAAAGTAGAGATTAACTCAAGTTTATTATTCAGGAGATTAAAGAACGGTCGGGTCAAGTCGGATACAAGGTATGGGACTTCGTCTCAATCTCCTTTCGTTGAGGCATATTTTATTTTATACACAACTTTCTTTTATACGGTGTATAAACCCCTTTGACTTTTACGTTTATTCAAAAGGAATCTTTTTTATACGAAGTGTTTACTAAACGACAAAAGGGAATGTTTTTGTCGTACGTATGCGGCGACAACGACTTCTCCGCCGTCGTGACCGTTATTTGAGTTTCGGCTTCCTCTACAAGCCATACCTTCTTTTTAAAAGAAAAATAAATACCATGTTTTACTTTTCTTTTATTTTAGTATTGAAAATGGTTTTCATAATGTTTTTATATCAATGTGTTGTATTGATATCTCGTGATTGAAATGTGGAAATTTTATGTTTCCTTTATGCATGTTTTATGTGATATGATTATGTTATGGTTCTTGGGCATTATTATGAAGATGGGTGGTTCCGTGATAAACTAAGGGCGGGTGAGCCCGTTATAGCTCTCCAATGCATTGGGTAACGCGAAGGAGTGAAACGTTAAGGTTTATCCGAAGATATTTTAGGGAATATACTGTGATGGGTATTCCAAACGTAACCAAGGGGGTTACTCCCTACGTAAGAATGTTATGAATGCCTCAAGTTACCTTTATGTCTTATGATTTCTAGGATTTATTCATGATTTTATGAGGTATGTTAAAGTGCCTATGTTTTATGGGTAAAGTATGATTTAATTCTTATGTATATATGAACTCATGTTTCCTTTCCATGCTTTTTTTATAACCAATACTGAGTTTTTATGCTCATCCCAAGTTTTTGAAATGTTTTTCACAGGTCAAGGGAAAGGTACATGATAAGATGATAGAGTCAAGGATGTGTCAAGAAATAATCCATGTTTTATTTTAAATGTGTTTCCATTGATGGGAATGAACAATACTATCTTTATGTAACCACTTTGTTTATATGTGGAATGTAATGCAAGTTTTATGATCTAATTCTCTAAAACTCTAAACCCGAAAAGATCCTCAATGTGTAATCTTGTAATAACTCAGGATTAAGTAAGGTTTAAGGATGGGGCCTTATACTAGGGTTACCCTTATAAATACCATTAACCTTGGAAATAATAATCTTATTACGTGACCCTTTGATAGGTGTGATATATAAAAAAACATAATTATTTTAATGAAATAAGTAAATGCAAACTGAGGGACATGGTGAGATTGATGATGAGTCTGGGAATTCTTCCATTATATTTTTAGGAATAGGCATTCCAGACTATGGTATATACAATAAACCAAGTGTTAAATAAAATGAGAAATGGAATTACATATGACTTATAGTAGGGAAGGAAATACATGTTTTAAAATTTACATGTGTGGTTATGTGAGTCATTTGTTATGGCTATTTATATAAATAAAAATGCACCTCTAGGAAATAATTGTACAATTATAGGATATTCTAAGGAAATAAGGGGACATTACCTATAAGAACCCTTAAACAAAAATCTAATAGTGTCTAGACATGACATAATCCTTGGGATAGAGGATATATTCAAAAGATATAGTGATATAAGGATTGAATTTTATGAATTAGAGGCTCATGAAACATAAGAGTAGGAACATAAAATAATTATATAATGTCCCATGGAATAATTTTTTTTAGAAACGGAAGTAGTGTTCCAGATAATCATAGAGTTTAGATGACCAAAGAGATATGGTTTACCAGTCACCAAGCATAGTGAAACAATATTAATTGATAATGATGGAACATTATCAAATAATGAAGTAGTAAGTAGCTTATAAGTTTAATGGTAGAAAAATACATGGATTATTAAATAGATTTCATGTATAAAAACTAAGTCAATGTTTTCTTAGATCTTCCAATTTATGTAATTTCTATCAAGTAAAAATGGGTTTTAATGAATTAAGTAGATATCGATGTTAAATTCAATACCTATTAGGAAAAGTTGGTTTATAAAGAGTTTATGAAGTATCAATTCATGGAATTTGAAGAAACCTTTTCATTAGTCACTATGTTGAAAAAAATCTAAATTCTACTTCTGATAGAAGATTACAATGATTATGAGATTTGGAACATGGATGTGAAAAACAACCTAACTTAATAGGAAACTTTTGAAAGATGTTTGTATGATACGACCAAAATGGTTTCTAGATCCAAATGATGATAATAAGGTGTGAAAGTTGTATAGATCCATTTATGGGTTGAAGAAATAATTTAGATCATGGAACAATAATTTTTATGAAGTTATAAGAAAATTTGGTTTTGTAATGAATGAAAGTGATCCCTATGTTTACATGATATTTAATTAGAGTGTAGTTTTTTCCTCTAGTAGTATATTTTGATGAAATATTACTGAAGATAAAAGGGATAATAGTTTTTTGGTTTGTTAAGATGCTGTTTAAATAATGCTTCCCCATGAAAGACTTAGGTGAAGCATCTTGCATTATAGAAATCAATATCAGTCGTGATAGATCTAAGTTGTTGCATATGCTAAATCATGGTAGATAAATTATCATGTTATTAAAGAGATTTAGTATTGAAAAATAGAATATGGGATTATTTACAGTGTCACATGATATGAATTATTACAAAAAATGTGTCCGTGTACACGATAGAAAAGAGAGAGAATGAGTAGGATTCCTTACACATCAGTTTTAGGATTTTCCATGTATGATTTCATAATTAAATTTGTTGACCTCACCTATTTTGATAATCCCAATAATGCTGTAATATGTTTTGATAATCTTGATGTGTGCTTATAATTCTACACACACACACACATATATATGTATATGCTGAATATCAAAATAATCGTTGGAATATGTCAATCAATGTTTATCTTTGTCTAATCATACTTTGACATAATTACAATTCAATCAGGATATTTTTTGCATAGAACAGATAAGTGTTAAGTCACCAATAAGGAAAGGTCACCGATATATAGAGCTACTGGTATGTATAAGTCCACCGGTAAGAACGTGTCACTGAAAGATCTAGTGTACCGATACAAATGAGATGCTGGTATGAAGTCCACCAATACAACATCCACCAATACAGACAACTACCGATAGAAGCAGAGCTACCGATAGAACAGTTCGAACAGTGTGAATAAGTCCACTGGTATGCACTTAATCACTGGTACATAACAGATCTACCGGTATGCACAGGCTATCGATACAAAAGTCTATTGATACGAGCTACAGTTAGAGTAAGTCTACTGGTATAAGAAAGTCTACAGCTATGAAGTTCACCGATATAAAGAAGCTCACCACAAGTCAAGTCTACCGACAGAAGTTCACTGATACAAGGATCTACTGTTACAAGGAGTAACAGCCACTGATACAAGCTCACTGTTATAAGGAGCTACCGATTGAAAACCAGTAATTGTTTCCATAAACTATATATCTATTTATTTATTTAGTAACTGTCATATTTGATGATTTTAATGCAACTAATGTTATTTAATGATAGTTTTTGGAATGTCAGGGAACCGTACCTCGTACCTATAAAAACGTAATCATTTCCATTACTGGAGCTGAATGATATAAATGGAAGGACAAAGGCCGTGAAGAAGGAGTGCGAAATAAGGGCTGAAGAGTGCAGAAAAGTGGTGCATACACACAAGAAAGGATACATCCATATTTTAATAACACTGGACATACACGAATCCATTAATTATAGAAGATAACACAAGCCACACCTTAGCCAGGGAGAACTACAACGAGCTCTTCATACACTCAATCTGATCAAACTGAACATGAAGAAAATGACCCTCTATTTTTTAGATAAAAACCAGAGGACTCAGAAGCATTCCTGATCAATCAAAGGAGTCCAGAGCTGCTCTTCAAATCACTAGATCATTCTAAAACTCATATCTACTCTCTCAGTGATTATTTTATTTACATTTTGAGTAGTGTGCATACTCTGTATATTTTATACACAGACTTTCTCCTATGCTAAACTAGAGGATTTATAAATCCTCGCACAACCCTTCTATAACTCTCTTGTATCCCACTATGGATTGTGGTAGAGGTCAAGTAGGACCTAGACAGTCAGTGTGCTGTTGTTTTGTTTTCCCATGAAGAACTATGGTAGAGGTCTTAGTACCTGGACAGTCTGATTACTATGGTTTACTCAGATCAATGGTGTGGATCAAAAATTATATAAATTTTTTGAGAGTACAAAGTTTCTCCTTGAGACAGAACCACGTGTTTTAAAACAACTGTGCTTTTTTATTTTGGTTTTAACCTATATTTAATATTACACTACGAATTACATTGAAATATAAAATTGTTTTAAAGTTACATTGTCAGTTAATCTAGCAAGTGTTTGTAACTATTTCAAATCAGTTGGTTAGTTTCAAAATATAATTTAATCTTCTGATTAATTTAACTGAGACCTAATCAATATTTTTAGAACCAAATTAAACCCTTACGGTTTTAAAAATTCACTACAGTTTAACTTAGTTTTTAATTTGGGGATTTTAATAGAAATATTTTTTTTAATAGAAAATTTTAACAGGAAGTCAATTCATCCCCTTCTTGAGTATCCACTTCGACCAACATTTGGTATCAGAGGGTTGTTATTTATAATGGATTTCCAAATACTCTTTTTTTCAACAGTTCTTTTAGTTGCATCTTAAATATCTTAAATTTTTGTTAGTTCTAAATTTTATCTCTTTAAATATATTTTCTAAATCAGATTAGGGATAATATATTAGAAGGTGTTGCTATAAACAATCCACCGTTCTTTAATGGTACAAATTATGCTCAGTGGAAGCTTAAAATGAAAATTCATTTAGAGAGTATAGGATTTGATATCTGGAATGCAATAGAGACATAATATAAAATTCCAGAAACTGAAATACCCACTTGGTATGAACCTACTAAAAATACTTATAATAATAATTGTAGGGCAATGAATGCTCTATACTGTGCTTTAGGTGATGAATAATTTAATCTCATATCTGCTTTCAAAACTGGCTATGAAATTTGGGATACCTTGGGTGTTTCTCATGAAGGAACAACCAATGTTAAAGAAATGAGACTAAACACCGATACTGTTAAGTATGATATTTTTATAATGATGTATGATGAACCTATATCTAACATGTATCTCAAGTTCAATGAGATTTTCATAACTATAATCTCACAAGGAAAAGTTATTCCTGTAAAGGAGAAGATTACGAGAATTCTACGATGTCTTCTAGAAAGATGGAGAGGCACATCTGTTTCAATAATAGAATCATGTGATAAAACTTCACTACCTGTTAAGGAATTAATTGGTAAGCTTATGATGTATAAATAAGAAATGAAGGTAAACAAGGAAGAAGAATATGAACTAAAAAGGAAGTCAGTAGCATTTAAGTCTACTTCCTCAAAGAGCAAGGATAGGGACAAAGTTCGCATTACTACTAAAATCTCAACAAGTTAATGTTTAGATTTGGACAGTGATTCTGAGATAGCTCAAATATCCAAGAAATTCATGAAGTTATATAAGAATAATAAATTCATCAAAAAATCGAATTATAATGGAATATATGACAATAAAGGTCATTGGAAGAAGGACTGGAAAAATCCTGATAAAAGTGAAGACATTGTCTACTATGAGTGCAAAAGGAAAGGACATGTAAAAGCAGACTGTCCAAAATTAAAGTTCAAGAAGAAATATAAATACAAGGAAAATAAGTATAAGAAATATATGAAAGCAACATGGAGTGCATCATATGAAAGTTCAAGTGATTCTGATTCCTCTCAGGATGAAAAATTTCAAAAATCTAACAAGTCTTTTATTACAAACACATCTAAGGTAACATTGGATAATCTTGCTTTAAATTAATATTATTCTGGAGTTGATTATGATTTTGAATATGAAAATATGTCTACTGAAGAGTGATTTGAATAATGTAATATGCTAGAAGGAACCTATAATGAGCTTAATGACAAGTATAAGACCTTGAAGAAACAACATGCTTTAACTATCTCAATTAAATACACACTTGATATAGATAAGGAAAATAATTCTCATTTACTTAAGGGAAAAATTGAACTGAAATTTTCTAAAGATCAATTAAGGAAATAATGGAAAAAAATCACAAATGGAAAAGATACACTTACACAAATGTTACGAAAACAAGTGAAATCAAAATATACCACTGGTATAGGCTATCAGTCTGGAAAGAGACAGATTACTAAAACTATATTTATTCCTAAATCTGGACAGAATGCTGCTAGTTCTAGTTCTGGAAATTCATATGCTTCAACTAGTTATTCATATGGTTATAGATCAAATAAAGTTTATCTTTCAAAATATATTAATTTTTTAAATTATTTGAGACCCATAAGACAAATCTGGGTACCTAAATCTTTTATTGGTAATTTGTCTGGACCCAAGAAAATTTGGGTACCAAAATCATTTTCTGTTTAAAATTGTTTTGTAGGAAACTTGCTTGAAAAGTTCCCATAAGAAGGTATGGTACTTGGACAGTGGATGTTCAAGGCATATGACTAGATATTACTCATGCTTCAAGAGTTTAATCAAATTTTATGGAGTCCATGTCACCATTGGTGATAACTCTAAATAAAAAATCATTGACCTAGGCCAGATTGGTAACACTGATTCAGTTTTAACTTCCAAAGTTTTATTTGTCGATGGACTTAAGTATAATCTATTAAGTATTTCTCAGTTGTGTGATGATGGTTTCAATGTTAAATTTGAAAATTATTCTTTTAATGTTTTTAATTCTATAAATGTTTTAGTATATTCTGCTTTGAGAAATGAAAATAATAATGCAGTTGATATGAATTATTTATCTAAATAGAACACTACTTTCTTAAATTCTTTTCATAAAGAGTCTTGGCTATGGAACAAAAGATCAGGACATTGCAACATTTATTCACATAGAAAACTAACTAGGAAAAACTTATATAGAGACCTATCTAAACTTGAATTCCCAGCTGATAATGTTTGGAATCCCTATCAAAAGGGAAATCAACATAATGTTTCTTTTAAATCATAGAAAGCAGTTTCAACTTCTCAACCTCTCGAGTTGGTTCACATGGATTTTTTTGGACCCTCTAGAGTTTCTAGTTTAAATAGGAATCACTATGTCTATGCCATAGTAGATGACTATTCTAGGTACACATGGGTATACTTTTTAGCTCACAAAAGTGAAGCTTGTTCTTACTTTATTAAATACTCCATGACTGTGGAAAAACATAGTAGACGTAAGACTAAGACCCTGAGAAGTGATCATGGTCGTGAGTTTGAAAATCATGAGTTTGAATCTTATTTCTCACACAATGGCTATAATCATAACTTTTCTGCCCCTAGAACACCTTAGCAGAATGGTGTAATAGAATGAAGAAACAGAACCCTTCAAGAGATTGCAAGAACTATTCTTAATGAGTATGACCTGCCAATTTACATTTGGGTTGAAGCTATAAATATAGCTTGTTATATTATTAATAGAGTCTTGATCAGAACAGTTCTCAAAAAGGCCCCTTATGAGTTGTGAAACCAAAGGAAACCTAAGGTTAATTACTTTAGAGTTTTTGGATGCAAATTGTTTATTCTTAATACGAAATATAATCTTGATAAGTTTGTATCCAAGAGTGATGAAGAAATTTTTATAGGTTATTCTTTAACTAGAAAAGCCTGTAGAGTCTTTAATAAAAGAACCAAATGTGTCAAGGAATCTTTTCACATCATGTTTGAGGAAACTAATCCACATGAACCCAAATATTCCATTGAAAATCTTAAAGAAGACTTATTTGTTCTGGACCTTAATGATAAAATCAATGAACCTGTTGTAAAGACATCCAGTTCTAGAAGATTTTGTGAACCTGCTTCTATTGAACAAGAACCTATAGATGAACCAGAAATTTCTAGTCCCACATTTACTAGATCAACTAGAATTATAAATAATCATCCTTTAGATGTTGTTGTTGGTAATCTTGATAGAGGGACACAGTCTAGAGATTCTCTACGATATCAGGTTGAACATCAAGTCTTTCTTTCAAAGTTAGAACCTAAAACTGTCAACGATGCAATCAATGATGAATTTTGGGTAACGGCTATGCAAGAAGAATTAAATCAATTTGAAATAAACAATGTCGGGTAATTAGTTGACAAACCTAAGGACACATTGACAATAGGCACTAAATGTGTTTTCAGAAACAAAGTTGAGGAGTCTAGAAATATAGTTATAAAAAAAGATGGGTTATTTGCACAAGGGTTCAGTCAAGATGAAGAAATAGACTATGAGGAAACCGTTTCCCCTATATCTAGATTAGAATCCATAAGGATCTTACATGCGAATGATGCTCATTTGAATTTCATGTTATATCAAATAGATATTAAAAGTGATTTTCTAAATGGTTTTATAATTGAAGATGTTTTTGTTGAAAAACCACCTAGATTTACTAATCCTTATTTTACAATTCAATTTTTTAAGCCATCCAATGCTTTATATGGTCTAAAACAAGCTCCACGAGCTTGGTATGATAGACTTAGTAATTTTCTTATTTCAAAATGTTTTACTAAATGGATTTCGGACCCAAATATTTTTATTAAAAGAATTTATAAAGATGTTTTGATAGTACAAATATAGGTTGATGATATTATTTTTGGATCTTCTAGACATTCTTGATGTACTGAATTTATATAGAATACGCAAAATGAATTTGATATGAGTTTAATGGGAGAACTCAAATATTTTCTTGGATTTTGACTTTTTCAAAATGAAAATGGTATTATTTTGAATCAATGTAAATATAAAAAGGATATTTTAAAACGTTTTTGTTTGGATTGTATTAAGGAATGTGATACACCTTTGTATACTGTTTGTAAGTTGGATGCTGATGAAACTAGAAAACCAGTGGGTCGATCCAACTACAGAGGTATTATTGGAAGCTTACATTACCTTACTAATAGTCAACCAGATATTATGTTTAGTGTGTGTATGTGTACAAGATTTCGTGCTAATCCAAAATAATCTCATTTACTTTCTGTTAAAAGAATTTTAAAATATCTTAAGCATACTGCAAATTTAGGTTTATTTTATCCAAAAGGAAAATATTTTGAATTAATGATTTATTCAGATGCTAACTTTTTTAGTTGAAAGTTGTTTAGAAAAAGAAAATCTAAAACATATCATTTATTGGGAAAATCCTCAGTATCATGGTGTAGTAAGTAGTAGAAATCTGTTGCATTGTCTTCTACTAAAGCAGAGTATATAGCTGTTGGTAGTTGTTGTGCACAAATTCTTTAGATGAAACACACTCTTTTGGACTATGGATATCAATTTAGACATGTATCTATTAACTGTGATAACACTAATGCAATTAAATTTTCAAAGAACCCTATATCTCACTCTAGAACCAAACACATTGATGTAAGTCACCGCTTTTTAAGAGATAATTACCAAAAAGTTGATATTACTTCTGAATTGATAAGTTCTAAAAATAAATTAGATGAAATTTTCACGAAACCTTTATGTTAGGATAGGCTATGTTACATTATGCATGAGTTAGGAATGATAGATCACCGTTAGAAACCTCACCGTTAGAAACCTCACCCTTATAAACCTCACCGTTAGAATCCTCACTGTTAGAAACCTCACCATTAGAGACCTCACTGTTACACCTCACCAGTATGAACCTCACTATTATACATCCCTAGTATGGACCTCACTGCTATACCTCACTGGTTTGGACCTCAGCATTAGTGGACCTCACTGATAGATAAACCTCACTGTTAGGAATTCTCACTGGTACGTATTACCGATGGGTTGCGCTGTTTTTAAAGTTTTTAATCTTTAGCCGCCAGAATCTTTATCGTTTGTACTTTACTTATTATATTTTAATTATCCACTTTACGATTCCTAAATGATAAATCACTAGTCTTAACCTCTATCAATCCACCATGAGCCCCTTACCTTCAAACCTCTCTCAAACCATAGAACCCTAGGCCTCGCGATTCAATGGAAAGAGTAAAGAGACCTTCAATCGGTGGAAAGGAAGATGAATCGAGTGCTAAGAGACTCAAAGTTGAGTCTAGCAATGGAAGTGAAGTGAAGAAATGCTCAAATCCACATCTTGATCAAAGGGAGATAGAAGTTTAAAGGGAGATATGCGCGGAACGGCTAATGACAAGTGAATCATTAGTTCTAGAAGTTCTGGAAGATCAGAAATGGATAGAATTATTCTCGAACAACAATGGCCCCTACTATCTGAAGATGGTAAAATATTTCTATGCGTATGTTTGGTTTGAGAAATCAGATTTCGAGAATAGGATGATATCTGTTTTGAATGTAAAGGAGATAGATTTTTCGTCTATTGAGTGGGTTGAATGACTGAAGTATCCACACGAAGGTGTTTTTTGATATTTCTTGAAATCAGTACCTCCTAGCAGTAATATCATTAAGTATGAAACTACTTTTAAAGAGCTAACAAGAGATGGAACTCCTAGATAAGTAGTGGCTTCAGAAAAAATGGAGAGAACCAGCTACTGTTTAAGTTCATTTAGAAAGTTTTAATTTCAAGGAGAGGGAATTTTGCAAATATTAAATAACAGGATATTTACTTGATGCATCTGTTGAGACATGGTGTTAAGATAAACTTGTGCAGGATGTTAATGGTTTAGATTGAGAATATGACGAGGACAATGTCCAAAACCAATTCCTAATTCTTTTCCAAGTTGATATCAGTTATGATTAATGTAAAGGGATTAGTTGAGTCCTAGGATGAGACAGTAGTGGTAAATAACAACTTTTGTATCACAAAAACAGTATGTAAGTACATGAAGATTAATTGAAATCCATGTAAAAGAGAGTAGGTTATTGATGATAAGAAGTTATATGATAATTTTAATCATGTGGATCATCCTTTTAGGCCTATGGATGTGAGGGATCCAAGTCTATGACCTGATGAGGAGGAGCAACAGTATAGTGTTGAATCAGAAGAGGAGGATTCCTCTGCAGCTGATGGAGTAGATCTAGACTTTCCTCATACCCCAACTCCTGAAATTGTGTCACAAGAAAAGGAAGTTTAGTAGAGATCAGATAAGGAAGAGGATGCTTGAGAGAATGAAGAAGAAGTTCATGCATGTTAAGCATCTATTTCTTCCATCTTGAGCCTTAGTCCACTGATTGGACACTCCTTAATGCCTACTGAGGAATTTGATAAAGTTGATAGACCTGTACCTATTCCTGAGGAGCCTCCTGATGTTGCAGAATTGGAGATGGTTGTGGAGGATTCTGATGAGGAAGACCAAGAAGATGAGGGTGCTATCACTGTAAAGGATAATGCACCAATTGAGGGGGTGCATCAAATTAGTCTTGGCACTGTTTCAGTGGTAAATGATATTGAATTTTGGACATAAGTCCCAGGTTTGATGGTTTTTGGATTAGATTACCCTGATTTAGATAATGAGGCATCCCTTTGGAGACCAAAAGTCAATTATGACATTCTGTCTAAGTTATTACCTGAAGATGTGGAAGGAAAACATGATCTGGATAAGTTAAAGTCTGATCATAAAGCCAGTTTTGTGGAAGATGTTAGGATAATGGATGTTTCACTAGTGTCATCTATTCAGAATATTATGAATGACTCTGTAGCTAGTATAGTATCTGAAATAGCTCCTGTTGTTGTGCCTACTAATATAATCAAAAGGGTTGATTTTGAATCATTGAAGGCAGAAATGAATGAGTTTTTAAATGATTCTGTTTTTGAGATAAAGAATTGTGTTTTTGAGGAGCTGATCATCTTTGAAATATCTTTTGATCTCTCTCTAGGGTGTTGTGTGTCAACCCATGTGGCTGAGATGGTGGATGGAATCATAGAGTTCAAGAATCAGATGTCTATATTGGGAGAGGATGTTGAATTTCTAAAGAAATAATTTGTCTCTCTGAAATATTATATGAGTTCTAAATCTCAAAAATATAAAGATTTGGCCTATGTAAAAAGTGTTCTGAGCCAGATGGTTTCAATTTTTTAGGGCTTTAAGAATTCATTGGAGAATCATGTCAGTACTCAGGATTCTCTTGTAAGAATCTTATCAGTGGACTAACTGAGAGTTTCAAGGAAACTATGGATTTTTCTATTTGTTCTCTTGCATCCAAACAGTCAATAGATTTGGATCAGATTAGAGCTTTGATGAAGGATGATCTTGGTTCAACTTCAACCAGTGGATCTGTGGACTCATCTTCCCTAAGTCAAGTGGTGTCTACCACTAGGGATATTGGACAAATTGTTCAGAGTTTTATGAAGGATGCTACTTCTTATCAAAATTATGTCAAGGAAAAAGTGGATTATTATTTCCAAAGGGTTTACATGAAGCATCAACTCAATAATCATTTCAAGCTTATTTTATAGAACATGAAGCTAACACCAGTCAATCAAGCCTTCAGGGAACAAGTAAGAAAGCTCAGAGAGCTAACTCCAGCCCTGGATAAGTTTTTGGAAAAAAAGATGAATTTTTTTCTGCCATGGAGAGGGAAGGAGGAATCTTTATGGATTTAAGAAATATCTTGTTGCCTTTCTTGCATGTTTATACTCAGCCAGTGATTATACCTCCAGCTTTACCTGCATCTTCCTATACTACTTCTCCTGCTTAGATGACTCCATCCCAAGACATCCACAACCTTACTCCTATGATCACTCAGAAAGATACACAGTACAGGCCAGGAACAGTTTCAGTAGCTCGGCCTCCTCTGATCATTTCTGGTGTTCCTAAGCCTTCACCTGACTCCCCACAGTTTGAGTCTACCTTGGATCCGAAAGTGAAATCCCCCGTGGACATTCAAGAGGTGGAATGATTTCTTTCCAGGACATTTGATAGGAATCATTTGAATTTCCTTGTTATTACTTTTTTATTTCACTTGTACTCTTTTCCCCACGACATATATCTATGGTATTGTTTACTTTTCTCTATTTCTCATTTCCACTGATACATTATTTTCACCCTTGATTTTTTCTAATCACAAAGGGAGAGAATATGTATATAAAATGGATAATATAAAAGGAAAAAATATGAATATATAAACATCATTCTATAACCTTGGGATACATTATTTTGTAATTTCCTCTGATACCTTTCTATTTTATTTGTGATACTTTGGTTATATAACTCTATGATACATTATTGATTTTGTTGGTTTATAATACCATGAGTTATGATTATAAAAAGGGGGATATTTTTGATCTCACCTGTTTTGATAATCCCAATCATGATTTAATATGTTTTGATAAAATTGATGTGTTCTTATAATTATGTATATATATATATAGGTTGAATATCAAAATAATAGTTGTATTATGTCAATAAATGATTATATATGATTAATCATACTTTGACATAATTCTAACTCAATCTGGATACGTTTTTCATAGAATAGATAAGTGTTAAATCACTGATAAGAAAAGGTCACTGATATACAGAGCTACTGGTATGTATAAGTACACTGGTAAGCACGTGTCACTGATAAATCTAGTCTACCGATAAAAATGAGCTACTGGTATGATGTCCCCCAATACAACATCCACCGATACAGACAACTACAGATAGAATCAGAGCTACTGATAGAACAAGTCGACTGGTGTGCATAAGTCCACTGGTATGCACTTAATCGTTGGTACAGAACGGAGCTACTGGTATGCACAAGCTACCGATACAAAAGTCTACTGATATGAGCTACTGTTAGAGTAAGTCTATCGGTATACGGAAGTCTACCGATATGAATTTCACCAATATATTGAAGCTCACCGCAAGTCAAGTCTACCAATAGAAGTTCACTGATACAAGGATCTACCGTTATAAGGAGTAACAACCACCGATACAAGCTCACTGTTATAAGGAGGTACCGATTGAAAACTAGTCACTGTTTCCCTAAACTATATTTCTATTTGTTTATTTAGCAATGGTCATATTGGATGATTTTAATGAAATTAATGTTATTTAATGATTGTTGTGGTCATATTAGGTAACTGCACCTTGTACCTGTAAAAAGGTAATAATTCCCATTACCGAAACTGAATGAAAAAAGGAAAGACAAAGGCTGTGAAAAAGGAGTGAGAAATAAGGGTTGAAGAGTGATGAAAAGTGGTGCATACAAACAAGAAATGCTACACCCATAATAGAATAACACTGGACATACACGAAGCCATTCATTCTAGAAGATAACACAAGCTACACCGTATCCAAGGATAACTACAACGAGCTCTTCATACACTAAAGCTGATCAAACAGAACATGAAGAGAACGACCATATGTTTTTTAGAGAAAAACTAGAGAAGGACTCAGAAGAATTCTTGATCAATCAAAGGAGTGCAGAGCTCCACTTCAAATCACTATAGAATTATAAAAATCTTATATACTATATCAGTGATTCTTTTATTTACATTATGAGTAGTGTGCATACTCTGTATATTTTATACACACACTGTCTCATGTGCTAAACTGGAGGACTTATAAATCCTCACACAAACCTTCTATAATTCTCTTGTATCCCACTGTGGATTATGCCAGATGTCATGTAGGACCTGGACAGTCAATGTGTGGTTGTTTTGTTTTCCCACGAAGAACTGTTGTAGAGGTCTTAGTACCTGGACAGTCTCTGTACTAATGTTTACCCCGATCAAGGGTGTGGATCAAAATTTATATAAATTTTTTTAGAGGAATAATTCTCGGCTTGAGACAGAACTTATTGTTTTAAAAGTATTGTGATTTCTTATTTTTCTTTTAACCTATATTGAATATTCCACTTCTAAATACTTTGAAATATAAAATTGTTTTAAAGATACTTTTATTGTTAATATAGAATGTTTTTGTTACTAATGTAAATCAGTAGGTTAGTTTCAAAAGATAATTTAATATTCTGATTAAATTAACTGAGACCTAATCAATATTTTAAGAACCTAATTGAACCATTACAATTTTACAAATTCACTACAGTTTAAATTATTTTTTAATTGGGGGATTTTAATAGAAATATTTTTGTTATCAAAAGTTTTTAATTGTAACTCAATTCAGCCCCCTCTTGAGTATCCACTCCAACCATCAAAATTGTTTGATATTTTATACTTGATCATGGTTGGAAGATACCAATCATGTTCATGTGGGTTTCATGGGATTTCAATATAGAATTCTCTAAACTATTTGAGGTTTACTAAGGATATGTTCCATGTTTATAGAGGATATGTGAAATTAGTCATCAGGTGATACATGGATGCTAGTTTCTAAGTAGATCAAAATATTCTAAAATTACCATTGGGATATGAGTTATACCTTAATGGAAGTGTTATGAGTGGGAAGAGTTATGAAAATCCAATGTTCATCAATTTTATAATAGAATCTGAGTATACTGTATCTTTTCACCTAGATAAAAAATCACTTTAGATATTAAAATTCATCTAGAATCTTGGTGTGGTTCCTTGTAGAATTAATGGTATCAAAATTAATTGTGATAATACAAAAATGGTGGTCCTAAATAAAGAAACCATGTCACATAACTGAACTAACCATATACATTAGAAGTATCACCTCTTTAGGCACTTTTCATAGAGGGTTGATGTCATGTTAAGAAGAGTTTCTGTAAAAAAGTATACAAAATACTCATTGACTAAAGCATTATCCAAGCATAATAATGGATATCAAAAGGGATATAGTAAAGAAAATTGTTAGTAGTTTTATCTTGTAAAAGTGAGAGTCAGTTGATCATAATGCCTTAGATCTGAATAACATTATACTTTTTATTAACCATATATTTGAAGACCAGAATGTTGATAAATATCATATAACATAATGAGTGTTATTCTGCAACAAGTTAATTTGATAATTTGATTAGTGTATTTATCACATTGAGAGGTTATACCAATTCCCCAATATAATGATAACATTTAATATATGTGGAAATATTCTTATCCCTTCATCATATGGTCAAGATGTCATACATTGGATGATACATATATAATATTCTGACTATCAGGTGTCCGATTCTCATTAGCGAAGATGGATCATCACATTAATTTTCACACTTGGTGACCTCTAATAAAGCATATCATGAGGATTGACCCACTAATAAGAATTTCACAGGTCATATGTGTCATTAAATATTCATATCAATGAATGTGTGTATTGTTCATTGGGCTTGAGATTATTATTAATGTATATGATGAATCACATACTTTGAATTCTAATAAAAAACCATGACGACAAATTCTCTTAGTGAAGTAGGATACATTTGGTGCGTTATAGGTTATATGGAATTGACTGAATAAATCAAGAAATGTTTTCCCCTTCAATATAAATGGAATTAGATATATTAATCCCTTTAAATGAATGTAATTTATCTTATTAACTCCATTTCTATGAAAATTTTATTAATCAGTTAATTTTATAATGTTAAAGAATGATGTTCATGATAATACGTTTATGAGACCAATATGATACCTATTTGATGATATATTGATACAAATGGATTATATTACATAGTAATAATTCACATGAGGTTATTTTCATTATCATGACCTTACACAATAGGGCTCGAGCCGCAACTCCCCAGGACCACCTCCAATTGGATAGGGGTTGGCGACTAGAGCCGAGTAAGCTATCACACACATTGGAGGGATTAGCCTAAGGTACCTAAACACACATACCCTTATAAACCTCCATTGGATAGTGGAGATATAGATAAAAGATGAATACTATAATATACATGCATACAACAATCCCAAACCAGAGTACAACATAAGTAAAAGAAGAGAAAAATACATTCCCACCAAAAGAAAACTGTAAAAATGTCCAACTAATAAAATGGTGGGGATCAATATCAAATGCACCTGCCAAAATGGTCCTCATAAAATCTCTGGTAAACACCCTGATTGGTCTAGCTAATTAAGATTTACCTACATTGGGTCCTCCTGGGACTCCATTGAATGGCATGTAGTCTACACAAGACACCACACATGTGGGAAAACCCCATGAAGGATGCGTATAAAAATACTCAGTAGGATCCCCAAAAACCCAATCCCAAAATGGAGTAACTGATAGGAATCAGTTATCTTGAACCAGTTAGTGGGAACACAAATATGAGAGAAACTCCATCTTGAGACAATTATCAACTAAACATGACTAGTCAGCTCACAACATAGGGTGTTTCATCTAAGATGTGACAACACAACATTGGAATCCCAGAAAACAATACCCAAATATACTCGTCCTAGACCCCAAGCCTCATGAGGTTCCAAACTCATTGCTAGTGACATGTTCCTACACCAAGGATCTAAAAAAGATCACTATGAGCCTACTTCTCAAGGAAATTCATCTTTAATGACACACATCTGATAGATACACTCTATCTCTCACAAACCATAGATTTGTGAGGGAACACTCCATAGATGCTACTCAAATATTTATCATAAAACCAAGGGAAGCTCCTCCATCCCTAGGGAATACATATAAGAGACAATCTCATTGGATATATCCACTAAGAACATCATGCTAAAACCCAGTGGATCTCATTCCCCAAAAAGGGGATCCCCCATAGAACCCAATGGGGAATAATAAAACCCTTAATAGAAAACAAAACCCACAAATCCTCAGATAGGTGATCAATCTTAGTATATGCTAAGTGACAAAAAAACCAAAATAGTATCACTAAGATATTAGTCAGATAGGGGATAACATCCATGATCCAATAAGGGACACCACAACCCAATCTGATGTCCTGGAGATCATATTGCTCAGATAGAGGATCATCACCAGTGTAGAGTTGGCCACAATGATTCTACAAACCCTACTGTTGGAATACATCATGAAAAGAAAAAATAATAGATATTGACACACAACTAGAGGTTCTATGCCCCGAGATCACTAGGGATCCATCCTCTACTAGAACTTCCTCATGGGTAGAGAATTAATTCCCAAGTAAATTTGGTGACAATGATTCCAATAACCCTTCTAGGAACGAATGATGGAATGTGAGGATCACACCAATCCTCATGAGGTGATATGTTCTCCATGTCTGCTATGTCTATAGTCAAAGAGGACTAAGATGACTCACTCCAAATAGTAGAATGTACAAATGCTACATGTACATGAAGTAGTCGAAGAGGGGTCACAATCTTGTGATGAGGATGTGATATTGAAACCCTCATAGTGAAAGGACCATGGGGACCCACTCAACCCTATCTGTATAAAAATTGAGAAACCATGCAAACCACACTACATACCCTACACAACATAACTCCTAGGCCCAAGATGAGGCCACCATTGTGTTCTATATGGAAAACAGTTAAGGATAGGCTATCAACATGCCTAAATTTGAGCTATAAAGGTGGAGTTATCAGAGGCACAAGGTCTCTAGAAGATCCTCAAGGAGAAAATAAATGTTCAAAAGGGAACAGATGGTGTGTGAACCTACTAGATCAACTGATAGAGTTTTCTTTTATACATGGTTTTCCAACCCATGTCGAATTATATAGCATGTAGAGTTGGTACATTTTCTGTCCTGCTTCACCCAACCCCTAGCCATGTATCTCCTTCACATGACCTATACATCTATGTCTCTTACATGACTTTAATACCATACTATATGACATGTTTAGGTTATATGGTCACCTGTCTGTGTGGTTTTCCCAAGCCTATGTACCAAACCATATGTTAGTGTACTTATGTTGTGTTCTTTTACACAACCATTTAATATTCATGACTAACCTGGCCATTTTTCCCATCCACATGACAAGGGGTCTGTTCCCAATGTGTAACCCCATGTATATGATGTTTATAATCCAAAACTCCATCTTCCCTAAATGGGATTAACACATAGGGTGTAGGATGGTTTTACACACCGTGTAAATGGGAAAATATGTTTTGAATTCCCTACAACGGGCCCAGATCACCCCAATTCACCTGAAAACACACAGTTTGACCCTCGAAAGGCCCCCAGAAGGAATATATGGGATCCAATCCATAGAATCATTTATAAAAAGGGGGATCTAGACTAAAATGAAAAATAGACTACCTCTCAGGTGAAACGCCAAAGCTTCGAGGTAGAACTAGTGCTTGGAAGCTACTGTTGCTAGATCTGGAAGAGATCGCTGTCAAGATCCAAGACATACGACACATAGTTTAGTCGATTTAGCCTTTGGGTCATTTTTTAGAAAAGAGGGAGATGGTAGGGGCAGCAGATGATTCTATTATGTGCTCCAAGGGGAAGGGGAGGAGGAATATTTGTTTAATTTTATAAAAAAAATATACTCCAATTTACACCCCGCTCACGATATGCCTCTAACCTGATACCTGGATCTGTTAAAGTTTAGTTCACACCTAGGGTAAACATGATGTTATAAAATCAACCACGGCCTTCAGAAATTGATTTGAGAGTCCACCTAAATGATAAAATATGTTTCATGAGAAACTATGCTCATGTGATAAAATATATTTAGTATATTTAAAATCACTGCACCAAGGCTATGTGGGCCCCAGAACTCTGTAGTGACTTATTCCCTGGCTTTGAAAATATTCTTTGGAATATTACAAAGTCCTATAGGTCATAACACAAGTCTCTACATCCTCCCCACCTTTAGGATTATTGTCCTAGAAAAGAAAATGTCTAGGTTCATAGGAAGAAGATGAGATCTCAACTGGGACTCCCACTCCAGTGAGCTCACCCAAACCACCACCAAGGCCACAAAGGGTTTCCGTACTACCAATAAGAACACACACTGGGGAAACACAAGGGATACTGAACCCAATTCCATCCAATGAGGTCAACATAGTGAAACTAAGAGGCACATGTATCCTTAGAGGAGATGGAAGGAAAACATAAGGCACATGGTCCATTTTTAGATATAGGATCTAGCAGGACCCTTCCCCACTAACCCAACAAAAGGACCAATGAAACCCTACTATAGACACTCAAATAAGAGGTAATATTCCACCACACCTCAAAATTATCCTCTTTGGGGTGTGCTGACTCATCCTCATGGTTTTAGACTATTTTATAGAAAAAATTCTCAGTGGGGGAAGGATCCTTCTTTATTATGCCTTGAAATCTATGTTCAACAACACCATCAAAAGTTCACAATGATTCCTCAAATAACCTTGAGAAAACAGAAAAAATAAAATAGTACCTCCTAACATAATATAAAAAATACTGTAGAATATAGAAAGAACCTAAAGAATATATTTACCACTCGAAACTTCTGGGTCAAAGGCCTTAATGGCCTATAGTTTCCCTCAACCCCATCATCCTGCCCCCTGAGCCTGGTGTGGACCACCTGGGAGCGGTGGTGGAAACTCATAATATCTAGAACCTCCTTCTTCTTCACCCCATTCTCATCCATGTCTTCCTCCATATGGAACCCCATACGTGAAACACTTCCTCTGCAAAGGCATTCCATCATCCTTCTCCCTTTTAACAACTTGAAGGGAAGAAAATCTCTATATAGATGTCCCCAATTTTCACAATCATAACACAACCTCTTTTGCAACTTACCAAAACTGGATTGAGAGACTTGAGCCTCAGATCCCCTTTCTTGGGATCACCTACCGAATCATCACGAATGCCTGGATCCCTGATCTTGTCATCAACTACCAGCTTCTGAACCAATGTTGAGGTTTCAAATACCATGTTCATGGTAGTAATGGTTAGAGTCTGCTTGTCCAAAAATCTCTCCACCACCAGGTCCCTATCTAGCACTCTAACATAGGTGTGAATGCACAGTAGCACAAATGATGCCCTAATCTTTATGTTGATACCATTATCAAAGGTCTGTAATAAGAAGAATGGATCTAGAACCATATCTAGGGAGAAATGTGAAAAGTTTGTGAACCTTACCATGTACTCTTCCATGGTTCTGGTCTCCTGCCGTAGCTACGAAAGCTCATAGATATGCACTGAACTTAGCATGGCCAGATCGAATGCTTCCCAGAAGATCTACTCAAATTTTTCTAATGATAGAATCTTCTAATTATTGTTCAATATAAAAAGACTCCACTACCACCCGACTAAACCATGAAAATGGATTCCGATGAGGACCACAATATGATTGGGATGTGTCCTAAAAAAGTGAAAAACAAGTGTGACTGCCTCAATCTAGTCATAAGATGGCAGTGGGTCTCGATCACCATGATACCTCAATGGTTAGTAACTCTAGAACTCATTTAGTGCACTCATCCTATGTGCATCCTCAATATTCACTACTTGAAAAACCTACTGATCGACAAGTTGCGACTCAACTGGAGGACCATCTGGAAGTCCAGCCTCAGCACATATTCCATGCACTGAAGTCTCAACTCATGCCGGATCATCACCACAATCCCTCTATGGAACTGTTTCTGACTGTTTCCATGGAGGAATCATGAAATAAAATCATGATGCACCATGGTCAAACAGTATATATAGAAATATGAATCAGGAAGGAAATGAGAAACCCAAAACTCAGTCCTATAAGATGCATGTACCATTAATTTCCCTAAAACTAGTGTCCAAATGTATTGAGTCCAAAATAAGGTTATCAGAGTCCTTTTCAATGGATACATTGGTCATATCATAATAACTCGAGTCCCTAGCTTAAAATATAAAAATGAAACACTCTAACAATGTCACTATGCAACCCAACCCGAGATCACAATTTTAGTCCTAAAGTGGAACCTCCCTTTGATAGCACTATCTCATAACCTGAACTAATGGGGATTGAGCCACAACTCCCCATGACCTCCTCCAATAGGCTTGGGGTTGGTGACTAGCTCCATGTAGGCTATCACACACATGGGATGCCTTATCCTGAGTTACATGTATGCACACACCCACGTACACCTCCATGAAATAGTGCAAAGATATTGTTACATGTTGAAAACTAAAAAATGAATGCATATATATATATATATATATATATATATCCCAAACTAGATTACCCAAAAAAAAGAGAACGAAAAAAATACTTTCCCACAAAAATAATTCAGTATAAGAATACAAAATTATCAAATGGATGGGATCTCTTTCAAATGAACCTACCGGAAATCTCCTTACGCAAGCTCTGGTAAACACCCCTGTCGGTCTAGCTCAAAAGGCTTTGACTGCTCTAGGACCTACAGGTACTTCAAAGAAAGTCTAGTGGTCTAATAAAGACGCCACATGTATAGGTAAATACCATGTAGGTGTGAGTATAAAAATATTTATTAGGCACACAAAAAACCAATCCAAAAAGGGATTAACTTATAGGCATGAATTAGCTCAACCCATACAGTGGGAGCCCAAATGAGAGAAAAAATCCATCTCGAGACCATCCCTAGATAAACATAACTAGTCAGATCATATCATAGGGTGTTTCATAAAATATTTGACAACATTTTAGGAGAAACCTAAAAAATAACACCCGGATATACTCATCTCAGTCACTAAACCTCATGAGGTTTCCACCTAATCGCGAGTGACATGTTCCTACTCGTGGATCTATATAAAACCATCAGAAGCACAATCCATGAGAAAATTCATCCCAGATAATACACATCTATGATATAAGCTCCATCTCACACAACCAAACCATCCTTACGGGTACAACTAAGAGATACCACTAAATTGGTTATCACAAAGCCGATGGAGGAACCGTCATCCTAAGAGAATACATTTGAAAGAACACGCACATTGGATATATCCACTAATCACGCCATGTTGAAACTCAGAGGATGTCATTCCTCATAATGGGGATCCCTCCTAGGACCCATTGGGGAATCATACAAACCCTAATGGAAAACCAAAAGCTATAATTCCTTAGACAGGGGATGACTCTTAGGTTCCCCTAGGGGACACCACAAACCCAAAACGACATCACCAAGATCTCGCTCAGAGAGGGGACCACACACAAGATATGTTGAGGGACACCACAACCCAATATGATGTCCTAGAGATACTAGTAGTCAAATAGATGATAATATTCCAAGTAGAGTTGGTGATGATGATTATACAAATCGTACTCTTAGAACGCATCACAAAAATTCTAAATAAAAGATATCAATATAACACTAGAGGTTCGGTGCACATGGATTAATGGGAATCCTTCCCCAATTGGAAAATACTCTTAGGTACTAGATTTATTTCAAGGTAAAGTTTGTCACACCAATTCGTAGAACCCTACTAGGGAAGCGCGAAGGGATATGAGGATCACAATGGGCCTCTAAAGACAATATGTGATCCTAGTCCACTGAGTCTGTAGTCAAACTACACAAAGATGACTCAATCCAGAATGTGGGAACACACCCATTCTACATGTACTTGAGTAGCTATAGTTTAATAGACTATGTTCCAATCATGTGACATGTATAGAACAAATTTCATACCCATCACATGTATCTCCTAACCTACCACACATTTTATCAAACTATGTGCCAATACAAGATGGTTCACATTTTTATGATGGATAATTATTACTAACTGTGTACTAATGGTGCACTATATCCTGTAATTTTCCAAAACTCCGGCTATAGGGATCGAACTCATGGGATTATCATGAAACCTATAACCCATATTCCATGTCTCATTTCCCATCAAAAATAATTATTTAGATAAATTATAACTCTTATAATTCTATTATAAATATCTGACCATGAATTGAGTCATCAGTTAATTAAAAATGAAAATTCCTTATAGAAATTTCAAACACGAAAAGCAAGGGACCTTAATGTTATCATTTTATATAAGTAAAAATTATCACACATAGGGGGATTAAAAAATATATTTTATAACTAATCCTCAATATAGATAAATTCAAGAGTAATATCATGTTTTGAGGGTGGTATCTCAAGACATGATGCCTTAAATATCTATACTATATTCTACAGTGATTTATTGGATTCACTGAAATGTTGATAGAACTAGTGTTATTACATTTCACAGATACATGATTATAATTGATCACAAAATCCATTAAGGTGTGTTTCATCCACAATACCTATGTACAACCACTAAAAGTAGTAATATATTCTTCTTCATTAGTAGATTATTTAATAGAATTTTATTTCTCACTAGACCATGATACTTGGGATTTCCCTTGAAAATGGATGGTTCCTAAGGTACTCTTACTATCTCCACTAAAACCACCAAATTCATTATCTAAATACAAAGATAAATCAAAATTATTAGTTTTTTGGAAAAATTAAGTAATGTTGAATTATTATTTTTGAATACATTATAATTATTATACCTACATTTAAATTATATTCCTTAGGATTTGTTTGAAATCTAGGACAACGTCATACTACAAATATAATGTACGGTTTAATAATAGTAAAATATAATAAAGATCAAATTATTCTTCTTGAAATATTATTTTCATCTGGTTTCCCAACTTCATCCAAGTAACCATTTTCATTATAAATCATAATAGTTGTGTAACATCTTAACATGTGGGAATTTAAAATGGTGCCTTGAGCTAGTTGGACAAAAGTCTTGAAGCATGTTTCCCCAAACATGAGAGGCTATCGACTAGAAGTGGGGGCATATGGTATGTCTGAAGAGAGAAAATGAAATGATATCAGAGTAAAAAACCAGTGTAAATATCTAAAAATCATCCAAATTAGTAAATTAGAAGAGTGAAAAATTAGTAAATATAAACATGGATGTAGTAAAATAGAATTAATTAACATTCTGAATTACCATGTCAAATATACAAAACAGATTTCCACCTAGTCCAATCTCATATGAAGGAGTAAATAAAATATACAAAACTAAAAGTGCAAGGATCAACAACTAACTCATACATGAACTACACAACTAATCTCCCCATAAATTTCCAAGCCATCCTGCATGACCAATCTCAAGCTATAGCCCAACATGTGCCTGCAACCAAGTGAACATCTTCACAGGTACCCGGTGAAATGACAGTAGTAGTAGGGTGTGAGTAAAAAACATAATAGGTTACCACCATATGGTATCATAAATTGTTGTTAAATTTATTGTATGAATATATTATATACTAATCATGATAATAGTTATAAAAATAACAATAAACTGAGAAAAACTAATAATAAAATTCATATATGGAAAGCACAATGAATGTGCTCAGATAAAAGTACCATCATGTATATATATATAAATATCAATTTATAGATATATATTTCTATTAATATATATATATATAAGTAAATAAATAGATAACATGAACCAAACTGTAGGTAATCCTTCAGTCTGTAATCCCAATCGTCTGTACATCCTATTAAACAAGGCATTGTGCTTGATGTTGTAAAACATCAGTTGAGTATAATTAAGATTATTTTTGTGTTCCTAATACCAATTGACTATAATGGCTTCATCAAATGGTGTAAATGTATCTGATCAAGTTTTATCACCATAGGGGGATACATGTCGTAACCCTGGGTTTACCCATACTCACCTCCAATCACTATAATTACAGATTCTAGGTAATATCTAGACATCCTACAAATGGTATCAGAGCTATATTCCATACCAATAAATCCATGTAAATCCAATATGTTTTTTGTTCCCTAGGTATCACTCTATAGTTGGTCACAACATCGCATCTCAGATTATTCCTAAGGGGGTATCCCTTAGGCGATCGGTAAGGTAAGATCTTCATATCCAGGTACGTTCTCAAAATCTATTTAAATAAATGGATCAACAACTGTGTTCAATAAAATTATGGAGAGTATAGTAATGTTGTGTCCACATGACTCTTCTGAGCTTCCTATCAATTTATCAATGATATCATAATCTAATCCTCATTAGTATCTGAAGAGGGGCTTGATGCATCCCTATCAACCTACCTCTATAACTTTTAGTGGGGTAGGAATCCTAGTGAAAAATGTGACTTCTTGAAATTGGAAACTTTTAACATGTATAATTTATAAGATAGATCCTAGGAATTACCTCTAGGAGTCTTAATAATTTGATAATCAGTCATACACTCTCAGAATCTGGACCCTAGGTAGTGCGTCTGGTCATCCCTACTATTAACCACATCGCATCAGGCTCATAGAAAAAAATACCATGAATCACAGTTGCAAATAATTCCTACATCAATAGTAACCATTTAAACATCTAAACGAATGTTTTAGGGTATTCAAATCCCTAAAATAAATCAATGTAATAGTAATATCATGGGATTACATGTTCAATGCAGGTTCTGCATGCCGCCTGCTTCTATCTCTACCAAAACCAATGACGTATAAGCTCAGGGTTGGTCAAACATTGGGGAAACCATTACATCCCCTAGGTTAGTGCTATTGAGAGTCATCATTCTCAGGATCCTCAACGTTCACATGTAAATGTATTCATCCTTCTTGGGATCATCTAAGTCAAAACATAAGTAAGGGAATCCCTCTTGGGGTTCCAAATAGAAATAATGATGTGGGGAATCCAACATGGTATCCTCTTGGTCATATCATAATTGGAGTCATCCCACATGGGGTCCTCTTTCTCAGTTATAGTATTTGGTTGAGGTATGGTGCTAATGTATATAGGTTATTGGTGGACCCTGGTGTTCATTCAACTTAACTAATGAAACCCATTTATTTCAACAGTTTATTAGAATAAATCTAAAATGGGGTGTCACCCTAAAGGGAAATTTCAAGAATACAAATAATACCATAAAAATTCATAAATACCATAAGGAAGGTATGATATACCACATACCATTAAGAATATTTCAATTAATTTTCCAATAGCTAAAAATATCTATTGAGGCCCATCCAAGCTCATCTAATACATAAAAAATCCTATCACTTAACACAACCACTACATGGTAATTAATTATAAATACTATAATTAAATAATTAAACATAAAATGTTATAAATAATTTTAAAAAAACCAACTATAATGGAATAAATCTTGAAACCACACAGGCAGATCACATCACAATGGAACCGCAAAATAGCACTCACTGACGTCTCACAACATAATCCAAAACACAATCCATGCATAATACCTAATATCTTTCATCAAAACAACCATTAATGCATTTTAATTTAAGCTTAAAATATTTATAAATTCACTATATTTATGTGACCTGATGATATGGTATGTGGTGAAGTGAAGACAACATCTTGGTTTATCCACTTCCTTGGAATATTAAATTCCCTATCACTAGTATCTGATTGCACCATGCTCTGATGGAATCAATATTGAAAACCATAACTAGGGAAACTTAGAATCATGAAAAATTGTGGGATAATTGCTAGTAATCTTACTATATGAGAATTAATTCTGCAAAAAAGCCATTAAAGGACATGAAAACATCCCCTTGATGGAATATGAAGAGATGAATGAGGGGACGGAGCCACCTGGGAGAGAAAGGGGAAAAGAAAGAGGGGTATTCCGCTTTATATCCTGTAGGGAAAAGGGGTCATTTCACCATTTTAATGGTATTTATTTTTTGGATACATGGTTTTTCAAACTTTTTGACAACCATGTGGTTGGAACTATCTAGACCCCTCCACCTCATATGGTTTCAAATCATGATTTAGCATAATATACACCAACCATAAAAAATGGATGCAATAAGTTACATAACCATGATATTTTATCTCCTACCCAACTAAATGGTTTATAAAACCCTATTACTATATAAAATATGTCATAAAATTAGTTCATACATTTATCACTGATCGTGTTCCAACTGCGCACCATATGCTACACTTTTCGAAAACACTAGTTTTGAGACCAAACTCCTACGATTCTCCAGAAACATCACAGTCATCTTCCAAGCCATTTTATAAACATAAAAAATTATTTAGAGAAACTTTATCTCATATAATTCAATTTTCAATCACCAACCATTATTTTACCCACTCATTAATTGAAAACTAAAATTACTTTTGAAGATTTCATTCTCAAAAATAGAGGTCCTTATAACGTACCCACCATAACATTTCTCAACCACAATAAGAATTTTCAATCATAAAAATGAAAAAACAGACCTACATGGATTGTGAATTACATTAAAAAGGCCATATTTCATTTTTGAACGCCCAACGTACCTCCAAAGGCCACTTTCTAGTCATGGAACGTGTCCCATCAAAATTTGATCAAAAAATAAAAATTGCTTTAGAAACATCTAAATGAAACTTAACTGTCCTCATATAATATGAATTATGATCACGTCATTTCTGGATATATCAGTCAGCCTATGGAACTCCCCACTTTAGTGCCTTGATTTTCAAATAGTAATTCTGAGCTATGGTACTAACACCTTTTTAATTTCCAAAAGAATCATGTCCCTATTGTTCTGAAAACATTTCCAAAACATTTCTCACTTGACACATTTAATATAAAATGGTGATAATTCTGTTAATCATAGATTTGATGTAATGGTGGATTTCCAACCAATGAAGATCAACTTGGTCGTGATAAATTTTCCATGAAAAGCCGTGTTCATCCCTGCACTGCACCCATCTCATCCCAATGGAATACCTCTAGAAGTTCCGCACTAACCACATCCAACTATACATAAGAGATAAAGGTGAACCACCTCTAGATTACTATTCCTAAAAACACTCAACTCTCATATAAGATTCACCCTAAAACCCATATTTGGATGCATTTATCCTAATTTTCACTAATATCATCACTGAGTACAATTGTTAAAGTCTATAACTAAATTCATGTGACCTTTCCTAGTAAAATCATATCCTATTCATTCTTTTTTTATGCGATATCGTTAATAAAAAACTAGTAATTATCAAGGAATCCATAAATACATAGGTTTATTTATCTAATAACATGAAAAATCCAAAAAACAACTTCCAATTACTAGTCTTATCATCCTAGAAACCTTCTCATTTGAGGGTTAAAAGATGGAAACCAACATGCCACTCCCCGCCTTTGGATAATCCTTATAATTGCACCATAAAAATGAATCCCTGATCATTATAACCCATTCCCATTTATTATCAAACATAACAACCAACATGGATAAAAGATCCTTCATACCATGGCATCAATGAAAACATCATATGTTTTCCATTCCATATCCATGTAAATTTCACCCATGGTAATTCTACAACTCAAAACATAACAAGGTTCAATTCCATCAAATGGATGAAGTACAATGTCCACTTTATGGCCTGCCATATATCTATCCTCAAGCATAACTCCCCATGAGTTCATCCATTAAAACCAAAAGGGATGTTTTAAAATAATATAACATTGGAATATAATTTATTCCCTCTCAGCATACTTTGGATGATGCCGATATATTGGGCACGGTCATCTTTATCCTATAATTACAATAAGATTCCATCAATGGGTATGTATCTCTCCCCTCGATCCTTGCTCACATCAAATTGGATATACACACCCTTAACCAATTCTGGACACCACGACACTAGAAAATGCATGTACCAACCCAAACAAGGTACAACCACCTCATGAAACCCAATTTATCTTTGATGTATCCTCTATAATAGAGGGAAATTTTTCATTTATTCATGTCCATTAGGAAACCACACATACAGTACCTCTTTGAAATTATCGGACCTCATATCAGACCTGGCCACTCACAGATTCATGATTTAAATGGTACCATGAAAAACGTGTTCATACCATATCCTCCCGATTCACACTCTCATGACTCATCCATACAACACACTAATATTTTAATAAATATTTCTCTTTAAATAATTTTAATTCTTCAATAGATTTTGTTTCATGCAACAGTGAGTTTAAATGAACTACGAGACACTATTAATATAAAATGATTGTTATTACGTAGTCATTAAATTGGAAAGAACAAATTTGAATAACTAATTTATGAGATAAAAACAACGTTCTAACTCAATATGATTGTATTATTTATTTCTTAGAAAATAATCACACAATTTTTTGTAAATTGTCTTTATTATCGAAATATATATTTTCTTCAAAAATTTGTTTATTTTATTTTTATGATGGAATATTAATTTTTATATGTTATAGAAAATGGATATGAAAAAATTAATTTTAAAATTTTAAAATTATATGAAAATTATTTTTCTATTATTCTGAAAACAATTATTTTTAAGGAATAGTGAAAATACTTTTTCATTGAGAAAAGAAACTTCGTATAAAGTATTTTCAATGTAAATTCTTTTAGATTAGTATTAAATTTTAATTAATAAATTTTAATAAAATTATTTTTTTAAAAGGATTTTAAATAATAATTTATTATAAAAACATTTCATGTTTTAAAAGGGAATTTTTCTTCAAAACCATTTTCCATGGAATTTTATCGATTTTATTCAATTATTCAACTTTTATGTTTTAAATTTTAAAAAATGGATACCAAATTTAGATTCATAAGATTCAAATTTATTGAATATTTCTATATTATTTTTTTATAATATGAATAGTAACCTTGGTAAATTATTTTACCATGGTAATGGGTAAATTAGGTAGTTTAGGTTAAAAATAAAAAGATAATGACTATAAAATGACTCTACCACATGAAAAAATTTTATTGAATGAAAATAATTAAACCATTAACACATAAATATATAAATTAAGTTTTTTAATGGACACTTGTCAATGAAAATAACAGAAATAATATTTAAATCAAAGAAGTTCACAAAATTTCACTTTCTTTGTCTTAAATATCCCTTATGTGTCAACATGGGGAAAAATTTATGTTATGAATGAATATAAATGTAAATGTTTAACTTAAAAAAATAGTATCATGAAATTTTTTTTTTTTGATTTTTCGGCCACTTATATGAGAATGTGATATTTATAATATTTTATTTAATAAAAATTTAAAGATTCCATATTCTTGTTTTAAATGCCATATCATTTTTAATACAGGTTCACAAAAACAATATATTCAACTATAAATATTTTTCTAAAATATAGAATATTTATCTTTGTCATGGTGATTTATTTATAATTTTTAGTTGACAAATAAGTGGATTAAATAATTATACAATACTAATGTAGTATTTATTTTATTAATGGAAATATCAATGAAATGTTACCAAAATATTAAACTAAAAAATAATTTTAAATAATTAGGTTGGTCAATGAATTGTTAAGTATAATTTCACCTCATATGTATAAAATAAAATATATTTTTTATTTTAACTTGTTATATTGTTATTTAAAATTCCAAGTAATTAATTGTGTAGAAATAGACAATAATGATATTTTATAAAAATAATATATTATTAAAATAGTTAAAATAATAAATCATATTTAAAAAATTTATAATATCCTCTAAAATGATATGTATGTTTCATTTATGATCTTAAATAAATAATATAATTAAAAATTTCAACCTTTTAACACTGAAAAAATTGTTACCTTAGTTAAAATGAAAATAGGTTAACTAAGGGTTAATCAGAATGATAAGAATTAAAATTATTAAAAAACATCTCTAAAATCTATTGGTTGATTATATTACAACATTTTATCATATAATATATGAATAAATTTCATTTTTAAGGTATTTTTATTGATATTGAATTTATTATAAATTAATATTTTTGGAAATGCCAAAAGTGCCCATCACCTCAATTATAAATGGGATCATCCTCCCTCACTTCTTCACATCACATTTCGCCTTCAAGATTGACCATACCCTACCAATTTACCTTCCCAACTTCCTTATCCAAATTCTAGATTTTTCAGATGATTCAAAATACCAACCCAAGTGTCCCTAAGAGGATATCTAAAGGAAGTTCTCCAAAGAAGAGGTAATCATCTTTACAACTCTTTCAAGATTATTTATTATTCTACATCCTCTTAATGTATTTTTTGAATTATAAAGTTATAATTCAGTGTCAACCATATTCTGAGATGTTATTTTGATTAAAAAACAATCATATTCCACATTTTATCTATCCTATGCAAAACAAAACATCACACGTGCCTACATATGCCTTACCATCTCCACATCGTTGTGTAATCTATTTTTCATCACAAAATTATTAGGATGTTTTTAATGATCGAAATAATATTTATATATAATAATTATAACATGATATTTATTATGGAAAAAATATATACCCCTTCTAGTTTCTTACCCATTTACCATTAAGGGAATGATACCATCGCTCGTGCGTACATACGGCCTACCATCTCCAAGATTTGTTCTGATTAATTTAACATGTTCATTATTAAATAATGATTATAGAAATGAATAAAAAGAATAAATATGATATAAATAACATTAATATAATTCTATAAAATATGGAACCATATACTATTCATAATAAATGTGAATTATATGACAAAACATAGATTGGAAAATGAAGTCGTTAACGCCTGAGAGTAGGGTAATAATGAAATAATATTATGAAATCAATGATAAATGATATAATAGGATCATATATAATATCATATATATTAATATTATTTTTAAAAAAATTAATAAAATTCTTTAAACTATTTTAAATGAGTTTTGAATACGTAAAACGGTAATGAGACTAAAGGTGAGGCTTAATTTCACAATCTCATTATTATTCAGGATTGTTAATATGTATGTATATATTGAGAAATATTTATCTTCAATATCCATTTTCTTTAAAAAAAATCCCAAACTATTTGTACTATTCTTCTAATATTGTGAAAGTAATTTTTACCAATGTTTAATTTCTACTAAAGGGTCCAAAATGAATCTTTTTTTCATTTTCCAAACAAGGTACTTTGTGACTTTTCTAGAAAAATTATGAAAGGGTTGTTTATTTAATTTATATTACATGAATGGATTTTTTTGATTTGATGAATCCTTAAGGCCTTGAAGCATCCCTTACAATATTACATGGTTATCTTCTAAGAATCAATTTTATTTTAAAATTGCAAGGAATTTTAATTAAACAAAATGTTTTCAAAGAATAATGGATATTTTATTCATGAATTATTTTCAAGAGATCACTCAAACTTGTTTTCTATCTAAAATAAAATTATGTAATGTTATTTATGGTTTAATGGCTATATTTTTCAATTATATTATCCTCATTATTTCTATGGTTGTTGTATGTTTATCAGGGATTGATATTTATTCAACCCATTTATTTTCATTGGTTCTGATATGATAAATGATTTATGTTCTTCTAGAACTCATATGTATGATTTTTATTATGTGATGATAGGGACCTATATCTCCCTCCAAAGAATTTTATGAAGAATTATATCTCATGATATAGATAGAACAAGAATAAGGAGTGAACTCAATTAAAAATTACAGGGTTGGAATAGGGAGTTGAGCTTGTCCAATACTGTAATTTATCCACTATCGTCGTCTTGAAAGTGATCCTTTACTAATATTGAAATTATTTTCTATGCTTTTGTGTATTCGAAAATTTCATTCCTTATGTTATTCTCTCATGTAATATTTTCATTTATTATTTATGACATTCTATGATTTATTATAGGATATGATATAATGATCTTTGATTTATAGGATATAATTTTCAAATGTTATGTTAATGTTATAATGTTATATGATTATGATATGATTGGTATCTCCTTTATTTAACCTTACTGAGCATATGAGTGCACCCTCTCTTATGATTCTTTTCCCTAGGATATGAACAAATTTATTTACTATGATGTATTAAAAAGGGTTTTTAGTGATTAAGGAATAAATTGGAGATGATTTATATGCGTTATGAATTAGTTGTTTATGTTTCCATGTTTCCAAAGATAATAAAACTATACAGTTCTAGGGTGGTTTTATTATGTTATATAATGAATATTATTATATTTAGATGTAATGTCTATGAATGAATGTTATAGGCTATTATAGTTGGTATTAGAGTAAGGATTATTTAAACATTAGAAACTAAGATTAGAAAACCATAGTAAGAACACTGAGGATAAGTCTATGTATAGAATAAATTTTTCAGGTTTTGGTAATGATCCTGAATAACCATTGATAAAACCTAATGTGTCTTTAATTTACATTTTATAAGTAACTTCCCTTGATTATGTGGTTTCCCCACTATGATTAGTGTTACTCACACTATAATGTCTTGTTTTAGTCAGTGACAGGAACCTGAGGAAACCGCATTAATGCTAAATGTGATGGGAAATGAAACAGTCTTCCTCCATATCAACCAAATTTTATGGTAGATGGCATAAATTATTTTTTCGATTCTCACACAAATTTCATAAGACATGAATCATGTAAGACATCCATATGATTAAAAGAGGGAACCACATTCTATCGAGACCTTCATGATGTTGTGTCCACCTTCTTTCAGTGGGTCATTTAATCCACTAATGGATAAACAATGGATCAGTACCACTAAAAATAAATTTTTATTTCTCTAATGTTAAAAACACGAGAAAGTAAATTTGAAAGTCTATTATCAGGATTGTGAAGCATATTAATGGTTGAACAACATCATGAATACAATGCAACGATATGTAATTGACTCCATTGAATCTGATGGGTTCAATAACTTATTTTTCATTATATACATTCCATGTATTCTTCATATAATGATGGAGAAGGTGTTACTTGATATTAAACAAAAGGATGATATATTAGTTAGTACCTGTGAAGAAAATATCACAAGACTTGCAATGTGCACTTCTATAATTATCATCCAACTTGATAGAAAGTATGATTGATTCTTAATTGGCTTAAAACCCCATATTTGAAGGGAATTATCTATAAGGGACATCAGTTACAATTAGTATATCATTTGATATAATCTCGAGGTTGATATGGATATTGGAGTCACCCTTTAATCTTATGGATTTTATAAGAAGATAAAAATGGAATTCATGGTAAAATATTAAAACCATAGTGAAAATAATATGATATTAACTTTATGATAGAGGATTGGAAATAAACATGGATGAAATTGTCTTAAGGGGACTAGTAAATGTTTTAAATGTTGGAAAGAAGATCATCAGGGAATTGACTTCTGAAGTGATGGGACAAATATATCTAATGATTCAAATAGAGTAAATGATGCATGGAATTCATCTCCCACACGTCAATGATTTATGTGAAATAAAAATGGGAATTATGATAACCAATGACCCATATTGAGGAATATCAATGATTATCAATGTCAGTAACCTCTAAATACCAATGAAAATGGAAAATCACATGTGATCACTACTGGTGATGTGGAGTATGAAAATTAAGTGGTGAAATCTACATTTTTCATCCCCTCTAAAAATATAATGTTTTATTTGATTCTAGATCCACCCACTATTTTATTTAAAATGGATTTTATAAGGGTATCTCTATATTACCTCAACAATTAGATTTTGAGTTAGCTTTGAATACTCCTAATGGAACAATTGTCACATAACATGTTTATAATTCTTATCCTATTGATGTTTGTGAGAAAGTGCTTCCTATAAATTGTGTGATCCATCCATTAGTTTAATTCAATGTGATTCTTTGAATGGATTGTATTTATCTATATGTATCTCATATCAATTATCATGGAAGGTAAGTCACATTTTATATTCCTAATTTAATCTGTTATCAACTATTAATATAAGGATAAATATGAACTTTTAGTGGAAATTAAATCTATCTTGTGGTTCTTTATTCCTATAAATGAATGTTTTTTATATTATATGGTTGGGGAGAAACTCACCATTAAATATAAACCTATTTTATGAGTGTTTTTATTCATTTTTAGAATAATTGGTTGGTCTTTTATCAAATCATGAAGTTGAGTTTTTAATAGAACTCATACCGAGTGAAATACATATTTTAAAGACTTCTTTTAGAGTGGCCCCGTTTGAGTTGCAAGAATTGAAAAATTAACTCTCAGATACTGTTGATAATGAATTCATATGACATAGTGTTTCACCTTGGGGTACAATAGTTTTTATTATTAATAAGAAAGATATATCACTGAGACTCTTTATTGATTATCGAGAACATAACAAGATTAGAATCTATAAAAAATATCTTTTATCCCATATTAAAGAATTATTTGATCAACTACACATAGCTCAATACATTTCTTAAATTGATATTTGTTTTAGATATCATCATTTGAGGTAAATATATAGGATATACTCAAGAAAAAATTCCATACAAGATATGTAAAATATAAATTTATAATGATTCCTTTTGGTCATACAAATGTTTTCACTATCTTCATGGATTAAATTAATATATCCTTTAGATACTATTTTGATATGTTCGTGCCTGTACTTATAGATGATATTCCATTATATTCAAAGAGAGAGGAATAACATTAATATCACTATAGGATTGAACTAAAGACCCGGATAAAGAATAAAATTTATGAAAATTTTACCAATTGTGATTTTTTCTTCTAATAGTTTCTCTTTTGGGTCACATAATCTCAAGAGAGGGGATATATATGGATCCAAAATAGAATTAAGTTATTATACATTGGCCCATTCCAACAACCATAACTGAGATCCATATTTTTCATTATTTGGATAGAAATTATTGATTTTTGGTGAAATATTTATCATGTTTATCTAATCCAATCACCGATTTGACTTTGAATAGAGTTATGTTAGTATATATTAAGGAATGTAAAGAGAATTTCAAGGAGATGAAAAGATGGTCACTATGTGCCCCTATGCTTACACTACCCTGTAGTATAGAAATGTTTGTTATCTATAGTTATGCATCAAAGAAGGGGATGTGATATTTTTTCATGAAGGTTTATATGGTGATAGATTTTTACTCATAATAATTCAAAATACATGATAAAAAATACTCAACTTAGGATTTGAAGTTTTGTAATGTAATTTTTTCATTAAATATATAAAGGTATAGTATTTAGGGAGAAATATGTAACATATATAATGATCATAATATATTAATGTATATTTTCACTCAAAAGTAGATGTATATGTTCTAAAAAAGATGGTTATAGTATATTAATGATTATGAATTCTCAATAAATTACCACCCTGGTAAATAAAACATGGTGGCAGATACTTTGAGTCAAAAGGATCATGACAGCTTATCTATGTTGAGGATTACAAAAGATCTAATATTTATGGATTTGAAATTTCTAGATCTAGAAATCATAAAGGGACTGGATAAATATTATCATTCTCAAATAAATATCCAACCATCAATAAATGTGAAGATTAAGGAGGCGAAGAAAAAAGATATAAACATAAAAAGGAAATTGAGAAATGATCATGATTTAACATTTATTTTGATGGAATATTAAGGTTCTAGAACCGTGTTTATATCCCTCCCATACCAAATATAATAATTATTTTGTTGTATGAGACTCATAGTTCATCAATATTTATTGATCATGTAAGCACCAAGATGAAAAGTGCCCTAAAAGAGTATTTCCGGTGGGATGGCATGAAGAGAGATATTACAGAGTTTGTTTCTTAGTGTTTGGATTATCAGAATGTTAAGGTTGGGAGACCTAAGTATAAGAGGATGTTACAACCATTACCAATATCAGAATGAAAATGGGAAAAAATGATCATGTATTTTATCATTGGTATTCTCAAATCATCTAAAAACCATAATATTATATGGGTTATAGTCGATCTCTTTATGAAGATGGAATAATTGATTTCTATTAGAGAATATTTTTATATTGATAAAATTACATAAAATATATTGTGGTAGTGGTGATATTTCATGGAGTACCACTTTCCATTACATATTATGAAAATCTTAGGTTTACCATGATGTTATAGAAAATTCTTTTGTATGGTCAAGATATAGAGTTATGTTTCATAACCACATATCATCCCTAGAAAGATAGTCAGACTAAGAGGAAAATTCAAACTTAAGAAGATATTTGGAGATCCTGGTCTATTGATTTGAAATGTGTTTGGAATCAATACATACCTTTGGTATAATTTTCATACAATGATATCTTTCAATCTATAATTGAGATGTCTCTTTTTGAAGACCTATATGATAAGAATTGCATAAATCCAACATGGTGGAATGATATTAGGAAATGAAGGCTAGTGGGATCATATTTAGTTGAGGAGATGGAAGAGAAGGTTGTATCTATTCAATATAACATAAGAGAATCTCATATTTAATAAAAAATATGATGACAATATATGAGAAGAACTAAAATTTGAAGTGTGTGACAAGTTTTTTCTATGAATAATTCCATGGAAGAGAGTGATATGATTTGTAAAAGACATATCATATTTAATAAAGTATCTATTGTTTGGAGCAAGAGGCATCCTATGATTGGAACATATGGTACACTACAGTTTAGAGTCATGTATAGAGGACTGTTGGCATCTCATGCTTGGAGCATAAGGCATCTTTTATTTGGAGTAAGAGGAATCCTATGTCTAGAACATAGGCCGAACTATAGTTTAGAGTCATGTAGAGAGGACTATTGGTAGCTCAGTCTTGGAGCAAAAGACATCTCTTTTTTGGAGTAAGAGGCACACTATGTCTGGAACATAAGGCGACTATAGTTTAGAGTAATATAGAGAGGACTATTGGCATCTCACGCTTAGAGCATAAGGCATCTCTTATTTGGAGTAAGAGGGATCCTTTGTATTGAACGTAGGGTGACTACAATTTAGAGTCATTTAGAGAGGAATGTTGGCATAAGGTACATATAAATGGTTGGTGTTGGTTCTTACACAAGGGTGACCCATTCTCGTTCGACTTGGCTTAAGAGCCAAGTGATATGGTTTGGAGGAGTCACCTAAGGAATGGTTTGACTCATGGTACTCAGGGAATTGATAATGGGAATCTCAACTCAAAACATAGGAAACTAACCAAGAGGTATATGTTGACTCAAGGTGTTTCATGGTGTGCGGAGGAGCATCTAAAATCATGGAATTCCATAGGTTGAAGGTGGGAGTGCATACAGGCGCAATGGAAAATCCCAACGTTCCGGCCTGGGATGTTTGCGATGCAAATCTCCATTTTTCATGGGGGTCAGTGACGGTAACGAAGGGCTCGGCCTGACACTGACCCCGAGTGGGTGTGCGGGGTGCAACCCCCGTGGTATAGACCGGCGGGTGAAAATGTTGAATTCTTGCAAAGGACATGTCTTCACGAAGTAGCTTTGCAGAGAAAAGGGGCTCGTGGAGCATGGGATCTCACGAAACATGGACTCATAGAGCATGGACTGGCGGAGCATCATCACGAAGCATGGACTCGCGAAGAATGGTCTCACGGATAATGGACTCAAAGATCAACAATGTAAAGGAAGCTTCTTGTGGAGCATGGGCTCGCGGAGAAGTAATGTGAAGGAAGCTACTCGCAGAGCATGGCCTCACGAAGCCACTTCACGAAGGAAAGCGGAGCTCTGAAAACCTGTAGATCGGCCAACCAAGGGGCGAAATGGCCATCCAGTGAAGGAGGGTGAGATGGGTATTTTTAGGCAAGGGGAACCATGATGCAGAGCTCGCCCGGTGCGAAGACGGAGCTTGCTCCGTGGCGGATCATGTACGTCAAATGCAGTCACAGAGCATCCCACCTCTTTGCTTCATGGCGGGTCTTCGCGGCGCATCACGCATGTAAAAGGGTTTCATGGAGCTTCCCACCTCCTTGCTTCGCAGTGGCGCTCTGTGATCATGGAGGGGGCTTCGTGAACGGGCTTTGCAAACCAGTTTTCCATCCCAAAATCAAATGTCCATAACTCCTAATCCGTACCTCTGTTCAGGCACTATGAAATACCAAATCGAAGATTGAGAAATGAGACACTATCTTGGATTATTAATGGAATCATTTGGAAAATTTTGGGGAAGGATTTTATGTTCTAACAAACAACATAATTCCTTGAAGCATACCATACAATATTTTGAGGTTATCTTGAAATAAAATGTTTCCATTTAGAATTAGTCATTATTTTAAGAACATTGTTTTCAAACTAGAAGGGATATTTTTATCAAGAATTATTTTTAAGTGATCTACCAAAATTATTTTCCATCTATGAAAACATTATTTTATGTTATTTATTAATTAAAGGGGATATTCTCACGGATATTATCCCAATTCCTTTTATTTTTGTTTTCTGTTTATGACGTAATGATATTTGTGAAATTCTTTTCTTTTCTATGGGTTAAGATATGTTACAAGGATTTTTATAAAACCCATTTATTTTTATGTGTTCTGATATGATAAATTATTTATGTTCTCATCAAACACATATGTATAGTTTTCATTATGTGACGGTTGGGACCTTTATCTATCTACAACGCATTGGGTAAAGATTTATATCTCATGAGATACATATGACTAGAACGAGGAGTGAACTCGGTTCAGAAATGCAGGGTTGGAATGGGGAGTGAACCAGATTATGTATAGGACTTTTCCCTCTATGATGGTCTTGTAAATTTGTCTTGACTAATATGTAAATGATTTTATATTCTTATGTGTCTTCAACAATTTTATTTCTTATGTTATTGTCTCAAGGAATATTTTATTTTATTCTTTATAAACTTCTATGATTTATTCCCTGACATGATATCATGATCTTTGATATGTAGGATATAATTTCAAAATGAGATGTTTATGTTCTTATGTCTTATGATTATGATATGATTTATATATTCCCCTTTTACCCTTACTAAGCATATGATATCACCAATTATTATATATCTTTTCTCTAGGATATAATGAATGGTATTAAGTAAGATGTTTCAAAATGGGTTCTAGTAATGAAAAAATATGCATAAGACAATGTGGTTTCTTTATGAATCCATTGTTTATATTTCCATGTTTCAAAAAAAATAAACATGTGCAGTTCTAGTTTGGATTTGTTATGTTATGTAATGAATATTCTTCTATTTAGATTTAATATATATTTATATAAAGTATGGGTTGTTATAATTAGTATCAGATAAATGTTTAGTTAAACTATATAAACTAGTATTATAAAATCATATTAAGAACCATATAGATAATTCTAAGTATATGATACAATCCTATAGTTTTAAAAATGGTCATGAATATCCTTGGACATTACCAAAGTTATCCTGGATTAAAATTTTATTAGTAATTTCCCTTGATTATGTGGTTTTCACACTATGATTAGGGTTTCTCACACTATGTTTCTTATTATTAGTTAATGTATGGAACCTAAAGGAACCACATTGATGTTGAATGAAACGAGTAAATAAATTATTTCCCTCCTGAGAAACAAATTTTTACGGAATCTGAAATAAAAAATCTTTTTTTATGGTCACACAGTTTTCTCAATCTATGAATCATATAGGAATTCCAAATGAGAAAGTAGGGAACAAAATTCTATTGAGTCCTTAATGAGGATGTTTCCACCATATTTTAGTGCGTCTTTTGATCCACTAGTGGATAAAATACAGATCAATACCACTAAAAATATATTTTTTGTTCTCCAATTTCATAACATGAGAAATTAATTTTGGAAGCCTATCATTTGGAGTGTGAAGTGGATCAATGGTGGATCCTCATCTAGAATACGAGGCAATGTGATGAAATTGACTCCATTGAATGGAATGAGATAAAGAAATCATTTTTTAATAATTACTTCCCTCATATTCTTCATATGAATATTCAGATAGAGTTCCTTGGTATTAATAAAAAGGATAATGAATCTTTTTGTACTTATAAAGAAAATTGTACAAGTCCTTCAAGGTACTCTTCTAGAATTATCATCCAACCAGAAAGAAATTTGGATCAATTATTTACTGGATAAAAACTATGTCTCTAAATGGCATTGGCAATAAGGAAATTCATTGGATATGAAGAAATAATTTGATGTTCTCTCATGGTTGAGATGAATATTAGATTTACTCATTAATCTTATGGGTTTGAATAAAATATAAAAATTGAATGCAAGGTAAAATCTTAAAGCCATAGTAAAAATAAGATGAGTTTTCCTTTATGATCAATGTATGGAAAAAACATTGAGGAAACTCTCTTAAAGGGACTAGTAAATATTTTAATTGTAGGAAATATGGTCATTAGGAAATTGGCTGCCAATGTGATGGAAAAAATATAGCTACGGATGTGGATAGAGAAAATGATACACATAATACACCTCCCACACTTAAATTATTTAAGTTCATAGAAAATGGGCATTATGCTAACCAGTTCTCAAATATGAGGGTTATCAACGATGATTGATGTCAGTAACCTCTTAAGGCCAAATACAAAGATCACATGTGATCACTAACGGAGAAGTTGAGTGTAAAAATTAAGTAATGAAAGGTATATATACCATCCAATCTAAAATAAATAATGTTTTATTTGATTCTAGATCAATCCACTCTTTTATTTATAAAGAATTTGATAAGGTTATATTCATATATCCTAAAAATTTGGATGTTGAGTTTTCTTGAAAACTCCAAATGGAACAATAATCACGTCACAAGTTAATAATTCCACTTCAGTTAATGTTTATGGGAAATTGCTTCCTAGAAATCATGTGATCCTTCCTTTAGTTTAATTTTATGTGATTCTTTGTATGTATTGGATTTCTCTATATAAAGATCATATCAAGTTTCAAGGAAGGGAAGTCACATTTCATAATTCGAATGAATTCATGATCATATATCGATTCCAGGGTAAATAATAAATTCTAATTAAAATTAAATCAATAATGTGGGTATTGATTCATATAATTGAAGGTTATTTTTCTCAGATGGTTGAAGAGAAACTCAAAATTACTGATACACCTATTGAATGGTAGTTTTGTTATGTATTTCTGAGATAATTTCTCGGTCTTCCACAAAATCGTGAAATTAAGTTTATAGTAGAACTAATTTGGGTGATCTTCCTATTTCAAACACTACTTATAGAATGAAACCAATTGAGTTGTATGAATATAAGTAGAAAATCCAACATAATCATGACAAGGGATTCATATTCCTTAGTGCAACACCTTAGGGTGAACCTGTTCTATCTATGAAGAAGAAATATGCATAAATGGGACTCAAAATTGATTATTGAGAACTTAACAAGATCAATATAAAGGGAAAATATATTCTCCCCAATATTTATGACTTATTTTATCAACTACATGGAGCTAAATACTTTTCTATGATTTTTCTTCGTTCTGGATATCATAAATTGAGGGTAAAGAAGGAATATATATCCAATATGTTATTACATAAGAAGATATAAAGACTATGAATTTATAGTTATGCCTTTTATTCTTACAAATTCCCCCTCAATATTAATTGATTAAATGAATAGAGTCTTTATATACTATCTTTATTATCTTGTCGTAGTCTTTATATATGATATTCTTCTATATTCAATGAACCAGTAAGAATATTAAGAACACTTAATAATTTTACTAAAGACCCTGAGTGTGTATAAATATTTTGAAACATTTACCAAGTGAAGATTTTGGCTTCAAAAAGTATCATTTTTGGGGTCACAAATCTTAAGAGAAGGGATTTTTATGGATACTAATAATATAGAAGTTACTGAATGTTGTTCTCAACCAAAAAACATAAATAGGATCTATCGTTTTCTTAGTTTTTCTTGATAATATCAATTCTTTTTGAAATATTTCTCACGATTATCTAATCTAATCACTATGTTGAATCAAAAGGGATTTAAGTTTATATGGACGGGGAAATGTTAACATAATTTCAAGGAGATGAAAATAAGGTTATTTAGTGCACCTATTCTAACACTACCCTATAGTGGAGAAAGGTTTCTGAGCTATACTAATGTATCAAAGAAGGGGATATAATGTGTTCTCGTGAAAAATTTTATGGGGATATGTTATATATCAAAAAAATTGAATTTTCATGAGTATAATTACCCAAATCATGATTTGTATTTAGCTGTAGTAATTTTTGCATTAAATATATGGATGAATTATCTTTTTTGAGAAATATGTGAAATATTTCCTAATTAAAAAAGTTTATAGAATATTTTCACTCAAAAGGAGTCGAAAATTCTCCAATGAAGATGGTTGGAATTATTAAAGACTATGACTAATCAATACATTACCGCCCCGGGAAAGATAACAAGGTGGTATTACATTGAGTTGAAAAAAACATGCTTGTATTTCTATGATGAGGATCACAAAAGATCCAATATTTGTGGATTTTAAAATTATGTATATGGAACTCATAAAGTAAGCGAAGAAATATTATATTTCTCAAATGAATGTTAAACCATATATATAAGTGAAGATTAAGGTGGTGAAAAAGGAAGATATAGAGGTAAACAATAAGGTGATAAATGTTCCTAATTTCAACATTATTGTGATGGAATAATTATGTTTAGGAACATTGTTTGTTACTTTCCCATGCTAGATTTAAATAAGGTGTTGTTGGATGAGTCTCATAATTCAACATTCAATATTCAACCTTGAATCACCATGATATATAGAGACCTAAAAGAGTATTTCAAGTGGGATGGCCTGAAGATAAATATTATAGAGTATGTTTCTCGGTGCTTGGTTTGTCAAGAAGTTAAGGCTGAGATATAGAAGTCAAAGGGGAAGTTACAACCATTACCCATACTAGAATGGAAATTGGAAAAAATAATTGTGGATTTTTCCTCAGACTTCCCAAAACATATAAAATACCCAATGTTATATGGGTTATAGTTGATCCTCATTCAAGATTTTCAATCATTATTATTATTAGTTATGATTTATATCTTGAATAAAATTACAGAATATATATTAAGATAGTGGTGATATTTCATGGAGTACCACTTTCTATTATATATGATCGAGATCCATGGTTTACCTTGATGTACTAGAGAAGTCTTGAGTAGGTTCTAGATACAGAGTTAAGTTTAAACACTACTTATCATCCTCAAAGATATAGTCAGTATGAGAGGACAATGAAAACTCTAAAATACATGTTTAGAGCATTATTTATGTATCTCAATGGTTTTGGGATCAACAGCTACCATTGGAATAATTTTATTACAATAATAGCTTTCACACCAGTATTCAAATGGATCTTTATGAAGGCCTCTATGGTAAGGAGTGCAGAACACCAACATGAAAGAATGAAGTTGGGGAAAGAACGCTATTAGGACCTGATCTAGTAGAGTAGATAGAAATTAAGGTGAGATCTATTCAATAGCACTTAAGAACATATCATATTTGAAAAAAAGTTAAGCTGACAATCAATGAAAAGAACTAGAGTTTGAAGTGGGTGAAAATGTTTTCTTATGAATATCTCCCTTAAATATAGTGATTATATTTTTAAATAAGCCCAAGATAATCTCTCTGTATATTAGTCTTTTAAAATTCTTATGCATTTTGGAATAGTATCTTATACATTGGTTCTTCTATGGAATCTTTCTCAAGTTCGATGTGTTACATGTATCTCACTTGAAAAAGTACATACCTTATCATTCACATGTACTAATATCAGAATTCATGCTAGTGTAAAAATATCATTCTTATAAATAAAAACGGATATAGATTATTTATAATAGAGAAAAATTTTGCGGAACATGACCACTCACTTGGTTAAAGTTTTATGGCCAAAAAACCAATTTGAAATAGCTATTTCGGAAACTAAGGATGTGATGAGGAAGAGGTATCCTCATCTCTTTGTATCCAAGTGATGAGTATTGAGAGTAAAACTCAATTTAAGTGGGTTAAAATGTAACACCATTATATTTTTATAAATATTTCTCTTTAAATAAATTTAATTCATTAATGTCTTGCATTGCACAAAACTGTGAGTTTAAACAATCCATAAGACACTATTAGTATAAGATGACCATTATTACATACCTGTAAAATTGGAAGGAATAAATATTAATAACTAATTTACGAAAAAAATAAATATCCAAACTAAAATGAATGACTTTGTAAGTGATTATAAAATAATTACATTATTTTTAATAAAATCATTTATTCATCAAAAATATGTTTTCTTCAAAAATGAGTTTATTTTATTCTTATGAGTGAATAATAATTTTCTGATGGTCTATAAAATGGATTTAAAAAAATAATTTTATAATGTCAAAAATATTTTAAAATTAAATTTTTAATCTTCTATAAACATTTATATTTATGTAATATAGACAATACTGATTTTTATGGAAAAATGTATTTTATTTTAAAGCCTTTACACAATAAAAATATGTTTTTGGATTAATTTTAAATTTAAATTATATAATTTTATTAAAATTATTGATTTTAACAAGGATTCTATACAAAAAAGTATTATGAAAACATTTCGTGTTATAAAAATGAATATTTTTGAAAAACTGTATTTCATGGAATTTTTTCAATTTTATTAAATTATTAAAATTTTGTGTTTTGAATTTTCAAAAATGGATACATATTGTATATACATAGGATCAAAATTTATTTAATAAGTCCCTTTTATATTTTTTTCTATAATAATAGTAATTGTGGTAAATTTTATTACCAAGGTAAATAGAAATTTTGGTAATTTGGGTTTAAAAAATGATAAAGACTATAAAATGACCCTAAAACATGACCAAATTTTATTGGATGAAAATAATTTGACCCTTAACACATAAAAATAGAAATTAAGATGTTTAATGGACACTTTTCAATGGAAATGACTTATATAATATTTAAATCAAAGAAAGTCCAAAAATGTCACATTCTTTGTCCTAAATCTCCCTTATGTTCCCACATGGGTAAAAGGAATTTTATGAAAAAATATGAATAAAAAAATTAAATTAGTAAAAATATATTAATAATAAAAATTTATTTTTTGATTTCTGTGCCACTTAGAATAGATTATGATATTTATAATATTTTATTTAATAAAAATTTAAAGATATAACATTATTTTTTTTAATAATATATCAATTTTAATATAGAGTTTCCAAAAATATATATTATCATATAAAAATTATTATGAAAAATATAATATTTACCTTTATAGTGGTATATTATTTTTAATTTTAATTGAAAAAATAATTATATTAAATAATTACAAAACAATGATGTAGTAATTATTTTATTAATTGAAATATCAAAGAAATGTAACCACAAATATAAAAATAAATATAATTTTATATAATTAATGTGATTAACAAATTTTCTAGATGCCCGTGGCCTCTTATAGCTATAATAAAATATATCATTCAAAGTTAAATTATTATCTTAATATTTTAAAAGTCCATGTAATGAATAGTGTCTAAATCGAAACGGATGATATTTTATTAAAATAATATTTTATTGAATTATTAAAAAATAATAAAATAATGTTCAAAAATAAAAGAAAAATATAATATAGTCTAAAATGTTATAAAATATTCATTGGTGATATATTTGTTTTCACATAAGTAAAAATATAATCCTTTTAATATTTATGAAATTGTTACCATAGTTAAAATTAAAATAGGTTAACTAAGAGTTAATCACAATGATATGGTTTAAAATAATTCCAAAACATATATAAAATATATTGGTTGATGAGGTTAGAACCTTATATAATATTATATTCTAATAAATATAATTTTGGATCTATTTTAATTTATACTAAATTTATTATAAATTATATTTTAAAAGATTCTAAAAGTGCCCCTTCACCTCAATAATAAAAGGGAACATCCTTTCTCACTTCTTCACATCACATTGAGCATTAAATCCCAACCATTCCCAAAAAATCCCTTAAAAACATACCTAGACAATTTGTAGTGGTTTTTTCTTCTAAAAAATTCTAACCCTAGTGTCCCTAAGATAAGATCTAAAGGAAGTTATCTAAAGAAGAGTTAATCATCTTTAACAACTCTTTCAAGATTATTTATTCATCTACTTATTATTCATGTTTTGTTTCTATTATAAATAAATAATTCATGTATCAACCACATTTTGAGATATTATTATGATTATTCAAAAACATTATTCCACCTTCCATCTAATGAAAAAGAAAATCATTGTGCGTGTGTGTATGTACAACTTACCAACTCCATGCCGTGGTGTAATTTATTTTTCATCACCACTTCATTTGGATAGGTATAATGATGGAAATAATATATATATATAATAATTAAAAATGATATTTATTCTACAAAAAAAATATAAAAACCAATCACTTCGTTACCATTTTTTCATTAAGGGAATGATATCATCACTCGTGCGTACATATGTCTTACCATCTCTAAGATGTGATGTGATTAATTTTATATGTTAATAATTATAGAATGATTATATAAATGTATATAATGAATAAATATTATATATTTTACATTAATATAATTATGTAAATTATGGAACTATATCTTATTCATAGAAAGAGGAAGCTGTTAACACCCAAGAGAAGGGTAATAGTGAAATATTATTAATAAACAGGTGATAAAATTGTAAAATAGGATTATATATAATATTATAAATTTTAATATTGTTTTGGAATAATTTAATATAATTTTTTAAACTATTATATATGAGTTTTAAATATGTATCAAGGAAATCAGACATAAGGAATGGGTTAGTTTTATAATCTCATTATTATTTATGATTATTTATATGTAAGAATCTGTTGGGGAATATTTATATTCCATGTCCATGTTTTTAAAAATGTTTTCCAATAAATTTTTCCAATTATTCTATAATTGATAAATTCATTTTTTCCCATGTGTGAGTTTTTACTGAATGGTTTGAATGAAATATTCTGTTCCTTTTCCAAATAAGTTACTTTTTGACTTTTCCAGCAAAAGCACGAAATGAATGTTTTTTAAATTTGTACGAAATGAATGGATTTTTTTACTTTAATTATTTTTTAATTACTTGAATATTATTTTATAATCTTGATATTTTATAGTAAAAAATTCATTTAAAAATTTGTAACATTTTAAGAAAATAAAATGTTTTCAAAGAAGAAAGGATAGTTTCTTTAGAAAATGTTTTCCACTTACAATGAAATTATTTTGTGTTATTTATTCTTTAATAGGGATAATTTTCAAGGATATTATTCCTATTATTTTTATGGTTATTTTATTTTTTTGATGGAATAAGTTTTATGAAACAAATTTATTTTACTTCGGTTATGTTAGGATTGAACCATGTTTATGAAACCCTTTTCCTTTCATAGGTTTCGATATGATAAGTGATTTATGTTGTCGTGGAACACATATTCATGGTTTTAATTTTTTTTTTGGGTGGGACCTATATCTACATTCAATTCATTGAGTAATGGTATACATCTCATGATATATATATGACTATAATGAGGAGTGAACACAGTTCCGAAATGCAGGTTTGGAATGAAGATTGAACGCGGTTCAATAGAATAATTTTTTCACAATAATGATCTTGGAAATTATCCTTGACTAATATGGAAATGATTTCCTATGCTAATGTGTATGAAAAAATTTAATGTCTTATTTTATAATCTCATGGAATATGTTATTTTATTATTTATAATCATTAATGATTTATTCCATGACATGATTTTTTGATCATTGATTTGAAGGGTATAATTTTCAGATGTTATGTTTATGTTATTATGTATTATGATTATCATATGATTGACATCTTCCTTATTTGCCATTACTAAGAATCTGAGATCACCATTTCTTATGTTTATTTACCTTAGGATATGAATAAAGGTATTATGTAAGATATTTCAAAAAGGGTTCTACTAATGATGGAATAAGTGGGAGACGATGTAGATGCGTTATGAAATAGTTGTTTATATTTACATGTTTCCAAAAAAACTAAAATTTACAGTTTTGGTGTGGTTATGTTTTGTTATGTATTGAATATTATTCTTTTTAGATGTAATATCTATGTATGAAAAGTATGGTATGTTATATTATATCACATGTCTAAGGTGATCATGCAGCACTGAATGACAGTCTCACTAATCAAGAAGATCCCTTGGACCAACTAATTAAAATAATGCACTTCACTTGTCCTGTGATTTATTCCACAACCACACATCACTCAATGTCCTTACAGTCATGATATAGTACACATAATCAAACAATATTCTAAGAAAACCCATTTTCCAATATGTTCAAGAACTCAGAAAGTCACACCTGTTGAATATAGTCTCAAAACACAAGCACCCAAGGTGCTTCCTTAAATACAAAAGGAACTATCATGCCTATATCATAAAACCCATGAATCCCTTTTGTATAAATCTCAATAAGAATATACAATTTTGATCACCACCTAAATTAAATTCATAAACTCAATCTAACCCTAATCACAGGTTTCCCTCTATCAAACTAAATGCCAAACTACTAGGGTATGAGTTTAAACTTAGGGTCTCTAGGTATCCCACATTTCCCTACCGGTCAAGTCTCATAATAAAGTAAGTAGTTCTGACCACCTATCCCAAAACTCAAATCTCTCTAATGGTCGTATAGATAACATTGAGATATTGGGTTAAAAACTGTCAATAATCTACCTCTCATACCCTAAACCTCTTCATGCATTCCCAAAGTTACCGCTCTATGGAGATGTTGATTTATTTTAAAGGATATGGAACATATCCTCCATGGGAATCAATACATGATTATACACCCTTGAGGTTCCAATATACTATAAATATTTAGGTACTAATTAGCATCACGCTAGAGGATATCACTTGATAATTGTATAGGGTCAATAATACATGCACAACATCATCTTGATGATCTGTTTCATATATCAGTATCATGGTTCGGTTGAGTATAATTCCATTTCATGTTATGAAGAAAAACACTATATATGTTGTTACTAACTTTTTAGATAACTAATCCTATGTAACATCGCACTATGAGTGGTTCCATCACTAGCACCAAGTTCCCTATTGACGAAATAGGCTCACTTTACCCCCATGTATGAGGACAAAGTCATCATACTCACTGTCTAATGCATCACTATATATCCACATGTCTTATCATCAAAATGAAATATATATAAAATGGAACAGAATAGAGTATAATTCAACCAAGAACCTATACAGTAAAACAAAATTTCTGTAGTTTCAAACACATTAAAAAATTGGCCACTATCATATGTAAAATCACACACTAGTAGGCCTATAAAATGTAGACTCTACATTCCAAATATGATACATGGGATACCTCTCCCCATTGTCGACCAAGTGTAAAAAACAATCACTAGACACTTGTAAATGGGACAAGAGACATAAATATTTAATTATTTATAACATCGACACAACATGTGAATCACTCAAGGTAAAATATGTGTAAAACTATAATATTACCTATAATGAACAACATTCCCATATCCTTGGCAACCCAGAATTATTATAGGAACTGGTGTTCTCAATACACTAGTTTGATATCAATCATAAGTTCAAAAACATTCCTAATACTCCTATATACCATATCATATATAGTAATATGATATAAAAGGAACTACTTAGATATCAATTTGTAATGTTATGAATCAGGATCCACTAAAACGGAACCATAATATGATTGGCCATAAGGCTTAAAACACACCTCCACATATGCTAGAGACTACTAACTATCAACAAGATCCTAGGGCGTGTCTATGGGGATACTATGCTCTCATATAAATGTAGGTAACAATAAAAAATAACAAAAAATAATCTAAATAATTAAAAAACATAGTGTTTAAGTAGTAAATATAAACAAGACTATAATAAAATGAAAAGTAGTAAATCCCTGAATGGACATGTCATACATACAGAATGATCACCCAATATGTCGATATCATATACTGTAGTAAATAAAATAAACAAATTTAAAGGTACCAGTATCTACTACTAACTTCATGCCAAACAATATACTTGATCTCCACATACATATTCAAGCCATTATGCTCAACAGGTACTGGTTATTAGCCCAACCTGTATCTCCAGCCAAGTGAATGTCTGCTCAAGTGCCCTAATGCAATGGAATACTAAGTATTTTGTGATTAAAAAACTCATTAGGGAACCACCAATATGGTATTATACATAGCTAGGAAATATATATTATATATATGTGAGATACTCATTAGGAAAACAGAAATAATAATAACCAAATGCTGAGAATAACTAACAAAAAAATTCATATAAGGAAAGCCCAATGAATATGCTCAGAATAAAGTTCCAAAATAAATAAGTAAATATATATATATATATGTGTGTGTGTGTGTCTGTGTAGATATATATTAACATAAATATATATATAAGTAAGGTGAAAAATAAAATAAACAAACTACAGACATTCCTTAGGTTTGTAATCTTGATCATCTGGACATCTTATGAAGTAAGGCAATGAGATGGATGTCATAACACTCGATTCGTTTATAATTAAGTCAATAATTGGTTTCATAATCCCAATATATGCTACCTTCTTTATCCAACACTAAAAATATCTCTAATGAATCTACATCACCATAGGGGACACATTTTCTAACCCTAGGTTAACCCATACTCACCTCAAATCACTATAATGAAGGATTCCAGGTAATATCTTGACATCCTATAAATGTTCTATGAGATATATTCTATACAACTCAAGCCTTATAAATATAGTGTAAAGTATGACTCCTAGGTCTCGGTCTATAGGTGGTCACAACATCATTAACTAGATGATCTCTATGTGGGGTAACCCTTTAGATACCTATAAATAATGGTATCTTGATCCTTGTAAATTATTAGCTTCCATTTAAATGAATGGATCAATAGACTTATCCCAAAGAAGTATAGTGTGTATCAAAATGGTGCATCCACCCAACCCCATGGAGCATCTTATTCATCACTTGAAAAAGACCGTAATCTAATCCTCAATAATATTTGAAGAGGGGTCTACTCTATCATCGGGGACCTATCTCTATAGACCTTAGCAGGGTAGGAATCCAAGTGGAAATGGGAATTCTTGCAATAGTAACCTTTGACCATGTAAGGCTTATAAATTAAATCTCATGAAGTACCTTTGGGCATATTGATAATATAACAGTCAATCATACAAGCTCAGAATCTAGACCTATGGTAGTACGTTTGGGCATCCCTTCCATAAATCACACCACATCAACATCACCATAAAAGAATACTATGAATGACCTATAAAATCATTTTCTCAGTAATATTAACCATGTAATCACATAAAATAATTTTTGAGAATAGTTGAATGCCTAAACCCAATCATCGCTACAATTGCTTCATGGGATTACATATTTATTGTAGGTTCTTGGTTCCACCTTTACCATATCATCCCAAACTGATGATTTACTAACTCGGGGTTGGTCAAACATTAGGTCACCCACTAGGTCCCCTATTTAAATGCTTAGAAGAGGCATCCTACCCGATATCTTTGAGGTTCACATGTAAATGAAAGAATCCATCTTGGGATCCTCTAAGTCAAAACTTAATTAAGGGAACCCATCATTAGTTCCCAAAAGGGAATTAATGGGTCGGTAATTCAACATGTGATCCTCTAGGTCATATCATAAGTGGATACATCCCACATGGGATCCATAGTCTCATTCACAGTGTCAGGGTGAGGTATGAATCTAACACACATGGGTTATTAGTGACCCCTAGAATTCATTTATCAAAACTAACTAAACTCATTTTCTTCAACAGTTCATTGGAATAAATTTAAAATAGAATGTTTCCATTGGGGGAAACCCCAAGAATTCACATACTATCATAAACATGAATAAATAACATATAGTGGGTATAACATAGAACCTACCTTTAGGAAGATTTTCATTTATTTTTACAAGAATGGATAGTAGTTGTGGAGGTCTGTCCAATCTCATTCGAAACATATAAATATCCTGTATCATTAAATAAACTTGTGGTTAATTAATTTTATGTACTATAATTTATTAATTAAACTAAATTTTTTATAAAAAATTTAATCCAAACTAACTAAAAGTGTATAAACCTTGAATCCTCATTGCCTAATAACATCACACTAAAACAATGACCTATCACTCAATAAAATCTTTTAACATAATACAAACCTCATGCTGGGAATAACAACAAAGAAAGTACATCAATACATCCATTCAAAAAAATTATTTTAATCTTAAAATAGTTATAAATTCACTATGACAATGTTAATTAATGAAATACTACATGGTGAAATGAACATGGCCTCTTAGGTTATCCTCTTATTAGGTAGAGTGAAATCCCAATCACTGATATCATATTTCTATATGATTCGGTGGAATCGATATTTAAAAAACTAACTGGGGAAACTGAGAATCAATAATTAGATAAGAGGAGACCAAGAAAGATTATCAAAAGATAAATCATGCCTTAAATCACCATCAAAGGCCATTAAAACACCACATATATGGGGTCTGAATGGAGGAAGGGGAGAAGGAATCCACCTGGGTTGAATAAGGGGGAAAGGGGAAGTAAAAATGGGGATTCCCCCTTATGGTTCACCATTTAAAAGGTTAATTTATCCATTTTAATGGGCCACATGGTTTGGCTGCAACATTTTCCAAACCATATTTCTACCATGTGGTTGGAACTGTATTGACCCATCCACCTCGCACTATTGCAGTGCACAGTTTAACAAACTATGAACTAATCATGATACATGTCTAATTTAAATTGTATAATCCTTGTATGTTCTCCCCTACACTATTTCACATCTTATAAAACCATTTTTCTATACAAATTAGATCACATGGTTAGGCTGCACATTTATCACTAACCATACACCAATAGTGCACCCTATGCTACACTTTTCCAAAACTCCAGTTTCAATCCCTAATCTCTAGGTATTCTCCCAGAACCTATATTATATCATCAAAACCTTATTTCATATGTTAAAAAATATTGATATAAATCACTCTAATAAATATATTATGAATCTTTGAACAATATTTTACCCATATAATAATTGTAAATTAATATTCATTTTGGAAATTTAGAACTTGAAAAACATAGGACCGTAAAATTATCTTTAGATTAAATCAATACTCTTACATTAAATGTTATTTGTAAAAATATCTACTAACTAATTCTCAGTAGAGATAAAATAAAGATTATTATCACCCTTTTGAGAATGATCAATGACGAAATGAAAACATAAATATATATTCTTTGGTATAGAATGATTTATTTGATTTTTTGAAATTTTTATAGAATTGTTGCTATCACATTTAATTGATAATTTATTATAATTTAATACAAAATAAATTATGGTGTATTTCATCCAAAATACCTATGCACAATAACTACCAATAGTAATATATTTTTATTTGGATGTAGATAATATAATATAGTGTGGTTTCTTACTAGAAAAGGATACCAAAGATTTACTTAGAAAATAGAAGGATCCTGAGGTACTCTTCTTATCTAGAATTCAACCACTAAAGTTAATATCTAAATATGAAGTTAAATTAAAATAAAAAGTGTAAAAAGTAAATAAATGTAAATTTTTCATTTCAAATACCTTAAAATTTATTTTCTAGATTTTAAATGAGCTTCCATAAGATTTTCTTCAAATCTTTCACAAATATATACTGGAAACATAATGTCTGGTCTAATATTAGTCACATTAATAAATTTCTAATTATTCCTCTAAATTTTATTGTCAACTAGCTTCTTAGCTTCATCTAAGTCATGATTTTCATTAGAACTCGTATGAGTTTCATGTTGATTACCGATTCCAATTATAAACCTTTTAAGAAATTCAAATATATATTTTATTTGATTTAGAAAATTCCAAAATTATTTTTGATAAATATGAAATCTTATAAAATAATTTAACTCACCCATAATAATCATTTTAATTTATTTTTGTATGAGTTTCAAAAAATCATTACACAATTTATTAAACCAAAAATCACATCATCAACATATATATAAACTAATGAAATATATTAAGATGAATTTTTATTAAATAGAGTAGTATCTACCACTCCTACTGAAAAAAAATCTATTAAATGAAAATAACATAAACACTTATATCAAGATATATGTGTTTGTTTTATTCTATAAATGTTTTTTGTATGTTTAAAAATTGAATTTAGAAAATGAGGATTTTCAAAACAAGGTTGTTCAACATAAACATACTATGCAAGAAAAAAATTTAAAAAATAATATTTTACTATATGATATAATTTAAAATTCATATCTGATGAATAGGATTGAATAATTATAAGTGCTTCTGGATTACGTATAGGTGAAATGGTTTATTCAGTATCTATACCTTCTTGATTATAACCTCTAGACACTAATCCCGTATTATTACTAGTGATTACACCATGATAACCCTATTTATTTATATAAAACCATTTTTTTCTATAACAGGAATGTTAGAGGGTCTAAAAATAATTCCTAAACCATATTTCTCTTGAACATGTTAAATTAATCTTGCATTGTTAAAAATAAACTATTATATACTAAGTATTCTTCTATAGTATTAGGTTCTAGTTGATATAGAAAGGAAGAAAATTAAATAATATTTTTTACACTCATTATAGTAATATTCCCTTCATCTATGATTTATATAACAATTTATAAGGGATGGTTCTAAATTGTTCTAGGATGTCTAGGCAGTGCACTTTTTGGTTTATTGGTATCTATCCATTCGAAAATTAGTTCTTGAAAACCATAGTCCAAATAATCATCATTATTAATATAAAAGGGAGTTTCAATTCTCATGTTTCTAAAATAATAAATTATCTTATCATTCTGGGTCATTTTTGGGTCAATGGGGTCAATTTCATCAAATTTCACATGATCTGATTCTTTTGTAGTCTTTGACCTTTTATTTAAAACTCAATATTCTTTGGATGTAGTGGAATATCCATGAAAAATTCTTTTACCATCCATTGGATCAAATTTACCACAATTATTCTTGGTTCTTAGAATATAAAACTTGTATCTAAATACATTAAAGTATACAACTTTTGGAATTCGATTATTCAATAGCTCAATGTTTTTTTTCTTCAAAATAGGTCAAATTATAACTCTTTTTATGACATAATATGTTCTATTTACTACTTCTTCCCAAAAATGAGTAGCCAGGTTGTATTCACTTAATATTGTTTTGGAAATTTATTACTAAGTCTTATTCCTCCTTTCAACAACAACATTTTGTTGAGATGTCAATGGGGTAGAAAATTTTTATTTGATACCATGTTTTAAACAATATGAATTGAAATCTTGGTTTTCAAATTCTTTTTCATAGAAATATCCTAATACAATAATTTTTTTATTTATCTTTTGAACTAGTTTTAAAAACATATAAAAATAGAAAGAGATTAACTTTTAACATATAAAAATGAGAACCCAAATAAATCTATAATAATCATCTAGTAAATTATAAAAAATATTTTCCTCTTATAATTTTTTTAGATGGATCAAAAAATACATATGAATTAGTTCCATGGGTATAAAATTTGAAACCCACTTAATTAGTTTGATATATTACTTGTGTTTCTTTCTCATTTTTTATACATAACATAGTTTATTTTTATTCAATTTAAGTTGAGGTAAATCTTAAATGAAATTCATATTTGAAATTTTTCTAAAAAAATATATATTATAATGTCCCAGCCTTCTATGCCATATTAAATATTCATTTGGTTAGGTATTTAAACAGTTTATATTTTTTATAATTAAATAATTATGATCTAGAGGATAAATATTCACTATTATAGGTGTAATAAATTTAATAATTTTAACTTAGAAACAGAATGTACATTATTAGAAGAATTAAAATATAACCTTGATCACAAAGTTGATAAATACTTATCAAATTGTTCTTTAAGACTCTATATAAAGAGATTTTTTGATGAGGACTAAGCATGGATTTCAAACTAATCCAACTCCAATAATATTGAATATAGAATTTTCACTAAAATAAATATAACCTTTATCAACATTTGATAATGAATAGAAATTATTGAAATAACCACTCATATGCCTTGAGGATCCACTATCCATATAAAATTTTTCATTGATTCTATTAAACCTATTTCCATAAAAATATAAATAATACAATACATTAATTTATTACCCATATTTTTATAGGCCCATCAAAGTTAACAACTAGAGATTGGGGAATCCAAATTTCTTTTTTTTGTTTTAAAAATCTCCCACAAAATTTTGAAAATATTTTTGTTAGAAAGCATATTTCAATATAATAAAATGATGTTTTTTAAACTAAAATTATTTTAATTGTTCCCCAATTGTTCATAATGAAAAAAAATTACTTTTCGATAGGTTATTTTACATAAAATAAGGAAAAACATTTTTTTATAAAATGTTAGCCTCTCACCTGGGTTCCCTTTTCCAAATTTATTTTTATGACATTTTTTTATTTAAAAATATTTGTATTAAATAATTTCCACATTTAAAAAATATTTAATCATATTGGAAGTCTTGAACTTATTTTTTCAATTCTTCAATATTATTTCCATGTTCAATGAATGATGCAGTATAAATTTCTAGCATTGTTTTTAAAAATGAATTTTTTTTTAATTCAGATAACTTTTTAAATTAATATATCATTGATTGATTTTTTAATAGATTTATTTTTCCTTTTTAATGATTCAGATTTATTTTACATCATATTAAAATATTAATTTAATTCTTCTTAAGAGTTTTTTTTTAAATTTCATATTCTTACTCATGCTCAAAAGTATAATACGAATTTACCTCATTAAAGTGTTCTATAAATCACATATTGGATGTCATATTAGTATTTTCATCCTCTAATTCTAAAGATGTTGCATCACTGGAATCTTTAAAATCACTACATGTGGATTTTATGTCCTTTTTATTTTTGTTATTATAGAAACGTTTTTTTAAAAGAAATATCTAATTTTTTTTACTTATAGATATTGATGATTGGTTTGATATGTCCAAGATTTTTGCATTCAAGGTATCTCAATTATTTATAATTACCATTAGAATTACTATACTTTTTGAAGGGTTTCATAAAACCCCATCTCTTATTAACTAATTTTTTGAATTTCCTAGAAAACTGAGTGATCTCAAAATCTAATAAAAGAACTTCCTAAAGTATATTTTCTAGATAAATCCGCTATTTGAACATATTTGTATTTCCTTTCAACTTTTGAAGCCTATTCATTCAATAAATCAAAATTTTTCTTAACTAATTTGTACTCTCTAGATTTAGTTTCAACCTCTACCTAATATATCATTAAATTAAAAAAGAGATATTTCATTTTTAAAATCTTAACCTTAGTAGATTTTCTAATAGCAACCGAGATCTCACACCATCTTGGTGGTAGAATTACTAGAATTATTTGGGGTTTAACTAGCTCACTAAATTGTTCTCTTATAGAAGAAAAATTATTTACAGTCTCAATAAGTCTTACATTAATTTTGGTGATGATTTATCCTTCAATTATTCCAAATCTATCAAAATTAATCTGAGTAGTATTGTATCTGAGAGATCACACATTGTTTTTGAGATCCCAAGTAACCCCAATAGTAGTACTCATTTCATTGGTTGTTTTGACATTGAGAGACTCGAATGAAATCATATGGACTTATTCCATATATTATTAAATTAAATTACTTTATTTAAAATATATACTACCCTTATTATATTCATAACAAGTTTATATTTATGTTTTTGGAATTTCACAAGGAATCACGGTTTTGAGATAAAACTTTACCCCAAGGTTATTTAGATAGAATATCATATAAACCTTCCAACAACCAGAGTTTTCATCATTAAAGTAAAAAGTTCTTACCATTGATATGAATTCTTTATTTTTATCCATAATATAAATATTATAATATGAACTCTATAATTCAACAATTGATAGCTAATAACTCAAAATTCAAAACATTTAATACCAATTATTGTTAGATATGGACTGAATAAAAACTCATGTGGGGGGATGAATTGAGTTTTTGAAAATTTTACTCACTTAAAAAGATGACCCCTTTTAGATATGAATCACTTATTATATCTTCATAAACACAATATTTAGTGGAATGAAATAAAATAAAATAAAAATACCAGACACATATATTTATAGTGTCTTGGGGAATAAAAACTCCCTATACTACTCCACCAACACTCTTCACTATCAGTTTGGTGATTCTCACTAGACCCGTCCTTTTTTCAAGGACTGACTATCCATTTTCTAGGGAATGTATGACTAAGTTCATGTAGTTTATACATTTTAAAACAATACATGAGATTTAAATTCGGTTCCAACAAGGATTTGCAACCAATGTCTTTCAAGGTTCTATTATTAGGAACCTTTACAATGAAGGAGAGGGAAAAAAGTATTTACACATTAAAAATAATGTTTTAAAATACAAATGAAAGAATAATAAAAATCCAAGTGAGGAGATAATAGGAGATAGAATATATAGGAGAGTCTTATAAACATAGTAAGCATGATAAATAATTCATTTTTTTGTATTTAAGCTTCTTCATCTTATTTTATAAAATAGAGCAATGCATGGGAGATTACAAAGAGAGAGAGAGTTCTTATTTGAATCATATTTAGTATCTTTTATTCTTCTTAGTATATCTATTTTCACTTATAATATCATTATCAAAATGAATTCAAAAACTTATCTTATAATCGCACAGTACAAATCCATAAAATCAGTGAATCTTAATTTATAAGAAAATATTATTTTCTCTAAAAATAACTTAAAAATAAACTATCTATTAAATTATCCATTTACTTATTTCCATTCTCAGTACTTTCTTCTTATTTTAATCATTTTTAACATAAATAGGTAATATAACATTTAAATAATGCACATAAGTATTAAAACATACTCAAGTGATTCAATGGTAATATATAGAAGTTGTAGCATGTTGTTCTTTATTATAGATCACGACGTAGTATAATTATTCATATTTTAATTAATGTCTAAGAATTTTCTCCACATATCCATTTTCCATGTATATGATTATCTATGTAGTAAAATTTTCATTCGCCTTCATCATGTAAGTGATTTAATTGACATATCCCAATTGATTCATGTAGGATTTTAACTCATGTACCCAAACGTGATGTATTTGAATGAATTACATAGAAATTTGGATCCACATAGCTTTATTTTCCATTTATCCCACTCATGTAGCCAATAACCTTACATAACCAATTCAAATGGTGACTTGATCAACCTAGGTAATCGCTTATGTGGGTGAGTTATTGTGTAGGTGATTTCCACTTAGGTGATTTATTGATATATATGATTTATCACCATGAGAAATTGATTTAGTTGAATGCTTGACATAGCCATTTAGACACATAGCCAAAGCCCTCAGGTAGCTGATTTTCTAGAATTATTAATGTTTCATATAAAATATACATAATTGCTATCCTAAAGATTTTAACATCTGAAACACTAAATATAGAGATAGAAACTCATGAACAAACTTATATACAAAATCATCAAGAAAAATATGATGGGTATTTTGGATCATCAAAACCTAAAAAACATGGGATATGTTGGATCAACATTATAATTCTAACAAATTAAAATCTTGGTTTAATATTTGAAAATGTGTCTTTTTTTGGATATGTGTAACGCCCCAACCCTAGTTTCCTAAAGACAATGCATTATTTATTAAATTGGAATGATCACAAGAAATTTGATTCCCAAAGGATAGATTGGTTTAGTAGCCTTGTAAAAACTAGATACAAACATAAGTTTTTACATAACATCGTGAAATAAAAGACTACAAAAAAACTCCTTTGAAAACATTATTATTACCTTTCCTTATCCCTATTTTTCATTCATAATGTATATATTCGCATCCTGTGGAAAATGAAACATACGAAATGGGTGAGGTTAGATGCTCAATAAGGATAAACAATATAGGAGAATCTATAATAAACAAGTATAAACTTTTAATGCAAGGTATAAAACTTAAACACAGTCCTTTTAAACGAAATTTTATTATAATATGAAAATAATAAATCAAATATTCCATTTAAAATTTTTCATGGAAATTCAACTAGTCTAGTAATCAAATGTAATAACTAACATTATAAAGAGGGAATACATAATGTGGGACATCATAAACACACCATCAAGGCTTCAACTAAGACACCAAACATAATTGGGTATGAAATTAGAAAAAACCAAAACACAATTGACTCATGAGACCTATCGATGAATCAAGGGGCTATTGCAGGCCTCGCTCGACACTTACAAAGACCATTGAATTCCACTTATGAATGGGGTAAAACATAACCAACATAAAAATTCATATTAAAACTAGCATATGAAATGTCAATACTTAAACCATAAGCTATAATTGGTATCAAAATATCACATTCATAGTCGAACATATCATAAACCCTTCAATACAATATTGACGATTGTATCATAATATATTAACCGTAATTAAGAATAAAATTCAAAAAAGGATGTTGACATAGATTAATGTGATTTAAAAAATTCATTAAAACTCTTAGAAATATCCCTTTTTAATTTGATATCATTTGAAAGAATGTGTAATTATAAAATAAAACATTCCTTTTAAAATTAAATATAAATATTGTATGGTAATCGTCATTATGTGAAGTCTTCATAATGGATGAAAATAACCACTCATTCTATATAAGTTAAAAACCATTTTTCCTTAATTTTTCACAAATGTCATTTCGTACCTCATTTGGAAAATGAAAAAAAATATTCCTTTCAAATCATTTTATAAAAATTAAAAGATGGTTATAAATTACATTTAACAATATCATAGTAATATAAATATTTTTTTAAATATATGTATAAGAAACATTGATGTGGATAATAAATATTTCCTAGTAGATACTTACATATAATCAATCTCAGATAATAATGAGATTGTGAAATTAACCCTTACCATGTACATTACTTTAGTTTTGGGTGATTTAACCTCTTTTATAACAGTTAAATACTATTAATAAATTATATCATAACCATATACATATTTATGATATCATATACAACCCTCTTATCTCAATTTGTTAATAATATTTCAGTATTACCATTATTTTGGCTATTAACTGCTTTGTTTAACTATGCATGTTTTGTTAAGTAGTTCCTATTTATTATGAATAGGTTATATTTTATTAAAATACAGAATAATATTTAGTTCATAAATATTATATTTAATTATTGTATAATTTTTTATAACCATTCTTTAATGGTTAATGTGGATAATATATCTCATCACATCGTGGAGAGGGTAGGTCATATGCACGCACGACCCAAGATATCATTCCTTTAATAGTCAATTGATATGAAACTGGATTCTATAACAAATATAAATAATCATAATAATTTCATATTGATTATTTATTTCTATTATACTCATCATTATATCCATCCAAATAATGTAATGTTGAATAACAAATTACACCATATCGGGAAGATGGTAAGCCATATGTATGTACATATTAATCATAGGATGAATAAAATGATTAATATGGTTGTAAATGATTATAATTAACATCTAATTATATTTATGATACTATATTTACTACTTTTTTATGGAAACAACTTATAAATAGAAAGTATAAAAAGAAAAAAAAACTTTGAAAGAAGAGATAAAATGATTACCTCTTCTCTGGGTGTCTCCTTTTAATTTGAAGAAAATAACTCCTTAAGTGGGTTTTATGAAAACATTGTGGCCTCTAGGATTAATTTATGGATGTTGGTAGGGGATTTTGGTTGGGTTTGGTCAAGATAAAGGGCTTTGGAGTTGTGAATAAAAGAGAAGGATAAGTACCCTTTTATAGGAGAGTTGAGGGACAATTTAGAAATGTCTTGAAATATTAATTTATTATAAATTTATTTTCGTTTACTAATGTATAAAAAGTGATTTATTTATAGTATAAGATGTGTATGGGTTAAATTACTCTCATGAAATAGGTTTTAGACAAGTTTATGTCACAAATTTAACATTATCTTTTGGCTTTAACTCTTAGTTAAATAAGATAACTCTTTCCATGTCTTCTTGTATTTTTGTACTATATGGTTAATATAGTTACTATAAAATGAAAATATAACCTAAAGTGAATAATTAATGAAATCTTTAACACTATTTAAATCATTTGGAGAAATGTTATATTTTTTGGTCTATTATATCATTTAATAAAATGGTGATTGTTTTAAAAATTCCTTTATATCAATTTTGAGACTATTTAGTAATTGATTTCATTTAAGTCATAAAAACATGATTCCTTATAAAAAAACACATTAAAGCATCCCTAAAATGTTAATTTTATCCAAAAAATTAGTTTATGGCATTAAATAGATCAAATTAAATTTATTTTAAAATTTATAAAATCATTTATTTCAATAATTTATTAATAAGGTAATCACTGCATCATTATTTTATCAAAAATCAAATTATTTATTTAATGAATAAAATTAATAAATATTTTATCATGATGTATATAAATTTATTATCATTAAAATTAATATTTATTTTCTAATTTATCTTATGAAAACCTTTCATAAAAAATAATTTTGTTATTAAAATTTGAATGTGACACTTTTAACTCTTCTTTAAATAAAATAAAATAAATTTATTAATGTGACACAAGTGGCTTAATAAAGATCATATTTTCTACTTAAGGTTAATTTTGGTAAAAATATACTTGTAAAATGAAATGAGGACAAACTTCAGGGTAATTTTATATTATTAAAATATTATATTTACATTAAATTACCCTATTTACCATTAACCGTGGTAAATAAAATTCAAAAGATACTATTCAACAAAAATTATTTTGATCCTATTAGGAAAATTTTTTCATCTTTATTACAACCATGTATACTATATTTTTTAAAATCAACTCACATAAGCGATAAAATTACATTTAATGCTAATCATCTAATTTTTCTATAAAGTGGGAAAAAAGATGTTAAAAATGTTCAATAAATGTTTATATCTAATTATATTGTAAAAATGATTCTAATGATCTAAATTGGGTTAATAAATGTTTTATTTATCAATTATTACTTATAAATTATAATATAAAATAATTATTTAAATGAAAACATTCGTATTTTAAAAATAATGCACCGTTTTTCACTACTCATCAAAAATTGATGATTTTTAGAAAAATTCTAAAACTTCACCCTATGCTAATTTTGATGTTTTGAAATAAAAAATAAAGTCTATTTTACCAAATTAAATTTATATGATTGTCAAAAATTAATTTAATTATTTTTCACAAAAGGTCATAAAAATTTGTTCTTTTATGAAAATAGTATTTCTAAACATATAACTAATTTACTGAAACTTATACATTTTATTATAAATATGTTTTATTTAAGTGAAAGAATTATAAATAACAATTAATTTTTTTTTATTACCATTAATATTACAATATTTAATTTATAATTTATAAATATATTATTTAAGTAATAATAACACTAATGTGTTGTTTCGAAGAAACTCAATCTTATGTGTTGTGCAAGCCAAGTCAGTGTTACCTGCAACCCAAGCTATTACAGATAACGTACTGTGAAATATTATGGTGTTACAATATGAGTCAATAAATGTTTCATATGAGTAATTTGGTGGCTTCTTATAAGTTGTTTTATGGGTTGAAAATGTGTCATTGATGGTTGCATACGAGTCTTCTATGAGTTCTAGACCATCATATGAGTAAATTCAGATGTATGTACGAGTTATTTTAAAAACATGACCTGTATATGGGTTATTACAAAGTTTTATATATGTTATTAAACTTGTGTAAAAGAGATTCAATAACTCTATAGGAGTCATTTAACCTACATATGAGTCATGTTCAATGTAAAAATATAATATTTTTTTAGAAAATGAATTAAAGAAGAATTGTAGAAGAATAAAATAAAAAATGTGAATAAACCAAACAATTATTTCAATATGTTCTTCTTGTATTAAAAATTATTGTCACTCAATAGTATTTTAATCCAATCTACTGAGATTTTATAGTCAAACCAAATTGGATTATGTGCTAAGATGAGTTCCATGCCGAGCTATAGTGACATGTCATAGCAAAGTGAGTTCATGAACATGTGGATAAGGAATTAAAATAATTAAAATATTATATTTTATATGAATAATAATTTATTATATTTTGAATATTTCATGAGGAAAAATATCATAATTCTTCAAGAATTGTAAAAGGCAGAACATGATAAACAATTCAAAATATTTTTAATGAATATTCAAAAAGGAAGATATCTTCCTGATTATAATGAGAAGAAATCTTGTTACTTATATTTTAGGATTTTCCAAATTGAATATAGAAACCAAAATATTAATAATCTTGTGAATATAAAAATGGACAAAGGATGAATAATAAATTTCTCACATGATGTTATTATTCTTTGATGAAACACATCATGTGTGAGAAGTGAAAGAACGTTATATTATACATATAAAAAGAATATATTATGGCAGTAGGGAAGAATAATATAGAAAATAAGGAGGAATATAACCCATTTGTTTTATAAAAGGTGATCATTGATAAGAATAAATAAGGCTAACATGCATATTATGATTATAATCATACTATTGGTGGTTGAATACCTATTCGTGAAGTCTAGAAAATAAGACTGGTGGGAAAATAAAGGCTAACCCACAACTTCACTATAAGACAGATAGAGTAAAATAAAAACTCATTGATTTGAAGAAGATCCATTCATGTAATTTTTGAGGTAGTCAGAATGAATCATGAGTGCGGAGATATGGGAGATAGAAATAATGCTTCTGGGAAGTTGAAACAATTGTGTTATAATTTATAAATATCCTCTAGTATGAATATAGATCATATAGTGGGATTTTATCGAATTATAGTGTGATACCATTTCATGTAACAACTTCACATTAAATAGTTTTAAAATATCTGATTGGGTAGACTGACTAGTCATGACGATGAGTTGGCTTTGAAGGCCAGACCTTGTAAATCCATGAGTTCCCATGATTTGTTTTGCATAATTTGGGTGAGGATGAGCGAAAAAATAAAATTAGGATCAAATATTAATTGTTTATAGATGTTTATTTAAAAATCATAATGATAAGCCATAATTTGTTTTGAAATATTTCTATTCAAATAAATTTAATTTCTTTGATATCGTTCGAAACATGCAACTCCATGTCTAAATAAACTTTAATATGGTATACCATTATAACCAAGTCATTAAATTCGAATAATTGATATGAATAACGAATTTCAAAAAAATGTATAAAGGTTTTATATGAAGTAATTATGTTTTTGTAAATTAATTATATGCATTAAAGATAATTATTTACTTAAAAACATTTATTATTTATTTTTTTGAACAAATAATATAATTAATTACTACCAATTTTTAAAAAATATATTTTAAAAAATAAAATTTATTTTTGAAATCATCATTTCATAATTATATTAGAGGAAATTTTTTATAATTTTTAGAAAATCTTTATTTCTGGATAAATAATGAAAATGATGATTTTTATTTAAAACTATCATTTTGATTAAAGCATTTTCAAAGTTACACTTTTTTAAATGATGTGACTCAGTTCATTGATATTATTAAAAATATTATTATAGTCATTCGAAATAATTTTATTTTGGATTTTGGGATAAAAACTTATATGCATAAGTTGACAATTTGTTTTGGAAAAAATATTTATATCCCATTTAATAAGTTTAATTTTAAATTAAATTTTTACACTTCAATAATAAAATAATAAAAAATGGTTTTGATATATAAAATTAGGAGAATTCATTTTGGTAAATAGTTACAATTTATTTTTTTCATTATTAATAATAACCTTGGTAAATATTTATCACCTTATATGTAAAATTATAACCCTTTAATATTGAAAAAGTTTTTATCAAGGGTAAGGTTCAAACTAGTTAACCAAGGGGTAAAACCAAAAGATAAGTTTTAAAATAATATTTAAACTTACATATGTTTTATATTGTGATTAAATTATTACCATATCTTACATATCATTGAATCCATGTAATTTTGGAACCATTTGACATGAGTTAGACATGTATTATATTATAATATTTCATATATTTCCAAAAATGACGTTAATGATATTTTATAATAATCGATATTTTATTAAATGATTTAGAATTCAAAAAAATTTTTGATCCTTTGAAAATTGAATGATATATGGTTTAACATATCAATAATTCTCCATGTATGGGTGACTTGTCATTTTAATGTAACATTCTTGACCCCTAAAGAGTAAAACACATTATATCACAATAATATTCAAAAGGGTTAACTCGTGAGTAAAAATTTGATAAGGGTGAAAAAATCACATAAAATTGTCCAAAAAATATTTATGGGATTATTTTGACTCCTCATCACCTGATATTTGAATTAAATCAATTTGGATTTATTTTTCCTTGAAAATTAATTTATATTAATTTAATACCTTAATGAACTCAAAAAATTCCATTCCCCTCACATATAAAAGGGAACATTTTATCCTCTCTTATTCCCAAATTTTTAGTCTTATGAATTATAAAATCCCAACCATAATACCTTCCATCTCTCCATCAACAAATCCTAGATCTTCTTATCTTTCCAAAATACCATCACTTCAAGGCATAAGATGTATTCCAAAAGTGGTTTCTCAATGAAGAGGTATAACTTTATACTAAGAATTTTTAATTTTATTTCTTCATTTGACTCCTCTAAATCCATGATTTTAATTATAAAATAATGAATTAAGTGTCTTAAATCTACTTTATTGTTATTATGATGATTGAATAACAATTATCCACCTTTATTACAACCTACAAAAAGTGAAAACATTTCTCATTCATATGTACACCTTACCGTTTCCACATAACAATTAAATTCATTTTTCATCACCACATTAATTTAATGGTTATAATTTTTAAATTAATAAATATATATTTCATTTATGATACTATTATTATATTTTATAGCTGAATTATTATATACCTTTTTTCATTCAATTTGATGAAAAGTATAAAAAAATTTATGCGTATATATGACCTGCTATCTCCATGAACAATGTAATTAATTTTTCTATATATACCATTCATTTATGATTCCAAATTTGTATGTAATTAATATATTTTTTATTTATATCATGATTATAAGTATTTAAATTATGAAACTACGATCAATGTAAAAGTACTGAAACTTATGAATCTAAACTTCTATGAAAAATAAATTAGTTAAAACCAGAAAAAAGAAAATTTTAATAAGGAATTATTAATAAATGGGTTTTAAAATGATATAAGTGGATAAAATTTGATAATATAACTACTAAAATGAATATTTTTTATAATTATAAAAAATTAAAATTTATTATATAGGAGGATAAAATCAATTTTCAAGCATATTGGACCTGGGGTAAGAGATTTTGGTCTCATTTTTATTTCTACGAGACACATGCCATTTTCAAAGAAAATTATTTAGTTTATATAATATCCATAAATATATTTTATGATTATTGTAATTATAATTATGGGTATTTAAATGTACATATACGATTATCTCTTTCTAGAGTTTTTATTTGAAATTTACCAATGTTGTAATGGTTTATTTCAGAATCTCATCATTATTCGAGATTGTTTATATTTAAGTCTTTTTTGTGGATAATTATTTGATATTTATATATTAAACACACTATATCTTATTCTCCTTTAGCAATTTTTGAAAAATTCATGTTTTCCACTCTTAAATACTCAAGTTATTGAAATAATGTTTTTATGGAAAACATTCATTTTGTTTCTGTTGGAAATATTTTTCTTCCAAGTTAATATATTCGTTATATGTTTTTAAAAAGTATTTTTATAATTTAAAATTATTTATTATATCAATTTACACCCATGTTTAACTTTTGATAAAAAAACTAAAAATAATATTCTTTTCATTTTCTCTACACGGATTTTTATGGAAGATATTAACAATATATCTATTTTAATAATAATGGAATGAATAGAATTTTCCATCGTCAAGACCAATAAATAATTTAAAATTTTACATGATTATTTTCAAAAACAATCCATAATATTCTATGATTTCTTAGTTTCCAATGTTATTTTCTAATTGAAATGGTATTTTCCTCAAGAATTTTTTTAATGATCTCTTTATGGTACTTTTATTCATCAACAAAATAAATATTTATTTTAATTATGATATACTTTGGATAAGTTGTAATGATACCATCCTTATTCTTCCTCTTAGTGGTTTATGATCATTTTGATTATGGAATGTATTGACATTCTATATGCTAGTTCTTTCTATATAGAAAGATTTTTATTGTAAAGGAATTTTTATTAAGTTTTATTATTTATTCATATAATGAATGGATTAGACTTATTGATGAGTGGTTTCTATTATTACATAGGAATTTTATATAATATTAGGTATTTTGAGACAAAATAGGTTGGGTATTTAGCTTAGGCCTTACCCATTTATGACATATTTCTTGGAAAAAGGACTTGACAATATGTTTATTATGACTAGGAATAAGGCCACGATAGTAATTTTAAGATGAATTTTATTATGAATTCCATAATTATGAAATCACTTATTGATGTCCATTGGATTATTTGAATAGTTATGATATCCATGGATATGTTTCAAGATCAAGTGAATATTTATGTGTCATTAATTGATTATCATTTATTCTTATCATATTATTATTCATTCCCATGCTATTGATTAAATAGAACATATTTTCATTTATTTACCTTTATAGATTGACTATGCCTTATTTAATCAAGATATATTTTGTTGTACATAACCCTTACTAAGAACATGAGCTCACCCGTTTATTATACTTCTTTTCCCCTGGCTTTCAAAAAGTTTATTATGATTGATATACAAGGATATACCTTATGTAACAATGATTCTCTCAAAGAAAATATTGTTTTCTATTTTATATTTTAAAATATAATGTGAGATTAAATTATGTATCTACATTACCAAAAGTTTAAAAATATTTATGCCTTTGTGATGCGATCACTTGTAATTAGAACCAATATAATTAAGTTACTACCACATCTAGCCTATAGGAGGATGAGTTTTTACAATTGGTATTATATAATGTTTAGTATTAACCATGGGAACTAGGTTTAGGAAAACATATATTAAGAAACATAACCTTGTGAAAAATTACGATTATATGTGTAATTTTAGGATAATATCATAATGCTTTAGGTAAGGTCGATATTATGTGGATTTCCTTATAATAAACACATTTCTAAATACTACAAGTGGAAATGGTTATGTAACATATGTATCTAGGTAAAATAACCCCAAAATGAGTTGTTTAAAAATTTCTTATCCATAATTCTTGTGCATGATGAGTTTTCCCTTACCGCGCACATGGTTTGATAATCCTAGGGGATATTATTGGGTTAATTAAAATTTTCTTTAGGAACCATTATGATTAATGAGGGAATAGAACCTATGGAAACACATGATATTCGAAGTGATATTGGATAAAAAAGTGTATTTAGTTAATAATTATAAGGTTTATCATAAATTTTATGGAATTGATACCCATTTTGAGGTTTTATGTAATGGGATTTTATCATGATTAAGGATATGTTTGGATGATATTTAAGGGACTATATCAATTTGGTTTTGTATATGTTTTAGTGAGATGGTTATTTGAGGAATAATTGTTCTATATTTTATAAACATGAGGTTATAGTTATTTATGCCATTTAGGTTTAACAATTTCATTGGTGTTAATATAATAATAATCAAATGAAATTATTTAATTTTGTGTACAAAATATCTTGTATGGAAAACCATAGTAGTTAGAAATTGATTTGATGATTAATGTTATTTTTTGAGTATGTCCATCATATTTTTTTGGAATGTTATAGGAATTATATTAATATTGTTTTATAAAAATAATAAATCATAGGCTGAGTGACAACCCTTCGTATCTAGAAAGGACGCAGGGGCTTGAACCCACAACCGAAGGGTGACAAGGGTGCAGTGTCTGCCACTAGCCTATGTTATTTCTTAGTAAGTATGATATGTTTTTTAAAGTATTTTATTGATTAAGATTATGTTGATTTTGTGAATCATGTTATAGGATGAAATCGTTTCGAAATTTTTGTATTTTTTGGTGATTAATAATATTTTGGGAGACTTTTTATTGGGTTTAGGTATATATAAATTTAGGATTAACATAAATTATTATTTGGTAATAATTCTATTAAATTTTTAGTTGTGTAAGAAAATAGATATTAGATAACCTTTTAGGTTAATAATTTATTTCATAATGATGTTATTAAGGTTATTTAGCATATAGAATTATTTATTTATAGAATGACCTACTATAAATATTTGAATTTATTATTGAATTTAGGATATTAATGTCTTATTTATTTATATGATGTTTTATTCATTTTATGAATTATATTACATTGTTATATTTATTTTGTTTTTATAATATGTAGTAGGAATAACTCTTTATCCTTTTTTGGATTATGTGGTCCGTTAGAAGTTTATTTTAGTGCTTCAATCAAGAAAAATTAAGCTTGAATGGTCAATGTTAGGAGAAAAAATAAGATTATATTGGAAATTTATTAAAGGGTGAAAATATACTTACCATGTATGTATATTTCCTTATTTATATAGTCTAGATACTGAATCAATTCCTTAACTCTAGAGAGACAATCTTGAAATTAAAATGTTATCATATTATATTCATTTCTAATGGATTTTTGGGGTTTAACCCATGATTGATTTATGGTTTTTTGTCCATTACATTTATTATGACCATGTTCTATGTCACTATTTATTAGTCTTTGGATGTTAGTTTTCTCTAACATGTCAATATTTTAAGATATATAATGTCCCAGCCTGAATTCCACTAAACTACTGCTCTAATATGTTTTGTTATGAGACCTCAAGAGAACCTCCCTATATGTAAAAGGATACTAACTAGCATTAAGAGACTATGGTGTGACAATGTGGAGACTATTCCATCATATCAAAGTAAAAAAATAGAGAAAATAACAAGATAACATCCATGAATTAATAAAAATATTACGAAATCAGTCAATAAACAAAAATAGAACAAGCTATAATTGTAACAGAAATACTATAAAATACTGATCAACTAAGTCATTATTACAACACTTGTCACCCATTGGTCTGACCACACATATGGGAATACATAAAGAAACTGAAATAGAAATACAGGGATTTACTACTAACTCCAAGCCATACCATATACCCAGTCTCCAGGAATTGACGAGTTGCATCAGCCTAGTCATATGAATCCACATGAGAGTCTTTACTTGATCATGAAACATTGGTCCTCAACACTATATTCCATGAAATCTATGATCAACCTAAAAAGAATATATAAGGTTATAACACACACCTAGGATCATGTAAAGGGGTGAGAAATAATCACAGTAGGCCACCCCAATGATGAACTTATAAAATGATTCTATAAGTTTATGATAATCCAATATGTTCATCCAAGCTGAGACATAACTCATATATAAATATGTCAAATAACATCAAGTGAACCATGATCAACCCCTGGGTCTATAATACTGGTCAACTAGTAAAGCTCCATCATGTATATTTATATTTATATGCATATATATATGTATACTCCCATACATATACATAGATAAAAAATTATGAATATAAATGAGTAGGCATAAACAAATATAATAAACATTAAGTAGTCAATCCTTGGTTCTATAATCCTAATTCGTTGGACATCCTAGGAAAATTAATTGAGATGGATGTCATACCACTCAAGTTGTGTATCATTAAGTTGATCTTAGGTTCTGTAATCCCAATAAAAAATACTTGTATCATATAGTGCCAAAAATATTCATAATCAAGATATTTAACCATTGGGGGATACTCGTCTTATCCATGGGTTCACACATACTCACCACCAATCACTATAACAAAGTAATCTAGGGAATTATGAATGTACATCTAGTAAATGTCTTAGATCTAGATAGCATGCCTCTCATGCCATGTAAATATAGTCCAATGTATGATTCCTAGGTCCATGTCCATAGGTGGTCAGGACATTTGAAACTCAGATGAACCCTAAGGGTGTAACCCTTAGGCAATCTATATGGAGAGATCACTAGTGAGACACCATTCCCACCCCTGGAGGTCTCAAAGTGGGGAGATCATAATCATCCCTATCACTCGGGATATTGTATTCATATATGGGTAAGTAATGACATTAAAATCCATGTCCAACATCAAGGTCAAGTATCCAATAAGGGAGAGTGTAATCATCCCTATCAATCAAGAGATAGTAATCATACATGAGTATAATTAGATTGAGGAGAGCATAATCATCCACATAAAATGTCAACCAGATATAAGAATAATCATCTTTAACCCTCAAAAGAGCATAATCATCCATTAGTATCATTACTAGGGATGTCATTCCCATATATCAAAGGCATAGGCCCAAATTTTGGATACCATGAAACACCTCTAATAATCCCAATAATATAGTAATAAAATATATAGATCAACAACCAAATACTAGGTAATACCACTGGCAATAAAAATAAATATGAAAATTACATGACTTAGAAGCTGGATCCCAGGAAATGTGCCTGGGAATCCCAAAGAGAAAGGAAGATGCATCACATCGGGCTCAACAACCACCAACCAAGAAGTGCCACTGATAATAATTGCAACAAAAATATAAATGTGATGTTTTAACAAAGAGTGAGGGTGTATGAATTCTTAAAATCAACACTACAGCCATATCCCCATGGGATTACATGTTAATAATGGGTTTTAAGGTGACCTCCTCTATAATCACTACCCAAACCCGATGTGCTATCTCAAGGTCAACAAATCATCGAGGCACCCACTGGGCCCCTAAAGTAAAATAAACTAAAGAGGCATCATACTAGGTATCCTAAAGGGCAATTTGAGTGAAGGCATCCCACCTAGGTTCATTAGTAGCATTGGTAAAGGAATAAATCATACATGTGATCCTTGAATGGGTTCAGGATCCTCAGAAAGGTACTCAGGATGAGGCATCATACATGGGACCCTCAGAAGCAACACAAGAGGAAGAGGATTACTTCAAAGGATCCTTATAATGGTATACAGGTAATATATCCTACTAGGGATACCCTTGTTCAAAAAGTAATAAAATTAATCCAATAGGGGACCTTTGGTAACAAGTAGAAGATGGAGGCATCCTACACGAGATCCTCTAGGTCAAAACGTAAACATAGGAATCGTACAAGGGATCCTCATAGACAACTAACCTTGAGGCCTCATATGTTGGAAGGGGGCATCTAAAAATGGATACATATTTAAGGGAAAGGATTCAAAAGAATCATTTCAGAGAGATAGCTCATGGCTCATCTTAGATAAAATTTCTCACTCGCGGGAAGATACTAGATTCAATTATTGGAGAAATAACCTCTCCAATAAATAAATGCATGAAATTACACATTGGAGTCCTCAAATCACCTCAATGTTTTCACCATCATGTTGTAAATTAAAATATAACCATAATGGATTACTCTGGATTTCAATTATTAATTTTGGGAGAAAATACATGAAAAAACCCCTCAAAGGTAACAAGGGACGAGTAAACAGTGTGTGTACCCAAGTACACATCATGTACCCTCAAAATTCTATATGGGTGTGTACTATATTCAGAATTGGACTATAAAATCCCAAGTGCATGGTGTGGTGAGAATATACATGGAGTTTACCCTACATGGGGTACCTACCCATCTACCCCAGACAACCATTCCATGTATATCATCTAGTTGTGTACTTCTACACAATGTGCAACCAACATGGGGTTTGGTCGTGTTCCTTACACATCATATTCCCCTTACATGAGCATCCTAAATAGGTACTCAGCTACGAAAATGAGTTCCATTACAATGAATTTGTATCCCATACATGGTGTGTATTTAAAAATGAATCATCTTTCCCAAACATGAAGAACGCACAACATGTTCATCAACCACACACCGTGTGATTGGGACTTCCGAATAGGAAATCCCTCAAATTTCTCATAAAACCCATTTTCACAAAAATCAATAGATCACCCCCAAAGGGGTCCATAGAAAGCATAAAATGGATTAAAACATGAAAAAAAAAATCTATAAAAATATATGGAAAAAAATTTAAATATCCTACCTTTGGTAAAAATTCAACAAAACTTTTCCCATTACCACACTCCATGGGTACGACACAATGATATAGCACGTATAAAGATTCACAGTTGTACCTCTCTTCCAATACCACTCCATATACTCTCCCTGTACAATTTTCTCTCTCATCCATGAGAAGGGGGATCCATAGAGGGTGGTCATGATAATCCAGGGGATAATGAAGAAAAAAATATTTAAAAAGAAAATAAAAAGAAAATGAAAAGGGGACGGGCCCAACCCCAGTACCCAACATCAGTTTATCACTAACCAAGAAAAACACCACATTTTATACTCAACATAAGAGATAGAATATAAATATTATGATCCATTAAAATGATATGGCTAAATTAACATGTCTTAATATATTAGTATTTAATTTATTAAATATTAAATAATTATTATATCTTCACAAATTCGAATTGTTTCGAATACCACCAAACTCATATCCTAGGGTAAACAACATATTCCAAGGAAAATGGACTTGTCATAAAACTTATTAAAGGTAATATTCTAGGGTAAAATTATTATTTTACCCCTTGCAAGCATCTTATAGAAAAAACTAAAATTTCTAATCAAAATTACATTTTGAAGAAACATGTGTCCTTACAGTCTCCCCACTATAATCCTTATTATCCCTGAGAAGCCTTGGTGTTCAAACTAGAAGCCATGATATCAACCCAAGAATCTTTATAAACAAGCTATAATTACCATAAAAATACTGATCCCATGGTGTCAACAAGTACCTCTATATGGGAGAGGATTAACTACAACAACTCTCATACTCCCCACTATAGAAATACCCGTACCGTCATCTCAAAACCAAACTTCGAGCTCAAAGACTCATGAAAAATATTAAATTCAATGGAAAACAATTGTCACCACCACCAAATGGTCGATGGAGAAACCCCCACCATATGACTTCCATTATACTATTCCTCAAGTGAATCCGTAATAGGTTTATCTATCATGATAGGAAATACATTTAAATATAATTTAAGCTCAGTGTAGGGTCGATGCACTTGTAGCATGCTCAGGATGATTTCAATATAGAGAATGATCATCTCTAATTATGAGTACCCTAATATTCTATCATAATTCATGTAGATATTTTTTGAGACACGCTGACATGAAAACATGCAACACTTTCCTTTAACTAACACAAAAAAACACTTCTCTTAACAATGTTTGTCTATGTCCAACCATGGGTCAACCGTCTTACGGCATGAAATTTATTCTCGATGTCTCCACTACCACAGAGGGGATTTTCTCATTTTAACACAAAATTAGAGAAACTCTTCCCATGTAATGTATTGAATTCATCGATCCTCAACTCACATACGATCACTCACTAATTTATTATTTTAAAGTACCATGGACAACCAACGTATACCTTTATCCCCCAACTTGTACTCCAAATATTCATCCATCACAAGGCTAATATTTTTTTTTCTACATGGAATGTTAGTATAATTAATCTTGAAGCTCCCTTGGGACTCCTCCTCAAAATAGAGAAACTTTCCTGTACCAGGATTTATTCCACAACCACATGTTACACAAATTCATTCCAATTTCAAGAATCTACCCAAAATCAACCTACACTATAAATAGTGGAAAAACTGGTCTACATGGCCTAGCACCTGAACAGTATATCCCGTTGATGCTAGTCTTGATACCAATACACCATAGGTTCTTTTCAAAATATTAAGGCATCAACATGACTATATCATAAAACACAAGAACCTACCATGACTCAATCTAAAAAAACCATATAACCAATATCGTTTCCAAAAAAATTGTAAACCATGGCCAACCTCACTCACAGAGGATTCCCTCAAACAAAAAACATTTCGACCTATAAGGGTCTGAGCCCAAACTAAGGGCCTCTAGGTTTTCCACCTATCCCTACTGGTCAAGTCTCACACCTAGTTCACATGTTCTAACCACATATCCCAAAATATCATATATCCTTATTAATTTAAAATATAAGAGTGACCTATGATGTTTAAAACTATCAACACGACTTATAAGAGCCTGATCCTTACTTAGAATCCTTATAAGGAACTACTCCCAAGAGGTCCCAATATCAACACATAAGTGATACTAAACTTACACTCACCAAGAATATGCATACGGTAATACACCCTTGAGGTCTCATTCACTAGAATCATCATGGTACATATTGGCATCATACTCTATTCCAACTAGATAACCATGTCCGAGGTTGGTTATGTAGAATTCCATTTCCAATATATGTAGGAAAACATTGTATATATTTTTACTGACACATTAAATAATAATAACTATGAAAAAACCAAAAATGTGGCATAAAACATGGGAATCATGTGACTTATCAACCTACTAGGGGAATTGAACCTCCCATGTATAAGTACTGAGTCATCAGTCTCACTACAAAACACCTTAATGAAAATCCTCATTACCTTCTATCAGAAGGAAATATACATACATGTTAGAGAAATCATATAAAATTCCACAAAAAAACCTATATGTGAAAAAACCATTTATGTTTTTGTTGAACCTTAAATTAATTGGACAGTATTATAAGTAATAATCACACACTAGTGGGATTATATCAGGTTTATCCATCCAGTCAAATATGGTGCATGAGATGATTATTTGCTTTTTTATCTAGAAGTCAAAAAAATCACTAGGCTTTTTCCATTGGGACATGATCTAGAAATCCATAATAAATAATAATATCCACACAACATGTGCATCACTCAAAGAAAAAAACATATTCAACTTGACCAATGAATATTAGAATAGAAATCCCATACCCATATCAACTAGGAATTCCTACAAAAACAAGTGTTCTCAATGCACCATTCTGATATCCATCATAGGTTCTAAAACATTCCTAATACTCCCTTCTCCTATATCCCAAGTAGTTAATCCAAGGAAAGTAAAAAATCATATACAACATTTTAACATCTCGATCCTAATGCCAATAAATCATTGCTCCGAGATGGTTTGATATGAGGCCTCAAGTGAACATCCCCATTTTCCAAAGGCTGTTGACTAGAAACTAGGGCCTATGGTGTGATAGTTGGGATACGTTCCCCTCATATTAGAGTAATAAATAGAGGAAATAATTAAATAGAAACTAATAATAAATAAATATATTTTATATGAATAAAATTAACTTTAATAGAATATGATGTAATAATAAAAGAAATTCTATAAATTCCTAAACAGTTAAGTCATACATACATAACTAGTCACCCACTATGCCAATCATACATATGGGAATACATAAAGAAACTAAAATATAATTAAAAGGATCTATTGATAAATATAATCTATACCACATACCAGGTCTCTAGAAACTGTCGTGATGGACTAGCTTTACAATAGGAATCCACATGAGCAGCTTTGCTCGATCATCCAACAATGGGCCTTATCCCTCTCAACCATGAAATCCATGTTCAACCTGAAAAGTATAATAAGGTCTTTTTGAACACCGAGATACACATACATAGGTGATAAATAATCTTAGTAGGCCACCCCAATAATGAACCTATAATATAATTCCATACGTGGATGCTCATACAATATGCGCAGCCTAGTCAAAACTCAACTGAAAGACAAATAAATTATATTAAATCAAGTGAACCAAAGTTAATCATGGGGTCCGTAATCTTAGTTAACTTGTAAAGTGTCTACATGTACATTTATAATTATATGAATATTTATATATATTATTCTATATATATATATACATTAATATGAATCTACATTAGTATGGTGAATGAAATAACCTAAACCATTAGCAGTCACCTTAGGTCTGTAATCCTGATCACCTGGACATCTTATGAAAAGTAATTGAGATGGATGTTGTACCACTAAAATTTTAAGTAGTACCTCTGGGTAAAGAAATAAATATGAAAATAACATGTCTCCGAATCTATATCCAAGGAAATTCATCAGGGAAGAAAAAATATAATGGAAGACACATCATGTCAAGCTCAACAACCACCAACTAGGAAGAACCTTTTTTCATCATTTCATCAACAGTAATAAACATGTGAAGTATAAAAAAGAGTTAGGGTGGTCAAACACCTAAACCCAACACTACTGTTATAGCCCGATGTGCATACATGTTCATCATGAGTTCTAATTTTACCCTCTTTACCATCACTACCCAAAACTGAAGTACTAGATCAAGGTTGGTCAACCATCAGGGAACCCACTGGGTCCCTCAAGTCAAAACACTAAATAAGAGTCCTACTAGGGATCCTCAGAGTACACAGAAGAAGTGGAATCGCACCTGATATCCTTAAAAGAAATGGTAAATGGTGGAACTATATATGGGGCCCTTGAATAGTAAGAAAACATCAGCATCCTAATTGGGAGCCATATAAAGGTACTCAGGTTGCGGTATCATGCATGAGACTGTCAAAATAAATAGAGGAAGAAGAGGAATCCTTCATGGGATCCTCAAAATGGTATATACATCTGGGATTCCACAAGGTAATTCCTAGGTCCACATATATGTAATGGAATCCCATAGGGGAACCTTGGTAATATAAATAAGATAGAGGCATCCTACATAGAATCCTCTATGTCAAAAAACAAGTAGAAGAATCTATTAAGGGATCCTCAGAAACAACTAACCTCACGACTTCCTAGTCCAGATGGGAACATCCCTCAAGGGATACGTCCTCATGGAAAAATATACAATATAATTAGTGAGGACAGATATATCATGAGTCATCTTGGATCAAGGGTCTCACTCTTAATAGAAAACTAGATTCAATTATCATAGATATAATCTCTCTAGTAATGAAACAACCAAAATAACACCTAAGATCCCTAAAAAAACCTCAAGGGTTTCACTATAATGTTCTAAACAAAAATACACTCAGAATGGATTGATCATGGGTCCAATTATGACTACTTGTACGAAATACATGAAACCCCTCAAAGTATGGAAAGGGAGAAGTACACAGCGTGTGTACCCTGTTACACACTGTATACCCTCAAAACTCTACCTCAAAATGTACTCTAGCAAGCCTGGGTGTGTAAAATCCCAAGTATACGACATGCTGAACTAGTAAATGGTGTGTACCCTACATAGGGTACCTTCCCATGTACTATACGTGGCATCGATATATATATTGTCTTTCTGTGTACTGCAACACGACGTTCGACCCGTGTGGGATATGGTCTAGTTCTTTACATAGAAATTTCATGTTACATAGGTAGCCTGGATGTGTACTCAACTACCCAAAAATGTCCTAATACATAGTGTGTATAGTCCATACATGGTATGTATTTCAAAATGAATCGTCTTCCTAGATTATAAAGGACACATGTATTGTTCTATAACCAAATGTTTTGTGATTGATATTTCCAAATGGGAAATCTCTCAAATCACCTAGAACCCCAATTTTTTTTTCCAAATCAACAGATCAAAGAACAAGGCATCCTTAGAAAACCTAAAAGTGGATTAAAACGTGAAAACAAAAAAGATATTGGGATATATGGAAAATAATATAGACCACATACATTTAGGTGGAATCTTCATAAGATTCACCCATTTCCATTCTCCATGGCTACCGCATGACGATCCAACACATCTCGTGCTTCATGGCAGTAAATAACATTCGATACCTCTCATTTTCCACTCCACCACCCTTTTTTTCTCATTCACATGGAGGGAGTCAATATGGGGTGTGGTGAGAATCTATAAGAGAAGTAAGAAAATAAAAAATTAAAAAAAACTAAAAGACAAATAAAATAGGGGCATCACCTGATCCCAGCACACAACTTGAGTTTATGCCCTGCCTAGAAAATCTTCCTCATTCTAGGCACAATAGTGAAGATGGAATCTCAATTTGATGCTTCATTCAAAAGATATGGCTTAACAAACCTATGTGAATAAATTAATATTTAATGTATTAAATATGAATTATTAATTATTCCAATAAAACTTGAATTACATGGAATTCCCAAAAACTATTATCCTAGGTTAAACACCAATTCTATGACCAAAAATAGTTGTCAAAAATGTAATCTTGTGTAATATACTAGGGTAAAATTACCATTTTACCTCTTACAACCATTGGATATAAAAAGTCATGTTTCTGCTTAAAATTCTAATATGGATAAACAATAATCCTTACAACATCCCACCAATGTTCTCCTTATATAGGAACCCAAATATGTGATATTTTATATAATTTTTATGTTTTATGCTTTCTCTTTTAAAATTGGTTATTTTATCCCTATGTAGGATGTAATTTTTCAACAAAGGTTTAGTCTTTGACGATTAAGATAAATTTACATGGATAAAATTAATTTATTTGTGGTTGAATTTGACACCCCAAGATTTTAGGATATATTTCACTTTATATGAATTTAATTTCTTCAACATCCTATGATATGTGTAACCTCGAGTCTAAATGAACATTAATATAGTATATAGTTATAACCTAGATGTTAAATTAGAAAAATGAAACAGAATATAAAATTTAAAAAATGTATAATGGTTTTAGATAAATCAAATACTATTTTAGTATATTCATTATATTATTTAAAAATACATTTTTTTTCTCAAAGATGCTTTTTATTTATTTTTTAGAATAAATAATATAATTATGTTTTTTTACATTTAGAAAATATATTTGAAAAAATAAATTTCATATTTTAAATTATAAGGCAATAAATATCTTGTATTATTTTTTTTATAATATTAATAAAAGATTTTTTTTTTGATTAATATTGAAAAATATCAATTTCTATTAGGAATTTTATTTCCGTTTAATGAATTCACATAGTTCTATTTTGTTTTAAATAGTTTTAAGTAGTTTTAAAAGGAAAAATAGTTTATTTAAATAACTGATAATGTAATTAAGGTCATTGGAGTTAATCTTATATTGTATTTTGGTATAAAAACGTTTACACTTTAGAAACATTTTATTCGAGAAAACTGATTTTCATTTCATTTTACAGGTTTAATTTTAAATTTAACTATACAACTTGGGTTAATTGAATATTGAAAAATGAATCCCATAACTATATTAATGAGGATAAAATTTGATAAATAATTCCATTATATTTTTTATCATAAATAATGATAACTTTGGTAAATTTTTCTCACCTTATCAGTAAAATTTTAACATTTTTATATTGAAATATTCTTCACCACTGTTTAGGTTAAAATTTGTTAACCTAGCGGTTAAATGAAAATAATGGGTTTAAAATAATATATAAACTGGTCTAAATTTAAATATATTATCAAATTATGACTATTTACTTCTTATATTTTATTCCATGTCCTTTTTGAACCATTTTAAACAAGTTAGAAACATATTATATTATAATATTTCACGTATTTTTTAAAATGATATTAATGATATTTTATAAAAAAATATATTATTAAATGATTTAAAGTTCATAAAAAATATTATATTTATCTCGGTTAAGGATATATGGTTAAAAGTATTAACCATCATCCATTAATGGGTTACTAATTCTTTTATATTAACTTACTTGACCCATAAAGAGTGAATTACATTAATACCATGGTGTTTGTTAAAAGGGTTAGTGGGGTTGAAAAAGAGATAAGGGTGAAAACATCACCAAAAAATGTTTAAATTGTATTGAATGAAATTATTTAGACTCATAATAATTTTATATTTTGAATTATATAATTTTTGATCAATTTTTCAATGAAAATTAATTTATATTAATGTAATACATTATGAAAAAATTCTATGAATCCCTCTCACTTATAAAGGGGAACCTATTCTCCTATATTCCTCACACCTTTTTATCCTTATATATTATCCAATACCTTAAAAATACCTTCTTATATTCCTCAATCACATCTTATATCTTCTAGCAATTCAAAAATATAACCCCTTCAAGGATTACGATGTAAGATAAAAGTGGTTTCTCAATGAAGAGGTATATCTCTTGATTGAGAATTTTCAATTATATTTATTCTTATAAATAATATAAATCCATTGTATATATTCTAAAATAAATAATTACTTATCCTAAATATACTTAATTTTTATTATGATTATGTAACAACCATTATCCACCTTCTACCCATCATATGGAAAGCGAAAACATCCCTCCTATGTACGCACGGTTTATCATCTCCCTGTAGCGGTACAATTCATTTTTTATCACAACTTTTCATAAAGTGTTATAATGAATAATTTAATAAATATATTTTAGTTTATGAAATTATTATTATATAAATATAAATTAATAGTTACCTTTATTTCAATCTATATGTCGAAAAGTGGAAATATTGTTAATGCATACGTACAGCCTATCGTTTCCATTAACAGTGTAATTCATTTTTCTCTATATACCTTTCATGTATGACTATAAATATGTACATAATGAATATATATATGATATTTATATTATGATTTTGATTCATTAAATTATGGAATCATGATCAAAGTACAAGGACTAGAACTACTGAATTGAAACTTCTCTGAAAAATGAAACATTTAACAACCAAAATGATGAATTTAAAAAGGAATTATTATTAAACATGTATTAAAATATTATGAGTGGATAATATATGAAATTATAATTATTAGAATTATTCTGTTATAAAATTATAATAAATTTAAATTTATCATATATGAGTTTAAAATCACTTATGAAACAAGTCAGACCTATGGTAATCAATTTTTGTATCACTTTTATTTGTATGAGACACATGTCAAATTAACCACTTGTTTAGTTTATGTAGTATATATACTTCCCATTAATTTATTTTATGATTATTATCATTAAAATTATGTGAATTTATGTATCATCTAAGGTTTTCTCTTGAGGTTTTGATTCAAATGTTACCAAAGGGGAAAGGGTTTATTTTATATTATCATCATCATTTGGGATTGTTTATATTTATGATTCCATTTGAATGAATTATATTATATTTAAATATTAAATTAAATATATCTTATTTTCCATCCAAAATTTCAAAAAAAAATCTTGATTTACTCTTTTAAATAGTAAAGATAACAAAATAGTGTTTTTAAAGAATAACTGGACTAATTTTTCTTTTGTAGGCAATATTTTTCATACAAGTCCATATTTTTTAATGTTTTTAAAAATATTTTTACAATTATTAAATTATTTATTTAATAAATTTTATCCATATTTGAATTTATATAAAAAAATGAAAAATAATTATCCTTCCATGATTTGAAAAGGTACTTTTATACAAGGTATTAAAACAATATTTGTTTTAATTATTATGGAATGAACATAATTTCATGTTTTCATGAATACTCAACTCTTTGAAGATTAAATTACAAGTTTCCATATTTCTTTTAAAATAAATGTTTTTCATTGATATTTTAGAAATTTTTTAGTTTTTAAAATTAATTTTCAAAGTTATTGGGTCACTTTCCATAAAAATGTTTTTATGATCTATTTATGGTATTACACTTCATCAACGATGACAAAAATTATTTGAATAGTTATCTACTCAGGATATATTCAATGAAACAATTATTATTCTTTATTTTTAGGTTTATGATCAGTTTTACTATTTAAATCATTTATATTATATATTCTAGAACTTCATATTCAAATGTTTTTTAGTATTAATGAATATTGATTAAGTTTTATTATTTCTTATATGAGTAATGAATTATACTTATTAAGTGATAGGTGGGTCCTAGAATTACATATCCCCTTGATGCATTGGTAGTTATAATGAGACTAGATAGGTTATCAATTTGGTTATCCCTTAACCATTTATGAAAGAAGTCTAGGCATAAGGCCTTTATAGTATGTCTATAATGTCTTTGAATGATTCCTTAATTTTAAGTTTATGATGTTTAGAATTATGAATTTTATCATTATAAAATTAGTTACTGATTTCCATGTGATCATTTTAATAGTTAAGATATCCATGTAAAATTTTCAAGCTCAGGTGATTATTTATATGTGATTATTTGATCATTATTTATTCCTTACAGATTGTTTTTCTTTCTATTGTTATTGATTAAATGACATTTTTTATGTTATTTACCTTTATATAATTATTATTCCATATTTAATCAAAATATATTTCATTTTTCATAACCTTTACTGAGTATCTGATCTCACTTATTTCTTATGTTTCCATTCACTTGGAATCTAGGAAGTATATTATGATTGATATAAAATGGATATTATAGAGGGGTCAATGATTTTGTTGAACAAAACACTATGTTATATTTTATGTTTTAAAATATAATGTGGTAATCAATTATGTGTGTAGTCTACTAATACTTTAAAACTATTTAGTTCATTGGGAAGTGATCGCCTATACATGGAACAAATATAAAAATGTAACCACTGACTCTATCCTACTAGAGTCAAGGTATTTACACTTAGTATCAATGAAAATTTAATAGAAACCATATGAACTATATTTTTGAAAGCATAGGCTAGGGAATATAAACCAATGAATAACTATAAGGATATGTCTAATTGTAGGAAAATATCTCAATGTTTATATAAAGGAATAGATTATATCATTTTCCTAGTAGTAAATCTCTGTATAAATCCTATAATGGGATGTAGTTTTGGTATAGATGCATATAGGTTTAATGATACTGATAATTGTTGTTCGAATATATATAGGACATCCTTTTGATGCATAGTGAGTGTTCCCTTACTGCACACATGGTTTGATACTCTTTGGGGAATATGCTTTGGTTAACATAAATTTTATTTGTGAACTATTATGATTAATGAAAGAATATAAACTATGGAAACCAAATATATTCAATAGTTATATATGAAAAACATAAATTGTCTTGAGTTGGTATGTCTAAGGATTATCATTATTTTTAATCCATAGATAACCATTTTGAGTTTTTTATTAGATTTTAACATGACTATGATATTTTGGGATACATTTATGGGAATACAACCATTTAGTTTAGTATATATTTTAGTGAGAAGGTTATTTGAGGAATAATGCAGTTATATTTTGTGGACATAAGTTAAAATATATTTATAACCTTGAGGTTTAATGTGATCATTGACTTTATTGTAATAATAATTAATTAATGTTAATTTATTTTATGGAAAAAATAATCATTATAGAAAACCATAGTGGTTAAAAAGTTAATTTATGACTTATGTTATTTTTGAGAATTTTAAACTTATTTTTTTGGGATATTATATGAATTATATTAATATAATTTCATTAAAAGGACAACCCATAGGCCAGATGATAACCTGTCACATTCAATAATGTCATGGTAGCATAAACCCATAACTAAAGGGAAAAAAGGTCGTATTGAATTCCACTAGCCTAAGTAATGTCCTCATTAGTATGAAATTGTGTTTTAAAAATGATTTTATTGATAAATATTGGTTTTATTTCATAAATCACTTTACATGATCAAATATTATGGAATTTTTTTAATTTTGAGTTGATTGATGTTATTTTCGAAGACATTTTAATGGATTAATTTATATATAACCATTAGGTTTAACATAAAATATTTTTTGGGAAGAATAATATTATGTTTTTGGATGTCTAAGATTAAGGTTATAAGATAAACTTTTAGGTTAAAACAGTCTTTAATTTTCAGGTAATTTATATTATTTGGGATATATGTTTATTTATTAATGAAATGATCTATATTATACCTTTGTATTTATCATTGAACTTTGGATATTTATGTATAATTTATTCGGATGAAGGATTATTAATTTTGGGTATCATATTACATTATGATAACCATTTTGTGTAGGATTGAAATAGTGATGTAGATGCTCAATATACAAGAGGGGGGTGAATTGTACACTTTAAGAATTCCTTTGGAACCTTTAAAGTTAGTTACAAATAACTATGTTTTCCTTAAGAAAAGGAAAGGACTAAGTTTAACAATGTTAAACTGAGTATATTCACAACACCTCTAACAACGAATGAAAACGTGGAAAGAGATTCTGAAAGTAGGTTCTGGAAATATGGTCCTGGATATTGAACCTTAACAAATGTTACAATATGAGATTCTACCTTAAAGCATATAGAATCTAAATGAATCAGTGTACAAGTAAGGAAGTATAAGAAAGTTATACATTCCTTATAATACAAAATGCAGCGGAAATAAAACAAGTAGTAGAACTACAAGTAACAAGATATAAGTATTTTAACCCAAAGATAAGGGTATCCAACAACCTTGGATAAAGGTCCCTTGATTTATACTTTCATGAAGGTATGTCTTACCCACACCAGGGTAAGCCCTCGATACGAAGATCGAAGTGTCTCTGTCTTGCTATTCTTGCAAGCCCTCAACTTCAAGGTAGTTGGCAACCTCTGTCTTCCTCAGCAAGGAAGCCCTCGAACTTCAAGGTAGTCGGCACCTCTGTCTTCCTATCCCTGGAAGTCCTCGAATGTAATCACCAAAATTCGGAGTCGCACAATTCTTTGAGAGTTAATAAGAGCCTCTCTCTCTAGAAATCACTTCAAGCATGTAATCACATGAGTCAAAGATCAGTCATCCTTTCAGATTTTCAGCACCGAGCACCTTCAAATGAGCTCTTATTTATAGGTAAGGTTGTCTCCTTCTCCAACGGTCATATTTTCCTTAAATATTGGAGGGACATGTACACGTGTCACATGGACAACGGTTAGTTTTATAACAGAATAGATGACATCGTTTTGTAAAAAAACAAGTGTAACAGAATGTATGACATCATTTTAATTCTAACTAAAAGATTCGGAGTGAAAGCTTCGGAGTGAAGATTCGGAGTCTGAATAATTCAAAGTGTACAAAACAGAGATGATCATATTCTGTTTATTAGATGAATTCGGAATGAGAATTCGGAATGAGAATTCGTCATCAGAATTCGTAATGAGAATTCATCATCAGAATTCGTAATGAGAATTCCTCATCAGAATTCCTAATGAGAATTCATAATCAGAATTCGTTGCCGAACTTCATAAGGATTCGTATCCTGAATCTGATGTAGAATATAATTAGAGTTCGTATCCGGAGTTCGGAGTGAAACTTTATTAGAGTTCTCATCTGGATTTCGGAGTGAAGCTTTATTACAGTTCTGGTCCACAATTCGGATCCTAAAACAGAATACTTCATATAAAAGTTTCAAGCAATTTCGAGAAAATAGAAATGAATCCGAATTTCATACTTAAGAAAAATCTAGATAAAAAATGATAAGGATAATTTTTCTTGTAAAAGCGATTTTCCTTATAAAAGCAATTTTCCTTAAGAAAGCAATTTTCCTTAAGAAAGCAATTTTCCTTATAAAAGCAATTTTCCTTAAGAAAGAAATTTTCCTTAAGGAAGCAATTTTCCTTAAGAAATAAATTTTTCTTAAGGATAAGGTGTTTGTGATTTTCAAAACAAGAAGGAATGGAAAGGTAATATGGAAAACCTTATTGAATCAACAATCTCCCCCATTTTGGAAAGAACAAACATCCTTACGAAAAAAGAAATTCTAAGAAGAAAGAAAAACATTAAGGATTATCTCCCTTTTCTTTAAGGATATTGATGAATACGACTAACTCCCCCTTAGGCCTTGAAACTCTAAGGATCGTATTCAGATTTTCGGAGTGGCATTTCATTACGAAAAAGAAAGCCTTCTTTAATGAAAAACTCCCCCTTAGATAGACTCTTATTAGAGTTCTTTTTTCCTTAAGGATCTCATCCTTCTCCCCCTTAGATAAACTCTTATTAGAGTTCTTCTTTTATTAAGGATCTTTTCCTTCTCCCCCTTTGTGATTTTCAAAAAAAAATCTAGAGAATGAAAAAAATAACAAAGTACCTGAAAAAATTAGTAATAACAACAAAAGAAACGATAAGCACAAATTTTATTACATTTGAAATCTCGGCAACAAAGAAAATTAGATACAACAAAAATATCGGATTTGGTTATTTCGGATCTTTTTCCTTCGAAATGAGCCCCTTAAGAATAGTCTTGATCATCTTCAGGTATTTATGATCTTCTTCAGCTTGGTTCTCTAAGACAACTATTCTTGAGGATTGAGCTTCAATATTTTCTTCCTGGTCTTTCAGCTTTTCTTCCTGAGCTTTGATCATTTCTTCCTGAGCCTTCATCTTCTGTTCAAACTCAATCCGATGATCCCTTTCAAATTTCCAGTTCTGAGAAACAGAATTCAGCTTCCCATTCAGATCTCTGACTTCTTGAATCCAGAAGTTCTTTTCATCTGTCAGCTTCTCTTCAAAGGAGGAAGTCAGCTCATTTATCTTCTTGTCCTCAGTCTCGAAGGCATCTTTAACATTGTCTTGAAACTCATCGAATAACCTATTCTCTTCAACAGTATTCTTCGACCAATTTGTCATCCTCTTGCAAGATTTTCTATGTGTTTCGTAGCCAACAAAGAAGTTTTTGAACTGAGCCTCAATCTCAACGCACTTGTCCATAACCATAGATACGGAGTTATTTTTCTGATTCAATGAATGTTGGAGCATATGACATCTTGATTCAATACTTTAGAAAGTCGGAATGGTTCCCACCAACTTCTTTAAAGACTGGAAAACAAAGTCATGCCCCACCGAAGATGACTCCGAATCTGAAAATTTGCTTGGAGAATTTTCTTCCTCAATAAGCTCCAACTTCCTTTTTGACGAATCACCATATTCTCTTTTCTTTCTAGCCACTGATTTCGGAGTCTCAACAAGGAGTTGCTTTCCCTTGTCTTTTTTCGGAATCCATTCTTGATCTGGAGTTTTCTGCTCACCAGTAGACAGTTGAACAATATCATCAACAACTTTTTGAACAATCAAAACATTTTTATTATCTTTATTTATAAAAAGGGTTGGATCTGCATTTCCCTAAACATAGTTATTCTGAAGCAAAAATCCAGTAAGTCTATCATACCATGCTCGTGGGGCTTGTTTAAGACCATACAAAGCTTTGGTAAGTCTAAAAACATGATCAGGATGTTTTGTATCTTCAAAACCAGGAGGTTGTTCAACAGAGACTTCCTCTTGAACATAACCGTTAAGAAAAGCACATTTCACATCCATTTGGAAAAGTTTCAAATTAATGAATGCTGCAAAGGCAAGTAAAATACGGATGGATTCAAGTCTAGCTACTGGAGCATAGGTTTCTTCATAGTCTATTCCCTCTTGTTGATTATAGCCTTTAACAACGATTCTAGCTTTATTTCTTATTATGACTCCATTTTCATCACATTTATTTTTGAAAACCCATTTTACTTCAATAACAGTAGTTTCCATAAGTCTTTCAACCAAGGTCCAGACTTTATTCCTTTCGAATTCATTTAGTTCATCTTTCATGGCTTTAATCCAATCATCATCACCTAAAGATTCATCAGTGCTTTTAGGTTCTAATTGGGAAAGAAATACTAGATGTTCTACTTCATTTCTTAAGGAACTTCTAGTCCTTACAGGTTGATTTACATCACCAATGATACTATCACTAGGATGATTCTTAAGAAACACCTGATTTGGGTTTTGTAAAACATGTTCATCAATATAAGGTAGAAAGTCTTATGGGGTAAATGTTTGAGGAATATCTTCTTGAACATTATCCTTATCAGAAGGTTATTCTATCAAAGGTTAACAATCAGTTTTTGAAAACACATCTGAGGATGTAGGTAGGGATGGTTTAAAAACAAAAGGATTTGACTCATCAAATTTTACATGTACTGTTTTTTCAATAGTACAAGTGTTTTTATTAAAAACTCTATAAGCCTTAGATTTTGTGGAATAACCTAAGAAAATTCCTTCATCAGATTTTGGTGCGAAATTATGTAGATTATCTTTAGTATTCAAAATTAATACTTTGCAACCAAAAACCCTGAAGTAGGATAATCTTGGTTTTCTACCATTCCATAACTCATAAGGAGTTTTATTAAGAAAAGGTCTAATCAAAACTCAATTTATAGTATAACAAGCAGTACTTACAACTTGAGCCCAAAAATGTTTAGAAATAGAAAATTCACTCAACATGGTTCTAGTTATCTCTTAAAGAATTCTATTTCTTCTTTCAACTACACCATTCTGTTGAGAAGTTCTAGGTGCTGAAAAATTGTGAGTAATACCTTTATTACTACAAAAAGTTTCAAAATCAGAATTTTGAAATTCTCCTCCATGATCACTATGAATAGTTTTCAATGGAAGGTTTTTCTCATTTTTAACATGAGATCTAAAACTTTTGAAATAATAAAAAGCTTCAGATTTCTTTTCTAGAAAATAAACCCAAGTAAATCTAGTGTAATCATCAACTAGAACAATCACATAGTATTTGCCTCCAATACTTCCAGTTTGTGTAGGACCAAAAAGATCCATGTGCACTAACTGTAATGCATTGGTTGTTGAGACTTCACCGATTGATTTAAAACTAGATTTATGTTGTTTTCCATATTGACAAGGATCACAAACTTTAGAATAATCAAATCTAAGCTCCGGTAGATCCTTAACTACTTTCTTCTTAGAGAGTTTACATAGGTTCCTAAGGTTACAGTGTCCTAGTATTATATGCCATAACCAGGAATGATCTTCCATTTCACTTAGGAAAGGTATATCTTGAATCCTGAGGTCTTCTATGTTCAAAGTATAGACATTCTCTTGCCTATTGACTGAGGGAATAAACTCTTCCTTGGAATTGTGAACTAAGAACTTATCATTCCTAAAATTCACAAGGTAACCTTCATCACATAACTGACTTATGATAATGAGTTTTTGCTTAAGACCTTTAACAAAAAGAACATTTGAAATCAAGGTTTTACCAAGAAAAACAATATTTCCAATACCAACAATCTCTCCCTTAGCATTATCTCCGAAAGATACCTTTCCTCCTTTCGTTTTGATAATCTTTTCAAAATAGATTTTGTTACCAGTCATGTTCCGGGAACATCCACTATCCATGTACCATGTATTGTTTCTGGTACTCTCTTTATTTTCCTGAAATCAAGAAGAAAATTAGACTTTCGAAATCCAAATTTGTTTGGATCCGAAATTTCCAGATAATAAAATTTTAGGAACCCACATCTTCTTTGAGAAGTAAGCTTTGTGAAATCCCAAAGATTGGGTTTTGTTTAAGGAATAATTCTTTGCCCAATGACCACCACATTGACACTTGGTACAAAATGGGGCACTTTGAGGAACAAAATAATTGTTACTGAAAATTGGTTTTTCATGGGTATAACCAAATCCGGATTTATTTCTTAAAGGTCGCATTTGAGAATACATTTTATAAAAAATTTCCTTACCATGGGTAAAATTTGATAAACACTTCTTTAATGAAAAAATTTCGGACTTGAGTTTTACAACCATGTTTTTATCCTCAAAATCATTAGTTTTAGAACTAGATCTAGGCTCAAAAACATTTTTATTATAAATTACTTTTTCTAATTCTTTAGAAAGTTTATTCTTCTCAGAACATACTTCCTCAAGATTTTTTAAAATACTTTCAAAATAAGTATTTTTTTTATCAAGATCATTAGACAGATCAGATATCTATTTTGTAAGAATTTAATTCCTAGAGTTTTCCTTATCATGTTTCTTATTGAGTTTAGAACTCTCAATCTCAAGAAGTTCAGCAAACCTAGAGACTTCTTCTTATGTAGGTAAAGTATTTTCCTCATCAGAAGATGATTCTTCATCAGAAGAGTTATAATACTTACTATCATTGGAATTTAAAGAAACATTGGTCAATGATTCCGCATTTTGTACCTTAGCCATAAAACAATTATTATCAATAGGTAATCTGGATATAAGGCCAAGATTCTTCTGTCATGAAGATTCATAATCATAAGATTCATCTGAGGAGTCACCACCACTTTCACTCCAGGTTTCATTGGCTTTCAAAACTTTCTTAGCCTTATCTTTATAATATTTCATTCTGTTCCTATCTGAATGCCTTTCTTTTCTTTCTTTCTTTTTGAGCATAGGGCAATCTGGTCTAATATGTCCAGTTCTCTTGCATTCATAACAAGTAACTTCTCCATCTTTCTTATCTTTCCTTTCCTTTTTCTTATACTTGGATTGAAAATTTCTCTGGCCAGCTATCTTGTTCATCCTCCGAGCAAGATTTTCTAGTTCATTTTCTGAGATTTCACTCTCACTAGATTCTGACTGGAAAATAACATTCTTAGACTTAGATCTGGTTACTCTCTCAGGAGTCTTAGCTTTTATCTGATTTGAAGTTGTAGTAAAAGAAATAGTACCATTTCCATTCTTATTTTTGATGTTATTTGCATCTCTCTTCATTCTGGATTCATGTTGTAGAAGAGTTCCAAAAAGATCATCAAGAGAGATCTGAGTGACCTTCCTGTTTTCATCTATAGCTGTTCTTTTGGATTCCCACTCATTGGGCATAATATCAATTATTTTATCCACAAGAGCTTCATCATCTAAACCTTTCTCTCCCATAGATTGTAGGCTGTTGACAATAGTCATGAATCTCTGTTGAACTTTACAGATTGGTTCTCCATAAGGAAAGTTGAAGCCATGATATTCAGCTCTAAGCATAGCTCTTCTAGTCTCAATCACTTTAGAAGTCCCAAAGTGTGTAACTTATAACTTCTTCCAGATACAGTTAGCTGTTTCACAAGAAGAAATTTGGCTATATATATTTCTAGTCATTGAACATAGTAGAGTATTGCGTACCTTATAGTTGAGTTGATATTCTTGCTTTTCCTGGTTAGGGAAAGTTCTAACTTCCTTGTCAGGAATTTTATAATCACCAGTAAACATTACAAAATTATCTACTCCAGTATTGATAACAAAAGTCTTCATTCGATCTCTCCAGTACTCATAATCATTTCCATCAAAGATTGGTGGTCTTGTAGGATTTAGATTATCAATCGAACCAACATTAATTCCTACCATACTTGAATAACCTTTGGCACACAAACTTGTTAGTAGAAAAGATTTGTAATAACAATGTTCGGAATGAGAAAGTTCGGAATGGAAAAGTGAGCAAGAAAAACTTATTCATAAGTATAAGTATTTCAGAAACCTCCTATGATACCAATTGTAGGATCAAAATAGTGATGTAGATGCTCAATATACAAGAGGGGGGGGGGGGTGAATTGTACACTTTAAGAATTCCTTTGGAACCTTTAAAGATAGTTACAAATTACTATGTTTTCCTTAAGCAAAGGAAAGACTAAGTTTAACAAAGTTAAACTAATAATATTCACAACACCTCTAACACCGAATTCAAACTTGGAAAGAGATTCCGAAAGTAGGTTCCGGAAATATGGTTCTGGATATTGAACCTTAACAAAAGTTACAATATGAGATTCTACCTTAAAGCGTATAGAATCTAAATGAATCAGAGTAAGAGGAAGGAAGTATAAGAAAGTTATACTTTCCTTATAATACAAAATGCAGCGGAAATAAAACAAGTAGTAGAACTACAAGTAACAAGATATAAGTATTTTAACCCAAAGAGAAGGGTATCCAACAACCTTGGATAAAGGTACCTTGATTTATACTTTCAAGCAAGTATGTCTTACCCACACCAGGGTAAGCCCTCGATACGAAGATCGGAGTGTTTCTGTCTTGCTATCCCCGCAATCCCTCAACTTCAAGGTAGTTGGCAACCTCTGTCTTCCTCAGTAAGGAAGCCCTCGAACTTCAAGGTAGTCGGCACCTCTGTCTTCCTATCCCTAGAAGTCCTCAAATGTAATCACCAACATTCGGAGTCGCACAAAGCTTTGAGAGTTAATAAGAGCCTCTCTCTCTCTAGAAACCATTTCAAGCATGTAATCACATGAGTCAAAGATCAGTCAGCCTTTCAGCTTTTCAACACCGAGCTCCTTCAAATGAGCTCCTATTTATAGGTAAGGTCGGCTCCTTCTCCAATGGTCATATTTTCCTTAAAGATCGGAGGGACCTGTACACGTGTCACTTGGACAACGATTAGTTTTATAACAGAATAGATGACATCGTTTTATAACAAAACAAGTCTAACAGAATGTATGAAATCATTTTAATTCTAACTAAAAGATTCGGAGTGAAAGCTTCGAAGTAAAGATTCGGAGTCTGAATAAATCAGAGTGTACAAAACAGAGATGATCAGATTCTGTTTAATAGATGAATTCAGAATGAGAATTGGGAATGAGAATTCATCATTGGAATTCCTAATGAGAATTCATCATCAGAATTCGTAATGAGAATTCCTCATCAGAATTCATAATGAGAATTCATCATCTGAATTCGTAATGAGAATTCCTCCTCAGAATTCGTAATGGGAATTCATCATTAGAATTCGTTGTCAAACTTCATAAGGATTCGTATCCTGAATCTTATGTAGAACTTAATTAGAGTTCGTATCCGGAGTTCGGAATGAATCTTTATTACAGTTCTAATCTGGATTTCGGAGTGAAACATTATTACAGTTCTAGTCCAGAATTCGGATCCTAAAATAGAATACTTCATATCAATGTTTCCAGAAATTCCGAGAAAATAGAAATGAATCCGAATTTCATACTTAAGAAAAATCTAGATGAAAAAATGATAAGGATAATTTTTCTTGTAAAAGCGATTTTCCTTATAAAAGAAAATTTCCTTAAGAAAGCAATTTTCCTTAAGAAAGCAATTTTCCTTATAAAATCAATTTTCCTTAAGAAAGAAATTTTCCTTAAGGAAGCAATTTTCCTTAAGAAAGTAATTTTTCTTACGGATAAGGTGTTTGTGATTTTCAAAACAAGAACGAATGGAAAATTCATAAGGAAAACCTTATTGACTCAACATTTTGGTTTTAGTAAATATAGTAGAAATAACTTTTTATTCTATTCTTAATTATATTATCCATTAGAAGTTGATTTTAGTGCTTCAGGAATGAATGATTTATCTTGAATACTCATAATTTTGAGGAAAAGATGGTATTGCAGTATAAATTGATTGAATGGTGAAATTATAATTTTAAATTAAATATATTCCCTTATTTTCATAGTCTATATAGTAAAATAATTCTTCAACTCTAGGAAAATAATATTGAAGAAAAAATTTTATCCTATGACATTCATTTCTAATGGATTGATGCTCTTTTAAGCCATTAATGATTTATGTTTTTATGGTCATTAACATTATCATGACCATATTATACATAACACTATATTAGTATTTAGATTATATTTTTCTTAAATATTTCTATATTTTAACTTCCAACCAATGTTCTCCCTATTTAGGATCCCAAATATGCGAAATTTCAGGTAAATTTTACGTTTCCCACTTTCCCTTTTGAAATGATGTGTTATTATCCCTATGAATAATGTGGGTTTTTAAAAATTACTGAACCCTTAACTAATGATATAAAATTTTAACAGTCTAATTTTATTAAGGGGGTAAAATGTAACACCCTAATATTTTATGATATATTTCTCTTCAGATAAATTTAACTTCCTTGATAGCTTGTGATACATGAAAAACCATGTCTAAATGAATAATAATATAGGATATAATTATAATCTAGAAACTAAACTGGTAGAATAAAAATGAATAACTATTTTTAAAAAAATATGAATAAATTTTTTATTTAAATAAATTGTTTATTAATAAATTCATTATATGATTTAAATATACTTTTTCCCTCAAAAACTATTTTTATTGATGATATGAATAAATATTATATTTAATTTCTTCCATTTTATATAATTTATTTTGAAAAATAAACGTTATTTTTTGAATAAAAATTTCATAATTACATTAGTTTTAATTATTTATTTTGTTTAGGAATTTTTTTTGATGAATAGTGAAAAATACATATTTTTATTGAATATCGACTTTTCGTATAAATCATTTACAATGTTTTATTTTTTTAAATGTTTTTAATATTAAAATTAATAAATTTAAATTATTAATTGTCTAATTATGTTTATTGGAATTAATGTTATGTTGGATTTTGGTATAAAATCTTTTAAACTTCAAAAAAATTTATGGAAAACTAATTTTCATCACGTTTTGTGACTTTAATTATAATCAATTTCGACATCTTCTGTGAATTGAATATTGAAAAATGGACTGCATATTTAGAGCCATGAAAATAAAATGTTGTTAATAGTTTCATTTTATTTTTTTCCATTATGACTATTAACCATGGTAAATATTTTTCAACTTATAAGTAAAATTATAAGCCTTTAATATTGAATAAAAACATTTCCATGCTTAAGGATAAAATTGGTTAATCAAGAGGTGAAACCAAAAAATAAGTTTTAAAATAATATCTAAACTAGTCTAAATTTGGTTGGATGTTTAAATTAAGATTGTATCAAACTTATCTTAAATTTCATCTCATTGAGGAAACATTTGACATGAGTTAGAAAAATTTTATATTATAATATTTCATATATTCCTAAAAATGGAAATAATGATATTTTATTATAAATAATATATTATAATTTTTTAAAAAATTCATAAAAAATATTCTCTTTGACAATTAAATTTTTATATGGTTTAAGATATCAACAATGGCCATTTTATGGTTCAGTTTTCTTTTTTAATGTACTTTTTAGACCCCTAAAGAGTAAAAAACATTGATATCATATTAATTGGAAAAATATATAGTTGGACAATAAAACAAAGATATAAAATAGAAAAAACCACCTAAACATGTCAAAATTTTATTATATTGTAGTTTTCAACTCATCATGAACTTATACATTAATTATATCAATTTGGATCTATTTTTTCATAAAAATTAATTTATATTAATTTAATACTTTCAGAAATTCCAAGAATGCCTCACCCCTCACTTATAAAAGGTCACCTCTTCTCTTCTCTTCCTCATAAATTTTTAGCCTTATAACTCAGAAAATATCTACCATAATACCTTACTAGATTCCTTGACTATATCCTAGATATTATTTTATTTCCTAAAGACTATCCCTTGAAGGCTTATGGTGTAATCCAAAATAGGTTTCTCAACAAAAAGGTAGAACTCTTAACCGAAAATTTTCAATTATATTTATTCTTCTACATCCCCTAAATTCATAGTATCCAATATAAAATAAGGACTTTAATATCTTAAATATATATAATTATTATTTTTATAATATAATAACCATTATCCTCTTTTCCATCCCATTAAATGCGAAAACATCACTCGTACATACGTATGGATCACCATCTCCACAAAGCTGTGCAATACATTTTTCACCACCACTTTACCCGAATGGTTATAATATTTAATTTAATAAATATATTTATAATATATTATATTAATATTTATATTTATATTTTAATTATTACTTACTTTTCATTCGTTGAATCCATCAAAAAGTAAATACAATGTTTATGTGGATGTACAACCTGCCATATCCATAAATGGTGTAATTCATTTAACTATTTATATGATTCATAGATGATTATAAATATGTATTTAATGAATATATATTAGATTTACATCATTATTATAATTCTTTAAATTATGGAACCATGATCAAAGTGCAGGCACTAAAACTGTCAAACTGAAACTTCCATGAAAAATGAAATAATTGACACCATGAAACAACAATTTTAATAAAGAAATATTAATAAATTAGTATTAAATTAATATAATTAGATCAGATATGATATTATAAGTATAAAAATTATTATGTTATATAATTATAATATATTTAAATTTATTTTATAAGAGGTTAAAATCACTTACAAAGTTAGTCAGATTTGAGGTAATAGATTTTCATCTCACTTTTATTTATGTGAGATACATTCCACATTCCCAAATTATTTAATTTATGTGGTGTACCCACAACACATGAATTTAATTTATTAATATTATCATGAACGTTACAGAGATTTTCATATCCATATAAGTTTTTATATTTTATGATGTTTTGATTCAAATGTTACAAATGTGGTAAAGATTTATATTACAATCTCATCATTATTAATTATTGTTTATGTTTAAGTCTTCATTGGGGGAAACATATTTGATAATTTTTTCTTACAAAATTATTTTCTTCTCCTCTAGTTAATTATGGAAATTTCAGGTCTTCCTCTCTTTCTTACTCAAGAGACAGTACTATTTATCTAATGGAAAATAGGCACTTTTTAATTTGGTTGGGTATATTTTTATTCTATGTATATATTTTTTAATGTTTTAAATTTTTTACTATTATATAATTATTAAATAAATAAATTTTGACAAATGATTGACTTTCTATAAAAAAAATTAAAAATAATATTCTTGTCATTTTCAAAATAATTTACTTTTATAGATGATATGCGCCTAATTTTTTTTAAAAAATTTCAGAAAAAACGTAATTTCCTACCATCATGACCACTCAATGATTTAAAGACTTATTTAAATTATTTTATGGTTCATTTAAAAGGTAATGTTTTTCATTACATTCTGGGAATTTTTAGTTTTTTGAAATAATTTTGAAAATTGATTAGGGTATTTTATTAAAGACTATTTTTAATGATGTTTTTATGGTATTTATTTTCATCAATGACAAAAACCATTTATTTTACATATGATAACCTAGTTAAATATTTTAATGATACAATTATTGTTCTTTATTTAGAAGGATCTGATCATTTTTACTATGAAAATTATGGAAATTTTATATGCTAGTTCTTCCTATACAAAAAAGTTTTTGATTATTAAGGAATGTTGACTAATTTTAATTTTTTATTAATATGATTAATACATTGGATTTTTTAAGTGTTGTGTGGGCATCATAATTTCATATCCCCTGGATGCGTTAGTAGGTTTCATGAGACAAATATGGTTGGGTATTTGGCTTAGGCTATAACCATGTATGTAAGATTTGTTGTAATGTGGAATAGAATGTATGTTTATACTGTCATGGAATATGTCCGTGATGGTAAATTTAAATATATCATATATTATTCATTCCAATATTTTGAAATTAGTTGTTGATGTCTATGTGATTATTAGAATAGTTTTTATATTCATGGATATGATTCGTTCTCATGTGATTATTTATATGACATTATTTGATCATTATTTATTCATACCATATTATTCTTCATGATCAAGTTATTGATTAATTAAAATGTGTTTTATGATATGTAACTTAAAATATTTATAATACATTATTTATCAAAGATATATTTTTTTTATGTAACCCTTACTTATCATCTTATTTCACCCCTTTCTTGTGTTTTCTTTCCATGGGATGATAGGAAGTGAATTTTGACTAATATGTAAGGATATTATGGAGGGGAAAAATATGTTCTTGATGAAAATAATATATTTTATTTTACGTATTCAAATGTAATGTGAGATTAAAGTATGTATCGATTTTACTAAGACTACTAATCTATTTTTCCATTGAGATGTGATTACATGCATCTAGAACCAATATAATAATGTAACCAATAGTCCTATGCTCTTATAGTTTGTGTCTTTGTAGTTGGTATTAATGAAAGTTTAGTAGAATCCTTGGGAACTTTAAAAAATAAAAGATATATTAGGATACATAACCCTATGAAAAACTCTGAGGATATGTTTAGTTTTAGGATAAAATAATAAAGATTTTGGTAAGGTGGATATTATATGGTTTTCCTAGAAATATATCCCTATATGGATACTTCAAGTGTGTGTGGTTTTTCCATAATGGTGTCTATGTTTAATAACACCGGAAAGTGTTAGTCGAATATATCTCAATCATTATTCTAGTGCATGATGATTACGCCCCTACTACAGACTGCGTTTGACACTCTTAAGCTATATGATTTATGTTAATTCAATTTTTTTTATGAACCATTGTGATGACTGAGAGCATATAAAATATGGAAACCTATGATATTCCATATAGATATAAGATAAACTTAATGTTTCTTAGGTTGATAATTATATGGATGATCATAATTTCAATGGCATAAATACCCATTTTTAGGTTATATATGATGGGGTATTGACATGATTAAGGATGCTTTGAGAAAAATTAATGGGAATGAAACCCTTTTTATTATTATATGTTTTAGTGAGAAGGTTATTTGAGGAATAATACATTTATATTTTATGGACAGAAGTTAAAATTTATTAAAATCCATTAGGTTTAATATGATCATTGATGTAAAGTTAATCATACTCAATTTTGATTATTATTTGTTGGGGAAAAATATGCTATATATAAACCTATTGTGGTTAAAACGAATTTTGATGATTAATGTTATTTTGGAGTATGCTTCTCATATTTTTTGTATTTTTATAGGAATTATAATAACATATTTTTAGAAAAAGGACAACTCACAGTCCAAATGAAAACCTGTCACATTTTGTAAGGTCATGGGGGCCTAAACCCACAACTGAAGCTTAGTAAGGGTGTAGTGCCTACCAATGGCCTATGTGATTCCCTAGTTAGAAGAATATTATTATTTTTAAAATTTTATTAATGAATAACAAATAATTTGATTTTGGGAAGAATTTCACAGGATCAAATATTTTTTTTTTAATTTTTTGAATTTTTAAGTAAATAAAAATATTTAGGGATAAATTTTATTGGGTGAGGTATAAATAAACATTAAATTTAACAAAAAAATTATTTGGGAAGAATGATATTATGTTTTTTTAGGGTTATATTTAAGCATATGAGACAACAGTTTAGGTTAATCCTTTCTTTTATTTTGAGGTTACTGAGGTTATTGAGGTTATTTCGGATATAGGGTTATTTATTTATGGAAGGATCTGTGTTAATCCTTTAGTTTAATTGTTGAATTTTGGATATTAATGCATTATTTATTCATATTAAGGTTTATTAATATTAGGTATTTTTATAAATTTTACTATCCATTTTGTTTTTATTAATGACAAGAGGAATATTTTTTTATTCTTTTGTGAATTATGAGATCTGTTCGAGGTTTATTTTAGTTCTTCAGAAATTAAAAATTCACCTTGAATTCTCATTGTTTGGAGAAAAAGATTATATTATAGTGTAAACTTATTAAACAATTAAATATTACTTTTCTTGCAAGGATATTTCATTATTTTTTAGTCTAGATAGAAAATAAATTCCTCAACTCTAGGAAAATAATATTGTTGGTCAATATGAGTATCTCAAGAGGGGGTGAATTATGTACCCAATAACAATTTTTGTTTAACATGGATTAGTTTTAAATCTCAAAAATGGTTAAATATTGGAAAGTTTTTCAAAATAGTTATTATGATATATATCTTAATCTTTCTAAATATTTCTTTAAATACTGATTAGTTATCAGTTTAATAATATATATAATATTATTGAATCCATTGAAATCAATTTACTTGATCAAAATACTATATGAACGTGAATTAAGATGAACTATAAAAGTATTATTTTCTTTTACAGTAAAAATATTTTTTAATTATAAAGTAGAACTAATATAAAACAAAATAAAAATACACAATGGAAATAATTAATACAATAGGTTTATTCTCTAGTAGAGACATGGTCCTATCCACTTGGTGAACACCCACCACCAAGAAATTTATATAAAATATACTAGATGATCCCAAAGTAGGATCAAGTTTATACAATAGTTTATAACTATCCAGCTCATACACGACCTTTTCTACAGTTATGCATGGGAGAACCAAAAAATAGGTCACACGGGGACCTCTACCACTCTCATCCGTGGGAGAAATAAATCAGAAAAGTTTTTGAGAATATATCAAGTATCTTCCAGTTTATTAAAAGAGACAGTGTGTGTGTGTAGTAAAATATATTAAGCACACACAACACTCAAAATGGAATAAAACTAAATAGAATGTATCAATCTAGGAGTGTAGAGTTTATAAGTGACCAGTCTTTTGAAATGCAACTTGTGACTCTTGAGTTGAATTAGGAATGAATCTTGAGTCGAGTTATTTTGAAATATTTAGAAAAAAAATAGAGTGTCCCAAATCCTGTTTTTTGATTGGAGGAAAGATATCGATGATGTGATTTTTTTTCTTCCTCGGTCAAGTGTTCAAAAAAGGCGATTTATTCATGTTTTCAATAAGGTAAACCTCATTAGACCTCAGATATTCTGTTAATCACATGTTCTTTTGGTCTATATATTTTTAATCATTTCTACATATTGTTCTCCATATGAATATTTTTTTGTTTCATATAGGAGTGTGCTTCACTTTTATTATCAATAACACGAATATACAGATTAGCTACATCCTCATAATGCACATTCTGTAATGCTTTGTTTTTATAGGATATGGCAGTGTCATGCTCTGGCAGTGTCTCTCTTGATGTTGTGTTGTTCTAGTGGAATGTTTCTCTGGTAGTATATTGTTGGTGGTATTTTTCTGGAAGTGTATTCGACTAATCCAAATATTTAGTATGCTCATGGTGACTATGGTATGATGATGTATGATCTGACGATGTCTTATAAATAGGTAATATATTAGTGATAATAGTATGATACTGATAGTGTGACATTGAATGTGCCTCATATGGAGGTATCTCATACTTACACACCATAGTGTTCTGGAGGTGTCTCATAATGGTGGTGTTCCGAAAAATGGTGTCTCATACTTTCTTAATTATTTATTCCAATAGTATGATAGTCTGATGGTGTAATTTCCTGGAAAATTCTCAGACTTAGAGATTTTTATTCTAGCGGTGTGTCATGGGGAATGGTGTTTGACACAATGGTGACTCTTACCTTGATAGATTTATCACATTTTCATAGAATACATATTTCTTATAGGAAAACATGAAATGCATCTGTATTAATAAAAACTTGATTTTGTGATCAGTAAAACTATGAGGTCAACAATTTCCACATTTTTATGATCACAAATCATGGAATCAAAATAATATTATAAATTTAAAAACATGTCATCATAGGTATTTAAAAATATTAAACATGATATCCCATGTAAGAGCCAAATATAAATTAAGAAATATCATTCATAGTATGTGTATATGGTTCAAGAAATATATTATGTATCAACAATAAGTAAATATTTCAAAGATAAAAATATTTAAAAATATAATATAAAAAATAATAAAGTTAGAAAACAGATAAATATAATTCCATAAAATGAATCAAAAAATGATTTTATGTATACCATAAAATTATCAAAAACACATATTCCAATAAAAATATCCCTAAAATTATGTATTTCATAAGAATTACTAGAAACACATATCCCATAAAAATTCTCCCCCTTTGGGGATTATCAAAAAGGTAAATAATATCTATAAAATAAAGATAGGAAATGCAGGAAGAGGATTGGAATTACATATAAAGGTAAAATAGACATAATAAGAGGTAAGAAAGAAATTCAAAATTATGAGAACAAAGTTATTACAGAATATATCCCATCAAAAAAAATTAAAGTCTAATCCAACAAAATACAATGGTTATGGTTTAGAAGAGTGGTTCATCAATTATTTTCCTCTAGGTTTGGATTTTTCTTGGTCATTAGTCGAGGCAGTAGGATCAGCCTATAGAATAGTAGAGGGAGTAACAGAAGAATTAATATTGATTTCCTGAAGGGAATGATATTCTAAAACAACAACTAGCCTGATCAAGCATACAGATCGCATAGGATCCATAGGACGAGGTTGAAAATTGGATGGAAGAGGTATATGGGAACAACCAATAACTCTTGGTCTAAAAGATATTTTAGGAGTAATCAGAATGGCTGACTAAGCAACCATTTATTGGCCTTGAGCATGAATAAACTTCTTCATGATACTGATGAAATTGATGATAATTTTTCCTCTCCTTTCCATTGAAATAAATAAATTAGACTTCTCTTCCATGAAATAGTTCAAGACTAGGGACATCTTATTGAGTTGTCTGACTTGATATTTGAATTCTTGAGTCACAAGAGCCATTCCTAAATTCTTAGCATAGAATTTCAAATGGTATTCCAGATCTATTTTGGTATAGATCTGAGAGAGAAAAATATTCATGTACTTATTTATAGTCTCTATATCATCATTCATATATTTTGCATGGCTGAAAACCATCTTGATAACATGGTCTTAGTTATATCGAATCCTACTTAGGATTTCTCGGGTTAGATTTGTGACACTACCTGGAGAACCAATAGATGTGTATCTAAGATTATATCTAAAAATTGATCTTATATTATCCACATGAAGCACTATAGGAGTAGTTATAGTAGCAACATAAATATCAAAATAAGTATCCTCAAGGATTTTAAGGATAACAACCAAAGAAGATTTAAACTCATATTTCATTTCCTCTAATGAAGACATGAGAGATTATAGTTCACCATATAACCTCTTATTCTCAATCTCTATCTTATAAACATGATTCATTTTCTTAGGTTGGATATTCTGAACAACCAACTCAAAGATGTAATTTGCATCCTTTTCACTGAGCTTTTTCAAAAAGGGGATTGATTCCTTACACTCTTGTGAAACTCAGACGTCAGCTTTTCACCAAAAACATTCAAGTTAGGATGAGTTACTACATCCATTACAACAACTGGAGGAGATGAAGAGGGTTCAGGTATATATGGTCTCATAGAACTGATCTTTTCAAGCAGACCTTAATTATCAACCTGGGCTATCAAGGATCCTTTAGGATTTTCTTTAACACTACTTTCAGGTTTATCATTCTTTGGTGGGATTATTATAATATTAGAGAAATTTCCCCACTTATATTCCATAGAGTCCATCAAAAAAATTGAAATAGATATTGTGGTAGTAGGTACCAAACTATAAGTAACAACAAAAACTGCCATATTCTTCTAACCTTATAAACTTGGAGCAGCCACTATGTGTTCAACATTGGTATGCTCAGCTTCCAACTATGTGCCAAAAATTGGTGCATCTTGCATCTCAACATCCTTTTGGGAATTAACAGCAGCATACTCACCATACAAATTTTTATCCACATGAGACTATTGAATATTTAAAATAGTTAGTTATTCATTTCCAAATTATTCCTCAATAGTCTTCTTTTTGTCTTGTTCAGAAACATGTTTTTCTATAGTATATATAACTCTCGTCTATTTAGAAACAATTTAATCCAAAACATCATGACATATAGTAATTAAACTAACCTCAACATCATCATAGGCTGGAACTTCATGAAAAATATCTATTGATGGGGAATGCTCCCCCTCAAAGAATGCATCCTTAAGATTTGTAGGCATGTCCACATCTTTCTTCTTGATTCATCCACCATCATCATCAGGTTCTAAATCACTTCATTCAATTCCATTCTCGTATTCTTATTTCTTTTATTATTCCTCATCATCATCAACACCTTCAGGGTATTTTGAAATTTAATATTTTTCTTCTCCAGATACCTCAGTCTCTTATTCATCACTCTTAAAAAACTTATCTCATTTTTGAAATCTGTTAGGTTGATCGGGGGCTCCAATGTTAATGGGAGAGTTTTTTGAGGATGTTTAGGGTCTCTCTATATATCATCATGTTGTTCCCTTACCAATTATTTACCAATGGATTCTTCATCATCTGAGTATTCCACAACATCATCATGATGCAAGCCTGGATCAACCTCATCCTTCGGTCTAGTTGGATGATCAGTTAAATTACACTTAGTATACAACTTCTCTCTATCACCAACCCATTTTTTATTCCATGTTTTCTATATTATCATCATTCTTAAACATGTGGAACTAGTTATTCAGAATCCACCACAGTCAATCATAGACTTTTTTTCATCAAAAACTAGTCCCTTGGCCTCTAACATGGCATAAATCATCATGTTGTAGATCAACATATTTGATCTAAAGGATGGTTTGATCATCTCACACATATATAACACTAGAAATCTACAGAGATTAATCTTGTGAGCTTGTAACATAAGAAATAAGAAATAAATTTATTGATACCATAAGGTTGCAACTTTTTCTTTTCTCGGACATATCATATGCTGAAAGAACATAAACAACAACCTAAATTATCTATCCAAATCCGAGGAAACATGCATCCTAATTGAACCATATCCTATTATCAAAGTAAGCCATACTTATAAATGAACATATTATTAGCTTCTATAATTCTTCCTTGTTAATCATTAATGACTCCATCATGAGCGGAATTTAAATACTTATCCCATTTTACTGAAGAAAAACGAAACAAATGTCCTTTTAAATGGATTTTAATACTATTATTACCATTTTTATTAAATGAAAAATATATGTTTTGATAAATATTATATACCAGATTTGGGTAGAAAGGCCTTTTATTATATGAAAACCACTCCATCCATCCTTGGTTTTGGATAACCATAAGTAACAGAGACTTACTTAGTAGTATTCACTTCTAGTATACTTCATTTTCTACACCAAAAACATAGTTGAAAAGCTATGAATTAAATAAATCAATAATAGAAGATGAACTCAGATCTTTCTTCTTCTTAATTGAAGATTTAGACGTCATAGGAGAAGACTTGATGGTATGCTTCATTCATAGCATTCAGATTGGCTTAGTAAGCTCAATTGAGGGTAAGGAGAAGGATTGAACAACGAAAGATGAAAGGGTTAAACTAAGCTTGAGATAGAGAGATATATGTGAGTATAGAACATGGATAATGGTATGTTAGGAATAGAAATTGTGACAATTTAACAACATTTTGGATGTTAGGTATTCTAAAATCAAAATTATACTTGTAATCTGTATCAAAATCGAGAGAAAAACACACATCATGTTTCAATAAATATAGTAAACTGGAAATAAACTGGAGGTCTGAAATAATGAAAAATTGAAAAAAAATTGAAAATCCATAGAATCAATGGCATGAAAGCACAATGACATGACATAGCTAGTGGTATGACATAACCAACTATATAAAATAACCAATGGTATGACATAGTGAATTAAACATACCTCAAAGTTATCATTCTTAATTAATGATTTATATAATTAATTTTCTTAGAATTCAATGTCTTCGTAAAAATATTAACTAATTTATGTTTTGTGCTAATAAATTAAATTGTGATATCTCCTTTTGTAAAATTATCTCTTAAAAATTAATGTCTTATATCAATGTGTTTTGTCCTAGAATGATAAACATGATTAATAGAAATGTTTATTTCACCTGTATTGTCATAGTTTATGGGGACATGTCATAATTGAGATCTATAGTCTAGTAATGTGTGTTTAATCTACAAAAATTGTGCACATCAACTACCTAAATCTATGAATTTTACTCTATTAGAAGACAATGAAACAATTTTTTTTACTACACCATGAAAATAGATACTTTCTTAAAAATTTACATGTTCCAGAGGTTCTTTTTATATCTAAATTTATTCCACCAAAATCAGCAGCAGTATAACTTACTAAATCAAATACTTGTCCTCAAGGGTAAAATAATCCTAAATTAGTAGTATACATGAGGTATTTGAAAATTATTTTGATAGAAACCAGGTGTGACTCTTTTGGGTTTGCTTGAAAATGAGCACACATACATCAACTGGTTTCCCAGCTTCATCAATATCTAATTTAGAGTTGGTACTCATACGAGTATTAATACGTTTATTAGTATCCAGATTAAAACATTTTAAAAAATCTTTTTTATATTTACATTGTTTCAAAATAATTGCTTGTTTTGAAAAACTAATATCTATGAAATAATTATTGTTCAACCATTAATATCATTTCAAATTAATTTTTCATCATTTTAGACAAATTAGTACAAAGATATTTTTTTGAAGATCCCAAAATAATATCATCAACATAAATTTGTACTACTAATACATCTTTTTAAATTCATTTTATGAAAAGTGTAGGATCATCTATTCCTTTTGAAAAACATTTTGGAATTAGAAAATTGTTGAGCCTATCATAAAAATATCTAGGATCTTTCTTTAAACAATATAAATATTTATTTAATTTAAAACCTTGATTTGGAAAGTGGGGATTTTGAAAACTAGGGGGTTGTTCCACAAAAATATCCTCAATTATAAAACCATTTATGAATATACTATTGACATCAATTTGATAAATCATGAATTATAGATGGGCTATATTAGAAAAAATGATTCTTATGGATTCAAGTTTGGATGCAGGTGCAAAGGTTTCCGCATATTAAATCCCTTCTTTCTAACTATAATCTTGTGAAACAAGTCTATCCTTGAAGCTAACTATATTTTCTAACTCATAAAATCTATTCCCAAACACCCATTTAGTGAAAGTAGTCAAGGTTTCATTAATTCTATTTATATGTTCCTACATCTTGTTCCTTGAAAACTAATTTAACCCCTATTTCATTACTATTACCCAAAATTAATCATTAATAGCTTCATTTATGTTCCTAGGTTCCAGATAGGAACAAAATTTGGATGTTCAACCCATTTTCTTACAGAAGCTCTAGTTCAAGTTCCTCTATTTAGATTACCTACAACCATGTCTAAAGGACGATACTTTATTATTCTAATTTCTATATAGAAAGAGGGATTGTTCACTTCCTTATTTTTTGGTTCAGGTTATATATGTTCTAGAAATTCTTCAGAATTAGATGATTTTTCTAATTGTTTGTCAGCAGAACCTAACGATTTGGAATTTATGTTCATAGAAGATAAATCTTCGTCAAGGATTTTTAAGGATGTATGTGGTTCATGTGGATCAGTTTCATAAAATTTGACATAAAATGATTCTTCCACAATTTTGGACTTCTTATTGATAACTCTAAAGGATTTTCTATAAATTGAATAACGAAGGAAAATTACTTCATCACATTTGGAAGAAATTTTTTCCAAATTATCTTTAGTGTTAATAATAATGACTTTGCAACCAAAAACTCGAACGTAATTAACCTTAGGTTTTCTATTATTACACAAATCATATGGGGTCTTATTAGGGATAGTTCTAATAAAAACTCCATTGATAATATAGAAATTTGTATTACCATATTCTTCATAAAAATAGATTGGTAGTTCGTACTCATTTAAAATGGTCTGTGATATCTATTGTAAGGTCTTATTTCTTCTTTCAACCACTCTATTCAGTTGGGGTGTCCAAGGAGAAGATAAGTTATGTGTGTAGCCATTTTGTGAGTAAAAAGATTAAAAATCTTGATTTTCAAACACACATCCATGATCACATCATAATGTTTTAATCCTATGTCCATTGATATTTTTTACAAACTTATCATGCTTGGTTAAGTAAGAGAAGGCTTCACTTTTGTGATTTAGAAAATATACCCAAGTATACCTAGAAAATTCATATATTAGAACTTATATAGTATTTACCATTATTACATGAAACTCTAGAATGAAAAAACAAATACATGTGAACCAACATGATAGGTTTAGAAGTTGACACTTATTTGTTTAGTTTAAAAGAAACTCTATGGTGTTTCACATTTTGATAGGTGTTGCAGACTTTTTTAGTTAAGAACATAAGTTTAGGTAGATCCATAACTAACCCATTTATAGTTATATTCCTAAGTTATTGAATGTTTCAATGTCCTATTATCCTATTACAAAGCTAATATTATTTATGGAATGAATGTAAGCATGAAACAATCTGAGAATCTAAATAATTTATGTCTATAACGTAAACATTTTTATTTCGCAAAGAAGGTAAAAATTAAATCACTTTTAGAATAAAAAATATTGAAATAATCATTCTCAAACATAACATAAAAATCATCATCACCCAAATGATAAATGATATGAAAATTTTATTTTTTAACCATCAACATATACAGCTTTAAAAATCAAAACTAAATTTTTGTTACCATTCTAGAATAGGATGATGATTTTTTCTATTGCGTTATCACCAAAAGTGACATGGCCACAATCAACCTTTATAAGGATCTTGAAGAAAGAGTAATATCCTATCATATTACTTGAATAGCTACTATCCATGCACCATATACTTCTATTGGAGGTCATAAAGAATTTTCCTACAAAAAAGATTTTAAACAAGAAATGATTTTGGTACCCAAATCTAGTTGGTTATAGAAATTTTAGTTATAAAGAATTTGGCAACCCACATTTTACATACAGGTTTCCAATAAGATGGTTGAAAACTTTTAGAAATAAAAACTATTTTGGGTCCATCTAAAAAATATTTAGCAGTAGAGATTTCATGTCCATAATGTGGAACAAAATTAATTTTAGTTATTCCCCTTTGTCCAAGTTCATATCCTATCCCAATAACATATTTTGGATAAATTTTTTTCCAAAAATTTATATGAGTTTCTCTCTACCATTTGTAAATTTTTTAAGGGCTTTCTTCAATTTATCATTTTCAAGTTTGATGTTATTTTTATCCTTAATCAGTTGAAGATTTTTCTCATTTTCTATCGACAACTCATATTTTACATTTACAGTTAGAGCATGTAACAGCCCAAGATTTTATAAAAAAATATTCTTTTTAATTTTATTAATGTCTTGTGTTATACGCTACACCAAAAGGAGCTTGCACAACACGCATCCTTGACTTGCCTTACATTACACGCAATCGCAACCTTCCTCGATAGCGTGTGTGGTACGTAATCCTGAGTTTCACGAAACAATGATATGCTATTAAAATATTATTAAAACTAGCCGTTATGAATAGTAATAACCACTTTTTAAATTTTAGAAATTTTAACTCTCAAAATGGACTTCATTTTTGGATTCGGAGTATCGATTTTAGCCTAAGGTGAAATTTTGGTACTTTTCGGATAACTTTCATATTCTGATGAATAGTGAAAATTACTAAATTATAATTAAAAACAACTTTTTTAATCGAAATAATTAATAGTGATAAATTATTAATTTGAGTGGTTTTAAAGTATATTTAGAATATATTTTTACAATTTAATACAATGTTGTTCATTGGTTGTAATTTCACATTTAAACCAGACATAATCAAGTGTCAATCTTTTGATATATATTGTTTCCTAAAAACACGCTATTTATTTTAACAGCAGGATTTAATTATAAAATTAATTAATTCAACTTCTATGTAATGAATTTGGTAAAATAGATTTCATTTTTGAATTCGGAATATGAAATATAGCTTAGGATGAAATTTTGGCATTGTTCTGAAAAACATCAATTTTTGATGAATAGTGAAACTACTAAGTGGTAGTTAAAAAAACTGAATTTTTCATAAAACTTAATTTTGCCGCTTCTGTGAATGGAATTTCGAAAATCCGAGAGACACGGTTAATATCAAGGACTAAAATGTGGTTCAATGAGATGAAAATAATTTTTTGGTGAATAGTAACTTTTTACTTTTTTTACCGCGGTTAATAGTAAATAGGGTAACTAAGGGTAAATATGATATTACTATTACCCTAACACATGTCCAAATTCTATTGGACAAGTGTAATTCGACCAAAAACAAACCTAGGAATAAAATATGACCATTTAGGCCCACATGGATTAGATTAGGACATTTATTATTAATTTATTTAAAGAAAGGTTAAAATAGTTAAAATCAAAGTTTAATAAGTAAATCATTTTTAATATGGGGTTATACATAAGATATATTCGATTTTAAATATTCATTAGAAAGATAAGAAGATTTACTACATGATTGTATTTTATTTGTAATTTTTAGAAATAAAATAATTTAATTTATTTATGACACAACAATGATGCAGTAATTATCTTATTAATGAAATATTGACATAATTGATGTTATAAACACCAAAATAAAAGTAATTTGAGATTTTTTATGAATTACACTAATTTTATAGGTTACTATGATATATTAGTGTTGATTTAATCAACTTTGTTCGAACATATAATTCTGTTATGACTTTCACAAAAATCATATATCAAATAGTGTCAAAATTGACACAAAATAGTTTTTAAATCAAATATTATATTATTAATTGTTATTTTATTCCTAAAAATCTAAGGTTCGGCCAAATGACTTAGATAAGGATATATGTATTAATAATATACAATTTGGTGTTCGTTTGGCATGTTATAGTAATTTATTAACCATATAGTGAAAGAAAACAAAAAGACACGGTAAAAGTTAAATTAATTAACTTAGAGTTAAATCTAATTGATAAGGTTAAAATAATACCCCAAACTTGTCTAAATCCTATTGTTTGATAGGATTTCGACCCATCCCCACTTTAGCTTAGAAATAAGACCCTTTGGAACCATTATAAACCGATTTTGACTTTAATATAAAATAATATTTTGAGGTATTCCTAAGGTGCCCCTCTCCTCCCTTATAAAAGGACACCTCCTCCCCCTCCTCCTCACACCAATTTGAGCACTCAAGCTCGGCCAACCCCTGCCAAAATCTCTTCTCCACTTCCCTAGCAACATCCTAGAGGTTTTGGTCTTACTCAAAGACCAATTTTAGTTCCCTAAGAGGAGGTCTCCAAAGGCGCTTCAAAGAAGAGGTAATTACCGTTACCAATTCTTTCATCTTTATTTCTTCTTCCACTTCTTCTTCTTAGGTTGTTTCATTATGAAGTAATAACATCAGTATCACTCATATACTGATATGTTATTATAAGTATGAAACAACCCTATTTCACCATCTATCCATCCTACGGAAAAAGAAATCACCGCGCGTGCGTACGTACGGAATACCGTCTCCACGCCGTGGTGTAATCTATTTTCCACCACCACCTTACATGGATGGGTATAATGGTGTAAAGAATAACTATACATAGTTATTACAACATCATATTGATTCTGATATATTGTATAATCCACTCCAATTCAATTCAATATTTATAGAAATGATATCATCGCTCGTGCGTACGTACGGAATACCGTCTCCACGACGCGATGAGATTCATTCTCCATGTTAACCATTTAAGAATGATTATAATGTATATATAAGAAATAATAATGAAATATATGACATTATAAAGCTACTGGATTTATGTATATATATACATATGTATGTCATCTACTTACTTCCATTTCAAGACAATAAGGAAAGGAAAACAACGTTCATGCGTACGTACGGACTACCGTCTCCATGAACGGTGTTTTTCATTTTATTTATCTATCTATTATGTATATATATATATATATACTGAATATATATGATATATAAATCATATTTTATATTCTGTAAGTAAGTAAATCATGATATAAGTAATAATGATGTCAAGAACAACATGTCAAAACACCTACGATAAATGAAATGATTTTACCCAAAACACTTCTTTAACATGGAATTTACAAAAGAACGGGTAATATAATGTCATAAGTGAACCATATATGATATCATAACAATGAATATGATTCTGTAATAAGTCAATGACATTATTTAAATCATTATACAGGAGGTTCTGACACATACGAAGCAAATCGGACCTAAGGTAAGGGAAATTTCACAATCTCATTTTTATCCGAGATTGTTTGTACTTTGAAATTTACTGGGGTATATTTTATCATCCACATCCATGTTTCCTCAATATGTAATGTTATTTACAAAAACCTACAATTGTTTAAATCCAATTTTACCCTTCGGTGAGTTTTTAGTAAAAGATATGAAAGGAATCTTTTGTCGTTTTTCGTACGAGGTACTTTTTGACTTTTTCGACAAAAGTACGAAGAATGTTTTTTAAACTTAAACGGCACGAACGGATTTTTACGGTTTTATAAAGCCTTATTTTCATGAAGCTTCCTACAAAAGATTTCATGACTATTTTTAATAAAATCTCTTTCTTTTAAAATTTCATGATGTTTTGTGAAAAGAAATTGATTTTGAAGAAGAAAGGATATTTTCCTCAAGAATTCATTTCAAGTGTTTTATCAAAATTATTTTCCATCTAAGATAATAAAGGGTTCTGTTTCTATCCATATTTTTACATTGATTTGACTATGTTGTGATGGAATTATGTTTATGAATTCCTTTATCTTATATGAATGGTTTTATGATGTCATGTTGTTTAAGAATCCCATTTTTTTTATTACATGGGTTATGAAATGATGTATGATTTATGATTTTGTGGCACACATAAGAATGGTATCATTATGAGATGGGTGGGACCTATATCTCCCTCCAATGCATTGGGTAAAGATTTTATATCTCATGAGATAGACATGGCTGGAATGGTAGGTTATACCGGTTCAGTGAAACAGGACTGAAACGAGGATTACTCGATTCAGAAAGGGACTTTGTCCACTAAGATAGTCTTGGCAATGAGTCTTGACTAACAAGAAATGATTCTCTATGATTATGTGTGTATTCCACAATGAGTAATGTTTTAAGTTATGATTTCATTTCACTACTATGATTTATCCCATGTTATGAAATTATGCTCTCTTTTGCAGGTTAAGATTTCCAAAAAAGTTATGTTCTTATGAAAATTATGTGATTGATATTTCTTTTGTTTAACCTTACTGAGCATTTGAGCTCACCCTTTTATGTTTTCTTTTCCCCAGGATATAAATAAAGGTTTTAGGTAAAAAAAAAGGGAAGATATTTATGGGAGATATTGAAGATCTTTCACCACGATTAGAAGATTACGTTCCGAGTTTCCAAAGACACTAAACTATTACGATCCTTTAGTGTGTGTTTTTGTTATGTACTAAGTATTCCGCAAAATTAATGTAATGTCCATGTACGATAAGTTTCGGGTCTCTACAGTTGGTATCAGAGGAAAGGTTTAGTCAACCTTTGGAAACTAGGATGCGAAAACGTTAGTGAGATCCCTAGAGATATTTCTAAGGTATGTCTAGGGATGTCCCTAGGGATAAGTATACGTATAGGTTATAGTAATAGAATTACGCTAACGATCATAGAATTAAACCTAAGATGTTGGATATTGAAGGTACTCCCCCTTTATTATGTTGTTTTCCCTAGCATGATTTTTTCCTCTCACACAATTCTTTTTGGGTTTTAGACGATGGCTGGAACCCGAAGGAACCGTGTTGATCAATGCAATGGACAATGCAATGATTGCCCTTCTGAACAAAGAAATGTTATGGGAGATGGAGTGCAAAATCTTATTGCTATACTTACACAAGCTATGAATCATTCTGGACTTCTAAATGAGCAGATAAGGGAACAATATTCTATTGAGTCCTTCATGAGGCAACGTCCACCTTCTTTCAGTGGGACTTCCGATCCACTTGTTGCTGAACAATGGATCAGTACCACTGAAAAGATATTTTCAGTTCTTCAATGTTCTGAACATGATAAAGTCATCATAGCAGTATATCGTTTGGAAGGTGAAGCTGATCAATGGTGGAATCTTATCAAGAATACGAGGCCAAGGGATGAAATTGAGTCCATGGAATGGGACGAGTTCAAGAACTTGTTTTTCAGTAAGTACTTCCCTCGTATTCTTCGAACAAAGATGGAGAAAGAGTTTCTTGAACTGAAGCAAAGGGACGATGAATCTGTTGGTACCTATGAAGCAAATTTTACAAGACTTGCAAGGTATGCTTCTGGTATTATCATCCAACCTGAAAGTAAAGTTGATCGATTTTTCAGTGGCTTAAAACCAAGTCTTCGAAGGGAATTAGCTATAAGAGACTTCAGTAGCTATGAAGAAATTGTGCGTTGTGCTATCAAGGTAGAAATGGAAGTTGGTGTTACATATCCATCTCATGGTTTTGACAAGAAACGAAAGATGGAGTTCAAGGAGAAATCTCATAATAATGGTGAAAAGAAGATGAATGTTTCCTTATGCACAAAGTGTGGAAAGAAGCATGGTGGAGATTGTCTTAAAGGAACTAGAAAATGTTTTAAGTGTGGAAAAGAAGGTCATCGAGCAGCTGAGTGTCGAAGTAATGGAAAAAGGGTTTCTAATGATGTGGATAAAGCAAACACTGCAGAGAACGCACCACCAACACTTCAATGCTTCAAGTGCAAGGAAATGGGGCATTATGCTAATAATTACCCTAATCCAAGGGTTAGTGATGATCAACATGAGCAACCACTGAAGGCAAAGGACAAAGGGAAGTCACATGCGATCACTATTGGCGATGTTGAATATGATAACGATGTGGTGGAATGATTAAGCGTTTATGTAATGGGATTCCAAAATAATGTTGTATCATTGAGTATTGCAATATTTATTGATGTGGTATTCAAAGTGATTGAGATATTTTTTTTGGAAATAAGATGATATGCGCATAATGAAGACGAGAAAATGAAATGTTTAATAGTATTCATGAGCTCATGATTGATATAAGGACTAAGTGATATCATGGTTTGAGTATATAGAATTTTGAGGATTTTGGTATGTGGAAAGTGTTAACTTTTAACTGCACTCATGTTTTCACTAAGGTATTCAAGAGAATACACGATTAAGGACTTTGAATGTTTGGAATGTGACCAACAAGACATATCTTATGATATGTGGGGATCAACGACAGTATTAAATCTCTGGTAATCGTTGTCACTATATTATGAGAGTGGACTGCAGTATTATGTATAAGCCTAAAGATTAGACTGGATTATGTTGGACATAAGTTAGTATTGTTTAAGGATAGAAGATTTTCGATATTATTGAAGGGATGTTATAGTAATGTAGTTTTAGAAAAAGGACAACCTGCAGGACGGGCGACAGCCCATCGCTTCGGACAAGGCTGTAGGAATTGAACCCACAACCGAAGTGCGACTGGCCTTTATCGCCTACCACTGACCTACAGGAAGTCCCTGTTTAGTAGAAACTAGTTTTATTATATTAAGCAGTATGATATATGAAGTATAAGTCCATTTTAGGAACCATATATGATTAATCTCACTATAGATCGACTTATGCATATAATTTTTGCTAATCTTTTGTTTGAGACAGATGGAATGACCCGTCATTCTATCACATGATCTGCTAACACTTCATGAATGACAAATTCAACTTCATTTATTTAAGAGATGAAGTGGAAATTGTTCAAGGCACGAACAACAGTGAGATTGTACCAAAATAAAGTAAGTATTTATTCTAATTCACATTTTCAACTTTAGGGAAATGATCTTGAAAACCAAAAATGTCGTCCTAGTGATCTTATACCTGATGAATAAGATGGTACCTTATATCATCACAAATATATGGATTTGTGATTACTGCCTTTTCCATAGCCATGTTCTCTACCACTCTCCATCAGAACATGATGGTTAGATTTCTCTTCCATATCCATATTTTCACCTATGTGGAAACCCAGTGATTAGTTTATTTGGGTAATCGTTACATTTCATACTTTAGTTTTTAAAGCCAAGTTTTGGTATTCCCTTTTACGATGTGGGTTTCTATTAAAGAAACTTTCGAATAGTAAACCATTTATAACCCCGACGAATTTCGAGGGCGAAATTCATTTTAAGGGGGGTAGAATGTAACAGCCCAAGATTTTATAAAAAAATATTCTTTTTAATTTTATTAATGTCTTGTGTTATACGCTACACCAAAAGGAGCTTGCACAACACACATCCTTGACTTGCCTTGCATTACACGCAATCGAAACCTTCCTCGATAGCGTGTGTGGTACGTAATCCTGAGTTTCACGAAACAATGATATGCTATTAAAATATTATTAAAACTAGCCGTTATGAATAGTAATAACCACTTTTTAAATTTTAGAAATTTTAACTCTCAAAATGGACTTAATTTTTGGATTCGGAGTATCGATTTTAGCCTAAGGTGAAATTTTGGTACTTTTCGGATAACTTTCATATTCTGATGAATAGTGAAAATTACTAAATTATAATTAAAAACAACTTTTTTAATCGAAATAATTAATAGTGATAAATTATTAATTTTAGTGGTTTTAAAGTATATTTAGAATATATTTTTACAATTTAATACAATGTTGGTCATTGGTTGTAATTTCACATTTAAACCAGACATAATCAAGTGTCAATCTTTTGATATATATTGTTTCCTAAAAACACGCTATTTATTTTAACAGCAGGATTTAATTATAAAATTAATTAATGCAACTTCTATGTTATTAATTTGGTAAAATAGATTTCATTTTTGAATTCGGAATATGAAATATAGCTTAGGATGAAATTTTGGGACTGTTCTGAAAAACATCAATTTTTGATGAATAGTGAAACTACTAAGTGGTAGTTAAAAAAACTGAATTTTTCATAAAACTTAATTTTTCCGCTTCTGTGAATGGAATTTCGAAAATCCGAGAGACACGGTTAATATCAAGGACTAAAATGTGGTTCAATGAGATGAAAATAATTTTTTGGTGAATAGTAACTTTTTACTTTTTTTACCGCGGTTAATAGTAAATAGGGTAACTAAGGGTAAATATGATATTACTATTACCCTAACACATGTCCAAATTCTATTGGACAAGTGTAATTCGACCAAAAACAAACCTAGGAATAAAATATGACCATTTAGGCCCACTTGGATTAGATTAGGACATTTATTATTAATTTATTTAAAGAAAGGTTAAAATAGTTAAAATCAAAGTTTAATAAGTAAATCATTTTTAATATGGGGTTATACATAAGATATATTCGATTGTAAATATTCATTAGAAAGCTAAAAAGATTTACTACATGATTGTATTTTATTTGTAATTTTTAGAAATAAAATAATTTAATTTATTTATGACACAACAATGATGCAGTAATTATCTTATTAATGAAATATTGACATAATTGATGTTATAAACACCAAAATAAAAGTAATTTGAGATTTTTTATGAATTCCACTAATTTTATAGGTTACTATGATATATTAGTGTTGATGTAATCAACTTTGTTCGAACATATAATTCTGTTATGACTTTCACAAAAATCATATATCAAATAGTGTCAAAATTGACACAAAATAGTTTTTAAATCAAATATTATATTATTAATTGTTATTTTATTCCTAAAAATCTAAGGTTCGGCCAAATGACTTAGATAAGGATATATGTATTAATAATATACAATTTGGTGTTCGTTTGGCATGTTATAGTAAGTTTATTAACCATATAGTGAAAGAAAACAAAAAGACACGGTAAAAGTTAAATTAATTAACTTAGAGTTAAATCTAATTGATAAGGTTAAAATAATACCCCAAACTTGTCTAAATCCTATTGGTTGATAGGATTTCGACCCATCCCCACTTTAGCTTAGAAATAAGACCCTTTGGAACCATTATAAACCGATTTTGACTTTAATATAAAATAATATTTTGAGGTATTCCTAAGGTGCCCCTCTCCTCCCTTATAAAAGGACACCACCTCCCCCTCCTCCTCACACCAATTTGAGCACTCAAGCTCGGCCAACCCCTGCCAAAATCTCTTCTCCACTTCCCTAGAAACATCCTAGAGGTTCTGGTCTTACTCAAAGACCAATTTTAGTTCCCTAAGAGGAGGTCTCCAAAGGCGCTTCAAAGAAGAGGTAATTACCGTTACCAATTCTTTCATCTTTATGTCTTCTTCCACTTCTTCTTCTTAGGTTGTTTCATTATGAAGTAATAACATCAGTATCACTCATATACTGATATGTTATTATAAGTATGAAACAACCCTATTTCACCATCTATCCATCCTACGGAAAAAGAAATCACCGCGCGTGCGTACGTACGGAATACCGTCTCCACGCCGTGGTGTAATCTATTTTCCACCACCACCTTACATGGATGGGTATAATGGTGTAAAGAATAACTATACATAGTTATTACAACATCATATTGATTCTGATATATTGTATAATCCACTCCAATTCAATTCAATATTTATAGAAATGATATCATCGCTCGTGCGTACGTACGGAATACCGTCTCCACGACGCGATGAGATTCATTCTCCATGTTAACCATTTAAGAATGATTATAATGTATATATAAGAAATAATAATGAAATATCTGACATTATAAAGCTACTGGATTTATGTATATATATACATATGTATGTCATCTACTTACTTCCATTTCAAGACAATAAGGAAAGGAAAACAACGTTCATGCGTACGTACGGACTACCGTCTCCATGAATGGTGTTTTTCATTTTATTTATCTATCTATTATATATATATATATATACTGAATATATATGATATATAAATCATATTTTATATTCTGGAAGTAAGTAAATCATGATATAAGTAATAATGATGTCAAGAACAACATGTCAAAACACCTACGATAAATGAAATGATTTTACCCAAAACGCTTCTTTAACATGGAATTTACAAAAGAACGGGTAATATAATGTCATAAGTGAACCATATATGATATCATAACAATGAATATGATTCTGTAATAAGTCAATGACATTATTTAAATCATTATACAGGAGGTTCGGACACATACGAAGCAAATCGGACCTAAGGTAAGGGAAATATCACAATCTCATTTTTATCCGAGATTGTTTGTACTTTGAAATTTACTGGGGTATATTTTATCATCCACATCCATGTTTCCTCAATATGTAATGTTATTTACAACAACCTACAATTTTTTAAATCCAATTTTACCCTTCGGTGAGTTTTTAGTAAAAGATATGAAAGGAATCTTTTGTCGTTTTTCGTACGAGGTACTTTTTGACTTTTCCGACAAAAGTACGAAGAATGTTTTTTAAACTTAAACGGCACGAACGGATTTTTACGGTTTTATAAAGCCTTATTTTCATGAAGCTTCCTACAAAAGATTTCATGACTATTTTTAATAAAATCTCTTTCTTTTAAAATTTCATGATGTTTTGTGAAAAGAAATTGATTTTGAAGAAGAAAGGATATTTTCCTCAAGAATTCATTTCAAGTGTTTTATCAAAATTATTTTCCATCTAAGATAATAAATGGTTCTGTTTCTATCCATATTTTTACATTGATTTGACTATGTTGTGATGGAATTATGTTTATGAATTCCTTTATCTTATATGAATGGTTTTATGATGTCATGTTGTTTAAGAATCCCATTTTTTTTATTACATGGGTTATGAAATGATGTATGATTTATGATTTTGTGGCACACATAAGAATGGTATCATTATGAGATGGGTGGGACCTATATCTCCCTCCAATGCATTGGGTAAAGATTTTATATCTCATGAGATAGACATGGCTGGAATGGTAGGTTATACCGGTTCAGTGAAACAGGACTGAAACGAGGATTACTCGATTCAGAAAGGGACTTTGTCCACTAAGATAGTCTTGGCAATGAGTCTTGAGTAACAAGAAATGATTCTCTATGATTATGTGTGTATTCCACAATGAGTAATGTTTTAAGTTATGATTTCATTTCACTACTATGATTTATCCCATGTTATGAAATTATGCTCTCTTTTGCAGGTTAAGATTTCCAAAAAAGTTATGTTCTTATGAAAATTATGTGATTGATATTTCTTTTTTTTACCCTTACTGAGCATTTGAGCTCACCCTTTTATGTTTTCTTTTCCCCAGGATATAAATAAAGGTTTTAGGTAAAAAAAAGGGAAGATATTTATGGGAGATATTGAAGATCTTTCACCACGATTAGAAGATTACGTTCCGAGTTTCCAAAGACACTAAACTATTACGATCCTTTAGTGTGTGTTTTTGTTATGTACTAAGTATTCCGCAAAATTAATGTAATGTCCATGTACGATAAGCTTCGGGTCTCTACAGAGCATGCTTCCTTTTAAGGATTTTATACTTACCCTTTAATTTATTGAAGTTATTCTATATCATGTTATAGTATTCTAATAATTATTCACTTAAAATATTATCATCATCATGTTCATTGTTGGAATTATTTTTCTCATTAAATGGAAAAACACTTGAAATAGTTTGTAAATCAAGTACCTCACTATCTTTAGTCATGAGGAACAAGTTTTATCTATCTGGTTTATTTTCAGTGGATGCATCTGAATCACTTGAACAGTATTATGAATCACTCCAAATTGGTTTTATGGTATTTTTTTTCCTTTTTCCTTATCTTCATATTTATTTTGTACTTAAGATCTGGAAAATCATATTTTATGTGACCTTTCCTTATGCATTCATAGCAGAAGACATCTTTTGGATCATCATCCATTTTTTTCCAATTTTCTATATTATCATATTTTCATTTATAGTTTTCTTTTATGGAAAACAATATTCATATAGAACTTCTTAAACCTTCTAGATTGATGAGGAATTCCCTCGTCATTATTAGAAGCAGATTCACTATCACTAGAATCTACAGATTATACCCTCTCTTTTTCTTTTTCCTTATATTGTCTAGGATTAGTAGTATTGAAATCTACTAACTTCCTCTTATGATCCTCATCCTTCTCATGATTTACATTTTGTTGTTCTTCATACATCATAATATTACCTATCATATCCTTGACTTTTAATTTAATAATATCACATGATTCTTTGATTAACATTGAAGTTCCTCTCCATCATTCAAGTAGAAATATTAGCAATCTCATTATCTAGTCCTTATCAGATACATGATTTCCTAGTGAGCTCATGGAATTCAAAATATCATTAAACCTTATGTACATATTAGAAATGGGATTATCATGTTTCATTTTAAATTATCATATTTAATAGTATAGGTATTAAGCTTCATTTATTTAACATTAGAATTTCCTGTATGGGAAACAGACAGCGTTTCCCAAATCACAAAAGTAGTTTTACAAGAAAAAACCCTATTAAACTCTTTATCACTAAGAGAATATTATAGTGAATTCATATATTTATAATTAATATTGTATGTTAATTTTATCGCATCATCCAAAGTGCTTCTAACAGTATTAAGTATTACATATTCATGTTCTATAGCGAACCAAATATCAAAAAATATTCTTTCTATGTGTATTTTCATCTTTATTTTCCATTGGGAATAAATTTTTTCCATTTAATAAAGTAGGTCTTTCAGTATAAAAATCTTCTTTATTATTATCAATATTAAAGAACTAAATTTAGAACTAACTGAAATTTTATATCTTTAATATACACCAAAAATCTCTATTAAAAACAATTAAAACATGAACACTGAAGAAAGAAAGTAGCTTCTGATACAAAATGTTGGTTAGAGTGAGTATATCAATAGGGGTGAATTTAGTACCCTTTAATTTTTTTTAAAAATGGATTAGTTTTAAATCCCAAAAATGTTTAAATACGAGAAATTTCATAAAAATAAGTTGTATGATATATATCATAATATTTATATTGTTTTCAAAAATTATTGATTAGTTAGCAGATAAATAATACATATAATATTATCGATTCATTTGAAATCAATTTAATTGATCAAAACACTATATGAAAATGAATTAAGATAAACTATAAAAGTTTGAATTTTGTTTATAGTTAAAATATTTTTCAGTTTTAAAGAAGAAATAATGTAAAACAAAATTAAAACTCATAGTGTAAAAAATGAAAACAAGAGGTTTTGTATCAAATATAGAATTATTCCTCTCCAATTATTGATCACCGACAAAAAATAAGTTTATATAAAATAAGATCGGTGACCTAAAATCTAGATCAGGTTTATACAATAGTTTACAATTGTCCAGGTCACACACGACCTCTTCCACAGTTATGTGTGAGATTAAATAAGAAACAGGCCACACATGGAAAAATACCACTATTATCCGTGGGAGAAAATTTAAGATAATTGATTGAATAGATGTCAATTATCTTCCAGTTTAGTGTAGGATACATTGTGCATGTGGTCAAGCAGAGTAAGAACACACACTACTCCAAATGTAATAAAATGAAATATAATCGAGAAATCTAGGTGTGTGGAGTTTATAAATTCTTAATCTATTGCAATTCATCTTGTGACATTTGAGTTGAATCAGTAAGAAATCTTGAGTTGGTTTATTTTGAAATATTTGTAAAAATAGAGTGTTGAAACACTTTTTTCTGAGTGGAAGAATGATCTGGATTATATGAGATTTTTCTTCATCAATCGAGTGTTTATAGTATGTGAGATACTCAAGTTTTCAATCATGTTTAAATCTTTAGCTCTTGGATATTCAGAAAATCCAAAAATCTTTCTATATATAGTGTTTTTATATCATTTTTGAATGTTTTTCCCTATATGAATCTATGTTTCGTTCATGAGGGAGTGTACTCCATTTTTATCAACAGTACCACGAACATCCAAATCAGATGTTTCCTCGTACTGAATGTTCTAACATTTTTTGTTATCTTAGGATCTGGTGGTGTCATGCTCTGGCAGTGTCTCTCTTGATGTTGTGTTTTTTTGGTGGTATGATGCTCTGGTGGTATGTTGTTGTAGGTATGTGGTTGATGGTGTATGAGACATAGATAAATTCACCGTATGTTAGCAGTGTCTATGGTCTGACGGTGCCTACTCTGACGGTGTCTTAGACATGGTTAATTTTTTATTGTTGATGGTATGATAATAATGGTGTGACTTTGACGATGCCTTATCTGTTGATATCTAATACTTATCCTCATTAGCATTCGGGTAGTGTGTTGTATTGGAGGTGTTCCAAAAAAGGGTGTATCATAGTTTTTAAATTATTCAGTCCAGCGGTATAACAATCTGACAGTGTGATATCCTAGAGGTATCTCAAACATAGTGATTTTTATGCTAGAAATGTGTCGTGGACAATGGTGTCAGACTAAATAGTGCCTCATACTTAGACATATGTCACCAATTATTAGAATTTAGATTTATTATAAGAAAACATTAATGAAATTAGTATTATTAAAACCATGATTTTGTGATCAATAAAACTTGGAGGTCAACAAATTTTTAAAAAATAATGTTATCCTATAACATTCATTTATAATGGATTGATGGTATTTTAACCCTTCATTGATTAATTGTTTTGTGGTCATTAACATTCTCATGATCATGTTCATTATCACTATTTATTATTCATTAGACCTATTTTCTATAGAATTTCTATATTTTATCTTCCCACCAATTTTCTCCTTATCTAGGAAACTGAATATGTAATATTTAAGGTAACCATTATGTTTCCCACTTTCCCTTTTCAAAAGAAGTTTATTATCCATATGTCTAATGTGATTTTTTAATAAGGGTTGAACCTTTTATGAATAAGATGAAATTTTGATGGAATAATTTATTTAATGTGGGTAGAATATAACAACCTTATATTTTATTATATACTTCTCTTTAAATAAATTAAATTTCTTAAATATATTATGATACATGCAACCCTAATTCAAAATGAACCATAATATAGTATATTGTTATAACCTAGTCATTAAATTGGAAGAATGAATATTTAATAACCATTTTTTAAAAAAATTTAAAATTTTTCAGTGAAGATGTTTGTTTTTAGTAAAGTCATTATAGGCTTTAAAAATACATTTTCCCTCAAAAATGGTATTTATTTATTTTTTTGAAAAAATTATATAAATAATTTATTCAAATTTTACAAAATTTATTTGAAAAACAGAACATAATTTTTTAGATCCAAATGTCATAATTATCTTACAGTGAAGTTTTGATATTTTTTTAATAATATTGTTGTTTATCAATACTGAAAAAGACATATTTTTATTTAAAACAATATTTTTGTTTAAATAATTTACAAGGTTCCAATTTCTATGAAGTGATTTTAAAAGTAAAATTATTTTATTAGTATTATTAATAATATAATTGTGGTTATTTGAATTAATTTTATGTTTTATATTTGAAAATAATTTTATGCTTCAAAAAACATTTTTTCTGGAAAACCTTTTTTTGTAAGGTTTTGTGGGTTTAATTTTAAATTAAATTCAGACACTTTGGTGAATTGAAAACTGAATATTTTATTCAATATTTAAAGTTTTGAGGATAAAATTTATTAAATATTCCCCTTTTATTTTTGGTCTTCATGAATAATAACCTTGGAAAATATTTTCTGTCGTATAAATAAATTATAACCCTTTAATATTAAAAAAATTTATGACCACAGTTAAGGATAAAAATAGTCAAAATATGGTTTAAACCAAAATATAAGTTATAAAATAATATATAAACCTATATAAATTATATTATATGATTAAATAAATACTATATCTTCCATCTATCTATTTTAATGTCATTTTGGTATATTTTAACTTGACTTAGACACAAATTATATTATAATTTTTCATGTATTTCCAAAAATGAAAATAATGATATTTTATAGTAAAAAATTATATAATAAATGACATAAAAGTCATTAAATTTACTTTATTTATCCATGTGAATAATATATAGTTTAAGATACCATCCATGTTCTATTTATGGGTCACTTTTCTTTTTATAGTAACCTTATTGACCCCAAAAGAGTAAAAAACATTAATATCATGGTAATTGTCAAAAATGTTTAAATGGGGTCAAAATAAGAAGATAAGGGTGAAAACATCACATAAACTTGTAAAAATTTCATTTAATTAGATCATTCTTATTTTCCATTGTCTTACGTTCAAATTATATCTATTTGGAAACATTTTTCCTTGAACATTTATCTATATTTAAAAAATTCTAAAAATTCCCCTCTACTCACTTATAAAAGGAAACCTATTATCATCTCTTCCTCAAACATTTTTTTAGAAAATATATAACAAAATACCTTCTTTTATTCTTTTACCATATCATATAGATTATTTTATTTCTAAAAGACCCCCCTTTCAATGCTTAAGTTGTAATGTAATAGTGGTTTCTCAACAAAGGGGTATAACTCTTAATCAAGCCTTTTCAATTTTATTTATTCGTTAATTCCATTTAAATCCTCGATATTCATTATAAAATAATTATTTAAGTATATTAAATATTATAAATTTTTATTATGATGATGTAACAACCATTATACACCTTATTTCTATCCAAAAAAATGTGAAACATTACTCGTTCGTACGGACGATTTACCATTTCTACATCATGGTTCATTTTTTAATGAACAATTTTATTGAATAAATATAATTTTCAATTATATATATATATATAATTTATGATATTATTATTCTATAATTTTTAATTATTATTTACCATTATTTTATTTCATTTTTTGAAAACTTGAAACAATGTTCAGGTGTATGTATGACCTGCCATCTCCATGAACAATGTAGTTCATTTTTATATATCTAAATTTAATTAATGATCTAAAAATGAATATAAGGAATATATGTGATATTTATATCATGATTTTAATTCTATAAATTATTGAAAAATGATCAATGTTCAAGGGAAGAAACTTTTGAACCGAAACTTCCATGAAAAATGAAACAATTAACACCTAAAAACAATTATTTTATAAGGAATTATTAATAAATGGGAATTAAAATATTACAAGTGGATCATATATGATATTATAAGTTTGAAAATTATTCGATAATATAATTATAATAAATGTGAATTTATTATATAGGACGTTAAAATCACTTATGAATCAAGTCAGACCTGAGGTAATAGATTTTCATCTCACTTTTATTTTGTGAGACTCATTCCTTATTCATGACTTGTTTCTTTTATGTGGTGTATATACTGATCATAAATTTATTTTATTTTTATTATACTAAAAATTAGGGGTATTTACATATCCATATAAGGTCATATCTTTCACGAGGTTTTGATTTAAATGTTACTAAAGTAGTAAGGGTTTATTTCTCTGTCACATCAATATTCCAGATTATTTATGATTAAGTCTCAATTGAGGGAAATTATAACATACAGACCAATTACCCCAGTACAATGATACATAAGGAATTCCAAACATATCCCAAATGGAATTCCTGATCCCTATGGGTTAGTTATTTACACCTGTCATCATGCCAAACATCAAATGGAATTGTTTTTCACAAAACAAACCTTCAATACAAAACAACATAAGATAAAAAGATAACCAATTGGTATTCAAAATACTAATAAAAGAAAAAATTACCACAATCATATATATACAAATACGCAGTAAAAGATAAGCGAAATGAAAAATTAATATCCATCAGGAAAAATCCTCATAATCCATGTGAAAAAATTGAACCATAGATGCACTGGTCACCAACATCCCTCCAGAGTCCCACGAATCAAGAAAAACCACCACCACCAAGTGGAGATTTCCCTTTCCCTTGATCTAGAATAAAATATCAACAAGTGTATAAATCAAAAGAAATGGTGTGATCTAAACATCCCATTAGGGTCTCACCAAGCGTTCCATAAGCAATTTCATAATAATTAAACTATTTCTAATTTCAATTTAAATAAAACAAGGCATGGAATAAAATTTACATATTTTAAATCAAAACATTCTTTAAAACAAAGTGGATATAGAATAAACAAAATAATTCATAAATGAAAATTTCAAATAAAAAATTTTACCAAACTATATGGTGTGAATAAAATAGATCATTAACGAATGAAATGTATAATCAATTAGAAACGAAGCACCATAGACATATTTCATGAGTTACATTAGTTATGAGATCTATAATCTTCACTCTACTCAGTCATAAATCATGGATGAAGAATGTGTGAATGCATCCACATGATTATAACAATGGGACTAATCAATCAAAGTCCTATTGGGAAAAATCATGTCAAAGTAGGTTTAGAGTTATCATCGTCAATCTATTTCTAGTGAGTCAAAGTCCAATCATGTTTGTCCTAATCACCCACTGGCTAATCATCATAAAACATGCATCAATCAATCAATCAATCAATAAATTATATGAAAACAATAACTTCAAATCAATTCATCATTTACGGTCTAAAGGCTTAATATTAAGTTTCAACAATCCATTTCAATTTCGAAACCAAATCATAGGTTTTCATTGATTTCATTCCATTCAAATAATCATTATTTTCAATAAAATTTTATAAAAAATCGATATAAAATCATCTCATCAAATAATTTTTCAATTCAATCCATAATTTTTCTCAAAATCGACAAAATAATTTCAAAGCCATTTAAATTGAGTTTTTTCCCAATTTCCATTCCTTTTCCAAATCAAACATCAAATCATCTCAAATATATGTTTCATAAATATAATGAAATAAAATAAATTCAATTAATAAATTTAGGGTTTCAATTGTAGGTTAAATCCTTATGGAGACACCAACCATTAATCAGATGACCAGAAAAATCAAAACCAACAGTAAGAAATTCCTAAAAATAACAATAGAAAAGAAAATCGTGGAAGAAATACCTAGAACCTAAAACCAACATTAAAATTCCAAAAATACCAAGATCTAATCCATCAGCATGTTATAATTAACCACTCTCAAAAGGGAGAGAAATAAATATGATATTTAACTGAAACCAAGGAAGAAACCATATAATAGAGAGGAATTGATATCATCCATAAGTACTCTGATTCTCAAGAGAAGAGGTTTGAGGACCCAAGTAATCCTCTATAGAGCCTTCAAAATCCAAGGAAAATGATTAGGGTATAGTGGTGGTGATCATAGGTTATAATAAGGGTCCCATAATTTTAATTATAAATTTTAGAGGATTAAAAATGTAACGACCCAAACATACATAAATGGAAATTCCTCTTGATCTAATTAAATGTGTTATTATGGTTATATAAAATGTGAAATTCATTGGTTTTATGTTTCTGGATTTTAAAATATGGTTATGAATTGTGACTGTTGCTAATATAGCCATTGATCAGTGATCACATTATTAGTGTAAATATAGGGCTTTAACAAATCCAATTTACTCAGAAAAAGGTTGAAATTGCCTCATTTAGTAGACTTGCCATGTACGAAGCCCATTTTTCAGAGCTCGAAAAGGAGGTGGCGTCATTGGGAATCACTCTTGACCAATACCAACCGGATCTTGAACACATTAAGCTTAAATGGTACTTTTTTATATTGTGTAGTGAATACCATACCCATGCCTTTATGAAGGGTATTCACCTTTATGCACATATACATATTGAATGGTACTTTTTTATATTTATTCCACATTACATAATTGTGAAATAACTTATTATATTGATTTATTCCATGTTATATGATCCATGTGCAACACTAATGCAAGAAATGAAATGTTTAAAAATGGTTCACCCTAATAGCGCTCCAATGTTATGGGTAAAGTATAGTATCATAATACGTCATGTAGAATAGGTGTTGAATCATTCTAATTCAAGTGCAACGAGGTTTTACTCATGATTCATGTGAAATAAGGGTTAATCAAGCTCCATGTGCAATGATCCTTGGCTCATGCTAATTCCATGTTAAGTTTTTTGCCACATTTTCATGTTATGATTATCATGTTGTATAATGACGTTATGTTAATATTTTAATTGCGCTCCATTGATATGCTTATTTTCTAAAATGTATTTTATTCCTCATATTATTCCATGTTCATTCCTTTACTGTGCTTTATAGATCACCCTTTTCTTATGCATGTCCTCAGGTTATCCCCTTCAATGCTAAGTACGAGGGAATGTAGTGGTCATGTAAATGAAGTTTTCAATAAAGATGTTGTATTTCATGTATTAATTTGTTATATAGGGATCCTAAGCCCCAAATACACTAGACCTATCGATCTTCCATGTTGTATCAAGTGAAGGTTTTATGTAATAAATCATATTTTACTATGTAATAAAGAGCATGGTTGTTATAGTTGGTAATAGAGGATAGGTTTATTTATTTTAGGGATTAGGACTAGAAAACCCTAGTGAAGACTTAGATAAAATAATAAATTAATAAAAACATCCCTACGTACTAGTGATTATTTAGTAAGTTGTTTATCAAGAAAATACTTCCTTGTCTAAATAAGAGCAGGCATAGCCAGCTCTGAAACATATGTATCTTAGGGGTAAAACCTGAAAACACCGGTTTGAGTTGGACTCGAATAGGAACTGGTGCACAAAAACAGGCATTTCTGCACTCTTTCTATGACACTCCCAGGGGATTTGCTTTGGTAAATTCAAAAGCTTAATATAAACCATTATTAAGGGAATTAAAAAAATTCCCATAAGAATATATACTAGAGAGTAGATCATGAATAACATAGATTAAATCCTATGGATTCATAAGTAAATGAAATAAAAGTTATTTATAAGTCATCACTTTTTTTCTTGGATTACGCTTTATGTGTTACCCCAAACTTTCCTTTTATTCCAGCCAATGGCTTGTAATTGGAGGACTCGGGCTAACAATTGATGTGAAGATCAATGTGATGACTGTGCTAATGAGATGCCCAATACGATGAGAGCAAGAATTTTGAACATTATCACAATTCTCTCTCAGTCAACTCAATATTTGAACAGAAACACGGGTCAAGAAGAATGTTCAACCCCCCACCCCCCCAAAGAAAGAACAAGTCACTATTGAGAGATTTATGAGACAAAGGCCTTCTACTTTTAATTGATCATTTGATCCCTCAATATCCAAACAATGGATCAACTCCATTGAAAAGATCTTCTCCATACTTCAATGTTCTAAACAAGAGATGGTTCTCTTGTATGCTTATTGGATGGGGGTGAAGATGATCAATGGTGGATTTTGAACAAAAATAACAAGCTTGAGGTGGAGATCGAGGTATTGGAATAAAAATATTTCTAGAATATGTTTTTCGATAAATATTTTCCGCACACCCTCCAACATAAGATGGAAAGGGACTTCCATGCTCTTGAGAAAAAAGATAATGAATCTGTCAGAGCGTATGAGGAAAACTTTAGAAGGTTTGCACGATACGCCTCCGGCTTTGTCGTTACCCCCAAATGTGGTGTTTACTACTTCTTTGGTGGTCTAAGACCTAGCCTATGGAAAGCGCTGGTGATCCATGACTTCGACAGATACGAATAAATTGTATGATGTGCCCTCAAGGTCAAAATGTATATGGGAGAATCTCAGGGGTATCATGAGGATAAAAAGAGTAAAGTGGGCTTCAATGTTGGTGGTCCGATGGATAAATCCAATGGTGCTAAGAAGATATCGCACCCCGCTTTCCTAAGGTGCAGAAAGAAGCACCTTGGAATTTTCTTGAAGGGGAGGATGAAATACTTTCGGTGTGGAAGAGAAGGGCACCTAGATATTAACTGCCAACAAGAAAAAACCGCTACTACAACAGAGGAGAAGAATGCTCTATTCGAACCTCAATGTGTTGTTCATTGCAACAACTAAAAAGAACCGGGGAATCTTGAAAATTAGTTCCCTGAGCCAGTGGTTTTCGGAGGCAACCAAGAACCTTCAAGGTAGAAAGGGAGATCCTTTTCCATCACTTCTACCGATGTAAACCCCAAAAAAGAGGTGGTGACAGGTATTCTAGTTATTTATTTAAGAATAGAAAATTTACTTTTTGATTCAGGTTCTACACATTATTTTATATCCCAAAATTTTAGTAGAACAATCCCAGCACCACCACAAATCAAGGAAGTAAAGATGTCGGTGAGTACAACAATTGGGGAAATCATTGCATCCCATGAATATAACTCCTCCCCTGTCAAAAACTTTGGATTGAATTTCCTGAAAAACTTCGTCATACTCCCTCTAGTGGAATTTGATGCACTTATTGGAATGGACTGGCATTCCTTATATAGAGCCCACATAAATTGTCGTGAGAGGGAAATCACTCTCCAGGTGGATAATTGACCCCCGATTCTATACATGTTCAGGGAGAAAGATGAATCTTCTTTTGCTCCATCATCCCAAGCGTGGATATTACTGGCCTATGAGCATGCATATTTGGCTCAAATTATTGAGTCTAAGGAGGAAACCATCCTTGAAGGAATACCTATTGTGAGGGAATTCGCTGAAGTGTTTCCCAGGGAATTGTCTGGTCTTCCTCCAAAAACAAAATGTTGAATTATCAATTCATCTTATATGTAGGGCATGTCCAATATCCAAGACTCCATATAGAATATATATTGTGGAGCTTGGGGAGCTGTAAAAACAACTACAGGAGAATCTGGATAAAGGGTTTATATGCCCAAGTGATTCAACATGGGGTGAAGCAGTCCTCTTCCTCAAGAAGAAAGATGGGTCAATGCACCTTTGCATTAATTATCATGACCTCAATAAAATCACGATAATGAACAAGTATCCCCTTCAAGGAATATATGACTTGTTCGATCAGCTTCATGGAGCACCATACTTCCCTAAGGTGTATTATTGGTCGGGATATTGTCAAGTAAGGTTGAAGAAGGCAGATATCCACAAGACAGATTTTTGTACAAGATACAAGCACTATGAATTCATATTAATTCCATTTTAACTCACTAATGATCTAGGAATCTTCATGTAATTCATGAATAGTGTCTTTATGAATTACCTCGACAAATTTTTGGTAGTATTTATAGATGATATTCATATACAATTCAAAACAAATGAGGATCGTGAGGAAAATATAAGAACTGTACTAGAGACCATGCGGATGGAGAATCTCTAAGTAAAGTACAACAATTGTGTGTTATGTTATATGGACGTCTCATTCTTGGGCCATATCATCACATGCAATGGGATATCTGTGGATCCATCCAAAACAGTTGCAATTGAGGGATGTTCGAGGCCAACATTGGTAACATATATCTGTAGATTCTTGGGGTTAGCTGGATATTATCGATGATTTGAGAGAAATTTCTCACGATTTTCCAACCCTCTTACCACGATTACTATGAAGGGAGTAAAGTTTTCTTGGAGTGATGAATGCAAAGAAAGCTTCAAAGAGTTAAAAAAGGAGTCTTATCACTGCACCCATGCTCACTTTACCCACAAGTGGAGAACTTATTGTGGTATTTAGTGAGGGTTCGAAGAAGGTCCTGGGCAGTGTGTTGATGTAAAATGACAAAGTAATAGCCTATGCTTCGAGGCAATTGAAAGTTCAAGAGAAGAAGTATCCAACACCTGATTTGGAGTTGGATGTGGTGATATTTTCTTTAAAAATTTCACGGCATTATCTCTTTGGGGAGAAGTGTGAAATATCTATGGACCACAAAAGCCTCAAGTATATATTCACACAAAAATATTTCAACATGCGCCAATGAATATGGTTAGATGTGATTAAAAATACGACTGCTCAATCCATTACCACCCTGGGAATGTGAACAAGGTGTTGGATGCTCTAAGTAGAAATAACCCATCGATTCTATCATTTAAGAAAATTTAGAAGGATACAATCTTCTTTGACTTGATGAAGATGGAAATGGGAATCATAAATAAGGGAATATATTCAATCCTTTCACAAATTATTGCTCAAACGTCTCTTTTAGAAGGGTTAAAGAATGATCAATAGGATGATGTAGGAATTTAGAGGAAAGGGGATGCTATCAAAAAAGGGAAATCCTTGGAGATCCATGTTAATGAAGAAGGAATTGTGAGATTTGGGAAAAGACTATGTGTTCCCTCAAGTCTAGAGTTGAAGAAGGAACTTTTGGATGATGCACATAGTTCAAATTTCTCTATTCACCCAGGAAACACAAAGTTGTATCAAGATCTCCGAGAGAATTATTGGTGGGATAATATGAAGAAGGAGATCTATGAGTATACATAAAAGTTCTTGGTGTATCAACATGTGAAGGTAGAGAGGTCGAAATCTAAGGGGATAATTCAACCATTACCCATACCAGAATGGATATGGTAGAACATCACCATAGAATGTTTCACCAGACTTTCGAAGACATCAAAAAGCAACAACGCAATTTGGGTTGTTGTGGATTGTCTTACAAAGTATACACACTTTATTTCAATTCGGGAGTATTTATCATTGGATAATATGTCATGGATATATATTAGATAAGTGGTAAGGTTTCATGGAGTACCACTATCTATTGTATATGATCGAGATCCAAGAATCACCTCTATGTTTTGGAAGAGTCTTCAACATTCTCTGGATACTGAACTGAACATCAGTATGGCCTATCATTCCCAAAATGATGGCTAATATAAAAAAAATATTCAAACACAAGAGGATATGGTATGATCATGTTATATGGACTTCAAAGGGGGGTGGGACCAACATCTTCACCTGTTGAATTATCCTACAATAACAGTTTCCACTCGAGCATCTGAATGGCGCCGTATGAAGCCCAATGTGGGAAGAGGTGGAGAACACCAGATTGTTGGGATGAATTTGGTGAATGTGAGATGCTAGGACCAGAAATGGTTGAAGAAATGGTGGAGAAGGTGAAAACCATTCAGCAGCATATCAAGGCATCCCAGAGTCGATAGAAGAGTTATGCAGATAACCATCAATTAGACCTTGAGTTTAAAGTTAGAGACATATTATTTTTACATATATCTCCATGGAAGAAGGTCATGCGGTTTGTAAATAAAGGGAAGTTATGTCCTAGTTACATCATCCACTTCGAGAATCTTGGTCATGTTGGGGAAGTTCCCAATCGACTAGCACTTCCACCTACCATGGCCAAAGTACATAATGTATTTCATTTATCCCTCTTAAGTAAGTACATACCAGACCCTTCACATGTACACTCTTTAGAGGTATTACAGCTAGAGTCTTATCTTTCTTATAAGGAGTAACCAGTGAAGTTTTTAGATCATAGAGAAAAAGTTCTACGAAATAAGATAATGCCCTTTTCAAGGTGTTGTGGAAAAACCACATGTTTGAAGAAGCGACGTGGGAATCATATGAAGTGATAAAGTAGAGTTATCTGCATCTATTTTAGTGTTGGAAAAGAAAATTTCTAGGCTGAAATTTCTTAAGGGGGGGGGGGGAATTGTAATGAACCAAACATTAATTAATGGAAATTACTCTTGATCTAATTAATGGTCTTATTATGGTTATATAAAATCTGAACATAATTGGTTTTATGTTTTTGGATTTTAAAATACGGTTGTAAATTGTGATTGCTGCAAATATATCCATTGAACAGTGATCACATGATTAGTATAAATATAGGGATTTAAAAAATCCAATTTAATCAGACAAAGGAACTGATGGCCTCATCCAGTAGACATGCCCAACACAAAGCCCATTTTTCAGAGCTCGGAAAGGAGGTAGCATAACTGGGATTCTCTCTTAACTGAACCCAAGACGAGCTTGAATGAGTTAATCTTGAGTGGAACCGAATATGGGAGAAGTTTAAGTTAATAGAGATTACCACATGAGCGATGTTATCTGAGCCACCCCAAGAGTATGTCACCATCATACACCTTACCCTACGGTCTTATGCAGTTTTTATAAGGAGTTATATAAAATACCCTATCACAATGAATATCTACATTATTTTTGTATAACGAATGTGCATTCATTTTATTATTGTTACTTTGTAAAGAGTTTTTAATGCACAAATAGAATTTTTAGTTAATATTCAATTAAGAAATATATTTTGATCAATTAATGGATTATTCAATTAAATAATATTTTAATAAAATATTATTATTATTACAAAATTAATTTTTATTAAATTTAAATTATTGTATAATTTTATGAATGAAATTGTAATTTTTATTAAGGTTTGAAAGCTGTTTTTGTCAAAACCCCAGAATTTTTGATAAGTGTCGGTTTTTATTTTAAAATTAAAAATTCACATATTTCAAAAATTATTTAGATAAAATGAATATTTTTTTTGGAATTAGGACTTCAAAATTATCCAATGGTGAATTTTTCATAATTTTATGAGACAGTCAAATTGTTGGGTAAAAAATAAATACTGTTTAAATTTGTAATGTGTTTAATGAAATCATAATGACCCAATAGTGATATAATAAAATAATATAAACATTATTTTCAGCCAATATATGATTTAATATTAAAATAATGTTATTTTGGGTTTGTTTGATTTATTTTACAAAGCTTTAGTGGACCCTTTAAGACTTATAAAACATTTTTTCTTTTTAAATTATTTTCCTCAAGAGTGTGACTCACCTCCACATAATCAACCCCATTATTTTAAGAAGTTCGTACATTGTCCTTATACACTATTATTTTCCACTCTGATTTGGAAAATACCATGGGTGAAAACAATGGTCTGGTTTGTGGTTTTGATTAGTTTAATATGAGGTGTCCCAAACCTAAATAATAAATAATTCTCTTTCCTTTCCTATATAAACCCACTAAAGCTCCCACTTCCTCTTAACTAAAATCCTTTGTAGATTGAAAAACCCATACCCTAATATCTTTTGAATCCTCCCAAGGTGCCTCAATCTCCCAAGAAGCCTCTCTCAAGCCTCTCCCAAGGGTTTGAGATCACACTTCCAAGTAAGGGATTTCTTCCTTTCTTAATTTTTTTTCAAATTTTCTTTAATTTGTTATGCCATATTGTTTTCAATTAAAATTGTTGGGGTTTGATTTCACACCTCCCCAATACTTCCCTATTTAGGTTTGGATTATGGGATACCCATTTCTCTCTCATTAATTCCTCTCACGTACTCCCGTTACCATGCTGAAATTCCGTGAGGGATTTCACTCTCCTCTTTTACATACAATTAATTATTTTTTCTTATGCATCGCAATTCCATTAAGTTTGTTAGGACACATATCTATATGACCCCCTTACTTTACATTTAATGTATATATGATGATACAACCTCTTATCTCTCATAAACCATTTTCATGAATTCTTATGTTACGCCGTTATACTGTCGAAATTGCACCGCGTTTTTCCAAGCCAAGATCATTGAGTAGTGAATACAATTCCCATGTCTCTATAAAAGTTATTCACCTTTATGCACATATAGATATAAAATGTTACTTTCATGTATTTATTCAACATTACTTAATAGTATAATAACTTATAATGTTGATTTATTCCATGTTATATGATCCTTGTGGCACACTTATGCATGAAATGAAATGTTTAAGAAGGGTGCACCCTGATAGCTCTCCAATGCATTTGGTAAAGTATAGTATCATGATAATTCATGTGGAATGGGTGTTGAATCATTCTAATTCAATTTCTATGAGGTTTTACCAATGCTTCATGTGTAATGATGTTTTACTCATGCTCCATGTGCAATGAGCCTTGTCTCATGCTAATTCCATGTCAATTGTTGTTTCCACATTTTCATGTTATGATTATCAAGATTTATCATGAATTTATTTTCAGGTTTCTATTGTGCTCAATTGATATGCTTATTGTCTAACATGTATTGTATTCCTCATTTTATTGCATGTTTATTCTCTTACTGGGATTTATATCACACCCTTTTCTTATGCATGTCCTCAGGTTATCCCCTACAATGCAAAGTTTGAGAGAATGTAGTGGTCATGTAATGGATGATTTCAATAAAGATGTTTCATTTCATGTTTTAAGTTGTTATTTAATAATCCTAAGCTCCGTAGACACGAGACCTCTCGATCTTCCATGTTTTATCAAATGATGGTTTTATGTAGTAAATAAAGTTTCAGTGTGTAATAAAGAGCATGGTTGTTATAAAAAACCTATAAGAACCGTTTCCACATTGGGCCATATAGTTAATATTAACCATGGAACCTAACTGTGTACCCTTACTTGGATTCTGGAATGGGTGCACAATTTGTCCACATATTAAAACTAACTTTGTTCCAATATTTCAAATTCCAATTTCCAATAGTGCATGTTTTGCGGGGAAAGACATGTTGTTTAAAACTAACCATCCCCCCAATGTATCACAATAGGGTGCATCGATTGTAGGGACAAATCACAGAATTTTCCCTAATCATTCTCCAACCATGCACAACCCCATGGGCTTCCAAAATTCCCAAAAATATCCCGATATGACCCCAAAACAAGACCCAAAATGAAATATCAAAACAAGTTTCAAGAAGTACATTAAAATGGTTAATATGATGTTACAACCTCTCTATCATTTAAAAATTATATACCTAGAACGCCTATCAAGAAGGTTCCATGACAAACAGATGAGGACAAAACTCTGTCATTAGTGTCTCATACAGCCATGTATCAAGAGAATCAAAACCCTGATATCATATAACATGGACCAAAGGTTTATTATTCCCATGGAGAAACTTTTTCACAAAGTAAAAAATCTTGAATAGATTCTCATTCATGGATAAATCAGGTTCCACACCATGGTCTTACCATCTCAAGACATGAGAAGGGTCAAAAAGATAATTTCAATGTTGTGATACTAGGGACGCATTATGGATTGACATTAACTATAGAAAAAAGGATAAATCTTAATCTACATTTCCAACAAACACAACAATATCACATGGACCCACAAATCTTAGCAAAATATTTCCTAGATTTTCCAATTGGTTATATCCTAACTGAGATGATACTCTCAAAGAAACATAGTCAACAATTGAAAACTTTAATGTTCAATATCAAAGATCGGCATATTATTTTAATTGTCTCTCTTCCATCACTATCCTCTAATGATTTAACTAAATATTTTTCATCATCTCTTTCACTAAAATCGGTACAACCAAGGAAGACTCAGTAATTCCTAACCAATAGAAGAAATATTTACGAGTGTAGTGATACATGTCCTAAAAGGGTGACATCTTAATGGATGTCTGGTAATTGTTGTTATAGGAAAACTCAACCAGCCCCAAAAGGGATATCCTAATCCCCCCAAAGTCTATGACACAATCATTTAGTATTCCCTCAAGTATATATATATATATATATCATTCAATTTGTCCATCCATCTATGGATGAAACATTGTGGTCATTCTAACATAGTATCCCAACACCTCTTTTCGGCCTCTCTAAAAATTTGGAGTAAACTGGGGATCCCTATTAGATACTATAGTAGATGCAACTTTATCCAACTTGATAATATCTCTTAGAAAGAGAATTCAAAAATCCTCTACTTTAAGTGCATCTCAAATAGGGATAAAGTGAGCCGATTTGTTCAGGTGATCAATTATAACGCATATTGAATTATTTCCTTGTGGGGTATGTGTCAACCCAACCCCAAAACCCATATAAATATCATCCCACTTTCAAATCTCCATAGGAAGGGGCTTAAGAAAACTCAATGGATTCTTGTTCTCATCCTTAACTTGTTCATAGGTATATCAATGAGAAACAAAGTCACCAATTCCTAACCTCATAACTATCCACCTGGATTATTGCAACATATTATTGAACATCTTCATGGTACCGAGGTGCACTTCCCACTAAGAATTATTAAAACCATTTATCATGGATTTTACCACTAGAAAAGTCCAAATTTATTGATTTTGGAAATTTAGGATTCTCTCATGGGAGAAAGACCACTCACAAATGGGTTCCCCACTATAAAGAGAGTCCCTAATATCATGGAATTAATCACCAATATATTTTTTCTGATAAATCACCTAGAGAAGAAATGAGTTCAATTGAACACTTCTCAACAATATGTCAGACACATCCTTCCAGACTCCAAAATGAAACTAAGAAAAAAGAGACCTCAAATTCTACTTTTCATGTGATTTTTTTACAAAATGGGTAAGAATCTTCCTTCTCAAAGCATCATAAATTCAAATTTCATTACCAAGGGTGTATGAAATATCAAAATCAAAATATTTCAAGTACTCCACCAATTATCTCAAACGAAGGTTAAAATATTTTTGTGAGAATATATAACTCAATATTTTTTTGTCAGAATAAACAGTCAAAATTTATTTAAAAAAATAATACCACTAACTATTAAGAGAATGCATCACAATAGTGAGATAAATAAAATGGTTCAGATAGTTCTTCTCATGTGGCCTATAATATCTGGAAACATAGGTTATCATAGGATCACCCTACATGAAAATGCATCCCAAACCCAAACCGATTGTGTCACAAAAAAACCGCATAGGCTTACCTAACTTCATGAAGATTCAAAACTACCATATAAGTAGAAAGAAACATTAACTCATCAAAGGAATTTTAAATTTTCGAGTCCTAATAAAAATTAACCCTTTTTCTAGTGAGAGTGGTCATCATATAATCAATCTTTGAGGATTATATATAACAAACCTATGGTAATGCTCCACAAATCCCAAGAATATCCAAATTTTAAAAACGTAATGTATATTTACCACATCATATAATACTTTAACTTATTAGTATCAATGAAAATACCATGTTTTGATACCATGTGTCATATGAACATCCCATCCAAAATCAATAAATTACATTTTAAAAACATTTCATAAATTTAGTGGTATATCAATATTTCTAAAACTACTCTCAGATGTCACACATGGCCTTCCTAAATTTTGGAGTGAAGAAAAATTTCATTCAAAAAACCACCATAAATGAGTTCAGATACTCATGGAATATATTATTCATTAGTTCCATAAAACCTATAGGATCATTGGTTAGACAAGAAGTCATAATAAGGGACTCACAATGGCCATGCATAATCCAAATGGTGTTATTTGGGATGTCAGATTCTTTATTTATCAAATGATGATAACCTGACCGAAGGTTGATCTTCAACATCCACTTCACCCCTTCTAACTAATAAAAAAAATCATCAATTTGAGGCAATAGATACTTTTTCTTTTCCAAAAATCAATTGATCTTTTAGTAATCAATAAAAATTAGATGAGTTCTATATGATTTCGTTACAAAAATTATAGGTTCCATCCAAGTTAACACACTTAATAAAATAAATAATTTTTCTATCAAGTCATCCAAATGAGTTTCTGACTCTTTCAATTTATATGGTGCCATGTGGTATGAATGAATTGACACCGGCTAAGGACCAGGTACAAAATAAATGGAAAAATACACCTACCATACCAGTGGAAATCCAAAAAAATAAGATGAATAAACATCATTAAATTATACAAAAATTAGAGGGAGATATTCACACAATGATTCCCACTCAAAGTTAATATAAAACAAAAATATTTCCGTAGATAAATATAGAAATAAAGTTTTTGATCTACTCATTATCATGTTATATTCTCCCTAAAAATGATGGAACACCCCCATCAGGTATAGTAAAATAGACTCCCCAAATATAAAATTCAATTTGGTATTTATAATAAATCATCCAATCCAACCCAAGAATGAAATTAAGAGGTTTAATGTAATGAACTATAAAAATAAAAGTGGTCTCAATCAGTGATAGAGAAAAGGCATAAGGGGGACATAAGAGACCCCACTCTCTCTTCGTTCTGAGGGGTGTAGTTATATCTACCACCTAATATATAATATCTATAAGAAGATTGAACAAGTTCATAACATGAGTTGATTCAAATGAATAAGATATACTAATATCAAAAAAATAAACCACTAGAGATGAATCTATAGTGATGGTACCTCTCACCATTTTAAATCCCGCATCAAAACTTCCTCTCGAGACTCTTCCACTATGTAAAGAAGCTTTCTCCTAGATTCCTATGGATGGAACCAATTAGATCTTGAATCATAGAATTACACCATAGTACCATAGGGAGATAATGATTTTGTGCCACTATATAGGAAAAATATATATTACATAACTCTTCTTGGTGTCTTGAACTACCAAAATAACTAAAGATCTTTGATTCCACAGTTAAAACTCATTTTAAATATCTAAGCTTCTCACATTAGAGTCTATTCAAAGGGCACATACCATGTACTGTAAGAGGTCTATATGAAACCTTCTATCTATATCCACCATGAGATTCATCCCACTTTCTCTTTCCTTTAATTCAACCAACAAAACTACTTCAATGAGTAAGAGGAACTCCCATATAGCATAACTTAATAGCCAGGTCAAGATAAACCAACAACACACTATCCAACACATCTTCATAAGTCAGAATCATCAGTAAGAAATCCTAATATTGAATATTGGGATGAATACCCACCTCAAATCATTGAGCCTTCATTTCTCATTCATCTCTATCTCAAGAAAAAACTGAACATGTTATGAGTTACGGTTTTTTTACCTTTCCAGAGGTTGAAAAACTCCATAGAATTCACCAAGACCATCAATTCATGATAGATATTCTCAGTGAAAATATATCTATGAAATTTATAATCCATATCCAAATATTTATTCACTATATCCATCAAATTCCTCCATATCTTTCTTATATTTTTATTCTTGAAGGTAGTACAGTTCATATTTTTTTAATTAGGTGTTTCCAAGAACTAAAAAAGTAGCTCTATATTTTTTAACCAATACTCATACTAATGAGGATACTTCAAGGCTTATAAAGATAGTGGTTTCTATAAAATAAAATATTGAGCATAAAATCTTGTTTCATACCTTCATGGTTCCACTATCAGAACCAGAATAAGAATGGATGCAACTTAATGTCCCAGATCTTGGATAGCACACATAACATTCTCAATAAAAGTTTGGTCGATTGGATTATTCACTTGTTGTGATTCACAAACATCTTTATCCTTTAGCCTTTTCAAATGTATTTTTGGTATCATGTTCATAAACAACATCAATAGAAAACACTAAATCATCAATAAGAATTATTAATTCATGTTTAGGGGAATTACTAGAACTGATCAATTTATCAAAGAATATTATCCCAAACACACATAGTGTCTTAAGGCTTGTTATGATGAGAGTTGACCATTAATTCACTCATAACTACCCCTTATGTCTTGCAAATCCTACTTTCTATCTACAAAGACATCCCAAACTGCATAATGACATTAAGGAAAGAAGGTTAATCTATTCCCTCTGATACCATTTTCTCATAAACTAACCTAGTTACCCCGGTACACTGATACCTAATGAGGTTCTGACATTTATTAATGATCATTCCATATTACCATGGTTTGGATACTAGAACTTATAATCATATAAAAATTCAAAGGAATATTTTTTAAAAAAAATAAACCTTTGATAAAAATCAGTGAAAGATAAGAATATAACAAGTCGGTATGAAAAACACCCCTTAAAGAAAAAACTACCACAAAAAAAAAAGATAAAATCCCATGGTGAAATATGAACCAAATTAAGACACAAAATCCATCAACATATAGTCTAAAAATCCATATGATAAAACTGGACCACAGCTCCATCAGTCACTACCATCACTCCAGTGTCTTTTGGATCAAGCACGCCCACCACCACTAAGTTGATATTTCTCTTTCCCTAGACCTAAAATCAAAAAATAATCCCAAAAATACCAATGGAAAAGTTATGGTGTGATTTAAAACTCATAGTAGGGTCTCTCCATGTTTTCCAAATCAATTCCTTAATAATAAAACCATCTATTCATTTAATTTAAATTAATAAAATTTACATGACATAAAATTTAAATATTTTAAATAAAAATATTCGTTCAAATCATTTATATATACGATGTATCAAAATAATCATAAATTAATATTTCATATAAAACATTTATATAAAAAACTAAAATGAATAAAATAGTTCTTTCAATAATGGAATGTATAATCAAGCCAAAACCAAGAACCATGGTCATATGCCTTAAGTTACATTAGTTTTAGGATTTTGAATCCTCACACCACTCAACCATAAATCATAGATCATGTATGTGTTAAATTTTTCTTAGGATCAAGCCAAAGAGACTAAATAATAATCATCTCATTGGGGAAAATAAATCTAAACTAGGTTTTCTTAGAGTTTTCAACATCAATCCATTGCTTGGGGTCAAAGTCCTATTGTGATTGTCCTAAACACCCATTTACAACTCAATATCACATGTTACTCAATAAATTAATTGATCAATCATGAGAAAAAAATCACTAAAATTCAATTAATTATTCACAGTTTAAATTTCCATTTTTAGGTTTTAATAGGCCATTTAAATTTCAAAACAAAATCTTTTTTTTATAAATATAATGCCTTTAAAATCATCTTTCCTATAAATACAATTTTATAAATAATCAACATAAGTCATATCTCTAAAAAAATCTCATTTCAATCCCTAATTTTTCTAAAAATATACCTATGAATTTCATAACCATTTTATTGGGGTTTTTACAATTTTTATTCATTTTCCAAATAATCTCAAATCAGTTTTTTATCAATCAAATAAAAACCCATTTCAATTCAACAAACTAATTTAGTGTTTCAATTATATGGTAATTCTTTATAGTACCACATAAATTTAATCATATGATAAAAAAGAATAAGTACCCATAATGGGAAATGCCAACAAATAATGAAGGTAAAGAAGATCATGGAAGAAATCCCTAGAATCGCAAACTATCAAAAAAGATACATCAAAACTGAGATCTAATCAATGAATCAACATGGTGATTAACCACACTAAAATGGGATTGAGTGAAAGACGATAGAGAACCTACACCCAAGAAGAAACCACATACCTTAGTGTGATTTATATCTTTCACCAGTACCTTGATTCACAAGATAAAGAGTTTCATGAGACAATAAATCCACTAGAGAAAATCGAAAATCCAATTAAAATTATATGGGTTTAATGGGATATGATTAGGGACTATATCAAGGTTCCAAAGGTTTCAATTAAAATTTTTAGCAGACTGAAAATCCAAAAAAAATTATTTCCGAGTTGGGCCTCTTGGTTAGTAGAAATAATGGGCCCTAACCTTGAGCCCTTACTGGTCTTCTGGAATGGGTGCAAAATTTATTCGTAGTGTAAAACTAACCATACACCAACAATAAAAATCCCTATTTAAAATGGTGTTCAAATTGGTAGTAGTCTACATTATTTGTAACTAAATGTTCTCTCTCCCCTCAATGTGTTCATAATAGTAAACATGGTTTTATTGGAAAAAACAAAAAGGTTTACCTTAATAGTGTGCCGACGGTACGTAGCCCCATGGACTTACAAAATTTTAAGAATGTTCCCAAAATGAATCAAAAAAATCCCCAAAAAATATAAATATAATGGTAAATAACTACATTAAAATGGGTAAAAGTTTGTTAAAATATTCATTTTATATTTCTATCATAAACCCAATATATTTTCTTATCCTCTGGTTATTTCTAGAAATTTCATGTTTTATGCTCTTAAAAACTCAAGAGACTAAAATAATGTTTTTAAAGTAAATAAATAGTTGTTTTTCTTTAGTCGATAATATTTTTATTTCATGTCCATAAAATTTATAAGATTTTTTATAGTTTTATTAATATTATCTAATGATTGATTAAATACATTATTATTTATTTATTACTTTCTATAAAAATTTTTAAAATGAATCTTATTTCATTTTCTGAAAAAATTACATTTACCAAAGCTGTGAACATAGTTTTTTTTAACAAATACAACATGAACATAATATCTTGTTTTTATGACTATTAAATTCTTTGAGGCTTTCATTTCAAGTATCCATGTTTCTTTTCAAAGAAAACAGATTTTTAATATTATAAAATTTTTAAAATTTTCAAAATAATTATTAAAATGAAAACGTTATTTTCCTCAAGAATTTTCTTCGTGGAATTTTTATGGTGTTTTTATTCATCAATGAAAAAAAAATATTTTACTTATGACCTATTGAAGATATGTTTTAATGATACCATTCTCAATCTTTATATAGAAGGATAATGATTCAATTGACTATAGTAAGTATTGAAATTATGTATATTAGTTATTACTATATGTAATTTTTATTATTATTAAGGAATATTGACTAAGTTTTTTTATTAATTCATATGATGAATGGATTGGAAATATCAGGTGATGGGTGGAACCAAGAATTGCATATCCTCTTTATTCATTAGTAGGTCTCATGATATAAAACATGTTAGGTTTTTGGCTATGTCATTACCCTTTTGTATAGGATGTCTAGGCATGAGACCATGATGGTATGTTTATGATTTCTTGTGATGAGGCGTAGATGGTATGTTTAAGATGTACATCATTATGAGTTCCATAATTTTGAAATAATTTCATGATTCCCTTGTGATTATTTTATTATTTTTTAAATCTATAGATAATTATCAAGATCATTGATTATTTATATGACATTATTTTATCATCATTTATTCTTGGAATATTATTCTTCATGCATAACTTATTGATTAAATTTCGTGTGTTCTCAATTATTTACATTTTCATATTTATTATGCCTGATTTACTCAAAATTGATTATGTCATACATAACCCTTAATGATCATCTAATATCACCCCTTCTAATATTTCCATTCCCCATGATGATATGAAAATATATGCGAGATTGAATAATGATGTTCTTAAAGAAAAATAATATTTTGTATATTATTTTTTAAAATTTATGTTGATGTTCAAGTATGTATCTAGTTTACAAAGGCTAATAAATTACTCGATCCTTTGGGATGCAATTTATTTAATCTAAAACCAATATAATATATCAACCATTGAGTCAAGGATACTATATTTGGTATAATTATAGTTAGAATCAGATCATGTTTAGTATAATCCTTGGGAACTAGATTTTAGAAAACATAGATTTGGGTAAATGACCTTATGATAATCTTTTAGAATATTTCTAATTGTAAGATAATATAATACATTTTTTATAAATTTGTGATTATGGGGTTTTCCTATAAATAGATTTTTTATGGAAATTAATAGTGGATATGGTTTTGGTACAGATGCATCTAGGGGTAATAACTCCAAAAATATTTGGTTGAATATATCTCATTCATCATTCTAGTGCACGATTAGTGTTCCCTTATTACACACCTGGTTTGACACTCCTAGGGATATTCTTGGGTTCATTCAAGTTTCCTTTATGAACCATTATTTTAAAATCGATAATAAAACCTATGGAAACATATGATATCAAATAGTGATATAAGATAAACATAATGTGTCTCGGGTTGATAATTATAGGTTTGATTATATGTTTAAAGTCATAGATACACATATAGAGGTTTTATGTGATGTGTGTTTAGCATGATTATATATATTTTGGGAGACATTTGTGTGAATGAAAAACTTAAGTTTAGTATATTTTTTAATGAGAATATTGTTTGAGGAATAATGATTTTATATTTTGTGGACATATTTAAATTTATTGATAACCATTAGTATTAATATGATCATTTATGTTAAGGTAATAATTGTCAATTATGACTATCTGATTTTGTGAAAAAATAAGTTGTATAAATTACCTTATTGGTTAAAACCGATTTGATGATTACTATTATTTTTTAGGATGTTCATAATTTTTTGGGAATTTAATGTGAATTATATTAATATATTTTTAGAAAAAGGAAAAATCATAGTCTGGGTGAAAACCCATCTCATCGGGTAAGGCCATTGGGCTTGAACCCACAACTAAAGGGCGATAAGGGTGAAACACCTATCACTGGCCTACATGAACTCCTAGTTTTTATGAATTTTTTTTAATTATTTTATGGAAAATTAATACAGTTATTTTGTAAATAATGTTATAGGATCAAATCTTTTGGATTTTTTTGGATTTTGAAGTGATGAACGATATTTCTGGAGACATTTTCTTGGGTTGATCTATATATAACCTTTAGGTTTAGAATAAAGGATAGTTTGGTAAGAATTCAATTATTTTTATAGAGGTGTAATATAAATGGTAATATATAACCTTTAAGTTTAAAACTTTATTTAATGTTGATTTTATTTATGTAATTTGGAATATTGGGTTATTTATTTATGGAATGATCAATGTTAATCCTTTGGTTTTATTAATGAATTTTATATATTGATGTATTTTTATTTATATAATTTTTATTCTTATTTTGTATTATATTACATTATTTTAAACATTTGTTTTGAAAATACAGGATTAATAACGTGTTATTCATTTGCAGATTATGTGATCCATTCGAAGTAAATTTTAGTGTTTTATGTGTAAAAAACATTATGAATATTCATAATTTTGAGGAAAATATGAGATTATATTAGAAATTTAACACAAGATGAAATTATACTTATCAATTATGTATATTTACGTGTGTTCTTACTCTATATGGTAAATTAATTCCTCAACTATAGGAAAAGAATCTTGAAATAAAAATGTTATCCTATTATATACAATTTTGATCGATTGATGGTCTTTTATCCCATTACTGATTTATGGTTTTATGGCTATTGAATTTATTTTGACTATGTTCTCTATCACCATATATTAGTCTTTGGATGTTATTTTTCTATTCTATGTCTATATTTTAGCTTTCTAGTGATATTCTCCTTATCTAGGGACCCTAATATGTGATATTTTAGGAAACGCTTATATCTCCCACCTTACTTTTCCCTAACAAGTTTTATTACCCCTATTTATGATGTGAGTTCTCAATAATGTCTGAAAATTATATGAATAAGATAAAATTGAGAGGGTGTTATTTATTTTAAATTTTAATAATGTAAAACAGTGATACTTTTTGATATATTTCTCTCAAAGTAAATTTTATTTCATCAATGTCTTATGATATGTGCAACCCCAAGTCCTAATAAACCATAATATAGTATAATAATATAACATAGATATTAAATTGTTGAAATTATTAAGAATATACACATTTTAAAAAATTATATTGTTTTTAGATGAAGTATGTTTTTAGTAAATTCATTATATGGTTTGAAAATAATTTTTTCCTAAAATTTATTTTATTAATTTTTGTTAATAAATAATATAAATAATTTTATCCAATTTTATAAAATATATTTTAAAAAATTAAATTCACTTTTGATATCATCATTTCATAATTATTTTAGATTTAATATTTGATAATTTATTGAAAGTAATGATTTTTTGAGAAATAGTGAAAAATACTAATTTTTATTGAAACATTTATTTTTTATTAAAGAATTTAAAAGGTACCATTTTGTTTAAAATGGTTTTAAAATGTAAAATTATATCATTTATTTTATTAATAATCTAATTTTTTCCATTAAAAGTAATTTTATGTTGGTTTTGGCATAAAAACATTGATACTTTAGAAAAAGAATTCTAGAAACTATTTTTCATTATGTTTTCGAGGTTTGAAATTAAATTAAATTCTGTCACTTTTGTGTATTGAATCATGAAAAATGGGTTCCAAATTTGGTATCGGGTGGATCAATTTTGGTAAAAATTTCCCCACTATTTTTTCATAATTAAAAATATCTTTGGTAAATATATGGTACCTTATATGTAAAATAAACCATTAATATTAAAAAATTCATTACCATGGTTAATGTTAACATTAGTCTACCAAAGGGTTAAACCTAAAGATAAGGTTTAAAATAATTTACAAACCTATCCAAATTTAATTTTATGACACAATTGAGACCATATACCCCTTATCATAAACTAAATGTCATTTTTGAATTACTTTCATGAGTTAGACACATATTGTATTCTAATATTTAACGTATTTCTAAAACTTCCATTAATTATATTTTGTAATTAAAAATATTTTATTAAATGATTAATAATTCATACAAAACCATATCATAAGCCATTTAATGATATATAATTGAAAATATCAACCATGGTCTATTTGGGGTAACTTTTACTTTATAATAATTTTCATGACCCCTAAAGAGTAAAAAATATTATCATCATGATAATTGACAAAATGTGTAATGAGGGGTTAAAACAAACAGATAAGGGTTAAAACATCACCTAAACTTTTTAAAATTTTATTTTATGATATTATTTCAACTCATTCTCGTCTTATCTTCAAATTAAATAAATTTTTATCCACTATTATATTAAAATTAATTAATATTAATTTAATACTTTAAGAAATTCCAAGAATTTCCCTCCCCTTAATTATAAAAGGGAATATATTATCGTCACTTGTTCAAACATTTTCAACATTTATGTTCATTAAATACCTATCATAATTCCTTTCTAGCTTCATTAACCACATTCTACTGATTTTGGTCTTTCTAAAAAATCATACCTTTATATATTAAGGTGAAAGAGAAAAGAGGGTTTTCAATGAAAGTGCATAGCTCTTAAACGATCATTTTTAATTTTATTTATTCTTCTATGTCCTATAAACCCATTTTATCCCTTATAAAATAAAGAAATTGTTATATTAAATATAAATAATAGTTATTATAATTATAGAATAACCATTATCCACCTTCTATCAATCCTACAAAAATAGAAAACATTATTTGTGATTCTTATGGCTTACCGCCTCTACATAGCGGTGAAATTCATTTTTTATCACTAATTTATTTGAATAATTATAATTATGAATTAATTAAATATCATTTAAGATAATTTTTTTATTTTTTAAAGGTAAATTATTATTTTCTTTTTTTAATTCAATTTGTTGAAAAGTGGAAACAATGTTCATGTGTACGTATAGCCTATCGTCTCCATAAATGATGTGATTCATTTTTCTATCTAGTTCATTCATAGATAATTAAAAATAATTATATATTTAATATATATTATATTTATATCATGATTATAATTATGGAAATTATGGAATAATAATTTAACTAAAAGGTATGAAAATGCCTAAAAGAAATTTCAATGAAATATAACACAGTTAAAACCTTAAAACAATGATTTAAATAAGGAATTATTAACAAATGAGTATTAAAATATTATAAATAGATCATATAAGGTATTATAATTTTGAAAATGATTTTTTTATATAATTATACAAAGTTTAAATTTATTATACGTGATGGTAAAAGAACGTATAAAGCAAATAGGAAATAAGGAAGGGATTTTTAACACACTTTTATTTCAGGGAGACAAAAGTCATAATAACAACTTTCTTCTTTTGTTTAGTGTATATATTTCCCATGAATATATTTTATGATTCTTTTCATGAAAATTAAGGGGATTCACGTATTCATCTAATTTTATCTCTTTCTTTAGGTATTGATTAAAAATGTTACAACATGGTAAGGGTTTATTTCACAATATCATTATTATTGTTGATTTCTTATGTTTATGTATCCATTGGGGGGGTTATTTCATCTTTTTACCCTAAAATAAATCTATGTTATTCTCAAGTATTCGTTTCAATAAATTTTAATATTTCTTATCTTAATACTCAAGAGATTGAAATAATGTTTTTAAAGGAAAACTTACCTTGTTTTTCTTTATTTATAAATATTTTTTCCCATGTCCATATTTTTTAAAAATGTTTTTGAATTTTTTTTATAATTTTACAATGACCTATTAGAGAAATTATAACCCATTATTAAATTTATATAAAATTTTTAAAAATATTCTTATTTTCATTTTCTGAATAATGTACTTATATAGAAGTTATGAACATCATGTTTGTCGTTAACAATTGCAACATGAAAAGAAATACCCCGCCATCCCGATACCTCAATGATTTTAAGAGTACATGAAATTTTTCCAAGGTTATTTTCAAATAAATTTTTTCCTTATTTTCTTGAAATTTTATATTTTTAAAATTAATTTTTAATGTTAAAAGGGTATTTACCGTAAGAATTTTTTAATAATCATTTTATGGTATTTCTATTCATAAATGACAACAACTATTTATATTAATTATGCTCCATTTGGAATATGTTGTAATGATACCATTCTAATTATTTAACTAGATAGTTTGTAATCATTTTTACTATAGAAATTACTGACATTATTTATGAAATGTCATCTTATACAAAATGTTATGGATTATTAAAGAATATTGATTATGTTATATTATTTCTTCATGTAATAAATGCATTTAACATATTATGTTATGGTTCAAGCCTAAAATTACATATCCCTTTGATGTATTAGGGGGCTCATGAGACAAAAAAAGTTGGGCATTTTCCCAAGTCATTAACCATTAATGGAAGACGTATAGTCATATGGCCTTAAATGTATGTTTATGATTTCATAGAAAGAGTCCTCAAAGGTAAATTTTAGATGTATGGAATTATTTATTCTATCATTATTAAATTAGTTATTAATATTCATTGATTATTAGAATAGTTATGATAGTCATGGATAATTTTCTAGATCATCTGATTATATATATGAAATTATTTGATCATCATTTATCCTTACAATTTTATTATTTTTTCTCAAGTTATTGATTAATTTTCATATGTTTTTAGTTATTTAACTTTTTATATTTATTATTTATTATTTATTAATGATTTATTTTGATGTAAAATATCCTTACTGAGCATCTGAACTAACCAATTTCTTATGTTTCGTTTCCCCTAGATGTCAGGAAGTGTATTATGATTGATATAAAAGGATATACTAGATATAATAATAATGTTTTCAATAAAAATATTGTGTTGAATTTTATGTTTTCAAATGTAATATGATATTCAATTTTGTATCTAGTTTACCAAGACAAATAAACTATTTTGTTCTTTGGGATGCGATCACTTGTATCAAGAACTAACCTAAAAAATTAATCACCTTCTCTGGTATACGATAGATGGTTTAATTATAAGAAAAAACAAAAACTTTATCATGAATTCACTCAAACCCATCATAGGGAGCACCAAACCATGATGTTTTTTTGTTCTAATAAATTAAATCTATATATCCTATGATAGGATCCAAATTCATCAATATTAGTTGTTAATATCCCTATATTAAGTGTATATTACACTTTTGGGATGCCTCATATGAAAAGCTCGGTATCCAACCCTGTTGACGATGTATATGATGTCTCATCCAAAAATATAAAGAACAAAGAAAATAGAGGTAAGTAATCAAAATGTAAACAAAGATATATGACTAGAAGAAGGTAATCCGAGTGGAAAGCGTTTTGACAATTATATTGATATGATTATTATAATGGAGCTTATTCATGTTTTGATAATGATATTTTACTTAGTGGTATTCATCCTAATATCTAGAATTATTTGAAGAATGATCCTAAAGATGTAGTTACGTGTATATTTGGTATTATCAGGTGAATTTCTGATGAAAAGTCATAACTATAATATTCATTTAAAGAGATAGAGAATTCACTAAGTAAGATATTTAAGAATATCATTACTCTTATGACCATACAAATGAAAAATAAAAATAGATTTAAATTTTCAAATGAAGTTGTTTCCATATTGAAAATAAACTGAAAAGTTATTTTTTTAGAAATGTTTATTTAAAATTATATTTTTTGGAATTTATATGTACATTTGAGAAGTTGTAAAAAAATCACTTTAAATGTTAAAGATGCTCAAATACAGGTTAAATCAAAAATATTGAAGGGTTTGATAATTATTGGAAAGAATAAGGTAAAATTCATGAAGAAAAAAAGTATTATGAGAACATATTGAGATCAATCAATGTTGATAAAAACTCCCTAAACATGAAGTGTCTTGATCATGAAGTAAGGATAAAAAATACAAAACCAACATAAGAAGGAACATACCTTATTATTGGAAAGAATAATGTTTCAACATAATTTTTTTTAAAATTCTGGTGTCTAATAAGATTTCTTTTAGTGTAAATAAGAGTTTAAAAATATCATTTGATCAGGCAACAATAAGTTCTAATACGTAGGTAACCTATAATATAGTTATTTTTGTGAGTAATAATTATCTTTATAATTCTAATACATATTTATCATAAAAAAGGGAAGATATGGGGATATGATTTCTAAAAAATTCATTACATCATCTAGAGTGATTGTACACACATGTAAGAGAAGAACCCATAAAGATACACAAAGTCTGGTTTTTTCATCCCAAATACAACAAGAGATTAATTCTAGCTTTATTTCATCTTTATGTAATAAAAGAGGATTTATAGGACAATTTTAGGATTTTTTATGTTTGGATATAGGGACACTAAATAATGGTTTAATATTTAAAATTATAAAGATAATAAAAGGCCACAAGAGAGGGGGAGAATATTTGAAGAGAAAACTCACTTGGAATCTCAATGCAGAAATATAGAAGAATGAAAAAATGTTTCTATTGAACATGATTTAATTCCTTGAATAATTTTATGAATATTTTGGAAATAGTGTTCATTGGTATATTGAGTGTTGGTATGTTAAACCGTGAAAAAACCCATATTTCCAGAAAAATTATTCTACAACAAATACAGAAGCTAGATAGAAAGAAATATGAATATTACCTAGGAGAAAACAAAAAAGTTTCATAAAATAAGAATCTAGGTAAGGAACAACAAAGAAGTCTGAATGAAGTTTTTAATAATATATCAATCCAAAATATCAGTTCTTATACTGTGGGAAAATAGTTGCACTAAGGTTCACTGTAAGTAGTCTTTGAAAAAATCAATTAATGAAATAAAGCTAAATCTAAAATCAAAATTAATCAAAAAGTGAAACAAGAAATATAAACATATCAAGGACATTAGAAATGAGGGTTTAAATGTGTTTTCTAAAAAGTGTAGAACAAAATTTGAATAGAATAATAGAATGTCCATGTTACCCAAGAAAACTCAAAATAAGAAAAAATCTGAATCCATGCAAGAAGTTTTACTTAATAAAAAAATCATTAAATATGAAAAGAATTGTGGGTTATGACATAAGTCTTAGCTTTGTTTATATCATTAAGGGAGTAGGGTATCCCTTCTTATTCCCTTTTATTTATTTATGTATACACACATGAATTGAATTGGAATTTTTGAGAAAAAAGGGAGTTATTGTGTGCACTAAACATAGTACAACACAAATAATATGTCAATTATCAAATAGATTCAGTCATAATTATAAGTTAGCATGTGAATCCCTTGTGAGGGAGAAAACATGAGATTGATCTTTAATATTATCAATAATTAGTAAATCTAAAATTTCTAGAAAACATTAAAAACTGTAAATGTGGTATTCAATCAACTCTTATATCCATTTTTTATTTTATTTATCATGTTTATGAAGGGGGTGTTGGATGATGGGAAATCCACAAAAGGTGATGTTTATCCATTTTTCACTTTAATTTTTTTGATACATCTATGTAGGTCGATTGTGGGATATATAATTCTTGAAAGATATATTTGGAAAACCCTAAAATTGGAATTTTATAGTGGTATCACATGATAGACTGTTTTATGGGAATCCTTGATTTTTTTGGTGATATATCTCTTTTTTCAACATTAGGCTATCCCACATAGTCTTAATATTGATTAACTGCAGGGTATTAGAAAATTTGGTCATGGCTTCAATAATTCACTTAATAGTAGTTAAAGGGTGTTATTAAGAAATGAGGTGGGATAAAAGGTAGCTCAAAATAACGGAAAAAGGGAATACTAAATTGTGATCAATTTTAATTTTTTTAACTTTTTACAACCCATGTATTCCCATATTTTTATTTCAAGATTATAGAAAAACCTCATTATTATTATTATTCCTAGGCCTATATATGATAGTTTCATGAATTTTTATACCACTCCAAGTTGTTTCATCCATGATATTTACCATATAATTAATCATATTGTTACTATAAATCATTCTTTTAACACTTTCACTCATTTATTTATCCAAATAACCAAACTATAAATCTAAATTGTGTATTTTTGAATTCATCTTAGCCATTATAGCATCTATCAAATTATAGATTTATAATATCCCCTCTAATTTTCCTTAGCAATTATAATTACCTTTCCTATAAAAAATTAGTTTCCTTTCTCAATTAGAAGACTTGTAAAAATTAGGATACATAACCCCCTTAGTCTCTATAATAATGATTTTGGTGATTTTTATACAAAGAGTTATAAGTATTTACAAATGGGTGAAATTTAACCTAAAGAATACCCCTAAATTTAGTAAATTGAGAAGTATTTTAGGTTATAAACCCATGATTATTTCAATATATAAAGCCCTTCAAATCCCATTTATACCACATTGTAATACTTCCAATTTAAATGAACTAGCTGAATTTTGACTTGAGATAATATTTTCACAATGGGATTTTAAATTTGGAAGCTGTTTTAGAATTTTAGCAACCTAAATATTTGTTTCCTAAGATAGACAAGTGGTTTTGTTATTCTTGTGGAATTTTGTCATCTTTTATAGCATGTGTTAAGAACTAAAAGAATGGATTTTTTATATTTTTATCATTTATTCAACAATATTTTTTGAATAATTGTCAAAAATTGATTGATATTCCAATTTTTATAAATATATAAAAGACCCTTATAAAAGGAATCAATCAAAAATGGGAAGGAAGTTGGTAACAAATATATTTTCTAATAATGTTTTGGAATCTATCACAAGGTCATTGGAAAAAAATCTTCCTCATATTGAAAGAAACTAATGATCTTATTTCTATATTGAATGTCCAACCCTTCTAGATAAAATTTCATTACAATGACATTATATACATGACATTTTGTATCAAAGACCTTCTAATCATGATTAAGGAACAAATTTATACCATTTTTGTAAAAAAATTGAAAACAAGACTCGTTCTAAAGTCATGTTCACATATCCCTTGAAGTAATTACTATTAGAGCTTGATCCTATCAATAATCACATGGAAAATAAATTTTATATGAATGTGATAGAAAGTAAAACATATAACCAATGAAGAGACTATTTAATCTAATATTGGACAATATAAAATAGTTATTACTATATATAGGGAATAGAAAAATACAATGACATAAGTTTGTGAGATAGGAAGAATAAGAAAAAGTAAATTAGAAAGAAATATCCACGAAAGACTGCTATAGTCGAGCCTTGACATTAACATCCCAAAATTGACACCATTCAAAAATCAAAATATCTTAATACTTGTAACACCCTTCTCCGAATAATTGGAATGAGAAGTGGAAAAATTCTACAAATTTTATGTGACATCCCTTTAATGGCAAAGGTCGGAAATAAATTCCAAGGTCTTAGGAAAAGATGTGGGATGATTCATCCATTAAATATATAATAACCTGAAAATATTGAACAATAAACATCCAATAATCTAAAATAATATTGAATAAACAATCACACAACTAAATGAAAAACCAATATAGAAAATATCATAGTAGTAATAGAAAATAAATAAAGGTTCAAGGATAAGACTCCAAATAGAATGAAATTGGCCCCAAAGTGGCACTATCCCATACAAAGATGCATAATCTATCCAAATCTAGATTCAGTAACCAAACCATGACCTCAATAATTACTACTAAAGAATTAAAAAATATGAACCTTCCCATTATATTGGTATATTCTATCTAAAAATGAACCATAGTATCCAATAATGGGGAGATTATGTCACTTAGTATGATTTTCTCAAAGAATTTACAACACACACCACTAGGACAAGAACATGTAAGAATAATTTATAAATAATATAATAGATAGGAAAATAAGTAGTTTATATAATAAACATAAGAAAGTTTCAAAAAAATAAAACATTAAAAGAATTATCCCTTTCTTATAATTGGCATAACTTCCATTTCCACCCTTACAACCATACGCATTCAACCATGGACCTCCCAATACTCATGAGTGGTGAGTCACCCTTTCACCAATCCATTTCTTAGTGAAACCATTTGATCATGGAAATTACACCCATAATCCTTCCACACAATCAATTAATTAGTGGTAATTCCTCTCATTATCCATTCCACATGAAAACGAACACAACCAAAAATTATATACCAAATTACCAACAAAACATTTATTTAAATAGAAACCCTATATTTCACAACCAAACCATTTTAAATCACATCAAATAAAGGTTTTAAAATTAAATTTCACTATATATTTCCAATAATTCATAATCACAATTTATCAGAGATCGAGAAAACTCGTTCTAGAATAGTAGAGTGAGAGGGAATTTTTCTATCTTGATTATGTTTTCACAGAGGACCATAAATGATTCCCCATATTAAACTTTTACTTGTATACCCTTAACAAAACCTACAAAGATCACATCAAAAGAAATACAAACATATATATCTAGAATTACACCTCAATCTATGGTTTCACATGAGACAACCTTAGGAGATCCAATATGATAAATAAAGAGGAGACCCTAAAATTTAATTTCCATGAACAAACACTGAAAATTTTGTTGGAATCAGATTATGTTCGTCGAAGATCCCCATGGATTTTCATGGAAAGCCTTGGAAGTTGAGAAGAAATTATATTTGTATAATGATAAATATTACACATGTGGACTAGGTAAATCTAGCTAGGCTAGGGGTGTTCATGACATGAACTGTGAATTCCTGGCATGAAGTCATCAAGAGGACACTTACGTCGATATTCACATCACCTCAGCATATTTTCTAGGACATAATTATTCCATGGTGTGAATGGTTTTCATGTTTCGAATGGACAGGGTGAAATCATTCATGCTTTGAAATTTTATATATAATATTCCAGAAAATTTCACAACATTAATGTTTCCTAAATTTTTTTTCAACAACCATACTCTAAGATCCCCTCCTCTTACACCACTAAACACTTCTACATAAATTATTTCAACAACATAAAACATTACAGAACACACAAAAGGTGATGGAGTACCTCAAACCCGGGGTGTTATATTCCCCCCACCATTGGCATTTCCTTCATTGAGAAGCTAGATATCTATCTTGACTTTGAGGAAGGGCGATTATTTCTCCCATATAAAATTTTCTCATTCCCATGTTTCTTCTTGAACCTAACCATGCTACCACAATACTCACACCATGAAAATAGATCTTACTAAAAAGTAATTTTCCATTCTCTCCAAAACCCATATAGATTCAAAAATAAAATTTACAATTAGATAAAGATTAACATGATTCCAATTGATCACATGTTGTGGATTTGGGTGATTCTTCTTCAATTAAGAAACATGGAAGACATTATGAATATCATCGAATCTCGAAAGTAATGCTTATCGATATATAGTAATTTAAATCCATTTTATAACCTCAAATAGTCCCATATACAATGGTTCTATATTTACTTGTTTCTCAAAGCATTGTTAACATGATTTAGTGACAATTTCAAGAAAAAAATGCCAATAACAAAAAAAGACAATGGTCAACAGTGATTATCTACATACGAATTCTTCCAAATTTGATTCATTGCAATTCTATTGTGGATCATTTGGAATTTCAATAGAGTCGCATGACCAATACTAGGGGAAATTAAAAATGAATCTCCAATTTACACCCAATATAAATAATAAAGACATGGTCGACCATAAAAATCCTAAAATGGTGGTATTGTTGTTATCTCCATATAACTATTAATATAGGAGAGGTCAGCTAAGGGAATATGATACTCATATGAACCACCAAAGTATATGACATGCACTGGAATCATATCTTACAATGTATAAATAGTGCATTTTTATTTCCCGTATTGCAATGTATTATATGTTATGATCATGGTTAATTTTCATCCAAGAGCCTACTGAAATGATAACAAAAAATGAGAAGTAAAATGGGGGTCTCTATCAGATACAATCAAAGAGATAACTCCTTCTAACCTGAACACTTCTTGAATATACAATTTTTTAAGTCTTATACCATGTTGGATTCTTTGATAGGGATAAAATCTGTCATTATAGTAATTTGATCCACTACTACCCATATAGCATCATGTTTCTGTAATATTCTTGGTAGTTCTATGAAAAAATCCATCAAAATTTCCTCCCACTTTTATAAAGTCATAGGCATATACTAAAGTATACAATCTAGTATTTGATGTTCAGCCTTTACCTACTGAGATGTTATAAATTTAATCACATGGTATGAAATATTTCATTTCATACCTACCCATCATAAATATGCTTTCATTACCCTATACATTTCCAAAAAAACTATATAAATAGCCCATTTTGAATGTTTATATGTGGAAATAATTTTTTTCTGGAAAGAAAATGTAACTAACAATTGATTTTGAAAGAGTAAAAAATAAATTAAATCTTTTTTCAATCATAAGAATTATCCCCCTCTTTAGTTTTGAACTAATGATGATGCAATTAGAATATGATATATAAGATTCCTTTTCTAACATTAACAAGTTTAGAAGAAGACTCAATATAAAGAAAACTATATTCTCAACCTATGAATCATAATCTAAACACATATCAATGAACATTCACATCAACTACTATTGATCATGATATTCTTGGACCAATTCATTGAATGATTTCTAACTCAACATATATTCTATAGAATTCACTATACTATTTTTGTATACCAAGTTTAAATCGAACACTTGGGGGTAATCCATTAATATTTGTTTTCTCAAGTTTAGGTCTCGCTAGGAGAATATATATTTCAAAATCTTATTGTAATTGAAACTGTAAACATTTCACCAAAGTGGTAATGTCACCAATTCATTAAGTCATGGACAAAAAAATCTACATCTAGGTAATTAATAGTCTAATTATTATCATGCAGTCATAGCTACCTAGAACTATATGCCCCAACATGGTCTCCATGCATGAGAACACAACCAAGACTAGATCTATATGCCTCATATTACACCACATTGCTAATACAGAGTTCTAGAACTATTAGGATGGGTGTTGAGGTGATATGAATTTAAACATCCAAAAATCATTTCTGGAATACATCATTCAATAAAAATGGAACAAATTTCCTTGTCAAAGTATTCATGGGATAAGAATGTCCTAAGAAAACACAAATGAAGTGGTGTTAATATACTAATAATCTTATAAAACTATATTCTTCAAAAGCATTTTTTAGTGTCTTCCAAGAGGCGAATTATTTTACCGTTTTAGGGTCAACTAATATTCCAACATTATAAATGAAATTCCTAAAGAAATAAACTTCCTGATTCCAAAAGTTACACATATAAAACATAATATACAAACCATAATTCCACAGCATAGTGAGTATAATTTTCATGTTTTCCTCATGGTAATTCTTACTTCAAAAATAAACTATAATATCATTAAAAAATACAAAAAGAGAGACAAGATACCTATGGAATACATGATTCATCAAACCCATGAAAACTGTTAGTGTTTTTATTAGAACAAAATGAAATAGTGACATATTCGTAATGGCCTTAGAGACTCTGAAATGTTGTTTTTAGTATATCCTCTCTTATGAATCTAATATGATGTTACCTAGACTATAAATAAATTTTAGAGAACAACTTGGATCCTTTAAATTGATTGAATAGATCATCTATTTGAGGAAGAAAACATTGATTTTTAATATTCAGTTGATTCAACTCATGATAATCAACACACAAGCATAGTGTACCTTCTACCTTTTCTATGAATAAAACATGTGTTGCCTAAGGTGATGTAGTGGGCCTCATAAATAATATACTTTGAAACCATTCTAGATAAACCTTTAATTCTTGAAACATATTTGGATCCACTCTATAATATTTTAAAGAAATAGGTTTGTTCTTGAGAGTAGATCAATAGTAAATTCCACTTTTCATTCAAGTGGTAACCTAAAGAAATTTCTTGGAAATACATTTGAGTATCATTCAACTATTTCATGAAGAGTCACATTTGATGTTTCATCAGTTGTGCTCAATGTCATTATTACTAACTAATTGGGGATAGTTTTGTCAACATTCACTAAATGTTCTTCCCTACAAACATTTATATCTCTATCCCCCTTAAAAATATGACAGACTCTATATAAGTATTTAAAAGTTACTTTATACATGTAACAATAAATATGGTCTTATAATCCAATTAGTAATTACATGCCATATACCAAATAAAAATAATTCATCTCTAGGACTATAAACTCCTAGAGAAACTGAATTATGTTAATTATAAAGGAACATGTTCGACATTTAAATCCTATTCACTCCCATTATCCAAGAGGTTCCTTGATACACATGACACGGGGCATCATTTCCATATAGTTCCTAATTATTAAATAATGAATGAAGCAAGGAAATAATGTGATGTTTCATTATTAAACAAGACATGCATTATATTGGAGTTCATAAGAATGGTACCTCTCTCCATAGAGGGACTATTTTTCTAACTATTAATATCCTATTTCACTCCATATAATTGTCACTTAGCTGTCATGGGATAGATATTTATTCCTTGATTATATTTTAATCCAACAACTAAATTTTTCCTAGAACCATCATGGTTCACCTGTGTTTTTTATGTGAATTGGTAGATTGAACTGTTCCATTTGAGCATAAAAAACAAGAGGTTTAGTCAATCATATTCAACATGTTGATCTCTAAATATTAAGACAAAACATCTTGATATGGCCTCTCTTTCCACTGTGGTGAAAATTATTCAATGGTGTAGTACATTTTCCAATCATATGTGTGTTTGAAGAACACTAAAAATAACAGAATTTGGTATCAGAACTTACAATAAAATTAAATTGTTTTTTGTCTGATTCCAAGGTGTTCTAAATCTATGAGTATAGAATTGCCTCTTTATATTTTTTCCTGTAACAGATTTGAAACCTGTCCCTGGGGGAACAAAAAAGCTACCTCCCATAAGATTCCCAATAGGGTCTCTTTCTTCCTCTATTTCCCTATTCACAGTCCCCTATAATCTATGATATACAAAAATTATGATGGACTGAATTTTAGGATTAATTCAAAATATATTTTCCTTTAAAGATGCACTAGAAAACACTTTTGGGTGAAACAAACTATTGTAAAAAATTTAGCTTTATTCACTATCACATAGAGGTTTTATAGTATTAGGCTGAATCAATCTATTTTTCTTGATATTTTGAATGTGTAGGGAAAAATATGTTTCTTTAAAAACATTATCAAAATACTATCACATAATTCCTTTTTCGACTTTATCATATATAGGTTAACCCCACCATTGGTATCCAAGATCTTCCAACATAAAGATTTTCAATTTAATCATAAGCACCACCGATGTGCTATGAAAATAAAATATTATATTCATTCAGTTTATCCATACCTTTTCCTTCTCATATTTTGAATCCCCTCGAAACACAGGTGGATTATTCTAGTAGAAATATACGTAATGATCTATTTTTCTAGATTCATCATTTTAATTTCATCTATCAATGGTTTGAAATTATTTCACAATACATTTTATATGTTATTGGTTCACCTTTGTATCAGTTGCAACCACATTTTTAGTAGTATCTTTCATTATATTTCTATAGCATATTCCTTGTTCCATTTTCTATAATAAAAATAATACACCATTTAGAAAATTTATCTCTATGAATTTAATGCTTGAATAAATTAAAAAATTCTATAAATAATTATCATCAGTATAAGAATCAACCAGTGAAATAATCATTTCAACAATAAACCATTTTAATCACTTTCAAAAATCATTTGAGAAATATTTGAACAAATCATTCATAGTGGGAAGTTTATGTACTAATGCATGATATCAAAAACTCATCATCCAAACCCATGAAGATGAGATGAACACAATCCTATAACTTTCTTACAACACATTTGTACTCATACACCCTCGTAACATGAAGTTTAACATATAAAGGTTCGTATGTATTTTTATGCTATAAATTTCAAGTTCTAATAGTCCTATCTCCTTTTTACTAACCCAAATCAAGGATAAAAAAACTAATTCCATTTATAATAATCTACCCCTCCTAATTGTATTGAAAAGTGGGAAAATGCTACAAACCATAGGGGACATCCCCAAAATACCAAATAATTGTAAATTAATGTCAAGGGAATATAAAAATTTGGGGGATGATTTTCCCTTTAAATATAAAATAATCGGAAAACATAAATCAATAAAAATAAAATCATCTAAATAGTTCTTTAATAAACATTCATAAAACTCAATAAAATTCTAATATAGAAAATATCAAGGTAACAATGGAAATGATAAAAAATTTCAAGTCTAAGACTCCAAATAGAAATACATTAATGCCAATGTGTCACTATCCCAGACTAAGATGCAGACACTCCCATGATCGAAATTCAGAAACTAAACCCTGACATAAATGATCACCACTAGTAATGTACGAAATATGACCCTTTCATGTATATCAATGAAATACATATGAAAAATAACCAATGAACCTAATAAGGGGGTGAATATATGACGTTCCCCATATACTTCCCAACACATTTCACTAGGAAAAGAATATGTTAGCAAAATTTATATATAAAACAAGAGAGAAGAATATAAACAATTTATATTAAAAAGATAATAAACATTCATATAATAAAACATTAAACAAATATTTATTTCATTTCTTATAATTGGAATAAATTATATTACTGCACTCACACACCATATTCATACAACGATGGATCTCCCTATTCTCACGAGTGTTGAATCATACATTCACCATGATGATTCTTGGTAAACCCAATTAAAAATGGTACTTCCACCCATAATCATTCCATACATAACATAAATGGTGAAGTAGTGAAGAAAAATACCTTTTCACATCATATTTTTATATTTTATGTCAATTATAAACCACTGTTTCTAAAGGAGATGTTATAAATATTTTATTTAACATTGGTTATAAAACTAAATGTTGTAAATATATAATGGAACTGATTTTTTATGTTTATTAAATAACCAATGTATAAAATCATATATTAGGTCTTTTCTTATATAAGTGATGTGAAAAATTATTCGGGATGAAGAATTTTTAAATCGATTATTTAATAACCTATGTAAAAAACCATATATTATGTCGGTTTCTTATATAAGTAGTGTGAAAAAGGATTTGTTATGAAGTTTTTTACATAATTTTTTAAATAAATGATGTAAAACATCATATTCCAGGCTGTTTTTATATAAATGATGTGGAAAAACAGAATACTAAATCTTTTTTTTCTTTCGTTTAATAATTAACCAACATAGAAAAACATTATTACACATTAGTTAATATGAAACTGATTTGAAAAGGCTTCATGATAATGGTTTTTTATGTTAGTTATTTTATAACTAATGTAAAAAACCCTATACCATGTTAGTTCTATAAAAACAAAAAAATATATAATTTTAACATCAGTTAAAAACTAATCGACGTAAAAACATTATTTTTTAAAAATATTTCATTATATACATCTTATCCACTACTGACCAAACCAAAATAAAATACAGAAAAAAAGGAAAGAGAAACAAGTAATAAAATTACACATTCATAATTACAATATTCAAAAATTACAATATAAACTAAAAATAAACCAAAATCCAACAAAAACAACTACCAATTACTCATTTTCAATTACAACATTCAAAATTACAATTTTCACTAAAAACCCAAGATCCAACCAAACCTGTCAAATTATTTTCTCATTCATCTAGTAATTGTGTGAGATATTGTGAAATATAATGGAAATAGTCATCAAAAAGCTATAAATTAAAATGAATGAAGTTAATATGTATAATGAATAAGAAATGGAATGTTAAGGAATAACTTATAAGTAAATCTAAACTGGTTGAATTTTAGAACTGCACCACTTGTAATTCTTTCATACATAAATATTATCACATAATAAATGCATTATTTGATGTTTTTTATTATGAAAATTATATTTAAATAAGTTTTTCAATTCAATATTTTATTTTTATATAATATATCCAAAATGTACTAATTATAAACAGAAATTCACCTTTACTTTTACATATTTGATCTTGGAGTTCATTTTCTTTGTGGTTTTTTGAAATAAATCACATCCCATGTTATAAAATAATATGAAAGAAATAACTTTAGAATTCATTACAATATAAACAGATATTAAAAAAAATTAAAACATGCTTTTACAACGTGTTCTTAAAATTTCCTCAAACTTCGCCATGGACAGAGTATATCTAATAAAGTGTCTTCTACCTTGGACAAAACACACCTAAAATCCAATGGTCACTAATATAAAAGAAAATTAAGTGTTAGATTTTATTATATTAAAATAAAAATAACACTTTGTGAGATATATGTTTCATACCACTCAGAAAATTGAAACATTCATCCCTATGTAATTATATTATGTTCAAATATTTCAACGAAATAAATTGTTCGTTCTTATTCAGTCAGTGTTTTAGCTTCATATGAAATTAACTATAGGTCCATGAATCCATAAACATTTCTATTTTTATTCTCCTCAAACATTTTATAATGATACATAATACAAAATAGATATAAGTATATATTTTCAATAAATTTAACACAAGGAATGATTTATGTTAAGACTTACATGGAAAAAACTTACATCACGTTGATGCCCAAATTATCTCTAGTTACAAGCTCCATGATATCATTTTTTAAAATCCTTATATTTATTTCATCACCATATATATTAGATTCCATTGGAAACCTATAAACACCCACTTACAAATTTAAATATCTTGATAATATGTCAAGACTATTAGAATCTATATCTGAATTCATAACACTTTGTCTTTATAGTTTTTTATATGGTATTTATTTACCATTAATGTATTCCAATAAAAAAGTAGATAAAAATATTAACTTTTAGATGATAAATCAAATTTAATACCAAAAATAATATAAAATATAAAACATACACATACCTCTATGGTCATATGTCGCAGATGAGTATATGGCCAAACTAAAAAGTGGGAGATACTTTTTCGAACTATCATCACCTCATCTACAGGTAATAGTACTCCAGTTGATATATCAATAATATCCTATACAATGACCCTATGTTGTTCTATCTCTAATTTTTTTGATGAATGGTATCTCCTATGAAATATATTAGCCCATATGCAACTTTATGATAGTATGGATCATTAACATATAACTCACAGTAACCAGGAAGCTATGCGGAGGGTTGTAGGAGTAGGATAAAAAATGAGGTTTGTGGGTGGAGGTGGAGGAGTGGGTGTAAGAGTAGGATAAAAAATAGGTTTTGTAGGCAGAGGTGGAGGATAAATAATGGGGTTTTCAAGAAGAGGGGGGGGGGAGTGGGAGCTACTGGAGGATGTGGAGGAGTGGGTGCTATAGATTGAAATTGTCCTTGCATGTCTACAAATAGGAACTGTATCGATGCTCTAATATTTTCCTCCATCATGACATTAAAATTTTGAAATTCATCCTCTAAAGATTTATTTCTGGATAAAAACCCTCCAATATAGAAGATAAATAATTTGGTAATACTTTTCTCACTGATACACCCATCAGGTACCCTCATGCACGACATGGGTGGTTGGGCATTCCCAATGCTAGATATAAAATATCTTGCCTCCCCTTAGCTAAAAATACCACAGGTATTCTCTGTTTCTCATGAGAATCCTCTATCAATTATTTGAAAAATATAAAATGATTAAAAATATATAAATAATTGAATTAACATAAATAAATAAATAAAATAGACATCTTACAATCCCCTCATATATGACCCTCGATTCTTCTACAAGATATTTCCCCTTTTTTCTCATGTAATCCCACTTCCATTTTTCATGTCTAGATAGGGTTGGAGGGGTAACCTCTCCAAATATTTAAGACTCAACTCTCAGTTTTTGTAAATTTTCATCCATAATTTGTTCATTCAAAAGAGTATACCCTCCCTGAGATAATGTATGAGGGTATACATTTCTATATTTGATCTATTGATGAGATATCCTTGATTTTTATAAATTCAGAATAATAAATCATCAATAAATAATTAATAAGATAATTAATATAAAAAATTATAAAAGTTTACATTTCACTCGATAAAAATGTTTCTTGTTTTCTACTTTAAAAAAATTGTTTCCATGTGCCTTCATATATAAAAGGATATATATATATATATTACATGGATTATCATGTTTTCTATTCCTAAAAATGAAATCAGATGTGAGGGTTGATTTAAAATACCCCCATCTCCTAGAATCCATTGATAAAATTTTTATTTTGACTCCTCCAATGACATGTATATCAAATTTTATCTGATAAGTAGGGGAAAAACATATTAAACTATAAAAATATCATGATTGGTAAAAAAATAACAAACAAACATTCTAAATTGTTCTCCCATAACAGAAATATTGTTTCTTTTTCAACACTTCTCCCATCATTAAACAAAATAAAAAATTTTCTTTTTCCCTGAATGGATACAAAAATCATGATTTTGTTTTTGCATTAGGAACTCTTGGAATATCATTCTCATCAAAGTCTATCACTATCCTCTAGTTCTGGCAACATGAAACTGATAATTTTTGTAATCGTGTGGTGACACATTTTCCATCCCTCAATCTCTTCTTTCTCATTATGGTAGTATATAATGTTTGGGGATCATCAAGAGGAGTATGTGCATGTTTCTTCCCAGAGGTATGACCAGGATGCACATCTATAGAAGTATGTCTTTGATTAGCTGAATGATATATCATTATCCTTAAAATCAATGAAACAAATTATTAGTACACAAATATAAAAATTCAACTATAATAATAATAATGTTAATGAAAAATGAAAAATTATGAAACACAAAAGTAAACTACAACTTAACATAGTATTATTCATATTTGTTATAGTTAACTGAAATTATAAATATATAATGATATATGAAATCTCATTTAAATGAATGAAAAAAAATCTAAAATTGGTTTAGGAATATTAAAATTGGTCTAGCCTTTTAAATCATTTTTATACAAAAAAAGACACTTTTTCAATATAACCTTATAAAATATTTTTTATTTAATATATAATATTTAAAATAATTTTATTTCAATAAAAATATATAAGTTAAATAATCATAAACATGGTAGACTTAATAAAAATATACTAATATAAACAATCATTTTTACTTATTAGTTTTAATATGTGTTGTAATAAATAAAAAATTCAAAATATTAAACATTTTAGGAAATTGATAAAAGTAAATGATAAATAAGCATAAATTACCTGTAATACTAGGAATTTACAAATGGTTTTTTCCTAAATTCCTTCGTCATGATCATTTTTTAGGGCACAAACCATATCTACGATGTTCTCATTGTTATTATATATTAATATTTTCATTGAAGTAGGTTTCTCACATAAAATTATAGGTTTCAGGCATAGTAGAAGTGTGGGAGGGATGGTTCCCACCATTAATTTTTTTGATATTCAATCACTAATCTAGGATCAATAAAACAAATAATTCCAATATCCATAGAATCGAATCAAGGATTAAGAAAAAGGGATAGAAACCCCAGAACCATGATAGTGGATCAAAATATTTTGTTTATAATTAAATTAATTAAATTATATAATTACCTCTAAGGTTATTCTATCTTAGTTCATGCCTTTAGCCCTATATATTTAGGTGTACCATCATGTTTTTAGATATCAAGAGTATATCTCCTCTAGCGGTGATCCACATGTGTTCCACTTATCTCCAAACATCACCAAACAAGTCTTTGAATGATAGGACAGAAGATTCTTGCACTTGAGATGTCCGCCATTGATCTCCATCAGATCCATTTCCAAAGTGTTCTCCTTGATCTGGTGGAGGATGGTCACTCTCATTATTGAGAAAAATCTTGGGAGTAAATAACTCCCTAGGCTTGAGAGAACTTCATTGATTCTTTATGGACAACTAGCATCCCCTTTTTTGGCTATCACTTTGCTAATACAAGAATAATATATCTGGGTATTTAATTCACTAGGGTAATAATAATTAATTTTAAAAAGCACCTTAATTATTTTATTAATACAAGAAAACCCCCACGTCAAATAATAATGATAACATTATTATTTTCTAACATGCACTTATCTTGCGAGTTATAATTAAATATTATTTACTCAAATAATATTCAATATTATTATTTCTCACTCGACCATTATCTTGGTCCACCAATCCTCCATCATATTTATTGAACATTGATTAATTACTATTTATTTATTAAATAAATATAACTGCATTATTATCTAATAAATATATAAATATTATATTGTCTAAATATAAAACAAATATCCATTAATTATTCTTCCCACAATAAATGTTTTCAAATAACAAGTGTCTGAATAAATTTGATCAGGTATCCATGAATAATTAATAAACCAAAACAATGAATTATCTTTATTCAACTTGTTTGAATAATATATTATATATTATTTAACTGAGATATTGGATACACTTAGTGTGTGACCCTCTTGGCCTCTTTCGCAGTTGTAGTAGGCATAGAAGCCTAAAGTCCAAGGTTAGAGTCTTGCAACACACCAAAGTACCCATATAGATGGAAGCTAATACCTCAACAATTTGTTACCTCATATGAATGCTTACCGTGTAATATAATCCCTTTTTCTTGATATCTTCAATCAAGCGGGTTGTATGCAATTGTCATCAACCCATGTGCTTTATTTCATATTCTTTGACATCCTAGAATTGAACTCACCTATAGCACACCATGGCCATGGATTTATTTAGGCTATATCATTTCCATCAAAGGGTATGTGATATCCACATTATTTATGGAAAAGAAGGGAAAAACCTTTCTCATATTATTAATTAATACAGTACTACTCGAGACACACCCAACATATCCTACCTTTCCTTGAACATACGTTGTCACAATTTTATCCAATACATCTTAGTTCATGATTCATAATACCCATTAATAATAAAATTAAAGTCTAAGGACCAATTCACAGGTCAGCAGATAGGAACATCCAATGACACATAAAAAGGAGAATTTCCTACTATCTGGTCTTGTTCTCATAATTTCCTCCTAGACATTACCAAGGTAGTACACCATGATAAGGTTCCTCAAAGTCCTATAAAATCCACCTCTAATATCATGTATCATTTGTGTCCCTTAAAATGATATCATTCGGTTATAGAACATATATTCATGAATAAGGTCATGACACTTCTGGGTTCTCATCATAGTGGGGATCTTCTATTGTCACACCCCGAAATTTTAATTTTTTTTCAATTTTTTTATTTTAGGACTTTGGATAAATTCGTTGAGGTGTAGGTTGAGCACATGTCAAAAAAATTATTGACGTTTTATGTTTTAGTGGGTTTTAGACCCATGCACGGTCACCACACAGTTGGCAGTAGCCACGCAAGTGGTCCAAGTGTCATGCAATTTCAAATTATTTTATTACTTTTATAGTAATGGTTTTTTAATGAAAAATGAATAAACTATTTATTAAAATTTTCATTATGGTATTACAGGTATTATAATTATATTCTTATAGTCGTTGTTATTTTTATTATTATTGAAATAATAATTATTTTTATTATTGTTAAATTTTTTTATTATTATCTTTATGGTTCTTATATTTATTAATTTTATATTGGGTACTATTATTATTATTACTATTATGATAAAAAAAACCCAAACCCTAATCTACCCCCCCCCCCTTCCCTATTCTGCGTCGTGGGTCTCACTCCCCTCTCCGTGTTTCCTGCGCGACCCCCACCCCTCTCATGCCTTCTCCCATCAGTGCGACCCGACTTGCCTCCTGCTTGCACCCTAGCTCCGCCATCCCAGCCTCAGCTCCGCCATCCCAGCCTCGGCTCCACCGTCCCGGCCTCTGCACCGTCGTCCCGGCCTCTGCACCACTGTCCCTGCCTCTGAACCGCTACCTCGACCTCTTGATCATGCTCCGGCCTCCCGCAGGCGGCTACCTCAGCCTCCTTTCTGCGCTCCGGCCACCCACGAACCACCACCCTGGCCTCCTGCTCACGCTCCAGCCACCCGCGGACAACCACTCTAGCCAGCCAACCCCCCCCCCCCCCCTTTAGTACCCTATTTTCTGGAGACTCAAACCCCCTTCTTGTGTGGTTTCTAGCGAACCCAAACCCCGTTATCCAGTGGTCCTATGGCGAACCCAAGCTAACATATGGTAGTAATCTTCCTATTTGTGAGGTTTTTATTTAAGTTGTCCAAACCACAACATTTCATGTTTTGATTGGCGTGATTGTATAGTGGTTTTAGGTATTCAGTCAGTCCGTAGAAGGTTTTTATTTCCTCTGCTGACGTGGAATCACAGTCACATGACTTTGAGGTTGGTGATTTCTGAACTTTTCTATTCCCGCACAGCTCAAGACACATGCATGTTTTAAATAATTTTTCAAATATATTTTTCACCTCCATAAGTATATTACTTTGTTTGTTTCAATGTTTTTTTTAGTTAAAATTGTTTATAATAGTTTTGAAATAAATCTTGAATTGTGTGTATGTGATTCTGTATATAAATGCTATTCGATGAACCAAATTTTCTTGTTTAATTAATTTATAATGTTTGTTAATTAATTTGTTTTCTCAGAATTGTGTTTATTTAAAAAATTATTTATCTTACATAATTAATTTCGAGTGTATTGTGAATAATTAATTTAGAGATAAATTAGTTTTAAAATGAATTTAGTTTTCATATAATATTTGTAGCATGTTTATAAAAAAAATGGGGCGTTTCTGATAAAACCCCAACTTGCGTTGTTTAATGAGTTTTCTTGAATTGTGAAATTTGTTTATTAAACTATACAAGTGGTGTGTGTTGTGCATTGGTATGGTTTTGGTCTGCGTTTAATTCACAAAGGGGTTCTTGAGTGGGGGTTTAGCATGTAAAGCCTTGTGATACTGTTTTTTTGAATTGTTTTATAAAATTTTTACTTGGTTTATCAAATCATATCAATGGTGAAAAATATGTTTGGAGACTTTTTTTGTGTGAGTTTGGGTCTAGTTTAAAAGTGAATGGTAATTTTATGAAAATGATTCTTTCATTATAAATGACTTTGGGTTCTTTGTGTGGTTTCTGTAATGGCTTGAAATGAAGTCTTTGACCATATAACCAATTGACATTGGAAATGAAAATGTGGTTTTTGTGTGATATTTTGGGTAATGTTTTTGGATATGTAAATCCAATGGTCTATTTGGAAACACTTTTGTTTTCAATGAAGTGATTTAATTGTTTAAGTAATGTGCCGAACCGTTTTATACCTCCAACTCAAATGATGATATTTGTATGCACTTTTAAAAAAATATTGTGCATTTTTCATTTAGATATTGAAACATTTTACTAAAAATGCATTGGAGACTTTGGTCTTAAAGGCCTATTTAGCTCATATGACTTATGGGTGGAGTTGTGTTAGCTGTTTGAATGGTTTTTGTTTGGAAATTTTGTGTTCCTGGTTGGAACGTTAAATGTTTTTAGAAAAATGATTTCAACAAGTATATGTCGTGATGGCCCGTTTGGCACATTCCGCTCTAATGTAATGTTTATGTTGACTCTTTTAAATGATGATGTTTTGGTTACTGTATTCCCATTTATCAACTTTAGTATTTTGAGAAAAGGTTTCAAAAGGTTTCAATGTTTTTCATGGTATAACGGCCCAGTTAGAACTTTGTTAAAGTGAGATGATTGAATGTGTATATGAGGTGTTTTTGTACTGTGTAACCCTTTATGGTTGAATGTATTGGAAGCATCCGTGTTTGGGGAAGGCAAGTGCGGTGATATGAGTCATGCGTGCGAGGCCCTTCCTACCTACACAATATTATTATAACCAACATGGGTTCATGTGTGTCTTTTATATTATTGAGTGACGATTATTGATCAACCCCGATTAGATGGGTTGGTACGCCCTAGATTTGTTGTTTGCCCAGGTGGGATTTTCCACTAGATTGGTCAGTTTAGGGCAGCCAGTTGGTTATAGACTTACGAGATTCACCATATGTCGACAGGTGGTTCTGAAACTGAGTACGTCAAGGGGTCTTCTAGGTATGTTTATGATCACCCATGGTTACTAGATTATTTACATTGCTTGTTTACATTTTATTTCACTAGTTTATTATTAGTTTACAAATTTTACCGGTTTTACTCTGGCTATGTTTTGGTACATTCTGTATTGGATTTTTCTTATGAAATTAAAAATGATTTTAGGAATGGTATGCAGTGTGTGTTGAATTTTAAATGGTTAAAACACGTTATTTACTTTAAAATGTGAAAATCCTACTTTTATATTTGTATTTCAAACTTGTGTCATTAGATTGTTTTGGGGAAGAGAATGCTTGATTCCATGGTTATCTTTGGTATCCCTACTGATCATCTCAGTGGTCATGCTTATCATATTCTTTCAGTTTCAGGTTCAATTCTTGTTCATGTTCCTAGTTCAACTACTTAGTTTTGGACCAGTCTTGAGCCTGAGTTGGGTGGTGACCTCGAAGGTCACAATGAGCTATGTTCGGTTTTATTTTCTTTCTCATTCTAGTTTTTTTATTTTTATCGTCAGTTTTTTTATGTTTTTATCTTTTATTAGTGGGCCAAATCATTATCAAAAGTTATTTTTTGATTCCCGACATTGGTTTCCAGCCCGTGGGGATCGAGAACACCCTTCGGGCCATGTCACAGACCGACTCAAGTGACTGGTTCAGGTTCGACTAGGGTTAGATAGTGAAAAAAATGGTATTAGAGAAGGTTATTATTTTATGGGGTGTCATGTATATGGAGATTAGGACTTTCAGAACTGGAGAGGTTGGTATGGGATGGACGTCATGAACCCTCGTTCGTTCCGAACCTCGAGTTACGAGGGGTATTTCAGGTTTTGAGTCTTCGTATTTTGTTTTGGGATTGAGGGATGATAATAGAGGTAGACAAGTGACATGTCATGACCTCACATAAATTATTGACCCATGTGGAGTCTGATTGCATGGTTGAGCTTCTCCTAGTCATCTAAGATCTCTTGGTGTGTGGCTCACTACCATGTCTCCATGTTAAACATTACTGCTCGTTCCCCATCCTGATGGTTTGTTGTAATTTGGGTTTTGCTTTCATTTTGATTGATGTTAGTGTGTTTTTTAAAATAAAAAATGGGAAATTATTTTTGAAAAATTGAATTTGTTTTGAAAATTTGGTTTGGTATTTGGAATGTGGCCTCGATGGAAGGTGGTTTTGAAATCAAAAATGGAAAAATAATTTTGAAAGAGGAATTTTTGAGTTGTGTTTGTTTTTTCTTGTTAATTTTGAGCAGGTCATTTGGGATGGAGGAACTTTATTTGATGTTTCATTGATTTGACATAATTTTTGGCTTATTGTATTATATTTTGTTCAGAAAATTCCACCCTGAAAAGTCCCCAAGGATCATGATAATTCAAGCACAATTTTTTTCCCTTCTCAGACATTGTTTGTACTTACCAGTGATCAGGGACTATTAAATGTAGTGATGTGTTCTGAAGAGGTCGAGTGTGATTTTAGGATGGTGGGAACTTCTTTCTGTTAGAGTTTGATATGTCCTCGGATTATTTGAGGCTCCGGCTTTGGGATGAATGGGAATTGCTTGCCCCACCATCACTGCAAGTTAGGATGACGTGGGATGTCTTTAAATCTGTCTTCGTCAGATGGTTTATACCTAAAGAGGTGAAGATGAAAAAATGGAATATATCATTTATATTCAACAAGGAAAAAGGACGGTGAAGACATACGTTTCCCATATCGAGGAGCTTTTGTCATTTTCTATGGAAGTAGGGTCGCAGGAATTGATAATGACTTCCCTCTTCATCGGGGGTCTTCGTTCTGGGATCAAGGAGTAGGTCCTCCATTCTAAAGATCATTGTTTTGAGAAGTTGTTAGATGAGGTGTTTTTAGCTGATTTGGTCTTTGGAGCACAGATGGTAGGAAATATGGCATATCTAGTTGCTCATGAAGGTTCCCTATCAGGCAAGCAAGGTGTGCTAGAGGGACCTATTTCTAAGGATTCCTCTATAGTGGTTTAGGATTTTAGATCATTGAAATGTTCAATGGTGTTCCATTAGTGTGGCTGGTTTGGGCCTGTGAAGCCATCATGTTTCACCCCTCTGAATACATTCCATCGTTGCAGATACCTGGGTTATCTAGAATAGTTTTGTAGGATGCGTCACCTAAAGAAGATGTTGTGACTGAGGGTTTCAATGCTTGACTACGAGGTAGGATAGCCTTTATCCATTAGATCCCCATCCATAGGTCTTGGGGTGAAGCTTTCGGACAGTTTGGAGTTACTGGGGGTGTGAATCCTTAGTTTGGGTTTTTAGTTCCATGTTTGCTGGTGAACATTTGATGTATTTTCTTTATTACTTTCCATTGTAAAAGTTTTGATGTGGTTGTGAGTTCATTATTTTGTCATGATATTATGATGGGCTTGTTCTATTATAATCCATACAGTTTTGTTTGTCTGGTCATGGTTTTATTATTCTTTCATTTTTTCCTTAAAAGAGTGTTTGGAACTTCTGTGGGTTAATCTTGTCTTGGCAGTGTTCATTTGGAGATTTAAGTGTATGTGGAAGAATCGATGCTTGTGGTTATACTCCGGTTCACTATTTGAGTTAAGTAATTCTTAGGGGTTTTCTCTAGTATTTGGATTTTTTTTAGGTCGAGAGTTCCATGTTTCAGTTGGGGTATTGTTTTCTCATTCTATATAAGTTAGTTTGTTTTGGTTGGGATTTCCCGTGTCGGTCTCCCTTCCCAGGGTGGTATGTTTGAGTGTTATAATTCTGTACTAGTTGAGTTCTTGTGGTGGGTAGAACCCTCTCATGTTCTCTCATTATCTTGTATCATGGTCTCTTTTGGTTTAAATTGGGAATGGATTCTTGTTTTCTCTATTGTTTGGCTTGGTGACCTTCTTGGGGAAGAAAGTGTCTGTGGGGGGGGGGGGAGAATTGTCACACCCTGACATTTTAATTTATTTTTATTTTGTTATTTCAGGGCTTTGGTTAACCTCATTGAGGTGCGGGTTGAGTGGAAATCAAAACAATTGTTGATGTTTAATGTTTTAGTGGGGTTTGGACCCATGTACGGTCACCATACAGATGGTGGTTGTCACACAGCTAGTCCAGGTGTCGTGAAATTTCTCGTTATTTTATTACTTTTATGGTTATTTTTTAAAGAAAAATGAATAAAATTATTATTATGGTATTAATGGAATTATAAATATTTTATTATCATCATTGTTATTTTTATTCTTATTGAAATAATTATTAATTTTATTGTTGTTAATTTTTGTTATTATTATATTTAACATTGTCATTTATATTAATTTTTTTGGGTGTTATTATTATTATTTTTATAATGATAAATAAAAAACCAAACCCTAATTTACACCCCCCTTTCCCAGTTCTACATAGCGAGCCACACCCCTCTCTCCCCATTTCATGCGCAAACCAGCCCCCCCATGCCTTCTCCCCTTAGGGCACCTCGTCCAGCCTCCCACTTGGGCCCCAGCTCCGCCATCCTGGCCATGACTCTGTCGTCCCGACCTCAACTCCGCTGTCCTAGCCTCGGCTCCACCGTATCAGTCTCTACCCCTCCATCTCGGCCTCCGCACCACTGCCTCGGCCTCCTTCTCGCACTCCGGCCACCCATGGACCACTGCCTTAACCTCCTGCTCGCACTCTGGCCACTCATGGACCGCCGCCCTGGCCTCCTACTTGCACTCCAGCAACCTATAGAGAGCCACTCTGGCCAGCCAACCCCCCCCCCCCCCCATTCATACCCTATTTTCCAGAGATCCAAACCCCCTGCTTGAGTGGTTTTTAGAAAACCCAAACCCCATTATGCAGAAGTCCTATGGCGAACCCAAGCTCACATATTGTAGTACTCTTCCTATTTATGATTTTTTTTATTTAGGTTGGCCAAAACCCAACATTTCAAGTGTTGAATGGAGTGTTTTTCTAGTGGTTTTAGGTATACAGTCAGTCCGTAGAAGGTTTTTATTCCCTATACTAAAGTGGAGTTGCGGTCGCATGACTTTGAGGTAGGCAGTTTCTGAATTTTTCATTTCCTGCACAGCTCATGACAGATGCATGTTTTAAATAATTTTTGAAATATCTTTTTCACCTTCATAAGTATAGTACTTAGTTTGTTTCAATGTTTTTGTGTTAGTTAAAATTGTTTAGAATAGTTTTTAAATAAGTCTTGAATTGTGTGTAGGTGATTCTGTATATAAATGTTATACGATGAACCATTTTTTCTTGTTGAATTAATTTATCATCTTTGTTAATTAATTTGTTTGATTAGAAATGTGTTTATTTAATAAATTATTTTACCTACATAATTAATTTATAGTGTTTTCTAAATAATTAATTTCGTGAGAAATTAGTTTTAAAATGAATTTAGTTTGCGTCTAATATTTGTAACATGTTTACAAAAAAAGGGGTTTTTCTGATAAAAACCCACCCTATTCTATTTAATGATTTTTAATGAATTGTGCATTTTTTTTATTAAAATATGCATGAGGTACGTGTTGTGTTTTGGTATGGTGTTGGTGTGCGTTTGATTTAAAAAGGGGTTTTTGAGTGAGGGTTTAGCGTGTAAAGAATTGTGATACCCTTTTACTAATTTTTTAAAAAGTTTTTACGTGGTTTATCAAATCATATCAATGGTGAAAAATATGTTTGGAGGCTTTTAGTGTGTGTGTTTGGGTTTGGTTTAAAAGTAAATGGTAATTTTATGAAAATGATTCTTACTTTCTAAATGGATTTGGGTTCTTTGGGCGGTTTCTGAAATGGATTGAAATGAAGTCTTTGAGCATATAACGGTTTGACATTGGAAATGAAAATTTGGGTTTTGTGTGATATTTTGGGTAATATTTTTGGGTATGTAAAACAAATTGTCTTTTTGGAAACACTTGTGCTTTCAAAGAAGTGATTTAATTTTATATGTAACACAATGACCTGTTTGGTACCTCCAACTCAAACGATGATATTTTTTTGCACTTTAAAAAAAATATTTCGCATTTTTCATTTATGGTTTGAAAATTTTTACAAAAAATTAATTGGAGAGTTTGGTCTTAAAGGCATGTTTGGATCTTCTGAATTATGGGTGGAGTTTTGTTAACTGTTAGAATGGTTTTTTTTGGAAATTTTGTGTGCTTGGTGGGAACATTAAATGTTTTTAGAATAATGATTTCGACATGGATATGTCGTGGTGGCATGTTTGGAACTTTAATTTTTAATGTAATGTTTATGATGACCCTTTGAAATGACGATGTTTTAATTATTTTATACCCATTTAAGAACATTAGTATTTTCAGAAAAGGATTCAAATTGTTTTATTGTTTTTTATGGTTTGATGGACCGATTGGAACATTGTTAATGTGAGACGGCTGAATGTGTATATGAGGTTGTCCTATATAGTGTAACCCTTTATGGGTGAACATATAAGAAGCATCCATGTTTGGGGAAGGAAAGAGCATTGAGATGAGTCATATGTGTGAGGGACTTCCTACATACATAGTGTTATTATAACCACCATGGGTTCCTGGGCATAATTTTGATGATCGAGTGACGATTTCTGATCAACCCCAATTAGAAGGGTTGGTACAATTTGGATTTGTTGTTAGGCCAGGTGGGCGTTACCCCTGGATTGGTTGGTTTAGGGCGTCCTGTTGGTTATAGAATTTGGAGCTTCACCATACGTCAGATGGTGGTTTGAAACCAAGTATGTCCAGGGGTCTTCTAGGGATGTTTTGGATAACCCACGACGAATGGATTATTTACATTGCTTGTTTACTTTCCATTACACTAGTTTGTTATTAGTTTTCACAGTTTACATTTTTTACTTTGGCCCCGTTCTGGTACATTCTATTTTTTATTTTGTTTGTAAAATGAAAAATGATTTTGGAAATGGTATGTAGCATGTGTTGGATTGCAAATGGTAATGACACATTTTTTATTTAAAATATGAAAATAGTACTTTTATATTTTTATTTCAAACTTGTGTCGTTAGATTTTTTTGGAAAGAGAATTCTTGGATTCTGTGGTTATCTTTCGCATCCCAATTGAGAATCTCAGTGATCATGCCTATCATGTTCTTTTAGTTGTAGGTTTAGTTATTTTTTAGGTTCCCAGTTCAGCAGCTCAGTGTTGGAGCAGGCTAGAGTCTAAGTTGTCTGGTGACCTAGAAGGTCACAAGGAGGTATGTTCAGATTTATTTTCTTTCTTCTGGTAGTTTTCTTATTTTTATTGTCAGTTTTGTTTATCTATTTTTCTTTTATTCATGAGTCAAATAATTCCCAATTGTTAATTTTTGATGCCCATAACTGGTTTCCAGCTCGTGGAGATCGGAAATCCCTTCCGTCATTGTCACGGAATACCTCGGGTGACCAGTTCAGGGTCGACCCAGGTAGGTCTGTAGCAGCTATGTCCTTTTAGTGTGATAACTAATCTTATGATATTATCACATAAAATTTCATATATTAGAACAATCATGATGTGATAATGAGTTTATTAAAATCCATCCAATGAATACATGTTTATCATAATGTTAAAAGAATCTGGTTCTAGGGCAGCAACTCTAACAGACTCTCGCTTGCACTAAAGCCATCTGCTAACAACCTTCAGTCTACTAGTTCTCACATGATACTCAAACTTATGCTAAGAAAAGCCATTAGTCAAGGGGTCTACCATGTTATCTGTCATGGATACTCATCCCACTATAACTTCACCCATTTGATTGAAATATATCAAGAGGTGATACTTCCGTAATATGTGCTTTGTCTGTTTATGTGACCTTGGATCTTTTACAAGAGCTACCATTGTAGTATTATCACAATACAATGTGTTAGGGTCCTTACTGATAGGTATCAAGTCAGGATCCTAGAAAAGGTTCCAACTCTAGATGGTTTCCGTGGATGAATCAGAAGCGTCTATGTACTCAAAATCCATTTTAGATTCAGCTACAACTGGCTTCTTTGATCTCTTCCATCTCACAGCTCCTCCATTGGGAAAGAAAACATATCCTGATTATGACTTCATATCATTTTAATATGTCTAAAAACCACCATTGTCATACCCTCTGATGACAATATCCTCGTCTCCTTTATACATCAGGAACATATCCTTAGTTCTTCTCAGATACTTAATGATAGTCTTAACATCAGTCCAATGTTGTTCTCTTGGATCTACTCTATATCTTCCTACCATGCTCAGTGCATAGGAAACATCACGTCAAGTACATAACATGGCATACATGATTGATTCTATCATTGAAGTGTATGGTATCTTATTCACTCTATCGTTCTCTTGTTGTGTCTGGGGAAACATTTTTTATAAAGATGTAAACCATGTGACAATGGAACCAATCCAATCATGGATTGTTCCATACTAAATCTCATTAGTATCTGGTCAATATATGTTCTTTGAATTTGTCCAAGAAGCCTCTTGGATCTATCATGTATGATCATGATCCTTATAATGTAGGTTTCTTTGTATATGTATTTCCTGGATAAGCACTTGTTCAACCATTTCTTAATAGATTATAAGACTGGTATGTCATTTTCAATAAGTAATATTTCATCGACATATAATATTAGAATAATGATTGCATTCCCATTAAACCTTTTGTTAACAGATGGGTCACATTCATTCTTCTTTAAACCAATCTCCCTTATGGCTTCATTGAATCAAATATTCCATGAGATGGATGGTTTCATAATCCATAAATGTGCCTATATAACTTGGAAAAACTTTGAACATCACCTGGTGTCATGAACCCTTCTAGTTGTTTCATATAGACATATTCCTGAACGTTCCCATTAAAGAATGTAGTATTGACATCCATCTTCCCAATCTCATAGTCATGTAAATCTTTATGGAGTGTATGATTCTTGTGGATTTAAACATAGAAACTGGAGAAAGTGTTTTATCATAGTAAATTCCTTGATTCTATTTAAAACCTTTATCTACTAGAATTGTTTTATAGGTACTTACATTACCTTCCATGTACAGTTTGTTCTTGAGTACCCATTTAAACCCAACGGGCCTTACATCAACTGGAACATCATCTAGAACTAAAACATGGTTCTATTGCAAGGAATCAATTTCAGAATTCATAGATTCTATCCATCCTGTACATTTTGATCTCTCTATTTCCTCCTTATAGGTGATAGGTTCATCATTGTCCAATAATAATGAGTCGCCATCCTTGGTGACTAGAAAACCATATCCTTTTGGTTCCCTTACCTCTCTTGATATCATATGCAGTACTTGTGTTTCAGGAACTAATTTTTCCATGAGGACATGTGGAACGTGTTCCTGTACCAACTCTCTTGTATCTTGAGCATCAAATTCATCGAAGTCAATCTTTCTCCCACTATCATTTTTTAGGATGTTCTCCCTCTCAAAAAAGACATCTTGTCTAAAAATAGTCACTTTCTTGTCTAAGGGGTTGTATAGGTGGAATCCCTTTGTTCCCTCAAGATGACATATAATGATACACCTCATGCCCATAGTTGCTAGTCTTTTTCTGAGAAAGACTTAACAAATTTCTTGCATCCACATACACATGTATGTTCCAAAATGGGGTTTTTTACACTCCATAACTCGAAGGGAATTCCATTGTCCACCTTATTTGGTACTCGGTTTAATTTGTATGTTGTTTTTTGTAATGAATATTCCCAAAAGGATAATGGAAGATCTAAGTGAATCATAATTAACCTTACCATGTACAACAGGGTATAGTTCCTCCTTTCACTAACACTATTATACTATGGTGTATAAGGTGGAGTGTGTTGAGAAATAATCCCAAACTCCCTCAAAAAAGTTGATGAACTTTTGGTTAATATATTCTCCACCTCAATCCGATTGAAGCTTGTTTATCTTCTTACCAAGATGATTCTCTATTTTATTATTAAATTCCTTGAATTTCTCAAAGGACTCGTACATATACCTCATTAAGTAAATATATCCTTATACACCCAAGTCATCAGTAAATGTTATGAAGTAAGAATATTCACCTCCAACATCAACTAGAAATGGTCCACAGACATCATTGTGTACTAATCCTAGAAGCTTTGAGGCCGTTTCACCCTATCCACCTAATTAAAGTTTGGTCATTTTACATTATAAACAAGCGTGACATCTATCAAGAGGGTTTAACTCATAAGAGTCTAAATAACCATCTTGATAGAGCTTTATCAAGTGCTTCTCATTTACATGACCTAGACAGTGATTCCACAACTGAGTGTTATATGATTCACGTGGGATTGATTCATTGTCAATTTACAACACTCGGTTTTTGTAATTTAATACTTACAAACTTTTATTTAAATGTTCCAAACCATAAAATATGTTTTCCTTATAAAAGAAATAACTTTTATTTCTGAATTTAAAAATATACCCATATGTATCTAAACTTGAAAAAAAATTATTTTCGTGGTAACACATGGTACATAATAATAGTCCTGTAAAACAAAAAATCATTCAAGTCTGCAATGAAAGGTGGTAGTTTCTAATTTCAAGAGAAGCTATCCTTGAACGACTGTTATCTCATAGATCCACCTCTCATTTGGAAATTTTCCAAAATCTACTTGGTTCATGTATTTGAATAAAGATGTCAGCACAAAAAGAAGTATCTAATACCCAATGTGTAGAAATGGAAAGATTGAACTTGTTAACGAATGTAACATTGGCTTCCCCTTTCCTATAGGTGTAGTTCCTCTTCTAGTGGCTTGGCTTCCCACATGCAAAACATACTTCCTCTTTTTTGTTATCCTACCTTCAGACCTTTTTATTCTTGGTCAGACAGTGCTCGGGTTCTTTGGAATGTTTATAGGTCACAGTCCCCTTGACCCCGTCCTTCCTCTTCCTATTCACCATAAGGACAATGGGATTTTCATGTCCCATGTCCATATCATCTTAGCGAATTTAAGTAAGAATTTTTGATATACTCTTACTGTTATTTCTCATATTATAATTCACAATTAATCTAGAGAAGCACATGGGTAATGATGATAGTATGATATTTGTACACAACTCATCTTGGGATTTAATCCCAAAGATGTCAGGACACTCAATGTAGCCAATGATATTGACTATAAGTGACCCAGCTAGCACAGACTCTCCATGCTTAGAGGTGAACAAAGCATTGGAGATCTCATACCTCTCTTGTCGTGTCTTCTCTTGATAGAGACCCTGAAGGGGGCACATCATTCTATAAGTATCTATTTTCTCATGTTTCATTAAGATCTCATTGGTCATGGATGGTAGAATGAGGCACTAAACATTCATAGCATTATTTAGATGTTTCTCATACATAGAGATCTCCCTATTACTCGCCTCATTTCTAGGTGAAACTGGTAAAGGTTCATCCAGTGCATATAGTATCCTTTCATGGTGAAGGATGACTGAAGTTGCCTTTTCCACTCCTGGAAATTAGATTCAGTGAGAAGGTTTTCCTTCCTGAGTATGGATTGAAATGATATGTTTGTTGTAATTTTTAATTTTGTTTCTACAAATATGTGGAACAGAGTTTTATAACATTATCTAATAAAATTAAGACAAATAAATAAATAAATATTCATTAGTCTCCCACTATTTTATAAAAACCCAATAGTCCTCTCCATTGGCTTTGGAATATATTATTTCATGGACATTCTAGTGGAAATGATACATATTTCCCTTCAAATTACCCAAAATATGGCTAGTCAATTAATATGATGTGTTCTGGGTAGGCATTAAAAATTCCAACTGCATTAAATCAAAACTCCTTGATCCATTGAGTGGACTCCCCATTCCCGAAATCCTTAAATTTGGATTTCCTCAGCCTTTTCTTCTTAGTTACCCAAATTCATACATTAGTAGTCAACCCTTGATGTAAACTAATTCAAGTCAACCCAAAACCTCAAATTATAGTTCACTATTAATTGAAAGAACCCCAAATTTGGCAGGTCAAGCACTTTGAACTTTGGTTCGACTCTAACCAAAGTAATGGAAGCCAATACCGACTTAATATTTTATTGAGAAATTTTATCCTTTATACATAAATTACCATTAATTATCTTTTCACATGCATATTAATATTATGTGGGATAATCTTAAGAGATTAACTATGTATTAGAAAATATTTACAAATAATCAAGTTTATTTTAGTTCCATATTGCATGCTTGATAATTTATTAATTATGTGATCACGAAAAAAAATCCATAATGAAGGAAGCAGTCATGTAGCCTTACTATAGTAGTCACTAGAGCATTCATTATAGCAGTACTGTAGTAGTTACTGTGGCGGTTACTGTTTAGTATTGTTGCATCCAAAACTATTCACCCGATTTGGGCCATCGGGCCACCGATTTGGGCCTACAGGTCTCAAGGGCCTTTGGGTCATCAAATGCCCTCGATCCACAGGGCCTTCGGGCCACAATGACCATGGAGTATCCCAGTTCACACAGAACATGCCCCAGAAGAGGATCAGAGCAACAAGAGTAGCATCCACCAGAAGTAGAGCTAACCGGATAGGAAGAATGACAAGGTATGGCAGCCGCCATTGGGGACCATGCATTGTGAATCTTTGTATAGGGAAATTCTAGTCGATCAGAAATTTAAGGTGGGTAGATAGGTGATAAATGATTCAGAAGGTGGGGAGGGGCATCTCTATTAGGTTGGGCCTACAGGTCGTGTAATGGGCATGGCATGCCTCTGAGCCTTCAGTTCATGTATTGCGGGTCAGTCGGGCCTTGTTCTTGGGCCTATGGGTCATGTACAGGTTCCCCTTCAACCCTTAAAATGGGGATTATCCATAATAAAATAAAAATAAGGCCTTTGGGACATTTGGGCTAATAACCATACAACTGAAAAAAAGGGTATGATCATGAGCTTGTTCTAATTGTTATTTTATCAAATGATTGATAAACTAACGGCTGACCTAGGAGAGAAACATATTAAACCAATTAGGTTCATATTTTCAACTTTCCACCTATCCGCCTTTGTATCTCCCTATATTGGTTTCTCCTCAGTTCCTAACTTGAACGGTCTCCACTGGCTTGGGAGATTCATCCATTACAAATGCTTTTATTGAGACATATGTGAGGGGTAAAAGGGGGTTTACATAAAAGAAACCATGAGAATTCAGGCCCTATAGATTAATTACGAGATAAGTCGTGCATCACAATAATTTAATTTAATATTATATTAAAAGGAAACCATTCACATAAAAATGTATGTTCTAGGTCATGATCATCCACATGTATGAAATGATTTACACATTTAATAAAACTAGCATTCAATTTTTTAATTGTTATTATTTATGATAAATCACACTTGAATCGATTAATTATTATCTTTAATTATTCAATCCTTTTATCTTAAAACTTTTCCAAAATTTCCTTGAGATTATAATCTATTATAATTAAAAATATAATAATAAATTCATTTAAAAATAACTATTTACATAAATTTTACCGTGGAGATAATTCGGTGAATACCCGTACAAAACTAAAAAACATGTATTATACTTGTATACACATTATTCATTGTGGAATTTAGCATTAACATAGAATAATAACTATGATACAACTCATACATGATTTGCAGATTTTGAATATTATGTAGATGGTAACTAAACATATATGTGTATATATATATATCAAACACTTATCACATGATGTGTTCTAGATTTATTCCCACACTAATTTGTATGTCTCAATTGTTATATAATATAGTAATAAATTTAAATCTTAGTAATATGGAAAAATAAAATGGTGTACAGATCTTACTACATGGTGGGTACCCTCTTCACCACGTATCTAAAGTACATTCCTAGGGACTCAGCATGCGAGGCATACTTCGTAAATCTCGGAGTACATGGCATGTCCTGTGGGCCACATGTCATGTTGACCCCGTGTTACATGGTCACCGATTGGGTAGGCCATGTATGGAATTCAAAACCCAGCCTTAAACCAAAAGGGACTGCACACCGTGTCCAATGGGCCACACCATGTGTAGTCTAGCTGACCATGCACCAGTCTGTCCCGGTCAACACATGGTGTAATGATTAACTACACAATGTTTAACTAATTTATATAGGTTGAGTAATTTTTGAACTTCTCTCTATACATTTAACACAACTACACAACATATACTATTGTGTAACCTAGAAAGAACCTTTGAATCCTTTTGATGAGTTCCTTGATTTAATTTTAATCAAAAAATTAATCATTTTTGTTAGATCTGTGAGAAATGATCGAGGAAGAATAGATCTCATAATTAAGATTAAAGGATAAGGATTAAACATGAATTTAAAAACTAAATTATTAAATCATAAATCATCAAATAATTATTTAAATAATTATAAACAATAATATTCCCACTCTGATGCCACATGTATGTTTTGGGTTCATAGAAACCACGAGAGGGAAGATGCCCAACTTTTATTTTTTTTCATATTCAATGAAAAATTTGGGATCAATATGATGATGAATTCCAGTATCCCTGGAATTGAATCAAGGATTTAGTCAAAGGAATATAAAACTCAAAATAAATAAAAAGGATTGACATATATTGTTTATAATTAATTTAAATAAACTAACGAATTGTCTCTAAGGTGATTATTTATTTATTATTGAGTTTAGCCACAAATCTCTAGGTGTAACATTATTGAGTTTTAGAGTTCAAGAGTAAATATCCTCTAGGGGTTATTCACAAGTGTTCCACATATCTCCAGATGTCGTCAATGGAGTCTTCGGGTGCTATCATGGAAGATACTTGCACATAAAATATCCACATTCGATGTCCTTGAGAACCACTTCTATAGCGTTCTCTTTGTTATAGTGGATAAGAATCACTCTCATTCATGAGAATGTTCTTGGAGAGGAAAAAACTCTATAGGATTGAGGTCTTTTATCTAATTATTTTAGCACAACAAGAATCCCCTTTTTTTGGCTAGCACATTTCTAATAATAGAATAATATAATTGGGCATTTGATTCACTAGGTTAATAATAATAAATTCTCACAAGTTCCATATTTATTTTTTTAATCCTAGAGAAACATGCATGTCAAATAATAATAGTAAAATTATTAGTTTCAGACATGTGCTTATCTTTTGAGTTATAATTAAATATTATTTAGTCAAATAATATTCAATATTTTTATATCTCACTGGAATATTAACTCAGTCTTCTAATCCTACACTATATTTATTAAACCCTGAATAATGACTATTTATTTATTAAATAAATATCACTATAATATTCTCTAATAAATATATAAATATTATATTCAAAAAATAGAAAATAAATATTTATTAAGTATTCTGTCCAAAATATATTATCTCGAATAACTAGTGTCAAAATAAATACAATCAGGCATCCATGAATAATTATCAAACCACAACTGGGAATAATATTTATTCAACTTGTTTAAATAATAAATAATATATTATATAACTTTGATACTATATACACTTAGTGTGTGACCCTCTAGGCATCTTTCTCAATGGCATTAGGCTAAGCAACCTAAAGTCCAAGGTTAGCATCTAGAAACACGCTAAGGCACCCATTAAGAGAGAAGCTAATTTTGCGATGAAATGTCACCTCACACAAATTATTACCTTGTAATATAATCCCTTTGTCTCGATAATTCAAATCAAGTGGGTTGCATGCAAGTGTCATCAACCCATGTGCTCGATTTCTCATTATTTGATTTCATAGAATTGAACTCACCTATTGAACACCATCGCCATGGATTTATTTTGGATATATCATTTCCATCCAAGGGCCTAAGATATCAACTTCCATTATAGAAAATAATGGAAAAATAATTTCTCATATTATTCATTAATATAGTATTACTCATGACACTCCCAACATATCCTACCTCGCCGTGAACATATGTCGTCATGGTTTTTTATAATACATCTAAGTGAAAGATTCATAATAACCATTAATAATAATCTTAAATTATAACGACCAATACACACATCCGCAGATAGAAACATCCAATGACACTTATAAATGTGTATTTTCTACTGTCGGGTCCCGTTCTCATTATATCCTCCTAGACATTACCATGGATGTACACTATGAGAAGGTTCCTCAATGTCCTATGAGTCTCCACCCCTGATAGCCTATATCATTTGGGTCCCATCAAATGATATCATCTAACTCTAGTACATATATTCAATAATAGTTTCATGGAACTTCCTGGTTCTCATCATAGTAGGGATCCTTATGAACTTTTAGTTTGATAACTACTCTTAGGACATTATCATATACAATGTCATGCAGAAGAACAATCATGATGTGATAAGGAGTTTATTAATATCCATCCAATTAATACATGTTTATTATAAAGTACAAAGAAGTTGGTTCTAGAGCACCAACTCTAATATAAATCAACATAATCATCAATTTAATCATCACCAACATATTATGTTTTTTTATTAAGAAATAGACCATTTCATATTGGATTGATCAAGAACAGAGAAAAAAATTCATGTGCTTCCATTATAGAAGAATTAGTTATGTCTTCAAATCTATCTAGATTAACAAGTGTCAATCAAAATTCATCATGTCTGACATTATTGTTACTGATAAACCATTTGTAATAAAACATTGGAACATTATATTTAACACAATAAACCTCTCATATTTCCTCAATGACTCTATAATATGCAATTGGTGCATAAATTGGGTTTTTTCCTTTATAACTCAAAAATGAATTGCTTTTGCAAACACCAATACACCATTATTATGAACTGTAGTTCCATTTTCCTAATCATTCATATGTAATGTATAGATATTAATGTCATAACTACACTATGTTATCACATTTAAACATGGACCGCTCATTAACCATCTTAATGTCTGATGCATCTGATATACCAAACATAGTCTTTTAAAACCATAGAAAATATTTTTCTATGCTCATTCGAAATCCACATTTATTTTTTCATAGGATGAAATTATTTCAACTCATTAGTATGAAATGTTATATATTATTGATCTAGAAAAGTAGCTCATACAAAACTCCAATACCTTCTCAGAAATATAATTTTCAACAATAGAGATTTCAGGTCGATAGGGATTCTTAACATACCCCTTCAATATCATTATATACCTTTCAAAAATATACATCCAATGTAGATATAAAGGTTCACAAAGCATTATTTCTCAAACCAAATGAACCATTAAATACACCATTATATCAAAAACAATATGTAGGAAAATACATTTCCAATTAACAAAGTATATAAATTTCTTCATTTTCTAAAATTTTCAAAGCATCCGAATCAATAACCTTATTACCAATTGAATTTAAAAATTAACACACCTTTATGATAGTCTTTCTAACATATATGAGAAATATTCCATGCAATGCAACTGGTAAAATATGTTGCATCATAATGTGGAAATAATGATATTTCATGCCTTTCAACTTCAAATCGTTCAAAGAGTCAAAAAAATTATAATTTAAGAATAACCCTATGCAACTTTGATATCATGAAGACAATAAAAAAAGTTAATTTTCTTCCTTTTGAAATAACTTATGAAAATCAGGGGGATGAAATGTTCACCTTCCATCTGCAGTAGGTGCTAACTCCAAACGTATTCCCATTGAGAGTAAGTCAAATATTACATTCAACCCATCTTTATTATTTTCTTTAATATCTAATAATTCTATAATAAAGATGTCCGGTATATTCTTCTCCACATTCATGAAATCAATGTTATGTTTCACTTCATGATATCTCCAATATGCTTGCTAAAAAAATATTGATTTTTTCTTCCAAATATTTATATCATTACTAGATGTATGGGTCTTTCCAAATGTCTCATCAAGATTTTTCACCCTCTCAAAATACTCATCAGTGGATAAAGGATTTAGAGAAATATAAAATTCTTGTGATCTATTTAATTAATTTTTTAATATTTTAGATGAGTTATCCATAGGAAAAAACATTCGATGATCCATGTATATTGTTTTCCATCCATGATGAAATTGACAATATGAAATCTATTTTTTAAAAAATAGACACGCTTTATGCCCCTTAACTCTGTATCTAGAAAATTTTCAATATGTTGGGAAGTCATTAAAAGTGAACATAATCATTTCATGCAGTTGAAAATATTCCATTTTATAAGAATCATACACCCTAATTCCATCCTATCATAAGAGTTTCAAATCATCAATTAATGTTGACAGGAATACATCATTATTATTTCCATATTTCTTTGGTCCATAGACCATTAAACTCAACATGAAATTTTTTTACCTCATAAAAAAATCACAAGATAGGTTTTACATTATCAATAAAATAGTCCACGAACTGTGTGTGCTACTAAGGATTCAATGTGCATTCATTCTATCCATGTACAGTCAAAGACTGAGATTTATAACATAATTTCCAAAAATATAAAACTGCTGATAAATTTTCCTCCACTACGGACAATCAGCTGGATGCTGTATTTTTACATCACATATCCTCTCATCAGCATGCCATATTAACATTTTTTCATCATGTGTATAAGAAAATTAATTTTTCAAATGAGTAATTATAGGAAGAGACCAAAATACCATGTCAGAAGTCTCTAATACCTCTAAATCATTCTGTATTTTTTCTTTCAACTTATACCACGTTGTCCCACATTTAGAACACTATAATAGGAATTCATATTATTTCATGTATATCACATAGGCATTTGGGAAGGCATGTAGTTTTTTTTACCACAACCCCATTGGGAATAATATTTTCTTGGCCTTATAAAGTGTATCTAGAAGATCGTTGTCTTTAAGAAGAATGTCTTTCAACAATTATAGCAGCTATGTAAAAATTATGTCACTCCAACCATGTTTTTTCTATAGGTTAATTAATTTTAACACCATTGGTAAAACCATAAAATACACCCAACTAGGATAAACAGGATTTTCATCATCACCAAATATATGTTCAATTGTCCTTTCATTATAAATTGTCTCTTATTAAATATCGTGAATCATTTCATTAATTTCATTAGAGTTACCATCTTGCAAACCATCACTATCAGTAGATCTGAAATTCTAACTAGTTTTACAATGCCAAATCCAAGGGTTGTAACATGGATTAAAACCAAGATAAACTATATGATCTTTGATCTCTCTAATTTTTAGCTTCTTCATATTTAAACATTTTAGGCATGGACAGGAAAACATGTCATTGTTTGGAACATTTCTTTTAGAAAATTCCAAAAAACAATTAAAAACTTCCTCATATTCATCACTCATTCTATGTTTCATAATCCGACTTTAACTCATTATTACCTATGAAAAATATAAAAATTAAATATCTTTTTAAGATAATCTAATTTTATATTTATATGTAATATATAATTATTTCAAAGTAACATAATTTTGAAATATAAAACAAATATATGTGTATTTGAAAAATATAATTACAAATTATACACAATAATGGAAAAAAATTATAAATATTAATGATAAATCATAAAAATATATTCATTAGGATAATTTAAAAAATAAAATATATTTAGATAAGTCAATTTTATATTTATATGAAATATGAAATAATTTTAAAGTAACACAATTTTTAAATATAAAAAACATATCTGTGTGATTGAAAATTATAATGATACTATTTTTGAAAAACAATATAGAAAATCACTATGTAAAAAAATCACCATCCATTTGTGATGTATTATTAACCCATCACATATTTTTTGTGTCGATGTAACTCATGGACAAATCAATACATAAGAATAAAACCCTTGAAGACATATAATAATTCACTCCCATTTTATGCCACACAGTATTTTAACATATTTCTATGAGATGTGGTTTATGAAGAATATCCAAGGGTTGCATAATTTTATGGTAATATTACTATTGTGAAAAAAAAATCCTCATTAGATAATTATCCCAACCGTAGAAATAAACTATTATCTAAAACTTCATGGAGAACAAATATCATCATTACTCCTATGCCAATTCTAGAAAATGAGATAACATTATTGAGTTACTCATTCCCTATAATTGATTTCATTGTATTATTTTTTATGATATAATATATGAAAATAATTCATTTTAGCATAATATTATTGTATGACGATGTTTGGAGGTTCATGGAGTTCATTTTTTATTATTGTAACATAGATTCATCCCATGGATCCTTTTTCCCAACAATAGTATGACCAACATTGTTATCTAACTAGGACATGAATAAGTGAAGAATTATTGATGAATCCATCTAGAGGATCAATTTTTTTGGAAAGGTAACATTGATACATTACTTCTACATATGAATTTCTGTCCTTGTATAGATATTTGTATCCCATATATGAGAAAAAATAATGGCACATCATTTGGGGGAATTATAGTTGGTTTCACATCCTATTTACTAAACATATGCAACAAGGTTATAGGGGTTTAATGTTGTGTAAAAAGTGTACATTATTTGAAACCTTACATGGGAGTTTGGGTGAATCTAGTAGGTCCTATGATAATAATGATGTGAATTATGAATTCACACCATGAATTCATTGAGAGCACATTCCATGTACTCTTCCCCGGATCGAAGCCATGTGCTGGCCATGTCCGGCCCACACACACGTGTGTAAGTATAAGGTGGAGGCCGGCTAATTCAGAGTATGGAAAATTGATGTACAAGACATGTAATTTCCTTTTTTCATTAAATGGACCGAGGTCACGCCTAACCCCCAGTTTCATCTTCTTCTTCAGTTTTCGTCCGTCCAAGAGCAGGCATACAATCGGATATTCGACGGGCTCCCACCTCGCCAACCGTTCTCTAATTCTAGCATGGTCGATTGCATTGGAATCGTAGTGGTGAGTTCTTCCTTCTGCCTTATCCTTGTTTCTTGATTCCTCCTTATTTCCAAGTTATTGTGGGATGAAATTTTTGTGCATTTTCTCAGATCTATGTTGTTTTAAGAAGAATCTATTGTCAAGGTTCACGTATATCGATCTCCTCGGATCGAGGTAGGTGGTTTGTGCCTTTCTGTACAAATTTGATTAGTATTATGTGCAAATTCCACCAATACCCATGAATGGGGTATTATGTGTTTCCTGTTTTTCCCCAAAATGTTTTCCTGCTTTGCTTGTTTTCTTTAGTTGAGGTTATTGCTAGTGAGTAGAGTAATTGTTTTTATGCTCTGTTTTCTTGGCCATGCTTTTTTGCCTACTTGTCGTATTTCCAATTTCCATACCTTGTTGTAGGATAGTGGAACTGTCTATTTTGTTATTACTATTGATCTTTAGTTGTTAGCCAAGTAGTTCTTGAGGTTTACTTGGACGATGCATGCGCGCTGAGCATGTTTAGTTTTACTCAGGACTGTGAGAACCTAGAGTAGTAGACCAAAGGGAGAATTGACGAAAGGGATTCTCTAGAGTGTCTTTTAATTATGATGTGATACTGTAGGGGGAATTGACGTTGAGTGCTTCCCCAGTGAGTTTATAGATCCATGACGCAGGCCACAGGGGGAATTGACGTTGAGTGATTCCTCAGAGGTCATTTTGCACGATACGAGGCTATAGGGGGAATTGACGGTGAGTTCTTCCCCAGAGAGTCTGCATATTTACATAGTTGAACCAGAGGGGTGAGACTGTGTGTGCCTCCCATATGGTTTCTAGTAACAGAGGATGAACCATAGGGGTTAGGTTGTGAGAGCTACCTAGAGGGTTACCTGTTTTATTCTTGTTGGTGGTTGCTTACTTGTATACTTTACTTGTTAGAACTATGGATTGTAGCTGCTTCTGCTTTCCTGTTTACTACTTTTTGTTTATTTACTGCCAAGTATTCATTGACTGTTAGGCACAAATCATTGGGTGATTGCCTACTGGGATTGTATCTCACACCATGTTTGGGCCATGATTTAGGGCCCAAGCAGACAATGTAGCTGCAGGTATAGATAAGAGCAAGCTCCCTTCTACTTCAGGTTCATGATTGTATTGAAGTTCGGGAGCATGGGACCGATCTGTGGCTCACGATGCTGAGGTGATTTCTTTGTTTTTCTTTTGCACTTGGTTTCAGTTGTATTCAATCATGTTGTTGTGTTTGCTGCTTTCCATAGATACTTGTATCTGCTACATTATTGTCATCATTGTTATATATCTGCATTGCTTCCACTTTTTGGTTTCTGTTGTTATGCATGTTGTTTACAGCTTCCGTTGTTTTTTTTTGTTTTCTTACCTTGTATACCTTACCGAATGAGGGCAATGTTTCCCAACCGACTCGCCAAGGCCCTCGCTGCTAGTCGGTAGCCTCTGGCGTTTGGGGAAACGCGCTTGAGGACATGTGGCGAACCGGGTACGGGGCACAAGTGGAGGGGCTCTAGACTCGGGTCGTTAAAAGTGGTATCAGAGGGGTTCTTTTCTCTTGCCTTACTATTTGGAGACATTATCCAGGGATCATATGGATCCGATACTTGGTATTAAGCTGTTCCCGGGAGTAGCTAACCCGTGTACAGGGAAAAGCCATACTTCCTCGTTAATTGCAGTTTTCTAGTTTTGAGAGTTTATAGTTGATCTGATTTCACCTAGAGTGATTCACATGACTTGTGCGGTTATAGTTTTGATATTTCGGTTCTATTTCTGTGGAAACTAGATGAAATGTGGGTATTCCATCTCATGCATCATATAGGCACTTGTACAAATCACATGTCATGCATTCTTTCCATGCCATCTAGGGTGCATTAGCGATTGCATGCTGTTGTGATAGACTTTGTATAGATTATGCATGTTGTTGTGATAGCTGCTTGATAGATTCTCTGCTGCTATGTTAGAAAACTATTGTTTTGTTATTTGTTTAAAGTGAACGCCAAAAATTTGGTTCTTGAGGTGTTATGGGCCCCCACAGATCGGAATTTGGCATCTTTTCCCTCATTTTTAGTGTTTTTGGAATTCTTCACAGTTTATGAGCTACTGCCCAAAAAAACTCAGATTACACGGCGTGTACTTTTTACATATACTTAGTGTAGTTTTTAGGCTGTTTCACTGACCGTGTGAGAAGAACACGGTGTCGTGGGAGTAACTTCGGGAACACACCGTGTACCATTGGTACACGCCCTGTGAGTTCGGAGCCTTGTACCCGGCCGTGTCACTAACAAAACGGGCCGGGGAAGATCGGGTAGAACACTCCGTGTCCATAGGGAACACACCGTGTAGTCTTTTCCAGGTACCTGGCCGTGTCATGAACAACACGGGCCGGCGTTACCTTCATTTCCACACGCCGTGTTTGTTCGGAACACGCCGTGTAGTCTTGCCCAGGTACCCGGCCGTGTCATGAACAACATGGGACAGTGTCGCCTTCGCCTATGCACGTTGTGCTTGTTTGGAGCATGGCGTGTAAGGTCTAGCCATGTAGACTTCCGTGTACTCAACAACACAGACCGCTGAAGCCTTGTCTAGTGCAGCCGTGTTTGTTTCGAACGTGCCGTGTAGTCTCGGGTTGAGTCTGACCGTGTGGGTTAGCTGTTTAAGGAGACTCGGGCAGGGGAATAGTTTTCAAGTACACACCGTGTGTGGGGGTCAACATGCAGTGTAGTTTGAATTGAACACGACTTGTAGGGTGAGAGTACACGCCCATGTCAGTGGTTTAAAAAGACACGTCGTGTTGTTTTATACACATTGTGTAGTCGTGTTTTGCAATCTTGTGTGTTTTTCTTCCCATGTTCCCATTTTGTAGTCTTGTGTCCTTTTTCATTGTTTTCCTGATCTAAGGTGTTCTTTTGATCATTCAGAGCTATGCCTTCGAGATGTCCTCCGACCGTACGTCGGTCGTCAGGTAGTGATCAAACGTCAGACAGGGCTGATCAGGGACTTCCTGTCAATCCCCCAGCCGAGCAGGCCTTGGCACCGATTGTTGTACCGGTCACAGGCGCTGATGTGTAGTTCATGGAAGGTTTCATGAGGATGATGCAGGCCTTCCAGGGAGCACCTCCTCCTGCCTCGTCAATGGCAGACTTGATGCAGGTTTTCTAGCAGCAGCATCCTCCCACGTTCTCGGGGGAGGGAGGTCCTCAGGCTGCAGAGTCATGGATGGACGCCATGCTGACTATCTTCGAGCATCTGGAGATTCCTCCAGAGAGGTGGGTCAAGATCACCACCTACATGCTCCGAGACTCTACCAAGAAGTGGTGGGAGGTGGTCTCAAAGGCGGGTCAACATCAGGCTATGGCTTGGGAGGAGTTCCAGTGCGTGTTCTACGACTACTTCTACCTGGAGACCATGAGGGCCGATCAATCCTGGGAGTTCATGAGCTTAGAGCAGGGTACTCTATCTGTCATGGATTATTCCTCTCGTTCCACTGAGCTGCAGCGTTTTACACCCCTTCGGGATGGGAGTGGGGTGTTCTTGGTGAGGAAGTTTGAGGATAGACTTAGGCAGGAGATCCGCTCGCAGGTGAACATCTTCCAGCTGACTTCCATTACTTCCATCATCTACCAGGCTCTGATTGTGGAGCGCAATCTGAGAGACTCTGGAGCTGCGATCCAGGGCGGGTCTACTTTCAGAGCTAGTTTTCCTCCAAATGACAGCAAGAAGCACCGTAGAGAGCCTACACACCACTACTGGAAATATGACTTTTCCCAACGCTTCTATACCAACTGTTTTTAAAAACCATTGGTATAGGTTCCCTTTCCCAACAGTTTGGCCAAACCATTCGGAAAGCCCACTTTGAGGCCACTTTTCCCAACGATTTTGCCAAACCATTGGGAAAAGTTCCCTTTGTGACCACCTTTCCCAATGGTTTGGCCAAACCGTTGGAAAAAGACCCCTTTTTGGCCACTTTTCGGAACGGTTTGGCCAAACTGTTGGGAAAGGGTAAACTCCAAGCTCAAAACGTATACCAACGGTTTTGAAAACCTTTGGTATAGATCCTTTGATTTTTTATTAGTTCTTCTTACCGAGAAAATTATATAAATAAATATTTAAAATAATTATGAGAATACACATATATATTTATGTAATTATGTTCACAAAAGTCATGTTAGGATAGTGGTTAAGTCATTCAATGAAAAACTAGGGGTCCTGAGATCAAATCCCAGTGAATGTTTTTTTTTGAAATACATGTACCAACGGTTCCATAACCATTGGTATATATTTCCATATTACCTATACCAACGATTTCCAAAACCGGTTTTATAGGTCTATACCAATGGTTTTCGCAAAACCGTTTGTATAGACCTATCCTAACAACATACCTGGCAACGGTTCCCCAAACCGTTGGTATAGGCTATACCAACGGTTTGGAGACCTATACCAACAGTTCCAAACCATTGGTATAGGTTAGTTTTCCAATAGTGCGCGGTGATTCGAGGAAGCGAGACCCGTCATCAGGCAGCTAGGTGACATGCTACCAGTGTGGCCGGACCGGTCACACGAGGACGCAGTGTAAGAGAGACCCCGTGGAATGTCGATATTGCGGCAAGTTGGGTCACCTCCTGCATTTCTGTTTGGTTTTCTCACCAGCATCTGGTGACCGGGGATCTTCCATGACTCCTCATTCAGGAGCAGCCCCACCAGTTTCTCACAAGTCGGGAAACTGGAGTTCCTCCGGCCGCTCAGGCCGAGGTGGAGGTTGAGGCCGTGGCAGTCATCCACCAATTCATCAGCACCAGTAGGGTGGTTCAGCTCATAGTGGACAGCCAGGGGCGCAGGGTCGCGGCACGGGCCAATCTTTCACCGTGGAGTAGACCTATCATGAGAAGGATCCCAACCCTTCTACTGTTGAATGTACGATTTTAGTATCCTCAGTATTATCTTTAGCCTTTTTCGATACTGGTGCTACGCATAGCTTTATCTCTGTTGCCGTTGTGGAGAGCTTTGGACTCTGCATCTTTTCTTCTACCGACTCGTTGACACTAGACACACCTTTGGGAACGATGACATCTAGTGTATGCCAGTGTAGAGAGTGTCCTCTGAAGGTTGCAGGGTATCACTTATTATGGGATCTCAATGTCCTAGAGATGACAATCTATGATGTCATTCTCGGTATGGACTGGTTTATTCCCTTCCAGGCAGTCATTGACTGTTATCTCCATAGAGTTAGTTTCATTTCACCAGAAGGTGAATCTTTACTTCATAGAGGGGAATGGGACGTTCGGGCGAGTCAGGCGGGACTCGATCATCTTGGGCTAGGAGGGGTGACAACCCAGATTGCTAGCCTTTACCTGGATGATCAGGGACTCCATAGTTGGACTTTCCTCTAGTGGTGGATCGCTTCAGGGATGTCTTTCCAGAGGAATTTCCGGGTTTGCCTCCGGAGTGTGAGGTAGACTTCTCTATTGAGCTCATGCCAGGAGTGGCACCGGTGTCCATTAATCCTTATAGGATGGCCACACCTGAGTTGCAGGAGCTCAAGAAGCAGTTGGAGGAGCTACAGGGTAAGGGATTCATCTGACCCAATACTTCTCCTTGGGGTTTGCTTGTTCTGTTTGTAAAGAAGGTAGACGGTACCCTTTGGCTTTATGTGGATTATCAGAAGCTGAACCAGTTGACGGTCAAGAACTGATATCCTTTGCTGAGGATTTATGACCTTTTCGGTTAGCTTCGAGGAGCCCGAGTGTTCTCAAAGATCGACTTGAGCTCCAGTTATCATCAGTTGCACGTTAGTCCATCAGATATACCTCTGATAGCCTTCAGGAGCAGGTACGGCCTTTACGAGTATACAGTCATGCCTTTCAGACTCACGATCGCACCTGCAGTTTTCATGGAACAAATGAACCGATTGTTCCATCTTTACTTGGATTCCTTTTTTGTGGTCTTCATGGAAGATATATTGGTGTACTCTAACACTTGACACGACCATTCCACACATCTAGAGATCGTTCTGAGTACACAGAGAGATTATTTTCTTTATTCTAAACTCTCTATGTGCCACTTCTGGATGGATCAGATTCACTTCTTGGGTCACGTCATCTCAGAGGCAGGAGTATCTGTGGACCCAAATAAAGTGAGATCTATAGTTTCCTAGGAGCAGTCGAAGAACGTTTTTGAGGTACGAAGTTTCGTAGGGATGGACGGATACTACAGACGCTTCATTCGAGACTTTTCTCATCTAGCATCACCTTTGAAAGGTCTAACCAAGAAGGGGGTGAAGTTCATATGGTCAGATTCTTTTCAGTCAGCCTTTCAAGAGATAAAAGAGAGGTTGACGTCAGCACGAATACTAGTCTTGCCAGAGCCATGTAAGAGCTACATTGTTTACTATGATTCTTCGGGTATCGGGCAAGGAGCTGTGCTTATGCATGGAGATGGAGTCGTTGTGTATGGGACTCAACAACTGAGGCCACATGAGAGGAACTACCCTACGCATGATATGGAGTTGGCAGCTGTTGTTCATGCCTTGCGCTGTTGGAGACACTACCTTATGGGAGGGAACATTGTGGTCTCCACTGAACACAAGAGTATAAAGTATATCTTCACTCAGCGTGATCCAAATCTGAGGCAGCGCAGGTGGGTCGAGTATCTTCAGTATTTTGATTTTGAGTTTTCCTATACGCCGGGAAAGGGCAATGCTGTGGCAGATGCATTGAGTAGGTGAACTCAGATTCAGGCAGTTAATGAGGCTAGTAGTGAGTGGTAGCTGATGGCACTGTTCTCTAAGATGCATCTGGAGGTGCACGAGATACGGGGATATACCTTTCTATCTTCTGTAGCTGTTACCTCCATGCTACTTGATCGGGTACGAATGAGGCAGCTTTCAGACTCGGAAGGCTTAGTCATGCAGGAGAGTGTGTTAGGAGAGGACCCTCTTCCTAGATGGACAATGGGCGAGGATGAGATCTTGTGTTTCCAAGGATGCATATGGGTGCCAGCAGACATACGCGAGGAGCTGATGCGGGATTTCCATTCCTCAGTTTGGGCAGTTCATCCTGGTTTCACCAAGATGTATCGGGATCTTCATCGCCATTAATGGTGGCCAGGTATGAAGAAGGATGTTGCTGGTTTTGTCATGAGATGTTCTACTTGTCAGTAGGTGAAACCAGAGCATCAGCAACCAGTAGGCCTTTTACTGTAGTTACCCATTCCAGAGTGGAAGTGGAACGATGTTGTGATGGACTTCGTGACCGGGTTGCCGAGATCACCTCAAGGGATTGATGCTGTTTGGGTTGTCCTCGACAGACTTACGAAGGTTGTTCACTTCATTCCGATCAAGGAGAAATTCAGTGTTGATGATCTGGGATGACTTTACATCAGAGAGATCGTTCCTCTACATGTAGTTATGCGCTCTATTGTTTCAGACAGAGATGTGCGATTTACCTCTCCGTTCTGGACGTGACATCAGAAGGCCTTGGGTACACAGGTACTTTTGAGTACAGCATACCATCCCCAGACTGATGGCCAGTCCAAGTGCATGATCCAGGTGCTTGAGGATATGCTCCGAGCTTGCATCCTTGACTTTGGTGGTTCTTGGGAGAAGTATATTCCTCTGGTGGAGTTTTCCTACAACATCAGTTTCCAAGCGACCATTTAGATAGCGCCATATGAGGCTTTTTACGGTAGGCCATTCTGATCACCCTTATACTGGCTGGAGGCAGGAGAGGCAGCTTTGTTGGGACCTTGTCTTGTTCCAGAGACTTCAGAGCAGATATAGCTGATTCAAAAGAGGATGGCTACAACGCAGTCTCAACAGAAGTCTTATACTGATCAGCGGAGACGACCACGGGAGTTCGAGGTCGGTGATCATGTCTTCCTATGTGTCGCACCGATGTTGGGACACAACAGGATTCGAAGATAGGGTAAGCTTTCACCGTGGTACGTCGGGCCATTTGAGGTCTTGGAGAGAGTGGGTTCGGTCGCCTATCGGTTGCAGCTACCTCAGAGGTATCGGGCCATTCACAACATCTTCCATGTCTCTCAACTCCGATGTTATTTTTCAGACCCTTCTCACGTCTTTCAGCCCGATGAAGTCTCGCTTAATGCGGATGCGTCATTCGAGGAGCATCCTATCCGAATTGTCGATCGTAGTACGAAGGTTCTCCGTGGGCGGTCTGTTCCTCTGGAACGAGTTCTATGGTAGCACGGGCGAGTATAGGACGAGTCCTGGGAGAGGGAGGCCGATGTACGATCGCAATGGCCGGAGCTGTTCGAGGTTTCTTCTTCTCCGACTCGTTAGGGAAATTCGGGGAAAATTTTTTTTAAGGGGGGAAGTTTGTAAGAACCCGGATCTTTTTTTCAGGTACGTTTTTCCTTTTTCTGGAGTTTTTGAGAAAAATTATTTTTTTTGAAATTTCAGAAGTACCTGCCGTGTACTCTTCCCCGGCTCGAAGCCATGTGATGGCCGTGTCCGGGCCACACACACGGTGTGTAATGCTGAGGTAGAGGCCGGTTAATTCGGAGTATGGAAAATTGAAGTACATGCCGTGTACTCAAGAAGTACACGCCGTGTACTTTCCTTTTTTTCATTAAACAGACCGGGGTCACGCCTAACCCCCAGTTTCATCTAATTCTTCAGTTTTCGTCCTTCCGAGAGCGACCGTACGACCGGATCTTCAACGGGCTCCTGCCTCGCTATCTGTTCTCTGATTCGAGAATTGTCGATTGCGTTGGAATCTCAGCGGTGAGTTCTTCCTTCTGCCTTAGCCTTGTTTCTTGATTCCTCTTCATTTCCAAGTTATCGTGGGATGAATGTTTTGTGCGTTTTCTCAGATCTACATTTCTCTTAGAGGAATCTGTCGTCGAGGTTCACGTATATCGTTCTCCTCGGATCGAGGTAGGTGGTTTGTGCCTTTCTATAGAATGTTTAGGAGTATTATGTGCAAATTCCACCAATACCCATGAATGGGATATTGCGTGTTTCCTATTTTCCCCTGCTATTTTTCTGCTTTTCTTTTCTTCTTTATTAGAGGTTATTGCTTGTGATTAGAGTAATTGTTTTTGTGCTCAGGTTGCATGGCCATGCTTGTTTTACCTGTTGGGAATTTTTCCAGTTGCCATACCTTGTTGTTAGATAGTGGAACTATCTCTTTTGTTATTACTGTTGAGCCTTAGTTGTTATCCAAGTGGTTCTTGAGGTTTACATGGATGATGCACGCGCGCTGAGTATGTTTAGTTTTACTCAGGACTATGATTACCTAGAGTAGTAGACCAAAGGGAGAATTGATGGAAGGGCTTATCCAGAGTGTCTTTTAATTACGATGAGAGACTATAGGGGGAATTGACGTTGAGTGCTTCCCCAGAGAGTCTTTAGATCCATGACACGGGCCACAGGGGGAATTGACGTTGAGTGCTTCCCTAGAGAGCTTTTAGCACAATAAGAGGCTATATGGGGAATTGACGGTTAGTGCTTCCCCAGAGAGTCTGATTATTTACGTAGCTGTACCAAAGGAGTGAGACTATGTGTGCCTCCCATAGGGTTTCTAGTACCAGAGGTTGAACCATAGGGGTTAGGATGTGAGATCTACCCATAGGGTTACCTGTTTTCTTCTACGTGCTTGTTGCTTACTTGTGTACTTTACTTGTTAGAACTGTGGATTGTAGCTCCTTGTGCTTTGTTGTTTATTTACTGCCAAGTATTCATTGACTGTTAGGCACAAATATTTAGGTGATTGCCTACTGGAATTGTATCTCACACCCTATTTGGGCCATGCTTTTTGGCCCAAACAGACTATGTTGTTGCAGGTATAAATAAGGGCAAGCCCCCTTCTACATCAGGTTCTTGATTGCACTAGAGTCGGGGAGCATGGGACCGAGCCATGGCTCGCGATGCTGAGGAGCTTTCTTTGTTTTTCTTTTGCACTTGGTTTCTGTTGTATTCCATCACGTTGTTGTGTTTGCTGCTTTCCGTAGATACATGTACCTGTAGCATTATTGTCATCATTGTTATATATCTGCATTGCTTCCACTATTTGGTTTCTATTTTTATGCATGTTTTTTACTGCTTCTGCTGTTTATTATTGTTTTCTTACCTTTTATACCTTACCGAATGAGGGAATATTTTCCCCACTAACATACCAAGGCCCTCGCTTCTAGTTGGTAGCCTCTGGTGTTCGGGGAAACACGCTTGAGATCATGTGGTGAACCGGGTATGGGGCACTAGTGGAGGGGCTCCAGACTCGGGTCGTTATAGATATTTTCATCACATTTGCTTATTTTCAAAGAGAAATTTATTCTATGATATAAATGGTTTTCACATCTTGAATGGACCTGGAAAAAACATTCACAATTATAAATGTTACACAATATCAGCCCCCGAACAATTCATGATTGTGAAACCATTTCGTAACATGAATGCTTCATATAGAATTTTCCTACAGCTATACTCCAAGATCTCCTCTTCTACAAAACACATCCAGTTAAATTGTTACAACTAATTAAAACATAAAATAAAAATCATAAAGAGATAGTGTACCTCAAACTAGGTGTGTTATAGAACCCCCCCCCCCACCGTTTAAAATATCCACTATTTATAATAGTAACCACCTCTAATTTTCCAAGAACCAACCTGGGTCGCCTCTGAACTAGTCACTTGAGCCGATCAGTGACATGTCATGTAGGGCGTTCCCAATTCCCATGGGATGGAAAGTAGTTCTGTGCATAAAATATTAATAGTTGGGAATTATTTGTCACAAAAAATATAAATAAATAAAAAAGAACAAATGATAAAAATAAAAACTAGTAGAGAAAATAAAAAATAAAACTCACATACTTCCACGTGACCATTGAGGTCACCACCCAACTAAAGACCAACCTTGATCCAATAATGAGAAACTCATCCAAAAGAACCTGAGAAAAGGGGGCCTACCACTAAAATGATGGAATAGGCATGAGCATTAAAATTGATCAGTATGTATTCCATGTTAAACCACAAAATCCAATGTCTCATTTCCCGAAACAATCTAATGAACAAAATTTGAAATACAAATACAAAAGTAGGGTTTTTACATTTTTAAAAAATAAACATGTTTTCCCATTTAAAAATCTAACACACGCTACATACCATTTGAAAAATCATTTGTAATTTTATAAACAAAACACAAAACAAAAATATCCCAAAGTTGGGCTAATGTAGAATAGGTAATTACTGCAAGCTGAAAATATACTAGTATAACGGTAATTGAACAAGCAATGAAAATATTTCATTAACCTTGGGTGATCCTATACATCCCAAGATGACCTCTAGAGGTACTCTGTTCGGAACCACCTACCGGCATATGGTGAAGATCCTGAGTTTATAACCAACTGGCCACCCTATAACCGACCAATCTAGTGGAAAACCCCGCCTACCCTAACAACCAATCTAGGGGGTACCAACCCATCTAATCCGGGTTGATCAAAAACCAACACTCGGTCATCTAAAAGACACCTAGGAACCCTTGGTGGTTTTAATAATATTGTTTGATTAGGAGGCCCTCACACGCATGACTCATTTCACCACAGTTGCCTACCCCAAACATGGACACTCTATATGATAACTCATAAAGAGATATACCCCTATAAAGGTGACCAAAATATATATATACATACATACATATGTCAAATCATCAAAAGTACCAACCAAGCCATCATGCAATAAGTTCATTAAAAACATTAGAAACTTTTTTAAAAAATATTAAAATTGATAAATGGGAACACAATAAACTGAACACCGTCATTTAGAAGGATCAACACAAGAATTACACTAAAGCTGAAAGTACCAAATGGTCCACGAACTCGACGTAACTATAACATTACTCAAAACATCACATAAACATTGTTTCATAATTACAAATCCAAACGGTCCCTTAAATTCCAAAACACACCAAATCATTTCGCAACTACCAAACAAGCCTTTATCATTTTCAAACTCACGTAAAAACACATTTCAATGAAAAATGATTGTGCTTTAAAGAACACATTTAAAGTCATCCTTATAAATTTTCCAAGGAGGAACCAAATTTATTTGAAATCCAAAAACCATTTATGTTTCCAAGGATTAAGTAGAAAACCATTTTTCAAGTGCGATATTCATTTAAAAACATGTCCAATGGTACACAAATCTCCCAAGATAATATTTGAAAATCCTTTCCACCAAGTCATCGTTTAATTTAAAAACCAAACCCAACCATCCAAAACATTTAAAAAAACAACCCCAACAAGACCATAAAACCCCCTCCAATTATTTTAACACACACACATTATTTATAAAGCACAAATCATTACTTTAAAACCAAAAAACCATTTCCATATAATCTTATAACCTTTCCTAAACAATTTACCACAACAATAAGATCTATTGTTACCCAACATCATTTATAAAGAAAGAATCATTTTCACAAAATTACCATTACCTTTCAAACCAATCCCAAACACACACTAAAAAACTCTACACAAATGTCTCTCATTTCAACCATCATTTGATAAATCATTTATTCATTTAGTAAAAAAATTACAAGGACCAAACAAAGTATTACATCACGATCTTTACAAGTTCACATGCGAATTACATTTTCATGTAATTATTATCACAATTCCAAATTTCAACATCCGAAACCCATAAGCGCCAGGCCAAGTTCCCCAAAAAGCAAATACCATCACAAGATAATTAAATATAATGGTTTTTAAAACACCCAATTTCCCCCTACAAGTGAAAAGATATTGTATCCTATATTTTGAGTTCATAAACACATAAAAACATTTGTTGAAATAGGGATTATCAAAATTAAAATCAACAAAAAAAGTTTATTAAAACAATAATGGGAATTAATCCAACAAATTTCGCATTGGTGAAGATAAGAATACTTAAAGAAATGCTTTAAAAATTTTATTTTAACAACTTATAACACATAAAAAACATAATAACAGACCATTTAAGAGAAAAAGACGGTTGTGACTCAAATAAAAAAAATAGTTGGAAAAATGAAAATGTCAATGGAAATCACTGGAAATGGACAAATGAGGATTCTCCTTCCTCAAAAAAACAAGACGAAGCGATGAAACCCTCAACAAATGGGCCAAAAAAATCTCACAATCTAATTGCACAACCAAGACAACTAGAAAAATGCACCAAACAAATCCCAGGACAGTAGGATTTGTCCAAATCGAAGAAACACACCCTAAAAAAATGAAAAACCAACAATCATATGCCACGGGTCGCGAGCAGGGGGCGTGCTCCAGAAATGCATGTTGTCGAAGAGGCATGTTGAGGGATAAAGTGTGAGGGAGAGGTGAGGTCGGGATCTGCTGGTGTGGCAAAACTGTCATAAGGAGATGATAGATGGGTGTGGTTGCTGCCGAAGAAAAGAACGGTGAGGTGAGGGTTGGTCGGGTGAGGGATGGCTGAAGAAGCGGAGGGCTGGGAGTTGGCTGCTAGCTTAGTCGGGTGGTTGGATGAGTAACAAGGGGTTTGCTGGAGTGCGGAGGTGCGGAGCAATGCGAGAGTAAGGATGGGGCACGGGCATGAGACGAGGTGAGGTGGAGGTGGGGTCGACTGCATGGGTGAAGGGGGAGTGAAGCTGGGGTCCTGGAGGGCAAAAGGAGGTGGCAATGTAGGGAGGGGCATTGTTATGCGTAGTGAGTCAGGGGGAAGGTTAGGCGCCGCCAGGTATAATAGGGTTTCCCTTATTTTTTTATCCTATAATTACAATAATAATAACAATAATAATAATAATAATAATAATAATTATTATTATAATTATAATAAAACCAAAGATAATAATAATAGCACAAAAAATTATTAGAATAAAAATAACAACAACAAAAACAACAACAATAATAATAACCATAAAGGTTAAAATAATAAAAATAATAGAAATAAAAATAATAACAATAATAACACCTTATTAATAATAATATTTTTATTTACATAATAACATTATTATTATTAAAATTTAAACATTTAACTCACTTTATTTACATAAAATATTTTTAATTTTAAATGTTGTACATTTGTGCGGGCACCCGTGCTAACCACACGACTGTTGCCCACTGTGCGGTGACCACACACGGGTCTGAAACCCACTAAAATTACTAAACATAAAAAAATTTAGAACCACGCTCAACCCACACCTCGATGAGGTTAACTGAATCCATGAAATAAAAAAATAAAAATAAATTACAAAGTTGGGGTCGAACAATTTTCCCCACCAAAGACACTTTCTGCCCCTAGAAAGTCACCTAGCCGAAAAATAGATAAAAAAATAATCCATGACTGATTAAAACTAAATGAAACCACAACATAAGATAATAGAAGAACAGGAGAGAGTTATCCCCACCACCAAATAGAAACTAGCGTAGAAATTTAATACCCAAACATTGCACCTCAGGAAGGGGGTTGACATGAGAACTCCCAACTGATTCAAACACACTTCTATAGCACGAGCGAAATAATGCCTCTTCTGGAACTTGGAACTCTTGACCCAGACCAAAAACCCCCAACACTAGAGAAAAATCCCCAAGAAGTACATACTGCAATCAATGAACGCAAGAATAACCATAAACATCAATCCTTCCACAGGCACTTACATCTCCAAATGAACACATCTAAACCGAGTCCTACCCATAAAAGGGACAAACAGACTTTCAAGAAAAATGTATGATTCGAAAAACCATAATCAGAAAAAAGAACTATTTCAATTACAATAGAGCGTGTCCATCATAACATCACGATGAATCAATGGTCTTACAACAATGTCCAAACTTTAACAGAAGAAAAACAAGAATGAAAATACTTTAAATGTCCCACTGCCACCACGAAACACAAACCCCAAAATTGGGATTCACATCCTCGACAGCTTCTGAATACATGTGTGTTTCACCCCAAGACATGTGGATAGGGATCTGATGGTTTATGTATATCATTTCTCATAGTCAGGCACTAGAATCCTCCAGTCACAGCATCTTCTTCTGGAGATTCCTCTCTCAAAACTTCTCTAGATGACCCAATCACCCGCAACGATGGCACATCTTTAGAGGGATGTAACACGATGGCTTCGTGTTCCCTAAACATCCACATTTACTGAACAACATTAAATTTTATGATAAACATGAAGCCAGAACCACTGTAGATGGCTCCTTAGAAATAGGTCCATCTGGAACACTCTGCTCACCAGATGGGGAACCTTCACGAGCAACTGGATATGTTGGATTTCTAACCATCCACGCTCCGGAGACCAACTCATCTAGAAATTCCTCATCCACTAGCTTCTCGAAGAGATGGTCCTTAGAAGAAAGGACCCACTCCATGATCACTAGATGAAGACCCACGATGAAGAGAGAAGTCTTAATAAAATCCTACGATTCTACCTCTGAAGAAAAGGATATACATTCCTTGAAATGATCAGCATATTTTCTTAAAATTCATTGGTGTTGTTGAATATGTAAGATCACTTCCCTTTTTTTCACCTTCACCTATTCAAGTATAAACCATTGGATGAAGATAGATTTAACGACATCCCACATCATTTCAACTTGTATTGATGGGGAGGTGAACAACTCTTATTCATCCAGAGCATGACCTTCGAACAGACCCAAAATAGCAGACACTCTAATAGCTTCATGAGTTCCCAATATCTTGAAAACATGCTTGACCTCTTCAAGAAACTCTAATGCCTCTAACAGACCCTAATCACCCTAAAATATAGACAACGTTTCAGAAGGACCAAAACCTAGGAATGACTTATGAAACCCTTTATAACCTTTTAGGACATCATTTTATGAACAACATATAAAACACAAATCCAAAACCAATATCAAATCAAAGTATAATTAAAAGTAACATTCTGATCCAAACTGACCGGCTCAAGACCAAGAAAATACAAACACAACCCAAAATTCCATTTTCATTTTATATTTTCAAACCACCTTATTTCGAGGAATCATTCCAAATATCAACCCCTCTTTTCAAACCAAACTCAATTTGCCAAATCATTTCCCCTTTTTAAAATGACTTTAGAAAAACAAGTTCAGGCATTTAATTCCAAATACCCACCCCAGTAATCCCTTGAACCATTGCACATGTCTTCATCTACTTTCATCTATACACACCAATATGCACTCCCCATTCATTCTCTCACATATGTAAACATTCATAAAGAGTACCCAAGGTTGCACCCAAGCCAATTATCTACAAAGTCCAAGTAACCACCAAATTTTTAGACCAAGAGACTTCGGTTTTAAAACCCATTTAATGAATTTAAATCCATTTAAAAGAAATCATTATCATTTCAAAAACTCTTTTTCTTATTTTCAAAACTACACTTACACCCACCAAAACAAAGAAGACACTCAACATGAATCAAACTACTGGAGTGAGGGACTAGTAGACATTATTGTCCTGGTGACATGGTAGTGATCCATGCCCCATGTAAGCGTTAATAACTAGGAGAAACTTAAACTGTGTACTCGGATTAAACTTGTGTCACTAATCCATGTTCAATCATAATGTATCATTAGATTTCCTCTATTGTCATCCCTAAATCTAAAACAAACTAGAATGATACATGGACCCAATTCATGACTACCCCTAGCGACACTAGGTTTGGAACAACCGAGGGTCCATGACTCCCTTCCTGTACCTACCTCCGGAGTCCTGAAAATCCTAATATCCATCAACAAAAGAACCCAAATAACAAGGGCCTCTTATGATACCATTTTTTCAAGAACCAACCCAGGTCGACCCTGAATCGGTCACCTCAGCCATTCCGCAACATCTCCCTAAGGGCTTTCCCTATCCCCATGGGATGGAAACTAGTGTTTGGCCTCAGAACGAAATCTTTGGGAATGATTTGGACCATAAAATATAAATAAATAAACAATAAATGGTGATAAAAATAAAAACTAGAAGCAGAGAGAAGTATGAAACCCCACATACATACATGTGACCTTCCAGGTCACTAATTGTCACACATCATCTTTTTAATTTATTTATATTTTGTTATTTCATGGATTCAGTTAACCTCTTCTATGTGTGGGATAAGTGTAGGTCTAATTTTTTTTACATTTATTAATTTTATTGGTTTTTGTACTCGTGTGTGGTAACCACATAGTGGGAGATAGCCACATGGTTAGCCTTTGTGCCCGCACAAATGTCCAAAATTTCAAATAAATGAAATTTTATGTAAATAAAGTGAGTTAATTATTAAAATTTTAATAATAATAATGTTATTAGGTATTTAATAATAATATTATTAATAACGTGTTACTATTTTTATTTATTTTATTTTTATTTTATTATTTTAATTTTTAAATTTATTATTATAACTTTTATAGGTATTATTATTTTTATGATTATGATTATTTTTGTTTTTGTTGTTATTATTTTTATAATTATTATTATTTTAGGTTTTATTATTATTATTATGGGATGAAAAAGAAGGGAAACCCTATTTTACCCGACATCGCACCCCCTCCCCTTGACTCACTCTACACAGCAGCACCCCTCCCTACATCGTCGCCTCTGTCTTCCCGTTAGGACACCTCACTGCGCTCCCCTTTCACCCTTTTAGTCGACCCCACCTCTTCCTCATCCTAGGCTCACACCCGCACCTTGGCCTCACTCTTTCATTGCTCTGAACCTTCGTGCTCCAGCAGACCCCTAAGCATGCCTCCTTCCACCTGACCAAGCCAGCAACTGACTCTCATCCCTTCGTGCCTTTAGCCTGCCCTCACCTGGCCAACACTCACCTTATTTTTCTTTTCTCTAGTAGCAACCACACCCCTCTATCTCTAACTTGTGTCAGCGTTTCTGCACCATCAGATCCTGACTAAACCTCGCCCTCACGCTTCAGCCCTCACCATACTTATTAAGTAGCCTCTATTTCCGATGCCCCGCCCTACTTATGACTCGCGATATAGGTTTATTTGTTTTTCATTCTTTTTTGTTTTGTTTCTTTTATTTTTCCAAATTATAACATCTTGGATGTTGTTTTTTACATTTTTTTAGTTTTCTTGGGTGTTCAATTGGACCACGAGATGTTATTAGCCCATCCGTTAATGGTTTTGTCACTTCCGCTCTTTGTTTGAGGTAGAAAAATCCTGGTTTTTCCCATTGTGATGATTTCCTTTTACATTTGAATTGTTCCAATTATTTCTTTTATCTGAGTCACAACATCATTTTTATTTTAAATTGTCTTATATGATGTTTTTTAGTTGTTAGATGTTGCTAAAATAAATATTTTAACGCTTTTAATTAAATATACCTATATTTACAAATGTGAAAGGGTTTTGATTAATGGCCATTATTGTTTTAATAAGTTATTTTATGTGGAATTAAATTTTGATAATGCTTGTTTAAACGGATTTTTTTATTTTCTTATGAACCAAAAATATAGGATAAAATGTCATTGCACTTGTAAGGTGAAATTGGGGGTTTTACAAACCGTTACATTTAATTATGTTGTGATGGTATCTTCTTGTTGGTGAACTTGGTTTAAAACATATGGTTTGCGGATGTCGAAATTTTCAATTGTGATAAAGGTAAATTCAAAATGGAATTTTCATGTGAACATGGTGAGATTGTGATGTAATCCTTTTTTTTATCCTTGTGAAATGTTTTACTAATTTAGTAAATGATATATCAAATGGTGTTTTAAATGAAAAACATGGGTACAAAGTGTTTTGGTGTGAGTTTGGGTTTCGTTTGAAAGAGAATGGCAATTCTGTGAAAATTATTCTTTCATTCTAAATGATTTTGGGTAATGTTAGATATTATTATTTTGTTAAATTGTTTTGGAAAGGTTTTATGATTATAATGAAATGGTTTTTTTGTTTTAAATTAATGAGTTTTTCATCCTAAAAAATTATTGTGTGCTATGATTCTTATAGGGGGGATTTTGGACTCTTTGGGGTTGTTTTGTATTTTTTCAAATGTAGTGGATGGTTGGGTTTGGTTTTTAAATCACGTGTGAAATTGTGGGAAGGGTTTTCAAATATTCTCTTGGGTGTCTGGGGTACCATGGGATGGGTTTTTAAAGGAATATGGATCTTGAAAAGTGGTTTTCTCTTTAATACATGATGACTTAAATGGTTTTTGGTTTTCAAATAAAGTTGGTTCCCCTTGGGAGTTTTATAAGGAATACATTAAATGTGTTCTTTAAATCATGGTTGTTTTCATTTGAAATGAGTTTTGACATGAGTTTGAAAGTGATAAAGTCTTGTTTGGTAGTTTTCAAATGATTTGTCCTACATTTTAAAATTTAAGGGCTCATTTGGATTTATAAATAAGAAATAGTGCTTCTGTGATGTTTTGAGTAATGTTATAGTTTCATCAAGGTCAAGGATCATTTGGAACTTTCATCTTTAGTGTAATTATTGTTTTGATCCTTTGAAAAGATGGTGTTCTATTTACTGTGTTTCCATTTAAAAAATTTAATATTTTGTATAAAAGTATCAAATGATTTTAATGATCTTATGGAAAAACATCTGGGTTGGAACCTTTGATGATATGAAATATGTATGTATATATGTATATATGTATTTTTGGGTCACCTCTATAGGGTGATATCCCTTAATGGGTTATCGTACATAGTGTCTGTGTTTGGGGTAGGAAAGTTTGGTGAGAGGATTCACTCGTGCGAGGGCCTCCTACTCACAAAGTGTTATTATAACCACCATGGGTTCTTGGGAGTATTTTATATGATCAAGTGATGGTTGCTGATCATGCCCATTTAGACAGGTTGGTACCTCCTAGAATGGTTGTTTGGCTAAGTGGGCTTTTCCCCTAGATTGGTTAGTTATAAGATGGTCAATCAGTTATAGACTTAGTAGTTTCACCATATTCCAGCAGGTGGTTCCAAACCGAGTACGTCTAGGGTTCTTCTAGAGATTTTTAGGATCACCCATGGTTTCTGGATTATTTTCATTGCTTTTTCACTTATTTTCATGATAGTTAATTTTCATCTTGAACTGTTTACTTGTTCAACTTTACCCCAACTTTAGGATATTTTTTTTTGGTTTTTGTTTATAAAATGACAAATGATTTTGGAAATGGTATGTAGCGTGTGTTAGATTTTTAAATGGGAAAAACATTTGGATGATTTTAAAATGTGAAAACCCAACTTTTATATTTGTATTCCAAACTTGTGTCATTGGATTTTTTTGGGAAAGTAGACGTACGATTCTGTGGTTTATCTTGGAAAACCCTACTAAGCATTTTTAATTCTCATGACTATTCTATAATTTTAGATGAAGGTCCCTTTTTCTCAGGCTCTCTTAAATGAGTTAGTCTCTATTGGATCAAGATCGGTCTTTGGTTGGTTGGTGACTTGGAAGGTCATGTGGAGGGATCTGCGGTTTCTTATTTCATTCCATTGCTAGTTTTTATTCTTTATCATCAATTCTTCTTTATTTATTTATCTTTTATGGGAAAAATCATTCCCAACGATTATGTTTTGATACCCAGAACTAGTTTCCATCCTATGGGGATCGGGAACGCCCTTCAGGACATGCCGCAAACTAGCTCAGGTGACCGGTTCAAGGTCATCCCAGGTTTGTTATTAACATAATTTATACCTACTACTGCTAACCTAAAAATTAAAAAATCCAAGTTAAATACCACCCCTTTGTACTTTATTATACTTGATCCCCTACTTGGAAAACCCCATACCCCATACTCATTATCAGCCCCATCCATCTCCACAAATACCCAATCTAAAATGCCACTCACAACATCCCTCATCCTCATTCTTAACATTTTACCCTATACCAAAAACCAACTTTGTCTACAAGTTGGACCTATAAAATAGGACTCAGCCTCAGAATCACTAGAATAGTGTTCCCTCTATGGAGTTGGTAGCATATAATTTCTATCAACAGTGGTACACTTGACCAACACTAGCTATGAGTCAAAATTGAAATATCTAATTACAAGGATCAGTTGTATGCACTCATGAAAGAACATGTTCCATTTCCACCCTAGGAAATTCCTTAGTGATAAATTTGAGATCAACTGAATATACATCAATGAAAGGTATAGATCAAGAAAAAGAACCCTTCCATAAATATTGGAACACTCAGAGTTGTATACAACTACAAAATCCCTATCACTAACTTCCTAAAACTTCCAACATATCCATATCTGGGCTCCCTCTATGAACAATAATACCATTTCAAAATCAACCATATTAATTGAATAAATAAACCTAATCCCTCATTATAAATTTACTAAAATATGTATCAATAACATTATATTAAAATATTCACTAAATCTACTATAAATTTATTTCAAATTTATTCCATCGACAGTCCTGGTGGAGTGCACAACACCAAGGGTAAGAGACTCACCAAAAGGTGAAAAATTCTTTTATTGTGGAAAATAGTGGTAATTTTCAATACCAAAAGTGGAAAAAACATTTACTACCAATATTATAAGGTCCCAGCCTTATAACTTACTAAATCATGAGTTATTACAATATTACACATTGAGGATCCTATCAAGTTTAGAGTTTTAGAGAATTAGATCATAAAACATGCATTACATTCCACATTTAAACAACGTGGTTACATAAAAGATAGTATTCATTTTTTCCATCAACGAAAACATATTTAAAATAAAACATGGATTCTTTCCTGACACTTCCTTGACACTATCATCATATCATGTATCATTCCCTTGACCTGTGAAAAAACATTTCAAAAACTTGGGATGAGCATAAAAATCTCAGTAAGGGTTATAAAAAGTACGAAAAGGAAACATGAGTACATATATACATAAGAATGAAATCATACATTACCCATAAAACATATGCACTTTCACATACCTCATAAAATCATGAATAAATCATAGAAATCATAAGACATAAAGGTAACTTGTGGCATTTATAACATTCTTATGTAGGGAGTAGCCCTCTTGGTTATGTTTGGAATACCCATCACAGTATATTCCCTAAATCTCTTCGGCGAAACCTTAACGTTTAACCCCTTCGCATTACCCAATGCATTGGAGAGCTATATCGGGCTCACTAGCCCTTAGTTTATCATGAAACCACCCATTTTCATAATAATTCCCAAGAACCATAACATAAACGTATCACATAAAACATGCATAAAGGAAACATAACATTTCCACATTTTAATCACAATATAACATTTTAGGATATTGAAATAATGAATCCATTCAAAAAAACATTTTCAAAACCATTTAAAACATTTAATAAAGATATTTTTAATCAAAGTGTCCCATACTACTTTAAAGATTTTAAAATTTTAAACCATTAATATCCATTTAAATAAATCCATAAAACCATTTTGAAAACATGGATATTAATGAGAAATATTTATAAGATAAAATCATTAAAACATTTAAAATGATATTTTAGTTAAAGGGTTTTTAACAAAATGAGAGACACTTGAATACAATAATGGAGGAATAACATTTAATAAAAACTTTATAATATCATGAGAATAAAGGGATTCATGATATAATATTCCAAATGGCAGTATATACACCATATAAGAGTGAATTGGTGCATAACAACAATAAAGACTCAATGGAAATGTAAATTGAGATGAAATCCATTACAAAGATGGTATCCTTAAATTAACGATAAATCAATCTCATAATTATGTGTGAAAAATATTAATACACCAAACATAAGTGGATACTATGTGTAAAATAATCAATGGTCATTCACACATATTCAAAGGATGACATATTCAATAACTACATGTTGAACCCAATGAAATCGAAATTTGGTTAAGAAGTTCCCTTGACAGCCTAACATCATCACATCAAAATGAGTTGATGAGAGATAAAAAGGGTATCTCATCACTTGGACATAAAATTTACATCAATAAGGATATAGAATAACATATCCCAACATAAAAATCTGTAAATTAAAAGTCCCAACAAAAGAAGTCTTTTAAAAAGAGGAGGGTGAAAGGTTTCCTTACCGACTTGGGTATCTTTCGAAACATACACCCCATGAAAGATGGACAATACATCATTGATGTAAATACTCATAAACGAAATTATATTACACAACGAGTATAATAATGGGAATTATATATACCACTCAATAGAAATGGTGGCAAATGTAGCATAAATCTCACAGGAATAAAAGTCAGATGAAAAATCCCTTACGAAAACTTGGCAGCCTAACGACGCCACTTAAAACTTCCAAAAATGGATTGATGAGATCTAACAGGGTCTCTCATAATATGAACATAACAAGTACAGAATGGAGAATATAAAATAACCTCCCCAAAGATAAGAAACATGAGCTTAAAAGAAATGACATAAAAGAGAGTACTTAAAAAGGAAGAGAGAGGTATGATCCCTTACCTCGTGTCCGACATGACTCGATCATTATTTAATCTACTGAATAATAAAATTTGTTCAATTTATAATTTCTTGAAGACCTCCATTAAATATTATTATTCAGTTCATATAATATATTATAATGTTATAATAATTGGTTAATAAAGTGGGTTCATATTAGATGTTTTTGTCGATGTTCGGTACATGAGTAAAAATTGAACTTGTTGGAAAAGAATTTTCGATGTAGTTTTAGGTATATCATATCCAGAATTGTATTGATGTTTTAAATATCATATATATACAGTATATATTATTTTTATACTATTCCATAGCATTTGGAATTAAAAACACCGTTCATGGAGACGGTAGGCCGTACGTACGCATGAATGCTACTTTTAATTTTTGTCATATTAATGGAATTAAAAAAAATGAGAGATATATATATTATAATTCCAGAATTATATCCATCATTTATATGTAATATATTAAATATATATCAATTATATTTATGTACTTATAATAGTACATAACATTTGGAGATAAGAAATGATATGTACCGTTCATGGAGATGGTAAGTCGTACGTACGCATGAACGCTACTTTAATTTCTTTTTTTGTATTCAATGGAATGAAATAATAATTATATAAAGGTATATTATAATTCCATTAGGATATCATATCTAATACCATTAATTTCATCCTTTATACATCTCACATATGTTATTAACGAATCAAATCACTTTGAGGGGGCGGTAGTCCGTATTTCCTGAAATGAAGATATCGTGTTTACCCATAATGGAAACCATAAAGGTATGACATAAATGAAAAATACAGAAGCTTAAGGAAAACATAAAAATATTATATATCATATATAAATATAGTGACATATTAATGGCCACTATTTAAGGTGTTAAAAGAATATTGAACAATCATCGTTTCGTGAGGCAGAAATTAACCATCCACAGAAACAGTATGTTCTTTAACCAATAGATGTAGGTGTGTGTAAGTGTAGCTCGAATAATTCTTATAAAAACATACTAGTATATTTAAGATAATGTATTTGTTACAAAATAAATGAATAAAAAGAGTTATGGGGGTTGGAGAAGAAAAATAAATCAAAAGAACAAAAGTGAAGACATTACCTTAAAATCAAGTATCTCTCTTTGATTTGAGCTCAAAGGCTTCCTTGGGAAGACTTCTTCCCAAAGTGAGGATTCTAGGAGTAATAGAGGGATGTGGAGAGGAAAAATGAGTTGTTTTTGTCCGATCCAAAGGATTTAGATGTGTGTGTAAGGTGGTAGAGGTGGGGGCCTTTTATAAGAGGAGAGGAGGGGCACTCTTGGAAAGTTACAAAATGTTACTTTATTTTCAAATGAGTTTCGGATTTTAAAGGTCCCACATTGATGTATTTAGAGGATAGGGTGGTAGGGGTTCGAAATATACTCATCCAATAGGTCTTTGACCAGTGTAAGGAACAGTTTTAACATTATCTTTTCATTTTATTTAAATCCTTTATTAATGAGGTAATCACTGCATCATCATGATGTCATAAATAATTTAATTTATTTAATGTCTAAAAATTATAAAAAATATATCATGATGTGGGAAATCTTTTTAGATTTATAATGAATATTTATAGTCAAAAATATTACTTGTATAACACCATTTAAAAATTGTTTTAGTGAAACATCTCATGCTTGTGACATTTTTATTTTAACATTACATACAAATTTATTTATGTCATCTTCCAACCAAAGTGGCTCCATGGGGTCCCCAAGTTGACCCATGGATTGTCTTGGTCGGCCATGACACATCCAATGAGGGTAGGACATGTGTCTAAGTCATTTAATATTATTAAAACATTATTATTACCTTAAATTACACTAATTACCTCTAATGATGATTAAAAACTTAAAAGTTACTATTCAACAAAAAAATATTTTAATCCCATAGAACCACATTTTACTTTTTAATGACAACCATGTATGTTGGATTTTTGAAATTCAAAACACATAGGTGGTAAAATTTCATTTAAATGAAAAAATCAGTCTCTTAAGTACCACTTAGTGGTTTCACTATTCATCAAAAATTGTAGTTTTTTTAGAAAAATACCAAAACTTCACCCTAAGCTATATTTGATATTCAGAATTCAAAAATGATGTATATTTTACGAAATTCAAAACATATATATTAAATTAATTAATTTAAAAATCAATTCCCGCAGTCAGAGAAAATAGCGTGTTATTATGAAACAATAAGTATCAAATGATTGACACTAGTTTATGTCCAATTTCAAAGTTAAATTAATTCCAACGACCGCTATTGGATTAAATGGTGAAAATATATTCTAATTTAACTTTAAAACAAATTCAAAAGATAATATGATCATATAAATAAATTAGATTAAATAGAGGTTTTTAACATTTTAAACCATTAATATCCATATAAATAAATCCTTAAAACCATTTTGAAAACATGGATATTAATGAGAAATATTTATAAGATTAAATCATTAAAACATTTAAAACGATATTTTAGTTAAAGGGTTTTTAACAAAATGAGAGACACTTGAATACAATAATTGAGGAATAACATTTAATAAAAACCTTATGATATCATGAGAATAAAGGGATTCATGATATAATATTCAAAATGATAGTATATACACCATATAAGCGTGAATTGGTGCATAACAACAATGAAGTCTCAATGGAAATGTAAATTGAGATGAAATCCATTATAAAGATGGTATCCTTAAATTAAGGATAAATCAATCTCATAATTATGTGCAACAAATATAAATACACTCAATATAAGTGGATAATAAGTGTAATATAATAAAAGGTCATTCACACATATTCAAAGGATGAGATATTCAATAACTACATGTTGAACCCAAAGAAATCGAAATTGGGTTACGAAGTTCCCTTGACAGCCTAATAGCGTCACATCGAAATGAGTTGATGAGAGATAAAAAGGGTATATCATCACTTGGACATAAAATTTACATCAATAGGGATATAGAGGAACATATCCCAAAATAACAATATGTAAATTAAAAGACCCAAAAAAAGAAGTCTTTTAAAAAGAGTAGGGTGAAAGGTTCCCTTACCGACTTGGGTATCTTTCGAAACATACACCCCATAAAAGACGGAAAATACCTCATTGATGTAAATACTCATAAAAGAAAGTAAATTACACAAAGATTAGTATATTGGGAAGTATATATACCACTCAATATAAATGGTGGCAAATGTAGCAGAAATCTCACAGGAATAAAAGTGAGATGAAAAATCCCTTATGAAAACTCGTCATCATAACGGTGCCACTTAAAACTTCCAAAAATGGATTGATGAGATCAAATTGGGTATATAAAAATATTAACATAAAATGTATAGAATGAAAAATATAAAATAACATCCCCAAACATAAGAAATATGAGCTTAAATGAAATTATATAAAAAAGAGTAATTAAAAAGGAAGAGAGAGGTAGGATCCCTTACCTCATGTCCGACATGACTCGATCGTTCTTTAATCTCCTGAATAATAAAATTTGGTAAATCTAAAATTTCTTAAGGACCTACTTTAAATATTATTATTCAGTTCATATAACATATTATAATTTTATAATAATTGGTTAATAAAGTGAGTTCATATCAGACGTTTTTGTCGATGTTCGGTACATGAGTAAAAATTGAACTTGTTGGAAAAGAATTTTCCATGTAGTTATGGGTACCTCATATCCAGAATAGTATTGATGTTTTAAATATCATATATATCCAGTATATATTCATTTTATACTATTCCATAGAATTTGGAATTAAAATCACCGTTCATAGAGACGGTAGGCCGTACGTACGCACGAACACTACTTTCATTTTTTGTCATATTAATGGAATTTAAACAAAATGAGAGATATATGTTTTATAATTACAGAATTATATCCATAATTTATATGTAATATATTACATATATATCCATCATATTTATGTACTTATAATAGTACATAACATTTGGAGATAATAAATGATATGTACCGTTCATGGAGACTGTAAGCCGTACGTACGCATGAACGCTACTTTCATTTTTTTTTTTGGTTTTAAATGGAATGAAATAATAATGATATAAAGGTATATTATAATTCCAATAGGATATAAGATGAAATAACATTAATTCCATCCTTTATACATCCCATATATGGCATTAATGAATCAAATCACTTTGAGGGGGCGGTAGTCCGCACTTCCTAAAATGAAGATATCACGTTTACCCATAATGGAAACCATAAAGGTATGACATAAATGAAAAATACATAAGCTTAAAGAAAACATAAACATATTATATATCATATATAAATATAGTGACATCTTAATGGCCACCTTTGAAGGTGTTAAAAGAATATTTAACAATCATTGTTTCGTGAGGCAGAAATACACCATCCACAGAAACAGTATGTTATTTAACCATTAGAGGTAGGTGTGTGTATGTGTAGCCAAAATAATTCTTATAACAACATCATAGTATATTTAAGATACTGGATTTGTTACAAAATAAATGAATAAAAAGATTTTGTGGGGTTGGAGAAGCAAAATAAAACAAAAGAACACAAGTGAAGACATTACCTTAAAATCGAGTATCTATCTTTGATTTGAGCTCAAAGGCTTCCTTGGGGAGACTTATGCCCAAAGTGAGGCTTCTAGAAGTAATAGAGGGATGTGTAGAGGAAAAATGTGCAGGTTTTCGCAGACCCAAAGGGTTGATAAGTGTGGGTAAGGTGGTAGAGGTGGGGGCCTTTTATAAGAGGAGAGGAGGGGCACTCATGGAAAGTTACAAAATGTTACTTTATTTTCAATTGAGTTTCGGATTTTAAAGGTCCCAAATTGATGTATTTCGAGGATAAGGTGGTAAGGGTTTGAAATATAATCATCCAATATGTCTTTGAAAAGTGTAATTTATATTTTAACATTATCTTATCATTTTATTTAAATCTTTTATTAATGAGATAATTGCTGCATCATCATGATGTCATAAATAATTTAATTTATTTAATGTCTAAAAATTATTAAAAAAATATCATGATGTCGGAAATCGTTTTAGATTTCTAATGAATATTTATTGTATTAAATATGACTTGTATAACTCAATTTAAAAATTGTTTTAGTGAAACATCTCATGCTTGTGACATTTTTATTTTAACTTCAAATAAACAGTTATTTATGACATTTTCCAACCAAAGAGGCTCCATGGGGTCCCCATGTTGACCCTTGGATTGTCTTGGTCGGACAGGACACATCAAATGAAGGTAGGACATGTGTCTAGGTCATTTCATATTATTAAAACATTATTTTTACCTTAAATTACACTAATTACCTCTAATCGCGATTAAAAACTTAAAAGTTACTATTCACCAAAAAATTATTTTAATCCCATTGAAGCACATTTTAATTATTAATGACAACCATGTGTGTCAGATTTTTGAAATTCAAAACAAAGAGGTAGTAAAATTTCATTTAAATGAAAAAATCAGTTTCTTAAGTACCACTTAGTGGTTTCACTATTTATCAAAAATTGAAGTTTTTCAGAAAAATAACAAAACTTCACCCTAAGCTATATTTGATATTCCGACTTCAAAAATGATGTACATTTTAAAAATTTCAAAACATTCAGTTACATTAATTAATTTAATAATTAATTCTCGCTGTTAGAGCAAATAGCGTGTTTTTATGAAACAATAAGTATCAAAAGATTAACACTAGTTTATGTCCAATTTCAATGTGAAATTAATTCCAACGACCACTATTGGATTAAATGGTAAAAATATATTCTAATTTCACATTAAAACCTATTAAAAATATAATCTAATCATATAAATAAATTATATTAAAATAGGTTTTTAATTAAAATACAACATTTTTCATTATTCATTAAAAAATGAACTTTATCGGAAAAATACCAAAAATTTGCACAAAGTAAATTTCGATGTCCCGATTCTAAATAAGAATTTTATTTTTCCAAATATAACACAAAAAATTTTCAAAAAGTGGATTTAAAAGAGGTTCTCCATCAAAAGGCGGTTAATCGACCTTTTAAAGAATATTAGAATGTTTACGCTTAAAATTGGATTCATTCGCATTTTTAGTTATCTAACATTTATTGTAAAGAGTAAAAATATTTGAAAAACATATATAATCATTTTTTAGTTAGTTCTGTTCATTCACACCATTACAACAGCTAGGTGTTAACTTCCATTTAAAATAATATTATTTTATTATTAGAGTGCAACGTAAGATTCCCAAGAAACTCGTTGTTGCGTATTGGGTATGCTATCGAGCATAGAATCCCCTTTAAAGTAATATTAATATTTTATTCACAAATATGTATAAATTTTAAAATGTCGTATTCTTTATTTACCTAGGGTGTTACAAATCTAGTAGCCTCAAATCAAATCTCTCTATGATATTACACACTCTCTAAAATTATATTCTAGCACCAAAATCACCCTTTGAGTGAAAAATTCTTCTTCAAACTAATATCTTAACTCCCATATGATATAAAGTCACAAAAAGAAATTGAAAATAGATCTACGGTCACATATATCTCATACAAGAATCACTTATTTCCATAAAAAATACCCGAAAAATCCCATATTAAATGCTCATGATTTAGAGTTCCCTCTGGAAAGTATTGTCATGCACCAATATGCTAATGCATGAGCCTCTATTCTAGCAACCATTACTCCTTTATTTTTAAAAATACATGAAATATGATGAAACACATTCTGATGTAGTGGTTCAAGAATCTCTATGTAATCCTTTCATACCCTTATATCAACTGTGGTAGTTAACTTTTTGAAACTCCCTATTACATTTTAATGAGCTAAATATTTTCCCTTATATTCATCCTAAGTAACTACAAAACGTTTTTTGAGCTGATCATTCAGACCATATTAAGCACCAATCTTTGGAACCCCCTTAACATAGCCACTATAAGTAACATGACACACTTTGATGAATTAAAATTCGAACCAGAATTTCTCCATTTTGTTTGAGCTGGTGTGGAACCAATATGCCCTTCCTTGTTGTTCCTTTCATAATTAATATGGATACCCCTCAAGCACTCTATTGGTTCTTTCTCCAATGATATGTTTGGGCTCCCTTGGTCAGATATAATTATGTATCTTTCCACCAATACCTTCCTTACACATGATTTTGTGACCATTTTTGAGTCTTTCCCATAATCATATTCCTTCAGTTTTGGTCTCATAGCTGATGGTTAGAGCTTTGGTTTCACTAGTGCTAGACTTGGTTTCACTAACACTATGATAAGTTATAATGAGAATAACATAGCACTATAAGAACACCCATGTCCATACACATGAATATGATCTAGTTCCAGACTAGAATAAATGAGAGAGACATTTTCCTTCACTTCATGGAATTCCCTTGTAGTGTAGGGAACATTTTGACACACCACCTCTCTAGAAAATGGTCTTGAATGCAGACCAATTTCTATCAAATCCCCATTGATGTTTCGATTCTATTTATCCATATTTGAACTTATAACAGGAATTTATTTTTCTAACTATTAGATTATCAAAACAAAATACTAAAATAAAAAATTATTTTTCTCACTGTTGGTCCCATTCTTCTCCACCAGTGATTTCTTTAGCTTGTCCCATGAAAAACATGGAGTAACACTCAACCAGAAACAGAACCCATACATAATTTTATACTCCTTACACAACTTCACCCAATGAACCTTCATATCTTCCAATGTTTAGTTAAATTTGATGTCTCCATATTAGCAATATAGCTACATGGATACTCTTCTGAAAATAGAGGTATTTCAAATCTTTATATAATTTTGTTCTGCCAACTTCAAAAAAATCCTCTAGTAGATGACTGTTTGTGTGAATTCCTCAATGATGACAGCACAAAATAGTTTTTTATAGGAAATAAAAACAGTTGTGAAGCAATTTTTTCCAATAAAGGGCATCTTTTAGATTCTCCATTAACTTCTACATGGTTATTTTCTTGCTTGAATCATCCTCACAGCATTTGTTCCACAATTATTTTTTCCCTAGCATGAATACACTAGTTGAAGAAATTGAAATTCAGATGTTATCATCCCTCCTTTTGATAATCATTGTTCCTTATCTTCCTCTCATAGATTTCCCAGCATCATCCGACTTCTTCAAAAAAATTGGCAACTCATATCATCCACACAATATATGTCCATTCAACTCAAAAAATTCCTTTATCATGAACATAAATATTCTGAAAACATTAAAATTATTGTCCTGCTCTATTAGTCCTCCCAGCTCATGTGCATCTCCAAAAGAGTTACCAAATTAGAGGAACCAACCCTAAAAATGATCATATGATAGATAATAGGTAAATGTAAATGATATAAATTATAATATATGAAGAAGGAAGATATCATTTACTCATATATTTCACAACAAAAAATAGTGTATACAATGTATAGGGATAAAAAAAACATAATTTCAAATGGATGTGAGAGAGTAAGAATATGAAGAAGAAGAAGATAATAAGAAATATCTATCCATGGAATACCACTATTGGAGCCTTGGTAGTGACTTCCCAAATCCAACATCACCCAAAATCAAATGAAATCCAATTATATTAACATAACACCCCATATAACATCTCCCCTATTTATAAAACCAACCATTCTTACCTCACTACTACAAACACGGCCTTTATCAGCGCTAAAAATGGCCTTTATCAGTGCTAGAAAAGCGTTGATAAAGCCAGCGTAGATAAAGGGGGGGGGGGGGGGTCCCCTTTATCAGCACTCTGAAAAGTGCTGATATAGGACCACTTTATCAGTTCTTTTTTTAGCGCTGATAAAGGGGTCCTATATCAGCCCTTCCTTTATCAGCGCTTTCATTTTAGCGCTGATAAAGGACCATTTTATCAGCGCTATTAAAAAAGCGCTGATAAAAGTTAAAAAAAATTAAAAATACTGCGAATCGAGTGGGCTTTTATAGCGCTTGAGCCCCACCATTTTACAGTGTTTTCCTGCCCCTGTATAGCACCCCACGCACCCCAGTCACCCCCTTAACCCTTTAACAGCGCTTGCTGCTATATTCCCCCATGCGCGTGCGCCCCTGCCTCCCACATGATTTGAACTCGAGACCTCCCCCCTACGCGCCTAAGCCTTTACCACTACTCTATTTTGATTTGTCTTCCAATTCATGATATATATATAGATATATTTATATTTATATTTATTCGTATAGTAATATATATTTATATTAATATATATATAGTTATATTATAATATATATATATAGTTATATTAATATATATATATATAGTAATATTAATATATATATATATAGTGATATTAATATATATCTGTATATATATATATATATATTTAGTTATATTTATTCGTATAGTAATTTATTTTTATATTAATATATATATAGTTATATTAACATATATATAGTTATATGAATATATATATATAGTTATATTAATATAAATATATGTCAATATTAATATATATATTTATATAATACTAATATATATATATATGTAGTTATATTAATACATATATAGCTATTAGATTAATATATATATATATAGTTAGATTAATATATATATATATAGTTAGATTAATATATACATACAGTTAGATTAATATATAGGTATATAAATATTCATATATTGGTATTTTAAATAAAATGGATATTAGTTATTATTTAGAAAAAGCTAATATATTTTATATGTAAATATGTTTAATTATTTATTTAAAAAATTTAATTTTTAGGTGCGAATATATAAAATATATGTACATATAGTTATATATTTGATTATAAATAGCAGTGCATTATAAAAAAGGATTAAATTTCAAATACATAATATCAATATGAATGTAATACCTTGGAATAAATTCATTCCCCGCCAAAAAAATCCAATAATACCCCCTTAAACGAGTTTGAAAATCCACAAAATGTTAAAAAATTGGGTACCCCGACAAAAAGCTCAGTTTTAGAGGCCTTTTGGGCCACTTTTGGCCTCGAAAAATGCTTGACCGGGGTCCCCACGAGTCACAGCGATGTAGATCTCGTCCCAGGCTTCGATTTGATATGTGGTAGAGCTCAAACGGACACCCGGATCAAAAGTTATGACCATTTGAAGTTTGAGTTGCGTTTTCAACATATTTTGGATCTTTTTTTTAATTTTTATAGTCCTCAAATTTTTATTAAATGACTATTACTCCATAATGATTATCAAATTATTAATTAAAAATATTTTTTTAATTTTTTAAGAAGTCGTTTTCACTAAATATCTTTTATATTAAGTATAATAAGTGTAAATGTACATTTATACTTATCTAAAATATATTTAAAAATTATATATTATATTTATATAACAATATAACTATATTTATATATTAATATATTAATATATAAATATATTTTTTAAATTTTTTTGAATCTGACCCTTTATCAGCGCTAACAAAAGTGCTGATAAAGGGGGTCCCTTTATCAGTGCTACAAAAAAGCGCTGATAAAGGCACCCTTTATCAGCACTTTTTTGAGAACTGATAAAGGGACCCCCGTTTATCAGTGCTTTTTCGTTAGCGCTGATAAAGGGGGGCGCTGCGAAAAACTGTTTTTGTGGTAGTGCCTATTTTATACTACTATTTAACTAAAAATTAATTAAATCCCTGTACAACACCACACCTCGGTTATTTATTATAATTAATCCCACACCTGGATATCCTTGCATCCCATACTCACCAGTAACCCCATACAGCTCTAATAATACCCATGCCATAATTCCACACATGTTATCCCTCACCCCTATTCTAAACAGTTACTATTATATAAAACTATAAAATTCTCCAATGAAGGCTAAAGAGACTATATTAGGAAATAGAATAAATAATTTTTGTAGTGAGAGGTAAGATGTTTCATCTCATAATTATTTAAAAATTGGGAAAACTAAATGCATGATGGGTTTTAAAAATTACTAGCAATTGTAACCTATTAACCTAGATCTCTCAACCATTATCATAGGAGGATACGGTTCAATTTTTTTCACCACACATTATCTTAATACTTCCTTTTTTTGGATATTTACCAAGAACAAAAAATTGTCCCTTAATTTCAAAGATAAAAGGTTATAAACTAGCCCCAAAGGACTTCCATGTGGGAATAAACTTTTATCAAACAAGTTTAATAAGAACAAAACCCCAAAAAAACAAGAAATAGTTGTAAAATTTTCCAGAATAACAGTTAATCAGTTGAAAATAGTATTCAAAGAAGAAATATTTAATGAGATTTAAAGAATTTTCTAGTGTTTCTAGTTGAATGAAAATTATTTTAAGCATGTTTCTATTGGTAATGTTAATTTTCTTTTCGAATAAGGATTATGTTCACCTGAAACAAAAAATCCAAAGAAACCCTTGGTCTTGTAAGAGTAGTGTCAACAAGGATTCAACTATTGTAAATGAGTTGGTTGGAAATTTTAATTTTCTTACAGATCAAGTAAGATGGTTAGTTCATTAGAAATTCAATGTAAGGTGGCTCGATGGTTGTATTTTAACATGATTTTGTGCTCACAAGAAGGTGTGTTAAGGAAAAATTATATCACTATATGGTTTCTGTGTCTATGTTTAAATCAAAATATTCATGGAGTTTGTGGGAATGGAGTGAGGCATAGTATAATTGTTTTTCTAATGGTGATTGGAAGTCAAGTAAAGGAAATCATTAGTGAATTTACAATAACTATTAGCAATAGATTTAATGGTTGTAAGAGGTCGATACAAATGATTAACATATTGGTACCTTCTATAAAAGGATTTTGGACAACTTGTTGAGGCATAATGTGATCTTTGAGATTATTGATCTGCATGGATGTGAAGTCACAATAATTTTAAACTTTTTTACTTATGATAAATTCAATGTTCGGATGCTAATCCCATAAACAAAGGATGAAATTCCAAAACCATGTAAAAACTATTAATTTCTATACATGATTCAATTTATTCATTAATTTTTTTCATGATTTGTTTTGAGTTACATGTAAATATATATAGTAATTCAAAATTAGTGTGGTGATTTTGGTATGGTTTTCCATCCAAATTCTATTGCACAAATGTTTGGAGAGTCCCTTCGACTGACCTGATTTTTGTAGTGTTGGACTTCTAGTGAATAGTCTTCTTATGATTCATGTTCTAAATGGAATTATAAACAATTGGAATTCGAGAAATGGTTCTCAAAGGCTCAGTAGTTCACTAAAAAACTACAATGGTAACATTCTCACTTGTTCAATTGTTCTATAATTCATTGAGAGTAACTGCATCATATGGTTATGGTGTTTGAAGATAAAAAAAGTCTGGATCAAAAAATACAATGGACTTGGTTTCAATTTATAGGGGATACATATAGGGACCGAAAATATTCATATATAAATAATATATCATGGTAATTGAATATTAAATATATAACACTATGATCCATGCTAAAATCATAATGTTTTAGTGTATTTGGAGACTAGATATATAAACATCTTATTTAGGTACATTCTTTGTCAACTCTCATAATGTTCTTCTCACTTCATACCCTTCTTGACATAACATACTTATAACCTATATTCATAACCTATGGAAGGGAAACATAAGAAAGAGTGAGATCAAATTCTTAGTAAGGGTAAATATGGAAGATGTCAATCAAAGTTAATATAGAAGAATAAGATAATAATAAGGATATGAGATCACGACCATTATTTACAATCTTCATACACAATATGTCATAGATCATAAACATGATTCATGGTATAAAACATTATCATTTAAAAATAAATGAAATATAAAAGTTAAGAATAATCAATAATCAATCATGAAATATAATTTCACATCATAATAATAAAAACAATTCATAAAAGTATGGTTCCATCATAGGCGTAAAAACCATTTCATATGTCAAGGTTAACTACTAAGACTATCAAATAATAGTGGATCGGGCATTAAAATCCTTTTTATAATATCATAATATATCATGAATCACCACTTATTTTCTATAGTGCATCAAGTGTCCATACCTATTTTCCACATTAGATCAGACATCCTTGCCTTTTTTATAGGGGATCGAGCACATCAATGTACATCCAATAATTATCTCATGACATATAAGGCATTACCAAATACATTAGAGAGATATATAATTTCAGGAACACCTTGCACATATTTAAAACCAAACATATGTGTACCATAATATCAAAAAAATTATCATATAATCATAATATAACCCATGGAAATAAAAAGATTTTCATAAATAATTCATCAATTTATAACAGTATAACCCTTGGAAAATTAACAGGTTTTTTAAACATCTCGTCATAATAATAAATAACCATTTAAATAAATAATAAAGATAGTTTCATTGGATAATATTCTAAGAAAAACAAAAGTATCATCAAAGGATGTTATCATAGATGAAAAATTTCTTAAAAAATAGATGGAATATTTGTTGCGAAAAATACCCTTTTAATTTTGAAATCACATTTTAAAAAAAAAATATTTTCAAATTACCTTGGAGATATTTGTTTTAAAAGTACCATTGAATTATGTAATGGGAGATTCAAAAAAATGAGGGGTCATGAAGGAAGGAAATTACAATAATGTTGGTATCATTAAAATAATTATTTGGTTCACACATTTGTTAACAAATACCTCATTCAGAAAATAACAAGAAGATTATTTTTAATCATTTTTTGAAATATTCAAACACATGTAAAAATGGCATAACTAAATCATTATATAGTACCAAAAACATTATTAAAACATTTAGAAATCATGGATATGGTGGAAATTTTTTTCTAACCAAAATAGGGTAAATAATGATTAGTTTTCAATAAAATTTATTCTAAACCATTTTGAGTAATATAGAGAGAAATAGGATACTAAAACATTAAAATTATATATATAACCAGAGGAGAATAAAAATAAATTAGATTTATTATATAAGGAACATATCATTTTTCAAATACAAATTCAAGCATAAACAATCTCTAAAAATCATATTCAAACATAAATCCCTTACAACAATTCTTTTTTTCTTCGTATGTATTATAACCTCTTGCATAATAAATATATATTTATTATACATGTATTCAAGAACCACACACATATATATCATACCATATATGATTTTATTATATATTATTATCTCTTATTTATTAACAAATTTTTAGAAAAAAACACTATTATAGGGGATAAATTATTTATTATATATATATATCTAGATTCATCCATAAAAGTAAAACATAGAAAAATAAAATACATTGTTCATGGAGATGATAAGTCATATGGACCGATGAATGTTATGTTCACTTTTCGATAGATGGAATGAAAGAAATGTAAATATTAATACAAATTTCTAAAATCATTATTATATAATATATATACATTAAATATATCCTTACGATCATCCATGTAAATAATAAATGAAAAGAAAATCACATCCCTTTGTGGAGGTGGAAGTGTGCACGTACGCACGAATAACATTATCATTTTTCTACGGATGGGAAGATAAGAAGGTATATATGATATTATAATTATATAAGAATAATTATATCATAAATAACATATATAAACATTAAACCCATTATAATAACCGTCCATGAAACATGGTCATGGAAAATGAATTGTATCGCTATGAGGAGGTGGAAGTTTACAAGTATGAATGGGTGATACTTTCACATATCATTTGATGAAATAGATGGTGGATAATGGTGATTATAAAATCATAACAACATTTTAGTATATTTTTGATAATTTAGTTACTAGTTTTTGATGAATAAGAAATATTTAGTGGAGGTATAATATGAAATAATCAGAAAGACGTTGGGTAAGATGATTACCTCTTCTTTGATAGGCCTATTTTAGATCCCCTATTAAGGAAAATTGGAATGGTATTTTAAATAAAATTAGAAACAGTAATTCCTATATAGGATAGTTGAGAATATAAATGGTCATGGTTTTGTTGAGATATATTCCTCAAGGAGGTGTAAATAAAATCGAGAATGGGTGTCCTTTTATAAGGGAGGGAAATGACACACATAGAATTAATTAAAATATTAAAATATAATTAATATATTTAACAAGTATATTGCTTTGAAATAGAAATTACTTCAAATTAAAAGATAATATTTTCGAAATATCATCATTCAATTAAATTCAGACAAACTTTGATGTCATTTTAATCCATATCTTGTGGTTTAAACCGTAAAATAAAAAATTTAAACCTCAACTATGGTAACAAAATTTTCAATATTAAAGGATTATAATTTTACATATAAGGTAACAACTGATTTATAAATAGAAAAGAGATATTTGTTTACCATTTATGAAAATTATTTTATTCTTTCTAAATTTTTATGTTTTTTAAATAATTTAATAAAATATTACATTTCATAAAATATCATTACTGTCATTTTTTACTCTAAAATTAATATTGATTTAAATAAATTGAGATAGTAATATAATTTTAATATAAACCACTAATACATCCTTAATAATTTCTATTAATCTATAAAATTTTTGGTGAACTATAAATCACAGAAAAAATATTAATTTTTTTTGTTTTTAAAATCATTTACATGAATTTTTTACTACATTTACAGTGTCTGTGTTGTGTAAGTGTTTAAGGAAATTATTTCATAACTAAAAATCTATAATAAATAAACATGACAAAAAACGAATTATTATTTCAAATAAAAATTTACAACTGAACTTATCTGATCTATATCCTTATGTAAAAAATTTAAGGATATTAAATTCAAGAGAGTGACATTTTGGAATTTTATTTACATAAAATAATATATATGTCATTATCAAGGGAAAATGGCACCAAAATGACATATATTATAAATTAGTTAATATATGGTTATATTAATCACATATAATGAAATAAATTCTAGTTTATGGTTGATTTTGAGAAAATATATCATGGTTTTAACCATGTTTTTTCTAATTTACCCTTATCAAGGTGAAAAGTATTTACCACAACCATTATTCATAATAACCAAAAATAATATAAACCAATTTACCAAATTTAAATATCATGGATTAAAATAATTAATCAATTTTGTATGATTCAATACATATAATAGGTAGAATATAATTTCAATCTAAACCAAAAAAAATGAGATGAAATGAAATTTTCTAGAAAAAAATATTTTTTGATGTATAAAAAGTTTTATATAAAATAAAACATATAATTATTTTAAATTACTTTAATTGTATTGTTAATAATATTAAATAACCAATTTTACTCAAATACCAATTTTGAAACAAAATGGAATTTTGTAAATGCTTGAAATGGAATGAGAGTTTTTAATAAAAATCATTATTTTCCCTTCTAATCAAAAAATTCATAAAAATTCCCCCAACAAATGTTTTTTTAACCTGATTTCAAAAATTAAATACATTTTATAAAATATTTTTTCTAAAATTGATATAAATGAATTATATTATTTTCTCACAAAAATTAATAATAACCATTTTTGGGGAAATGTATTTTTAAAGCATATAACTGCTTTACTAAAAATATATTTGTTTTGTTAAAAAAATTAAACATATTTTTTAAAAATGTGATTATTTTTATTCTTCATTTCACTAATTTAATTTTAGGTTTATAATGGGACATTATAATATAGTTCCCTTACACTCAAGGTTGTATTTATCGCAAGCTATCAAAAAAATCATATTTATTTGAAGAGAAAAATATCATAAAATGCAAAGGTGTTATATTATACCCTCCATAAAATGAATTTATCCATTAAAATATCATCACTCATATAAAAAATGAGAATATATTTGTTTTATCATATCCTTAGTTTCCAAAGTAGATTCCTCTAATTTATGTTTCAACATAAAGCATAGACCATGTGAGTGGTCATGTTTCATAACAAAATCTATCTACAATCTAAAATATCTATTGAATATTCCTCATAAGAGATATATTTATCATGTGATATAAACCTTGAGTTCAGTTCATGTTAAGGATCATGTGTGTACTTTCATAGGAGAGGTATGTGGAACGCATCATGAAATTAATAGAGATTCAGTGTATGTTCCAAATGATAAGATGCCATCCTAATATGATCATGAATATCTATTGGACTGATATATCTATGGATCAGTTTAACCATATTTCCAAATATCATAAATTTCTTCCAAGGTGATATTCATAGGAAAACATTTTCACCAACTTCGAACTCCAAATACCACCAAAAATTGTCATTATAACTTTTTTGTTGGCTTTGATATGCTCTTATGTGCTATTGAAAGGATATAACCTACTTTATCATTTCTTCAACTATATAAGGTATTAATAGTTTTCTTTATAAAAAAATTAACCATTAACATTGGATTTGTACACATCCTTCCATAGAGGGATTCATAAGGATCCATCTGAATTCTTGAGTGAAAGATATTACTATAAAAAAGTCCACCAAACGAAGGTTTTGATACCAACCACCTTTGAAATACATAGATCAAGATCTCAAACTTTTTCTAGAGTTTTAACAGTCCTATAATATAGAACATATATCTAAATATGATATGTTGTACTAAAAAACATCTCTATGTCTATAGCCTACTGAATACTTCTCCAGAACATCAATCAAAATCTTGGATCTTAGTCAGATGAAACAGAATGTGGTACTATATGAAATATTATCATTTCCATAACATATAACACAAAAATATGGTCAATATATAAATATTATCTGATGGAAATAAATTTTGATTACTTCATTAGGCGATCGAATACAATTGAAATAAGATAGTTCCCTTTAGATGTTTTGGGGAGTTCGACTATAAAATCATTGGTAATGTTTTCCCATTTCTATTCAGGTGTGGGTAAGGGTTGTAACAACCCCTTATACTTCTATCTCTCGAACTCAATTTTCTAACATTCTAGACATCTAGATTCATACTTTGTAATATCTCTCATTATGTTGTCCCAGTAGAAGTAATCGTTCATATCTTTATACATCTTTGTACTCTCGCGATGAATAGATAATGATGAACTATGAGATTTATCCAGCACCTCTTTCTTTATATATAGAATTGACTGGAAACAAACTCAGTTTGTGAACCTTATAATTCTATAAAAATCATGGTTGAACTCAGAAATACTCCTCACTTTCTGCTATAGTTATACATCTTATCTCGGTGCCTCTTTAATTCTCACATGATTGGAGGGTCGAATATTTATCTAAGAAAAATAGGATATGTACACTTTCCTAAGGATTTCAAGTTCTATGTTATATAAATCCATAAGTATTATAACTCTTTAAATACACATCATTGACAATCTAAAATGTCTTATCAAACTCAATGTGGTAATGTGTTGAACAATCATACTCTTTAATCAATTATAACTATATTATCTAGTTCATATTCAACTCAATCTGAGTGAATATATACATTAAAATTTTATGATCAATATAAATATAGAACCTTTATCCATAAATATAATGCCTCTACATATTTAAAGAAAAAAAATTAAACAGCTAACCCCAACTCATGAGTTGGATGATTTTTATCATGATCCTTGAATATTCATGAGCCATAAGCTATAACCATATCATTTTACATGAGTACACATCAAAGTCCCTTATTTTAGGAATCAATATAGATCACAAACCCTTATCCACTACAAGGTATTTTTAGTATTAGTTCATTGACCAACCTCCCCTTCAACTCCTTGAATTTCTGTTCACATTCATCAGTGCACAAGAACATACCCCTTTTTTGAGTAAACATGGTGACTGTATTAGATAGTTGTGAGAACTATTTCACAAAATTTTGGAAGTATCTAAATAATCCAAGAAAACTAAAGATATCTATTACCATGGTGGATCTAATTTGTTTCTCAATAAATTATGTCTTTGGAGGATCCACTGATATACCCTCACTTAAGATTACATGACCCTAGAATAAAACATTGAAATCCAAATTTCACACTTGGTAAATTTTGTTCACAATTTATCATTCCTCAGGTTATTCAGCAAAATTATCAAATTATATCCATTCTAATTATTTTACATGAGTATATAAGAATATCATCTAAAAATATTTCCACAAACTGATCAAGGTAATCTCTAAATACTCTATTCATTAAATTCATAATGATAGAAGAAGAATTGGTCAGTCCAAATAGAATCTCTATAAATTCATATTGTTCTTACCTCATATGGAATGATGTATTTGGTATATCCTCATACATAACACTCGTTTGATGATATCCAGAATTATGTTCAATCTTATAGAATAATTGATATCCTTATAATTGAACAAAAAATCATTAATATGAGGTAGATGAGGCTTTTTTTAATAGTTATCCCGTTATGTTCCAGATAATCAATGTAAAGACACATTGAACTATCTTTCTTCTTAAAAAATGAACTATTTCACCCCACAGTCACACACTCAAGAGTATGAAACTATTATCCAGATTCACCTAGATTTTATTCTTTAATTCTTGTATCTTTAATGGGCCCATTCTATCAAGAGTCATTTTAAAAGGTGTACCACCTCATATGGATTCTGTTGAAAAATCAACTTCACGATTTGGAGGAAGACTAGGCAACTCATTTTTTAATGCATCAAAAAACATTCATATAATAGGCATATCTTCAATGTTGAGTTCTTACCCAAAATTATAATATAAATTCTCTTCATGGATAGGAATTAATACCCACACTATAGAAGTGATTTCCATTGGATATTTTTATTCATCCTTATAGTGATAAATGATCATAATTTCATTTGGAATATGAAACAAGAAATCCATTCAATGATATTTGGTATGAGATTTATATAAATAAATTCATTCCATACTTATAATCATATAAAGTTCAACTAAATGTAGAAGAACAAGTTTTGTAGGAACCTATTTCCCACAATATTCATTCGGAAGGGAACTATAGGCTTGAGATGTTACCATCATACCACTAGTATTTTTCACTGCTAACTCAGTATCTAATCATTTAGGTGGTTATTAAATTCCCTTATTAAAATTCATTAGATATAAAATAGTTCTTAGGTCCATACTAAAATAAGACATTAGCTATTGTAGAGTAGATGATAAGTGTTCCTTTCACCATGTCATTCTTGAAATCCACTTTGGTAGCCAGGATCACAGGATATTTCCCATTATCTTTGGTCTAAAGAGGATTTTTATGCTAATAATAATAATAAACCTTCATATTCATGCACCGGTTGGCATAATTCTCACACTCATTGAATTAGAAGCATTTTTTCATGTGTGGTGCATTAGTTGGAATCATCTTTTCATCCATTTTATTAACTAGACTCTTCATCACCTTTCAACATTCACGAGCTTTATGAGAAATCTTTCCACATTTAAAGAACATCCCGATTCCATTAAAAAAATTTCCTTGGTGTTTTTTCTAAAATTCTTTGCCTATAGATGGCTGGAATTTCTTTTTACAATGTGAGTTATTCATGTTTTCATTATGATAATTCTTTCTTTTCTTATCAAAACCATGAAAATTATCTGAACTTATAATTTCTATTTCAACACTGAGAGTAGATCAAAGGATTTATTCATAACTATAAAAGTATCATATAGTTAATTCATTATAAAGACATTGTTTTATGCCACTAAATAATTAATAAATTTTTCATTTAAGAATGATGATTAAACCATAATTATACCTTGAAAGTCTATTAAACTTTTCCTCATTGGTACCAATAGATTCATTATCCATCTTATTAAGCTCAAGGAATTCCTTCTCTATTTTTTATATAGAATATAAGGTACATAAAATATTAAAAAATAACTCCTTAAACCCATCACATTATATAGATTAGATATTTTCCACATATATTTCACTCTTAATTAGATTCCACCATTGATATTTTTCACCTTCCATATGATAAATCATTAGGAAAAAATTTTCATGTTATGAGCACTAGAAAATAAATAATATATTCTCAATGGTGTTGATCTATCACTCAGAAACTAGTGGATCAGAAGATCCACTAATATAAGTTGGATGTTGCCTCATGAAATACACAATAGTACATTGTTTCCTCCTTTGATAATTTAAAAGCCATATAGGATTCAGGGCATGAGAAATTTTCATGAGTATATAAACAATACATCTCATTCTAGATTCAATAGAATTTAATTATGTAGGTGGATAATCATTACATTGTCAATAACATTCATAGTTACCACAATGTATTTTGGTTTCATCAATTGACAAAATCCAAAAATACAATTTTAATCATGAAGATATAATAATAAGTGTAGGCTATCATATGATCATGAAATCTTCTTCTCAATCTATGGAACATTAGGTTTAATCCAAGTTATCCATGTTAATTACTAAAACATTATAATGTTATCTTATACTTAGACTTATCCTTAGGGTTTTCACAAAAGTTTTCAAACCCATATCTCCAACGATTAACAAAATTATGATTTGATAAAAATTATAGAAACCCAAATTTTTCATACATATATAATATATATTTTAGAGAAATATTCATTACATAACATTATGACCCATTAAAGAACATTAACGGTTTAGTGCATTTGGATACTGGATACATAAAAATAGTATTTAGTTACATTCTTCAACATCTCTCATAATGTTCTTCTCACTTTGAACCCTTCTAACATATTATACATAAAACCATTCTTAATATCATGGGAAAGGAAAGATAATAAAGGGTGACCTAAGATGCCCGGTGAAGGTAAACATGGTAGATATCAATCTATGATCATATAAAAGAATAATATAAGCATAAGGGTATGACATCATGACCATAACATACAGGTTCATAATCAACTTGTCATATATCATAAACATGAGAAATAGAATAAAACTTTATAATTTTAAAATTCTTGAATCATAAGAGCGAGGAATCATCAAAAATCAATCACAAACCATAATTTCATATAATAAGCATAAAAAAATGTCATAAGAGTTTTTTACCATCATGGGTATTAAAACCATTTCATATGTCAATGTTAGATATTGAGACCATCAAATAATAGTGTGTCAGGCATCATCACATATTTCCCATATCATAAATGATCAAACATAACCATCTTTTTCCCATAGTAGAACAGGAATCCATACCTATTTCTCATAGTGGATTAGGAATCCCTACAAGTTTCCCATAGTGGCTTAAGCACATCAACTCACATATCATAATTATCTGATGATATATAAGGATTTTACCAATGCATTGGAGGGATATATAATTCTTGGCCCACTAATCACATAATTAAAACCACATATATGTGTTCCACAGGAACATAAAACATTCATTAAATCATTATAACATAACTCATGGGAATAAGAAGGATTTCATTAATATTTTATCATTTCATTATAGCATAACTCATGGGAAAAGAATTTATTTTGTAAATATATCATCATCAAAATCATAAACCATTTGGATAAAGAATAAGGATGGTATCATTGGGTCATATATCAAGTAAAGAATAATTAACATCAAAGGATGTTATCATAGACGAAAAATATATTTAATAGATCACTGAAATATTTCTTGGGGAAAGTACCTTTTTCATTTTGAAATCACATATTTTAAAATCAAATATTCCAAAAATATTATGGAGAAAATTTCTCTCAAAATATCCTTGGAAACTCTTAGTGTAAGTTTCAAATCATTGAGTGGTCATGATGGTGAGAAATTCCATTAATGTCGTAATCATTACAACAAATATTTTTTCACATCTGTAGTAAAAAGTACATCAATCAAAAATACAAAAAGAATATTATTTTTAATCCTTTTTAAAAAAATTCAAACATGTGTAATAATGAGTGTGATAAGTCACTGTATAAGATGCAAAAATATTCTTGAAACCATTTATAAAACATGGATATCAAAGAAAAATGTTTTTTAACTAAAAAAGGAGGAATAAGAACCTATTTTCACAAAAACATTTATGAACCATTTTTAATTCAAATGGGAGGAACACAGTTCTAAAACAGCAATATTATAGAAATAAACAAATGATAAGAAAAATGAATGCAATTTCTCAGATGGGGATCATATAATTTCCTCAATATGAATTCAAGAAAATATAATCCCAAAAAAATGGGATTCAAACATAAATCTCTTACCTCAAGTCTTGTTTTTCATTGTACACCTTTGAACCACCTATATAATAAATATATATGTTACTATACATTTTATCTAAAAACATACTTATATATTTATATATCATATCATATATGGTTTTTTTATAACACATTATCCCATTTTTATTAACAATATATTTTTAAAATCATTATTTTAGGTGACCACTGCTTCGTTTCTCATGCATGTTTTGGTTCAACAGTCTCAGTATATGTAATTTGATCATGGTTAAATCATATAAAAAAAATATAACTATGGTATAAATATCATATATATGTATTATATATATATTTAGATTCATCCAAAAAAAATTAGATATAATAAAATTAATTACACTATTAATGGAGACGATATGTCATACAAACACATGAATGATGTCTTCACTTTTCGATATATGGAATGAAAGAAAGGTGGATTATAATTAAAAATTCTTGATTAATTATTATATAATTTATATCATATTAATATTCATTAAATATATCTTTATTAACATTAATTTATAGTGGAAATGAAAAACAAATCCCATTGTTTTGTGGAGGTGGTAGTCCCCACATATGCACGAGTGACGTTATCATTTTCCAATAGATTAGGATCTATGAATATAGATAAGATATTATAATTATATAAGAATAATTATATCCTAAGTATATTTTATATTCATAAACCCAAAATAATAACCATTCATTAAATATGGTGGTGGAAAATGAATTGTATTAATATGTGGATTCCTTATACTACGCATACTCGTAAGCGATACTTTCACTTCCCATTTGATGAAATGGTGGGTGGTTAATGGTAATTACTATAGATATTCAATCCTTTTAAACATATTATTACAATAATTTTAACAGAAATATTCATTAATACAAAATAAGGATTGAAAAATCCTAGTGTATTTGGAAGATTAGTTTCATAATACATCAAAGGGAAACTAAAACATGACATCCTTATTTTTTCCATAATGGGAACATAAATCCATTTGATCTCCCAAAACTACATGGTATAAACTAGTAAATATATAAATGAAATGGGTCAGCTAAAAATCACAGTAATGTAATAAAAATGATAATGAAACATAACATGTGAGTGAAAGTACAACATGATATCATAAAATAAAAGGCTCATGAGTAATCACATGGGATCCTAAAATAATAAACATGGTAGCATAAGATCATGGAAACATGAAAAATGTGGAGAAAACATAAAACATGAAAAAATAAGTAATTCCTAACCTCTAAAATAACAACACATGGTATAAAAGGTCCCATAATGGATTAGGTTCACTTCTTAATCTCATATATGATGTATTGTGAGACTAAAACATTACCTAATGCATTGGAGAGATATATAATTATAATTCCACCCTTCACATTCATAAAATTTACATGATTATTGGTTTTAATTAAGTAAATAAATTATAAGGCATATACATAATAATTACCAATGGAAAGAAAATGGGTTTCATATTCTTTTCCACTATTATAATCAAAAGATACTTCTTAAAGGATATATTTGAGAAATGATCATTTTACATGTATTACCCCAAAAAGGAAGGGATAGTAAACTATTTATATATTTTAGAGAAATATATAAAAAATTTATAATCATTACATAACAATAAATGTAGTTTTCATTGAAGAATATAAACACATTTAAAAATACTACAAGCATTGTACAGGAAAATAAACATTCCACTTTGAAAATAACTTTTTAAAAACAAAAAACAAAAAAAGTATTATGAAAATAATTTCCATTGAAACTAAACATTAAAAAATATAAATGAATATTCAAATTAAATAATGATCATTATAGAGGTTGATTCTATACATTCCATATAAGTTAACAAAAAAATTACTTTCACACTTTGATAAAAAATAAAAAAGTACCTTAGTCAGAAAATATCAAGAAGATTAATTTTAAACCATTTTTTAAAAAGTTTAAAAAATTTAAGACTAGATTATATAAATCATGGATGAATATTAAAACATTTATTAAAAAATTAAATAACACATAGACATGTAATAGAATGGATTTTTACAAAAGAGGTAAATAAAGTTGATTTTCCTTAAATACACTTTCTCAATAATTTTAATTACCAAAGAGAGAAAAAATGGTACTATTACATGAAAATATAATGAAAAAATATAGTAAATGAAAATATATTGTGATTAATATAAAAGTATTTCCCCCAATATATATATAAACATAAACATTGTCAAATAATAATGAGATTAAAGAATAAATCCGTACTATTGTGGTAACTTTTGAATCATAACCACCATGAAGAAATAACTTCAAATGAAACATTAAATATCATGCGGATAAATATATTCATGATATATCATATCATAGGGGTGGTATATACACCAAAAAAAGATATGAGTGCTGAATATGATATATATAACACAAAAGTAAAATTGAGATGAAAAATATCTTACCTCGACTCCAGACTTGTCGTGTATCTCTATTATATCCAGTATTTTCAGTATAATAAATTTATATCAATTATTTGTTTTCATAAGAATTTTTTATTGGATTACTTACTTATACTTAAACCATTTTTTTATTTTAATGATATATTTAATTACTTTTTCAGCTATGCCCGTATTGGGCGTTTTGAGGACGTTTAGTTTATAAATTCAAAACAACATCGGTGTATTGACAATGGTCAAATGTTACATTTCTACATCATATATATAATAATAATGAAATAATTTTCATATTTATAAATCAATTATACTTTTAAAACATACAATTAAATATGTTTATGAAAAATAAACCATGTTACAATCATGGAGATGGTAGGTCGAATGTATGCATGATTAACTAATCCAATTTTCCAGGATCACGGGGGAAAGAAGGTAAGTATTGTTTTATATTTCCAAAATTATAATTATATCATAAAAATAATATTATTTCTTTAAATTCACTTAAATGTATCATAAATTTGTTGTGGTAATAAGAAACAAATAACATCACATCGTGAGGTGGTATTTCACCATAAACACGAACGGTGTTATCTATTTTCAATGGATGGTAAGGTAAGAAAATATAAGATATATTAATTGTAAAGAATGATTAGTATATGATTAATAAACTATATTAACATTAAATCAATCATCATAAATAGTTTTTATATGTGATGACAGAAAACAAATTAAATTGTTTCTCAAGGTAGTAGTATGTTGTACACACTGACAGTGGTTTCATTTCCCATTAAATGAAAGAGGAGATAAATATAGGTTATTCCATTTGCATAATAAAATTTATGTGTACGGTAGATATTGCTTTTATTATATCATCATGATTTAATAATATTTTAAGATGTTGTAAAAAAATAAAAAAAATGTTTGGTTGAGAATGATACCTCTTCTTCAAACCACCACATTAGAATTATACCTAAAGCCATCTTAAATTTTATTTATGATAAAAAAAAGTCTTCTAAAACATGGTCATGTAATTTAAGAAGGGATTTGTTTAGGTATAATCTCATAAAAAAGGATTTTTATGTGTGATGTGGAGAGGATAGATGGTGTCCTTTTATGAGTTGGGGAGAGGACACAGTTAAAATTTTCAAAAGAAAATGTTATACCCATATTATAGACATGCCAAAAGGAGACATAATGTCTCATTATCTAACCATGGTATAGTTTAGGATGAATTACATCCATATAATATTAATTATAAATAAATTTAATCCATTTTAACTCTTGTAGTTTTAGTTTAACTCCCTATTAAACTCATTTTAACCTTAACCGTGGTAATTAGTTTTTACTATTTTAACTATTTTTTATGTCCAAAAAATAATTTGACATTATTACATAATATAAATTATTACAATTCCAAATATGGAATCCATTTTATCAAATTAAATTCTCATAAATGGAATAAATTAATTTAATATTAAACCTGTAAGCGCAATGAAAAAACGATTTTCCAAAGAAAAATTCTCTTTTGTACAAAATGGTTTTTATATCAAAACAATACATAGATTTGATTGAAATAACCTGAATTTAATTATTTATAATATTATTAAAATAATAATACATTTAATATAATTTAAAACTAATTGGAACATTTAAAATATTTTAAATGAAAAGACAATTTTCAATAAAAATTTGAATTTTTCATTATTCATCCAAAAAATTAGTATTTTCAGAAAATTATCAAAATACTGAAAATAATATAATTTTTATATGATAATTTCAAAAATTAATTTCATTTTTTAAAAATAATTTTATAAATGTGGTAAAAATTAATTTCTAAATAAATGCATGAAATGTGACAAAACCTCTTTTTATAAAAAATACATAATTTCCTAAAAACATTTCTCTTTATTTAAAATGATTTTTATTTTTATTTCAAATCAATAGATTACGAATGTATTTTTTTAAACATATTTAAACCATATAATTATAATAATTTAGTTTGTATTATTCATACTCTTAAATTTACTGGCTGGGATATAACAGTCACATTTAAATAATATTTCAATAGTATATCATGGTTCATTTAAAATCAGTGTTGATTATTGTATACACTATAAAACATAGTGTTATTCTTAGATCTCATGGTATTAAATTCTAACCCAATTAAATACTTTTTTTCTCACAATTTTATCTTGGGCTCTATAATCAAGGTTTTAATATTGGAAAAGTTTTTAATGGAAAACTCACATCGTAAAAAAGATTAATGAAACTTACTCTTAAATAGGGAAATCGAAACCTTAATGTCATCGAAAATAACACATAACTAGGTTTCCATATAGAATAAAACTAGTGAGAAGTTAAAATAAAGGCATGAATAAAATTTGTAAATAATTTTGAAGAGTGATAGATATCATGGATCACAATAAAGTTAAATATTGAGATAAATATAATGACCAAAATATCATAAATATGTGATGAGTTAAAAGACAATTGATTAATAGGATATGAAGCAAATTGGAAAATATTATTGTTTCAATATGTTTTCCCTACAGATGGTGGATTATTTTACTATCAATATAAATATCACCATAAAATATACTTGATATAATTTTATTTCATACACACCAATTTTATTCATGGGTTGTAATTCAATAAATTTATGATTCACCTCTTACTCTAACGAATGAAAATCAAACAATAATTATTTATGACTAAAGAACTAAAATTATTTTTTAACAGATCACAATATCCATAAAATAGAAACAATTTATTCCTCCTATATTTATTAAAACCAATAATATTAGCACATTGTAAGATAATACCCAAAATAAATATGATTATATTAATCACCAAAATTAAACAATAAAACCAAAGGTTTAACATAGATCATTCCGTAAAATAAATAACCCTATATCCCAAATAATCTCAATAAATTCAATATAAAATAAGTTATTAACATAAAATGTTATCTTATACCCTTAAACATACATCTCCAAGGAAATAATATCATTATTCCCAAATAATCCATTATGCTAAATCGAAAGGTTATATATATATATATATATATCAATCCAATAAAATGTTCCCAAAAATATCATTAATCCCCTCAAAATCAAAAAAAAAATCAAAAAGATTTGATCCTATGATACGTTCCCAAAAATCATCTTAATATTTATCCATTAAATCATTTAAGTAAAAAAATTCCATTCTAATAATGACAATATGTGTGCTTTTGGTAGGCATTTATCCCATTACACAATTCCTTTGTGGGTTCAAGCCTCGCAGCCTTGCCGAATGTGATGGTTTGTCGCTCGACTTTCAGGTTTTCCATTCTCTAAAACTATGGAAAACAAAAGTAGTAATCATATTCAAAATTTACTTAATCTTATAAATTTTTAAATAATATAATTAACATCTTTAAAAATACAATCATATTATTTTAACCACTAAGGTTTTCTTTCCATCACATTCTTTTCCATAGAGTCAAATAATTTTAATTGACTATAATTAACCAAAAAACAAGCACTTTTCAATGATTATATTTTCCTCAATCATTTGTTTTCCATAAAATATTGCCTTATCATTAAATCACCATTATATGTTGTCAGTACCATTCAATATATTCTTTCAAATCCACTATGAAAAACTAATATATAATGATCCTTTAAAATTTCATGATTCTTATAACCATAATTCCATTATAAAATAATACTTCAATAACATGATTCTCAAATTACAACACTCAAACTCTTTAATAATTAAAATTAAATTATTTTCATAACATAGTACCTTTGTAATTAATCTTTTGATTAAATCACTAACTGGATAATGTCCATGGTCCCCACATCTATGACATTTAACTGTTTGTGGTACCTTAAGTTGAACTTTACTTCACTATGTCGCTTTTATTAGTCCCTTAATTGTTTTTAACAAATAGCGACATTGTGTCCTATATTCCCACACATAATGCATCTATCAGTAACTTTAATGAATTTTCCATGATTTATCTTCCCATATTTTTGAAGTTTAAGAAATTTAATCATCTTGTCATTATCATCTCGAACACTTGAACTATTAGGATATGACATCCTTATCTTATTTGATGTGTTTGGAAATTCAACTATGTTCCAATTATTAATCATAATTCCAGATACATCATTTGGTAATATAATCATATGTTTGACTATTATTCCCATTAGTTTAGGAATTTCATTATGGAAATCATTACATTTATCATCACATTGGTTATTGGCACCCTTTATCCCATTTCCAGCCATCAACTAAAAATAATAAAAAACAATATGAGAATGAATTAACATATTAAAGGGAAACTTGTAAACCAAAAAGGATATGTATATCCTAACTTATGACTCATCAGGTCTCAATCTAGGATTTCTAGGGTAATGTTTCCTATTATATTTTCTATCATAATAAATTGTTCATGTCCTTAATGAAATGACTAAACTAATGGGAATAATAGTCAAACATATGATTATATTACCAAATGATGTATCTGAGCCACATCCACATATAGTATCTAGACAGAGATATAATTGGTTGGAAACCACTCACTCTATCCTTTTCCAAAATTCTAGAATACTTTCCTATATTTTGATTTATCCTTAGACTTATCCCTTGGGTTATCACTAAATTTTTTCATCCAAATTTCCAAATGATAACTAATAATTTTCTATTTATGCCAAATATAGAGACATATCCCTTTTACACATATTATAAAATGTCTTTTAAAATAAATACCCCTTAATACATAACAAAGATCCAAAAGGCCTAGTGTCTTTGTATGAGTAGGTTTATAATACATCAAAAGGGAACTAAAAAATATATTCTTATTTTATTTTCAATAATATACTCATAAATCCATTTGATCTCCATAAACATTTTAGGATTAACTGGGGAATACATAAAACAAATGGGAAAGATAAAAATCCTAGTAAGGGAATAAACATGATAAGAAAACATAACATGTGAGTAAATGTACAACATGATATCATAAAAAGTATACCCCATGAGTAATCACATGGGAGAATAAAATAAAGAACATGGTATCATAAGATCATTTCAACATTGTAAATGTAGTAGAAACATAAAATATGACATAAAAATAAGTCAGGTCTAACCACTGACACAACATCACATGGTGAAAAAAGTCTGATAATGGATTAGGTTTACTCTCTAATATCATACATGATGTCTCATGAGACAAAAAATTACCCAATGAATTAGAAGGATATATAATTTTTAGAACAATTGTCACATTAATATAATGTACATGCATATGTGTTCCACATATGGAAATCAATCATAAGTCATAAACATAAGAATTTCCCATGACAGAAAATAGGTCGAAAATATTTCCTCATATCATGACCAAAAGAGATTTATTAAAGAATCTATTTCATAATTGATCAGAAGACATGTATTACCCCATCAATTTAATGGAGTGTTAGTTACATATATATGTAATAAACGTATATATGTTATTTAAAATCATCCATAACATTAAATGTTGTTATTTTTCATGAATAGAAATAATTTTAAAAATATTAAAAACATTATTGAAGAAAATAAACTTAATACTTTGAAAATAACTTTTGAAAAATTAAAATTCAAAAAATATTGTGGAAATTATTTTCTATGAAAATAACCATGGAGACTTATAATGGAATCTTCATATAAAATAATGGTTAGGGTGAAGGATAATTTTGTACATGTCGTATAAGTTAAAAAACATTCATTTGACACAATAAAAATGTCAAAAAAGTAAATAATTTGGAAAATGAATAGAAGATTCATATTAAAAATTTTTATAAAAAGATCAAAATAGGATAAATTGACTTTAATAAATCATATAATATTATTGAAAAAATTTTAAAAAAATTAAATAAAACATGGCCATGGAAAAAAATGTTTTCGACCGAAGATTGAAATAAATTCGGTTTCCATTAAAAAATATTTTCTAAATCATTTTATCTACCAAAGAGGAGAAATGGTAACATTACATGAAAATATCATGAACAACCAGATGAAAATAAAATAGTAAGGGTTTAAGATTAAAAAAAATTCCCCAATGGCGACATAAACAAAAACAATCCCGGATAATTATGAGATTGTGAAATAAACTCTTACCATTGCAGTAACATTTGAATTGTAACCCCCATGAGGAAATAACATCAAATGAAATTTTAAATACCACGAGGATAAATATATTTATAATATATAATATCAAAGGGGATCTATATTATAGTTCCCCAAACTGGGAGCCACTTAAACCGTTCTCTGGGACAAAGTGCCACTAGGCCTTAGGTGCACCTCCCTGCATGCCAAAGACTTCCAACTAAAAGCAACAGTCTAAATATGTGATAGTGGGGAGACAATACCCTTAGGTAGTGATAATATTAATGTTCTAAGGGTAAATATAGTGGTGGAAGAAGAAAAAACTTGCCGAAATCATAATAAAACTAGAAGAAGCATAATAAAATAGTAGTATAATTTAAACAATCCCAAAACATACCATTTGTAGATAATAACATGATAAGACACATAATAAAAAAATTAGACAAGAAGGTTCATACATGGTCAACCATCGGTACATACATATATAAGGCACACAAAAGTTAGAAAGTAAAATCCAATTTATTTAAAGAAACCACCAGGGTCTACTATCATCCATCCCATGTTGAGGAATATAACTCGATCATGAAAGACCAACTCTAAAGCTCAATCACTTACATCCATAATTAAAATTTATTATGTGAAATATAAATAAAAGGTAGGACATGAAAAATTAATAAAATACTCACTTCCCCTATTCTTAGCATCCATAAGGAATCATTCTTCTTTATTCATCCATAGCCAATTTAAATTTCTAAATATTTACCGCTAATTATACTTATGGTATACAACACATGTCTACTTGTATATAACTGTAGTGGTGAGGATCTTTGGATTAGATCCCAAGGAATCCTCTATAAAGTATCATTTTAGGTGAAGCTTAGGGTTCTACGTCTAATTATATCACCCAACACTGTGTGCCATCCATCAAATATTTGGCTTCCATATAGCACACCCAAGAAATAAGTACATGGTCCCTCAGACCTCTGCTCAGAAATCTCCATCGCCTTAAATACCAATGTCCCGAGACACAATGATATCTATCCTCCAATAAATAATCAATGTCACATCAATAGCCAACATCCCAAGGAATGAGGATATCCATCCCTCCGTTGTCCTAGCACAATTACCTCAAGTATCACAGTGAGCCACATACCCCAATCAATATTCCATCACCATATCTGTGGATTTCTATAGTGAGCTCCCCAAAACATATATGATAGTCACCATCATCACATAAGACACATAGTCTATGAGGGCCTCCACCTAAAAGAAGTGGTATAAACCACCTCTAGCTGAGTCTTATCCTTGTGAAAATGACTCCAACGGCGTGTTGGATAACAAACGATGAACACCAATCACCAAAAAATATAAGACACATCATCTGAAACCTCATTTTTATACAATCATGTTACCAAATCATGATGGTCAACACCATATAATATCACACAATCCATTCTATCATCCTGATGATGTTATCACCTCAATATGAAAACCATGTCACCTAAACATGTTATAAACCTCACCCATGTATCTCGGGCCACACCTAACCTGATGAACTACATCACCTCAGTCCAGGTGATTGACATCAACCCAATCATCATGCCAATCATGTCATGTTATTATGGAACCAATCATATCATTATAAATATTTAAATTTAATTTAAATCAGTCACTCAGCCTAACCTTATCAGTTTGGTTCAAGCTTGTTACCTGAAATAACCATTTTTAATGGGACAAGACTATTCCCATAGGCATATCATATCACTGACTTATTAATTTAATGGAACCAATTATTTTGTAGGGGTTTCTCATGGTCTACCCACATGGTGCATTTAGAACGCAGCCCTAAAACTTATGTAAAATCAAGGAGAAATCTAGACACCACCTACCTTAGGCTATTAATAACTAGCTCATCTAACATCGGCTTCTAACTAGATTCAAATTGATAGAAATCGGTATTTTAGATGAACACCATTAAAATAGGGTAAAAAATGCATGGATTTAGAAATATGTATGGAGAGATAAATATAAATGAAAATATAGAAGATTAAATGTATTACCAAGACAAATATGAAGCCCCCAATGAATAAAGGATTGAACTTTGAATGAAAATGATCCCTCATAACCTAGGTAGACGAAGAAATGAAGAATCCCCCAACTCTATACGGTAGAAAAAATAATAGGGGAGGAAAATTAATAATGTAGGATGGGTATTTTGGGAATTTTACTCTTTTAAAAGTGGTTCATGGTTAGCTAACATGTTTTGGATTACCATGCTCAAATCGTGAGCACTCACTATCGCAGATTGATCACCCCTTGTATGTTTAAGTTCATGGTTTACCGAACCATGCACAACCCATGAAAATGCCAATATTCAAGGCTCCCACCACTAATGGTTAGAACCATGGTTTTTCAAAGTATGCACAAATCTTGTGAATACCCTCAGATAAAAACTACAGAGGTCTCATACGACTGTGTTCCACCACCCATAAAATTTTCCAAACTATCTACATTGATAAAGAAAATGTCACACAATTACTCTTGGGAGGCCACACGATTTTTCCAAACTGTGTGCCTTTTTCTTCTCCTTCCCAAAACTGTGTTTTTAGGCCCCATTGCACCCAAAACTCACCTAAAACCCTAAGGTATTTATCGGGCCTTAAAACCAATCTAAAAATAAGGCCTTGGGTCAATAAAATCCCTAAATGTAGTTTATAAGATCAAAAAAATCATCCCACTCACTAAACACAAAAATTTTAATAGGTTGTGAATTTTTAACCCATTCAAAAACATGAGATGCTCCAATATCCCCACCCTCGGGATGTTCCAATATCCCCACCTTAACATAGATCATCCCCATGCTATCAATATTTATACAATGATGATACCAAATATAATCATATCATTTATATCACCCAGGTCTACCCTGGTTATTAATTCATCGGTCAACTCTCCTCAAGGAACTCCCTACCTTAGGAGTTACATACTCAGTCACTTCTCAACACAAAATTCATAATTTCCATGGTCCATTATCCATAAATGAACTCAATGTTAACCCTTGGACACATTTTCATTTCTACACCTCATCAGGTTCTCAAGTCAGACTCATTTCATATCTAACACCCATCGTATTTTTCATATCAATAGATGCCCATATGTACTTGTGTCATATATGACATTGATAATAACATATATTTAATTAAATGACCATATTAATCTCAATTCCTCAGCACCTCATATAGAACATTCCACACATTGATACCCATATATCTACACACCTCATATAAATCCCACATTTCATTGATGCCTAGATGCAACTGGTTAGTCCAAAATCAATAAATATGCACCTTATGCATCAAAACTGGCCAGATCCCAAACAAAATAAAACTGGGTTATGTATGTAATCACAAAATACATATTAATATAGTCATCTCCCCAACCTTCTCTGACCTTGGAATCTCAATTGTGTGCACCTAGCCTAAAGCCTAACTGCCTGAATCCTGACACCCCTCCCCTATGAAGATACAATGTCTACTAGCCACTGACCCCACTACTGGGTCCCAATATCTATTCAATGGACTTCATGCATAGTTGATTCATAGATACCAACTCCAGTAACCTCTTCCAGTCTAACGTCATATCCCTGAGTTTTCCCCATTCCCTAACTCTCAATTGTTTGAGAATGCTTGTTGCAGGACCTTTCAAGATGATCCACCTTTCCACAGGACTATCACTCCTTTAGAGGCCACTAACACTGAGTCTAGACAAGTCCTGGTTGACTACACTAGAAGCACACTATGAAAGACACACTCCTTGGTGGTATGTCAGAGTCTCTATCCAAAATTTTTCATGTTACTTGAAGCATCACCTTTAAAATTTCCTTAAATCTTCACCAAACTCGAATAAGAATAGTATTTAAAATTCCCTTTGTCTATCATCGTATGGTTTATTTCCTCTGAAAAAATACGTTAGCCTAAAGATATTTACCTTCACCATCAAAAATGCGGCAATAAATCCTCAAAACGTCGCACCATGGTGATGTTGTACCCATAATAGAAGGTGGAAATCATAACAGGTCTATGAAGGTGGTCGCATATTCCAGGATGGATGTGCCCCCAAATAGAGATTCATGAAATCACGGGCTCTGTCTTCACTCAGCCTCTCAGCAAAAAAGTGCTCGATGAACTTAGCCTCCAAATCCTTCAAAGATATTTCCTCATGTATTCCCAGCTAAACCATTACATCCCACCAACATTTCTCCATTCCTCTGAGCGTGTTCATTACCAGCTTCACCCTCCAAAATGGGGGTTTCTCAAGATTATCAAAGACAGTTTGGACTAACTCAATCGAATTCTATACTTCTTACGGTCCACCCACACCCTGAAATGATGGTGGGTGCTAATAATGGAACCCATTTTCAAGTATGACATATATGGTTCAACTCCTTGATAAACTCTATAAATTCCATGTATGATCTAAACCAGACTCTCTGTAATGCCCCAAAATGATAAAAGGTTAAATGATTAAATGATATGACTCATGTCAACAAGGAGCACTTTCCTTTTCGGGAGCCTACCTGATTTGAACTCCACTGTTATGCGTGCTTGGCCTGGAGTAGTGATCAGGATGAGTGACTTTCGGGGACGTTTTCTCAGGGTATGTGTGAGTGAGGACAAAACACACTTGAAAGGACATGTGTTTTCTTGTGGGGACTGTCATTAGTCCGATGACCCATTCAGGCACGTGGGTGGCCCCGAGGGTGGGGACCACGTGTATGCGGGGCAACTGGTGGTACCTGGTGGGCTAGGACTCGATGGCCTTGTTAAGGCGGGGGGGGGGGGGGTTGGCTGTCACTGGGACCCAGTTTTCACATTTGGTATCAGAGGTTGTACCCAGCCTTATGTCAGGTGCACTGCCCGGGTTGAGATGTAGGGTCCACAATGAGCACGTTGTTCTCTAGGGGGGGGGTGATTGTAACACCTCAAAATGATATAGGGTTAAATGATTAAATGATATGACACATGTCAACAAGGTTCACATTTCTTTTAGGGATCCTATCTGATAAAAACAACACAGTTAAGCATGCTTGTCCTAAAGTAGTGATTAGGATGGGTGTCCTTCTGGGAAGTTTCCTAGGGTGTGTGTGAGTGAGGAAAAAGCACACTGGAAAGGACATGTGTTGGCATGTGGAGACTATCTTTATTCAGATGTCCCGTTCAGTCATGTGGGTGGCCCCTAGGGTGGGGACCATGTGTCTGCAGGGCAACTGGTGGTACCTGGTGGGCCAGGACCCGATGACCATGTTAAGGCAGGGTTGTTGTGCTGTCACCAGGACCCAGTTGTCAAACTCTCCCTAAGATGCTCATCCAACCATGGCCCAATGTGTACCTTCTGCGATTGTCCCACTAGTGATGAAGCCTATTCCTATGTCTCATGATCATCCCTACCCTTATGGGAATAATTCTAACCCTCAGGGGCCTCATCCTATGCATGATCATGTGACGCCATATCATCGCCATCCTTATGCTCCATCAAAGACCATATAGGTGGCATCCCACTAAATAGAAATAAAATGGTCGAACATCCATAAAATTAAATATATATATATATATATATGGTAATGTAGTAACATGATTCATAAACTCACCACGCTTAAAATCCCCTACCGCACCATTTCACACGACATCTGGCCTCATAGATCCTTACCCAACAATATCATGGTCAGGTATCAAAAATCACCTAACCTCATTTCCCACTACCTGTAAGAACCCATATTTCTTTCTCAGGAATGGATATTGTTTTCTGGTGTTTTTGAGAAAAAGGGGAGTTTTGGAAATGTATAGAGTACATGCTGTGAACTTAGAATTACACGCCATGTACGTGGTTGCCGTGGGTAGTCGTGTATTGCCTGTGTAAATTCCATGTACATTGCCGTGTGGGATGACCTGGATAACTTTTAAATCAAAGGAAAGTTCGGGCATGTGCATGGCGTGTACATTAAATGAACATGCCACATACATTTCTTTTTATTTGTTAAATCAGACCGGGGTCACGCCTCATTTACAAAACACCCTTATTTTAGCTCTGCCTCATCTAAGAGTGACTGGGAACAACGATTATTCTTTGATCCCCAGACCCGTCGTATGTGCTCTGAATCAACTGTTGTCGATTACGTTGGAATCACCATGATGATTTATTCATTCTTATGGGGACTCTTCTCTTGTGTCCTCTTCTTTCCTGTGATATCCACGGTTGAGAATTTTGACATTTTTGTAGATCTATGGTGTTATAGGTCGATTACAAGGCTGAGGTTCAACTATAACGATCATACAACATTGAGATAGGTTTTTTGTTCCTTTCCATAGCTTTTATTTGAGTTATATATGAAAAATTTCCCAATACCCTAGTTTAAGGTATTGTGTATTTAGGTAATTTAACCCTGTTAATGTCTGCTATTATTTTATTGCATGAGTAAGGATATTGGATTTTCAATATGGTTTATTTTTTATATAATGGATGTGTTTTCCCTTGTTTTATTGTTTTGGACATTGGGTCCAAAACTACCCGTTAGGTTGCTTTGTTTTCCATGGATAGGGTTGATAGGATATAGTGATATTATCTATTATATTGTGATATAATTTTTAGATGTTTATCCAAGTAGTATATTTTGATTTACATTGGTTTCTGAATATCATTTTTGCATGATTAAATTTCACAGGGCTATGGGAACTTGGTGTAGTTACACCATAGGGGGAATGGACGTTGAGGGCTTCCCTAGAGTGTGTGTTATACTTTTCACCTTCCAAGACCATTGGGGGGATGGACGTGAGTGATCCCTCCGAGTGTTTGTAGTTCCACCTTGTGAGACCATAAGGGGGATTATAAATTGAGTGCTTCCCTAGAGTGTCTGTAGTTTACAATTACGAGACCACCAGGGGAATTGATGGTTAGTCCTTCCTCAGAGAGTTTATGTTAAAGTTGAACCAGAGCTGTTAGAATCTGAGAACTTCCAAGAGTGTTTTTTTGTGTTTTTTTGGTTGATTAATTTTATAAATGTAAATGAATGTAGTTTGTAACGACCCAAAATTTCATTAATGGAAAATCCCTCTTGATCCAGTTAAATGTTTCTTTATGTTTTTATATGATGTCAACTTCTTTAGTTTAACGTTAAGATTTGTGACCGTTACTTTTATAGCCGTTGAACAGTGATCATCTGGGTAGTTTAAATATAAGGCTTTAACGAACCAATTTTCTACTCAGACAAAGGAAGTGATGGCCTCATCCAGTAGAATTGCCCCTTACGAAGCCCATTTGTCGGAGCTCGGAAGGGAGGTGGCATCTTTGGGCTTTGCCCTTGACCAAGCCCAAGCTGAGCTTCATCAAGTCAAGCTCGAACGTGATCGTCTACAGTAAAAATGGAAGTTGATAGAGATTACCACTCGAGCAATGTTATCCGAGAAACCCCAAGAGTCTGTCACCATCGCACACCTTACCCTTAGGTCTTATGCGGCTATTTTAAGGGGTTATGTAACAAATAAGTAGCACCATGTTCATGTACATTATTTTTTGTATATAATAATGAATATAATTTCTAGTCATTTTTGATGCATTGTAATTAGTTTTTAAAGTACAAATGATGTTTTTAGTTATTATTTAATTAAGAATTATATTTTATTAAATTAAAGGATTTTTGAATTAAATAATATTTTAATAAAATATAATTATTAATATTAAATTAATTTTTATTAAATATAAATGATCTTATAATTTTATGAATGCAATTAAAATTTTTATTAAGGTTTGAAAGCCATTTCTGTCAAAACCCGTGAATTTTTTATAAATGTCGGTTTTTATTTTAAAAGTGAAAATTCACATATTTAGAAAATTATTTAGATAAAATAAATATTATTTTTGGAATCAGGATGTCGAAATTATCCAACGGTGAATTTTTCATAATTTTCTGAGACAGTCAAATTTTTGGGTAAAAATTAAATACCATTTAAATATATAATGTGTTTTATGACATCATAATGACCCAATGGTGATGTAATAAAATACCATAATCCTTATGTTCGGATAATATGTGTTTTATCATTAAAATAATGAGGTTTTGGGTTTGTTTGACTCACTTTTCAAAGCATTAATGGAGCCCTCAAGACTTATTCAACACTTTGCCTTTTTAAATTAATTTCCATGGGAGTGTGACTCACCTCCACATAATAAACCATAATTTTTTAATAATTTCGGACCTTGGCCTTGTAAAATATTGTTTTCCTCTTTTCTTTTTCAAGAAACCATGGGCAAATACCATGGGATGGTTTGTGGATTGGATTATTTTAATATAAGGGGTCCCAAACCTAAATAATAAAGAATTCTCTCACCTTTCCTATATAAACCCACCCAAGCTCCCACTTCCTCCTCACTCAAAGACCTTGAAGTTCGTCCCACCTTTTCCCTACTCTCTCTAGAATCCTCCCAAGGTGCCCCAAGCTCCCAAGAAGCCTCTCACAAGCCTCTCTCTAGCCTTTGGAGGCACACTTCCAAGTAAGGGGTTTTCTTCCTTTCTCATTTTTTTGTCAATTTTCGTTAAGTTGTATTGACCTTTTTATTTCAATTATGAATGTTGGGGTATGGTTTCTCACCTCCCCCATACTGCCCTCTTATTGTTTGAATGATGGGAGAACCCTTTCTCTCTCATTAAATGTCTCCCATGTACACCCGTTACTATGCCGAAATTCCGAAAGGAACCTTTTTTTTCCTCTTTTATATTCAAGCAATACTTTTGTATCATGAATCTAAATTCCTTTTCAATTGTTGGGACATGTATCTATATGACCTTCTTACTGTCCATTACATGTAAATATGAAGAGGAACCCCTTTCTCTCTCATCATCCTTTTTATGAATTCTTATGTCACGCCGTTACGCTGCCGAAATCACACCGATTTTCTAAGCCAATATCATTGTGTAGTGAATACCATGCCCATTTCTCCATCAAGGGTATTCACCTTTATGCACATTTACTTATTGATTGTAAAGTTTCATGTATGAATTCCACATTCGTTTATCGTGGAATAAATGAATATGTTTTATGAATCCATGTTTTATGATCCATGTGGCACACTTATGCATGAAATGAAATGTTTAAGAAGGGTGCGCCCTGATAGCGCTCCAATGCATTGGGTAAAGTATAGTATCACGATACGTCATGTGCAATGAGTGTTTACTCATGATAATTCAAGTGAAATGAGGGTTTACTCGTGCTTCAAGTGCAATGAAGGTTTACTCATGCTCCATGTGCAATGAGCCTTGGCTCATGCTAATTCAATGTTAAGTGTTGTTTCCACATTTCCATGTTATGATTATCATGCTTTATCATGCCTTTATGTTCATGTCTCTCTTATGCTCTATTGATATGCCTATTGCCTAACATGTATTGTACTCCTCATGTTATTCATTATGTACTCCCTTACTGGGCTTTATAGCTCACCCTTTTCTTATGCATGTCCTCAGGTTATCCCATGCAATGCTAAGTACGAAGGAATGTAGTGGTCATGTAAAGGAAGTTTTCAATAAGGATGTTGTATTTCAAGTTTAAAGTTTTTATGTAATGATCCTAAGCCCCAAAGACACTAAACCTCTCGATCTTCTTTGTTGTATCAAGTGAAGTTTTATGTAATAAAGCATGTTTAAGTTTTAATAAAAGCAGGGTTGTCATAGTTGGTATCAGAGGATAGGTTTAGTTATTTTTGGGATTAGGAAACCCTAGTAAAGCCTTAGATACAAGACTAATCATAATAAAAACATCCCTAAGTTTTGGTAAATACTAAGTAAGGGGTTTATCAAACAAATACATCCCTGTATGGATACGAGCAGGTAGAGGCGGCTCTGGCACAGATGTATCCTAGGGGTAAAACCCGAAAACACCGCTTTGAGCTAGACTCGAACAGGAACTGGTGCATGACAACGGGCCTTGCTGCACTCTTGGTTACGACACTCCCGGGGGATATGTTTTGATAAATTCACAATCTTAGTATGAACCCTTATTAAGGGAAAAATGCCCCTAAGGATATATGTTAGAAGGAAGATCATGAAAAGCCTGGATTGAATCCTATAGACTCATGAGTTAAAGAGATTAAAGTTTATTTATAAGTCATCAACTTTTGTCTTTGGATTACCCTTTATGTGTTACCCCTAACTTTCCTTTTATTCCAGCCAATGGCCGGTAATAGGAGAACTCGGGCTAACAACCGTTGTGAAGATCAGTGTGACGATTGTACTGATGAGATGCCCAATCCAATGGGAGTGGGAATCGCGAACTTTGTCACGCTTCTCTCTCAGCTAACTCATGTTTTGAATAGAAACACTGGTCAAGAGGAACGTTCAACCCCCCCTAAGAAAGAACAAGTCGCTATTGAAAGCTTCATCAGACAAAGGCCTCCTACTTTTAGTGGATCATCCGATCCCACGATTGCTGAACAATGGATCAACTCCATTGAAAAGATATTCTCCATCCTACAATGCTCTGAAAAAGAGAAGGTTCTCCTGGCGGCTTATCGTATGGAGGGTGAAGCTGATCAATGGTGGACGTTGATCAAAAATACGAAGCCTGAGGAGGAGATCGAGGCTTTGGAATGGAAGGTATTCCGGAAGATGTTTTTCGATAAATATTTTCCATGCACCCTCCGTCTTAAGATGGAATGGGACGTCCTTTCCCTCAAGAAGAAAGATGAGGAATCTGTGGGAGTGTACGAGGCAAACTTCACAAGGCTTGCACGATACGCTTCCGGCTTTGTCGTTACCCCCGAATGCAAGGTTGACCGCTTCTTTGGTGGGATGAAGCCTAGCTTGCGGAAAGCATTAGGGATCCGTGACTTCGACAGCTATGAGGAAATTGTCTGATGTGCCCTCAAGGTTGAAATGGAGATCAGAGAATCACAGGGGTATCATGGGGACAAGAAGCCTAAGGTGGACATCAATGCTGGTGGTCCGATGGATAAATCCAACGGCGCTAAGAAATTCCAGCACCCCACTTGCCAAAAGTGTGGAAAAAAGCACCCTGGAAATTGCCTTAGGGGGACAAGAAAATGCTTCAAGTGTGGAAGAGAAGGGCACCTAGCTGTTAACTGTCAGCAAGAAGGACCCGCGGCTGCGACGGAGGGGAGAAACACTCCGTTCGAACCTCAACGCGTTGTTCAATGCTTCAAATGCAAAGAACCGGGTCATTTTGCGAATTAGTGCCCTAATCCAAGGGTTATCGGAGGCAATCAACAACCTCCAAGACAGCAAGGAAGAGCTTTTGCCATCACTTCTGCCGAAGTGAACCCCGACAACGAAGTGGTGACAGGTACGCTAGTTATTCATTCAAGAATAGCGAACGTAATTTTTGATTCAGGTTCTACGCATTCTTTTATATCTCAAAAGTTTAGTAGAATAATCCCTGCACCACCACAAATCATGGAAGTAAAGATGTCGGTGAGTACGGAAAATGGGGCAATCATTGCATCCCATGAGTATAAGTCCTCCCCTGTTATAATCTGTGGATTGAATTTCTCGGCGAACCACTTCATACTCCCTTTGATGGAATTTGATGCAATTCTTGGTATGGATTGGCCTTCCTTATATAGAGCCAATATAAATTGTCGGGAGAGGGAAATCACACTCCATATAGAGAATCGACCCCCGATTCTTTACAAGTGTCAAGAGGAAGATGAATCTCCTTTAGCTCCATCATCTCAAGCATGGATATTACTGCCTTATGAGCACGCATATCTGGCTCAGATGATTGAGTCCAAGGAAGAAACCACCCTTGAAGAAATGCCTATTGTGAGGGAATTCGCTGAAGTATTTCCCGAGGAACTTCCTGGTCTTCCTCCAAGAAGAGATGTTGAGTTTTCAATTGAACTTACACCTGGGGCGCTACCAATATCCAAGACTCCATATAGAATGGCTGTGGTTGAGCTTGAAGAACTGAAGAAACAACTACAGGAGAATCTGGATAAAGGGTTTATACGCCCAAGTGCATCACCATGGGGTGCACCAGTCCTCTTCGTCAAGAAGAAGGATGGGTCAATGCGGCTTTGCATCGATTATCGTGAACATAACAAAATCACGATAAAGAACAAGTATCCTCTCCCAAGAATCGATGACTTGTTTGATCAGCTACGTGGAGCACAATACTTCTCCAAGGTCGACTTGCGGTCGGGATATTATCAAGTAAGGGTGAAGAAGGAAGATATCCCCAAGACTGCTTTTCGTACAAGGTACGGGCACTATGAATTCATAGTAATGCCTTTTGGACTCACCAATGCTCCAGCAATATTCATGGACTTGATGAATAGAGTCTTTAGAGATTACCTAGATAAATTTGTGGTAGTCTTTATAGATGATATTCTAATATACTCCAAAACCAAGGAGGACCATGAGGAGCATTTAAGAACTGTACTGGAGACTTTGCGCAAGGAGAAGCTCTATGCCAAGTACAGCAAGTTTGAGTTCTGGTTGAAGGAGGTCTCATTCTTGGGCCATATCATCACAAGCAATGGGATATCTGTGGACCCCTCCAAAACAGATGCAATTGAAGGATGACCGAGTCCAACATCGGTAACTGATATCCGTAGCTTCTTAGGGTTAGCTGGATATTATCGACGATTTGTGAGAAATTTCTCACGATTTTCCAACCCTCATACCAAGCTAACTCAAAAGGGATTAAAGTTTGCTTGGAGTGATGAATGCGAAGAAAGCTTCAAGGAGTTGAAAATGAGGCTTATCACTGCACCTGTGCTCACTTTACCCACAAGTGGGGAGATTTTTGTGGTATTCAGTGATGCTTCGAAGAAGGGCTTAGGATGTGTGCTGATGCAAAATGATAAAGTGATATCCTATGCCTCAAGACAGTTGAAAATCCATGAGTGAAACTATCCAACGCATGATCTGGAGTTGGCGGCGGTGATCTTTGCCATGAAAATCTGGCGGCATTATCTCTATGGAGAGAAATGTGAGATATATACTGACCACAAGAGTCTTAAATATATATTCACACAGAAAGAGCTTAATACACGCCAGAGAAGATGGATAGAGCTCATAAAGGATTATGACTGTTCAATACATTACCACCCTGGGAAGGCAAACAAGGTGGCGAATGCCCTAAGTAGAAAGGATCCAGCAATTCTATCAATGATGAGAATTGAGAAGGATCCAATCTTCTTAGACTTGATGAAGATGGACGTGGGAATCATAAAGAAGGGAACATCATCAATCCTTTCACAAATGATTGCTCAACCATCTCTTTTGGAAAGGTTAAAGGATGCTCAAAAGGATGATGCGGGAATCCAAGAAAAAGTGGAAGCTATCAAAAAGGGAAAATCCTCAGAGTTTAATGTTAATGAAGAAGGAATTGTGCAGTTTGGGAAAAGACTATGTGTTCCATCAAGTTCGGAGCTGAAGAAGGAACTTTTGGATGATGCACATAGTTCAAATTTCTCTATTCACCCAGGGAGCACAAAGATGTATCAAGATCTCCGAGAAAACTTTTGGTGGGATAATATGAAGAAGGAGATCGCTGAATATACATCAAATTGCCTGGTGTGTCAGCAAGTGAAGGCAGAGAGGCAGAAGTCTAAGGGGATGATGCAACCATTGCCCATACCAGAATGGAAATGGGAGAACATCACCATGGACTTCATCACTGGACTTCCAAGGACATCCAAAAGCAACAATGCAATCTGGGTTATTGTGGATCGTCTTACAAAGACTGCACACTTCATTGCTATTCGAGAGGATTTCTCTTTGGATCAACTGGCACGGATATATATCAGGGAAGTGGTACGGTTGCATGGAGTACCACTATCTATTGTGTTTGACCGAGATCCAAGATTTACCTCTAAGTTTTGGAAGAGTCTTCAACATGCTATGAATACTGAACTGAACTTCAGTACGGCCTATCATCCTCAAACTGATGGCCAATCCGAGCGGACTATCCAAACACTTGAGGATATGTTGAGAGCGTGCATAATGGACTTTAAAGGAGGATGGGATCAACATCTTCCTCTAGTTGAGTTCTCTTATAATAATAGTTTCCACTCGAGCATCCAAATGTCACCATATGAAGCCCTGTATGGGAAAAGGTGTAGAACACCGACATGTTGGGATGAGGTCGGTGAACGTAAGCTGCTTGGACCAGAAATGGTCGAAGAAATGGTGGAGAAGGTGAAAACCATTCAGCAGCATATCAAGGCAGCCCAAAGTCAACAGAAGAGTTATGCAGATAATCGTCGACGAGACCTTGAGTTTAAAGTCGGAGATATGGTGTTTTTACGCATATCTCCGTGGAAGAAGGTCATGAGGTTTGGAAAGAAAGGGAAGTTAAGTCCAAGGTACATCGGCCCATTCAAGATTCTTGATCGTGTTGGGGCTGTGGCCTATCGACTAGCACTTCCACCTACTATGGCCAAAGTGCATGATGTCTTCCATGTATCCCTCTTAAGGAAGTACATACCAGACCCTTCACATGTACTCTCTTCTGAGGTGGTACAATTAGAAGACGATCTTTCTTATGAGGAGCAACCAGTGAAGATCTTAGATCGTAGAGGAAAAGTTCTACGAAATAAGACAATGCCCCTCGTCAAGGTGTTGTGGAGAAACCACAAGTTTGAAGAAGCATCTTGGGAGTCGGAGGATATGATGAAGCTAGGTTACCCACATTTGTTTTAGTGTGGGAAAAGGAAAATTTCGAGGGCGAAATTTCTTAAGGGGGGAATGTTGTAACGACCCAAAATTTCATTAATGGAAAATCCCTCTTGATCCAGTTAAATGATTCTTTATGTTTTTATATGATGTCAACTTCTTTAGTTTAACGTTAAGATTTTTGACCGTTACTTTTATAGCCGTTGAACAGTGATCATCTGGGTAGTTTAAATATAAGGCTTTAACGAATCAATTTTCTACTCAGACAAAGGAAGCGATGGCCTCATCCAGTAGAATTGCCCCTTACGAAGCCCATTTGTCGGAGCTCGGAAAGGAGGTGGCGTCTTTGGGCTTTGCCCTTGACCAAGCCCAAGCTGAGCTTTATCAAGTCAAGCTCGAACGTGATCGTCTACGGGAAAAATGGACGTTGATAGAGATTACCACTCGAGCAATGTTATCCGAGCAACCCCAAGAGTCTGTCACCATCGCACACCTTACCCTTAGGTCTTATGTGGCTATTTTAAGGGGTTATGTAACAAATAAGTAGAACCATGTTCATGTACATTATTTTTTGTATATAATAATGAATATAATTTCTAGTCATTTTTGATGCATTGTAATTAGTTTTTAAAGTACAAATGATGTTTTTAGTTATTATTTAATTAAGAATTATATTTTATTAAATTGAAGGATTTTTGAATTAAATAATATTTTAATAAAATATTATTATTAATATTAAATTAATTTTTATTAAATATAAATGATCTTATAATTTTATGAATGCAATTAAAATTTTTATTAAGGTTTGAAAGCCATTTCTCTCAAAACCCGTGATTTTTTTTATAAATGTCGGTTTTTTATTTTAAAAGTGAAAATTCACATATTTAGAAAATTATTTAGATAAAATAAATATTATTTTTGGAATCAGGACGTCGAAATTATCCAACGGTGAATTTTTCATAATTTTCTGAGACAGTCAAATTTTTGGGTAAAAATTAAATACCATTTAAATATATAATGTGTTTTATGACATCATAATGACCCAATGGTGATGTAATAAAATACCATAATCCTTATGTTCGGCCAATATGTGTTTTATCATTAAAATAATGAGGTTTTGGGTTTGTTTGAATCACTTTTCAAAGCATTAATGGATCCCTCAAGACTTATTCAACACTTTGCCTTTTTAAATTAATTTCCATGGGAGTGTGACTCACCTCCACATAAGAAACCCTAATTTTTTAATAAGTTCGGACCTTGGCCTTGTAAAATATTGTTTTCCTCTTTCCTTTTCCAGAAACCATGGGCAAATACCATGGGATGGTTTGTGGTTTGGATTATTTTAATATAAGGGGTCCCAAACCTAAATAATAAAGAATTCTCTCACCTTTCCTATATAAACCCACCCAAGCTCCCACTTCCTCCTCCCTCAAAGCCCTTGAAGTTCGTCCAACCTCTGCCCTACTCTCTCTAGAATCCTCCCAAGGTGCCCCAAGCTTCCAAGAAGCCTCTCACAAGCCTCTCTCTAGCCTTTGGAGGCACACTTCCAAGTAAGGGGTTTTCTTCCTTTCTCATTTTTTTGTCAATTTTCGTTAAGTTGTATTGCCCTTTTTATTTCAATTATGAATGTTGGGGTATGGTTTCAAACCTCCCCCATACTGCCCTATTATTGTTTGAATGATGGGAGAACCCTTTCTCTCTCATTAAATGCCTCCCATGTACACCCGTTACTATGCCGAAATTCCGAAAGAAACCTTTTTTTTCCTCTTTTATATTCAAGCAATACTTTTGTATCATGAATCTAAATTCCTTTTCAATTGTTGGGACATGTATCTATATGACCTTCTTACTGTCCATTACATGTAAATATGACTAGGAACCCCTTTCTCTCTCATCAGCCTTTTTATGAATTCTTATGTCATGCCGTTACGCTGCCGAAATCACACCGATTTTCTAAGCCAATATCATTGTGTAGTGAATACCATGCCCATTTCTCCATCAAGGGTATTCACCTTTATGCACATTTACTTATTGATTGTAATGTTTCATGTATGAATTCCACATTCCTTTATCCTGGAATAAATGATTATGTTTTATGAATCCATGTTTTATGATCCATGTGGCACACTTATGCATGAAATGAAATGTTTAAGAAGGGTGCGCCCTGATAGCGCTCCAATGCATTGGGTAAAGTATAGTATCATGATACGTCATGTGCAATGAGTGTTTACTCATGCTAATTCAAGTGCAACGAGGGTTTACTCGTGCTTCAAGTGCAATGAGGGTTTACTCATGCTCCATGTGCAATGAGCCTTGGCTCATGCTAATTCAATGTTAAGTGTTGTTGCCACATTTCCATGTTATGATTATCATGCTTTATCATGACTTTATGTTCATGTCACTCTTATGCTCTATTGATATGCCTATTGCCTAACATGTATTTTACTCCTCATGTTATTCATTATGTACTCCCTTACTGGGCTTTATAGCTCACCCTTTTCTTATGCATGTCCTCAGGTTATCCCATGCAATGCTAAGTACGAAGGAATGTAGTGGTCATGTAAAGGAAGTTGTCAATAAGGATGTTGTATTTCAAGTTTAAAGTTTTTATGTAATGATCCTAAGCCCCAAAGACACTAAACCTCTCGATCTTCTTTGTTGTATCAAGTGAAGTTTTATGTAATAAAGCATGTTTAAGTTGTAATAAAAGCAGGGTTGTCATATAGTTGAAATTTTAGGATTGTTTACTTTTGAGTAGTTCCTTATTTATTACTTCATTTTTCATATTTCCTACCATATATATTCACTGGAAGTTAGGCATGGATCTTTGTGTGGTTGTGTACTAGGATTTTTCTCACACTCTGTTTGGCTCAGGATTTGGGCCCAAATAGGTTATAATGTTGCAGGTATACACAAGGGAAATCTCCCTTCTACTTCATGTAGTTGATTGCTATAGAGGTGGAGAGTATGGGACCAAGATGAGGCTTATGATGCTGTAGGAGTTATTAAATTTTTTCCTTTTGTACTTCGGTATAGTATTGTATTCCAGCATTGTGACATGTTTGGCTACATTCTTAGACATATGTGACGTGCATCATTTATATATTCTCCAGTGTATAGGGAAAATCTGATTTACCTCGATTATTTCTATTTTTCTGTTTTTTCAATTATTACAGTTGATTTGATTTCACAGATGGGTGATTCACATGTTTTTGTGCTATTATCATTGATATCATTGAGGTTCTATTTTTTTTAAACCCAATTTGATGATGGTATTCCATCTCATGCATCATATAGGAAGTTGATAGAGATAACATGTCATGCATTCTTGTCATACCATTTAGGGTGGATTACTAATTTCATGATTTTTTATAGATGTTGTGCTAGATATTCATGTTTTTGTGATGTATTCCTTGATAAAATACCTACTACTTGATAGGGTATTGTTTTGGGTAAGGGTTCATTTGAATGGGCACCGAAATTTTTCCCTTGAGGTGTTACAGGCCCTCATGGATCAAAGTTTGGTGGATCATGTGTTGATTTCATAGTTATACTTGTTATGTGACATGAATATGATGCTAATCTTTGATTCGTGGAGAGTATGGGCCCTCAAAAATCAGAATTTGGCACTTTATTGTTTGTTTGAGCATTTTTATGGGTTCTGGAGTTGTTTCTGAGCCTTATTGTTCGGGAAAACCCATAATAAATATTGTGTATTGATGAATACATTCCATGAATCCTTCCTTTCAAGAAGTAACTATTTTTCTTAAGTACACATTGTGTACAATATGAACATGGAGTGTAATCCTTGACCTTGTGATTTCATGTGTCGGAAGGGACATGGGGCTGGTAAATCCTTAGTGGAACACGCTGCGTACCGAAAGTGCATGTCGTATTGTAGAGGCCATGTGTTCAGCCATGTGACTAACGAAGAGGATGGATGAAATCCTTCTAGTACATGCCATGCCTATCATAAAAATGACACATAGAGTCAGTCATGTCTCCGACCATGTGACTAACGACACTGGCGGTTGAAACCTAAGTGGTACACGCCATGTCAGGAACAAACTTGTCGTGTAGTTTTCTTCTAGGAGAGAGCCATGTGGTTTAGCTGTGTAGTGGAACTGAGGAAGGGGGAAAGTATTCAAGTACACTCCCATGTAAATACTTAAAGGAAAACACCGTGTAGTGGTTATACATTCCGTGTATCCATGTTTTGAAGAACATGAATGATTCTTTCTCATGTTACTTTCTTGAACATATAAGTTTTAGTTCTGGATGATATTGAACTTTTATATGTGTTTGACCTTCCATAGTCATGCCACCGAGATGACTTTTGGTTGTATTCTAGATACTGGCCAATGATTAGACACTGGAAATGGTAGGTAAAGGACTACCAACAGATCCTTCCATCATGTTTATCTTGTCTCCAGCCGTTATCCTGGATATAGGTGTCGATGCATGGTTTCGAGAAGGCATCATGAGGTTTATACAGACATTCCTGGGAGCGCCACATTCTACCCCATGTATGGAATAACTGACATGGGTCATTTAGCATAAGCATCCTCCTACTTTATCAGTGGATGGAGGACCTCAGGATACAAAGTCATGGTTAGTAGCCATACTGTCGATCTTCAAACATCTGGAGACGCCTCTATAGAGGAGGGTGAAGCTCTCTACGTATATGCTTCGAGATTATACCAAGATATGGTTGGATGTGATCTCATAGTCGGGACACTAGTAGGTTATGGATTAGGATGAGTTCTAGAGTTCCTTTTATGATTACATATACCCAGAGACTTTGAGGGACAATCGATCCCAAGAGATCATGAGTTTCGAGTAGGGTACTCTCTCAATCATAGAGTATTTTTCTCGCTTCACAGAGCTGCAGTGCTTCACACCCATTCCAGGGGGTGATGAGTTATTTATGGTGAGGAAGCTTGAATATAGTCTCAGGCATGACATACGATATCAGGTGAACATCTTTTGGATGACTTTGATAACTTCCATAGTCAACCAGGTGCTAATCACAGAGTGAAATATGAGGGATACTAGGGATCTGAGCCAGGGTAGCTCAACATCTGGAGTTAGCACCCATCCAACTGATGGTAGGAAGCACCATAGAGAGTCTACACATAGAGATTAAAGTAGGTGGAATACTTCCTCTGGTGTCCAGCTGGTGTGCTACCAATGTGGAAAGAGCGAGCATATGAGGACACATTTCCTGAGAGACCCTGGAGAGTTCAGATCTTGCGGTAATATGGGTCATCTTCAGCATCTCTATCTTTTTTTCTTACTAGCTGATGGTGATATGTGTTCTATTTTGACTCCTCATACTAGAGTAGGACCACTAGTCCCACATCAGACTGCGGGCTAGAGTTATTCAGGCCATTCAGGCTGAGGTGGTGGTTGTGGCCACAGTGGTCAGACATAGTGTTTTCAATTGTTGTAGGGTGGATCAGTTCAGGGATCTTAGTCATCATCACAGGGTCACGGTGAAGGTAAGGCTTTTGCAATAGAGCAGATACACCCGGGGTAGGATCCCGAAACCTCTACAATTAGAGGTACAATTCTAGTTGCCTCAATTTTAGCTTCTGCACTATTCAATATAGGGTATTCCCATAGTTTCATATATTTCACTGTTGTGGAGAGACATTGGCACTGTATCCCTAATTTTGTTGATATCTTTATGTTATACACTCATTTGGGGACTACAATGGTTGGTGTAAATCAGTGAAAAGAGTGACCTCTTGAGGTTGGTGGGTGTCACTTCTTATGAAACTCTATGTCTTAGAGATGACATGTTATGATGTCATTCTCATAATGGACTGGTTAGTTTCCTTCAAGTCTTTGTCTGATTGATATCATCATAGGGTGAGATTTATATCAACATAGGGTGGTTTGTTTCTATATAAGAGAGAATGGGACATCCATGAGAGAACAGTAGGACCCAAGCATCATGGGATGGGAGGAGTTACTACCCAGATTGATAGTCTGTATCTAGATGACCGGGGGACTTCACCGATGCACTTTCCTCTAGTGGTGTATCATTTCAAGGATGACTTTCTAGATGACCTTTCATGGTTGCCTCTGGAGTGAGAGGTGTACATTTCTATTGAGCTTGTTCTAGGGGAAAAAGTGTCAAATCCTCCTTATAGAATGGCTACACTAGAGTTACTAGAGCTCAAAACGTAGTTAAAAGAGTTACAAGAAAAGGGTTTCATCTGACCCACTACTTCTCCTTGGGGTTCGCCTATCCTATTTTCGAAGAAGGCAGGTGGTACCCTCAGACATTATGTGAACTATCAGAAGCTGAACTAGTTGATGGTCAAGAACTAATATCCCTTGCCAAGGATTGATGATCTCTTTGATCAGATTCAAGGAGTGAAAGGCAGTGTCGTGGGCTCCCTCAAATGATTAGTGGTTTTTGGGTACTTAGGTGCAGTAGAGTGGAAGACTAAGGTAGTCTCTCAATAGAGAAAGTAAATTAATACAACTTCTTAAAGGGGATTTAAAAATAATATTGAATAGAATTAAAATGCTTTTTGAAAGGATGGGGTTTTTTTATTGTTTATACAACTTGAAGAAGTTTGCTGGAAGAATATTTCATTTTTTTGGTTTTTAGTTTTGAAATGAAGTTTGATTAAAAAGACGCAACATGAATATGTTTTTTAGAAAATATTTTATAAGGTGTAATAGATCTAACACTACCTCTTCATTTACATATTAATAATTATCATTTAAATCAATATCCACTTAATTACTATCATCTAATTGGTTAACCCTTGAACCCTATGAGAGTTAACATAACTACAATGAAGATTTACTTAAACCCTAGTCTAGCTTCGGAACACGCAATTGCAGCACTTTGCTTTGATTGTTATTTTAAGGTTATCTCATGGTTAGTGGTTAATTAGATAACATATTCATTCTAGAAATGGGGACGAATTGTGTTTATGGATTTTATTTTAACTCTACAAACTTATCCCGTGTGGGGTTTTTATTACCAATTATGTTCGCACTCTCACAATTTACATAAAATCTCGACCTCGCGTGTTTCTGTGTCAATTGTTCAATTTCTATCTTAGTTTCATCAAATTTATAAACTCAATTCATGAATCATATCACGTTAATTATGATAGCTCAATGATTCAAAACAATTATGTTAATAGGGTAGAAGATAGATTGATCACTAAAAAACTACTCTTCCATGAGCAGTGTGGTCATCATGGAGACGTTTTGCATGACCAAAGGATTGAAAGTGTAGAACAAAATCTCATCTCCACTATTGATTCCAACCCAATTAGGAAGATTAATATAAGATTAAATGGGAAGAATGGAGAAGATGAATTGAAGAAAAATTTATCATACAAACATGAAGGAAAAAGAATTACAAAGAGGAGGTGGGAGAGGAGAGCCTTTTTGGAAGATATTGTTTCACAAATCCTTACTTATTCCATTAGTTTTAAGGGGCTCCAAAGAGACAACATTTCGGCCACACCTTCCCAAATCCTCGAACATCCCTCCCAAAGAGTGAAAGCATCCTTTAAATAGAGTAGGGGAGGGATAGGGCTACAAAACTTTATTAAATGTGAAAGGGAAATTTAGAAAAATATTTTAATCCCACTTGCACTGCATTTTTAACAACCAAAACGTGTGAATTGGCCGGTCTTCTAGCAGGATTATTTGTGAAGAATCATGTCCCCGAGATTCCCTAAAAATGTGGTCCCAATACAAGCCCATATGAAGAAGATATGACCAAAATTGTGATGTGATATCCATTCTGGATAGTTCAGTCCATCTTTGTCTTCATATCCCATTTACTCCCCTCCAATGCACGATCCAGCTCACATGTCCTGAACTTAATTTGTATCCCATTAAGTCAGATACACAGTTTCAAAATTAGAATTCAAAATTATTTAGAGAAAAATATTTATTCTCGAAATACTAGAGTGAATTATAAAAGGGTAAAATTGGAAATTTCATTAAATTTTCAAATGAATGATCTAACCCCAATTATTTCATAATTGAACGTATTTAGAACAATGTGAGGAAATCATATTATCTATTATTAATAAAATATTCAACAAAATTTTGTTTTATCAACTCCCCCACACTTTCCCTTTTGCACTCTTGGGAAAATCCTCATATCAAGTAAGCATCAATATCAAATCAAAACCAACTTTAAACACATATCTTTGAGATCCAACAATTAGACACTAAGAAACAAAAGATTTCATGCCTCATAAATACCATTATTTCAAGTTATTAATTTATTTCATTCAATATATTTCCACTTTATTTATCCTCCCATTAACAAAACACTTACCTCACTTTAATTTTCTCTTATTATACAAATGTCAATTTTTAGCAATTTCTTTCTCATATAAACGCATATCAGGGTCACAATAGGCTGGAAAAATTTCTACATCACCAATCGATGTGAGTCAAGGACATATGATTATCATGAGGTCTTTTCGGGGTTGTTCTGTGGCTTTAGGTTGGTAGGAGTTAGATGTAAAAAAACTCTAAGGCTGAATGAGGAGGGCTTGAATCTTTTTGATGTAAAATTGTATTAATCTAATTTTCACTTAAATATGGTCTCCTCATTAATACCCTTATCATAAATTCAGATCCATCATCATGAAAATTCATGGAAGTTTTACACCTTTCATCATTTCAGCAAAAAATATTTCAATCTTCTCCAAAATAGTTTTTTGTGAAAGCTCCAGATAGGCACAACATTCGTTCATTTTAGAAGCTCCAGAAAGTCACAACTTTACATGTCATGAAAGCTCCAGAAAAGGCACAACATTCAATTGAATAATTTTTTCAGCCACAAACACATCTCTTCTGAATTTAAATTTCCACCCAAAGTAACACATAATTTCATAGAATAACATGAGAGAGCTTCACCCCCCACTTATGTTGAACTAGATTATGCAATTTTACTTCCAAAGTTGGCTGGATAGAGAAAATTGGCTTGTAATGTGGCTAACCTAATAGGTTGTTCATGGATTATAAGGGCTAGAAGGAATAAATTTTCAAGGTTGGCTATTATAAAAAATTATTCTTTGATATAGGGGATTTAATAACCAAAAAATGCCTCAATCATTTTAACATAAGTACCGAAAACCCTCATGTTTTGACAGGAATAAATCAAATTCTGGCTAAATCAAGCATGGTTTGGATCTCTAAAGAAGTGAGGAGAATGTGAAGAATATTAAAAAAATGTTTAGAAGCCTTATAGGAATGTGATTTCTAATATAAAGACAGTGATATGTGGCATGGGATTGAAAATTCAGAGTACTTTTTTTGAAATTACAAAAGATTTGAACTGGAAACAAAGTTATTTTCAACATTTATTTAAGCTAGATTTCATGGGATAAATTGTTTCACTTATTAATATGGATTTAAAAATGGTGATGAGAATCATTTCATCACAAAATTTTAAAAAACACACAAAAAACTAAAATATAAACACCCAAAATTTAGAAACCACGATTTTTTTTGTTTTTTTATAAACAGGAAAAATATTGAAATTACTAAACTAAAAGGTTCCCTTCTCCACATTTAAAACATTGAATTTTCCTCAATGTTAACCCATGATATGATATATGGAAATAAAATGTATAATTTTAAATAGGACAAAACATAAAATATTTAAAGGTTTAGGAACAACCTGATATGCTCAAGTGATGATGGGGTCATGCTGTGTGATAAAATCCACTGCATCAATATGATGTCCCTCAAAGTATCTCTTCAAACATTCCCCATTGACTGTAAATCTCCTTCATGTGCCCTCTTTTGTGATCTCCACTATGCCATAAGAAAAAATGTTAGTCACAACATAAGGACCTAACCACCTGGAACACAACATGCCAGTCATCAGCTTCAGTTGTGAACTGTAGAGAAGGACTTTCTCTCCAACATGACACTCCCTTTGTTGGATCATTTTTTATGAGGTTCTTTGGATCTTTCCTTGTAGATCCGTGAGTTCTCATATGACGACAATTGAATCTCTTCAAGATCTTGAATTTGTAGCTTCCTTTGGATTCCTGCTTGGGCCAAATCCATGTTTCATTTCTTTATAGCCCAATAAGCCCGATGCTCAACTTCCACATGGAGATGGCATGCTTTCCCAAAAAAAAATCTAAAATGGGGGCATTCCGATGGGAGTTTTGTCTGCTGTCTTATATTCCCATAGTGCATCATCCAATCACATGCTCCAATCCGTCTTATTTGGTTGCTCTGTTTTCTTTAATATCTGTTTCAACTCATGATTTGAAACCTCAGCCTGGCCATTTGTTTATGGGTGGAATGGTGTTGATGTTTTGTGTGTCGCCCTATACTTATGAAGGAGTGAATCCAAATTCTGATTGCATAAGTGTGTCCCTTGGTCACTGATGATGGCCTTCGGTACTCCAAACCTGCAAATAATTTGTGCTTTGACAAACTCAACAACAACATGAGAATGATCAGTCCAGGTGTCCTTAGCCTCCACCCATTTACTCACATAATCAACAGAAACCAAAATGTACAAAAAACTAAAGTAACTAGGAAAAGGACCCAAAAAATCGATGCCCCATACATAAAAAATATCATAGAATAGTATGGGTTGTTGGAGAATCTCACATCTCCTAGAAATGTTACCAGTGTGTTGGAAATGAGATCGTGACTTAAAAATCACATGGGCATCATGGAATAAGCTAGGACAATATAATCCAGTGTCCAAAACATTCCTAGCTATCTGTTGGGGTCCAAAAGTGTCCACCGCAAGTAATTTTCTAACAAAATTGTAGAACAGACTCAAACTCATGATCAGGAACACACCTCCTAATAACATGGTCACTACACATACACCATAATTAAGAATCATCCCACACATAAAATCTAGACTCACGCTTTGACATTTGGACTTGATGTTTCTTTAAATATTCAAGGATTTCAGATGCAACAAGGTAGTTCACTAAATCTGCATACCAAGGCTACATAGCTGAGATGGAATAAAGATGATCATTGGGGAAAGTGTCTGGAAGTGGTACCTGGACCCAGGTGTCATCCTCTAGTGTGTGAGTAAGACTACTCATGTGGTCTGCCACTAGGGTTTTGGCCCCTTTTTATCCTTTATCTCAATGTCAAATTCTTGAAGAAGGAGCATACATCAGATTAGACTGGTCTTTGCATTTGGATTCTTCAAGAGGTACCTCAGAGCTGCATGGTCGGAAAAAACAACTACTTTAGTTCCCAATAAATACGAACATAATTTATCTAAAGAGAATATAACATCACGAAACTCCTTTTCTGTGGTTGTGTAGTTTGATTAGGCTAAATTCAGTTTCCTCGATGCATATGTAATCACCTGTGAACGTCTCTCCACCCTCTGAGATAAGACAGATCCAACCATGATGTTGGGGGCATCACACATAATCTCAAAAGGAATCTACCACTGTGGGGGTTGTATGATCAGTGGAGTGGTTAGATACTTCTTTAGCTCATCAAAGGAAGTCCTGCAAGAATCATCAAACACAAAATCAGAATCCTTTTGTAGTAATTGTGACATAGGCATATCAATCTTACTAATATCTTGGATGAAGTTCCAATAAAATCCTTCATGTCATAGGTAAGATATAACATCACACATAAATAAAGGATATGGTAAGGATGAAACAATATCTACCTCAGATATATCAACCTCTATCCCATGTTTTGACACTACATGCCCTAAGACAATGACATGCTCTGCCATAAAATGACACTTTTCAATGTTTAAGACCAGATTCTTTTCAATACAATGATTCAACACCTTTCCAAAAATACTTAGACATTCATAAAATGAAGACCCATACTCTTTAAAATCATCCATGAATAACTCCATGCAGGTTTAAATAAAATCCGAAAAAATACTCACCATGCAACTCTAAAAGGTACGTGGGGCGTTGCAAAAACTAAATGGCATCCTTCGGTAGGAAAATGTGCCAAAGGGACATGTGAATGTAGTCTTATCTTGATCCTATGAAGCTATGGGTACCTAAAAATATCCAGAAAATCCATCCAAGAATCAATATTGTGTCTTCCCAGCTAGCCTCTCAAGCATCTATTGAATAAAAGGGTTGGAAATGGTCTTTGCGAGTGGACTAGTTTAGTTTCCTATAATCAACACACACACTCCAACTGTTTTGTGCCCTCACCAGAACTAACTCCACTTTTTTCATTCTTTACAACTGTAAAACCACTTTTCTTAAGCACAACTTGAATATGACTCACCACTAGGAATCTGAAATCGGATGGATTATACCTGCCTAGAGAAAATTTTCAACCTCTTTTTTAACAACCTCCAATAGTGTTTGATTGAGTCTCCTTTGTGGCTACCTAAATGGTTTAGCACCATCCTCCAAAAGAATCCTATGCTTGCAGATGGAGGGGCTAATACCTAATATTTCAGTTGAGGTCCACCCAATTACCTTGATGTTCTCCCTCAAAATATTCAAATGTTTTTCTTCATGTTCAAAAGGGATATTGTTAGTAATGATAAAAGGTGATTTCTCACCACTTAACAATTAAGAGTATTTGAGATTTGGTGGTAATGGCTTCAGTTCCAGTGTAGGGGGTGGTGTATGGATGGAGACATAGAAGGAACTAAAATATGTGTACAAAGAGCATCAGTATCAGAATATACATCATCAAAATCGGAGAATAAAGCATCAAATCCATCAGCATACTCAATAGCCATGTCATAATTAGAGTTCATATGATCAAAATTAAAATATGATTCCATTTCAAAATAAAATCTAAGAGAGTCTTTTTCATTAATAATATGTGTGGAAGTACTCATAGACATCAAACTGGAACCAATACTCATAATCTCCCTAAGAATAGAACAATCAAATTCCATGGTGGGTTTTTTTGGTGGTTCAAAATGGGAGATAATAAATGAAAAATGATCCTTGGAGGGGTACTTCATGGAATCCATAACATTAAATATCACAACTCCATCCCAAATCTCCATGGAAAGTGTACCCTCATTGACATTTACGATAGTTTTTGTAGTTTTGTGGAAGGGTGTACCTAAGATAATGGGAGTGTGAGAACTTACCTGATTATCCTCCATGTTAAGAATAAAGAAATATGCTGGAAAGATCATGTCTCTTACCCGGACCAGTACATCCTCATGGACTCCCGCTGGATACATTGTAGCTCTATTTTCTAACTCAACCACTACTCTCATCGGATTCAGTTCAGCAACCTGCAAAGGGGAGAATACAGAGTGAGGCATCACATTTATGGAAGCTCCCAAATCACAAAGTGCATCAAAAAACTGCAACTCCCCTATGGTGAATGGGATGGTGAATGTCACTGAATCCTTTCACTTTGTCGGCATTTATAGAGTTGGTGTAATGAGTTCTGACACATTCCATCAATGATTTATCCCCTCATTTCTCCTGAGCTCTGATCGATTGTTAAAAAGTTCTTTTAAGAATTTCACATACCTTTGGATTTTCTGGATGGATTGAAGTAAAGGGTTGTTGATATCCACCAGCTTGAATATATCCTAAACATATTTTTGCAACACCTCCTCATCCAACTTCTTGGTTTGTGCAACCCTATTTGTCAATGACAGGGTTTTAGGAGGAACATCATCTATACTTTTCTTGCCTTTATCTTTCTCCTTGGATTTCTCATTAGTTGGTATAGAATGCGGATTCTCCTGATTTGAGGTGAATACCTGTGGAACGATAGGTGTAGATGTATCTGTTGTTTGCTTCTCACATCTCAATGTGATGGCACTAACATTCACCTTGGGATTAGGTGTTGGTTGGGATGGTAGATTTCCCGAATTCTTACTTACCAGTTCAAGGAGGGTAGTGGAAATCTGGCTCATTTGAGACTTTAACTCCCTCAACTCTTAACCTTGACACTATAGCTCATTATATTGATTAAGAAAAATTTTCTTCAAAAGTTCATTAGTGTTAGAATATACCTTGGGTGGGGGATTCCCTTGTTGATGGCTTGTTGATTCTTGGGCATCAAATCTCCTTTGGGGTTGTTGGAAACCCTATTGGTAAGGTGTAGGCTATAGGAATTTTTGTTGAAAAGGGGGCCTTTGTTGTTGTCCAGAGCCATACCTCATGTCTGATTGATCCTTCCACCCTTTTTTGTTTGTTGGAGTAATTGAATCAAACATCTTTTGAGGGTATGTCTGTTGTTTCTGCTGATATGATCTCCCTGGGAATATTGTTGCACAATCCTATGTATTTTGTAGTTATAGGAAATAGTCAGTTGGATGGCTTGTCTCACTGCAATTTCCACAAGGCTTTGAAGGAGGGGGTTTGAATGTTTTTTGTGCCCAATCAATCTCTCTCACCATATTTGTGAATGATTCTAACTTGGTATCAATCAAATGACTCTCAAGAGAATAAGTACTTACCTGATGTACTCCCCTGACTTATGGTGTACCTCGATCGCCAAATTGTTGGTAATTTTGTTCCATTTTGTCGAACAACGCACGTGTAGCTACTTGTGTCTTGTCCACCACTACTCCACAAGCTGTCACATCCACATGCTCTCCAAAGATTTGAGTCCTTCATAGAAGTATTGGATGAGGAGTTTCTCACTTATTTGGTGACGTGGGAATCTTCCACACATCTTCATTAATTAATCCCAGTACTCATAAATTGACTCCCCTTGGTCAAGCTTATTCGCCGATATCTCCTTATTAATGGAATTGGTCCTTGATGCTAGAAAAAATCTCTGAAATAAAAGATATTTCAAATCATTCCACCAAGTTACTTCTTCAGGTTGTAAATAATACATCATGTCTTTCGCAGCTCCATCATGTGAGAATGGGAATGCTCTTAGTTTGTTTTGATCTTCAAAAACATTTCTAGGATTAAGGGTTCATAAAACCACATTGTTTTCTTTCAGTTGTTTTTTTATCCTCACCAGATAATCCATGAAACTTTGGAAGAATATGAATTAAATCAGATTTTAGTTCAAAGTCTGATTCAAGATTCAGGGATGAAATACAATTTGGTTGATAGTTGATATCCAGTGCACCCAATTCTCATATAGTTCTAGTAAGTTAATTTAAATTATTTTCAGCCATTGGTTCTTGTTTTATGTTGTAATTAGAAGTGTTTATAATTTCAATGTTCTTGTAGTGGAGAAATTTTTCAACTGTTTGAATGTTGAAAAATCCCATAGACTGAGAATGACTGATTTGATCCCTAAGGTTGTGTTCAATCAAAGGGTCATGATCTAAGAGATCATCAGGATTAGTTCGTGTCATAAATCAAATAAAAATAAAATTTAGGAAAGTATACCGCAATATAATAAAAATAAGAAGTTGATTTGATGGTCCAAAAAGAAGTAGAAGAAAATAAAAGAAGAAGAAAAAAAATGAATTCAGATTAGGTAAAGATGGAAGAAAGAATAGAGGAAGTGAATAAAATGTAAAATAAAATAAATACCACTAATTGGTTGAAATAATTACTTGTCTCCCCAGAAACAGCACCTATTTGAATTGCGCAGTCATGGGTTCCCTCAAATTATTAGTTGGTTTTTGTTACCTAGGTGCAGTAGAGTGGCTGACCAAGGTCGTCTCTAAAAGGAGGATGTAAATTAAAAAAACTTCTCAAATGTATTCTAAAAATAAAATAGAAAATAATTAAAACACTATGTGAAATTATGGGGGTTGTTTATTTATTATAAAACATGAAAAAGTTTTCTGGAATAAGATTGATTTTTTTTAATTTTTGAAATGATGATTGATTGAAAAGACGAAACAATAATATATTTTCATAGAAAATATTTTAAAACCTGTAATCAATGTAACTATAACTCTTTATTTACTTATTAATAATTATCATATAAATCAATATATACTTAATTATGATCCTTTATTTTGTTTACCCTTGAACCCTAGGAGAGTTAACTTAACCACAAAGATGATTTACTTAAACCCTAGGCTAGGTTCAGAACACGCAATCGCAGTACCCTAGTTTGATTGATGTTCTATGGTTATATTATGTTTAGTAGTTAATTACAACACATATCCATTCCATAAATGAGGATGATATGTGTTTAGGGATTATATTTAAACTCTACTAACTTATCCAGTGTGGTTTTGTACTATCGATTAAGTTCACACTCTCACAATTTACACAAAATCTTAACCTAGTGTGTTTTTGTGTCGATTAATCAATTTCATTCTCAGTTTATTCAAATTTAAAAACTCAATTCATTAATCCTATTAAGTTAATTACAATATCTCAATGATTCAAAATAATTAAATTAAGAGGGTAAAAGATAGATCAATCACTAAAAAACAACTCTTCCATGGGTGGTGTGGTCATCGTGGAGACGTTTTGCATGAGCAAAGGATTGAAAGGGTAGAACCCAATCTCGTCTATAGTCTTGATTACAACCCAATTAATAATATTATGAGAAGAGGAAAAGTTAAGAACAAAAACGTTTAATTTAAGAAAAATTCAAGATACAATCATGAAAGAGAAGAATTTCAAAGAGGAGGTGGGAGAGGAGAGACTTTTTGAAAGAGATGTTTTCACTAAGCCTTACTTCTTCCAAGAGTTTTGAGGGGCTCCCAAGAGACACCCTTTCGGCCACACCTTCCTAAATCCTTGACCAGATCCACAAAAGAGTGAAAACATCCTTTAAATATAGTTGGGGAGGGCTAGGGTGACAAAACATTATTAAATGTGGAAGGGAAATTCGGACAAATATTTTAATCCCACTTTCACTACATATTTGACCTCAAAACGCGTTAATTGGCCAGCCTTCTAGAAGGTTTATTTGTGCATAATCATGTCCCTGAGCTTTACGCAAAATTTGGACCCAATCTAAGCCTGGATAAAGAGGATACAACCCAAATGGTGAAGTAATGTCTAATCTGGATAGTTCAGTACATCTTTGTCTTCATGGCACATTTACTCCACGCCAATGGACGATCCATCTCACATGTCCTGAATATAATTTGTAACCCATTAATTAAGAAACATAATTATAAAATTTTAGGTCAAAATAATTTAAATAAAAATACTTATGCCAGAAATACTACAGTGAATTTTAAAAGGGTAAAACTGGAATTTTTATCAAATTTGCAAATGAATGATCTAACCCAATTTTTTTTTAAAATTGAACATATTTGGCATAATGTGATGAAATTATATCATTTGTTATCAATAAAATATTCAATGAAATTGTGTTTTATCATGAATCTAGGGTGTTCTACAAAATTTACTTCAGATCTGGTTATCATCATTTGCGCGTTAGACCATCAAATATACCTATTATAGCCTTTCAGAGTAGTTATGTTCTATTAGAGTATGTGGTTATGTCATATGGTCTCACGAACACTCCTGAAATTTTCATGGAACTGATGAACCGTGTGTTCCATCCATACTTGGACTCCTTTTTGGTGTTTTTTTGGATGACATCTTTGTGTACTCACACTCAACACGACAATGCTACCCATCTTGAGATCATTTTCAGTACACTGAGAGAGCATTAGTTGTATGCTAAGCTCTCAAAATGCCACTTTTTTATGGACCAGATTCAATTATTTGGTCATGTTATCTTAGAGACAAGATTATCAGTAGAACCAGAGAAAGTGAGAGAAGTATTTTACTGGGAGAATCTGAATAACTTCTTTGAGGTACTGAGTTTTCTAGGGATGGCTGGTTACTACAGATGATTCATACAGGACTTTTCACACTCAAAAATGCTACTAACGGGCCTAACTATGAAGGGTGATAAGTACCTGTGGATAGATTCCTATGATTCAGCCTTTCAAGAATTGAATGGGAGGTTGACTTTATCACCGATATTATTTTTACAGAGCCTGGCAAGAGTTATATAGTTTACTGTGATGCTTCAGGTATCAGGCTGGGAGCAGTGCTTTGCAAGGGGAATGAGTCGTCGCATACGTGTCTCGGCAGTTGATGCCACATAAGACGAATTGCCCAATGCATGATCTTGAGCTGGCTGAAGGTGTTCATTATTTACAGTGTTAGATACATTATCTATTGGGAGAGAATTTTGTGGTTTTCACCGACCACAAATGTCTCTGGTACATCTTCACTCAGCACAATCTGAATTTGAGATAGTGAATGTGAATTGAGTACCTTCAGTCCTTTAACTTTGATCTCTCTTACACACCTAGAAAAGGAAACGTTGTGTCTAATGCATTGAGAAGGAGGACCCAAATACAAGCAGTTCAGAAGACCAGCAGTGAGTGGAATCTTATGGATTTTTTCTTTGAGATTCATTTGGAGGTGCACGATAGATATGGAAAAACTTTATTTCTTCTGTAGTTGTTAACTCTACTCTATTTGAGAAAGTGAGAATTAGGAAGATATCATATGATGAAGGTCTAGTCCTGCAGTAGGGTGTGTACAGAGAAGACCCAATCCCTAGATGGACCATGAGTGACGATGAGGCCTTTGGATTCCATGGATTTGTATTGGTGTCAGCAATCATACATAAGGAACTAATGTGGGATTTTCATTCTTCAGCTTGGGTAGTTCATCCTGGTGTCACTGAGATGTATCGAGATATACACTGTCAGTATTGGTGATCAGGTATGAAGATGGATGTTGCTGGCTTTGTGATGAGGTGTTCCACATATCAGTAGGTAAAGGCATAGCATTAGAAACTGGTGGGGATTTTGTAGCAGTTACCCATTCTCGAGTGGAAGAGGAATGATGTCATGATGAATTTTGTGACAGGTTTGATTAGGTCACCTTAAGGGAATGATGGTTTTTGGGTTGTCATTGATAGACTCACGAAGGTTTCACATTTCTTACCAATCAAGGAGACCTTCAGTATTGATGAGTTGGGAAGGTTTTACATCCAGAAGATTGTACGTTTACATGGGGTTCCATACTCCATCATTTCAGAAAGGGATGTCGATTTTACTTCTTGGTTCTAGAATTGACTATAAAGGGATTTGGGAACACAAGTACATCTGATTGCAGCTTACCATCTCCAGGATGATGGCCAGTCTGAGTGTACGATTCAGGTGCTGGAGGACATGCTTCGAGCATGCGTCTTAGAATTTGGATGTTCTTGGGAGAAGCACATACCCCTGGTGGAGTTTTCCTATAATAATATTTGTCAAAAAAACTATACAGATGGAACCTTATGAGGCTTTGTATGGTAGGTCATTCCGATCACCACTATGTTGGCTGAATGCTGGAGAGGCAGCTATGCTGGGACCTCATCTTGTTTTAGAGTCCACAAAGCATATAGAGTTGATTCATCAGAGGATGGCTACTACAGAGTCATGACAAATGTCTTATGCTGATTGACAGAGATAACCTCTGGAGTTCGAGGTCAAAGATCAGGTTTTTCTACATGTCACTCTATGGATGGGGAATATAAGGATTAGGAGATAGTGTAAGATTTCACTGAGATACATCATGATGTTTGAGGTTTTATAGAGAGTAGGGATGGATTCCTATCAGCTATAGTTACCCCAAGGATATCAGGCTATGTATGATGTCTTCCATGTTTCTTGTTTTGGAATTTCTTCTAAGACCCTTATTATGTTTTTCAACCTGAGGAGGTTTAATTTGAGGTTGATGAATCATTGGAGGAGCACCCTATCCTGATTTTTAATTGAATAAAAAAGGTTCTTTGTGGCTGGTATATTCCTCTGGTACTGGTGCTATGGCCGCACATGTGAGTACATAACGAGACTTGGGATAGGGAGGCTGATGTTCGATTGCAGTGGCCAGAGATGTTTGAGGATTCTCCTTCATCACCTTCTAGGGGAAATTCAGGGACAGATTTTTTTTAGGGGGGAAGTTTGTAAGAACCCGTATCTTATTTTTCAATTATGGATCTAGTTTTCTGGTGTTTTTGAGAAAAAAAAGAGTTTCTAGAAATTTAAGGAGTACATGTAATATACTTAGGAGTAGACGTCGTGTACCTGGTTGTCGTGGGTATCCATGTACTGGACATGTAACAGCCGAGTAGATGGCCGTGTGGGGTTACCTGGTGACCTCCTAAAGTAGAGGCTAGTTATGGCATGTACACGACATGTACATTAAATGAACACGCTATGTAATTTTCTTTTTATTTGTTAAATCGGATCGGGATCACATCTCATTTACCGAACATCATTATTCTTGATCAGCCTCATCCAGGAGTGACCAAGAATACTGATTCTTCTCTGAGCCCCCGACCCGTCGTCCGTTCTCTGAATCAACCACCATTGATTGCATTGGAAACTCCATGATGAGTATTTCCTTCTTTTGGATCCTCTTCTCTTGTTTCCTCCTATTTTATGAGATATCTATGGTAGATCATTTTTGACGTTTTTGTATATCTACCTTGTTCTAGGAGGATTTAAATGCTGAGGTTCAACTATAATGATCGTACAACATTGAGGTAGGGGGTTTGTGCCTTTCCATAGTTTGTTTTTAGTTATACGTTCATAATTTCCCAATACCCTAGTTTGGGGTAATGAATATTTATGGAATTTAACCCTATTAATGTCTGATATGCTTTTTTTTTCTTGATTATGGATATTGGATTGTGAATAGGGGTTATTTTCCATGTTATGGATGTGTTTTCCAAAGTTTTATTGTTTGGACCGTTGGGTCTCGAACTCCCTCGTAGGCTGCTTTTTTTCCATGCATATTGTTGTTAGTATGGAGTGATATTATCTATTATGTTGTGATTTTCTTTGTAGATGTTTAGACATGCAGTATATAGTGATTTACATTGGATGTTGGATATCTTTTCTGCACGATTGACTTACACAGGGTTGTGGGAACCTGGTGTAGTTAGACCAATGGGGGAATGGATGATGAGAGCTTCCCCTGTAACGAACCGTGTTTTTAAGAGTGGGTAAAATGCGTAGGTTTTTGAACGTTTTCTTCTATCGGCATGTCGGTTTTAAAAACGCGCTTCGTAACGAGGTTCTGAGTACACAATCAGTTTCAAGCGGTGACGTTGAACTGCGCACGGGCGGTTAGACCACGCGAGTTAAGTCGCGCGATTGAACGGTTGTCAAAACAGATATATATTTTTTATTTAAATTAGTGGATGTTTTAACAATAATAGTGGGAGTTTGTTATTATTTAATGTGGTACAAACGCATTTAATTAAGTGGCGGTCAAACGCCATTAATTGTGGAGTTGCGGTTTGACCAGAAGTGTGTCAAAATTTATATCGCATACTAGCGGATTTAATTTGGCGTAGGAATTTAATTAAGAGAATGTTATTTTGATGACGCGTTTTAATTGGTGATTTTTTTTATCTTAATCATGGTTAAATAATAATAATGAAATTATTATTATTCATTTTCGTTAATTTTTTTTAAACTAAAGAGGAATTAATAAATTTTGTTGACTATATATATATATATGTAGATATATATGTAGTTTGGGATATATATATATATTGAAGTATATATATATATATGTTAAAAAAAAGGGGGATCCTTGTTTGCCCCCTTAATTGGGGCGCTGGGCAGGGCGTGACCCTCCCCCCCTATGCATGGCTTCTTTTTTAATTTTTAATTTTTTATTATTATTCTTATTTTATTCCTCCTCCTTCCCCCATTTTCTCAATCACGATTTTCCTCCAAAACCCTAAGGCGCAGGCGCATGGTTCCTCCTCCGGCTCTCCTTGCCGCGCGACCAACCTCTGCAATCGGACACCCCATTGTCGGACCTCCTCTTTCTGCGGGATTCATGGTCCGGCGCGACCTCCGCCTTCCCTGCAGCAGCGCACACGCCCGGCCGAGCTACAGCAGCGCGCGGCGACGCCCGGCACACGACCCTCCTCCTGCGGTGATTTTTTTGGGTCCAATTTCTCCGTTGTTTGGGGCCGATTATTCTTGGTATAATCCTTATAAGGGATCTCCAACATCGCTTTGGCGATTCGTTGGTTTTTCATAGTCCGATTTGGTTTTGACTGAAACCCGTTAATTGGGTTTAGCCGGTTGTGGTTTTCTTATCTGGTTTTAGGGTACGCAATTATTTGTCGGGTTCCGAGGGTTCGTGTTCTGGTGACCGCCGCCGAAGGCGAGGCGGTCTGAGTTGATTTCATCCTACCGCCGATGTTTCGGGTGAGTGTCTTAAACCCGCGAATTGTTTCGCACCGGTTAAATTAAGGTCAATTAATTTATCTGAGTTCTTGATGATTATTTTGGTTGTGCGAAGGTCTTTACCGCACTAATATTTGGGTGGACTTCTGTTTTTCGAGATGCGCGTTGGACCCTGAGTTTGTGCGCGCTTATGTCAAAACGCATGTGCGTGAACGACTGCAATGAGTTAGAGAGCTTGGCTCAGTCAAATTTATTGAGGTAGGGTCCCTTTCCTTGCCCCTTTAATTTATTAAAATAATGAATTAATTAATTAATTAATTTGTTTTATGCACCATTATTAGTTTTTTTTAAATTAATTTCTGTTTAAATTGTGTAGTTAAGTCCTTACATTGACTGCTGTTTAATTAAGGTTGTTAAGTCTTTACATTAATCATTGTTTAATTAACGTAGTCAAGTATTTAAATTAATTGCAGTTTAGAAGTGAAAAATATAATAAATGATCGTTTGATAATAGAAGTCACGCGTTATAATAAAACCCTTTTTTTTGGGTTGTGCTATCATAAATCTAAAGGTAGTGAATAATTATTTTTTATAATGCATGCTATGCGAATTTTATTAATGTTTCTACATGCACCGATTGATATGTACTAAGTTAGTGTTCTCCCTCTTTGATATGAATTAATGTTTTGGAATAAATGATTGGATATGCGCAAATAAATTGTTTGACTTATAATAAATTACCTGGATATTTTATCATGTTCATTGTGACCCTCACCTATGGAAAAACCCGTTTGGGGTGTTCGCTATGCCTTTTGGACACCCCTTTAGGTGTGATGACGTGTTTGGTACGTTTTATATTAGCCCAAGATGATTAGATTATTCAATTACATGTGCTGCGTGGTCCCGTTAAATTGAGTTTTAATTAAATAAATTATTTAAGATAATTGTTTTTGGGATTGGTTATGGGTTGAGGTCTTGTAATCGAGTATTTGTTTTGATTTGATAAGATAAGTGATTGGCGGAAACTAATCACGAACTAATGTATGCTATGAAAGATATTTAATTATATAAATTAATTATGTGTCGGAATGTTGATAAAAGACAATTAATTATGAAACGTTGATGACTGACTTGGATAATCAAATGTGAAGGTTTAACTATGAAATGAGAACTGTGTCGATTGATTAATTAAGTGATTAATGAGTGAGATTTTGGGTCCTAGACATGGCGTTCTCGATCGACTTAAAATCTGGGTTTGGACATGGCGTTCCTCCCCAATGGTTATCCAAGCTTGTGATATATGGTGTTAGACATGACGATCTACACTGAATGAGATTTTGGGTCCTAGACATGGCGTTCTAGATCGACTTAAAATTTGGGCTTTGGACATGGCGTTCCTTCCCAATGGTTATCCAAGCTTGTGATATACGGGGTGTTAGACATGGCGATCTACACCGAACGATTATCGAGGTGTTAGACATGGCGATCTACACCAAATGCGATTCGAGGTGTTAGACATGGCGATCTACACCAAATGTGATACGGGGTGTTAGACATGGCGATCTACACCGAACGAATGATGATAATGATTTATGAAAAGAATGAGAGGTGTGGGTAAAACCCGAGTGAATTGTGATCAAATAAAGAAAGGTAAGAATGAGTGGGTTTCTAGTCTGGGTTGAAATTATAAGTGAATAAATAGAGTAAGTGAGCAAAATGATAAAAAGTGTTCTTATGCTTTAACCAAATTTACTTGTGTTGTTTTAAACAGGTTCTCATCCCGGCTATGGGCCGAAGCAGGTAGTGCCGCTAGGTGTCCTTTCGGAAACCTGGACGGGTGTTTATTGTTTGCATTGTGTCGTTATTGTTCGAAAATACCAACACTTTGTTTAATTATATTTTCATGGTCTAGAGTGGGCTAGACCCCGGTGGTTCCGACCCACTGAGATATATATCTCACACCCTACTCGGGCTGCCATTGCACTGGGGTACCCGAGTAGATTCCATTTGGTTGCAGGACCTTGTTGCTGCTGTTTCTTGTACTTGGAGTTAGGAGCAAAGGACCGAATTGGGGCTCGGAATGCTCATGGAGATCGCCCTCGGGGCTTGAGACTTTTGTTCATTTACTTCTGCATTGATGTGTGAGTATGTCACGTGATTTAATGCTTCTATTGTATCATTACCATGTCATGCATGCATCTCTTATATAAACTGTCGTTCGCTAAATTTATTCAAACCATATAAATGAATAATGTTTTCCGCTATTTTCTTATTATTATTTACACTACTTCCGTTGCTGTATTTTTGGTCCCTTTGTTCCACTTTAATAAGAGGGTATAGTCTCCCCCCCTGACTTACCTTACACCCTCGCCGCTAGTCGGCAACCTCTGGCGTAAGGGGAGACGCGCTTGAGGCCATGTCGCGGGCCGACTCAGGTGACCCGGGTGTTCGGTTTAGGGTCGAATTGAGTTGGTTCGTGACAAAATGGTATCAGAGGTGGTTTCTTTCTTTTCATTGTCTTACTGTTTTGGGATTGGTAGACAGGAGACTAGGAATGTGTCGGCGCTTGGGTTAATAGCCGTGCTTGGGACTGATCACCCCATGTACAGGAAATGACCAAGTGGCCAGGGCTGGGAATTGATGTTCATGTTGTTTGCTGTTACAGTTGATGTGATTTCACCTTGGGTGAATGTTGTACTTTCCACTGCTTATTTGTTTATGAAGAGGTTTTGAAAATTTTTCTTGGCCCGATATGGCCAGAAAATTGCATTGCATGCATCATATTAGACACTTATAGATTCACATGTCATGCATATGTGCCATGCCATGTAGTTGCATTAGTAGGATGCCTGCTGATTCTGATTGTGTGCCTTGAAAATATTTCATGCCTGGATTTATTTAGCACGCCTCTTTAGAAAGCATGTTTCGGTGATAGTTAACATGTTTGGGTGATAACATGTCATGTTTTCTATCTTGCTTGTGTGTCATGCTCTGTGTTATAGCATGTTTTATTGATTTAAGCTTGTTGCTTTGTGTTAGCTGTTTGTAGTGGCTTGTTAGCTTGCTGTCAAGCGCTTGGTTTCTTTGGCTGAAATTGTTGGTTGCAATTACGACGGAGCTAATTTTCCATTATAAGGTGTATGGGCGCCTTATAATTGGGAAAATGGTAAATTGTGTTTTTGAACTTTTTAAAAGATTGCTGCTAAAGTTTAAATGTTAAATTTTGAAGAGGAAGTTTGTTAAAACTTGCCTGTTTTGCCCCTGGGGCGTTGTTTGAAAACCAAGTACTTTGTTGTGAAATAGTACTTGTGGTTTTGTTAAAATCTCCCTTTAAATGATTAAAGGTTGAAATGAATTAATGAAATGGATAAAATGGAAATGGGTTTTTGAGCCTTG